>OZ005652.1:76487023-79192023 GCA_963930645.1 Salticus scenicus | reverse complement strand
CCGAGATACGAAAGTTTGAGAAAAAAATAATTGCGACACGAAATCACAAAGCGTAGCAGTAACAGACGAAGAATCCGACTGCATACACATTAAATGCAAAACGTTATCTCCTTTTCTATAAAAGTAAAAAATTTATACAGATGCCAATCATCGAAAATCAAACATTTTTAACTATCGCGTGCTCATACATTCACAAAAATAAAAAATTGAAACATCAACATTATTTTTCTTTTTAATTGTTACTGAGCATGCTGTGTAATATAAAATCCATCAAAAGCAAACATTTTTAACTATCACGTGCTCATGCATTCATAAAAATAAAAAAAAGTGAAACATCAACATTATTCTCCTTTTCATTTTTTACAGAGCACGCTATGTATAAAATAAATGATAAACAAATAGGCAAAGAACATTGAAAATTATACGATACAAAAAGTACGTGCAATTTGAAAGCAATAATAATTAATGCGCACCGCATGATTTTTCGTTTTTCTTTCCCTTTTCATGTGTAATACAATAAACGGCAACAACTCAAAATCACTGTCTAAAAGAAATAGTCTTGTCGTACTAAAAAAGAGAGAGAGAGGAAGGAAATATGTTTTTTTAGCCTTCGAAAACCCATGTAACCCCCTTAATTTTAATTCAGTTCAACTTTATTTTTTTTATGATTTCTCAGCATTTCAGATATATATATAGTATATATATGTATTACAAAAGTGACTTTCAAAAGTGATTTCTACATTAAAGAATAAGAATAACAACAAGAACTTTTTTTTTTCTTTTATTTACTATTGTAAGTTGCATTTTATTTTTACAGTGGAGGTAATAAAAAGGCTATTTATAAAAAGGTTTGAAGGCACATGGCTATTTCAAGTTGCAAAATTTTGGAGGCGAAAAAGTATAGACTTTATTTATCATCAAAAGGATCATGGAGGAGGCTTCACACAGCAGAAGAACCTTGACAAGAATTTTCGCAGATTTTTGAATCTCTTTTTCTTTTCTTTCTGTAACAAATAAATAATAGATTAGTCATGAGATTAATTTTTCGAAATATCCAGTATGAATAACAATTGAAAATAACAACCACCTTTGACAAGGAATTGACATGAACTTCGCAAATTTTACTACATTAAAAAAAAATCTTACTAACATTACTCGAAGGGCTGCGGTAGCCCAGTTGGTAGAGCACCGGGCTCGTAATTGGAAGGTTACGGGTTCGGTACTCGAGCCGGCCAAAGACCGTCGTGTACACAAATGGTGGCTGGTGTGCATAAAATCTGTCGTGGCCGTAATGTCCTCCAAGTCCCATCAAAATTTATACCTCTGAGGGTCACCGAAGCGGGAGAGCCATCCCTTCCATGGAGGATCAAAATTGTGATGGCACGTCTTCCGACCACTTAGGCGTGAGTCAAATTGACCATTGCACAGCACTAGCGCGACATAAAACCCATCCATCCTACTGAAAAGAATTGAGCAATTTACCTCACAATTCGTGTGGCGTTAAACTGGAGTTAGAGAAAACACTGTTGATTATTTTTTCACACCATATTTGTGAAATGTTACCTGATGTGAAAAACACTCTTTAAATATCACGATGAGACAAACGACAGATTGGCAGTATTGGTCAAAATATCATGGACAATCATGTGTGTCCTACTACGTTGTGGAAGAAAGTGAAAGATTGATATTGATTTTGGAAGCCTTTGGTTTGAAAATGCATGAAGTCGCCATTTTGTTACTTTTGAGTCTCTTGCGTTAATTTAAATTACGTAATGCAAATCATTATTACTTAATTTAGATATGCTATATCATTGTTTGAATGGAAGCTATGTATCTACAACGATTGTAGAATTACATTTAGTAATGTTTTTCAACATAGTTGTTACAAGAAAGCTGTTCTGATGTTATCGTGTAATGTTACAGAAAAAAATATATATAAGTTTTCTTTCTTTTTTCTTTTTTTTTTTTTTTTTTTTTTTTTTTTTTCTTTTTCAATAGAAATTATTGAAATCTCTATAAATTTGGTATCTAATTACCATGTTTTTACTAACTCGCTTTTTTGTTTGTTCGTTTGTTTGTCCAGTAAAAATCTTGCAATCGGTTTTTATCTAGCTTCTCAACTAGCTAGACAGCTGAAACTTTTCAAATAGCTCAGAACGCGTTAGCAATGCGATAACAAAGCAATGCATTGAAGTCCGATTTTTTAATGTTTGATTAGTTTTATTTTAATTAATTAAAATATGAAAATAATAACCTCCTAATAGCTTTAAAGTTAACCAATAAAATATTAGCTATAATTTAATTGCTGCCCAAAAAAAAGATTTCATTTTCTTTCGACATAAAAATAAATACATTTAATTAAACGTGAACATTAAAAAATTATAAAAAGTTAAATTAGGTGTTTTAGGTTTATCTCTGCTAGAACAGATCGCAGTCTTAAAAATGTAGTCGTCCATGTTACTTGTATTTTTCATCTGTAATTGTCATAGTCATCTATTAAATTTTATGTATTTAAAATGAAACGCCTCGTCATATCCTAGTTATGGCTTAATTATAAATCTTCTCCTGCCTACAAAGTACTATAGTTGTCTCACAAAAATTGACGTCATTATAACTTTAAAAGTTTTTTGCACACTGATAAAGTGTTAATTTAGTTCATGCTGCTAATATATGTTGTTCTGAAAGGATTACAAAGGATTATTAATTTATTTTTAAAGCAATTTTTTTTTTTTTGTTCACTGAACTTAGACCACATGCTTAAATATTATTTTTTATCCTCGCGTATTTTATTGTCACTACAAAGTATTTACTATTACATAGAATTGTCAAGCATATATCAGAAAGTTTAAAAACATGGTGTATAAAAAGTTCTTTTTATCTTACAATCATTTTTAACTAAATTCCTTGTTGAGTAGAAAATAAAAGTCTAAAAGCTTGTTCGAGTTTTTCATATCTTTTCGTCATACTTTTCATATTGTTCTAATTAAAATTACACAGATTTATATACGTAAATTAAAACAAAAATGTGTGTAATTTAAATATATATATTTATGTATAAATATTTTATATTTGTATAATAGAATTTAAAAAGTGATCTGTATCTGAACATTTAGATATAAAAATGTTTCTTTTCAGTAAGAGCAATAACTAGCTATATTTAAAAGCGGATAGCTATAAACTGTAAAATTGAAAGAGGAAGAAGGGAAAAGTGTTCTTGATATGAATTTACGAGACGGACGGGCAACGCAGCGAACAATACGGTTGACATTAAACGACAAAAGCTCACGAAAATGGTTTATTGAACTATAAATGAAGAAGAAAGAATGGAGAAGAGGTTTTTAGAATCTATGTTTTTTAAGAAAAGGGATGCTGTATGTGGGTGATCCAAGGGGTACAGAAAGGTAAGCCATAGGTGGACAGAACGACCAATAAAATAAAAAGAAGAAAAAGTGCCGTGGCAGAAGGAGAAATCTCAACACACATTGCTCGAAGAAGAAGGAAGATTTAGTCTGATCGACAGATGATGAAAAAAGATTTTGAATGATAGAACGACAAAAAATAAAAAAAATCACTCATCACCTAGCATTAGAAATGGAGCAGGATTTTATATAAATCGAAGATGCTGAAAAAATGGATGCTAGAAATGCAAGATTCCCGGAGGATATCAAACGGCTGGTAATTCCACTCAAGGAAGATCAGAATAGAGAATGCCTATAAGCTGATTGATATTTAAGGAAAACAAGAGGCTCGGAGAACAAGTGGAGCACTGCCGCTCAGATTATTACGAAAGAATGTGCAGATGTGTAGTTCTATAGTGCAGATGATCAGGGTGAGTCAATACTTTAAATTATAAATATATAAGAAAATATCTGACATTTTTTTTTTTATTTCCCTTTTTGTTCCTCTTTCAATTAGCGCTGATTCCCTTTAAAGTGTTATTGATTTATTATCAACCATGATATCTCCTTAATTTAATTTTCGCAAAGAATTTTAAGTTTAGAATAAAAGATAAACAAAAGATTATTTGTTAAGAATTCTTAGTTTTTTTTTTTTCTAGATAATTTTAATATTCAAAATTTAATTTTATTACCCAGTAAAGATTTAATGAATACTTTAGATTATTATTATTATTTAGAAATAGATCAACACAATGTAAGGTATAGATTCGAGAGTATCTCTAAATAACAATTTCTCTCTAACACATATCTTACGTTGTTTCTTCAGTTATATCAAAATGAAATTTAGCAGATAAACACAATTTATATAAAAAGGAAAATAATAATAATAAAGATGATAATAATAATAAAAACACAGAATTTACCTGCACAGATTGACCGTTCTCATAAGCTTCATCCTCCATGATATCACACGATGCTTGAGATATCGACTGTTCTTCATTGGAATCGCAAACGAATTCGTCAAAGTTAAGTTCAACGCCTTCATAAATGGTAGGATAGACGTGCACTACTGGCATAGATTTTTTTCTACGCAGTTTTCTGAAAGTCAAAGTAAAGTACAATTATAACACGCATTCTAATTTAAAAAAAAAGTTATTTGCCAGTATTTAATTAAATTTTATGGTAATTTTAGGTTATACTTTTTTTGTTATTATTACTATTAAAGGGTTAAATACTGATATATAATAACTTACAGATTTTGTGATACAAATGAATTGTCGTTGAATGTTTAAATGCAATAAGGGATAAATGTATCGAATTCAAAAAATTAATACTAGCAAATTAAATTATTACTTTACTGTGATTAAGCAAAATAGGCATAGTTTTTTGCACCACTAAGTTTCACTAATAGTTTTTGCTTCATTTAATGTTATGGTGATTCAAAAAATTATGAATGATTTTTATATGAAAAGCGCAATACAAAATTTCTCACAAAGCGGTGCTGTTGATTATACAGCTCTTAGTAAAACAATTTTAAATCTCCCAAATATTGTTGTTTGTCTTCCATATTTTACTATTTGTGGTCGGCAGATTTTAATACACCCAAAAACACTGGAAATAACACACCAAGGTGGAAGTGTTGGATTGAAATGAACCCTTGTTTTGGAGCTCTGTAGTATTCTGCGTCGCTCTGACTTGGCACGACTGTAGAGGGAGTCACCAATATTTCGATGTTAGGCAATATACGAAAAGAGCGCTTGGATTGCAGATTCACTTCCGCAAGGCATCTGGAAACGGCTTGTGAAACAACTGGCGCCCTTAAATTTGATTATATCGGGGAACGAGTCACCGAAAGGTCCACAATTAATTGTCGTTCGTGAACGATCCTTTGATTCGATCCTGTCGCTTCATAGTCTTCCTGGTCGATCCGAATTCAGTACTCCGCATATGGGCACCGCTCGTATTCACTACTCCTAATATGTTCTGATATCACACTCTGTACGATGTCCTGCCTCTTTTAATCTATATTAAGAAAGTATAGTTTTTAATAAGATTTTTTAAAATTTGATTTTTCTTCTTTTCCTAGTCCCACAAGTGGCCGTGCGTTTCTGCGCTCTAGGCTGGTAGACGGAAAGTAGTGGGTACGATCCCAAGTCGCGCTCGCTGACCTAGTCTTTCAGAGTTTTTCATGGTTTTCTCTGAAACTCGAGTAAGAAACTCCTTAGTAAGGTAAGTAAACTCCTTAGAAAGGTCCTCATGGAGGGCACACCACACTGTGCTAAGAATTTCATGTTGTCAATTAGTCTTATCCCTAACACAGCAACACATGTTTTTGTTAAGGGGGAAAAAAAAGTTACAAAAGTTCTAATTGCGAAAATAATTTTAGCATAATATGTAGAAAAGAAAGAGAAAGCGATCATTTACTATTTAAAGGGCAAGACAATTAATGTATTTTTAAATATTAATTGATAATACACTATAAGTATTGAAATATAATTATCGATATACATTTATATATATATTTAATTATTGAAACATGCCCTCCTTACCCACTGAGAGAGATCAGATAGAGTTCATCCTCCCTATATCTTACTTCTTCAGGAGTTAGATCAAGGCCATTAGAAGAGAACAGATCATTCTGGGAAAAAAAAAATTGTATTAACAAAACACAAATAAATAAATTATTGTATCATAGCCTCTAAGCTCAATTGTTGACATATACAGAGGTTTTCTAATATTTTATAAAATAAGAAAAACTACATTCTAACGCTTCAGAAAAAAAAAAAATTAGTATAAAAGCTTTTTTTTTTTTTTTTTTTTTTTATGCAGAGTAAATTTATTTAGATTCATCACAGAGGCTTCATCATTTCAGGGGTGTCTGATTGTTTCTTTCTAAAACTTGTGGTTATTTTTGAAAAAGGAGAGAATTTTTTGATATCTTGAGGAACTCATTTATTTTACAAAGGTATAATATACAATTATCAATAATTTTACAAATTATGGAACTTTACTCAGTATATCATACTTTTTAAAATTATGTATGTATACGTTCCAGATTAAAAAAAAAAAAAAAAAATGCAGAATTAGAAAGTACTCTTATCAACATCTGTTCATAATTTTTAAATAGCTATTTTTTAATTAAGAAATATTTTCTTAGATTTTTGCGTAAATTTGTGGAATATCTTTCTCTTCTTCAGTATTTCTTGGTACATATTTGGTATTTGCAATTCCACTCAATGCTGAATTTCGTCTGGTATCAATTACTGGCTTGCATCTAGCTCCATATTTTTTAATCATAATGTATTGAAATGATCTTTTAGACTGATTAACCCATGCCAATTTTCTTTTTAATTTGCAGGATAATTACGTTCAATCCCATATGACTTTTAAAAATACCTTGAATCAACTTACTGTGAAATACACACTTTGAAAATTAAAAAAAAAATGGTTTTCATTATCGAATTGTTTCAGTTTTAAAGAACGTGAAATGAAAATGTGTACCGACATAAATTAAATTTTAAAGACTGTGTGATTAAAAAATGTACATATATAAATTGAAATTGTATCATCCTATTGCAAGAAAACTGCAATTAACTAAAAGAGATAACTGTCCGTAACTATCAGATGGTAAAACAACTTGTTTATAGTGAAAAATTTAGAGTAGCTTCGCAAATCCATCTAACTCATAGACAGAAGATTAAAAAAATACATTTAGGAAAGTAGGGAAAATTTAAATATAAGAACCGTCCTAGTATCTGAATGAAAATTAAGGTTACAGTTATATGTTTAAGGTAACTCAGTGAACACAACAACTCAATTTTTAAAAACATAATCCAATAACTGAATCCAGATAGCAGCAGAAAATTATTTTAGAATTTTTAACCCGAGATCTTTTACAGTTAACGTTAAATGAGGAAAATATGCATGATATTTAGTGTTTCCAAATTTAGGGAATTTTTAATCAATATCTACCATTAAATTTTAATTGTAACGGTTGCCTAATCACTTAGAATATAAATCCTCTAATATGTATATCAAATATCATTCCTTAAAATTATTAGTTATTATTGAATAAGTTTGGCCTCTAAATTTGGCAACACTGATAATGCTGTAAATGTTCAAGTATAAAGAGATTTAAGAAAAATATTTCTGATTGAAATAATTCATTTTTTAAATTGTCAAGAGAAGCTTTAGAGATTTTAAACATATAAAAATCAATGGGGGTTCTCATTTAGGGTTTGCTTTGCTCTGCTTTGCCCGCTCTATTTTTACTTTTTGCAGTCTAAGTTTAATTAGGCCGAAATCTATTCGTAAATGTATTTTAGAATTTTATCAAAATGTAAAAATGGACAATAAAATAAAAAGAATATTATGCGAATAAATTCGCAGTTTATTTCGATTTTATGTTACAAAAGTTTCTATGGTTAATTACTAGGATGGAATCTATTGCTTAGTGATTTTTTAAGATTTTCATTGAAATATTGAAAGAGGCTTAAGTAACTCCCTGTTGAAAAACTAGAGCAGCTGGAATAGTTCCTTCCCCAAGGCCAGCAATAACTGCTGAACTCATCAGAACAACAAAACTTCGCTCAAGTTGAAGCGGGTGAAACCGGATGGTTCTGTGTTTACCGCTACCGGCGAAGGAAGAAGGAAGCTCTGGTTGATATGTCGCTACTTTACGAGTATTTTTCGAATTTACTTTAATTCTGGGGCCCTCTGTATATGATATAATCCTACAGGTTGTAAATACAAATACTTTTGTTCAGTAATATCTGTTGATCGTAATTTGTGAAGTGTGTGCAGTTTGATTAAAAATATTGAAATTATTTTACGTTCTTTCGTTTCGTTTTTAAGACACCAGCCTGTTTATTTCATTGAAAATTATTAGAAAATCAACACTCCCCATACCACACAAAATGTTTCAGCTATGTTGCAAAAAGCTTACAGTCTTTCAAAAACGTAACACACTTAAGCAGGCTCTCGATACCTTTCTGAAATGTTCGCCCTATTTGATTTTATATCTGTTAAGTGATTGAAATGTTTCTGTTACGTATCTGATTTTTTGTTACGATCGCGGACATTTCTACGTTTTTGAAACTAATCGGAAAGCAATCCGAAAGTTTCAAAACGTTTCTGAAATATTTATAATGTTTCAATATTATATGATTTTTACGTTTCTGGAACATTTTGGTCTGTTAGGGTCAGAGTAAATTCGCAATTATTTCCAAACCATGTTAAAAAATAAATAAATAAATAAATAAATAAAATAAAGTTCACGCGATATTCTATAAGATACGAATGGTTTCTTAAAATTATACAGTTATTTTGTGTCACCCTATCACACTAAATAATTTATAAAAATGTGTCTAGAATTATTTATTATTATTATTATTTAATTGTCGTATGTGAAAGTATTTTTTGTTATAATTAAATGATTTCATTGCAAAAATATTTTTAATCATGTTTTGTTTTTACAGAAATCACTTATTTAAGAAGTCATATTAAATCAACTGTTCTTGCCTTATTATTATTATTATTATTATTATTATTATTATTATTAATCTTACCAATTGTTTATTTTCTTCATTATTATCTGTCTGTTCTGCGTTTTCATATTCAAAATTATTTTCACATGACATAAGTTCAGAGTCCTCATCATTCGATTTTGTTGGGAAATTCTCAGCAATATGTTCAAAATTATCTTTAATGTAATCCAACTGCAAATATTCTGCATTATCGTCTACTTCGAGAGAATATTCAGACGCATTAGGTTCAATAGAAAATTCATAGTTTTCTGCAGTATAATAGGTATCACCAGTGGAAGAAGATATGTCAGAAAAACTGCAAAAGAACAATTATTATTATAATAATTTCTACAAATTTATTTTGCTAAGAGTTACTTCTAATTTTAAATTTGCTTTTAATTATTTAAAAGCACAATTTTTTTTAAAGGACCTTATAATTTTGTTATGCATAGCTCTTAGGACATTTTTTTTTTTCCAAAAGTTTCTTTAAATCAAATATCGATTTACAAAAATTTTGGTATTGCAGTCCCGATGCATAGAAAAAATTCATTCGCATAAATATAATCATGACCTAATTTGAGGAAGAAGCTGTCTTATTTCAAATTTAAAGTCATTATTTTAATAATAGAGAAAAATTAAAACTGTTGCAGTTTCCTTGTTAAATATATATGTTTACTTGATATGTCATGATTTAAAAAACAAAATAGTAGATTTTTAGTTAAACATCGTTATAGGACCACCTCATGTAAGATGCTACTCTTTTCCCAATGATACGAGAATTTCATAACAGGTTTCCTTAGATTTAATGGAAATCTTTCGTCCGAAAGCTGGGCTTGTGTTTATATTTTAGATGACTGTATAGATGTGACATACAGATTTATTACCTTTGTGTATTTATCAAAATATAGGGTACGTGCACCAGTGGTTGACACTTTTAGAGCAATCTCTGATGTTTTTAATGTTCTAGTCATCAGAAATATTTTTAGAAATCTTAAGTTAGTACATATGGTATGACATCCAGAAAAACATATATGTTAAAATATATGCAGTTGATAACAATTATTATTATTATTTAATGAATTTTTATTTGACACCCACTCAATGTTCCAGTAATTGACACTGCCAGTTTTTCATTTTATCAGTAATTGGCCCTTATGTTCCAGTGTTTAACACTGCTAATTATTCATTTTACCAGTTATTAGCACCCTATGCTCCGGTGTTTGACATAAAATGTTTAAATACTTATATGTAAAATATATCATTTTATTAATTTTCTTATTATTAATTATTTCGGACCAGGTGTCAATTACTGGAGCACCTACCCTATATCGATAACTGTAACCCAATTTTTTTATGAAAGCATACAAAAAGATTTAAATATTATGGAATTTAAATCAATTTTTACTTTCTTTCTTCTCTCTCTCTCTCTCTCTCTCTCTCTCTTTCTCTCTCTCTCTCTGTGTGCATATATATATATATATATATATATATATATATATAAAGAAAATATTGGATTCATGAAAATTTTCGAACTCCAGTTTTTGACGGATTTACACGTATCGAGATGTTCTTATCACGGTTTAACTGTCTTTAGAAAATGTTTGTCTGTGTATGTGCCACATGTGGACGCTGTATCTCACGAACCCAGTATTTAATATTTTCCAAAATTATCAGTGTCAGTTGAATTGGAGCCGTTTTTAGGTGCAACAGGATTTTATTTTGAATAGTGTGATAATATCAATAGCACTAAAAGGGACTTGGCAACCACCGAAGTTCTCATGTAAAAGCTTATATTTTCATTTAATATTTATAAATTCAGGCAACAGCTCTCGTGGTTTTTGATATATCTTTTTTACAGATTTGAAATCTTTAAATTGCATTTTCTCAGTTGGCATTTTTTCGTGAATGCGTAATCTTCAAAATGCTAAAACGTCTACGAATATTTAAGAAAAGACTTAACGAGGGGAGGCTAAAAAGTTCCAGGTTTTGGCCCCCTTCAAGTTGAAGTAAAAGAATAAATTTCGTGACAAATGAAATAAATGTCTTTATGTGTAGCTGCAAAAATATCAAGTCATTCTTACTTTTACAGTAGCTTTTATTTGTGCCGAAATGTTTGAACAATGATCAGAATAACATTCAAAGCCATTTTGGTACATTTTGAAACTTCACAGCACTTTTAATTTGGGTTAGTGACAAAAAACGAAACATTACTCCACATTTACAATCCTGAAACAAAGAAACAATCAAAAGAATGATGTCACAAAGGTTCTTCGCAGATAAAGAAGTCCGCAACCAGAAATTGGGCCAAAAAGGACATGGTGTCCGTTTTCTGAGACTACGATGGAATTCTGCTGGTGGATTTCTTACCTCTGGGTTCCAGTATAACTGGAGACTATTATGCTAACCTTCTAGACCAACTAAAAGAATCAATGAAGAGACGACAAAGGAAATTCAACAGAGAAGTTCTGTGTTTACATAACAATGCACCTGCGTTTTTTTCCAATGTTGTTTGAGCTAAATTGAACTCTCAGGATTTCAAAGTAGTTCATCATCCTCCCTATTCACTTGATTTAGCCCATTCGCATTATTTTTGGTGTCCTAATTTGAAAAAAACTACGTTTCAAGGGTCATTTCTGAAGTCCAAGAGGCTGCTAAAAGCTGGTTTCAGGAACAACCAAATGCATTTTAATTTAATGGTTTACAAATGTTAGAACATCGCTGAAAAAAGTATATGAGTCTTCAAAAAGATTATGTTAAGTAAATATATAATTTCATAACTCTGATTTTTTTTTCTCGTCAAAGCAAGGAACTTTCCAGCTTTCCCTCGTATATATATATATCAGGGCTTTTTATTGAACCTACTTAAAAGAACTAGAGATAGATTTTGAAATTTATTAATTTCTTTTTGGGAGAAAAATTAAAAACTGCTTGTCTATGTAAATATTTGCAATAAAATTGTACTTTTAAAAAATTAAAGAGCTCGCTTTTATTGAATTGTGAACTGAAAAGCACAAAATATCTGTCTTTATAGAATTAAAATGCTGGGTAAGAAAAAATCGTGTGAGTGACACACCAAACTATTTACATATTTAATAAAAAAAATTAATTGAAATTCTTGGCACTCAACAGTATACAAATACGGCCAAATCCTGTTCCACATACGACAGAGTTTTATAGATATAGACTGATGGGATAAAAGCCCGGAAACATTTGCATGTAGTATTGTCATCGACTATGAAGTCGTGTGCAAAAATTCACGTCAATCAAATGAGATTCAGGTCAATCACAAAAAGAATTTTGTGATTGATGTCAACGATGTGAATTTTATCCATCATATTTTATGCATATTTCTTCTATATCATCATATAAACTGACAAATATGTGTATTTATTTTTTAATATATAGAATTTTTCATTATTATAATTACAGTAAAGCAACATTTGTACGTCCTTCAAGGGAATGACGTAAAAAGACGTGTAAACGAAAAGACGTTTAATCTAAATTTTAATAATAACACTTTAATTACTACAAATTTAGTGACATTTAAGTAAAATTTATTTGAAAATACTAATTAATAAAGTTTCTTAAATTAGTAATTGTATATTGTACTTTTTAAGACAATAATTAATTTTAAAAAAGTATAGAAATTACGTAATATTAACTGAATAAATAACATAATGAAATAATGAGAAATAAATAATTTAGAATTAAACAAAAACTTTTTTAAAAAACAATGCTATAAAAAATATGATTTTTGCTCTATTTTTATTTTTAATAGTCTTTCGAAGACATTGTAGAATCCATTCTGAATTATTTTATGAAGTTTTAGCGTTTTGAAGATCACGCATTCATGAAAAAATGCAAGCTCAGCAGGCGAAATTTAAAGATTTCAAATCCATAAACAAATATCAGAAACCATAAGAATTGTTAGCTGAATATACATTTAATTTAACAAAAATGTAATAAAGTTCAATTTCTATAAATATTTAGTGGAAATATAATCTTTTATATGGAACCTTGAGTGGCGCTAAGAAGCCAAAGATACCAAATTCCGTCAAGTTGAATCATTCATATTACAAGTTATCTTGCAAGTTAGTAAAAATCTCTCTTGTTAATAATAAAAGTAATATAGTTATAAAAGATTTCTTTTTTTCAGTTTGCGCTTCATTACGGAATGAAATGAAATTTGTCTACGCATTTTCATTAAAATAACATTAAATTAATGCTATATACAGGGTTAGCAAGAAATAAGTTGTCCACTTCAGAGGGCTTTAGAATCCGTCCTATTGGTCCAAATGAGGTAAAATTTTAACTACAGATAATTCAAATCATGCGCTTGACATTTATTAAATTAAAAAAATAATAATAAGAATAATAGAAAATTCCGCTGATAGATGGCGTTGTAACACAAATGTACTTATTTGCATATATTCAAAATCAGAAATAGCATTTGTGTTTCAGCGCATGCCTATTAGCATTATTCTTTGGATAAAGGACAATATCTACCGTCAAAGACCATCAACTCTGCCATCAGTTCAGCGCCATGTTTTAGATATTCCGGCAGAATTACTCCGGTCAGCTGTTGCAAATACAATTATGCGATTACAGCACATTGTTGAACATCAAGGGTATCATATTGAGCAGTTTTATTAATTTTACTTCCTTTTTCACGCATTTTTTAAAGCATATTAAATATGGCAATGTGTATTACAGCGCCACCTACCGGCGTAATTTTGTACTTTATATATATATATATATATATATATATATATATATATATAAATGTCAAGCACAACATTTGAATCATCTGTAGTTAAATTTTTATATCATTTGGACCAATGGGACGGATTCTAGAGCCCTCTGAAGTGGGTAACTTATTTCTTGCTAACCCTGTATATTAAATTCCTTTGTTTACGCATGCTCTTACCTTTCAGCAGAAAAGAACACTGTGCTTTCATCATCAGATTGTATTGATTCAATAATAGGTGAGGATTCATAACAGACGTTGCTGTAGTAATATACACTATGAAATAGAAAGTTAAATTAATGACATAATTACGAAAGAATTAGTAGTATATTTATGATGTCTCGTTTAGAATATGTGAAATTCTTCCAAAAGATAACATTCTATTAATTAAAAGAATCGTTTAAAGAAAACATGTGAGTTGATATTGTAAAAGTTAGATTATAATTAATTTTAATAAATTTGTCAGTAAAAAATTAATAATTAAGGTATCATTTGTTTAGTATTCTTAAAATTATTTTTTTATGTTGGAAAGGTGTATATTTTAAACTGTAATTATAATTTATATATACTTGAGTAATTATCTTAATAAATTTGACTATTTAACTTTAAACATAAAGGAAAATATAAACTTAATTTATATATTTAAGAAAAAAAATCATTTCTTTATTGCTACAAAATCAGGGATGTGATGCCGTTTTTAACACGCCATATACAATATATATATACAGGGGAGTTATAATTAAGCTTCCACTATAAACAGCATCCTACAGCGCAAAAGGGTAAACGGAATGCAACGAAATAAGGTATACAGAATATACACAAGATGCGCTTACGGAATTTCGAAAAAAAAAAAAAAAAATCTGGAGTGACTCCACTCGACTTTCCGAACATTGAGTAACTAACAGTTTTGTAGATAAAATAAAGAAAGAGGAGTTGCTAAACAAACAAAAAAGAGAAAACCATAACACAGTGTTTGAGTATTTTTCTCCATATATCACACGAGGTTTTATTTAACGCTACTGAATTTTGAGCCCTTAGATCATAATGATAAAGAATTTTTCGTTGTGTCCCTGTAAAAATCTATAAATGCTAGATTCACCAAAATGCTTATAGTTAGTGGTGATTTATAATATTCATACAAATTTTCAACTCAATTGAATAAGGCGTTTAGATGCTATCGCTGGTCTCATAGGCCATAACGATAAAAAAATTTTCTTTGTGTCCCTGTAAAAAAACTGTAAGTGCTAGATTCACCAAAATCTATACAGTTGGTTCAAATGTGACCTATAACATGTGTACAAATTCTTTGCTGAGATTCATAAGGCGTTTAGACGCTATCACACTTCTAAAAATTTGGCAAAGAATTTTTCTTTGTGTCCCTGTAAAAAAAAACTATAAGTGCTAGATTCTCAAAAATCTATACAGATTGAGTATCTGTGACCTATAATATGTGTATAAAGTTTTTGCTCAATTGAATAAGGCGTTTAGATGCTATCGCACTTTTAAGATTTTGGTCCCTTGTCCATAATGATAAAGAATTTATCTTTGTGACCCTGTAAAAAAACTATAAGTGCTAGATTCACCAAAATCTATAGGGTTCGTACTATGGTGACTTACAATATACGTACCAACTTTCAGCTTATTCGAACAAAGCGTTTAGACGCTAGCGTGTTCACTCACAGACATACACACATACATACACACATACATACACACACACACATACATACATCATCGTAAAAATAGTGAAAACGGACTCGTTGGACCTCGAAACGTATAGAAACATCAAAATCTCGAATTCGGATTTTTGACATGATTACAATACTTTCCTCACTATAGTGTTCGGAAAGTAATAAAAAATAGTTCCAAAATGTCCACCAGAGGACGACTTTCCCAAAAAACATTCAATTTTACACAATAAGCGACCAAAACGGAATACAGAAACAATAAACAACAATAAACAATTAACCATAAAAAACATAAGACATGACAATATCGTTTCTGTATTCCGTTTTGGTCGTTTGTTGTGTTAAATTTAATGTTTTTTTCGTAAAATTCGGCCTCTGGTGGACATTTTGGAACTATTTTTTTTTTTCGAAAATGTGTGAGCGCAACTTGTGTATAGTCTATATACCAAATTTCGTTGCATTCCGTTCACCCGTTTGCGCTGTAGAATGTTCTTTATAGGGGAAGCTTAATTATAACTACCCTGTATATATATGTATATATATATATATATGTTCATTTGTCTTTCCATCCAAGCTTTGTTTCTCATAGAATATTTCTGAATCATAAAATTGCAACATGCTACGGGCATTAATAATAATGCAATGTTGGGAACTCCCTGGATTTTTCAATATCAATAATTTTCATTAGAAATATTAATTTTAGTTTATTTTTCTACTTTTTTTTTAATCGAAAAATCTGTTATTCTTTTATACCAAGGCTGGTACGCTCATATAATTTCCTCGATCTTTTCAATCAATAATTTTTTATTATAATTTTCGTTATAGCAGAAACCCGTAATTTAAAAAAAGATATTTATCGTTAAAAAATACTGGCAGACGGCTCACAAAATAAATAAATAAATAAATAAATAAGTAAATAAATAAATAAAGTGTCCGTACGATCCCTTTATGCAACATCTTAATACTAAACTTCAATTAGCTTCTAAAATTAATATTCAACCCTGCTTTGAACACGCCAGCTACATATGACTATAATTATCCTATCAATCGACGTAGATCCAAGATGGGCTTACGTCTGAACTCCTTCCTTTAACCTTTAATTTTTTTTACTTTTGTAATCGTCATTTTTATTTTGTATTGCATAGTATATTTATTTTTATATTTAAATGCAGGAAAAAAAAATGCTTTTTAAAAAATACAAAACATCCTATTTATCCTTATACCTTTCTTTGAGTGTTCTTAACCTTTTTCCTTCTTAATAAATTATGTTTCCATTTCTTATGAGCTCAATTTTTTTTATAGTGTCACTAGTGTCATGTGTATTGTTCTTTAACTTCATTATTTCTGTTATTTTCATTCTTGTAGGCAATCAGATCTTGATTTCTTCAGCCCTTTGATTTTTCACATATTATTATGCAGAGGCAGATACGTGGCATTAGCTACAGGTGCTTCCAAGCTTTAAAATATTCGAAGTCAGTCAATCTCTGATTGAATAATCGCAAGCTAATTTTCCAGAAATAGTGGTCTGAAACAGTGTAGGGGGTTGGCCTCTCTCATAATGTATGATTCTTGAAAATAATCAGAATATTAGATGCATCTCTTAAACAAGTTCATTAAAATGGCTAAAAGATACCGATTATGGTGGGAAATAAACAATCATTATTCCCTATTCTAATATTCAATTAACTGTTTTAATTTTCATCTGTCGGAATTCTTTTACTTTTCATTTAAACGTCACACATTAATGTATGTTGTTTTAAATTACAACTTGATTTAAGGTATATTTTCTATTAGATTTTTTTTTTTTTTTTTTTGTAAACATAAATTTGGTTTAATAAGTAAAAAACGACGACAACAACAACAATAATAATAAAGAAAGAAGCTTGAGGAAGGATGGTGCATCATTATTTCAACTCAAAACCACTGCTACGTGATTTTTTATTTCATGGTGCTTGTTTACAATACTTTAAATTATTGATCATCCGACTACAAATTTTCGGTATATATTATTGAAACAAATGAATACAAATGTTAAACTATTTTGATGTCAAATACGCATCTGTAGGGGTGAGTGCAAAACCGTCGCCAGTTGCCAACAATGTAGCAGTAGTGCGACGTAAAAAACACTCAACTTTAATCCAAATGCGTCCCCGCACCTTTTTTTTATTATTGTTTTAAGATGTTAATTAAGAGATCTCATTCTCTTCGTAACCCCCTACCCGTTTTTTTTTTCCTGAAAAATAATACAAATTACAATATTAAGCTTGCAGTTTAATAACGGGATTCAAAAACATGAAAGAAACACTTATTTTTTTCTTTTTTATTTCATCGAATGTCACCTTATATTTTTGTATTCTATAAAAATATGCCTTAAACTTGATTATTTTAATAATATTCTTAAAAAGAGCCTTTGCTCTACTTCATCCTCTAAATAATCCGTTTCGAGTATATTTATATGTAATACATTACATTTGTGGGAAAAACATAATTCTCTTAACAAATGTTTTTTTTTTTTTTTATGAAGTTTTTTTTTATGAAGTTTTTTATTTATTATTATTATTATTATTATTATTTTATTTTATTTTTTTTTACACAGGTCTACATCTAAAATTTTGATTTAATAATTTTGGCTGATCTTTGTGTTTTTTGATGTGCTGAAACCAAAAATAAAGCCAACTTTTCTCCATTCGTATTATATGGTAACTTTTATAGTATGTTCCCATGATTAATTATAATTAATCATGGGAGCCTACCATAAAAGTTACCCTATAATTCTGTTATTGGAAAAGTTGCGGAAGAAACTGCGTTGGGAGACATCCTGTATTGACAAAAATGTCTATGTGATGGAGAAAAACTGGCTTCAGTTAAGGTTTCAGCCCATTAAAAAATATATTTAACAACAAAAAATATTAAATAAAAATTTTCCAACATTATTTTGTTATCACGTAAGGCTATATTTATCAAAATAAACACCGTACAAAATTCTTCTATTCAGATAATTGTAATTTTTGACTTACTAATACACCGGAACGTAGTATATCTGCGGATTGTAATAGGTTGTGCCGTTGATTTCAACTGGCCAAACTCCGGTGACTTGAATCCAATATGCAGATGGTACATAAACAGGATAGACATGTCCTATAGCAGCAATACTGAGAGACTGATACCTGAAGGCAAGAAAAAAAGTAATAACGACTGATGTTTAAAAAAAAAAAAAAAAAAAAAAAAAAAACGTGATTTTTATGCCTTTGTTTAAAAGTAAGGAAAAAGTGAAAAGTAATACATTTAATTACAATTAACGGCACTGATTCTGTTATTCTGACTAGATTTTAATCATAGATTTTATTTTATTTTTTTACTTTAACTCAAGAGACTTCAGTGACTTGAATCCAATAAGTTGTAGGTACATAAACAATAAAAATAACTTGTCCAATAATTAGAACAACCCACGTTTGATATTTAAAAGAAATAATTATAATAAAACAATAACAACTGCTTCAAAAATGTTTTTTTTTTTTTTTTTTTTTTTTTTTTTTTTTTTCAAAAATTTTTCCTTGAAATATTTTGGTTAAAAAAACACTTTTGGCTTTGAAGTTAACACAGATGTACCACTGGTGGCACCAGAAATTGAGGAATTTTCCCATTCTAAATCAATACTTGGAAAATGTTCATTTAAATCGCGTTTAGTTTTGAATTAGTTTAGGAACCAAATTCAGGAAGAGACAAACAGGAGCGTGTTATCAGTTTCTTTAATGTTACTTTGTTACATTTCACATTAAAATATTTCTATTAAATGCATAGAATTTTTTTGCTTCACTGAGGAACAAAATATACCGTCTTCCACTAGAATGAATAAGTGGCCATTTTCGAAATACCTTAACTAAAAATATAGATTTCCGAGCTATGCACATAAGGCACACCAATAAACTGAATAGACGAAATTATCGAGAATTTCTAGTGTACACATTTCTAGATGGTGAAACAATATTCTGAATACCCTAAATATTCTGAATCATTTGTATTGAGAGAAATTCTCGCTTGATTTTCTAGAATTTGGTAACAAACCAAGATAATAGTTGTTGAAACCCGCTTCTTGTAGTCTCATTTATTTGCAGAAATTTTTTAATAGCTTTGCCCTCGAGAATATAGGCAAACTCTCTAGAATTCTAATAGGGGCTTCTAGAACTCGCTTTCTAAGGGCACTAGAATTTATAAGGATGACATGGAACTATTTTTTCTAGATCCACAATTTAGATTCTAGATGACAGTTACAGAAATTTTTCTCAGTGTTTTTTCTTCTTCAGGTTTAATTAAAAAGACACACGAAATTATATATATATATATATATATATATATATATATATATATATATATATATATATATATATATATATATGTATATATATATATATATATATATGTATATATTATAACAATAACGCAAATTCAATTTTAAGGCAACTGTTAGAACTTTGAAGTATGAATCATCAAGTAGAGCTCAATTCTGAATAGTTTAAAAACAACACTGTCGAATACAGAAAAATCTACGGAAAAATCTTTTCAAAAATCTTAAAGGGTTCATTGTCATAGAATTAAAAAAGATAATATAATTGTGTCACAAAAGCGCCAAATTGCCCTGCGACTGAAATGCATTTGAAATCAATTTTATTTATATTACATTAAAGGGAAAAATCTATATATATTTTTATTATATATACATCAAACTAGACAATGTGCTTATTTTAATAAATATTTTCCCACGACTTTTTTGGATGATTAATAATACTACAGATTTTTTTTTTTCCTAAATACCTATTTTTCACTCGTGCCTTATGCACATAGCTCGGAAATCTATATTTCTAGTTAAGGAATTTAGAAAATGGCCAGTTATTCATTCCAGAGAAAGGTGGTATATATATATATTTTCTCAGTGCAAGATTTCCGAATTTAGATGCCATAATTATTGTTATTATTGATATCAGATTTAGTATAGGACCTCTTTGCGAAATTTTAAATTTGGCATCGAAGTAGATCGAAAGTTTCTCGAAACAGTCTTTACTTATGCAATTTGCGATAATCATTTAATTTATCGCCAAGCTGGGAAAACAAATTTATGATCTGCCAAGGTGGACCTATACTAAAGCTCTACTTTATTATTACTAATAGAATTTTTACAGAAATTTTTAATAAGTTTTTGTACCAGTTTTCTATGATTAAGTAGGGCGAATTCTTTTTTAATAAAAAAAATAATGGTTTAAAGTTTGGTAGCTATATACATATAAAGATAGTGGAAATACATACATTTCAGATGTTAAAATTTCGTAATAAGTCTCCATTTTTAAATCAGTAACTAATAAGAAGAAATCAAAGTCTTTATCAACGTAAGATAATTACTCAGTTAACTCAAATAATTATCAATTAAAATAAAAAGATTTTTAAATCGCCCAAAACTAGACCACAATTATAGCAGTAGAGTTTTGAAATAAGTGATTAACACAGTAATATTTTATGTTACTATGCATAACAATAGGTAAGAAACAACAATAATTCGCATTTTATTCAACAATAAGTTTTAGTTAACTATCGCTTTTGATTGTTGAAACACATCCTTTATACTTTTCATTAATGCTGTAAAAATATTTGGATTGTTAAACAATGGATTTGGTTCTAAAATAATTCTTGAAATAAAAATAGGTCGGCAAATTTACACGTATTTCGTCATGCTGCCACCTCCTCTTTGAATTTTAACCATCATTATTTTCGAATAACAATTTTTGCTTTATTCAAAGATAGAAATTTTGAAATTGAATAAGATAAAAACACCCGATTTAATTGTGGTACTTAAAAATAAATAAATAAATAAATAAATAAAATAAAAAACATAAGAGCTGCCAGTTACGATACTCACAATGAGGGCTACCACAGATGACCTTTATTATTATTATTATATTCGTACCACTCTATTTCCATAACATAAGATTTTTAATTTATTTATGCAGTAAAAGTGCGAATTTACCTTCGAAAATATATTATGAATATTCTTTTTCAAAAATAGCTGTACGAAAAGAATAAAAAGAAAAAAGTCGCCTGTGGTAGCCCCGCACAAACTGTATTAGACAGAATCGATTTTCTGAAACTGTTTAAAATTACAGATTTTGTAGAAAAATGCTATTTAAATACTTTTTTTTTCAATTATAAAGCTAGCTTTATATTCCTCTCCCTCCCTTTTCATCGAGGGCCGCGGTAGCCTGGTCGATAGAGCGCCGGCCTCGCAATTGGAAGATTGCGTGTTCGGTACTCGAGCCGGCCAAAGAACGTCGGGTACAATAATGGTGGCTGGTGCACGTAAAATCTGTCGTGACCGCAATGTCCTCCATGTTCCCATAAAAAATTATACCTCTGGGAGTCACCGAAGCGGAAGAGCCATCCCTTCCGTGGAGGATTAAAATTGTGATGACATGTCTCCGGACCACATCTAGGGGAGTGTCCCAGACCGTCGACAATTGTCCATATGCGCAGCACTAATAAGACGTAAAACTCAACCATCCATCCCTTTCCATCGATATTATTAAAATATTACGATTCTTGAGCAAATAATTCATAGACACTAAAGTAATTTTTTAAATATGAACAGTACTGTAAATCACTGTGGGAATTCACAAAATATTAGAATCCTTTTTTGAAAAGAAAACATTTTCATAAAATATAATTAAATAATAAAACTTACATTTAAAATTGGTGAATTAAATGCATTACTTTTCTTTTTTAGTGCTAAAAAAGTAGTTTGATACAACTCAACTTCGAAATTTTTTGAATTATTCATTTAAAGTTATAATGCCTACGATATTTTGCCCATATGCCACAAATCAATTATAAACATAATTTTAAAAATGCAGTTTGTCAAAGTAGATGAAAGGAAATAAAATTTTGCGTGTGTCTTGATAGAGTGAAAAACGTGTATTCTTTACATTTCTTTTCTTTTTTTTAAAACCATATAATCCCTGAGGCGACTAGATTGTCATCTATTGCTGTAAAGAATTCGACAAGAGATTCAACAGCTCTGATGTTGTTGAATCTAAGTGCAAGTATCAAGACTGCATTTCTTGTCAAGATGTATAAAAGACACAATACACATTTGTTAAACATTTATTGTAAACATATTTTAAAAGCTTACCTCTAAAGGTTTTAAAGACCTCTAAATAAAACATGGTTGACATCACAGTCCCATAAAAGTAAATAATTAATACCAATCTGCAATAAAAGAGAAAAACAATTACATGCATCTTATATGTTTAACAATAAAAGGAAAAACAAAATTATACAGATCTGACACATTAAAAAAAATAATAATAATTAAATAAATAAAAGTAAATTAAAAGTAAAAGAGCGGCACACTAATAAATTTATTCTATACATATAATAAAAGTTTTAAGTGTGTGAAGAACTCATTCTCAAATGGGCTTCATGAAATAAAACATAATACAATGTAAGGACCAGTGACTAGAATACAAATTCTGATGGAAAGGGCGCATGCCTCTCGAATAATACGACTAACTGCTCAGGCCAGAGTTTGCATTTCCTATGCTTTCATCTTGACCAATAAAACAATTTCAAGTACATTTCAGTAAGAAGAATGATCTGACTATGAGTTTTATAAGAATAGTATGATGCAGATGAAACACAAAGAGAAATTATGCCGAAATACCAACTTCGTCCTTTAGACCTTCATACAGGATCGAAATTATGATGGCATGTATAAAAAACCACTCATTCATCTCATCGCGTCCTTTAGGACGAAACCAGTTGGACAAATATCGGAAGGGGTGTATGACTCTCGAGTAAAACGGCTGTCGGTGTAGACCATAGTTTGCACTTCCTACACTGACAGCTTGACCAATAAAAAAATTTCAAGTGCATTTCAGTAAGAGAAATGATCTGACTATGAGTTTTATAAGAATAGTATCATGGAGATGAAACACAAAAAGAAATGATACCGAGATGCCAATTTCATCCTTTAGGCCTTCATAGAGGGTCGAAACCATGATGGTATGTATAAAAACCCACTCACTCATCTCATCGCGTCTTTTAGGATGAAACTAGTTGAGCAAATATCGCGAGGTTAAAAATTTTTACATTTTAATCCTAGAAAATATACAAGCTTACTTAGAAAAGAATACACAATACAATGCAATTAATATGTACATTTATAAGATACAGAAAACCATTATTAGTGCAGAATATGATATAATTAGAGTGATTGATGAATTGACTGTGCCTCTCAAAGATATTCTGATCCATTATGGGGTATAAATGGAAATTGATCAGTGTAAATTTTCAGTGTTATAATAAATTGATTTAATATACTACATATAGCGTACGTCACTTAAGAAGATATACAAGGCTGCAGAAAATCAATCTTTTTAATGATTTTTTTAAAATAAATCTATAAAGATGATTTCATTAGATATATTTCTCAATAGTCCAAAAAGAAAAAAAAAAAAAAAAAAAAAAAAAATCCATTTTTGTAGCGTCACTTTTCTTTATAGATAATGCACAGGGCTACATAAAATTTGTCTATTGTATGGAATTTTTTTTTAACCAAAAAAGAAATAAAGATAAGTTTTCTTCATTCTTTCTGAGAGTTTATATCCTCTTAATTAAAAATAAAATTTATTTAAACACGTCATCACAATGGTAAAATAATTTGATATCGAAATGATGTAATGAATAAGAGCAGTTGGAAAATCATTATAATCTATCCTTAACACAAGATTTTTCTTAATACTTGAATTCAGCAACTTGTTTAATTATTTAAATGCAGCTTTTTATTTTTATTACAAGTTAGAAAGGATATTAATAAAATGTCTCTGATTGATCCTTCTGAGGGAAGGACCAATTTACTTTATAAAGCAAATTTGCAGTGTCAATATGGAAGGTTTGTTGGTACACTGCTGATCGTTAAAAAGGCTGTTTTCTCACGGTCTCGGGTATGTTACTGACGCGAAAAATTGATAAATACAATCTTTGAAGCGTGTTGTATATCGTGCCAAAATTTGAGCTCAATCGGGGCAGAACATTTTGAGTTTTTGAAGCTTACACAAACCAACTTAATATTTTTATAAATATAGTAACAGGGTGATTATAATTAAAGTTACGATTTCGAAACGCGAGATTTTTAAAACTACTGGTCCAAATGACATGATATTTTACCAGAACAATCGTGAGGCAATGGAATTTTGTTTGGTATAGGAAAAACGTAGTTCTATGTGTTTATATATGACGCTATCAGGGTAATGTCGGGAGAAACGCCTAAACGGATTCGTTCAACGCAGGAATAGCAATACAATAGCAGAAAACAATAAATTGCAAGAGTTTGTGATATATATATATATTAAGCAAAAACACAAGAATACGTATTTGCAGCGGAAACTGTCAGAGTAATAAAAGACAAAGATGAGCTTCATGAAACTAACACTTTACGGATGATTAACGGCACGTTTTGGAACTATTTTTTTTTTTTCTTTGTTAAACAAAATTTCATAGCCTCATTGTTCTGGTAAAATATGAAATCATTCTGATCAGTACTTTTAAAATTATAGCGTTTTGAAATCGTAACTTTAATTTTAATCGCACTGTATATTTATTTATTTAATCAAAACAATTCTACAATTAATATATATATCTATATTAATAAAATCACCGTTTTGTCTGTACATTTGTCAGAATCGAAAAATTTTACGATAGCTTCACGTTTCACACACCATGAAAGCCGAAAAAGACTTCAGAAAATTTTGCATGTGTGTGTGTCATCGTGCCTGTATGTCGCTTTTTTTGTCCGGGCATCACTTGAGAACGGCTGGACGGAATTCAACGGCGCTTGGCAGGAATTTAGGTCTTCACCCAACTTAAAATTATATCTATCAACTTTTCAAAAATTTACCTCCGTCCCCACCTGGGGGGTAAAAGACTAAAACACGTTTGTCCGGGTATCACCTGAGAACGGCTGGACGGAATTCAAAGGCACTTAGCTGGAATTTAGGTCTTTACGCAACTTAACATTATATATATCAACTTTTTGGAAATTCCCCCACGTTCCCCCCTGGGGGGCAAAAGACAGAAACACGTTTGTCTGGGTATCACTTGAGAACGGCTTAACGGAATTCGATGGCACTTGGCAGGAATTTAGCTCCTCACCCAACTTAAAATTATATCTATCAACTTTTCGGAAATTACCCCCGTTCTTCCCTGGGCGGAGGGGGGGGGGGGTAAAAGACTAAAACACGTTTGTCCGGTTATCATTTGAGAACGGCTGGACAGAATTCAACGGCGCTTCGCAGGTACTTAGGCTTAAACGTAACCAACTTAAAATTATATCTATCAACTTTTTCCGAAATTACCCCCCTTTCTCCCCTCAGGGGAGAAAGGGGAGAAAGGGAAAACACGTTTATAATCATAACTCGGCTCCTAATTACTTCACAGTAAAGAAATTGCACATAGGGAGACTAGACATGAGTACAAATAATACATTTTCTACATTTAGGAATTTTCGATTTTTAAGGGAAGGGAGGGGGGGAAATATTGAAACTTCCTGATTTTTGAGTGGACCTCAACCAAAAATGGAACAAATATATTGAAAAAAGGCTATGCGACTACATGTACTACCTCAATAAAGAAAGAGAAAGATATTTACTTGCTTATTTATTTATTTTTGGCATCAATTTATATTTTTAATGAACTTAAAACTAAAATGGAGTTTTTATTTAATACCCTTTGAACCAGTCATCCGATTGAACAAAAAGTTATGTCGTTAACTATAATAAGTGTACCATTTTTCGTTGCTATCGGTTGAATGTTACAGTTTATTGTAGAAAACTAAAAACCCGCACAAATTGATAATGTTTCGGCTTTATATAAAAAGATTATTTTTAATGAATAAAAACAATGCTCATTGTAAACAGAACTTTTGGCATGCGTCAGTTTTAAATATAATTATTCCTTTAGAATAAATGTAAACAATGTATGAGAGAAATTTTTATATGTGTGTAATTTTTATTACAGTGCTCTGCTATTTTTTAATCTGTCCATTATATTATAATAGAAGCTAATTACCTGAATAAGATAAACAGTACTAAACTAATAACTCTATCTTATGGTAGCATGTTTAATTTAGAAATCCCTATAGAGAGATTTGTTACATCACACTTTGTTTCTACAAAATGATACAACAGAAAATAATTAATAAAAGCGACCGTAACTTTACTAATGACCTAAACTACCAAACGTGTAATTAATTTTTCTCCAAAATAACTCTATTTATTCTGCAAGAATTATGATGTTTTCGGAGTGGTTGCTATTGTTTTGTTTTTTAGTAGTATAATAATACTTTATGTTTGCAGATAGTACAATAATAATACAACATTGTTTTATGTTTGTTCGAGATATATACAAACAAAATAAAGGTTAAAATGAATGAAGTAAAGTGTGCATGTCATTTCAGGTACATTTCTTAAAATCACATACTCATTTTTATCAAAATATTTTATATATATAAACATATGTTTTTTTTTTTTTTTTTTTCATAGGATAGAACCTAATCAAAGAATTACCTCCGAGGGGTCTTTGTAGCGGGTCATACACTGGGAAAAAAATATATATACCGCCTTGACCTAGGATGAATAAGTGGCCATTTTCTAAATCCCTTAACTAGAAATATAGATTTCCGAGCTATGCGCATAAGGCACGTCAATAAACGGAATAGAGGAAATGATCGAGAATTTCTAGTTTACACATTTCTAGATGGTGAAACAATATTCTGAATATTCCGAATATACTGAATCTTTTGTATTGCGAAATATTTTCGCTTGATTTTCTAGAATTGGATCATAAACCAAGATTATAGTTGCTGAAACCTGACTCACATGTAAAAATAAATAAATAAACTTAAATTGTAAGAATAAGTGATTTGTTGCTGGTTGTGAGGTTTAAGGCTGATTGACTGCGCTAAGGTCCTAGAACTGAGAGGGAGTGCCCCCCCATGGCGGTCCTAGAAAGACTAGTCTATTTAAGCCCCCAAGGAGGGCAAAAATATGTGATTTTTTTTGTCAATAGAAATATTAAAATGATCATAAAATTAGGAGACTATAATTAATAACTCTTTTGTTTGCGATTCAACATATAGAGGATTTTAAAGTTTGTCAACAAAAGTTTTGGAACATCTCTGTTTTTTTTGACATTATTAAAATGAATTTAATGTCTAATTAATAAATAAAATAATTATTGAAAGAGTGCTTTTTAATACTTTCCAACAAGGTTGAAAAGTGTTTATGACTTCCGTTTGTCTGTCTGTCTGTCCATATGTCTGTTTGTCCACTCTCTAACTCTCGTAAATATTTATGGCATTTCTTGAAACTGATAAATGTTATTCAAGTTCACTATCGGATGTTCCCTATTGAAAATGGAGTTTATACTGGTTTGTGTACAAGGACTCCCGAAAATATTTCAAAGCATAGTGTTCTATGAGAGGCATTTCTATAAACCATATTTTCATACCTTTACTGTAGAATATCTTCATGAAATTGAAATATGTTATTCAAATTCACTATTGGATGTTTCCTATATAAAATAGATTACATACAACCACTAGTTTATGTACAGGGACACTCAAAATACTCCAAACCTTTGCGTTCTTTGTGAGATATTTCTATAAATCAAATTGTAATAACTTTACTTACCACGAAGTTTTAGGAAGTTGAAATATGTTATTTATATGCACAAAATAATGTTTTGCATAGAATATAGCATGGTTACAATTAGATTTACAGGGTGACACAAAAATAATCAGTTATATTAAGAGCTATTAATAAAAAATTGCTAGAATTGTACTTTCGTTTACATTAAGCGTTTTTGACACTTTCTTTAATTTGTTTATTGTGAATATAATTTCAATTTGTGTATATGTCTGACTGTTCTTCTGTCCGTCTATCTGTCTCTCTGTCAGTTCCCGTCTAATTCCCGTAAACATTTATGGAATTTCTTTAAACCGATATATTTTATTCACGTTCACTATCGGATGTTCCCTATTTAAAATGGAATGACTACCTCTTTTGGTTTGTGTGCAGGGACACCCAAAGTTATTCGAAAGCATTGTGTTCCATGAGCGGAGTTTCTATAAACCATATTTTAATATCTTTAATGTATAGAATATTTAATGAAACTTTAATATATTATTCAATACCCTATCGGATGTTTCCTATGCAAAATAGAGTAAATTTCTAAGTGGTTTTTGTACAGGGCCTCTTGAAAGTACTCCAAAGCATTGTGTTGTATGAGAGTTACTTTTATAAACCAAATTTTAATAATTTTATTTTCCACAAAGCTTAATGCTTTTGAAATATATTATTCGTATGCACAAAAGAGTGTGCCTTCTATGTAATATAGTATGGTTAGCATTAGATTTACAGGGCCACACAAAATTAATCAGTTGCATTAAGAGCTATTAATAAAAATTTGCTGGAATTGCACTTTTGTTTACATGAGCTTTTTAACACTTTCTTATAATTTTAGTGGGAATATGTTTTCAATTTGTGCATCTGTCTGTCCGATTGCCTACTTTTCTATCTGTTTGTCTCTGGCTCCTATCATCCGTGAATACTTTAAGAATTTTTTTTAAATGATACACTCGTGTTCACTATGGAATGTTCCCTATTTAAAATGTCATTAATAGGTCCTGTACAACTAGTTTGTTTGCAGGGACAACAACAGCAATAACAATAATAAAAAAAAGCCAATGTATTACGTTTTAGGACAGAATATTTTAAAAGTTATATTTAAAAAACTTTCTACTATAAAATTCATAAAAACACTGACATGTATTATTAATATTCATAAATATTGTTTTGTATAGAATATGATGTGATTAACTTTCAGATTTACAGGGTTACAGTAAAAATCGAATGAAAATTATTTTTCAGCATTAAAATAAATAATTCTGAATAAAAGTACTTTACTTACCCGTTCAAATCAATTAAAAATAAAATAATTCAAAGAAATGTAATTTTTCACGTCTAAAAGCATATAACAATGTCATTTTTGAATGTCTTTTGTTGTTTAAATCTTTATAACTATTTCATATTATACTATTCTAAAATAACTGAAATAAATCAAACAAATGCGCTTTTGTTATTTTTGCCCTTCTAAAGCAATATAACAATTTTATTTTTATTTTTATTTTTATGAACTTAAACCTTTATACCTATTTTATATTACATACTACATATTATATACTATATAATTTAAAATTATAACATGCAAATATGATTATGAAAACACAATAATGATATATTTAAGAAACATGCAAATCAACTAAGAGCAATCGTTATTATTGGTTAAAAATCGTTTGATACTATTTGTTAAGATAAATTATTTTATAATAAATCCTACTTGTTCTATGAAAGAGAATGATATAACAAATGTAAGAATTTTTGGATGTTTTTCATAAAGAATAAGTGAAGTTGATGAGAAGTAAAATTAAATACACTCCTTCTCATAATTATAAGGACACCAGTTTTCTATATTAACTAAAACTGAACACTATTATTTAAACAAATATATTTTTAATTAATTTGAATTTCATTAATAGAATATATTTAGAAAGTTTTGTCGTTTTTCTATCTTAAAAAACATTAAATATGTTAAAAAGATGATTTTTCAGGTGTTCACATTTATAAGGACGGCTCGAATTTTAGTAATTTTTTTTCAGTTATTCTTTAAATTAATATTTTATGGGATCTCTTTTTAGGGCTAAATAGTCAGACATTCTCTCTGGTATATATATATACGTTTTTGTTTAATATTCAGTTTCAATACCATTTCGTATAGCATATATGATATTCTTAATACATTTAAACTATGTAAAATTGCTTTCCACTTGCATGCACTTTTCTAATATCACAATTTAAGGTTTTTTCAACTTTTACGCCATGGGAAAGGCAATAATACAGAAGTTTCTTTCTTCAAACTATTTCCTATTGCTCTAAAAGTAGAGCAAAAATGTAAGTCTTGTTGAAAAAAATATTATTACCCCCCCCCCCCCCCCCCCCGAAATCTAACAAAAATCTGATAATTCCGCGTTTAAAATTTGCGGATATTCTCTTCAAGTTCATAATAATAGAAAAAAATTACTAAATTCATTCTGCCTTCAGTAGAAGCAGCTCCCCAGAGCACCATAGTTCCACCTTTAAAATGCCCGATTCATATCTGCCTTTAAAAAATCTGCTCTGTCTTTCGCTATCTTCAGATCGTGCCAGTAACTGTTAAAACCATTTGGTTAATCAAGAATAAAATGTTTTTCATCCGAAAATGCAACATTTTATCATTTAATGTTGTCTTTATTCAACTTTAATACAGACGCTCTTTCCCCCATTAAATGCTGATTGATTATTACCGATTTTTTATTCATTTTAACATATTATTAATTATTTTAAACATGCATAAATGTGGACCCTAACCTTTCGTTAAAAATTACGAGCAAATTCAGCAGCAGTCATTATGAGTAGAACAGTAAGAGGAATTTTGAGTCTTCGATCTCTGTAAAACAACTCTGATTTTGCATCATATCTCTCTCCTATCGAACCAGCAGTTCAACGTTTGATCACATTTCCTTCCGCAATTTTAGATCTTCGAATTTCATTAGAAATTCGGCGGATTGAAATTATCCTTCCACTTAAAAAACACATTTATCATACTTCCTTACTTGAACGTTCTTTTTTTCGAGGAATTATCAGTAATGTCCGTCCAAGAAAAATTGAAGGCTTATATATGAATTAATCTAGCCCAGTAGTTAACAAATTCGCATGTCAACTGTAATTTATCCGCTAGTAAGTTAAATAAAACGAAAAAATCTGGATTGTCCCTATAATTATGAACATCTAAACACGTGGAGGAAAAACACCTTTTCATTATTTTTTATTAATTTTGTTTCATATTAAAAAAATGATAACAGTTTTGGCTTTCGAATACTAGATGTATTAAGTGCACTTAGTATAATCTTGTTCACAATTATTTTTACATTAGTTATTTCAAAATATAAAGTGTCCTTATAAATATGAGAAGGAGTGTACTCTTTTGATAGCGTGGTTCATTAGTACTGCTATAGCTGTTTTTATTAATTATATTGTGGCGTAAGAAAGTTAGAGGATGGAACCTCGTAAGGTAACAAATTTCTCTACAGGGGCTTCTTAGTTAATACGTTACATAAAAGTCTCCTTTCTTTAATCTTGTTTTGATGTTTCATGTTGTTACCCTGCAATATATAAAAGAAAATGTCAGACAAGTAATACTTTCGTAAAAACTCCGTAGCGTTTACTAAGCCTTAATCTTCCTTTGTTCATCACTGTCTTGTAAGATAAATTTATAAGCAAAAGTAAGCCAATGCTTTGTATAAAAAAAAAAAAAAAAAAAAAAAAAAAAAAAAGAAAGAAACTTAAAAAAAAAAAAAAAAAATGAAAGTTGCTTCGGATTGACATTATTATGCACGACCCGTCTTAAAGCGGGATGATAACATGAATGCAGAATACAATAATCAACATATCTACATTTCTCTTAATCGTACTTATTATTATTATTATTATTGTGATGAATTGTTGTGCTTAATTATTTCGATGTAAAACAATTGTAGTGAGTATTTCTGTTTTAGCACATCTTATAATTTTTTACCACCACAGAAATATATTTAATAAATTTGTCTTTCAGTTATATTTCAATATGAAGTTCTAGTATTAATTCCTACTACATAAAACAAGAAAGAAAAATCTTGCAGTACACATTGATTAGTAACACTTTCCAAATGTACGCAATTGTTGTATCGAATAACGTTTACTATTCTTTGCCTACCTTATCGCACAACACACATAAGGACTGAAAAACATACAGATAGACTAATTAGTTTTAAAATTACTCTTAGGCATTTTGGAAGGTGTTAATAAGGCTTAATGCAAAAGAAAATTCAGCCATTAGATTATAATTACATTTTTTAAACTCTCTGAATATTTTACTGTAGCCCTGTAAATCTGAAAGTTTATCACATCATATTCTATACAAAACAATATTTTAGAATATTAATAATACATGTCAATGTTTTAAAATTATAACTCACCTTCTGGAACCGTGTTCCAAAAAAGAAGAAACTTCGGCTATTAAAACAAAAGGTGATAAAACCATTGCCTCGTATTCAAGAGAAAATTTTGTCTTTGCCTTCACTGACGGTTCCTCAGATGAAACTCTAGACAACGGAGGAGCTGGTGTCAACTTTACTTTCCCACAGAGTGGAAGCACAAAGCAATTTAAGATCGGAGGAGGCAAAATAGCCTCAAACTACACTTGTGAACTCATTGCCATCCAAAAAGCCCTAGACGAGTATATAAATCTCGAAGAAAATGAAAGAGCCAATGGGTTAATCATCTTCAGTGACTGCAGAGCTGCTCTTCAAGCAATTCAAAGGGGCTCCTCAGGGCTAATTATAAATATACACCGTACACTTCGTAAGCTTTTCCATTTGAAGAAACAGTGCACCATGCAGTGGATTCCCGCGCATGTTGGCATTACTGAAAATGAGACTGCTGATGCCTTGGCAAAAGAAGCAAGACAATTAAACACCAGCAGGGTTACTCATGTCACCCTCAGCGATATCAATTCCGTTGCTAAGGCAAAATTCAAGGATAGGAAACTTAAAATCAAACACCAAATCCCTGAAATCAGTACCAACAGAACTCTCACCAGCACTCTAACAAGACTCCGGACAGGACACTTTAGGGGGATGAAGATCCATAAAGACGGGACAAGGACTTACTGCCTCTGCAAAAACTGCCCAGACATAGAACTAACCCCCAAACATCTTTTCAACTGTCCTGCTATTCTGGCGCAATTGCAGCAAATAAGTGACAATCCGTGGGCAGACTTATATGAAGACAACTGCCTTCAAATCGCAGATGCTGTATATAGGACCTTTGGTCCCATTTAATTTTTTTTTTTTTTTTTTTTTTTTTTTCCTATCCATGACACGACACCAACCAACCATGTCAATGTTTTTATGATTTTTATAGTAGAAAGTTTTTTGTTTATATATTTTTTATTTTATTTCTTTATAAATTTATCTTACTTATTTTTTACTTATAAATTTATCTTACTTATCTCTTAAAACTTATTTTTGTTTACAAATTTATCTTACAAAACAGTGATGAACAAAGAAAGATTAATGCTTAGTAAACGCTACGGAATTTTTACAAAAGTATTACTTGTCTGACATTTTCTTTTATATTGCATGAAACATCAAAACAAGATTAAAGAAAGGAGACTTTTATGTAACGTATTAACTAAGAAGCCCCTGTAGAGAAATTTGTTACCTTACGAGGTTCCATCCTCTAACTTCTTACGCAACAATATAATTAATAAAAGCAGCTATAGCAGTACTAATGAACCACGCTATCAAAAGAGTAATTAATTTTACTTCTCATCAACTTCCTTTATTCTTTATGAAAAATATCCAAAAATTCTTACATTTATTCTATATTTCTCTTTCATAGAACAAATGGTATTTATTATAAAATAATTTATGTTAACAAATAGTATCTTACGATTTTTAACCAATAATAACGATTGCTCTTAGTTGATTTTTCATGTTTCTTAATTATATCATTATTGCGTTTTTCTAATCATATTTATATGTTATAATTTTAAACTATAAGAAATAGTTTTAATATAGTATACAATATATAGTATGTAATATGTAATAGATATAAAGGTTTAAGTTGATAAAAATAAAATTAAAAATAAAATTGTTATATTGCTTTAGAAGGACAAAAATAACAAAATAGCATTTCTTTAATTTATTTCAGTTATTTTAGAATAGTATAATATGAAATAGTTATAAACATTTAAATTAACAAAAGACATTCAAAAATGACATTGTTATATTCTTTTGGACGTGCAAAAAATACATTTATTTTAATTATTTTATTTTTAATTGATTTGAACGGGTAAGTAAAGAATTTTTTACTCAGAATTCTTTATTTTAATTCCGAAAAGTAATTTTTCATTCGGATTTTCACTCATTAATTGTCTTCAGTATTGTAGCTTTTGTAATTATTAGTGAAATACTTGGCAACTTTATCGTTTACGACCAAAAATATTTTTAAACAAAAAATATGTTTTAAAGATAATTTTTCAGTAAGTTCTAAGAAATTTTTAAACATATAAACAATAATAGTTTTGCATATCTACACTTTGTTGTAACTAATGAGTATTTAAATGGACGGTACTTTAACCCGTTAATACCCGAATTAATTAAAAAAAATATTTTTAGCAGATTATTTCACTTCTGAATTAATATGGACAACTGACAGTAAAATATATTAACTTAAACAATTCTTCTGATAGTTTTAAATTTAAAGCCTATCCTCATTTATTGACGTTTAGTGTTCTAGCGAGAAAACTTCGAGATAGAAAAACTTTGAGATAACAGATTAACTTCCTAAGATCTCGGAAATAATGTATTATAATATAGAATATTATTTAACTTGATTTAAGTTAGTATACCTGCGCAAAAAGCAAATATATGTGCGACGAATGAAAAATCATAAAAGGACTATCCCAATTAGGAAATAATAATTAATAATAGGCACATAACACTTTCAGGGATCATTTAGAGTGACGCTATAAACTGTCACTAAAAAGCAGAATTCATTCTAAAAAACCACAAAAAATATACATGTCATTTTATTAGTTGTCCTCAAATAAGGACACTGGGCGCAAACGCGTTAAATGAACCATTAGTACATACAATTTTTATTAAAAATTGTATGAGGTTTTTTTTTTTTTTTTTTTTTCTTTTAAGAGTAAAATATGCATATGCCTTCATTCATATGTAAAAACATTTTTGACATACCATTATCCAAACTAATTAAAAATTTCTCTGAAGAAAAACGTGCCGAATCACATCAAATTTCTTTCTTTTTTCTTTTTCTTTTTTTTTTTTTTAGATCTTCTTTGTAGTCTTACATTATTCTATAACTGAATACACAATGCGTACTTATATGTAAGTGCTTAAAAAAAATAATAAAATCAAAACTGACGCGACCTCTTAAAAAGAAAAAAAAATCTCAGACTTTGAAAATACCTAGTAATTGCTCTTAAATACTTATTCCATAACAAAGAAAAATGAATGATATTTTCTGTTCAGTTAAAAGAAAAAAAAATAGTTTACTAAATAGCTATTAATAATTTTTTCTTTTAAGATAGTTTGTTTAAGAAGTTTGTCTTTAATATCCTGGTTGTCGCTTTTACTTTATATATAATAAAATTACATTTATCGAAAGAAATTGAATTATTTTTAGTGCTCAAACAGTCATTTTCAGTTTTTCAATTATTTATATAATTTCTTTTTATGTTACAGAAATTGAAATTTATATATTTAAATAATTAAGTTTATTGTTGTTTTCAAACGTATATTTGTAATTATAGAAATGTCTGTGTAATAAATATGAATATACAAATTAAGATTTGGTGGAAAACTTTCTATAATAAAATTATTATACTACATTATTGTGGGGGAAACTATTATACTACAGCCTGTAGATTATTATTATTATTATTATTTTACTGTTATAGGCTACTATAGACTAATATTTTTTACTATAATAAAAAATAAACAGTACTATAATACTCCAATATGAAAAAAGTAAGTGCTGAACAAAATCGTGTTATTTATTAATATTCCAAATAGGTATAAAAATGGGAATTTAGGAAATAGTTATTAAACTATGTAGACTGTTATCATGCTGAAATTATTTATCTACTTATACTATAAAAAACCGGTAATCATAAATATATATATATATTAAATCCTAAAATTGTGTTTTTTATAAGTACATATTAATCAATGAATTTTAATTAGAACTAGAAATTTAATTAATTTAACGAAGTATATATAATTTTGTTTGTTTTTACTTTTATTTTTAAAAGTAATTTAAAACTTTTATTTTCTTTAAATAGGGGTCTCTACCCTGTGCTCGCTTTCTTCAATAACCCCCGTGGCAGCTTAACTAGCAGGCTTTTTCCACTTCACTGGTTACAATATTTCAATAATTTTTCAAAAATATTGAATAATTCAAACGTTTAATTAAATATTTTTCAATTGGTGACTACACTCCTTCCCATAATTATAAGGACACTCGTTTTTCTATATAAACTAAACACTGAACACTTTTATTTAAACAAATATACTTTTTATTAATTTGAATTTCATTAATATACGATATTTAAAAAGTTTTATCGTTTTTCTATCTTAAAAACTTTAAATACGGTCAAAGAAAGGATTTTTCAGGTGTTCACAATTATAAGGACAGCTCGAATCTTAGAAATTTTTTTTCAATTATTCTTTAAATTAATATTTTTTGGGGTCTCTTTTTAGTGTGAAACAGTCAGACATTCTCTCTGGTATATACATATATACTTTTCAACATATATACTTTTACTATTTAATATTCAGTTTCAATACCATTTCATACAGCATAGATGATATTCTGAATACATTTAAACTATTTAAAATTGCTTTCCACTTGCATGCACTTTTCTAATATGATAAGTTAAGGTTTTTTCAAATTTTAGGCCACGGGAAAACCAACAATAAAGGAGTTTCTTTCTTCAAACTATTTCATATTGCTCTAAAAGTAGAGCAAAAATGTAAGTCTTGATGAAAAAAATATTTTTACCCCCCAAAATCTAACAAAAATATGAGAATTCCAAGTTTAAAATTTGAGGATATTCTTTTTGATGTTCATAATATTAGAAAACAATTACTAAATTCATTCTGCCTTCAGTAGAAACAGCTCCCCAGAGCACTATAGATCCACCTTTAAAATGCCCGATTCATATCTGCCTTTAAAAAATCTGCTTTGTCTTCCGCTATCTTCAGATCGTGCCAGTAACTGTTAAAACTATTTGATTAATCAAGAACAAAATGTTTTTCATACGAAAATGGAACATTTTACCATTTAATATTGTCTCTATTTAGCTTTAACACAGACGTTCTTTCCCCCATTAAATGCTCATTGATTATTACAGGATTTTTATTCATTTTAACATATTATTAATTATTTTAAGCATGCATATATGTGGACCCCAACCTTTCGTTAAAAATTAGGAGCAAATTCAGCAGCCAGTCGTTATGAGTAGAACAGTAAGAACAATTATGAATCTTCGATCACTGTAAAACAACTCTCATTTTGCATCAGATCTCTCTCCTATCGAACCAGCAGTTCAACGTTTAATCACATTTCATTCAATCTAAAATAGTATTTAATACCAACAATTAGTCATTTTTTTTTCTCATAGGTAATTCGAAAAATCGTTTTTTAACAAGCATACAAATAACTCGATTAAAAACAATAGGTTTGTGTAGCACAAATAAATTGGACGCTGCTTTGTAGTAGGTTTTTATTCTTTATGGTTGTATTGTATAATCTTTTATCGGTATATCATATAGTCTATTTTATATCCATTGCAGTATGCTTTCTTTGAAGCTTAATCCTTTTATTTTTATTTTTATTTTTTTAATGGGGGGGGGGGGGCTTATTCATAAATCAACAATAGAACTGTTAGAAATTTATGACTATACACAAATAATTCTTAAACTATTAAACGTAAAACAGTCAAATAATATTTTACATAAAAAAATCAGTATGCTATCTTTCCTCTTTTCTTCACTGAACCTTTTCTTTTGAGAGATAGTAAAACCATTAATAATAATTTTACTGTGAGAAATCAGAAAGTTAGATTGCTAATAGAAGTTATCAAATTAGAAAGTTTGGAAATTCTGTGTCGGGTTGCAAATTTCTACACAACGAGCTGTGTATAGGCCATTCAATATCAACCTTTCTTCATTATTTGAATTTATTTTTTCTTCTGTAATGACATTTACTATGAAGCAAATATGTAATTCGATCTACTATACTATGAAACGTAATACTTCAGATCTTCGAAAGAATGATTTAAATTAGCAATATTAGTGTTTATAATGGCACTGCCTAATCTATTACTCAGTGGGAGAGAAGGCAGTGATAATGGGCTCTTGCTACCTGACGTCAGTGGTCACATGATATTGGTGTTTCAAACTAAGAGCAGACGAAATCTATATTTATAATAGCGATTGCTGAAATAACGTATTATCTATTTTTAATTTTGATCAATCCTATTTAATCTAAATTATTTTCTTTTATGCATCATCATTTTTTATTCCATTTTATATCATTATTCATCATCTTTTTTGTTGTATAATTTGCCAATCGTCATTTAGTTTATATTTAATCTTTATTCTTATGCTGTAATCCTATACTGTTTTCTTTTGCAACGCTCAACAATAGTTATTTCAATGTTCAATTTGACAGATCATCCACTGTACATAAGGAACTTTAATTCATTAACTATGCTAAATTATAGGGAAATATTTATCGTTCTATATGTGCTAGGAAAGATGATAGCTTGTTTCTAGATGAGAGCACCAAATGAAAGAAGATGTACATATGCGTTTTGTAGAAGTAATTTACTTTAACGCTAATGTTGATGGCGAACACATTTTTTTTCAGTAGTTGTAACTGTGAAAATCGAAATGGAAAAAAGAAATGGAAAAAGAGAAAGACAGAAACATGTAGTTTCATAAAAACAGAAACATATAGCTTCTGTTGACATCAGGCAAAGTGATTTTGAGATAATCACTTGACTTCCTTGGAGGAATGATGTAAGAGAAGTTTGCATACTGCGTAAAAGCATGCAGGGCAAATGAAGTTAAAAGTTCCCTACTCAAGATGGCTGCCGTATTAGCAGTCAAGGCTACCGCAAAAGCGATACAGTTGGCAGCAAATTTATCCGAGCGCTAGCAAAAATTCCTATATAAAATAAATGCATTTAATACTGTTTTGTTAAATAAATCCTCGTCGAATCATGTCCTTAGTCAGTCTAAGAACATGATTCGACAAGGATTTATTTAACAAAACAGTATTAAGCGTACTATTTTTACATAGGGATTTTTGATAGCGTTCGAATAAATTTGCTGCCGACTATATAGAGTCTACCAAAACATTGGCTAGTACTGTGTAATTTAATGCGACGTTTCCTTGGGGGAATGATGTAAGAGGAGGTAGCATACGGCGTAAAAGCATGCAGTGCAAATGAAGTTAACGGTTCCCTAATCAAACTAGCTACGACATTCGTAGTCAAGGCAAACTACAAGAGTCATATAGAGTCTAACAAAACGCTGCCTAGAATTGCATAATTTAATGTGACGTTTACTTGGAAGAATGATGTAAGAGAAGTTTACATACGGCGTAAAATCATGCAGGGCAAATGAAGTTAGCGGTTCTCTACTCAAGATGGCTGCCGTAATAGCTGTCAAGGCTACCGCAAAAGCCATACAGTTGGCAACAAAATTACTAGGATTTTTACTAGCATTGTGTAATTAAATGCAACGTTTCCTTCGAGGAATGATGTAAGAGGAGCTTGCATACGGCGTAAAAGCATGCAAGGCAAATGAAGTTAACGGTTTTCTACTCAAACTGGCTACGACAATCGTAGTCAAGGCAAACCACAAGAGTCATATTGAGTCTAACAAAACATTGAATAGTACTGCATAATTTAATGTGATGTTTACATGGAGGAATGATGTAAGAGGAGTTTGCATACGGCGTGAAAGCATGCAGGGCAAACGAAGTTAACGGTTCTCTATTCAAACTGGCTACGACAATCGTAGTCAAGGCAAACCACAAGAGTCATATTGAGACTCACAAAACGTTAGATGGTACTCCATAATGCAATGTGACGTTTACTTGGAGGAATGATGTAAGAGGAATTTGTATAAGGCGTAAATGCATGCAGGGAAAATGAAATTAAAGGTTCTCTACTCAAACTGGCTACGACAATCGTAGTGAAGGTAAACCACAAGAGTCATATTGAGTCTAACAAAACGTTGGATAGTACTGCATAATTTAATGTGACGTTTACTTGGAGGAATGATGTAAGAGGAATTAGCATACGGCGTAAATGCATGCAGGGCAAATGAAGTTAAAGGTTCTCTGCTCAAACTGGCTACGACAATTGTAGTCAAGGCAAACCACAAGAGTCATATTGAGTCTAACAAAACGTTGGCTAGTACTGCATAATTTAATGTGACGTTTAGTTGGAGGAATGATGTAAGAGGAGTTTGCATACGGCATAAAAGCATGCAGGGCAAATGAAGTTAACAGCTGTCTACTTAAGATGGTTGCTGTAATAGCAGCAAATGCTACCGCAAGCCATATCGAAGCCATATCGAATCTACAAAAACATTGGCTAGTATTGTGTAATTTTATTTATTTATTTATTTTTCTGACAACTGCGAGATCTAAAGTTACAATGATTTTCGTATCGACAAATCCACATTACATAATTTCACCATAAAAATTATTTTACGTATTCATGATTAAATTATTCAAATTTAAATTTCAACAATTGATTCTGTTAATGTCACTGACATGTATATTCACCAGTAGCATATAAAGTGGTAAAAACAAACATGTAAAATCTTTTTTTTTTTTTTTTTTTTTTTTTTTTTTTAAGAAACGCCTAAAGGCGGAGCTCGTTTTTCAGTTGCTAGTATCAGTTCACACTCTCCCTATATATATCTTGTACAAATCTTGCAATCGATTTTTGACTAACTTCCCCACTAACTAAACATTTGAAACTTTCAGGATTGTTCAGAACACGGTGACAACACAATAATTCTAAGTCATATTTTTGAATTTTTTATTAGTTTTCTTATAATTGATTAACATATGAAAATAATAACATCCTAATACTGTTAAAATATCCATTAAAATATTAGCTATAATTTAATTGTTGGAAAAAAAATTACGGCTTCATTTTCTTTCTACATAAAAATAAATACATTCAATTAAACGTGAACATTAAAAAATTATAAAAAGTTAAATTATGCATCTCACAAAATTGTCGTCATTATCACTTTAAAAATTTTATGCACATTATTAAGAGCTCTATGATTCATCAGAAAATTTAAAACATAGTATATAAAAAGTTTTTTTTTTTTTTTTTTTTTTTTTTTTTTGTATCGTATAATTATTTTTATTCCATTTCGCGCGCGCTTTTTTCTTCCTAATTCAAAATTATTAAAAAAAAAAAAAAAAAAAAGCATTTTCAATAGTGTTTGTAAGTAGGAATTGACTTTAAATTTTTTACTTTTATATTACTTGTTCATGAAAAAGGCTCGCAAGAAAAATGTTAATGACTTCTGCATTTTTAGTTTTTCTTTGATGTTTTATTGAACATGCCGTCTTCTCTTCAGTGCTTTATCTGAAAAATAAAACAAATTTTAATTCTACCGACATTTCTCAAAGAAAGAATATTCCAATCACGGCAATTCAACAAGTAACAATATATATATATATATATATATATATATATATATATGTATGTATATATATATATATATATATATATATATATATGTATGTATATATATATATATATATATATATATATATATTGATAGATAGTCAGACAGATAGAAAGATTGAGATATATAGATATATACGGATATACAATAACTGTATTTTTAATAATATATTGTTCTTTTACCCAACAGAAAGTTTTATTTTTTATGACTACCAAACTATAAAACAAAAATTTATGTGTAAAAAAGCGCGGAAGTAATTTAAAGTTATAATTCTATGTGGTTTTTCTTAGTTATTATTTTAAATATTTTAATTTTAATACTTTGTAAAATGCGTTCTATACTTTAATATTCAAAAATGTCAAATTTGTTTCAATACAGAAAAATTTCAAATGCTTTAAGTAAATTATATTTATGGCACTTGTTTGAATAAACATAAAAATAATTATTATTTTTCTTTCTATTATACGATAAACAGAGAACGTCTTTTCAATTTTTTTAAAAAAATTGACAAAAATAATTTGAAAAATCTCTTTGTAAGACAAAGAATATTCTTGTAAATATATATATTGTCTGATATGTCAAATAAAATCTTCAGCCAGGCACTTAAGAAAATTAAAGTAGAAACATCAAAATGATACGCATATTTAAACTTGACTAAACATATTAAATTCATTTTTTAATAAAAAAGGAATATATAAAAGAAAAACGTTTCATGATTGAAAGGGTTCTTTTTACCATAAATAATGATAATAATAAGAAAATAATTCTGTTTTATTTATTTATTTAATGTTGTTTACATTACTGAAAAGATTTTACTTTTAGAGAAAAATTCAACACATGCATTGGCTGGAAAAGTAGTTAATAGAAGATGAAGTTTTAAGTCACATGAAGTATACAATTTTTTAACAGAAATTTCATTTGTAATGCGATATTGTGTTCTGAATATCATAAAAAAATTCCTAATTCTAAATATGACTATCGATTTTTATATTCTTTGTTATATAGTGTTTGTTACATCTTACATACTTTGTGCCACTAACCATATAAAACATCGTTATTTATTTATTTACTTTTTTTTTTTTTTTTTTTTTTTTCGGAATAATGTCAAAATTTTACTGTTTCTATTTTAAATCAAACACAAAATGTGTCATAAATAATATGTTGTCAGGTAATGTCAACACGTTAGTATGCATTAATAAAAAAAAAAAAAGAAGACTTTCAACAAAATGAAGAAAAATGTCTTAAAATATTAATTTTTGTATCACGTTTTATACATAAAAAATTCTGGTGTGAAACAGCCACACCACTTCCGTTACCTACTATTACATGTATTATACGCAATTTTTGGAGATGTGACCCAAAACAAATAATGTAATCAGAAGACGTAAAATTTACCTAACGAAGTAGAAACCTCAAATATTTCCGGTAAGAGAGACTTAGTAAACGTGTAAAGAAAAGACATATAAAACAAAGTTTACAGAGCGAGTTAAAAAATAAGAAAAAGAGTGATACAGTTACATTTTTAAACACTGAACCACCTAATCAGGATAACTGTTACGTTTGCTGTAGTAACCACGTAAAACATGAGAAAGGATATCTAGGCAGGAGGTTACTTCAGAAAAACTTAAAAAGCTACAGGCATTACCTATAGTGTAAAAGCTATAGGTACATTAAAATCGACAGTTAAATGTGTTTTATTAACATCATGCGAAACCGGTTAAGTTTAAATATTTTTTAAATAAAGAGAGGTTTGAAGGTGGGGAATATGGAATAGTAAAATGGAAAAATTCATTACCATCATATCTTACCTGTAAGGCACTGCAACATATCCAAATTACGTCAGTTTCAATGTATTTAAATATCTAGCTACACTGAGAAAAAATTCTGTAACAGACATCTAGAATCTAAATTGTGTCTCTATAAAAAATAGTTCCATGCCATCCTTATAAATTCTAGTCCCCTTGGAAAGCGAGTTCTAGAAGCCCCTATTAGAATTCTAGAGCGTTTACCTATATTCTCGTGGGCAAAGTTATTTAAAAATCTCTGCAAATACTACTACAAGAGGCGGGTTTCAGCAACTATAATCTTGGTTTATTATACAATTCTATAAAAGCAAGCGAGAATTTCTCGCAATACAAAAGATTCAGAATATTCGGAATATTCAGAATATTGTTTCACCATATACAAATGGTAAACTAGAAATTCTAGGTCATTTCGTCTATTCAGTTTATTGGTGTGACTTATGCGCATAGCTCGGAAATCTATATTTCTAGTTAAGGGATTTAGAAAATGGCCACTTATTCATGCTAGAGGAAGGCGGTGTATCTTTTTTTCTCAGTGTGGTTTGCCACTCGCACAATTTTTCTAAGATTTTCTAAGATTTCTATATTTTTTTTTTTTTTTTTTTTCTAAGTGTAGGCCGTGATATTGTTGGCTTGCTAAAAATGAAGACGATTTTAAAAGGCATTTATGTGCAGCTAAAATGTTTATCTCGTCAAAAACGCACGATTCTCTTATATTCAATTTGAAACAAGGATACAGCTCATGCGCATTTATTTTTTAAAGATACTCACTGAAAAAACGCCACTAACTTCTGTTCCTTCTGCATTTCTTATATCTTCAACCCTTCGAACTTAGTACAATCTATTTACAGTATGCCTGAAGTTGATACCAAGTGTAATTTACTTTTTCATTTGCATTCGTAATACAAAGCCGTAATTTTTAATTTTTTTTTTTTTTTTTTTAAGTGTATGAGAGAACGTCTCAGTGAATGGAAACGTTTTCATATGGCCGCCATAAAAAATGGTTATAAATTCATGGAAAATCATTTTTAAAAAATCTATTAGTTAAATTATTTTGTTTTTGCAATTGTTTTTGAATATAAGATTAAATGCGAGTTAAAGAAAAAAAAATTGTGTTCTATTAATTTTTTAATATTGCAATTTTATCTCTAATACTTGCTTTTTTGCGAGTAATTGTTTAAATATATAAATAAAACCCAAGTAGAAAGAATAAAAAAGGAAAAAAATCTTGCTTATTTAGCTTATTCTACGTGGATCGCATGTAGTATATAACACTGTAATATGATGCTTTATTTGATTAGTTTCTGCAAGTCTTATAGAGATTTGAAGTCCATCGAAATTGCGTTTTTTGAACGTCAATTTTTGACCTTTCTTGAATCGTAAATATTTCAGAAATTAATAAGAAAGATTAATTGAGATAATCAGATCTTCAAGGGAAAAAAATGCTAAGCAGTTTTAATTTTTATCTTACGTCTTGTAAATATATTTGTCTCTTCATCATAAAAAAACCAGTTGGCATAGGTGGACTCTGCTCAGTTCCCCATATGTTTTCATAAATTTCTAGTACGGAACATATTATATTCATGCTAAGAGAAATGAATTTAAGCATTCACTCGACACAGTGATAGAATGAAATCCCTACCTAACAGGCTATACCCATATTTAATTCGATATATTTACCTTATTCTAATCTGTTAATTTATTTTAGTGGGGTCAAGTTCGTAGTTTAGTTTTTATTCAATTTTATACTATCTCCACGACAATAATCCCCAAAATTCAAATTTATATGGAATATCGCCCAATTTTGCTATGCTCATAAAATCTTAAATTTCGAATTACTTACGAAATTTTCAAGTTATAATATTTATAGTCAATGATGTTCATAAATGTCATTTTAAAAATGGTCTGATATATTTATGATGCAAATATCCCCCAAAATGGACATTTAGGCGAAATTTTGCGCTATTCTGACATGTTTAAGTAAATCTTAAATTTCGAATAACTTACGAAATTTTTTAATTTCAAAATTCCTAGTCGAGTATGTTAATGCCAGTATCCTAAATGATATTTTAAAAGTGGTCTGGTATCTTTACGAGGAAAATATCCCTCAAAATGGACGTTTATATGAAATTATGGATTATTTTGCCATACTACGTAAAAAGTAAACTTCAAATATCTTGTGAAATTTTAAATTAGAAAATTCATAATTAAGGATGTTTATATCAGTAGGTTATATGATATTTTAAATGTGATCTGGCATCTTTACGATGAAAATATGCCTTAAAACTAGAGTGACCATATTTTATTCCTTGAATTTGTGGACAAAGATGGCGGTGTCCTCGAATTTCGAGAACAAAAAAATAAAAAAATAATTAAATCACCTTAAATTGCAAAATTTTAGTAATTTTTATATATAAAGCACCTTATTTCAGCTTATTTATTATACATATAATAAATTACTATAATAAAACATTAATAACTTTATAACCGGCGTCCCCAAATGTGTTGTAATTTTTTGGGGACGAAGGTAGTTTGTCCTCGAAATTCGTGCCTGTCCTCGAGATTCGAGGACATATGGTCAGCCTACTTAAAACCGACGTTTATGCGAAATTTTACCATATTGTGACATGTTAGAGAATTCGTAAATTTCCAAAAACTTCCAAAATTTTCAAATAGCATGTTTCTAGTTAATGATGTTTATCCCGACATCAAAACTGATATTTAAAAGCTTTTTCTTACATCTTTACGTTAAAAATATTTCTTTTCATGCAAGTGTAAGTGAAATTTTGTCCTATTCTTCCATGTTAAGAAACTCGTAAATTTCGAATAATATCTGAAGTTTTGTGATTAGAACGTTGTAAATGAATAGGTTTCTTCCCCCATAAATAATACTTAAAAACTGGTCTAACCTCTCTTGACTATTTGTTCGTGAGATATCGTGTGCACAGACTAACAAACTAACATGCAAACACACTAAGAAACTAGCAAACTAACAGACATCCTACAGACGAACACCATACCCATTTTGATATTTTCAAATTCCTCATACCTGAATTCGTGTAAAAAAGTCAAAAAACCGAGGTCGAAAATTTTCACGATTACGTAAGTTCCCCATACCTATATTATGATGGGAAATAAAAAGAAACACGTAAAAAATATGTGAAAAGTTATGTACTTACATAAGCGTACATTATATTTTGAAATTTATTTTCTTTTAAAGAATGAATTAAATCTCTTTAATTAAAAAAATTATTTATTTCACTAACTTTATGTATTACATAAAAAATAGTAATAATCAATGTACATTTAAAATTTACATAAATTAAATATCAAATTTCATGAATATTAAAATTCCTTTTATGTCAATTCTTTTTATCAACTAAATTATATTTCATAAATAAAATCAAATATATGCTTAATTAATCAATATTATATTATCAAATTTACTATATGAAAGAAAATATTTTGTTTGTGTGTTAAGAGTAAATTCATATTTTGTGAAAATATTCACAAGAAATAAGAATAATGATTGTACAACTTATCAATAAATTTTTTCACTATAATCTTGAAAAGTTTTAAAATTTATAAAATTTATTGATTGAGGGATGCTTACAGAATGTCATGTAATTACATTGTTTTAATTTATCGGTCCATTAAGCATATGAATAAAGAAAAACGTCTTTGTGATATTGGATTAGAAATATCAAATTTCCTAAAAGTTTTCAAATTTAAAATAAGCCTGAAATAATTTCAATATTAAATGAAGGAAGCTGGTTTCTTTTACATGTTTGGATATGCCAAACTAAACTTGTGTTAGCGGCACAAACATAGCACTTAAGAAAATTGAAAACATGCTGCAGAAAAGAAATCCAGTCGAAATATAATCTTTTTTTCTTTTGGAATTTAGAATGTTTGTATTTTTATAAAATTCTTCAGCTGTGAAATACTGATCAAATAAAATAATTTCTAACGTTTTTTTATGTAATATATTTATATTGTATATTTTTGCAGAATAATTGTTTAAAAATCTCTCATTTTCTAAAACTAAATAAAATTGTTTCATTAAATGAAATGGTTGTAAGCAGGCGTATATTCTGAGATGTTATGGATTAAGGAAGATATTAAACACACACCAAAACCATATAATTGTAGATAACTATTTTCATAAGCTAAATGATTTGTTTATTCGTTTACATCTTTTAAATTGATTAATAACTTAAATGAAAGTACTTTACTTATATTACATTTTCTTATTTTCTTATTTTATTTTTATGTATTTTGTCATTAATAGAGTAAGATTTTTCTTCTTCTACATTATTTTTGAACTTGTATTTTGATCAATTTTTCTGCATTTAAGTACTCATAAAATTTACTGTCATTTACTCATCCTCATCTTTTTTTTTTTTTGTATGATAAAGTGCAGATAAAAAGAATATTGACATTAATCTTAATTGAATTTTATCCTTATTTTCTGTTTCTGTTGCCTGTATGGCATTGTTTTTTCTAAACAACAAATAATCACTTAAAATGAATGTAAGGCAGAGATCAAATGTTTGTTTTTAATAGAAATATAAGGTTTGTCTCTTAGCATTTTAACTTAAAATTTCGTGTTAGTATTTTTTGAAAACATAATTGGAGAATTCTTTTACATAGAAATATACTAAATTAAAATATCTTTTCTCGAATTAAAAAAAAATAATAATAGATAAATAAATAAATAAAAACTTTTATACAGACTTGCATACTGCTAAACAAGTAATAAAGAAAAATATTCAAAAATAATTAAAAAAATATCATTAAAAATATAATGTTTTGAATTTTTTACGAGATTCTGTAAAAAGGTTATGCGTCGCAATTTACTTTAAAAATAGCTTTACACAGTATATATACATATAAATCTTTTAGCATAAACTTTTAAAAATAAAAAAAATAATAATAAAATAAAAGTCATGCAAATGGTATATATATATATTTTTTTTTCTGTGTAGAAATCTTCTAAGATATACAGAAATATCTTTATGTAAAATATTGTGGTATATACAGGGTGATCAGTTTAAAAGAGTACCCGTTGTTTTTTCTTATTACCCTTAAATCTGACACAAGTGGCAACTATTCTAACACTGAAGTATAATTGTTTGAATCTTGTTTAAGCGTGGGAGGCAATTTCTAATACTGTTGGACTGTTACAACATTATTTGTGAGATAAAACAGAAATGGAGATGCACAGTGTTACTTAATCCTGTGATAATTTTTTTTAAAAAAACATAATTTAATTCAAATTTTTTACATTATCAATCCTTACAGAAAATGTTGAAAATGTTAACCACCATTTTCAAAGCAAACATAACACGTTGAACCAAGTTTTTTGACACACTTCGCAGCATTGTTGGTGTTATTGACGAGATTTCTCCAGTTATGATCTGTTTTAATTCATCAATGTTTGCAGGACTTCTTTGGAAAATCTATGAAATGATAATGTAAAAATGATAATAATAATGTAAATGTAATGTAGGAATGATAATGTAAAAAAAAAAATAATTAAATTTTGATTTTCATATGTAAAATTATCACAGGATTAAATAACATTGTGCGTCTTCATTTCTGTTTTAGCTCAGAAACAAAGTTGTAACAGTTCAACAGTGTTGGAAATTGTCTCTCACACTTAAACAAGGTGACTTCAGTGTTAGAATAGTTGTCAAACCTGTCATATTAAAGAGAAATAAGAAACACCAGTGGGTGCTCTTTTAAACTGATCACCCTGTATATATATATAATTTTCAGACTTTTGGGGAATAGCGTTGCGAAGGAGCCATTCCTTCCCGTAGATTCAAAATTGCTATGGCTGGTCTCTGGACCACCTCTAATGTTGAAACCCAGATCGTGTCGCTTGTAGGCATTATGCAGCTCTATTTTTATATACAGTCAACTTATCTTCATCATCAACCTCAATTTCAAGATACTTGACAAAAACAAGAAGTGAAATGCATTATGAATTCAGCTGAAAAATAAATAAATAATAAATATGGTTAATTTTAGCATTTAAAAAGGGAATATCGAGTGGAAAGGTAAACATGCAGTCTGAAAAACTGAAACAGGCATTTTGACTACGTAATGGGAGATCTATTCAGAATTTCAGGATCTGAGATTATTTGATTAAACAAAATTAATATTGTAATAAATACATCAAATCTGCACATACAAATAATTAGTACAGATCACAGTGATATGAAGAAAGTAGCAATAAATCAGAAGTGTACAGTAAATAAATAAACCATTCGCTTTTTCTTTTCATCTCGTACTAAATCGCTCTCTGGGGATTGGTTCACCTTTATTATATAATAAAGAAATATATAAAGAAATATAACCGCTTGTCCGCTATCACTTGGATAATAGTTGTCCTATGCTACCTATATTACAATACAAGGTCTATCCCAAAAGAAAGCGCTACATTTTCTTTTGCTGTGACTATCCGTCGCACAGGGTTGCCGCTTGCAAGGAAGGGTGGGTGGAGTCTTGGGAACACAGCGCCACCAGTGCCAGTCGGCTCCGAGCTCCTGCAGAGTCACAGTACCTGTTTCAGTGAACCCTCGTGTGAGTGCTCGGTCGAAATCAACATGGAAAAATCTCTCCAGCAGAATTATTGCTGTGTTGTGAGGACGATCCGACATTTTTGGACAATGTGGTAAGTGGTGAGGAATCTTGTACGATCCAGAAACAAAAAGACAGAGCGCAGAGAAGCACACGACGTCGTCCCCACGACCAAAAAAGGTAAGAATGAGCAAATCGCAGGTCAAAGCGGTGCTCATTGATTCTTTTCGAATCCAGGGGAGTGGTCCATTTTGAATTTGCTTCATCTGGCCAACCAGTCAGCACCAAATTCTACGTCGAAGTACCGAAAAGGCTAAAGCAACCGGTCAACCACGTCAGACGTGAGATCAAGAATTCCTGGAAGCTGCACCATTACAAGGCTCCTAGCCACATCGCCTTTTTGACGACAGACTACCTGACCATGGCCGGCATCAAAACGCTCTCCCAACAATTTTACAGTTCTGATTTGTCCCCGCCCGACTTCAAAGGACAGCACTTGAGGACCCTGGATAGCATCAAGGCGGCTACGACGACGTTACTAAAGGACACCCCTGTGACGGACTTCCAGGACGCATATAAAGCATAAAAATCACATTGGAACTAGTGTGTTGTAGTAGGATGGATGTATTTCGAAGAATGTTGAGCGATTGTACGAATCTGTTCAATGAATTTCTTAAAATAAAATTGGGCGCATTACTTTCGGGACAGACCTTGTATATCGAAAATTTTCAGTCAATCAATAATTTAAAATTATATTATTAAATAAAAATCGAACTTATTGCCCATTAAATTAGACATTTTTGTGCCCATACAACATTTAAAGAGGATGGATATACATTAAATCAATAAATCAGAAATTCAGAATAAATCAGAAAATCTTTTCCGTTTATTTTTCGACTCCTCCCCTCCCGTACTAAATATTTCTCTGCGCATTTCTCTTTAATTCTCGCTTGCGAAATTTGACAATATTGATTGGATACAAGAAATCTTATGCCAATTTAAAAATGATACTTATAATAATTTTGTTGCAATTAGTAATTTATACTAACGTAAAAATCTAGAATTGTAACTTATTGCCCAATAAATTTGTTGTTTTTAGTCTCCATACAAAATTTAAACAGAATCAGTTTGGAAGTAAAACAGTACAGCAAAATAACAATAAAAACAGTAATAATAACAACAATAACAATATAGTATCAGTTGTTAAACAATGTAGCTTCATATTATAAAGCAAATGATTAATTTTTCTTTTTTCGCTTTTTGTATACGTAAATAAAATAACAAACCTATTAAATTATAATAAAGTTATAAAATACTTTATCAAACAAAATTTATTTAAAATCTTAGACCTATTTTTGACTATAACTTTTCCACTTTACATATTTCTAATCTATTCTATTCTGTAATAGAATATTTGTTCTTTCAAAAGATTCCTCTTGTCTAAAATAAATGGAATTGTGTTTCTACTAAGTATAAAAATTTGATGCAACATTTTTTCTCAGTTATAAAGGTTAGATATCAATTAAAATATACGAGACTATTGTCAAATTGGACAGTTTTATTTCGTTGAATTAATCATAAAAAAAATTAATAACAATTCTTTTTTATGTCAGGATATTAAAGAAAATATAATATGTATGGATCAACATTATTTCTTATCAAATTCAATTCAAAAGAAATTTTGTGGATTTAATAAATAATTATGAAAATATTTTTTTATTAACAAACTTATTTTTTAATACTATTGAAAACCTGAAGAAAAAAAATGGACGGCAGCGTTTAATATTTTAATATTACGTGTAATTTTGTAACGAATAAAAACACCTCATTTTTATGGATCCAGATTTAAACAACGATATTTGTAACATGTAGGTAATATGTCACTTTTAACAATACTTGTTTGGCTTATTAAATATTATTTTCATGCATGAATAAATCCTAATCTAGGTAGAAATAACATTCAACAAACTTTATTGGATTTTTACAAAAGTTAAGGTTTTATCAAATTTTTCCTATGAGTACTAAAAAAAATGTAAATAATATGCACATTACAAGATCTGTCCCAAAAGTAACGCGCCCCATTTCTTCTGCCGCGTCTATCCGTCGCACAGGGTTACCGTTTGCACGGAAGAGAGGGTGGAGTGTTGGGAACACAGCGCCGCCAGCGCCAGTTGGCTCCGAGCTCCTGCAGAGTCACAGTGCCTGTTTCAGTGAACCCTTGTATGAGTGCTCGTTCGAAATCAAGATGGAAAAAACTCTCGAGCAGAATTCTTGCAGTGTTGTGAGGACGATCCTTTTTTTTTTTTTTTTTTTTTTTTTTTTTTGGACAATGTGGTAAGTGGTTAAGAATCTTGAATCTTCTTGTGCGACCAAGAAATTAAAAAAAAAAAAAAAAAAAAAAAAAAAATTGCGCAGAGTGGCACACGACGTCCAAAAGGCAAGAATGAGCAAATCGCAGGTCAAAGCGATGCTCATTGTTTTTTTTTTTTTTTTTCCAAGGGAGTGATCCATTTTGAATTTGTTCCACCTGGCCAACCAGTCAACGCAAAATTCTACGTAGAAGTACTGAAAAGGCTTCAGAAACGGGTCAACCGAGTCAGGCGTGAGATCAAAAATTCCTGGAAGCTGCACCATGACAATGCTCCCAGCGACACCGTCTGTATGACGACCGATTACTTGACTAAGGCCGGCATCTCAACGCTCCCCCAGCCGCCTTACAGTACTGATTTGTCCCCGCCCGACTTTAAAAGACAGCATTTGGGGACTCTGGAGAACACCAAGGCGGCTACGACGAGGTTACTAAAGGACATTCCTTCCAGGACGCTTATAAAGCATTTAAATCGCGTTGAAACAAGTGTGTTGAAGCAGGAGGGATGTATTTCGAAGAATATTGAGTAATTGTACGAATCGGTTTAATAAATTTTTTAAAATAAAAATGGGCGCATTACTTCTGAGACAAACCTTGTACATATAGCAGTTAAATGTTTTATCTAAAATAGCACACCTGTAAAATGTATCGACAAAAATTATTTCTTTAAATACTTTATTATTTCTTTAATAAATAGTTTCTTTTAGCTTACACGATGACAGTCTATAAAGAACAAATGTTAATTGTTTCTAATTAAAATAGCCAAGCAAAAAACTACGATTGGCTATATATACGTGGCATTGATTAGAGCAAAAAAATATCCGTCTTTGTCTTCGGTCACAGCTACAATAAAGATCATTATGACTCTATCGAACAGTCAATACTACAGCATGATGTCTCAAAATGGTACAAAAAGTGCTCAGCATTAATTAAATCTGCACACCTTACCTACCAAGGCTCAGTATCTGTGTATTTTAATAAATGTGACTGTCACTATTTTTGTTTTCTTTTTATTACTATTTTTTATAAACACTTTGCTCTATAAACTCCCTTCTCTAGTTTACACGATAACAATCCTTAAACTACAAAGGCTGATAGTTTTCAAAATTAAAATATATATAGAGTAGAGGGAAGTTAAGATATGATTAATATACGCAGCTTTGATGCGGTAAAAAAAAAAATAGCCGCTTTACTCGCATCTACAATGACACTAATGATTTTAATGACACTATCTGTTAATCAAGATCACACTGTAAAAGCAAAAGATATCACAAAAATGACGCAACAGTAATTGAATCGGCATACCTTATTGAGCAATCTCAGTCTCTGAGTATATTAATAATGCATTTCTCTACTTAAATTACTATTTTAAAATAATTTTACTTTATAAATTCCTTCACTCCATCTTACGCGATAACAATCCCTAAGCTGCAAAGACCTTAATTTCCACAGTTAAAATTTACATAGGGCAGAGAAACACTGAGGACAAACTATCATGCATGGCTTTTAGAAGCTAAAAAAAAAAAAAAAAAAAAAAAAAGGCCATTGTCTACGTTTACAGCAACAATAAAAAAAATTATTTATATACCAGCTAATCAAAAAATCACGACAGTAGGCAAAAATTCCTGCAAAAGTAGCCGAAAGATAATTAGAATAGTACACTTGATCGTGCAACTCAATAGCTCAGTTTCTGTATAAATTAATACCTAACACTGTTCTGCATGAAAATTGCCCCAACATCATTTTTGCAAATTCCTCCAAATTCTTGCAAATTCCTCTTTGCAAATGACCTCCTGAATCCGAATATGACGCCCATTTTCTCATATAACTCACCGTTTTTTAGGAACAGATTTTTATCAAATTTCGGTAATTTTATGGCTATAACTTTGATTTTTAGGGGGGGGGGGGTTATTTTAACTGTTAATTTTCTTCTGAGGGGCTACAGAGTTGGAAAAGTCTAAAAAATTAAGATGGCGATCTGAATAAGGAACGAGGAGAGTGATTTCGGCAAGACATCAAAGAAATGGAAAGGGAATATCAAAGCCAATCTAATGATATAAATATAAATATATAATAAACATATAAACTTGTGAGCAATTTATTGTTATATTTTGTATAGAAAGTGCTCTTAAGCCGTGCACAAACAACAATAACAATATATATATATATATATATAATGGAGCTTTGATGTAAAGAAATAGAGAAATTTAAAAAGTAATGTGTAAAAACAGCTTATTTTAATGTAACGTACGCATAAAGAGTATCGATTCTATTGTGTCTCTGTGTCAATTGTGTCGTAGTACCTGTTTCATTTCTTCATATATTCACCCTTACTTTGTAAAAAACCCTTATATGATAAGAAGAAAATACATACATTTTTAAATTCAGCGTATCAAAAAACATCAGAAATACTCATGGATATGCTAAAAAATATAAATAAAAAATATAATAATAATAATAATAATAGTAAAAGTATGATTTCGCAAACATGTGTAATACATGCATGCATATATATTCTCAATACATTAAGAGCAGTTATTTAATAAAAATACATATTTTTATTGAAAGTTACTAAATAAAAGGACCATTACTTCCTATTTTTATAAAAGAAAAAAAAATATGGTGGCATTTTATAACATGTTATATTTTTCACCTTTATGTTATATTTCTACTTTCTAATATAAACTTTTCTAAAACTTCATGTTCGGAAAAGAAACACTTTATCTCCGTCTAAGCATCGGCTTAATCTCGACATAATGGATTTCTAAAGGATTGAAGGGAAGTTCAAAAGAGAATACGTTGAAAGGAGGCTGCAAATCCTGAAAAGTAATTTCCTGTAATTCTATGTTCAGAAATGTGCGAAATTCTTGCGTCTTTTGTGTTGAATTTATATTTATACTCAGAGAATGATTAAGATACCATACAATCTTTAAACATCGGAAATACTTCCAGTTCAAGTAAATATCGATAGAAGACAATTAATAAATTCATAATACGAAAATACTGTCGTTGTATAATTAGAAGTAAATTATGAAATAGGTATAAGAAAATATTTATCTATGTAATATATGGTCTAAGTATTTGAAAAATGAAACAGATAAATGTATTAATAAGAAAATAATTTCTTAATTTTAATAAATTGTTTTCTTCATCATGCGCATTTTTTGTAGAAAGCAACAGAATATTTTGGATATTAATTTACAGCAAAATATATTCAAGATTATGCACAAGTTCAATCCATAAGGGGATTCACGAAAGAAATAAGTAAAACAGCTATAACTTTTACGTAAAATTTTTAAAACTTTTTCTGTTTAACCTAAATCTATTAATGATATAATATTGCTAACAAGTACCTAGATGTCTGAGTTCACTCGACCTGATTGTAAAATTATTCGTAGAGCAAATATATTGATTTATGTTCAGAAATACATTTCTTATTATTTGTTTGCCACTGACAGAACGCGAGATACCAGGGAAAGCGAAATCTTCTGGATAAAAGTTCCAAATGAATTATTATCTCAAATCCCAAACAATAAAATTTTATCGAAATCCTTCAAACAGTTTCATATAAAGCCAGTTTTCTGCTACTTTTTGTTCTAGGAAAAGAACATGTTACCAGCGACTGCTAATATTCCCGAGGAAAATAATAAGTCAGATCTGTTTTTCAACTGAAAAAAACTGAAATGTGAGTCAACTTACTTTTATTTATTTTTTTATTTTATTTTTTTTTTCTGAAAAAAAAAAAAAAAAATGTTTCTGTGTATTTTTACCTTATGGAATGCGAGTTATCAATTAACGCTAATTATACTGAAGATGAGGGTAAGGAAGAAAGAGACAATAAAAAAAAATGTCATTATTTGAAATCGGAATATCATCTCAAAAACATGTTAATCCTAAATTTTTATCAAAATCATTCCGGCACATTCGAAGAAAAGAAGTTTATACAAATGTTTATCAATCACTCAATATCTTTCTAAGAAAACCAAATTTCTGGCACATTTTGCCACAGATGGAGTAGGGACTAACAGTAAACGCTAATTTTAGAAGATGAGGATAAATCAGATGTGTTTCTCATCTCAAAAAACATTATTATTATTATTATTATTATTTTTTTTTTTTTTTTTTTTTTTTTTTTTAATGAAAATCGTTGTACCCATTTCTAAATAAACCATATTTCTACTATATTTTGCAACCGGTGGATAGAGAGTTAACAGCGAACTCGAATTATCCTGTAAATGGGAATAAATATAATTAGTTTTTTACTCTAAATAAGCAATTCATCCCAATTTTTCATCATAACCCTTACATCCATTTCCGAATAGATTCAATTTCTGAAATATTTTGCAACCGGCTCATAAATAATTAACAGCAAACGCAAATTTTCTTGAAAATGAGAATAAGGCCAATCGAGTTTTCACACTAAAATGTACTTAACCCTAAACATTCATGAAAATCGTTAGATTTGTTTTCGAGACACCCAAGACAAATGTATACAATGTATAACAAGTCACGTGTTCACCTCATTTAATATGCACGAAGGATTTAATAATAGCGTTATATTAATAAAGACTTATAAACTCATGTTTGTGAAAATTGCAACACCATGAAGGAATGCGAATATCATAATGATATTTATTGGGTTCATACACTATAGTAAGAAGAACAATTGATTAAAATTTCTGGTTTTTGGAATAACATGTACTGAGAAAACAGTACGTAAAGCAGCGCCCTCTGTGAGAAATAACTCCCTTTATCTGCCTAGGCATTGAATCAAACAGCGATTGGATGACATGTACGGGTAAAGCACTTCATGAAGCTTCAACACGATGCCACAATTCATCGATCGAAGTTACTGTTGAGTGGTTGGGGGTCAGTCGCTTTTCAATGATTAAACAGTCATTTTCATTGGTACGAGATCTGGAGAACGCGCTGGCCAGAGCAACAGTCGAACACATTCTGTATTAAGGAAGGTCCGGACTATACTGACAACTTGCGGTCGTGCATTATCCTGCTTAAATGTGGCACTGCGGGGGCCTTGAATATAGAGAGGAGGTACGGGCATTAACTCACCAGAAATTTAATGACCGCATTTCAGAGTGCCGGGAATGCAAACAAGAAATAATCGAGACGTGTATCCAATGGGACTCCATACCATCACTGCATGTGGTGGACAGTGTGACGATGTCGAATCCCAGCTGGCATTGTGCATTATTGACAATGCCGTTAAGTACGGATAAGGCAATCTTGATGCTGTAAACAGGATTGTGATTTGTCTGAAAGGCGACTTCACGCCATCCCTGCGTCCAGGTTCGTCATTAATCACACATTAAAGGCGCTCGTATCAGTGATGCAGTTTTGACGGTAATCAAAATTTTGGTAGCTGCATACTGGGTCACCACCTGGAGGGATGGTATGTGGTACCATTGGATACACGTCTCGATCACCTCTTGTTTTGATTCCCGCCACTCTGAATACCAGCCATTACATTTCTGACGAGTTAACGCCCGTACCTCCTCTCTATATTCTAGGCCCCCGCAGTGCCACATTTAAGCAGGATAATGCACGACCGCAAGTTGTCAGTATAGTCAGGACCTTCCTTAATACAGAATGTGTTCGACTGTTGCTCTGGCCAGCGCGTTCTCCAGATCTCGTACCAATGAAAATGACTGTTTAATCATTGAAAAGCGACTGACCCCCCACCACTCACCAGTAACTTCGATCGATGAATTGTGGCATCGTGTTGAAGCTTCATGAAGTGCTTTACCCGTACATGTCATCCAATCGCTGTTTGATTCAATGCCTAGGCAGATAAAGGGAGTTATTGTTCATAGAGGGCGCTGCTTTATGTACTGTTTTCTCAGTACATATTACTCCAAATTTCCTGAAATTTTAATCAATTGTTCTTCTTACTATAATGTATGAGTCCAATAAATATCATTATGATATTCGCATTCTTTCATGGTGTTGCAATTTTCACAAACATGAGTTTATGATTAATAAAAGGACTAATAAGTACATTTTTAATATTAAAATATTAGTTTAAATATAAAAGTGCGGCTTTTAATCAGTAAATTAGTAGGAAAATCATTTCTTTAAAAATCAGTAAGATAAACATAAACACAAAGAAAACATTACTTTTCGTTAAAAGCAGCGGCTTTCATTATATAATTTTGTTTAATTATGCCTAAAGTAGTATAATATTACAAATTTTAATTGAAGCACTTAAAATGAAAATACAAAAAAAGTGTCTAAACCATTTTACTTATCAAATACCAATGCCAAGTATAACATCAAAAAATATTTGCCACAAACAAGATAAAAAAATTTATTTGAACCACAAATTATGAAAATTTAGAAAGACGAAATTGAATAGATAAGCATAAACAACGTTCAGACGTTTTCGTAAAATAATAATAATAATAATAATAATTTAACATATGAAAAAAATAACAATAACAATAACATCAAAAATATTTTTTTTTTCTCAGTAAATAGGCTTTTTGAAAAGTAACAAAAACAAAATGTTTTCTAAAAATTTTCATTACATTAATGTTTTATTACACAGACAGCATAACCTCTTAATCACTTTTGTAAAAAAAATTAAAAAAAAAAAAAAATCGAGAAAATAATTGCAGCATGTTCCCTGTCCTTTGGGATGGATTAAGTGTTAACAATATCTTTATGCTAAAAAAAAAAGTTTCATATCTGAGAAAGGTATGAAGTAAATACAAATTTTATCTTAAATAGGAAACATAACAAATTTTTAAAAGCATTCCATGAAATCGTTTCTATTTTTGTACCGTTGTTACGTTAGTTTGTTTAACTAAATAAACTTTAATTTTTATATGAACATTTTGTTTGATTTATATACACTGTTAAAAAAAATGCAGAAAAAATACAGAAATTCTCTGTAATTTCAGAAAAAAAGGCGTAAATTACGAAAAAATTACGTAGACAAAACGTATTTTACGACTTTTTTTCTGAAATTACAGAGAATTTCTGTATTTTTTCTGCATTTTTTTAACAGTGTATATATATATATATTACAAGTAAACTATAACATTCTTTAATGAGTAACATCAGTTTGTATTAAGTTAAATCTTAAGTTAAATCTGAAAGATTTGATTTTTAGTACTTATTTGTATTATCTGTTTTCGAATATAAATTTTGTGCGATATCAGAACGATTACATTAATTAGAAGTTAAATAAGTTCGTTCATTGTGCTAATAATATTTAGTAGAATAACTAACTATTATTTAAAAAGACTTCTTTTAGTATTACTTTAAATTTATAAAAGGCGATGATTATCTTCATCTACATATGAACAAAATGAGATGTTGAAAAAAAAAAATGCCTTCTATCACTATCTGCAATACAGATTTATAATTCAAGAAATTTTATTTTATTTGTCTTTATTTTAATTTTATATTTAAATATTTTACTAATAGTCGATGAAATACTGCTTTCTTTTTCTCTTGATCTATATAGTTAACTATAGTATTTTAATTACATTAAAAGTAGAGACATTAAAATATATCTGTTAATATATCTGTATCCCATAAAACTCAATTTCCGTTTCGTAATTCCCTTTCTAATTTTAAGCCTGTTATTACCCTTTTTCTGGTACATGAGTTATTTACAATATTCCTTGTAAATCTTTTAATTCTGTTTATATAGGTGAAACTGGTCATTCCCTTCATACTCGAATTCTCGAGTATGAAAGAATTTTCAAAAACCGCGATATTTGTTCTAAAGTAGTCCAGCATGCCATAGAAACCGACCATCTACCTGATTTTGACAATACTAAAATAATTGTACCTTACTGTTCAAATTATCATTCAAAAATTTTCCTTGAGGGCTGGTATACTAAACAAACAGCCTTTTTCACCTCTTAGTGAGGCATGCGTTGTCCCTGACGAATACGCTATACTTTCGTAGAGGAAATCTATTGTTCATCTCAGCGTTTACTTTTGATGTTTTTTACTCATGAGGAGCTCGAAACGTTTAAATTTATTTTGTGTGTATTTTAATATTTTAATTGTATATTTTAATGCATATTGTCTCGAATTTTAATGTAATTAAAATATAATATAATTGTACGAGACGTAGTGACTTTTAATTTTTTTTTTAATAGTTAACTATAAATATGGTTTCTGAAATTTTCTTGAAAATATTTCATGATTGCTTTATTGTTTTATTTTTTTATTATTTATTATTTATTTTTATTTTTTTTTAGTCGAAACTCCAGAATTATGCATTTTTGTAGAAGTATTAAAATAGTTACACCAATTAAATTAGTGCGGTTTATTCCTTGTATTCATTAGGTGTATCTCAACAACAATAGAAAAGCAAAATGTTATTTTATACAGTATTCTTGTACTCACAAAAGGAAAAGGTATAACAGAGATAAGATTGCTTTATCATTCCATGTATTTATGTCCGTGTGTTTAAAACTTCAACCTGTGATAAGCTAAAAGCAAATACTTGGTAAATAAATATATCTTTGACTAGTATATTAAAGTTCCAAGTGTCAGATTTTAACAGATTTTATCAAACAATGCTTTTAAAACTTGTCCATACGATAAAATAAATACATATATACATTTATAAAAGTAAGAATTTAATAACAGACCGCTTCCTCCTTCATACGTTGGAAAACTTATGTTTTCGAATAGACTTACCTTATTTTAGCGGTATTACTTCTGAATAAAATATACTATATAAATATACTTTTATTATTATTATTATTATTTTAACTAATATGTGTTTAAACGTTCAAAATCGTATTCTAAATAAAATAACGACACGCACATAACTACTGAAGCAATTTAGTATATACTAAGAAAATCATGTTTTATAGGAGGCTTTAGACTCTCACGCATGTTATTAAGATAACTTTTTGTAAATATTTTACAAAATGTGGTTATTAAAATATGATAAAATAAATAATAAGTTGTAGTAAATAAAAAAGGAAACTATTTTACGTGCGAATGTATTAATTTTTACAGTCTTTCAATTTGTTGGGTTTTGCTAATTATTTACATAAAACTATCGATTATAAAAAATTTTCATATTCATCAATTGTTAGGATAAAGGAAGATTCAAAATATTTCATTTTAAAGAACCCCCCCCCCCCCCAAAAAAAAAAAAAAAAAAAAAAAAAAAAATATGCACTTTTAAAATTTATCAACAGTAAACATGTTTTTAATTTTTGCTTGATTCACAAATTGCTAATAATCGGAAGAACGAAATTGAGTAGGAAAAAAATAAACAACTTTCAGATAATATGTTTTCGTGATTAAAAGAAAAAAAAGGTATATATATATATATATAATAGCAGTATTTATAAAATTTTTAATGAAATCAAAAATTATTTTTTTTTTTTAAATAAATAGCCTTTTTTAAAACTAGAATAAACAAATTGTTACAAAAAAAAGGTATATATATATAATAGCAGTATTTATAAAATTTTTAATGAAATCAATTTTTTTTTTTTTTAAATAAATAGCCTTTTTTAAAACTAGAATAAACAAATTGTTACAAAAAAAAAAAAAAAAAAAAAAAAAAAAAAAAGGCATTACACTGGTGTTTTATTACTTAAATATCATTAACTCTATTTTTTGTGTGTGTTTGTGTGTTTTAAACACACACAGTAGAAAAACAAACATGTTAAACAAACAGTAGAAAAAATTACCAGCATGTTCCATGTCCCTGATGATAGATTAAGCTATAACGATCTCTTAAGAGAGAGAAAAAAATGTTTATTTCATTTTTCAAAAGGTTTGAGGTAAATAAAATCTTTATCCTAACTAGAAAATAAAGTTAAATATTTATATAAATTGTAAAATTACATAAGGTTCTGTAAAATTACATAAGATTTTGTTTGTTAGTTAGTTTGTTCATTTAAATATACGTAAAGAAGTTTAAAATTTTATACATATAATCGCTCCATTCAATGATCTTTTTGAATTACAAACTGTAATAATCTTTAATAAACAATATTTGTCATTATTATGTTAACGTAATAATTTGGATGTATTAATTTGTAATGGTTTGTAATTTTACGACAATTAAAAATCATGTGACATTAGAAAGCTTACATTAATGCCAAAATTAAATACTTTGAATCATTATGATAATCATGTTTAATAATACAGAATATTGTCTAAAACTTACTACTAATAATATCTTTTAAATTTAGAGAAATCGATCATTATCACTATCTGCCTAAGTGTACAATATGACATTGAAATAAATCTTCTGCCTTATCTACAATACAGTTTCCATAGCTCAATATAATATTCCTGAAAGAAAAATAAGACACCTTGGACCCTTTAAAGGGCAAAGTAATCACGTTCATTTTATATGGAAAACCAACAAAATTTGAGAAAAAAGAAATAAAATTAAAAAAAAGAAGAAGAAAATGAAAGTTTTTTAGCTGAGTTATCAAAGTAAAATTTTGTCGAAAATGTCCCAGAAAATTTACGGAGTGTTGAAATTTTCCGGTGGTATAAAATATATCCCAACACACTTCAAGGGTTTAAATCCGCTTCTAGAATAATAGACTTTTTTTAGTACTATGCCATCAAATCAGTGGTGTTAATGGTGATTTAAGGTGTAGGGGTAAAGACTAACCGAATACATGAAGTTCCTATGCGTGGGTGAAATGAACTTCGTGGGCTGCCCGTTTTATTGCCCTAGGCAGTATACATGCGAGTTGCTGAGGATAGTACAGAAAACTCCAAACGGTGACCGACGATCACAACCTGGCGTCGAACTTCCCAACACATCTCATTGTCACTTTTGTAACCATGTATTTAGACTACTCGTGACATTCTTATAATGTGGTATAAAATGTGAATAAAACCTTTACAAATGTCGTATTATATGATGACTTGAATCTTAATATAATCTTGCACGCAATGAAAAATAATTAAAACTGTACGGTGTTTAACTCTCTCTCTCTCTCTCTCTCTCTCTCTCTCTCTCTCTGTATACATATATATATATATATATATATATATATATATATATATTTAATAAATTACAATTACTGATAATTTATTTTTATAGACTTTTAAAGATAACTTAGAAAGCTGGAAATTATCACATGATAAGAATAATGAACTATGGTCTGCGGTCAACTGAATGCACATGGGTACCAATCGTAAGTAAAAGCTCCTTCATGAGCGCCATTTAAAAGGGTCTTAGTGTGTATTTACGCGATGTTCCGAGAAAATGAGGGAAAGATACGTCATCGAGTGATATCTGGAATCGATCTCGGCACCTTCTGCCGACCAGGTTTTAGAGTAGTCCGTTCGTGAGGCCTCAAGAAAAGAAATATATGCTAAGCTTTTTACGATATTTAAAAAAAAAAAATGTTTTTATAATACTGAGAACGAAATATATCATCTAATAATTGTTTATTAATTTCAAAACATACTCTTATGGTTTTCAATAGATACATTGTAGAAAATTAGAATATATAACAATTTGTAATATTTAATAAGTTTAAAAAAATTGTTGCATATTTACATATATTTAATGCTTTAGACCTAACTGGTATAATGTTGAGAATTTCATGTCGAAAAGATGTGGTTCTTTTAGTATACCTAGGAGAAATGGCGATATTTTTTTTCTTTCTACATACTGTTTTTCTTTCTTTACATTTTATTAATTTTCTTTTATCTGCTACGAATTTTCGTGAAGTATTTTCTTATATACACGGTATGACGCATATGTTTTATTCTGAAAGTTCCATGAATATTAGTAATGTTTTCCTAAAATAATTGGGAATGTATTTTATTCAGTATATCAATACCTAAAACATATAAGTTAAAGATACCAGTGTTCGCCACTCCTAAAATATTCACCTATGTTCGCCACCCTCACAAAATATATGTTAAAATAAGTGTTTAACAGCATCTATGAATTTGATTCCGGACGTGCTAGATTCCCTAGAACTGGAGAATCTAGGTCGAGCGGATTCAAATTCATACATGTTAATTAACGGTTATTTTAACATATCTTTTCTTAGGGTAACGAACACTGGTGCAAATTTTAGGGTTGGCGAAAACTGGTGTAGTTACATTTAATATAAGTTGTAAAAATATTCAATTTTTATGCATTGTTATTACATAAATTTATCTTTTATTTATTTTTTTATTTATTTATTTATTTTACGTACATAACTTAATATATTATTACACTGTAAAATATGCTGCAGTAAAATTATGGGCAAAGCCCAGCAGCAGAGATTCCAGTAAAAGCTCGTAAAAATACATTTAAACGATGAATGATGTATCGCTTGTAATTTTGCGTTGTGATGAAACATACAACGAACCTGCAAAAAAAGTAGCATTGACCGTAAAATTAAAAGTTAAAGTTTGAGTTTCTCGAATGCTTTAAAAAAGTTTCTTGCATTTAATACACATGCATGCAGGGAGAAATCCATAAGATTAAAAAACTTATTTATTTTATTACACGCAAAAGCTAATTTATTAATTCTCATGTGAAGCAAACCGTCTTGGATAACCCGGGATTCGAGCTCACAATCACCTGTGTCAGAGGCCAGCCCTTTGCCAACCACGCCGTTGGAATCACAGAAGCTTTTCTTTACAAAAACAGATAAAGTCAACATCAGAACTTACTAGTTGATAAATCTTGTCATACGCATCAAAAAACCTCTGGAAAATTTTTTAAACCGATTTACAGCACAATGTGAAGTAACAAATCTTCAATTATTTTTACAGAACAAGCTATACAAATTTTCAGCAACCTATGCTGTATTTATGTTTAAAAAAAAAGTGCTTTATTTTAGCAGAAATTTTTTACAGTGATTAAATTGTTAACGTTCAAACTATGTATAAAAAGTATTTTATTTTAAGACTATTTTAAAATCTAAATTTGCTATTTTTGACAAAATTAAGAAGTCAGTCAATTCTCATATTGAAAAAAACAAAAGCTTTTTTTTTTTTTTTTCTATAAAGACTATACGATACTGAATTTTGTGAAAGAAATTGTAAACGGACTGGATTGGATTTGGGAATAAGGCCGATTGACTGCTGTAGGTCCTAGGACTGAGGGAGAGTGCCCCCCGAGGGGTCTTTCTGAGGGATCCTAGCCCATATTTACACAAGTTTCGGAGGAAACCACGGAAAACTCCGAACGGCTAGGCCAATGAGCGCGACCTGTGATCGAACCCGGCACCTCACGTCTACCGGCTTTGAGTACAGAACCGCTCGGCCGCTGGCGGGCCTTTTTTATTCGTAAGCACTAGCACTAAAGAGGTAGTCTTATTTCATGGTTCTCATTAGAGGTAAATAATGGGTGAGAATTTCTCATCCTTTTTCAAAAACAAAATGAAACTTTTGAAAACAATGTAAAATCTCTGAAAATTAACCGAGACGCAGAATGAACTTTGAATAATAATAATAAATCTTTTACATAAATACAGAGAATTTGTATCTCCAATTAATATGATTTTTTTCATGTTTTTCGATCTTTATGGTTTCAGTAGTGGGTACAAAGAAGAAATAACCAGAGCGTAATTCTTATTCATCCAAAGAGGGTTTCATTATAAGGCTGATTCGAAACTGTATTTATAAAGTGTTAGGCGTATTTTCACTTTTTTTAGAATAGCAGAAGAGTTTTTTTAACGCTGTATTCCATATCAAGGAGCCCACCAGTGGCTGAGCGGTTCTGTGCTCAAAGCTGGTATGCATAAGGTGTCGGGTTCGATCCCAGGCCGCGATTGATGACCTAGCCGTTCGAAATTTTCCGTGGTTTTCTTCAAAACTTGAGTAAATATGGGCTAGGACCCTTTAGAAAGACCCCCATGGAGGACACTCCCCCTCTGGCCTAGGACCTATAGCAGTCAATCGTCCTTATTCCCAAAATCCAAATCCATTGAATGAAGAAAGGACTGAAGTATTTTGAGAGAAAAACCTGCTATATATTATGTAATGTACATATCTGATGGTCATATTTCGATAAAACAGCTTTCTTTTTTAACAGTGAAGATCATACATAATAATCATGACTTACATTCAAATGGTTAATTACATATTCATTTTATATTGAAATAAACTGTTTTTTAGCATATTGTAAAAAATGCATTGTGGAAACAACATTAAAATTTTCCGCTTTCTTAGGGTTAAGAGCAATTAGAATGCTGTATGTTAAAAAAAAAAAAAAAAAAAAAAAAAAAAAAAACTAAAACTAAAACTAAAAAAAGTGCGTTTAGTGGATAAACAATTATTAGGATGTAGTTTGTGTTTTAGAAATCAGGCTTCAAATCAAGAAACCAATTTAGCTTTCTTTTTAAAAAGTTTTCGTGTTAATAGACAAAGAAAATCAATTTCATCACTATCAATTACTCAGTTTCAGTCAGATGGAAATTTTTTGAATTAAATTAAGAAAACAATAGCTTATTAAAACCAATGGACTTTTGTTTCTATGCGTCATGCGTGCATAATTAAATACATTCAATTAGTATAAATAAGAATCCTATTTTCAGTTTGGAAATGGACGAAATTGGAATTATTTCTTGAAGTCACTGAAATGATAGCATTTGAAGAGATTTTCTCATAAAAAAAATGGTTTGGTGAAAGATAAGAGCAATTTGCGTTGATTAACGGCTTTTTCTCGTAAAAATTGAAAAAATTATACTGTCGAAACATCAATTTACGGGCTACGACCGTTTAGCTAGCAAAACGGTCATTTCCCGTAAAATTATACGGTTATTTCCTAAATCATGCTTCCAAAACATTAATTTACGGATTATGACCGTTTAGGTAGCAAAAGGGTCATTTCCCCTAAAATTATACGGTCAAATACCGTGATTTTACATTTTTTTTTTTTTTTTTTTTTTTTTTTTTTTTTTACAGTGTACTAGTGTTTGCTAGTTAGTGTTTTTTTACTACTATATTTTAGAAAAGAGTTTTATTTAGTCCAGTATAACCGTTTGAACTGTTGTACTAATTCTAAAGTGCAAGATCTTATTTAATAACTCTATTGTATTAATTCTATAACAAAAGTAGATTTCATAAGTGTTTAAAAATTTTTATATTTAAAAACTAATATTTTCAAAAATACTCATAGTGAACAAAATATTTGTTTTCCGAAAAAAATAAATATATAAATAAATAAATAAATAAATAAATAAATAAAAGTTATTTATCTTATATTAAATTCTTTAATAAAGCTAATAAAATAAGATAAATATAATATTTATTTATTTTTTAATAATAATACTTTTATAAAAAAAAAAAAAGGCAAAATTTTAGTACTATAACTATGTATACACTTGCATTACAGCAATTAAAAGTTCTTTGTTTTATATCTAATCTAAAAATACATTGTATACCCAAAATCCGCTGAATTTCATTTATCAAAGACGAATTTATTTGTCGGATTATTTTAGATTTACACATTCATTAATTTTCGAAATAAACCAGTTGCTGAACCAGGTTTATCATGTCACAGAGCTTAATAAGATGTGAGATGAGTTAAATCTACAACCGCTCGGATTCTCAAGGATTATAATTTGATGACTCAGTATACAAGGTAAGTATATTGGATTAGAATATTACCTTTTAATCCGTTAAAAATGTCTAATTTTAATTTGTCATATTTTTCTTCAAATAACGCAAAGTATTAAAATACAATAACTTGGAAAAAAAAAAAAAGCATATTTCATAAAAAAATAATAATAATAGTAACTGATGATATTGTTTTGTTGGAACAAACTTTTTCATTATTTTAACCCGTTAGCGCCCGAATTAATTTTGTAAAATATTATTAGATGATTATTTTACTTCTAAATTAATATAGACAACTGACAGTAAAATATATTAATATAAACAATTCTTCTGATAGTTTTAAATTTAAATCCTATCCTCATTTATTGACGTTTAGTGTTCTAGCGAGAAAACTTCGAGATAGAAAAACTTTAAGCTAACAGATTAATTTACTATTCTATGTCGACAAATATCACGAAAGTACTGTATTGTAATATATATCATTATTCAATTTGGTTTAAATTAGTATACCTGCTCAAAAAGCAAATATATGTGTAACAAATTAAAAAATCATAAAATTACTATCCAAATTATGAAATAATAATTAATAGTAGGCACATAAAACTTTCAGGGATCAATTAGAGTAACGCTATAAACTGTTACTAAAAATCAGAAATCATTCCAAGAAACCACAAGAAATATACGAGACATTTCCTTAGCTGTCTTCAAATGAGAACACTGGACACTAATGGGTTAATGCTAATGAAATATGAATTTTACTGGATTTTTCATAGCAATTACTTTAACTTTAAAATTAATAATTACATATAATTTAGTATAAATCCATAGAACACATACATTTTTGAACGAATAATATATTGTTGTAATACACAAAACTACATCTCCTAGCTCAGATCACCCTGTGAGGCTGTATTCCCTGCGAAGGCCAATAACGAAACGCTTACGTAGAAGCATTCGTCATTCAAACCCACGTGACTTCGCAACCAATGAAATTTAGTAATAAACTTTGTCAGTTTGTAGCCGTCTTTCTTTCAGAAAAGGTTTGCATAGTTTTGTCTGCCTGTTTATTTCTTTTGAAATGTTCTAAAGTACAAAATGTAGTTGAAAGCGCTGTTCACGCTTTTATTTAAAATGTAATCCTTGTACTCTGTATATAGTGTGTCTTCTGTTTATTTTACGTGCTCTACCAAGCTAAGCTAGCTGCCAGCAACATAGTGTATAATATATATATATATATATATATATATATATATATATATATATATATTGAGATTTATGTCGATTAAAATTATTCACAGTATTAAATTGATTTGAGTACCAATGATTAGTAAAACAAGCTACAGTACTTACGCAGAAGAGAAATGACACTAACATAACACATAAGCCTAAAGATGAGAGAATTTGCAAATACATTGAATTATTAGTAACATTCAACATTTGAGAGAAAAAAGAAAAAGGATAAAATCACCAAAGAGTTCCGTTAAAAGAAAAAAAAAATGGAATAATGAATTGAAAATTGGAATTTTAAATGCTGAATTTTAAATGCTGAAATGTACTCATCAGGAAACTCGCATTTCTATCAGCATTTATAAGATTTCGTAAGACTGTATAGCTAATTCCAGCAATATACAGCTCAAGTCTCTATCTTTCAAATATAAATTGTGGAAGAATTATTTAAATTGAGCAACTTTTAATTTTTATGTTTATGTAAGCGACAGAAAGATTTTATAAATTAAAATGATTTAGATTAAAAATATATAAATTTGTATGTTTAGAAAAGATAATTCGGCTTTAAAGAATTAATATTTGAAATATCTTCTTTAAATAAATAATTATCTCTCTATTTCTAAATTCTGGTAATAATATTTCCAGTAGCACATAACGTTGTTTTAACGTTGTTACAACAAATTTTTCACTGTTCAGACTTATTTGCAAAGCTATAACAACGTTATGCGCTACCTGGGATTTAAATTATTATATTAATTACTAGTTGGTAATCGCCCACCTAATGGTCGATATTTTCAAATAAACCTACTTTCGAATTTTTCATACTCCTCAAATAAAAATCAGTGCCTACTTATCCTGATAAATAGCCAATAATTTTAAAAAATGATAATTTAAAATTTGTGTTGTGAAGAAAATAATGGAATTCGAGCAATGAAATGTAATGTTAATTTACTTAATCATAAAAATTAACATCAGCGAAAACTCAACAAAATAGACTCGAGATTTTTTTTTAAGGAATAATACCTAAACAAACCAAATTTATTACTTAATTACTATTATTATTATTATTTTAACTATTCCTGAATTTGATCCCGATAACAGAAATGTAACACAGTTTTATTCAGTTCAAATTTCTTATCATTTATGTTATTTTTTTTATTATGAATATCTTTAAATTTCTTTTTGTTTATAAAAAAAAATTAAACTTTTTTTTTCTTTTCTTTTAATGTTTTCCTCAAACTTAGTTATATGTTTTGACCCTAATTTGGAAGTTTATAGCGGTGGCCGAGAAAGAAAACCTCCAAATTGCTAACTGACGGTTCTTATATATATAATGAAATCTATATTTTACTGTTTTTTTATTATTATTATTATTATTATTTGTTTTAAATCACTGGTAAAACTTATTTTTTCTCTGTACATTGTTACAATCATCGTGTCGTTTTTTCCTACTAAATGGCTTTTCTTTCATTGTATTTTTAATCCCTCCAATCTAAGGATAAGTTTTATTTTTTTAGTTTTTATGTCAATACATTTATATAGTAATGACGTAAGTGTCTAACGTTATCTCCACGAAACATTGGCTTTTATTTTTATGACGATTATGCACAATGTTACTGCACATCATTTAAAAACAATTCTTATTAATAAATTTAAGCAACTTTTTCTATCATTTAAGAAGCAGAAATCATTTATCTCATGGGAGTGGGGTGGGGGTGGAGGGGATGAGAGATTTAGATTTTCGTATAAAAAGCATTAATGTACATTAATAAACAAGAATCTTTTTAAAGTTTACACAATTTGAAAATTTATATGATTTTTTAAAAGCAAAATATTAAATTGTAGAAATATGCTGAAAAATTAAAATCTCTAGATTGTGTTAAATGTATAACTTTAATTATTATTAAATCGACACGAAATTTGTTAACAAAACTATTCCCTAGATAATCCCATTACTTCTGCGTGTTATTTAAACCAATAATTAATTAGGATTATGTTGAATAAATAAAAAGAATTTGAACGTGCTTTCAAATCTCGATAAAATTCTTAAATATTCTATAAAGTAGAAAAAAAAATATTTATGTTCAAACAGTTTTTATTTTTTACAAAAATTATAAAAAAAAAAGTTAAATTAAAATAAAATGTTCTTTAATAACTCGAATATTTTGTCTACATTTCCCATAGAATAAATATAGTGTTACCAAATTTTCAATAGATTATCACAAACTTAATTTTTCGTACTAAATGAATTGGAATATCATCGTAATAAAGAAATATATATATTATCTTTTAAGTAGAAACACACAAACACGGACACACACATATATATTGTGCCAGTATTTCTCCGTCATATATACAGTTTAAAACCATAAAATTGTATCACTGACTTATATTTTACACAGGAATCCTGTAAATCAAACAGGTTTTTTGTTAAAAGTACAGTTCTCTCCTGTATATTTGACGGAGAAGTACTGGCACCCCAGCTGCCAGATTTTTCTTGTACTTTTAACAGTTTTTTTTTTTTTTTTTTTTTTTTTTTTTTTTTTTTCTGACTGTGTATATAGTGGGTGTCCCGTAAGTCTGTAGACATTTTAAAAATTCCTAAAAATTGAAGGAATTGGTAGAATTGAACGTGGTTTTCGAAAAAGTTATACTCACGAAGGGAGATTTTATTTTAAGTAAAGTAAAGAAATAGTCAGAATTTTCGTCAATAAAAGCCGCTGTACGGATGCGTAGGGAAAATTATGCAAATCAGAATCCAATAAACTACACGGTTTTATGATTAACATAGCTTATTTCTTATTATGCCTCCTACTTGCGCATACATGAAGTTCTAATTGCGATATTGACTTGGTGGATAAAGCGTCATTGGTGAATATGTTTTCCCTCAAGTACGAACTGCGGAGTGAAGCTGCGGTTGGCGGTATTGTAACTCGTTTGCAAACTCTAATTTGTGGTGATGGTGGACACTTGAATGAATGAATTATAAGTGGGTGGTTCACAAGAAACCAAGCACCACCACAAGAGGTCTATTGTACTAACCCACAAAACCTAATCCTTAAAAAGACATGTGGCAGAAAAAAAAACCAGCAGACACCTAACCGGAATATCCTGAAGCTCCCAAGGCTCAATTATATGCCACCCCAAGTGCTCAAACCTATAGGCAGAGAAGACTTCTGATTCACATAAAATATGTGTTGCAGTTTCCTGCTTGTACTTTCAACCCCTGAGAAATAGGTCACTAGCAATACCCGTGACATAAAGATGTATTTTTAAGCGACAGTGTCCCGTAAGCAGACCAATCACCCTGCATAGTGGACACTCAGAATAGGATTTATATGCCTATAAACACTTTCAAGCAAATAAATATTGTTTTTTTACGAAAATATGTGATTTACTCACGTACAGAGTCTTCTATCGAAGAAAATGTTAACTTTTTTCCCTTTACAAATAATAATAATAACAATAAAAATAATAATAAAAATAATAATCATCACAGGATTAATTTTTTTGCAAACCACATTCAAGTCTATCAAATCCTTCATGAATTTTTGAAAAGTCTGCAGATTTATGAGACACCCGGTACACACACACACATATATATAACGCGTGTGACAATAATTAATGATTTTCTAAAATCATATTTCAACAATTTTTCACAAAATGTACATTGATATTTCATAAATTTTGATTTTCCTTATAGAACATTGATTTTAAATTTTATTATGTACCACACATAAATTTAAATAAAAAATTAACATTCGTTATGCGTTTTTTAAAACAATATTTATGCATTCTTATTCAATATTTATATATTCTATGCAGTTCATAAACGAAATATTTATGAAATAAGGAATTATTATTTAATTATTCCATTCTGTTTAATTAATAGAGGAAACATTTGCGTGTTTAGTGTTTTAAACAAAGAAGTGTATAATTGGGCGTTTTTTAAAACATTTTTTATTTTAATTCGTTACCAAAATTTCTATTTAAAAAAAATGTATTAATTAAAAAGTAAAATAAGAAAATTAAAAGAGTATAATATAAAATGTGTATTTATAAAATCTATAGATCCTCAATAAAAAAATTACTCATTAACCACAGTAAATCAGTTTTATAGAGAAATCCAAAAATCCTTTTTAAATTTTTGAAACCATTCGGCAAATAGAAATCTCTGTATCAAAAAATTAATTTATTTTCATTCTTAATTTTTCCATTAATCTTAACAATGCATATTTTATGTAATATATGAGTAAAGCTTTTAAAAACTGTTACATATGTTTAAAGCATACTAAAATTACAAGCTTAAAAGGTATTTTTTAACAATGGAAGCAAAATCAAAAATAATGGTGAAAATTTTATTTCCACTAGTTTTTAAATGTTAATTTTTAATAAATGTGTTTATATCTCAAGAAATCCATAATAACTTTTTTTTTTTTTTTTTATATCGTTATTTTGAAACATACAAATTATTCTAGTTATATTTTCTCTGTAGCATTAAATCCATCTCATTATAATTTTCAAAAGTATTTCATTTATTAAGAAAGAAAAGAAAAAAAGACAATCGTATTTAAGTTTCTATGTCTTCGTAGAAAGTACTTCTTTTCTAAATTACTTTGCAAAGTAGACGGGAATTAATTGCTTTTACGTCAGTCGTAAACTAATTACTTGTTTGATATTCATGTTCATTAGAGAGGTTACGTTCACCGTCATTAATCATAATCGCTAAGTTTCATTGCATACTAAAATAACAATTTTCTCTCATAGACATTTTTATTACAAAGTAAAACTACTTAACAAAATAAATTTATGTATTGGGATGATGAAGTACCATTAAAATATTTAAAAATCAAAATCTAATTATATGCATAATAAAATATTAAATAAAATCATTTAATTGTAGCATTCTTTTTTTTTTATATGTTTTAATTTTACTAAAAAAATATATATACATTCTTTATAATTAAAGATTATAATAATAGTTTTATTTATTGAAGGTAACAGTTTTACGGTTTTTTTTTTTTTTTTTTTTTTTTTTTTTTTTTTATATTATAAAATGTATACTGTTTTTAATATGAACATTTAAAAATTAATTTTTGGTACATTTACACGTTTTTAGGACACTTAAATACAATAATATTATAGTTCTAAAAAATTAAAGAACACGCTTTTATAGAAATGTGAACTAAAAAGCACAAAATATCTATATTAGTATTAAAATGCAGGGCAAGAGAAAATCGTGTGAGTGACACACCATAATATTTACATACATTTAAATCTTTAGTTAAAATACTTTAGAATTAAACAAAAACCATTTTTAAAAAATCTCCCCTGACTGGGATCGAACGCTAGATCTTTAGGTTAGTAGCGCGGAGCTATACATCAACGCCACAGCGTTCACGTAGGGAAAGTCATTTTTTTACAATATAGATTTTTTGTTTGCTCCCAGAGCGGTTACAAACATACAAACATATATACATACATACAGGTGAAGCTAATAAAAGCATATTAAAAATGAGATTTTTAGCGGTTTTTCTTTGTATCTGTCTGTTTGTCTAAGTGCCATTATGTGTATGTGTCTGTGTGTGAGTCTATTATTCGTATAACTCAAAAACAAATATTTGTCTGAATTCTAAACTCGGTATTTAATTCTGTATCATATAGGAATGCTACGTGAAAGTTTTGATCGAAATTCGACGTATAGTTCGTATACAGAAACATTCAAGAGGATTAAAATTCATTTCTTCTGTGGGCGAAATTTCTGATAGGTACCGTTTAACACATTTTTACTGAACTAAACCTAAATATTATATGGAGGTTTTATGAAACTGTAGAGAAATAAAAAGCTAAAGCAACATACAAACTGCAGTTATAAAAAGTTTTATATGTTGTCATAAAGTATTAAACAAGTCCTCCAAAGTATTCTAATAGATTAAATAAAATTATACTTTAAAAAATTAAAGAGCACGCTTTTATTGAAATGTGAACTAAATAGCTCAAATTATCTATTATTATAATACTAAAATGCATGGCAAGAGACAATTGTGCGAGTGACAAACCACTCTGAGAAAAAAAAAATACACCGCCTTACTCTAGAATGAATAAGTAGCCATTTTCTAAATCCTTTAACTAGCAATATAGATTTCCGAACTATGCGCATAAGGCACGCCAATAAATTGAATAGACGAAATGGACAAGAATTTCTTGTTTACACATTTCTAGATGGTGAAACAATATTCTGAATATTCCGACTATTCTGAATCTTTTGTATTGCGAGAAATTCTCGCTTGATTTTCTATAATTGGGTCATACACCAAGATTATAGTTGCTGAAACCCGCCTCTTGTAGTCTCATTTATTTGCAGAGATTTTTAAATAACTCTGCCCTCGAAAATATAGACAAACGCTCTAGAATTCTAATAGGGGCTTCTAGACCTCGCTTTCTAAGGGAACTGGAATTTATAAGGATGACATGGAACTATTTTTTCTAGAACCACAATTTAGATTCTAGATGTCAGTTAAAGAATTTTTTCTCAGTACATAATATTTACATACTTTTAAATCTTTAATTAAAAAAATAATAATAATTGATTAATTGTTGCCACTCGACGGTATATAAATACGACCAAATCCTGTGCCACATATGACAGAATTTTATACATATAGATTGTTTTGTTTACCCCTAGAACCTGCCCCTGATGAAATAGGATCCTGGTATCACTTGTCTATAGTATTGTCATTGACTATGAAGTCGTGTGCAAAATTTAGGTCAATTGAACGACAAGAAGTGGTCAAAAATTTAATTGCATAATTCCGTTAGATGCATTAATAGTTATATCATGTAAAGTTAATAAAAGCATTTTAAAAATAATTACAAAATAAAAAAAACTTTTTATATACCATGTTTTTAAATTTTCTGTTGAATCATATAAACGCTACCGAAGGCAGCGGGAACCCGGAACAATTGGCTAAAAGTACTAAAAAAATTCAGTGCTATCGTGTTTTGAGCTATTATAAGAGTTTTAAATGGCTTTTTCTAGCCGGGAAGTTAGTTAAAAAACGATTGCAAGCTCTGTACTGGCTACTCTGCCGAAAGCAGCTGTTGTCTCGAAGCAGTTGGTTAAAAATATTTACAAAATGCATTTTCACCGTGTTCTGAACAATTCTGAAAGCTACAAATGTCTAGCTACTCGGGAAGTTAGCTGAATAAATTTTCTGTTGAATCATATAAACGCTGCCAAAGGCAGTAGGGACCTGAAACAGTTCACTAAAAGTATTAAAAAAATGTATTGTCACCGTGTTCTGAGTCATCCTGAAAGTTTCAAATATCTAACTAGTCGGGATGTTAGTGAAAAATCAATTGCAATCTTTGTACTGGTAATACTGCCGAAGGCAGCAGAAACCCTAAAAAATTAGCTGAAAGTATTTAAAAAAGATATTTTCACCGTGTTCTGAACTATTTTGAAAGTTTCAAATATCTAGCTACTCGGAAAGATAGTTAAATAAATCTTCTGTCGAATCATATAAACGCTGCCAAAAGCAGTAGGGAACAGAGACAGTTGACTAAAAATATTTAAAAAAAACGTATTGTCACCGTGTTCTCAGCTGTCCTGAAAATTTCAAATGTCCAGATAGTCGGGAAGTTAGTTAAATATTGATTGCAAGATTTGTACTGAAAAAAAAAACAAGCAAGAATCGAAGTTAATAAATACATGGTAATAAACTATATCTGCCTTTGAAGCTATATTTCCTGAATTGTTTTATACATCACAAAAATTAATGAAACAGATTTTTTTTTTATTATTATTCACAATAATTCTAATAATTTTTACACGTCTAAATATTTCTTCTTGGGTTTCATTATATTTTAAAGTTTTTAAAAGTACTTCTCACTAAAATGAATAAACTAATATACTAATAAAGTAGCTTAAAAAAAAATCCTTATGACAATTCTTAATCTTTATCAACTTTAAATTTATTTGGTTACTTCGTTGCTGACTTTTTTGCAAGCTGAACACGTTTTATTCGTCCTTACTAAAAGAAAGAAAAAAAAAGACATGGGTCTCGAAGCAGTTGGTTAAAAATATTTACAAAATGCATTTTCACGGTGTTCTGAACTATTCTGGAAGCTACAAATGTCAACTACTCCGGAAGTTAGTTGAATAATTTTTCTGCTGAATCATATAAACGCTTCCAAAGGCAGTAGGGACCTGAAAAAGTGGACTAAAAGTATTAAAAAAATGTATTGTCACAGGGTTATGAGCTTTCCTGAAAGTTTCAAATATCTAACTAGTCGGGAAGTTGGTGAAAAATCGATTGCAATCTTTGTACTGGTAATACTGCCGAAGGCAGCAGAAACCCTAAACAATTGGCTGAAAGTATAAAAAAAAGGCATTTTCGCCGTGTTCTGAACTATTTTGAAAGTTTCAAATGTCTAGCTACTCGGGAAGTTAGTTAAATAAATCTTCTATCGAAACATATAAGTCTGCCAAAGGCAGTAGGGAACAGAGACAGTTGACTAAAAATATTTTTAAAAATGTATTGTCACCGTGTTCTGAACTGCCCTCAATGTTTCAAATGTCTAGATAGTCGGAAAGTTAGTTAAATATTGATTGCAAGATTTGTACTGGAAAAAAACAAACAAGATCCCAAGTTAATAAGTAGGTGTTAATAAACTACATCTGCCTTTGAAGCTATATTTCCTGAATAGTTTTATACATCACAAAAATTAATGAAACAGATTTTTTTTATTATTATTTACAATAATTCTAATATTTTTTACACGTCTAAATATTTCTTCTTGGGTTGCATTATATTTTAAAGTTTTTAAAAGTACTTCTCACTAAAATGAATAAACTAATAGACTAATAAAGTAGCTTAAAAAAAATCCTTATGACAATTCTTAATCTTTATCAACTTTAAATTTGTTTGATTACTTCGTTGCTGACTTTTTTGCAAGCTGAACACGTTTTTCTCGTCCTTCCTAAAAGAAAGAAAAACAAATTACAAAATGTGTTTCTTTTGAAAACTCAGCCAAATTTAAGAGGTTAAATTATTTTCTAGTCGAGAAAAAATAAATTACGTATGTGTTATTATTTATTATTTCAAGATATAGTTACTGTGTTGATAATCATCTACATATTTTGCTTGATTATTAATTGTATCAACAGAGTTTTTCTTTTAATATAATAATAGCCACATTTTTTTTTTCTTTTTTTTTTTTTTTTTTTTCTATTATAATTTTTGAAGTTCAACATATTCGCATCGGGAACGATAATTTTCCATTCATTTAAATGATATTTTATAAAAATTTCATTAAAATATTTGTAAAATTCAGCCGATGGGATTTTTTTTTTCCGATTGCCTTTCAGACAGACGGTGGGTATGATAACTCAAGATAGCCTTATCTAAAATTAATAAAAAGAAAAATCATGCGGTTCGTATTGATTATTAGCACTTTTCAACTGTATGTACTTGTTGTATAACTTTAAATGTTATTTGCCCACGTCATCATACAACAGGCATACAGAAGGTCTGAAAGACATACCAATAGTACAGTACTCATAATCACTCTTAAACATTGTTTAGAACGTGGTAAAATTACTTAACGCAAAAGAAAATGTAGTGCTTAATGTATCTGAATATTTTAGCGTAGCCCTGTAAGTCTGAAGGTTAGCCGTATTATATTCTATACAAAACATTATTTTAGCATATTAACAATAAATGTCAATTTCTTTATGATTTTTACAGTACAAAGTAATTTAGATGTCTATATCTATATCTTTATATAAAGCGCAAAAAATTGTATGTTTGTGGAGGGTAATCTCTGAAACTACTGAACCGATTTTAAAACTTCTTTCACTGACCAAAAGCTACAGTATGCCTGTTTGTTATAGGCTATATTTAATTTTGATAAAATAAATTTCAGTTTAAAATCTGAGCATTTTAATTAAAATCCCCAGAAAAGCCATAATAGAAATGGAAATAATGAAATATTAAAATAATTAGCTACTGCCAACATAACAGAAACATTTAGTACATGTTCATTTTGTTTTCAAAATATCTTGACATGTAAAGAAAAGAAATATATTTGCACGTGAATTAAATTGAAATTCATATAAAGCTTTGCGAAATGTTAAACTTACACGTTAAACTGATGTCATTGTAGCTTATTATTATTATTATTTTTTTCTAATGATATAATTTATTTAATACTAAGCATTAATGTTTAAACAGATGTGTAAACAAAATTGGATTAAAAATAAACAAATAACTTACCTGAAGCATTAAATGTTTTTTCAACATTAAATTCTAAAAAGTATAATTTATAATAAAGTTTATACACCTTATTAAAATACGCAAGCGAAGTGATGACGTCACAGACCGTCAGTAGGGCCAAGAAAAAGATTTTCTATGTTAATCCTCCATTGAAGTTTTTGTAAAAAATTATTAAAAATCGAGGAAATTTATTTCCCGATTTTAATCCCCAAATTTATTTTGAAGTATAGATATGTATTAGTTATTTTGGGCATGTGTTATATTAAATTGTTTTGCTGTTAAATTGACAAAATTTTAATTTAAAATTTAAAAACTGTAGAAAAAAAAATAGCAAACTTCCATTTTCGAATGTAAACACAAGCATTTCATTTCAAAGGGTGATATTAGCACAATAAATATTCAACTAATATACTGATTAAAATGAAAATGATAAATATTCTATCATAATTTGAAGTCAAATTTGTTTTAAAATGTCTAAATAAAGTATCTGATATAAGATACAAATATGATGCAGCGGAACAGATTTGATATGCCAACCTTGGCGGGGAAAAAATGATCTCCAAATTATCTAGCGAATATATTTAATTATTTTGAAAAATCATGGTTATTTTAACAGCGCATATTAAGAGAGCAATCAATAATATGAAACGATATTTCGTACCATACATATTACGAAAATATAAATCTGGTATGTATATTTTTGTACTACGTTTTTGATCGACAAACACAAAACAAGTAACTCGGACACCATGGACGTCCGAGTTTTGAAATTAAAAATTAAAAATTAATCAATTTTACAGCAAAATAACTTAATCTAACGCATGCACACAATAACTAATATAGATTTATAAGACCTAAATATGGGGATTAAAATCGGGAAAAAAATTCCTTGATTTTTAATATTTTTTTACAAAAATTCCACAGGACGGTTAACATAGGAAAACTTTTTCTTGGCCCCACAAATGATTAGTGACGCCACACTTCGCTTGAGTATAGCCATGATTTTTGAAGGGAAATTAATACTGCGCGAGATAAATAAGCGATCCTTATTTCTCCAAAGACGAAATATCAAATCTGTTTTGAAAACTTCATAATAGTCGTCAAGCAAGTGAATATCCGCGATTGTAATGAAATGCTCGCCCTCTGGTGGGCTAAGGTGAAATTATCACACCACTGCATATCATCATATTATGCAATCGATTTTCCATGATGTAATGGCGGAGAAAGAGCAATAATGAATACACGTGGCTATTATATTTACTAACAACTGCAGTTCAGAGAGCGCCATCTATCGATCATTCCAAACGCGGATTGCTGGTGCAGTGAAAATCATTTCTTTAATATTTCCCTCTCGAACATTTCTAAAAATTAATAATTCAAAAATAATTTTCCAGAAATGTAAGCAATTATTTTTCATTTTTTTATTGATTACAATAATTTATTTAAAAGTATTTGTCGACATTATAAGTGCTAACGCTTAAACTTAATTCTACTTTTTTCAGTTATATGACTGTCACGTAATTTAGCGCATTTGGCGATTTGCACACATGGTTAAACCAGTGAATATTTGGTGGACCGCAATTAACATTAAACGTTTGAACCAGTGAGTTGCACTGATGAACCAATTAATTAAACATTTCTGATAGACTAACTCTTTGAATCATGTTCCCTTAAAAAATCAAGGAGACTTTACTCATTCAATTTTATTGTCTGCTTCTCCAGTCACTATATTTAAATGATTTTTTTTTTATTGAATAATTGAAAGTCTAAATTTACTTAGCGAACATTATCAGCAATTAACAATTATGACAAGTAGCGCAATATACAGCCGCTAAAGAAATGCAAACGACATTTGATTATTCGAGTTTCATTATACTGATTAGAAACATGGTTCATTTAAAATAAATTAAATATGTATTCCAATTGGAAATCTGCTTTTGTATAGGACTTCCTTGGCGATAATTAAAATTTGGCCCCGCGATAACTGGGATGTATCACACAAAAGTCTTTACGCTATTGCGATAACCTTCTAAATTCATCGCCAAAATCACAAAAAATATTAATGATCGCTATGGAGAACCATTACTAAAACAGTAACCATATTGCTTTGCGGACGTTAAATTTAAGAAAATAAAAAACACATAAGCTATTTTTTTAATAAAAATTAATATTTTAAGAACAAATAAATAATAATAATAACAATAACAATAATTAATGCTATTATGACGTCAGTTTTATATTTTAAAAAATAATAAAAATTAAATCATGTCATAGGTTCCATTTTTCAATACATTTTATTCGCATGAGTAAAGAAATGTTTATTTTTATGTAAGAAATAAATGAATAAATAGATAAACAGTTAGTAAAAATTATCAACATTTAATTTTATTATCATCAGCTTGAAATCTTAATTTAAATAAATAATAATTTTAAAAATTGAGAAAAATTGCATGAAACGTAATTTTTTGAAAGTTCTATTAGGAATATCGAAAATATATGTTGCAAATATGCACGTATTTCTTTTTATAGAAAAGAATTACTAAACTTAACGTGCCATAGTTTATACTGTACGTCAGACACAGACAGGCAAATTATTTCTTCTATTAATATAGATACCGTTTCGAAATTTGAAATTTAGCACTGAAATAGCTCAAACGTTCCTCGACAATGGCTTTACTTACTCAATAGAGATAGTCATCTTACGACATCGCAAAAATGAAAAAAAAAAAAAAAAAAAAAGATATAAATAGCAATAAATTAAACCTAAGAATTAATGTATAAATAAGGAAAATGTCGTCATGGAGGTCCTTTAGCAATGCTGTATCTTAAAACCCGAATAAATTACTACGTCAGAAACGCCAAAGAAAAATATTGGACGTTTCTGACGTAGTAATTTATTCGGGTTTTAATCTTCCAACGCCAAGTCTCCTGTTATTAAATGCTGTATCTTATCTATTTACCTACACATTAATTTTTAATTCATATAATTTAAAATTTTCTACCTTTCGAAATTCCTTGTTTTTAGGGACTTTTCTTTAGAATATGCCTAATAAAAGTCACAATTTTATAAACAGTTATTAATATTGCCTCACAAACACATAAACTCATATATCTGTTGTTTTTTCCTATACCAATCCATTTTTAGCTAAAATTTGTTCATCCGTGCGGAGCCGGACGGGTCAGCTAGTCATTATATAAAGCGCAAAAAATTGTTTGTTTGTGGAGGGTAATCTCTGAAACTACTGAACCGATTTAAAAACTTCTTTCACTGACCGAAAGCTACAGTATGCCATATTGTTATAGGCTATGTTTAATTTTGATAAAATAAATTTTAGTTTAAAATCTGAGCATTTTAATTAAAATCCCCATAGAAGCCGTAATAGAAATGGAAATAATGAAATATTAAAAAAATTAGCTGCTGCCAACATAAAAGAAACATTTACATATTCATTTCGTTTTTAAAATATCTTGACGTGAAAAGAAAAGAAATATATTTGCACGTGCATTAAATTGAAATTCATATAAAGCTTTTTTAATTGTTAAACTTACACGTTAAATCTGACGTCATTATAGAATTAAAAGTGTTTATTTTTCTAATAATTTAATTTGATATGATATGATATAATATCTAAGCATCAATGTTTAAACCACGGAGTCTTTATTACTCCGTGGTTTAAACTGATGTGTGTAAACGAAATTGGAATTTAAAAATAAATAAATAAATAAAATAAAATAAAATAAAATAAGAAATTCTATCCGCGTTTGTAATGATCGATAGACGGCGCTTTGTGAACACTGCAGTTGTTAGTAAACATTAGCCACGTGTGTTCCATTAGTGTTCTTTTTGTTATTCTACTTAATATTCGTACTATAATTTCTCCGCCATTACATCATGGAAAATTGATTGCTTTTGGAAAAAATACTTCAGTTTATTCAAAGTTCGATCGGAAGTAGATTTTTAACTGAAGTTGAACAAATATTAGTTTCAAATCATCTGATTAATTCTTTACTTCCATTAGATGAAGCAACTGAAATTTTAAATTTGTCATTTGGAAATAAATGGAAGCTCAATTCTGGATTTCTTGATCCTTTGGAGTTACACTATGGCACACAAAAGTATGTGTTATCTTTTTTACCGTATTTATTCATTTTTATTCAATAAATATATGTGAAACTAAATATCGGCAAGCAATGGCGGCTGTATGGAATTCGAATTAAACCATGTTTATTGTAATTTCACCTTAGCCCACCAGAGGGCGAGCATTTCATTACAATCGCGGATTTTATAATATTATTTATTTTAATTTATAATTGTTGCCAAAAAGATTTACGAATTAATTTATTTTTAGACATATAATAAAATATATTTTCACGCGAACAATAATATAAAAAGTGAACTGGATTTTTTGTAAAAAAATAATAAAGATCGAGGAAAATTATTTCCCCATTTTAATCCCCATATTTGGATATAGATATGTATTAGTTATCATGTGCATCCGTTAGATTAAATTGTTTTTGTTGTAAAATTGATAAAATTGGGATTTTAAATTTCAAAACTCTAGAAAAAAAAATGGCAAATTTCCATATTCGATTGAAAACATAAACATTTCATTTCAAAGGATGATATTTACACAATAAACATCCAACTAATAAACTAATTAAAAGGGAAAGGATAAATATTCTATCATAATTTGAAGTCAAATTTGTTTTCAAATGTCTAAATAAAGTATCTGATATAATATACTAATATGTTGCAGCGGAATAGATTTGATATCCGTCATCCTTGGCAGAAAAAAAAACAAATATTGCCAAATTATCTGGCGAATATAATTTAATTCCTTTCAATAATCATGGCTATTTTAAAAACTTACATTAAGAGTGTAACGAATAATATGAAACAATATTTCGTACAATACATATTACGAAAATATACATCTGGCATGTATATTTTCGTATTACGTTTTTGATCGCCAAATACAAAAAACGCCAAGGGTGACAGTTTTGAAATTTAAAATTAAAATTTTGTCAATTTGACAGCAAAATAACTCAATATAACGCATGCATACAATAACTAATACATATCTATACCCAAATATGAGGATTAAAATCGGGAAATAATTCTTCTAGAATTTTAATAAAAAAAAAAAAAAATCCAATGAGCGATTAACATGGAAAATCTTTTTCTTGCATCCACGGGCGGTCAGTGATGTCATACTTCGCTTGCGTATTGAGATGTTTAAATTTATTTGGCGACTATTTTTAGCAACTAACAGTTATGGCAAGTAGCTCAATATACATAGCGCATACAGCCATTACTGAAATGCAAATAGCATTTAATTATTTGAGTTACATTATGTTGACTGGAAACCTATTTAATATACCTATGCTCTATAGCTATACTAATATAAAAAAAAGAAAGGTTTATATGCATATGTAGAGAACGATCGCTAGAACTAAAAAGCCGATTGCTTTTTTTTTTTTTTTTTTTTTTCTTTTTTCTTTCAATAATCAAAAGTTACACTGTCTCTCTCTAAGTGCTAGAAGCTATAATAAATTTTGGTAAAATAAATTTTTAATTAAAATTTTCAATATTTTAATTGAAAACAAAGCATAGATTTGATACCTATCGTCATTGGCGATTTTTGTATTTGGCGATCGAAAACGTAATACGAAAATCTGTATATTATCGTAGTAAATACGAGATGTATGTGTTTACTTCAATTACCCTACTACCGTAGGTAGTGGAAGTATTGTATAGGTTTTGGCAATTGGTCAGTGTGTGTGTATATGTGCACGTGTGTGTGTAATCTTCTGGCTGTCATATCTCCAAAACTAATAAAAATAGAACTACTAAACTTCACAAGTGATTCAGGTCTGGTGTACAGATAAATTTTCCAAATTTTCGTGAAAATTGAAAAACCGGAATTGGGTCATCGAAAACCAGAAATGGGACCCTAAGCCCATATTCAAAAACACCTCTAATGATTTTCTTCAAAGTTGCTATATAAATAATATATTAGATGCCCTTTCGATTGAAAAGTTGTTTAGTTCAGGAAAATTGATAGGCGTCCTCTATAAACAGCTCAATTTCAGACTTCGCAAGTGCGTTCCTTTAAAAACGCCTGTACGGATTTTTTTCAAACTCGCCATGTTAACTTCCTATTAAATATCCTTTTGTATGTAATTATTGTTTTTAGGTCAATAATTGAGTATGTTAAGTTTTGGTAAAAGTTGGTATCTCAAAAACGGCTCTAACGTATTCTTGAAATTTTTTTCTTTAATCCAATTTAGATAACCTTTCTCAAGTATTACGTGCTTATTACAGGAATATTAACGGTCATCCTGATTAGGTAGTTCAGTTTTAGATCTCGGAAATTCGTGTTTAAAAAAATAACTATCTATTTTTTTCCCCTTATTTTTTAACTCGCTATGCAAACTCTGTTGTATGTGTCTTTATACGTGTATCAAGTTTCTCTTACTCGAAAATCTCAAAAAATGCAAGTAATATCTCCAAAAAATTGTATATATTACGTGTAATAGTGGGTAATGGAAGTCGTGTGGTTGTTTCACACCAGATTCTGCAATAGTATATATTGTACGAATATTGTTTCATATTATTGATTTCTCCTTTAATATACATTATTAAAATAATAATCAATTATGGAAAAAATTAAATATATTTGCGAAATGAAAAAATAAATAATAATTAAAGCTATTATGACGTCAATTTTATCAAAAACATTTTCATGTCATAGGTTTATTTTTCAATATTTTTTATTCATGAGTAAAGAAATGTTTCTTTTTATGAAATAAATAAATAAATAAATAAATAGCATTAAGTAAAAATTGCCAACATTTAACAACTAATTAAAAAAAATAATTGTAAAATTATATTTTGACTTTCCAGTTAATAATATTGCCTGACTATAACATATAAACTGATATATTTCTTGATTTTTTACATATCAATCCATCTTTAACTAAAATTTGTTCATCAGTGCGAAGCCGGACGGGTCAGCTAGTAATATATAAAAATGTTTGTCTAAAACGCAATGCATTGAAATTTGTATGGGCGTCTATGTACACAAACCAGTTGTTCAGGACCTATTACAGCCATTTTAAATATGAAACATTCCATAGTAAACTTGAATAACATATATCAATTTTTAAAACGTCTGAAAATATTTAAAGACGATGGGGACAAGCCGACAAACAAATAGAATGGTGGAAAGCCGGACAGACAGGTACATAAATTGAAATCATATTGACAGTTATAAAATATTTAGAAAGGGATAAAAACATTTAATATAAACTTCCATCAAATTTCCAGTAATAGCTCTTAATGTAACTGGATATTTTGGTGTGGCGCTGTAAATTTAATGCTGATCATACTGTATTCTATGGGAAACATTTTTTTGTTCATATGAATGACATATTTTAATTTCATTACGATTAGTGCAAAGTAAAGTTATTAAAATTTGGTTTATAGAACTATCTCTCAGAGAACGCAATGCTCTGGAATACTTTCGGTGTCCCTGTATACAAACCAGTGATGATATTTAGCTCAATTTTCATAGGGAAACATTCGATAGTGAACTTGAATGATATATATCAGTTTCATTAAAATTTGTGTAATGTAAAGGTATTAAAATATGGATTATAGAAATACCTCTCATAGAACAGAAGGTTTTGGAATACTTTCGGTTATCACTGTACACAAACTAGAAGAGATATTCACTCCATTTTCGACAGAGAACATCTAATATTGGACTTAAATAACATATATCATTTTCAAGAAATTCCATGAACATTTAAGGGAGTTAGAGTACGGGCAGGCAGACGGACAAACAGGCAGGCAAACCGTAGTCATTAACACTTTTTAGCCTTGTTCGAAAGTATTAATAAAAATATAAAAATTACCAGTTAGTATATAAGTATAGCTATTGCTTGAATGAAGAATTTTTGAAGAAAAATTAAATTCAAATTTATGGCAGAATTTTATGCAAAAACATCACATTTTTTTTGGTGCATTTTACCCACCATATATTCTTGTAAAATTAATTGTATTCAGAAATATTTATTCTACTTTTTTATATATGCTGTTACAATAATTATGAAAATGTAATAAACAAAATAACTTTTCAGCATATCAATCTTATAAACTTTAATAAATCATATATCCAACGTTTCGGTTAAATTTCTTCATTACCTTCTTCAGGGAAGAACGATGTCTCTCCAAATTAAAATCTGGTGTTTATGAAATCCCATATAAAGCGAATAATAAAACTAACTACTATATAGGAATGGCTAATAGACTTTTTTGTGATAGAATGAAGGAACATATTGCAGATTTAAACTATAACAGACCCAACACAGCTTTTTCACGAAATTATAACACTAATCCCATTGACCCCTATTTTGATAATGCTAGGATAATTTACAATACTGACAATAGAAACCAAGCTCTTCTTTATGAATCATTCGAAATTATAAAAGGAAAATCAGAAATTTGTAACGATGCCTTATCCATAAACCTCCCTCAATTTGGCTTCATTTCTTGGGCTTAAATTAATTTATGGTTACCCTGCTTTAGTTTAGTTTTGACAACCCCGCAGTATTGATATTTTTAGCTCCATTTGCTTTAGTGGTTCCTTTTCTTGTAGTGATCATGTTTCAAGTTCATTTAAATGTTTTAGCACGTTTTTAAAATGTATATACTATATTTTTATAATTTGTGTAATCATCTGTTAATTTTCCTTGAAGTTGTATTTATATCATGGAATAACTTAAATTATCTATGTTTATGTGTTTATAAACATCGTTCTTCCCTGTAGAAGGTTAATGAAGAAATTTAACCGAAACGTTGGATATATGATTTTTAAAGTTTTTAAGTTTGATATGCTGGAAAGTTATTTTGTTTATTACTTTTTCAAAATTAATTGTAATCGAAAAAAAAAAAAAAAATCGTTCGTTCAAGCAAAAGTCAGTTCTATTTCGAAGCAGTTTCCAAACTTTGAATAAGATCGACAGATTAGTTTTTATGAAATCATTTTCACCGAATTCAAAAATAGTGTACTTAGAGAAAATGTGATTTAAAATTTAAGTAAAAATATAACGAACCTAAAGTGGGAAATTTTCTGTCTCTCATTCCTAGACTTCTATTCCGATTGATTTGAAACTTGAAAAAAAATTCCAGACGGATTGTACTATTTGATAATATTAAGTAAAACAAAATTGTTTTTTTGAAATTTTAAAACCCATAAAATGCCTTAAAGCTTCTTTAGGTAAAGTTTTATTGAAAAGTATTTGAAAGAAAAATAAGTATTTAAAGAAGGCAAAAAAGAGATGTAGATGTGCAATAGATATTTCTTCTTGTATTCGTTTTTATTTCGAATTTAAAAATATTTCTTTCTAAAAAAAAAATACCTACATTAACCATAGCTGCCAATATTTTAATTTATTCCGGAGTAATTTTAGCCCCGCCTCTAATTCGTACCACTTATTTTTTAAAAGTAATTGTTCTTATTTTATCGAAGTTATACATTGAAGAAAATTTTTCTATAAATAATGTGGTGCGAAATAAAGGCGGGGCTAAAAGTACTCCGGAATAAATTAAAATATTGGCAGCTATGCATTAACTATTAAAATAACATTCTTTCTTATATGTTATCCCTAAAAAAAAGGGGGGGGGGGGGAGGGGTTAAATTAAACACGTGTTATTTGTTAATTATATTAAAAACGTTTTTTTAAACACGTAAAATTAAATTTTATTTAAAACACACTGTGACACTTCTTAATCTTCCTCAATTTTGAAATTCCTCAGGTTAGTTACTTTGTTCCGAAAATCTTTGAGAGCTGAATACTCTTTATTCATACTTTCTAAACTAAAACTTTTACTAGGCTTTCTCCTTTCTTTCTTTTTCTTTTTCTTTCTCTTTTTTTTGTGTATCTAAATATAAAACAATAAATCATTTTCTAGATGAGAAAAAAGTAATTACTCATATTCTTGCTTGTTACACATTATTTACAATGTTATTAATCATCTAGATGTTTTCTAATAAGATTAAATATTAATTTATAAGAAAAAAATGAATAGAAGTGTCTTTCTTTTTTTTTTTTTTTTTTTTTTAATAATAATAATAAAATTCATCATTTTTTAAATGTCTCTAGAATTATTTTTCATAAAATATTTATGTTTAAATTTTATAACGATATTGCATAGATAATTAGTCAAAATTACGTTTAAAAACTGTGTAAAATGAAAATTTACTTTTTTATATTCCATATAAGTGTTTTTAAAATAATAATATTATGTTTAGAGGTATATTACTTATATTAACATGATATATTTATCTAAATTGTTTCATTGTAATATCTGCATATCTTCTTTAGATTCGTGCACACAAATTGTAAATTTTTAATTTTGATAAAAATATTCTGTATTCTTGTTTCTTTTTAAATTTCATAAAATTACCTAAAGCCATATAGTAAATAAAAAACGATAAAGTATTTTGGTGTTTACTTGTTTTATACTCAAGATTGAAATGTGACACAAAAATTTTGAAAGCTGCAGAAAAAAAAAAAAAAAAAAAAAAAAAAAGATAAAAATAGAAACTTTAAATTTGTATAACAGTTTTTCGAAAACATCCGAAAATGATTTTTCTTATTCTTACATTATATATTGTAAAAAAACACAAATAGCAGCCGTTCTATTTCTAGTATTCAAGGATTTAAGTAATTATGCATAGCTTTACTCAATCTTAACAGACTAACACAGGAATAATATTTAGCTTTTTTCACCTTGTAAAATTAGTTCTCTTCTGTTACGGAAAAACAAATTTTAAAAATATCGTGATTAAAAGTGTTTCCAACAGCTACTAAGAAAATATTTGCGAAAGTAACCAAATAATAGTTTTTAAAATCTTCTTGAAAAAAAGTAAAATAGCTAAAAATATTATCTTTTTTTTTTTTTTTTTTTTTAATAAATTAATGTTAAATTCATAAAATAATTATTAATATAATTCTGTTGGTAAGTTTCCCAAGAATTGCATTAAGAAAAGTACCGTAACATACTTTGTATACCGTTACTATTAGAAGTAGTAGTGCCTAATAGAATTTTACAAGCAACAATCCTGTATTAGCAAAAAAAAAAAAAAAAAAATGTAAATAATATGCTTCATTATTGTGATTTTTAACGAAATATTATGTTTAATATGTCAGAGTTGTTATTAGATTTCCGAAAGAAAAAAAAATAGTATATTTTAAGTTTTTGGAAGAAAATTTTTTTTCTCTGTTTTATTCATATTCAACGCTTAGCTTTACACTTACCTTCTACTCATATAACTTTACTATTATTAATTTTAAATCCCAGGTCCTCAACAATTTGAAACTAATTCAACTCATATTAATTTTAAAAGATCAAAGTTAATGTGATATCAAATGAACTTAATTAAAACCGTTACGGTCTCGCTGATTGTCAGTTAATATTAGATTCGCCTCTGGCAATCACGATAATGATTGACTAGCATATACATAGAACTATTAAACATCAAACATTGTGTTATGGTGTAGAATACACTAAGTAGACATTTATATATCCACTCAAATGCTTAATGGAAAGAAAAATGTAAGTTGCTTATTTGATGTCATTGTTTACAAATAACACATATAATTTAGTAAAAGAAAAATAGATGATAAAATAATTTAATTTCAAAAATAAAAGAGTTTGAATTATAATAAGTTGCAAATTAATTATAAATTATTTCTAGAATTTTAATAAACTGAATGTGAAAATGTTGAATATATATCCTGTTCATTTGTATAAGTTACTAGGAATCGATTAAAAATGGTATGATGTTATAGCTATAAAATATTAAGAAGATTAACAGAAAATTTTGAAGCCTATTTTATGTTTTAATTCCCTTATTTAAATTAGTTTTTTTTTTTTTTTTTTTTTTTTTTTTTTTTTTTCTTTCGATAAATTTTTAGAACTTTCAAACAAATTTAAACAACAGTATGAAAAATGGTTTAAAAGTGATTGTGTCTTTGGTTTGTCTATATGTCTATTGGTTCATCTGTCAGCGCTTAAAATCACTGTAAATATTTTTAGAGCGCCTATGATTCATATATGTAATTCATATTTACTATGCAAAACTGCACCATCCGGAAGTGTTTAATTTATTTTTAAAGATATCTTCGCCTTGTTTAATCACTAAATTTTATTACTAATAAAAGCTATTTTTGATTTAAAAAAATTATTGGTGTTCAAACATCCAGGGGGGTGGGAAAAATCTGACTATGCTATATTTTTTATTAAAGATGTTATGTTTCATATGTGGATAGTATGTCATACAACTTTAATATGCTGTTACCCTCATAGTATACTACAATCCTGCGCAATTTCGTCCCGATCTGAATTTTCCATGTTGTGACCTCTCCTTGTAACACAGTAAAGTTTTTCGCGAAAACATTTATGACAATAATTTTTATGGAGAATTTATAGATTTTTAATCACCATTACTATCGGATGTTTCTGTAGACAAGAGTAGGCAGCTATGTGATTTAAAAAGTAATTTACTTTGTAAATAATAATATGAATATGAATATGAATATGAATAACATGAATAATAATATGAACAATATAACAAATTTAGTACCAACATTTATAAAAATTCTACAAATTCAAATTATTATTTTTTTTAAATCTGCGTGTGTCTGTTACCAGTTTACAAAATTAGTAGTCATTCTCAATAATGAGGAATTTGCACGTTTTCTGATTTTATTCTTATATAATAAAAGATGAAAAGTAAGAAAATAAATATATTTAATAAAAAAGCACCACAAAACTGGCGTTGTAAAAAATATTACTTACAAACTTTGAATAAACACCATAAAATGCAATAAACCCGCAACAATTGTTTCGGGTCGAAAAGACACACGACCCTTCATCAGGCGAATAAAGTAAGTACGAGTGCTGCAGTTAAAGCGGCAACGCATCGCAAAATCAATCAATCGAATTGCACACACACACACATACACACACACATATATATATATATATATAAATGATAGATGTCATAATAAATTTTGACCGTGCGTTGCCGCTTTGACTGCAGCACTCGTGCTTACTTTATTGGCCTAATGAAGGGTCGTGTGTTTTTTCGACCCGAAACAATTGTTGCGAATTTATCACATTTTATGGTGTTTATTCAAAGTTTGTAAGTAATAAGAAAATAAATAGATACATTTTCTTTACTTGAAATCAAATTACTGATTTATAACAATTTTAACATCGTACTATTTACTCTATCGAGAAAACGCAGTAATGATATATCGTTGCGTCACTCTTTATGACAACAAAAGGGAGTCATCGTTGTTTACATTCGATTTCACGCTTTGCTTTGCTTCTTGAATCAGTGAGATAGGTTTTGTATTTTATAATAATGACGGATATTAAAAAATCGTAGTATAAATATTATAATGTACCACTCTGCACAAATACAACGATAATGCTTCCCAAAAGCTATTCTTTAGCGTTCCATAGGATCCTATTAAATGAAAACATTAGACAACCGCCATGGAAAGAAAACAATTGAAAATAATAATGATAATAGAAAATGGTGATAATGATATTGAATGATTATAAGATGAAAAAGAAAGGCTCAGAAATCACATAAACGATTGATAATTATGAAATTTAAAATGAACTGCTGCTTCCTAATTAGACTAACAAAATGCAAACATTGAAACATCATAAAGTGTCACGTAAGGCAGCGTTTTAAAGTCACGTGATTTTTGGTTAACTTTAAAGTTATTTTTAAAATTAATGAGTACTTTGTTTTTTGCATTTTCAATAAACATTTTGAAATTTATGGGCCTAAAACTACCAGAAAAATAGGATTTTGTTCAAATCCCTCATGTGTGCATCCTCATTGTGATAAAGCGCACATATATTAAAAGAGTATATTTAAAAATGGATTTACGATAGTATTCATATAAATTAAACTTTAATGTTTCTTTTGAAATATAGTTAGAAATAAAATCAATCAATCAAATTACACACACACACACACATATATATACATATATGATAGACATCATAATAAATTTTAACATTAAAATTATCGCTTTTAATAGATACATGCTAATGCCAACACAACAAAAATAAAACTGGGTGTAACGCAGTACAAAAACTAGCACAGAAATGTTGCGATTCATATTTATATCCAATAACAGACAAAAACAATTTAAATTACTTACGCCCACATGAGTGAAAATGACCATTAAACCAATTGACGGAGAAAATTGATGGAGGAACTCATTAAATGTATCAAAAGTTATTAATGAATTAAGAATTCAGTTAAAAAGTAAGAAAAATTATAAAGGACCACAGGAATACTATTTGGAATAAAAATTGCTTAAAAATAGAAGTATTATGTCATCAGGCAGTATGTAGTTATTTAAAGAAGGGAGAGCTGCAAGATTTCGCAAAACAATATAGCTCAAAATAGCGAAGATATATTGTCCATGCTCCAATCGAGCAGCAAAACCATTTTAAATGAAAAATGAAATGAAATATTAAATCAAACGATCAATAAAACCAGAGAGAAAAATGGAAAAAAAAATCAGAGTAACCACATATAAAGCTATTACACAACACTGAGAATAAACTGTTATCGTCAAAACAAAGAAATTAAAAATTAATTAATTTCTTGCAAACATCGATTAATCGATAAAAAATTAACAACTGAGCATTTTCAATAACGATAAATTTCCCTTTGTAATTGTATTATGAATTAGTTAAATATTAATTTTTTCTTAAATCAAATTACTTAAAACCTTTCATGGAAAGGAATTTAATGACAGCAATCCTTAATACATCAGTGTGCTAACGCCATCTATCGTGAAGCTAGAAAATCCTTTAAAGTCAGTTAAACGGATTTAGGATTAAACAATCAATTGCTATTAATTATATTATTTAATAGAAGATGTATTAGGATTAAACAAACAATTGTTACTAAATGTATTATTTAATAGAAGATGTTTAATTTTAATAATGCAAGTGAATATGTGGCACCTTTTTAATTAATTAGTTTAATCTTAATTCTGTTAAATCTGAAGTTATATATATTTATATATTTATATATAAGCATCTGCTTTTCTAGAAAAAATTACAAAATATTGTGTATAAAAATGACAAAATGATAAGTTAGTGTCACATTTTTTTCTACAATAAATATTTAGTAAGAAAAAATTGAAATTTAACTAAAACATAAAAATCTGGTATTTTTTCGATTACATACATTTTAGTTTATAACCTTTTATAATTTTAATGTATTACAAAATAATACCTGTCATACATAAATATTTCTAATATTCAGTAAAGTGTTAAAAAACATTGAAGATAACATAAATTGATAAATTTACTATATTAAAAGTCACATTTATTATAATTTTACTAAAAATCAGAAATTTATACGAAAATAATATAAATTGCATTATCCTGTTAAGATAATATGAAAACATCATATTAAGTTAAAACGTTGTCAGTATTAAAACACTTTTTAAAATATATCAAATTTTTAGAAACGATACGAGGTAATGTAACAAGAAATATTTACCTTATATATCTTATCTTTTCTCTGCTTTCGAAAATAGTAAATTTATATATAATAGTCTACCAGATAACTGAGAAACGTTTTACAGTAAAGTGTAACACAGACTAATTTATCAAAGTATTTTATGCACTTAAAGCTTTATGCTTTTTGTTTATTTTTCCTTTAAGATTAAAAATGGCAAACAACCATAAATTCCCCTTATATTTACATTTTTGGATAACACTTATAAACTGTGTTATAAATCCCACTTACTTAAATAATATATAAGGTATTAAGTGTGTACTGGAAAGTTCTGCACTTTGAATTAAAGAAAAGACATCAGAAATACGTGCTAGACAACAATTATATAAATGATAATAAGGAATTTTACAAATAATTTCACAAAAATATTATTGAACAAAAATTTCCCGTGTTACATTTAATTAAAAATGACAGAACTTTTTGATTCGCCTAATACGAAACATAGATTTTATTTTACTTTAATAACAGACATCAAAGATGTTTTAAATAAGAGTAAAAGTTTGAAAGTTTTTATTTTCGTTTATTTAAAAAAAAAAAAAGATGAAATAACAAAATAAAGTCATATATAATTATTAGTATAAAATTCAGTGTTCATAATTTTTTTTGAGAATCATAAAAAAAAAAAAAAAAAAAAAAAAGAAAGAAAGAAATTCATATATTTCTAAGGTATCTACACTATTAAAAATTCAGCTTATGTGTCTCCTCAAAAACTGCTAAGCACATAAGATTCAAGAAGGCACCATATGGCGGGAAGTTATCTAATGTATATGAATCGACTATTTAAAATATATTAGCCTAATTAATTCAAATGATATTATTTAAAAACATCATCAGAGCATTGATAATATTAATTATTCAGAAATAAACTGGTCTGAATGAAGAAAAAGACTGATGATGTTTAGACAAGTGATGACTGTGTAAACACAGTCTTTTTTTTAAACTTAAAAATGAATATATTTATTTACACGTGAACAATAAAATCGATATAATAAACTAGCAAAAATTAAACTTGCGCATATGTTGAATTTGACGTCATTAAAGCTTATTCCATATGCTACATTTTGTTCAGTTTTATTATCACGTTTTTTTTTTTTTTTTTTTTTTCATTTTTTATTTGACTAAAAGAAGAAATATATATATTTAGACGTAATTGATCAATAAAAAAAAATAAAAATAAAATAAACTTTATTAGAAATCGAATTTAACACGCGCGTGGTAAAATCAGGGATGGTAATTTGCCACAAAACTCACACTTGTATTTGTTTAAAAAAATTATCTTCATATAAAATGATTGATTTATTAAGAAGAAGACTTGGTGATATTAATTCTGTGGCGAGTTCGCATACCTGGGTAAAACTGGCGTTATTAAAGCTAAAAAAAAAAAAAAAAATGTAAATCGATTCAATGATATCTCATTTTTTTCCCCATTGGCATTAAAGAAATATTTCCATATTTTTAGCAGGTACAAATGTGTGCATGTCTACTAAACGTTTACAGATCTAATATTAATGGGGTTGAATGGAAGATAGGGAAGTCTTTGATAGAATATCGATTTCGATAAGTTATGTATCCATTTTAATGTCATAAAATGCATAAAACATTGTTGGAGAGAAATTGTTAATTTAAGACATTCTCCAAACTGTATCGTACATTGCGTTCTCTACATCGAAATTACACCCAAATTCTTTAAATATTTTTAATGGGTCATAAAATTTATCTATTTATTAAGGAGATAATTTCAAATTAAACTAAGTTTTCCAAAGTAAATAATTCCTTAATTAATAGATAGACAAAGAATTTCGTTAATAATGTATTTTGTTAAATATTTTGGTCGCTTATAAAAAGCTAATATTTTATTTAATTCAAGTTTAATTTCATTCAAAACCACTTTATGTAGCACTCAGACATGATTGAATAATAGAAAAAAAATGGGGATCGTTACACAATCAAATATTTTCTCTCTTTTTTTTTTTAGGCTATAAAATTTTGACTCACTCAGATGCGCATTATAGCAGTTAATCCAACTTAGATGATTGTATGAACAAAAGAGGGCATTAATTTTCGTAATTTGAAGGCACCTAGATTCCGGGATTTGAAGTCACATCTGGATCCAGGAAGAGGCATCGCCACTATGAACGCCATCAGATAAATTATTCCCCTAGAAGAATCATGGATGGTTTGGCAAATTCCTCTGGCTTCTCATGTCTTTATTATTCATAATTAAATACTATCAAAAGCAGCTGATGCGGGAGGAAGCAGGATTTATGTATATTTTGAGAACTACCGGGAGAATCCATCACTGTCTCTCCGAAAAAGTAGTTGACCAAGGACCAGATCTAGCATTTCTTCTCTTCGAAAGTCGTGGGCTGGTGAGAGAGTGTGTGGGTGGCTTATAGTTCCCCTAGACAGGAGTTTTTTTTCGGATCCTCCATTCAAGTTTTATGACTCCTATAAACTATCGTCTTTCCTTTTTTTGTTCTATAATGTCAACTGAGCAGCCAGTTAGTCTAAGAGATCCCTATCTCATTTCTTTCCCTTCTCCTTCAATTTTACAAGCAGCACATATAAATTTATCTTATTCTTATTTAAAAGCAAAAAACTTTTTTTATCCAAACATTACTTACATACAGATTAATAATTACTTTCCATTATTCTACCACAAAAAATATTTTCATAAATAGCTATATACTTAAATGAAAAATCATTTATGTATCTATATACATATCTAAATGTGTAATTTTAATTACAACACACATAAACTTGTGCAACCTTGAAATACTCTGTCAACAGCAGTTGTCTCCCAAAACGCGAATAGTTTCCAAATTTATTTGTTTCTGGAGATGTAATTGGCCGATTTCAATGGAATTTTTTTACGTTAATCTCTGTACAAAAAAAAAAGTATTCGGATTGTAAAATACTTTCAATGTCGAGTTTGCGATAGGTTTATGCTTTTTAAGGTTTCCTGGACGTGATTTTATAATTCTTGAAAATGTTTGTCTATCTGTGCAAATATCAAAACATTTATGGACGCTGTATCTCACGAACTTATGAACGAAATTTAACCAATCTTAGTATTTATTTGCACATTAACATAAATTTTAACTGATTACATATGGGAATTAACCGCTCAATTAGTAGCTATGTCATTTCATTCTTTCCAGAATTTTTAACATGGCAGTACCAAAAAACAATTCATATAAATGTACATAATGCAAAATATTTTTAAAATTTCAGTGCGAAATTATATATATATATATATACATGTGTATATATATTAGGATAGTAATACTTAAAGACGTAAAAAAAAAAATGCGTGTAAGTTAACACATTGCTTCCCTCTACCACCTGAGGGGAAGAATCTATCAGGGATGCAAAATTTCAATATGATAGCATTTAAAAGAAATCGTGAAATCTTTAAAACATATAGTTAAACAACTGATCAGTGATAAGTTAAAACAAAATTATCTTTTTTTTTTTTTTTTTTTTTTTTTAAACAACTTTAAAAAAAAAAAAAAGCATGCGGTACACGCTGATTACTAACAATAACCAACTGTACGTACTCGTTGTATTGTTTAATCTTCAATATCCTTTGCTTAGGTCATCGCACAACGAACAGGCAGGAGAACTGAAAGGTAGACCGATAGACTATTCGGGTTCATAATCACTCTTAAACATTCTTTTAAATCGTTAAAAATGCTTAACAAAAAGAGAAACGCAATTCCAGCAATTTCACATTGCAGTCCTTAATGCATCTGTATATTTTAGTGTAGCCCTGTAAATCTTAAGATTAAGCATAATATGTACAGTCGGAGGGAAAAAAAAAAAAAAAACGCAACACTCAACGTAACTCCGTTGCTAATCCATGTAGAAAAATGTAATAGGTATCATTCGACGGAGAATTTTGAGTAGTTTCAGAAAATGAACTGAAATTTTGAATTAGGGGTCGTCTACATATTAAAACGCGCACCAACTTTGATTTTTTCACTGGTAATACCCCATTTTTATTTTATATTTAAATTCCTGGGATCGCGACAACGCGAAAAAATATATTGGTTGTATATTTTACTTATTTTTTCACAGAGTTATAAGCGTTCAAAGTTTGAAGGTGCTAATGTTAAATTCATATTTCAAACTTTTATTAATATCTTCACAAAAAATAACTTGATCGATAGGTTTTTTTTTTTTTTTTTTTTTTTTTTTTACGAGATATAGTGAAGAAATCCAAACATAATCCACCATTACTTATGCTTCTAAAAAATATTTTTAATTCTTAAAAATATTAATAAATTCATATTCATAAAAATTATGAATTATGGCCTACATTAATTTTTACATAAAATGAATACTAATGCTGAAAAATATGGGTGTGCAAATTTGCAGGCTCATTCCAGTTATTAGTTTTCGAGATATAAATAAACCTTTCTTTTGGAGTGGTTTAGGGGGCCGTCTCTTATAAAGTTTTGCATAAGATAACGAATCAAATCTTAAAAAATAACAAAGAAAATTAAACAAAATATTTTTATTTTTTATATACGGGTCAAATTATATAACAACAACGTCAAACGCAAAGAAATGAAACAAAAATGATGATTTTTAGCCATTAGCGTTAGCATCAAGAATTCCGGTTTTCTAAAGAAGACAAGCCCCGCCTTCATCGTTCTGGATACAACAATACAGAAAAGAAAAGTAAATGTCACATTGAGTGGTGAATTCGTGTTAAAGCCCTTATTTTATGTTAACAAAAATTTGCACAAGTGGTATTTTTGCTTCGTCGATTACTGGTGATAAATTTTAAATCTTTTAAACGAACACTAGAAGAAAAAATTAACTAAATAGGCGGGGTTTACTCTTTTAAATGGAAAAATAGATTTAATGTAAAAATTGTCTATTAGAAAAAAACGAATGGAATTGGAATGCAAGACAGACTAAAATCTTTTCTTAACTACCGTCATAGTTAAACTCATTTGCTTCATATATTGCTTTATTTTTATTTATTTATTTTGTAGTTGGGAGGATTATTATTTTAAAGATACTTTAGTCTTTAAAATTTTATTAATATATTTTAATTTTATATATTTTTAAAAATGTACTTTAACTTTTATAAATATACTTTAACACTTTTTGTGACGGCAGGATTTTGCCTTTTTGACTGTGAAATCCACCTACAGGCGTTATTCTCTCAGAATAAAATATTTCAGAACAACTTTTCTGTATTCACAATCATATTACAAATGGATATACATTATAATTATATTCTTTCTAATCAATATATTTCTATCCATAGTATATTTTATTGCAAAAATATGAACACTGAGTACACATCTAAGAAATACGTAATACATAAATTACGAAAGAAACGCCCACTGACAGAGTTACAGATTTTCAAATGACGTGAATCTACGTCAACAGTCACGAAAGGGTTAATTAAGAAATTATATTTTCATGAAAATTATAAAACGAATCGCTCAGTTCCAAAGAGTTCGACTGACGCAAAACCGGTAAGTGCGATTAAAATTATTTAATATTTACTTCATGAACCCTTACAATAATTTATCCGAAAAGATTTAGTTTATGCATTGTATCTATATTATTTCATTTCGTGTATTACCTTACACCTACAAAAGAAAATCTAAGCTTTATTGGTGATCAGTACAGCCATAATAGACACTTTTACTTGAAAAATATTGCACTTTTTTCAGAGGGTACTGTCTGGACCAATCGCAAGTGTAATGTATTTAAATAGATCTAAAATTATCTAAATAGGTACTGAAGTATTTACAAACCTAAAAAACTGAATTCTGTATAATTAAAAAACTGGAAAATGTATATATATATTATTTATTTATTTTTATAATTCTTTCTTTCCTGAAAGATTTCCGGTGTGAAACATTAAAACTTTGTAAACCTAACACAAAATTATAACTCTATAAATACTAGTGTTAAAGTATACAAACAGTATACTTTTCCGCACTGCCAGACTCTCAGAAATTCTAATATGAAGTCAAAATTGGGTATTGCTATTGAAAAAATCAAAGTTGGCTCTCATTTCAATAGGTAGATGACCCCTAATTCAAAATTTGACAACATTTTCAGAAAGTGCATTTAATTTCCAGTTGAATTATGTCTATTAGATGTTCCTGCGTCAATTAATAACGAAATTATAGCGAGTGTTGCGTTTTTTTTGTCCCCGACTGTACTTTAGCAAACTTTACTTTCGCATATTAACAATAAATATCAATTTCTTTATGATTTTTGGAACAGAAAGTTATTTAAATGTGATTTACGAGTATAAAAGTGTCTCTCCTAAAACGCAATGCATTGGCATTTTTAGGATGTTCCTGTATACAAACCAGTTGTGGCATTATTCGAGCGTCCTGTACACAAACCAGTTTTACAGGACCTATTAATGTCATTTTAGACAGGGAATATTTGCTAGTGAACTTAAATAACGCATGCTACTTTTAAGAATTTCTGAAATTTTAAGGACGCTGGAGGCGAGAGGAAGGACAGTCAAACTATCACATACACGAAAACTAATCCTATTTACTCTTAAAACGTGTTAGACAGTATTAAAAACACTTAATACATACGAAATGCGATTCCAGATAAATTTCAGGAGCCCTAAATGTAAATGATTATTTTTGTGTAGTCCCATAAATGCTAATGCTTATTATACCACGTTATACAGAAAGTATTCTTTTCACATACGAAAAACATATTCAAATTTCCTTAGATTGAAAGTGGAGACATTAAAATATAAATACCTCTCAGAGAAAACAATGTTTTGGAATACTTTCGGGTGTCCCAGTACACAAACAAGTGGTGGCATTTACTCTATTTTTAATAGAAAACATTCGACAGTGAACTTACAGTACAGAATGTATCTGTACTGATAAGTAATAAAGGATTTAAGTCCAAAAATGTCGATTTTGAGTTAAGTTCATAGTCAGACTCTAAGCACATAGTCAGAAAAATCCTCTATCGATTGGTATAAAGGATTTAAGTCTATGTCATTTAGTCTTTGAGAAAATCTATTAGTAAAAAAAGGTTCAAGTCAGAAATTTACCATTCGTGTATGGTATAAAATATTTAATTCAATGTTTCCCGTTATTAAATGAAGGTTGACAACCACTGAATGGTATAAAAGGTATAAATCAACGAAATGCCTTTTTCCTAATCGATTCTTCTGATTTGTTTTTAGGTAGTTAAACTTTATTTTTCGTCTCTTGAAAAATAAAGAAGGACTTAAATCCTGTATACTTATCAGTACAGATATATCAGTATTAAGAAAATTTATCAAAATTTACGGGAGTAAATGTTGTAAATGTTGATGCGCGAACAGACAGACAAACCGAAATCATAAACATTTTTCACATTTGTTGGAAAGTACTAAAAGTATTTTCTGATATGTCAGCACAAAATTTACTTTCTTCGAATTTTCAGTGTTTTACTTCTCCAACCCTATCCGACTCAGGACCATACGATCGCACGAGTTAAACATCCACGACATCTACTTACATTTTTGCATCTGGAACAATCGTATGTAATAAAATCAGGAAACGAACGATGGAGCTAATTAGCAGAAATTGTAAAATACAATTTTCAATCAACAGATGTCGGTTATAGCCCATAGTTTTTTTTTTCAGTTTTCAAAAATAGAAGAATGTAATGTTTTAAGATAAAAATGTGTCGGGTCGGAAAGGTCTAAAATGAGAATCGACTACGTCAGTCAAGAAAACCATTTTTAATAACTACTTATTTTAATAAATAATTTCTATTGCGCGAATGTGGGTACGAAAATATACATGAAAATTTCGTGGGGTCGCAACATTCTGGTTTTTCCAAGGTTTTTAAAAAAATTGTGTAACGAGTAACAGGACGGAGACAGACAATTCTAATTAAATTTGAATATCTACAGAATTTACGTGTTTCTTTCTATGTATTACACTATTTTGTTTAGCATTGTAACTAGTTAACTACTGTATCTGATTAAATCGGATATTATTTGTGTTCTTTTTCATCTTCTTCATCGTGTTTCACTGTTATGCAACTTCATTTTCTGATTTTCGCGATAGTCATGTATACCTACTAATGTATACTTACTAATTATTATCTGGACAATTTTTAGAACCCACCTCTTTTTCCACACCACTTTATATTTAAGGGAATTTTCTTCAAATGTAAATATTATTACATGAGAAGAAAAAGACACTGAAAAAAGTGCGGGTCATCTTAGTCTTCTGGATATTAATTAGTAAGTTGACAGGTATGGTCATGTATTCATACTTGCCAAAATTCTAATATTCCGTCAAAATTTCTGTACCGCCTAATTTTTCCCGGCATTCTTTTTTACTTTCTCTTACCTTTCCCATAGGGTAGCGAATGTATTGTTTTAGGGTCAAAATTTCGAATGTGAGTTTTTGTTATATTTACATGTTCTGAGGTGCCCTGAATAAGAAAATCATGTTTATAGCGAATGGCTTGTGTGCTTGTCTGTCTGTGTGTTATCAGCATATCTCAAGAAAAAATAATACCAGCAATTCCAAACTCGGCATGCTAAATGTGTAATATATAGGGGTGCTACACTAAGGTTTTCGTTGAGATAAAGGAAATGGTTCGTGTACAGCGATACTCAAAAGTATTCAAATACATTACGTCTATGGGGGAAAATGCAGGTAAGTAGAGTTTAACATCTATAGACTGCACTAAACCAAATGATACGAAAATACATTTTTTGTAATAGAGATAGTCAACTGGGGAAAAATTTTTGTGTATATAGGAGCCTCACCCCTCGAGGAGAGTAAATTTTCATGATGGGTATCTTTTAAAAAAGCTCGCCTGTACCATTAAAACGAATGTTTGTACCATCGATCTGCGATTCTTTAAAATAAAGCTTTTTTTTTTTTTTTTTTTTTAATGTCATATTGAGAATTATAATATTTTTTGGATATTTAGTGTTACACTACTTCTCTAATATAAAAATCGTCTGCCATATTATGGAAGATAATTATTTTAAATAATAATTTTAATAAATAATTTTTACTGAGTGGATTTGTATAGGGAAATATAGAAGAAACTCGTGTGGTGGCCACAACACACTAGTTATTTGTTGTTAGTGGATGTGCTTTACTAATAACATTTTACCATTTCCAGAAAAGCTGTTCGGGAATTGAAATAAATTCCGCATAGAGATATGGTAAATAATGTACGTTTTAAGCTAAATAGTCATCGCTTGTTTTTGTATATTTACACGTTTTGAGGCTTCCTAATTTCCGTAGTCAAGTTTTTTAACGTTTGATCTTTGTCTATGTCTCTTAGAGTAACTTAAAAACGAATAATTTTAGGAGATCCGAATATATTTTGAAGTTAATATAAGTTTGTTGCTGGAAAAGTTTGATCAAGATTGATAAGTTTCAATGAATGTTGTGTGTGAAAATTGTCTGTATAATTTTCAGTAAACTTTAAATTTTATTACAGAATTAAATTCTATATAATTGTAGGTGCATTAATGAAACGGGGATTAAGGGGGTGGTAGCCCCCCCCCTCCCTCTCACACAGAACTAATTATCATATAAAACTCTTCCAACTAATTTGAATTGTTTAATACAGTACTCGTTACATAACAGTACTCTTTATCTTACCACTTAATCTCCAACCTGTATTTATATAGTATTAAATTTCAGGTAAGAGAAAATCGTGTGAGTGACACACCAGATAATTTAGAGTAGTTTACATCTTATTTAATCGCAATTACATTTGAAGACAATTATTCTAAATTTTAAGTGTTGTGAAAAAAGGGGCGGTACTAACAATTTTATGGAATGATAATCAGGATGTATGTAGATATATTTATGAGACATAAAGATGAGGAATTTATAATTTATTTATTTTTTTATTTTTTAAGAGATGACAACCAAAATATAAATTCGTATATTGATAAATAATACTTCTGTTTTCTAATAATAGTTAAAATTAAATTGAATTCTATTAAGCTCTAAATATTAGATGTATGGCAAATAAAATGGTACATTATTATTTTAAATTTATTATTAACATACTGGCATTTACCTGAAATTTTTTCGTTATTAGAATTTGAAGATGAAAAATTACTGAAAGTCGCTAATATACGTTTTAGCTCTCGAAAGGTAACATCATCTTCCAAAAAATTAATCAATTATTATAAAAAATTAAATTATAATAAATAGTCATAGAAACAAACAATGAATTTCGATAGGTACCAGTTTACGACAGTACGAATTTTAATTTGTACGCTTCTATATCGTAGACGTATGTGTGTATATAAAAGAACATTGAAGCATTAAAATTAAGCTTATATACTAACATTTAAAGAAAAGGAAAAGCTTATACATTGTGTATTTGGAAAAATTGCTTTCTTTAAAACCCATCAAAGATAATTGAATTACTTATGAAAATGTTCTCTTTATATTATCATGTACTATAAACATATTCCCTTAAAAGAGAAAGAAGTCGAAAATAACTTAAACCAAAAAAAAAAAATAATAATAATAAAGTTTAACGTAAATTTTGCTACAGAATAAAAGCTGTATCTAATATGGCTTAAACACAAAGGACATTTATGTTAAGCAAACAAAAGAGATAAACGACAAGTTTTGTCCGGATTCTTATGATGGATAAGGCTTTAACGATCTCTTAAGTTGAAAAGTTGTTTATATTTTGTTTAGTAAAAACTGAGAAGCAAAAGAAATGTTAATGTGAAAGAGAATTACGGAAGCTAAACATTTAAAGTTCTTTTTTTTATCCTTCTTCGTGTAACAATGTTGATTGTTACACTTAACAAAGTTAAGTGATTCGCATGACTTCAAATATTTAAAGCTCATATATGTTTAGTATAAATATTCTTAAACAATAAAAGAACTATTTCGAGCATAACAAAAACATTGAAAATTCAGTTATATGTTTCAGAGTACAAGATATATATATATATATTTGGTATGTTTGCATGAATATAAATATATATTTCTATAAGGATATTTTCAAATATTTTTCTTTCAGTTTATTTAAAAGAGCATTTCGAAGACGATGGGTTTTAAGAGAATGTAAAACACACATACTCTAAATTCGTGTACTGTATACTCATATTTTATTTATTATTATTATTATTATTATCATTGTTGTTGAAAATAACGACTATATTAATCTCCCTTAAGGATTTTTTTTCCTCTACACATTTTCGTGCATCGAACACTTTACAATGTGCATGTCCCAAAAATATTTTCCTATATTTCACCATATCATATACAGGGGAGTGATTTTTCTATGTGAAAAATATGTATACACAGAGTAGATTAAAAAGCTTTTACTATAGTTATCCGCGTCTTTATATTTAATAGTTTAAAATGTATCATAGCTTCATAACTTATTTAGCATTCTTAATTACGGTCGTCAGCAAAATTATTGAAGCACACATCCACATTATGTATATATATATATATATATATATTTTACTTTGTTCGCTAATATTTATCATCAACTTACTTTTTTATAAACAGTATAAAGACTAAGATCATGACTCGAAAAATATTTACTTAACAAAACAGTATTAGGTGCACATCTTTTAAATACGAACTATTGTTAGCGCTTCAATAATTCTGCTGTCGATAGTATATTGATTATTTTCAAGGATTTGCCTTGTGTATACACAGCATTTCGACTATTTAGTATACTGAAAAGTATTTTTGTATTAATGCATAAAGCAAGTATTAGGTGATTGAGTGCTCTGGTGAATAATGTATGGTTCTTAGTGTAATCAAACTCTTCAATATTATTGTAGTATGTACTTCTACATATCGCTTGTTCATCACACTTGCCTACCTTAGTAATTTTTATCTAAAAAAATTTTTAATAGAAATTTTAATGTCACTTAATCATTGAAAACTGCTAGAAAAATAAATATAAGTTTCTGTTGAAATTTTTAGTAACGAGAAAGTTCTATTGTTGGCAACTATGTTGATAACTTACGGACGAAATAAAATTTTAAAATATTTTCTCAGTTTTTTTTTTTTTTCATTAAATTTTTACTTTATGGCATTTCTTATTTTGTTTTAGGTTGCCAATACTATATGTATATATATCATCACCAACATCATCAGCAGCTTCAGCCTTTACAAATCCACTGCAGTTTGAAGGCATTTCCTATGTGATTCCGATTAATCTTGTTATTTGCAATTTTTCTCTATTCTGTTCTTCCAAATTTCACAATTTCATCACTCCAACGACATAGTGGTTTCTTTCGCAGTCTTTTTTCTTAATCTCTCGGTATCCAAAATATAACTTTGGTGGTTCATCTATCATCATTTCTTCTGGCAAGGTGACCGACCCAGCTCCATTTTAACTTCTTAATTCTAGAAATAGCATCAGTAAATTTTATTTGCCCCCTAATGAATTATTTCACTTTCTGTCTCTTCGTGTGAGTCCTAAAAATTCATCTATCCATGTTTCTCTCGGTTGTTTGAAGTTGCTGTATAGATTTGCATGTTAATGTCCAAGTTTCTGAAGCATAAATTTAAACTGGAAAAATACACTGATCAAAACTTCTCTTTTCAACCAAATTGGGAGGTCTCTTTTGAATATAACATTATTTCTTTTGAATGCTCTCCATGCAATTTAACACGGTTATTAATTTGAACAATGACGTTCCCGTTCATCTTAAGGACTTGTCCCAGATTATGTATAACTGCATACATTTTCTAATTCTTCCATATTAACAATGGTTTTCAGTGAAGAAACAAAGGAAACTGACATAGTTTTTTCTTACGGAGGTTCATTTTCAATCCAATGAGCTTTCTTTCTTTCGTTAATTCCCGAAGCATTTCTTGGAAATCTTCAAACTCGGCAACAAGCAGTACAATATCATCAGCAAATCTCAAATGATTTATAAATTTTCTATCACTTTTATGCATCTTCCTTTCCAATTTAGGGGCCGCGGTAGCCCAGTCGGCAGAAAGCCGGTCTCGTAACTGGAAGATTGCGGGTTCGGTACTCGAGCCGGCCAAAGACTGTCGTGTACACTAATGGTGTCTGGTGCACGAAAAATCTGTTTTGGCCGCAATGTTTTCCATGTTCCCATCAAAAATTATACCTCTGGGGGTCACCGAAGCGGGAGAGCCATTCCTTCCATGGAGAATCAAAATTGTGATGGCTTGTCTCCGGACCACCTCTAGGCGTGTGTCCCAGACCGTCGCCAATTGCCCAGTGCGACGTAAAACTCAACCATCCATCCTTTCAAATTTAGTTTTTTAAGCTCTGCATTGAAGATTTTAAGTGAAATTGTGTCCTCTTGTCTTACACCCTTTCTGATTTTGAATACATTACTCGTTTTGTGGAGTTTTAAATTAACTGTCGATTAAATATTTTGTAACGTTTTGAATTAGCTGAATTTTGTATAAATGTTTCGAATAATGTGAAATAATCCTGAATTAATATTAGTACTCCTTAATTCATCCTTAAGAGCTAGTCATGATACAGAGTTAAAAGCTCATTCATAGCCCACAAAAGCCGCACAGGTAGGAAGTTCGTATTCATTACTTCTTTTAATAATTTCTCTAATTGTATGAATATGGTCAATGGTAATAAAAACACTTCAAAATCTTGCTTGTTCTTCAGGTTGCAGTGCATCTAATTGTTTCAATAAGCGATTTGTCAGAACTTTCATCAGAATTTCATATAAAATTGAATAAACACAAAATTGAATGAATACAAAATGAGTACAGTGTCAGTCTGCAGGGTGTCTGTTAGTTTGTTATTCTGTGTACACGATATCTCACGAACAAATGATCACCGAAATGTCGGGCCAGTTTAAAAATATTATCTATGACAGTGGTAAGAAACCCAATTCGTTTGCAACATTCTAATTAAAAAACTTAAGAATTTATTCGAAATTTACTATTTTCTTAACATGAAGAATAGGGCAAAATTTCATTTAAACGTGCATGAAAAGAAATAGTTTTATAGTAAAGATATACGAACAGCTTTGAAATATCAACAGGGATGAACATAATTAACTATAAACATGCAATTTTGAAATTTTCGCAAGTTATTGGAAATTAACGAATCTCTTAACAAGGCAGAATAGAGCAAAAATTTGCATAAATGCCTTTTTGAGAGATATTTTCATCGTACAGATGTCAGACTACATTTTTAATATCATTTAAGATACTGACAAGAACCCTATGGATTTACAACATTCTAGTTTAAAGACTTTGTAAGTTATTCGAAATTTACGATTTTTTTAACATGGTAGAATAGGGCAAAATTTCCCTTAAACGTGCATTAATTGGAATATTTTTATCGTAAAGATGACTGACCAGCTTTTAAATATCATTTTTGATGCTGGAATGAACATCATTAATTATGAGCATTCTATTTTAAAAATTTCACAAAAGGGAAATTTACGAATCATTTAACATGTCAGAATAGGGCAAAATTTTGCATAATGTCCATCCTAACATCATAATGATATCAAACTATTTTCAAAATATCATTTAAGATACTGGCCTGAGAATCATTAACTATGAAAATTCTATTACAAAAACTTCGCAAGTTATTCGAAATTTACGATTTTCTTAATAACCCAGAATAGGGTAACATTTGCATAAATGCATATTATGAAGAATATTTCCATCATAAAGATATCAGATGCTTTAAAATTATCATGTATGATATTTGGATGAACATCATTGACTATGAATTTTCTAATTTAAAAGAAAAAAAAAACTTTCATAATATATTAGAATATTTCATATTTCTCACCAACATTCATATTGGGAATTATTTAGCATGGAGTGTTACGAAAATTAAAATGTGAATCTTATCTAAATAAAACCTAATCAACAAAAAGGATAAGGTAACTTTATCGAAGTGGAGGGTAGATAGCCTAGTACGTGAGACATTGAAGGGACTATGAATAAAATGGCCAATCAATCCTTACACTATTTACATTACTGTTATCAGTTAAAAAACAGAATTATTATTTTTTTTTTTCACGGTTATTCTTTTCGCTTTTAGTTTTAAAAGGAGGCACATTCTGAGTCTGTACGTTGATATTTCCTAAATTCAGCTACAATAAACCAATAATCAGTGAAATATAAGGTATTTTTTACACTGATTTCTCAGAAAAATGCAGAATATTTAAATACGACCTTATTAATTAATCTTGAAAACATACTGTAAAATAAGTATAGGTATATATATGAGTATAGTGGTGAAAGATTCACGGAAAAAAATGTGAAAAATAGGCATCCTTTAATTAATTATTTCACAAAGTCTTCAAGGCGTCAGTATGGAACAAAATAAAACTTTACAACAACTTATTAAGATCAGATTAGTCTAATAATGTTCAATAAAATTTTGTAGCTTAAAAGAATTTTTGTTTTGTAACTTAAGTAGAGAGAGAACGAAAAAATATATAATTTTGCTTGTCATTTAAAATTTATTTTATGAGAATATTTATTGAAATTAATGATTCATTTAAAAAATATGTTACCCATTTATAATTAATACAGTTTTTATCAAACTATGATGCTAACATATATATATATATATATATATATATATATATTACGCTGAATTTAAAAACAGAGGTGCTATAGACTCATTCTCCTGAAAAAAACATCATAAGTCAAAGTTGGCAAATTGATTAGTCTTTCATCTAATTTCCCTTTAATAATTTGGTTTATTAATTTGTTCATTTCGTCCGAAATGTATACCTATACTGTGATAATATATTGTGGTTCTTTGTTTACTGATAATTATTTATCACACTAATTATTTAAATTTTTTACGATGTCGTAATAGCTGGAAAATGCGAAATATATATTTATTATAATTTTGTAGGGAAAAAAAAATGAACTAAAAGGATTTATAAAACCGTAATTTCCAATATCAATCTGTATTCTGCTATACGAAAAAGAAAATATATGTCAGCAAATTCTTTTTTTTTCTTTTTTTTTTAATATAACCTTTTAACTAGTCAGTCTTCCTCCTAGATGTTCATATTTGCAAACAAAACTGTTTTCAAGTTTGCCAAATTCGCCAAATATAAGATGGCGGACAAATATTATGATAAATAGCCAACAATGAGAGGAAAACGATTCTTTAAAATTTAATTGGGTTTTCACCAAGATAATGGAAGGCTAACTATAAAGTAATTAACATATAATTATTTATGAAGAGTAGTTTCAGTGCAAATCCATTAAAGTCGTCGCTGGTTTATTTGTCAAAGGAATAATATTTAAATACGCCAATTTCGTTGGTTTTTTATTATTTTATTTTTTTTCCTCGCTTCCTGAATTCGATCTTGATCGCAGAAAAAATAACTTTTTTTTTTTTTTTTTTTAAACTCTGTTTATTAATTTTAGCACGTAGATTATATGAGTGCAGACAAAGATAATTGTTTGTCGGTAAACACTAAAAGCGAAAAAGCACAGAGAATTTTTATCTCAGCTCAAGACTTTATTGTTAGCTCAAATAAATATTACGTTGGGTTATATATCATTAATGAACTTTCTGTAACAGAATAAATCAGAATTCTAAAGTTCTAAAAATTGTATGGCATTATTCAAATAATTAATAGAAACATTATGAACATATGAGAAAGAAACATAATTTAGTTTTATACTAAAACCATTACTAAGCAAATAGCTTCGATGGGGCTCAAACCCACTATCTTTAGTTTCGAAGTCTGATGCCTCGGCTGCCTGGTACGTCAGAGCCACGGCGTTACAAATGAAAGAAGTTTCGTTACATCTCCCCGGCCTTAGGGAAAAGCAGCGTCCCCGTTGTAATCTTGTTTCGCTTCTTGTAACCGTTCCATTAATACATTTCTACTCTCTTTTGTAAATTAACTGTTCCTTTGTATGATAGCAATGTTTTAATCTCAACACGGGCACTATGTATTTAAGATTTTGTTGTCTGCTCTGTTCTTCCATGCATTCTACTTCGTATGTCACATTGGATAGTCATTTTGTTATATTATACGGCCCGGAGTAACTCCTCAAAAGCTTTTCAGATAACCCAAGTTTTCGTACTGGATTAAGACCCGAACTATTAATCTCCAATATTGTAGCTGACTAGTCGATGTCGTTTGTCGTATCTTCTCTTGTCCGTTACTTGGACTTAAAGTATGTGGAGTTTTGCTAATTGTCTTCCTTCCTCAGCTATACTAATAAGACTCGGTACGTAATTCACATAATTGTCATTTTCGTGTGGAAAAATTATTTCAAGAGGTATCTGTATTTCTTTGCCATGAATCAGAAAGAAAGAACTGAATCATGTGGTGTCTTGTTTTGCAGAGTTGTAGGCAAATATTACAAAAGACAAAATGATATCCCAGTTCTTTTGATAAACGTCAACATACATTGATAGCAGCTTAACCAGTGTTTTGTTAAATCTATCTGCCAATCCTTTGGTTTGTGGATGATAGGCGAAAGCCAATAAATGAGATTCCTGGCATAATGCGTTGAATTCTTTTCAAATATTAGATAGAAAGGATTACCCCCATCAATTATCATTTCTGTCGGTGCACCATGCTTCAATATGACTTTTTCAACCATAAATTTAGCAATTTCGGTTGCTTCAGCAGTAGGTACTGCCTTCGTAATTGTGAATATCGACAGATAATCCATGAAAACAACTATCAATTTGTTGCGGCTTTGGATAAATGGAAAGCATAAAATTCTATTCCGATTTTAGCAAATGGTGCAACAGGAGTAGGGTGGACCGAAAAAAGCCAATTTTTTTTTTTTTTTTTTTTTTTTTTCGTAATTGATTTTGGTATAGAATGAAAAAGTTGTGCAATGGACCAATTAGAACTTACAAGAATTTTTATCAAAATTAATCAATATTTAACCGCGCCCCTCTGACATTGAAAAACGGAAAAAAAGAACGGAAAAAAGCTTTTTTTGGAAAAAAATATATTTTGAAAAAATATCCAAAATGTTTAAAGACATTCATTAAAAATGTTACATAATATGTGAATTAGAACCCATAAAAATGAGTATAATTTTTTTTCATTATTTAACCGTGCCCATCTGACATCAGAAATTGGAGAAAAATGAAAGAAATATCGGATTTTCTGAAAACCTGTACTATGATAAACTATTCATTATTTTTCTAAATTAGTATTGACATAACTGATTAATTAATTAGTATTATAAATAAAAATTCTATAACTATAACTATTACTTTATTATTTTTTTACTTGGTTAATTATTATAAACATATTTTTTCTTGTATATAAGCATATTTTCTCTTACATAGTAACAAAATAAAGATTAAAGCAAAAATATACAAATTTATGTTGGATTTAATAATACCTGTTGCTTATTGAATATTAGGTACTCGAATAATATTGTCCTTTATTGTCAAACGTTGGGAGTTCTTTTCTTGCTTGAAGTTTGCTACGAATATAGCCATCCCTTGCAATCTCACCACAAACTTTCATTGCAGCTTCAGATACTAATTTAACACATCATTCAACAGATTGCATATGACATGGTAATTTTTCGAATGTCATTAATTGATTCCCTTCTTTTTTGCACATTTCTTTCAAGTCTTTATCCTTTAAATGCATTGTAAGAGGTGGCTCTGTTACAACACAGTTTGACCAATCAATTAAATCAATGTAGTCGTCTGCTTCGAAATTAACTTGAGGAGGCTTGAAAACTCGTAAACCATTCAAGTTCTTCATTTTTATTTGTCGAGCGCCTAGAATGCGCCTAACTGCTAGTTCCCGGATGTATTTCCTGGAATCATGCAACATTGCTACCAATAAATTTTCGGGATGCGCATAATATGCATTGTTTGACAAAACTTAAAAATAATTTTCTTAGCTTTGTCTGGAAGCTGCTTTGAAAGGGATATCATTTTCCAAAAATGTTGGTAACCATACTGGCAATGCGATTTCATTTTTATTTCAAACCACATTGGATCATAAACCAGCATTACATATTTCACAAGTATTATAAGATTCGCTGATGGGCTTGGTGCGCTAATGTATAACCGTAACAAACGGTTTGCGGTAGTCAGCCATCGTGCATGACTAAGTTTACCTGGATTACTGTCAGTGAACATAGGAGAACTAGTACCATCTTTTATGTCTTGACAGATGCGATACAAATATTTTTTATCTGTACTTAACTTTCTAATATCTTGCGGATCCAAATGCTGAAGTGTAGAGTCCTTTTATCAAATTTGACCACTAGATGTTTCTCACAGTCTTTTAAAAACAATCCAATAGGTCCAGAATATGAATATGGTCCGCTTGTGCAACCGTCTATTTCTTGAATAAGGTGTCTTAATGGCAATTCATTGGTATGAAGCAACATACATTCCATTGTAGTGGTCTTCCAATGTTTGTCTCAAGTAAAAGTATTACTCCACCTTTCCATCCCGTATTTACATTTGTTCCGGCACATCCGATAACTGATAGGTTCTGCAAACTTATGTTATTCTTTCTTGTAAATTCTATAATACCTTTGGCTATTCCTTTTGCACTTTCACCAGCAGTTAACGATATATGACCTATATATTTGCTATATGGTTCCTTTATTAATGCTACATGCGCTTCTGATGTTAATTTTCGATGACCGTGTATTTGTTGAATAGTTTCATCTTTGCGCCCATCAAAATACACACTCTTAATAGGTTTTTCTTCAAATAGCCTTAAATCATTTCCCCTTACTTTTTTTCTTTTCTGCTCTATTTCTCTTCTCACTTTGTTTTTATCAACTATATATGTTTGTTGCTCAGGCGAAACAAAATTGAAATCAGCCAAAACTGCAGTAGTAATTTTGGCCACTGCTCTACTTGAGACACTAGTTAAATCTGCAGCCAATGCTCTATGAGGCATAGAAATTCTCATTTGATCTGACGATCTTGATGGCGTTTCAGTTAGTTTATGTTTTCTTAAAAGAGGATAAGACCACTTGAAATCTTGATCTGCATTTTTTGTATCCATTTCTGACTCAATTTCTAATTCATTATCTTTCAAAATGTTATGAGATTCTTTATTTTGAAATCCAATGGTACTGGGCATTGACATTTTATTCTTGTTTGGACAATCGGATATTTCCATTTTTCGACGTACTCGTTTTTGTAGTTGGTGAGTTGTTACTATATCCTGATTTCCAATAACCATTTTTCTAACTGTCCTTTGATCAATTAAAAATTCTTTTTCTCTCTCAGGAACTTTTAGTTTTTTTCGCAATTGCACGAATATAAATATTAGCATTTACAAGCACAAATGTAGAACAATTTTGAGGCAGTTGCTTTAAATTTCTTCAATTCCGATTGTAAAAACGGCGTATTCCTAGATTAACAGGTTTTATAACGTTCTTATATTTAGAGTTGTAAGATAAAACCATGGCAGTAACTCGCTTAAATGATACAACAGGAATCGAAGCACGTTTCCATATATCTATAATTTTTTTTGCTACCGCTGCGGCCACAGTTCTTGAAGAAGGTTCTTGACTTATTTCTCCCTTTATTTGTAATCTGATACTCTGATAACATCTTATTATGTCCTCATAAGCTGGGAAATAAATAGCATCAGAAGGGAATAAATCTTTCCCTGTTCCAAACAGCGGACGATTTGAGTTTGCTCGCGTCATTTTTTTAATTTCACGTTTTTCCATAACAACCGTTTCATTTGACAAACAAACGTAGAATGAAACGAAATCCAATATTTTATCTTATCTATTAGTTGACCTTGGAAGCAATGGGAGCAGTAAAACGCCATCTATCGTTTGAAATTTGAACGAAAAGAAACAAAAACGAAAGTAGGGTATAAGTTAAGCTTCAATTTCTTATGTGCATATGTATGCTTATTATTTTTAAATAAGCGAATAAAAATAGAGTAAAATTATTTGAATTTTATTTGGATTGGTTCGTAGTAACGTATTATGTAATATTTTAGTTATATAGTATAACTAGTTTCAAGTTTTTTTAAAATATACTTTTTTCAAAAAACCCGGCTTTTCATCTTTTTCTCAATTTTTTATGTCAGAGGGGCGCGGCTAAATATTTGGCAAAATTGATGAAAGTTTTTGAGGGTTCTAACTGATTCATTAGGTAACATTTCTGCAATATACCAGAACTAAATTCAAAATTAATTTTTGAAATTTAATTTTTTGAAAAAAACTATTTTTTTTCTTTTTTTCAGTTTTTCAGTGCCAAAGGGGCGCGGTTAAATATTAAACAAAACTGATAAAATTTTTAGAGGTTTCTTACAGACCCATTACACAACTTTTCCGCACTATACCAAAATCAATTTCAAAAAATAATTTTTTCGGCCCACCCTTATCAGGCTTTATCGGTTGCAGTTATCATGGTGGTAATTCAGGTGGAGTTTTTCTTTGACATTTACGGCAATGAGTCACATATATCGGCGTATACACCCATAAATACCTGGCCAACAGTACTTCTTTCGTGTCCTGTCAAAAGTTTTGCAAATCCGAGATGACTGACGTTTGAGCATCAGGAATACTTCTTCGGAAGAGTTGTTTCGTAACATCTTCACGGAAGAGTTGTTTCAGTACTACCAAAAGCCACTGCTTTCGCATAGAATCGTATTTCCTGTTGTACAGTATACCATCTTTTAACTGTTAATTTTTGTATTCATCACCCTTCTTGAGAATTCTAATAAACGTCTTCAACTGTTTATCTTTAGCTGCTCCTTTCTGTAGTCTGTGATGTTTGCAAAGAATGGAATTTCATCGTTATTCAAATTCGTTACAATATATATATTATTAATGTCATTAATTGCATTTAATTATTCATTATAATCATATTAAATATATATATATATATATACTAGCAGGCTTTGCCCGCTTCGCTGGACATTAAACTTAAATAAGTTGTCAAAATCCCATATCTTTATTAATAACCCAAGTTCTCGCTGTGATTGGTAGAGGTTTTCTCGCTCGCAAAGTGAGGAGTCTAGGTCTCCACTGTCTTCGGCACAACTTACCCACTTCTTACTACCCCTTCCTCAGCGGGTGAGCTCGAAGTTTTGCAAAATCACACTAATGTACATAATGCGTACACTTAATCAATATACAGTCTGGGTCCCCACTGCCTTAGGCACAACTTACCCACTTGTTACTTCCCCTTCCTCAGTGGGTGAGTTCGAAGTTTTGCAAAATCCCACTAACGTACATAATGCGTACACTTAATCAACATACAGTCTGGGTCCCCACTGCCTTAGGCACAACTTACCCACTTGTTACTTCCCCTTCCTCAGTGGGTGAGTTCGAAGTTTTGCAAAATCCCACTAACGTACATAATGCGTACACTTAATCAATATCCGCACACCAAAATTCGCCATTCTAAGATAATTCAAAGCAAATTCAAACGGAAAAACATGTTTTTACACATGTTTATTGAGAACGACTTCAGTATAAACCCACAACGATATTTGGCGATTTTTTTTGTTGGCGATTATGGCTAAATCATAAATCTAAAAATCATAAATCATATATGATAAATGATAAAATCATAATCTAAATCATAAATCCAAAATAAACAAAATATTAGGCTGCCATATTATATCGCAAACAGTCCAGAACGACATCGTTATCCTTCAAAACAACGCCAAAGAAAAATCGCCAAATTCAGCTGTGGGGTTATACAGAAGTTATACCGTTTATTGCCCTCCGACTCCGAGAAGGGGGGGGAGATTTCGAATTTCGTGAAATCCAGTTACAATAAGTGCCGGATGCAAACAAACAATTTACGCACCAAATTTCGTGACCACAGAAGTCTTTAATAGAAAATATAAATAAATAAGTACAAAATGCACAGCTTTAGTATGGGAACCCTTTGGTGACTTTAAATATTTTAAGCCATTTTTGCGATGAACTGAATTGGCTATCTCAATTGTGCAATCAAAGATCTTGGCGAGAAACGTCCGAGCTACTTCGGTTCCGAATTTCAAATTTTGCCAAAGGGATCCAATACTAAAGCTGTTCCATATCGAATCTAGGTTGAAAACGGAAAAAGGGTAAAATAAATTAGAAATATCAGACCTATATTTATAAATTTGGTACCAAATGAAAGAGGCGATTTTTCTGAATCCAGGGGTGCAAACAGTTTTTCGATGCGACAATTAGATATTAAAAAAATAACTAAAGTATGAAATTTAAGTGGCAACGGAAAAACGGAAAAAGGGGAAAATAAATTAGAAGTATCAGACCTATCGTTACAAATTCAGTACCAAATTAAAGAGATCATTTTTCTGAATCCTGGGGTGTAAACAGTTTTTCGATACGACAATTAGATGTTTTAAAATTAACTAAAGTATGAAACTCAGATGGCAAAACTTCATTTAAATCTTTTCATAATTTGTAGTGCGATTCACGCGAATGAAAAAAGTCTTTATCTTAAAAAATTATTTTTGCATTTTATTTTTCCATTCAAAGCGTTTTAGTGAAAAAATATTTATGGCGCATGCGCAGGCGTTTTTACCCACAATTTAAACACTAATCAGAATTTTGAAAATTTCTATAGATATAATTTTAAGTTGGGTGAAGACCTAAGTTTCTGCCAAGCGCCGTTGATTTCCGTCCAGCCGTTCTCGAGTGATGCCCGGACAAACGTGTTTTAGTCTTTTACCCCCCAGGGGAGAACGGGGGAGAATTTCTGAAAAGTTGATGGATATAATTTTAAGTTGGGTGAATACCTAAATCCCTGCCAAGCGCCGTTGAATTCCGTTCAGCCGTTCTCGAGTGATGCCCGCCCAAGTCGAAATTCATGCTGGTATTTGTTTGCTAGGCAAGCACTACATGCTTCATTCCAGCTAGTAAAATAGCATAAAACTACCATAAATATTTGCTAGTTCCACCATATCTATCAGCAGGTCATGGTGTGTTTTGGCACACTTTATATGCTTGTCCAGCATATATATTCCAGCTTGTGTAGCTTGAATATTTTGCTGGTCTAGCAGCCATTACGACCACTACTTGCTTGCACTTTTTGCTATTCTAGCGGAAATTCACAACCAACAGATGCTTTTTTTCTTTGCTTGACTAGCCTTAAATGCTGTATCCCAGCAAGTAAAATAGCATAAAACTAGCATTAATATTTGCTGATTTCACCAGAATTACCAGCTTGTGTAGCTTGAATATTTTGCTGGTCTAGCAACCTTCATGACCACTACTTGCTTGCACTTTTTGCTATTCTAGCAGAAATTCACAACCAACAGATGCTTTTTTTTGCTAGACTAGCATTAAATGATGTATCCCAGCAAGTAAAATAGCATAAAACTAGCATTATTTGCTGGTTGCACCAGACTTACCAGCTTGTCATGGTGTGTTTTGGCACAATTTGTATGCTTGTCCAGCATATATATTCCAGCTTGTGTAGCTTGAATATTTTGCTGGTCTAGCAGCCATCACAACCACTACTTGCTTGCACTTTTTGCTATTCTAGCAGAAATTCACAACCAACAGATGCTTTTTTTTTTTGCTAGACTAGCATTAAATGCTGTATCCCAGCAAAAAAAAAAAAGCATAAAACTAGCATTAATATTTGCTGGTTGCACCAGAATTACCAGTTTGTCATTGTGTGTTTTGGCCCATTTTTATTGCTTGTCAGCATACATAATCAAGCTTTTCATGCTGGTATTTGTTTGCTGGACTAGCATTAAATGCTATATCCCAGCAAGTAAAATAGCATAAAACTAGCATTAACATTTGCTGGTTCTATGAGAATTACCAGCATGTCATGGTGTGTATCGCCCCCCTTTTATTGCTTGTCCAGCATACATAATTCAACTTCTGTCGCTTGAAAATGTTGCTGGCCTAGCAGCAATCAAGACCACCACTTCTTGAACTTTTGGCTATTCTAGCAGTAATTCACAACCAACAGATGCTTTTTTATTGCTATTCTAGCATTACTTATCTACCATCAGTTGCTTTTAATTTTTGCTATTATAGCAGTACTTTCCTACCATCTGTTACTTTTAATTTTTGCTATTATAACATTACTTTTCTACCAGCAGCTGCTTGTACTTTTATTTATACTAGCCAGATTTGGGGTAGCTACCTACGGCTTGGGTGAATACCACAAAACTAGGTATTTTTCAAAGTTAAATCAGTAGTAATCAATTTTTATCTATATACAGTCAACTCTCAAAAATCCGCAACCCTAAAATCCACAATTCTCTAAAATCCGCATATCATTTGCAATGTAAACAAACTGATTGTTGATTAGTGGATTGCAAAAATTCAGCAGTATTAGGAGATAAATCAATTATTAACTTGTGCAGGTGAATCACCAATCACTCAACATGTTACAGAGGAGGAAATGATAAGTGTAATTATATATATTTATCAAAAAATAAATCATATTAATTTAGAGGAAGAAGGAGAAAGACAGTTTTCATGAAAGATTTTCTCTCATGAAGATAAATATTCAAACTTTCTTTTAGCACAAACTTATGTGATTGACCAAGAATTGACTTATTTGCAGGTTATAGGAAAATAAATATGTATTAATATTCTTATTTAAACTACTATTGATTAGACTTTTCAAAAATCTAGATAATTTGTAACTATAATATGATGTATAAAATTTGTTCTTTGAATTAAAATTTCATAAAATATTTGTACTTTTATTAGGCATACTTTAATTCAGCATTGTATGTATAACATATATTTTGTTTCTTAAAGATCTGCTACTCAAATAAGGTTCTAAGATGTAAATAAAAGAAATTATTCTAAAATCTGCAAAATTCAGAAATCCGCAAAACACTTCGTTTTAATCTGTGCGGATTTTTGAGAGTGTACTGTATATATATATATTCCAATACTAAAAAGTGATGTAAGGAATGGTACTTATAATGGAGTACAAATTATTAACTCTGTTTTATCGTATAGATCGCACCTGCGAAGCTTCTAATAGTGATTTCTTAGAATGTTATGCTGTAAATGAATTCTTATCTTGCAGGGTTCCCACTTAATTTCAAAAATAAAATTCCCTGACTTTTCTAGGTTTTCCAGATCTATTTTTCGAGAATTCCAGTCACAAAATTTGGTTCGTGACATAAAAAATAGCTCACGATATGAAACAGAACATAGCTCGCAACATAAAAGACAACATAGTAATGTGACTTACAATATAAAATGAATGCTCAAACAGCCTTTTCCAGGTTTGTATCATCCTCTTTCCAGGTTCTTGAGCAATATTTACAATTTTCCCTGATATTTCCCTTACTTTTTTTCGTAATTTCAAATTCCCTGTTCTCCCTGACCCGTGGGAACCCTGATCATGACTAGTGAACAATTAACATTTAATTTTTATGCGAATATTTCTATAAGTAAATTTTATGCTGCAAGGATGTTAAAATGGAAGATTAGTTATCTTACTTTTACCTTACCCACTCATTAACACGATATTCTGAAACTGATGGGAAATGGTGAGAAGCATTTTTAAAGCTGTTTTTAAATGGATAACATTGTGGTCAATAATGTAAAATTTTCAACAGAGTCACAGAATTAATTTTTTATGAAAATGTATGCCTTTTACTGACATTACCATTGAAGTTCCTAAAAAGGGAAATAAGTTTTTATTTTCTAAATACAATAATTCTCAAAATCGTAATTTGTAAACTTCCGCATCACAAAAAAGGGATGAAAATCATCAGCTAAATTGCCAACTTTGATGTACTTTTAAAATTTATATAACATATATATACTGTAAAATTCCGATTATAATTCCCCTTTCCTTTATAAATAAAAATCATTAAAATCCGAAGGTGTGATATTTATTATTGTAAACTTTTAAAAAGCTGAAATTTTAGGAAAAACTTCAGATAATAGCCGAAAGAAAGAAAGGTTTTGGGGAAAGGGAAACATCTAAAAATTACAGAGGAAGGTGTATTTGTATGGGGGGTTACTATCGGAATTTTATGGTATATAAATATATAATGTATTTCTTTATTACTACAAAAATGAAAAGACTTTAATTTTGTAGTATGAAAATAATATCTCAATTATTACGAGTTCACAAATTAAAATGGTACAAAGCAATACCAGAAGGTTATTTAGATAAAAAAAAAAACTTCTAAAAACATCAAACTATTTCCTACTGTTTAAAAATGATATCTAGTACATTTTTTCTTTTGTTCAATCATTCAAAACAGCCTTTATATCATGTCAAAAAATTGTGAGTTTTTATTTGAGAGCAGCCTCAAGGATTCTTAGAATTACTTTTCGAAGAATTAACAAAAAATAAATAAATAAGTGTTGTACAATGGCATGGTACAAGAATATTTTATATTAAGTTGGTTTTGAACATTTGGAGAATTTTTTTTTTTTAATTTATATTACTTTCAAAGATAATTATAACCATTTTAAGTTTTAACCAAAATGTTTCTTTTCTTGAATGTTATTTTAGAAATGTGTAGCAAACACTATTGCAATAAGTTTTAAGTTTTAAGATATTTAAATTGGTATCAATCAACCCTACTAGTACTATTGCATCTTAATTTTTGTAATCATTATCAGCTCTTTCTCATATTGAAAAAGAAAATTTTTATTAATTTAATTAAAATGACTTTTGAATAATATATTTGAAGTTTTATTTTTTTTTAAAGTACTGTTATTTAAATCAAATAATTAACAAAAAATGTATGCTGTAACACTGCATTTTTTTTTTCAGATTAATATACATTTTAAGCCTTTATAAAAATTAAAAAAAAAAAACTGTAAAAACTTTCATTTTTTTCTTAAATTTACCTTAAAACTCAATATATATATATATATAATATCATACTATAGACTAATCATAGACACTTTATATGAATAGAACTCACTGAAAAATAAATACCAAGGTAAGTACCGATGGGTATTTACCAAAGTATACATAAATCCTTAAAAAAAAAAAAAAAAAAAAAAAAAAAATGGATATTTTACATTACTAATACCAGCAATGACCTTTCTACTGTCTGTTGCTTTTAATTTTTGCTATTACAGCATTATATTTCTATCAGTAGTCACTTTTTCACTTTGCAGTATTTATATCAGAAAAGAACAAAGCAAATTATTTAAAAAAGATTTATTACGATTTCTTTTTTTTTTTTATTTATTAAGAAAAGTCAAAAAACACTTTAAGCAAATTTATCGTGAGTGAGCTTCAGCTATTGCAATATTTTAACAAATTACATCTATCTTGCATTTTATCAGGTACATATTGATTGCAATTTTTTTTATTTCAGCCTCACTTCCAGACATGTCCTTCCCTCTTTTAAGCAGATATTCTCTTATTTGACCTGAAATGAAAATGACACAAGAAATGAATATACATACATATGTGTGTGTGTGTGTGTGTGTGTGTAAATCTAGTATTAAAAAAATAAAATAAAATAAAAATTTAAAAAAAGTCCCCCCCCCCCAAAAAAAAAAAAAAAAAAAAAAAAAAAAAGAATTATTATTATTATAATTTGATTACCCACTATATATAAAAAGAAAAAATGACTGAAAAAGTATATTTGAAATTTACAGTTTGTAAATTAAGTGCTATATATCCAAAGCTTCAATCATTAAACAACATTCTTTAAACAGTGTTGGCACACTTTAAAACAAACACCACCCCCTCCAAAAATAAATAATTCAAAAAAATGCCCTCTTAAAATGAGATCGGATGTTACAAAGTATAGGTTAGTACAAACTTTTATTGCTCCCTTTGAATCTACTATGCTTTAATAAAGTCTGAGACTGGTTACAATAACCAACTAAAAACATTAGCATCGGATATTGCCGAGTTTTCCCATTTGAATTGAAAAGTAAAATTTCACTTTTCCTATGTATTTTCTTTGAATAAATGCACAATGGGAGATATATTCTGTCTTTACATCTATCATCATTCAGAAACACCTGCTCTTTCTACTTTAGAGCATGTGCATTTTGCTGGCTTCTGTGATGCTTACTTTGACACTGGAAATGTATTAGTAAGCTGTCATTAGTCACAGTTTCTCTTCAATGCAAGTATTGAAAAATTATTATTTTTTTTTTTTGGAGTGTTCAATAACACGTGAAAAGAGAAAGTGTTTGATAACTGTGCTGCCCATAACACAAGCATTCAGATTAAAAACATTACATTATATCATTTTCCATCAAATGCCTATCAAAAATTCAACCTTGAGATAAGGGCGTAATAAACTGTATCAAAGGGAAACACAGGATGAAGATAATCCAGCAACTTTGTTTAAACCTTGTACTGAATCAGAGTTCCTACTGTTAAAAAGATAAAAAGACAGCTGATCCTCAGGACAGTTTTCTTTATGACACATTAAATCTGGAAAACAAAATGTGACTAATAGTGTTACACTAACTAATTACATTACCAGTGACAGTAACCTAGAAATAGGAGATGAAGAAACCGATAAAAAAAAATTTTGCTTTAGTTCAAAACAGATCTGGGGTCGTACAATGAAGTCGTAATGTTTTCAAAGTGATAATTTCTCTATATTGAATTTGCAAGATCTCATCTTTTGGCCCTACAATGAACTGATCGGAAGCCGTGAGCGGAAGTCAAATATTGAGTTTCAGCTTCAAATATTAACTGACCAATCACAGTGAGTAAATGGTCGAAAGTGAATATGTTAAAATATTGTCAGCTTTTTTTAGTATAAAAATAGTGATTTAAAAAGCAAATACGATGCACATAATTTATACTTTTTTGAAAAGAACTTTCAAAACTATTAGTTTTTTGTGTAAACACCATATATTAGGTCATTGCAAAAGTTCGTGCGGACGCAGATCATTTTATTGCCTCCAAAGACGAGAGCTTCTATTGCTGTGGTATACATTTGTTACCCGAAAAATGGGCAAAGGTTGTAGAAAGTAATGGAGAGTATTTTGATTAAAAATTGTCATTTGATTTGATGTATTTTTATGAAATGAAGCAATAAAAAACCACACAAACTTTTGCAACGACCTATTTGATCATTTGTTTTAAAGATGTTTGATTAGGAAGTTTACAAGTGACGATAGGTCTGTTGCTTTTCCCTTAAAACAATAAAACAAAAATAACCCTAAAATTAAAGACTAAAGAATGACTTTCTGAAAATAATCAATTTTGATGTCCTCAAAGCTATAAATTCTAAATTAAATCATGTCATGAATTCATCGTTTATCATAAAATATTTGTAAAAGATGCTAATTTAAGGACTGTATAATAAATGGGCGACTACCAACTGCACTCGCTTATTTTTTTGCCCACTTTAAAATAGTACCAACTGCCCTCGGATATGCAAATGCTTCCTGCTACCTGAAACACCCCCGTTATGAATTTAGATCCTTCCACTGAAAGTAATGAAATAGAAACCCATAACAAAAGATGTTATGGGAAAACATCCCAAGACTTGGGTTCTTCCTATTCAGAGCGAAGGGGTGGTAAGATAGAAACTCGCAAGAGAGTAAGTGAAAGGGGGAGGGGGGTTAAGACTAACAAGTGCAGTTGGATAACACCCTAATAAATTAAGAAAAGCTTCATATGTCAGCCAGTGGCTTGGTCCTACACCCAGTGACAGAAAATTTTGTAGATGTCGGCGACAGGTTTTTAAAATTTCATACTCTATCTGCGAAATTTGCATGTAGTCAGGGATGAAAATGGCTTACACTCAAAAAGCCTGAAAGATGATAGCAGCAATCTGGGGGTGGGGGGGGGTAGTGTGGGGCTGTTGTTAAAACAGTGGTGATCTCGTGCAACAATGCACAATACAATTTTACTACAGAACAATATAGTATAAACAATTATAAAAATAATAAAATTAACTCATTCAATTAAATATTTTATAGCAATGTTTGACACAACACAATAAAAATAATTATCTATAATAATAAAAGGAAAGGTTTGTCTGTCTGTTCTTCTATACGTTCAGCCCCTATTGAACGAAAAAGTAGAAAAATTGACATACGGATGCTCAGGAGCCTTCCAAAGGGGCTCCTGAAAACAGAATTTAAAAATTTTAATTAGTTTTGGAGATATTAATTAAATCGTCAACCCATGCCGATCGAAAAATGACCAAAAATCTACAGCTTATTGCTTAAAAAGAGGCATTCTATCAGCAGACGATTTTAACCGCTGTCTGGAACGGAAACAAAACATCTGGAAGTCATTAATGTCAAATGATCTTGAACTGGGGTTAAAAATTGCAAATTTCAAAATGCTTCAAAATTTCTTTTTCGTACACAACACTTAATATACAACCTATGCAGCACAAAACCAACCTGCAGTTCAAATTTCATCAATCTTGGTTAATAAACAAAGCAGTTACAAGGCGTCCCAATGGGGTCGCCTATTTCAGGTTTCGTTTCGTTGCAGAGTTTAAATTAAGGAAACTAGAAGTCCAAATTTTAGAAAGTTTAAAAAACCAAATTATACATTGGTATCGCTACGTCGACGACGTTTTCGCCGTCGTCAAAAAAAGTTTTGATGTTAACGAAATCCTCAATATTATTAATAGCCATGATCCTAATATCCAATTTACCTATGAAAAAGAAAATAACTCACAAATCAATTTCCTAGATGTTAAAATTACCCGTACCAATAATAAATTTAAAACCACCGTTTACAGAAAACCCACTAATAGCAACGAAATTATACACTTCAAAAGTAAAACACCTTTTCGCTATAAAACCAACACCATTCGTTCTTATATCAATCGTGCCTTTTTAATTTGCAATGAACCGGATGATCTTGAAAATGAATTAAACCTAATCAAAAATTTTACTAGAAAAGCAGGTTATACAGACAAAATAGTCAATAAATTAATTAAAAACAAAATTAAAACTCTCGACAAAATCCCTAGCTATCAAAAACCGCCCCCTAATTTTACATATTCTATCCCATACAATCGTGGGGTCGCCTGTAAAATAAAAAATATTGCTAGTAAATATAATGTAAATATCCCTATTAAACCCAACAAGAATATTTTTCAATTGATCAGAAGTGACAAAGACCCGATCCCCCGCGGTTTAGAAACCGCGGGCATTTATAAAATCCCTTTTACAGATGAAAACAATAAACCCGGTCATATATTGGTGTCACTAAGCGTAAGATTAAAACTAGGATTAACGAACATAAAAAGCGGAAAATATAATACCGCTCTAGCTAAAACACACAATAAACAAAATATTAAAATAGACTTTGACAAAACTACTAAAATTGCCGATTATGATAATTATAATTATGCGATGTATCACGAATCGATTGAAATATCTACGAATTATGACGTATGCAACGACAGCGGCGCAGTAGCCCCAAACGGAGCACGGAACCATCTGCTGAGAAATAAACAGAGGAACACTCCCCAGTTTCAAGTTTCAAGCACAGAAGTTCGTTTCTGAAGAGGACCGGGTGCCCGGTTTCGAAAGATCTAAAACGATGCACGAAGTAAATAACTAGGTTTTTTATTTAAAATGTATTTAAAGCAGTTACATTTTAATTGCAAATTAAATTTTATTCTAACAAGTAATCTATCTTTCAATAGACGATAGGAGTTCCCATAGCAACAAAATACATTTGAAGGTACTAAAAAAATACTTTTTCTTTTTACTTCCATTACCCGACTACCGTGGAAAATATAGGTTTTAGGGACTTAAAAATATTTATTTTTCTTTTTACTTCCATTAACCGACTACCGTAGGTAATGGAATTACAGATTTCACGTGATTTACATGTTTTAGAATGTCCTGATTAGGTTTTCTTTTGTATCTCAGCTACTAATTAAAATAATTTCATAAGTAATACATCATTTGAAAGCTTTGTTGATTTGGAATTGAACAGTAGATTACAGAAATTTCTACCGCCATATGGCGCTGTAATATTTTAAAATTTTAAATTCTAATTAAATTATTTTTAATACATCATTCGAAAGATATTTTAAAGTACTTTTATATTATCGAAAGTGGGATTCGAGATTTAACCTGATTTATACGTTTTGAGGTGTCCTGAATCGGTTATCTTTTGTATCTCAGCAACTAATTAAAATAATTTCATAAGTAATACATCATTTGAAAGCTTTGTTGATTTGGAATCGAACAGTAGATTACAGAAATTTCTACCACCAGATGCTGCTGTAATACTTTAAAATTTCAATATTTCAAATTATAATTATAATTAAATTATTTTTAATACATCATTCAAAAGATATTTTAAAGTACTTTTATATTATCGAAAGTGGAATTCGAGATTTCACCCGATTTACATGTTTTGAGGTGTCCTGATTAGGTTTTCTTTTGTATCTCAGCTACTAATTAAAATAATTTCATAAGTAATACATCATAATGATTTTTTAAATTTTCTTTTCTTAAGAATAAAAGTTTGATTTCAGAATATGTGCATGCACCGCACGTATATCTTAACACGTGTGCATGCAGCGAACATGGGTTTGGGACCCGGTAAAAGTTTTTACCCAATGACATTAGATTTTTTTTTTAATTTTATTTTCTTAATGATAAAAGTTTGAGTTGGGAAGGAATATACGTGCACAGCACACGTACACCCCTCACAGGTGCAATTTTTGATTATGTAATGGAATATTGTGATCCATTTGAAAGTTAATTATTGAATAGAATTTACATTTAATATTGCAAATAAAATTACAAGTTTTATAGCTTTTTTCAAATTAAATTTTCTATTTTAAGAAAACACACTACAACCGGTTGTAGAATCTTTTGCGATTAGAATTATTTCAACATTTTTCTATACTTAGTTAGATATTAAAATTTTTACTGTCATTTTCTTAATTCTACTACTGTCACATTTTAATAAAATAATGCACAAAATGTCTTTGAATGGAGAACTTTTTGTTTGAAATTTTAAAATCAAAGTGGATTTACTATATAGATAAGAAAATGGGCTGCTATTGATTACCGTATTATAACAAATACCCAGTTAAAGACAACTTTGTTCAGTTTGAATGGAACAAAGATAGAGCAGTTTTTTTAATTATACAATTTTCATCTTATGTCTTGTATAAAATAAGTGTGCTTTCCACTGTTATTTATTTTATTTTACTTTACTGCATTTAGCCTTAGACAATTTCATTTATATTTTTTTAAGATAATTAATATAGAAATTTTTCTTTTACAATTTCTAGATCTTTGTTGTTATTGTTGTACATTACATACATAACTTTTAATACAGCCAGCCAGTCACACTTAAAACACATAACTAAAACCTTCTCTGAAGCAATATTACAAGTGAAATAAATTGAATTAAAAGTAAACATCATTTTCATAAAAATAATTTATAAATTTCATTTAAAAAAAGGGACAACAGAATAAAAATTTTGAATTTTTTGAAAAGGGAAAAAAAACAGTTGGTTTAAACTGTGCCAACCCTGATTCTTATTCACGAAGTAATGTGATATAATGGAAAAACTATATACAAATCATAAAAGCAGAATGTGTGTGTATATAAATATATATTCCAATATACAGTGAGTTTAGTTTTCATTTAAATTAATATACTATTGCTAAGGAATTTACTTCCTATTTTAAAGTAAAGAAGCTCCCCCCTCCCCTGCATCTGGTATATTTAAATGGAAAGACAACTATTAAATTATAATATGTTAAAGGAAAGGGGGGGGGAGGAAGAACGCCCAAGTAGAATTTAGTTTAGTACTTAAGTCCTGTTTTTGAATCAGAATTTCTAAGTATACAAATCATATATACACTGTCAACAAAGGACTTTTTTTGACAGCATATATCTGTACTGATGAGTATAAAGGATTTAAGTCCAAAAATGTCGATTTTGAGTTAAGTACATAGTCAGACTCAGAAAATTTTTTTCTATCAATTGGTATAAAGGATTTAAATCCATGTCATTGAGTCTTTGAAAAAATCCATTGGTAAAAAAAGATTCAAGTCAGAAATTTAACATTAATCTTTGGTATAAAATATTTAATTCAATTTTTCCCTTTATTAACTGAAGATTGGCAATCACTGAATGGTATAAAATGGATAAACCAACATAATCCCTTTTTCTTAATCGATTCTGCTCATTAGTTTTTAATTAGTTTAACTTTATTTTTTGTCTCCTGAAAAATCAAGAATATGGACTTAAATCCTTTATACTTATCAGTACAGATATATTTAATGAACAATATAATTCAGCTATGCTTTGGAAAGTGTATTAAAATGATTTATTCTTAATAAATAAATAATTGCATGAACTACTTTAATTATGAATACGAAAGACGAATATATGGCATACAAAACATTTAGATTTATTGAATATAATTACAAAATTTGATAAATTCATTGAACTGAAAGAATTTTTAATACATAATAGTATACAACAAGCCAGGGTTTAACCTGGCAAAAAATTTACTTTAGCATTTTAGCGAAAATAGGCAAGCACTATTTTAGCTTTTTCGAAAGTTATTAATTCTTTGGATACCATTGATTTCTTTTACTTACAAGGAACATCACCCAAGCATCCGGCTCGGATTTCAATGAGAGAGAGGAGTTTCTTTCATATTTGATATGTTATCAAATTTTATTCAAAAATATGCGAAAAATTTGTATTTATACAGCAAGTGAATACTCAAATGAATAATTCAGTTGAAATAATTTTCAGTACTACTATAAATTTTCATTTGTATCTAAATTATCTATTATTCATAAATTATCTATTATATGCGTCGCACCCGGTAGAAGTGCCACATCGGCTATTTAATAACTTTTAAACTCATAAGTGCCGTGGCGCTTACTCCCAAAATTACGGTAGTTCATAAAAAAATAAAAAATCAACCTTACACTCCACTATAACTAAAAAAAATATTTTAGAAAAACAATAAGGTACTTACATATTAACTTCATATCCTCAATCTTTTTCAAAAACTGCAAACATTTCTGCATCTGAGGTCCACATATGTTGAAACAAGTTATCTGAGTCCTGAAAATAAATAATATATATATATATATACTATATACAGTAGAACTTGGATAATTCAGAGTTGAAGGGACCAGAAAAAAATTCGAAATATCCAAAAATTCGAATTACATATACTATTTTGTCAAAAAAAGTGGTAAATTAAAAGTTAAAACTCTTCAGAGATTTAACACATAAACTATATATCTAAGAATACCGCTACATTACCCCTTTCACCCCCCCCCCCTCTATTAAATCAATATTTTTTACGAGCTTAATTATTCAACACTTTTTAAAAAAACAGTCAAGTAATTTTTATTTCTTTTTTAGGTAGAATCTTTGTGTCATAGCATACGACCTGATACAAAAATAGAATCTTCTACATTACACATGACTTTCAATTCACAAAAACCTCGAAGTTCATACACATGCACCATATCTTCTGGTGCACTAGCTAGGGACTTCTATTGTATTTCCTTATCCTTCTTTTGAAAGACTATAAAAATTGATAATGCACTTCAGATGAGTAAAATCTTGGGAACAAATTTTACTGTAATATTATGAAGGTAATCGTAAGAAAAATTCGAATTATCCAAAATAGAATTCGAATTATCCACGATTTTTTAAAATTATTTTAATACAAAATTCAAGGGACCGTGTAAAATATTCGAATTATCCAAAATTTCGAATTAAACAAGTTCGAATTATTCAAGTTTCACTGTATATATTCACAGATTACATTTAAATACAGTAAAGATTTGATAATCCAGCAACGAGGGGAAATAAACGTTGCCAGATTATCAGTTTTTTTTTTTTAATTACAGGTGATCAGAAAATGTCATATCCTCAACAACATCCACAGGAAAATTTCTTAATAATTTTAAAAACTGTATACAAATCCATATCAAAAACTTAAATAATTAAAATAATGTTTGAAATTAGTTAAAAATTTTTAATTAATAATCTATAAAACAGCAATAAAGTTCACGAAGTTTTGGTCAAATAATAAATTAAAATTAATACTAATTTCATAGCATATAAGATCAAGAATTTGCAAAGTGCTACATATATTCTATCAAATGTCATTCAATTTCATTTGTTTTCTTATTTTCTATTTTTCAGTTTGTATTTGATTGATTGCATGCATGTTCAATAACATATGAAAATATATCTGTTATTGTTAATTAACATATCAGTGTACTGTTAATGATGAAAACATACTTTTCAAGTCCATGTAAAAACTGTTTGATTCTTTACCATCACTCACCCCCCCCCCCCCCCCCAAAAAAAAAAAAAAAAAAAAAAAAAAAAAATCAAATCTTCATATAGTTTGTCTTACAGGGCTGGTTTTACAAAGAAAAACAGATTTCCAGTGTTCTTGTTTATTTTGATTTCAACATCATTATCAAAACGAAGTGGCTAATCGGACCATTGGTGCGATTAGGGTACAGGCTATTTAGATAATTTTTCCCAAGGAGAATAAGTTAGCACTGATAAAGGAGTAAAATTTAGAAAGAATGCATGTCTCATCCCCACGTATAAAAATTTATCTTTTCTCCTTTTTTTTTTTTTTTTTGTGGGCGGGGTAGAGATTAATTATTTTCACAGAAATTTTGTACTCTAAATGATGCTAAACTTCTTCATAAAAGGGCAATAACTCAAAATAATTTTTAAAAAGCAAAAATGAAAATAATAAAGCTTTCAAAAATTCAATAGTAAAACCAAAAAATGCAACATGAAAACAGATCGTAGTATGAGTATTTTCAATCTATGAAAAAAAAAGCTTCGCAATATGACTGTTTATGAATATGTATAAATAAATCTGTATATTCAGCTACATAGATGTATTCATTTTTCTATTTCTTTAACAATTAAACCATTTAAATATAATTCAATACAAATCAAACCCAATTTTCTATACAAATATATGTATGATGTTTCTGAAAATGACTTTAGTATTTATTTTGTAATGATTTCTAACGGCAATGTTTATAACATAGATTGCAGATCAGTCACATTACACACTTTCAAAATGTTAAATGTTTGGATTTGCAGTTGAAACAAGCAAAATCATTAGTATGAAACAGAGATTTTCATATTCTGATGTTTGCATTGAGATTATATTCAGATACGGTACAAGTAAGTACTACCACGGCCTTACTAGATCACTCTTTGGCACCAACGTCGTAAGTGGCCGTAACAAAACTACAAAGATCAATGCATGCTGCGGAATAAAGTAGATGGCGCTCGCTGCCATCCCTGAAAATCAGTTTGTGTTATCGATTCCAATTGTAAACAAATGTGAAAATAAGCATTGTATCTTGTAAAATGGTGTACTATTGTGTACCTTGCTATTTTCAATTTCATCAAGAAGGGGTACGGATCTGTCTCCTCTTAATTTGTTTCTTCCTTTCTGGTCCTTATTTCATTTCTTTCATGCAAAACAAAAACTTGAAGAAGAGTATATTTTATTTAGACGAAAACGACTAATATCATTTATTATTTTTCAACGAATTGGTTTAAATTATTGTCACAATTATTTTTATGATTCATATATTTTTGCATATTAGAAGACTGCATTTTAAATTTAATTAAATCAATTTAAATGCTCTGCAAACGGAAAAAACTTATGCAGCTTCATATACAAAACTAAGTTAGTTCTGCCGTGGTGACGCTGTGCGCCAACCGTAACTTCCAATGCATTCGATTTCAGAAAAATCGTCAATTGTTATGGCCGCTTTCACGATGTTGGCGCCGAGGAGTGATCTAGTAGGGCCGTGGTGCTACCAGTGCAACAAGGAAGAAGTCCAAATAGCCTCCACACTAATTGAACCGATAGTTTGAATAGCAGCCTAATCAAAGACAGGAACAATTTCTTTTTCTTTTAAATATACAACTTTTAGATTTGCAATACTAAATACTGAGGCAAAAAAAATGGAACAGCTTTACTATACGGCACCCACTAGTTATTGCCGTTGCCGATGTTTTGATCACGTGGTATGATGGTGTTTTAATTCGGCTAGGGAGTCGGTACACTACGAATCGTTTCACAACGTCGTGAATCTACTCAAACCAGTCATGAAACACTTTTCTTATGTTTCACTATGTTTTATGCTGTTTGCTCGCTTTGCGAGCATTAAAACAAAAAAAAAACATCACTGGACGCCCCTAATTCATGGAGCATGAATCAGTAAAAGCATGAAAATTCATAGAGCGTCGGTCACTATGTTTTATGCTGTTTGCTCGCTTCGCGAGCATTAAAACAAAAAAAACCATCACTGGATACCCCTAATTAGCGATGCAGGAATCAGTAAATGCATGAAAATTTGTATAAGCCGCGATCAGTACACTAGCTGCTGCATGCTTGCTTTGCAAGCATTAAAACCAAACACAAACATCACTTGACACCCCTATTTCGAGGAGCATGAATCAGAAAATGCATGAAATTTATACTGTAACTGTGAGTATTCCGATGGTAGATCGCTACATAAGCATTATAAATAAATAAATAATCACTGAATGCACCTAATTAAATCACGATGCATGAAAAAAATCTACTGAAGCAATGACTATTATATGCCCTACCCTTTTTTTTCTTTGTAAATTTATTTTTAAAAATATAAAAATACACTGAAAAAATTTGTTTTAAACTTTGTAAAATCATTTAAAAACATTAAAATCTAGAATTAATCTTACTTACATATACCACGGCGGCTTTAAAAAAAGTTTCAATACAACAGAAAAAAGTATCGATACTCTGATTCGGGTCTCGAATCAACATCATATCACGTGATCAAAACATCGGCAACGGCAATAAGCAACGGGTGCCGTATAGTAAAGCTTAGCTAAAAAAATTAGTTTTCTTTTTTAGAATTTTTATCGACATTTTGATCAATACATGAAAAAAACATATTGATACGTAGATCTGTAAAATTAAATGAAAATCCATAAACTTTACTGACAATACATAAAAGTCAGCATTATGCTGTGCCAAGGTCAAAGTAACTTGAATATTACGGTTTATGAGTATGGGTGAAGAAGAAAAAAGGGTATGTGTAAAAAAGGTCATCAGTGACGATTTATAGGTTTTTAGATTATCGATGTTTCACTGTAAAAGTATTACCCTAAATTTCAAAAATTAAAAATTTTTTCAGAGAGAGTCCAAGGAAGAGGAGGGTGTTAGTAACCTATGCCTGATATGAAAAGACTCAAAAGCATATTTTTTTATTTAAACATATAATATTTAAATACGCCTCTCTTTAAATTTTAAAAATCAATATCATATGCAAATGCTTCCTATTCTTCATACATTTAATAAGTATAATAAATTATAATTAACAAATTTTAAAGTCACAAATTGTGTATAGTTATGCTATTTCATATGCGATTACTATATGTTTACATCTGTAATGATAAGTAACTTTTGTATTGAATAACACTATTTTTGTCTGTAGAATTATCAATTGATGACCTCTTTCAACGTAAATACAAAAAAAAAAAAAAAAAAAAAAAAAAAAAAATATATAATAATAATAACTGTCACATGCGGCATGAAAGCTCAGTGTTTGCTGTGTTATTTTTACCAACATATCTGAAAAAAAAAATCACATAGCAATAACACATAGTTGATGAACAAAGTAAATGCTTTTCTTAGTTGTTTATAAAAATTAGAATTTTTTTTGGTATCTAAAAAGTTATTACAAATTTTACATACTATAGAGTAAAATTTAAGTAATAACATGAAAATCTACTTAAATATTACAAGAAAAAGGTATTTTTACTGAAATATGTACATTTTCCACCTTACTGAATTAATGTCAGCACTCATACAACATATAACTGATATGAATATATCAAAGCAGATTTAACATATCACTCACATTACAATACTTATGAAAAGCAAACTTAGTCTTTCTAATATTTTAATTTCCAATATCGCCGTTCTTAGTACTACGATTATATTTAACATGCGTAAATAAAGCAAACAGTGTTGATTAAATAATAAAACAAATACAGCAGATCATTTCAAACTTGTCACATTATTATTATTCGGAATATTGATATTTGAGAAAATCAAAGTAATGGCAAGCAAAATAATACGAAGTCTTATATTAATTTGTTTATAAAAGGAAAAAAATAAATTGCTTATTCTATTTAAGCCTACATTGCGGAAAGAATTCTTCCACGCTGTAATCAAATTTAACGTTATATAAATTTAAATAGGCTATGATAAAAAAAAAAATAAAAAAAAAAAGCTACGATATATATAAAGAAATCAATTAAATATTACTTATCTTTTATCACAAAAGTTTGGGTTAAAGTACATCCATGGAAGAAACAGTAGATTGTTTATTTACAATTCTAAGGCAAGATGGCGGCTTGTCTCTGATTGGCTGAATCGCAATTGCCATTCTTCTGTGTGATGTTTATCAGTATTGGTAAATTTTTTCCGATGCACTCCCAAAATTTAAAGCATTAATGAGCTAAAACCCTAAATATAAAAACTTTTATGAACTTTCAATTTTGCATTACAGATATTGGCCAATATTGATAAAGAATGATCAATAAACGGCGTAATTCGCCAACGTTGGGAAATATATCTATGCTACAGGGCTTGTTCCAATCATAAAAAGCAAATTAATGCATCTTGCTGCTTAACTTTGGTACATTGCATTTGATATTTGCAAGCATTAACAAAGAAAAAAATGGTTCATTGTGATGTGATATCTACCTTGCCATGATTGGAAGAAGCTTGTGTAGCAAATTAGCACATCTTACTGGCACATAGCACCTCATGTTGCTTCTACATAAGCTGCCTACATAGCATTTGAAGCTGGTAAGCATAAACAAGCACAAAATTGTTCATTGTGGTACCTACCTTGTCATGATTGCAAGAAGCTTGTGCAGCAAATTAGCACTTCTTACTGGCATATAGCATGCCATGCTATTTTCTACCTAAGCTGCCTACTTAGCATATTACGCTGGCAAGCAAAAAAAAGCATGTAATAGCTTATTAAGGTACATACCTTGCTATGATTGAAAGAAGCTTGTGTAGCAAGTTAGCACTTCTTACTGGGATATAGCATACCATGCTATTTCTACTTAAGCTGCCTATATAGCACATTATGCTGGCAAGCATAAAAAAGTATATAATAGCTTGTTAAGGTACATACCTTGCCATGATTGGAAGAAGCTTGTGCAGCAAGTTAGCACTTCTTAATGGGATATAGCATGTCATGCTATTTCTGCCTAAGCTGCCTACATAGCATATTATGCTAGCAAGCATAAAAAAGTATATAATAGCTTGTTAAGGTACATACCTTGCCATGATTGGAAGAAGCTTGTGCAGCTAATTAGCACTTCTTACTGGGATATAGCATGACATGCTATTTCTGCCTAAGCTGCCTACATAGCATATTATGCTAGCAAGCATAAAAAAAGCATATAATAGCTTATTAAGGTGCATACCTTGCCATGATTGGAAGAAGCTTGTGCAGCAAGTTAGCACTTCTTACTGGGATACAGCATGCCATGCTATTTCTACCTAAGCTACCTACATAGCATGTTATGCTGGCAAGCATGAAAAAGCATATAATAGCTTGTTAAGGTACATACCTCTCCATGCTTTGGAAGAAGCTTAAACAACAAATAAGCATAACATGCTTGTACATAGCTTGCCATGCTTTTGCTGTGTTAGCTAGCTAATATAGCATTCGATGCTGGCTAGCATTATAAAGCATATAATAGCATGAAAATCTAGCAGACATAGCAATACATAGCAATAACTAGCCTATTTTTGTTGCTGGTACTAGCATGAATTTTAACTTGGGCGGACAAACGTGTTTTAGTCTTTTACCCCCTAGGGGGAGAACGGGGGGGAATTTCTGAAAAGTTGATAGATATAATTTTAAGTTGGGTGAAGACCTAAATTCCTGCCAAGCATCGTTGAATTCCGTCCAGCCGTTCTCAAGTGATGCCCGGACAAAAAAAGCGACATTCAGACACGATGACACACACACAGACACACGCACACACACACACAGGCAAAATTTTCTGAAGTCATTTTCGGCTTTCATGGGGTGTAAAACGTGAAGATATCGCAAAATTTTTCGATTCCGACAAATTTACAGACAAAAGTCTGATTTTATTAATATAGATATATATTAGGGTGGTTCGAAAAAAACTTTTTTTTAAATTTCAGATCGCTATAGTGCACAAAAGTTGCCATTGGTATAGACATGAAAAAAACACTAATTATTATTTTTTTATTAATTTGTCTTCCGGTCGCGCAATGCCATCGAAGTTAGCAAAAAAATGTGAAAAACCTTAATTTTTCATAATTTTTTTAAGCAAGCCAGATGGTTTTAATTGCTTTCCTATACCATGAATTAACTACTAAAAGTATTTAAAATCAATATATATGCACTTTTTATACATTTGTTTCATATCTTCCGGTCGCGCAACATAGTACAAAATGAGTAAAATTAGTAGTTTTCTCAAAATTTCAAAGTTTGACTGTTTAGAACATTTTAATCATATGACTTTTAGAGATGCTATAGTTTAATTCTATTACAATGATATATTTAAAATCCAAGCATATAAGATAAACGTGGCTATAAGATAGGTGTTGCCGCTCACCTTAGTTTGGCTATATGCGCAACCTTGGCGCGCATCTCTTGTTCACTTGCATTCCCGCTTTAGCGGAGTAGTTGTATTGTTTTTCGTTATAAGAGTAACATCTCTCTTGTTTATCTTGTTCGGTGATATGGTTCACCTTTTTTATAATTTGCGTTGACTATGGTGTCAACATATTTGAATACGTTAATAATACGTCATCTATAAATTGTATATATGTAAATAATACTTTAATTAAATGTTTGTGAAGTAATAGCTTCAGAATAGTAATTATTAAATTGATACAGTCTACTCACAAAGTATCGTCAACATTTGGTCTAGTAGAACCGGAGGAAGATCAATCGTAATATAATGAAATAGTGGTGGTGCTCATTGATGAAAGTAATTATGGATAAAAATAAATTAGTTATCCTAAATCGACAACGTGGAACCTTGAAAGGTCAATTGACTAAGATAGTGACATATTTAGAGACTGTTAATGACGAGGATAAAGACATTATAACTTTAGAAATAAAGAAGGATAATCTGCAAAAAATAGTAACAAAACTGGATAATTTGAAAATCCAGTATTACGAAATAGCTGATGAATCGGAACTGGAAGTCCAATTGAACGCCTTCGCAGAATTGGAAGAAGAGGCAGAAAAATTAGAGGTAAGGCTTCGAAAATTCTTACACTCTAATAACATTAGTAAAAATGTAAATGAAATTATTTCAAATGAATCTAAAGCAGATAATTATATTATCAATTTTCGTTTACCTGAAATTCCTTTACCCAAATTTAATGGACAATATAATGAATGGTATAGTTTTAAAGATCAATTTATAACCTTAATTGATCAGAATGATAAACTTTCAGATAATCAGAAATTATATTATCTAAAATCTACACTTTGTGGAAGAGCACTAGATGTAATTACCGAAGACGATTCATATATTTCGCTTTTTAAAGCATTGGAAGATAGATTCCAAAACAAAAGAATGATTGTAAATTCTGAATTAAATGAGATATTGAACGTAGAGAATCTGTCTCAAGATTTAGTTAAAAATTTGCGAACAATAACAGATAGCTGTCAAAAAAATATTCGAGCACTCAAAGGTATAGGATTGGAATTGAATCCCTTTACGGAGGCCTTACTTATAAATTTAATTCTTAAACAGATCGATAAAGAAACTAAAAAACAATTTGAATTATCTTTAAGTTCTACAGAATTGCCAACATGGTGCGATTTCATTAACTTTTTACAAAAAAGATGTTTGGTGTTAGAAAACTTACAATGCGTTTCGAATACGAAACCGAAATTAATGAATGCGGAAAAGAGTACTAGAATAAAAACTTTCTTTTCTAAAAATGATTCTTTTAACGATCAAAACTGTCCCCTTTGTAAAAGAAATCATTCTTTATCTAAATGTTGTGAATTCTTAAAATTAAATGAACACGACAGATTCCTAACAGTCAAAAAATATTTGTTATGCATTAATTGTTTGAAATCCAAGCATCAGGTTTTGAATTGTAAAAGTGATCATTCTTGTAATATTTGTTCTAAAAGACATAATACACTCCTACATCGTTCTTTGCCAGAAACAAAAAGTAATAATTTCCGATCAAAACCGCAACCACAAAATCTTGACTCAAGCGAGACGGCGTCAGAAACAGACAAACACCTGCTTCTATCGAATGATTCATATCCTGAATTGCAGAAAGGAAAAAAAGATGTTTCGATGACATTATATAACGAGATTAATAATCCCATCTTAAAAAGTAAAAAACATATATTGCTGTCAACTGCTATAGTTTATTTGGAAAGTAGCAATAAAAAAAAGATTCCGATTCGTGTAATTCTTGATAATGGGAGTCAATGTAACCTGTTAGACAGAGAACTCGCTCATTTATTGAATTTGCAAAAAAGGAAATGCGATATTCATATTTCAGGAATTAATGGTAAGATGACAAATGTGAAATCTTCAGTACGCACCATTATTTCCAATAAAGATGATTCATTTAGTGAACCAATTGGATTTTTAATTACACCTAAAATAACAGAATTCATTCCTTCACACAATATAAACATAAGAAGTTTAAATCTACCACATGACCTTGAATTAGCTGATAGTGAATTTTGGAAAAAATCTAAAATAAATGCTTTAGTTGGTGCTGAATTTTTCTATGAAATATTAAAAGCAGATAAATTTAAAATAGGACAATTCACCTTTCAGAATAGCGTTTTTGGGCATATTGCTGCGGGAACCATAGACCGCAATGTTTCTGAAAATACTTTTTGCGGTTTTACTGCATGCAATGATTATCTTAATGAAACCATTCAAAAATTCTGGAAAATAGAAGCTCCTGAAATTGACTTACGTCCAATTAGTCAGGAAGAACAATTGTGTGAGAAACATTTTTTAGAAACTTATCGGAGAGATAAATCGGGAAGATTTATGGTAGCCATGCCTTTGAAGGAAGATGCTAGTGTCCTTGGGGAGTCTAAATCTATCGCAGAAAAACGGCTCAAGCAGTTATGGAATCGTTTAGAAAAGAATCCAACCATGCGAAATCTTTATTGTGATTTTACTAAAGAATACACTAATTTAAATCATATGACAAAAATTGTTGATAATTTAAATGAATCTAGCTGTTATTATCTACCGCATCATGGCGTTTATAGGCCCGAAAAATCTACTACGAAGCTTCGCGTTGTATTTAATGCTTCGAGTCCGACAACTAGTGGAATATCATTAAACGACATAATTTATAAAAGTGTCGTTAATGAAGATTTGTATGAAATCATGTTACGCTTTCGACAAAACCGATTTGTGTTTTTGACCGATATTGAAAAAATGTATCGCCAAATAATGATTACCGAGGATCAGAGAAAATTATTAAGAATTTTATGGAAAGATAATGTGAACTCAGAAATTGAAACCTATGAACTTAATACCGTAACATACGGTACCGCTTGTGCCCCTTTTTTAGCCATTAGAACGTTGAAGCAATTACCCCTTGCAGAAGCCGAGAAATATCCGAAGGCATCCGATATTTTGCTACATGATTTGTATATGGACGATATAATAAGTGGGGAAAAATCGTTAGAATCTACTAGGGAGCTTCAAAAACAACTTATACACTTGTTAGAAAGCGCTGGAATGAATTTACATAAATGGAATGCAAATCATATTTCCTTACTTGACTTTTCTAAAGACACATACCCTGAGTACACATTCTCTGATAAGGAAACCAAAGCCCTAGGGGTTGCCTGGAAACCCAATTTAGATGCTTTCACATTTAAAATAAATTTGTGTCAGTTAAATTCTATGACAAAGAGAAGCATTTTATCAGACATTGCTCGTATTTTCGACCCATTGGGTCTCATCGGTCCTGTTATTGTCAAAGCCAAGTTGTTTATGCAGGAACTATGGAAATTAAAATTGGACTGGAATGGCCCTATTGCTCAAAATTGGCTAGAATTCGCCACTTCGTTAAAAGCTCTTGAACAACTTAGAATAAATCGCTATGTTTTAATTCCTGAAGCACAACAAATAAACTTACACGGATTCGCCGACGCATCGTCATTAGCTTTTGGAGCAGCCGTGTATATTCAGTCTATTCATAATTCTGAAATTGTCTCCAATTTGGTTAGCAGCAAATCTCAAGTTGCACCTCTAAAAACTGTTTCTATCCCTCGACTCGAGTTATCTGGTTGTCTTTTGTTATGCAAATTAATTGTGAAAATTTTGAAATCTTTGAGGTTACAAATGAATAATATTTATCTCTATACAGACTCTCAAATAGCTCTTGCCTGGATCCAAACCGAGCCTTGGAAATTGAAAACATTTTTTGACAACAGGGTTGCCAAAATTCAAGAACTGTCTAAAAATTTCACATGGAACCATGTGTCCTCTGCGGAAAATCCAGCAGACTTAATTTCACGAGATCTAACTACCACCGATTTAATGGATAATCAGTTGTGGTGGCATGGACCAGACTTTCTAAGTAAATCCAGTAGTATCATAAACAATGACTCTGACTATCTGTCCCCCAGTGATAATAGTATTGTGATGAGTGAATTAAAAAATAATCACCAGGGTGACGCTAACCCTGCAGTGTTGTGTGGATTAATTCAATCTACGGATTCTCCCCAGAACTTTTATAATCATTTGTTTTCATTAACAATTAATTTTTGTAAATTAATTAGAATATGTAGTTTTATTTTTAGATTTATTAGGAATACAAGGGCAAAGGTAAATAGAATAACTGGACCACTCCGAAGCACCGAATTAAACGACTCTGAAGTGCATTTAATTAGACAGGTACAGTATACACAGTTTGCCGCAGAATTGATCTGCTTAGAAAAAAGGAAGCCCGTATCAGGTAAATTAAATTGTTTTAATCCAATTTTAGATTCTCAGGGACTCCTAAGAGTGGGTGGAAGGTTGGAAAATGCTAATTTAAATTTTGATAGTAAACATCCCCTTTTGTTGCCCCACGACCATAAATTATCTTCCATGATTATGGAACATTTCCATAAAAAATTCTTTCATGTAGGACCTCAAGCCTTGTTATACCACGTTAGAAAAAAATATTGGATAGTTAGTGGGAGATCTTTAGCTCGGAAAATATTTCGTAACTGCGTAACGTGTTACAAAATTAAACCTTTAACGGTCAATCAACTTATGGGAAATTTGCCAAAGGAACGAGTAAATGTGACTCATCCATTTTATTGTACCGGTATAGATTTTTGTATCCCTTTTTTAATTAAATATCGGGGTCAAAGAAAAGGAATATATAACAAAATTTTTGTTTGTATTTTTATTTGCATGCCTACTAAAGCCGTGCATCTAGAGGTAGTTAGCGATTTAACATCCGAAGCTTTTATCGCAACTTTAAAAAGATTTTTTGCTAGACGAGGCAAAGCCCAAACATTATTCAGTGACAATGCAACAAATTTTGTTAGTGCAAATAATGAATTAAAAAGGTTACATAGATTAGCTACTCAGCCTGATGAAAACCTTACTAATTTTTTTAATTCAGAGAATATTAATTGGAAATTTCTGCCACCCCGTGCCCCAAATTTTGGAGGGCTATGGGAGGCAGGCGTAAAATCGTTTAAGTATCATTTGAAACGCGCAGTAGGAAACGCTAAATTAACATATGAGGAATTCTTAACCGTTGTTTGTCAAATTGAGGGAATCCTCAATTCTCGACCCCTTACCCCCCTTTCAAACGATATCGAAGATTTGGACGTCTTGACTCCCGGCCATTTTTTAGTTGGTCGACCCATCACAGCGGTGATCGAACCCGAGTTCTCTGGCATTTCAGATAATCGATTAGATACCTGGCAAAAATTAACTAAAATAGTTCAAGGGATATGGAAAAAATGGCAATGTCATTATTTAAATACGTTACAACAAAGAAAAATATGGAAATTTGAAACAAATAACATTAAAAATGGGGATATGGTATTATTAAAGGAAGAAAACTTGCCCATATGTAGTTGGATTTTGGGTAGAATAGTAGAAATTATTCCAGGAAAGGATAACACAATACGCATCGTTTCTGTTAAAACAAGAAATGGGACATATAAACGACCTATTTCCAAAATTGCTCTTTTGCCTTTGGAAAAGTAAAAAAAAAATATTGTTAGAAAATGAATAATGTATATAGTTAAATTTAATTTGTTTATTGTATTTCATTTGTATTATTTTATTGTTTACAATGTTATTAATATTTCTCTTGTATAAGTTTTATTATTTAAATTGCATATATAATATTTTCGTATATTATAATTATGCTATTACATATTAGAACTGTAATTTTGAAACAATGTTTCAAGGTGGGCCGGTATGTTGCCGCTCACCTTAGTTTGGCTATATGCGCAACCTTGGCGCGCATCTCTTGTTCACTTGCATTCCCGCTTTAGCGGAGTAGTTGTATTGTTTTTCGTTATAAGAGTAACATCTCTCTTGTTTATCTTGTTCGGTGATATGGTTCACCTTTTTTATAATTTGCGTTGACTATGGTGTCAACATATTTGAATACGTTAATAATACGTCATCTATAAATTGTATATATGTAAATAATACTTTAATTAAATGTTTGTGAAGTAATAGCTTCAGAATAGTAATTATTAAATTGATACAGTCCACTCATAAAGTATCGTCAACAATAGGCGTGGCGTACGTGATGAATGCCAGCGATGCGCGCGCAGTGCAGCCAGTCGCAGCCATTATCGTTTCCCGCTATTTTCTTCAGTCTGCTCATGCCGCTAGCTCTAGTCAGTACTAGATTGTGTTGTGCTTAAGTCCGTATTATACTTTTGCGTTCAGTGTTTGTACTTGAATACGACAGTTATTGATACAATGGATGTACCAATGAAAGTTGGCATAGGTACAATAACTAGAAAAGATTTTGAGTGCCCTATTTTTGGTCACCCACGAGACTTGTTGCACAACAAGCTTCCTACTCATGAAAATGTCCTTCGTTGCTTCTTTCAACAGAGATTCAACCTAGCTGTGGCAATAAACAACAAGAGTGTATCTTTTTCAAGAGTAGCCTCAACAGTAGCAAAGAAAATTATCGGTTTATATGTAAAAGCTTCGATCCCAACTGTTACGGAGTACAGAGTCATCTAGCTAATTATTTCTTACTACGAACCATACAGTAAACTCAAAAAGTCGTTTCATCGTGACATAGATAAACCAGCATTCAAACTTAAACTTGACAATTTCAAGAAGAAGGGATGCTCTCTTTTTGATATCGCGGCGTGTAAATGTGTAATTGTTGCTAATGACTGTTCATATAAGAAATCTCCAGATACATGTGTATGTCCTATAAGTGTGAACTGCATTTGTGAAAGAAGATAAAAAAATTCCACTTTTGGAATTAAGATTTATGTACTTGCACATTCACACGCCGTGACATCAAAAAGAGAGCATCCTTTCTCCTTGAAATTGTCAAGTTTAAGTTTGAATGCTGGTTTATCTTTGTCACGATGAAACGACTTTTTGAGTTTACTGTATGATTCGTAGTAAGAAATAATTAGCTAGATGACTCTGTACTCCGTAACAGTTGGGATCGAAGCTTTTACATATAAACCGATAATTTTCTTTGCTACTGTTGAGGCTACTCTAGAAAAAGATACACTCTTGTTGTTTATTGCCACAGCTAGGTTGAATCTCTGTTGAAAAAGCAGCGAAGGACATTTTCATGAGTAGGAAGCTTGTTGTGCAACAAGTCTCGTGGGTGACCAAAAATAGGGCACTCAAAATCTTTTCTAGTTATTGTACCTATGCCAACTTTCATTGGTACATCCATTGTATCAATAACTGTCGTATTCAAGTACAAACACTGAACGCAAAAGGATAATACGGACTTAAGCACAACACAATCTAATACTGACTAGAGCTAGCGGCTTGAGCAGACTGAAGAAAATAGCGGGAAACGATAATGGCTGCGACTGGCTGCACTGCCCGCGCATCGCTGGCATTCGTCACGTACGCCACGCCTATCTCATAGCCACGTTTATCTTATATGCTTGGATTTTAAATATATCATTGTAATAGAATTAAACTATAGCATCTCTAAAAGTCATATGATTAAAATGTTCTAAACAGTCAAACTTTGAAATTTTGCAAAAACTACTAATTTTATTCATTTTGTACTATGTTGCGCGACCGGAAGATATGAAAATAATGCATAAAAAGTGCATATATATTGATTTTACATACTTTTAGTAGTTAATTCATGGTATACGAACGCAATTAAAACCATCTGGCTTGCTTAAAAAAATTATGAAAAATTAAGGTTTTTCACATTTTTTTGCTAACTTCGATGGCATTGCGCGACCGGAAGACAAATTAATAAAAAAATAATAATTAGTGCTTTTTTTTATGTCTATACCAATGGCAACCTTTGTGCACTATAGCGATCTGAAATTAAAAAAAAAAAGTTTTTTTCGAACCACCCTAATATATATATATATATATTCTCTAATTTAGCTAAATATTTTGATAACTATGTAGCAATATACAACGGTGATCAAGCGAGAAAACTGCCATATTACTAGCTAGTGGTCTTTACAAGCAGTCTTTCGCGTTAAATCTATTTTTTCAAATTATTTTTTATTCCTACTGTATTTGCTTCAATTCACGAATAAAATTTATTTTGATGAATACATTGTTACAACTATGACGTCACTTTATTTTCTGCTAAATCATATATATATATATATATATATATATATACCATATATATATATATATTCCTATTATTCCATTAATTCCTCCAGAGTAAGGATAAAAGTTTATTGTTTCATTTGAATGCATTTTTGTAGCTATCATGTGACTTTCTAATGTTGTCTCTCTTAAAACAAGCTTTCATTTTTAGAATGATCTGACACAGTGATATATGTCATCATTTAAAAACATTCTCAATATGTTTAAGTAAACTTTTTCTATTATTTAAAACGCAGAACTCATTTATCACATGAAAAAAAGAAAAAAAAAGAATGAGATATTTAGTTTTATGTTTGAATTTATTACTTATCCAAATCCATAAATTGTTTTAATAATTAAACTTTGAACAAAAATTATTTTATAATAATAATAATAATAATAAATCTTTCATACTCAAATTCAAACATCCATAATTTTAAGATAAAAAAAATTACTTATAATATGCTTTTAAATTTTCTGTTGAATCATAGCTACAGAACTACATTAGTACTTTATCAATGCATATAAAATTTTTAAAGTGATAATGGCGTCACTTTTTGTGAGATGCATAATTTAACATTTTACATTTTTTTAACGTTCACGTTTAATTAAATGTATTTATTTTTATGTCACAGGAAAACGAACTTTTTCTTTTTTTCTGGCAACAATTGAATTATAGCTAATATTTTAATGGTTATTTTTAAAGCTATTAGGAGGTTATTATTTTCATATTTTAATTAAATAAAAGAAAACTAATTAAAAATTTTAAAATCGGGCTTTGAAGTATCATGTTGTCACTGGGTTCTGAGCTATTCTAAAATTTTCAAATATCTGGCTAGTAGGAAAGTTAGTGAAAAACTGGTTGCAAGATTTGTACTGGACATACAAACAAAAAAAAATTTAAGTTAATAAAATCATGGTAAAAAATGTAAAACACTATGACAAAAACAAATAACATATATGTAAATGCACAGTTAAATTAATATATTGTTTGTTATAAAAAAAAAAAAAAAAAAAGCTAATGTGTCGTAATACACAAACACTTCATGTACGTATAGCTCATATTTCTAATACAAACCTATAGAAATTTGGAACTTTATGTGTAGAAAAGAAACTTTCTATCTCTGTCAAAGTATAGGCTTTGGATAATAGATTTCTTTGACTGCTAAAGAGCAGTAAAAACTCAATCAAAGACATGATGAATGGAGAGTGACAAATCCCGAAAAGCAATTTCCCGTCATTTTACGCAAAGGAACTTGTACTATTGTTAAGGCATTAGAGTTAGTTTTATTTGATTAATCATGTATGACTTTGCGATCTGACAGTGCTTTCGATTTATTTATTATATGCTAGTAAGTGTCGTAAGTTAAACTCATGTTATTTTACTTTATTACGAAACTTTCTAGAAATGAAACATGAATATTAAATAACTTTTAACTGAGTAGAATTGTTATATTGTCCTTAATATTACGAAAAACATGTTCGTGTTTTTATGTCTCTCCACTATACTCTGATTACTTAGTTTTGTAAAATTTAGCATTTATTCATTAAAAAAAAAAAAAAAAAAAAAAAAAAAAAGTATTTAGAAAGAGATACTTTTTATTATGTACAATGAATATTTCATTTTTTACCGTGAAACTTTAACAAATTTTGCAATGATTTTCAAAAAAATTATTTAAAAAAGAAGAAGAAAATCCTTATTGTCACACTTATTTTTAACTAAAATATTATAAAACTATATTATTTCATTAAAAGTAAGCTTTGTAATTCGTTTATCCAAGCAAAATAGAAGACTTTTTTATTGACATGATAAATGTTGACATATTTGTATGTTAATATTTCAGTGCATTTAAAAATTAATTTAATTAAGTGTTTTCTATGATTATTAATAGTTTTATAGTGTATTTCTTGAATAAATAAAAATCCATAATTTCTTCCATTTTTTTTTTTTTATGTATTTGTCCTGGACACTATACACATATATAAAAGCAGATGCATTCACCGTTGCATAAGAATTTTTTTTTAATCTAAATTTTACATAATATGGAGAATTTTACATGAAATAAAATAAAATAAATGGAATGTATCAAGTTATATAAATACATTTTAACTAAATGCATTTGGTTCTATACAGTATACTAAAAATTTTATTATTATTTTTATTATTGCAATATACCTACCAGGTAACATTTATAATTTATTCGATGTAATTTTAACCCCGCCCTTTTTTTTCACACCAATATATTTTTAAAGCATTTTTCTTATTATTTCATCCTATTCATGTATTAGAGAAAATTCCTCTAAAATTATACTGGTGTCTAAAAAGGGTGGGGATAACAGTAGTCCGGAATAAATTATAAATATTACCAGCTATAAAATATATATACAAGTAAATTTACTTTGTGCACATTTTATTTATAATTTAACTATATATATATATATGTGTGTGTGTGTATGTGTGTGTGTATTTCTTTGGGTTTAACATAACTACATTTACATAACTATTTTTCCTTTATTTACATACAAAAATGCATGTAAATTGATTGCATATGTGCGCGGTCAATGGTTGTTTATTCAAAATCAGCATAATAAATAAAAAATATTAAAAATATTTACAGAGTTTTGAAAAGCAAAATAAAATATAAAAAACTTCTGACTCTCAATCAATGACAAACATATCAGTGGGAAATGACAAAAGTTTTTTTTACATTTCAAAGGAAACTTCAGAACCTAGCACTTACAGAAATTGAAACCCAAATATGGAATTGAGAATGATTCAAAGAAATAGACTGAAAGATATCATGAAACTGTGGAGTTTTTTCAGATATATATTTTAAAAATTGTTATTTGCTCCTAATCTCATTAAAATGTATATACAAAAAGAGAAATTACATAATTTTTTACCACATTATTAATTCTTTTTAAATATTTAAAGAATTCAAGGCTTTATTGATATTCTTTTTGCTTTAATGTTCAATAAAGCTAATTTGTTTGTTTTAAATATATGGGTGAAATATTTTATAAAAACACTTTTAAACTGTTAAACTGAATGTATTACTTACGCAAACTATATTGTAATACGTATGAATCTGTATTATGACTGTAGTTTATTTTCATAATGCATTATGCATAAGAATTAAGAGTGGAAGACTATATTGCTATATATAAAGAAAATTTAAAGAAAATGATATTTTAAACTAATTCAGTAAACCCTTATTATAATAAATTATTAATCCTCTACCGTCAGATCGTGGTAGCCTGGTCGACAGATCGCCGATCTTCTAATAAGAAGATTGGGAGGACACTCTGTCCGTTTGAAGATCATCGAGCGCCTTAATGGTGGCTGGTGCACTTAAAACCGTCGTAGCCGCAATGATCTCTGTGTAGTCATCCAAATTATATCTTTAGAGGTCGCCGAATCTGGGAGCTTTCCCTTTCGTGGGAGATCGAAATTATGATGGCAAGTCTCTGGACCACACTTAGGGTGTGTCCCAGACTGTCGACAATCGTCCACAGTAAAGCACTACTGCAACGTAAAACGTACTCACCCATCACTACTGTATTCGGTCAAAAAAATCCTTGTCGAGTTTTTCCCTGTTTTACATGACTTCATATTGAGAATGGTTTCGAAGAAGCCAGCTTTTAAACTGACGCTTATCAATATTGTCTATTATCTATTTTTTTTTTTTTTTTTCTTTTTCCCTCTACGCTATTTTCAACGACAAGTTTCAATAATCAGATTCTACTTAATGTTTCTCCAGAGGAAATAATTTTGCTTTGAATAATAAGTTCACAATATATTTTATATGATTTATGCAATGTATGATGAAAATACAAATTATAAACAAATTAAATAAAATTTCTATTTAATATAAATGTGTATTTTAAATAGTAACTTCGGTAATACTTAATTTCTTTCTTATACAATCTAATTCTTTCATCTGTGTTTTTAACGATTATCATGCATCAATATTGTCAATTTCTACAATGATTAATTTGCATTTTATGTTGAACACTGTGAAAGTTTGTCTCTTTTCCGTTTAAAACTACATTTTGCTGTTCACACTGTTTTTTATCACGTATCAGATATATGTCATGAAATATCACATATATGCCAGTACTTGTCGATTTCTCATAACCTACACAACGATTTAACCGATCTTTTTGGATTTCATTATTATTATTATTATAATTATTAATTTTTTTTTTAATTCCTGCAATCTTTATTTTTTCTGAAAAAAAAAAAAAAAAAAGGAATATAACATTGCTGTCGATGAGATCCGATGTTCGAATATATTTTTAAATAAAATTCATTGAGATTATTGGTCACAGTGTGCTCAGTTTGATTGTGATTAATGAACTTTTTGAAAAAAAAAAAATTCTGAAAAATTGATTATTTTCTCGTGATATTTTTTTTTAATGACATGTATACAACACAATCATTATACTTCTTTTTTTTTTTTTTTTTTTTTTTTTTGTATAGGTAGTTTAATACATTTCGCTATTAAATTATGCAAATGAAGTTTCGATAAAACTAGGGCATGTGCAATTAATATTATTTAGTAAAAGTGCTCATATTTCGTTAGATATTTAATATTTTTGTATTCTGGTTGCTGTATGCTGTGTCTAATATTGTGTGTCAAGTTTTCTGAAAAGGGTTTGCATTGGTTTTAAAACCTTGCATGTCATAGTTAAATTAGTGAAAACTTTTTGGAGATATTTTAGAGAAACCCTTATATCTTCCTGGTTACATGCGGTAGAGACATAAAAATCTATACAGATAACAAGAACTCCCCACCCCCCCATATTCACATGCTCTAGACAGATCGCATTTCAAGCATTACTTTTTGTAGGGTGATACCAAACACTTTCATTTTTATTTAATTTTTTACTAGTCCTCTTTTAACATTCGAGGCATAATTACATTCTCATAAACGTGGTTTTATGTTTTATGCAAATCTTACAAATGGATATACATTATAATTATACTCTTTTTAATCCAAGTACCTGTATTCAAAGTTTGTTTATTGTACAGATATGAATATTGAGTATATTCTTAAAACATACTATAACGTACAATATACAAATTTTTATAAATATATGTTAGTGATAATAATACTAATAAAAATAAAACTTGCTTAGTTACAAACCTATTCATTGTATTTTAATATTTATAATATAAATATATTATAGAATATATTTAAAATACATTTCGGAATTATAATATATAATAATTAATAAAAAAGCTTGTAAAACTATAAAATATAGTAGTTACAATATCATTTTTTTTTTATAATACAGCAAAAAGCATTTTTTTAAAATGTAAAATACAAATGTAAAACTGTAATGCTGCATATAAATATAAATTTCATTGGTGTAAATGCATGTATCATATCCCGTTTTATGTTAAATTTCACAAGAACTATTAATAAAAATGATAGTTTTTTTTTTTTTTTTTTTTTTACTTTTTCATAAAATTAATTAGCAAAACTATTTCAATTGTCTTGCGCTATTTAAATTAAGAAAAATAAAAGTATTTTCATTCAAAGAACAAAAAAAAAAGTTCCAACTTATAATTAGTGAAAGTCATTTTTGTTAAATTAACTCAGTAAAAATGTAACATTTAAAACTCTTTTAAGGAAAATAAAACATGCTTTGTTAATTAGCGCAGCGATTATTTTTTCAGCAAAAAGTTTAATAGGGGAGCTTTAAATTTGTTAATATAAATTAGTATCAAGTAAACGAAGTGAAAATAAGAAAACAATTAAAAACATGCGGGAAAATGCTGCATAAATAAATATAATTTTGTTTCTGAATTTCGATAATTTTGTAATATTTAATCATTATTAAAACGACGTTTATTTATTATGATTTATTTATATATTTTTTTTTCTTTATGTATTTAACTAAGCATTTTTCTAGAATCTATTATTTACAAGTAGTCATATAAAGACATTAAAATTAATTCTATCCTGCAAGAAATATTTAATTTATAGAATGTATTCTAAATATAACGAAGAATGGATTGAAATTCTATTTAATATACAATTAAAGAATTACTGTCATTTCTAAATAAATCAAATTGAAATTACTTTTAAAAAAAATTAAGTGTGTTGAATAAGTATTCAACAATTTCTTTTGTTAATTCTTCCTCTTTCAAATACAATATTACCTTACGTAAAATTATTTTTAGAAAGTTCAAATATGTTGAATAAATATAAAAGAAGACTGATTGCTTTCCGTAGATTTAATACGACAAAAAATGTTTACAGGGATAATATAATGTGTTCATTTGTATAACAAGATGCACTGTTTTATTATTAATATTATTATTATTATTAGTAATAGTAATAGTTGTTGTTGTAGTAGTAGTACAACAAATCGCACTGTTTCTTTCAGGTAGCGTCGTTACCAGTTTTTATCTATAACCTTGAATGAACATGCAAACATATTCATTTTTATCTAAATATATAAAGCTGAGAATTTGTATCTGTCCGAATTTTTTTAATCTGGATTATTAGATTTTATCATTAATTAGTACGATTATTAATCAGAACAAAATCAAACTAACGCCGTACTTTTCAGTTCAATCCGCGCAATTGGTTCAAAAGATATTAAATGAAAATTCCAATTAACTTTAAAATTATTAAGAAGCAAAAAAACAAATTGATGCTAAAAATAATATATTTCTTTTTATCTTGCAATAAAAAATAACATGCAAACATTTAAAAGAAATAATCAAAATAAAACTTACAAAATTCGTGCTAAAAAAAAAAAAAAAAAAAAAAAAAAAACTGGAACAACTTCAGTATAGAGCCCAATGGCAAAATTTGAAATTTGCCAATGAAGCAGCTCTGATATTTCTTGCCAAAATATTCTCTTACGCAATTACGATAGTCATTTTAATTCATCGACAAAATGACGACAAAAATTTACAAGCCGTCAAGAGGCTCCTATGATAAATCTATACCAAATAAATTTTAAGAAATGAATATATTAACCACTGCTAGAGAAAGAGATACAGTTACTGCATGCCTGTATATGGAAGAATAGATAAACATAACTCCTGTCGTACTAAATCAAATCATTCTTTGTGCAGAATTTCATATACTAATTAGTTAGAAAACAATTTTTTTTCCCCTCAAAATTTCCTTTTGGGTGACTTTTTTTTTCCTATATCTGATGATTTAATTAACCATAAGGCGGGAAAGGAAATTGAAGTTGTTTTATTAATAAGTTTGCATTACTCATTCAGAATGATTTGATGCAAAACCGGAATAACTAAATATTTAATCTGAAAGTATTTTTGTACAAAACTACTTTAATCTGAAAGTATTTTGTACCTTTTCGATTGCACAAAAATATAAAATAAAAAATACATTCATAACCACAATTCATAAATGCAATGTAAATGATATAAAAATAAAGACGAAAGATAAAGAAGAACGCTTAATCCTCACAATTACATAACGAAAATTACAAGAAAACTCACAAAGAAAAAAGCATAATCTGGTGTGTCACTCACACAATTTCTTTTTACCCTGTATTTCAATATTATAAAGATAGACAGCAGATCAAATCGTAAGATCAATAAAGTATAGTAATAAAGTTCAATTCACTTGAAAAATAAACCAAAATAGGTTTAGGATCGATTTTATTTGTCTTATAGTTCTATGTGAGGGGGCTACCACACCTTCAACCACCTGTTCAATCATAGTGCCTATATTTAGTAATATTATTATTATTCTAAAGGATGCTAATTAACAGGCTTTCAGACTTCCCAATCTTGATAAAATTTTTCATGTTGTAACGTAGTACGAGCTTCAAAATATCAAATTTGTATTTTCTATAGTTATTTGTTTTTAAGTTAATCAATGGACTCTTGCCAGTTTCGTCTGCTCAATCATGTGATAGAGGAAAACGAATAATCGAATTCTGAGAATCGAATTCAATTAAATATTGTTCTTAAGAACAAAAATGTTAATATTTAATATAAAATAAAATAAAAGTAATATTGTGCATTTGTAAAGAGTAAAATAGTTGTATTTGTAAATTTAATAATTTTTAAAAAACACTTTATGTGTTTATTTATTTTCAACAGTAAGAATCGATTTTTGTATGTTCTAGTGTAATTGTTACGAGGGGTGATCAAAAAAAAAAAAAAAAAAAAAAAAAAAAGGTTGCAAGTCGAATAAAGAAATATTTATTAACAATAGACAGAAAATACAAAAGAGAATTATGAGGCATACGTGCCTATCACTTTTCGGCATAATCACCAAGTCTATATAGGCATTCATCAGAACTGAGAACCAACTTGTTTAACCCGTCTTGGTAGAAATCATGTCCCTGTCCAATGAGCCAGGTCTCGGCGGATATTTTCACAGCACTGTCTGAAGAGAACTGTATGCCGGATAAGTGCTCCTTCAACCTCGGAAACAGGAAATAATCACTGGGTGCCAAATATGGGCTGTATTGGGGTGACTTCAGATTTCCCACCTGAACTGTCGCAATAATTCCTGCGTTGTTTGAGCAGTATGGGGCCTGACATTGTCATGCAGGAGGATGACACCTTCACTTAAAATGTCCGGCAGTTTGCGTCAGATGCTTCGAGGACACATTCTTTGCCCATAAAAATCTAATCACGGCTCGCATTTCGACACGAGACCAATTTTCTAAGCGTCTTGCCATTTCAATCGTCAAGAACGGTCTAGGAACTTTCACTACCTACCCGCAAACCAGCTGTATGACAAGTAGCACCATCTGTCTCCACTCTGGGGAAACAAAAGTTCTCCACAATATGTAGTTTTCAAATGCTGCAGCTTGTAACCTTTTTTTTTTCTGATCACCCCTCGTACATTAACTGATCTAGCAATAAATAATAGCTTGTTCTTTTGGAATGTTTAAGGATTATATATTAAATTTTAAATTTTTACATTTAATTTAATTGCATAAAGGTGTTACAACAAGTTAATTAACTTAGTTACTGGTCTAAATGGATTTACGCACTACGATATTGCACTGTCACTGATTTAAAGTACCAAAAATCAGAGTATTTAACATGTTCTTCATGAATATCAGTAACAAATATAAACTAAATGATGACTGCAAATGTATACAGCAAACAAAAGGTGATGAATAATGATATAAAATGGATTAAAAATGATGATGTATAAAAAAATAACACAGATTAAATACGATTGATCAAAAATAAGAATAGAAAATATGTTATTTCAGCAATCGCTCTAGATAAACAAGACTTCGTCTGCTATTTCTTTTTCCTCTATCATGTGAACTCTGACGTCAGGTGGGAAGAGCCCATTACGTTCAATAGAATAAATCATTTAGCATAATTTTGGGTAGCCCTATAAATTGTCTATAAACTACATTATGTGTACTCAATTTAGTTTTATATGAAAAATGCTTAACGTAAAATAAAATAAACTTCCAGCAATATCCAAGTATAGCCCGAGTATATACAAATATTTTTGGCCCTGTAAACGAATAAAAAATGATTTGAATACCACATTGTACACAAAACATGCTTTTTACTTTCCCTTGCACATGTAAATGGTACCTTGTAAATGGTACTCCCTTGTAAATAGTACAAAAAGTATTGTTTTGGAGTCAAATTTTCTAAATCGAGTTTTTGTTTTATTAACACGTTTTGAGGTCCCCTGAATCCAAAAATCATGTTTTTAGCGGTTGGTCTGCGTGTCTGGGTGTCTGAGTGTGTGTGTGTGCCTGTTATCAGCACAACTCAATAACAATTAATGGCAGAGAGTCCAAACTTGGTATTCAAAATGTGTATCATATAGAGGTGCTACACTAAACTTTTCGTTGGGATCAAGCAAATGGTTCGTGTACAGGAACACTCAAGAGAAATCAAATACATTACGTCAATGGGGGAAATTCACGTAAGTAGAGTTTAACATCTATAGACAACACTAAAGAAAATGAAACGAAAAAATATTTTTCATATGCGTAAAAACATGTTTCATGCAGAATATGGTTTGGAAATTATCAACTTTTCGTTTACAAGACTACACAAAAGAATTAGATTATAGTTCGACAATACTTTAAAATTGATGGGAGTGTATTTCAGGTTGTGTCGTGTTTTAATAATAAGGTGTATTATTAATAAGGATAATTATATTTATGTGCATCATGTGGAGTGCATATAATCTTCAGGAGATATACAATGATGCCAATATTTAAGCCATTCTTTTTCATTGTTGATTGAAGTCCTTTATTATAATATTTTACCATTTCCAGGAAAGCTGTTCTGTAATTTAAATTAATTCCTCGTGGACATATCGTTAATAATGTATTTTTTTAAGACAAGTATTCGTTGCTTGGTGTTTTGTATATTTACACGTTTTCAGGCTTCTTGAATACCGATGTTAAGTTTTTAACGCTTGATCTTTGTCTCTGTCACTTAGAGTATATTAAAAACAATTAATTTAGACAATTGAATTATTGTATTTTGAAATTAATTCGTTTGTTACCGGATAGTTTTGATAAATATTGATAAGTTTCACGAAATGTTGCGTGTGAAATTTGTCTGAATAACTTTAAACGAACTTTTCATTTTAATAACAGATTTGAATTCTGTATGAATATAGGTAGAATAATGAAATAGGGGGTTGAAGAGGGAGGGGTATCCCCCTCATACACAATTATTTGTCAAATAAAGCTATTCCGAAGCCTAATTTGAATTGTTTTAATATAGGTTTACATAACATTTCTAGTTATCTTACCCCTTAATCTCCAATATGTATTTATAGTATTATAATTCAGGATAAGAGAAAGTCATATGAGTGACACACTAGATTATTTGCATGTAAAAGAAATATGTTTATTCCGTGTTGTTTAGAGCTACCTATAGACGTTGCACATATTTCTTTTACTAGAAATTCTCCCATAAATGTAATGTATTTCAATTCTCTTGAATGTCCCGGTACCCGAACTATTTGCTTGACCTCAACGAAAACGTTAGCGTTGCATACATATATGATGCACATTTAGAATACCGAGTCATGTTATCATTTGTTCTTGAGATATGATGATAACAGACACACACACAGACCAACTATTAAAATCATGATTTTCGGATTCAGAGGACCTTAAAACGTGTAAATATAAGAAAAAAACTCATTTTTGAAAAGTTAACACAAAAACAATACTTTCTCTATCATATATATATGGGTAAGAGAAAGTAAAAAAGTCCAAAACAAAATTAACACATCTTTTTGAGCATAATCTAAAACCTCCTTAATGAGAATAAATGTAACACTTATTGCCATTCGTATGATAAATAACAACATAGCTGCCAAATTTCCAATTTAGGTGGGAGACTTCATACTAGAAGTTTTCATAATAAATTTAATTTAATTTAATTGTGGAAAATTCATATGCAATATTTCTATGAAAATATATTGGCGTGAAATCTAGCTCAAAAATTAGAAATGTTGGTAAATATTACCGTACGGTTAACATAGATATTATGTTGTTAGTATACGAAACATTTCGATTGTCGTTTAGCAGACATGTCAACATTTTAATTTATTCTGGAGTACTGTTAATAGACGCCCTTTTTTCATACAATGCTACTTTCAGTGAAATTTACTCCAATATGTAATTACAATTAAATAAGTAAAAATGTAACCTTCAAAAAATATGGCGTGAAAAAAAAAAGGCAGGTAGTAACAATGCACTAGATTAAATCAAAATGTTACATATCTGCGTTTATTGTCAGTGACTTAAATCACATTATCCCAATATGCGGCTTAGATGTTATTAAAACTGTAATCGAAATTGTGTAGGAAATAATATAGTTAAGGTCTTTGATTAAGAGTCACGCAAAAGTAAAAAAAAAAAAAAAAAAAAAAAAAAAAAAATCTAACTTTAGGCGTTTTTTTAAAACAATACATTAGTTTTTAAAATGAATTTGTGTTTTATTTTAGGGTTCGTATTGCTAGAAAAATAGCATCAAATTTTTAAAATAAACTATTGATTAAAAATACTGGTAAGAGAATCTTTGAAAATAGGCGAGTCCACTCGAACTCTCTATTTGTTAAACATTTTATGCAGCAACTTGTTTTATTTAATTAAACATAATTATTTACTCTAATATAATATTAATAACAGTAAATAATATAAAAACACTAATTATAAAATAAGTAAGCATATGCTTTTAAATGGTGCAAAAATTTTGAAATAATAAATTACTACCTTTAAAATTTTAATGAATCTTAAAGAATGATTAAAAAAAACTATACATTTTTTAATTAAAAAATTATAATAATAATTATAAACAAATTTATCATAGCTACCAGTTCTTTCTGTTTTTAATACTACTATTTAATAATTAATATATATATATATATATTATTTAAAGATCAAACTTTTGCAATTAAATAAAACTATTATAAGACTACACATGTGTATTTGTTGTAAAATATACACATAATTTGCTGCAAAATCTTATCGAGAAAAGAAAAAATCTTTTAATACACGATAATTTCTTTTTTATTACACTGAAAAATATAAATGCTCTGGAATGTGTCAAAGTTTCAAATTTAGGAAGTAAAATCATTATTTATCTGTCAGAATGAAAGTAATGTCTAAAAGATATATATATTTTAAAGACTACAGTAAAAGTTTTTTAAATCTCTGCTGAACAGAAGCAAAGAGTTAAAAAAAAAGCCAATTTCATATACAGTAAAACCTTGTTAACGTGAACCTCAAGGTTGATAAAAAATGTGTTCGTGTTATCAGCAGTTCATGCTGTCAGTAACTCAGAAACTAATCTTCCTTTTGAGGGGGACTTAATTCACATTAACAGTGTTCATGTTAACGAGGTCCGACTGTACTTGTAAGCAAAAAACACGTACATATATCATTACAATTTTATATCAGTATTAAAGATTCCTTTTTTTTTTTTTTTTTTTATGATTTTCCAACTCATTCGAAAGGGTATGATGATTTTCGTTTTCTTATCAAGTGACCGCCATTTTGAAGCAAAACAGTGGATAAAATTTATTAGTGGACTTGGTGGAGATATTTATGTGGGCTATGAACATATGGAGTTTTAAACAAATCGAGTCATAAATACCTTTTTTAGGCGAATTTGAAGTTTTCAAGTAACCAGCACTTGGAAACAAGATGCGGCGATTTTTAAAGTTATTGTCAAAACAAATATTCAAGCGGCTGCCACTTGAAAACAGAATGGCGAAGCAAGTTGCTCAATGATGTTTGTCCACTATCATATACAAATACAATCAAAGAGGTTTATTAGATAAGTCCATTATCCAACTTTCATTCGAATAAATTCCGTATTTCAAAAGTTATCGTGATAACAAACTTTCAAGTGGAAACTTGATTTCAAGTGGCCATAACTTAGACTCATAATGGGGAGCAAGTTGGCAATCCAGTTTATCCAAAACATTTGATATCCAAGTCCACTGTTTAAATTTGATTCGAATTAATTCAATGTTTCAAAAGTTTAGCATGAGGACAAATTTTCAAGTGGTCGCCATTTGGAAGTAAAATAGCGGATCAACTTGGTTAACGAAATCATATAAATATTTAATAGATAAGTCTATTGCCTAACTTTGGTTCGAATTAGTTTAGTATTTCAAAAGTTATCATGATGATAAATTTTCAAGTGGCAGTCTCATTTTAAGTAGCCGCAACTTGGAAACAAAATGGCCGTGCAAGTAGTCCAGCGAATTCATCCGAGGATCATTCATTTGTGTAAGTCCAATCTCCAACTCAGGATCGAATTAATTCAGTATTTCAAAATTTATTGTGCTGAAAAACTTTTAATGGCTGCCTGGTCTTTAAATGGTTCCTTAATTTAAAGTATTTGCCATTTTAAAACAAAATGGCTGATCAAGTTCGTTATTAAACTTTCTTGAGATTCTTGTGTGGTCCATGTATATATAAAAATTTAAGCAAATTCAGTCTTAAATACACTTTTTACAGTGTAGATTTGAAATTTTCAAGTAATTGCTACTTGGAAACAAAAACAAATTGATGGAGGAACTTGGTTACATCCAAGATATTTGTGAGATAAGAGCACTGATTAATTTGGATTTATTTTAATTCATTATATCGGGAGTCATCGTGATGACAAAATTTCCATCATATATGTATATGGAAAGATATTTTAAAAGTTATAAATGAATTGTTTGTGTACGAATAATGCACATACATGTATATATTATAATTTTGAAAGAGCCGTGTACGAATAATGCGTATACATGTATATATTATAATTTTGAAAGAGCCGGTGTTATAGCCTGACATTTCAGAGAACGGTTAATTTATTAAACTAAACTTACATATACATCGAATATAGGAAATAGTATTAATAAAATTATAATCATATTACTTAAAATGCTGTTTAAAAATGATTAGGCATTTTTAATATTCCTTTTTTATGCGCTTTATACATTCAGATATAAAAATAAATAAATAAATATTTTTTTTATGTACTTACAAAAATGAAAGAACTGGGCTATTTTTTGTATATTTAAGTGACATGTGAAAATATTATAGAATTTTCAGAAATAGTATAAACGACTAAAATAAATAAAGTAATGTTTAGAATGGCATGTTTATTTCTACATTACGTATTTCATCGAAAATTATATTTTTGATTAATTCTATTCAAGATTTTTAAAAAATGTATTAGCTATTTAAATGCTTTCACAAAAAATATGTTTATTTAAAAAAGAAATTTCATGTAGAAACGCATTTGGTACACATTTCAATGCGTAAAATAAAGCCAAATATTCTAGCCTCTCACTCACATGCCCTGTAAACGAATGATAAAAGATTTACCTACCATATTCTGCATGGGACATGTTTTTACGCACATTTAAAAAAAAGTGTCCATTCCATTTTGTTTTGGTCATCCTATATGTGTTACACTGTAATTACCAGAAATTTTGTTCATAGACTTAATGTATTTGAATTCTCTTGGTTGGCCCTGTACACGAAACTTTGCTTGATCTCGACGAAACGTTTAGTGTAGAATCATTATATTATATATATTTAGAATACCGAGTTTGACTTCCTGGTGCTATTTCATCTTGAGATACGCTGATAAGACATACACACAAGCGAACCGCTAAAACGTGATTTTCTAATTCAGGGTACCCCAAAATATGTAATTATTACAAAATCTCAATTTCTAAAATTGTAATGAAAAACAATACTTTCACTATAATATATATGCCTAAGAGAAGGTAAAAACAAAATAACAATAAATGAATTATTTAATGTTTCTAAGTAACACAATGTAGTAAAATGAAAAAAAAAAAAAAATAAGAAGAAGGGATTTTTTTTTTTCATAAAACAAGAAACAAAACCAAACGATTCAATGTTTAAGACAAATTATTAACTACACTCTTTAATGCTTAGCATTTCTACATCTTCTTTACTGGAATTCAAATAACTTTAAATTGCATAATGTGAATTCGAGAAATTTCACGCCTTTGATTATCCATTTGCATTTAATATGGTTTTCCGAGAAATGCATGGTTGTTTGATCTTTCTTGCAAGTCAATTTCTAAATTATGTAAATCCCTGACTTTCGACATGATCACATTAATTTTGCTGACACTATGCATAAATTTAATAAACAGGAATTCTACAAGTTTGTATAACTTTGTAACATTAGAAAATACTTTTGTGTTTATTGAATTTTTAAATTTGTCAGAATTAACTGTAGATAAAAATAAAAATAAAGAGAAGTTTATTTAATTTTTATAAAGGAATTTATATGTTGTTTATTCGGGAATTGTAAATGAGATAAATATCGAGAAGTATGATTACGGAAGACTCTTCTGGGTGAATAAATAAATTACGTAAATGGTCCTATAATAAATTTAAAAATACTTTTTGACGTTTCTAATATTTTTTAAATAAAATTCAACCAAAATTAAAAGTTTACATATTTTAAAAAACCTGTTTGTTAAAAAAAATATGTCTATTCATATGTCACCTAATAAACTTTAAAATGCTTTATAGTTATATTATTCAGTAACACAAATAGGTGAAAATCTATACTTTCATGAAATTATTTTAATTACAAATTAAATAATATAATGCACATATGAATAAAAGAGTTGATAATTGTTTCACAGATAATTTACAAACACAACACCTATCATATGTGATGAAGAAAAAAATCATTATAGATTAAATTTCGTGGTAGCCTGGTCGATAGAGTACAGAGCTCGCTAAGCTGCCAACATTGTCAAATACTAAATTAGATTTATACACCAGTATTTTTAAAAAAAGGAATCTCACATTTATTTTTGCTGAATAAATAAAAATGAATAAAATTATAAAAACTTTCCGATATGATGTCTCAATTGAAAATAACGGAGACATAGAATTTATGAGCTCGTAATTAGAAGTTTGCGGGTTCGGTACTCCAAATGACCGAGGATCGTCGTGTACACTAAAGTGGATTCTGAACATACAACCCGTTTTAGTGGCAATGTCTTCCATGTATTGTACAAAAAAATCTTTTGTCGGATAACGAACCGGGAGAGCCATCCAACCCGCAGAGGATCAAAATTGTTCACACACCATAAATTTGCTTTTGCCTCCAAGACAGTTGCATGTGTTTGCACCTGATGAAGAAAGGCTACGTCCTTTCGAAACCGGTTGTGCTGATTTAAAATTTATGGTGTGTGAAGAAGTTTTAATTTTTTTCTATTGACTGTACGCCAGTTTTTGAATTTATTTTTTGGTGATCGAAATTGTGACGGCCTGTTTTCGGATCACGCCTAGGAGTAAATCCAAAATTGTCGCCCATTGTTTAATTCTTAGCTATATTACGACGTCAAAACCCACTTAATTCCATAAAATGAAAATGCAATAAGCATTAAAATTTCAAATAATTATTACTTCACTTAAGCGGCAATCCCAAGTATTCGATGTATGATTTCAGTCAAAAATTCTTAAATCAAATTTTCAACTGATTTACATGTTTGGTTACCTGCTTCAAAGAAGATTTTATTTAGAAATTGGTCAGTGAATGTGTGAGTGGAAGTTGAGAACGAATCTTCTGAATGCATACATCTAAAATGAAATATGATAGAATAATCAAACTGCATAATTAAATCGAGTCTTGTGTGTAGATGAGATTGCCACGTTTTAGTAAAAGTACGACAAACGGGAATGGGGTAGGAACTGTTTCAATAAATTAGTATATCATAAAAATGTTTAAATTATTTAACGAAAATTTAATATTTTAAAAACTCTCCGTTAGATTATCTTTCATCTATGTAAAATCTATAGCACATATAAATTAATACCCCCCTGATTAGATAGGTCAATTTAAAGCTTTTTTGAGTGGTTGTCAAGTAATGGACCTAATTTAGTTTTAAACTTGCTTTATAAATTGTTATTTAAATGTTGTTTCTCATGTATTAGTTGTTTCCCATAGGAACACATTTTTTTATCGATTAGTTTGGCCACCTGTATGTACTTCGCACCACAGTATCTCCACAACGAAAACAAGTACTTCCAGCTCTCTCGGAAGTGTAGATTGATTTATTTCTTCTTTTTATGTTAACGTCATTTTAAAACAAGATGGTGGATAGAGTAAACTTGAGTTAGTACTATAGAATAATAATAAAGGAAGAAGGAGCACGCCAATAGTCTAATGTTTAGATACCCCTTCTAGTGAAATGCCAGCGAAAGCTACTTTAGCTCTTCTCAACGTTGAAGTAGGGCACCCATCCTCAACGCATTTATCGCTGTTTGTTGTGGGTGCTGCCTCGCAGACTGATTGACAAAGAGACAAGACAATTCAAAAATCTCGCCAACAAGTCGCCAATCAATCAGATGGAAGCTCTGTTATAACCCTATACCCGGCATTCCTGGATTTTACAAACTGAAACCAAAACACTTACGCTCCTTCTTCCTTTATTATTATTCTATGGTTAGTACCTGCTATGATCTATGTATATACCGAATATCATAAAAATATTTTTACATGTATGTAATAAGTTTGACGTATGCAAGTTTGAAAATTTCAAATGATGAACCATTTAAAAAAATATATATATAGTTAATAATCTTAATTGAGACCTTGATATGTGCTACGTACATATTGCGTTTTATGCAATTCGGTTCATAAATACGTTGTGTAAGTGAAATGCCACCAAAATGGCGAATTAAGTTGAATTATAAACTTGGTTGAGAATTGATATTGTCTATGTACAAATGGAGTTTCAAGAAAATCGATTCACTTTTACAGTGGTTTAAGACTTTCAAATTTTTAAGTGACTACCACTTTTTATTAAAATGAGAAGGTAGATTGAGACAGCAAAAGAACTAAACCAAGAAATCTATAATATAATCCCCCAGTTCAACTTTGATTGGAATTTATTCAATATCTTGGAATTTGTAAACGTAATATATTTTCAAGTAGTCACAATTTAGAAAAAAAAATAGCGATACAAGTTTAATAATAAATTTGTTTGAGACTTTTATATGGCTATACCGGGTGATTCAAAATAGATGTTACAGCGATTATCTCGTAAACTAAGAAAGATAGAAATATACTTCCAATTTCAGAATTAGAGCAAATTAAGAGCAGATTTCAGATAGGTCATTTTTTTTTGTACAAGGGGCTGTATACATATTAAATACAAAATTTAATTTTTATACGGCCCCTCCTATCATGTGACTTATACTTAGAAAAATATTCTCACACCACTCTTTTTTCAATTTTGGCATCTATTTTTCGACGCCAACGGGCTAACTTTAGGGGGTTATCTATGAGATGAGAAAAATTGAAAAAAGATCCTTTATTTTAAAATAGCAACTAAAATCGTTCAAACACATGAAATCAACAGTTTTAAGAATTTAATACAAATTTACATTATTTTATATTGTTAAAAAATTTAATAGTTAAATTTCTTAGTGGGTCACCTGCAAATTAAAACACGTTGAGAGAGGGAAAAAAATAAAAGACTAGCAAAACCATGTGAAATTTCCGCGCTTTATTTTTACCATTTTCCATCATGGTTGATAAATTTAATGACTTCGGCTCTTTAACAATTCCAGCAAGATTGAAAAGTGTTAATGACTTCGATTTGTCTGTCTGTCCATCCGTCTTTCTCTGTGTCCGCGCTCTAATTCCCGTGAATATTTATGGAATTTCCTGAAACTGATATATGTTATTTGAGTTCACTATCGGATGTTCCTTACTGAAAATGGAGTGAATACCTCTGTTAGCTTGTGCACAGGGACACCCGATAGTATTCCAAAGCATTGTGTTTTATGAGAGGTATTTTTATAAACCATATTTTAATACCTTGAATTTATGCGTATATTAATAAAATTGAAATACGTTATTACAGTTTTCTATCGGATGTTTTCTATGGAGTAAACACCATCACTGGTTTGTATACAAGGACACCCGAAAGTATTCCAAAGCATTGCGTTCTATGTGAAGATATTTCTATAAACCAAAATTTAATTACTTTGCATAAATCTTAATGAAATTGAAATATGTTATTCATATGCACAAAAGAATGCTTTCTCTATTGTACAGTACGATTAGCATTAGATTTATAGGGCACACAAAAATATTCAGTTACGTTGGTTATTATTGCACATTTGCTGTTTCGTTTACATTAAACATTTTCTAATAATTTTCAACTGTGAATAAGATTTCAATTTGCATTTTTTTTTTTTATTGTCTGACTGTCCATCTGTACGTCTGCCCGCCCCCACTCTCTGTAAATATTTTCAGAAATTTTCCGAAATGATATATGTTATTCAGTTTTACTATATGATATTCCCTATTTAAAATGGAATTAATTAATTTTCTACAATTGGTTTATGTACAGGAACGCACAAAAAATGCCAATGTATTGTGTTTTGGGACAGATATTCTTATAAATTACATTTAAATAACTTTATACTGTAAAAATCATAAGGAAATTAATATTTATTGTTAATATTTTAAAATAATGTTTTGTATAGAATATGACATGATATAGATGTATAATTCTATGTCAGGGGGGGGGGGGGTTACCGCCCTTCTCAACCCCCGTTTAAGAATAGTGCCTATACTTATCAAAACAAAAATCAAGTCTGTTATCAATTTCCTTGAAACTTGCAAACCTTCATCAACTTTTCAAGTGGCAACAAGATATGGAATCCAAAGTACCAAATTCGCATTTCCTGTAGTTATTACTTTCTCATACCCATAAGGTAGAGAAAGTATTATTTTTGGGCCAAATTTTCGAAAGTGAGTTTTGTTATATTTACAAGTTTTGAGGTCCCTTGAATATGAAAATCGTGTTTTTAGCGGTTGGTCTGTGTGGGTGTCTGTCTATTATCAGTTTATCTCAAGAACAAATAGCAACAGATATTCCAAACTTGGTATTTTGAATATGTATCATGTAGGGATGCTACACTAAACTTTTCATTGAGATGAAGCAAATGGTTCGTGTACAGGGACACTCAAGAATATTCAAATACATTACGTCTATGGGGAAAATTGCAGGTAAGTAGAGTTTAACACCTATAGACTGCACTAAACCAAATGAAATGAATATATATTTTTTTATGCATAAAAACATGCCTCATGTAGAATATGGCAGGGAAATCATTCACTGTTCATTTACAGGGCTACACAAAATAACTAGATTATAATGCGACAATAGCTGAAAATTGATGAAAGTGTCTTTTAGGTTGTGACGTATATTATTACTACAGGTTTATATTAAGATGCACTTTATGGTTTGTACATATTCTTCAAAAGATATACAGGGTTGCAAATATTTAAGCTATAATATTCTTTTTTATTGTTAGCGAAAGTGCTTTACTATAATATTTTACCATGTCCAGGAAAGCTGCTCAGGAATGGAAATGAATTCCTCATAGACGTATGATAAATAATGTATGTTTTTAAGCTAAATATGCATCGCTTGTGTTTTGTACATTTAAACGTTTTAAGGCTTCCTTATTACCAAAGTCAATTTTTTTAAAGTTTTATTATTGCCTGCGTCGAATAATTTCAGGAAACGAATAATTTCAGAAGATCCCCCCTCACACAGAACTAATGATCATATAAAACTCTTCCGAAGCCTGATTTGAATTATTTTAACATAGGTTTACATAATAGTACTCTTTATAAAAAAGTAACAAACCACTTTAAAAAACACGTAGGAAAGCTGCTCAGGAATGGCGCACCCTTTACGAGCACCCTGAAGCTCTTCCTCTGCGGACCCAGTCCGAAGTTATTTCAGCATTTCGCGACTTTCAAGAACTGCTAATGACAGAAGCAGTGAATATTATCAAGTACAATAAAGTTATTAACTCCAAGGATGCTGCATCACTGCATAAAATATGGCACACGTTGTGCTCATATAGAAAAAAAAAATACTGAAAATGATATTGAAATGAAAAAAAAAATATATTGTAACCGTAACTTTAAGAATTTTTTATTGTAACCGTAGCTTTAAACCGTTTGAACTTCTCTTTTTTATATATTGCTGGTTCTATGTAACGAAATTACACCTGATGATGATATTGTTATAATGGGGAAAAGCTTTGTGTCGTTTTTATTAAAAATATTTTATCTACGTGTTTTTTTAAAGTGGTTTGTTACTTTTTTTATATTATATATACACGTGAACTGTTTTCTAATTTTAAACTTTTAATAGTTTTTAATCTTAAGTACTCTTTATGTTACCTCTGAATTTCCAACCTGTATTTATGGTATTAAATTTCAGGGTAAGAGAAAGTCGTGTGAGTGGCACACCAGATTATTTGTTGTTAAATTATGCTGATAATTCATATATATATAGATCAACAAATAAAAATTTACCTTTCGTATTCAGGAGGCCTCAAAATGGGATATTATACAGAAAAAAAATCGCTCTCCAAAAGCTACTTTGTTTACAGTATGGGTATGAGAAATTAATTTACCGTTCTGTGTCAGAAGTGTTCTTCGGAAAAAAAAATGCAGCAAACACTTACACCAATCACATTTAATAATAATAATAATAATAATAATAAAATGTTTACCTTAATTTTGGGTAGCCCTGTATATTGTCTCTAAACTATATACACAAGACTTTGTGTACATAAATTTAGTGTTATATGTAAAACAAGTAACACAAAATGAAATACACTTCCAGCAATTCCCAAGTATAGCTCCAATATATCGAAATACTCTGGGTAACCCTGTAAATGAATGACGAATGGTTGCTATACTACAATCTACATAAAACATGCTTTTATGCGTATAAAAATTTTGTTCTTTTCATTTTGTTTAGGGCAGTCTATACATGTCACACTGTACATATGAGAAATTTCGCTCACAGACGTAGTGTATTTGAATTCTTTTGGATGACCCTGTAAACAAACAATTGTCTGATCGTAACGAATACCTTAGTGTAGCACCGCAATATGATACGAATTTAGAATATAGAATTTGAATTTTCTGCTACTATTTGTTCGTGAGATATTCTAATAACACATAGACACACACACACACACACACACACACACAGAGAGAGAGAGAGAGAGAGAGAGAGAGAGAGAGAGAGAGAGAGAGAGACCAACCGCTAAAAACATGATTTTTGATTTCAGAGGATCTGAAAACGTGCAAATATAACAAAAGCTAATTTTCAGAAATTTAACTCAAAAACAATTCTTTCTCTACACCGTGTATATGAGTAAGAAAATGCATAAAGGAAAAGAAAGAAAAATGAATTTGAAATTTCCCTTTTAGTACATAAATTATTCATAAATTTTATTTGTTAAATTATCAATGAGTATTCTCTTGTGTATTCACTAGGGGAAAGAGAGACATAACAGGTTAAAATAGCCGTCTTTCCCTGAATAATTTCTTTTTCTTTTTTTTTCCCCCAAACGCTAATCAACGTGTGCCTTATTACAAAAGCAATAGTAAATATAATTTCTCGCTTTAGATACAACCCCTTAAGACTTGGCGAAAAATGCTGGTATTTTCAAATTGCAATAACTCAGCGAGATTTTGACTTAGAGAGATGACTTTTTTTTTATTTTGATTGTTAGATCGAGGAGAATATTTTTCTAAATATAAGATATATGATAGGAGGGGCCGTATAAAAATTAAATTTCGTATTTAATATGTATACAGCGCCTTGTACAAAAGAATGCCATATCTGAAATCTACTCTTAATTTGCACCAATTTTGTAATTGGAAGTTTGTTTCTATCTTTGTTAGTTTACGAGATAATCGCTGTAACATCTATTTTGAATCACCCGGTATATATATTGAGTTCAAAGAAATTTGGTTTATAAATACATTTTCTATGTGAGTTCCCACTCATTCGACATTAGAAGAAAAATGGTGGACCAACAATCTCTTTCAAAATATTTCTAATATAAAATCACTAGTGAACTTTGCTTCAGATTGACATACTATTTTGAAATCAGTACGATGGCAAAAATCGGCCATCACACTGGAACAAGATGGTGGATCAAGTGGGCCAACGAAACAAGTTTGCGAATCAAGATAATTAATTAATTTGCTATAAAACCTAATATAAACTACGTATATATCGAATTGTAATTATATCTGTTCTTAAATACGTTTCTTGAAATGTGAATTTAATATATTCAAATAAGCTCCTCTTGGACAATAAACAACAGATCAAGTGTTTATGTGGGAGCTTAATTTTGTATGAACGCCATTTTGATATAAGATGGCAGATAATTTTGATTAATAAAGTTGTATATGATCCTGCATTGGAGTCTATGTGTCGAAATTTCAGTAAATATTTTCTTAAATACTGTTTCTATGATATTAATTTAAAATATTCATGTAGCCTCTATTTGCAAAGAAAGTGACGGATAAGAATCTCCAACAAACTCATCCACGATATGTCTAACAAGGAAACATTCAAAAGGTGTCGACTTTAAAAAATATTGAAAAAACATATATAAATATACATATGTGTGTGATTCTACTCTTCATAAAACACCAGAAAGTGAAAAAAATTATCGGCTTAAATGAGTTACAGCAACCACAAAAAGATATCAAAGGATATCATTTAGCGCTGTTAGGCGATAAGTTTGCTAGCACCGAAATTGCCGTGTACGAACAGAACCGTGTTTTGCTTCTCCGCCAAGTACTCAAAATCAATCGCCTAACAGTGTGAAATCGCCAAATATGCTTAAGTTTGATATTTTTTTGTGGTCGCTGTAATTCATTTCAGCCGATATTTTATTTCACTTCCTGGTGTTATAGGAAGAGCAGAATCGCAAATATTTTTTTTTTCAATATTTTTTGAAGGCGGCACCTTTTGAATGTTTCCTTGTAAGTTAAGTCCACTATTCAAACTTGATTAGAGTTAATTCATTATTTAGGAAGTTATCATGACAAATTTTCAAGTGATATCTTAATTTCAAGTAGCCGCCATATTTAAGTAAGATGACGGATCAAGTTGATTAATTGCTCTGATGGGACTCTGAAAATTTCTTTAAATTTAATGTAAATATTTATCCAGAGTCTCTGTAAAATTCTTAGTTAAAACTGAATAATTGAGATTCTCAATCTTTATTCTGTATTTTTACCTAATTTTATTATTTAATTTTTTAATTAAAATTAAAAATGACTGTTTCAACTTTAGAAAAAACATTCCAAGTCCGAAATATATTCTCACCAATAATTAATTAAATTAATACTTCTTACTAAAATAAATGTATAAAATAAGTTTTTTAACATCTCCGTTTATTTTTTTCTGTAATTTTACGTAAGACTTAAGATAATAGATTACACAGAGTATTCTGTTGAAATTTTTAACAGTGTATATATATATACATATATATATGAAATTTTAAGCAAAATTTAACTTATATTAAACTGACAGTGGTTACTGTGCTCCGTAGCGCTATCTAATTGCGAGAAGAGCCCCAAACTGTGTAAAAAGTTTAAAAAAAGACGGGGATAAAGGATTAAAATAATAATAATAAAAAAAATAAAATAAAAAATTCGAATTTTATCGCTAAAGGAACCAATAATTTTCAACATTTACCGCTGTGGTGCTGTTTTTCTAAATCAAGCTTTTCTCGCTGACAAATTAGCGCGATGTCTCCAATTTCACAATAATAATTGGAAAAATAACAGTGCTTAAAAAAAGTACGCAAACATCAATTTTAAATTATAAATTGCAAAGAGAGCTTTACTTAAAAAAATAGCGCCATATATTCCCCTAGTGGTAAATTTTGGAACTTTATTTTATTTTATTTAGCGGAATCCTTCGTAACCCGTCTTTTTTAATCTTCTTACAAACTTTTGTGACATTCTTGCAAATAGATCGTACTACAGAACATTGTAGACACGGTCAGTTTAATTATGGCTACCCTGTATATGTATATATATATGTGTGTGTGTGTAGCGAGGGAGAGAGAGAGAGATTGATAAACTAAATGATTCCAATTGTTCAATTCTAAAGAAATTAACTTCAAAGATTGGATAATCAAATTCTACATTTATGGCAAGTCCGTTGTACAAATTAAAGTGCAAAATTTTATGCTATCATTTAGAAAAAAAATGGTGAAAATATACGACAATTACTTAAATTTAAACTTCTAAAAGCTCGAGTAATGTCCTTGCGCTTATCTCTCTAAATCGTATTCAGAATGACTCTATGTTGCAGTATGGAACATGAAAATCCCAAACTTGTAGTAAACACACGAATTCAATTACAAAATACCATACATATTATTACATATTATAGGTTCTATTTGCAGACAATATGGTCAGAAGACATAAAATTGACCTAAGCAATGAGATGCATAACGGTTTTCTTGGTATAAAAATACCTGTGCCACAAAGACATACAAAATAAAATGTATAGGATGGGTTTAAAAAAAAATCAGTACATCTTAAAAAAAAAAAAAAAAAAAAAAAATCAGAGATTTAAAACTTGTGTACGTAATCAAAATATCTATCAATTTTCCAGTAGTAACCGAGTAATACATGCAGGAGAATATCTAAAAAATGTTTAATGTTGGAAATGTAAATAAAATCATTAGAGCGATTTAGGTCTTATCTTTTCCGGTTTTCACCAAAATTTTCCAAACTCATGAGTAAACCAGTATTCAAATATCATATGCGAAACAAGAATTGAAATTGAATGAATATGCCAAGTTTGAATAAAATCCTTAGTTTTTTTTTTTTTTTTTTACGCACTTCAGAGACTCAAAATGAACTAACTTAAACTTCAATTTTCTTGAAGTAATAAACTAATACATACAAAAGGTATTCATAAAGGTGTTTTATATAGCAACTTTGAAAAAAATCGTTAAATCTGTTTTTGTGATACAAAGTGATGGATCCTCATCCTGCTTCCCACGAACAATTTCCATTTTCAAGTATTCATTAACTAGGCAAAATCATCTGTACACGGACCTGTCTTAATTATAAACTTAATTATACTTATTTTGGATTCAGGACTCCTTAAAGCATGTAAATCAGATGAAATCGAAAATTTTGACTATATGCAACATTTCCCTTATCTACGGATAGTTGAATAATGGAAGTAAAAATATTATTTCTAGCCAGTGTTCATTAGACCTTAACCATTAAAAATATAACAAATGATTTTTTTTTTATTTATTTAATGTAATTTTCCCATTCTGACAAATAACATTACGACCAAACTTATTTCTGAAACCGCAAAAATTCGGTTTCCTGAATTACGAAACTGAGATAGATTTCGCTTATCACTATAGTTAATTCAACTTATAATAAATATGAAGTCTCAAAATAATGAAACTATAAAACAAATTTTCACTGAAATCTGTCAAAAAATAGGTACGGGAATCTTTCGCGATGATTTGGGCTCGGGAACCACTGCCCGTGGCAACACATAACCGATCGCAGTCAAGAAGAAACCAAAATGCACAAAATGTTTAGTTGTGGTATCTACTGCCATCGGCAGCGTCTTTAATACCCTAACTATCCTGATAGGGGTCATCACTACCCGATACCTTAACATCGGGTAAGGCACTGGTAATTGTAAGGCAATGGCTGGCCACGCTGCCCAATGCCTCAACAGAAGCGTTTTCACACAAACCTCGATTGGTGAAAGAAGAATGACACCTTAGAAGAGTACATTACTATGTTAACAAACGGGATTTTCGCATCGTCCCCAGTGTTGATTCAGGACAAAAATGTTATGTAATTTCTGGCAGCACTGACTATATCGCCTGCAATTGTGCAGCGCTTAGCCCTTTCATCCTCGTTTAATATGCAAAGAAAAATCTGTAATGGAGCGTGATGCGTATACAAATCCAAAGACAGGATCATGGGACATGTTCCATGCAATTAGCCAGTCTGTTCGGTTATTGATTCCATCAATTGTTTGCCCACGATAATTTCTGACCACTTCTCCTACCCGTTAAATGTTTGCTTACGTTGGTGCGCTCACTGGCTGCCGCTTCGCGTATCATCTGTAGCAGCATATCTCTCATTTTTAAATAAGCTGTACCGTTTGAAAACTTTCGATCTTCACACAGCTTTTTTTTCTCTCGGCATGCTTGTTGCAAGAAACGTAACGTTACTTGCAGAGGTTTTTGCTAATTTGTAGTAGAATTTAACGTCGGAACGTTGCTCCAAATAAGACCTTTTGCTAAATTGACGTAAGAAGCTGATAACAGTATTCAATCGATTGCTAATCTGTGTACCTTACTAATATGGCAAAGCGTCATGGGACGTCTCACGCGTGCACAGAGAACCAGATTTACAAACCGCATCGTTACTTTGGTTCACCCGTAAACCAGGCAAGATTGGGGAGGATAGTCCTCGATCTTATTGACTATACTTCGTACAGTCGGTAACAAAAGTGTCCGAACACTAGCAAAAATTCCTATGTAAAAAAAAGTAGAGTTAATACTGTTTTGTTAAATAAATCCTCGCCGAATCCTTGTCTTAGTCAGTCTAAGAACAGGATTCGACAAGGATTTATTTAGTAAAACTGTATTAAGCGTACTTTTTTACATTGGATTTTTTGCTAGTGTTCGGACACTTTTGTTACCGACTGTATATAATTTTTTTTTTTTTTTTTTTTTTTTGCATGCCCTTAAATGTCCTTATGACTGAATGAAACCAAAATAAACGAAGAATAAGGAAACTATATTTTTAAATATTGATTTTCTTGGTTTATTTTTAGATATTTGGTTGAAATTCCAATATAAATAATGGATGAAGAAGTACTTTAGATCTCGTATTTCTTAAGTAAATTTCTTAAATATTTTATAAGAATAAATGTAATATATTTGTTTCTAACTTTCCTTTTTAGAATATCGAAAAATGGAAAAGAATTAAAAAAAGGAAAAAGGAATAAAGAAAAGAAAAACACCCTCGTATAACAAATAAAATGTATATATATATATATATATATATATATATTTAATGAAACTGAAAATGTACTTATTTAATTTAATTTTTTTTTCTGTAAGTATCTTAATATTTCACTGACTAAAAATGTTTAAAAATTTCATAATTAAGAAAACATAACAAATTTAACGGCCCTCTTCACTTACCGTCGCCGGAAGCCCGAGCTAATGTTATTCTACGGGAAATTTTCTTTACAAGTAACTTGTTAACTAATGCATATTTTTAAATTCTGCTTCCACATTCAGAATATTCCCAATAGTTAAATTAACGGACCTTTTTTTTAAAAAGGGCTTTTTTTATTTTATATATATATACATATATATATATATTATTTTGAAATTGTAAAATGGAAAATTTCACATATTGAAAATTCGTATTTTGAAGCTTCAAAATAAAATATAAAAAAATAAAAATAATAATTTTTCATAAAAATGTCCATCAATTTAACAGTTGAGAATTTTCAGAATGTGAAAACAGAATTTAAAAATATGTATTAGTTAATAAGTTATTTGTAACAGAAAATTTCCCATAGAATAACATTAGTTTGGCTTCCGGCGACGGTGGGTGAAGCGGGACCTTAAATTCCTCTTTGGTTAGCAAAAGAAAAAATGATGCAATAATAACGTTGATGATAATAATAATAATAATAATAATAATGATAAGACCGAAATTCATCTTTGGCTGCATTAAAAAAAAAAAAAAAAAAAAAAAAAAAAAAGTTTTTAAATATAACAGCTAAAAATATTTGTTGCTTAATTTCAAACAATAGAACATGCATTAAAAGAAAATTACGAGAGTAATAAATATTTGCAAGTAATTTCATTACTCTGTAAAAATAAATAAATAAATAAATAAATAAATTATATAAAATCATTAAAATTAAAAATAATCAAGAGTTATATATAGAAAGACATATAAAAAAATAAAGTCAAACATAGTTAACACTGCTCGGCATGAAAATTGCCCCCAGCAACCATTTTTGCAAATTCTTTTAAAAAAATGACCTCCTGTTTCCGAATATGACGCCCATTTTGCCCTATCGCCCACCGTTTTTTAGAGACGACCCCTATTTTTATCACTTTTCGGTGATTTTATGGCTATAAATTTGATTTCTAGCGGAGGATAGGATTATTTTAACTGTTAAATATCTTCTGAGGGGGCTACAGAGTTGGAAAATTCTTAAACATGAACATTTGCTGCAAGGGGAAAATTAAGGGGGGAGGGGGTATTTGCCACTGAAATTATGTATTATATTCCTTATGTTTTTTTAATCTATTATTAATGTTATACATTAAAAAAATTTTGTTTCTGTTTTTAGGTGTTAAATTATTTCTTTTTCATTCTCCATATCAAGTTCATGGTCATAAAATTACCGTACAATGATAAAAATTGAGGGGGGTCCTAGAAAATGGTGGGTGACTGGGCAAAATGGAGTCATATTGGGATTCAGGAGGTCATTTTACAAAAGAATCATCAAGAATGGTATCAGGGCTCGAAAAAAAAATGCACCTCAGTGTAAACTCATAAAGCAAATACAAGACATAAATCAAGCTATAAAATGTATTCAATTTAATTTTTAAATTATTACTGCAAACACAGTAAGTGTTTTATTGTATAAAATTGTCTGATTATTTTTTATCTTTTTAATATATTAGAATTAAATTCATGTTTTGTAAAATTGATAAAAGAATAATATAAATGTTCAGTTTCATCAAAAAAGCTTTTCTTTAATTATGATATTAAAACGTAACGGCTAAAAATTTTCTTCTTTGATACATTATTAAACAACATTAAATTGCTTACAATGTATTCATGAAATTTTACACCTTTTGATTGATATTTGCATGTAATCTAGTATTCTGTGAAATAGAGAAATATATGGTAATGTGATCATATACTCTAGTCAGATTTTAATTTTGTAACTCTTGTCTTTCCTCGTAATCTTATTAATTTTCCTCAGTCATTGTGAGAGTGTAATAATGAGTAGAATTCTGAATACTTCTTGAAAATTATTTTCCTCTATTTCAGCTTTCTCATAAGTTGAAATTCCCTTTAATAGCATATACGGGCATAGAAAATGAAGTGAGCTCAAAATATTCTTTGTGAAACAATGTAAATCATTATATGACTTCGGGACTTGTGGACAACATTAAATGGATCATATTATATATGTAATAATGTACAACTTTAAATTATCTTAATTATGTACGACGTTAAAGTCTCTGAAGTATGTTATAAATTGGTGTAAATATTTTCAATATATGACACTAAAAATATACTATTGTTCAGTAGTAAAAATATGTATATATCTTTAAAAGTAGTTATGTGCATGTGTGTAATAAATAGAATAATAATCTAGAAAAATATAAATTTAAGCCTTTTAACTCATTAAAATTCATGGAAATCGACACGATTTTTCTTTTTCTTTTTAATACGAGAGGTTGTTATTTTAATTACACTTAAAAAATATTTACAGTACATTTTTGAAAACTATCTAAATAGTCGGTTCTAAAATGTAAATACATCAGTTATCTGATAACAAGTTTTCACTGCACAAAATTTACAATCCCACAACATTACTCTGTTTATGTTCATCTTATAAAGCTCTAGGTAGAATTATTTCAGAATTTATGATGATTTACTGCTGATATTACAATTTACCTTGCTTAAAATATATATATATATATGGAATTTAGAAATAAAATTTTTATATAATTGTTAGATTTCTAAAGATATATACATTTATGTAGTTATATCCGTATACGTTATATTTTCGTCTTTTTTCTCTGACTCTTCCACCACTATTTTTAAACAGAAATCTTCTATAGTACGTTTCTACGGTCAGTTAACCATTTTATGGGCGACATAATTCAGCTCATTTAAATTATACTGACGCAAGAATTTACGAACACAAATAAGAAAAGAAATAAATGATCTTTCTGCTGAGGTATAATAGTGATATTTTGTTTAAAACATTCCGGGATGAATATTTGGAATTTCGTCCCTACAGCGAGTACACTGCGGCGAAAGGTTAAAAATAAAATTACTATATAAATATAGTGGTGGGAGAATCGGGGAAAAAGGCGAAAACTTATCATGTATGTATATAATATGTGAAAATGTTATAAGTCTAATATTTGAATTCAAGGTATTTTACAGCCTTGGGTTTCTACCTTTCACAATCTGAAGTTTATTTATGAGGTAAATTTTTATCTCTTGGTATACTACGCCGCTTTTATAATATATTATTAACCACACTTGGTTCGATCACAGGACTGAATATGAAAAATAATGAAGTTTACATGAAAATTAAAAAACTTTTTTCTTTTCCTTACTCAAATATATAAATAAAACTGCTCCATATTCATAGTGTAAAACACTAAATATTTGTCTGAGATATTAGACACATAAACGACATAGAATATATAAATAGTAAATAACATAACAATCAAAAAGTGTTTAGTTATATCCAACTGCCTTTAACGCTATTTAGAATTATAACATTTTAATAAATAAAAATACTAAAATTTAGAAAGAATCAACTATTTAAAAATCTTAAATACAATTTTTTTTACATTAAAATATTTGTTTCAAACCATTAATTCATTTAAAGTGACCCTAGAATAAAACTAAATTTGACACTTTTATCAGAAAAAAATATATATATATATATTCATTCGTCACTAGCTAAAACGAGATTATTTTAATTATAAACTTCCAATTTGAAAATATGAATAAATTATAACTTTTATTTATTTATTTATTTATTTTTTTATCTCTCTCTCTTCAAATTCTTTTTTTTTTTTTTTTTTTTTTTTTTTAGTCTTAAATTAATTAAGATGAAAAAGAAACTCATAATGTAATATTGTTTAGAGAATTACACTCAAGAGCATAGTTTCGTAGTTAAAATTTACTAAAAAAAAATCTGGGGTGACTCCACTCGACTTTCCGAACATTGAGTAATTAACAGTTTTGTAGATAAAGTAAACAAAGAGGAGTTGTTAAACAAACAAAAGAGAGAAAACCATAATAGAGTGTAAGTATTTTTCTTCATATATTACACGATGTTTAGTTTTATTTAACGCTACTGAACTTCGAGCTCTTAGATCATAATGATAAAGAAATTTTCGTTGTGTCCCTGTAAAAACTATAAATGTTAGATTCACAAAAGTGCTTATATTTAGTGCAACAGTGATTTATAATATTCATATAAATTTTCAGCTCAATTGAATAAGGCGTTTAGATGCTATCACACTTTTAAAAATTTGGTCCCGTAGGCCATAATGATAAAGAATTTTTCTTTGTGTCCCTGTAAAAACACTATAAGTGCTAAATTCACCAAAATCTATACAGTTGGTGCAAGTATGACCTTTAACATGTGTACAAAATTTTTGCTCAGATTAATAAAGCATTTAGACGCTATCGCACTCTTAAAAATTTGGCCCCATAGGCCATAATGATAAAGAATTTTTCCTGGTGTCCCTGTAAAAAAACTATAAGTGCTAGATTCACCATAATCTATAGGGTTCGTACTATGGTGACTTACAATATACGTACCAACTTTCAGCTTATTCGAACAATGCGTTTAGGCGCTAGCGTGTTCACTCACAAACATACACACACACATACGCACATACACACACACATACAAACATCATCGTAAAAATAGTCAAAACGATCTCAGGGGACCTCGAAACGTATAGAAACATCAAACTCTCAAATTCAGATTTTTGACATGATTACAATACTTTCCTCACTATAGTGTTCGGAAAGTAAAAATAAACGAATTAGGTAACATTTTGAATCTTTTACTTTTATCACAGCAAAGTCTTTTCCAATTGTGTTTAGATTTTTTTTAGCTTTTAAATACTTTGTAAGTTTCGTAAAATTCTTTACTTTATTAGAATGATTGTAGAAAAATAAAAGAAAGATCTCTTTATACCGAACGTGTTTACAAAATTTTTAGAAGTTTGATACTAATTTCGACAACTTCTACCGGAGCAAAAAATCTTAAATGATGATTCCGACTGGCATCCTGAGGACTGAAAGCGTGAATTGTATATATGGTGAGTAATGATTTTTTTTTTCTTCTATTCGAAGTATTTCTGTTTAAAGCAGACATATCAAAATTTCACTTTACTCTGTAGCATTTTTAGTACCCGCTTTCTTTTCACAAGCACTTCCCTTGAAGGGTATTTTTCTTCTGATTTAATCGTAATTAAACGTCGGCCGTGTTGCCAATATTTTTTTGTTTATTCCGGAGCATTTTTAGCCCCACCTTTATTTCAAACTACTTTTATTTTAAGAATAACCGTTCCTTATTTTAAGTAGATTCGAATAAATTATTCAAAAATAAAGTGTTATGAAGGTGGGGCGAAAATACTCCGTAAAAAATTAAAATATCAGCAGTTATGTTTTGGAGAAAAATTTACTACAAACAAAGCGAGAAAATAGGGCGAATACTAGCAATGCTGTGGAATAAATGAAAAAAAAAAATTCGCAGGTATGTTTAATATAGTAAAAATTTTCTACATATTATGTTTAATATATTACAGTCAGATAATTATTCACAAATTTTCAAACGATTAGTCAAGTTTAAAATTACTGTATAAAAATAGCAGTATTCAAATTTGCTTTTGAGATAACCACGATTACAATATCATGGTTAACATTGTCCCACAATTTTTCCACCAATATTATTATAAATTTAACATTAATTTCTTGAATCGTAAACTGCTAAATCATCATATTTCTAAAAATTTCTATTTCAGGAATTTAATAGTAATGTCCATTTATTTAAAGTTATATTTACAATATGATATTTTCAATTTAATTTAGAAATTTATTCATAAAGTCTGAAAGTTCATTTCGGAAAATTATGGCGTGGAAGGCTGATTTTTTATACCAACTATGTGAAAAACCTAGAACCAGGAATCGAACCCGGGCCTTCTGCTTTACATGAGTATGCTCAAACCATCGAGCTACCTGGCTGATTACCGAAGAAATGCGAAAAATGCCTAGCTGGTAATCAGCCAGGGTAGTTCAATGGTTTGAGCATCCGCACGTAATGCGGAAGGCCGGGGTTCGATTCTTGGCTTTGGTATTTTTCACATAGTTAGTAAAAATATCAGCCTTCCACTCCATAATTTTCAGAAATGATATTTTCAATTTAAATAAAAATATTTTATTTTACTTGTGTCTAAACATTAACAACTCCTCTTTCTTTGCTTTATCTACAAAATTGTTAATTACTCAATGTTCGGAAAGTCGAGTGGAGTCACTCCAGATTTTTTTAGCTCGCGGCATGTCGACTACGAAGCGTTATCATTTGCATAACTTAAGTACTTAAAATCTGTGACATCATCGATTTTAAATTTGCTTATGCCAGAAAATATTCACAGAAACTCATAATCGTGTCTAAACTTTTGCGACAAGCAAATTTCCATTTTTATCAAAAAAATTAAAATTATTGCAAATCAAACGACTGTCTTTTTATTATAGCATTTTAAAACATATTTTAAATATATATACAGATTTTTGTAATTCTGACGACGTAATTCTAAATTTTAAAGATGAAAACGTCATTGTCTAAACTTTTGCGTCGCACTGTATATATATATACACCGTATTGGTGTAAAAGCAAATATTACAAGTTTAATTAATTAAATAATTACTAGATACTCTAGTTTAAATGTACTTTGTATGGGTTATAAATAAAATACTTCTTGAGTGAAACAAGAAAAAAAAAAAACGAAGAATGTCAAGTTGTCTTTTTGATGTTTTGACAAATTAGTTTTTAATGATCCCATTGCTTTTTTTTTTTCCTACTCAAAGAAAAAGAAATTAAAACAATCTACATAGTATAATTGTAACTAAAAAAAATCAGAATTACATTAAATAGTTAATGGTTGTTTTTTTTTTTCTTCTTAAATGCGACAAATATAACATATAAAATATTTTTTACTGATTTAAATTTGCTTGTGACAAAATTGTGAAATCAATTGTGACATAATGTTAACAAAAAAAAATAATAATTTGAAATAATTTTTTTTCTCTTTAATATTTCTTGCAACAGCAGAGGTAAAAAAAGTTTTTACATTAAAAAAACAATAATAATATCGGAATACTTAATAATAAGCAACAAACAAATCTAATTATTTTAATTTTTGAAATAGGTGAATTTCCAAGCATTCTATTGAAACAGTTTTTTTTTTCTGTCTTTACATCTCTTTTTTTAGATTATTTGTTATTATTATTATTAAAACACTGAATTATTAAGTTACATGAATGTTATAGCAGAAATTATTCTTACTAATAAAATAAAATATAAACTTACTAGAAGAAAAAAAAAACTTGATTAAAATAATAGAAATTGTAATTCTTAAAATAAGTTCCTCAGTTTATAATTATTAGACATTTAATCTGTTTCCTTGAGTGTTAGAGAAACGCTCTGAATATTTTAAATAGATTTTTAAAAATATTATAAAACAAATGCTGTTATATTCCTAAACAAGTTTCTAACTTATCAAAATGTTTGTTTACTTACAAAAAAGAAAATGGGATTTTATCAAACTTTAAAATTAATGTAAACTGTTATTAAAAAAGCACGTTTACAAATTAGGAATTTATTTGAAAAAAAAAAATCCTTCAACTTTAAAGTACTTTTTCTTAATTAAATATTTAGTATTTCAGCATTTCAAGTGTAAATATTAGTAATTAAATTGAAATTATTTCTTTGAGTTAGGCTTTATTAAATTATTATTCGCTATATAAGTGGAAAGATTAAAAAACATCCTTCAATAAAAAAAAAAAAATAAATAAAAAAAATCGAAAACTCTCATAATTTGTTTAAAGGTATATTTGTAAATGCTTTTTACATTCTCTTACCCATAGGGTCGAAAAAGTATTGTTTTAGGGTCAAATTTTCGAAGGTCAGTGTTTGTTATATTTACATGTTCTAAGGTCCCCTGAATACAAAAATCATGTTTTTAGTGAATGGTCTGTGTGCCTGTCTGTCTGTGTGCCTGTCTGTGTGTCCGTGTGTGTGTTATCAGCATATTTCAAGAACAAATAGTAGCATACAGTCCAAATTTTGTATTCTAAATGTGTATCATATAGGGATGCTACACTAAGCTTTTCGCTGAGATGAAGCGAAGAGTTCATGCACAGGGACACTCAAAGGTATTCAAATACATTACGTCTATGGGGGAAATTGCAAGTAAATAGAGTTTAACATCTAAAGACTGCACTAAACAAAATGAAAGGAACATATATTTTTTGTAATAGAGATAGTCAACTGGGAAAAAAAATTGTGTATGTAGGAGCCTCCCCTACCCCTTGGGGGGGGGGGGAAGTCCGCCCTCGAGGGGAGTAAATTTTCATGATGGGTATCTTTCAAAAGAACTCGTCAGTACCTTTAAAACGAATGGTTGAACCATCGATCTGCGATAAATTTAAAAAACAGTTATCAATATTTTTCATTTTTAACATTTTTTTTTTTTTTTTTTTTTTTTTTTATGTAATATTGAGAATAAATTCAACTTCTTTTGGTTATTTAGTGTTATACTACTTCTCTTATATGGAAATCGTCTGCATTACCATAGAAGATAATCTTTTAAATAATAATTTTTATTAATGTATTTTTACTGAGTGAATTTGTATAGGAAAATATAGAAGAAAGTCGTGTGGTGGCCACAACACACTAGTTATTTATTGTTAGTGGATGTACTTTACTAATAATATTTTACCATTTCCAGGAAAGGTGTTTGAAAATCGAAATAAATTCCTCATAGAGATATAGTAAATAATGTATGTTTTAAGCTAAATATTCATCACTTGTTTTTTGTATATTTACACGTTTTGAGGCTTCCTGATTACCATAGTCAAGTTTTTTAATGTTTGATCTTTGTCTCTGTCTCTTAGAGTAACTTAAAAACGAATAATTTTAGGAGATACAAATGTTGTATTTTGAAGTTAATACAAGTTTTTTGCTGGAAAGTTTGATCAAGATTCATAAGTTTCAAGGATTGTTGCGTGTGAAAATTGTCTGTATAATTTTAAGTAAACTTTTAATTTTAATAACAGAAGTAAATTCTATATAAATTTAAGTGCATTAATAAAAGGGAAGGTTAAGAAGGGCGGCAGCCCCCTTCACACAGACAGAACTAATTATCATATAAAACTCTTCCGAAGCCTAATTTGATTTGTTTAACATAGGTTTACACAACAGTACTTAATGTCTTATCTCTTAATCTACAACCTGTATTTATAGTATTAAATTTCAGGGTAAGAGAAAGTCGTATGAGTGACACACCAGATTATTTAAAAGTTATTTAACACAGATATTTAAATTATGTAAAATGCTATAAATAAGGTCATTAGTAATAAATTTCAATAGTTTTTTTTTTTTTTTAACAAAACTAGGGAGCTCTGCCCCCTGCTCGCTCCGCTCACCAAACCCCAAAGGAGGCTTCGCCGCCACCCGACTCACTTTACTTATTAACACATGCAGAACTCTGCCCGCATATTCGCTGCTTTGTTTCACTAAAAAGGAATAATAATAGTGCATATTACAAGACAAAAGCAGAAAATTATTATGAAAATCCTCATATTCAATGTCAAATTGAAATATATAATATATATATATATATATATTAATAGAATGAAAATGATAATATCTAGACTATTTTGCATTACAGCTTTAGTATATGACCATTTTTATTTCTTTTTTACAACCTTAAATCCGGACCACGGTACCCCAGTCAGTAGAGCGCCGAGCTCGTTATTGGAAGCTTGTGGGTTCTGTTCTCGATCTGACCAAAGACCGTTGTGTACACTAATGGTGGCTGGTGCATGTAAAATATGTCGTGGCCACATTATCCTCCGTGTTCCCATCAAAATTGTATTTCTGGGAGCCACCGAAGCTGGGGAGCTATCCCCTTCGTGTATGACCAAAACTGAGGAGGCATGCCTCCGGAAAATCCGTAGGGGTGCGTCCCAGACCGTCGCCAATTATCCATAGCGCAGTAATGGTGCGACGTCAATCACAACCTACCTAATTATCTACCTACCTACAACCATGGATCACATATTAATTTATTAATTTTCCCATGGAAGAAGATTAATTTTCTAAAAGCAGAGAAAAAAAGTTGATATTTATTTCTTTGTTTTTTACATCCATGGTTTCGGGCCGCGGTACCCTAGTCGGTAAAGCGCTGAGCACGTAATTGGAAGATTGCCGATTCGATACTTAAGCCGGCAAAAAGCCATCGTGCACACTAAAGGTGGCTGGTGCACATAAAATCTGTCGTGGTCGCAATGTCCTCCATGTTCCCATTCCCACTATACCTCTGGGGATCACCAAAGCGGAGGGGGATCTCCTCCGTGAAGGTTCAAAATTGTGATGAAATGTCTCCGGAACATGTCTAAGGGTGCGTCCCAGACCGTCACCAATTACCCATAACGCAGTATTGGTGCGACGTTAAATTCAACCAACCTACCTACCTGCGTAAAACCATGGATCATCTTTTAATTTTCTCGTGTAAAATGACTTCATGACAGAAGAACAACGTCACTGGGAGAAACTTTTTTCAAAATGAAAAATAGAGTACCTTCATAAACTTGTCGTTTTTAGTTAATAACTTCTTCAATTAAAATGATAAAAATTTCTAAGCGGCTGAAATGTCCTCCTTGGAGTAGTCGGAACACAATGATACCTCTCAGGACGCGAAGGACCCTGCTCTCCGTTAGAAGATGCTGTTGCAGCCAAAAAAAAAAAAAAAAAAAAAAAAAAAAACACGTCAGTTACAGTAACTTTTTTTTAATATACCGAGAAAATTTAAATTATGTAATTGACATTAAACAAAAGCAGCTTATAAAACTTAACTTATTACTACTTATTACCACTACCCATAATTCCTTATTACTACTACTTATTACTATTTATTACTACTTATTAGCAACTTATTTCTATTTCTGTTGCTCATTTGTTAAATAAACTAGTTTTGAGGCTTGAAGCTTCTTCCAGTCATTTTTGGAGATTTAATTTCCTATAGAAATTAAAAGTTATTTGAAAATTAATTATTTTTTTTTTAAGTGAAAAAGTAACAGCAGGTAGATTTTTGCTATTCTTTGATTTAGGTAAGAATTTGTTTTGTATTTTAGAAATGAAAACTTAAAAGATAAATTATCTAATTGATATTTTGAAATTTTAAATATAAAATGTTGTTCTTTAACGATTTTTAATTATATTTTTAGAAAATCAAAAATTATCCTTTTTTTTTTTTTTTTTTTTTTTTTTTATTATTATTATTATTACCGGATATAAATTACGTTATACTATGGATTTTAATTTACCCACATAAAATTTACCCACATGAAATTTACCCACATGAACCCATAAACAAAGCACTCCGAACTAATAGATGAGGGGTGCTGAGTTCGAAACCAGGTTGTGCTAATTGACCTAAATATTCGAAAATTCCTTTGATTTTGTCCGAAACTTGCATGGATACATTGTAATATCCCTTAAAAGATCCCCGCAGGGCAATATTTCTAGACTAAAGTCCCTAAAATATTCTTCAACTACGTTTCTAGGGAACATGGGACATTCTGAGCATGTGGACTCAACGAGTTCAGTATTAAATTATAGTTGATAACTTTAACACAAATAAAAGGAGGTACTTGAAGTTCTTGCAAACGTTTTCGGTATGGGTCCCCACCCTCATCAGGCTAGCTTCTCAGATGGTAACGCTTCTGAGCTATTCAACTCCAGCCCTTTCCTATCATCTAATTAGATGTCGAAACTTGCTATGGATATGAACGGGTGGATCGTTTTGGTTGCAATTGCGCATGCTTTTGATAATTTCTACCACTTCGCGATTGACGGCGTAATGATAACTTTCGCAGTTTGCGAGTTTTTTAATGTTCGTTTAAATCGCTTAAATTTTATTTTCAGTAATCTCTGCTATAAATGCCCTTGTCTTATACACAAATACATACGTAAATAGACACCCCGATAATCATTCATTCTCATGTTTGTACCGATTCCATACATAAACTTTATATGAAAATTAAAATTAATTTGACCCACAGTCAGCTTTCTCCAAATCCTTCTCACAGTTAGTTGATTATGCTAGCAATAAATAGCTAGGAGAAATTTTGCGCATTCTTCGCGCAAACCCTATTGGAGTTCTCGACAAAGATGCTCGTTTTCTGGACATTCGTCGCATGATATAATTAAGAATATCAACATGTGTTATGTGAGTTTCATATCAGGTGATAGGCTATTCCATGGGAGTTCCTGGGATCCATATTTCGCCAGCCAAGTATAGGTGTTTTTGCAAGCTAGCACAGAGCTCTATTTTACATAAAAACAATGTATGTTTTCTTATGTAAATCACCTGAAAATATTAAAAACTTAAATTGGTAAAGCATTTTGCATAGTTTTAACTGCTCCCTTTTAAAATGGTCAGCTCGTCAAATACTACAAATAGCACCTTATGCGCACACAGACACACACACACACACACACACACAAAAAAAAAAATACTTTAAGCAATTCAGGTTGAACTTTTGAGTAGGAAATTACTGCAGCAATACATGAGTCCACCGAAGGAATATCGGTTTTCCCCCCCTTTTTTTTTTATCAACTGTAGTAAGCAGTATTATATGCCTCGCAGTTCTTAAACGGAAATTGTATTGGGTAATTTATCTTATAAATATAAATCTATTCACTCGAATATTTTTGACATGTTTGAAGTCGTTCTCCGAGAATTCTTTCAACTAACCACTTGACTGCCCTTATCTGTCGGTGTTTTGACACTAATTGTAGTCAATCTGAGCATAGAGTGATAGTTTTCTTCTGGTGTGTTTCTTACTGAACGATCACACGATTAACGTTGTATTGCTGAATATATAAAGTTCAGTACGAAACAGAGTACGATTTCCCATTGTCTTGAAGCTTATTCATGTTGTACTACTCTACGCTCTCATAAAAAATCATTCATTTCCTTGGCGTTTTTGCCCTGAGATCTACTTCTTACATTAAGCCGTTATAATACTCACATTTAGTAAAAAAGACAGCGTAGTCAATTAATTCGCTGCAGTGCATTCCCATTTCATCAAAATACAGGGTATCTCTTTACTTATGATACGTCTTTTTATATGTTGACGGACATTCAGGAGTTAACATGGACACACAAACCCCCGCAGGCTTGATAAAATAGCTTACCACAATTTTCCTATTTAAAAATTGATGGAAGTTTATTTAAATTTTTACTTAGCATTGTAGTCTCGTGTAGTTTTATCCGTAGTTGAAGGATAATATATAAAACGGTTTCTGTAAATGTTGTGCATTGTGCATTATTATAATTAGTTTACAGAACTACACAAATAATTTTTATACGTTATGTGTTATGCATAGTAGTTACACGTGATGCAGAATTATATGTCATTACAGATCTATACGTTCGTAAGAAATGAATTAACATTATAAAGTTAGATAAGATAAGGTAAAATGCAAGATAAATATACATATCTGTTTACTAAAAAATAAAATACAAATAAGATGTTCAGTCTCTAATGTGATATATACTTTAAATAAAAGCATATTTGTTTACTCATGATACATAATTTTAATACATTTATAAAAGAATACATATATATATAAGATACATTTATATAAATAATTTATGATACTTTTACATACAAATGGAACATTCTATGATATATCAATGTAAAATTTCAAAAACAGATAGCCTTTAAATTGTTATTTAGAAAATATTGATATTTTTTATAAAAATTTTACAAAAATCTGTTGACTTATTTGAAATCATATTTTTCAATCGGAAAATTGTAGGTATTAGGAGGAATGGCTTATACTCAAACTTCTACATCTTTCTTGCACAGATTTTTCAAACTTGTATATGAACTTTAAATCATACAGATTTCCAAGTTTTGAAAAACAAGTTTTATATCTGATTCAATAATTCAAGTTCCTTAGGATGAAAACTCAATATTTTGTACGAACTTTGAAAATGGGAAATATTTTTTACTAAAAATTTTTTAATAAAATATTGAATTTTTTATTATTTTTATTATTATTATTTTTTTTTTTTTTTTGTGTGTGTGTGTACAATAAACGTTATACCGGTATATATTAAAAAGATATATTAATAACTAAAGATGTTGAATTACAAGGAATCATCCTATTCTAAGATGAGAAAATAAATAGTTGATGTGCAGTGTATTTTAAAGTGTCAATTAGAACGGCAAATTCTCTTTCTAAAAAAAAAAAAAAAAAAAAAAAAAAAAGAAAGAAAGAGTTTTTGCAAATGATATCACTTTCACTGGTTGTGAAATATCATATAACTATTCTAAATCATACATTCAGTAATTAAGACATCTTAAAATATTATTTTTAACTTGAAGTCCATGTTTTCTGTATTTCCTCATGGAATTTATCTAAGATAAAACAGTTATTTGACAGATTCTGTTTGATTACGTTTGATTTTGATTTTTGAGAAATCATTAATCAATTGTTATTTATCAATACTATTATTAACTGTTAAATTTTAATCCTTCACAAATGTTATGTTTATACTTTTTTTCATATCATGGGAAAATAATTTCCATTCATCTCGGAATCAGATATCATTTTTAACCAAAATTTCAGATTCCTTACATACGTTAGTTTAAAGCATTATGTTTAAAAAACTTATCGTTTTTATAGGTATTACAGCAATCTAAAGTTTAACATATTTATTTTAAAACATTAAACATAATCTTTTTTCATATGTCTGAGTTGACCATTTCACAGAAGTCAATAGATAGATAGAGGGTAATTAGTAAATTAGTATATTGGTAATATTAGATGGTATATTATTAAAAGTATCGACGTTAAAGTATCATTTCAAATTATACTAATATTGTAAATTTAAAAGGAAATAAATTTTACACAATTATGTGGAAATCAAAGACATTTAGCATAAGTTACCAATATTTTCAATTTTTTTCGTAGCATTGTTTGTGACCGCCTTTCTTTTTTACCACTTTTAATGCAAAGTAACATCCTCCAATATGTAATTATGATTAAATAAGAAGAAAAATAGTCTTCAGGAAAATTGGTATGAATAATAGGGGTAATTACAGTACTATTGAACAAATTATAAACGTTGGCAGCTATACCGAGATTAGTCACACTTAAAATCTAATTTCATCAAAATGAAAATGGGAAATTAATTAGATTTGTGTATATTCTTTCTAAAAATTCTGAAGTGAGAATCGCACTCTTAAAAATGCGATCATTGTTTCGATAGAAATAAACGGTAAGAAAACATTATTGTAACCTCTCTACATTTCATTAAAAAAAAAAAAGAAGAAGAAGAGGAAGAAAGAAAAAAAAAATGAAAAAAAGGGATAAAATCCCATCCAGGAGATTGTTGTGTGTGTGTGTTAGGGATTATGGCCGATTGACAACACTTGGGTCCTAGGCCTGAGGGGAGGGCCTTCCGTGGAGGTCTTTCTAAGGGGTCCTAGCCCGTATTTACGCAAGTTTCGGAGGAAACCACGGAAAACTCCGAACGGCTAGGTCGACGAGCGCGACCGGGGATCAAACCCGGCACCTCACGTCTACCAGCTTTGAGCGCAGAACCGCTCGGCCGCTGGTGGGCCCCATCCAGGAGATTGAAATGCCATTACCGTGTCATTTCATTTCGTTATTGAATCATTAAGAACTGACAATTGATTACTAAATATGTGTACATCTTGGTCTAGTCGTAAAGTTCTACCTAGTAATACAGTATGCTCAAGTTCGGTGGACAACAAGATCAAAAGTGCAAGTATTCGCAGGCCTAGTGTTTTCGCGCTGATAATCACCATCCATTTAAGGGGTTACATCCAGTTGTAATTTTCAAAAAATCGATTTTTTTTTACATATTTTGAATTTACATATATTTGATAATATTGTCTGAAAATTTCATATCGATCCGGCAATTAGTTTCGGAGAAATTTGCATATTTGTAAAGACGTCTCCGAACGTTTTAAAGTAGGCGGAGCGTAAACCAGAGTAGCAGCTGTTTTTCATTATCCCTATGCCCTTGTCCATGCTTTTCATAATGTTTTGCTTCTTAGAATAAGAATATAAAAGGTTTATCTTATATCTGAGAGCTATATTTAGAAATTTTAGGTATACAGTAAGTAATGAAAGTTATAATCAGCTGATATGGAAAATAACTCCCAAAAATAATCCCATGTGGCTCTAAAATCGTTGAAATTGCTGCTTATCTTGCTGCCGGCATGTTCAATGAAGGAAAAACATCTCTTCTATACTTCATGAACGCAATGGGACTATCGCTTGGGCCTAATGCCCATGCCTATGTAGAAAAAGAGGACGCAGAGCGCATCTTGATCTCTGACGCACGAGCGCAAGGGAGCACGCGCGAGGGGAGAATGTCACCTAGACAACAACAGTTGGCTGTACTAGAAGCAAATGATGAAGCAGAGGGTTCCTCTTATGGTCCTGGAATAGATGACTCGATGTAAGTAGAAAAAAAAAATTTAACTTAGTTTAAATGGTTCCCAAAACTTTAAACGCGTTTATCTCGAAACGGTGTTTTCAACGTCGGTGAGCAAAATTTCTCCGAAACGGCTGGACCGATTGACTTGAAATTTTGACACGATTTTCTTAGATATTTTTGTCAGGTGATCGTAGGAATAAGGTTTCTGATAATAATTTCGATTTTTTCAGCCACTTTCAAGTGTAAATTTTCATGAAAAAAAACGATGTTTTTTGGGGGGGAAGCCGCCATTTTGTCAAAAATCAAAATTTTGACTATTCCTACGATCATTACCTGTATTCATCTATCCTAAAAATAAATATTTTGGTTTCTTTCATTTCAGATAATTTGGATCAGAGATATCTTGCTCACCGCCAGACACCTTTTTGTGGAAGTCCTCTAGGAGATCTACTACAGGAACAGCGAAACCCAATATTTTTGTAAACTCATCACGAATTCTTAACATACATTAAATTTGCTATATGTATATGTATTGTATATATTTCTTTAATAAAAGGCCTCTTCACAAAAAATTCACAAAAAAACACGTTTTTTCGTGCATACAACTGGATGTAACCCCTTAAACCGCTGCAATGTATATGCATTTATTATAAGCATAGATAAACGAAAAATATTTTTTCTCTCTAAAAAAATACTGTCAATTTATAGTAGAATACATTTTTTGGAAAAACTTATATTTTCTTTTGACAAATAGAAAATTCTTTACATGACAGTGGAACCGTAAATATTAATCTTTTACATATCGATATACTTTTACTTCACTGTAAAAAAAAAAAAAAAAAAAAAAAAAAAAAAAAAAGAGCAACTTTCAGCAACAATATTGAGGCACTTGTCACAACTATGTTGAGAAATGTTACGAGCTGTAACTGTGTTACAGTAAAACTGTAACAGTAAAAACTATGTAACAGCTGTATCAGCGCGTTACGCAGTTACAGCTGGTAACATTTCTCTGCATGGTTGTGGAAAGTAAAATGCCTCAGTATTGTTGTGTAAAGTGGCATAAAATTTTTTACAGTGTTCATGTCAAAAAGCTTCACGATGAAGTTTCCTTTGTGCATTTTCTTTTAAATTTCTCGGGCTAGGACTCGTTAGAAACATCCCCAAGGAAGGCCCTTCTCCTTAGGTCTAGGACCCCAGTGCAGTCAATCGATCTCAATCCAAAATACCAATACCAAACTTTCTGACACCAAAAAGTTCATGTATGTATATCTTAAAATTAAATAAAGAATAAATTTAAAATGGTAAACTTTTACAGATTATGCTCATATTAAGTAAAAGCTATATGGATTCATTATTATAATAACAACTGAATTTGGCGTAAATAATATATTTTCCTTTAATTCATTTGAAGAAAACGCTAAATACTATTATGTATCATAAATTTACACAACTCTCACCTACATCTATCACAATAATAAATATGAAATTATAGGAATTGAATGAATATCGAAATATATATTGCTAATATTTGAACTTTTAATTAAAATTTTTAAGTTTTTAAATTCATTTTAAATGTGAAACTCATCTACATATCAAAATCAACTTTATTAATATAATTAAAGTTGAATAGAATTTTACATTTATTATACTTTTTTTAAATTTGAAAAAATGCTACGGGATAAAGTAATGCAATTATATTCACAATGTTTGAGAGTTTTCGGATAATCAATCCATATTTATATTTTTTGAAACTTAATTAAAATTATGGTTAAAACGCAATAGTTGTATTACAGAATAAGATTCTAATTTATGTAAATCATTCATTTCTCTCCTCTTTAATTAATTGTGTAGTCTCGTTCCATAAACATAATAAATTCAAGAACTCGTATCTCACTGTAATGCATTCAGAAATAAATATGCTTCGGCTTGATTTCCCTTGAAACATACCGCATGAATACAAGGAGAAAAGCGGATTATTTGTTTCAAACAAAGCGAATGTCCTTTCATCTCCACTATTATCACAGTTTACAATTATTTAATAAATTATGCATGACTGCATATGTTAAGTTACATTACTTAAATAAATATCATGTGAATCCATGCCTAAAATTTATGCCTCTTATGATAAATGTAATAAAATTTTATCATTAAATATGTATTTTTATTCAAATTATAAAAATATTGTGTGGTGCCTCAATTTCTTTAAATAATATATAAAGGAATTAACTATGTAAATTATCCATGCATGAAAAACACAAAATATATTCAAAGGGGTAAAAGTTTGAGAAAAAAAAAATGTGCATAAGATGTGAAATAATTCACTTTTTCTTTGCTGAATTAGAAAACGCAAATAAACATTTTCAAAAGTTTTTATTCCGAGAAACAATATTTATATGTGTTAACATTTCCATCAGATTCAATAAATGTAAAGAAAAACTTGTATTACAAAGGATATATTCGATAGCAATACTTTAAAAAGGTAATATCTTTTAAATTGGCAGTCAATGGTTTTCATGTTAGCATAAGTTTTAGTTTTATTATACGAGCATTACTGAATCTTTATTTTATTTTATTATTTATTTATTTATTTATTTATTTTATTTTATTTTATTTTATTTATTTATTTATTTATTTTATTTCATTTTATTTTATTTATTTATTTATTTATTTATTTATTTATTTTTTGGGAGGGGGGGGGGCCTCACTGTTTTTGCTAAATTTCGGAGATGCTAAAATTTTAAATTTATTTAGTGCGACGCGTCGTACTATTTCTTTCATATAGCGTCGTTAACAATTTTTATGTATCCCCTTCAATAAATTTGCGAACACTTTTGCTTTTATCTAAATATATATAGTCTGAAAGTATGTAATTGTATCTATCTGGATTAATAGATTTTATCAAAAATTGGTACATATATTAATAAGGAAAAAAATCTAGCTCTTTATTTTCTAACTTTTTATTTTCTAGTTCAGTCTCAAAAGATATTGAATGAAAACATTATTTTAACAATAAAATTATTAAAAAAGAAAAAAATCGATGCCAAAAATAAAAATAAATAAATAAGTATGTATATATATATATATTGTGTGTGTGTGTGTCGAAAAAAAAATGAGCATGCAAGCACTTTTTAAAATATTTAAAATTGAGCAAAATCGTACTAAAGAAATGGATCAACTTCAGTACAAAATCACTAGACGAAATTTGAAATTTGGCACCGATGAAACAAAGACATTTCTCTCGAAGATCGTTATTTACGCAGTCGTGATAACCATTTAAAATAATCGCCGAATTGTCAACAAAAATATAAAAGCCATCAAGGGGCTCCTATGCTAAAGCTAAACCAAAGAAAGTTTCAGAAATGAATAGAGTAACCGATGCTATTGAATGAAACACAGTTACTGCATGACTTTATGTGAAAGAATGTACTAAAATTAGTCCTGTGGGACTAAACTGAATTCTGTTCGTGCAGAATTTTATATATATATTGCTTAGAAAACACAAATTTGCTTAAAGTTATTATTATTATTATTATTATTATTATTATTGTGAAGAAAATATTTGTTTCTTGAAATACTCTAAATTTTGTTTTAAACAATTTTCCTAACAACAATAACTTTTAACTTCCTTTTTAAGATCTATAAATCTTTCATCTAAAAAAATCGTCCATAATATTATAATAAAATTTCACTAATATCAACAATAATCAATATTAAAACACTTCAACAAACATCAATATCGCACACAAACTTTATAATATTTAATGTTTGATAATTTACATGTTTGCTTATTACTCATTCGTTATTTTACACAGGAAGGATTTTTGAAATATATATATACGAGCATGCTCTGCCCACTTCACGAGTCACTTTACTGAAAGGAAACTCTTTTCAATGTAGCTTTATGAAAAAAAGAAAAAAAAAAAAAACTGAAATCGCTCAAAAGCTCACTTTGGGTTCCCGCTGCCTTCGGTATCGCCTTGTTCGTCCTCGCATTCTTCAGTGCCTGTCCCTTTTGACTTCGACAATGGCTTACCCGTTGGCTTCTATTTGGGTGCTTATAATATATGGCAGTTTCGATACGGATAGTATCGAAAAATTTGAAGTAGCTCTTTTAAATTTGAAAACCAGTTACATACGAACAACATTATACGTGATGTTACATAATATTCGCTTTCATGTTATTTTCTTATATTTATTTGATTTAATCGATCAACCATAAAATGACAGCAATTTCAAGCAAAATATAATATGCTATGATCGGCTACGTCTATCGCATGAGACAATTATTTATTTATTTATTTATTTTTGTGGTTATACATACTTCCTGCTTAGTTAATACTAGTTGCTATATAGAAAAATAAATAAATTAATTAATATGCAAACCTGATCATGTTACTTAATGTAGCTCCCCTAGGCGACTTTTGAATTTTTGTCGCCGTTTTAGACCAAAATATAATTTATACGATTATTGTTCCTATTTCTTTCTATCTTTTCTTTTCTTTCTTTTTTTCAATATTTAATAATTTAGTTATATTTTTGATGCGCTACTTAGCTTTAAGTGGCTGTCCTTGGTGAAAAATGGCCGATCTACTTCAGCATCAAAATTTAAAAAAAAAAATGTCCGGAATTATCAATAAGTAAATACCTTTAATATAATGCTGAATTAGCTTTTATGCCAAGCGTGATTCCTTCGTGTTAAAAAAAAAAAAAAAAATCATCTAAAGTTGAGGTATATAAAAAAAAAATGCTATATGAAATAAAATTGAAAAGAAACATGCTAGATTTGTATAATTACTATTTTATTTTAAAGTTATAAAGACGTAATTCTTTCACCAATTTAACATTTAGTATTTTTTTATTTTTCGCGTGAAAGCATATTTCATTTTATGTTGAAAAAAAAAAAAAAAACACCTCGTAAACTTTTTTCGCAACAATTAAAAGTTTAAATGGCTTATTTTAAAGCAATTACCAGGTTATTATTTTCATATTTTAATTAATTAAAGGAAATGTAATCAAATTTTCGGTATAAATTGTAGCCTGTGCCCTCTTCCAGACTATTAGCTATCTCTGTACCAAATTCCATCCACTTCCGTTAAGCCGTTGTGTCGTGATTGAGTAACAAACATCCATACATGCACCCAAACTTTCGCATTTGTAATATTAGTATAGATTTAAATTGTCGATATAAAGCAATTAAAAATAAAACACATATCATTTTTTCTTCAATTAAATCTCAATAATTTATCCCATTAAATTAAAAAAATAATAATCAAGATAATATTTATTATAAATAACATACTTTGTTAATATGCATAAGTATTTAGTTTTATGCATTATTAATATTATCCATAAATATATGTTTAATTATTCAATCTCTGAAAAATTGATTTTGAAAGCAGTATATATTAATATTCCTGTATCAATCAAGCAATTTCTTCTGTGGGTAATAAAGCCAAAATCAGTCCATGCACATTAAATTTTATAAATTCCATCTTTCAAATCAGACTTCGATCCCTATTGCAGGTAATTTGGCTAACCTGCAATAATGTTACTAATTTCAGTAAAAACCGAAAGACGGCGCTTGAATCTAGTCTATCGAAGTCAGAAGAACTTAGTTTAGTTCTGCATTGCCCTCAAATCTTAATCCCGTGAATGGGAGTGGGGGGCGGTCATTATTGATTTGTTGTTAGTTGCAGTGGCATTTTAAAAATTTGTCTCTGGTGATTTTGTTACTTTTCTGATTGAAACAAAGTATTTGTAATTAGTTTTATACATAATATATTTTAGCGTGTTTAATAGTCTTTTCAAATGTATAAATGAATTTCAATTGCTGAGTTTTCAGACATAATTACAAACGGTTTTTTTAAACTCGTTATTGTTGACAATATGCCCAATAGGCATATTACCTGCATTATCAAAATTTAAACCACAAAGACGCTGTCTTCTCACTTCTGATGGGGCCAAGTTTCATTTGATTACTTATTTCTGGATGAGGCTAAAAAAAAAATGGCATTTTTCTGCCTTGTTCGCCTTCTAACACAACCCATGTCCTGCAACTTTTGGTGGTTGGTTGGTTGGTACTGTTTTACTTCACACTAGTGCTGCGCAATGGGCAATGCCTTTGGATAAATCCTGTTCTGGGCCATTTGAGCAATTTTGGGACCAGGAAGTTCTTTTGTTTTTTTTTTAAACAAACTATGAAAACATTACAAAAGCTCGATTTGGAAGAATATTTTCTCCAGTTTAAGACGATATTGACATTTCCAAAGTTAAAGGTGGCTTAAAGGGACAGGCATCTATCGTGTCAATTCTATCCTATCTATCCAGTCAATGTACTTCCCGGGGAAACTTTTGCACCAAGTTCTGTATCTGAAAACACACCTCCAACGAAGAATAGTGCCAAAAATGGAAAACCGTAGATATAGTAATTTATATAGATCTATCATCCCCATGTTAACGAGCAAAGATTTTTGATGCCGAAAAAGTTTTTTGATATCAGTCATTAGCCAGTTAAAACTAGAAAATAGTAATAGAATAGAATGTTAATGAATTTTGAAAATGTTGAAATATTGCGCTCTAATAAATATATGAAAAGAAATGGAATAAGTTTTCATAAATAAGTTATATTCAAGAAATTTATGAAAAAAATTAATTTTATAATCAGTTTCTTTGTTATTATTATGATATAATTACTGTCTTCATATTTAATGGAATACTTTTTTTAAATTTTAATATTTTTTTTTTTTTTTAAGATTTTATATTAGTAAGTAATATAGAATTTTCAAAATTCCTTTAAATGTAGTTAGCAGCCACGGAAGTTTTAATATATAACTAGAATGTTGTGGGCACCACAAAACTCTCTTTTGTATATAATCCTATACACATTTACGCAATACAAATTATTTATGAAATTATAACTTAATAAAATTATTTTCCATCAAGAATGCAGACGATTTTTATCTCAAAGAATTATAACAATAAATGCCGAAATAAAGTTAGTTTTCTGCAGATATGAGTACACTACAGTGAAAAAGAAAGTAAAGAAAGAAAGAAAAATGGGTATCTGGAGTTTTTCATTCTCTTTTAGTACATAAATTATCCATAAATTTCATTTGTAAAATTATCTATGTGTATTCCCGTGTATATTCACTCGGGAAAATACATCCATAAGATAGTAAAATGGCCATCTTTTCCTAAATGAAATGGCATCACTTTTTCCCCGTCAATGATCAATCTATGTCTTATTACTATATCTATGTGGAAAACAAATGTCTTCCTCAGAGACATCTTCTGAAAAATAGGTTCGTCAGACTCCTTGTTCCTCAAGTACTGCTGTCATAAGACTTGTAAAGAACTATCGTGCTATAATTTTGAAAAAAGACCTTTTTCCCAGGGCTTCAAAGTAATAATGAATACACTCAATCTTCACTACAGCCATTAAAAAAATAAATAAATAAACAGTCTACGAATAATAGTAGAAAAGGACCCTGAGCAAATAAAAGTGACAAAAAAAGATGGTTTAGAGGTATTTGCAAAATGGAAAAAGTTGTGGATATGACATTATGTGTTGTTTGTCATAATTATGTGCACGAAGAATGTGCAGGACTTACCAAGTTTAACTTAGGAAGTTTTTACTTGCCATACATGTGAAGTGAAAATAAATTAAAAACATTTTAGACCGTAAAAAGATTAAAATTGCTTAAGAATTTGCTGAAAATTGTTTAAAATTGCTTAACATTGTTTTCTAAATTTTCTTCTTACTAATCTTTTCATTAATTTTTGTAAAGTTTCAAAAATTAAATTTTGTTTTGTAATAATTGATGCGTTTTCTATACTTTAAATATGAATCTCTTCATTATATTTCACCTACGGGCATGTTACCTGCATGAGCATATGGTAATATTACCTTCATCAACTAGTCTTTATTATTATTATTTTTTTTTAATAATTCTTGCAGATTTAAATCTTGATTATTTTCAATTTAAAATATTTTTTCGCGTACTAAAAATAGTCCTTTGTTTTAGAGAATTTTTATTTATTTATTTATTTTTTAAACAAATTATTACTATCGCTAGAAAATTTCTATCCTTAACGTGGCCATATTACCTGAACTTACCTTAATCAATTAAATACATGAAATCAAGCTTACCTGATCTCTTATAATGCAGATGAACCGGATTCAGGATGCAGGTATTCTGTACTAAGAGCCTATAAATAATCTTATGTTTTCTGTTATTAATTAATTGCTATTATGTTAATAATTATTATTCTTTTAATATTATTATAAATATTCTTTAATAATTATTCTTCTTCTAAAACACTTTCAAACAAGGTTGAAATGTGTTTATGACTTCGGTTTGTCTATGTGTCTGTCTGTCTTTCCGCACTCTAACTCCCGTAAATATTTATGGAATTTCTTGAAACTGATATATTTTATTCAAATTCACTATCAGATGTTCCCTATTTAAAATGGAGTGAACATCTTTACCAGTTTATGTACAGGGACACCCAAACGTTTTCCAAAGCATTGTGTCCTATGAGAGGCATTTCTATAAACCATATTTTAATACCGTTACTTTGCACAAATCTTAATGAAATTGAAATGTGTTATTCAGGTCTACTATCGTATGTTTCTCATTGAAAATGGAGTAAATGTCATCACGGGTTTGTATACAGGGACACCCGAAAGTATTTCTAAGCATTGTGTTCTATGAGAGGTATTTCTATAAAACATATTTTAATACTGTTACTTTACACAAATCTTAATGAAATTGAAATATGTTATTCAGGTTCACTATCGGATGTTTCTCTTTGAAAATGGAGTATCACTGGTTTGTATACAGAGGTACCCGAAATTATTCCTAAGAACTGTGTTCTGCGAGAGGTATTTCTATAAACCAAATTTGAAGGACTGTACTTTGCACAAATCTTAATAAAATAAAAATATATTATTCATAGGTACAAAAGAATGCTTTTCATAGAAAACAGTATGATTAGCATTAGATTTACAGGGCTACACAAAAATATTCAGTTAGATTAATGGGTGTTATTGGAATATTGTTGGAATCACATTTTCGTTTATATTAATCGTTTTTATCCTTTTCTAAATGTTTATAACACTTTCCAATAAGGTTGAAAAGTGTTAATGACTTCGGATTGTCTTTCTTTCTGTCCATCTATCTGTCTGTCTATCCGCGCTTTAACTCACGTAAATATTCATGGAATTTCTTGAAACCGATATATTATATTCAAGTTTACTATCGGTTGTTTCCTATTGAAAATCGAGTAATTATCTCTTCTGGCTTGTGTGCAGGGACACACAAAATATTCCAAAGCCTTGTGTTTTTATGAACTATATTTTAATTTCTTTACTTTACACAAATTTCAATGTAGTTGAAATACGTTGCTCATATTCACTATCGGATGTATGCTATAAAAAATGGAGTAAATACCACTTGTGGTTTGTGTACAGAGTCACCCAAAAGTATTCCAAAGCATTCGTTCTAAGAGAGGTATTTCTATAAACCAAATTTTAATAAATTCGCTTCGAACAGATCTTAATAAAGTTGAAATGTGTTATGTTGTTAATCATATGCACAAAAGAATGCTTTCTACAGAATGTAGCATGATTAGCATTAGATTTACAGGGCCCCCCAAAAATACTTATTTACATTGAATGTTTTTATTGCAAATTTTCTGAAATTGTATTTCCGTTTACAATAAGCGATATAACACTTTTAACTTTTTTTTTTAAGTGGGAATATGATTTTAATTTAAGTATATATCTGTCCGACTGTCCATTTGTCTCTCTGTCCATCTGCCCGCCCCAACTTCCGTAAGTATTTTTAGAATTTTTACAAAATTATGTATGTTATTCAAATTCACTATCGAATGTTCCCTATTTACATTTAAAGAACTTTCTATTGTAAAAATCATAAAGAAATGGACATTAATTTTTAATATGCTAAAATAATATTGTGAATAGAATATGATTTTGTTATCCTTCAGATTTACAGGGCTACACTAAAATATTCAGATACATTATGGACTGCAATTTTAATATAAAGGCTACTTTTGTGTGTGTGTGTTAAGTATTTTTAACACTTCCTAACAATGTTTAAGAATGATTAGGAATTCAATTAGTCTGACTGTATGTTTTTTAGAACTACTGCCTGTTCGTTGTGTCATTACGTAGGCAAAGAGTATCGAAAGTTATACAATACAACGTTTACGTACATTTGGAAAGTGTTTATAATCAATGCGTACCGCATGATTTTGCGTTCTTGTTGTTAGTGGAAGTGTTTTGCTATAATATTTTACCATGTCCAGGAAAGCTGTTCAGGAATGGAAATGAATTCTTCATAGACATATGATAAATAATGTATGTTTTTAAACTAAATATTTTTCGCTTGTTTTTTGTTTATTTACACGTTTTGAGGTTTCCTGATTACCAAAGTCAAGTTTTTAAAAGTTTGATTATTGTCTGTGTCTCTTAAAGTAACTAAAAAATGAATAATTTCAGAACATCCAAACGTTGTATTTTCAAATTACTATAAATTTGTTGCTTGAACAGTTTGATCAAGACTGATAAGTTTCAAGAAATGTTGCATATGAACATTCTCTGAATAATTTTAAGTAAACTTTTAATTTTCATAACACATTTAAATTCTAAATAAATGTAGGTGCAGTAATGAAACGGGGGTTGAGGGGGTGTAGGGGGTAGCCCCCAGTCACACAGAACTAATTATTATATAAAAGTCTTCCGCAGCCTAATTTCAATTATTTTAACATACATAAAAAGTAAAAAACCACTTTAAAAAACAGGTAGATAAAATATTTTTATTGAAAACGACACAAAGCTTTTCGCCATTATAACAATAGCATCATCAGGTGTAATTGAGTTACATAGAACCAGCAATATGTAAACAAGAGAAGTTCAAACGGTTTAAAGTTACGGTTACAATATATATATATATATATATATATATATATTGTTATAATGGCGAAAAGCTTTGTGTCGTTTTTAATAAAAAATATTTTATCTACGTGTTTTTTAAAGGTTTTTTTTTACTTTTTATGTATTATATATACACGCGAAATGTTTTCTAATTTTAAACTTTTAATAGTTTTTAATCTTAATTTTCTTAACATAGGTTTACACAACAGTACTCGTTATGTTACCTCTTAATTCCCAACCTGTATTTATAGTATTAAATTTCAGGGTAAGATAAAATCGTGTGAGGGACACACCAGATTATTTACATTGTGATCTCAAACATTTTCATTTTTATACTAATCCCATCTTTCCTTTCAGGGCAGACCTTTAAGTGAAGTATATGTTAGGTATAATATGATATTTACACGCCTAAATAGTTTCACAATAATTTGTCTAGTACTTTTTGATATATTTGAAAAAAGTCTGAAATCGAAAGTGTCCAGTCATTCATGGAAAGGTGTGTGTATATATATAAATATATACACATCATATATAAACACATGAGGGCCGTCATCAGGGGAGCTCTCCCATGTAGGGAAAGGAAAATGAGAAGTTTCTAACGAAACGCTGGTAATTTAACCAAATAACACGTTTCTAGCCCCCAACTTCTTACAGATAGAAGCAAGACCATACAGCAAACGAATTTTAATTAATGCAAAGCGTAAAAAGCATAAAAAGCAATTAAAATTAGAAATCAAGTACAAATTATAATACATTAATATAAAATACAAGAATATCAATAATACAAGAATACAATGTGAAATATGCAGCTGAAATCTATCCCTCCGATCTTGTCTTAAATCGTACTGACTCTGAGGACCAAACTTTTTTCCTGGATTTAAAAATTAAAAAAATAGATAATAACTGGTTTATTGCAATTTATGATAAAAGGCAAGAATTTAACTTTAAAGTTTGTAATTTAATAAATTGGCTCTCATGTATTAGCCTTAAAGTTTTAAAAAATATTATGTTCACCCAAATAAACAGAATTAAAATGATTTGCAATAACAATTTAGACCTCAATCTGGATTTGAAAAATCTTAAAAACATACTGACTGTTAACCGCTATCCTGTTTTTGTAATCAATAAACATTTCGGTATTCTTGATCAAAATCCCACTTAAGGTTTGTTGTTCCTTTTTGGGCGACATTTAAGTGCTGGTAAGTGGCCCTACTAGCTGAAGCGAGTTCTATGTTTATAATGGGGGGAGGGGGGGTTCTATTTTCCATATTCTAATGAGTATTCGAGTTTGTCCTGGTACGTATTCATTTATTCTTGTATTATTTATATTCTTGTATTATATTTCGTAATTGATTTCAGTTTTTAATTGCTTTTTATGCTTTGTATTAATTAAAATTCGTTTGCTGTATGATATTGCTTTCATCTGTGAAAAGTTGGGGGCTAGAAACGTATTATTTGGTTAAATTACCAGCGTTTCGTCAGAAACTTCTCATTTTCCTTTCCCTTCATGGAGGAACTACCCTGATGTAGACCTTCATGTGTTTTGGGATTGATTTTTCATCTGGCTTTAATTATTTTGCTTATTTATTATAGTTTTATATTTCCTTTTGCTGCATTTGCGCATTGGTTTATAAAACTCTGTTCTAGTTCTATATATTTAATAATTCAAGTTTTACTCCATCCTATATTTAAATTTTATCTTATATATATATGTATATGTACATATACACATATGTATATATATATATATATATATATATATATATATATATATATATATATATATTCCCTTCAATATATGCACAATATGCCATGCATTTATTTCAAGTAAATTTTCAGTATCGTTTTAACTTGGAATTCGATAATTCTTTATATATTATATATAAATATACATTTTTTTTATAAAATTTCAGAACAGCTGATGAAATTATTTTGCCTTCTAGAAAAAATTTTTTTTCCTAGTGTTTTGGTTATATTAGTTATAACTTCCTGTTATATGATTTTAAATATTTCTATACACACACATATATACATAAGAAATTTACAAACAAATAATTAGAGTACCTTTCTTAACATACGTGTAATTATGTACATACAAAAAATAAATTAAATTAAATTAAATTAAAAATAAATAAAATAAAAATATTTTCCTATTTCTAATGAAGCTAATTTTTATTTAGAAATTTTAATTGTGCTTCGAATATTTTATACATTTTATGTAATTCGTAAAAGTAATTAAATGAGATTTACAATAACTCGATATTATAATCCCTGGTATTACATTTCCTAATGATTTAATTATTTGAAGGGTTTTCTGTAATCTAGTTAATTATTTCTCAATGAAATATCTTCTTTTATATTCTCAATAAAATATCTTCTTGTTTTATCAATAAAGAAATTCCAAGTAAACATAAATGTACACTCTTGATGAGTAAAATTCACTCGCTTTCTCACCTTATTGTATAATTTTAAATTGTGTAAATAATTTACCATATTTTGTTCAAGTTTTTCATAGTTAATTTATCACTTTTTTTTTTTTTTTTTTTTTTTTTTGTTTGTTTCTTCGTTCATTTTATGTAGTGTTTGGTAAACCCAGTGTTTCTCGGTTTCGTGTTAATGGTAATTTGATGCAATAAAGAACTAAAGATGAAAAAAAAAAGTGAGAAAGAACTTTTGGAAATGTTCAAATACAATTTCTCTTACCTTACACATTAATTAACTCCTTAACGCGCGGCGTCCCCGCCGCGGAGAGGCAATTATTAAGTCCCAACTGCAAAACCTCATCTCGGAATTTTTTTAGCAAAATCTTCGTTTTATAACATAGCGAAAAAAGTCATTATTTCTTTCTTGTATTTTAATTTTATTCGTACGTTCTGGTGACATTCAAATTTAAAGAAGCGTAATTACAATGTACGCCAAAGGGTTAAAGAATAATAATATTTTTATAGTATTATGGGGTATGATAGATAATTATGATTTCAGATTAGTTTATTTATTTTATTTTTGTACTTTAGTTTAAAAATAAAATTAATAACATAAAATATGAGCTTTATTGAAATATTATGAAATTTTAATATAAATATGAAGCAATGTTTCAGATCGATTTTTTTTTTATTTGTCTCTATGTGCTCATCTGTCATGTTACGTGTTTACTTAAAAACTTGTTAAGATGCTCGAAAGCGTCACTCTAACTTATTTCTCACGTAACCACGTAAGATTTTTTTAAATTCAAAGTTTAGAGTTAAAAGATTAAGAAATTAAAAAAAAAAAAAAAAATCTGCATTTAAATAGGGAAAAATACACGTTTATAATTCGTGATTAAAATTAATGCCTATGCCGTAATCGCCACATATTATTTTATTATTTTATTTTGTTGCTATGTGTGTGTATCAGTGTTCAATTTCAAAAGAAATTACTACAACAGCCTTACACAAAACACTTTTCTTCCTTTGGTATCTATTTCTATAAAATTTACTAAAATTCTAAACTTTTAACTTTGAAATAAATATTAGTATATTTTAAATATATTTTAAATAATATATACTAAATGTTTTAAATAGCAATGCCTGACGTATTCGAATGGCTTCTGTGTACTTTAAATCTTTTTCATTTTAATTAGATTCAAACAGAACAGAAAATGTACGTCTCTGTAGATTTCTTGTTTAACTAGAAAGTAACAACACATTCAATTCAGAATTATATTGCTGATCTTCTCAAAAGTTTTAAGCATTCTAATTTTAAAGTCAAATAAAAACTTATCTTTTTTTTTTTTTTTAATTGAAAATATTTACCATTTGTTTTAAAATATTTTTTTTTTGTTTATTTAAAACTAAATGATTAACAGTTTATTATTATTATTAAAAAAAAGAAAGAGAAAATGTTTATTTTACATAATTATCGGAAGTATGAAAAACTACACTGTAAAAACTATATCCTATTTGCTGCCAGATATTCTCTGTTATTTGAGAAAATACGTTCTCACAACGTAATTTTTTCTTAAATTACGCGTATTTTCTCAAATTACAGAGAATATCTGGCAGCAAATAGGACATAATTTTTACAGTGTAGTGTAAGCTCCAAACTTAATTAGCCATTAGTCTGTAAATAGTTTAATAATTCATAAAAACTGTAGGATTTGGTAGAATTAAATGCAATTTACAAAAACGTTACTCACATAGAAAGGAAATATATATATATTTATTTTTTTTATTATATATATATATATATATATATATATATATATTATAGAAAAAAATAGTTGGAATTTTCTTCTATGTACTCTAATGTTTATGAATAAAAAAATATTTACTGCCTCGTGGGACACCCGATGTATAATTTGATTTGAAGCCTTACACTAGGTTTTCTTATATGTATTTTATATATATATATATATATATATATACATATATATATATATTGCTTTAGTTTTAAAATGTATTTTGTAAGGGAAAAATGTGTACTTACTAGTAATATTTCTAAACTTTAGAATAAATATGAAGCACTGTTTTGGATCGAATTTTTAATTGATTAAAACTTCGGATTGTTTATTCGTATCTATCTAATCATCTACCATATAGTGTATTTAGCGTATTTACTTGCAAAAATAACACTTAATAGCTCTTGTATTCAAATGTAATTCATTGATTCACTCATATGTATTTCTTGGCTAAAATTACGTTTATAAAAAGTAATAATCTTTAAAATTTAAAAAATAAAGTATTAAAAAAAGAGAAAAAAAAACAGTAATTTAAGTAAGATAAAAATGCATTGAATAATAAAAAATAAAGTTAATTATTCAAGAGCAAAAGTTAGTGTCTATACCGAAGTTGTCTCTCTTTCTCTCTCTCTCTCTCTTTCTCTGTATGTATGTGACCTACTTGCAAACTGTTTTGATTTTTTTTATACCGATAATTTTATAAGAAATTTTAATAAGACTTTTGTAGCAGGTTTCAATGATTAAATGAAATAAAAATTTAAATTAAAAAATACTGGTACTTAAAAATCGAAATAGTTGGGACTATAATGTGCGTTCAATGACAAAGAAATATACGTCAGTAGATTTTCACAAAAGAATTCTTTTCCTTTGATGTCTATTTCTATACAATTCACAAAAATTCTAAATTTTTAACACTAAAATAACAGTGCTTTTTAATTAGGAAATAATTATTCTCAGAAGCTCTTTTCTTGAATTCTATTAAGTAAACAATTTGTTTTTTCAAGCGTAATAAGAATGTTGCAATTCCTATCTCTTTGAAGACAAATGATATTATATTGGGTATAAAGTTCTAGATTTCTTTTTAAAATGTTTAATTAAAACTTTGGCTTGAACGCTTTTGAATTTAAATAAACAACTGATAAGTCAGAAAAGAGTTCATAGAGGAAGAGTTGAACTTTAAATAATGCATGCCAAAACTTTAAATAACAATGCCTGGAGGATTTGGATGACTTCCGTGTATTTTGAGTTTTGTTAATTTTAATTAGAGTCAAGTAGAAGCAAAAATATATATTTATATAAGATGCTTTTTTAAAGAGAGTGTGATAACCCTATACGCAAATCCCTAACGGATTTTCTCCAAATTTATATATACTCTGATTTTAAACTTAAGTGAATTTTACCATTAAATATTTAGAATTTGTTTTATATTTAACTGAATTTTGATTACATATTATCATATGATTAACAGTGAAATAAATATATTTAACAAACATTATTTAACATTTTTCAAAATAAATAAAAGCTGAAACATTTTTTTAGTGCAAATCCAAAATGTATTTTCAAAAATAATGGTGAAATAATTGTATGCATATATATATATATATATATGTGTGTGTGTGTGTGTGTGTGTGCACGTTTGTTAAATTTTTCAAATTAATTAAAAAAAAAAAAATCAGTGCAAATCTAATAAGTAAAATACACCCCAAAAATATATATTTAAAGTAAAATTTCTGTTTATAAGCAGTCCCAATTATCTCACAATAATTGTTTCAGGGTCAACATCAATGAACACAACCCTTCGTCAAATGAAAAATTAGACACTTCATGTACTTCAAATTTTAGGTTGATTTCTTTAGAAATCGACCTATTGCAATCACTTCGTTTATCTATCTATCTATCTATCTATCTATCTATCTATATATATATATATATATATATATATATATATATATATATATATATATATAATGAAAATTTTGTCATCACGATAACTCCCGAAATAATACTCCAAATCGAAACAAATTTGGACAGTGAACTGATCTTATAAATATCTTGGATGAGTTCGTTAATCAAGTTGCTCCGACTTTTTGTTTTCAAGTGGCAGCCACTTGAAAATTTCAAACCCACAATGTAAAAAGCAGATTTAAGGCAAGATTTGCTTGAATTTTGATGTAAATACAGGCCACATAAAGGTCTCAATGAAGTTTACTAATGAAGTTTATCCATCATTTTTAATAAAGTGGAAGATATTTTAAGTTAAGCGGGGCCACTTGAAATCAGACTACCACTTGAAAATTTAAAATCACTATAACTTCCGAAATAATACTCCAAACCGAACGAAATTTGGACAGTGTCTTAACTTATTTTATAAATATCTTAGATGAGTTTGCTAACCAAGTTGCTCCGCCATTTTGTTTTCAAGTGGAGACCACTTGAAAATTTCAAATTCAAATTGTAAAAGCGTATTCCGAAATTTTTTAATTTTGATGTATACATAGTTTATACAAGTGTCTCAAAGAACTTTATTAATGAATTATATCCGCCATTTTTAATAAAGTGGCAGATATATTAAGTTCAGCAGGACCACTTGAAATCAGGCTACAACTTGAAAATTTAAAATCACGATAACTTCCGAAATAATACTCCAAATCGAACCAAACTTGGACAGCGTCTTGTCTTGTGTTATAAATATCTTGAATGAGTTTCTTAACTATGTTGCTGCACCATTTTGTTTTCAAGTGGAGACCACTTGAAAATTTCACATTCAAATTGTAAAAAGCGTATTCCGAATTTGTTTGAATTTTGATGTATACATAGACTATATAAGTGTCTCAATGAAGTTTATTACTGAACTATGGATTTTCTCGCCAAATGTCTCCAAAAAAGCGCCAAGTTGAACAGTCGCCAAATTTGGCGCCAAATTCATTACCTGCCATATTGGAGCTTTTTAATGCGTTTTTAAAGGAAAATTTGGCAATTTTAACGTTAAAACGCTGCAGAAAATGCAGAAAATTAACATTTAATCAATTTAGTAAGCCTCTTTGAGAGAATTTCTGCAAAAAAAATTGAATTATTTTCAAATTTGCAACAATATTTTTGATTAATTAGTTCATTGAGCAACTTTCTGTGCCATTTTGATCCAAGTTGCAGCCACTTAATTTTTCAACACAATAACTTTTGAGATTCTGAATTAATTCCAACTATATTTGTACAGTAGTCTTATCTCACAAATGCATTTGATATATTTGTCAACTTGGCCCACCATCTTGTTTCCAAGCGCCGGCCACTTGAAAATTTTAAATTCACATAAAAAGGTATTTATGAACCGATTTGCTTAAAACTCCATATGTAGATAGCGTACATCAATATTTCTACTAATTCGTTAATAATTTGTAGCCGCCATTTTGAAACAGAATGACGGCTACTTGATAAGGAAAAAGCAATCAACCTACCCTTCCGAATAAGCCGGAAGGAATTGTTACTAATTATAACTAGAATGAAACGGTAAAGAAAATACCGTCTCTTATAACATGCGTTATTAAAGCGAAAGCAATACCTCAGTCAAATTTTTTATGAAAATTTTTATGTTGATTTTCTCTAAATATTCATAGTATCTAATTATAAAAGCAAGAAAAACTCTTTTTTCTTTTTTTTTTCACTTAAATTATTTACCACTTGTTTTTACAATGAATTGAATTTTGATTATTTATTATTAGATGATTAGCAGTAAAATAATTTTGAAAACACTTTTGTTTTATATCTTTTAAAACAATTGTTCAGGGCAAACCCAAATTTTACTTCCAAAAAATTAAAACTATTTTCTGGCAATACGAATAAAATCGTAATTATAAGAGACAATAATCTTTTAAATTTTTAATTAAAAAAAATAGAAAATATTTTTTTTAAATTATGAACATCCGTAATTCCTATTTTCGAGGAATTTAAATATTTAAAATTTCGAAGGGAATCAAATGTTCAGTTTTTAATAAAATTATTTTACTTTTCAAAAAAAATTGTCTGAATGGAATGAAATTCTATAAATGTGATTACATCATTGATATTAATAAGTAGTTACAAAAATTAAGAAATAGGATAATTTATCATAAGAAAAATTACAAATGAATGGCGGTTCTAGAATCCTGTTGGGCTACATCTAGCTTAAACACAGAATGCAATGCGGGTGAGCAATAATGCATTCAGCTTCCAAATGGTGTTCTGCGTCGTCTTACTTCACAGTTCCTGTAATTCCGACTCATTTCAGCCAAATTCGTAAGTTGTCCAACTTTCCGTCCCAAGTGATCCGAGACAGGCTCGATTGGGAGAAATCTGAGATCGTTTAGGCTACGTTAAAGTGGTAATAGCGTGGAAGAATTCCTGCAAATCACTTGCAATGTGTGGCAGAGCATCCTGTTAAAAAAAAAAAAAAAAAAAAAATGCCTGTTAAAATCCCTTCCATGAACAACACATGTGACTGAACGAAATCCCGAACACTACAAGATTACATAGGTGAGGTCGAGTAGTATTAAAAATGACTGAGTGTCGGATGTGATAGCACCTCATACCATCACACCAGGTGTGAGAGCAGGATGCCGCTGTAAAGCGAAGATGGGATTATGGCTTGTAGATAAAATGCTACCTTTGTTTGCATAGTGAATAGAGGTGAAGTTAACCCCATATGTGCGTAATGGATGAGGTGACAGTATTCCTTGATATTTGTCTATTGAGGGCGTCTTGAGCCTAAACAATATGAACGAGACCTCCATCAAATCAACCGGCCCCAATATCCCCTCACAGTGGAGCCAGAACCCCCCAGTTGGCTAACTACTCATCGAGCTGACAACCTAGCTTCCATCATGCCGTTGATTCTTCCGTTCTCGAAATCTAACTTCTTTCGTCTTCGATGGCGATGTAGTGGAATCTCTGATGAAAAAGTACCCGTTTTCAGTAGTATAACTACAGGAAAATTGTTTCTGGGTACTGAAAATTTTTATATACCAGACAGATCAAAATTCAACACCCTCTTGTTGCATTACGCAGTACCAATCACCTTGTAATTCTAACAATTTGCATATCAGTCAGAAGCGTACCCACTCGTTGAATTTCGTTACGATCTCACAATCCCTTCTTGGTGAGCCAATATTTATGTCAATGACTGTAAGTTGATAAATATCATTTTATAAAGTTGTTTGGGGAGAAAAATAGGGGGATTAAAAAACTTACGGCTTCATTTTTACATTGTGCATTTTCTTCTCATCTTCATTATTGGTTTCAACTATAAGACACTTTCGCAGCAATTTAAGAGTATGTAGCAGATGCTGCAATGTTCGACAGATGAATTCCTTTCGAATCATATATAGGGTAGGTGATCCAGTGATTGGCATGCTCCAGTAATTGACATCTATCCCGAAATAATTATTAAACAAGAAAAAAATTAAAATCATATATTTTACATATAAGAATTTTAACATTTTATGCCAAACACTCGAGCATAGGGTGCTAATAACTGGTAAAATGAATAACTAGCAGTGTGAAACACTGGAACATAGGAGGTTAACTACTGATAAAAAGAAAAACTGGCAGTGTCAATTACTAGAACACTGAGTGGGTGTCAAATAAAATTCATAAAAAAAAGAATTGCTATCAAATGTATAACATATATATGGTTCTGAATGTCTTTCATACCATATGTACTAACTTAAGATTTCTAAAAATATTTTCTGATGACTAGAACATTAAAAACATCAGAGATTGCTCTAAAAGTGCCAATCACTGGTGCACTTACCCTAAGTCACTTATCTTTTTTATAACTAAAATTTGTACATAGCGTTTGTAATTTTGCGTAAATTGTGAGGTTTTTCATAATTTTTAAACAAAATTGTAATAATTTTAAACTGAAGTATCATTGTGTGCTTTCTAGCTTTACAAAAGTATTTAATTCATCTACATTATTTCAGTTAGTCCATTTGTGCAGGATACATTTTGAAATAGAAAATTTTGCAGTTCAAAGATTTTAAAAACTGTTATTCGTTGATATTTCAATTAATATCTGTATTATATGCGGCATAATTTTGTATATGTTAAGTTTTATTTATTTATTATTATTATGTATATATATATATATATATATATACAGGGTGGTCAGAAAAACATGATAGAAAGTAAGCGATCATTGTGGAAAAAAGACAACATGCAAGAACATGAAACATATTTTATTGAATAAAGATATGAATGACATTTAATATACAAGATGCTTAAAATGTCTACCGTCCCCGACTATAGTGTTATAAAGCCGGTTCCAAAACTCTGTTAAAATGCGCTGGAGTGTGTCGTAATCAAGTGCATCAATCTCACTTCTGATAGCCAATTTTCGGTCCTTTAGTGAATCAGGGCTATTCCTATAGATTCTATCCTTGATGTAACCCCATAAGAATAAGTCGCACGGATTTGGGTCCGGACTGTATGGGGTCCTCTCTATCCCGTGCCCTGTGAATTTCGCTGCATCCAATGCAATCAAACGCTCACCAAACGTCGTTTCAAACCACGGGAAGACGTCAGAAAATTTTTGGGGACGAGGCCCATCTGGCTTCAACCAGTACCGGCGTGTCCTGTTGAGATGGCCCACATCAGGGCCAAAGTGACCCTCTAGTAACTCTCGACACTTCACTGCTGTGACCACACCATCAATAAATATCGGACCAATTATCTGCTTCGACGATATGGCACACCACACCATGAACTTTTGTGGATGCAGTGAAGACATGGCGCTGAGATGAGGATTTTCCGTACCTCAGTGGCGCCAGTTTTGTTTGTTCGCGAAACCATTCAACTGAAAATGGGTCTCATCACTGAACCAGATCTTGTATTCACTGATGGAACCATTTTTAAGTTCCTCGATTATGTGGTTTGCGAAATCTCTCCACTTCACAGTATCCCCCCCCCTCTCTTTAGCGGCTGTCACAATTGGATCTTGTATGGACACAATCCTACTGCTTTCATTAGCCTTTGTAATGATGTTTTGGATATGCTTAATTGTTCGGCCGCCTGTCGAGTGGAAGTGGTTGGCCGATCCTCAAATTATGCGTGCAGGCTCCCTGATGTCGTTAGTAACAACTGCTGATTTTAGTCTCGACGCCTTTCTTTTTGCATCCTAAACACTCCCTGTAGATTCATATCTGTCCATCAACCTGTAAACAATGAAAATCAGTGGGAGATTAGGACCATTACATCAGTCATCTCATGGCTTAAAAATCACTGCGACTTTATCGCGCTATAACTTACTGCGCGATTATCTCTTCACTAAGCCTCCTTTTCATTTTGAACTCTGAACGACATGCCCGTCGAACGGGGACATTACATCGGTTATTCTCATAAAATTTTCCTACGATATATAACCGATCTTAAAAGGTTTGTGATTCTATATTGCTTATTCTTTATTTCCGGTAATTAAGCATTCAACTGAAATGTCACTATATGTGCTATTATAATATGGAAGAATTATATTTGCATCAATACATTTGAAATCAGAAACTTAAAATACTTTCTATCATGTTTTTCTGACCACCCTGTATATATATATAGCAGGAATTGATGAGCCTCTATTTCACATTTTATACACCCCACCCCTCTATTTTTATACATAAATAGTATTTAACTGATTCCATTTCTTTTTCAATATATATATATATATATATGCAATTTTGTTGTTTCCATTCATTCCTGCCTTTAAAAAAACAAAGGCATTAAAAATAAAAAATAAAAATCATTACTGACATTTATTTTATTCTAGTTATAAAAATCAACAAAGTTCTCAGATAACTGTTACTATTACATACGCAGACAAAATAATAATAATAATAATAATAATTTTAAATATCTGGTACTTTTACAACATTAATTAACACTTGTTTTTTATGTACCCCGCAGCGTAAAACACAGTGAGAATATCCAATAACTTTTTCCATAACAATGAATTCCTAATGTAATTTACAGCTTTTCTCTTTGTTAATTAATATCGTACAAGTTATATGTAACCATAGTAACTTCAGGATTTCAAAATTCAGCATCACTGCAATTAAACTCAAAAATTAATATGCTTCAGCCTAAGTTAATTCTATTTGTAAGATTTCGTTTGAAACGTGCCGCGCGTGTAATCACATAGTAATGGACGACATGGGAAAGATTTGTATAAATGTAACAAAGTGTAATTGTAATAATTTTAACTTATTTTACAGTTTATGATTTTATTTATAATGTATGCATAATTTTATGCACGAGGTAGTAATAATGGCTAAAATATAATGGCTAAAGTGTTCTAATAAAAAAATATATAATGTATGATATCTCAGCATTATAACTGAAATTTATAATTGCAAAATATTTCAAAGGAGAAAATAATTAATATTTTCAGTACATTTTATTGTAATTTGTACATTATTTTTCTAAAGCAGAATTTACTTCTTGCAATTTTAAAACTGGGATTTGTTTTCGAGTTATACAGGGTTAAAAGCAAATTCGTAAAAGTTTAAATATTTATTAAAGTTTGAAGGAACTTACATTTTGATGCGGTTTGAGAAAAAGATTTTCTCGAGTAAATATTATATATATATATAATGCAATAATAACACATTATGTATGTAGTAACAATTCATTATAAATGTAGTAATAAAGTAGTAGAATTATAGGGAAACGGCTACAGACCATCGTAACATAACAACATTTATTTAAAACAAAAAGGGGACATTACATAAACACTTAAATTGCTGCATTTTACGAGCGGCAAACACCGTCTGTGTTTTACAGAACCACTCCACGTCAACTCCATAATTATATATTGGTTTACATCCAAGCGGGAGCGTCTTTCCCTCGACCACGATTAAACATCATCTGAATAAAACAGGTGCGTTTCTCGGTGCGTGCGCATACATTGAAAGGATGATACAAACAGTGACGTAGTAATATCGTCATAACTACATAGCAGTGACGTCACACAATGGAAGTAAAGGTAATAGCCGGGAAATATAAATTCCCATATCGGCCATCATGACCAAGCAGGCGGCCTCGCCTGAAGGTTATTAAACAACAAGAAAAAAAAATTAAATTATACAAAAACAAAAGAAATAAAAAAAAAAATAAACAATATACAATACTACATAATAGAATTATAGATACAGTAATAATATAGCTGCATTAATAAAATAAAAAAGAAATGTATACATTACCAAATGGAAATAGAGTAAATATTACACTCAAAACCTGAATCATATCATCAAATACTAAAATAAAATAAGATAAGATGTTAATATACATACAGACAAGTAGAAAAAAAATAGGTAGATAATTTTCACCAAAAAAAAAAATCAGGTATTGAAGAATGTTCATGGGAGAAAAAAAAAATTGTTCATTAAAAATAGAGTTTCTCTTATTTTGGTGAGTTCAAGTTCAACATATAATTAAAAAAAAAAGTTTAATGTTGCACACAAAAATGTCCAAGGAAGAGTTCTTTAAAAAAAAAAATAAAAAGTCTTGAAGAAATATGTCAATTAAGTCTTAAAAAAAAAATAAAAAGTCCTGAAGAATGTTAAGTAAGTGTTTCACAAGTGTCGGTCCAAGGTTTCAGGAATTCAGCGCATGTGCTGGTCTTGAATGGGCCTTCTACGAAGTCACACTTGACGACGTGATATGTGTCGTTTGGTTTCAGTTTTGTTATCTTGTATGGGCCTAAAAATTTCTGTTTCAGTTTTAGACCAGGCCCGAACTGGGTGCGTTTAACTGCGACTAAATCGTTGATTTTGAATTTAGCAGCTGGTCGTCTTCGAAGGTTATACTGCCTGCGATTCTCTTCTTGCACTATTCGAATCTGTTTTTTCGCGTCGATACGCTGCTCCTCACGTTGCCTCTGGAATGTGTTTGTAGATTCGTCGTTGAGAAGCTCCAGGATCTTGATGTCATCTTTATTTTTCATCTTGGTACCGAATAGTAATTCAAATGGTGTCGTCTTTATGCTTCTTTGAAATGTCGAGTTGAGGATTTGTTGGAGAGCAGGTACATGGGAAAACCACTTTTCAGGGTTGTCGGATGATAGTTTGGATAGTACAGCGATGATAGTAGAATTTTTATTTTCAACTTGACATTCGATCTTGGTAAACCTGATGTAATTGGTATGTGAGTAATATTTTGGTCGTGGCAATAGTCTTTAAATGCAGTGGAAGTGAATGCTGGACCTCGATCTGTAATGATTCTGGCGGGGTTACCGAAGATGGATCGTTGGCTTTCTAGTCGGCTAATAACTTCTGCGGCGTCTGTAGATTTTGTGGGATACAGCCAGGTAAACTTGGAGAACGCATCAACAACGACCAATATATGCTTGTATTTTTTTGATGTAGTAGCTAGGGGACCAAGGTGATCAACATGGTATGTGTGCAGGGGTGCATCGTCTTTATCAATTGGGTGGAGGAAACCATCTTGTTTACCTCGTTTTCTATTATAGAGTATGCACTTTATACAATTTTTGATGCAACTTTCGATTTTGTCTTTGAGGTGAGGTATATAAAAATCTTTGCTAATTAATTCTTGGGTACGGAGTGCTGCAAAATGTCCACGCTCGTGTGCTTCTTTAATTATGCTATGCTGTAAGTCGTTAGGGACGACGAGTAAATCAACACCGTTCACTGTTTTATATAGAAGATTATTTTTTATAATGTAATTATCATGGGGTGTGGACTGCAAAAGCGTTTTTAATGCTTGAACTTCTGCATCCGATTGTTGAGATTTCAAAAGTTTGATATGAAGGCTATCTTGGATGATGAAACACTGTGGAGCTCGACTTAGAGCGTCCACATGTGCCATGCGGGAACCTGTTCGATGCTCAATTGTGTATTGAAATTCTTGAAGATACAGAGCCCATCGTGCAATGCGGGAATTTATTTCTTTTTTATTAAGTGCCTTGACGAACGCATCGCAGTCTGTGATAATTTTGAAATTTGTTCCGAGCAGATTCTAAACTTTTTAAGGGCTTCTACCACAGCCAGAACTTCAAGTTCAAAACTAGTATATTTTCTTTCGTTATCACTTGTTTTTTTCGAAAAATAGAGGACTGGATGGAATTTATTATCATGCATGTTTTTCTGCAACAGGACTGCCCCCAAGCCATCTATAGACGCGTCTGTATGTACCTCAATAGGGGAATTTTGATTAAAAATATTGAGGACTGGTTCTTGGGAAAGTAAATATTTTAATTTTTGAAATGCGGCTCTTTGTTCATTTTGAAATTGAAAAGGGGTGTCCTTACGCAGAAGATCACTTAAGGGTTTTGCAATGGTAGAAAAATGAGGGATAAATTTTCTAAAATATCCTGTAAGGCCAAGGAATCTACGTACGTCTTTAACATTTTTCAGATCTGGGTAATTTAAAACAGCTTTAGTTTTGGAAGGGGATGGCAAAAGTTTACCATTTTCTATTATGTGACCGAGGAAATCTATTTTGGTATGTAAAAATTGACATTTGTTAAAATTTATAACGAGTCCGTACTCGCTTGCTGTTTGAAGAACAGTTTTTAGACGTTCTACGGCCTCATGTTCGTTACTCGCGGGAATTACAAGATCATCCATATAAGGGAGTACTATGCCGGCAGCAATAAGGTCTCTAAAAACGGCATTTATATATATCATGAACACTGAAGGGCAGGAACTAAGTCCGAAAGGCATGTAGCGGAATTGGAATTGACCGTAATGGGTTACAAAACTAGTGAAAGGGCGGCTCTGTTTGTTTACGGGTACATGAAAAAATCCATTACGTAGGTCTATCGTACTAAAAATTTTTGCATGTTGAAGTCGATCTAAAATATCATCAATTAGGGGGAGGGGGTAGTGATCTTTAACTAACTTACGATTGAGCTTCCTGTAATCGATGCAAACTCTGTGTTTACCATCTTTTTTTCGAACAACTACAACTTGGCTGGCATATGGGGAGGACACTGGTTCGATAATACCATCTTTAAGCCATTCAGAGACTTGTGCGTCTACAATGTCTCGTTCGGTAAAGGGTAGACGTCGGGGTGAGTGAAAAATAGGTGTATCGTCAGTTAAAGTGATGTTAAGCTCAATGTTCGCAGTTTTGATTTTATTAGGTTTATATGTCGACAACAGTTTGTTAATGTCGTTACGAATATGTCGTGAAACATTAGGACCAATATCAAATTTGGGATTATCGTCAGTGATCGTCATGATAAAATTTGGATCTGCGGTACACTCATTTTGTTGTGAAAAACTAGAAAAAGTAACACCGGTGGGTGAAATGCTAATGTTCGCTTGTTGGATGACGTCACATCCAATTATAAGGTCATAAAATGTGGACACGTCGGGTACAACTGAAATAGTTGCTGAAAACTCTTGATCGTCTATAGTAATAAAAGAATTAAAAGTACCGATGACATGTATACGCGCAAAGCCAAAACCAGTTAAGGATTTATTAATTTTTGACAACGGTGGGGAACCTATTTTTATCCATGCAGAATGTTTCAAAAGGGTTAACTGACTACCAGTATCAACCAAACCAGTTAATTCATTACCACTAATTTTAACTTGTTTACACATGTGAGAAGCATGCGATTCATGTACAGTGTTAACTCTATCTCTAGAAGGAGGTCCGTCATTTGCAGCGGTTCGGCGGCAATCGGTAGACTTGTGTCCAAAAAGACCACATGCAAGGCACCTAGGGCCACGAGAACGGTTAGAACAAAATTTAGATAAGTGACCGATATCGTTACAATTGAAACAACGTAATTTATTTTGAGATGCCGGACCAATATTAAATTTGGATTCGCGAGTGAAAGCTGGTTGTGTGTGACCAGTACTGCGTTTTCGACTGTCATATGTTTGTTTATAATTAAATGAATTTCGTTGATTTAAGTTTATTGTATTAAGAGCAGTTTCATAAATACGCAATTTTTCTTTAAATTCTGAAAAAGATTTTGCTCCACAGAGAAGAATTTTCTCAGAGGGGTTACCCTGTATACCTTGAATGGTGTATTGAATTACTGAAGAATCGTCAATAATAGCATTACCACGGTTAGCAATTTCGCGCATCGCTAAAAAATATTGCGTAGCAGTTTCATTAGAACGCATTTTTCTGTTTTCTAATTGTTTATGTATTTCAATGGATGGTATGGTATCCAAAAATTCAGAAATTAACGCGGCTTTAAATGACTCATAAGTATTAAGATTTCGTTGCGAAAATAAAAATGTTTTAGCAGAACCATTAATTAAACGTTTAGCAAAGATAAGTTTTTGTTGATCGGTAAGACTAGGAAATAAACAGAATTGTTCCTCAATGTCATTAAAGAAATTACGAATAGAATATGAATCATTTCCAGAAAAAGTTCTACATGTACTAGCTAAATCTCGAAGGAGGAACCAGAAATGATTACTCAAATCAGACATTGTGTCTGCAGCGTCATTCGGAGAAATATTTTGAACACTCGAATGGAAAGTTTCGGTTTCTGTTTGGGTTTGAGATTCAAAAACAGAAGTAATAGTGGGAACATTCGAAGAGGGGGTTTGAACAGAATGATTATTTACACTGAGATCGTCTTCGTCTGACAAAAAACTAATATCTAATGTTTTCTGAAATTCAGATAAATTAGTAAGTGCATGAAAAATGTCTTTACATAAATTTTCCTTACTACCGACTGGTTCTAAATGTAGCGAATTAGCGATTGATATAAAATCGGACAAAGAAAATGATTTTAAAATTTGTTCTTGATGTTTATTAATGTCGAAATCGGCAGTAAAACCGCTAAAATTTCGCATACGTTTACGCGATTGATGATCAAATGTTGGGTATCCTAATAGTGTGTTTAACAATTTTATGGTATTTGTTTTAGAATATTTCAAAGAATTTGCAACTAGCGGAAGGTCGCCTAATTTAAGGGCCATTTTTAGGATGCAATAAAAATAAAATAAGGATACTGAAATAAATAAAAAAAAAATTGTTCTTTTTTTTTTTTTTTTTTTTTTTTTTTTTAGTAAATATTGGGGAATAAAAAATGGATTAAAACCAGAACATATATATTTTTAGGAATAATAAATAAATATTGGGGAACAGAATATCTATTTATTCATGGAAAGTAATTGAATATGGGGGGGAAAAAATTCTTTAGTTATATAAAATCAACAAGCAAGTCATCTTTAAAGGGCGTAAAACGGCAATGAATTAATTTAAATCCAAATTTAAAGTACAAATGAAAAAAAATTTTTTTTTTTTTTTTTTTTTTTTTTTTTTTTTTAATACTATCATACAAAGAGGAGAAAAAAAAAATGCATGCTCCTACCTGACATTAAGGGCAGTCCTTTATGCCGTGATGATTAAAACATATTATTAAGCAGGAACAATTAGATAATGATGAATCTGTGTAGGATGCTCTTACTACATATAAAACAAACTCTAATCGAAATGAATCATTTTAAGAACGTCGGGCATGAAGAAAACAGCACACAGGTAAATTTGAAATCATCGGCAGGAACAAAACTTGAATCATGTTGAAATGAAGCATGATCAAACACTGAATCACTTTTCACTTTAAATTACGTCTGTTATAAAACACCGTCTAGTAGATGAAACGAAGAACACAAAATATCCTTTTTAAAACGTCCGAATGTATTTCAATGAAATGAGTAAAATATCGTCCATAGAAAAAAAAAATTTTTTTTTTCACAGCTACTTGAAAACAAACAACATTTTCACGCTACTGTTTTTTTTTTTTTTTTTTTTAACCAAAGTAGCGACTTTTCGTGATGCTAGGGGTATTTCCGGATAGGTCGAGCCCCCAAAATATAGGGAAACGGCTACAGACCATCGTAACATAACAACATTTATTTAAAACAAAAAGGGGACATTACATAAACACTTAAATTGCTGCATTTTACGAGCGGCAAACACCGTCTGTGTTTTACAGAACCACTCCACGTCAACTCCATAATTATACATTGGTTTACATCCAAGCGGGAGCGTCTTTCCCTCGACCACGATTAAACATCATCTGAATAAAACAGGTGCGCTTCTCGGTGCGTGCGCATACATTGAAAGGATGATACAAACAGTGACGTAGTAATATCGTCATAACTACATAGCAGTGACGTCACACAATGGAAGTAAAGGTAATAGCCGGGAAATATAAATTCCCATAGAATTATGAATAACAGATAATAAGGTGCCACTGTAATCCTCAATAACCAAAATTAATTATATTGCTAAATTAATTAACCCGTGACATCTTTAAAAAGATGTAAAAAGAATTAATAGTTTTAATATAATATGAAAAAAAAATCACCAAACTTACAAAAACAATATTCCTATAATATTATCTGAAATGATTACAAAAAATATTATAATTATAGGGAAATTGGAAAGACAGATTCCTTCCATGAGAGCCTTTATAAGGGTTCCTAGAACACTACACGTGTTTCATAGAAAACCACGGAAAACTCTGAATGGCAAAGTTGATGAGCGCGACCTGGGGTAGAAACTGGCACTTCTCATCTACCACTTTTCAACGAAGAACTGCTTAGCAACTGGTGGGGCAATTGACAGGTAGATGATGTGTTTGTAAATGTTTATTTGCATTAAAAGAATCTTATTTCCCCTAGAATTTTCGTGCATTTTTTTTTCATTCACCTGTTTCTGTTAACAGAATTTTTGATAAAGATTAATATATATATATATATATATATATATATATATATAAAGTCAAACCTCTTTAAAGTGAACACGGTTAACCTGAATTACTTTTAACATGAACTGTTTCCAAAATGCCCGTCAAAAGGAAGATTAGTTTCTGAGTTACTGATAGCATGAACTACTGATAACACTAACACATTTTTTATCCCCCTTGAGATTCACGTTAACGAGGTTTTACTGTATATATATATATATTTATATATATATATATGTGTGTGTGTGTGTGTGTATCAAGTTAATTATAAAGAATACAAAGTAAAAGAATAAGAAAACATCTCATCACGGGATATATTTTATACTCGCATTATTGTACTTTCAAATTATAATTAATTGTCTTTTGTTGTTGTTGTTGTTGTTTAAGTAAATTTTAAAACAATCTGTTGAACTTAATTTTATAGTTTTGAAGTATTTCGAAAATACTTACATTTTTTTACAAATTCAATATAACGGTTATAAAACATAATTTATTGCTATTTTTAATGTAAATTTTACTTTTAAACAGTCTAATTAAATATACAAAACTTTATATTTAAAAAATGCATATATTAAAAAAAAAAAAAAAAAAAAAAAAAAAAAAAACGCATGTCATGGATGTGTGATGGGCAAGTTGTTTATTCACACATGCAAATTTACAGATATTAATCGAAAAAACAATTAAGGATAAACTATAGAATATTTTAATTCATTTTGATTAATAAATTTTCATAAAGTTATGTTTAAAAAACATTTAGTAATTAATTTAATTAAACATTTCTTTTGACATATTAAAATTTTCCACTTTTCTTTTATTTTCTTATTTTTTAGGAAGCAAAGTAAACAGTTATTTGATTGAATATTTAATTAGAAAGGAAATCTCCTATATAATTAAATAGTTAAAATTCAATATATTAAAAATATTTTAAGTAATCTGTATTGTTAAAGATATGTAAACGTATATTTACAAGTTTTGTAATTATTTTAAGAATATATTTATAAATATAATTAACATTTACATTAACAAAAACATATGACTTTATTTCTAATCAAAATTGTATCCTGACAGAAGGATTTTATTTTATTTCTTTAAAGCTGAATGTGTGCTTTTTCTTCATATTTTCATATCATATTTTTTTTCTGGTGATTTTTCAAAACATTTATTCTAAACATATATGTACAATATAAGGTAATTGATCGATTAGTTAATAGTTGCATTTTCTGTGTAACATATAATCCCTGAAAATACATATCATCCAACTTGAATTATAATTAGGGATTAAGAAATTACTAGTTATTTGCACGTTTCACATTTGGAAATGCAACTTCATAATATCTTTTAAGTAATTAATGAGTACCAAATGCAGATTTTATTACTTACTTATAGTCATTTACATTAAACAGCTGGGTTTAACGTGTACTTTGTTTTTTGCTTTATAATGCTATCATATTATATTTAATGCATTAGTAGTTTGAAATATTTTGAATATTTAAAATTTTTATGTGCTATTGGTTTAAAATAATTTTAGTGCAAATATTTTTTATTTATTATAATAATGATAATATATAAATTTTAATAACGCGTTTCTAAACTTTAGATAATATTTCGTATAATATTTTTAATGATGTGGTTTATTATCAAATTTGTTTAAAAAAAAATACATTTTAATGAATATTAATTTATTAAATATGTAGCTAGATTTATGTATGTATACACACATAGATATTTAAGGAATGTAATATGTGATTCGCTAACAAAGTGATAAACTTGCAGGAAGCGTGGGAGCCACAAATACGAATCACAATCTCATAGAATTGCAGGATTGAAAATACCTTCTATGCGAACTATGGTTAGAAAAAACAAAGAAAAGAACAGAAACAGTAACATGCTTTTATGTAACAGAAATGAATTATAATGACTAAACTTACACTGGCAAACAGCTACACGCTACAGAACGTGTTCGAAATATTTATCAGTAGTAGTCATGAATGTTTAACAGCGGCACAACATACAGTTCCTAACGTTCTTGTAGGTTCAAGGCGTGCCTCAATTCGTACCAGTAGCTATACGTACAAGTGACAAGGTCTTCAGCTGAATCCTCGTACATGAATGTCTTCATTTCACCGCATCTCAAAAACTCCAGGTATGGCAGGTTTGTCGATCTAACAGATAACTAAACCATACCACTGTTACAGATCCCATATTGTCAAAATATAACAAAGGTGAAGGTGTAAGACTGTGGTATAATGTGCTAGAGCCCTATCATGACAAAACTACTTTAATTGGAGCAACGACTTAGGAACATGGGTTTCATTAAGAATTTTGAGTAGGATAGGACTGATCAAGATATGTCTCACCGTCCGCACAGGAGGCAGAAGATATGATCCAATGAGGTAGTCTACAATAATGTCCACCCAAATATTGACAAAGAAGAGGCTTTGAACTTCACGTGATCGCGTACCATGCAAGTTCTTCGATGTCCACAAAATGGTGTTATGTTGAATGAATATACATGCTAAGTTCGTTAGATGCGAAGCACTCATCTGATTGAAAAGTCTCTTGTACAAATGCAGAACAGTGTACCTGTTACAGTTTGAAGCTTCAGAAGCGTGTTGTACGTCATCGAAATTATAATTTATCACTTGATCAATCTTCTGTCGGTGGAACCGGTTTACAAATGATGACTTTCACCAGGGTCGTTGTTCACGCGACCTCCCATTCAATACCCTGTAGTCATTTTGGACCCTGCAGTTTTGTGTAATTCAGATTAGTCCTTATGCTTCTTACGTCTTTTGCTAGTTTATCGCACTGGTAGTGACACACCCTGTATATATAAACGTATGTATAAGGAAAAAATTAATAAAAATTATGTATATATTTTTCAATTCGAATCATAAATTTCAATTGATTTATATTTAAGAAAAATTTTATATAATAAATTCTACACTGAAGAGGAGCGAAAGTAAAAATGGAGACAAAAGTATCTAAATGGCAGGGGAGAGTTGTGACCACCCCACTCCGGTTAAACATGTTTTACGACGAGTCAACATTCCTGGATACCAGATCCCGGATATACTCCCGGATATGTTAAATTAAAAATTTCCACATTCCTACATTCCTACATTTGTACAAGATGTATATGTATATATATATATATATATATATATATATATGTTTTAACCTAAAGTGTAATATATTGTATTAATTTAGCTTGTTATTTTTTTAATCAAATATTTGTTATAAGAATAATTTAATTTTGTGTTTCGCTTTTATTAATTATTTTAATAAAAATTATAAATAATTAAATTTTAATATATAATGGTTAAAAATAGATTAAACGGTAAACTATTTTCTGATAGTCATAAATATTCAAAATTACTATTGAAAAACTAGCTGTGATGTCATTAAATATCAGAAATGACATAATAATCATATATAAACAGGTTTTTGATGTAATGTTTATATACCATTCAATAACAAAAAAATCGAAGCCATATTAATGATAAATCGTATTAAACCTATACGTTTGGAATTGAACCTATAACTATCTCTTTTTTGCATCACATTTAGCTCGTATATGCGCTTTTCTCATGAGATAAAGTATCGGTGTCTACACCTAACATGGTAGAATAAGACGTAAAAATGTGAATTTTTTTTTTTTAAATCTATATTTAATATATATATATATATATATATATATGTATGCATAAGATAAAATTTATATATAGGATGGAGTAAAACTTGAATTATTAAATATATAGAACAAGAACAGAGTTTTTTTAATCCAATGAGCAAATGCAGCAAAAGGAAATATAAAACTTTAATAAATAAGCAAAATAATTAAAGTCAAATGAAAAATTAATCCCAAAACACATGAGGGTCTTCATCAGGGGAGCTTTCCCATGTAGGAAAAGGAATATGACGAAAGGCTGGTAATTTAACCAAAAAACACGTTTCTAGCCCCCCAACTTCTCATAGATGGAAGCAAGACCATACAGCAAACGAATTTTAATTAATACATAGCATAAAAAGCAATTAAATTCAGAAATCAAGCACAAAATATAATACAGCAATATAAAATACAAGAATATAATAAAATACAATATAAAATACAAGAATATAATATATTCTTGTATTTTATATTGATGTATTATATTTTGGGCTTGATTTCTGAATTTAATTGCTTTTTATGCTTTGTATTAATTAAAATTCGTTTGCTGCATGGTCTTACTTCCATCTGTGAGAAGTCGGGGGCTAGAAACGCGTTTTTTGGTTAAATTACCAGCGTTTCCTCAGAAACTTCTCATATTATATTTAGATATTCATATTAATTTTAGAATATAAATTAATTCAAATTTAATATTTATAGTAAAAGAATTTTTTTAATTACTTTTGCGTCAATATATAATATTCATAATTAAATAAATACACCAATATAACAAATTAAGCAATGATTCTTTTGTTTAGATATCAGGAAATAAGAAAGTTTTTTTTTTCTTTTTACCTTAGAATAATGTTTCATGTTTTCTTTAATTAATAAAAATTAGCCTTTTTTTAAATATTTACAATTTTATATTTTTACTTACTTTACTTAAGAAATTCTTAATTATTAAAAGACAATTATAGTATATAATTAATCATTTAATTTTACTATTATTCAGAGCTATTTAGCATCAGTTTCAATTACCGATTAGTTGATAGATGCATTTTCTAGGGTTTATTTAATCCCACTACCACTAGCCGCTTTTCATAATAGTTGAAGTAACGTTAAAGCTTCAATAATTCTCAGTTATTCATATGTGGAATATATTATAATGCAAAGCTGAGATATTTATAAAATAACGAGACTGTCGAAATAATTTTAATTACAATACATATATAAAATGTACAAATATATATAGAGAGAGTGTAATTTATAATAAATACATAATAAAGAAAAGAGATGCGTAAAATACAAAATAAAATTAAATATTTCATGCGAATGAACTCTCCATTTTGTTTATTTAATGACTTATTAGAATATTTAATTTTATTGTATGCTACTCTTACTTCTAAAGTCTAACATTCTAAGTATTTTTAAAATGTCTGCCAAGAACAATAATTAAGTAACGAAAAAAAAAAAATAATAATAATTAAATCACTACCCCCCCCCCCAAAAAAAAAATAAATAAATAAATAAAATAAAATAAAATAAAAACTTGAGGTTTAAAGGTAAATTGTATATTTTTAAGAAATGAACGATATGTTTTAAAACTTTAATTTATATTTTCATGAGCAATTATAACAAAATTATATATGTTTTAATGTATGAAGCAACTTTTAAAAAATAATAATAAAATAGATTTTGGAAGCTTTCAATTTAACATATAATTATGTGTGAAGGGGGCTACCACTTCCTTCACCCAACGTTTTAAATTTAAAGCGTACATTTGTGAGAACAAAGCAATTCAAAGGGTTCTTTTTTTTTTATTAAATGCTTATTCCAAATAATTCAGACAACTTGATTACCAATCTTGATAATATTTTTCAAATGGCAAACTAATATGGACTTCAGAATACCAAATTTTAATTTTTTACCATTATTTGTTTCAAAGTGATGCTGATAACAGGCATACACTTAAATTTCGTATTCAGAGGACCTTAAAACGTGATGTTAAAAAAAAAAAAAAAAAAAAAAAAACTTAAAATTAGACTTAAAAAATACTTTGTTACCTAATGCAAATGAGAAATTTATTTTCATTTCTAAGGAGTTTTCGTCGACATAGTAAAATGTAGTAAAGGACGTTCATTAATTACATTCAGTTGAAAAAGAAACATTCGCTTAATTTTGATATCCTGTATACTGTCAACAAATTATATACACACCAAATTGTGTATTTAAGCACAGTCCCATAAGAAAAATACATTGTAAAATTTTAAATGCACTTTAAGAAATCTCTATGTATAATTCTAATATAAATAAATTCTAGATAATGTATTGATTTAAGGGATAGTCGAACGGGGTTTGAAAAAAGAAAAAAAAAATCATTAACTTATATTGCAAAAGACATATTTAATCTGCTATGCAATAAAAAATAATCTGGTGTGTCACTCACACTACTTTCTCTTACCCTGAAATTTAATACTATAAATACAAGTTGGAGATTAAGAGGTAAGTTAATGAGTACTGTTATGTAAACCTATGTTAAACAATTCAAATTAGACTTAGGAAGACTTTTATATGATAATTAGTTCTGTGTGAGGGGGCTGCCCCCCCCCCTCGTTTCATTAATGTACGAAAAACCAGCGATGAATATTTAGCTTAAAACATACATTATTTACCATATCTCTATCAGAAATTTATTTCAATTCCCGAACAGCTTTCCTGGAAATGGTAAAATATTATTAGTAAAGCACATCCACTAACAACAAATAACTAGTGTGTTGTGGCCACCACACGACTTCCATCTATATTTTCCTATACAAAATCACTCAGTAAAAAACTTTATAAAAATTATTCTTTAAAAAATTCATTTTCCATGAAGATGCACACGGTTTTCATATTAGAGAAGTAGTATAATACTAAATATCACAAAAAAAGAAAAGTTGAACTTATTCTCAATATTACATTAATTTCTTTTATTAAAAATGAAAAAAATCCATAACTTTATTTTAAATTATCGCAGATCGATGGTTCAACCATTCGTTTTAAAGGTACTGGCTCGTTTTAAAGGTATTGGCGTTTTAAAGGTATTGGCGTACTCCCTTCGAGGGGCACTACCCCCCCTCCCCCCCCCACCACGGGGGGAGGCGAGGCACCTACATACACAGAATTTTTTTCCCAGTTGATCATCTCTATTATACAATGTATATATTCTTTTCATTTGGTTTAGTGCAGTCTATAGAAGTTAAACTCTACTTACCTGCAGTTTCCCCCATAGGCGTAATGTATTATAATTATCTTGATTGTCCCTGTACACGAACCATTTGCTTGATCTTAACGAAAAGTTTAGTGTAGCATCCTTATATGATACATATTTAGAATACAAAGTTTGAACTTTCTGCCATAATTTGTTTTTGAGATATTCTGATAACAGACACACACACACACACAGACAAACAAACACACATATACACAGAGAGAGACATACACACAGACCAACCGATAAAAACATGATTTTCGTATTCAGGAGACCTCAAAACGTGTAAATGTAACAAAATCTCACTTTTGAAAATTTGATCCAAAAACAATACTTCCTCTACCTTATGGGTAAGAGAAAGGAAAAAAAATAGCGAGTCTTTTTTTTTTTTTTTTTTTCAAGTACTGTTAAGTTAGTCAATTTATATAAATAAATTAAATGTTATGTTTAAGATAAATACAAAATTTTATGTTAGTTTCATCTCATTCGAGTAAATGGAAAGTATGCTGCTACACAACATCTAGATGTTTTTATATTGGTTTGGCAATAGATTAAATTTTATGAAATGTTTAAAAGATGCACATTCGCCGCAACATATTTTACACTACTCAGCATTTCCTCTTATCAGAAAAGATTAAATATTGTAAAAAAAAAAAAAAAAATTAAATAGCATAAATATATATTTTTTCGCTTACTAAGAAGTATTAAAGTTAATAAATTTATTCGGTTAATGCTTCAAATTCCTGATATTCCCAATGACTTCAATATGTATCCACATAAATATTTTATATTCTTTCAAATGTTTTTTCCCCCTTCATTCAAACTTTATTTACAGTTAATTGTGCAACGAAAATAAATATTAGCTTTTTTTTTTTTTTTTTTTTTTTTTTTTTTTAATAATATCTTTCATATAGTTTTAAGAATTATAAATTTTGTGAAAATAATTTTTAGTTATTAAACATATACTAAATAAAAATGTTATACAAATTTATGTTAATGATTTAATCAATTCAAAAAACAAAATATGTATGTATTTCAAGCAGTGTATCAATTTAAAATACTATAAATTCATTAGAATATTTCTACGAAATGTTCTTAAGAATTTTTTTTTAAATTAAGTACATTTCTTAGGAACGCTAGGGGGCACCAGCCCCTGCTCGCTGCTCGGGTATGTCCTCCCCCCCTTTCCTGATTCACTTTACTCATCAACATCTGTGGTGCTTTATCCGCCTATTCGCAGCTTTGACTTTCATTGAATAGTAATATAAATAAAGCATAACACAAGACAAAAGCAGAACCATATTTGATGTCACATTGAAATACACAATATTTAGTACTACATCTTTTTTGAATAAATTATATGTCAAAAGCCTGTTTTAACGTTCGACAACTTAATAACAATTTGCCACTGTTTTGGGCGTAATATAGGCTAGCTAGATATACAAAATATGCAACGACAGCAGTAACTTTTTTTTTTAAGAACAGAGATAAATTCTTAAAATCTAAACCATTTAGCGTTACAGCTTTAGTATATGACCGCCTTGGAGACTTTTTGTCACTATTTGGCGATGAATTTTGGAGTATAATTGCATGTTTAAAAAAATTAGATACTTATTTTTTCTAATGCCTATATTTTTTTACTATTGCATTTTTTTAGTTAATTTAGGACAGTATGTAACACTTTATATTCATTTCTAATATACAGCTAGGTTTAAAATGGTGCTTGCAGAAGTAAAGAAGTAATTTTGAAAGTGCGTTTTTTCTGGAATATGGTTTAGTCAGGCAATTTTGATAACTCATGTATTGGTATTAGTTAAGAAATAAAGAAGGTAATTTATAATATTTTTTTTTTCATTTGTAGTATTTCTTAACTATTAATTGAAATAACATACAGTAACACAATTAACTTAATAGGAAATTTCGCCTGATCATTTATTATCTATCTTTTTAACATTTCATTTAAAATCTAGAATGTTCCATTATAATGCCTTTTGAACTGATTTTCAATCCATTTATATAAAACTGTTTTAGGGAGTATTTAGCTAAGTTTAACTATTAATTCCTTCGAACTATGCAGAAATTCTTCGAACTGAGAAATTACAAGTTTAAATTATAATATTTAAAATACATTTCAATGCGTAGTTATATTCTCGTTTAGAACTGTATGGACATCGTATAACACATAACATAATTATACACAAATCTAATGGCAACTAAAGATATAGGTTCGTTTAACTGCTTGTGAAATGTACCTGGTAAATAATTACCTAATTAATTTCGCATACATTGCAGTGAATACCTTTATAGACTAATAAATTGAAATATAAATTAAGACACTAATATATATATATATATATATACTTTATGATAATAATTAAATAAACGTTAAACATTAATTAAGTGTGATTCTGCTGAAAAAAAAAATGATCACATACCTTATTCATATAACTTGTTCTGAGATACTTTAATGATACCTTAAAAATATTAAACATTAATTAAATGAGAATATGGTGCAAAAACATACACAAAAATCTAATAAATAATCAATGTTTCAAAGAAGTAATACACACTAGTCATACAATGAAGGAAGCTGCTATTATGAATAATTACTGAATAATCTAGAGAATACTGTGATAAAAGGTCAAGAATTAACAACTTCATAAAATTTTATCCTATCGAAACGTGCTTTTAAAGCTTTCATAAGATTCCATCCTACTCCCAGTACGTTAAAATTATGTTCTAATGCAGTAATAAAATGACTATAGAATGTTTTACATATCGTTAGTAACAGATTTAAAAGAAAATTTTAAAAGTTCTTAAATAAGTCCCAGGTCTAATAAATCTTAAAAATCCCAAATTTATCCAAATAAAATTCAGGTATTTTATTGCTAGGCAATTTTAATAATATTGTTATAAAATTTTATAATAAGAAAAGTTTATGCTTTTAATTAATATTTTTGTGCAATATGGTTAAGTATATGAGTAGGTTTGACGTCACACTAGAACTGCATTATATGCAGCTGGTGATGTTCTGGGACTCATAAATAGGTCATAATATAACACATCACAATTTTCATCCTCAGCGGAAGAGACAGTTCTCCGCTTTTGTAACCCCTATACTTAAAATTCAATATATAGCAAACGATATAAGAAATATACAATTAATATTTAATTGAAAAATATTAATTTAAATCGTAAATACCATTAAATAATAAGCCATTAGAGAATTCTAGCACATGAAGAAAATTAATAAATAAATAAAACATTTCTAAATAGCAAAGTGAATTAAAAGTTTAAATGCTTGTATATATTTAGAATAAGAAAATTTTTATTTTTCTCTTGCAGAAAAGATTCTCTAGTCAATGAGTATAGTTAAATAATTTTGTACTTACAGAATTCAAAATTTTCAAACGCTAAATGTACCATTTTACTTTCTCTTACCCATAGGGTCAAGAAAGTATTGTTTTAGGGTCAAATTTTCGGACGTGAGTTTTTGTTATATTTACATGTTCTGAGATTCCCTGAATACGAAAATCATGTTTTTAGCGAATAGTCTGTGTGTCTGTTATCAGCATATCTCAAGAACAAATAGCAGCAGAAATTCCAAACTCGGTATTCTAAATGTGTATCATATAGGAATGATACACTAAGCTTTTCGTTGAGATGAAGCCAATGGTTCGTGTACAGGGACACTCAGAAGTATTCAAATACATTACGTCTATGGGGGAAATTGCAGGTAAGTAGAGTTTAACATCTATAGACTGCACCAAACCAAATGAAACGAATATATATTTTGTGTAATAGAGATAATCAACTGAAAAAAAATTGTGTATGTAGGAGCCTCGCCTCGCCCCCTTGGGGGAAGTCCCCCTCGAGGGGAGTAAATTTTCATGATGGGTATCTTTCAAAAGATCTCGCCAATACCTTTAAAACGAATGGTTGAAACATTGATCTGCGATAATTAAAAAAAAAAAGTTATCAAATTTCTTCATTTTTAATAAACATTTTTTTTTTTTTTTTTAATCTAATATTGAGAATAAATTCACCTTTTTTTAGGGATACTTAGTGTTATACTACTTCTCTAATATGGAAACCGTGTGCATTATCATGAAAGATATTTGTTTTAAATAATAATTTTAATAAATTATTTTTACTGATTGAATTTGTATAGGAAAATATAGAAGAAAGTCGTGTGGTGGCCACAACACACTAATTATTTTTTATTAGTGGATGTGCTTTACTAACAATATTTTACCATTTCCAGGAAAGCTGATCGAGAATTTAAATAAATTTCTCATAGAGATATGATAAAAAATGTACGTTTTAAGTTAAATATTCATCGCTTGTTTTTTGTGCATTAATGAAACAGTGGGGTTGAGGGGGACTACCGCCCCCCTCACACAGAACTAATTATCATATAAAACTCTTCTTAAGCCTAATTTAAATTGTTTAACGTAGGTTTACATAACATTACTCGTTATCTTACCTCTTAATCTCCAACATGTATTTGTAGTATTAAACTTCAGGGTAAGAGAAAGTAGTGTGAGTGACACACCAGATTATTTTTTATGTGTAAAGGCAGAGATTAAAAAAAAGTTTTTGTTATGGATGCTTTATTTATTATGTATAAGAAAAAAGGAAAATATTATAAATAACTCGAATAACTTAAAAATGCTGTCTTTAAAAAAATTACTTTGTTATTAAATCTTTTTGATATAAATACAATTTAAATAAATTTCTCCAAGTATATTATATTTATTATAAAAGATATTTTGTGCTATTTATAATTTGGATATTAATTACAAGCCATTATTATAATAATAAAAATAAATAAAAAATTATCCCATGTTTCTCAGAAAAGTAAAAAATTTAATAAACTGGTGAATATTATGAAAGTAGCATTAACGTTTCGCTAAATTCGTGCTAAATATTTGTAAAACACATTTTCAAACTTCCCTTCTGTAAGTCAAGTTCTTGATTTCTTAAATCTTCTTAAATATAAGTAGATTTAAAAGTATAAACAAAGAATTGAATTTATAGTGTTTGTAAAGCAAAGCGCACGATGTAATAGAACTGTATCAATTTTATAATTATACATATATAAATTTATCTTATTAAATTATATTACCATAAATGATTTACTTTTACCATCATCAATATCGCTGCAATAGTTTGCGACAATTCTATGATTATGTCTTCCTTCATTATGATTATGAAGAAGAAAGTAAAATAAAGCATTTAAGACAACAAAAATTCTAATATATTTTTCAAAATTTTTAGTCTTTGAAATAGAATAATTTTATGATGCAAAGTATCATTTCATTACAGTTCTTCTATACTTTTAACAACTCCTTTTTAATATTAATGATTAAATAAAAATTATCCATAGGAAAAAGAGATATTTTTGTGATTAATCACAGTAAAAATTCTGTGCCAATTTCGATAAATAATTTACAAGAAAATTCTAACTATTTCGTTATTTTTCCCAATTACTACATTAAAAAGAAAAAAAAAAAAAAACCTTTTATAGCTGTAATTGTGCTCGGTTTATGTCTAGAGGCTTATTAACTATTTAAACCATGAGCTGTCGTAAAAATAAAAAGCTTTGTTTCAACATTCTTGAGAAAAGCTAAATGAGCTAATGACTGGTTCAAAAAAAGAAGTGAAATAAACAATCTTTTTTTTCAAAGGTTCTGTTTACAAAAGGAAAGAGAAATTTTGCTGTGTTATCCGACTTCTGAAATACACAGAACATCGCAGTATAGACTATTCTAAAATAACACACAATCAAAAATTAAAAAAAAAAAAAAAAAAAAAAAAAGTGAGTAGCATCAAAAAAGTTAAACGAGACATTTTTAATAAGTAAAATTAACCAAACCGTAACACGAATATTTAGAACAATTTATCATTATTTAATCTTCTAGGGAGAAGTAAGGTCTAAAAAAAAAAAAATCATTAAAAGGTAGCTAAGTAAAAAAAAATTATAAAATGCATAACTTCAATGATATTTTCGCGTGAAGTAACCTAGTTTAAGTTCAGTACAATGACATTTCATAGCCATCATCGAATAATACAACAAAATTTTGATTAAAATAATTTCAAAAAAATTCTCAAACTTATTGCCACACTTATCCACGCACCAATTTTGATTATAAACTAAAATTTGTACCTACGTGTCACTCGAAAACAGCACTTCAAACGATATTTTCTTAGTCATGACATCGGAGAAATTTCCTATTTTCCGAAACCTCAATTGTTAAGACAGCAGAAAATTAATGCTTGCTTTACAGAACATTTATCTGGTTATAATGCATAAATACTTTTAAATATCAGCAACAATATTTAAGAGGGAACTCTTAAGAAATCTTTCCTTTATATCTAAATTTATAGAAATATATGTGCAATAAAAATGTTATTTAATATTTTTGTTAACTATATAAAATTATTCCATAAATCTGAAAGTATAGTGTAACCACGTTTCCTACGCCTAGCAGTGAGGACGAGTCGAAAATCTTGGATAGATTCCAAGTTGACCAACAGGTTTGGATCTAGTAAACATCCAGTCATTCGGTATTCCCTTATCGCTTATTTTCTCTCAACGAAAAGCTTGTCTCCCCTATTTTACTAGTGGACTCGTTGAATCCGCACTTGCGCAGAGGCTTCCATGGTCGCAAGAAATGTAGTTAATGAATATCTTTTAGAAGCGCTTTTGAATCTCATTCTGCTATTACGTATAGACGATACAGGTTAAAACGCTGAATGGCCCTTTACTAATAATGCTTATTGTTAAAAGTCCACAGTAAAATAATAATGAAATATTTCTATTTTTCAAATTTTTCGGAATTTAATTTTGTCTGATATAATAATTTATTAAGAATTCTTAAACATAACTTTTCGAGTTTTATTTTAATAATAGCATAGTTTACATTTTAATGTTCCTACATATATATTTGAGCATAGTTTACATTTTAATGTTCCTAAATATATTTGAAAAGAACTAAATTCAAAATGACGACGCCAAAATTTGTTTAACAGTTATTAAAATTCTGGGATTAATTTAAATTAGAATTCAAATATAGGTAAAAGATTTACGGGTTTGTATAGCGTATTTATTCTAAGTAGATATAAGAAAGGCCCGGAAATGTACCATAAGATGCAAAATAAGTCTCGGATTCCGAGTTGACCATTTAAATAAAGTTATTCCAATTAGATAGAAAGATGTCAACTTAAAAACTAAAACAAGTACAAGATAATCAGCTATTGGTGGAGGAAAAAAAAATGTCCTCCAAAGGCAGTAGCAACTATGTAAAGAGATTGGGTACCAAAATACAACCAGTGACAGAAGAACAGCTTAGAAAAAACTTAAAGTCCAAAAGCCCTAATTGCCGGAAACACGGTTTTGAGCGATTTCAATGGGAGTTCTTTAATTTTTTAAAGTGTAAGATTTTTTTTTTTTTTTTTTTTTTTTTTTTTAATATAATGATTAGCAAAATGGGATAAGCTTGCTGGCATGTATTAAAAGATTATTATACTTACAATATTATTGTTATTATTATTATTATTATTTAACGAAGTAACTAATTGGAAATAATTTTTTAAAAAAATGTAATTATTTTCTTGGGAAATTAGAAAAATTATTTTTAAATATTTTGACTTTTTTTTTTTTTTATTATTATTATTAAATAAGAGACACTAATCTTATTCCATAAAATCATTCACGTCTAATTTCACGTAAACCTGCATTGCAGCATGTTAAATACCTTTCTCTACATAAAAAGAAGCTGTTCTGCAATTAAAAAAAATAGAGTAGTACCGCTCAATGGTCGAAACATGACTTTATTTATTTATTTGTTTTTTAAATAAGAATTTCAATAACATATATAGAAACTAAAAATTTCCATGTAACATTATTCAATCTTTAAAAAGTAAATAAATAAATAAAAATAAAAATCATTCATTAACAAGATACATATTTGCATAACAATCTATACCTCTAAATATTTGTTTCTCAATCTGACATACCAAAGTTCTTCTGGACATTTCAATAGCAAACAAAATCCTATCTATTTTGGAATAATGTATCAACAATTTGAAAAAATATATAATCACTTCTGTGTCGAGAAAGATAAAAAATGAAATAATATGTAAATAAAATTTACTCACTTCTGTTGCTAAATGTAAAGGTTAAATGAAAAATAGGATAATGAAAACAGTGAAACAAACCCTGAAAACAAGTTGAATCACTAGTCAGTGTGCAAATTTATAACTTTCTTCTGCGAGAATTTTAAATACAAAAGATTACGTGTATCGATGGAAAAAGATATGAAAAAATAAAGGTATTTTTTAATGCCTTCTTGCCTTCTATGCCTCATAAGAGAATTTTCTTTCTGCAATTCATATAAACAGTGCTTTTCGAACGATACTAAATTTAAATCCCTTCTATTATTAAAAATAGCTAAAAACATATGATAATATTAATATTTATGTACTAATATATAGGTTAGTCGTAAATATTTTTTACATATTCAAATAGAATCTTAATAATAAGCAACATTGATCGAGAATGTGGAATTATGCTTTTTCTTTTCGAGTTGATGGCAGAAAGATCAGGGCCTGATTACCTTCAAATGAGACCCAAGGCACACATAATTTCTTGGGATCCCACCAATCCCCTTTTCGCACTTAAATAAAAGTTTCTGTTACTATATTTATGCATTAAAAGCAAAATTTGTTGAATCAAATTTACAAAAAATGAGTTTAAGGGCCACCTTCTAATCAGGGCCTAGGAACGTGCCCTCGGGCCCCTGTGATAATTAGGCCCTGACTATATAAATAGATGCCTTATATCCCTTATGTATGATTGTGCTTATGAGTATTATTCATTGTATTCATTTTATATTACACCGTGCTGCATTGCTTTTGCCTGATGTATCATTTTAAATCTGTTTTTAGATTATTTTCGCCATTATTATTATTATTATTTTAAATTCTTGTCAGAAATATGTAATTTACACAAAAAAGAACTAAAATAAGACAAATGAATCCGTTAGTAGATTTTTAACCTAATGCTTCGTATGGAGAATGCGTTAAAAGTTTATTTTTTCTCAAAATTATCTTTTCCATTAAGGGGTTACGTAGGTTTTGAAATCTAAAAAACCTATATTTTCTCTTTTTTATAATAAATAAAATATGTTTTATTCAAAATTTTGAGCATATTAAAGGACAACATTTAAACAACATATCGTAAATCATTCGTAAAAAAATATTTGGAAAGTTCAGACCTAGTTTGTGTCTTAGTATAAGGAGACCCTTCAAGGAACAGGTGGGCACGATTTCTCAAAAAGTTATTTAAATTTTGCACACTTCTTCAAAATAGAATTCAGTAGTGTTTAAACAAAGGATTTTTCTCTCTCTCTTTTTTTTTTTTTTTTTTTTTTTTTGAGAAATCATGTCTACCGCTTTTTTGAAGAGTATCCCGGAATCAAGACTGTCCCCGTCACTGGCAGAATTTTTCAAAAGTTTTAATGAAAGTTTAGAGTATATTATTTAAGAGTATATTATTTAAGCCTAGCTGAAAACTTTCATCCTCAAAATTTTCAATAAAAATTGCTATTTATTACAATAAAAAAGAGAGCCCCTGAAATACTTGTAATCCCATAATAAATATTCTGGAACCAATAGCATTTACTCAAAAGGTTGACGATGCTAAAGGAACGTGGGCTGTATTTCTTTCTTATTATTATTTTTATTATTCTTATTAATTTAATTTTACTCAGCTCAATAACTGGTATGTTTCTGATACATTCGCAAATTTAATTTCTTTTCATTTTCCTTGCATAAATCCTTATTTACAAGTGATTAAAAAGAGAGTTTCATTTTTCTGTGAAACAGATGCATAAACAGAGATGGTAAGCGCAGTCATTCTTCTTTTTTTTTTTTTTTTTTTTTTTTTTTTAATATATATATATATATATATTTAAATATATATGTATATATATATTAAAAATGTGGTAATCAAAAGCGTAACGTAGCTGAAGCCTAATCATGTATTACATTCTATCTCAAAACTGTGGAGTTTGCGTTCCTGCAAACTCCATCTTAATTTAAATACTTAAATTAGATTACTAAGAGAACACAAGACTTTAAATAACAATAACTTAAGTTTATTTGAGCAGATTAATGGGAGGGCGGCCTGGTAAATTTATATAGCTCAGCCAGCGTTTTACTTAATCAAAATATATGAATCAACAATTTAAGTAGATAATCTTAAATATCTCACCACAGCAGATAGTCGAAAGTGTAGAGACGGTCGCACTCTTACTCCAATACTACGGCTTCACTATGGGACAGAGGATTCCCTTCTATCCCAGCTTGAACTTCCGAAAACTAGTAGACACTCACCAACGCTCAACACTACTTAACTTCACACAACTAAATCTCCTCTACTCTAATTTCGAAATTCACCAAAATAAGAATCATCACATTCGCTATAATATCCTCCAACATCCACCATACGATCTTCCAACATCCACACCATCTACTAAAACCATCTCTATTTTTATACTTCTTCCTACACCCTCCTTTCACTACATTTCAATCCGTACTTTTAAAAATCACTTCTAATTTAATTAATATTCAAAATTTTAAGTCTTTTAATGCAGCACCCTGCCGACACAAAACTAGCTCGACCTCAACCGTCACCGAGTCACTGGCGACGGAGTGATTTTAACCGTCCCCACTTCCTACTTTGCTGGATCCAGCTTAATTGAAACAACTGTGGTGACGTTCTAACGTCTCAACCTCACAGTCCCCCTCCAAGAAAAAAATTTAGTCGGGAAAATCCCCAACGGATTTGAACGAGTAAATTTAAATAACTGCATTCCATATCTAGCTATCTCAAATCTCTGAAGTGTGAGTGCAGCCGTCAGTTAAATTTTAACCGGGTGAGAAAAACTTAAAAATTTGTTAAATCCCTGAGCGAAAACTCGGGGACGCAAAAAAAATTAATTTAAAATTTTAAATAAAAGGCGTACGTTTACCCCGAGAACTCCGGGACTCTGACTGAGCTAAAGCCAGGCTTACAGTAGGATTTACACACGTCTCCCTGTTAGGCCAGGAAGGCAATATATTAAATTCAAACTTGATGTTGCGTGTCTTTACATAGTAAGTCGCTTGGGACAAATGCGACATTTAAAGTTTGTTATAATCACAAGAATAATTGTTCTTTTAAAAAAAAAACATGAGAAAATCTTTATTAGTAGGAGTCTACTGGCTGGACTGGTATCTGGAGCGTTACGTCTGCAAGGGAGATGACTAAACGAAGAATAGGATGAACTTCCTTCATACTAGAGCAGACGTCGGAATGGGCAGGCTGTCCACATACAGAAAAAAGAACTTTTTGACATCAAATTAAGAGATCTTTCACTTCAGATAAAAATACTTTTAACATCAGATTAAGAGAAATAGTCCATCAGAGTGTGTCTGAAATGGGAAAAACTTTTACAGTATGCATAGTAAAAAAAATAGTTAGAATTCATCTCTGGAAGAAACTGAGACATGTTCGTCTCTATTAACATAATAGATAGGTTACATACAGAATTATTTCTCCCTCCTTAGCTAAAGCATAAGCGGAAAAAACTGAGTAGTTAGTCTTTTTAATGTTATATAGTTAAACACGACTTTTATGCTTATAGCTAAAAAAAAAACATTTTACCCCCTCTAAAAGTACATACAGATAAACTTTTAGACAAATATTTAAAAGTCTAACAAATACAAATATGCAGTTTCTAAATACATCATTTATAAAAATACAAGAGAAAAAGGGGGGGAAATTTACAAAGGGGCCAAAAAAACAATTTATATTACCAGCTTTCTGCAGGAGATGGCTACAAGGTAAAAGACTTAATACATACATAAAATAGATATTTAAGAGAGAACAAAAATGTTGACATTGAAGCAGAACATTAATTTTGATTTGAAAGTTCATGGCTAAGTTAAATTTTGTATTTTTAGTTTGGGAAAGTCCATAACTTTCGTAAGAGTTCTTAAAATAAAAATGTCCCAAAAATGCTTCAAGGTACGTCGAACATTTTGTACAGCTCTGACAGAAATGCACTTGTAATAGAAAAAAAATATGAACGGTATCACCTGATGTGAATTTGCAGCTGTAACTTCAGCAAGGTTAGAGGTCTTGGTGGATGTGCTCGTCAGCTAGGCCACAGGGTTGCAGGCTTTCAGACCGGGGTCTAGGGCTATCCCAAAAGGCTTGTACAAAGGCTTGTTCGGCAGGTGATTCATATGGCTGAGCCTGTTGTCGGAGTCTGGCTTGACGCCGAGTATTGAATCGGTGGTGTGAAGAGAACTCGTCTTTGCCGATCGAGTCAGGAGCTGCTAGAAATTTCTCCATGTGCCGTCCGCTAGCTGATGAAGAGGGTGGAGGTCTTTTTCGAACCCTTGCCTTTCTCCTAGGTCGGAAGGAGTCGGTGTGCACTGAATCTGGAACTGCTAGTACCTTCTGTGGGCGATGCGTTCCAGAGGACTTTGAGGAGGGGGCTTGTGGGCATTTTAAACCCTTGTTCCAAGCATTTTTCTTTTTAATCTGTGGTATAAAAGAGCCATTAGTAAAAGAATAGTCGCGTTTGCGACCAGTTTGCCTAGGAAATTTCACATTAGAATGGTTTGATGACCCACTACAAGCTCGCTTTTGTGCGACGGGTCTGCTAACACTAGATTGGTCAGCGGAAGTGCCCTGAACAGATTGTTCGGGTGTTGTATGAGTAGGTAGTTCATCTGCTGTAGAGGAATCAGGAGCACTAGGCTGGGGAGTGAGGTTAGGCGTAAGGACGGACTGTTCGTCAGGTGGGTTTGAACCCGGCACGCTATCACTATCAAGAGTTTCAGTATATGATTGAGTGCGCTCTTTAAAAATGCGTATCTGGTCAACATTTATTGTAGTTGGGGTGCCGTTAAAATCGATTGTCAGATTATTATGTTCTACCTTTAAAACAGAGAAAGGCCCAATGAATTTTGGCCCAAATTTAGCTACTTTAGAATCTTTTTTAGAGCTAAGGAAATGTGATTCTAGGAGTATTTTATCTCCCACTTTTACTTCTAAAATTCTACGTTTTAAGTTATAATATAGAGCTTGCTGCTCTTGAGCTTTTCTCAAATTTCTCTGAACTTCTGGTAGCAATTCTTCAATATTTCGCGTAATAAATTGAGATGCGTTTTGCTGTACTAATACCAGTTTTTGAAAGGGGGTCAGAATCTTTCTGCCCAAAAACAATTCAGCGGGAGTTTTTCCTGTTGCATCACTTACCGCTGTACGAATCGCATAGCCAAAATGATAGAGAAACTGATCCCAATTTTCATGATTTTGACCAATGAACGTCGCAGTCATATTGATTAATGTTCTATTAACACGTTCGGCCTGATTAGCTTGCGGCCGATATGGAACCGTAAAGACATGTTTAATTTCGAGTGTATCGCAAAGTGCCTTAAAAACATTACTTATAAATTGAGGACCATGGTCCGTTACAATTTGAAGAGGGGCGCCGTAACGAGAAATATAATTATTAAAGAAGGTAGTGGCCACTGCTTGTGCCGACGCTTTACGTAAAGGCACAAATTCAACCCATTTACTAAAATAATCCACCATAACTAACACATAACGAAATCTATTTGGTTTAGAGAGGGGGTAAGGACCGATTAAGTCGAGTCCAAGAATTTGATTTGGAAAATCAACTTTAATAGGAATTAATTTACCGGCCGGCTTTACATTTTTATAATTATATTGCTGGCACAAGCGACAACTCGAAACATATTCATTAACAAACTTCCTCATTTTAGGAAAGTAACAGGCATCTTTGAGCTTTTTATAAGTTTTCCTAATGCCAAAGTGCCCCGAAATTGGAGAGTCATGAAACTCAAATAGGATGGCTTGACGAAGAGATTGGGGAATTACAACTCGTAATTCGCCATAAGATGATAATAATTTTGAATAAAAAAGCAAGCCATCGATTAAAGAAAAAGATTGGGACCAGTTTAAGGCAATGGCTGATTCAATTAATGAAACTGACTCAGGATCTTCTAAATACTTATAGATTAATCCAAATTCGGGATCATTTTTTTTGTTCTTGGATTAATTGATCTCTCGAATTTAACACAGATGCTGGCATAAGCGCTAAAGCTACTTTTTCCTGATCAGATACGAATATTTCGTTTAAAGTAGTGACTAGATTTGTAGACGCACCTTGGTTTACTTGTTCATTTTCAATTTCCTTTACACAAGTTTCAGTCACGTCAGCTAATATTTCGGATTGAACCGGCTCAGCCTTTAAATGTGAATGATGAATATATGAGGCTTTAACAGTAGAATTTAACTGATCATTCTTTTCATTTAAAGCAAGGGATTGATTTGTAAGATTAGATTCAATCTTATTTTCTTGAGTTTGAGTAGTACGTGAAAGAACGTCAGCTACGATATTGTCAGAACCAGGTCGGTGTTCGATGTTTATATTAAAGTTAGATAACTTAAGAGTCCACCGAATCATGCGAGGGGAGAGATTCTTTCCAGTTGTTAACCGAGTTAATGCCGCATGATCCGTAACAACTGTTACTGGAAGTTGCGTAAAATATAAACGAAATTTTTGCAGTCCCCAAAGCACTGCTAAACATTCACGTTCAGTTACTGGATAATTTCTTTCTGCAGTGTTAAGCGTACGGGACGCATATGCTATTGGGCGGCCTTCTTGGCTTAAAACGGCACCAATGCCGTACGAAGAAGCATCAGTAGCTACTTGAAATTTAATATTATAATTAGGATGAGCGAGTACAGGAGGAGCGCTAAGTACAGTTTTTAACTTATCAAATGCTTCTTGTGCTTCATTTGACCAGTGAAATTTAACTCTTTTCCTTTTGAGTTTAAAGAGGGGCTCGCATATGTGAGCAAAATTAGGTATAAATTTCCCATACCAAGCACACATGCCTAGAAATCTCGAAACTTGTTTGGAAGTTGTAGGAGGGGGCATGTTTAAAACTGGCTGAACTTTTTCATTATCTACAGAAATACCAGCAGGCGTTATTTTGACGCCTAAGTACTTAATTTCCTGTCGTGCAAAATTGCACTTAGAGGAATTTAAAGTTAATCCTGCATTTTGCAGTAGAGTAAAAACAGTTTTTAAATTATCTAAATGCTTATTGTAAGATGAGGACGTGATTATTATATCATCGAGATAAACATGTACAAATTTATTCAAAACAGGTTTAAGAATAGTTTCCATGGCTTTTTGGAATGTCGCTACAGCCCCTGAACATCCGAAAGGCATTCGTTTAAAACCAAACGTGCCATTTTTAGTTATAAACGCTGTTTTTGATATATCAGCGGGTTTCATTGCAATTTGAAAGTAACCCGATGTCAGATCGAGAGTAGACATAAAATTTGTCGTTGTTATATGTGCTAACAAATCATCAGTTATAGGCAAGGGATACTGAGGATATTGTGTGATAGAATTTAGCCTACGATAATCGATTGCAAATCTCCATGCCTCAGGATCAGTAACAGTTTTACCATTTTTCTTACGACATAAAACAACAGGAGATGCGTAAGGAGAAGTTACAGGCATAATAATATCATTTTGCAACATTTTCTCAATATGCCAATTTATAATATCTTGCTTGGCTTGATCATAACGATAAGGCTTACTAAAGACTGGTTTATTAGTTCCAGTGTCAATTTCATGGCAAACAACATGGGTTAAGCCAGGTGTCTCAGAGAATAACTGTTTAAACTGATTAAGAAAATTAACAAAATCAATTTTTTCAATATGAGTGAGGGAACTTTCCTCTAAATTAACAATTAACTCTGTCGGCTCGACAGGTTTAGAATTTGACTTAGAATCATCAATATGTAAGGATTTATTGGCAAAATTTATTTCAACATTGTTTGCTTTCATAAAATCTAACCCTATAATGCAGGGACGCTGAAGATTGTCGATGACATAAAAAGGCCAATTAACACTTAAATTATGAATTTAACATTCAGGCTGACTTCGCCTCTATTAACACAGGACTTGCCTTGAGCCGTTGTAATATTTAAATTTGTCCGCTTTAATGGTTTAAAGTCAAAATACTTTTTATAAGTTTCATACGCTAGAAAGGAGCGTTCAGCACCAGTGTCCCAATAAGTAGGTATGAAAGTGTCATGAATTATTGCATTTAAATTAGGAAGGTCCACCGGACTGATACAAATTGTGTCTAAACATATGGAGGTGGTTGAGTTATTCAGTGGCTGTTGACCCTCCTCACAAGAGCCACTTACTCGTTTAACTGACGACTCTGGTTATTACGAGAGTTACGGAAATTTCTGTTATTTCTATCAGCTCGAGAATAGTTTTGAGACTGATTTTGATTAGAACGATCGTTCCGAGAATTTTGAAAGTTATTACGCCTTGGCTGCGGCGATTGACGTTCTTGTTGATAGCGATTGAAATTTTTTGGGGGGTGAAATTTTTACGTCTAAAATTTTGCATATTTCCATTACCCCGTTGGCGATTAAAGGTGTTTTCCGCCCTTGGAGGGTGTCGTTCTTGATATTTAGCTAAGGTTTGAAACAGACTGTCGTAAGAGGTGACAGGTTTCAGATCAAGGTAATCTTGAATAGGAATAGTCAAAAGCGGGGTTATGATTTCCATTGCAGCGGCAAAAGATAAAACTAAATCCAGCTGCTTTATAATGTCGAATTTACGTAATAAAAATGTGGTGGGTTTGTCATAAAACGACATCTTTGTCGTATAAAGTTCTTGACGGAGTTTGGTTTTATCCACAATAGAAGAGAATGAATTTTTAATTTTGAGCTTCAAATCCTCATACGTAGGATTTTGGCCTAGAGCTCTAGAGGCAATGGTGTCATACCAGATTTTAGCATCTCCTTTTAAGGAGTATTTTAATAAATTAAATTTATCATCCTCGTCAATTTTACATATATCAAAATACTGTTCAAGATCTTCAAAAAATTTAAGTACATTGTCTGAGCCAGTAAAATAAACACGAGTGGGGGGGATGTCGAACTGAGTTGGGCGCCACTGTGGAGTTTGCGTTCCTGCAAACTCCATCTTAATTTAAATACTTAAATTAGATTACTAAGAGAACACAAGACTTTAAATAACAATAACTAAAGTTTATTTGAGCAGATTAATGGGAGGGCGGCCTGGTAAATTTATATAGCTCAGCCAGCGTTTTACTTAATCAAAATATATGAATCAACAATTTAAGTAGATAATCTTAAATATCTCACCATAGCAGATTGTCGAAAGTGTAGAGACGGTCGCACTCTTACTCCAATACTACGGCTTCACTATGGGACAGAGGATTCCCTTCTATCCCAGCTTGAACTTCCGAAAACTAGTAGACACTCACCCACGCTCAACACTACTTAACTTCACACAACTAAATCTCCTCTACTCTACTTTCGATATTCACCAAAATAAGAATCATCACATTCGCTATAATATCCTCCAACATCCACCATACGATCTTCCAACATCCACACCATCTACTAAAACCATCTCTATTTTTATACTTCTTCCTACACCCTCCTTTCACTACATTTCAATCCGTACTTTTAAAAATCACTTCTAATTTAACTAATATTCAAAATCTAAGTCTTTTAATGCAGCACCCTGCCGACACAAAACTAGCTCGACCTCAACCGTCACCGAGTCACTGGCGACGGAGTGATTTTAACCGTCCCCACTTCCTACTTTGCTGGATCCAGCTTAATTGAAACAACTGTGGTGACGTTCTAACGTCTCAACCTCACAAAACAATGGCTTAATATTGAGTTCTCTGAAAACTTAAAATCTTTGTTCAAAAATCTAACTCATATTTTTTTCTTGGCCACTTTTCTTACTTTATTATTGTTTTGTTTATTTTTTTCTTTTGATATAGGTATTATTTATTTATTTATTTATTTTTCAAATTTTTGTAATCACAAATAAACAAACAAAAAAGGAAAAAAAAGTGTAGTGCAACTAAGTTTTCTGCGCCTAGCAGTGAAAGCGATACCTAAGGCTTAGTGGTACCAAGTTGCCCGAAGGGTTGGGATTTTTTAAACCTCTATTCTTTCAGTGTTCCTTTATCGCTTATTTTCTCTCAACGACAAGGGTTATCACCCCTATTTTAACAGCGTACTCGTTGAGTCCGCACATGAGCAGAGGATCCCACAGTTGCAAGAAATTAGGTTAAATAATATCTCTACACAAGAGCATTGTGAATTACTCATAATTTTAATCTAAAAAAATATCAAACAAAATATATTTCATTCTTTCATTGATATTTTACCTTACCTTTCTTTTCAATATCTTTAAAATTATTTTTAAATATAAGTTTGAAATTTTAAAAGAAACTTTTGAAATTTCTTTGCAAATGTCGAATTTAATCATTTGCCTTTATTCATAAAAAGGAAAGAAAAAGAAAAATATTAAAAAGATAATTACATTTTCCGCTGTCTTCTAATATGTTGAATTTGATATTTTATCATGTGGTGGTAGCATTGAAAATAAGATCAATCCGCTCATGTGAATATCCATGGCTATATTTAATTCTTGGCTAAAGTAAGATGAAATTATTTTCCCTCTTATCTTTTTCTAGGGGAGTTTTATGAATTACTTTGGAATAGTTTCCTTTAAAAAATAATAAAATATTTATCTAATGAGTGTTATAAAGTTCTAGCATTTTTTTTTTCTTTTTTCAAACATAATTTTTAATAATAGTTAAATATTCAATATGCATTCAGTTAAAATACGCAAAATTAATAAAGTACAGTCGGCAGCAAAAGTATCCGAGTAATCTTAAAACTGATTTGTTAAATAAATCCTTGTCGAATTATGTTCTTAGACTGACTAAGAACATGTCTCGACAAGTATTTATTTAACAAAACTATATTAAGTATGTTTTTTTAAGACAAGGATTATTGCTAGTGCCCGGATACTTTTGCTGCCGACTGTAGTGTTATAAAAGAATAAAAAGGTAACTATAATATTTCTCATTAGAATATGAATTACCTCATTCTAAACAATTTTGTAACATTTTGCAATAGCTTATGCAGTACTGTTTGAAATATTGTTAAGTGTAGCTTCAGTTCGAAATATCTACGATATATGATTTATTTTTCTAGAGGTTTTGGTTGGTTGATTCCAAATACCTAGGATGCAGTTTTCTTGTTATACATTTTAAGATTATTTCCAGTATGATGTCTAAAGTGGCTTTCATAACTAACTTCTTTAATAGCTATACTATACTATGTACTAATACGTCAAATTATACGCTCTAGGAATCTAGGAATAGGCATTTACAATCAAAATAAACGTACGTTGATTTCTTTAAGTATTTTTGTGATGTTATACAAATAAGGTGCAAAACAAAAAATCAATTATATTTTATATGGTGTTTTATTAAATACACAAGCTAACATTTTTAGTGAAACGGGGTAAATCATAACAATTGCAGCCCATAAGCGATATATAGTCGCTCATGGACTGTAATATTGGCACAACTCAAATATTACGACATTTAGACTAAGTACAGGTCTTAATGTGTAAAATAAAAAATTATAATAACAATAATAATAATAAATTAAATGTTATTTCCAGTAGCAATACCAAGTACATAGTGCAATATATATACACCATATCCCATAATTAAATTAAGGTATTTTTTATGTATTTCAATAGAAATGGAGACTTTAAACCCATTTATCTCAAAACTTTTTTTTTTTTTTGTGCGATTACTGCAGTCCATGAGCAATACATTTAGCAGAATTATCATAAGAAACCTTTGTATGTACATAATGTCCTTAAACTTTGGGTATACGCTTGGAGGGAAAGAAGAGAACATTTTTAGGATTCATATAATACCAAGAAAAGCATGGGGAGTTCTTAACCCGTACATATTAAATAAAAACAGTGACACAAAAAGAACAATTAGAGAAAATAATGCACAATGCTTTATTTCAAAATAAAATAATACAAAATTACGCGCAATCATGACGGAAAAGATTTTACTTACACTAGAAAGTTACTTACACTAGCGCTGGCAGAGATGAAAGCCTGACACCTACGTTATTGTAGCTGATAAATATTTTTGAAGATACCGTTCATTTCATGAACTGTAGATGTAATGATCCAGATTTGTGCCATCTAATCTATTTTAAAAGTTACTGACATTTCATAAACAATGACATTTATTGCACACTACAAAGAATCTCTGAGAAATAAATCACGGAATTTGGGTAGGGGCATCTAATGGACTGTCACTCCAAATTCAAGGGTTTTCAAATGTAGAATACAAATGTTCACGTACGGATGTGTCGTAATATGATAGGATAGCATCACCTTACATTAAAAGGGAATTCGGCGTCAAACATGCGCAGGTACAGCATCAAGCTCTTTCGGAACCAACTTTCTTTTTGAAGGAAGATCAGATACTTGGACTGTTCAGTCGAAAAAGGTATTTAATTTGGATCTTAAAAAAAGTGTAAAACGGTATTTACTTTTTATACCCCATATATTTTTCCTAAGATTAAGGGAAGATTTTTTTTAGCAATACACACTGTATGAAAAAAAGTCTTCTTTGCTGCCAGAAATTTTCTGTAATTTGAGAAAATAGTCGTAATATACAGAAAAATTACGTTGACAAAACGTATTTTTCTGTCATTACAGGAAAATTCTGTCTGCAAAGAGCACTTTTTTTTCACAGTGTATGAATTAATTATAACACACAAGAAGGTCGGAAAAATTGCCGATTAAAAATAGCGAGATCACTCTATAAAATCCTTTCTGGAATAAAAAAGGCTACAGGTAGCGTACAGTACTTTGTAGTGGGATGAAAGAGAGATATTTACGATCTAATCCTATAAATTTCTTTGATATTGCTCCTAAAAATCCAATTTTATACGATTTTTAAACAAATGGTACTATAAAGTATCATCGGTATCGTTAAACTCAGGAAGGCCTAAAATTATGATTGATGATATACTAACTTTCCATGAATGATCGGACACTTTCCACTTCAGGACATTTTTTTCAAATATATCAAACTATACTTGACGAAATATCTTGAAACTTCTGGAGTTTAAAGAACGTACACATTATAACACACACGATTATGCGAAGGTTTTGCCTTAAAAGCATAGAATAGACAACTAAAAGTTTAGGGAATGTGCATAAGCTTTAGAACCGCCCTGTAAAAAATAATTCTTGAAGTCTTTCTGACTGTAGCATGTAATTATTAGGCTCCTTCGAACTATCAATATTTATTTGCATGAGACCAGCACATATATTCTATGCACATATAAAAGTTTCTTTAAAAAGAAATTGTAAAAAAATGTTTTTGTTTGTATTATAAGATTCAGTGTATTAATATCAATGAAGAGCTATTTTAGAAAACTTCGCGTACTGCATTAGACAACCTTGAAATAAAAGATTTTTATATTCGTTGTTTAATTTATGATAGAAAGAGGCATTTCTTTTTACATTCAGGTGGCAACATTGTGAATAGCAAAACACTTTCTTTTTATATAAGATAAAATTTTAAACAAATAATTTGTATTTTTTAAAACATTCTTGCAATGAGTGGGTTGCTTTCAATTAAAAAGCAATAGTATCTGAAACGCAAGAATATTTTTTTAAATTATAAAGAATTTTTAAGAAAAGTGATAAATTTCTTATTATTAAACAATTCTAATCAAGGAAATCCAGAGAACTTCGTAATAGGCGAACAATGACAATCCTTTTCATCGATAAATTACATTCTTAGTTAATATTTTACTGAATAAGACACAATGGAGAGAAGAAATAATAATAGATTATTTTATTTGTACAAGTAGAAATTCCAATTTATGGAAATCATTCTTTTTCCCTACTTTTAATTAATTCTGATGACGCCCCGCATAACCAGAATAAATTCAAGAATTCAAAATCTCTCTCATTGTGTTGCATTCAAAAGTGTATTTGCTTTGGGTTAATTTAATTTTGTCATTAGTTGGCATTCCATTGAAACTTGTCGCGCAAGTACTGGAATAAGAAGGATAGAATGAATTATATATATATTGAAAAAATTAACCGAATGCTTGTTATCATTTAATAAATACAATACATTTAAATATACATACATTTTTACAAATATTTTAATAATTTGTGTGGATGTTATTTCAAAAAACTTGGTAAATTACTTTAAAAAATCCTGTTTTAATTAACAAAACAATATTGTCTAAGATTTTCTTCGACTAAATGTGATTTTTCAAATATAGATGTATACAAAATTTCCGATTGATATTAGAAAATACAATAATGTTTAACGTTGTAATAAAGTTAATTCTGTATTTGAAATTATTATTTAGTTTACATTATGTACTTTACACATGATTATAAAAGCTATTGGGTTATAATATTCTAAAATAATATTACATATTTTTAAAAGATATTGAACATTACAAGTTTAAAAATTACATGATACAAAAGTGTCAAAGTAAATTAGTATTCTAGAACAAATCCAGTTTTCCGCTTAAAAAATGGGAAAAAGTGTTATTTTTTATTAAATATTGTAAAATCTTATAAAAGCTATAATTTTATTTTAAGTGGTTTTATTTTTCACTCAAAGAATATTTTACAACTGTGTAAAGACTGTAATAGAAACGTACGTGTAGTACGTACGTACATTACGTGTAGAAACAGAGAGATTGAAATGCTAATAACAATTAGATGAAGTGAAATGTGTTATTTTAGATCAAAAAAGAAGAACTAGATTAGCAAGATCAGAAAGTTAAATAATAATAATAATAATAATAATAATAATAATATATATATATATATATATACCGGGTTATCCAAAAGTCAGGACAAACTTTAAAAATGAATAATTCGAAAACGAATCAAGATACAAAGATACAGTTTGCACCAAACGGATGAAAAAGAAACCGGGTTTTGTGTGGCAAAGGAAAAAAATTAGTTCAACAGATGGCGCTATAGTGTTTTATTTCACCAAAAGATTATTTACAAATGAAAAAAAAAATTTTGACAACTTACAAGTCAGCTTAATTACAGTTAATTAGTACTACTACAGTAACTGTTCAATGTCCATCATTCAGAAGTACAGCTGTGAGATGATTCACCACATCGTTCACAGCATTTAGTAGCATTTCTTGCGTTATGGCAGACACATTTTGGCGGATGGCACCTTTTAGTGCTGCTAGTGATGCCGGTTGGTCACGGTACTACACTTTTGACTTCCAAGAATCCCCACAGCCAAAAGTCAAAGGTTGACAGATTGGGAGGTCTTGGAGGCCATGCTTGATTAAAGTAGCGACTGAGAATGCGATATTTCGATGCATATAAGCTTCGACTACCATTACCTGCTGTAGCTGTTCCTTTTTATATCGTTTGTTGCTTTGCATAATCCTACATCAAAAATACGACAGCGCCATCTGTTGGTCCCCAACAGAACTATTTTTTTTTCTTTGCCACACAAAACCCGGCTACTTTTCCATCCGTTTGGTGCAAACCGTATCTATGTATCTTGATTCGTTTTCGAATTATTCATTTTTAAAGTTTGTCCTGACTTTTGGATCACACGGTATATAATAAAATCTATATAAATAATGAGAAATGTGTCTCTGTATATGCGCTCTGGAGCTCTAACTATTGATCGCAAACATACAAAATTAATAGAGTGGTAGCTTAGCCCCTAAAGGGGTGCAATTCATCGAGAGTTCTTCGATTTTCAAATTTGGATTATTTTTTAAGTAAATTTTTGTATTCAATATTATCAGTTAATTTTTTGTGTCATTTTCTTAAATTTATTCTTTCATTCCAAACGTCCGCATCGCCTAACAACAGCTGTTAGGCTATTTATTTTTTCTTTAGTTAATTAATACATTTGAAAAGAAATTTATTTTTATTTATTGTACTTAAAAGAAAATTGGTAAAATAGTAGAAAGGATAACGGATTAAAATTTAATTAAAATGTATTTGTTTTTAATTAATTAATTTATTTATTTATTCTTTTTTTTCTTTTGAGAAGAATATGTTCTTATTTTTACTTAATGTATTGATCGTAATCAAATAGCAATATAGTAAAATTAGCGAAAGCAAAATAAATTGTGCCAAAACTAAAATATTTATTAAATGTTGAGATGCAGTTTTCTTGAATAGTAGCAAATTTTGTCGTCCGATAAACAGCCAAATTGAAGTGGCCAGGAAATACGTTGCTGTAGACACTAGGAACCCAGACTCAATTCAGCACGAGTGGGAGAAACGTTACTGTAGACCGTGAGCTCCCGAAACGATGTTAAGAGCTATTTAAATGACTTTTTTTTTTTTTTTTTCATCATAAAATGGTATAAAGAAAAATATTGATTCAAATTTTCTGAAAATTAATTTAAATATAGCGACCATCGAAACGGTCGATGCCTCCTAGTAATATGAATAAAATGAAACAACTCGGTCTTTAGCGTTAGTATAATTTCTTTTCATCTTTTATTTTTCGATATTATCTATCAATTGAATCTATAAATTATAATTTTATAATTTTATTACTTATTTATTTATATTTTTGGCATTTGTTAGCAAAGAAAATTTTATATGGAACAAAAAAAAAAAAAAAAAAAAAAAAAAATTACACAAGCAGTTACGGTAGTGGAGTACTCAACATTTTTGTGACAATAATATATGAACATAAACTTGGAAATGAAATTTTTAATAAAATTAAAAAAAAAAAAAAAAAAAAAAAAAAAAAAGCTTTATAATAAAAAAAAAAGATATAAATTAGTATTTTAATTTTAAACTATTTTTTAGAGCTTCATCGAGTACTTGGTAAATACTCAGCACTCCGTTTTCTCGATCAATATGCCGAGTACTCGGCGTTCGGCTACATTTTGACTAAGTACTTAGCCAGTATTGGTAAGAATCAGAGTTGCCAAATTTGGGCAAAGCTGCAACCAATGAAGTGGGGGCGGAGAGTTCAAACACCCCTCCGAAACTGTCAGATTTTTCGAAAGTTTTGGAATTATGCTTTATTTTTAACATTCTAGACTATATACAGAAATTTGGACCCTCTCCGAATTTTTTTCTGGCTAGGGCCTTGAATTTGGGGACATTTTTTACTCAATATCCCCCACTAAATTTTAATTGTAATGGTTACTTAATCACTTCCACGTATGACCGTCCATTATGTATATCAAGTATCATATTATCGAGTAATATTATTATATTATTGGTGACTTCTGAATTATTAGTATTGGTGCCTGGTATCGTTATTAGTAATTGTATTAGTATTGCTATTAGTCCCCATGTCATGCAACAATGGTATGAATTTCATCTTTTTTAATTCATCATTGAAGACAAAGATGTAAATAACAGTTGTTGATCAATAGATAAACTCAAAAATAATAAAAATATAAATACAGACTGATTATAATTAAATTTTTGCTAGAAGCAGATTTTTTACTGATAAATCAGGCAGATTTCCAACAAACTCGTATAGAGACGAATCATGAAATGTTTTTGTGTATTTCGGCTATGTGGTAGTTGTTTTTAGCAGAAATTTAATTATAAATATCCTGTATGTTTTCATTATATTCAATAATTTACAAAAACTTAATATCTAAAATTATTTTATAAAATATAGAAAAATATTTGAAAGAAAAAATTTAAAATTTAAAAAACTCATTATAGAAATAAGTAAAGTGGAAAAATTCATACCGTACATTCCAAAAAGATAATTTTTTAGTTTATGTTTCTTCATAAAGTAATACATTGAATTATAAGTGATTCATGAATATTTCTTTAGGTATTAATACGAAACACATTTTTATACAACCCACATACTATTATAAAAAATGTTTTTTTTTTTTTTTTTTTTTTTTTTTTTTTTTTTTATAATTGTTATTTAGAATTAAAAAAAATAAAAATAAATAAATAAAAGTCTAGAGAAGAATGTATTCCCCCTTTTTAAAAACAGTATAAAAATATCTTGGAATATAATATGTAAATTCGTTATTCAAAATTTCTTAAATAGATCCCACGTACTTACAAATTATTCTTTTAAAGTAATGTGAAAGAAATACATAAAATACTCACATTTCTTTATAATTTTTTTAATGATAGGTTTTGCGTAAATACTAGTCAAAGTTCATTCATAAAAAATATTAATTTATCTGAAACTGTCCGTTTCAAAGAAAATTTCGTTCTTTAGAAGTTTTGAAAAGATTTTTTTTTTTTTTTTTTAATTCATTTGTATTGAATATTATTTTCCGCACATTCTATTTCGATCTTTTTTCTGCTTTTGATACTTTTCAATTTTAGATGTTTTATATAATTTAACATTGAACATTTAACGTTACCGATGATTAAATTAAAAGAATGTAGCGCAAAATTCAAAATATGTTATTTAACTAAAACTAATTTAATGAACAAAAAAAAAAAAAAAAAAAAAAAAAAAAATAGAAACATTTTCTAGCTGTGCGTTTTCTTTTTAAAACTTGCTAAAAAGTGAAAGGAAATCTATGATATCGGCTGTCTTCATTATACGTCTGTCCGCGCTCTAACTCTGAAAATAAACTTTGATTTCCATGAAACTAAAATAAGCTCTTAATATAATGTACAGGTTTCAATTATAATGCTAAATTATACTTCATTTACAAGTCCCTACAAAAGAATTCCGAATCATTTAATCTATTACTATTAATTCTTCAAATAAATTGCAATTACGTAGTATTAAAATATTAAAGAAAAGTCAATAAGATCTTAATTTTTCACTGATCCTAAATTCACGTTTACAATCAGTTAATTTTATTTTACAAAACATAAAAATTCTATGCAGATACCTGCCCTAAGTTATGTGCAGAATAATTATAGATGAAAGGAGGTTGTAGCAAATTTTAAGGCATTGGGCTGATCTTTTAACTAGTTACATAATAAAAAGGATGATAGATTCTGGTGCTTTGAACTGTAGTTATGTTCTTATTTTATTTTTAAAAATATTAAAAGATTATCACATCTTTCACAGTGTGATTTAGTTTTATTATCTATGAGTTTTGTATTTTATAAATATATCAGTATTTAAGTTTTTTAATACAGTAAGTGTGATATTTCACTTAGCAGTAGTTTTTGTCTTTTATTTATTTATTTATTTATTTATTTATTTATTTATTTTTTAATTATTTTCAAAAAAGTAATTGTCTAATTCTACAAAAAATAAATACATAAATAAATGAAATAAACGAAATCAATAAATAAAACGCTTTTCGAAGCTACAGTTTTAATTAAATATTTAAAGAAACTGATTTATATGATCCTTTTCGTCCATATTATTTCTTTTTCATTTAAAGATGCATCATTGTTACAGCTAGTTTTTTAATGAATTAAGTTAATCATTTTTGTTTCCATCATTTATAATTTTCGGAAATAAATTACGACCTTTAAATTTTTAAACATTTGTAATGTTTTATATTAGTTTGCTTCACACTAAAACTACGCTGCTAGAAATGCAACTTTGCTGCCAGAAATTCTTTGTAATTCGCGAAAAAAACAGTTGTAAATTACGGAAAAATTATATTGACAAAAGGCATTTTTCTGTAATCACAGCGAATCTGGCAGAAAAGTTGCATTTTTTTTTAACAGTGTACACAGTGGATTATGCATAACGATCTAAATAACTACCAACTTTCTCGGATTTTTTGAGATCCTTTTGTACCAGAATTTTGTTACAAACATTTTCAACCCATTTAAATGTATAAAATTAACAAGTGAGATTTCTATCAAAAATAATGAGGATAAATTTTATTAAGAAAACTAAAATATAGACAACTACGCGGTCTCGTATCAACCCTAAGATTGGTATGTGGATATTGCACTGAAGTTACTATTTTGCATAGAGGATGTTGTGGGCTAGTTGGTAGAGCGTCATGTTTGTATTTGGAGGATTTTAGATTTCTATAGTCGAACCTATAAAAGACCTACGCGTATATTAATGGTGGCTGGTGCAACTGAAATCCGACGTGACTCCAATATCATCCATATTTAGTTACCGAACTGGGAGACCTATCCCCTTTACGGTGATATAACTTGTGATGACTTGTCTCCGGGACGCCCCTAAGGGTGAATACCAGACTGCCTCCAAATTTCCAATGCGTAACTTTAGTTTGACGTTAAACCCACGTAAATAAACTGTGGTTTTTCATGGTGGCGATATCTCCAATACTTTGTCTACTCCAAACCTGAGGACATTAATCCAAATTCGAGCACGTGACGTGCAGCAATGACCAGGACCATACACAGCCTAAATCTTTTCAAAAACGAGTCTCTAGAAGTGTAATCGCTTCGTCAAAAGTTTAGTTTAATTCCTCAACAAATAAATTTAAAATAATAATAATAATAATAGATTAGTTTCTTTGTTTAAATCTTCTTCTATCGCAAGAATAAAAACCCTGGATAGGCTGTTAAGAAGTTTTCTGAAATATTTATTTATGATTTAATTCTAATTACTACATCAATACTTCTATTCAACTATTAAGTATAATCATTGAGAATTTTAAAATTTCTAAAATAAACCAAAAATATTTAAAATTTTATTTTCACTATACAAAAAATAGACTTATATGAAAACCGAAAATTTAAACTGTGAGTTTTAATCGATTATGAAAAATTTTGTCATTGAAACTTAAAACTCCTAATGCTAATTTTATTTAAGTCATAATTCAGTATATTTACTAGTTAGATAAAAAAAAAAAAAAATCAATATATTTAACAAAATGATGGATAATTAGAATAATGTGCAATTTGGAAACTTAAGGAAATAATTTCAGATAATAACAAGTTAATAAAACGACATTTTATATGCATAGATTAATGAATTTCAATTCGAACTTGTAATTAAAAGTATTTAAAAGTAGAAGGTCGCGAAATACTCAGCGTGTGACAAACGGATAAATACGAATTTCTGAAAGAGAAAGAGACGATGAGAAATATCATCTTCCGAAATTCATATTTGATGTGAAGTGGTATTAGTAATAGCTAGGATATGTAATTCCGTAAAGTCTCTCGTCTTTTACAACATTTTAAATAGTGACAGTATATTTCTTCATAATTATATTTTAAATAAACTAATATTTTACGTTTATGAAATAAATGAAATTTTAAAATACTATTTTTGACAATAAATATAAACAGATTTAATTGATAAATTTTATATACAAATATCAGAAAAAATCCCTGAAAATCTAAAAAAAAAAATTAACAATTTCTTTGTAGCAAGTAACTACTACTATTTTGCTATTTTCTTTTTTTTTTTTTTTTTTTTTTTTTTTTTTTTTTTTTAATTCATAGTATAAGATAAAAATGATTGATTATGTATATTTATTTTATAGTTAAATACATTTACAGTAAATTAGCAGAATTCTGTTTTATTTATTTTATTTTTTTATTTTTTTATTTTTTTTGGGGGGGGTTAATATATAATAGATATTTATGGATAATTGAAGGAGATATATACGATATATATAGATATAGATATAGATATATACAATATATATACAATTTATATATCTCCTTACCATATATATCTATTAAATTGTTCCTTCAATAGATATATAGGGATAATAATATCTATATAATTCATAATTTTTTCCAGAGTATTTTTAGATCCGCTTTCTTTTCTCACTAGAATATTTGTAAAAACTCTCTTTTCAATATGTGTAATGAATAAGTAGCAAGAAAATCGTACTTAATATTATTCCAACCAAAAATTTATTTTCAAACTTACATAAATAATCTTTTTTTTTTTTTTTTTTAATTTGTTTATATTTGTCTATTTCGTTTATTTTCATAGATTTTACTTTACGTAAAACATATTTCTATTTACAGAAAGGACATTTTAATTTGGGTAAAGTATATTTTACGCAGAAATCAGTGTAAATTATTGAAAATTGTTAACCACCAGTATACTAAAAATTAAACATGGGATAACATTATTTAGAAATTTTAAACTTTCCTTTACATAATTCTAAAATAAAATTTGTCCTATTACTGTTAATTTTTTCCCGAGTTTTTTCCAGTTCCGCTTTCTTTTCTCACTAGAATTTTTGTAAAATCTCTCTCTCCAATATGTGCAATGAATAAGTAACAAGAAAATCGTACTTAAAAATTACTCGTATGAATAAAAGGTGTGACTAACATTACTCCAGATTGAAATTCAAAGGTTGGCATCTCTGTAAATATGTATCTAAAAATTATTATAAACTTCTTTTAAAGACGCATTTTAAAAAGGTTTAATGTATTTAAATTATAAATGAAAATTTAAAACTTGTTTTTTAATCTGCTTGTAAAAACAACCCATTCATATTAGATATTCTACGAAAAAATTCGGATAACAGTTTGCTATTCTATCAGTTTTCATCTTCACTTCGCTTACCTTAGAACAACAGTAAATATAAAAATACTTTTTTTTTTTTAAGTGATTAAAACCAGAGTTCTCTCTCCCTTTTTTTTTTCCCTCTGAAAAATGTCCGTAAACTCAAAATATAAACTTTAACAGAACTTTTACATTTTCAACTGATCTTCTTTAATCGTTATTGAAAGTTTAAAAGCAAGCAAAAAAAAAAAAAAAAAGTCTTATTATCTGTTACCAAAAACAATTCATTAACGTTAAAAGTGCTTTAAAAAAAAATCATATAACAATAATTCTTGATACTATCAACAAAAGAGCGTTTCTTTTACATGTACGTTCCACTTATATTAGGAGAAAAGTAAATTCACAAACACAATAAGTTGATTAAAGGTGATTAAAGCCAGATTTCCTTTCTGAACAATGGCCTTACGTAAAAACGATTCTTTATTATTAGCTGATTCTTCTAAGCTCTCATCAAACATTTGCTGTGTAATCTTTTAGGAGATCGTAAGTAACCGATTATGAGGATTAAAACTAAAGCTTGTTGAAGTAATTATTACTCTCCATTGATTCGTAACAAAAGTTCACAGCAAGTAAATGACATCTTCAAACATAGAATACTTGTTTAAAAAGCAACAAATTTTTTATTGAGAGCGGCACTATCTGTTTAACACGGCAAACAGATAAATTGCCTAATTTCATTACTTAAAGAATCAATGCCTGTTTAAATATTTATTCCTCCTTTTTTACTTGTGACCACAAATTGGATTGATGAATAAAAATAAATAACAGTTATATACTAGAAGATTCTGCATATATATATATATATATATAAGACTACGCTTTCTTGTTTCAAGAAATCTTTTTATTTGGATATCTTAAACATATTCCAGAATTTATTAAAAAATTTTGTTTAAATAAATACATTAATATTTTCTTAAACCTGCAATATTATCAAATTTTCTCAACTTGTAATATTCAAATGTTTACCAATAGCTATGAACAGTTGCAAAACAAAGAGTCATACCTTCTTTAATTCTGTACTGTAATGATGATACACATTTAACTAGAAAAAGAAATAAAGATTTTTTATTTAACGGTATTCAGTTATTAACCCTTTATGTCCCCGTGTTATATACCTGACACACTAATTTTTTTTTTCCTTGGCATTGTTATATCCCACCTTTAGTTCATACCATTTTTCATGAAGAGAAAATTTTCTTTTCATTTGGTTTAGATACTGGAGAACATTACTCTACAAAGAAAGTGGTGTAGGAAAAAGTACAATACTGACAATGTTACTAAATAATTTAGATGCATTTCATCTATGCCTTTAACATATTTTTGTTTAAATTATCTCATCAATAATTTTGTCATGCATAACTTTTCTAAGAACAGATTATTTTTATTCAATCTTGTAATTTCAATTATTGTGTGGCTACAGTAGTAGCGAAAAATTTCTGATCTCAAGTCTGGTAGACATATGGTGCCGGGTTGCACTCCTCGCGTCAGTGGGCACGTTTGAAGTTTTAAAGTTATTTATTTCAGGATTTCTCGCTTGAATATGGACTAGGACTTCCCCTATGGACTTCCCCATTAAAAAAAAAAAAGACAGAGTATATTCTCTCCAGTCCTATGTTGATTTTTCAGAAAAATTACCTTAAATCTCACGCCAATGCCGGAACTACATGAAATTTATGACTTTTAATCTAAATTAGGAAATTTATATTTCAAACAAAAATATAAGTTATAACTAGTAACTTATTTAACAACTAGCAAATGGGAATATTAAAAATGATAAAACCTTGTTATTGGAAGCATGATCCTTTTTTTTTTTTTTTTTTTTTTTTTTTTAGGATAACATATAGCTTTATAAAATTGAAATTATATGCGTGATTTCAATTCAATTCATGAATGACTATTTATGTAAGAAGAGTATAATGATATATCTGTATGCAACTTCCAGGGAATTCTTAAGCTGACCAAAAAACGAAAACTTCACTTTACTCTTTTAATAATATTTTTCATGTTGTTTATTGATCAAAACCCATTTTAGATCATGTTTATAGTATTTTTCTTCTTTACTAAATTTGTACGCAAAAAGTAAAAAATATTTTAATTCTGTTATTAACAGAATTAAATAACTCTGCCGTTTAATATCACAAGTTATAATTTTTGCTTAAAGACTTAATATTAATATGAAACATATTATTAAAATACAACATGGCACATTTATTCTCTGGCAAGTTTTCATCTTCAGCACAAAATTTATAAGTAATCTATAATGCAAAAAATTTGATAATAAATTTATAAACAAATAATAATCACATTATCTTTATAAATTTATAATATCTAATTGTTTTGTTGTATGTAACTGATATATTTTAAGATTATTAACTAGCCTAACATTAGTGATAAGTACAACTTCAGATTTTTGAAAATGTTGAATCGCATTGATTTCAGATATCTTGAATCATTTAGTTTTCTTTCGTATAAAATTTATTTATACGTCGAATATTTAAACAAATCTGGAATTGCGGTTCATATATAATACATTTTTTTTTTTTTTTTTTTTTAGGCGTAATTCATTATGTTTATTTACTTGCAACCTCTTTCTGAAGTGACTTACTTTCCCTCTGTTATTTCACGTCAAGAAATTTAATTCAATTAAATATGAAGTAAACCAAATGTTAACCGTAAACATATCAGTTTAATTTTTTTTTTTTTTTTTTTTTTTTTTTTATTTAGATAGACTTTTTAAAAAGAGTTATTTAAACATAAATATATTGTTTTTATAATTTCAGTTAAAAATTATTACTCGAGCTAAAATTTTGATGCTTTATTTTTATTTTTATTTTTTTTTAAGTTTAAATAATCATGAAGAAGGAAATTTCATCCTCATTCTCTTTTTATTTATTCTATGCAAAAGTGTAGGAGATTCCGTTTGAACACAGAACACTTATACCACTATTTTCTATCAATAGATTGCATCATATTTGTTCAGTGATTTTTTTTTTTTTTTTTTTCAAGATTAAATAATATAGAAATTATTGATATAAAGTAGCATTGTAAGAATTCCGTCTTGAGACGAAAAGTGTTACAACCATAATTTCATGCTTTAAAATAACATAATGCAAGCAAATAGTTTTATAGGATAATATATTTAATTTAATTATACAAATCATGAAACAGTAATATAAATATGAATATATATATATATATATATATATATATATATATATATATTGAAAACCTTTTCAAACATTGAATAGATGAAAACAAGAAACATTGAAAAAGATAAAACAGAAAAATTCAAAAAGAGATTGCGACTATCAAACATCCATAAATGGAAACATGCAAATTCATTACGTTTTCAAGGGAGCAGAATGAATGTTGCATGTAAAGTAGGTGTTATTTCTGTCTTGTTGTATGCAAATTGCTAAATATTTACAACAAGCTAACCCCAATAACACCACCAAAAAAGAGAAAATTAAAACTGAAAAGTTATGAAAACCTTATAAAATCAAACATTTTGATTCATGCACCAATATACAATATTATTAATGGAAATACTAATAAAAATAGTTAAATGAAATACTAGTAATAATTAATAAAACTAAAGTATAACATACATTACACCTGAAAAACTTGTATAAGAAACTTGCACCCATGCACGTAAAACTAGAACACGAGACCTACATGTGGCAGTATACAGTTAGATTCACAGTTAATTTTGCAATCGTATTAAATAACTGAACGATTAATTTATTTTTGAATTTGTATTAATCAACTGAATAATAAAGTTGAGTGAACTGTTTGATTTTAATAATTAACCTAAAAGTGATAATTTAAAATTAAATTTTGATTAAAATTGAGAGTGTCATTTTATTGAAACATAGAAATCAGACTATTGAGATAGTGACGCCATCTTGTGTAGTTTAGAAAAAGTAATAACCCTAATTTTTTTTTTTTTTTTTTTTTTATAATTATAATTATTTATAATGTGTGTGTGCTGAATAAAATCTAATCAAATGCTTTCTTGTAAAATTCAATTTAGAGTTAATTTAAGAGCACAATGCAATATGTAATGAAAATTGGGGTGAATTTATGAATTAATTTATTTTTTAAATGTAGATTTGTTATATGTTTCTTTGGACAAATTAACTAAGTTGAATTTCATTAATATAATAATAAAGGAACACAAAGCAATATGTAATTTACTAAACAATTATTTAATATTGAGGTTAATTTACCAAATAACTATTTACTAAATAATTATTTTAAAATGAGGTTAATTATGGGAGTGAAAACAACTTTTAATACATTTCTAGTACAGGACATACTATACTCATATTAAAAAAAAATCAATTTGACCGATTTTGCGACACGGTGAGAGGAATAAAATACCCTCACACTTTAGACTACCTACCGTTCAGTACAATGCATTTATCTTATCCTAATTTTAAATTCTAGTCTGCTTCATATGCAACAATCTCCATAATTCAAATTTCTATGAAATATTGCTCTATTCTATTATGTTGAGAAAATCTTAAGTTTCGAATAACTTACGATATATTCTAATTAGAATATTTGTAGTCAATGATGATCAAGTCAACATGATAAATAATATTTTTAAAGTACTGATTTTACGAAAAAATATACCTCATAATGGACATTTATACGAAATTTCGCACCGTTCTGCCATGTTAATAAATCGTAAATTTCGAATTATTTACGAAATTTTTAAATTGAATAATTCATAATCAATGATATTCATTCCAGTATCCTATATGATATTTTAAAAGTGGTCTGACATATTTACGATGAAAATATCCTTAAAAATGGACGTTTGTGAGAAATTTTGCTCTATTCTGCTGTGTTAAAAAATTCATGAATATCAATTAACTTATGAATTTTTCAAAATTGAGTTTTTATAGTTAATTATATATATGTCAGAATTATAATAGACATTTTAAAACTGGTCTGACATATTTACAGTAAATATATTCTTTTAAATGGTGTAAGCGGAAAAGTATCTTACACTTCCATTTAAAAAGAAACGTAAATTTCGAATACCTTACCAAATTTGTAAATTACAATGTTTCAAAACAAAAAGGCCCTTGGAATGTTATAAGTAACATTATATAATTGGTACTATCTGGGTGCGATTATAAGTTCTTGGTTTATCGCATACGCAAACAAACAAACCAACACACAAACAGACACCCTACAGACGAATATCATATCAGTTTTGTTATTTTCGAATTCAGCACATCTCCAAACGTGTAAAACAGTCAAGAACTCGAGGTTCAATATTTTCCCGATTATCTAAGTTCCTCATACCTATAGTCTGATGGAGAACTAAAAATTAACATATTAAGGTATATAAATATATATAGATGTGCATATATATTAATTTTAACATAATTTGTAGATTTTCACTTAATTTCGAATTTAACAAAAAAAAAAAAAAAAAAAAAAAAAATCTTCTCTACAAAAAATTTTATTCGTTATTATTAATTTTTATGTTACAGTTATAATCTTTTTATCGTTAATAATATCCTTTTTTCGTTCGCAATTTCTTATTATACACACTTGAGCTACATTGCTCACGTAGTAGCGTAGCTGGTGTGACATACGCTATATAGTTCAAAATACGGTTACTTGATACTTTTTGCTTTGTTGTAGAAATCTTGGTCTGAAGTAGGTCCCATTATAACATCTTTACAATTTAAAGAAAATAAAGCGCCATCTGGTGAAAAACAGCGGCATTAGCGCTCCTATCTCAAAAACGGTTCAAGATGGGAGAAAAGTTAATTACGAAGTTTTAGAGTATCATCGGTTTACTACAAAAAGACAGTTTTTAGACATTATTGCTAAAAATAGAACGCTTAAAACGTGCAATTGTTTGTTCGCAATTTCCTACACTGTGCACACTTGAACTACGTTGCACGCTTTACAGGGTAGCCGATGACACGTATACTCTGTGGTTCAAAGTACTGTTACTGTAAGCGGTCACATAGATTAGCGCAAAGTCGTTTTCAACCAACTTCAGAAAGGAGGGTGTTCTTAATTCTTGCTATGTGTTGTTGTTGGTGTTTGTAAGCTTATAACTTCGTAAGAAATGCTCTAATTAACCGACTTAAAAAAGCAGGAGGTCCTCAATTCAAAGCGTATGTTTTTTTTGTTTTTGTTTTTGTTTGTTAGCTCATAACTTCTGAACGGATGATAAGATTTTGATACTTTTTGTTTTATTGTAGAGGTCTTGGTCTGAAATGTGTCCCATTGTAAGATCTTTACGATCAAAAGAAAATACACGGTGCCCAAAAAAGTCAGTCCCGACTCTTTTAACTGCTGAACAGCTGCAGCTATAGTCATAAAAGTGGTATGTAGGTACAGTAAAGTGGACATGTGCTACGCGATTCAACCGCCTAAAGCGTCACCTGGTGGAAAAGAGTGGAGTTAGCGAACCTATCTCAACAACGTTTCAAGACAGGGGAAAAAAAGTGAATTATAAAATTGCACAGCATCATCGATGTAGTACGCAAAGATAGTTTAGACATTAATGCTAAAAACAGAACGCTTAAAACGTGCATTTGTTTGTTCACAATTTCCTATTTTGTGCACACTTTAAAAACATTGCATATGTTGTAGCGTAGCGGGTGACATTTATGCTATGTAAAATTCAAAGTATGGTTATTGTAAGCGGTCACATCGATTAACGCATAGGTGTTTTAAGCCGACTTCATAAAGGAAGAGGTTCTCAATACAAACCATGTTTCTCGTTGTTGCTGTTGAAATTTGTTAGCTTATAACTTCGTAAGAGATGATTTAATTTTATTACCTTTTTTGTTGCCGTAATAATCTTGGCCTGAAATAAGTTTCATTAGGATTTCATTAAGATATAAACAAATTACAGGATACTCACAAAAGTCTGTTCTCACTCTAACTGCTGAACGCAAGCAGCTACACTGTTAAAAGCAGTGTGTAAGTATCCATGTTGAAATTTCTGTCCGTCAGCTGCAATGCATATTTTGCTCTTTGTTTGAACTTTACGCTGCGCAAATTCCAGCGCAGCGGGTGACACGTATTTACTGTAAAGTTCAATACGTATGCCTAACAGAATTTTCGGTTACGAATACAGCGTATCCTTTCTTTACATTTCTAAAGACTTTTTAATTTAACGTATGTTCGTTCAATAGATAGTTTTTTGGTCATATCCGATAAAGGCAAGAAAAATGACACAATTTCAAAATGCAGCATTTGTAAAAAATCAACTTAAAAATAACTTGACTAGAATAAAACTGGCAAAACTGTCTCTCGAGTGGATAACTTTCTAGATGGAGATGTAACTTTTTTGTTCACACTGGGTGCATTTAATGAATTTTTCAGTGACATAAACCATTTTTTGAGTAATGTCACTTTTCTTGGAAGTTGTGATTTGTGAAACTTCCGTCGAACGTCTTCTGATGCTCTGCTATATAAATAAGTTTTCACTGAAAAAATAAAAATAAAATCTTTTTGTAAAAAAATAGAACCGACTCCAAAAAGGAGCTACTATTCAAACAACTAAAAGTGAAAGAAAATTTGCAGAAAATGGAACTGTAGATTGCGCCTAAAAGTATAAAATAATTTCCTTCGCCAAACAACCTATAACACTACAATTAATCATAACTTTTGAAGTCGGCGCAAAATTAAATAAAAATTGATACCTTTATTCAATACAAAAATCAAATCCTATTCAAAATACACGTCTCACATTGTTACCTGCAAAACGCAGCCGAAAACTACTTTGATTCAAGAAAACAAATAAGATTTCGTAAGCAGCAAAAGTTGGCGAAGATGCTGGTATCTGACGTCCTTGGTGAACGAAAAATCGCAAAATTATCTGGCAAACATATTTAATTTCTTTGGGATATCATGATTATTTTAATAAGGTATATCAAGAGAGTAATCAAGAATATGAAACAACACATCATACAATATATATTATGAAAATATATATCTTGCGTGTATATTTTTGCCTTACGTTTTTATCGCCAAATTCAAAAGCCATCAAGGATGATCTAACTTCGTAGAAACATAAATACCGCATTGTGAAGAATGTTCACTGTTCTATGTAGATGCTACAAATGGACCAGTTGTATACAGTGATAAAATAATAAAGGAAACGGGAAAATGGATCATTCGAGACAACAGCATTTGTTGCTACCGATCTAAAGACAAACCTTTAAAAACTAATTAAATTTTATTTAATTTTGCGCCGACTTCAAAAGTTATGATTAATTGTAGTGTTATAGGTTGTTTGGCGAAGGAAATTATTTTATACTTTTAGGCGCAATCTACAGTTCCATTTTCTGCAAATTTTCTTTCACTTTTAGTTGTTTGAATAGTAGTTCCTTTTTGGAGTCGGTTCTATTTTTTTACAAAAAGATTTTATTACTGCATAAAATCTAACCGAAAAGGAAAACGTTAATTGAATTGACGTCCAAGAGCTATAGGAAAAATGTATACAAATAAAGTAAACAACAGTACATAAAAATTATAAACATTAAAGAAAAAAGGGAGATCAATTGAAAAGTAAACAAATATTCTAATATACTATTATATTCCTAAAATTATTGGGGATTATTTTGTATTATTTCAAGAATAGATTTAAAATTTTATTAATATTATTAATGTTAACAAATGGTAAACAATTCTTCATGTCTCAGTCAAAAGAACACGTCGAATTTTTTTTAACTTTTTAAGTAAAAATAATATTAACCCTTTCAGCGTTACCCGTTTTTCAGTATATCTGTTTAATGATTCATAAAGTCATTACTATGCACAATTTAAATATGCGAATTCAGTACTGTATACCACAGACCTATTTTTAGTCTTATTTTTCGGAAAAAGCAACATTCATTTCAAAATTTTGTCACGCCAACCTTTTATCTTGACTATGTTTGGCGGGAAATAAAACGGCTTCATACTTAAAGGGATAAAAAAAATTGTGGACAAAATTGATTAAAAATTGGTACATATTCGTAATTTAAAATAGTACGCATACACATATAAAAATGCATTTTGGATGCAAATGGGTTTTGAAAGCTTTTAGTTTAACAATTTTATGCGATTTTACTAATCATGCAGTTTAGAAAACGTATTTTAACTTAAATATTTCAGAGGACTAAACTGCACTTAAATGAAAGAAAAAAAAACCGTCTGCGAGTTAATTTGTTTGAATGTAGTTTCAAAAATATATAACAAATTTGAATAGAGCTTACATTCATATTTTTATACTTTTACTTTCTCTTACCCATATATTTGGTAGAGAAAGTATTGTATTTGGCTCAAATTTTCGAAATTGAGTTTTTGTTATATTTACAGGTTTCGAAGTTCCCTGAAACAGTATACTTTAATTGAGATCAGGCAAATGGCTCGTGTACAGGGACACCCAAGAGATGTCAAATAGATTACGTCTACTAGCGAGATTGCAGGTAATTAAAGTTTAACATCTATATTCTGCACTAAACCAAATGAAACTAATGTACATTTTTTATATGCGTAGAAGCAGGTATCATGTAGAATATGGTATGAAAATCTTTCGCTGTTCATTTAAAGGGCTACACAAAAGAACTAAATTGTAGTAGGACATTACTTGAAAATTGATGGAAGTGTATTTCAGGTTGTACTGTTTGTCATTAATATAAAAATATATTTATTTGCACCATGGGGTATGTACAGTCGGGGAAAAAAAAAAACGCAGCACTTGATGGTATTTCGTTATTAATTGACGCAGAAAAACTTAATAGACACTATTCAACAGGAAATGAAATGCACTTTCTGAAAATGTCATCGAATTTTGAATTGGGGGTCATCTACATATTAAAATGAGCGCCAACTTTGATTTTCTCAACGGTAACACCCAATTTTGACTTCATATTCAAATTTCTGAGAGTCTGGCAGTGCGGAAAAGTATACTGTTTGTATACTTTATCTTTAGTATTCATAGAGTTATGATCAAAAATGTGTTAGGGGGCTATCTCTAAATATAGAAAAATAAAATTAAGATCCTACAAGAACTAGACAAAATTATACTGTTTCACACCGGAAATATTTCAAGAAAAAAAGAGTTATAAAAGGAAATAAAAATATTAACACCTTTGCAGTATCTTAATTATCATGAATTTAGTTTTTATGGATATGTATATACTTTAGTACTTTTTTAGATAAATTTAGGTATATTTAAATACGATTGGTCACTTACGATTGGTCAGACAATACTTTTTATAAAAGTGCAATATTTTTCAATTAAAAAGTATCTATCATGGATATACTCATCACCAATAAAGCTTAAATTTTCTTTCGTTCGTGTAACATAATATAAAAACTGAAATAATATAGCTATATATATATATATATATGTATATATACAACAACGCATAAACTAAATCTTTTCGGATAAATTATTGTAAGGTTTCATAAAGTAAATATTAAACAATTTTAATAGCACTTACCAGTTTTGGGTCAGTTGAACTCTTTGGAACTGTACGATTTGTTTTATAATTTCTATGAAAATATAATTTCTTAATTAAAGCTTTCGCGACTGCTGACGTAGATTCACATCATTTGAAAATCTGTAACAATGCCAGTGGGCGTTTCTTTCGTAATTTGTGTGTTACTTATTTATTTAGCATGTACCCAGTGTTCATATTTTTGCAATAAAATATACTATGGATAGAAATATATTAATTAGAAAGAATATAGTTATAATGTATATCCATCTGTATTATAATTGTGGTACAGAAAATTTGTTTTGAAATATCTTATTTTGAGAGTATTTCAAACAGTAAACCCCGCCTATTTAGTTAATTTTTTTCTTCTAGTGTTCGTTTAAAGGATTCTAAATTTATCACCAGTAATCAATGAAGTAAATACCACTTGTGTATATTTTTGTCAATGTAAAATAAGGGGCTTAACACGAATAGTCAAAGTCACATTCACTTTTCGTTTCTGTATTGTTTTGTTTTGAAGAACGATAAAAGGTGGGGCTTTAGAAAACAGGAATTTTTGATACTAACACAAATGTCTAAAAATCAACATTTTTGTTTCATTTCTTTGCATTTGACGTTGTTGTTATATAAATTAACCCTTAAATAAAAAATAAAAATATTTTGTTCAATTTTCTCCGTTATTTTTTAAGATTTGCTTCGTTATCTCATTCAAAATTTTTTAAGAGACGGCCCCCTAAACCACTCCAAAAGAAAGATTTATTTATATCTCGAAAACTAATAACTGGAATGAGCTGCAAATTTGCACACCCATATTTTTCAGCATTAGGATTCATTTTATGTAAAAATTAATATAGGTCATAATTCATAATTTTTATGAATATGAATTTATTAATATTTTTCAGAATTAAAAATATTTTTCAGAATCAAACTTGATGATGGATTATGTTTGGGTTTCTTCACTGTATCTCGTAAAAAAAGAATTATATCGATCAAGTTATTTTTTGTGAAGATATTAATAAAAGTTTGAAATATGAATTTAACATTAGCACCTTCAAACTTTGAACGCTTATAACTCTGTGAAAAAATAAGCAAAATATACAACCAATATACTTTTTCGCATTGTCGCGATCCCAGGAATTCAAATATAAAATAAAAATGGGGCATTACCATTGAAAAAATCAAAGTTGGTGCGCGTTTTAATATGTAGACGACCCCCAATTCAAAATTTCCGTTCATTTTCTGAATCTACTCTCAATTCCCCGTCGAATGATACCTATTACATTTTTGTGCATTGATTAGCAACGGAGTTACATCGAGTGCTGCGTTTTTTTTTTTCCCCGACTGTACATAACTTTTAGAAGATAAACAGGTTCCTATATTCCACGATTTGAGCGAAAGCATTCTTTTTTATTAAATGTAATTAGTGGTTTACTTTAATATTTTACCATGTCCAGAAAAACTGCTCAGAAATTGAAATGAATTCCTCTTAACCATACGGTACCTCATGTATTTTTGAAGCTAAATATTCATCGCTTGTTTTTTATATACTTACACTGTTTAGGGATTTCTGAATAGTGAGGTTAAGTTTTAACACTTGTTTATCTCTCTTATCTCCGTCTCTGATCATTGTCTCTGTCTCTTAAGAGAGTAACATAAGAACAATTTACTTCAAGCAATTAAAATGTTGTATTTTGAAGTTAATATAAGTTTGTTAGTAGAAAAGGAAGGTCAAGATTCATAAGTTTTAAGGAATGGCGCTTGTGAAAGTTGCCTAAATAATTTTAAATGAACTTTTAAATTTCATATATAATTTCTTCGACATTTCTGCAATAAATTCAAATTTATATGCTTTTTAAGCAAATGGTAATATAAAGTACCGTTGAGATACAGAGGGTTGAATAATATAAAACCTAAAATTCTGATTGATGATATACTAACTTTACATGAAAGAACGGACACTTTCCAGTTCAAGACATTTTTTTTACGAATATATCGAACTATATTTAACGAAATATCTTGAAACTGATGGAGTACATAGAAAATATTTATTATACTTCATACAATTAAGCGAAAATTTTGCCTTAAAAGTACGAGTATAAAGTGGACTACTAAAAAGTTAAGGAATATACAGAAACTTTGGGATCACCCGGTAAAAAATAAATCCTGAAGTCTTTCTGGCTGTAGCATGCAATTAGTAGGCTTCTTCTAATTATTTTTATTTATTTACATGAGACTAGCACACATATTCCATGCACATATAAGACTTTCTTTAAAAAGAAATTGTAAAAAAAAAAAAAAAAAAAAAAAAAAACTTTTTTTTTTTTTTTTTTTCCTTTTTGCAATATAAAATTCAGTGTATTAACATCAATGAAAAGTTATTTTAGGAAATTTGGCGTACTGAATTAGGCAATCTTGAATTAAAAGTTAAAAAAACAATTATATTCGTTGTTTTATTTATGATAGAAAAAGACATTTTTTTTTACATTCGGGTGGAAACTTTGCGATTAGCAGAATACTTTCTTTTTAAATAAGATAAAATTTTAAGCAAATAATTTGTATTTTTTTTTTTAAAGCATTTTCGTAATGGGTGGGTTGCTTTCAATTAAAATGCATTTATATTTGAAAAATATAAATGAAGAATTTTATAAACAGTGAAGAATTTTTAAGAAAAACGGTAAATTGCTGATTATTAAGCAATTCTAATCAAAGAAAACTAGAAAACTTCGTAATATGCGATCAATGACAATCCTTTTCATGGACAAATTACATTCTTAGTTAATATTTCACTTAATGAGACACAATGGAGAGAATGAATAATAATAGATAATTTCATTTGTACAAGTAGAAATTCCAGTTTATGGAAATCATTCTTTTGCTCTGCTTCTAATTAATTCTACTGACGCGCCCCGCGTACCCCGAATAAATTTAAGAATTCAAAATCTATCTCATTGTGTGGCAATCAAAAATGTATTTACTTTGGGTTAATTCAATTTTGTCATTAGTTGGAATTCCTTTGAAACACGTCGCGCAAGTACTGGAATAAGAAGAATGGAATGAATTATATATTTTGAAATTAGCCAAATGTTTGTTAGCATATCATAAATATACGTACATTTTTACAAATATTTTAATAAAACGTATAGATAATATTTCAGAAAACTTTTAAACTACTGAAAAAATCATGTTTTAATTAACAAAACAATACCGTCTAAGATTTCTTCGACTAATGTGATTTTACAAATATAATTATATGAAAAATGTCCGATTGATCTTAAAAAATACAATAATTTTTAACTTTGTAATGAAGTTAATTCTGTATATGAAAGTATTTTTTAGTTTACATCATATACTTAACGCATTATTGCAAAAGCTATAACGCTATAATTTTCTTTAAAAATATTACATGCTAGCAAACCCGTGCGAAACTTTCGCACTTTATTTCTTTTCTTATTTACCTTTAAAATTTGAAACTCGTAAATATTAAACAAATTTCACCACATAATTAAAATTTTAATTTACCAGAAGCCAAAATATTATTATAACTAAATAAATATTGCGCAATAGTGAAACCAGAACCATTCAAAGAAATGTTTCAAATTAAAATTCATGGTTGACGACCCAGTTTTCATGCTTCCGGAGGCAGTACATTTGAACCCCTATGACGCCTTTTAAATTTTTATCGCCAACAGTGCGATGACATTTTTTTTATTTTGGAATAATTTTTTGTAAAAAAAAAAAATTATATATTTTTTATGATTGCGTTTCTATTCACATTCTGTATATATCTTTAAAATATTGCTAGGTTTCAAATGACGCTTGCAAAGATTCTGAAGAAGCAACAAAAATTACATTTTTCTATAAAATAATGTCATCATACAAATGTCGTCATTTTCTTATTAGTTCATTGAGCTGAGTCCGCGTGCTTAAATATTGTTCATTTTTAAATATTATTTTTTATTCTTGCGTATTTTATTAATTTCACCACTATCGTATCGTTTCGACAAAAAAAATAGTTGTAACTAGTTCATGTTAAAGAAATATTATATAGATTTAAAAGATGTTAAACATTACAAATATAAAAGGTACATGATACAAAAGCTTAAAAGTAAATTAATATTCTAGAACAAATTCTGTTGTCAGTTAAAAAAAAAAAAAAAAAAAGAAAAAGAAAAAAAAAAAGACTGGAAAAAGGTTTATTTTTTAACCTACTTCAAAAAGGAGTAGGTTCTCAATTCAAACCTTATGTTTTTTTTTTTTTTTTTTTTTTTTTTTTTTTTGTTAGCTCATAACTTCTGAACGGATGCTCCGATTTTGATATATTTTATTTTGTTGTAAAGGTCTTGGTCTGAAATAGGTCCCATTGTAATATCTTTTTGATCTGAAGAAAATACAGGGTGCCCAAAAAAGTCAGTTCCAACTCTTTTAACTGCTGAATGGATGCAGCTATAGTCATAAAAGTGGTATGTATTTATAGTAAAGTGGTCATGTGCTACAAGATTCAACTGCTTATATTGCCACCTGGTCGAAAATAGCGGAGTTAATGTTCCTATCTTGAAAACGGTTCAAGATAGAGGAAAAAGAGAATTAAAAAGTTGTAAAGCGTAATCGACTTAGTATGAAAAGATAATTTGTAGATATTAGTGCTAAAAATAGAACTCTTAAAACGTGTATTTGTTTGTTCGCAATTCCCTATACTGCGCACGCATGAACTACGTTACACACTTTGTAGCGGGTGACACGTATGCTATGTAGTTCAAAGTACGGTCACTGTAAGCGATCACATTCATTGCGCATAGTCGTTTTTAACTGACTTCACAAAAGAGGGTACACTCAGTGCAACCCATATGTTTCTGTCGTTGTTGTTGATGCTTGTTTGTTAGCTTATAACTTAGTAAGAGATGCTGCGACTTTAATAATTTTTAGTTTAATGTAATGATCTTGGCCTGAAACAGCTCCTATTATGATTTCATTGAGCTCTAAACAAATTACAGGGTGCTCACAAAAGTCCGTTTTCATTCTTCTAACTGCTGAACGACTGCAGCTACACAAATAAAAGTAGTTTGTTAGTATAGTAAAGTGGGCATACACTACGAGATGCGACTGCTTACAGTGCCAGCTAGTGGAATGGAAAATAGCGGATTTAGCATTTCTATCTCGAAAACAGTACGAGGTAGAGGAAAAAGTAAATTTCAAAGTTGTAGAGTACCATCGATTTAGTAGAGAAAGATACCTTATAAATATGAATATTAAAAACAGAATGTGTTTGTTCGTGCCTGTGTTTGTTCACAGTCCTTCCCTGTAACGTGCCGAAGTGATCTTAGAAACCAAAAGACCTTTATTTCGATGTTTAAACTTCTATCCGTCAGTTGCAATGCCTATTTGGATCCTTGTTTGAACTATACGCTGATCACATGTCAGCACAGCGGGTAACATGTACACTCTGTAAAATTCAATCAGAATCCAGATATGTATTGAAGTTGAGGTTATCGTTATATCCTTTCAATGTCTGTTTTAATTTATTAAAGGTATACTCTGTAATTTTTTTCTTTAGAGCCTCATTTGGTAGCTTTATATGAATAACAGAGAGGCATCAATTACTTTCAAGCTGTTTCTCTTTTGAACGTTTACATTTCATATATAAACGGATATCGGATATTTTTTATACTACTTGCCAAATAGGACTTTTGGTTACGAATGCAGCGCATCTGTTCTTTATATCTCTAAAACTTTCTTAAGTTAATGTATTTGGTTTCAATATATTGTTTGTTTTTTCATATCACATAAAGGCAAGAAAAGTGACAAAAATTAAAAATACAGTATTTGAAAAAAATCAAATTAAAGATAAGGCATTGACTAGAATAAACCTGAATCACGAGTGGATAATTTTCGATATGGAAATGTAAAGTTTTTTGTGCACTTTGGGGCACTTTATCTATTTTTCAGTGTAATAAACTTGAAATTACTATTTTTGGAGTTGTGTCACTTTACTTGAGGGTTACAATATGTAAAACCGCCGTCGAACGTCTTCTCCTGTTCTGCTATGAATACATTTTCACTGAAAGGAAAAAAATAAAATCTTTTTGTAAAAAAATAGAACCGACTTCAAAAAGCAACTAATACGCAAACAACTAAAAATAAAATGAAATTGTAAATTGCGCCTAAAAGTATGAAATAAATTCCTTCGCCAAACGACATATACACTACAATTAATCATAACTTTTGAAGTCGGCGCAAAATTAAGTAAAAATAGATTGTTTCATTCAATATAAAAGTCACATTCTATTCAAAATAAATATCTCCCTTTGGCATCCCCAAAACACAGCCGAAAACTTTAATTCAAATAAACAATTAAGATTTCATAAGCTGCAAAAGATAACTTGGTACTTGTCGTCCTCCGCAAAAAAGAAAAAGAAAAAAAAAAGATCGCCAAATTATCTGGCAAACATATTTTATTCCTTTCAAAAACCATGGTTATTTGAATAAGATATATTAACAGAGCAATTAAGAATATGAAACAATATTTCGTACAATATATACAACGAAAATATACATCTTGCGTGTATATTTTTTTATTGCGATTTGATCGCCAAATCCAAAAACCGCCAAAGACGACAGATATCAAAGTTATATTAAGTTTGCAATAAAAATTTTAGTAACTTTGTAGAATCATAAATACGGAATCGCGAAGGATGTTCACTATTCACTGTAGATTTTACTAATGGGCCAATTTTATACAGTGATAAAATAATAACGGAAGCTATGAAGATGTATTCAGTAGCGTTTGTAGCTATCGGTCTAAAAACAAATTTGTAAAAAAATAATCATTTTTTATTTAATTTTGCCCGACTTCAAAAGTTATGATTAATTGTAGTGTATATGCTGTTTGGCGAAGGAATTTATTTCATACGTTTAGGCGTAATTTATAATTTCATTTTATTTTTAGTTGTTTGCGTATTAGTTGCTTTTTGAAGTCGGTTCTATTTTTTTACAAAAAGATTTTATTATTAAATATATTTGAGAAATCTTATAAAAGCTATAATTTTATTTTAAGTGGTTTTATTTTTAACTCAATGTATATTTTACAACTGTTCGAAGGCTGCAATAGATTATATAACATTAGTATGTTTAGAAACAGACAGATTAATATGCTAATAACAATTAGGTGAAGCAAAACGTCATTTACGTGTTATTTTATGTTATGAAATAGGAACCAGATCAGCTACATCAGAAATTAAATTCAGATACAAGTAAGTATTTTGAACTATTTGACAGAGATTTATCGAGTACTCGGACTGTTGAATAAAAAAACCCCAAGTCTGGCGATACTAGTAAGAATTTCATTTTTTTATTCATCATTAATAACAAAGATAAAAATAGCAGATATTGAGCAATAGATAAACTCAAAAATGATTAAAAATATAAATACAGAGTCATTACAATTAAACTTTTGTTAGAAGCATCGTTTTTGCTGTTAAAACAGGCAATTAGATTTCCACCAAATTTGTATACAGACTATTTATGAAATGCTTTTGTCTGTTTCGGTTATCTGGTTCTGTTATTAGAAAAATTTAATCATAAATATCCTGTCTGTTTTTAGTATATACAATAATTAATAAGAACTTAATACATAAAACTATTCAATAAAATATAGAAAAAATATTTTAAAAAAAGTTTTTTTTCCCCTCTAAATATCAGCCATTTTCTGCTTGGCTGAGTAGTAAATAGTCGAGTACTCTGTACAACACCGTTCTTTAATTCTTAACGTACTTATTATACACACACACACACACACACATATATATATATATATATATATATATATACTTTGGAAAAGAGAAAAAATACATACCGTACATTCCAAATAGAAAAAAATTAGTTCATGTTTCTCCATCATTTATTGTACAGAGTGACAAGAAATAACTTGGATTAAAATCCGATGTCGCTGCAGTCTCATCCATATTTATCGAAACTAATACCCCTGGGAGTTATCGAAACAGGTAAATTATCCCCTTCACTGAGGGATAAAAATCTTTCATTTAAAGATGCATGATTATTGCAGCCAGTTGTTTAATGAACTAAGTTAATAATTAATGTTTCCATCATTTATAGTTTTCTGAAATAAATTACGATCCTTGAAATTTTAAACATTTGCATTGTTTTATATAAATTTGCTCACAATAAAACCACAGAGTGGCTATTCATGACTATCTAAATAGCTACTAAGTTGCCATAATACAACTTGGTAGGTCTCGATCAAAAACAGTGGGGATAAAATCGTTTAATAAAACTAAAATATAGACAGATAGGAGGTCTCATATCAAAGCTAAGGTTGGTATGGAGAAATTGTACTGGAGTTAATATTTTGCATAGAGGCTGCCATAGACTAGATAGTACAGCGTCATGTTCAGAATTGGAGGATTTTTAGGTTCAATAGTCGAAGCGACAAAACACCTACGTGTATATTAATGTTGGCTAGTGCAACTAAAATCCGATGTCGCTGGAGTCTCATCCATATTTATCGAAACTAATACCCCTGGGAGTTATCGAAACAGGTAAACTATCCCCTTCACTGAGGGATAAAAATCTGATGACATGTCCCAGAATGTCGCTAAATTTTCAACGCATAACTCTAGTGCGACGTTAAAATGACTTAAATGAACTCTGGTTTTTCATGGTGGCAATATCTCCTACTCTTTGACTACCCCAAGCCTGAAGACATTAATCCAAATTCTAACACATAACGTGCAGCAGTACACTGAGAAAAAAAATATATATATACCGCCTTTCTCTAGAATGAATAAGTGACAATTTTCTAAATCCCTTAACTGAGAATATAGATTTCTGAGCTATGCGCATAAGACACGCCAATAACCTGAATAGATGAAATGATCGAGAATTTCTAGTGTACACATTTCTAGATGGTGAAACAATATTCTGAATACTCTAAATATTCTGAATCATTTACATTGCGAGAAATTCTCGCTTGATTTTTTGCAATTGGGTAATAAACCAAGATTATAGTTGCAGAAACCCGCCTCTTGTAGTATCATTTATTTGCAGAGATTTTTAAATAACGTTGCCCTCGAGAATATAGGCAAATGCTCTAGAATTCTAATAGGGGCTTCAAGAACTCGCTTTCCAAGGGAACTAGAAGTTATAGGGATGACATGGAACTATTTTTTCTAGAGCCAAAATTTAGATTTTTGATGTCAGTTACAGAATTTTTTCCCAGTGTACAGTGACCAGGACCATACACAGTCTGAGTCTTTTCAAAGGCTTGTTTGTAGATGTGTAATCGCTTCGCTAGTAGTTTAGTTTAATTTCTCAACAAATAAATTAAAGAAGAAATAATAATTTAGTTTCTCCGTTTAAATCTTATTCTATCGGTAAAATAAAAACCTGGAAAAGCAGTTAAGATGTTTTCTAAAATATTTATGATTTATCATAATTTGATTAATGATTTATCATAATATTATCATTATATGATTTATCGTCTATTCAACTATTAAGTATAATTATTGAGTATTTTAAAATTTGTAAAATGAACCAAAAATAATTAAGACTATAACTTTTACTATACAATAAATATACTCATATGAAAGCTGAAAATTTAAATTGCTATTTCAAATCGATTAGAAAATCTTTTCTCGTTTAAACTTAATACCGCGCAATATGATGTTTTACTTAGTATATTAATAAAATATTTAATTTCACTCCCCTATTGCTAATTCTATTTAAATCATAATTTAGTATATTTATTATTCAGGTAAAAATATATATTTATTTATTTAATGTAATGATGCATAATTAGAAAAATACGCAATTTAGAAATTTAAGGAAATAATTTCAGATAATAACAAGTTATTAAAACGCCATTTCATATGCATAGATTAAAGAGTTTCAGTTCAAACTTGTAATTAAAAGTATTTAAAAATATAACAGCGTGAAATATTCAGCGTGTGTCAAACGGATAATTACGAATTTCTGTAAGAGAAAGAGACGATGAGAAATATCATCTCACGAACTGCATATTCGACGTGAAGTGGTATTAGTAATAGCTAGGGTATTAAGTTAGACTCCGTAAAGTCTTCTGTCTTTTACAAAATTTTAAATAGTGATAGTATATTTCTGCATAAATATGTTTTAATAAACTAATATTTTATATTTAAGAAATAAATAAATAGATTCAACAAGTTTATATAAAATAAATTAATTAATCCATTTCTATGATGATATTTTTTCACTTATTTTCTTTTATTTATTTATTTATTTATTTTATTTTTAAGAAAAAGATCCATTTAATCTTAGATTTTTTTTATTAGAAATAATATCTGTTGTATTCTGAAAAATATTATTAAAAAATGAAAATTTGAAATACTTTATAAATATTATTTTTGACAATAAATATAAACAGACTAAATTAATATTTTTTATATAAAAATATCACAAAAATCTCTGAAAATCTACTGAAAATTTTTAACAATTTCATTTCAGGAAGTAATTATTACTATTTTGCTTATATTTCTTAATTCGTAGTGTAAAAGAAAAATGATTTATTATGAAAATTTATTTATAGTTAAATGTATTAACAAAAAAAAAAAAAAAAAAGCAGAAACTTGGTTTTTTTTTTCTCTAGATAATATTGTAATATTATCCAAATCAAAAAATTATTTTCAAACTTACATAAATAAACTATACTTTTTTTTCGTTTAATTATGATATTCGTGCATTTTATTTTATTTCACAGAGTTTATATAAACATTTTCAGTTATCTAAAGTACATTTTAATTATGGTAAAATACGTTTTACTTAGAAAGCAATGAAAGTTAAAGAAAATCATTAATCACCAGAACATTGAAGAAAATTAAATATGCGATAACATTTCTTACGAAGTTTAAACTTTATATATAATTCTAAAATGAAGTCTGTTCTGTTAATACTAATAAACTTTTATTTTCTTGGAAAAAAAGCAGCAGAATTCAACATGTATCTAAAAAATATTATAAACTACATTTGAAGAAGAATTTTAAAAACATGTAATCTATTTAAACCGTTAATGAAAATTATTTATTTATTTATTTATTTATTTTTTGCTTTGCTTTGTAAATACTATTAATACTATTAAATGTTCTAGAAATAAATTCGGATAATACATTGCTATTCTATCAGTTTACATTAAACACTTCACTTACCTTAGAACAAAAGTAAATACAAATACAATAAGCTTTTTTTAAATGATTAAAATCTTTTTTTTTTTTTTTTTTCTGAACAATGTCCGCAAATTCAAAATATAAACTTTAACAGAAATTTTATATTTTCATGTGATCGAATTTAGTAGTTATTGAAAGTTCAAACACACACACACACACACACACAAAAAAAAAAAAAAAAAAAAAAAAATCATTATCTGTTATCTTAAACAATTCCTTAACATTAAAAAGGCAAGGAATATATATATATATAATAATTCGCCATTCTATCAATAAAAGAGCGTTTTTATTACATCTACGTTCCACTTATCGTAGGACAAAAGTAAATTCACAAACACAATAAGTTGATTAAAGGTGATCAAAGCCAGATTTCCTTCCTGAACAATGGTCTTACGTAAAAATGATTCGCTATTATTAGTTGATTCTTCCAAGCTCTCATCAAATATTTGCTGTGTAATCTTTTCGGAGATTGCAAGTAACCTATTATAAGGATTAAAACTAAAGCTTGTTGAAATAATTAATACTCTCCGTTGATTCGTAACAAAAGTTCACTGCAAATAAAAGAAATCTTCAAACAGAGGATAATTGTTATAAAAATCAGGAATATTTTTATACACAGAGTTTTTATCTACGTAATACGACAAACAGTTCAATCACCTAATTTCATTACTTAAACAATCAATATTTGTGGACACGAATTGGATAGATGAATAAAAAGTAAATAACAGTTACATACAAGAAACTCCTGCATATATTTAAAAAAAAAAAAAAAAAAAAAAAAAAAAAAGGAAAGAAACGGTTTCATTTCTCAAACAATCTTTTTATTTGAATATCTTAAACAAATTTTGGAATTTATAAATAAATTTTGGTTAAATAAATACATTAATGTTTTCTTGAATATTCAATATTATCAAATTTCCTATCTCTTTATATTCAAATTTTGATCAATAGTTATACGCAGTTACTAAAACAAAGGGTCATTCCTTCTTTAATTCTGTAGTTAAATGACAAGACATAATTAAACAGATTAAAAGAAAAAAGACTTTTTACTAAATGGTATTCAATTATTAACCCTTTATATCACCGTGTTGTATACCATAAAAAAGTGTGTCAGTCTATGTTATTTCTACAAAAAGTTTTAAAAGGCGATTTAAATCGTTTCTGTGATCCTGCATTTCGCTGAAATTATTTTTGTAATTCACAAGAGATGGCGTTAATATGTTATGTTCCCCTATCAAAATTTAATTTATCAAAAAGAAGAAAAAACAGAGGTAGACAAAGGAGAGATTTACATGAGAGTATATAATACATAAAGGGTTTAAATATGTATAAAAATAAATTTTCGAAAATATGGTATCAGCCTTCTTTATATCAAAATCAACAATTGTTTTCAAAAGTTCAATATAAAATACTTTTGAATATTTCGTTTTTAACAATATTTGTCTAATGCAGCACATATCCACCATATCTTTTTTTTTTTTTTTTTTTTTTGTGTGTGTGTGTGTGTGTTTGTGTGTCAGTATATGTTTATATATATATTTTTTTTTCAGATTTTAAATACTATTTTTATGACATTTAAATAATGTATTTAAATAATGAATTTTTTTTTTCATTGGAGCCCTTGATTTCTATAAGTTGTTGAGTTCATCTACATATTAAAGTTTTAAATAATGCAAGAATTTCCAATAGTAACATCTAAGTTTGATTAAATAAATTTGTCATACATGAAACATTATGCCGACACATCAAACGTTAAATTATTACAATCAGAAGTTTCGAAATTAAACTTTTTCAATTTTTTAACACGCTAATGTTATTTGCCTTTAACTATAACCGTCAAGATTTCCAATTTTTTTCTGTGGAATTGTTAGGTCCCACTTTTAGTTCATACTATTCTTTATGAAGAGAAATTTTCTTTTCAATTTCATTTAAATGCTGGATAAAATTACTCTATAAAGGAAGTGGTGACGAAAAAGGTCAGGTACTAACCAATGTTACTAAATGATTTAGATATATTTCATCTACGCGTTTAACGTATTTTTGTTATATTTATCTCATCAATAATTTTGTCATGCATAACTTTTCTAAGAACAAATTCTTTTTATTCTATCTTGTAATTTCAGCTAATGGATGGCTACAGTTGTAGCGAAAAAGTTCTGATCTCTGGTTGGTAGACTTATGGTGCCGAGTCGCGCATGTCAGTGGAGCCGTTCGAAGTTTTAAAGTTACTTATTTCAGGAACACTCGCTTGAATACGGACTAATAAGGAAACATTCAAAAGGTGTATTCTTCAAAAAATATTGAAAAAAATATATTTTATTCTACTCTTCATAAAACATCAGAAAGTGAAAAAATTATCATCTGAAATGAATTACAGCTACCACAAAAAATTATCAAAATTAAGTATTTTTGGCTATTTAGCGCTGTTAGGCGATAAGTTTGATGGCACCGAGATCGCCGTGTACAAACAGAACCGTGTTTTGCTTCTCCGCCAAGTACTCAAAATCAATCGCCTAAGAGTGTGAAATCGCCAAATACGCTTAGTGTTAATAATTTTTTGTGGTCACTATAATTCATTTCATCCGATAATTTTTTCACTTTCTGGTGTTTTATGAAGAGTAGAATCACATATATTTTTTTCAATATTTTTTGAAGCGACACCTTTAGAATGTTTCCTTGTAAGATGCCTAAAGGAAAAAAAAATGACACCTAGTACATTCTCTCCAGTTCTATGTTGATTTTGCAGAAAAATGATCTTAAATCTCACACCGATACCAACACTGCATTAAATTTATGGCATTTAATCTAAATTATGAAATTAATATTTCAAAAAAAAAAAAAAAAAAAAAAAAAAAAAAAAAAAAAGAAGAAGAAGAAGCTACAACTTATGATATTTAACTTATTAGTAAATGGAAATTTAATGACAAAACCTTATTACTGGAAACATGAGTTTTCCATTTTATATTGGGATACCATGTAGTTTTATAAAATTGAAATGATATGTGTGATTTCAATTAATGAGTGACCATTTATGTGCCTGACTACCTATAAAATGCAATTTTCGGTCAAAAATCTGATTTCCTAATTCCAATTTAGTATTGAAGCCTGATATTTTAGCTTTCTAAATCAGTTTGAATTTTGTTGCTATCTTGCTTAGAACTTGAGCTAAAAGCATTTTAATATTCGCCACTGCCAAGTTTTTTAAACTAGAAGTGACCATAAATGTTTCTTTACATTAATGTTTTGTTCAATATAAGCATCAAAACTTGTTTCTCCATATAAAATGAATTTAAAAAGAAAAGAAAAATATTTTTAAAAAATCAGGAGCTTTTTTAATTATTATTTTATTCAATAGGTAAAATCTGGTTTTTAATTATGTTTTCTCCTTTTCATCAAAATGAGATTTTTAGCATTTTGCTTTATCGCAAAACGTCACAACACCAAAAGTTATAATAATTTTAACGTTATGGAAATTTCCAAAACTACTCTAAAGGAGTTTATTTGGGAAATACGCCTCCACTATGATTACAGTTTTTTTTTTTTTTTTCATACTTTATTTGATTCAAGTTTTGAATCATCAGATATTTTCTTGATTTTTCTGTATGTAAGAACTTTAACTTCTATATTTTTTTTAATAACATAGTTATGATTATGAAAATACTTCAGTATTACCTTAAGAAATTCTCATTAATCATAATGAAATTTATAGAATAAAAATATCTTCATTTAAATTTGAGTTTTAATGTTTTGCAAAAGTGACATTTTATAGTAAATTTTATGTATGTTTTGAGCCTGTAAATCGAAATATTTGAAAATATGCATATTTTTACAAGTTATTTACAATTTTCAGCTATATTTTACAATATAATGCACATAAGTAGGCACTTTTTCAAACTTAAAAAAAAAAAAGGTAGGCAGGTACCTTAGTAAGAAGAGTATAAAGATTTATCTATATGCTGCATCCAGTGAAATCTTAAGCCGACCTTAAAAAGAAAACTCCACTTTGCTGTTTTAATAACGTTTTCCAGATTGTTTTTTTTTTTTTTTTTTTTTTTTTTTTTTTTCATCAAGGCACATGTTAGATCATGTTTATATTCTTCTTCTTCACTAAATTTGTGCACAAATGCTAAAAATATATATATATATATATATATATATTTCTGTTATTAACAAAACTATGTTATAGATCTTAAACTCTGCCGACCAATATCATAAGTTATAATTTTCGCTGAAGTATTTTTTGTTAATACGAGAAACATTATTAAAATATTATAACATGGCATATTTATTGTCTTGCAAATTTTCATTTTCAGCATAAAACTTGTGAGTAATCTATAATGCCAAAATTTTGATAATAAATTTATAAACAAATAATAACCACATTATTTTTATAAATTTATAATATCTAATTGTTTTGTAGTATGTAACTGATATATTTTAAGATTATTAACTAACCAATCATTAATGTTAAGGAACAATTCTGATTTTTGAAAAAGTTGAATAATGTTATTTTCACATTTCTTGCATCATTTAGTTTTCTTTCGTATTAAATATATGCTTCAAGTATTTAAACAAATCTAGAATGATTATTCATATATATTTCACTTTTTTTTTTTTTTTTTACGCGTTATTCATTATGTTTATTTGGGTGTGACCTCTTTCCAAAGAGATTACTTTCACTATGTGATTTCAAATCAAGAAATTTTAATTAATTTTTCAACTAAACTTGATGTTAACAGTAAAATGAACCATTTGAAAGCTTTCTCATTTCCAGATATATTTCTTTAAAACAGTTATTTTAACATAAATGTATTGTTTTTAAAAATTTCCAATGAAATTATTTCTCAAGCTAAAGTTTCATGTTTTAAAAGCTACAAAAGTTAAAACTCTAAACATGTATCTTCATATTAACAACAATTTTTATAATCATGAAGAAGGAATTTTTTTCACCATCCAGATTTATATGTTCTATGCAAAGAGGCAGGAGATTCTGTCTCATGACAGGACTTTTATGCCACAGTTTTTTATCTATAGAATGTATCATATTTGCACAGTAATTTTTTAAGATTGAAGAATATTGAAATTATTGATAAAATATACTGGTGTAAGAATTCCGTTTTAAGACTGAAATTCTTGTATCCTTGATTCCATGCCTTAAAATAATATGATGTAAGCAAATAGTTTTGTAGAACAGTATATTTAAATTATAGAACTGATAAAATAAAAATATAAATATATAAATATATAATAAATATATGTATATACACACACTGGCCAATGAATTAGAAACCTTTAAGTTAATATTTTATTGGACCTTCTTTTGCACGTTGGACCTCTTTTTGCATGAATAACAACCAGCATACGTGTAGTCAGCGATTCTACAAGTTTCTGGAGTGCATTTATGTATAGAATTTACCATACATTGGCTACACAGACTTTAAGATCCTGTAAATTGGATGAAAGAGGCTATTGCTGACGAATACTCCTTCTTAACCTGCCCCAAACATTTTCTATTGTATTAAAATCTGGACTGTGCGGCATCTTTTGAAACTGTTAGAATTCAGATTGATATGTACTGAATCAATCCCGAACGATTCTGCTACGATGAGTGGTTGCATTATCGAGTACAAAGTACCCGTTAACTTCGGAGTAAAAATGTAACATTGAGGGAGGCACTTAATCTATCAATATGTTCAAGTGCTGCATGCCTTTTTGATTATCCTAAAGAATCACCAGGGGACCACGTCCATACAATCGAACATTCCCCAAAGATTTGTAACAGGTTTTGCATATCTTCGCCGCCAGCGAGCATTTGTAGAAACTCTTACAGGTTTCTAATTCTTCGGCCAGTGTCTATGTAAATAAAAGTGTCTATATAAAGGTTTTTCTAGCACTGGGAGTCTAAAAAACTTTTAATACGCTAATGTAATTTTATAAATACTTCCATAACTACCAAAACTAGTTAGCACATGTACTTTGTTCCGATCCTCATCATATACCATAAATTTCTAACACGGCACATACTAAATTCATGTTAAGAGAAATGAATTTGGCAGATTGCTAGACACGATTACAGGACTAAAATACCCCCACATATTAGGCTACCCACTGTTCACTTCAGTTCGACGCATTTACCTTATCCTAATTTTCAATTCTATCCTATTTCAAATGTAATAATCCCATATTGCAAACTTCTGCGAAATATTGCACTGTTCTGTTACGTATTTCAAATAAATTATAAAATTTTCAAATTAGGATATTTGTAGTCAATGATGTTCAAACCAGATTCATAAAAGGTATTTTAAAAGTAGTCTTAAATCTTTTCGATGAAAGTATCACTTAAAATGGACATTTATACGAAATATCGTCCCATTCTGTCATGCTAATAAATTGTAAATTTTTAATTACTTACGAAATTTTTAATTAAGAAAAATTCAAATTCAAGGTATTCATAACAGCATGCTAGATGATATTTTAAAAGTGGTCTGACATCTTAACTAGGAAAATATTCCTAAACATTGATGTTTATGTGAAATTTTGCTCTATTCTACCGTGTTAAGGAGTTCGTAAATTTCAAATAACTTATGAAGTTTTCAAAGTTGAATTTTCATAGTTAATTATGTTTATGTCAGCCTCATAATTGATATTTAAGGCCAGTCTAACATCGTTACAGTAAACATACTCTTTTTAATGGCTTAAGGGAGCTCTCTACCTATCATCTCTGAAAGCTGAAGCCAATGTTATTCTATGGGAATTTTTTCCCCATTATAATTACTTAACTAATACATATTTTTAAATTCCCTTTTCACTTTCAGAAAATTCACATCTATTAAACAATTTATCGCTTTCTAAAAATTGATTTTTTTTTTATTTTTAAGATTTCATTCTTTAGCTCAAAAATAAAATATTTCACATTGTCAAAATTCGCATTTTACAACTTCAAAATAAAATATTAAAAATTTAAAAAAATACTTTTTAGAAACCGATAATTTTTTTAATAGTTGTGAAATTTCTGAATGTGAAAACGGAATTTAAATATATATACATTAGTTAATAAGTTATAATGGGACGAAATTCTCCATAGAATAACATTGGCTCTGACTTCTTGGGACGATAAGTGGAGAGGCCTCTTAAACAAAAATTTGCGGTATAGTATCATGTTAAAAAAATTGTAAATTTCAAGAAACTTACCTGATTTTTTAATTATAATATTGCAAATCAATAGGTTACTTGTCAGTGTTGAAACTAATATTTTAAAACTGGACCTATCTCTCTGCGATTCATTGTTCTTGGTTAATCGTGTACGCAGACTAATAAACTAACACACTAACAGGCACCCTAAAGACGGACATTATATCAGTTTTTTTCATTTTCTGATTCCTCACATCTCAAATCGTGTAAAGCAGTCAAGAACTCGAGGTCCAAAATTTTCACGATTAACCAACTTCCTCATGCCAATAGTATGATGGGTAACTAAAAATTGACACGTTATAAGATTTATAAATATATATCTTAACATATCTATACATTTTAATTCCAAGATAATTTGTAAATTTTCATTTAATTTTTTATTAAGAAAATTTCCCCTCTAGAAAAAATATTCAAATGTATTGACGCAGAAATATGTATTTCATTTGTTATTAATAATTTTTATGTTACAGTTATAATATTCTAAATAAAATCTGTAACAATAACAATCCTTTAAAATTGAAGAATATACATAGCGGATTAATTTTATTCATTTATATGTATATGATATAAGCTGAGTAAATATTTAATTCTAAACGTCATTTCGAGCAGCTTTAGTTTAATTAAATGTCAACTGAACCAAATTATAACCGCTGTGATGCTTTGTATGGGTTATCATTTAATATCTAAATCAGTTCATGAAAACTAAACATTCATTGGTTGGTTTTCTGATATGAAGTCTTTTGATGTATATGATATTATATACTACCTTCATTAATTACAGCGGTTTAGCATATCAAGCAGAAAACTTTGATCACGAAAATACGATGTTCATCTTTTATCCAGATATTGTTCTTTATTGTGATTTTCTATGAGAATTAATACTTTGATACATTACCATTATACTGCTATTTTGAAATATTAATTAATATTAAATTATATTAAATAAATGAATATTATTTTTAACTTCATAAATGTTACTTAAAAGGTTTTAAATGTATTTTATTATTCTAATTTTGGAATATTTGCGAGTTCACGCAGAAAGATTAATCTTATTTTTATTATACACCCATACCAAGTCTTCAGTTTTTAAAAAGAGGAATAATACTGGATTTTTTTTTTTATAATTGTTTTCAGTTCCTCTTTAGATAGAGTGGTGATAATTACGATTTAAAAATTAAATATTCTGTTAGCCATCTATACCTATATTTAAGAAACATAAAAATCATAAATTTATAAATTTATAAATATAGTTATGCTATTTTTTTTTTTTTTTTTTTTTAATAAATAGAGGTAATCGTTAAAAAATTACTTTTTTTTTTTTTTTTTTTTTTTTTTAACTACAAATTATTAGACTCAAATTCTTTCTATTATTTAAGAAATGTAAAAATCATAAATTTATAAATTTATAATTACATTTATACTATTTTTAAAATAAATAAAAGTAATCGTTTAAGATATATATATATATATTAAACGATCATAATATCCTATATATAAATATCCTAAACGAACATAAAAATCATCCATCATAAACGATCATAATATCCTATACATATATTCTAAACGAACATAAAAATCATAAATTTATAAATTTATAAATATACTTATGCTATTTTTTTTTTTTTTAATAAATAGAGGTAATCGTTTAAAATTACTTTTTTTTTTTTTTTTTTTTTTTTTTTTTAACTACAAATTATTAGAGTCAACTTCTTTCTGTTATTTCAGAAATGTAAAAATCATAAATTTATAAATTTATAATTATATTTATACTATTTTTAAAATAAATAAAAGTAATCGTTTAAGATATATATATAGATAGATAGATAGATATTAACTACAAATTATAAGAATCAACTTCTTTCTCTTTTGTGAAATGAAATGAATATTTTATTTTTGACCTTCTCAGTTTAGAAGTGCATGAATATATGACTTAAATTACATCAAATATTTAGGGGCTTAGAAACACCAGTGGCGATTTTCATGCATCTTCTTCTTTTTTATAACACAAAATCTAACGGATAAAGAAAACGGTAACTGAACTGACTTCCATAAGTTGAGGGGGGAAAATGTATAAAAATAAATCAAACAACAGAATATAAAAGAACAATAATTTTAAAAAATAAAAATAAAGAGGGGGGGATCAATAGAAAAACAAACGAGTATTCTGATACAATAATCTATTCCTAAAACTATTGGGACTAGGCAGGATGTTTTTGTATTATTTTAAGAGTCGTTTTAAGGTTTCATTAATATTATTATTATTAAAAAATGGTAAAAAACTCTTCTTTTCTCAGTCGAAAAAAAAGTCGAATTCCTTTAAGTTTTTAATTAGTTACCATATTAACCGTTTCAGTGTTACCCGTTTTTCAGTATATCTGTTCAATGATTAATAAAGTTATTACTATGCACAATATAAATATAAGAATTTTGTACTGTATACTACAGACCTTTTGTTAATCTTATTTTTCTGATAAAGCAACATACATTTCAAAATTTAGTCACACCAGCCTTTTTTTTTTACTATGATTGGCAGAAAAAGAACGGATTATTGCTTAAAGGGTTAAAAAAAATCTGTGTAGAAAATTGATTAAAAATTGGTACATAATTTTAAAAGTATGCATACACATATAAAAATACATTTTGGTTACAAAAAGATTTTGAGAGTTTTTAGTTTAACGACTTTGTGCGATTTTACTAATCATGAATTTTTAAAAAGCTATTTTAACTTAAATATTTCAGAGGGCTAAATTGTACTTAAATGAAAGAAAAAAAATCGTCTGCGAATTAATTTTTTAGTGCGTAATTTTTAAAAATTACGCTGTCTACCAATAAGTATTTGGACACTTTTGAATTTAGACATTTTGTCAAATATCTAGAAAAGTTCTGCAGAAATTATCTTGAAACTTTGGAATTGTAAGCAGCGTGTTATACCTCATATGTTTCAGTAAAAAAAAAAAAAAAAAAAAAAATGTCCTCAATAAGAAAAGGGGATCAGTAAAAAATTAAAAAATTAAAAAAGAAGCCAAAATCTTTTGAATCACCCTGTAAAACGTAATACTCGAAATGCTATTTCGCTGTGGCATGTGGTTATAAGACTTCTTCTAAATATCTGTAAAAACATATATGAAGCTACTACATGTATTCATGGAAATATAAAGGTTTCTTTTAAAAAAAAATCCCACTTTTTTAATTATAACAAGTAGGGTATTAGACTAGGGGCAAAGCCATTTTTAGGAAACTTAGCATATTACATTAGAGATAGTGTACTGCATTTAGAATGTAAAAATGTTAAATATCTTACGAAATATGAGCACTTTTACTAAATAATTTTTAACTACGCATGCGCAAGCTTTACAAAAATTTCGTTTGCGAAAAGTATTGGGCGTTTACAGTTTAATTACATTTTAATAGCGAAAAGTATTGGGCTACTTATACGAAAACTCCAAACAAATATCATGTACATTAATGCAGTTATGACTTATAGAATGAACAGAATTTCAGTTCCTCTCAAAATGAAAGGGAAACGGTAGGGGGCTTTATCAATTTTTATTTACAATCAGAAAATACTACATTACCATAGGGCATTCATTGAATCAGAATGAAAATGTGAGTAAAACTCCTTATAGTTTAGCTTTTTATTTTGAGAGGAACTAAAATTCTGTTCATTCTACAACTCATAACTGTTTGAATGTAGAGTACATGATATTTGTTTGGGGTTTTCATATAAGTAGCTCAATACTTTTGGCTATTAAATTATGCAAATGAAATTTTTATAAAGCTAGCGCATGCGCAATTAAAAATTATTCAGTAAAAATGCTCATATTTCCTAAGATATTTAACATTTTTTCTTTAATATAACCCCACAAAAAGGAGGCACATGGGTTCAGATCCGGTGAATATGGCGACCAATCGAGGCCCATGCCAGTGGCCTCTGGGTACCCCAGAGCCAGAATGCGGTCCTTAAAGTGCTCTCAACATCACATCAGACACACAAGGACATCACTCACAAGGACATCAAACACTGTCTTGCTTCGATGGGGTCAAGCTCCGTCTTGCATGAATCACATCTTGTCGAAATCAGAGGCACTTTGGATAATGGGGGGGGGGGGGGGGAGAAATCATTTTACAAAACCTTCACGTATCGTTCAGTATTCATCGCACCGTCAACGAATATCGCACCAACTATTCCGTGACTTGACACTGCACACCACACAGTCACCCATTGAGGGTGGAGAGACTTCTTGAGCAAGAAATGCGGATTCTCAGTCTCCCAAATGTGCCAATTTTGCTTATTAGCGAACCCATCCAAATGAAAGTGGGCGAGCGCAAAATAATTCCCATCATGCTCTGCGGCCAACCATGCAGTTTGAACGTCCTAACGCAAACCGTTCAGAAGTTATGACGATTTTATTTCATATAGTTCAATAATTGTCACCCTGTATAAGATAAAATTTTAAACAAATAATTTATATTGTTTAAAGCTTTCTTGCAATGGATGTCTTGTTTTCAATTAAAAAGCAATTATATCTGCAACACAAAAACAATTTAAAAAATAATAAAGAATTTTTAAGAAATGCGATAATTTGCTCATTATTAAATAATTATTATCAAAGAAATCTAGAAAACTTAGTAATATGCGTACAATGACAATCCTTTTCATCGATAACTTATATTCTTAGTTAATATTTCACTGAATATGACACAAGAGAGAGAAGAAATAATAATAATTTCATTTGTACAAGTATAAATTCCAATTTATGGAAATCATTCTTTTGCCCTGCTTCTAATTAATTCTGCTGACGCCCCGCATAACCAGAATAAATTCAAGAATTCAAAATCTGTCTTATTGTGTTGCATTCAAAAATGTATTTGCTTTAGGTTAATTTAATTTTGTCATTAGTTGGAATTCCATTGAAACACATCGCACAATTACTTGAATAAGAAGGATAGAATGAATTATATATATTTAAATTAGCCGAATATTTACTAGCATTTAATAAATGTACGCTTATTTTTACAAATATTTTAATAAAATATATGAACGTTATTTTACAAAACTTGGTGAACTACTGAAAAAATCATGTTTTAATTAACAAAACAGTATTGTTTAAAAAAAAATTTCTATTGAATGTGACATTTCCAATATAGGTGTATGAACAATTTCCAATTCATCTAAGAAAATACAATAATTTTTAACGTTATAATAAAGTTAAATCTGTATATGAAAGTATTATTTAGTTTATACTACGTACTTTACATATGATTATAAAAGTTATTAGGCTATAATATTCTAAAAAAATATTGCATATTTTAAAAAGTTGTTAAACGTTACATGTTTAAAAGGTTCATGATACAAAAGTTTAAAAGTAAGTTAATATTCTAGAACAAATTCTGTTGTCAGTTTAAAAGATGGGAAAAAGTATTATTTTTATTAAATATTTTAAAACCTTTTAAAAGCTATAACTTTATTTTAAGTCGTTTTATTATTATCTCAATGTATATTTTACAATTGTTTGTATGCTGTAATAGATTAAATTTCCACTCGCCAACTTGCCATTGGCGAGGGGAAAATTTACTGTGGCGAGTAAAATTTCGGTCTAAATGTAGATAGAATTCTTACAGTATACGGTGCTAAAAAAAAAAAAAAAAAAAAAAAAAAAAAATCAATTTAGAAACGTAAAATTATGCTTATCTTAGGCAAGGTGACCAGACATCCTCTTTAAGGGGACAGTATTCTTTTTCAACGCTCTGCCCTCTTAAACAAAAAAGACATTACAAGACTAAAATTCCTCTTTTTTTATATTTTTCGTCCTCTGTCCTCTTTTTCAAACAAAAAGGATTTAGCCCTTAATTTCAAAAATTTCGCAAAACTGGGAAGCTCAATCGGCTGTTAGCTGTATCGAACGATGAACACTAACATTTTTCTGCGTTACGTTCGCAAAAGAACAACTTTCTAATAAACTTGCCAAAGCATATTATTGGTTATATCTATTCAGATTCTTCAGATCACGAAGAAATAGAAGTAATACCAATATTTATACGGTTCTTTGACCCAGAACATGGATTCACTATTGAAATTGTCATGAAATAATTAAGAAGGTGGTGTTCCGGTTGATACGCTGTGAGTTGACGTGTGTTCTCACTTTTTCATGAATAATATTCCTCATAAAAATAGGCCCACCAGTGACCGAGAGGTTCTGTCCTCGAAGCTGGTACGCGTGAAGCACTGGGTTCGATACCTGGTCGCAATCGTTGGCTTAGCCGTTAGACGTTTTCCGTGTTTTTCTCCAAAACTAGCTTAAATATAGGCTAGGACTTCTTATAAAGACATCACGGAGGAGACTCCTACTCAGGTCTAGAGCTCTAGTGCAGCCAATTGGCCTTAATGGTAACACTACAACCACCACACAGAAATATGCAAAAGTTAGTTGAACTCATTTTATGTCCTCCTGACAAAAAGGCTCCCACAAAGCGACTGTTTTCTTCAATGGAGGAAATGTAGACATGTGGAAAAAAAAAATCCTCTTTATATACCTACTTTAAAAACTTATTAACTACTAAGACTAATTTAGGTTGTGAGAACTTTTATAAAATGTTGATAAAGAATAACTGTCCATTAAACCAAATAGTTTCATCTGCCGAATATTAATTTTATATTTCCATTTGCCAATTTTATTTTTCTTTTATGATTAGGATTTTAATAATAATAATAAAAAAAGTTTTTATCTATAGCGAAAATTAAAAACTAATAGTAATAATAATAATAATAATAATAATAATAAACATAAATCTAATAATTGTATTGTGACACCTATAAAAATTAAGGATTTTTCCTCTCGTATCCGTATATCACTAATTTAAATTCAGGTATATTGATCCAAATTCATCATTTGAGATAAAAATGTTTCCACCACTTGTGTAAAGTAGCTTTTGAAACGGTTTTTATAATCCTTTTCATTCAATTTTGTGTTCTCTAAAATGACCACTTTTTCAAAATTGAATGCCTTCTATTTTCCTATAAAATAAAGACAATGCGCAATTTTTCCTCTTTTTCCAACAAAAAATTCTGGCCACCTTATACCTAAAAAATAGAGCAAGTTAATCATGTTTTGTGGCGCGTAACTTTTATTTTCAGCGAGTGTAATTTAAGTTGAAATTTCGGGCCCTGGATTATATAACATTATTTCATGTATAAACAGAGAGATTGGAAAGCTAACAACAATTAGATGAATTGAAACTTTTTTTTTTCTTTTTTTCCTAATTTTCGCTTTTAATCTTATCTATAGAGTTCTAACAGATGACGTAATGAGCATGTTTGCTGAGGGATAGTTGACCTCACTGATAAGTGTTGAGCTCACTGAATAGTGTTACAAATTTATTGTAACACAGTGTTGTAAATGTATTTGCAAAAGCATAAAAAAATTCGACTACTACGCTTCCAAAGGCATGGAAAAATTAGCGTTGTCCTTCAGCAAAGCTAAGAAGAAACTCACGTGGTTGTTAGAACTCTGTTGAATTTTCTGTTTCATTTTCTTAAATTCATTCTTTTATTTCAAACTTCTGCGTCGCATAGCAACGGCTCTCATACTATTTATTTCTCATTTACTTAATTAATTCATTGGAAATGAAATTTATTTTTATTTGTTGTGCTTATCGAAAAAATTGGTAACAGCGTTGCCAGATCTGGTGAATTTTTTTATTCAATAGTCACCATTAATTTTTAATTGTAACGTTTTCCTAATCACTTCGAAGATTGATAGTCTATAACGTTTATTAAATATCGATTCTCAAACCTATTGGTGATTATTGAATAAAAAATCCGCCAGATCTGCTAACACTGATTGGTAATAGAGTAAAAAGAATAACTGATTAAAATTTAAGCTTAATTAAAATGTACCGTAATTTCTGGTAGATACCCCACAGGTTATATAATCCAATTTGTAAGAGAAATTTCAATTGATAAATAAATTTATATTTGTATGAGCTTTTCCTTCGAAAAAGTATAGATTTCTCTAATAAAGAAAATTTCTGGTTAAGAAATGACACATCTTACCTGTGGGTTATATACCAGAAATTACGGTATTTGTTTTTATATATTTTATTTCATTGAAAGAAATCTGTTCTTTCTTTTTCTCTCTCATGAACATAAATTTTGAATCGAAAGAATTAATAATAAAAAAGCTTTTCAATTAAAATTTCCTCCTATTAAAAATTCAGATACAAATCAATATTTTAAACTATTTAATAGAACTTTATCTAGTACTTGGTAAATATTCAGCACTCGGTTTACTCGGTCAATTTGCTGAGTACTCGGCGTTCAGCTATATTTTGAAAGTACTCAGCCAGTACTGTTGTTTGTAAGAATAAAAGTTGCCAAAATTGGGCAAATCTGTAACCAGTGAAGTGGGTGTGAGCGTTCAAACACCCCTGAAATTTGCAGATTTATCGAAAATTCTGGAATTTTACTTAATTTTTACCACTCAACACTATGTACAAAAGTTTCAACCGAATTTTTTTTCTGTGATCGTCCTTGAATTTGGGGACATTTTTTAATCAATATCTACCGCTAAAATTTAATTGCAACGGTTGTCTAATGACTTCAAAGATGGATCGTCTATTATGTATATCAAATATCACTTCTCAAAACTATTGGTGACTATTGAATAATGTTACGGAATTGTAAATAATTGAATTTGTTTTTGTATAAATTTTTTCAAAGAGGCTTAGTAAGTTGATAAAATGCTAATTTTATGCATTTCTAGTCGTTTTAGGGTTAAAATAGCCTAATTTTCCCTTAAAAACGCATTAAAAAGCTCCAATAAGGAAGGTGGATTTGGCACCAAATTTGACGATTTTTTCCCTTCTTGGTGATTTTTTTGGCGATCTTGGCGAAAATCCTTATTAGGCATATACCAAATATGGAAGCTTTAATCTCATTGGCTGATGAGATACGAGAATTTTCCAGAACAGTCTGGGTTCAATAGAACAGTATAAAAGGAGCGTTTTTTTTTTTTTTTTTTCGCCAAGCCGGTTCAGTTCTAAGTCGGTCTCAGATCTGTCTCAGTGAGTTAAATGCTTGCATTGCTTTGAGCCTCTTTGAATAAGACTTGCTTTATGTGTTACTGTTATACAGTTTGTACTGTGGTTTTCCTATTAACGGCCGTTGTTTAAGTTGCGTTTACTGGTTGAATTGAAGCTGATTCTTGGTTTATAGACCTGTATTTTTCTGGAACTTTCTGCGAATAAATTACTGAATTTTTGCAAGTTTCGCCTCTCATTCTCGGACAACTTACGAACCCCCGTGTACGCAACTATAAAAAAGTCCCCAAGTCTGTCAACATTAGTAAGAATTTTATTTTTTTTATGCATCATTGAAGACAATGATATTAATAACAGATTTTGATCAAGAGATATACTCAAAAATAATTACTGAATTTTTGCAAGTTTCGCCTCTCATTCTCGGACAACTTACGAACCCCCGTGTACGCAACTATAAAAAAGTCCCCAAGTCTGTCAACATTAGTAAGAATTTCATTTTTTTTATGCATCATTGAAGACAATGATATTAATAACAGATTTTGATCAAGAGATATACTCAAAAATAATGAAAATATGAATACAGAGACATTGTAATTAAACTTTTGATAGAAGCAGTTTTTCTTTTTTCTGTTAAAACAGGCGATTACATTTTCACCAAATTTGTAAAGAGACGATTCATGAAATGCTTTTGTCTGTTTCGATTATCCGGGAGCTATTTTCAGCAGAAAAATCATAAACATTCTGTCTGTTTTTAGAATATTCAATAAGTTATACAAACTTAATACGTAAAATTATATTCTATGAAATACAGAAAATATTTTATTTTTATTTTTATTTATTTATTTTCTATTTATTTATTTTTTATATAATATTTATTTTTTCTAAATCTCAGCCATTTTCTACTTGGCTGAGTAGTAAATAGTCGAGTACTCGGTACAGCACTGCTCTTTAATTCTTAACTTATTTATTATATACATATACACATGCACAGCACACATATATATATTTAGGTAAAGTAAAAAACTTCATTTTGGAATTAAGTAGCGTGAAAAAATACATACCGTTAATTCCAAAAAAAAAAAAAAAAATGTTCATATTTCTCCATCGTTTAATGCAAAGAACTGTCAGTGAGTTATCAAAATTTCTTTGGACATTAATACAAAGCACATTTTTATATCACTCTTCATACTACTACAAACAAATCATTATTTATAATTTAAAAAGAAAAATCCACAGGGAAATATCCCTCCGTCCCTCCCTTTTTAAAACCAGTTCAACAATGTGTTGGAATAATTCTTTATTCAAAATTTCTTAAATAGATTTCACGTAATTCATTTTTTTTTTTTAACTAATGTGAAAGCAATACATAAAATACTCACATTTTGTAATTAGAAATTATATTCATTAATACCTCAACCATGAAAATTCCTAAGAAAGACTGGAGTGTAAGATTTTGTATACCAAGTAGGGGAAAAATAACCTGGGCTCTGGTATTTTTCACATAGTTGGTGTAAAAAAACAAAAAAAAAAAAAAATCAACCTTACGCTCCAGTTTTTCTATGGAATTCTCTCTCTCTCTAAATGATAGGCTTAACATAAAAACGAGTCAAATTTCTTCATTAAATAAATATTAATTTATGATGTTTTTATCTGAAACGTTTTGTTTCAAAGAAAATGACTTTCTTAGAAGATTTGAGACTTTTTTTTTAATTCCTTTGTATTGAATATTTTTTTCTACATATTCTATTTTGATCTTCTTTTCTGCTTTTGATACTTTTCAATTTTATATGTTTTAAATATTTAAACATTGAATCGTAAAAGTTACCAATGATTAAATTAAAAGAATGAAGTAAAATTCAAAATATGTTATTTAATTGAAATTTATTTTATATAAAAAAAAAAGACACAAACATTTTCTACCTGTGTATTTTCTTTTTAGAAGATTCTAAAAAGTGAAAGAGAAACTATGACATCGGTTATCTTCATTGTATGTCTATCCACGCTCTAGCTCTTAAAATAAACTTTGATTGCCATGAAACTAAAATACGCTCTTAGCATAATGTACAGGTTCCAGTTAAAATGTTAAATTGCACTTCACTTACAGGTCCTTCCAAAAACAAATCTGAGTCTTATAATCTATGACAGTTAATTCTTTAAATAAATTGTGATTAAGATATTAAAAAGAAGACCAATATGCTTTTTTTCTTTCTTTCTTTCTCAGATCCCGAATTTAAGTTTACAATCAGTTAATTTTATTTTATATAACTTATAAATTCTATGTAGATTCTTGCCCAAATTTATGTACAAAATAATAATAATAATAATAATAATAGATGAAAGGCAGACGACTGTAAACAAATTTGAGACATTGGGCTGAACTTTTAACTAATTATGCAATAAAAAGGTTGAGAGCTGCTGACGCTTTAAACTATAGTTATGCTCTTATTTTATTTTAAAAAGTTGTTAAAAGATTATCATATCTTTGATAATTTGATTTATTGTTGTTGATTATGAGTTTTGTGTTTTAAAAATAGTCCAGCGTTTATGTGTTTTAATATAGTAAGTGTAATATTTAATTTATTAGTAATTTTCATCATTCTATATTTCTTTTTGTTTCTTTAGATATTTTTTTTTTAATATATATATATAATTGTTTCATTTTATAAAAAATAAATAAATAAAGTGCTTTTCGAAGCTAAAATCTTAAATTAATAAAGAAACTTATTTGCATGATCCTTTTTATCCATGTTACTTCTTTTTTATTTAAAGATGCATCATTATTGCAGCTAGTTGTTTAATCAATTGAGTTAATAATTTTTATTTCAATCATTTATAATTTTCGGAAATAATTTACGAGCTTTAAAATTTTAAAACTTTGCATTGTTATATGTAAATTTGCTTTACACTAAGTCTACACAGTGGATTATTCATGATTATCTAAATAACTACCAACTTTTCTTCTTCTTCTTTTTGAGACCATTTTGTACCAGAATTTTGCTATACAAATATTAAACCCATCATATATAACGTGTGTAAAATTAATAAGAGAGATTTCTATCAAAAATAGTGATAAATTTTATTAAGAGAACTAAAATATAGACAGCTGTGCGGTCTCGTTTCCATCCTATGGTTGGTATAGAGAATTTGCATTGAAGTATCATTTTGCATCGAGGCTGTCATAGACCAGATGACAGAGTGTCAGTTGAAGTATTTTAGGTTCAATAGTCGAAAGGGCAAAAGCCTACACGTAAAGCGGTTAGTGCAACTAAAATTCGACGTGACTGCAATGTCATCTACTTTTATCAAACTAATACGTCAGGGAGTTATCAAAGCCGGAGACCTATCCCCTTCTCGGTGGGATAAATATTGAGAAGACTTGTCACCTGAATGCCTCAACTGGTGAGTACCAGACTGTCGCCAAATTTTCAATGTCTAACTCCATTGTGACGTTAAATTCACTTAAATGAACTTTAGTTTTTCGTAGTCGTGATATCTTCATCACTTTGACTTCCCCAAGCTTGAGGACATTAATCCAAAGTCCAGCACGTAATGTGCAACAATACCTGCACCAGGACCACACATAGCCTAAGTATTTTCAAAGACTAGTTTGTAGATGTGTAAACACTTAGCTAGAAGTTTAGTTTAAGTTCTAAACAAGTAAGTTAAAAAAAGAAAAAATAACTTACTTTCTTCGTTTAAATCTTTTCCTATCACTACATTAAAATCCTGAAAAGAGCAGTTAAGGCGTTTACTAAGATTATTAATTTCATTATTATTAATTTCATTCTAATTATTACATCAATACGTATATTCAAAAATTAAGTGTAATTATTGAGTATTTTAAAATTTATAAAAGAAACTAAAAGTATTTAAGATTTTTATACTTACTATAAAGTAAATATACTCATGTAAATAACGAAAATTCAAAATGGCAGTTTTAATCAGTTATGAAAATTTTTCTCATTGAAACGTAACACCGCACATTACGAAGTTTTATTTAATATATCGATAAAATACCTAATTTCACTCCTGTAATGCTAATTTTATTTAAATAATAATTCAGTATATTTACTATTTAGATTTATTTAACGAAATAATGCACAATTAGGATAATATACAATTTAGAAATTTAAAGAAATAATTTCAGATAATAACAAATTACTAAAACGTCATTTTATATGCATAGATTAATGAGTTTCAGTTCGAACTTGTAATTAAAAATATTTAAAAGTAGAAAATCGCGAAATATGCAGAACGTTGCAAACTGATAATTACGTATTTCTGAGAGCGAAAGAGACGATGAGAAATATTATCTCCCGAACTCCATATTCGATGTGAAGTGGTATTAATAATATCTAGGATATTAAGTTAGATGTTATGTAATTCCGTGAAGTCTCCTGCCTTTTACAAAATTTTAAATAGTGATAGTATATTTATTCATAAATACGTTTTAAAGGAACTAAACTTTTACATTTACAAAATAAATATGTATTTCAAACAAAGTTTTTTTTTTTTTTTTTTTTTTTTAAATAAGTAACTTAAATCATTTATATGGTGATTTTTTTTCTTTTTAATTTTCCACTTACAAAAAAATAATAAATAAATAAATAAAAATAAACATCTAGCTTCTGCATTTATAAAAATATTTTTTTTTTAATTAAAATTTTAATTACTTTTAAAATACTATTTTTAACAATAAATATAAACAGATTAAGCTGATAAATTTTATACAAAAAATTCAGAACAAATTTCTGAAAATCTACTGAAAATTTTTAACAATTTCATTTAAGCAAATAATTATTACTACTTTGCGTTTTCTTTTATGTTTATATATGATGTTTATATATTATGTTTCTTATGTTTATATATCCTATATTATGTTAAACGTGTATCCTATATAACCTATATTATGCTCATAATATAGGATAAAATTCATTTATTATGTTCGTATATTTTAAATATATTTTAAAAACAAATAGCATAAACTTGTATTTTTTTTCTTCTATATAATATAATAATATTATTTCAATTATATATATATATATATATATATATATATAAATTTTAAAACGTACATAAGCAATCTTTTTTTTTTCCCATTTGTTTATGACATTACTGCATTTCATTTATTTTCATAGAGTTTATTTAAATCATATTTCTATTTATGTAAAGTACATTTTAAATTTAGGTAAATCATATTTTAGGTAGAATTCAGTGTAAGTTAGGGAAAATTGTTAATCACCAGGACACTGGTAAAAATTATACCTGCGATAACATTATTTATAAATTTTAATCTTTATATATTATTCTAAAAGGAAATTTGTCCTATTAATATTAATAAACTGTTATTTTCTTGAAAAGATGACAGAAAATTCAATAAATAAAGAGTTTGCAACTTATAATTTATTCCAGAATATTTTTAGCTACGCCTCCTTTTCTCACCAGAATTTTTGTAAAATATTTCTCTCCAATATGTGCAACGTATAAGTAGGAAGAAAATCATACTTGAAATTCCTGCATGAATAAAAGGCGTGGCTAACAATGCTCCAGAATAAATTTCAAAAGCTATGTCTGTCAACATTCTAATTAATTTTCTATAGTCCTGAAGTCCCCGCCTCAATTTTTTTTTTTTTTTTTTTTTTTTTTTTCACGAAGTCTTTTTTTTTTTTTTTAGAGTATATTTCTTCTTATTTTTTCGTAATTAAATTTATAGCAGGTGTCGTACTCTCCGATCATTTTTCAGGACAATATCACACATAAGAAGTTTGTACCTTTTTTGCCACCACTAATTTCATGCAGAAATATTTATTTTTATAGTAATACACCTCATGATTAAATTGGACAATATGAAAATTGTGTTGGTAATAGAAGCATAAATGTCTGACCTCCTGAAAAAAAGGGTGGAGAGTACGATCCCTGTTAGAGACAATCACTCTAAAAATAAAGTGGTGTGGGAAAAAGGGTGGTACTAACAATACTACGGAATATTAATTATCACGTTGGCAAGTATACAAAAGTCGGCATCTCTGTAGATATGTGTCTAAAATTTATTATAAACTACTTTTAAAAAAGCATTTTAGAAACATGTAATCTATTTAAATTATTAATGAAAATTTTTAAAAGAAAATTATTATTATTATTATTATTATTATTTTTTAGCAAAAAGAAACCATTCATAATACTCGAAGATATGCTAGAAAAAAAAATTCTTAATAAATTGTCATTCTATCAGTCTATATCTACACTTCGCTTATTTTAAAGCAAATATACAAATACAATATTTTTTTTTTTTAAAGTTATTAAAGCCTAACCTTCTCTGAACAATGTCCGTAGATTTTAAATATAAACTTTAACAGAACCCTTTACATTTTTATATGATCTTCTTTAATTGTTATTGAAAGTTTAAAGACAAAAATAAATTCTTATTATTTGCTATCAAAAACAATTCATTAACATTAAAAGTGCTAGAAAAAAAAATTATATAATAATAATTCACCTCTCTATCAATAAAAGAGCGTTTCTTTTACATCTACGTACCACTTATCGTAGAGCAAAAGTAAATTCACAAACACAATAAGTTGATTAAAGGTGATTAAAGCCAGATTTCCTCTCAGAACAATGGCCTTACGTAAAAATGAATCGTTTTTATTAGCTGAGTCTTCTAAGTTCTCATCAAATATTTGCTGTGTAATCTTTTTGGAGATCGCAAGTAACTGATTATGAAGATTAAAACTAAAGCTTGTTGCAGTAATTATTACTCTCCGATGATTCGTAGTAAAACTTCACAGTAAACAAAAGAAATCTTCAAATAGAGAATATTTACTATAAAAAGCAAGAATTTTTTTTAATGAAGAGAGACTTTATCTAAGCAGATAAATGACCTATTTTCATTACTTAAATAATCCATATTTGTGAGCACAAAATGAATCGATGAATAAAAAATAAATAACAGTTAGATACCAGAAAATCCTGCATATATTAAAAAAAATAAATAAATGAATAAGAAAGAAAGAAGCATTTTTTTTTTTTTTTCAAACAATCCTTTTATTTGAATATCTTAATCAAATTTCAGAATTTATAAATAAATTTTGGTTAAATAAATACTTTAATGTTTTCTTGAACGTTCAATATTAACAAATTTCTTATCTCTTAATATTCAAAGTTTGATCAATAGTTATACGCAGTTACTAAAGCAAAGTGTCATTCTTTCTTTTATTCTGTAGTTTAATGACGACACACATTTAAATAGATAAGAAAAATAAAGATTTTTCATTTATTAGTATTCAATTATTAACCTTTTATGTCACCGCTTTGTATGCAAGAAACACTTGTATCAAAAAGTCTGTGTATGTCATTTCCACACAAAAAAAAAAAAAAAAAAAAAAAAAAAAAACTTTGAAAGGCGATTTTAATCATTGTTGTGATCCTGCAACATTGCACGTAGCTAAAATTATTTTTAAAATTCACAGGAGATGGCAATAATATATTATGTTTCCCTATCAAAGTTGAATTTATCAAAAAAAAAAAAAAAAGAAAGAAAGAAAAAGCAGAGATAGACAAATAAAGGGACAGAGGTTTAAATGTGAGTACCTAATACATGAACGGTTTACAAAACTAAATTTTGGAAACTATAGTATCAGACATTTTTATCAAAACCAACAATTGTTTTCAAAAATTCCATATAAATTATAGTTTTTAATATTTCGTTTTTAGTATATTTTTTTTAAGCAGCAAAAAAAAATCCACTTTTTTAATTATTACACGTATGGTAATATACCCAGTGCAAAGTCATTTTAGTAAACTTCGCATACTAGTACATTAGACACAGAATACAGCAAACAGAAAGCAAAAATATTAAATATCATACGAAAAACTCGCACTTTTACTAAATAATTTTTAACTATGCATGCGCATGTTTTTAAAAGATTTCATTTACACAATCTCATAGCTAAAAGTATTGAGCTACTTATATGAAAATCTCAAATAAGTGTAAATTAAAAAGTTATAAGAGATAGAATGAAAATAATTTCACTTCCTTTCGAAATAAAAACTAAATTATAAGGGGTTTTAGTCACATATTTACTTTGATTCAATCAGTGGCCTGTGGTAATGCAGTGTTCGCAGATTGGAAATAAATATTGATAAAATCCCCTATCTTTTTTTTTTTTTTTTTTTTTTCTTTTTTAAGAACAGAAATTCTGATGATTCCATCTCTCATAACTTTTTGAATTTACACGATATTTGTTTGTAGTTTTCATATAATTAGCTCAGTACTTTTGACTATAAAAGTAGGGAAATGAATTTTTTTTTATCTCACGCATAGGGTAGGTGCTCCAGTAATTGCCATGCTCCAGTAATTGACATCTATCCCTAAATAATTAATAAATATTAAAAATAATAAAGTCATATATTTTACATATAAGAATTTTAACATTTTATGTCTAACACTGGAGCATAGGGTGCTAATAACTGGTAAAATGAATAACTAGCAGTGTCAAACGCTGGGGCATAGGGTGCTAATTGCTGATAAAATGAAAAACTGGCAATGTCAATTACTGGAACATTGAGTGGGTTCCAAATAAAAATTCATAAAAAAAAATAATTGTTTTCAAATGTATATATTTTAACATATATGTGGTTTTGAATGTCTTTCGTACGATATGTACTAACTTAAGATTTCTAGAAATATTTTCTCGTGACCAGAACATAAAAAACATTAGAGATTACTCTAAAAGTGTCAATCACTGGTGCACTTAACCTATGTATTTAAAAATTATTTAGTGTGTCTAATGTAGTACACCAAATTTCCTATAAAATTATTTGCACTGGGTCTAATACCCTACCTGTTACAATTAAAAAGTAGCTTTTTTTGTAGTTTCTTAAAGAAATTATGATATTTCCATGAATATATGCGGTAGCCTCATAAAACATTATGCAGATAGATAGAAGAATTTGCATAATTACGTACTACAGCAAAAACACATTTCAAACATTACTTTTTACAGTGTGACGCAAAGCATTCTTTAGTCTTTTACTAGTCCCCTTTTCCTCTTCAGATTTAATCTTTTTATCTGAAATACATGAGGTTTAATATTCCCTTTACAGTTCTAATATTTTTAGATATTTGACAAAACTCCCAAACTGGAAAGTGTCCAAGTACTTATTGATATAGTGTATATTTTAGTTCCAACATAATTTGTAGATTCTCACTAAATTTCTCCTCTAAAAAAAAAAAAAAAAATACATATATATTAACGCAAAAATGTGTATTTTATTTGTTATTAATAATTTTATGTTATAATTTTACAAATAAATTCTGTAACTATAAAAATAAAAACTTTTAAAATTTAAGAATATACATTTCGTATTCATTTTATCCATTTATAAGTAAATGATCTGAGTTGTTTAAATGTTTAATTTAGCAATATCATTTCGAGCAACTTTAGTTTAATTAAAATGTCAGCTAAACCAAATCATAACCACTGCAATGCTTCGTATGGGTTATCATTTGATATCTAAATCAGTTCATGAATACTGAACATTCATTGATTAGTTTTCTGACATGAAGTCTTTTGATGTATACTATAATATATACTACCTTCATTAATTTCAGCGGTTTAGCATATCAAGCAGAAAACTTCGATCACGAAAATGATCTTATGGTACGATGTTCATCTTTTATCCAGATTTGTTCATTATTGTGATTATTTATGAAAATTACTTTGATTGTTTACCATTATATTGCTATTATGAAAACTTAATTAATATTAAATGATATTAAATGAATGACTGTTATTTTTAAACTTCATAAATGCTTACTTTAAAGATTTTAAATGAATTTTATTGCACTAATATTAGAATATTCACGAGTTCACGCAGATAGAAGGAATCTTATTTCCATTATACACCCATAGTTGCCAAGTCACCCGTTTTTTAACGGAGACTTAATACCGGATTTTTTTTTTTTATAATTGTTTTCAGAGTGTGTAATCATCAAAAATAAATATGAGAGATACCTCTTTATAACAGGTCTTGAAAATTACAATTTAAAAATTAAAAAACTCCGTTTGCTATGTATGCTTACATTTAAAAAATATATGTATCATAAATTTCTAAATATATAATTATGTATATATATACTATTGTTAAAATAAATATGTAATGTCTTTTATAAAAAAGCATTTAGAAAGATTTTAGTTTAAAAGTTTCATGCAATTTCATTAATTATGCAGTTTAAAAAGATTATTTTAAGTTAAATGCAGTCAAACCTCGTTAACGTGAATCTCAAGAGGAATAAAAAAAATTTTCAAGTTATCAGTAACTCAGAAACTAATCTTCATTTTGACGGGGATTGGGAAAACAGTTCATGTTGAAAGTAATTCGCGTTAACGAGATTAAACTGTATTTCAGATGGCTAAACTGTAGTTAAATGAAAGAAAATAATCGTCTGTCAGTTAATTTGTTAAAATGCAGTTTCGAAGAAAAAGTAAGGCAATTTTGTATAAAATTTACACACACACAAACACACACATATATATATATATATATATATATATATTTACGAAGTAAGAATCTTAATATAATAGAAGATTTATGTATCATACATGACTGAATCGTGAATCTAGTTTACACATGCGAGGTATATCTTAATATAATTATTATCATACTTGTTTTCTTTTTATAATATTACGAAGCTATCATTTCGATTTTGGTATATGGTTTTGATGTTTCGCGTTCAATTTTTAGTTTACGATAACTCACTTAAATCTAAAAATACATTTTTCTTTTCTTTTTTTTTTTTTTTTTTTTTGTAATGATATTGTTGAAATCAAATGCTTTATAACTGGTCAATTTCCCTAGTGCGATCCTCTAAAAATATGTACATTTTTGAAAATTAACGGGAAAAAATTCTATTAACATGGTGTTATTTAGTACCTTATTTTGAATATTTTTGCATTTTACATTGCTTAATTATATCTAACATGTACAGAATTAAAATGCATTCCAATGTTTCTAGGACACACTGTATATCCATTTATAAATAATTATTCCGAGAACTAAATAAGTTTTATATCGCATTAAATCTGTACTTTGGAATTAAATCACTTACCCTTTTCTTTCTTTCTTTCTTTCTCTCTCTCTCTCTCTCTCTTTTTTTTTTTTTTTTTTTTTTTTTATAATAATTAGTTCATGTGTGCTTCTTTTCCCATCATATATAGTATCGTTGATTACTCGTAGTGTATTAGAAGGAACGGCTATAGATGTAAAAATTATTTTTTAAAAGCTGCATAAATAAATAAATATATATATATATATATATATATATAACCTTTTATTAATATAGATTATTTAAGGATTTTTAATTTGAATATATCCTGGAATACAATATTCTAACTTATTCAAGAAATCGTTCTTTCTTTAAATTAAATATTTTTTAAGCATTGGCTAGACGCGTTATTTTCCTTTTTTTTTTTTTTTTTTTTTATATAAAATAATTTACCCCATTGCACTTCATTAACCACTAGATAGATTTTTTTAATTATATCACATAATGTATAGAATATAGACTAAATTTAATGCACATTAAAATTTATTTTTAATTTCTAATTAATCTTCATAAGTTAATTAAAACTATATTTAAAAATTTATTTTAATTAAAAAATTCAAATTTTATTTAAACTTTTTTTTTTAATTTTTAATTAAACTATAAATTTTTTATTTCGTGCAAACTGAAATAAAATTGAAGAGTTTGCTGCAAAAAGGAAGTAGCTCCATTTTGAGGCAAGAAAGTGTTAACTTCAATAATTAAACATTATGACATTTATGTTATAGGAGAAATATTTTAAATAGAAAATTTTACTCTAATATTGAAAAAAAAAAATATGAAAATTAAACAAACATGTGTTTTTGCAAACTTAAAAAAATGCAAATGAAATATATATATAGGGTAGGTGCTCCAGTGATTGGCATGCTCCAGTAATTGACATCTATCCCGAAATAATTAATAAATAAGAAAAATAATAAAATCATATATTTTACATATAAGAATCTTAACATTTTATGTCAAACACTGGAGCATAGGGTGCTAATAACTGGTAAAATGAATCACTAGCAGTTTCAAACACTGGAACATAGGGGGCCAATTACTGATAAAATGAAAAACTGGCAGTGTCAATTATTGGAACACTGAATAGGTGTCAAATAAAAATTCATAAAAAAGAAATAATAATTATTATCAAATGTATATGTTTTAACATATATGTGGTTCTGAATGTCTTTCCTACCATATGTACTAACTTGAGATTTCTAAAAATATTTTCTGATGACTAAAACATTAAAAACATCAGAGATTGCTCTACAAGTGTCAATCACTGGTGCACTTACCCTATATATTCTTTTCTGAAAACTTAAGTATAAAGTACCTCCTTTTTTTCAGCAAACCTAACAATTTTCTTTGGATTATAGTGACAAAATTACAGACGTTGATTTAACGCACTTCAATTCTCAGCTAGTAAAATTTTAATACTTTCGTAATATTAAACTTCAGTTAAAAAAAAACACGTCCGGGAGTTCTAATAACTTAAATTGTTATTTTGCTTTAATTTTTTTATACAAAAAAGAAATATATACAGGATGGCCATAATTAAACTTGATTTATTCAGCGCTCTCTCTAGCTGTAACTAAAATGCGTAGAAAGTATGTATATAGACAATTCAAACGATGGGCTCAAAATTCTATGAAATAAATAAAGAAGAGAAAAACAAGTAATGTAACAGAAAAATTTTTAAAGTCAATTCTTACTTACAAACACTATCGAAAAAGTATTGTTTTTTTATTTTGAATCAGGAAATAAAAAGCGCGCGTGCAAAATGAAAGAAAAACAATTATAAGATATATATATATATATATGATACAATGTTTTAAATTTTCTGATGAATCATAGAGCATAAAATCAATGTGTATAACAATTTTAAAGTGACAATGATGTCAATTTTTGTGAAATGCATAATTTACTTTTTATAGTTTTTTTTTTTTTTTTTTTTTTTTTTTTTTTTTTTATTCACGCTTAATTAAATGTATTTATTTTTATGTCGAAAAAAAAATGATGTCTTTTTTTTTTTTTTTTTTTTTTTTTTTTTTTGCAACAATTGAATTATAACTAATATTTCAATAGCTATTTTAACGCTATTAGGATGTTATTATTTTCATATTTTAATTAATTATAAGAAAACTAATAAACAATTCGAAAATCGGACTTCGAATTATTGTGTTGTCACCGCGTTCTGAGCAATCCTGAAAGTTTCAAATTTCTAGCTAGTGGGGAAGTCAGTTAAAAATTGGTTGCAAGATTTGTACAAGACATATATAGGGAGAGTGTGGACTAATAGTAGGAATTGAATAAAATCCACTAGGATGGCCATACATTAAAATAAAGACACGCTGCAAATTTCCATACAAACATCTTTATTTATTATTACAGACACTTTTGATACTTTTTTTATAGAGTCTTTAATCGTATAAAGCGTATTATTCAATGTATCTCCATCAATGAGTGTAAAATCTACAGCCGATGAACACTGCAGATCGATGTTGTTAATGATTGGATCAACAACTAACCTCTCCTGATCGCAAGTGATCTGCCACACATGCAATTTTATATGGTGCTTCCATTTAGCCAAACATTGCCATGATAAAACAAAATCTTTAGCCCATAACCAAAAAACCACACAGATTAAGATCGGGAAAAAAGGCCGGCGAATGAGTGAGAAATGAACGGTTAATCGTTCTGTCATTTGTAAAATATTGCCGCAAAAAACATTTCAAAGATGCAAGAATAACAGTTTTAAATGTCGCAAGATTTGAAAATGTTAAAATAGACCACAGTAATTTATTGCAAATAATTTCAAACGTTTTGACTGTAATGCGCCTACTAGCGATTTTTTATATTTAATTTTAATTCCTTTTTATTTATTTATTTTTATTTTTATTTTGGTGCAGAATCTTTGAGCGCATCTTTTGAATTGTCTATATATAAATGTTGAACTCGATCTGCATTTTAGTTACAGTTACAGAGAGCGCTGAATAAGAGAGATTTAACTATTGCCACCCTGTATGTATAAATATGTATATTACATTAAGAATTTAAACTAATTCTTGCTTGATGCTTACAATATACAAAAAAAAAAAAAAAAAAAAAAAAAAAAAATCTCTTTGGCATAAATAGTATTCTTAATTAAATAAATAAAACGATGTCGTTAAATTAAACCGTGATTATCTTGTTTAAACACAAGAGAAAATTTTTCTTTTATTTTAGAATAAAATTTCATGATAAAATGAAGAAATATTTCTCAATAAGAGGAATTTTTTATTTTTATTTATTTATTTATTTATTTATTTATTTTTTATTAAAAAAAAAAATAGCTTTTTTGAATATGTCTTTTACATAGTTTGCAGACAAAATACTGCTTTATTAAAGAGATATTTTTAATGTATAATTATTTAATTTAATTTTACTGGAATGCTATTTATCTTCAATTTCGATAACTAATTAGTTAAAAGATGGGGAAATAATTAGTTAATAGATATTTCAGGGATTATTTAATCCCCCGAGTCATATTTTGTAGAAGTTGATGTACCTTTGAATCTTCAATAATAGTCAATTATTCATGTGAGGCATATTAATAATCCAAAGTTTACTGCATTATCAAATAATAATAAAGCCACCATAATAGTTTAAATGACAATACATATATTTAATATACACAAATATAGTTTATATTTTAATAAATACAAATATTGCGGAAAGATATGTATAGAACAAAATGTTTTGTAAAATATTTAATGGTAATAAACCTTGCTTTATGATCATTTTTGTAAAGGTTTATTATATTTATTTATTTTTGGGCTGTAATATATAAAATATTCCTGTCGTACTAAGTTAAATTCTGATTCCAAATGAATATATATTTTTAAATAAACGTAATTTGAAAGGCATTTCTGCAAATTTTATTGGTTTGCATGTACAAAATATTAATTTACATTGCTTTACAATGAAAATTTATCACTGTGTCAGTAACCCAATTTTCACAGTGTTTTTTATCACATCACGGATAACCATCAAACATTTTGTGTGTGCGTGTGTGTGTGTGTGTGAGTGATTGACAAAGACAAAATATTCACAGATGAGTCATTCTTTAAAAAATGACTCTTTCAATACATAAGTTTTCAAAGTAAAAATTTTAATGATTTTTTTTTCAAATATTTTTAATGTCAGATTAAGTAATAAATATACACAAGGGCATATTCTCTTAAAATAAATGAGTTAATAATTCACCGTGTCAAGAAGGAGTTTTTTTTTTTTTTTTTTTTTTTTTATCGACTTTAGTTGAAAATGTAATTCTTTGAGCTAACTTATAGTTTTTCATTTAAGCGAACTTGAGTCTTCGATATTTATCGATACTTGAGTTATTTCTGTATAACTCTGTTCATTTAGTCATTTGTATGTGGCAAAATCGCCCTCGCAGCAACGTATTTTTTCGGTAACACGCAAGTGCAACGGAAAACGTTATTCTAAAGTGATCCAGAATATTAAAATTATTTGTATTAAAATCATTGATAAAAAAAATAATAAAAAATCACTATATTTAAAGGGGACTAATGTGCAAGTTGTACCTGACGGAACTAAAGTGAAAGTTGTACCTCAAGGGACTAATGTGAAAGTTGTACCTCACGGGACTAATGTGCAAGTTGCACCGAACGAACAAACTATTTATTTCAACGAAAATGCCTACTAACCCTGGACGATAGGTCTAATATATCGTATCATATCATATATCGTATTTATCGTAATATAACTCAATACTTATTTCGCTTCCTTCTTCGACTCGTTTTAATACTCATTTTTTATATGCATGAGCAGCCCCCGAAAAACAAAAACATTAAATCATTAAATTCATTTTTTTACGTATTTTTATTTCATATTATTTCACGCGCACTTTGTATTTCCTAATTCAAAATTATTAAAAAAAACTTTTTCGATATCGTTTGTAACGATACTGATTATTATTAATTTTCTTTTCTTTTTCTTAAAAAAAAAAAAAAAAAAAAAAAAAAAAAGATTTTGATGAAATTCTGACAAAAGCAGAATTTAGTTTAGGACGGAGGACTATTAGTTTTTTTTTTTTTTTTCAAATTATAACATCGCTATATTTTCGATAACTTTTAGATTTCGACAAATGTCCAACTATCGAAATCGACAACGCAAAAATCCCAGAATTGAGACTAATAGGCCCTCAGTCCTAATAAGTAAATTACTCGAATGCAATAAATAACTTAAGTTTGAGTTCATTATGTTAACTCATTCAATTTCTTGAATTTAACTCAAGATGAGAGGGTGCTTGGCAAATGAGTGAAAATTCACTCAAGTTGATTTATTTTCTTTCTTTCCTTTTGAGAGAGTATGCCATATAGATCAATTGCATTTTCATTTGACAATTTATTAACGGGTACATTTAATCAACACAAAACACGCACCATTAACAAACATATACAGTCTAAATAATTACATAGTCACCCGCAGTGAACTTGCACTCTTTTACAGTACATAGATGACTGGTGGCGACGCATTCTCCATGTTAGGATAAACCCGTTTAAAACAGATAAAGTAAATAACAAAATGTGATGAAACATAGACTTTTTAGTCAGTCATAACTACTGTATAATCAATATGTTCGCAGAAGTGATAATAGTTTCTGTTTTCCAAAAACTTATGTTATGATTAATAATTTAGGATTGAACTATTAGTAACATTTAGATAATAGTATTTTCTTCAATTTGGCATGTTAAATAAGAGACATAATTTTAACTTCATATATTTAAAAAAAAAGGGGGGGGGGCATAATTGATGTCACGAACTGAATAAATAACCAATTAGCATAAACAGAAAGTAATTTCATAAAAAATTTAAACTTATTTAAAGAAACTTGTTGTTTTATTCAATGTAGTTTTGTCTTTCTTTCTTTCTGTCTTTCTCCTTTGTCACTGATAGAAGGCAAGTACTTCCACCTTGGGAGATTGTTTCCTTTATTTCTTTCTTCTTTGTTTATAGCATTAAAATTGCTTACAGAAGTAATACAAAAATTTGTCGTAAACCTTAAAGTGACATTTTTCTTGGAAAAATTTTTGAGCGCATTTAAATTCATATATTTTTTGAAGAAAATAACTTACTCCGTATGTTAGTGTAAAATACATTATCTATAACTATTGGAATTATACAATTGTCAATTAAAAGATTATAATTTTCAAGATCAATATTTTATGACTTGGGGATGTAGATTTTCTGTAAAATTACTCAGTGACGTATTCATATGCATTTAAGGAAAAAACAAAACCACTATTATGAGAAAAAATATTATGCCACCTCCATCTAAAACGAATAAATAGTCATTTTCTGAAGCCCTAAGCCATGAATATAGATTCAAGAGTTATTCGTATACGGTAAATAAATAACCTGGATAGACAAAATTATCGAGAATTTCTAGTCTATATTTATCTAAGATAGTGAAAGAATATTATGAATAATATGAATAATATGAGTTCTTTGCATTACGAGAAATTGTCGCTTAATTTCTTAGAATTCGGTCATGAACCAAAATAATAATTATTAAAACTCACCTCTTGACTTCGTATTCATTTGTAGAAATTTTTAAATAAATTTCACCCCCTAATACAGGAAAACTATTTAGAATTCTAATAACGATTTATTCACTAGCAGGTGAACTAGAATTTATAAGGATGGCATTGAACTACTGGAGATAAGATTTAGTTTCTAGACGTTAGTTACGGAAAATTTTTTTTTTATTGCACCTTTCCAGAAGCCCATACTATAACATTTTTGTCCTTAAGTACAGATTTTGTGACATTTGTTGCTTCTTTACTGTTCAAATTATCGGTACATATATCCATTTTCTGTAGAATTAACAAAAGTATAACAGCCAAGAACAATTTTACAACGTAGAAACACTAGATATTAATTTTAGTCAGTGTTAAATAGGTCTAATTTTATGAGGCCAATTTCCTTCTCAACAGTATAAATGATACAGCTACATAAGCTGCTGTATATTTCTTAATTTAGACTCTATTAGTTTATGCAAACTTCTAAACTTATTTAAATTTATATTTTTGTTGCATATGAAAGCATTTTACAAAACTTCAAGATCAATTTAAGCATAAATGAATCTATGAATATTTCACTCTGAAGAAAATAAAAAGGGACTCCGGTAACTTATTTTAGTAAATGTTAATTTTTTACATTCGAAACTCAATCGTAATCAGCAAATTCGTTTTGATTCTGAAAATTTCCGCAGAGTAATAACTAATTTCACTGTCCATTAACACATTAAATCATCGGGTCCAATTCTTCATCGCTCATCTGGCATCCAAATATGCAGCGCTTTGGCTTATATTTATCAGTTATCCGGTTTGAATACCGGATCAGATAGGGTTGTTTGTCGTGGTAAAAAATATTAAATAAATTAAATTATAGAAGAATGAACACCCAAACTAGAAATGTGTGTTATTTCACGTAATATAATAAATAATATTATTATTGCCTTGTAGTCTATTAGCACAGTAATGCATTGCTAAAAAGATCCTGTTAAATAAATAATACTGTCAACTTCGTACTCCATATTTTTATCAATATTCTGTTTTCCCATGTCCATATATTTTCGGGGTGAACGTTTCATGTACGATATTTAACCTTTTACATCACTATTGTTTAATGGTATTTTGGTTTTAAACCGTAGAAAATATTATTATATTAAAGGAAGACTATTCGAAAGTGCTGTCATTCAAAAACATAAAACATATGTATTTTGCACGACACATGTACAGTCGGTAACAAAAGTGTCCGAACACTAGCAAAAATTCCTATGTGAAAAAAGTAGAGTTAATACAGTTTTATTAAATAAATCCTTGTCGAATCCTGTTCTTAGTCAGTGTAAGAACATAATTCGATAAGGATTTATTTAACAAAATCGTATGAAGTGTACTTTTTTAACATAGGAATTTTTGCTAGTGTTCGGACACTTCCGTTACCGACTGTATATATCGCATGTATATATCGCATGTCTCGAAGTCGCATTTTAACTAAGCAGTAATAGATTACAAGAATAATACGATATTCTGATATATTATAAAAACTAGTGTGAAACGAAGTAACCTATCACTCGTATGTAACTGTTTATCACGTCTCTACCCAAAACACAAACCAAAATTCCCAATCAGTTGTCAACTTTGTCGCCAATTTTCAACTATGTCTGATGTTATTTTTAACATCAGTCAACCAGAAAAAGCTCAGCTAGCAAGAAAAAAGAAAACGTTACATTTTTCATGCCAATTTATTTCTAATACTCGTAATATCAATTAGACTTCCTGTCTTTTGCATATATCCTCACGTTGTTCAATTTTGTTTGTTATACTAATTTAACCCCTTAATAAGGGGGAGTTATATTATTACATACCACCTATTTTACATTCCCAACTGTAAAGTTCGTTTCAGAAATTTCGAATAAAATAATATATTTAAAACTTCGCGAGAAATAAAATACTTATTTCTTTTATTCTACTTTACTTCATAAATTATGGCCTTTTTTTCATAGTAAAAAAACTTTATTACATTGGCAATGAAGAAGTTAAGAATATTTTATCCATCGGTATTCGTTTTAGTCAAAGTTTCAAACAAAGCTATCTATTAAAACGCATGACCTTTGGAACATAATTTAAATTTTCAAAAATTTATAATATTAATTTTTATTTTTTAAACATAGTATGTAAAGAAATTATTGTAATCATGATTTTCAAAATAAATTTGTATCTCGCATAGCTGAAATCCGTATGGTCGTAGAATATTACAAATTTACATTTATGACTGTCGTGATGTCTCACCTTCAACTTTGATTTTGTCACGAGTTCTCCTTCTAGAGATATCTGCAGTTTTACACGATTTTTATGTATGAATGTATTTGTATGTGTGTGAGTGAACACGAAAACGTCAATATGCTTGCTTTGAATGAGCTGAAAGTTCGTACGAAAGTTATAGGTCACCGTAGCATGAAATGTATAGATTTTGATTAATCTAGAATTTATAATTTTTTTTACAGGGTTACAAAGACATTTTTTTTATCATTATGGCTTACGGACTCAAATTATTTAACATGCGATAGCGTCTAAACGCCTTATTCCAATGAACTGAAAGTTTATATACATGTTACAGGTCACCATTGCTCGAGCTGTATAGATTTTGGTGAAACTTGTACAAACAGATTTTTGGTGGGACACAACGATAAATTCTTTCTCGTTATGGCCTATGGGCTTGAAGTGCAATAACGTCTAAACGTCTTATTCGAATGAACTGACTAATTCCAGACTTCTCTTACTTTAACTTATTTAAACAACCGTTAATTACTTAATGTTCGGAATGTCGTGTGGAATCACTCCAAACTTTTAAATATTTTTAATGTTTATAATTACTCTGTTAAAAATGGTTTCTTAAAAATGAGCTAAATTGTTTCAAAATAGCTCCGAAACAATAATCTGAAAACCCATGTACTTATTTTTGAGTATATTGACATGTCAAACACAAACACACACATGGGAAGGATATTAGAATTCCTATTGGTCAACTCCATTTTTGAGCATGTCAATATATTCAAAAAGCAGTACATGGGTTTTCAAATTTAAGCATACCTGCCAAGTTTTTTAATTTATTCCGGAATGTTGTTAGCCCCGCCCCTTTTTCACACCGCAATATTTTTAGAGTAATTTTCTTAATATTTAATCGTAATTATCTATTGAAGAAAATCTTTCTTGAAAGATTACGGTGTGAAAAAAGGGCGGGGCTAACAACATTCCGGAATAAATTAAAAACTTGGCAGCTATGTTTAAGTATATATTTTTTGGAGCTATTTTGAGACAATTTAGCTCATTTTTAAGAAACCATTTTTAACAGCGTACTATTTTATTGTTCATTTTAAAACTGAACGCTGTTACAACTGTGAAATATTAATAATTCTTTATTAATTCAAAATATAAATACATTTTATATCTTGAATAGGAATAATATGTTATAAGAATTTCCAAAAATATGTTAATTTTACTATCAATTTTATTTTTAAGTCTTTTTCATGTTGATGTTTCGATACTAAATAGAAACATTTATGTCTGTTCCATGCTCTCATAAAAACGAAGCGAAAACAAAACGGGCTGTACAACTTCTAAACGGATTTGGGGATAGGATTATATTTTATAGTATTTTTAAAAGATGCGAATTTATCACAACATATTTTAGACTACTCAGCATTTCCTCTTATCGAAAAATGGTTTCAAGATGTAAAAAGTTTTAAATAGAATTAAAAATATTTTTTTCACTTGCTATGAATTATTAAAATTGATAAATTTATTCAATAAATTTTCAAATTTTAGAAATTCCCAATAGCATGAAAATGTGTCGACATAAATATTAGAGAACTTAAAAATAAAAATCCTTCTATTAAATTTTATCTGGTAGTTATCCATTGGGAAAAGCAGGTAAATGTTACATTATTATTATTATTATTTTCAATAATTTAGGTCCCACAGTTTCAAAATTATAGATTTCTTGAAATTAAATTGTTATTTACTAAACATAGTATTAAAATAGGCTATAAGTATACTGATTTATGTATTTTTTTTTTTTTTATTAACTATAAATTTTAAAAGTATATATATTTGAAGTGATGTAGTCGTTTGAAATGTTATAATTTATTAAAAACTATTATTTTAGAAGAATATTCAATATGTTTTTTATCAGAAACAATATCAAAATAAAAAATTTATATAGATAAGTACAATAAATGTATGCTTACATTTATACATAATATGTAATGCATAAAGTTATGGTATCTCTATGATAACGTACACATCTTGATATCTTTAAATCAGGCATTTTGTTAGGGCACGAGTTCAAATCCCGAACAAGGGATAGACGTGTTGTTTTTAAGGGATACCCTACTGTTAAAGGTAACGGTGATTATACCTCTGGAGGTACCGGATCATGGGTTTAACTCGCTCTGATCCGGATCAAAATTCGAGTTTCTGTATTTGGCTGGTGCTGCCATCTTTCACCAGCTTATGGAACTAGAAGTCGTACTTCCTCCTCCCTATGAGGCGTTCCTAATAACGGAAGACGCACCCCTCTTGCCTTAAAATAAGTCCGGTAGTTCCACTACCGGGGCTCGGAATTTCCGAGTGGCACACGACAACAACAACAACAACAAAGGTAACGGTGACCGCTCATTGGGTGCTTCTTCCCAAATGGCCATAAGTTAGTTGAACCCCCCGATCAATGCTCAAACGCAAATACCGCGCCATTCAAATACCAACAACAACAATAAAAACTCGCATTTTTTAAAGTATTTGTAATTAAGAAAGGAGAATTTTAAACTTTTACTCGTTGAAGACAATGCTAATTCAGCAAACGCTTTTTTTTTTTTTTTTTTTTTTTTTTTTTTCAGCTGAACTATCCTATCATCACAAGATAACTTATAGAAAAACTTGATGCATTCGAACCAACAGAAATGGAGCTAGATTAAAATCTTATGAACAACAGCATTGTAAACAAATATAGTGCGGTAAAAAATTAACTGACAGAATTAAGAAATTGACAGTTTTGACTTTACTAATCGGATGCAAATGAAACTTCAAATTGTGTATGATGTAAATCGTCAGGATCCTAATTTTGAAATGAAAATTGTTTTTCATTTCGGAAGCCAATATCACTTTACGGCTGAAAACGAACACAAAAACAAAACGAGTTAGATGAAAATGAGATTTTGCTATAAAAACGACTAATGCGCATTCCTTCTTATCTAGTGGCTTGATTGATATTGGCAAATGATTAATTTTAATGATAATTCTGGATTTTTATACGGGTGTAATCAGGAAAAAACGGACCTATCGACTTCTGAAAATCTTTTTTTTTTTTTTCCCATCAACACTGAATATAAATTTCAAAAGCCTTTAAAAATTGGGTCTTACGGTGTTCTATTACTTTTTACTTCCATTACCCTACTATCATAGGTAATGGAGGTATTGTATTCGGTCCAAAAATTCGATGTCAAGTTTTCACCTAATTTACACATTTTAAGTGCCCTGAGTCCAAAAAAGTGGTTTTCGGCAGTTGGTTAGTGTGTGTGTGTGTGTGTATGAGCGGAACCTTCTAGCTGTCATATCCCCGAAACTAATAAAGCTAGAACGACAAAACTTCAGAACTGACACAGGTCTGGTGTACAGATGAATTCTTCAAATTTTGGTGAAAATTAAAAAACAAAAGTGGGACATCCCAAACCGGAAGTGGGACCGTAAGTCGGTATCTCAAAAACGGCTCTAACGATTTTCTTCAAATTGCTATGTAAACACTATAATAGATGTCCTTTCGAATGATACAGTTTGTTAATTCGGGAAAATTGATAGATGTCCTGTATAAATAGCTAAATTTCAGGCCTCGCAAGTGCGTTCCTTTCAAAACGGCTGTACGGATTTATTCAAACGCGTAATAATAACTCCCTTTTAAATATCCTGTTGCATGTAATTATTATTTTCCGGTTACTAATTGAGTATACCCAGTTTTAGTAAAAGTCGGTATCTCAAAAACGGTTCTAACGATTTTCTTGAAAATTATTACATAAATCCATTTTAAATATCCTTTCTCATATATGACATGGGTATTACAGAAAAATGCACACTCATTTTACTTAGGTAGGTCAGTTTCAGATCTCGAAAATTGGTGTTTCAAAAAATATCTCTACCATTTTTTTTTTTTTTTTTCTTATTTCTTAACTTGCTATGTAAACTTTGTTTTATATACCTATACACGTGTATCAAGTTACTCTTACCGGAAAAATTTAAGGTTTCTACTTCGTTAGGTCAATTTTATGTCTTCTGACCACATAATCTCCAAAGAATTGCATATAATATGTGTATTAGTGAATAATGGTTGTTTCACACCAGATTTTTTTTCTACATCATTCAGTAACTCTTTTTAAGGGCATTTTTATTAATTAAATATATTCACTTTATATATGTATTTATATATATGTGTGTGTGTGTGTTTTACATAAAATAAATTCAATTAATTTCTGAAGTGATGAAATTCAATCTTTAACCCATATTGGACCGCCGTCCTATTTATAGGACAGTTGAATTAAATGTCAATAATGTACAAGAAACATTTAAAATCTGCAAAAAACTTGACATAAATTTTTAGAAATAGACTAAATTAATTAAATTACTGTGAAAAATGGAATTTGAAAAAAATATTAATGCTACAGAATAATAAAGAACTTCTTCTGCTAAATAGTGAGCATGTGCTAGTGAAAAATCCTAATGGTCGTCAAAGACGATGTCCACTGAAATCATGCAATAAAAAACCTGTTACAATTTGCAACATGTGCAATGTTGGATGTAGAGATTGTTTTTTGGACTTCCATTCGTAAAAATCTTTACAATTTGCAAAATGCTCACTTTTGGACTGTGTAGAGACTGTTTTTTGGACTAACAAACAAATTAAAAAATTTTGTAAAATTATTATAATTTTTTCTTTTTTATATGTGTAAGTATCTTATACTGACCATGTTTTTAAAAAATTACATTTTTCTAATGATTCGTTTAATGAGTGGTCCAATATGGGTTAATATCTTGTATTACTCGTTATCCTATTATTCTTGTCATTATTTACAGTTAACATGATTTCAAAAGATTTTTGTTGAATTTTCAGTGTAACATTTACATTTTAAATGCTACCGTTTTTAATACGGAATTAAAACTTGCTTAAGTCTAGTATTCTTCGTTAAATTTACCGAATAAACTTTATATTTCTATACCTCATTCTGTAGAAAAGTCATCATTGGAAACCATGTTGCAAAAAAACAATGTTTTATTTATTTTATTTTATTTTATTTTACTTCTTAATACGAAATTAAAACTTGCTTAAGTCTAGTATTCTTCATTAAATTTACCGATTAAACTTTATATTTATAAGACTCATTCTGTAAACTATCACCATTGGAAACTGTGTTACAAAAAAAAAAAAAAAAAAAAAAAAAAAAAAAAAAAGTTTTATTTATTTTATTTTATTTTATTTTTTAATACTCTCCCTTTTATCACTTCAGTAACACTGCTTGGCATGAAAATTGTCTCTGACATCATTTCATCATATTTTTATATAAAATGACCTCCTTAATCCGAATAGGACGACCATTTTTGCCCTACCACCCACCGTTTTTTAGAAACGGTCCCTTATTTTTATCATTTTTCGGTGATTTTATGGCTATAAATTTGACTTTTAGGAGGGGGAGGGATTATTTTAACCGTTAAATATCTTCGCATGGGCTACAGAGTTGTAAAATTCTAAAACATGGACATTTGTTACAAGAAAAATATTCTGGGCGGGATTTGCTACTGAAATTATGCATTACATATCTTATATATATTTTTTTTTATCTGTTATTAACGTTATTTTTCAAAATTTATATATATATATTTATTTGTTGTTTTTAGGTGTTAAATTAATTATTTTTCATTCACCAAAGCAAATTCATGGTCATAAAATTATCGAACAGGGAAAGATATTGAGGGAAAAGGGTGGTGTATCTAAAAAACGGTGGTTGACTGGGCAAAATGGGAGTCATTAGGATTCAGGATTTTTTTTTTTTTTTTTTTTTTTTTTTTTTTAAGAGCAATGTAATCAACAAGGATTAAAACCGTTGACAAAGCTTCTTCTTAATTAGGATATTATTATTAATTTAAGAAAAGATGAAGGTAAATTATAATGCTCCTTAACCATTTGTAGCACCGCTTTAATTCTGTGAATTAAACACCTATATATATATATATATGTAACACTTTATTGGTGCTCAAATGTAAGGATGTTTTCCCTCAGATGAGATATCATTAGAGTTATGAGCTTTTCTCCAATTAACTTGTTTTAAAATGGGTTTAATTAATTCTCTTGAATTTATACCCTCATAACTTGTTTACTTGTTTGTTTTGGTTCACTTTCGAATCATCATAAGGTATCACATATTGTATTGAAGACAATTATCGAGGAATAAAATTACGGTAAATTTGTTATGACTTTAAATTATGTAAATTGTTCAATTTATTAGAGCTAGTTGTATTCATTATTTATTTCTTTTTGAGATAAAGTCATCACATGTTAATTTAAATTGCATAAAATTAATTATTTTTGTCTAAGAAGTATTCGGTGGCATTGAATCTTCTGTTAGTCTGGTTTTTGCTACGTTTTAAAAATTAGTTTAATATAAATATATTAAACTATTTGTTTAGATTTCTCTCCTCCAATGAATTTAAAATCTAAAAGAATTCATGTTAATACTTATAGAGTTGGTTTTTAATCCACTTATATTAAATTATTTTAGAGAACATTTAGCTAAATTTAATTTTAATTCCTTCAATATATGCATAAATTCCTCGAACTCGTAATTTACAAAATTAAGTTATAACATTTAAAATACATAACAGTGCATAGTTACGTTGTAATTAAGCATTATATAGGCACAGTATAACATATAATATAATTATACACAACTATAATGACAACTAACGATATAGATTAGTTTAATTGCTTGTGAAATGTACCCGATAATTAATTACCTAATTAGTTTCTCGAACTGCATAATTAAAATGTTTACGTTTATGGAGTAATAAATTGAAGTATAAATGAAAACACTAAATTTATCCTTAATGTGCATGATAATTTTAATCTGAAGATACTTCAATGATAACTTCAAAATATTAATTAAATTTATGGTTGAACTGCATGTGAAAAGTTATACACAAAAATTTAAAAAGTATTCAATGTTTAAAAGATATTTTACAGGCTTAGGAAGCTACTGTTAGTATACCTACCAAATTTTAGGCTTTTCGCGACTACCAAAAATTTATAATAGAATTTTTTATATATTTTTGTAACAGTTTTCGTTGATTAAATATATATATATATATATATATATATTAGTAAAACTTGGCAGCTATCTATTGAAGTTAAATATTGAGTAATCTGAAGAATACTGCAATAAAAGGTCAAAAATCAACAACTTCATAAAATTTACCTTTCAATCTTCCAAGGCAGTTACCAACTTTTCTCTTGGAGGACCATACAATTTTTCTTCACAAGCTTTTCCAAGCTTTTCCATGCGAGGGATCAAGGCTCCGTTCTTCTTTTCATATTCTTGTTCCTTGTCGCCCTCTGTCGTGTGAAAGCTCCGCTTTGGCGACCTCTGTAACCTTTTTTTTTTTTTTTTTTTTTCTGTTTATGCAATAAACAACGGAGGAGGTTTAACCTTTAGACACGGGCTCTTTTGAATCACCACAGTGCCATCGGAGCCCCTCTCTAAAGGTTGAAATCGCTCAAAACCGCTGCATAGTGGTGAGCGGCCACCTTCCGTCTTAGAATCTTAGAATCTTAGAATCGAAACATGCTTTTAAAACTTTCATAAAATCGTTTCCAATTCCCTATGCCTTACATTTATATTCTATGTACTAATAAAATGACGATAAAATTCTTTAGTTATCGATAATAACAAATTTGGTAGATATGCTCAAAAAATTTTGAAAAAAAAACAAAATTTACCCAAATAAAATTCAAGCAGTTTACTGATAGAAAAGTTTAATGACATATGGTACTTATATATATAAATGAATGTTTGTCTGTATGTCCTTTAAAAAATCGTAAACGGCTTGACCGATTTCGATCATTCTTTTTTTGTTTTTTTCCTTGTAGGTCAGGGATGGTTTAGGGAAAAAAAAATTGAAAAAATTCGCCCCCAAGGCGGGGGGGGGGGGGAAACGTGAATTCAAAAAATCCTTCATATCTCAAACAAAAAAAACAAATATCCGTAAAATTTTTGCTTTAAAATATAGCTAACATAAATGTCTAAAAATCAATTTCTGGAGTTTTCGAAATTCGGTCCCCAAGGGGGAGGGGGGGGGGGGCGGGAGGGGGCAAAACGTGATTTCACATGCGTAAAACGCGATTTCGCATAATCCTATATATCTCAAACAAAATAACAGACATACGTGAAATTTTTTGCTATTAAATATAGCTAATACAAATATCTAAAAACCAATTTCTGGAATTTTAAAAATTCAGCCCCCAGGTGGGGCAGCAGGGGCAAAAACAATTAGAAAAAATACAGTTAGGCCTTTCATAATTGGTACAGATAGGTTTCAAAAGCCTGCAAGTCGAATGGGGATATTTTTGAAAGTGTAAAGTTATTAGGAGGGGAGAGGGGGGGGGGGCAAAAAAAAAATAAAAATAGAGTTAGATCGTTCAAATTTGGTGTATTGAGGTTTTCGATACTTACAAATCGATTGCGGATATTTTCGAATTTGTAAAATTATTAGGAGGTGCGGGAAGGGGGGGCTTTGGGCAAAAACAAATAGAAATACAGTTAGGGCATTCAAAATTGGTACAGATAGGTTTTAAAGGCCTGCAAGTCGAATGGGGATATTTTCGAAAGTGTAACGTTATTAGGAGGGGCGAGAAGAGGGGAGGGGATGGGGGGACAAAAAATTAAAATAGAGTTAGATCGTTCAAAATTGGTATACAAATGGTTTTCGACACTTAAAATCGAATGCGGATATTTTTGAATTTGTAAAATTATTAGGAGGGGCGGTAAGGGGGGGCTATGGGCAAAAACAAATAGAAATGCAGTTAGGCCGTTCAAAACTGGTACAGATTGGTTTTAGAGGCCTGCAAGTAGAATGGGGATATTTTCGAAAGTGTAACGTTATTAGGAGGGACGGGAGAAGGAGAGGCGGAGGGGCAAAAAAAAAAATAGAGTTAGATCATTCAAAATTGGTACATAGAGGTTTTCGATACTTACAAATCGATATTTTTCCTAATCAGATTTTGTTCCGCTTTTTTTTTTTTTTTTTTTTTTTTTTTTTTTCACGTGATAAAAATTAATGCAATTTTGAGAATTCAGTAATTATAGTGATTCATTTAAAAATAGGGTCCAGCGAAGCGGGCGAAACCTGCTAGTATATGATAAAATTTAAATAAACGATGGAGTAAAACTTGAATTATTAAATGTATAGAACTAGAACAGAGTTTTTATAAACCAATGCGCAAATGCAGCAAAAGGAAATATGAAACTATAATAAATAAGCAAAATAATTAAAACCAGGTGAAAAAATAATCCCAAAACACATGAGGGCCTTCATCAGGGGAGCTTCCTCATGTAGGGAAAGGAATATGAGAAGTTTCCGACGAAACTCTGGTAGTTTAACCAAAAAACACGTTTCTAGCCCCCAACTTCTCGCAGATTTAAGCAAGACTATACAGCAAACGAATTTTAATTAATATAAAGCATAAAAATCAATTAAATTCAGAAATCAAGCACAAAATATAATACATCAATATAAAGTACAAGAATATAAATAATACAAGATTATTTAAATACATACCTGGACAAACTCGAATAGTCATTAGAATATGGAAAATTGAAAATATATGTATTAAAAACATAATGGGGGTGGTTTTCAATTTTCCATATTCTAATGACTATTCGAGTTTGTCCAGGTATGTATTTATATATTCTTGTATTATTTATATTCTTGTATTTTATATTGATGTATTGTATTTTGTGCTTGATTTCTGAATTTAATTGCTTTTTTATGCTTTATATTAATTAAAATTCGTTTGTTGTATGGTCTTGCTTCCATCTGGGAGACGTTGGGGGCTAGAAACGTGTTTTTTGGTTAAATTACTAGCGTTTCGTCAGAAACTTCTCATATTCCTTTCCTTACATGGGGGAGCTCCCCTGATGAAGGGCCTCATGTATTTTGGGATTACTTTTTCATCTGGCTTTAATTATTTTGCTTATATATATATATATATATATATATATATATATATATATATATAATGAAATAAATTAATGCTTTCATAAATTTGGCTAAGTATTTTACTTAAATTCAAAGAATAAACTAACAATATACCAGACATCCCCGATATTTTGCAAATGAATTTATTGTATTAATATTATTATTGAAATAAAATGGTGAAATGTATAATATGTCCTTTAAAAAATAGACTATTTTAAATAATAAATGTTTCTTGAAACAGCATTAACAGAGTTCTCTAACAGATGGAAAATAATAATATTAAGTGAAAACTAGCTTTATATATATTTTTCTTTTTTAAAGAAAACAAAAGAAAACAAACTTGAATTCCTAAAAAACAGCAATTTTCAGCTAGAAGAACGCTGGTTTGAAACCCACTAGCTCAGAAATCCTAAAATGTCAACGAAATATAGGTCTTGAATTTAATTAAATATCGTTTTACTTAAAAAAAAAAAAAAATTCTGATTTTCAACCGAAATCAGTGATTATTGAATTATATATGAATTCATAATCACTGTTTTTATCTAATTTATATTTTTCGTCAAAAACAGTTAAAAAATTGTGATTTAATAAAAATCTTTTTACACTATAAATAAAAGAGATACTATAGGACTGTTCATTCAACATTACACTGTAAAAAAAAATCACGTAAGATTACGGGGAAAGCCCGACAGCAGAGATTCCAGACAATGCCCATAAAAAGAAACGCTTAGACCGTAAATTAAATATATAAGAAACTTAAATTACGTTACATGCCTGCAAAAAAACGTTTTTGCCCGTAAAACCAATGTTTTTTTTTTTTTTTTTTTACGGGCTTTGTCTGGAATCTCTGCTGCTGGGCTTTCCCCGTAATCTTACGGGATTTTTTTTACAGTGCAGTTAGAATTCAGAAGACTGATAGCCCACAAATTTAAAAATGCCAATGCACAGTGACCTATGAAGTTACATTTCAATTCATTTTTAAAAATTCACTCTAAAATTGCTAATTTTTTAAATGATTTTTTAGACATTAAACTCATAATTATTTTTTACAGGAAATTTTTAATTTCGGTCAAATTAAATTTAAAACAAGCAATTTAAAAATAAACCGTTTCAACACTCCGTACCAAAATGCACCTCGCGACTTATGACCTAAAATGATTCACAGTTTAGAAGATTGGCAGTTTGCAAATTTTAAAATATTAGTGCAATGTGTACCCCCCCCCCCCCAAAAAAAAAAAAAAAAAGAATTATTAATTAAAAACAAAACTACCAAACATATTTTCATGAAACATAACTAAGTACCATGACAATTGATTAATGTTCTAAAAAAATGCATTGAAATTGGTTTATTTATTTCTCAAGTATATTGTCACAGCCAGACACACACACATACATGCACATACAAACAGACAAAGGCTTTAAATTTACTACAACACCTCCATGTTCCGTCCAAATAATACCTCTGTGGGTCACAGAAGCGGGGGTGCTATATCTTCAGCAAAGGAATTAAGTTGTGATGGCTTATCTGTAGACCATCATTGGTGTGAGACAAATCATCACACCATCGCTTATTGCCCAAGGTATACCTTAAATCATCTCCCTCGTGCTATTTCATATCGAGAAACACTAGTCAAATTCCATAGATCCATAGATAATTCAATATATATAAGCACTGAAACCAAAATAATTTGTTTAAAAAGATTACTTACAAGCAAACATTCATTTGGGGAGGATGGAGTTGCAGGTCAGGAGAGGAGTCATTTGAAAGAGGATGTTGAGAAGAGTATACTGTACAAATTTTACCTGCTATGGCCCACTGGGAGAGGAACAGGACCTCTTCAAAACAAATTATTTTTCTTTTTCCTGTAGTCACAGAGGTCAAAGTGCCCGATATTTAAAATCACTCTCCCACCACTATTCTTAAGGTATAAACTTGATAACTTTCTTGAAAATCTGGGGAACAAAAATATAAGGAATGTGTTAGCTTACGAATGGTGACGGGATAGTGAATTAAAAACATAGGACACTTCGACCCCTGGCAGTTATGGATGCTCGCAGCGTCTTTCATGCCCTAAAACTGAAGTATAGTTCAGCAGAGAAGGACATGAATGTTGAAGAGAACGTATTGTTTGATCATATCGTTGGTATCATTGAGAATCGATTAGAAATAATCGAAGAGGTAAAAACGCTTGGCTTTGGTGGTGATGATGGGAGTGACATGGAAATGAACTTTGGCGATGAAGACGATTCGGATACGGAGATCGAAGAGGAAGAGGAAGGACTACACCAGAAGGGCTTCATTCATCACAAGCATCAACATCAGATTCAGATTATGAAGGATCTCCTGACAAAAAAAGAAATATTTTGGATGATGATTACAAGGAGGCTGCTTGGAAATTCCTTACTAAGAACGATGATGACACTCTACGCAACGTTAATAGAAAGGCCAGTACGGTTATGAATCGGTTCCGAAGAATTAAAAACATGAACATTCTTTATAAGTATGGAAAGTCTAGAGACAAGCCAACGATGAAGAAGGTCAATGATGCAGTACAACATATTTAGAGAAAAAGTTCAAAAATATGCTGTCATTCATGATCGCAACATTCGTCTTTGGGCCTTGCAGATTAAAGAAAATATGGATCCTCAACATCTACACCTTAATAACTTCAAAGCATCTGCCTCATGGGTTCTTCGATTTAAAAAGAAAAACAATATTGTTAGTCGAGCGATCACACTCAAGGTGAGAAAGAACTGGAAGGAAAACGAACGAGAAACACATCAGCTAGCCAATGATTTCGTAATCTCTGTGAAGTCACTTATTCAGCATGAAGGATTAGATGCGAAAAATATCTTTAACACTGATCAAAGTCGATTTGAGAAGGAATTACATTCTTATCGGACATTAAGACAAGTAGGAACAAAAAAGTTCAAACTGTTGTTGTGTCGCAGAGCGCAACAACTCATTCTTACATGATTATGCCCGTAATTTCAATGGATGGAGAGATCATGAGACCGATGTATGTTCTTGTTGCTGAACCAAACGGGAAATTTCCAAATTCTAAAGAACATGATCCTCCAAACATTGTTTCATTTGCTGGTCGAACAGCAAACATGAACAAGGAGGATCTCAAGCGATTTTACAATGAAGCCTTCTGGAAAAGTATTCCCTCTGATCGTGACAAAATCTTGTTGCTCCTGGACTCGTGGCGTGCAAATCGCGATGATTCTCTTTCAAGTGGAACATGTCCTATTGGTAGACATTTAATAAAGCAGCTTATCCCTGGCGGATGTACAGGATTAATACAACCACTGGATGTTTGCTTTTTCAGACCAAATAAAGCATTCATTAGATATATCACTGATACTCTTATTGCCAATTCCGCGATACAACTGTGGCAAAGAAAGAATTTTCTACAAATGCAAGGATTTGCTATTTATCAATTCAGTGCCCCGAGATTCAGGAGCATGATTAAGTATGCATTCTACAAAAGTGGATACTTGGATGAAGAGCCTGAACCCTGGATTTCACCCATGGACTTTTGTTTCGATGCAAATATGTTTGACAAATGCTTGAAATGTAATGAGATGAGTTTTGTTACGTGCGCACATTGTGAAAAGAGCCTTTGCACACTGCATGCATTTGTTAATGAGATTCATCTCGATTGTACTTCTGCTTAGTATAACTTAAATAAAAACCTTTTTATTCAAAGTATTGTCTTTATTTCTCTCATTATCTCATTTTTCATGGATTTTCACCACTTTTTTAAAGAATTTCTACTAATATTTTCCGAATTTCGTCTCCCTGCTCCATATTAACCTAACCTAACCTAACTATTTGGAGCCTTCTAACTTTTGACCTGATGGCCCATTGCAGCTAAAATTTATACAAGATAATCACCTTTTGTTCTTCTTTCGAATGAACCCACCCCCATCCTGCAACTCCATCCTCCCAAAATGAATGTTTGCTTGTTAAAAGTTGTGAGAAATTGTTAAAAATAAATCAAACCTTTCTAATTTCGTCATGACATAAAATAACCTTTCAAATAAACATTTTTTTTTCCTTTAAAGTATGTTATTTGAATGAAATTTTGCTTTCCTCGTGACTTTTATTGAAAGACAAACTCTCTGAAAATCCTACTTTTTATGATACAGTGAAATAATAATAACAATAATAATAATAATAATAATTTTAGACAAATTTATATTAAATAGATAATTTTATTCAAATTAATTTTTCTTACTGAATTCCTTTTATTCGAGCTAGAGCTTTGAAAAATCGTAATTTCAGGTTTTGGAAGTAAGGAATTGATTGTTCTTACTTTCGAGGCAGTTGTAGGTGTCTGAAATGAGAGAAGGGAGCTGCAGTCGCCACAGGGCAGGAATTTGCTAAGGTCAAAATTTTCAAAGATCGTTTCCATGGTAAGCAAATATGCTGTTGTAGTTGCCTGAAAGAGGATGAGAGCGCCACTGAGTGAAAATTTGCTACAAACACACTTTTCAAGGATCGCCAATTAACAAAATTAAGATATGTTTTTAAATGAACTTTATGACGCAAAGCTTCTCCCAGAAACCTTATATGTCGCCCTGCTTTTTAAATATGGGAAGGAGGCACTTCCTTCTTCCTCACAACCTCAAGCTGCGCCGCTGCTGAAGAGGGGTAAATGCAATGTTGCCTGACTTCTGAATTGCTTAGAACACCGCAGTATATGCTGTCCATAAATAATACACAATTAGAAGTATAAAAAAATAAATTAGAAAGAAAAAATAATGTAGCATCAGAAAAACGTTTTAATAAGTAAAATGTATCCAAACGTGACAGGAACATTTAGGACGTTTTATCGTTATTTAAGCCTGTATGAGGCAGTAAGGTCTATTAAATATGGTTTTATTATAAAGCAGCTAAATAAAACAGCTCATAAAATGCAAAGTTTTAACAAGATTTTCACCTATACTGCCTAAATTTAAGTTACTGTGTCATTTCATAGCTAACGTAAAGCAACAAATCATTGAATGCGTTTTCTCAAACATACAACTCAGCTATCCAGATCAGGGTTCTCACAAAATAAACATTAAATACCAGAATGTTTATGTAGTTTTTTTTTCTCCCCCCCCCCTCCCAAATAGATATCAACGGATAACGCCGATTAGTCAAATCTAAAATTACTGTTTAAAGATAGAGGTATTCAAATTTCTCTGATCCAGAACCCTGATCCGCATAATAGAATTTTGTTCGATAAAACAAAGTATTTAAACATTTTAGACCTGCGTGTCATGCGAAAACAGTACTGTAAATAATTTCTAAGTCATGACATCGGGAAACTTTCTATTCTTCAAAACTCGAATTGTTAAGACAGGCAGAAAATTAATGCTTGCTTTACAGAACTTTTATCTGTTAATAATGCATAATAACTTTTAAATATCAGCAGCAATATTTGAGAAGGACTCTTAAGAAATCATTTCTTCATTGTCCGAATCTATAGAAATATATGTACAATAAAAATGTTATTGATTACTATTGTTAACTACGTAAAATTATTCCGAAATTCTGAAAGTGTGTTCTACAAGGGCTTTTGAATCTCTTTTTGCTATTATGTATAGACGGTACAAGTTAAATTGCTGAATGGCCATTTTCAAGAATGATTATTGTTAAATGTGAGAACTGAAAAAACAATCAATTGTTATTTATATTGTTATAATTTAAATTAGATTTCTTTGGTAAAATAATTGATTGAAGATGTTTAAAATGAAATATTTTAGTTTTGCTTTTAATAATATTGTAGATCATAGTTTAATATTCGTGAAAATAATTGTAGATCACTAAATTCTTGTTAATTATTCCGAAATTTATTCAACTGTCACTAAAAGGCTGACAGAAAGGGTTATTCGTATCGAAATGTAAGGAATTTCGGAATTTTCAGGTTTGAATAACAGAGTGGTTCTCAAAATTTTTAAAGTCAGGGTGCGTTTATAGTTCTAGAAAAATAGTGCAGTTCACTAACTATACTCAAATTTCTGAAAAATAGCTTATAATGATAAAATTATGTGTTTGAAAGGCAAATTCTCTTTCCTTGTCAATACGTTAATACATGGAAATAATTCTTTCTCTTTACTTTTAATTGTGGTGTGAATAGAAATGCTTAATTTACACAAATATGTTGTTGAAAATAATTTATTATATTTTTCGATAGGTGGTAATTTCGTTTCCTCATTGACATTAATATTTCTTCACTGGCAGAGCACATAGCATCTACTTCGAAAACATAAAAATGAGTAATATATACAACAAAATTTCTGTAACATAAATAAAATATTGTTTTAGGGTCAAATTTTCGAACGTGAGTTTTTGTTGTATTTACATGTTCCGAGTTCCCCTGAATACGAAAATCATCTTTTTAGCAAATGGTCTGCGTGTCTGTTATCAGCATATCTCAAGAACAAATAGTAGCAGAAATTCCAAACTCGGTATTCTAAATGTGTATCATATAGGGATGCTAAATTAAGCTTTTCGTTGAGATGAAGCAAATGGTTCGTGTACAGGGACACAAAGAAGTATTTAATTTATATTTATTTTATTTTTATTTTATTTTTATTATTATTTTTTATTTATTTTATTTTATTTATTTATTTATTTATTTTATTTTATTTTATTTTATTTATTTATTTATTTATTTTTCCTGTAACACGCAAGGTATAAAACCCAGTGCAAAGCTACTTTCAGGAAACTCGACATACGATATTAGACACAACATACTGCAATCAGAATGAAAAAATATTAAATATCTAACGAAAATGAGCATTTTTACTAAATATTTTTTAACTGCGCACATGTACGATTTAGTGAAATTTCATTTGCATGATGTAATAGCGAAATTTATTGAGCTACTTATATAAAAATCTCAAACAATTATCGTGTAAGCTCAAAAAGTTCTACGCCATAGAATGAACAGAATTTCAGCTGTTCCCAAAAATAAGAAATCGGTAAGGGGGTTTTCACAATATTTATTTACAATCATTGAAAACTGTATCACCATTCCTTGAATCAAAATAAAAATGTGAGTAAAAATCCTTAAAGTTTAGCTTTATTTCGAAAGAAACTAAATATCATTTCATTCTGTCGCGTGAAACTTTTTGAGTTTACACGAGACTTGTTTGGTTTTTTTTATGTAAGTAGCTCAATACATTTGGCTATTAAATTATGCAAATGAAATTTCGCTAAATCTTACGCATGCGCAGTTAAAAATTATTTAGTAAAAGTGCTCAAGTTTCATTAGATATTTAATATTTTTTGATCTGATTGCAATTTTCTGTGTCTAATATTGTATGCGGAGTTTCCTGAAAATAGCTTTGCGCTGGGTTTAATACTTTGCGCATTATAGCTTAAAAAGCGAAAATTGTTTTTGCAATTTTTAAAAGAAACCTTTATATACCTCTTATTATATGCGGTAGAGACATAACAATTTATACAGATAATAAGAATGAGCCCCTTAATCCCATGCTACAACCAGATTGCTTTTCAAGCATTACTTTTTACAGGGTGATGCCAAACGGTTTCTTTTAACTTTCTCTTAGAGAAAGTATTGTTTTTGAGTCAAATTTTCGAACGCGAGATTTTGTTACATTTACACGTTTTGAGGTCCCCTGAATACGAAAATCATGCTTTTAGCAAATGGTCTGTGTGTATGTCTGTGTGTCTGTGTGTCTGTGTGTTATCAGCATATCTCAAAAACAAATTATGGCAAAAAGTTCAAACTTGGTATTCTAAATGTGTATCATATAGGGATGCTACAGTAAGCTTTTCGTTAAGATCAAGCAAATGGTTCGTGTACAGGGACAATCAAGAGAATTCTAATATATTACGTCTGCGGGGGAAATTGCAGGAAAGTACAGTTTAACGTCTATAGACTGCACTAAACCAAATGAAACGAATATATATTTTTGTAATAGAGACAGTTAACTGGAGAAAACAATTTTGTGTATGTAGGAGCCTCGCCTTCCCCCCCCCCCCCCCCCTGGGGGGTCAGTCCTCGTGGAGAGTAAATTTTCATGATGGGTATCTTTCAAAAAAGCTCGCCAATGCCTTAAAAACGAATGGTTGAACCATCGATCTGCGATAAATTAAAACAAAGTTATCATTTTTTTTTTTTTACTTTTAACGAAAAAAACCTTAGAAAAAAAATCGTACTTTTTTTTTTTTTTTTTTTTAATATTGAGAATAAAATGGATTTTTTTTTTTTTATATTTGGTGTTATACTACTTCTCTAATATGGAAATCGTCTGCCTTATCATAAACGATAATTTTTTTAAATAATAATTTTAATAAATTATTTTTTTAAAAGAGAATTATTTTTTAATAACCTAATTAAATTCTATATAAATGTAGGTGCATTAATGGAACGGGGGGTTGAGGGGGGCAGTAGCCCCCCCCCCCCTCACACAGAACTAATTATCATATAAAACTCTTCAGAAGCCTAATTTTTTAACATAGGTTTACATAACAGTACTCGTTATGTTACCTATTAATCTGCAACCTGTATTTATAGTATTAAATTTCAGGGTAAGAGAAAGTCGTGTGAGTGACACACCAGATCATTATTTCTTTTATTTTTGAATAGTTTCCCTTTCACTTTCGGCGCAAAACTTTAACTGAAATGCATGAGGTATAACAAGTTCTTTGCACTCCTGAAGTTTCAAAGGATTTGTTTCGTACGTTTTGAGATATTTCAAAAGAAGTTTGAAATCGAAACTATCCAGTCGTTTTGGGAAAAATAGTGAAGATCAGTAAAGATTTATTGTGTATTTTAAATGAGTGTAAAATATAATTAATCTGTTATTAAGTAAAGTGTTTTATAAATTATATTTGTATAATTATATTAATTTGTATTTATCCTTAAAATACTTAAACTTAAATATTACATGCTTTAATTGTTATTTTCATTAAATTAATTATAATCTTTACTGCTTTAATCTTGAACGACATTTCAACTTTTCTCTCAATATACATTTTATTGTTTGCTTGTAATTATCACATGCTTGTGCTTGTATTGTATTTTTATTTTGTTATTTCCTTTTAAGTAGATATATTATGTTTAGTAACTCATTTTTTTTTCGTCAAGTACCTCCTGTTTTCTCCCATTTGATAACATTTTCGAGTATTGGGGGTGGAATTTTGCTGAAAGCCTTCACTATCACAGAAAAAAAATTTTTTTTTTTTCACCCTTACTGTCATGAAGAAATTATGGCTGTTATAAAAATCATTTGGATTTTTCATTCTTTTACAATATTTAAGTTAAATCACACATATTTCAATGTATCCTTTAATTTTTATAGTTATAATTTAAATTCTAAAAAAATATTTTCGTAATTTATTTCTTAGTTCGTCACATTTTCGTAATTAAATATGATATATGTATATAGATGAATGTATGTATGTATGTAAGGTATGAGGGCGCAAAATATATTAACAGAAAAAGTATAAAGCATAGTAAAACACGAAAAATTGAATAGCACTCTTTCTTAGAAATAAAATTATAAACATAAATATAGGTTAAGAATGTATGTAATATAAAATCAAAGCATTAAATGACAATTAATTTAGAAATCTAATGGCATTCATCTTGGAAATAAATATGAGGTCGAGGACTTGTGAATGAAAATATAAAATCAACATCCTACAAATTGTCCTTTTTTTTTTTTTTTTTTTTTTTTTTCAATGACTTTTATCAGTCGATCAGTCATCGTTGAATCAAGTCGAGATGAAGTTTCTTTTTTGATATTTTCCCACGTATACCTGATCGCGTTGATCATTTCGCCTTTACCTCGATAGTGTCAAGTGTACTTATAAACAGAATTCGCAAGTATGCTAAATATTTTCCATTGGGTTTAAATGAGGGAATAAAGGATGGCCAATCAAGCAGACGGACCACATTTGCTTCAAACCAAGCTTTTGTTTAATAAGCAGCATGTAGACTGGCATTATCATGGCTGAAATATCCAGTTTCTTGATATAACTAGAATGAAATTGGGAAGCAAATTATCACCCAGAATATCTTGGTACTTTTTGCATTATTTTAGGTATAAATTACCACAATTGGTAACGTGCCATTACCAGCAAACGCTTCCCATACTATTAAATCCCCCATCCATATTGCCGCTTGGAAAAGTAAGGTTTTATTTCTTTTAATATCATGCTATTATTTTTTTAAAGTCGTCTAGCCCATCAAAATAAAATTTTCTCATCCAAAAAAAGTAAATCTCTCCATTTATCTCCATGCGAAACATATTTTGTAGCCAATTCTGAGAGAGTTAGTTTATGCTTCCTTATCAAGATTTGTCGAGGTTGTAATTTTACGAACTGTGCCCTCGGGTTGAAAATTAAAACACTCCAGGCAGTTCGGCTACTAAAGGTAGACTTAAACCCCGAACTATTTCAAAAAAAGATATATTTTTTCACACGTTCATTGAAAAACGATCCATTTTTGTCGCTTTGAAAACGCATTTGGTCCTCTTGAGCGCTTATATTTATTATATTTTGAAGTATTTTAATTAAAAAAAATTATTGACTGCCAATTTAGACTAACCGATAGACCTGGAAATAGCTGCATCACTCATTCCACTCTCTTTCATTCCAAGGATTTTACCACGTTCTGCATCGGACAATTGTCTCAGCCTCGAGATCGTTGCCAATAGCACAAAGACTAAAGTAACTCTAATTGCGTTGTTAAGTTACCTTTTCTATTTCTTGCATTCTCAGACCGCAGAAAATTGGCATAGCCCTCCAAAAAATTCGATGACCTTATACTTTTTCCAGCAGCAAATAAGATTAATACCTAATATGGTAATTAGTTCGTTTAATTTAAATTAGATTTTAATTAAACTGTATTATAATTAACAAATGTTTTGCATACTTTGTATTTTTGTTGCTTTCTCATCCAAAAAAATTGCATAAGTACTAGTTTAACTGGCTTTTTAATCGACCTTATAATTTTTTCCGGGACCTTATAATTTATATTTTTCTTTTTTTTTTTTTTTTTTTTTTTTTATCTAATGCATCAAGTATTACATTCTGTCTCAAACCAACAGCAAAACATATAAGTCTTCAAACACTGTTGAAAAACCTACTTCATAACTTATTTTCTTTATCTTTTTCCTAACTTTACTAAAGTTTTTGTTTTGTTTTCCTTTTAAATGAGTAAACTATTTTCCAATTCCTGGAATTACAAAAAAAAAAAAAATAAATAAATAAATAAATAAATCTACCTGGACTCTTGAACATTCTACAAGATGAATACCTCATACTTTGAATCAATAAAAAATCGAAACAAAATATTTTCTATTCTTTTATTGATTTTTTTTAACGTGCAGTAGGCTTTCCTTTCAATGTCTTTTTAAATTATTTTTTGAGTATGAGTCTGAAGTTTTAAAATAAAATTTAAAATTTTCTTTTCAAATGTTGAATTCAATTATTTTCTTTTATTCAAAAAAAAAAAAAAAAATGGAAAATATTAAAAACGTAATTAAATTTTCTGCTATCCTCTAAAGATATCTTAATTTTAAAACGAACATTTTGAATTGAATGCTTTCATCATATAGTGGTAGTATTGAAAATAAGATCAATTCGCTCACGTAAATATACATAAATTTTTTTTCTTTGCCAAAGTAGATTGAAATTATTTTTTCTTTTCTTTTTTTCTAATAATGTTTAATAAAATACTTTGAAATATTTCGTTCGAAAAAAAAATATTAATAAATAATATATTTATTTTAGGAATATTATTAAGTTTTATCATTTTTGTTTCATATATGCTTTTGAAACAAAATAATAATAGTTAAAATTTATTTAATAAAAATATGCAAAATGAGTAAAGTAAAATTATAAAAGAATTAAAAAATAATAATAATAATAACTCTAATGTTTTATATTAAAATTGAATGCGCTTTGTTTGAAAATGCTTTGGAATACTTTGGAATAGTTTATGTATTAGAGTTTGCAATGTAGTAAAATGTAATTTCAGCGCGATTTTTGTGCCATTTTTTTCTGTAGATTCCAACTATCTTAGGTGCATTTTCTTCTTTACACACTTTTGAAGTTATTTCCAGTATGGCATGCAAGATAGAACACATTTACTGTCTTCCTTAATAATCATGTTTAATTGCTCATCAGTATATCACAATATTTATTATATAAGTCCAGAAGTGTGTATTTACAATCAAAATAGGCGTACATTGAGTATTTTAGAGGGTGTGATTTAAATAAAGCACAAAACAAAAACTAATTATACTATATATATATATATATATATTTTAATTGTTTATATGTAAACAAAATAAATTTCATGGAATAGCATACATAATAATATATAATAAACAAAATTATTAATTAACAGGTTTTTTATAACTAAAGTGTCTAAAAAAATCTTTTATAAATTTAGAGGGCAAGTAAAAATAACAGTTAGGAATCATAATCACAGAGGAAAACGTGGATAGATAGACATAGCATTTGGTCGTGCTACATAGAAGCAATGATACAGGAAAGATTTTAAGAAAGAATGGTGTAAAAATCTATATTGTATTTAAAAAAAAGAAAGAAAGAAAAGAAAAAGGGAAAAAAAAAAAAAAAAAAAGATATTTATGGACAATAATCACTGATGTTTGAAATTAAGACCATAAACTGATCGTAAACACTGATGGATGTAATTTCGAACACAAGATGTTCGAAACAACGACCATTGTTATTAAAGTATGCATGACGTCTAATCGCCATTGATTGCTGAACATTTTCCAATACAGTGAAACTTGAATAATTCGAACTTGTTTAATTCGAAATTCTGGATAATTCGAATATTTTACTTGGTCCCTTGAATTTTGCATTAAAATAATGTTAAAAAATCATGGATAATTCGAATTCTATTTTGGATAATTCGAATTTTTTATACGATTACCTTTAAAATATTACAGTAAAATTTGTTCCCGAGAGTTTCATCACAAAAGTTCATTATTTTTTTTAACAGTCTTTCAAAAGAAAGGTACGGAAATACAAGAGTGTTTCTAGAGAGCACTAGGTATATCTAGTGCATTAGAAGATATGGTCCATATACATGAACTTTGAGGTTTTTATTTATTTATTTATTTTTTATTATTATTGAAAGTCATGTCTAATGTAGAAGATTCTATATTTGTATAAATTGATAGGTTGAAGTCATATGCAATGACACAAAGATTGTACTTAAAGAAGCAATAAAAAATATCTGACTACTTTTTTTTAAATGTTAATAATGAAGCTCGTAAAAAAATTATGATTTAATGGGGGGGGGGGGATGTAGCAGTATTCTTAGATATGATGTTTGTGTAGTAAATCATTGATCGTAGAGTTTTATTTATTTATTTATTTTTATCTCTTCTTTTTGACAAAATAATATATGTAATTCGAATTTTTGGATATTTCGAATTTTTCTCTGGTCCCTTCAACTTCGAATTATCCAAGTTCTACTGTATATCTAGGATTTCGCGGAATGTAAATGCAGAGATGCTGAATGGTGTGTTCAGATCCAGTTTAGAAGTAAACTGACATGTCATAAAGTATGATTTTCATGACATCCTACATAAAATAATCTCTAGGATTTAAATTAGAGTACACAGAAATTCCATGGACGAGACTGATACGCTAAAGCCAATGGTTTCGAAATGTGCGGTCACGTAAGAATTTACCTTATAACACCCTATCATGTTGGAACCACATAAGAATTCAAGTTGTGCAGGAACAACGTCATACAATTCTGGTAGAATCTCCTGAAGGAAGACTAGATATTAAACTACACGTAAAGCTTGGAGTAATACTGTACGACATATGTTCAGATTTAGTGTAGAAATCCCACATGTTTGTATTCAAAAGCCCTTAGTGTGAAAAGATGGATTCATCGTAGAACGAAAGAGGACTATCAAACTATGAGTTTGCTTCCTTTTGAGAAAATATCGTTGTACAGTGTTGCTAGATTTTGGGACATTTTTATTCAATATCCACCACTAAATTTTAATTGTAACGGTTGCCTAATTACTTCGAAAATTTATCAATTCTTTTATTTAATCAAATATCCATTCTCAAAATTATTGGTGACTATTGAATAAAAAGTTCTCCAAGTCTGGTATCACTGCCATTGCTCGAATGCGACACCTAGAGAGGTTTGTCCAGCTGCAATGATAGAATATTTTTCAGATGATAGAGATATAAGAGTTTGGTGTTCAGAACGCAGCTAATAATTGACCAAGATTATCCTGTATCTATGGTAAATGTCTGTACAGTGGTTTCGGGATTACGTTCTACAAAATGCAATAATTAATCCTCCAGAACGAGTGATCCTGCTGTTCACAACCGAACGATATTCTGCATCCTTCTTCTTTGGATCCTGCATCCTTCCTATCACTTTCCCCAAGAGTATGATGTTCTGAGAGATTATTTGTAGAATTGTGTGGTTTCTTGTTGGATATCTTTCTCGGTACAATCTTAGAGCAGTGTCTGCATTTGCATTCACTAAGCCATGCACGAAGTGCATGCATGTCAACTACACTTTCAGGAATCTAATCATGCTCTAATCATGAAATCGCCGTATGAAACATGAAAGTCATGTGTGTTGATATTTAGAGGTCAATTACTGATCCAGCTGTTACGTTTCCGACAATGTTTTTCGATGTGCTTATGATCCCTAACAACGTCCTATACTTCATTTCCGAGTTTATATACAAATCTTTTGGATATATATATCTATATAGATCATATATATATAATCAATCAGTGAATTTCATTGTTGCTTCGTGGTTCCATTGTTATTCATCTGCTTTGAAATTTTGCTTTTTTAAATCCATATGACTCCTATTCTGGTCTTGGCAGGCTGGGGGAGTGTTGTCGGCGTGAAACTAGTTTAACCCCACAGGCAAATCACAAGTCTTGCCACCTGCCTCCTTATTTCCTTTCCAAGTTTCTTAAATTTTTTTTTTCATAAATTTCGATATAGTTTAGTGTTTTAAGTTAAGATTTGTTGTTTTAGTTTATTGATTCGTTTGTTTTGCAGGCTGTTAATTAATAAATCTGGTTTCTTTAAATTTGTGTATTTCATCCCCTGATGAAATTCTTTTCATTTTTCTGAACTTCTCAAAGAAATTTTTAATCTTATTGGTCATCGGTGTTTCAGTGATCTTGTATCTGTTGCTTGGCTTCTATTATGTTTAATAGATCATCATTATATTTATATATATATATATATATATATATATATATATATTTACATATATACGTTTGTGTGTGTGTGTGTGTATGTATTACACATTTTTTTCTGATTCAGTACTTCAACACACTGACTCTTAAATTTTTTCACATTTTCTCAGTCAGTTAGTTTGCAATGGGATATGAAAATGAAAGCATATTCCACTTGCATACATTTCCTTACACTTCAATAAATCCATTGCATTCAGATAATTACTTTATTCAACTTTAAAAATTGCTCAACGATTTATTAAGGATGTGTTTCTAATAAGTGGAAATTTTGTTGGTCAACGGTTTTTTCAGCTCCCTCCAGTAGTAAAGATAAATTGAATTCCAGAATTTGTAGCTTATTTACTGCACGTATTGAGGATGGGTTCTCTTCCTCAAAACATCTGCTTCTGAAATGGTTAAAAAAATTTATATTTTTGAAATACGTAGAATTGTAAAATTTTTAAAGAACTGTAGGTAGTTACATAATGGATCCATATTATACTCTTCGAATTGTCGAAAAACCGATTTACTGTCATTAACAAAACAAAAATTCAGATATGTTTTCTTCAACTCATCGAAACCTTTGGACAGCCCCTGCCTGCCTGGACGAGCCAAGCTTAACGGGTTGGATGCTGTTTTCAACTCTTCTTTTGAATTGAATGTTTTCTTTTCTACCAGTCTAGATAATTTTTAGCACGTAAAACTAATAAGTCTTTGTCTAGTGCTGGACGATATCAGAAATTAAATATCGCGATATATCACCAAGTTAATATCGATATTAGTGATATATTGCGATATTTCTTTCAAGATAGGAAAAAATAGACATTTGTTATTTTTTAACAACATATGCACACGAATTTTAAAGTATACAAGTATAGAGTGTTTTCCATGTATTTTCTGGTATATTACTACCATAACTTTATCATTAAAAAAAAAAAATCATAAAAAGTGAATCAATATTTTGTGTTTCTTATAACTTATACTATTGCTTTTTAGTATACCTCTGTATAGTTTATCCTCTATTCTTCCCATTTTAAGCTTTAATTATTTTAAAATCATATTTTAACACAGCTAATATGTGATCTGTGTTTTATTTGTACCAAGTATATCAAAATTCATAATTCTACTAAAAATAAAGCTTAAGAAAATTTGTCTTAAGATGTAGGTATTAAATAAAAAGGAAAATCATTTTAAATAGTTAAGAAATGCCATTGGAATTGGATACACCTTTTTTGGTCGTAGAGAGTAATATTTTTTACTTAAAACTCTTATATGCATCCTAAATGTCAGTTAGTTGTCATTTTTATTTTTGTTTCTGCTTACCAAATCATTACAATATTTTTTAAATGTATATGTGTTCAATTCACATTCATAATAGTTTCACAACAATTGAAAATTGAATTATATATATATTATATATATGTATACATTATATATATATGTATACATTGTCAGTATAAAAATTATATTATTTAAACAATATTATGTTAAAGTTTCATTTTGTTACTTAAAGTAACTCATTTTGCATTTAAACCAATTTTATTTAACATGTACGGCTTAAAAAAAAAAAAAAAAAAAAGAAAGAAAAAAAAAAAGGAAAAGGAAAGAGAAAAAATAAACGCTACACAAAAAAAGTAATAAACTATCCAATATTATATATTTCTATAAAGAAACTGTCACTGTAAAATTACTGAAGATAAAACTTTATTTTACATCAGTCAGATAGCACCCTTTCTCCCTTCCCATGTTATCCAATGGGATTTTTGTCGCGTTGTTTTATAAAAATATTTTATTAAAAAATGAACTTTTTCGAATTCTGTTTTTTGAATATTACTCTTTGAACAGGTCGTCTTTTAGCTTAAATTCTGTTTATTGAATATTACTTTTTGAACAGGTCGTCTTTTAGCTTAGTGAGCAATTTTTCGAAAAAATAAATTTAAATATTTTACTTAGAGATCCACACTTAGAGTCCATAATTTACTTATTGAAATAAAATATTTAAACTAATTTTTTCGAAAAATTGTTCACCAAGTTAAAAGGCGACCCGTTCAAAGTGATATTCAAAAAACAGAATTCGAAAAACTTCATTTTTGAATGAGATATTTTTATAAAACGAAGCAACGAAAATCCCATTGGATAACATGGGAAAGGAGAAAGGGAGCTCAAACAGTGATGCCAGATGATCGAAAATTATTTCCCCAAACAGGTCCTAAATTTCCCCAAATCAAGGGTTTTTTTCGAAAAATTCCCCAACAGGTTTTCCACTGAAAAGAGGGAAAAAAACATTTTTTTTTCAAAAAAGAATATCAAGCAGATTTTTCTGATTTGAGCTCAGATTTTTCCCCAAATGAACTCAATTTTTGAAAAAAATCCCCAAATAACAATAAAGCTATTGAAAGTCTCTAGTCGTAGGGATAAATCATTACGTTGGCAACATTGACAGAAAGTTGAACTCCCCAGATTTGTCCCCAAACATTTTAGAATTCCCCAAAATTGTCCCCAGAAGCTTCAAAAATCCCCACTCTGGCATCACTGAGCCCAAAGCGAGTTAAACACATTGAACGTCGCATCTTATTGGCCAGAAGTTATCCACACTTTGAAATAAACCAATATCAATGAACCAATAGCAGGAAATGAGCTAAAACAAAAGATATTGTATACATTCGTCAAAATAAGCGTTTGTTTTCATATCGCCCTGTCTGTGGTTTGGTTACTGTGGTATTTGGTATTATACCTACGATCCATAAGTGGTGATGTGGAATATTATCAAACAATAACGGTAGTATAAATTATTTCATATTATCGTTTAGAGTCAGTAATAAATAAGTCAATATACTGCGGGAAAAGCAGATGGCTTTCAATAAATACTGTTTATTTTTTTTATTATGCGGTGGACTTATTAAACAGTGATAATTTACATGTGAGGTTTCTCATGCAGGAATAAAGGAAGGGGAAGTATATGCATTGTGGGAGTGCAGTGATCGTTTGGGGGTGGGGTTATATTTTTTTATTTTATCAGTGAGGGATGGGAGAAAAATAAGAGAATGGGTATTAGTATAAGATATTGCGCGCTCTTTTTGTTCGGGTTTCCGTTCGCTGATGGGATCGTTCGCTCGCTCGGAATGTTCGTTCGCTCGGGTTTCATTCGGGAATTCGGGTTTCATTCGTGATGCGCGCTTGCGCGGAAGCACAATTCTATTAATCCGTCGTTGGCATTTAACGGTACTTATCGGCATATCAATTGATCGCGCGGAATATCGTTAAAGGGATATATTGGCAGAGCAAACTCTTAAATATTGTTATCGGGATATTTAAAAAATATCGATACTTGGGGATATATTGATAAATAATCCAGCCCTATTTGTCTTCATTTTGCACACAAGTTTTACTTTGTCACCCCCCCCCCCCTTTCCCATGTTTCCTATCTTCTTTAACTACCAGTAGTTTTTTTTTTTTTTTTTTTTTTTTTTTTACATTATAATATATTTATGAGTAATGTTCTAAACGGTGCAAAGTGAAATCGCATATTTCATTTTGAATTTACTTCCATGGGAGGGGTCAAGTTAATATTAACTTGGTCCCCTTCCCCACAATTGGTGTTTCCGTTATATCTTTTTCATGGGAAGTGAGTAAACTCCAACATATTAATACAAATGTTAAAAAAAGAACACTGGAGTATTGCATAAACCATTTTTACTTTCTCTTACCCATAAGGTAGAGAAAGTATTGTTTTTTTACTTTCTCCTTACCCATAAGGTAGAGAAAGTATTGTTTTTAGGTCAAATTTTCGAACGCGAGATTTTGTTATATTTACACGTTTTGAGGTCCCCTGAATACGAAAATCATGTTTTTAGCAAATGGTCTGCGTGTGTGTGCGTCTGTGTGTGTGATGTCTGTTATCAGCATATCTCAAAAACAAATTATCGCAGAAAGTTCAAACTTGGTATTCTAAATGTGTATCATATAGGGATGCTACAGTAAGCTTTTCGTTAAGATCAAGCAAATGGTTCGTGTACAGGGACAATCAAGAGAATTCTAATACATTACGTCTATGGGGGAAATTGCAGGTAAGTAGAGTTTAACGTCTATAGACTGCACTAAACCAAATGAAACGAATATATATTTTTTGTAATAGAGATAGTTAACTGGGGAAAAAAATTGTGTATGTAGGAGCCTCGCCTCCCCCCCTGGGGGGGAAGTCCCCCCTCGAGGGGAGTAAATTTTCATGATGGGTATCTTTCAAAAGAGCTCACCAATACCTTTAAAACGAATGGTTGAACCATCGATATGCGATAATTTAAAACAAAGTTATCGATTTTTTTTACTTTTAACGAAAAAAAACTTAGAAAAAAAAATCGCATTTTTTTTTTTTTTGAAATATTGAGAATAAAATGGGCTTTTTTTAGATATTTGGTGTTATACTACTTCTCTAATGTGGAAATCGTCTGCATTATCATAAAAGATATATATTTTTTAAATTATAATATTAATAAATTATTTTTTTAAAAACAGAATTATTTTTTAATAACCAAATTAAATTCTATATAAATGTAGGTGCATTAATGAAACGGGGGGCGGCAGTCCCCCCTCACACAGAACTAATTATCATATAAAACTCTTCAGAAGCCTAATCTGAATTGTTTAACGCAGGTTTACATAACAGTACTCGTTATCTTACCTTTTAATCTGCAACCTGTATTTATAGTATTAAATTTCAGGGTAAGAGAAAGTCGTGTGGGTGACACACCAGATTATTTAATATGTTTTTGTGGGGGAGGGGAGATTAATGTTATCTTAGCCTACATTAATGGATTTTTCCGGTATAACGTTTTAATGAATAAAATGTGAAACTGTAAAATGTGAAACTTGGGTGCAAAACGGAAAAAAACGAGCTTTATCTAAATGCACAATCTTTTTTTTTTTTTTTTTTTTTTTCAAAGGGGGAGGGGGCAAGTTAATTATAATCTGCCCCCAGTATATTTTTTCCATAATAAATTTTTTATGAGTAGGGCGCAAAATATGAAACTTGAGTGAAAAACATCGCAAAACAAGCTCTATCTAATCACATATTCCCTTTCGAATATGCTACTACCGGAGGCGGGACAAGTTGATGTTCACTTACCCCCACCCTCCGGCCCGTGTACGTTGCAAAAGGCGAAACTTTGTGGATAAATGATTAAAAATGAGCTCTATGGAATCACATGTTCCATTTAAATTTCTTTCCATGGCTGGCCTAGTTAATGTTAACTTAGCTCTCCCCTTCCAGTATGTTTTTCCTTATTAACTTTTTCTAAATAGGATATAAAATGTGAAATTTGAGTGCATTTAATGTTACTTCCCTCCCTCCATTTGTTTTGTTTCTGTAACTTTTTCCGTTTAGAGTGCAAAACAAGGAAGTAAAAAGCAATGTATTTTTTTCAATATTGGGGACCTAAGTGAAAAGACATCATTGTTATCGTTTATTATTATCATTATCATTTTTTATGCATTATTACTTTTTCACTTTTGGGACTTTTATTTACTGGATTACATTTTATTTTCGTTTTATCCAATTTCAAGTATGTGTTAGTATTTTTACCGAAACTAAATTCAAAAACTGGCGTACAATCAATAGAAAGAAATTAAAACTTCTTCACACACCATAAATTTTAAGAAAGCACAACCAATTTCAAAAAGACGTAGCCTTTCTTCATCAGGTGCAAAAAAACACGTGCTACTGCCTTGGAGGCAAAAGGCAGGAGGCATTCTTTCTATTGTTAGTATTTTTAGTCATTTTTCTGTTACGTATAATTCAGTCTATAATAGTAAACAAATGTGTTTGCCTATCGGTCGGTCAATGACTGGCCGCAGTATTACAACAATTTGCATGAAAATTCGTTTTGTCTCACTACAATGCACTTTGAAGTCCGATTTTTTAATTAATTAAAATGTAAATTTTCACATCGATTCCTTTGCTAGTTGCTGGCAGTCACCTGCCTGCCTCCTCAAAGCAGCAGAGGAGAGTATCGTAGACAATTTGGTGCCTATTAAAATAGATTATCTGTCAATCCAGGTTAGTATCAGGGATAATACATTTTTTTTTTTTTTTTTTTTATGTATTAGCCTGCAATTAACACGTATTCTTTAACCACATTTCTTGCGACCATGGAAGCCTCTGCGCAAGTGCGGATTGAACGAGTCCAGTGTTAAAATAGGGGTGACTGAGAGAAAACAAGCGATAAGGGAAAACAGAATAACTGGATGTTTGTCAAAAAACTATCTCTCGGCCAATTTTGCATCCCTCAAAATTTTTGGACTCGGCCTCACTGCTAGTCGTAGGAAACGTGGTCGCACTATAGTTGTGATTAGCAAAATATTTATCTGATATTATTCAAGAATTTGGAAATAATTTTCTGATGCATATTTTACATTTTTTTTCCTAACATTAAGTAAATTTAGTTTTGCGATTGAATTTTATTTTTCATATAGAAAGAACCATGAGAGTAGAGTAAAAATTTATTACAGTAAAAACGTGAAAGTAAAATCGTGTATCACTGATAGATTATGAAACAGTTTTCCATTTTACGCAATATAGTTATAATAAAACTGTGTCAGAGTATTGTTAGATAGAATTTTATAATAATTTTAAAATGTGGACGGGATAACTCACACATCACATATAAATTATAAATCACTTTCCAATTTACTCTCTACAGTTAAAATAAAACTGAGTCAGAAATTGGTTGTATAAAAGTAAAAGTAGGTCCTGGACTCGCTCTACTATATATATTTTTAATGCCTATATAATGTACAGTGCGCACGAAACGTACCCGGGAAAGATGCTACACAAGGAAGTAAGGACGCGAACGAACGAAAGTTTATATGCAAATTCGTTTCTATATATCGAGAACTAACAGAAATATTTCAATTTTTTTTTTCTATATTATTCATTTATAAAATGATTCGTTCAAATATAGTGACCAGCAAATTTGAAAAAGATCGCTAGTTAAATTTTTTTTTAATATCTTTATTCCTTTAAGGCATTTTTATTCTTTTTAAGAAATAGAAATATTTTAGAAAAGAAATCACTCTTTTTTATCAAAAATGTCAATTTTTAACCATTCGGTTCATAAATTTTGTATATAAATGAACTTCTTTGGATATGAAATATGATTGTAAACAAAATTTGAAAGATATCTTTATGCCATTGTTTTATATGTTTAATAATAATAATAATAATAATAAAGTCATTTTTTGCTTTCTGATACCAAAATTCTAAAGACAGACATGCGTTCCTCTTCATAAGTCATATCTTTATTAGCAAATATTTTGGAATTTAAAAGAAATGCATTTAAAAATTAATAATATTTAAAACAAAAGGCGATATTATTAAAAAAAAATCAATAAAGTATTTTGATGATAAGCCATGATTATTAAACAATTCTAATCAAATAAATCTAGAACTATTCCTACATAATATGCAAACAATGGCAATCATTCTCAAAGATATTCGGTAAATTACATTCTTGGTTAATATTTGCACTGAATAAGATACAATGGAGAGAAGAAATAATAAGAATTAATTCATCATACAAGTAGAAATTCCAATTTATGGAAATCATTCTTTTGCCCAGCTTCTAATTAATTCTACTGACGCCCCGCATAACCATAATAAATTCAAGAATTCAAAATCTGTCTCATTGTGTTGCATTCAAAAATGTATTTGCTTTGGGTTAATTTAATTTTGTCATTAATTAGAATTCCACTGAAACACGTCGCACAAGTACTGGAATAGGGAGGGAAGAAGGAAATACGTGAATTTAAATTAGCCGAATGTTTGTTAGCATTTAATAAATATACATATATTTTTACAAATATAATTTAATGAAAGGTGAGGATGTTATTTTTTCAGATATGGTAAACTATAGAAAAAGATCATATTTAATTTAATGTAACAATATTAACTGGCATATTTTCTGAAAGTGTAAATTTTAAAGGAAATTTTAAAGAATGTTATTATTAAAATATAAGTATATAAAAAATATCCGAAACCTCTTAGGAATAATAACATTTCATAACATGATTTTAAATCTTGTTCTGTACATGAAAAGAAATTATATATTATACATTTTGCATATTATTATTATTATTATTATTATTATTATTATTATTAAAGATATTATAAGTAATATTATGAAAGTATTACAGGTTTTTATAAGGTGTTAAAAGTTGCAAGTTAAAAAACTAATAATGATAACTTTTCAGAAAAAATTTGTTATTTTTATCTTATATTTCAAAATCTAATAAAAAGCTACAATTTAATTTAAGTAGTTTCATTATTAACAAATTTATATTTTACGAGTGTACGAAAGCTGTGATAAAGATATAATGTTATTACATGTAGAAAAAGAGAACTAGATTAAGTAAAACTTATTATTATTATTATTATTATTATTACTTTAACTCTTTGCCATGGCTATCATATGTGATAGCCAGTGATGTTTCCGTTGGGAGCACTGGCTACCAGACATAATAGCCAGTTTTTCAACACTTCAGTCCTTAACTATAAAAATCTGATCAGTCACATGGAAATCGTTCTGGAGTTTGATTGTTGGAGGATGAAAATCTCCCCATGTATTGCAAATTGAATCAGATTGAAAAATAATTTTTTTATATATAATTTTATTTTGAAAAAAATGCAAATTACACAAAAGAATTTTCTGGCACCGTGGTTAACATTTGCAATTTTGGCTTGGAAGTCAAAGCGTTAAATGGTAAAAGTGAAACTAGAACATATAAATCACAAAGTAAAAAATTCAAGCAATAATTAGATTATACTTGTTTTAATTGTCATAATGTGAATAAAATAAAACTTCGTAACGGACATTCGTAAAATTTTCTTACAAACTTATCTGTTAATCGAACACACACACACACACACATATATATATATATATATATATATATATATATATATATATATATATATATATATATATATATATATATTGTAATTATTTTTATTTATAACAGAAGGTAATTTCAAATGAAATAGAAAAAAAACTACACGAGCAGTTACATTAATATTCTTTAATCACATTTCTTGCGACCATGGAAGCCTCTGCGCAAGTGCGGATTGAACGAGTCCGGTGTTAAAATAGGGGGGACTGAGAGAAAACAAGTGATAAGGGAACTCAGAATAACTGGATGTTTGCCAAATAACTATCTCTCGGCCAGTTTTGCATCCCTCAAAACTTTTGGACTCGGCCTCACTGCTAGTCGTAGGAAATGTGGTCGCACTACAACTGTGTTGCTGTTACATTATTCTGACAACAATATATAAACATAACTTTGGAAATCAAATTTTTAGAAATCAAAAAAAGTAAAATAAAATAAAAAAGTCAACACATAATATGATACAATGTAAGATTTTTATTTTACTTCGTAACATATTTATTTTAGAAAATATACCTACGTCAAGTGAAAAAATATAACGGATTTACAGTATATTCCAAACAGAAAATATTTATCTCGTGTTTTTCAACCATTTAATGCATAGAACTATTAGTGTATCATCAAAATTTCTTCTTATAATACTCTAGAAACATTTTTAAACCTTTTCTGATACTAATATAAGTTATGTTATTTTATAACGAAAAAGGGATGAAAAATAATTTTCCACAATCTAAAATATAAAAGAAAGAAAGAAATATTTCTAGAAATTATATTTTAATGATGAATGAACAATGAATAATGAATTATATTTCTAAAGTAATTCATTATTTCAAACTTCTTATACATATTTATTATAATTACAAATTATTTCTCTAAAGTAATGGCAAAGAAATGGTTTAAATATTCATATTGTTAAAGTTTACAATTTTTCTCATTTTGAAACATATGCCTTGCAAAAAGAGTTGGTCAAATTTGACTCCTAAAAAAAGATAATTAATGATATTTTTCCTTGAAATGATCCATTTTATAGACGATTGCGTTCTTTAAACTTTTTGATATATATATATATATATATATATATAACTATTTGTTTATTCATTTATATAAACTGAGGGGGGTTTTTTATTTACTTTTTTATCAGTTTTCATATTTAGGCACTTAAAAAAGAAATGTTTAATCTTAGCTGAATAAACTCAAAAAAAAAAAAAAAAAAAAAAAAAAAAATCAAAATACAATATATGTTATCTAACTTAATCTTTTTAAATTAAATAAATGACATAAACATTTTTTATACCTGTGTGTTTTCTTTTTTAAAACTTCATAAAAAGTAAATGAGTATTTATGTCATCAGTTATTTCCTTTCTTTTTTTTTTTTTTTTTTTTTTTTTTTTTTTTGTTTGTTTCTTAAAATAAACTTAGACTGCCATAAATCATAGAATAGGCTTTTAACATTCAGTAGAGGTATCCCCTTTTGAAAATTAAATTGTAGGCCGTATATAAGCAGTGATGAAATGGATATTGTATGGTCTATAAGTGCTAATTTTTAAATAAATTCTAATTACATACTATTAAATTATTAAGGAAACTGGGCCATATATTTTTCTTTCGCAGATCACCAATTAAGTAATGCAAACGGATAATTTCACTTTCTAAATCTCTCAAACTTCATGTGGATACCAGCTTAAAATTACTTTTTAAAAAATGTTGATGGAAGAAAGACGGTTGTAACTTGTAACTAAAGTTAAGGTATTAGGCTGGACTATTAATTAAATTATGGAATCAAAGGAATGAGAAATGATCTTGCTTCGAACTACAATTATGCTCTTATTTCATTAAAAAAAAAAAAAAAAAAAAAAAAAAAAAACGATTTTAGCTATCATATCTTTAACAATGCGATCTATTGTTGATTAATATGAGTTTCATTTATTTATTGTTTAAGGTATTAAATTCACTTTATAGATAATCCAGCCGTTTTCTGTTTTGAATATTTTAAGTGGAATATTTCAGTTATTAATCCTTTTCGTCATTCTAACGTATTTTTGGTATAAATTAGCTTTTCGATATAATTATTTAAATCTAGATAAAAGAAGGGTGTCCTGTCGAAGCTAATATGTTAAGTGAATATGTAAAGAAATTTTTTTTAGATTATATATTACGTACCTATTATATCTTTTTACTTTCTCTTACCCATAAGGTAGAGAAAGTATTGTTTTTGGGTCAAATTTTCGAACGCGATATTTTGTTATACTTACACGTTTTGAGGTCCCCTGAATACGAAAATCAGGTTTTTAGCAAATGGTCTGTGTGTATGTCTGTGTGTCTGTGTGTGTGTGTCTCTCTGTTATCAGCATATCTCAAAAACAAATTATGGCAGAAAGTTCAAACTTGGTATTCTAAATGTGTATCATATAGGGATGCTACAGTAAGCTTTTCGTTAAGATCAAGCAAATGGTTCGTGTACAGGGACAATCAAGAGAATTCTAATACATTACGTCTGTTGGAGAAATTGAAGGTAAGTAGAGTGTAACGTCTACAGACTGCACTAAACCAAATGAAACGAATATATATTTTTTGCAATAGAGATAGTTAACTGGGAAAAAAATTTTGTGTATGTAGGAACCTCGCCTCCCCCCCTGGGGGGGAAGTCCCCCATCGAGGGGAGAAAATTTTCATGATGGGTATCATTCAAAAGAGCTCGCCAATACCTTTAAAACGAGTGGTTGAACTATAAATCTGTGATAATTTAAAACAAAGTTATAGATTTTTTTTTTACTTTTAGCGAAAAAAAACTTTGAAAAACAAAAATCTTTTTTTTTTTTTAAATATTGAGAGTAAAATCAACTTTTTTTTGGATATTTAGTGTTACACTACTTCTCTAATATGGAAATCGTCTCATTATCATAAAAGATAATTTTTTTAAATAATAATTTTAATAAATTATTTTTAAAAAACAGAATTAATTTTTAATAACCGAATAAAATTCTATATAAATGTAGGTGCATTAATGAAACGGGGGGTTGAGGGGCGCGGTAGCCCCCCTCACATAGAACTAATTATCGTATAAAACTATTCTGAAGCCTAATTTGAATTGTTTAGCTTAGGTTTACATGACAGTTCTCGTTATCTTACCTCTTAATCTGCAACCTGTATTTATAGTATTAAATTTAAGGGTAAGAGAAAGTCGTGTGAGCGACACACCAGATTATTTATTCACTTAAGCACATCATTATCACAGCTAATTGTATATTGAACTGAGTTAGAAATTTTTGGTTAAATATTCTAAATTTCGTAAATAAATTACAAATAAAACTCCATGTCATTTCAAACATGTGTGTTAATTTTTACATATCTACGTACATTATTCCGTGAATTATTGAATTGTCAAATGTTAAGGGTACATACGACTCTTAGAACTTCAAAAAACATCGATTTAATTATAGTCTTTTTTTTAAGTAAATTATTGTTAACTAATCTTCATTGGGCATGTCTAATTGTTACCTATAAGCTTATTAGGCATTTTGGAATATAATTTAAATTCTGTGGTGAATTATTTAATAATTTATGTGTTAATAATAAATGTGTTTTTTTCCCCTTGCGCGCAGGATATCTCTGAAATTATTTAATATATATATATATTTTTTTAATTTTCACAGATTATGCAACACATCAGTTCCTTCAAACTAAACCTAAATTAGTTCAAATTTAGGCTAAGAATATATATATTTTTAAAAGTTTAAAGAACATTTATTTTTTAATAGAATATGAAGTATCACCTGCATGAAAAATAGGGGGATACAAATGTAGGTTCAGTTTGAAGGATCTGATATGTTACATAATCTGTGAAAATTTCAAGAAATTTTTTTAAATAGTTTCAGAGATATCCTGCGCGTAAGGTGTCAAAAACACATTTATTATTAACACATAAATTATTGAATAATTCACCACACAATTTAAATTATATTCCAAAATACATAATACACTTATAGGTAACAATTAGACATGCCCAATGAAGCTTAGTTAAAAATAATTTACTTTTTTAAAAAAGACTATAATTAAATCGATGTTTTTTGAAGTTCTAAGGGTCGTATGTCCCCTTAAAGGACTTTTGGACAACCCGATATATATACAAAAAATATTCAAAGATAACAGCGTAATTATTTTAGAATTTTATTTGTCTAATTGCTGTTAGAAAAAATATTGAGTCATAGCTTCTCTGAAAAAGAAAAATGTTCGGAATATTTTATTAAAATATATACCTTCTGTTTACCTCTCTCGCCTGTGTGACTGCATGACTCTGCCATTAATAGATATGGGAAAGTTCACCAATATTTCGATCAGTAATTATCCAAGCTTTCCACCAAATGTGTTTTAGATTCTACTTTGACTTTGGCAACAGATTAAAAACAATTTGTGTATATACTATATCATTTCAATTGTACTGATATTTTGACTACTTGCTAGCCATACATTTTGAAAGACATTTTTTCAGAGGAAAATGTTTAATTTCCGAAACCTATGACACAAAGTAATATCTTCCTTTATAGAGCTTTACTATCTAAAGCTTAATCTTCTAAACAAGAGAAAGGATTTTTCTTTTTAATTGAAATATATTTATGAGAATACATATTTCCCTTTATCATATTTCTTTGCAGCTCCAAATTATAAGTGAATCAGGAAACTTAACATGCAAATTGGGACAATTTTTATTCTCACTTTCATTTTGCAACCTCCAAACGATTTTTTTTTTAACCAATTAAATATTTTTATTTATAGCTAAACTTCAAATTAGTCCATTCATCAATAGACCGGTTTCGCAATCTTTCTTGTCCTGATGCAATCTGTTTGTTTGGTGGTGTAGGTATTAAGACCAATTGACTATATTATGACACTAAGAAATTATGTCACTAACATCTAGAATCTTGAATGTGGCTCTACTAGAAATAGTTCCATGCCATCCTTATAAATTCTAGTTCCCTTTGTTAGCGAGTTCTAAAATCCCCAATTAGAATTCTAGAGCGTTTTCCTATATTATCGTGAACATTCCCACCTAAAAGTCTCTGTCAATAAATGTGAAAACAAAAGACGAGAGTTTTAGTAACTATAAATTGGTTTAATTACCCAATTCTAGAAAATCAAGCGAGAATTTCTCGCAAAACAAAGAATGCATAATATTCTTAATATTCGTAATATTGCTTCACCATCTAGAAAAGTGTAAACTAGAAATTCTTGATCATTTCATTTAACCAGGTTATTTGTTTACCTTATATGCATAACTGGGAAAACTATATTTCTAGTTTAAAGATTCAGAAAATGACTACTTATTCCTTCTAGATGAAAGCGGTATATATATTTTTTTTTCTCAGTGTAGGCCTGGGTTGAGTGCCCTACGTTGGGGTTCTTTCTAAAGGGTCCTAGTGCGTATTTATACGAATTTTGTATGAAATCACGGGGGACTTTAAACGGTTACGCCAAGGAGTACAACCTGTGTTCGAAATTGTCACTTCTCGTCCATCAACTTCGAGAACAGAAACTCTGGGCCACTGGTGAGGTATGTGTTTGTTTGAGAGCTTGGCTTTTGTCTTAGCTTTGCGATAACGATACAAGCTTCATTTAATTTATTGCGTGAAGTTTTGCTTGACACCTTGGTCTTGGAATATTCTTCCATTCAATATTCATAACATTAGAAGTTTTTATCTTACTTTCTTGCATCTTTTTAATAGAGTGCGATTTTTACTCCCTGATACTGATCGCGGTCTGCCAGAACGTAGGTAGTTTTTGATACTTTTAAATTTATTGAACTTTTGAGAAATTTTCGACACATAGACTGGGAGCAAGAAAATGTTTACGGTTCATTTGCGATTTCTGTTCTTCTATCCTCTTGTTAATTGGCTATAGGAAGCCTCTCTACCTTTCAGTTTAAATGCTCTCACTGGGGAAATATTATCCAACTAGCAAACCCGTGCGAAATATTCGCATTTTACTTTTTTTTCTTATTTACCTTTAAAATTTGAAACTCATAAATGTTATACAAATTTCACCATCTAATTAAAACTTTAATTTACCAGAAGCCAAATTACTAATAAAACCAAATTAATATTGTAGAATAATGAAACCAAAATCATTCAAAGAAAGCTTTCCAAATAAAATTCATGGTTCACGACACGACCCAATTTTCATACTTACACAGGCAGTACAGTTTTAATATAGGACTCTCACGACGCCTTTTAAATTTTTGTCGTCACGTTGGCGATGACTTTTTATTAATTTTGGTATATATATATTTTTTTTAATAAATAAAAAAATTAAATTAAAATAAAATAATTCCTATTTTGATTATATTTTTTATGATTGTGTTTCTTAGTCAATTTATGACACAAAAGTTCATATTCTGTATAGATTTTTAAAATACTGCTAGGTTTAAAATTACGCTTGCAAAGATTCTGAAGAAACAACTGTTAAAAATACGTTTATTTTTTTTTTTTTTTTTCGTAAAATAATCTCATTAGACAAATGTCGTCATTTTTTCTTATTAATCCATTGAACTAAGTCCGCGTGCTTAAATATTGTTCATGTATAAATATTAATTTTTATCCTCGCGTATCGTATCGTTTCAACAAAAAAATAATTGAAACTGGTCCACGTTAGAGAAATATTATATAGATTGTTTAAAATAAACAAACAAAAAAAGAATAACATTATATGTTTATACTCACGTTAAGAGGAAATGAGCAAAATTATTACGCATTAGTTAGAGGATTTTTAAACAGAAAAATTTTAACTAACAAGCTAGTGATTCAAAACCTCTTTCCTTGAAAAAACGTGGTTCTGAACTACTTTGCTGCTCAAGTCTTAGATAAAAGTCATAAATTTTTATTCAGTGATTGTTTTTTAAATTTATATATATTGTGCTAAGTTTGTGTTCCTTCATTTAAAAGAAAAACATTGGGTATTTTTACATACAATTAAAATGTATATATTTCTTGCTAGCTGCCGTATACAGAGTACTGATTCCGCACTTTTTGTCCGGAGTAATAATAATAATACACATTTAATATCAAATTTTTTAATTGATGAAGGAATTTTTTTCTTCTAATTCGTAAAAGAATAATGTCATACTTCTGAATTATTAAATTTCACAATTTAATGAGTAAATTTAATTTATATTTTTCTGAATTACTTTTTCGTATATCTGTTAAATTTTAAGAATTTTTCTAGACATTAAAATTTAGTTAAAAATAATTAAAATACATTTGAAAATATTGTTTTAAATTATAATAATAAAACTATTTATTTTTTAGATCTAAGGTTTAGATCTTATTTTTTAGATTAGATTACTATGTTTGGTGACAAATATTAACTTTTTTCTTACAAAATAATTCTAATCAACTTAATAAATGAAACATTCTGCAACATTACAACTTAGCATTTTCTCTTCTGCATTTCAGAATGAATTGGATTAGCATCTGGGTATCCTGTAAGAATCTGATGAAGTATTAATTAGCGATTAACTGATCGTCTTAAGATAAACAATTTCGTGTTACTGCTGTTTTATGAACTGCCTGTGTAAAAAAAGAAATATCATAAAAATGAATGCCTGTTTCAACACCAGTACGCTTCTTCTAAAGCTTTATTAAATAATAATTTAATTACTCGATTTAAAAAAAAATTAATTTTGCAATTTATCCTCTTTAGGAAGAAAAATAACATTATATATATAATAAAAGTCTGGAAATATTGTTAGATTTTATGTATCTGCATATATTCAGACATAGAAGTTATAGTTAGCTTAGTAAATAGCTACAAAGCGACTGAAATTGTACAGTATTTTTTTCCTTAAGGTTATTACAATATTTTAATACATATATTCTTTTTTTTTTTTTTCATGAAATTTAAATTTAATAATTTTATGTCTTTTCTCAATAAATAATTATGAATTACATATATATACATATATATATATATATATATATATATATATATATATATATATATATATTATGTTACTCTGATAAGAGACAGAGAGAATGATCAAACGCTATAAACTTAACTTCGGTGTTCAGGAAACTTCAAAAAGTGTAAATATAAAAACAAGTGATGAATACTTAGTAAAAAAAAAAAAAAAAAACGCTATTTATCGTATAGTTATGAAAACTTTCAATTTCCGAGCAGTTTTCCTGGACATGATAAAATATTATATTAAAGCACTTCTGCTAATTATATTCAATAAAAAAGGATATTTTCACTTAATTTTTGATAGCCTTGTATATCGTCTAAAAATTACGTACGCATCACATGGTGTAAGTAAATATAATACTTTATTAGTAAAACGCAGTACAACCTAAAATGCATTTCGATCAATTTTCAAGTATTGCCCCACTGTATTTTAGTTCTTTTGTGTAGCGCTCTAAAAGAAAGTTGAATGATTTTCACATTATATTTTAATAAAAGTCTGCTTTTACGCATATAAATATATATATATATATATATATATTCATTTCGTTTGGTTTAGAACAGCCTATAGATGTTAAACTCTACTTACCTTCAATATCTCCGGAGACGTGTGTTTGAATTCTCTTGAATTGCCCTGTACACGAAGCTTTTGCTTGATATTAATGAAAATTTTAGTGTGGTACCCCTATATGATACAAATTTAGGATACCGAGATTGTACTTTCTGCTACTATTTGTTTTTGAGATATGCTGATAACTCAGGGAGAGAGAAAGAGAGAGAGAGATAGATACACACGCACAGACCAACCGCTTAAAACATTGTTTTCGTATCCAGGAGACCTTAAAACGTGTAAATATCACAAAAACTCAATTTCGAAAATTTGACCCAAAAAAAACAATACTTTCTCTATCATACATATATTCTTCGACCACATTTCATGAAACCATGGAAGCCTCTGCGCAAGCGCCAATTCAACGAGTCCACTGTTAAAATAGGGGTGACAGTCATCCGGCTCATAGAAAATGAATGATAACAGAGCTCGAATTATTGGATGTTTTCCACATCACAACCAGCTGGACAAGCCGGCATCCCTCCAACATTTTGGACGCGTCGTCGCTGGTAGTTTTAGGAAACGTGGCTGCACTGTAGATAAGAGAAAATTAAAAATTAAAATTCGGATAATCAGAACGAGGTATATTGGCGATGAAAATAACTGGGTTACGTTAAACTAAAGTGTTAACAACATGATTTTTTTAAGGGTGGTAACTGAGGGTTATTATTCTTGAAAGAATTGGTATAATATATTATCTCATTCATAATGTGGTAAAAATATCAGAAACCATTTTTAAATATTTACATAAACAAATTTAACTAGATAAACATGTTTTATATCATTTATTACATCCACTCGTCTGCAAAATTATTAAGTACATTTAAATGCGTACTTTTAAATTTATAAAATGAAGCAGAAGATTTATAATTATAAAATTTTCACTATACAACAAATATATAAAATAGTAATTGACAGATTAAAGTGAATAAAAAAAATGCTATCCTTGAAACTTAATGCCTCAAAATACGATGTTTCGTTTAATATAATACATATAAAATATCTTTTTTTATTCCAAATATGCTAAATTTATTGAAATCATGGTTTTATAAAATTACTATTTAGAATTTTAAAAATGTATTTACTAAAATGAAGCATAATTAGCATAATATGCAATTTAAAAATTTAAGGAAATAATTTCAGATAATAACAAGTTATTAAAACGCCATTTTAGACGCAAAGATTAATGAGTTTCAGTTCCAACTTGTAATTAAAAGTATTTAAAAGTATAGCATCGCGAAATATTCAGCATGTGACAAACGGATAATTACGAATTTCTGAGAGCGAAAGAGACGATGAGAAATATGATTTCCCGAATTGCATACTCGACATGAAGTGGCGATATTAATAGATATGATATTAAGTAAGGGTATTTTATGCAGTTCCGTAAACTCTGCTGTCTATTACAAAATTTTAAGTAAAGATATTATTTCTTTATAAACATTTTAATAAACTAATATTTTACGCTTGTTTAATAAACAAATAATTCAGAGAAAGTTAATATAAAATTAATTAAATAAATAAAATCTATTGTGGTAATAAATATGATAGAGTTATGATCCCCCCCCCCCCCCCCCCGCTTACATCAGGGTTTCTACGGCCCTGACTTTTTCCAAAGACTTTTGCACCAGTATTATCAAAAATAAATATCTTCGAAAATGTACAGGCTTATGCTATGACAAGTTTTGCTACACAAAATTAGTGTAGTACAAATTCTAAGTGGTGGGAACCCTGTATAAATATATTAAAATTTCTGTTTCCTCTTTCTAGTTTCTCTTCATTAAAAGTACTATCTATGTGTTTTGAAAAATATTATTACATATTTTTCATTTGAAATATTTTTTTATACAGTATATTTAACTATATATATATTGTATAGATATTAATTTTATTTATTTTATTTTTTTTTTTTTTTTATTTTTTTTTTTTTTTTTGTGGATGGGAGCGGGAATACACTAATGAAAATTATTAATAATTTGTTTGTATTTAAAAAATATGCATTTATTTCTCTCCATTTGTCCAGAAAATAAAAATAATTCATTATACAGACTTCTTCTGTAGTTATATATTTAATAAAAATTAGCAAAAAAAATTTTTTCAAGCTTATAGCAGGACTGTTACAGGCAACTTATATATATATATATATATATTCTTTTCGTACCACTATTTCCAGACATTAAAATTTATAATATACTTTCGCAGATAAATATGCACTTTGCCCACATAAATTTATTATATATTTTATTTTATTAAAATAATAGTAAGAAAATAGTAAAAATAAAAGGTCGTGTCTGGTGGAGCCCTGCATATAAGTGATCTATTCGCATTTTCCTTTATATATTATATTTGTATATTTCGTTGATATTCATACAGATTATGTAAAGAATTTTGTTATTCTTAAAAAGTGCATTTTACGTAGATATCAATTTAAGTAAGAGGAAATATCGTTCTAATTGTTAATCACCAAGAAACTAATGAAAATTAATTATTCGAGAATATCCTTTTAATTGTTATAACAAGATATTAAATTGTTTAACAAATATAAACAGAAAAATCTGCACTTTATTTCAATTTATCATTAATAAAATAAATACTTGTGTATTTAAATTTTACCTAACCCTTAAAATTTTCTATAAAAATCAGGAAATTTTACTGTTGTTAAAAGTAGGCTGATTTATAACCAATTTTTATAATTTTATAAAATAGAATTGTTTGGAACTTTTTATCATAAACATTATTATTATTATTATTTTAATTTCCTTGTATAACGTCCTGTATTTTTACCATGTTTTTATTAACTTCGATTCTTGTTTGTTTATTTGTTTGTGTGTTTGTGTGTTTGTCAGGGACAAATCTTGCAGTCGATTTTTAACCTACTTCCCGACTAGCTAGATATTTGAAATTTTCAGGACAGCTCACAACACGGTGACAATACATTTTTCTAATAATTTTAGTCAACTATTTCAAGTCCAGCTGCCTTCGGCAGCGCTTATATGATTCGACAGAAAATTTATTTAACTAACTTCCCGACTAGCTAGACATTTGAAACTTTCAGAATAGTTCAGAACACGGTGAAAATGCATTTTCTTAATACCTTTAGCCAAGTGTTTCGGGTTCCTGCTGCCTTCGGCAGCGTTATCAGTACTAAGCTTGCAATCGATTTTACACTAACTTTCCGACTATCTGGACATTTGAAACTTTTAGGACAGCTCATAACACGGTGACAATGCATTTTTCTAATAATTTTAGTCAACTATTTCATGTCCCGCTGCTCTCGGCAGCGCTAATATTATTCAACAGAACATTTATTTAACTAACTTCTCGACTAGCTAGACATTTGAAATTTTCAGAATAGTTCAGAACACGGTGAAAATGCATTTTTTTAATACTTTTAGCCAACTGTTTCGGGTTCCTGCTGCCTTCGGCAGCGTTATCAGTACTAAGCTTGCAATCGATTTTTCACTAACTTTCCGACTATCTGGACATTTGAAACTTTTAGGACAGCTCATAACACGGTGACAATACATTTTTCTAATAATTTTAGTCAACTATTTCAGGTCCCACTGCCTTCGGCAGCGCTTATATTATTCGAAAGAAAATTTATTTAACTAACTTCCCGACTAGCTAGACATTTGAAACTTTCAGAATAGTTCAAACCACGGTGAAAATGCATTTTTTTAAATACCTTTAGCCAACTGTTTCGGGTTCCTGCTGCCTTTGGCAGCGTTACCAGTAAAAAGCTTGTAATCGATTTTTCACTAACTTCCCGACTGGCTAGATATTTGAAACTTTCAGGATAGCTCAGAATACGGTGGCAATACATTTTTTTAATACTTTTAGTCAACTGTTTCAGGTCCCTACTGCCTTCGGCAGCGTTCATATGATTCAACCGAAAATTTATTTAACTAACTTCCCGAGTAGCTAGACATTTGAAACTTCTTTCGGAATAGTTCAGAATACGGTGAAAATGCTTTTTAAAAATATTTTTATCCAATTGCTTCGGGACCCTGCTGCCTTCGGCAGCGTTTCCAGTACAAATATTGCAATCAACTTTTAACTAACTTCCCGGCTAGATAGCCATTTGAAACTTTTATAATAGCTCAAAAGACGATAGCGAGGAATTTTTTTAATACTTTTATCTAATTACTGGAGTTCCGGCTGCCTTCAGTAGCGTTTATATGATTCAACAGAAAATTTAAAAACATGGTTTATAAAAAAAAAAATTATCTTATAATTATTTATGAACTAACTTATTTAAACCAAATAAAATAAGAATATGTGTATTTTGTTAAAAACTAAACTTCAAAACAATTAACTTATCATCATCATCATCATCATCTATGTACTCTTAAAACAGACATGTGATAGCAATTTTTTAAATACGTTATTCATATTGTTAATGATTTTGCAAGTTTTTTCTTAAGTTGAAAAAGTTACAATTATATTTCTGTTAAGAGTCAAGTAAAACAAATTACAGGTTTTACAGGCATGCTAACATTTTAATTTATTCGGAAGCACTGTTAGTACCCACCCTTTTTTCGCACTATTTTATTTGTAGTGAAATTTCCACCAATATTTAATTACGATTAAATAAGAAAAAAAAAATATATCATTCAATAATATTGATGTGAAAAGTAGGCAGGTAATAACAATGCTCTAGAATAAATTAAAATGTTAGCATGTCTTGTTCTCTGAATGTCTTGTTTAGGATTCTATAGAGGTAAAAATGTTTTTGTATTTTTAAATAGCCCAAGAAATCATAGTGAAACCCCACCCACTTGAATTATGAGTGAAAACATGAGTAAGAATTTTTTCAATTAAACTTGGTATTCCAAATTACACTCCTCGGCATGCAAATTGCCCCCAACACCATTTTGGAAAATTATTATGTAAAATGGCCTCCTGAATCCGAATATGATGTTCATTTTGTCCTATCACCGATCGTTTTTTAGGGACGGCTCCCTATTTTAATCACTCTTCGGTAATTGTATGGCTATAAATTTGATTTCTAGTTAGGAAAGGATTATTTTAACTGTTAAATATCTTCTGAAGGGCTATAGAGTTGGAAAATTCCAAAACATCAACATTTGCGGTGAGGGGAAAATTTAGGGGGGGGGGGGGGATTTGCCACTGAAATTGTGTATTACATTTCTTATATTTTTTTAATCTATTGTTAATTTTATTTATTAAACGTTATATATATATATATATATAACGTTATATATATATATATATATATATATCAAGTGTTAAATTAATTCTTTTTCATTCTCCAAATCAAATTCATGGCCATAAAATTACCGAACAGTGATAAAAAAATGGGGGGTAGGTGTGGTGTCCCGAGAAAACGGTGGGTGACTGGGCAAAATGGTAGTCATATTCGGTTTCAGGAGATCATTTTACATAATATTTTTTTCAGTGCAATGTTATTTGTATTCCCAACATGGTATTCCAAATTATTAGGTCTACCGGAATGTTCTTGAGTTAATATACAGATATTGGAAATTTATCCTGGATAATATTTAAGATTTTCTTGGGTAACTTTTACGAGGTGATGATTGGTAAAGTATCATATGATATAAATATTGTTAAACATAACTTTCCGGTGTTAATTTATTATTTTAAAAGAACAAATCTCTCCGGTAGGCATAATAATAAGTCAGGGAAGGGATTTGTTCCAATTCGCTTCAAAAATCTATTTGAATTCAGTCCTACTAGTATTTAGTTCTAAACTTAATTTTAAAGCCAGTTATGCTTAAATTCAGACCAGAAAGCCTTGTGAAGCTATTCATTTAAGTAATTTTAGGATAGCATGTGGATAACTTGCTCCTAATAAATCTTCAGAATCACCCTATCGATTTTTAAAAAACACTGTGCTATAATTATGTGATAGATCTAATGTAACATATCTTTTATGATGTTAAAAATTCTTTTGTATTTGTGATTAGCCCGCAAGTACATGGTAAATTAGTACACACTTGAATCATGAGTCAAAATATGAGTAAGAACTTCTTGAATTAAACTTGACGTTTCAAATCATTAAGACAGGGAACAGACATGTTGCAGTTTGCTTCAGAAATCAGCTTGAATACTTCTGCTCTCAGATAAAATTTAAAGCCAGTTATGCTTGAATTAAGATCGTTAGTCCTTGTAAAGAACTTTATTTAAGTCATTAGGTGCGCATGTGGGAAATTTATTTATAATAAATCTTCAGAATCAACCTGGGAATTTTTGCAAAACACTGTGATATAATTCTGTGATATATCTGTTGCGACATATCTGTTATGAAGGTAAAAACTCTTACGTATTTGTGAAGAACCCAAAAGTACACAGTAAAACAATTTGAACTATGTGACAAAACATGAGTAAGAACTTTTTCACTTAAACCTAGCAATTCAATTCAATAAGTCAGGAAATAGACATCTTTCAATTCCCTTCAGAAATCAGCTTGAATCCAGTCTTACTAATATTTAGTTCAGCTCTCAGCTAAAGTTTGAAGCTGGTTATGCTTAAATTCAGAACAAAAACCACTTTGAAGCTTTCTATTTAAATCATTTTAGGTCCGTGTGTTAAAAAATTGTCCCTAAAAAATCTAGAGAATCATTCTAGGAATTTTTATAAAGTACTGTGGTATGATACTGTGTTAAATTTGTTGTCATATAGTTCCTGAAATCGTCGTATTTATTTGTGTAAAAATTTATTTTTAAGAAATTTTCGAAGTCAAAATACTATTTTATGCATATGTATTTATATATAAGTGTCACAATTTCCTTGAAAGGTAATTTTATAGTCTGAAAAAAAAAATTAATAGAAGCACAGCAATAAAATTTTTCAGTGCAATGTAAAACTATCAATGGATTTTATATGAAAAAGTATCATGGTTTTATTATACAACTCTAGAAGTAATACATTGTCTAAAAGAAAAGTACTGTTAAAACAAATACTGAATAAATACTTGAAATTTTCATTATAGGTACACTAATAAAATTATTTCTAAGTTAAATTAAGCTTTAGTGCTATGTTGCTACAAAGAAAATACACTGAAACATCTGAGTATGTTTTAGTAACATAGTAGTTATCAAGCAATAAATTATGAAAGTTTTTTCAGTATACAAATGAAACTATTACAACATAAAAATATCAATTCAGTTTCAGCATTTACCAGTATATGTCAAACGCAGTGTTACCAGATCTAGCGTATCTTTTATTTAATAATCACCAACAATTTTGAGATATGATATTTAATATGCATATTAGGCTATCAGTCTTCGAAGTGATTCAGCAAACGTTACATTTAAAAATTACACTGGTCAACAAAGATTTTGTCCTAGATACGTTGTTGGGTGATCTTAGACGTATTTTTCGTGCTGATTCCGAATCTGGGTTCAGATTTTTTTTTTTTTTTTTATCACATCTATTTTCCCTTAGGGCAACCGGATTAAGTAGGGTTTCAAGGGGTTTTCAGCAAATAAATCGTGAATTAAAATATGTGAAAAAATGGGCACTACTTAGGATTTTCTCGCATGCATCTGGCAAGTCCCTTTTCAGTGTCCAGCAGTAATCTGCTAACATGTTGCTGAACTTTCCTTGGTACCATTTTTTCATGTGTAAAATATCCTGGTGGAAACGCTCTCCGTGTTCATCACTAACAGCGCTTAGGTTTGCTGGAAAAAAGGCCAGGTGTGAGTCGAGGAAATGAATTTTTAAAGACATACTGCAGCCCATTTTTTGGTATTATTTAATTAGATTAGCCACCAGATCACGGTATTTTCAGCCATGATATTTCCTAGAAAATATTTAACTACATTTTTGAATGCATTCCACACACTTTTTTCCGTTGAACCCAATTTCTGTTGAAATTCCGAATCCTTCAGCACTTCCTTAATCTGAGGCCAATTAAAAATTCCTTCCCCCTTGAACCCCCATTTAATCCGGTTGTCCTAAGAAAACTAGACGTGATAGAAAAAATCTGAGACCAGATTTGGAATCAGCACGAAAATTACCTCTAGGATCACCCAAAAACATGTCTAGGACATTTTTTTTTTTTTTTTTTTTTGACCAGTGTTATTGGTGATTATTGAATAAAAAGTCCTCCAGATCTGGCAACACTGGTTAAACATATTGGGAATAGTTGTTTAAATGTACGTTCTATGTTCTTGCATATAATCATGCGCACTAGCAATGGTTTTCGCAGTTAGTAAAAGACGTACAAACTCTGCAGTCAATAATGAAGTATATAAAAGACGAAATCTAAACGTTCAAATAAATTTGATATGGCAACGGTATCCTAAAATTTATGCCTCCTTCCCACTATTATGTATTTTTCAAGGAAATAAATTTAATTGAGATTTATTAAAGTTTCATATATTGAAAATTTGCTTTTATATTTTATTTTAAAAATCTAAAATTTTGCAGCAAATCTGTTTTTTTGGATAATGTTTAACTCTGGGGATCGCAATAAGATGTTTCTGTATTTTTTATTTATTTTTCAAACGAAAGATAATTTAACCATACTTAGTATTCATTGTTATTAAAAAGAATCAAATAAATGATTCTCGAAATATATTTCTGCTTGAATGTTGATAAATCTGAGACATAAATTTCTTGTAATAAAATAAAATATTTGTTAGAAAGCGACACGAACTGAAAACCTCGCAACGATTATTTTGGCTTTGATGCTGCTCTCGTGTATACTTACTTCGTCTAATGCTGTCACATCGACTCGTAACAGTTGTTTCATATATTTGAAATTCATGGTATTTGATTACAAATTTTATTAATTATTATTTTACAACAATAGTTTTTCTGTGCATTTAACAACATATTTTATTTTTAAGTGTTTTTTGCTACCTAATATTCATGTGTGTATATTGCACATATTATAAAATATATTTCTAGACCTTTTATATAAAGGTCGATGAATATAATGTTTGATAGCTGCATTCATTCAATTCTTAATGATAACTTATTTGATTCTGAAAATTAACTGGTAGATTAACTTTGTGCACCATTTTGCATTAATAAATATATTTATTTAGACATATAAATTCAGGTTGCACTCACCGATATAGCCATTTACCATTTTCCAGATTTTTTCTAAAACTCGCCTGAATATTGACTAGAACCCCTTAGTAATATCGCCACGGAATGCGCACCAACCAAACATAAGACTCTCGGTTAATCAATTAACGTTTTCCGCAGTCGCTTAGCAATGACATCTATTTGAATATTAAAAAAAAAAATAGTAATTTCTAGACATCACTTTTCATATTGTTTTACATGAAATTTGTCTTATCAGCATTATAAAATTTTATGTCATAAAACATTATCTCAGGATTTAATAAATGTATTCTAAAAATTATTTTTAACTTTGTCTTACCTAAACCATAGCTGCAAAATTTTCATTTTTTCCGGGAGACCTAATACTAGAAACTTTCTATAACATTTTTTAATTTACTTAATCGTCGAAATTAAATGTCACATATTTGTAATTAACAAAAGTGGTAATAAATCTGGTTAAAAAAAAAAATAATAATTTTTTGCAGCTATGCCTAAACATTTTTAATAATCGTGACATATTTAAAGTGTTATTAATATTTTAGAAAAGAAAGTTTATATATATATATATATATATATATATATATATGCATATAAAAATAATCCATTCATATTAAAAATACTTGAAAAACTTTGAGATAATAATTAGCTACTCAATCAATATTCATCTGTGTTCTACTTATCTCAGGACAAAAGTAAATGTATAAACACAATAAGTTTATTAAAGCTTATTAAAGACAAACTTTTTTTCTGCACGATAACCGCACATAAAAATTTTAGATTTTATGAAAACTACTTTTTAAATATTCTTTTCATCTGAATTAATTCTTATTAAAATGTTAAAGATACATAAACCTATATTTCTTGTTAAAAAAAAAAAAAAAAAAAAAAAAAAAAAATCATCAGTATTAGAAGTGGTAGAAAAAAATCGAATAATAATTTATCATTCTATCAATAAAAGAGAGTATCTTTTACATCTACGTTCCACTTATTGTAGGACAAAAGTAAATTCACAAACACAATAAGTTTATTAAAGGTGATTAAAGCCAGATTTCTTCACTGAAGAATGTCCTCACATAAAAAAGAATCATTATTATTAGCTGATTCTTCTAAGCTTTCATCAAATATTTGCTGTGTAATCTTTCCGGAGATTGCAAGTAACCGATTATGAGGATTAAAACTAAAGCTTGTTGAAGTAATTATTACATTCTGTTGATTCGTAACAAAAGTTCATATCAAATAAAGGATACCTTCAAACAGAGAATATCTGCTATAAAAAGTAATTTTTGATGAAGAGAGACCTTTATCTATCTAACACGATAAAAAAATAAACTGCCTAATTTCATTATTAAAAGGTTCAATATTTGTTTATTTCTAACTTTTTCCTAGTCAGCGCAAATTGGCTAGATGAATAAAAAGATCTAACAGTTATTTGCTAGATTTTTCTTTTTCTTTCTTTCTTTTTTTTTTTTTTTTTAAGTAGATCTTCTTGCTTTAAACAATCCATTTTATTTGCATATCTTAAAATAAATTTCATAATTTTATAATAGATTTATTTTGAATATATGGATTCATTATTGTTTTCTTTTATCATTTAATCAATAATTTGTCGCTTAATATTTAAAGATTGATTAATAGTTATACATATTTCATTCATACACTATATTATACATATTTCATTCACACACTATATACGATTCTACACTATTACCTGGTTCTTTAAGCACCATATTTATTTAGCAGTTTTCTACTTAACTGATCATGGATACAGATTCAGACAGACATATGAAGATTTTAATAATTTATTTCAGAGCAATGATAGTTCCCGCCCCTTTTTTCATGCCGCTTTAATAACAGTGGATCTTTTTCCAATATGCAGAACTGCCAATCTAATCCGGTAAATTGTTAGTACCACCCCTTTTTCTACACCTGTCATTTCTTAGAGGGTTTTTTTTTCTGAATTCCTCGCAAATATATTTGAAGAAAATTTCTTCAAAAATTAAGTGGTGTAGAAAAATGGGCGGTGCTAACAATTTGCCGGATTAGGTTGGCAGCTCTGAATATGTAATTACGTTGAAATGAAAAGAAAGATGAAGAAAAATACCCTCCATAAAAAGTGGTGTGAGAAAAAGGCAATGCTTCGAAATAAATTAAAATGCTCCCATGTCTGCGTAAACATTACAAAACATTACAATATAAATATAGTGGCGGAAGAGCCAGAAAAAAAGTTGAACCGAACCATGTAAAACAGTCATGAAAGAAAAATGTCAATCTATGTTTAATTTTTTGGTGCAATGATGATACAAATATAAATCTCCTCGGAACTATAATTCTATACATAATGGTATTCAATAATTAACCCTTTATGTAACATCATTAAATATCTGTAAGATGCGTAATAAGTCTGCTTGTACTATTTCGATTAAAAAAAAACTTTGAAAGACGATTTTAATAAGTGTTGTTAAACTGCAATTAACTCAAATCATGTCTAAAAATTCCAACAGATGGCGATAGTGTATTCATATCAAAGTTAAATTCAACGCGATAAATAAAGTAGAGGGGTAACCCTGACATGGTCCGACATGAGTCATGTGAAATGAACCACCTATGTGTTGGTTCCCTTGGTAACAGCTTATTTTCAATAAATTTCTATGGCAACGGTTTGGAGATTGCACTTGGCGATAATCGTAACCACCAATGTATTTGTTTACTTATGCAGTTTTATATTTGTTTGCTCTAAATCATTTTAGTTTTTATTTTACTTCTTTTTTATTTCGCGTAGTCGAAATTCAACCGACTAAATATTTATGAATAGTTGATAAATTATTATTTGTGGTTAAATTTAGCTCTTTTAAAAGTTTAATTTTTCTTTATAAATACTTTTAAACTTTGTTGGGAAATGATGAAAAAAAAAAGTATTTTATTATATAATTTAATGTGAAATATGTGAAAAATAATTTAAAAACCAATTTATTTCGGTTATAGGACTGTCCTGCTATCTAATAATAATGATAATAATGATAAGGGCCAAGCATAGCAATCTGTTGTCTCGTATCACGAGATTCATGTTGAACGACGGAAAGCTAATCCTTTACCCATTGAATCAGCTCTCTAATTTATTTATCACATTGGTAAAATTTAAAAAAAAAAAAAAAAAAGATATAAAGGAACGTGGAAGAGGTTTAGTTGCAAGAATACAAAACATAAATCATTTACAAAAGTAATTTCTGAAGAATATGAAGAGCCTTTTTTTTTTTTTTTTTTCCCTAATAACAAAACCAATATTTGTTTTTAAGAATTAAATATAAACTAAAACTTAATCGGTATCATTTTACCTGATGTTGCACATATACAACAAATACATTTGAGTTTCATATATTTAAAACTATTTTTACGATTTTGAAATATTGAATTCGAACATGTTTGAATATTTTTGAATTCCAAGCTCTTTATTTATATAAGAGTAAACAATTGCCGTCATCAAAATGTTACATTTGTCGATAGTTGATAAGTTTTCACTAGAAACATCTAATTTTGGCACTATAAGTTTATCATATATGAGTAATTATGCCCAGAAATGAAATGTAAATTTTTAAATTGGATTTGTTCTTTTTTTAAACACTCTAATCTTTTTTTTTTTTTTTTTTTTTTTTTTTTTTTTTAACTCTTTAAAACATTTTCGAATGATGGATTTCAATAAAATTATTTACAAAGATAAACTTTTACTATTTTAAATGCTATATCATTTTAAATTTTAGACATGAATCCTAATTCAAAAATACAAAGCAAAGAATTTACATCAATGTTAATTAAATTTAATAAATTCCTACGGCTTAAATTGCACTCAATTTTCTCTGCATGCATTGCACTATATTTTAAAGTAATATATATTAATGTCAAACCCAACATCACATATTAAAAGAGAAATTTGTCATTTATATTCACCACGAAGTTATTAAAAAAGTAATGACATTTTACGGCATTAACATCATTATTAGAGAAACGCTACAATAACACCAGATTAAAATCTAAAATCCTCCCATAGAATTATTTCGTCATCATAGTTTTATGCTTAATATGTTAAACTATTAAAATTAATGAAAGTAGTACGTAATATTGCATAGATCAAAAGATTCTGTTTCAGGAAACCAATCAATCAATGTGAAGTTTCCATGAACTGATTTAGACATCAAATGATAATCCATATAAAGCTATACAGTGGTTGTAATTTAGTTCGGTCGACATCTAATTAAACCAAAGTTCCATGAAATGATACCTCTAAATTAAGCAATTAGTTTGCTAAGACCGTATAGGCAGAAATATTTGAAATAAATAAATTTAAGTTAGTCGCGAGTTTTAGAAAAAATATTAGGTCTACCCGAAAGTTTTTCTTCATTTTTAGAATAAAACAAAATAAATAGTTTTTCATGTTTTAAATAAATTTAACTGAATAATTAAATGCCTTCATTATTTATGATTTTTACCAGCGTAATGGCAATTTTACATCCCATTTTTTAAAAAGTGCCTTATCTCTAGAGGCGAAAAATTGAACCAGTGCTTGTCTAATTAATGTCTTCTTAATTATTTTTTTGCCATGCAAAAAAGTTTATAAGGAAAAAAACGAGTAATAATCGGAGGGTGCTAGTTTCGGGGAGTATAGTGGATGTGGGAAATTTTTCCAGCCTAGCTCTGCGAGTTTCTGACGAGTCCCCAAAGCAGCATGTGGGGTGGCATTATCATAAAGCAGTATGACGCCCCTCCTATTAACCAACGCGGTCCTTTTTCTTCCAGTGCTGTTTTTAAATTATCCAATTGTTAAAGTACCTATCCGAATTTAGCTTTTTACTCAGTTTTAACAGCTCAAAATGTATTGGTCCTCGAATGCCCCACAATATAAACAACATTCTCTTACTCAAGCTCAAATTACGTTTAGAAATGGAGGGGGCAGGTTTCTGGATTCACAGTATGCTTTTTACTTACGATGTTTTCATATGTAATCTACTTTTCATCCCCCATGTTATCATCCGGTCCAAGAATGGTTCGTTTTTGTGGCGTGCAAGCAGAAATTTGCATATGATCACTCAATCATTCTAATTCTTCTCACTTAACTCATGTAGCACCCATCTCGAATATTTCTACACCAATCCTAGTTTCCGAAATTGGTGTTCCTAGCTTCCGATTCTAGTTCTCAAATGATCTGTTGAGCAAAATCAAACTTTCCACAATCTCCGATGATGTCAAAAAAATGTTTTGCTCTAACATGATCTTGACAGTATCGTCGTCAATTAAAGATGGTCAATCCGAGTTCTGGCTTATCAGTCACAACAACAGTCACAACAATAGTCACAACATGTGATTTATCAGCTTATTATATTGTGTTCGAAATCACTTGAAATTTTTCGAACCATCTTCTGCAAGTTCTGTCAGAAACTGTACCTTCACCAAACACTTTTAATAAATTTCTATACACTTCTGTAGCATTTCTTCTCTGTTCTACAAAATAGAGTGGCGCGAAGGAACTTTATCTGTAACAATATTAACATAAATCAACTTCATTTTAACTTATTTGCTAGGTCAGAACATATGCATTCAGTGATAAAAAGAGAGAGCCAAATATGCATCAAAAGAATATACGTATGCTTGCTGAAAGTTGTTGTAACAGGCGCAGACAGGACTTTGCGGTACATTTAATATGATCAAGTTTATACTAATTAATTTTTAAATAATTTTTATATGTAATAAAAACAATGCATGATTTCCAATAACATATAGGCTATGCCAAAATTTCCTGTCACATTTTTTAAAAATAAGCAAGCGTATGAGTGTACGGTAAGCACTACAATGCTTTTTATGGTAAAATGTTTTATTTAAACAAACAAAAGTAGTTACAAAGTTTTCCTTCAAATGACCCTTTTTGTCTCTGTGTTAGTTTTTAAAGGTGTTTTTGTAAGATTACTATGGCTATCTGGATAACCAGGCTTAATCCCTAATTATTTTTTCTGTTGTTGTTGCTCATTCTTTTAAATCTAATCAAGGTCATACAAGTCCAAGAGGTCGGGATTCTCAAAAAGTCATAAATGAGAAGAGGCTCAGAAAACTTTTCCTCGGGCAGAATCCCAAGGCAGTTTAGGATGTGAGCAAGACAAGCCTGTTACTGTCCCGAAGAACATTTTGTGCAGAGTTGAAATGTTTTTATCCACTGGAATATGCAAAGCTCCGTATATGTCCACTCATAAAAAACACAGCACGTTTCTCTTTCCCTTGAAACTAACACGGAAGTACTGAAGTAACATCCACAATCATTTTTAATGTACATGTGTAATAAATAGGGTTACCGTTTGGATGTATCATATTTCAAGCTATGCGTACATTTTGAAATATTGACGGTAATTTTCTAAAATAAATAATCTGTGATTACTTGCCTTGGATTATTGAAGGTTTTTCTTGCTGTTTTTAAGGTATGCGTCAACCGTAAGAACCGTCACCGTTTCTCTTTCCCTTGAAACTAACACGGAAGTACTGAAGTAACATCCACAATCATTTTTAATGTACATGTGTATTAAATAGGGTTACCGTTTGGATGTATCATATTTCAAGCTATGCGTACATTTTGAAATATTGACGGTAATTTTCTAAAATAAATAATCTGTGATTGCTTGCTTTGGATTATTGAAGGTTTTTCTTGCTGTTTTTAAGTTATGCGTCAACCGTAAGAAAAATTTGGAACTAATTTTTTATTTTCATAAACACAACTTTTAATCCTAAGAAGCATTGTAGTGTAAATTGTACTCTTGAACCTGAATGTCTTGATTTTATGTTGAAATTAAAATAGTTTTAAGGATTTTTGCCAACTTTGTATAAAATATCTGCATATATTTTAAAAGTGTTTACTTTATAAAAATAATTGTAAATTGAAATTAAATCAAATCGAAGGAAAAAGACATTTAAACTAATGCCAAAACAAATAATTTCTCCAATTATATTGTAAAAGGAAGGAAAAATTTTGAGTTAGTATAATAAAATATTGGAAAAATAGAAACACAGTTTTATGCAAAATTAAATAAAAATTTTACAAATCATTATTAACATGCATATGTTATTTAAAACGTTCAGAAGTTTAGCTTAAAGCCACTAAAATTATTGAATGTAGAATAAAGTATTAAAAACCGAATAAACTACTACGTCAGAAACGCCAAAGAAAAATATTGCAAATGCATACAGCTGTTTCGGTAGCCTAAAGCGTACCGTCTTCAGTGTTCCTTTTTGCACTGAAGACGGTACGCTTTAGGTTACCGAAACAGCTGTATGCATTTGCAATATTTTTCTTTGGCGTTTCTGACGTAGTACTTTATTCGGTTTTTAATATTCCAACGCCAAGTCTCCTGTTATTATAAGAATAAAGTATTATCAAAATCTAAAAATTCTTGAACAAGAAATCAATAAATCATTACAAAAATCCCTTTTCGGCAAGTTTAAAGGCAAAGGTAGACATTAATGTTACAAAAGTAAAGAAATATTACATATGCATTAACGCATATTTAGCCAATGGCTTTGTTCCCACACACTGCGTTATTTACCATGCTATTCTGTTTTCAAGAAATTTAATTTTCAACTAAAAAAGGGTTTTATTCATTCTACTTAAAAATTTAGGCTAGATTTATTGGTCAGTAAATGTTTCAATTTTTTTAAATCCAAGCTCATAATCATTCAACAAATAGAAGCCATAAAGATATACAATTTGGTGACAAAACATGCAGCTTAGCAATGCAATTTGTAATTTGTAATTTGGCGGCAAAATTTGATAGTTCACGGCGAAATTTTTTACATAGCGACGAAATTCGTTATTTGATGAAAAAATTTGGCGAGCTTGGCGATGGAGAATGGCAGCTTTGGCGTCATTATATTTTCTTCCCACGCGAAAACCTCATATCTCTTCACAGACCAATATCTTGTTTCCACAAGATAAAAAGTCAAAGGAAGCTGTATCTTATTACTCTTAATTTCAATCGTAAATTTTAAATTCTTGCTTAAACCAGTGTTCTAAACTATTCACCACAAACGACATTTTTACTAAGACTAACGAATTATTTTAATTTTTTATTTTTAAATGATTAATTAAAGCTGTTACTATGTTTTTTATATTTTCAGTGATCTTTTTTATTATCCTTTACACGTGACGTAAGCATCATATTATAAATTTAAGCAATTAAAGCTATAGGAAAAGTCGGCTTCATCACCATTGACGAAATATCACTTTTAACTTGTAACTTTTAAGCAATGGGCTCTTCCCACCGTCGTCTGCTCAATCACGTGATAGAGGGAAACGAATAATCGAATTCAATTAAATATTGTTCTTAAGAACAAAAGTGTTAATATTTAAAATAAAATAAAATAAAAGTAATATTGTGCATTTGTAAACAGTAAAATAATTGTATTTGTAAATTTAATAATTAAAAAAAAACATTTTATGTGTTTATTTATTTTTACCTATAAGAATCGACTTTTGTATATTGTAGTGTAACTGTAACATTAACTGATCTAGCAATAAATAATAGCTTCTTCTGGAATGTTTATGGATTATAATTTGAAATTTTAAAATGTTTTCCTTTAATTTAATTGAATAAAGGTGTTACAACAAGTTAACTAACTTAGTTACTGGTCTAAATGGAATTACGCAGTACAATATTGCACTGTCACTGATTTAAGTACCAAAAATCAGAGTATTAAACATGTTCTTTATGAAGATCAATACTAAACATAAACTAAATGATGATTGTAAATGTATACGGTAAGCAAAAGATGATGAATAATGATATAAAATGGATTAAAAATGATGATTTATAAAAAATAACACAGATTAAATACGATTGGTCAAAAATAAGAATAGAAAATATGTTATTTCAGCAATCACTATAGATAAACAAGACTTTGTCTGCTATTTGTTTTTCCTCTATCATGTGACCTCTGACGTCAGGTGGGAAGAGCCCATTGAAGCTATCGAAAAGTTTAAATACAAAAATTGTTCTTTAGGGTAAGGCGGTAATTAGCCCGATTTGAAGTTTTTTCTTATTTTCAAAATTGAAGAAATTATGGGCTAATAAAAATTTCCACCCCCTTTGAGCTGGATACCCCATCTACGAAATCGACCGAGATTTTTACTGTCCTGACAACATATCCCAAGCTGGTTAAATTGAAATAAAAATTACCCCAGTTATCGTGTTCACAACTTAGCATGGGAAAAAGTGTTATATATATATTATATATATAAACTTTTGAACGGAGGGTGGTTTTGGATTCTAGGGGTCATGATCGGTGAAGATATGAAGAAATTTTCCAGAAGTCGTGTCATGAGAACCGTTGCAATGGGTTGATTTCTTCTAAGGAATATACCTAAAAACTTTCAAATAATAATTCAAATAATGTCCCGTCGCACCAGTGGTCAGGAGGTTTTTCTCTCAAAGTTAGTACATAGGAAGTGTTGGGTTCGTATCCAGATAGCGCGCCTCAGCCTTGCGGTTCAGAATTTCTGGTGGATTTCTTCTAAATTCACATGTACATGGCTAGTACCTCATAGGATGGCCATTCTTCGGAGGACATTGTACTCAAGAATCGTGCAGTCAAAAGGCCTCCCTACGCATTATATGCAATTGCAGATGTTAGAATGGTCTTTTTCAAATTTTATTTAATTAATTATCCTAAAAATGATAATTTGGTATTAAAAAATTTGTTTATAAAGTTTCTAAATAGTTTCAGTGAAAATAAATGAGATGAGAACCTTATTAAATATATTTCTATATTAATTTATAGCTTTTTGTGTCATTTTAAAACTTAAATTTAGTAACAGCTAAAAATGTTCTGTAATAAATTTATATATATCTTCTCGTAGTTTTTACCCAACTTAACCATCTATATTTATTTATTTGTTTATTTAATTCAAAATAATATATTTTAAGTTTTGTAATTTTATGGATCCTTTGTAAAGTTTAGATACAGCATATAAGATTTTCTCTCTAACTCGAAGAAATATACAAATTTGTCTCATATTAGAATAATATAGTGTACTTGAAACCTTTAATATAGGATGTTATTATATAAGTTCAAAAATAGTCATTTATAAATCATAATAACAGTATAATGATAATATATCATAGCATTAATTCTCATAGAGGATCACAGTAATTAACAACATCAAGATACAAACTGAAAGTCGTAGCATAGTATCGTCATCAAAGTTTTATGCTTAATATGTTAAACTCTTGAAATTAATGAATCTAGTACATAATATCGCATAGATCAAAGAGCCTGGATGATGAAACCAATCAATCAATGCGCAGTTTTCATGAGCTGATTTCGACAATAAATGATAACCTATACAAAGGTATATTACAGCGGTTGTAAATTAGCTTGTTAACATGTAATTAGACTAAACTTTCTGTTAGTTAAACTTTAGGCCTGAAATAATATCTGTAAATTAAACATTTAGACGGATCATACCTTACACTTGAAAATACAGCTAATAAATCTACTAAGACTGTTCTTAAATTTTAAAAGGTTTTTGGAATTATATATTAAAAAGCAATAAATTATATATATACATATATGTATAAAGTGTAACAAGAAAGTTGTTAATGACAAATGATTTATATATTTATGCATATATTTATTTAAGGATTTGTTTCATGTTGTGGAAAAAGCTGTATCAAAAATTAGGTCAGTGTCTGCGTATTATGTTTGAATTAAAATATTTAAAACAAATGTAACGAGAGAAGCTGAAATTTGTTTTTAATTATTGTTATTGAAAAATATGCGTGTTTGGTGTTGGTGATTGGTGTTTGAGAATAAGGCCGATTGACTGTTCTAGGTTCCTAGTCCTGAGGGGGAATGCCTTCCACGGGGGATCTTTCTAAGGGGTCCTAACCCGTATTTACGGAAGCTTCGAAGAAAACCACAGAAAACTCAGAACGGCTAGGCCAACGAGCACAACCTAGGATCGAATATAGTATCTCACGTCTACCAGCTTTGAGCGCAGAAACGCTCGACCGCTGGTGGACCATTGAAAAATATAGAATCAAGTAATGAGTATATTAAAAATGTTTAGCACGGAATATTTAACAATTTTTTAACGGTATTTTATTAACATTAGGATTTATATTATCAAATTTAATAAATACCTTATTTTCTCTGCATACATTGCACTTTCATAGGTGTCAAGTACGGTTTTTCAACACTTTTGAATGAATACTAGAGGGCATGCTGCAAAGCTTACAAAGCTAAAAAGAATTTATAAAGAAGGACATGCTACAAAGCTATAAAGAAACTTCATTCAGGATTTCTAGAAAATGAAAGTTAAAGGAAGTAAGAAAATACTGATCACAAAAGCACAGTTCTAACAACAGAAGCCTTGGACATAAGGTAAAAGTGCTGTGTATGCAGTAAAAATAAGCTATTTATTAAATTTAATTAATATATATGCTAATGTTAATAAAATTTTGTAAAAAAGTATTGTTAAATAATCTCTTCTAAACACTACTAATATACTCATTACACGTATTCTATATTTTGCATTTTTTCGATAACAATAATTGAAATGATTCTCAGGTAGTCTAGTTACATTTGTTTTAAATATTTTAATTAAATCGCAATGTATAGGCATTGACTTAATATTGATACAGCTATATCTACAACATAAAATATATCTTTAAATTAATATATGCATATAAATCCTTTGTCATTAATAACTTTTTTGTTACAGTTTAAATTATATTTTTAAATATATAATTTAAAAATTCTTTCAAATATTAAGAATAGTTTTTGTAGATTTATTTCCTTCATTTATATATAGCAGAGGTGTAATCTGAGCAGACAACATGTTTAATTGAGGAATATCATTTCATGAAATTTTAGTTTGACGGCATGTTAACTAAACCAATTTACAACCTGTAGTACGGATTTACATTGGTTATCATTTGATGTCTCAACCAGTTTGTGAAAATTGGACACTAACTAATTAATTTCCAGATACGGAGTCTTTTAATATATACGATATTATATAATAGATTCATTAATTTCAGGGTTTTAACATATTAAGCAAAAAACTTTGGTGACGAAAATGATTCTTTGAAGTGACTTTCAATTTGTATTCTGAGGTTGTTAATTAGTGTGGTCCTTTATAAGCATTAATATTGGGAAATATTACCATTATATGGTTATTAGAATATATATAAATGACTATTACTTTTAAACTTACGCAACAAACTATTATTTTGTAGGTTTCATATACATTCTCTTATTCTAATATTCGACTTTTTTTTTTCTTATTGAGTTTAAGTTAAGGCAAAGGATCTGTATCTAAACTTTAAAAACAAATCATAAAACTCTAAACTTATAAATATATTTTACTTTTAAAATATAAACAAATAAATAAATAGAAAGGATTAAAATGAATAGAAACAGCAAAATAGTATGTATAAATTTTAACTTTAATATGCCATACAAAATATTAATAATAAAGTAGAAATATTTTTAATAAAAACTTTCTCTTATTTATCTTCAAAGAAATTAATTTACAAACTTTGTAAACAAATACTTAACACTTAATATCACTTTTAGGATATTTATTTAAATAAGATTTCAGATAGACCATTCTAACTGTTGCGATTGCATATGGTATGTATGTGCAGGGATTCAGGCCAATAAATTACACAAGGCTTGAGTGACATACCTTCCAAAGCCCGTTTTGGTATTGAAGATATTCTAGTGGAAGTGTATCTTTGCGAGTTACTGAAGTTGATAATATCTGTTCAAACAAAGGGTAAATTTTCATTAACTTCTTTATATGATAAACTTGAATCACATTGATATGCGTTAGAAACATTAGGTGTTATCACTGATAAATATACCTCCATTTTATATGGTTGATTCTTGTTTTCCAACAGATTTTTTGAAGGACTGGAATCGCTCGAATCTCTCTTCTTCTAATACTGATGCTAAAGAAAGATTCAATAATCTGATGCATTTTTTTTTTTAAATTATTATTTTTACTGAAGTAGAAGGTGAAGATAGAATATATTTAGCTGTAGGTGGCTTCGGTTTCACAAAGCGTAAAGATAACAAATATTCTAAAACGAAAAACAGTGCAAATGCAGAATATATACGAAATAAAATATCGACAGCTGCAGGTTTATTGACAACGTCTTCTGCTTTAGATCTCAAAAAGACGTATTTTTTGCCAAGGCAAACATTTGAGCTCTGAATGCTTTTCAGATCGAAAGTTAAGTTTAAATGAAGTACAGGTGATCGTAAAGAATAAGAATTGTTGTTTTGCTATTTGTTACCTAATCATTCAGTTAAGGAATGTCGAGCAGTTTTAAAATGCATTATCTGTTCTAAGAAGCATGTGCCTTTGATGTGTGATTTGCTTGTTTCTCAAGGTAAAACCGCACATGGAAAGGTTGAATAAAATTCAGTAAATAGTGAAGTAAATATGACAAATTTTAATAAGCAAAGTGCTAAAGCATTCCTTGAAATGTTAAAAGTGAAACTGATCTCAGAAAGCAAACAGAAGACAGTTCGTTTATTGTTTGATTCTACATCCCAATAATCTTGTATTTTGAAAAGTATAGCAGAAGAGGTGAATCATACTCCCACAAAAGAATGCCAACATAGATGTTACAGAATAAGGGTTAAGGATATGAATCAGAAATTCACCTGCAATTTTGAAGTGATGGATCAAATTACTATATGTGAAAACATTCAACACGTTGCTAAAAGTCCGCTAATTAGTAATTTAAATGTAGATAATTAGTAAACTAGTTAATTAGTAATTTAAATGTAGTATTTGTTGCCGCCTGTTTTTATATCGTTACAAGTTTATATCAGTAAGAGAAAAGTCAGGAATTTGCGGTGTCTATTCCGTGGCTTTACACCAGGAGTGTTCTTGCGAGTTTAAGAGAACAGAAATTTCCGAATTGCTTGGCCGACGAAAGCAACCTGGCATTTTTGTACATCAGCTTCGAGGACAGAGCTTGTCGGCTATTGGAAACGCGGTAATTTATATGAATTATCACTTGAAAAATTTTGCATTGACTGATTGGTTTCTTAAGTTACAGGTTTACTATGAATTTTTTAAATATTTCATTCTGTACTCAATAACTTTAGTGACAGAAGTTAAATTTTTGATATTTAGAAGGATTTAAAAAATAGAAAAGCTTAAAGTGAGTTATTATGTATATAATGATTGAAAAGGATTTTTTTAACTTCGTTTAAAACTGTGTTTATATATGCATTTTTAATATGTTCTTATACCTATTGAATATTTTTAAATACTTTTTCAGCATTTTGATTGGGAAAAAAAATATATATTGTTTATATTTGTATAATTTTAAGCTAATTTTTCTTTAATATTGTTAGGATTTCGCTTAAATTAAGGATTAATTATTTCTATAAAGTAAACTCTTCGTAAATATTTGCAAATTAATATAAAATTAAACCAAAATTCCCTGACACAGTTTAAATTTTAATATAAAATCAAGAAATTAACATACGAGATTACAATTTTTAGTACAATGCATCTTAGGTTTGTATCTTTTATTTAAGAAAATAAAATGTTAGTTCTAAATTTTGCTCCTAGATGGAGCGTACCTTAAAAACAGCAATAAAAACACTAAAAATTTCAAGAAAAGCAATTAAAGAGGCTTTACTTCAGAAAATTCACTGCAATATTTCAATATTTACAGCTCGAATCACTTTCAAACGGTAATCCAATTCATCACACGTAGAAATTACAGGGGGAGATCAGACTCTTCTTCAATACTTCATTGTCAGTCACAAGAAAAAGGTAAATACACTTTGTCCTGCGAGTCGTATAAAACCTGGACGATATATATATCGTCCCAGCCCGCCCGTTCCCGCTCTTCGATGTCTTTTTCCAGTCAATTTTGTCCTATTAATACTTCCGGTGTGAGCCTTTTTTTTTTTTTTTTTTTTTTTAACACTCTTGACATTGTGAGTTTTTTTGGTTTTCGTCCCATGCTATTTCTATGGGTTTTTTACCTTTCCCCCCTCTTTTTCTACATTCTAAAGTGCGGTGGAGAAATGTGGTCCACACAAGAAGAAATAAATATCCATTAAATTTAGTTACATTTAGATATCATCATACCTACCAACATTTTAACCCCTATCGCTCGTATGTCCCTTCTGAGGGGGCATTAAAAAATCGAGCCACGCCTTGAGGTGTTCCTCTGCAAATGAAATGTTATTATTCTAAAACGTGTAACTATAGGCTACCTTTCGGCTACCGAAACATTTTAACAGAAACATTTATTTTATTTAATGATGAAGTAAAATAAAACAAATTATTACAATTTTTCGGTAGCCAAAAGGTAGTAAGCTGGAAACTATACGTGTGACGTTTCCAAGGAAAGCCAAAAGGCGTGTCTTATTGTTCAAAATAGGAAAATATGCCGAGCGTTAAGGGTTATTCCGTCGTATTGTAAGTACCTCCACTTTTTCAACACCATTAATTTTAGAGCAATTTTATGTAAATTTCATTACGATTAAGTAAGAAGAAAAATACTCTAAAAAAACACTGGCGTGGAAAAAGGTAGGGATCACAGGACAACAAATATTAATTAGAATGTTGGCAGGTATGTATCAGGGCTGCCACATGCGACCTCTTTTTATTATTATTATTTTCGTACCACTATTTTCATAGCATAAAAATTTTAATAAATTTTATACAGCCGAAGTGCAGATTTACCTGCGAAAATATATTATTATTATTATTATTTTTTTTTTTTTTTTTTTTTTTTTGGAAATTGTGGTACTAAAAGAATATACAAGAAAGTCACAGTCGCTTGTGACAGCTCCGTAGATATCCACAGCAAACTTACAAGAAAAAAGGCTATAGTAACAAATATAGTAGCAAAAACTGCCATCAGGGGAAAATACTTGAAACTTTTTTTCCCCTTAGTGTTTAAACCAAATAACCTTAAAGAGAATTGTAGTGGAAACCGCACATTCTTCTACCACTTACTTAATTTTATATCGAAATTTATAGCCCGAAATTTGGCAGATTATGTATGTTGTTTACCATTAAGCATTTTCATATTACAGAAAAAAAAATTATTTTAAAATTAATTAGTATAAAGTTTGTCTTTTTTTTTTTTTTTTTTTTTTTTTTTTTTTTTTTTTAATTCGTGAGTAGCCTAAGTGAATTTATTTCAAATATTTATGCATATATGATCTTAGCAAACTAATTGCTTAATTTACAGATGTCATTTCATGGAGCTTTGGTTTAATTAGATGTCAACTGTGTGACGAACGAAATGTCGTCGCCATGCTCATTTAATTTTTGGTTGAAGCTGAAACTTAATTACTTAATTAAATTTATGAAGTAATGACAAAGTCAGATTTATAAAATAAATGAGCTTTATTAAAAGCTTAAAGAAAAGGTGGGCGTTGGACTATAATGGCATTTAATAACTTATAACTTAAGATGGCAGCCTTCTTAAATACTTTAACATCAATAAATAACAACCATTAATCTCAATTACTTTATTTAAATGTATTAACCCTCACGGCTCAGTAATCTTCCAATAGCGGGAGGATTCCCTTACACCACTATCTACTCGACTTACTATCTCCTACTATAGCCGCTAGCAACTAACTTTCTACTCACTTACTTCCAACTAACCTTCTACTAACTCCCCTCCAACTCACTCATTCTCTCTTCACCAACTAACTCCCTACTATCCTTCCAACTAACTTCAGGAAACAATCTTCCTTCTCCTTTTATCCAACTCACTTTCCAAACTTATTAGGATATGACAGATTAGAATTTTTAATTTAGGATGAGAACTAACTCTATTACTCAATCGAATCCTAAAACCTTCACATTCTACTCGTAAAGTGCGAATTTTAATTGTAGCATTACGCTAACTTGCCTTTACCTCACAACTGAACCCAATTACAACCACTGTATCTTTACACGGATTACCATTGGATGTCTAAATCAGTTCATGAAAACTTCACATTGATTGATTAGTTTCCTGAAACGGAATCTTTTGATCTATACGATATTATATACTACATCCATTAATCTTAGTGATTTAACGTATTAAGCATAAAAGTTTGACGACGAAAATGGTTCTATGGTAGGATTTTAGATTTCTATCCTGGTGTTACTAATTGTAGCAGTTTACTAATAATAATTAATGCTATAAACTGTTATTACCGTATTAGTATCTTCGTGGTAAATATAAATGACAAATTTCACTTTTAACACAATTTTCGGTTTCACATTAGTAAATATTACTTTAAACATTCAAATATATTTAATAAATCAAACATAAAATTGTTTTTCATCTAGAGTTTAAATTGTTAGAATTACTGCTGTACTTAATAATTAAAGTTTAGAAAATAAAACCTTTAAATTCTAAATAGATAAAAGGAAATAAATAAGTTATTGAAAAAATTCTAAAGACGTATGAATTACCTTCAGAGCTGCCAACCTAATCCGGCAAATTGTTAACGCCTATCGAAAAGCGCCCCCCTTTTTCTACACCACATAATTTTTAAGGAAATTTTCTTCAAATATATTTGCGATGAATTAAGAAGAAAAAAACTCTAAAAAATGACTGGTGTAGAAAAAGGGGCGGTACAAGCAATTTGCCGGATTAGGTTGGCAGCTCTGTACCTTCTTGTTTACAATTAATAAATTTAGACGTTTAAAAGACAGGAATGCTTTATTTTGAAAGTAGAATTAATTTATGAATTTCCTGATTAATAGCTTTTAATACTATTTCTTAAAATAAAATTATCTCTGCTTTGAGATACATGAAAATACATTTAAAAACATATATGAGCAAGTATGCACATAACTCTTGATCTTTTTAATTTAATCCGTAACGTTCTTAGTATCCACCCCTTTTTTCACGCCACATTTCTGAAAAGCACATTCTTCTAAATTTCCTTACATTCTTTCACATTCTTTTAAATTATATATATATATATATATAATTTAAGTGGCTGTAATTTAATTATTTTATTTTAGAAATTCGAACAAAAACTTTAATATTATTATTGTACCCTTAATATTGATATTTTTTGTTTAAATAAATTAGTCATACAATTTCTATCAGTAAAAATTAAAAAATAAAACGTTTTTATAAATTAAAAAATTATAATTAAAGAAAAATAAAAACATGGATTTTAAACACAAAATTATCTTTTCCTCCAACTGAATTAAGATCCTATCCATTCGAATGTATTTTTGACTCATTAATTCCAAAATTAAAGTTCAAGTAACTATTTTGACCTAATTTTTGTTTTCTTATATAATTGGAAACTATGAAAACATGGGTATTAAAAAAAAAAAAAAAAAAAAATGAGATTTAAAACTATAAAATTGCATCAAATTGCATATATTTAATAAAATCTCAGGAAAATTTAATAAAAATATTAAATGAAAATGTATACATTGTCTTACACAGATTATTACAGATATTTTTTTTAACTATAAAAACGCTTATTGCTTTGTCTCATGCAAGCTTTCTTTTCGTACATATTTACCAATAACATGCTCTTGTGTTAAATATTTCTTTGTTGGATGAACTATGCTGCCTTCACTATGTTGCCTTCAGTGATTAAAAAAAGAACAAAAGAAAAGAAAAAACAAGAAAGAAAAATCATGCAGTACGCTATGATTAGTAAAACTTTCCAACTGTACGCGATTGTTGTATCGAATAACTTTTAATATTCTTTGCCTACGTTATCGCACAACAGACAAAAGGAATGAAAAACATACAGATAGACTAATTGATTTTAAAATACTCTTAGGCATTTTGGAAAGTGTTAAAAAGGCTCAACGCAAAAGAAAATGCACCGTTAGATTATAATTACATCTTTTAAACTCTGTGAATATTTTAATCTACCCTGTAAATCTGAAAGTTAATCACATCATATTCTATACAAAACAATATTTTAGAATATTAATAACACATGTCAATGTTTTTATGATTTTTATAGTAGAAATATTTTTAAATATAAATTTTAAAAAATTCTGCCCTAAAACGTAATACATTGGCTTCATTTTATTGCTGTGTCTGTTATCCCTGTAAACAAACTAGTTGTACAGGAGCTATTAATGACATTTTAAATAGGGAACATTCCATAGGGAACTTGACTGTATCATTTTTTAAAAATTCTCAATATATTCACGAATGATAGGAGCCGGGGACAAACAGATAGAAAGGTAGACAATCGGACAGACAGATGCACAAATTGAAATCATATTCCCAGTAAAATTATAAGAAAGTGTTAAAACACTCATGTAAACAAAAGTGCAATTCCAGCAAATTTTTATTAATAGCTCTTAATGTAACTGATTATTTTCGTGTGGCCCTGTAAATCTAATGCTAACCATACTATATTACATAGAAGGCACACTTTTTTGTACATACGAATAATATATTTCAATTGCATTAAGCTATGTGGAAAATATAATTATTAAAATTTGGTTTATAAAAATAACTCTTATACAACACAATGCTTTGGAGTACATTGAAGTAGCCCTGTATACAAACCAGTTAGAAATGTACTCTATTTTACATAGGAAACATCCGATAGGGAATTGAATAACATATTAAAATTCCATTAAAGTTTCTATACATTAATGGTATTAAAGTATGATTTATAGAAACTCCTCTCATCGAACACAATGCTTTCGAATAATTTTGGGTGTCCTTGTACACTAACCAGAAGAGGTAGTCATTCCATTTTCAATATGGAACATCCGATAGTGAACTTGAATAAAATATATCGATTAAAAGAAATTCCATAAATATATTCGGGAATTAGAGCACAGAAAAACAGACAGAGAGACAGATAGACGGACAGAAGAACAGTCAGACATATACACAAATTGAAATTATATTCACAATAAAAAAAATGATAGAAAGTGTCAAAAACGCTTAATGTAAACGAAAGTACAATTCTAGCAATTTTGTATTAATAGCTCTTAATATAACTGAATATTTTTGTGCCACCCTGTAAATCTAATGGTAACCATGCTATATTCTATATGAAGCATTCTTTTGTGCACATAAATAACATATTTCAGTTTCCTAAAACTTCGTGGAAAGTAAAGTTATTACAATTTGATTTATAGAAATATCTCATAATGAATGCAAAGATTTGGAGTACTTTTGAGTGTCCCTGTACATAAACTTCTGGTTGTATGTAATCTATTTTATATAGGAAGTGGTGAACTTGAATAACATATTTCAATTTCATGAAGATACTGTACAGTAAAGGTATGAAAATATGGTTTATAGAAATACCTCTCATAGAACACAATTCCTTGAAATAATATCGTGTGTCCCTGTACACAAATCAGTAGAGGTATAAACTCCATTTTCAATAGGAAACATCCGACAGTAAACTTGAATAACATGTATCAGTTTGAAAAAATTCCATAAATATTTACAGGAGTTAGAGCGCGGGCAGACAGACGGACAGATACACAAATTGATATCATATTCACACTTAAAAAAATGTTAGAAGGTGTTAAAAACGCTTAATGTAAACGAAAGTAGAATTCTAGAAATTTTTTAATAATAGCTCTTAATATAACAGAATATTTGTGTGTCACCCTCTAAATCTAATGCTAATCATGCTATATTCTATGTAAAGCATTCTTTTGTGCATATTAATAACATATTTCAGTTTCCTAAATTTTCGTGGAAAGTAAAGTTATTAAAATCTGATTTATAGAAATATCTTTCATAGAACGCAACGCTTTAGAATAATTTTGAGTGTTCATGTATATAAAACAGTATTGGTATTTAATCCATTTTATGCAGTAAACATCCAATAGTGAACTTGAATAATATATTTCAATTTCATTAAGATATGTGTACAGTAAAAGTATGAAAATATGATTTATAGAAATACCTCTCATAGAACACAATGCTTTGAAATACTTTCGGGGGCCCCTGTGCACAAATTAGGAGACGTATAAACTCCATTTTAAACAGGGTACATTCGATAGTGATCTAAAATAACATATTTCAATTTCATTTAAATATGTAAAGAGTAAAGGTATGAAAATGTGATTTATAGAAACACCTCTCATAGAACACAATGCTTTGAAATACTTTCGGGTGTCTCTGTATTTAACCAGTAAAGGTATAAACTCAATTTTCAAAAGGGAACATCCGATAGTGAACTTGAATAACATATATCAGTTTCAAGAAATTCCACAATTTTTTACGGGAATTAGAGCGCGGAGAGACAGACAGACAGGCAAACCGAAGTCGTTAACCACTTTTCAACCTTGTTGGGAAGTGTTAAAAAAGTTATAAAGTGTTAAAAACGCTTAATGTAAACAAAAGTACTCTTTTCACAAATATTTATTAATAGCTTTTATATAACTGAACATTTTTGTGTCACTCTGTAAATCTAATGCTAATCACGCTATATTCTACTCAAAGCATTTTCTTTTGTGCTTATAAATAACACATTTCAATTTCATAAATCTTCGTACAAAGTAAAGCTATTAAAATTTAGTTTATAGAAATATCTCTCATAAAACGCAATGCTTTGGAATACTTTTGTGTTTCTCTGTACACAAATCATTGGTGGTATTTACTCCACTTTATTCAGGAAACAGCCGATAGTGGACTTGAATAACATATTTCAATTTCATTAAGATTTGTGTACAGCAAGAGAATGAAAATATGGTTTATAGAAATGCCTGTCATAGAACACAATTCTTTGCAATATTTTAGGAGTTCCTTGTACACAAACCAGTAGAGGTATAAACTCCATTTTCAACAGGGAACATCCGATAGTGAACTTGTATAACATATTTCAATTTCATTAAGGTTTTTTGTACAGTGAAGGTATGAAAATATGGCTTATAGAAATGCCTCTCATAGAACACAATGCTTTGAAATATTTTATGTGTCCCTATACATAAATCAGTGATGGTATTTACTCCATTTTTAACAGGAAACATCCTATTGTGAACTTATATAAGATATTTAAATTTCATTAAGATTTTTGTACAGTAAGGGTATGAAAATGTGGTTTATAGAAATGCCTCTCACAGAACACAAAGCTTTTAAATACTTTTGTGTGTCCCTGTACACAAATCAGTGGTGTTATTTACTCCATTTTTTACAGGAAACATCCGGTATTGAACTTGAGTAACATATTTCAATTTCATAAAGATTTGTGTACAGTAAGGGTATGGAAATATGGTTTATAGAAATGTCTCTCATAGAACACAATGCTTTGAAATATTTTAGGGAGGGTGTCCCTGTACACAAACCAGTAGAGGTATAACTGCATTTTTAACAGAGAACATCCGATAGTGAACTTGTATAACATATTTTAATTTCATTAAGATTTGTGTACAGTAAGGGTATGGAAGTATGGTTTATAGAAATGCCTCTCATAGAACACAATGCTTTGAAATATCTTAGGGGTCCCTATACACAAACCAGTAGAGGTATAAACTCCATTTTCAACAGGGGACATTCGATAGTGAACTTGTATAAATATTTCAATTTCATTAAGATTTTTGTACAGTAATTTTATGAAAATATGGTTTATAGAATTGCCTCTCAAAGAACGCAATGCTTTGAAATATTTTAGGGGGTCCCTGTACACAAACCAGTAGAAGTATAAACTCCATTTTCAACAGGGGACATCCGATAGTGAACTTATATAACATATTTCAATTTCATTAAGATTTTTGTACAGTAAGGGTATGAAAATATGGTTTATAGAAATGCCTCTCATAGAACGCAATGCTTTGAAATATTTTCGGGGGTCCCTGTACACAAACCAGTAGAGGTATAAACTCCATTTTCAATAGAGAACATCCGATAGCGAACTTGAATAACATATATCAGTTTCAAGAATTTCCATAAATATTTACGGGAGTTAGAAGGCGGACAGACAGACAGACAGACGGACGGACAGACAGACAGACAGACAAACCGAAGACATAAACTCTTTTGAACCTTGTTGGAAAGTGTTAAAAAAAAAAGAAAAATTAGTTTTATTTATTTATTTATTTTCGAATATTTTTTGATTTGTGATGTACCAATTCAAAACTAAAAATATAATTTTAAAATAATTTAAATTTTTTAAAATTCAAGAATTTAAATTTCTCTCGTATGAAATTATATTTTAAATTTTTTATATTAGTTTTAAGATATTCTTTTCTTTATAAAAATAAAATAAAATATTTCATGGAAATAATTCGATTTTATTTTTTAAATAAATATTTTAAAATAAGAAATAATAAAATATATTATCTGAAAAACAGTACTCTAAATAATACAGAAAGATTATATTCGCTGAACTATTTTTTGTCTCGTATTAAAACTAAAAGTAACTTCATTTTCGTATAAAATATTTTTTCATTTATATTAATATTTCACGAAAATTCATGTCTTTCATATTTTTTTAAATGCCATAAAGAGGAGAAAAAAAAAGAATAATTTAGTTTAATAAAGTGTGAGGAAAAAAAAAAAACAGACTAAAGAGTTAAACGAATTTTCATCCAATAAAAATTCTTTGGTACTCTTATTAAAGTTACTCTAATAAGCACTTTACCCTAATTCTATAAAGTGCAGCCGTAATTTAATTTTGATATTTTAAATTAACAAGTAATAAGTTGGTCTTTATAAGTGGATTTTTCTTTTTTACCCTAAGCTAAAAATATCTTATATTTAGTTAATTACTTAATAAAATTAAGTAGTTGTTAAATATTTTAGATCATGCCGAGATGACTTTGAGAAAAAATACATTCCAATCGCCTATACTAAATGATATAATATATATATGTGTGCGTGTGTATGTGTATATATATATATATATATATACATAGAGAGAGAGAGAGAGAGAGAGAGAGAGAGAGAGAGACCTGCACTTATTCTAATTTATTCTATATAATAGGGTTACGAACAGCCTTTATTTAACACTTTTGCGACCGCATATTTTTGTCTTTTTGACTGAAAGCTCCGCCTGTTGGCGTTATTCTTTTATAGTGCATTATTTAACACCAATGTTTTCTATATTCACTTTTATTTTATAAATGAATATACGTTACAATTATACTCTTTCTAATCAAAATATTTGTATCCATAGTGCATTGATTACATAAATCTAAATATTGGATATATTGTTAAGAAATAATGTAACCTACGTAACCCAAAGACACGCCCACTGGTGGAGTTACAGATTTTCAAATGACGTGAATTCAGGTCAGCGGTCACGAAAGTGTTAACACCACATTTTTTTTTTTTTTTTTTTTTTTTTTCTGATTTAATCATAAATTAATTTTGCAAAAATTATCCTAAAAAAAAAAAAAAAAAAAAAAAAAAAAAAAACGAAAGAGTCGTGAAGTAAAGACAGGGATGGAACACGGGCGCAGAATTCATACCGGAATTCGTTTAAGAAATTTCTTTGCCTATGATATCGTTGATTTAAGAAGTAGAAAATTTTCTTACATTGATAGTGGTATCAATTCTGCGCCCGTGTTCCATCCCTGTAAAGATGGATTCTAACAAAATAATGGAATAAATTAGAATATTTGGCAGGTGACTGGATGATCCAAAATTTATAGAAATTTTTAAAAATATTTTCTTCAAAGAGTATTTACTGTAGAACCATAGCCTCCTAAACTAGATGCTCGGAAACTTGGCAACCGTTGAAGCGGTAGAACGCGCCACCTGGTACAAATTGTGCGACTTTTTTATTCAACAGCCACCAAACATTTTTTAAAGTAAGATTTGATATACATAAAAGGTAAATGGAATCGAAGAAACCTCCATTATATGTATCATATATCACTTCTTAAAATTATTGATGACAGTTGAAGAAAAAAGTCGCGCAATCTGTACCAGGTGGCGCTGCCTACCGCTTGCAAGATTCCGAGTCACGCGACAGGCATCTAATTTAGGAGGCTATGGTAGAACTATGCAGTTTTTTTTTTCTTTTTTTTTTCCGAAATGCGCAGAAAGACTCGGGATATTTTTAAAAGGCAAATGATTTATTGCCAAATTAGTTTAATTTTTCTCCATCAGATGGCGCTTTAATTGTAAAATTACTTTTAGCAATTAACAATTAGGAGTAAAAATGTTCAATGTGACCGCCGTCATTCATGAGAATGGTCGTCAGCCGTTGCGAAATGGGATTTCTCATATCTCTTAGCAATATTATGATTCTCTGTTCAGAACGAATGAAAGAAGTAATAAGCAAAAAATGTTTAATTTATATATTCACTACTAACTTAAACCATATGTAACATGCCAGAGTCAGATTAAAAAGACTTGGCCCCACTGGAGGTTTCATATAAAAGTTTATATTTCCATTTACTATTTATAAATTGAAACTTATTAGATTTTTCAATAAAATGTATATTCAAGAAAAAATTCTTAGGGATTTTGATGCATTTCTTATAGATTTGAAATCTTTAAATTGCGTTTTCTTATTTTTATTTATTTTTTTTTTTCTTTCGTGAATTTATGGTATTCAAAATGCTAAAACTTGTACAGATATTTAAGAAAAGGCTTAAAATATAATGTATATTGTATGTTAAAAATATCTACTTATAAGATTTAGGGATGATTTTAGAATAAATATATCTCTCTCCGATTTCGAAACAAAGAAAGAATAAAAAGAATAAAGTTTGACAGACATTTAAAAACAATATTTATAAAAAATATTAGATAAAATGTGACTGTAAAGTGAATAAAAGGAAGTTAGATATGCTACTTTGCTATATAAAAAAAATTCTATATGTCATACCTGCCAACCATCTCATTAATAAGTGTAAAATTATTAACGCCCTTTGAAAAAAAAACCCTTTTTCCACACCAATTTGAGTAATTCTCTCCAAATGTTGTTACGATTAAATAAGAATTAAATGACTTTTGTCGGGAATTCCCCATTCATTCTTCTGTTTTCAGAACAAATGACACTCCAGACAGACTGGCGCGTGCCTCTTTTTCTGATTGCACCACTCTTTCGATTCGAAATGAGAAGTATTCGAAAAAGATGCATTTTAGAATCAGAACAGAAAAGGACCTTGAATAGCGATGGGGCTACGTAAAGATCGTGTTGTTTACAGACTCCCCGGTCCTAAAACAGAACAATTAAAACTTTAAAGAACTAGAATTAACATGTTTGAACTAAATTAGACCATACAATTTTGATGTTAAGAAAGACTTTAATATTTAACTGTAAATAGTTTTTGTTCTGTTTCGTTGTACATGTATGCTAAAACACCATTAAATTTCGTTTTCCCATCTAAGCAGTGCTACGTTCATCAAGTTTCTTTAATGGATCATTTATGCAACCTTCCACATCCGGACCTATTACGATAGAAGCTTTCAGGTGAGACCCGTCCATATTTTATTATTTGACCAGTTTAATTTGGATGAATATATTTTAGAAGAATTAGTTTATTATTTAGAAATTTAAGACTATAACTGTAAGAAGAATTAAGATTAAAAATATGCTGTATCGGGTCTGTAAGAAAGTTAATTAAGTTTTAGATCAGAAGATCTGGTGCAGCAATAACTCTAATTAATTTAAGAAAAAAATGACTGGTATGAAAAAAAGCGGGCACTAAAAATTAACGATTCTTAATGAGATTGTTATTAGGTATGCATACTTGCCAACCATCTCATTAATAACCGTATAGTTGTTAACGCCCCCTGAAAAACCCCCCAATTCTCCCACCACTATATTTTTAGAGTAATTCTCTCGAAAAGTTCTTACGATTAAATAAGAATAAAATTACTCTAATTAATTTAAGAAAAAGAATGACTGGTATGAAAAAAGTCGGGCACTAAATATTGTACACTTCATAATGAGATTGTTGGTAGGTATGTATATATGTTCCAACGAACATTTCAAAAACACATACTTGCCAACCATCTCATTAATAACCGTACAGTTGTTAACGCCCCCTGAAACACCACCCCTTTTCTCACACCACTATATTTTTAGAGTAATTCTCTCCAAATGTTCTTAAGATTAAATAAGACTAAAGATACTCTAAAAAAATATTGGTGTGAAAAAAAAAGGCGGGTATTAAAAGTTGTACGGTTCATAATGAGATGATTGGCAAATATGAAAACGCATCAGAGGTTGGTGATATAATATTAAAAGTCTAAACCATAATTGTGCACGTGATTATGCATTTTTATAACTATATTTAGTACAAATTAATGTCAAGCAAAGGCTAAAATACTATTGCTATTTGTAATGTTATTTTTGTTGTTTTTAATAAATGTTTAATTTTTAGCCGTCGAATTACTAATAATCCGTAAACAAAATCAAAAGCTTTTTTTCAAATAAGTTAGAATCTATTTATTAATTTGAAACATGTTTTTGTCTGTCTCCACTATATTGAGAGAACTGCTTGGTGTAAAAATTTGGTTGAGGTGTCTAAAAAAAGGTCTTGGTCTGTAGATGTGCTATGAGAAGAGAAAAATAAAAAAAAGTCGAACGGTTTCCCCCATCCCCGGGGGGGGGGGAACCGTTTCTCCCCCGGGGGAAACGGGTGGGAAACCTTTTCCCACCCGTTTGGGTTAAAAACACGTTTACGAGCTTAACTAAGCTTCAAATTACTTCACGGTGAAGAAATTGTACATATGCGGACTAGAGTCTAATACTAAAAAATCAATATCTGCGAATTTGGAATTTTCGATTTTAAAGGGGGGGGAAGGGGGAAAGTAGATTTGGAGGGGAGGGGAAAGAGGGGAAATTAGTTTGAGAGGGAAATCCGTTCTAGACCCACACATGTAGCACCTCATTTTAAAGGTCTTGAAATTTCATGTCGATTGGGGATGTTTGTATACACCATAGTGCGACCCCTGGTGGTGAAAAATGGAACTAATTGATTTTGCAGTTGACACCACCATGTTACACTTTATTTGAAAGGTCTTGGAAATTCAAGGCGATTGTTGAGAGAGGTCTTGAAATTTCATGTTGATTGGGGATGTTTGTATACAATATAGTGCGCCCCCTGGTGGTTAAAAATGGAGCTAGGTGATTTTGCAGTAGACCCTATCATGTTACAACTTATTTTAAAGGTCTTGATATTTAATGACCGTTTTTGTTTATGTATAGAATACGCTGCGCCCCCTGGCGGTGGAAAGTGTAACTAAAGGATTTTGCAGTTGACACCACCATGTGACACCTTAATTGATACGTCTTGGAAATTCAAGGCGATTGGTGATGTTCGTGTACAACATACTGCGCTCCCTGGTGGAGGAAAGTGGATTTTGCAGTACGTGCGTAGCATACCTGCTATACGGTGCCGCTGCCACAGGCAGCGGTAACACGAGTCAGACGTTTGTTCGGTTCAAGATTAATTTTTGAGAATTTTTCCATGTTATTAGCGGCCTGCATATACGTGCCGCAGGCACTGAGTCACGAACCCGAATTCGCTCTGTTTGAGGTTTTTTTTTTTTTTTTTTTTTTTTTTTGTTACAGATGATTATTTATTTTGTGATGTTTTCATTTAAAAATAGAAATCGAGAGAATTAAAGAAAATCGAGTTAAAGATATAAAACCATACAAATTTAAGGTTCATTTAAGGTTATTATCAAGGGCCCGGGCATTGCCGGGCGCGTTCGTTCGGTTCCAGGTTAATTTTTGGGACCCTTTTTTATGTTGTTAGCGGCCCGCGTATGCACTGCCGCAGGCACCGGGGTCACAAGGCAGAGTTTCGTTCGGTTCGAGGTAATTATTATTATTTTTTTTTTTTCGGTTGATTATTTTTTTCGCAATGCTTTTATTTAAAAATAGAATTTCAAACAAATTCGAGTTAAAGATATAAAATCTAACAAATTTAAGGTTCATTTAAGGTTATTATCACGGGCCCGGTTCGTTCGGTTCCAGGTTAATTTTTGGGAATTTTTTTATGTTGTTAGTTTTTTATGTGTACGCGCTGCTGTAAGCACCGAGGTCACAAGGCAGAGTTTCGTTTGGATCGAGATAATTGTTTTGTTACAGATGATTATTTTTTTCGTGATGCTTTCATTTAAAAACAGAAATTCAAACAAAATCGAGTTAAAGGTATAAAATAATACAAATTTAAGGTTCGTTTAAGGTATCATGGGCCCGGGCAACGCCGGACGGATCAGCTAACATATAGTCTTAGTATTAAACGAAATAGAAAATAAAAGATAGCATCTGTTTATTTGAAGACAATTTGGCGTCACATTGAGAGTACTTTGTAGAAAGTGATGTCATACATAGTATTTCGATTTATAAGCATTTTTCCAACTTTCTTTTTTTAAGTGAAATGTCGTAAATTATATTAGATGTTTTAACATGAAATACATTTAAATAATGATGCGACGGTTTTTGAAACATTACGGTGAATAAAGTGATCGTCGAATTTCATGGGTTCCAGCTAGTTACTTTTAATTGAATTATTTCGTTTTTTTTTTTTTTTTTTTTTTTTTTCGTTTTGGGGGGGTGGTTCTTAAAGTAATTTTTCTGTATAGTTAATATAATAACGCCCAGTGTTTATGGCAATGAAATTTTAATTATATCAAAATTTAAACTTTTTATACTATTTTAATTTAATTTTATATTTTATTTTTAACTGCTTTAAAATAAACGATATTTGGAAATGCAATATAAAGCGTACGGATGTATTACACAATTTCAAATTTTGTAATATCAATCCTTTAAATAGTAATTTTTTTTATTTAAATGGCATAAAAGATAAATAAAATTTAAAAATTTATCTAAAATTGGATTTTTTTTTATTTTAAAGATTTGTACGAAAAGTTTAGTTATTCAAATAATATATATATATATATATATATTAAAAGATATTTAATTCATTCAAAAATATTTTATAACGCTTTTCGTGTTTTTCTGCATAAAAGTAAAGAAAACATATATAGAGGCCATAAATTATTAGTACAATAATTATTAGTCAAAATTCTATAAAGATAAACACTTTACATTTTATATGGTTCATTACTCAAATATGAAAATAAGTTCTGTAACATTCAGTTAATTACTTAATTTTGTTTTGAATATTAAAAACGTAACCGTGTCTTTTTTATTTAGGATTAAATATGTTTTTATGCCTAAGATATCTCTTCTCTCAATCTTTTATTTTTCTGTGATTTCTCTGAAAATTTTTAATTCAATCTGTGCTAGTGTAAAGTCTTCCATGTGAAATAAAGGGCGAAACACTTATAACAATGTGCTAAAAACTGCCGTTGCTTTAATTAAAGAATTAAAAAACAAGGAATTAAAAAAGTAATGTGTCAAAAATAAATCTAAGAGATATAGTAGTTAAAAAACTAATGAAATTATCACTTCAATTTATGATATCCGTTTTAAAGTAGAAAAAATTCTTCTATAATAAAGAATATCAATTAATAATTTTAATTCAATGCCAACAAAATGGTTTTTTTTTTTTTTTAGAATTAAAAATCTAATTAAATTCATATTTGCTTTACAACATGTATACATTGTACTAAATAGAAACATGTCGGTTACATTTATAAAGAGTTAAATGAATTCACCTAAGAATTAATGAGATTCTTATGAATATGAGAAAGGTTAAATTTAAATATTTTTGACAAATAACGTAAATATGAAAGACTAAATGGAGCTATTTTGAAACAAGATTTATTACTTATTTGATAGTCTATGCCTTAGTTAGGTTAAGGTCGCTAGTATTAATCATTTCTATTGCAACAATGGGTAGAAGAACGCATTATAAAGTAACAAATCTCTCCACAGGGAATAGTTAATTAAACATGTTATCGTTAGGAAAAAAATATTCGATTGTTTCCATTGCTATGTTCCGTGTAATTAGCCTTCATGTTAAAATAAGCACGAAATGACAGGGAAAATATTCTTTTATGTAGTCAATTATGATATATATATATTTCTTTATATTAAAATTAGGCTCTTAAAATCTTTTATTCTTAAAATAAAAATAACTATTATTACTTCATATATGCAGGGTGTTTAAGATTAAACTTCCGCAGTCATCAGATCCCGCAGCTAAAATGGGTTCGGTCGGCTTGGTACTAAATTGTCTATGGGCACGATTTATCAGATGTGCTCAAAGACTTCAAATAATAATAATAATAATAATAATAATAATAATTGCACCTGGGGGAAATTAAATAATATGATAAAAGTAAACGAAGCCCGTTTTTGTTTTATACGTAATAGGTAAATAAATAATGATAAATATTTATTTTCTTTTAAGTCGGAAAAAATGAACATTTTTTTCACAGCAAATGTGACGACTCGAAATGAACCTGTCGTACTGATAAAGCTTTAAAATGCCTACTAAAATGCGCTTTGCGTACAAAAAATAAAAATACCAACCAGAAATGGCGTACATACGGGATGCATGGATAATAAGAACAATTATTGATTAAACATACCTGGCGACCGATGAAACTGCTTAAGATATTTCAATTGTTTCTTATAGACTTTTGCTCACTGTAAACGAAAAATACAGTAAGAATATTTCACTAATTCAAGGTTTTTTCCAAAGGAGTGGATCGGGAGAGTACGTTTGCTCGTCTATGTATACTTCCGTTTAAATTATTGTTTTGGAACCGTCTATCTACCCTATGTTAAATATAAAGATTTTCAGAAGTTATATTTTTTAAGAAAAATTTTAAAACTATAAAACTAAGAGTATTTTTTAGGAATCAAATTTTAAAAGCTTAATTTATAAAAAAATGGATACTATATAAAAAAGAATAAACCTTACATTAAGGAATTAATAAGAAGGTACTTACATGCACATGTCACCGAATAATCGCCAAAGATCGCCAAATTTACATTAATATAAATATAAATGATACGGGAAATTTATAATTAATTATTGTTTATAATATGTTTTTCCATTTTTATAATGTTTATATTAATTGTACGAATAATACGTAAGTATCGTAATTTCGTGTACTTTTGCGATTCATACACATGAAGGTAGGGGTATCCATTGATTTTTTTTTTTTTTTTTTTTTTTTTGGGGGGGGGGAGGTGAGAGGTTCTGCGTAGTTCTATCATAGCCTCCTAAACTAGATGACTGTCGCATGGCTCGGAAACTTGGCAACAGTTCAAGCGGTAGACAGCGCCACCTGGTACAGATTGTGCGACTTTTTCTTCAACAGCCACCAAAAATTTTTAAAAGTGGGATTTGGTATACATAAAAGACGAATAGAATCGAAGAAACGTCGATTATATGTATCATATATCATTTCTTAAAATTATTGGTGACCGTTGAATAAAAAAGTCGTGCAATATGTACCAGGTGGGCTTGCCTACCGCTTAAACTATTGCGAAGTTTCCGAGCCACGCGACGGGCATCTAGTTTAGGAGGCTTTGGCGCGAAGCGTACATACGTGCGTGATACAACACAAGTTTTACATGTTTTCTCATTAAATCTTTCGTTTTCTATTTCATTACTTTCAGTGGAAGGATCTAAATTCATAACAGGGGTTTCAGGTAGCAGGAGGTGTTTGCATGCCCGAGGGCTATTAGTTGACCATGCCCGATCTACTATTACTCAACTGCTTGATCAACTCAAAAATAACTCTGATAATACTCACTTACAAGAAACAGTGAGTGTAATTATTTCTGACTGTTTTATTGTAATTAATGAGCCTTCAAGGGCTGAGCTTCAAACACTTATCTCATTTGGCCAATTCGTTAAAACTAATCATAAAGTCTCAATGTGGAAGTTTATTATAGATATAACTGGAGAGGATCTCCCTCTTCTTGATTCTTTTTTAAATATCTACTAATAAAAAAATAATAATAAGAAGAAGAAGAAAAAGAAAACAGAAAAAGAAAAAAATCTATAAATTCTTCTAAAAAATCAAATAAAATCCTTGTTCAGGAAAATAATATTGAAACACAAAATTCTTTCGAAATACTTCAAAATGAAGTCGACTGTGACCCTATGAGCGATAGAAATTAGTTTGGATGATAACTCTAGTCAAACTATCGAAATAGCACAAAAAAAAAAAATAATAATAATAATAATAATAATAATAATAATAATAATCCGTTTTTCATTGAGATTAACGGTGATTGGAATAATTTTGCTAAGAAAATATCCGAAATATCTAATGAAACCTCTTGTCAAATTAACAGACCAACTTCTTAAAATTCATAGTAAAAACACGGATGACTTTAGAACCGTTCAAAAATACCTCACCGACAATAACTGTAAATTTACTACCTTAAATCCTTACAATCAATGCCCCAAAAAATTTTGTGTTATGGGAATCCCCTGTTATACCGATCGCTCCATAGTCCTGAAAGGATTCAAAGAACATGGTTTTACGGCGACTAGAACCGCCATGTTAAAAAACAGAGCCACTGGTAAGCCCATGCCTATATATGTGGTCAATATAGTACCATGTAAAAACGTTGACGAAATTTCACTTATTCAAGTGACAATTGAAAGATTTCGATCTGTTCCACTGAAACAATGTTATTGCTGTCAGATGTTTAATTACGCATCAGATTGCTGTGGTCTAACGCCCCGTTGCATAAAATGTGCCGGGGTGCATCTATCCAATGAATGTCCTTCAACTGGCAAAATTACACCTTTTTTTTTTTTTTTTTTTTTTTTTTTTTTTAACTTTGCACCCTTTTTAACGGCTTTTCTTTCGGCTTTTTAGGATCTGGAACTAATTTATTTTTTATATTCTCAAAAAAATTTTGTTAAACTAAAACTTTTATCCCTCATAACTTTTTAAACTATTTCTTTTAACAGTTCTACGGCAGTTTAACTTTACTTTTCACTGGCTCATTTATTTGCTATGACTTCATAATTACGCTCACTTTAAAAATGGACTAAACACTTATTATTAAACTGGAAGTAAAGAGTTTGTACTCTAGGAATTCCATCAACGAACATTCCCAATTCCCAGTTCGTCATTCTTCACTGATGACGGTACGTTACCGAAACTGCAGTCGGCACTTAACAGTTTTTACATTCGCGTTTTTAACGTTCTGTAAATATTGATATTTCCCTATTTTCTTGGTTACTCTCTTAGATAACGAAATGACTCTTATATTAAAAATGTGATTGAGCTTTATTGAACATTTTGAATGATGTAATAAGAGGGATTAAAATTGAAAGATGATCAAAGTATAAAATAAATATTTTTGTTTCTAATATGTTCGTTTTATCTTTTAGAAAATTACGAAACAAAGAAGATTAACTAAGAGTTATTGATGAAGAATTACCTGAAGAAATATGTGTAGAAATTATTGGTGATGGAAAGTATTTCTTAATAGTTGATCACGATGAGTTTTACTTAATCCTGCCCAATAAAAAGTCCATAAACAGGCTTAGTGCAGTAAAGATATTTTTTTTTTCCAAAATCTTTTGCTGTTGCAGAAAAGCTTCTAAGGGAGTTTCTACATCTTTTACAATAGATACTCTATAGCCTCCAACTAATAAAAGAAAAAATAATGTATTTTTGAACTTCTACGATTTTAAAAACTTTAAGAGTAATCCTTAAAAATGAATCATTATGTACATTAGTTTGGTACAATTATCTTCAACAGATGATATACACAAGAAGGGAAAAATATTCCCAAAGAAATGTAGCTATTAAAAATTTAAGAGGATGGATTTCCTTCGATATTGCCTTCTTTGAATAATGCACCAAAAGAGAAAACAATTGCTGAAGATATGAATACATCCAAATGTAACGAGGATGGATTTCCCTCGTCACTACTATCTTTTCTAATAGTATGCAAAACGAAAAAATTGCTGCTGAAAATATATATCTATCAAAAAGTGGCAAGGATGGATTTCCGTCGCTACTTTCTTCGTTAAATAACACACAATGAAATATAAACTTTTGCTAAAGATATGTACCTCACACAAATCAACGAGGAACTTCCTTCGGTACTGCTATATCTTATACTATTAAGTGAGCAATATTTGTATATATATATATATATATGTATATTTCACTGTCTATTAGATGCCCTTTCGAATGATATAGTTGGTTAGTTCAAGAAAACTGATAATCGTCCTGTATAAATAGCTGAATTTCCGGTACTGCAAATGCGTTCCTTTCAAAACAGCTGTATGAATTTTTTTTCAAACTTCCAGTATTAACCCTCTTTTAAATATCCTTTTGTATGTAATTGTTGTTTTCCGGTCAACAATTGAATATTCCAAGTTTTGGTAAAAGTTGGTATCTCAAAAACGGCTCTAACGATTTTCTTGAAAACTGTTACATAAACCCACTTACTTTAGATATCCTTTCTCATGCTTTACGTGGCTATTACAGGAAAATTAATAGTCACCTTTACCAGATAGATCAGATTTAGATCTCGGAAATTAGTGTTTAAAAAAAAAAAAAAAAAAAACTCTACTTTTTTTTTTTTTTTTTCTGTAACTTACTATGTAAACTCTGTTTTATATGTCTTTACGCGTGTATTAACTTACTCTTTCCGGAAAATTTTTTGTTGTCTATTTCACTAGGTCAATTCTATGTCTTCTGATGACATTATCTCCAAAAAGTGGATATAATAAGTGTTGTTGCTGTTTCTTATGCCACTCGGAAATTCCGAGACCCAGTAGTGGAAGAATCCGTATTTAAGGCAGGAGGGGTGCGCCTTCCGTTTTTCAGAGGAGCGCCACATAGGGAGGAAGAACGACTTAGCTCCAGAAGCTGGCGAAATATGGCAGCACCAGCAAACCACAGGATTTCGAATTTTGATCCGGCACAAGGCTGAGTTAAGCCATGTTCCGGTACCATCAGATGTATATTTTTTTATGGGAACTTGGAGGACTTTGCGACCACGACTGAATTTAACCTGCAGCAGTCGCCGCCATTAGCGTACACGATGGTCTTCGGCCGGCTCGAGGACCGCACCCACAATCTTTCGATCACGAACTCGCTGCTCTTACCGACAAGGCTACCGGGGCCCGCATATAATACGTGTAATAGTGGATAATGGAAGTCGTGTAATTGTTACACACCAGATTTTTACATACAAATTCACGCAGCGCAAATTATTTATTATTACTTTTCCGTTATGAATGCAGAAAATTTTAACCTCAGAGAGGTATTATTACACGAAATGTCTAACGGATATGAATTTTTATCGTAAAGATGATATTTTTCTCATTCTCGGAAAAAATATCAGTGTAGGAATGCCATCTATCATCGGATATTCACTCAAATTGGACCAGCATAATATATCTTTATGGTCTTTTCTCATATCACGTTTTGTTCGAATATACGCAAGAGAACCTGAGGTATAGACTTTTCCTAAATTACGGAAATTACATTATAACAACTCGATCTGTTGAGAGATTGACACCAAAAACTGACAGACACTAATTTATATTACGGTGAATCCATATATATATATATATATATATATATATATATATAATTCTGTGTATTAGTTCCTGACATATAGACTTCCCTGAAATTGCGAAAATCGTTACATAGCCGTACCAACTTTTCAACTATCGGCGCCGAATGTTGATAAATTTAACATATATCAAGATGCAATAACATGTAAATGTATATGTACTTCTGAGCAGTAATTCCTGATGTCTAGCGTTCCCTGAAATTACGAAAATCACTGTATACCAGAACCGCCTGTTGAATGGTAGGCACCAAGGCTTGAAAGACACTAATTTATGTCAAGGTGCAACTAAATATAAATTTATATGTAATTTTGAGCAGTAGTTTCTGAGATACAATGGGAAAAAATTTTTGTCACACATACACACACACAGACACACAGACCAACCGCTAAAAACATGATTTTTGGATTCAGGGGACCTCAAGTCATATAAACATAACAAAATCTCAATTTCGAAAATTTGACCCAAATGCAATACTCAAGAGAAAGTAAAAACAAATAATATAAAATCTTTGAAAAAAAAAAAAAAAAAAACACTTTATTATTATTATTATTATACTTGTAGAGAATAAAACTGATTTTCTTTGGATATTCAGTGTTATTCTTCTCTAGGTTAGAAAACCGTCTGTTTTGATCTGGGGAGATAATTTTAATAAATATTGTGTAATGAGGGTAAATTTCTGTAAAAAAATATAGAAAAAGGTCTTGTGATGGCCTCAAATGTAGTAGCTTTTTATTGCAAATCTGTATTTTACAAAAACAAAGTAACTTAGAAATAGAAACGGTATTTTTTTTTTATTATTATTATTAAATCAACATTCTCGAAAACTTAAAATTTAACAAAAAAATTTCATTCAGCATATAATTTTATTTTTTTATTTTATTATTTCGTTTTATTATTTATTTATTTATTGACCTGTGTTATTTTTTCATCCCGTGTTCTCCATTACTTTTTAAACATTACCAATTTTCTATGCAAAATGCTACCTGGTTGATATTTTTTACTTCCATTACCCTTCTACCGTAGGTAATGGAATTATTGTATTCGGTCCAAAAATTCTATGTTGAGTTTTCATCTGATTTACATGTTTTAAGGCCTACTGAGTCCAAAAAAGTAGTTTACAGCAATTGGTCAGTGTATGTGTATGTATGTATACAGGATTTCGCGCATACGAAATTTGGGTCAGCTGCGCATGCCCTTTGTGGCTGCTGAAATTTGTTTTTACTGGAAATTTAAATGTAAATCCTCCCAGTATAAGTAGTTTTGGCCATTATCAAAGTAATTACATTTTTAAAATTATAAATTAAACTCTTTTAAACAATTTCTTTGTTAAAGTAAATTTTTACTACAATAAGGACATTCATCATAACTGTGTTTTCGTAATTCTATGATAATTTAATCAGTAACTACAGATTATTATATAGTAGAAATGTCGTGTCATTAATCCGTAAGGAAGGAGCAGACTTAATAAATGAGCATTTAACAGAAACAAATGACTAAGCACATACTATTTAATAGATCATAGGAATTTATTTTAGCATGAAAATCAATCATTTCCGCTTGCACTCATTAAATTATCAAATAACTGCCTTGATAAAGTTATGGTGGTTTCAATCTGGTTCAGTTGACATCTGATTGGTGTTAATAAATGCTTTGATATTTCAGAAATTTCAGAATAGAGCATATAAATTGCCAAAAATTCATTTAATTAGTGTTTTCAAATGAAAGAGTTGAGAATATAAGCTTCTAAAAGTTGTTGATGCAGTAATATTAGTTCAATATTTCACATAGATGGAGGATTGAATATTTAATTCATAAAAAGTTATATTTTTTTAAAACATACTTTATCACTGAAGGGAATGCTTTATATCTATTTAAAAAACCCTGATATTACGGCGATCACAATTTCTTTTTGTTGTAAAACTGCGTTCTTGAAACTTGATGCCATAGCTAGAACAATATATTTAAATAAAAATAGTAAAATTTGTTTCATAGTTTCAAACGAGTAAAATAATAAAAATCGTATAATTAAAAAGGAAAATAATAATAAAATAAAAAAAACCTTTTTATATACCATGTTTTAATTTTTTTGATGAATCATAGAGCTCTTATCAATGTGCATATATTTTTAAAGTGATAATGACGTCAATTTTTGTGAGATGCATAATTTGACTTTTTATAATATTTAACGTTCACGTTTAATTAAATGTATTTAATTTAAGTCGTAAGAAAATTAAGTCGTATTTTTTTTTTTTTTTTTTTTGCAACAATTAAATTATAGCTAATATTTGAATGGCTATTTTAACGCTATTAGAATGTTATTATTTTCATATTTTAATTAATTATAAGAAAACTAATCACAAATTCGAAAATCGGATTTTGAAGTATTGTGTTTGCATCAGATTCTGAGCTACTGTAAGAGTTTCAAATGTCTAGCTAGCAAGGAAGCTAGTTAAAATTCGATTGCAAGATTTGTACCGGACAAACAAACGAACAAACAAGAATAGAAGTTAATAAAAAACATGGTAATTACATCACAGCTGCAACAATGTATAAAGAAAAAGAAAATAAATAAATAATTTTATACATATATATTGCATTTATAAGAATCTTAAAAACATTATTAATTATGGTTTCGCTGTGACTACTTTGTCTGACTGTTGGAAATTTTACATTCAATCCGCACCTTTCTACATTTCCCTAGACAAACGTTTCTTGATCTCCTATTGTCTAATGCCCAACATTCTTCCAGGGCCCACCAGCGGCCGAGAGGTTCTGCGCTCAACGCTAGCAGACGTGAGGTACAGGTTTCGATCCCAGGTCGCGCTCGTCGGCCTAGCCGTTCGGAGTTTCCGTGGTTTTCTCCGAAACATGCATAAATATGGGCTAGGACACCTTAGAAAAACCTCCACGGAAGACACTTTTCCTCAGGCCTAGGACCCTAGAGCTGTCAATCGGCCTTATTCCCAAACACCAACATCAACACCCTCATTCCTCCTAATTCTATTGGTTCATTAAACAGTCGTGAAGTCCCATTGTTTTCTTTATGTATAGCAGCACTTTTGTTTCGTTTATTTTACACACTAATGACGGTACGCTAAATGCTACCGATGTCTGCTAATTTATAATTTCTTTTGTGATCAAGACGTTATTAATTTTTCTTGTGTTTACTTTTTAATGCCAAGCCTCCTGTTAATATTAATAACTAGTATAATTCGCTTAATTTTTATTCTATTCAAATGCACTTTTGATAAAAGTTGCCCATACATCTAGCTTTTAACCTATGCAACAAAAAAAATTTTATCTTTCGTACACGCACAGTACACGTTTTTCATAAAAATGTTCATATTTCTTGAGATATTTAAGATATTTGTATTCCGATTCAGGTTATTATTTCAAATCTGTTTTTTTTTTTTTTTTCAATTTACCTGAAAGTGGGAACGATTTTCGTTTAAAACTCTGTATATTATAAATAAAAAACATTCTATTTCTTTTTGCAGATTTGAGTAAAATGCTTATATCTCTGTTCTTTAATATGCTATCGTCACACAAATGCATCCACAAATTGAACTGGGCCTATAATAACATATCCTAAAGTTACAGTTCATTTCGTTTACTTAACGATACAGGGTGATCACAAACATTATTAATTTTGCTCAATTTGTTACTGGCCCCCTAATTGTCGCCTTAAATCAATCTTCACTGAAAAACATGAGGAAGACCCAGATCTTTAAATACTCAATGTTTGAAAACATTTCATTGAGAGATAAGTTTTTAATTTGAAAAAAAAGCGATTGTTTACAAATCTTGCTAATATTTTGAACAAGAGTGTAGATTCAGCAATGTCTATATATGTGATGTCTTTAGTATATATATATATATATATATATATATATATATATATATATACTATACTGTTCGAATTAATTGGGACAAACATGTTTCTTTTGTCTGAGTTGGTATGTGATTGCCAGTGATGTCCTGAAATGCCTCAAACCGGTTATATCTGCATAGAGGTAGTGTGATGGATTGACCTTGACTATAATTTACTCGTTTGACTGGTTTTAGTGTATCACTAATTCAAGTGTGAGCCTTTCTGTGTGGCAGCTGATGGTTATAATTTTGCATTCTGTGTAACACATGTTACTTTTGCTTGTTCAAAGATGGATATTACTCCGAGGAAGCGTTCTAAAGTAATCACGCTTAATGAACACACTTCTATGACTGTGAGAGATATGGCTATGACAGCTGGTGTGGACAAATAAAGTGTTTCAAGAATTTTAAGAACATTTCAAGATCCTGGATCATCATCTCCAAAAAGAAAAAGAAAATGTGAGTGCAAACGGAGAACTATTCCAAGAACTGATAAATTTCTAATAAGAAATAGCAAAATAAATCCAAGAAAGACAAGCACAGACCTTTGAAGGGATTTATTGGATTATGGTGTTGATGTAAGCACCTCAACTGTACGGAAAAGGTTTCTGGAAGTTGGCTATAAGGCAACAAGACCGAGGAAAAAACAATTTCTAACTCAGAAAATGATGAAAAAATGTTTAGCATGGGCCAAAAAATACCGTTCTTGGACTTTTAATGACCGGAAGAAGGTGGTTTTTAGTGATGAAACACATTTATTTGTGCAGGAATACAAATAAAGTGTAGTTAGACAAAGTGAAGGTGAAACTCTCTGACCATATCATATCCAACAAACTGTAAAACACTCTTCTAAACAGATGTTTTGGGTTTTTTTCAGAACAAATGACATTGGAAGCTTAGTTCCTCTTAAAAGCATGATGAATTCTCTCAAATACATAGAAATATTATAAAACAGGATTGTTCCATTCATGGAAACATTTTACGGAACATTTCAGTATGATTTGATCCCTTGTCCCAATTCAAAATTCGTCCAGACTTTTATGCAAGAAAATAAAATAAAAGTGCTTAATTGTCCAGGTAATTCACCAGACCTAAATCCTATTGAGAACTTATGGCATATTCTCAAGAATCATTTAGCTAAGATGAATTGCACGACAACAGAACAAATGATAAAAAGTTCTATACAAGTGTGGTTCCATGATGATGAAATCAAGAATATGAGCGGTACACTAGGGAAGTCAATGCCAAGACGTGTTGAAGAAGTCATTTCTGCTAAAGGAAGACGTACTTCGTACTAATATAGAGATTTATCAGTCTACTTAAGGTATGTAATGATTAAGAGCTAAGGTTTTAGAAAAAATTCTTTTTTTTCATTTGTCCCAATTAATTCTAACGGTATAGTATAATTTTCAGTTAATTCGAATAGGGCATTTAAACGTTATCCCGCACTTTAAATAATATGAGCCCATAGTTGAGAATGACAAAGCATTTTTCTTTGTGTTCCTGAAAAAAAACTATGAATGCTAGATTCACCAAAATCTACACATTTTGTGTAGTTGGCACTCATAATACGTATGTAAATTTTCAGCTTAATCGAATAGGGTATTTATAAGCTATTGCACTTTAAATAATTTGAACCCAAAAGCTCTCATGAGAAAGAATTTTTCTTTGTGTACCTATAAAAAACTATACGTGTGTACTAGATTCACCAAACTCAATAGGATTTTCGTACTACGATGACCTATAACATACGTACCAATTTGCAGCTCATACCAACAAAGCGTTCAGACGCTATTTTGTATCGCTCACACACATACATATAAACACATAAACTCAGAGACATACGCACATATATACGTTACCTTAAAAATAGCAAAAATAAACTCGGAGGACCTCAAAACGTATAGATATACCAAAACCTCAAAGTCGAATTTCCGTCATGATTATTGAACTTTCATTACATATGTATGTTCGGAAAGTAAAAAGTAAAAATATGCAAAATTTTTCACAGGTCTACTAGTATTACATAATTTACTTTTAAATAACATTCAAAAATTTTAAAATGTAAAATATATGACTTATAGAATATAAGTATTTACGAACTTGTATTTCTTTAATAACTAAATTTATTTTTAAAATGAAACAGAAACTGCTGCTATTTTATTTCTTTCCAATAAAATTTTCATTTCAGAGAGACCCATTAAAATGTTTTAATAAATATCATTAGCTCTCATCCATTAAAATGTATTTTTAACTATCAACCATTATGAATTTTCACGAGTGTTCAGTGTAATTAAATTAAACAGAACACTTATGAAATTTCATAAGACAGATAGTGGTGTGAAGGTTAAATCTGACTGACTACACGAGATTCTTATACGTCAGTAGAATATCACTCTGAAAATCTTTCGAATGAAACCCAGCCCATATATACGCAAATTTTCTTGGGATAACACCGAATTGGAAGACCGAAGACCATGATCTGGTGTCGAACATGTCACTTTCAATCAATCAGTTTTGAGAGAATCTCTCAGACACTGATATAAGGAAAAATATTATAAATTAAATAAATAAATACAATTAAAACGATATATCATTAAAGACACGAATTTTTATCATGATCTCGATTGCTGTTTTCAAAAGTTCACTGATCATTTACTTTAAACAAAAAATTTATAAATAATTTACATTCCTATTCAAATAATTTACAGGAAAATGAATATTTATTGTTAGAATAAACTAATAAATTTATCCTTTTAAAATTTATGTTACTTACTCACAACATTTCTAATACTACTTCTTCAAAGTACTTTCCAAATCATTTCACAAGAATTTACATAATTTATCAATATTTTGAGTGGGGTTTTTTATGCTTCATTTGCTTCCTGTAACGCAAATTGCAGAAAATGGAAGTCGTCCTTTTATTTTAAAGCCGGAGATAATTTAACATAAACCAAATCGTCTTACGTTTCAAGCAACAGGCTTTAAAAAGACAATTTTTCTCTCTTTAGAATGCTTCTGAACATTTTCTGATATCATTAATTCCTTTTAAAAGAAAATTAATTTTTTCTTACACAAAATGCTTGTTTTCATTGATTTATGATAGCTTAGATTTCTTTTATATATAAAAAAATATACATTGTATCAGGAAATAAATATTTTCATTCCTCTTTATTTCTGGAAATCGTTTCTGGAATTTTTTTCTTCAATATTTAATAAAAGAAATTTGCGGATTTGTAAAAATTTTTCGACTTTCGGTATTTGGAAGTTTTACATGTTTTAAGAATTCCTGAACGTACGTTTCAACCATTGTTGGAATGATGTTTGTATCTATTTCTTTGTGGCAAAAATATTATTGCTTCTCTGGTTTAAGAAAAATGCACACTTTTATAAAAAAAAAAAAAATTATATTTTTCTGCATCTCGTGTGTCTATAAACTTTTGGTGCATATCGCCGACAACTTGGCGCTTTTGTGTCGCAATTCTTTCTTCTTAGTGGAAGGTTATATCTCATTTTTCACAATATATACTTTCACAAAATTTGATATGTGATAATGCCTGTTTGATAAACTGTGCTAATTTGATTTAGGCGCATATCAGTCTACAGATAACGTTGCTCTGCTGCAATTTTTCTCATTTATAAGAAGGTTTTACTTCAGATTCAATGGCGCATACATGCACTTATCTTGAAAATTGTGTCGGTCAGTATGAAAATATAGGGTAGGTGCTCCAGTGATTGGCATGCTCCAGTAATTGACATATATATCGAAATAATTAATAAATAAGAAAAGTAATAAATTCATATGTTTTACATATAAGAATTTTAACATTTTATGTCAAACACTGGAGCATAGGATGCTAATAACTGGTAAAATGAATAACTAGCAGTGTCAAACAGTGGAACATAGGAGGCCAATTACTGATAAAAGGAAAAACTGGCAGTGTCAGTTACTGGAGCATTGAGTGGGTGTCAAATAAAAATTCATAAAAAAATAGTAATAATTGTTATCAAATGTATATATTTTAACATATATGTGGTTCTGAATGTCTTTCATACCATATGTACTAACTTAATTTCTAAAAATATTTTCTGGTGACTAGAACATTAAAAACATCAGAGATTGCTTTAAAAGTGTCAATCACTTGTGCACTTACCCTATCCTGTTTCAATTTAAGTGGTTATCTGCTAACAAGTGGCGCTGCTATTCTACAATTTTTTCATTTACAGAAAGGCTGTGTGTATTTTTTAAGCAAATAGATACACCAAGCGGGATAAGCGAGATTTCTGTAAATAATGAAGGATGCCGACTTAATTCAGATGTATATCGGCCGAGAGGTGTCACTGCTATTACTCCTCTTCTGCGATTCCGCATATGGCTAGAACTCAGCATCTATTAGTTAAAATTGTCCAAACTGTACATATAATATCTTTATAGCGAGAAACTATGTTAATTAAGTTTTTGTTCCCGTTATTCGGTATGTTACTCTGTTATACAGATTAGTACAAAATTTGTGATGCTCACAACATATTAGTCTTTTCTCTTTCGTTAAAAAAAATCTTGAGTAATATTATTATACTCGAAAGTAAAAACTTATTATTATCCCAATTGTTCTTAACAGGTTCAAAGAAATTCTTTTTAAGTTTTCTGTTATTTAAAAGTTGAGAAATTCTTTATGTTTTTAACTTTTAAAAAAAGTCACTTTATAATATAAACTATTTTATATTCAATATTACCTAAAATTAATTTATAAAAATATCAAAGAAGTTTTATTTATCTAATTGAAAAACATATAATTCTGAAATATGGCATATTTCATGAACTTACAATTATTCAGCATACATCATCATTAATTTTACCATATAAAACTCCTTAAGAGCAGACGATACCTAATCTCACCGACAGCCAAAATCCATATTATTCCATAAGGAAATTTGTATTCATAATTACTTATTACCTAATGTATTTCAGAAAATTAACTATCGTCAAATTAGTAGTCGTTTTCGAAAAATTGATTTTTCACATTTTTAATATTCTATTTTCTAGCTAAAAAATGAAAAAAATGCATTTTATATACATATATACTCAAATGTAAAATATTAAAAATAAAAAATAAATAAATTTTACAAAATGAATATTAAGTTAACAGTTGCAAATTTTCTTAATGTTAAAACAGGGTTTAAAAAAATACATTAAGTAATGTGTATGTGTGGAAACAAATTTTCCCATAAAATAACATGGCCCTAGATTGTTGGCGAGAGCAAGTATTGTCTATTCTTAAAATATAGTATTCATAATTCCCATTAAATCATGAAAATACCTTTAAACGTAAAGTAAAGCAATGTGCATACAATTATCTACTCTATTAAAATCCAAGTGTATGTATGCATTTACGTATATGCTGGAAAAAAACTTCTGTCCATTTTAAACTAGTTGGCATAGGTGGACTCTGCTCAATTCCCCATCATATTTATGTTCTCATAAATTTCTAGTGCGAGACATATTATAATCATGTTAAAAGTAATGAATTTGACCAAAGCTTGATACAGTGACAGAATGAAATCCCCGCCTAATATGCTACCCACCATTTACTTCGATATATTTATCTTATTCTAATCTATTAATTTATTTTATCAGGGTCAATTCCGTTGTTTAGTTTTCATGCTACTATTTCCAATGCAATAATCCTCAAAATTCATATTTATATGAAAAATTTACAATTTCGCTATGTTGATAAAATCGTAAATTACGAATAAGTTACGAAATTTTCCTATTAAAATAGTTGTATTCAATCATGTTCAAACAAATATCATAAATGTAATTTTGAAGTTGTCTAATGTATTTATGATCCTCAAAATGGAAGTTTATGCTCAATTTTGCCTTATTCTGACATGTTAAGTAAATCGTAAATTCCAAATAACTTACGAAATTTTTAAATTGGAAAAATCATAGTCTGTGATATTCATGTCAGGATCCTAAATAATATTACAAAAGTGGTTTGACATCTTTAGGATGAAAAGATCCCTCAAGATTGACGTTTATGTGAAACTTTGCTCTATTCTGCCACGTTAAGAAATTCGTAAATTTCCAATAACTTACGAAATTTTTATATTGGTAAATTCATAGTCATTAATATGCATGCCAGTGTCCTAAATAATATTTCAAAAGTAGTCTGACATCTTTACGATGAAAATATGGCTCAAATTTGACGTTTATGTGAAATTTTTCCCTATACTGCCATGTTAAGAAATTCGTAAATTTCCAATAACTTGCGAAATTTTCAAAGTAGCATATTTATAGATACTGATATTCAATCCGGCATCAAAACTGATATTTTAAAAGTGGTCCGACATTTTTACAGTAAAAAGTTTCCATTTAATGCACGTTTAAGTGAAATTTTGTCCTATTCTCCCATGTTAAGAAAATCATAAATTTCTAATAACTTACGAAGTTTTTTAATTCGAATGTTGCAAATGAATAGGGTTTTTGCCAGTATCGAAAGTAATATTATAAAAATGATCTGACCTCTCTGCGATCATTTGTTCATGAGATATCGTGTAAACAGACTAACAAACTAACGGACTAACAGACTAATGTACTGACATACTAACGAATTGACTTACTAACAGACACCCTACAGACAGACACCATACAAATTTTGTCATTTTTGGATTCTTCACACCTGAAAACGTATAAAAAAAGTCGAAAAACCTAGGTCGAAATTTTTCACGATTACCTAAGTTCCTCATACGTATAGTATGATGGGGAACTAAAAATATTTCAGTAATACAAAAATATTGTAAAAATAAATTCATCAAAATAATAATAATAATATTTTTTATTAGATCAATATCAGTAACATTATGCAAAATAATTGCAACAGGTGTTCTAAATTGTCCCCGTATCCTCCAATACCCTTTTTGAAATTGCTTCCGAAAATTGCAGACGATGGTAGCGCATATTTCCCTTCCAAGTTTGGTTTAATGGCACTTTAAACTCATCTCCATTCGTACGGTATATTGCTGAAAATTTTTGCTCCATGATGAACCACAGTCTATTTAATTGAGATTCGGAGAATTCAATGACCAAACATCCTCGTCCCCAAAAACCCAAAAACAGGTCGTCGCAGACGGCGATCGTTGATTTAGTCAAGTGCGTCATAGCCAAGTTCAGGATTAAACCATCACGGCCGAAATGCTGCGAATCCCACGGTTACAATGCGCCTTGAAAAACATACTGCTTATAGTTTGCAATATCAATTGTGACATTCATCAAAGGAAACCAATAGCATTTTAACTAATTGCACAAAATTTCACCCAGAGCATCACCGAGATAAAAGGCTGTAGTCGATAGTTTTCGCAGCAGAGATATTTCGCTGGCCCTTCTTAGACAGCTAGCAATTTGACAGTTTTAGATGTCTCATTCATAAAGAAATTTCCTTCAGTGAACATCACATTGCTCAAACGATTAGGCGAAGCATTTTACGACCTTTCTCCAGGAAACTTTCTTTTATTGCGTTATTGAAGATGAGAACGAGTTTGATCAGTTGCACGGGTTAGCTAACTTTTGACGATATCCAGGATGGAACACCTGCTTTTAGAGGTCTTTCGCCACTATACACTCGGAAACTTCTCAATTGCGACGAATTCGACAGCAGATCCTGTTAACTACCTATGAAGTCGTCGCAGTGACTGGAACACAGCTTCAAGTTCGACCTATTACGCTTCCAATCAATTTGAACTGGTTATATTTCATTATCCTGTAGGTATAAACGCACCTCTGTTTGAAACTAGTGGTATAAACAATGCCGGTCATCTTCATTACAGATTTGTGAAAATCAACTACTCCGATTTAATTTTCACAAACTTTAACCTTTTCGCTCCAAAAAGCAAACAGATAAGTGATACAGTTTCTGGAAAAGTAGATTTCAATGAATTCCTCGGAATTTATGAAAAGTTAAAATGATTTTTTTTTTACCCGGTATGTATTTTCACCAATGTCCTACCGAACTACTAAACACAGAAAGGTACCGAAAGTACCAAAGAAATAAGAAATGATTCAGGCATTTGAATTATATTTCAGAAATTTTTTCTAATTTACTTTCATTGAAATTAAAAACAATGTATATACTTAAGTACCAAATTTTCCATTTGCTGAACTGTCGAATTGAGATGTACGCGTAACACATAAATACCATGACCTGTGTTTGTGCAATAAGATATATGGAAACAAAGTTTAAAAACAGCTCAGCGAATATTCGAAAAAAGGGAGAGCGTGGGAAACAGGGATGTGAGCACCGTTTTCAAATATTTAAAAAAATATTTTATGTTTAAATAAAGCGGTAATTGGTGGAAACTTTAGATAATGGTGAATTATCCCATATAAATAAATGGGTTAAAGGTTCAGAATTCCGTTAATAAATGTCAGCACCAGCAATACAAAAGCGCGTGTATTGAGACATTTTAGTTTCTCATTATACTATGGGTTTGGGGAACTTAGGTGAACTTGAAAATTTTCGACCTCATTTTTCTTTTTTTACTTTTTTACACGTCTTTAAACGGAATACAAAAATATCAAAATGGGTATGGTGTCCGTCTGTAGGGTGTCTGTTAGTTTGTTAGTTTGTTAGTGTGTTATATTTGTTTGTTAATCTATGCACACGCTATCTCACGAATAAATAATCGCACAGAGGTCAGACCAATTTCAAAATATTGCTTATGACACTGGCATGAACTCTACTAATTTGCAACATTCTAATTAAAATATTTCAGAAATTATTTGAAATTTAGGATTTGCTTAATATGGGAGGATAGGGCAAAATTTCTCTTAAATGTGCATGAAAAGAAACTTTTTTTATCGTAAAGATGTAAGAACAGCTTATGAATATCAGTTTTGATGCCGAAATGAACATCATTAACTATAAACATGCTACTTTGAGAATTTTGCAAGTTATTGGAAATTTACGAATTTCTTAACTTGGCAGAATAGGAAAACATTTCGCATAAACTTCGGTTTTGAAGAATATTTTCACCGTAAAGATGTCAGACTCCTTTCAAAATATCATTTCAGATACTGGCATGAACATCCTCGCCTATGAATTTTGTAATTTAAAATTTTCGTAAGTTATTCGAAATTTGCGATTTACTTAACATAGCAGAATAGGACAAATTTTTGCATAAACGTCCATTTTGAGGGATATTTGCATCATAAATATATCAGACCATTTTTAAAATGACATTTATGATACTTGTTTGAACATCATTGACTACAGATATTCTAATTTGAAAATTGCGCACGTTATACGAAATTTAAGATTTTATGAGCATAGCAAACTTGGCCGATTTTCTATATAAATTTGAATTTTGGGGATTGTTGCATTGGAAATTGTATGGAATTGCATGAAAACTAAACTAAGAAACTGACCCCAGTAAAATAAATTAATAGATTAGAATAAGGTAAATATATCAATATGAACAGTGGGTAGCCTGTTACGTGGGAATTTCATTCTATCACTGTGTCGAGCGAATGGTTAAGTTCATTTCTCTTACCATGAATATATGTTCTGTACAAGAAATTTATGAAAACATGCATATGACGGGGAACGGAACAGAGTCCACCTATGCCAACTAGCTTACATTATCTTGCTGAAAATAAGAGGTAAAACATTTCTTTCGTTAACCCGTTAGTAGTCGCTAGTTCGTCGATTTACCGCCCATCCATTCAGTTTTTATTCGACATCCTCCAAAAATTTTTAGAAGTGGCATTTGATATACATAAAAGGCAAATCGACTCGAATAATCATCGATTATGTATATGAAATGCCACTTCTAAAATAATTTATTTGGTGACTGTTGAATAAACACTGAAGAAATGGGCGATGAATCGACCAACTAGAGTCTACTAACGGGTTAAAGGTAGGGAGATTTTATTTTTCTATTAAATAAACACTTAAGTTTATTTTTGGCATTGTTGCATGTAATAATAAAGCTTTTATTAAATGTTGTGTACCTACGATTATTATTTTGAATCAGTTGTAAATAGTAAATTTATATTATCCCTAAATGCAATTCAAAATGCTATGGGCACTAATGGAACACGTCCTCTTTGAAAAAAGAACCCATTTGAAGTGCCCAACTTGAAAGATAACATTGAAAGGGGATTTCAGACCAAAGAACGTGATTTCTGGTTTTTCTGCTACTGAACCTTATTCATTAAGTCACATTACATTTAGTGATGAGGATTTTGTGCCATCGTTTGTAACAGATTGTCAAAATGCCGAATTTGATGTAAATGTGTCTTCTGTATCATCCCTAACACAATCCTTAACCACTTCACTGGCCACAGTAGTGTGGGAAAGGCTAAAGGTGCTATCAGACGGAAGACGATATATTCTAAAATAAAAGCTATTGCCGCTCAAAAGCGACCAAACGACTTCAGTAAGGTTGTTTTTAAGCATAAACGGAAGAACGAAATACAGAAATGTAAACAACGGACCCAACATTGGGCTATTATTCCCCCCAAAAATGTTTAAAAGGGAAAAGAATAGAGGGTGTTCTGTAATCGCGATTCTCTGATTGGAGGATTTCGTTTTAAAGACTACCGTATGTGATTTAAACAGTCGAAAATGCGCGATTGGCAAACGTACGTTCGGCAATTTGTATCAAACGGCATATTTGGATCGTTTCCCACGTGAGAAACCTGTTTATGAGGTATTTTGTGCTAAAGACTATCGTATGGTTCTTCGTTTGATAGCGGCTTAAATTTCCCCCGGGTTATCTCGGGATAGCCGGTGAAGTGGTTAAGCAACTTGAGTCAGAAGTGACCAAGTCTTCTTCATTTTTCTTAAAATTAATTGCACTTGAAACAGTTTGATCATATCCAAATGCCCCAGCAAGAAAAATATCCATATTTGGTAGAAAACAAAGAAAAGGCAGAATTCCTAGAAATATAATATACTCGAGAAGAAGGATATTTTAATAGTTTAAAAAAAAAAAAAAAAAAAAAAAAATAAAAGCTTGGTAAAGAGGATGAAGAAGCGAGTGTGAAAATAAATCAAAAATAAAATGAATTTTCTGATGTATGAATCATCAGAGGACGAGAAACCTTATTTCAAAATAAGATAATATTACATCTTTTAAGAAAATAGCGCATTATGTTATATTTATGTGTTGGTGGCAATAAATGTGCACTAATTTCAGGGAAAAGTAGTTTAAATAATATTTGTCAATTGACTACTTCGCTAGTTCCATTAGATCGCAGATTCAGGATCTAATGGAACGAAATTTTGTATTACAAATCAGAATTTGTTTTCCTTTTAATAATTAAGCTATCTAAAATATTTTGTATTCACACTATTTAAAAATTTTTGCGTGTTGGAAAGATTTCTAGAAATTTTAAAAATTGCATTTTTTACAATAGAAAAGCAAACCATGTCCCATTACCCCCGTTTCCTCTTTTTTTTTTTTTTTTTTTTTTTTTAAGTAATCGTAATAATCTGTCAGAGAAACTGGGGAAAAATGTTACTATGCAAGTCGGGAAAATTATTGTATTAACCAGAAATAGAGAATTGTATGTATATATATTTATTATTATTATTATTATTATTGATTATCAATATTTTTATCGAATTTCCAGTGATAAAAATAATCACTTTTTCATGATTTTTTTTTCTAATTTCTAAAATTAATTGTATAAACAACATACCCTTTGTAATCTTGACAAATTTCTATTTCATTTCAAAAGAAAATTCACAAAACATCTTAAAATGAATTCCTAGTCTATTTTCCCATTTAATTTTGTAAGAAATCGAAAGCTCAAAAGCTCTTTTCCTCTTTTTACCTAAACTTTCATTTCGTGAAAGAAGATTAAAGATCGAGATGCTCTTAATCTCCTTTTTTATTACTACTGAATTCCACTTCTTTTAAACAATGCCTTTAAAAGTTGAAACACTGAAATATACAACAGAAAAGTATTTTTTTTTCTTTTATTAATTAATTTATTTATTTTCGAAATGGTATATAATGCTGCAAAAGTTGTTTTGATAAAAACTTTAAATGTCATTTTCTTCGAGCGGCTTGAAGAAGAAAATGTTTATTTACAGGTTAAATTACTTTTTTCTGTAATCTCTAATTTGTAAAAATGCACTACGTTAAATAATATTTACAGTTATTTGGGAACTCTTTTTGTTTTCTACTTCTATAAAACAAAAGTAATGGATTCGTGAATTTTTTTTTTTTTTTTGTATATGTAGGGGCAGCATTTCCCTCCCTCCCTGCCTGAGAGGGACAAATTTTCAATGTGGGTATCTTTCAAAAGAACTAGTAAACGAATGGTTGATTCATTCATCTGTGATACTTCGCTCTGATAAAAAATCATCTGCATTTATTAGAAAATAACTTTGAAGAAAAATTAATTTTATAAATAATATTTACTGCGTGAATTTGTATAGAAATATATAGAAGAAAGTCTTGTGGTGGTCACAACATACTAGTTTTAACAGTTTTCAGAAATCGTGAAATATGTATGTACTGAGAAACCTCGGATTATATGCAAATGTAAACATCTGGTTTATTGGTGGAAAAGGACTAGTCCATTAAGTGATAGGAACTCTATTTCGAGTTTCGAAAAGCAAAAACACTCAGAGCTCTAGTATGAGTTAAATATATCCATAAAAAAAAAAAAAAAAATCAGAAAGATATTTTAAAGTGTTATTAGTGATATATGATTAAAGCTCAGGAAAGAATCTGATTTAATCAGACACTTTGAAATTTGTTATGTAACACAACACAATAATTATTTTTAAAGAATTTTCAAAACAAAAAGAAGCAGAAGAAGAAAATTAATTTAAACGTTTACACATTACATTAGTTTGCCGAAGATAAAAGTAATTAGAAAGTTCTTACTTCAATTTGTAGATAATAAAATTTAAGATTAATATTGAAATAAATACAGTACTAGCGATTAACATTGCTGCACCAGGAAGAAACGCAAATAAGAGAATATTTATTGCATACATACATCGTAATAAGAAGAACAAATTATTAAATTTTCAGGAAATTTGTAAGTATATATCCTGAGAAATTAGTGCTTAAATCAGTGACCTCTGGCAGCAATAACAGACCTTATTTGCCTAGGCTACAGCGTCTAGAATAAACAGTGTGTAAATCGCCTATAACTGTGATGATAAAATAATGCTACAAAAATTAAGCTTCCCCAGATGTCGCTGGGATCGAAGCTTTTGCTCAAATCGAAGACCTGATTGGCTTTTCCCAGTTTCGTCAGATCGATCATGTGATCCAAGAGCATATAATTAACCAATAGGGAATCTTGGTTTTGACGTCGTGACACTAGCTTCGATTACAATGACATCTGGTGACAGGCTTAATTTTTTTAGTGCAATTTTATTTGCCGCTTTCCACACTGTTTATTCTAGACGCTGTACCTAGGCATTGAATCTAACAACTATTGGATAACAGGCACGGGTACAGCACTCCTTGCAGCTTTAATACGATTCCAGAATTCCTCCAACGCGGTTTGGAGAATGGTGGTTTGCCACTCGCTTAAGAATGATTCCTCAGACATTTTCAATCGGTGCAAGATCAGTAGAATGGGCTTCCCAGAGTAACAGTCGAATATATTCTGTATCAAAGAAGATCCAAACAATACGGGCAATATGCGGTCGAGCAATTTTCGGCTTAAATATTGCTCTACGGAGGCATCGAATACGGGCAGAGCCACGGACATTATCACTTGAAAAATGCAATGTTCGCTATGCACCATACTGGAAATGCAAACAAGAGGTGATCGATATATGTATCCAATGGCACCCCATCAGTGTTGCCAGATCAGGCAGATTTTTTGTTCAATAATCACCAATAATTTATAATTGTTACGTTTGTCTAATCACTTCGAAGATTGATGATCTATAACGTGTATTAAATATCCCTTCTTAAAATTATTGGTGATTATTGAATAAAAAATCCGCCAGATTTGGCAACACTGCACCCCATACCATTTCTCTTGACGATATCAAATTCCAGCTGACAATATGCATTCTACACGTGTCCACCAAATACGGATGAGGTAGCCTTGATACTGTAAACAGGATTGTGATTCATTTTAAAATACGGCGTGACGCCATTTCTGCGTCCAGATTTACCGTTGATCACACATTAAATTGGAATACGTTGAACACTACGGCAATAATAAATTCATTTTGTAAGGAATATTATTTAATAAATGTGTATAGCATGTAGAAAAACTGTTGTAATTTAGAACATATTATATGTGACATATTTCATAGATATTTCCTTTTCACTATATATTTAGTAATTTAATTAGATTTAACTTTTCACTCGTAATTCAATACTCTTGTCTTTTACTGTCGGCAGCAAAATTTTTGAAACACTAGTAATAATTGATACTTAAAAAATGCACACCTAATACTGTTTTATGAAGTAAATATTTGTCGAGTCATGTTCTTAGTCCTATACTGTTTATAAAAAAGTAAGACGATGATAAAAATTAGCGATCAAACTAGAAAAAAAGATATGTGAAAAGTCTGGATATGTGCTTTAATAATTTTGCTGTCGATTGTAATTAAGAAACAGTTGTATCCTTATAATAGATGAAGCGCTGTATGAACTCTAAACCTCATTTCAGCTCATGATACAGTACCCGCAGCGGTCCTATATTTTCACGTTTGTTTTATTATTTTACTACCACTATTTTTTTTGTACATTTTTTGTCAAGATTTTAATGCTAAATCAATACGCAAAAGTATACTGATTCATTAAATAGGTTGGGAAATAATAAAATGGACGTAAAAATATAGGACTGCTGCGGGCACTGATTGATATGAAATAATCACTATGCGCAAATCAATACCATATTCTCCATATAAGACAATTGATTAATGAAACAAAGAATTTTTAAAAAATGCAGTTCACACTCATTATAAAACACAATTCAACTTAAAGTTTCTGTTACATAATTTTAAATTAATTTTTAAATATTATTTCAACTATCTGTTTCATGTATTCTTCTATTGTCTGTCAGGAAAATTCGGAATATCCGTTTTTTAATCTTAATAATATATCCACCAAAATGTCCAGAGAGTAACCTGCAGATGGTTTTTCAAATGAAATATTTCTAATTGGTTAAGGTAATACTAATCTTTAAAAGAAACATGCCACAGTTTCATATTGTTTTGACCGTTCGTTACCGAGATATTAAGATTAAAGCGACTCTACTTTTGAATTTTAAAAACAATGGACATAACTGAATTTCGTGTGTTGATTAAATAATGATTTTTGATGGGCTTGGGCAGAAATACTTTTCAAAACTGTTGAAACTCAGAAGGGGATTAACAGATTCATCAATATCTTTTCCCATCGAAAAACAATGTTTAATTAACAAACTAAATTCAGCTTTCTCCATCGTTTAGAAAATATTAAACATAGAGTCACTAAAACTTTAATATCTCCGTAACGAACGGTCGAAATATGAAACTTTGACGAGTACCTTTAAGTTTAGTACTATCTTGATTACATACAAATATTTCATTTGCGACGGCATCTGTGCGGGTTAGTTCTATAATTTGTTTGAACGATGTGATAGCTGTGTGTTCTAATACATCGGATTAGTCAACAAAGGCTACAGATTTCAATCAGTTGTAAAGGAGTTGTCAACATTTGTTGTCATTCATCTAGAATGAAGTAGTATAAAATACTTTCCCTTATTAAAGAGCATAAGTTTAGTTGTAACTCGTGGAAAATAGAAATGAAGAATATAATTTAATTATCTATATTTGCACGCGTGTATAGGATAAATCAGTATAATAGTAAAATATTTAAACGTTGAATCCTATATCTTTAGAAAATAAAAAGTGTTGAAAGCAGTAATTATTATTTTTAATAAATACTGGGTCAATCAACAAACTGAAAATATTTAAGATTCAATTTTAAAGCTGCTCTTAAAATACAAAAAGAAAAAAGAATGTTGTGGCCACCACATGGCTTTCTTCTTTATTTTCCTATGCAAATTCACTCACTAAAAATAAATTATTAAAATCATTATTTAATAAAATTATCTTCCAGGATAATGCAGTAGGATTTTCATATTAGAGAAGTAGTATAACACTAAATACACAAAAATGTTCATTTTATTCTCACTATTACATTTCTTTCTTTTTTTTTTTTTTTTTGTTAAAAATGAAAAAAAAATCGATAACTTTATTTTAAATTACACGAAAAGTTCGAGAATCGTATACAGAGTCAACATAATCCAATCGGCCTCTCTCTCTCTCCCTCCTGGAGCATCCGTCTCGAACACTGGCATTAGCACCAAGTTCTGTATTGTTGATGTCCGTAATATAGTTAATTATAGGTTTTATTTGCACCATATTCTTGACCGTAGAATCGTTGTGCCGAAATCAATTAAATAAAAGTCTGAAAAAGTAACAAAACAGTTTTTTTATTTATATCGGAAGAAAAGTCACATTTTAAATTATTTTGCAGGTTCAATTTTTAAACATAAAAAACTTGAAAAGTTACAAAGTTCTTTCACGGAGCTAAGAAGAGAGAGAGAGAGAGAGAGGAAAGTAAAAATTTACGCGTTCACTACACTGGAAAAAGAGCAAACCTGGGGATCCACATTCTGATGACACGGAGAAATGATCGAAAAAGGGAAGCCATCTGCCTCCGTTATCATTGTTTCACGCCAAAATGCATGCCAATTTCAATTCTTTGTTTCTAAGAATAATCCAATGTTAATTTTTTGAATTATCAAGAATTGTTTTGAAATGTCATCAAAAATTACACAATTTTAATGATACATACGACCTACAATATATATTAACATAAAACGATAATAGACATCACTCAGAGATCTAAATTTTATATGTTTTATAACTGAAAATCGTAAATAAAATGTTTATATATATTTTTTGATAGAAATGTACTTCATTTTATAGGATAAAAAAAAAATTAGATTAAATAAAGAAATAATAACTAACGGAAATTCTGACATTAAGTATAATTATAAAAAAAAAGTGTTCTCAAATATTTCTAAACAAGAAAACTCATTGTCAGAATTAATGTGTTTCAACACCGGAAGTAATAATTTATTTGAAATTACGCAATATTAATGATATTTCAGTTTTACAACGGCTATTCTGTAGTCAGCCTGGCGCTTGGCATAAAACCGGCAAACTACAGGGTTAATACATTTAAAAACCGTCGTTGATAATTCAAAAAAATTAACATTGGATTATTCTTAGAAACAAAGAATTGAAATTGGCATGCATTTTGGCGTGAAACAATGATAACGGAGGCAGATGGCTTCCCTTTTTCGATCATCTCTCCGTGTTATCAGAATGTAGATCCCCAGTTTTGCTCTTTTTCCAGTGTAGTGAAAGCGTAAATTTTTACTCTCCGCTCTCTCTCTCTCTCTCTCTCTCTCTCTCTCTCTCTCTCTCTCTCTTCCTAGCTCCGTGAAAGAACTTTGTCACTTTTCAAGTTTTTTATGTTTAAAAATTTAACCTGCAAAATAATTTAAAATGTGACTTTTCTCCGATATAAATAAAAAACTGTTTTGTTACTTTTCCAGACTTTTATTTAATTGATTGCGGCACAACGATTCTACGGTCAAGAATATGGTGTAAATAAAAACTATAATTAACTATATTACGGACATCAACATTACAGATGGTTCAACCATTCGTTTTAAAGGTATTGGTGAACTCATTTGAAAGATTCCCATCCTGAAAATTAATTCTCCTCGAGGGGGGATTTCCCCCCAGGGGGAGAGGGGAGGGGAAGCGATGTTCTTAAATATAAAAAAAATTTCCCAGTTGACTATCTCTATTGTAAATTTCACAATGATTATTAAAAAATAATTCTCTTTATGCACATTTATACAAAATTTTGTCCTGTACCACCAGTGAAAAAATTTAGAAAAAGCGGGATGGCAACGCAACCTGTGAGACAATATTTACCAAAAGTTGACTGGAACTAATTTATGTCAACGTGTAACTATATACCAGTTTGTATGAAATTCTGCGCAGTAGTTCGTGAGATACAGTTGCTACAAAGTTTTGTCTCTCTCTCTCTCACACACACACACAGACATTTTCTAAAAATGGTGAAATCGTGTTCTACAGCTCTCACAACGTGTAAATCCATCAAAAACCCGAGATCGAAAATTTTTACGAATCCAATACTTTCTTCTATTGAATATAGAAGAAAGTGAAAACAATTTTCATATTACCGGTTATAGTTACATAAAAATGGGATTATGTCAGAGAATAATTGAATGAAAATTACTTTAAAGCAAAAAAAACAAAATTATGCATTACCCATAAATTGTGAAATGCTTTTTCATACATCTTTAAAAAGAAATAGCCATTGTGAGAAAACTATAAAAATCTATAGAAAACGGATACCGAAGATTAATTAATTTCCCTTTAAGCGACTATTGTGTTCTTTAATAGAAAAAAATTGGTGCGTTGATTTTTTAAGTTTCTTTAAATTATAATTTGTCGCACTAATAATTGGTTTTTTAACTTTTTAATTTATTAATCTTATTTTAATTGCCTTTTTCAGATTCTCCTTGTGAGTATTCCTATCTGTTTTAATTTAATTTGCAGTTTACTACGTGTCCGTTAATACAAGTTTTGCTTATATATATACATGTGTGAGTGTGTTTACCCAGTTTTATCGATCAAAATTATATATATGTATATATGTATACATATATAAGAAAAAATATGTTAAATGTAAAGTTTGTTTCAGTAAATTAAAAGGTGCTTGATACAAAAGACTTTTATTTTTTGTTGTTTTATAAAAGCTACACTTATGTGTTATATTACACTTTTTTTTATTTCTTTTCAATTCTCATCTGAAAATTGAAAGATAATTTTCTATCTATTTTCAAATTTAACTTGTAGAGAATCTAAAGTTTTCTGTGTCCTCTTAGAAAACTTCAATCTCTGGAGTTAAACGGCAGATAGAACCAACATTTAATCTACTTTGATCGTTTTTGAAATCTGCTTTTTTCTATTCTACGAACTTTTCTTTTATGTATAAAATAAGAAATAGATATCAACAGTACTTTTTTTCGTGAATATTTTTTTTCGTTTATATATTTATTTCTTAAACAATTCTGACATTGCAATAACAAATAAATATAAAGGCATATTTTTTTTAATGTATCAATAGACATACGATATCAAATCTGCTTGCAATTAAATTTTAAGCATTTTTTTACTTCTTTATACAAGGTATAAGTAAGTATTGGAATCTCGATTTAAGAAATGGATTTTATATCACGCACAGATACAAAACGAATAAGCGTAGAATGTTGTAAATTTATACGTGTGACTGTCATGATGTCTAGTTGTACACCTGCAAGTTTTGTCTTAGCACGAGCTCTCGTTTTAGAGATATGAGCGACTTTACACGATTTTTCGTGACGTCTCTGTGTGTGCGCGTGTGTGTATGTGTGAGTGTGTATATATCTCGCATAACTCAAAACGGTTGGACGTAGAACATCGCAAATTAGTATATAGGTTTGTTATAACATCTAGTTCTTCACCCCCTTTTTGGTCTTTCTGTGACTATCCGTTTTGGAGATATTTACGAAATTTATATTCATAAAGGCAAATGTTCAAAGGTTTTGGCCATTAAATATGACCTCCCATCATACAGATTTCAAAAGAAGCTAATGATAGAGCCCGTAATGATATTATAATGAAAATTGTCGACACTTTTGCGTGTAGAAAGTAATTTGTAAAGACATAAGCAGGTTCTAGTCAACGAATGTATTTTATTTAATGAATATTCAACCCGTAAATAGAGTCCGTAATGATATTTTTATGAAAGTTGCCCACATTTATGCGTGTAGAGAGCAATTCTTAAAGACATAAAGAGGTTCTAGTCGATGAATGCACTTTAATGAATATTCAGCACGTGGTTATGGTACACCCCGTAATATACGTGCCCATTAAATAACAAATTTAAAAAAAACGTAAAATAATTACGTATTCTGTAAAATTTGTCTCCACATGACCTCTACTAACCAATTATATTATACTAAAATTTGGGAGTTTTACAGAAATAGAAGATGAAATTGAAAAGAAAAAGTGAAAGGATTTTTTTTTTCTATTTATTTATTTTTCATTTAATTTAATTTTTATTTTAATTTTATTTTTTTTTACAATATTTTATACAAGGGATTTTTCTTAAACACTAGGGGGCTCCGCCCCTGCTCACTCCACTCACCAGCCCTGAGAATAATTTCGCCTTCCCCCGACTCGCTTCATTTATTAGCCACTCCTGCACTCTGCCCGCTTATTCTCCCCTTTGCCTTTCTGTTAAAAGGAAAATTAGTAATACATAACACAAGACAAAGGCAAATATATATATATATATGTATAAATACCCATACTCAATGTCAAATTAAATACATAATATTTAATACTTTTCTTTCTTTTTTTTTTTAATGAAGTAATATGCTAAAAATCAATACTTTTTTTTTTTTTTTTTTTTTTTTTTTTTTTTCAGAATAGAAATGCATTGCTCCATTTGTGCAGATTATTACGTCATCTCATGTGCTTATTGCATCAGACGCATTCTACTGCTATAAATAAAGGTTCCCGGCATCGCCAGTTGTTTATTGGAAATTGTCGTAGACAGTGCTGTTTTGTAATTATTGTAATGAGCAAAAAAACCTTCACTTACTGTTACAAAAAGGTCAGAAATGTTGACCCTGCATAAAATTGGATTTCATGAACGTAAAATAAGTTTGAAGATAAATGTGAGCAAGACAGCTGTGCATCAAGCTATTAGTAAATTTAAAATTTCGGGAAAATTTGTGGACTTTAAGAGAAGCGGTCGCCCAAGAAAAACAAATGCACGTGATGATCATGTGATAAACAGGATGGTCGTATGAGATCCAAGAGCTTCCTACAAAAAGATTAGACTTTCTCTGGCTGCAAAAGGCACCAACGTCAGTTTGAGTACTATTTCAAGACATTTGGTCAAAGGTTTTGGCTTATCATCCCACAAACCTGCAAAGAAACCTCGAATTACTCCAAGTATAAAACAGAAACGGCTCTTAAGGTTCTCAAATTTTCCTGATATTTTAAATTTACTAGCAGCTTGATGCACAACTGTCTTTCTCACATTTACCCTCGAACTTATTTGACGTTCAGAATATCCAATTTTATGAGGGGTCAATACTTCTGACCTTTTTGTAATAGTAAGTGAAGGTTTTTTACCCATTACAATAATTACACAACACCGTCTACGACAAAATCCAATAAACAACTGGCTATAAACCTGCCGGGCACTTTATTTATAGCAGTAGAATACGTGTGATGCAATAAGCAATGAGATGACGCAATAACCAGCGCAAATGATACAATGCGTTAAAATACTTAAAATCGTCTGCTGGTCTAAAACTTTTGCAAATGACTGTATAAATAAACTTTAAATTTCAAAAAAAGAAAATAAATTAATTAATTATTTAAGTCACAAATTAACTTTTAGTTCATTAAACTGTAGCTATCACCAATAAAGTTTGCTTGGCGAAATTTGCACCGGCGAAATGGAAAAAATACCATATATTGTTTTCGGCATTTTCGCCAATAAGGTTTGCCTGGCGAGATTTGCGCAGGCGAAATGGATAAGTGCCTTCTTTCCCATCTACTTCTTAAATTAACGAAGAATAAGATCTACTCGATTGATGATAGGAATTTTAGGTGATCAATTTTTTTCTTGTTACAATTAGAAATATGAAATATATCATGAAAATGCCTAATTCTGTAATGTTAAAAAAATACCATTGCTAAATTAGAAGATTCTTTCATTTATAGATGCCTTTGAATTTAAATTTAAATATTTTTTAAGCCAAAATATATCCGAAGTATTTTAAAGTATATTTTTAAATAAAAATTGTAAATACATTATAAAGACAAAAAGAAACATGGTCAATTATTCAGAAAATACATTATTTTCGAGTGCCATCTCCTTTTATATCATCCCTCCAAAAGTAAGGGGTTAAAACCCTTAGCCCACCTTACAGGATGAATGTCGTATAATTTACACAATTGATAATAATAACAGAAAGCGCAGTTAAAAAAAAAAATAAAAAAAAAAAAAAAAACGAGTAATATAAAAGAAAATTTTTTAAAGTCAATTCCTACTTACAAACACTATCGAAAAAGTTTTTTTTAATAATTTTGAATTAGGAAATAGGAAGCACTCCTGGAAAATGAAATAAAAATAATTATAAGATTAAAAAAACTTTTCATATACTATATTTTAAATATTCTTATGAATCATAGAGCTCTTATCAATGTGCATAAAATTTTTAAAGTAACAATGGCGTCAATTTTTGTGATATGCATAATTTAACTTTTTAGAATTTTTTAACGTTCACATTTAATTAAATGTATTTATTTTTATGTCTAAAAAAAATGAACTCGCTTTTTTTTTTTTTTTTTTTTTTTTTTTTTGGGGGGGGGGGGGTTAGCAATTAAATTATAGCTAATATTTTAATGGTTATTTTAACGCTATTAGGATGTTATAATTTTCATATTATAATAAGAAAACTAATAAAAAATTCGAAAATCGGACTTCGAATTATTGTGTTGTCACCATGTTCTGAGCAATCTTGAAAGTTTCAAATTTCTAGCTAGTCGGGAAGTTAGCTAAAAATCGATTGCAAGATTTGTACAAGATATATATAGGGAGAGTGTGAACTAATAGTAGGAATTGAAAAAAATTTCTTCTTCTCTGTTGAAACTAATTAAATTTTATTGATCATTTCTTAAATGAGAACGTAGCAGATAAAAATTTAAATTCTGATAATAGAAACAATTAAGAAACATAATTTATTTTATTTTATTTATTTATTTATTCATCGTACTCGTGTAAGAAGTTTCAAATTTAATTTTATACCCATTCAAATTTACAATGATTTTTTTTTCTCTTAATTATTTCTTCCCCACATATAATGATAAAGCCTGGATATAAAAATCAAAATTAGTTTAAAGTGCCTGAAATTAGATTAGTTTGTTTAATGACTTAGACAACAAAAATAGGAGGGGGGAGTGACGTATAATCTCGACTAAATAGCATCTTACACACGTCCAATCTTTAAAAACTGCGTATAAAGTTTAACTTAAATGAAAGAAGAAGTAGAAAGAAAATGAAGTAAAGGAGTCTATGTTCTTAAAACTCAATTAAAATTTAAATGAAATACCTATAAAATTTTATTAACTTCTAAAACTTTTTTTCCCCTTTCAAAAAAAAAAAAAAAAAAAAATCTATGATTATTTATAGATTAAAAAATTTTCCACAGTTGTGAATAACATGTACAGTCACCCCCAAAAAAAACGCCCCCCCCCACCTAATTTCGCCGTAAATTATCGTAGAAACATTTGACTGGTACCGATCGATTTGTAATAACGTCTAGTTTATAACGGTATAGTTAAATTTTGCCTAAGGGGTCGTCTACATATTAAAACTGGCATTAACTTCAATTCCTTCTATGGCAACCCCTATTTTTGACTACATATTCAGATTTCTGAGATCAAGGCGGTTCGAAAAACATACCTATTTATATACCTTAAATCAATTTTAAATAGAGTTACACGTGAAAATGTATTAGGGGTCCGTCTATACATTTAGAAAATATAAATCACGATCCAGTAAAGTGCACGATTCCAGTATACATTATTTATTAAGTTTCACACCGGAAAAAAATTTCAGAAATGTTAATTATAAAATAAAACTAGTTGGCATAGGTGGACTCTGCTCAGTTCCCCATCATATTTATGTTCTCAGAAATTTCTAGTGCGAGACATATTACTAGTGGATCTGCAGATCAGGAGCCTCAACGTCCTATTTGCATCAGACATTATTCAAAAGGTCATTTTTATTTATTCCTTATTATATAATAGTATATATTGATTCGATCGACTTATTACCAAAATCAAATACATTCCTGAGGGGGGCGGCAGCCCCCCTCAACCCCCCGTTGTATCTCTCTTTGTATACCTATTTGTATATGATATAAATTGTTACGAAATTGTAAATAATTGCATTGATTTTTGTATAAATTCTTTTAAAGAGGTTTAGAAAGTTGATAAAATGCTAATTTTGTGCCTTTATAATCGTTTTAGCATTAAAATAGCCAAATTTTCCTTTAAAAACGCATTAAAAAGCTCCTATAAGGGAAGAAATAAATTTGGCGCCAAATTTGGCGACTATTTCCCTCCTTGGCGATTTTTTTGTTGATCTTGGCGAGAAAATCCTTATTAGGGATATACCAAATATGGAAGCTCTAATCTCATTGGCTGATGTGATACGAGAATTTTCTAGAACAGTCTGTTTTCGATAGAAAAGTATAAAACGAGCATTATTTTCGCCAAGGCGGTCAGTCTCAGATCTATATCAGTTTCGTCAAATGCTTGCTCAATGGGCTCATGAATATGTGTACCAAATTGCAAGTCAATAGCGTTATTTTGGGGGCCGCTATCGCGGTACATACAAATTCTTCCCATAGGCCGTAATGATAAAAAAAACTTTGGCGTGTCCCTGTACACGAACTTACAAATGGAATGCACACCGAAAACTATACAGCTAATTTCGTGGGCATCATGAACATGTGTACAAAATTTCAAGTCAATAGCGTGTTTTTTGCGGCCGCTATCGCATGACAGACAGACGGAATCCAAAATCCTTTTGAGTCTCAACAGAGGGCCTCCATTCACATTTCGGCAAAAATTGGAAGTCAATAGCTTGATTTTTGCGGTGGCTATCGCGGTACATACAGATTCTTCCCATAGGCCGTAATCATAAAAAATTTTTGACGTGTCCCTGTACACGAACTACAAATGGAATACACACCTAAAACTATACAGCTGATTCCGTTGGGCTCATGAACACGTGTACCAAATTGCAAGTCAATAGCGTGATTTTTGTGGCCGCTCTCGCGATACATACAAATTCCTCCCATAGGCCGTAATGATAAGAAAAACTTTGGCGTGTCCTGTACACAAATTACAAATGGAATACACACCCAAAACTATATAGCAGATTTCGCGGAGCACATGAACACGTGTACCAAATTGCAAGTCAATAGCGTGATTTTTGTGGCCGCTATCGTGATACATATAAATTTCTCCCATAGGCCGTAATGATAAGAAAAACTTTGGCGCGTCCCTGTATACGAACTACAAATGGAATACATACCAAAAACTATACAGCTGATTTCGTGGGGCTCATGAACATGAGTACCAAATTTCAAGTAAATAGCGCTTTTTTGGCGGCCGCTATCGCGCGACAGACAGACACAGCCCAAAACCGTTTTGAGTCTCAACAGAGGGCCTCCACTGACGTTTCGGCAATAATGTTAAAAGAAATCAATTTGACCAAAGCTTCATACAGTGACAGAATGAAATCCCCCCTAATAGGCTATCCACCGTTCACTTCGATATATTTATCTTATTCTAATCTATTAATTTATTTTATCGGGATCAATTCCGTTGTTTAGTTTTCATGCTACTATTTCCAATGCAATAATCCTCAAATTCATATTTATATGAAAAATTTACAATTTTGCTATGTTGATAAAATCGTAAATTACGAATAATTTACGAAATTTTCCTACTAGAATATTTGTATTCAATCATGTTCAAACAAATATCATAAACGTAATTTTGAAGTTGTCTAACGTATTAAGGATCCTCAAAATGGAAGTTTATGCTCAATTTTGCTTTATTCTGACATGTTAAATAAATCGTAAATTCCAAATAACTTACGAATTTTTTAAATTGGAAAAATCATAGTCTATGATATTCATGCCAGTATCCTAAATATTATTTCGAAAGTGGTTTGACATCTTTACGATGAAAATATCCCTCAAGATTGACGTTTATGTGAAATTTTGCTCTATTCAGCCATGTTAAGAAATTCGTAAATTTCCAATAACTTACGAAATCATTATATTGGAAAATTCATAGTCATTAATATTTATGCCAGTGTCCTAAATAATATTTCAAAAGTAGTCTGACATCTTTACGATGAAAATATCTCTCAAAATTGACGTTTATGTGAAAATTTCCCCTATACTGCCATGTTAAGAAATTCGTAAATTTCCAGTAACTTGCGAAATTTTCAAAGTAGCATATTTATAGTTACTGATGTTCATTCCGGCATCAAAACTGATATTTTAAATCTGGTCTGACATTTTTACAGTAAAAAGTTTACATTTAATGCACGTTTAAGTAATTTTTTGTCCTATTCTCCCATGTTAAGAAAATCGTAAATTTCAAATAACTTACGAAGTTTTTAAAATCGAATGTTGCAAATGAATAGGGTTCTTGCCAGTGTCGAAAGTAATATTTTAAAACTGATCTGACCTCTCTGCGACAATTTGTTCTTGAGATATCGTGTACACAGACTAACAAACTAACGGACTGACCCATTGACACACTAACAGACACCCTACAGACAGACACCATAGAAATTTTGTCATTTTCGGATTCCTCACACCTGAAAACGTGTAGAAAAGTCAAAAACCCGAGGTCGAAATTTTTCACGATTACCTAAGTTCCCCATACCTATAGTATGATGGGGAGCTAAAAATGACTAATTCACAGAACTTTCTGAGTTAGTTTATGAATTAAAAGATTTTTATTGGTTTCTATTGATTAAACATCAGATAATTCACTTCATACGAAGAAAATTAAATAGCTTGAATAGATATTAAAATATCTATCAAAAGAAAAAAGAAAAAAAAAGATGAATGGTTTTAAATTTGTTTGAAAATTCAAAATTATTTTAACTCAAGCTGCCGTATAATTGTCTGAAACGGCGGCACTCAACCTGGTTCCCACGGCCGTTTCACAGTGACAATGGGAGTTTGTTCTGCTACTGCAGTACTTTCATTTTCTTTAATTGACTTTTTTTAAATATTAAAACAGATTTTTTTTTTTTTTTTTATTTATTTTTTTAATTAATTATTATTATTATTATTTTCATGACATTATTAAAAACTTTTACATAAATCTCCACGATATTCTTTTGCTTTTATATTTTATAATGTGTAACAAATTAATATGCAAAATAATAAATCCTACAACTTAATGGGATGTTCTAAAATTCTACTCTTTAACACAGATACCGAAGTGGACGGTGGGTGTAGAAAGGCTGACTACCCTTAATCTAAATCTTCACTTGAAAAGGTCAAAATGTTACATAACTCTTTTTTTTTTTTTTTTTTTTTTTTTTTTAAGGAAAAAAGAAGAAGATAAGGAGGAGAAGGAAAGATCAAAACGAATATAAAGCATATTAAACGTTAATACCCTTTAAACACTGGAAAAAGGCGGGGTTTTGTATTGTGTGTCATTTGGGAGCTGTAGAGTGCCAGAAAATTACTTTATGTAATAAAACTTTTCATTTAAAGGGTATTTAAAGCAGCATTATATTTAATACATAGACTATTCAGAAAAAAAGTACCATTCATCTGGTTCATGAAAAATAAAGAACATTTTCTGGCATTGCTCTATGTATATACATTCTTGTGAACCTATCCCGGAAGATTACTGGTCCCGCCCCTTTCCGTACATTTTTTTCACATCAGTCTTTTTAGAGCCGTGTCAGCCAACGGTGGCTGACACAGATCTTTCCATTTAGGCTAAGTCAGCCGGCAGTGTAAAATATGATATAAAACTACAGAACTTACATAGTTTTAAGTAATTACTGACAATTTTTTTAAAATTTACTTCATGTTTTTTTTTTTTTTTTTTAATAGGATTTTTATAGGATTATATCGTTAAGGCCTAATGGGGTTTATTGAAACTCGATACACATAACACGCTTCTAAGCAGCACGTGTGTCCTGAATGGGATTTCCATAAGAATTCGCGTGGCGCTCAATGAGTTAATCGTAAATGTATTTGAAGTTAATTACTCTAAAAATTAAATTGTGTACACACAGGGGCGGGAACTAACAATGTTACGGGTTAAGTTGGCAAGTATGCATATATATTTTTCTTGATTTATAAAAAATTTCTTCTTTTTTTTTAGTATTTTGTGTTTATATCTCTCATTAAAAATAAATACAATATTCATATATAAACATTTCCGTACAGTAATGTATATAAACATATTGATTAAAGAAGATTTGTTGATATTATATAAATATTCTTCTATCTGTATAGTATATTAACACAAATATATTTTGTAAATTTCGCAGCATCGAAAAACAGCAACATAGCTTCCATATCAAGGCTTAATGTAAATAGAACGTAAGCGTACTGTAGCTAGTGTTGAAATTTGAAAAAAAAGAAAAAAAGAAGAATAACAGTGGGCTAAAAATACGCCGGAATAAATTAAAATGTTGTTTATTCTGGTTTTAGTCAGGTGATATCACTCGTGCTAAATAGCTGGATCCGCCCTCTCTTAAGCTCAGGTTCAGCTCATCATAAAAATATTGTTTTTAATATCTGCCGCACCAAAATGTTCAAAACACAAATGCCAATTTTCATATATTTTGAAATCTTCCCGTTTCAACTTTAAAAGCATTTAGATTAATTTATTTTATTTTGAATTTTTAAATTTAGACGTTTAAAGTCTTTTAAATGAAATTTCAGGATTCTGTAAGATCAATATCTATATATTTGAAAGTAATAAGACAATTCCTTTGTTTTAAATTTTTATTCCATAATAACTGTGACTTTGATTTCGTGATTAGGAAATTGAAAATAAATACTATTGAGCTATGTTCCAATAATAGATCTTATAAACTTAAAAAATAAAAAAATAATAATAATAAAGCAAATTTTCACTATTTGATTCTGTATTAAAAAACTTTTAATAGAAATTTGATATTTTATTATGTTACATTATGGGATAAATTTTAAATAACACAAAGCTTACAAACGGTACAGTAACCAAATGCAAATATGTCACAACAAAATTTAAACAGAATATTTATGGTAAAAAAATCTTTTTAAAATTATTAAATATTCATAATAATAATAATAAAACGATTGTCGAATGCATAATTGCTGTTTCATGCAATCAGTTTCGCTGTACCGTGTTTTCTAAAACATGATATTTAACTAGAGGTGTACGTACTCTTGAATATTGAAATGCGAAAAAAAGTGTAACAGGGTTAAAATAGAATTTTAGCAGCGAAAAACTAGAAAAAGATATTTAATACTTATGAAGAAAGACTTAACATATTAGGATCGGATATATTCTTCTCTTGTACCGTAAGCCACGCCTTTTCACAAATTTTCTAAAACTTTATAATATAAAGCAAAACAATTTTGCATATTTGTAATTAAATCATTTAAGTTTTGTCTTCAATAATCGATGTAGTAAATACCATTGTGATTTATGCATACCAGCGTCACATATACAGTCAAATAGGAATATGCAAATTTGTCTTTTTTTTTTTTAAATAGTGTTTCAGCGAATCAGAGGTGGGGCTTCTTTTCTTTTGAAATTCTTTCACAATCCCTCGCCTACATTGTGATAACTTTACAAAAATATGCCAATTTGTATAATAAACATCGAAATATTGCTTAGGAAACAATAAAAATAACATAAAGGTAAATTAAAATAGTTTTCCGTCAAATTATATACAAACATTTACTTATAGAGGATACAGATTATAACAAGTGACGGCCCCCTAACAGGAATAAAAAGTGAAATATCACTGTAACTCAAAAAATAATGTTAGGAGCGAGCTGTAAATTTGGAAACCCATGTTTTTGATGATGCCCGTTCTATTCGTGCAAAAATTAACATAGGTCATAATTCATAATTTTTTCAAATATGAATTTATTAAAAATTTTCATAATTGAAAAAATGTTTTTTTAGCAAAAATTTTCATGGAATGTGTTTGGGTCACTTCATTCTAACGAATAGAAAAAAAAAACAGAATTTAAATATCATAATTATTTCGGAAGGTATGATTTAATGTTTGTCACATTCATTTAACATTAGCACCCCCAAACTTTGACAGCTTATAACTCTATGAAAAATTGAGCGAAATATATAAACTATACCATTTTCCGTGATGATTTGATCAAAAGAATTCAAATAAATTATAAAAAGTGGGGGTTACCATTGAAAAAAATGAAGTTGATGTCAGTTTTAATATGTAGACGACCCCCTAAATAAAATCTAACTATAACATTATAAACTAGACGTTATTACAAACTGATTGGTACCAGTCGCATGTTTCTACGATAATTTACTGCAAAATTAGGTGGGGGGTGGCGTTTTTCTTTTTGGTGACTGTACATTTATTTTAATATATAAGAGAATGAAAACATCGTCTTATTACTTATACTAAATATTTACATTATTATTACTTTTTAATTGAGACACTAAAATTCATAAAAATTAGCTAGTTTAAAAAAAAAAAAAAAAAAAAAAAAATAGATTTCTTTTTTTTTTTTTTTTTTTTTTTTTTTTTAGTAGCAGAGGTTTAAAAATACAAAATAAAACAAATGGGTTGGGGACAAAATATCGCCTAGATGAATGAAGAGCAAAAAGAAGTTGGTAATTATTAATAATGTTGTATAAAATTTCACGAAAACACGAACCTTAGTCAGAACACTGTCATACAGTCAAACCCACCGCAAAAATATATTATAAATTTTGCTTAAAAGAGTTTTAAATCTATGTTTCATAATTTTGTCAACATTAATCATAATGTATTGTCCTGTTTATCAATTTTAAAAAAATTAATTTAGATTTGTGAACAGTGTTAAACTTTGATGTCAACAGTGATGTACGTACAGTATTTTTAAAGTGTATTTTGAATGGTGAAAAGCAAATACTAAAATAACTTAAATATAGATAAAATAATAAAATTCCACTCTATGATATGTATATATGTATTTATTTATTTATTTATTTTAATTAATTAATTTATATTTATAAGGTCATGTGTCCCCCTCCAGAGATCACACGTAACACATATTCAAACTTTTAGATAGATCATATTATTTTTTTGACACGAGATTTTGTCTGGATCCCAGAACAAATGGCGCAAGAACAGAAACATAAAATAATTACAAGATAAAAAGATCTTTTTATATACCATGTTTTTAAATTTTCTGTTGAATCATATAAACGCTACCGAAGGCAGCGGGAACCCGGAGCAATTGGATAAAAGTAAAAAAAAAAAATTCATTGCTCTCGTGTTTTGAGCTATTATAAAAGTTTCAAATGTCTAGCTAGTCGGGAAGTTAGTGAAAAATCGATTGCAAGCTTTGTACTGGTAACGCTGCCGAAGGCAGCAGGAACCCAAAACATTTGGTTAAAAATATTTAAAAAATGCATTTTCACCGTATTCTGAACTATTCTGAAAGTTTCAAATGTCTAGCTAGTCGGGAAGTTAGTTAAATAAATTTTCTGTTGAATCATATAAACGCTGACGAAGGCAGTAGGGACCTGAAACAGTTGACTAAAAGTATCAAAAAAATGTATTGTCACTGTATTCTGAGCTATCCTGAAAGTTTCAAATGTCTAGCTAGTAGGGAAGTTAGTTAAATAAATTTTCTGTTGAATCATATAAACGCTGACGAAGGCAGTAGGGACCTGAAACAGTTGACTAAAAGTATAAAAAAAATGTATTGTCACTGTATTCTGAGCTATCCTGAAAATTTCAAATGTCTAGCTAGTCGAGAATTTAGTGAAAAATCGATTACAAGCTTTGTACTGGTAACGCTGCCGAAGGCAGCAAGAACCCGGAGCAGTTGGTTAAAAATATTTTAAAAATGCATTTTCACCGTGTTCTGAACTATTCTGAAAGTTTCAAATGTCTAGCTAGTCGGGAAGTTAGTTAAATAAATTTTCTGTTGAATCATATAAACGCTGCCGAAGGCAGTGGGGACCTGAAACAGTTGACTAAAAGTATTAAAAAAATGTATTGTCTCCGTGCTTTGAGCTATCCTGAAAGTTTCAAATGTCTAGCTAGTCGGAAAGTTAGTGAAAAATCGATTGCAAGCTTTGTACTGATAACGCTGCCGAAGGCAGCGGAAACCCGAAACAGTTGACTAAAGGTATTAAAAAAATGTATTTTCACCGTGTTCTGAACTATTCTGAAAGTTTCAAATGTCTAGCTAGTCGGGAAGTTAGTTAAATAAATTTTCTGTCGAATCATATAAGCGCTGCCGAAGGCAGCGGGACCTGCAATAGTTGACTAAAATTATTAAAAAAATGTATTGTCACCGTGTTGTGAGCAGTCCTGAAAATTTCAATTATCTAGCTAGTCGGGAAGTTAGTTATAAATCGATTGCAAGATTTGTCCCTGACAAACACACAAACAAACAAACACACAAGAATCGAAGTTAATAAAAACATGGTAAAATCATTTTCTCAAACGTTCCTTTGCTTCCAAATATTGCTCTTTAACAATTCTTCCGCGAAGATACTGCTTTGGAGAATGTGGCAGATATCCGTAACAAAAAGTCTGTGGCAGACAGAACAATGTGGATCAGACACCAGACCGGTACGGTATAAAAGCGCGGCCATACAATCACGTCCAACAAAGAGTCAGTAAACTCTAACAAGTAGTTGGTAAGTCAGCCACTGCCTCTTGACGTGGCCAGATGGGAAGGGCTGCTTGATCTGAGGTCTTTCCACTTCTTCTTAATAGTTCTTTCCGGTAGTTGCTTATTTAATTAGTAAAGTCAATTCACCAGTGGTCGTTTCCTTCGAAGTTTGTAGGTTATTTATTTCTTAAGAATATGCCGTTCATATTTGTACAATCAATATATAATGGATGCAGATACTTTGATTAAAAGTGTATAATTATAATGAATATCCATTTCTATTATAAATGTGAATACAAAAAATTTTGTTCTGAAATGTTGTAACTTGGAAGAATAACGCCCAAAGGTGGACCTTACTGTCAGAAAGACAGAAATATGCGGTCGCGAAAGTGTTGCATTTTTAACCCCGCCTTTTTTTCATGCCACTTTTTTTACAAGAATACATTTTTATTATTTTATTGTAGTTATGCATGTATACCTACAAACATTCTAATTGATATTCCGTAGTCATATAGTCCCCGCCTTTTTTCCCACACTAGTCATTTTTTACAGTATTTTTCTTCATATTTAATCGCAACTAAATTTAGAACAAGTGGCTCTAAAAATAAAGTGGTGCGGAAAAGGGGAGGTACTAACATTACTACGGAATATTAATTAGAATGTTGGCACATGTGTATATGAAAGATAATTATTCTATAAACTAAATGGTGCGAAATGAAGACGCGGCGAAAAGTGTTCCGGGATAAATTAAGGAACTTGTCAAATCTGAAGACGCATGCTTATATTTAACTTGAAATAAACCAAAGGGGTTAATGTGTTTTACTGGTTTTTCAAGTTGGATGTAAAGGTTAATCTATAATACTCGTTCTTCATTAATATGATTGAATCCGTGTTGTGTTTTTAGGTTTCAGGAAGTATATTGGTATTTAGGCCAGTAATTATCAATCTGAATCAATTTTTCATACATTACAATAGTCTTTTCCTCGAAAATAACACCCAACATACGAGTAAACAGAATAATAGTAAGATTGTCTGTAATATGAAAAGTAATGTACAATCAATGTACCGCTATTAATTGTTAAAGTACATTTTTATAAACATTTATCTCGTGTGACTTACTGTTTATCAAATCGTGTAACTAATATCACGAAAGTAACTATTTTTTTATTCAATTTGCAACTCTGTGATCATGCACAGACGTTATATGCCATCATGAAAAATCACCATCAACCCGGACTACTTTAATAAAAATCGGAGGTATAATTCCAGAGCAGCTTTAGAACCATTAATTGAAACATTAGTAATTTAATATGGAAATCTCTAATTATAATTTTCAGCCATTTAATATAAGAGAATTCGGCTTATAATTTGTACTGTCCACCCCATAATCCCATCCTACTATTTCATCTAACTTAATGAGTGTAAAATATGCACAACCAGCGGTATACAGGGTGCTCAACGTGTTAAGTTTCATTTGTCACATTATAAGCAGTTTTACAAAATAATTAAATGGGATTAATATTCTGTGACATTTAAAATTCGAAATAGATTTTTCTCATTTTGCTTTAAAAGATATATAAACTTCATAAATAATTTTAATCACGAATAAAGTTTTAATGATATCTTTATTCCCATACTATAATTTCAGGACCTCTTTTATATTATATAAGTATCCGCCAATTGACAAGTTTTTTAAACTTAATATTTTATGGTTATAATAACATGAAAAACTGGAGAACAGATACTTCAATATAATGCGACAAAAAGAATTGTTTTAAAGAATTAACACCAAAAGTTCCAATTGATGATATTTATTAAATATAGTTAACTTAAATAAAACATCGGTGTCACAAGTTCAAGTCTCAAATTCCAATAAATGAAAGCAATCACAATAAAATCAAGTGAGCGTATACCAATTGTTAACTTTTACACTTTCTTTAGAATTTTTAATTCCAATATATATGAATAGTTATCTATCTTACTTAATTCTACAAAATAAACACTATAGGTTTTATCGCTTAATTTTCGGTAAAAAATCTTCCGACAAATGCAGAAATGTTGATATTTACTTTTCAAAGGCAAATCCTTGTTAATGAAACTTCTCTCTCTAAATAACCAAAAACAAATAACTTGCTGCGATAAAAATATTCTTGCACAGCCAAGGAAAATTTTTTCATTAGTAATTCCTTCAATTTTAATTTCAGCACGTCATATCAAGTGTCTGAAGCCCAAACAACATGTAATTTTGATTTACAGGGTGTCACAAAGGAGTCTCGGCGATCTTTAAACATATAAGCGGAAACATCATGCATGCGCGCTAACGAAACAAGAATTCAAAAGAAATCGATACAGATATGGGTTACAAAAACAGGTTTACACTGTGTTACAGGTTTGTAACACTGTGTGCATAGTGTTACAGAAGATGATCAAAATTCCTGCCATCTGCAACAATGCCTCACAACGACGAATCATGGAATAACGAACGCCTTCAAATAGTCCAGGTCTGTCACGGACATATGCTACTACTTCAACAACTCGTGCTACGAGGTATTCAGCAGAGATGACGATGGTTTCGTTCACAAAGCCTTCCATGAATCTCCACAGGAAGAAATCGATGGGGGCTAAATCGAATGATCACGGTTGTCAGGCGATGGATCCACACTTGTCAATCTACAGGGGCAGGAATCGTGTTTCCTAATTCATTTTCGGACAAACAAAGTCCTCTTCTTACCATACATAATGCTTCCGCCTATATTTTCTATATAAAAATGATTTGTTTCGGTATGTCTGATTTACCCTTAGAATTTGTCGAAACTCTTTTGAAACACCATGTGTATACGAACGATGACTTTTGAAATTTTCCAAATGATTTTCAATGAGTTGGGTGAGTTTAACGTCGGAATATAGCTTCCCCATGAACAATCGGCGACGATTTGACATTTAAGTCTAGAAATGATCTGAAAACAAGGTAGGCCACGGTAGCTTGGTCGGTAAGAACAGCAAGCTTGAGATTGATAAATTGTGGGTTCGATTCTCGAGATTCCCGAAGGCCGTTGTGTACGCTAATGGCAACTGGTGCACGTTAAATCTGTCGTGGTTGCAGAATCTTGCCAGTTCCAATCAAAATTACATCTCTGGGGATACCGGCTCATGAGATCAACTCGGCTCTGATCTGGGTCAATATTTCGAGTTCTTTAACGTACACAAACATCAAACTGTCTCAATTATACATATTAAAAACAAAAACTATTTTATTTACGAGACAAAACTTAAGTTAAAGTGCATTTAAAAACAAAATATACATATAAAAATAATTAAAATCTAGACGTTTCGAAACCCGTCCGTGTTTCCTCATCAGTATCAATTACAACATAATATGCAAGCATTACATGAATACCCAAAGGAATTTATAGAAGTACAGAATATTGAGGAGCCAGTGCGCATGCTTCATTGATAGTGTGGAGAAGGCTGGCAGTGTGCCATCTCTCAAGCAAAATAAGTGATTTATAATTACCAAAACCAGAATTTAGAACTTTTATATTATCGAAGTCAGGAATATGATCGGTTTCTATTGAATGGATTACAATTTTAGAATTTTGGTTGCAATTTTTAAAAGATCGTCTGTGCTCCTGTAGTCTAATTTTTGCTGTACGGTCAGTTTCACCTATATAAACATAATTACAATTTTTATAAGGAATTAAATATATTAAGCCAGTTAGATCCAGAGAAGGGGTTATGGGTTTAAAGTTAATAAGAATGTTTTTTAATTGTTTAATCGGCTGGAAAGCAGTATAAATATTATGTGGTTTAAGTAATTTAGAAATAAATTCTGAAGGAAAACCAAAATATGGCATAGAAAGTTCTTGTTGTTTGCTGGTGTTGCCATCTTTCGCCAGTTTCTCGAGCTAAGTCTTTTTTCCATCACTCGTGGTGCCCCTCTAGAACGGAAGGCGCTCTTCTGCTTTTTCAACTCCATGTCGTTTTACTACTGGGGCTTGGAATTTTCGTTTGGAATAATTAAGAACGACAACAACAATATGATATTACGACTTTGATCCTACAGGTGGGAATGGCTCTCTCGCTTTAACTCCAAGAGGTATTATTTTTACGGAATTCGGAGAACATTGCAGCCCCAACGAAACTTAGATGCATCAACCACCACGTGAATCAATGTGCATAGCGGTCTTTAATCGTCTCGAATTTCGAACCCATTACAGGCTGGATTATCATGGCCCTAACTTTCGATTTGAAAAATAATAATGATAATAAAGTTAAAATCTGACAAACATTAATCAAGACCAAAAATATCCTTTATTGCATTGTTCACATTGAGTACTTTTGTCCAAATATCTGGACTTTATCAGCGCTGGAATGATCTGTGTGTGATTTTGTGTTTTTGTTCTGTATTTCTCAGAGCAACTATTTCTCTTTTCTTCTCCAGACCTCATCAATAATCATATGTTCCATAAAATTCCAGCTTTTTTTTCTTTTTTTTTTTTTTTTTTCCATTTGGTGATTTTAACATCTTTTCTATTTGTTGCGTATTTTCTGGTATTAAAATGTGCTCATTTTCAACATTTTCAAAATGGATTCCTATATATTTTTCTTTGTTTATGGACAATGAGGTGGGTTATTTTAGTAATCTACAGTCGTATTCGATTCTCTCTTTGAATGTTCTTTTTGTTATTCCTATACAATATCGTTATTTTTATCGTCTTTTTATTCATTTATTTTTAATTCCCTATGTCTTTATATTGTTAGTAGTTACATATATCTATCGATCGCTTTTTGTTGTGATTCAATATATATTTTTTTTTTTCAATTCTCTTTATGTATATTTTTCGTATAAACCTTCTAACGTAACACGCGTTACTATTTTTTTCTATTCTATATATATATATATATATATATATTAACGATTATTTTATTTAACATACTAGCAGACTATGCCGGGTTTGCTGGTCACTATATTTAAATGAAATTTTAAAAGAATTGAATCACTATTTTTTTTTATATCACTTTATAAATAAAAACTAAAAACACATTGAAATCACTATAAGCCTTGATTCGGGTACGGCTTATCTTTTCCCGCCCACACTTCATTGGGTCCAGGCGGGCTAGGTTAACTGCGTCCCAAAATGACATTTTTGTCTCCCCCATAGGTCAACTGCGACCCAGGAACTCTCCCCACCTATACCAAGTGCGACCCAGGAATGTTTCCCGCCAAAGAACGTTTTTCGCCGAAATCGCCAAAGAATTTTGCACATGGTTATAATTTAGTATGTGACTAGTAATTTTTCATTTATTACGTAATAAATTTTAACTTATAGCGTAAGTTGCTTTTCTCAGTAATGATTTTAGAAATTTACATTTCCATTTAATTTTTACTAATTTATTTTTTGGGGAAAGGATGGGGAGGCACATTAAATTACTATATAAGCATAGGGGAAAAAAAAAAAAAAAAAAAAAACTTTTAACCCTTAAACGCATAGTGATGCATATTTGTATCATATATATATATATATATATATATATATATATATAAATGGGTTTTTGTAATTCTTGGTAAAGTTTCCATTAACTAATCAATATATAATATACAAATTAGCATATTACACAAAAAAAGAAACCTGATTTTTTTTTTTTTTTTTTTTTTTTTTTTTTGAATGTTTTGTGCAATAAAATTATCTTACATTTGAAAAATTTAACTGAAGATACTGACGTGAATTAATATTTTCTCTATACCAATTATGTTAATACACAAATTACTTCAGGTATTAAGTAGGTTTTATGTATTAACATAAGTTCCATTATTAGTATATCATTATTATATCTGTCACCGTTATCTTTTTTTTTCTTTTCTTTTTTTTTTTTTTTTTTTTTTTTAAATTAACTATCTTTTACCATTATCCATAACGTATCCGAAATATTTTGTGAATCCCTAGACGCAACTCAGTCACATTAAATGCACAATTTATTTAAATCAATAAGAAATTAAGTAAACAAAAAGAAACATATTTATAAATTTTATTTTTAAAACGGATATAAAATAATAATAATAAAGATAAATATTAAAACTTTTCAATTGTTTCATTTTAAGATTATTATTAGTTTAAACAATTACCGTGATCAATCCCCAAAGGTACCAAAATCAAACTAAAGTAATTTCCAAATAAATAATTAAAGTAGCCTGAGAATGTTCATAAAATTAACATTATTTTCAATTGGATTTTTTTTTTTTTTTAATCATTTTATTTATTTTAACTTTAACATTTATTTTTAATACAACGGATAAAGCGCAATTTTGCAGCTCTAAAATGAAGTACTTAAAAATTTTTGTTGAAATTTAAAATTGTGCTTAAGTAGTAGCAAATTGTGTAACGTAAGCTTTGGAAAAAATTAAAAATTTTAACAGTTTTAAAAAAGAAAAGAAAAAGTAGTTGTAAGGATACATTACAGTTATGTGAAGACTCACATGCCTTCAAATGTCAATCCTGATTTTTCTTTCTCTTTCTTTCACTTAAAAAAAAAAAAAAAATATATATATATATATATATATTACTAATTTGTAAACTATGAACATCATCATGATAATAAAATGTCGATATATATATATATATATATATATTTTATTTTTATTTTTTTTTAACGAACCAGTTTTCATGTTTGTATGTATATTTTTGAAAAAGTTATTCACATGCGAAATAAAGAAGGAAAATCAGGAAGAAAAATTTGGTTTAATTCTGACGCATGCATGTATATGAACCTTCACTGTGTTCATTTGTTTAAAAATTACGCACAAAAGAAGAAAACAAATTTTTGCTTTAATTTTGTACACCCGTGTACAGTAGAAGAAATTATTAGGTATATTAATTTTTTAACTTGCAGTTTTTGGTGATATTAGCTATTTTTGGTGTTAAAGTTAAAAAAGAATAAAAATGTAACAAAAATAATATTTTTTGCAATTTTTTACATAGACATGCATTAAAGATTTCAAATCTCTATAAATTTGATATAAAAGTTATTAAAGTACGAGATTTATCAAGTCTTTTAAGTTGAAATATTACTAATACAATTTTATTATTCTTATTTGGCGATTCGTCGCACTTGGCGAAATTTTCAGCGGACGCAGTTGAAATAAGGGATTAAAAAAGGCTGTCCGCAGTTGGTATAGGTGGGGGAAGAAGAAATTGAAACACTTGGTATGTCGGGTCGCAGTTGGACGACACCGGGTCCAGGTTCCCACTGCCTGCAGAAAAGTTTTACCGGGCATTTCAATTTGGGTATTTATCAATGACAGGTAGAGCGGCTATTATTCAAGAATTGCGATTTTAAAGATGATTGTATCTCAGCGTATATTAAATATTTTAGCTTTTTGAACCATGTATTTCAGAGTCCTTGCTCTCTCCACTATATTTATCTATATTATCCGACCAAAATAATAAATGAAAGAAACAGTAGAATTTCCTTTAAAAAGAATTAAATAAACAAAAAATAAATAAGTTTGATAAATTTAATTCTTTGTACTATATAATCATTTTTTCCAATAAATGCAATAAACTCAAAAAAAAAAAAAAAAAAAAAAAACTTTTTAAATGTGTTAATTAGATAAATGAAAAAAATAAAAATAAATAAAAATAAATATTACATTTTAAAAGTTATATGTTAGCATAAGTATTATAAATGGATTTTTTAATTTAAAATTTAATGTATTTAAATGTTTCTACCGTTTTACCATTTGTTTTCAATAAATATAGTAAATATTAAAAAAAAAAAAAAAAAAACGATTTCGCCTTCTAAACCTTCTCTTATATTAAAGGAATAAATCACGTGACTTGTTATATATATATATATATATATATATATATATATATATATATATCAGTCTTGGGGATCTCGGGACCGGCTCTAACGATTTTGAGGAAACATTCGGGTAGAAAAAGCGATTGGGTTTATCCTCATTTTCAGAAAATTTCGCGTTCGCTCTTAACCCTTCATCGGCGAGTAGCAATATATAGCAGAAATTGGGTTTACTCGGAAATGGATGCAACAATTTTGATGAAAGCTTCAGATTAAGTGTTTTTTAGGGAATTAAATCGATACACATCCCAATCTTCAAAAAAATTCGCGATCACCGTTAACACTTTATCGACCATATGGCAGAATATGGCAGAAATTGTGTTTAATTGGAAATGGTTATAACGATTTTGATGAAAATTCGGGGTTAAATGATTTTTAGGTAGATAAACCGATAGGATATATCTTCATCCTCAGGAAAATTTGAGTTCTTTATGACCCCTTTAACGGCCGGTTGTACCATATGGCAGAAATTGTGTTTACTCGAAAATGGAGGAAAACGATTTTAGTGAAAGTTTTGGGTTCGGTGTTTTCTTGAGAGCTAAATCTATTAGACACATCCTCAACTTCAGGCAAGTTAACACTTTATCGGCGAGTTGCAATGCATAGAAAAATTAGATTTACTCGGTAACAGATAAAACAATTTTAATGAAAATTTGAGATTAAGTTTATTTTAAGGAGCTAAATCGATTAAACATATCGATTGAACTCTTTATCGGCCAGTTGCACCATAAGGCAGAATTTAGCTTTACACGTAAATAGATAGAACGATTTTAATGAAAGTTTGGGATTAAGTGTTTTTAAGGAACAAAATCATTTGGAGATATCCTCATCTTCAAGAAATTTTATATTGTCTGTTAACCCTTTATCGCAAGTTTCGACATATGGCAGAAATTGATTTTACTTGGAAATGAATATAACACCTTTGATGAAAGTTTGGGGTTAAGTATTTTTTGAAGAGATAAATCTATTAGACGTATTCTCATCTTCAGGAAAATTCACGTTCGCTTTTAACCCTGTATCGACCTATTGCACCATGTAGCAAAAGTTGAATTTACTCGAAAATAGCTAAAATAATTCTGTTGAAAGTTTGGAATTAAATGTTTTTTGAGGTACCAAGTTGATTAGACTTTTTCTAATCTTCAGGAAAATTCTAGCTCTCTTTTAACCCTTTGTAGCACAAGACAATTCAGATCATTTAAATTATACTGCCACCGGAATTCATGAACTAAATTAAACTAAAAGAAATTTTAAATTTTAACTTTAAAAAACCGGCCTTTTCTGTTACGTTATAAATGTAAATTTTTGCAGCTGGATCTTAAATTTTGCGTCCTCGCAGCGAGGACAGCGCGCATTAAGGGGTTAACCCTTTATCAATCGGTTGCGAATTACGGTTGAAATTGGGTTTATTCTGAAATGGATGTAATGGTTTTTAAAAAGTTTGGAATTAAGTTTTTTTTTTTTTTTTTTTTTCAGTTACAAAATCAATTAGACATATTCTCATCTTCAGGACAATTCGCGTTTAATGTTAATCATTTAACTGTCGTTTGCAAAATATGGTATAGAAATTTGTTTTCTCAAAAATGAACATAACGATTTTGATGAACATTTGACGTTAAGTGTTTCTTAGAGTAAAACATCGATTAGACTTTATAACCATCTTCATAAAATTTGGGGTTTGCTGTTCTGTTGAGTTGCACCGAATATTAGGTATTACTCGGTATTCGGCCTATTCAACAGGTGACACCGAATATTTGGTTCGGCCAAATATCTTGATATTCGGCGACCGAATAATGAAATTAAATTTAAAATTAAATGTAAATATTGAAATTGGTAAAAATATTTTTCTCATATAAAATTAAATTGATATACTTTTTTTTTCTTCAGCTCATTCATGGTATGGTGTGTCAAAGAAAGTAATATAAGTAAAGTATAAGTAAAAATAACCAGCCTAATAAAGTTTCTATCTTAATTTCTATAATAAATTAAAGCAGATTGTTTTAAAATTTAATACATTTCAAAATAGTCATTTATTGTAGTTTAATTATAGGGAAATTCTGACAGCATATAAAACTATACTTAAACAGTCAGTATAAAACAGTAGTCAACTAAAACAAATACAAAAAAAAGGTAATTTATTTATCAAAAACCATTGTATTTAAATTTTTGCAAATTATAATTCGTAACAAAAGTTTTTTCTGGCTTTACGTGCGGGAGAGACAGCTTGTAGCTGCATCTATTAAATAATTTTATTTAATTTTATTATATTTTCCGTCTCTGGAGCTTTCAACACATTTTAAGTAGTTACTCTTATATGTGTATATATATATAATATATAAATTCAAGTCTACCTTCCTGTTGTTTGATAAATATAATGGTATATATAAATATTATGTAATAGTCCTACACGTAAAATAAGAATAATTTTTGAAAATTCAAAAAGAGAAAAAATTATTTATTTTTATTCCATGTATTTATCATTTTTAGTCTATTTTCTAAAATTCAAATTTTTACAAGTGAAAAGAAAACAAAGATTTAAAAAATATTTTATTTCTATTTTGCTCTTTATATTCAGCTTTTGTAAAATTAATAACAAAAATAAAATAAATGTTCCATTGTATAGAAAAAGCATTTCTTTGATAAAGATTTTACAGCTAAAAATTTTCTTTCGATTTATTTTTAAACAACATCAAATTGCATAATTTGAATTCAAGAAATTTTACGCTTTTGGTTTATATTTGCATCACGTAATTTTGTGTTCCATGAAATACAGAAATATATGGTAATGTGATCATATACTCTAGTCAGATTTTAATTATATAACTCGTGTCTTTCCCCGTAATCTTATTAATTTTCCTCAGCCATTGTGAGATTGTGATAATGAGTAGAATTCTGAATACTTCTTGAAAATAACGTTTCTCTATTTCTGTTTTCTCATAATTTAAAATTCTTTTAGTAAGACATACACAGGTATAGAAAATGAAGATAGTCAAAAATTTACTTTGTGAAATAATGTAAATCAATATGCGATTTCTGACTAGTGGACAACATTAAATGAATTATGTTATTTATGCTGTAATATATTATTAGGTTGATTTCTTTAGAAATCGACATATTGCAATCACTTCGTTTGTCTATCTCTCTATCTATCTGTAATGAGAATTTTGCCATCACGATAACTCCCGAAATAATACTCCAAATCAAACCAAATTTGGACAGCGAGCTTATCTTATAAATATCTTGGATGAGTTCGTTAACCAAGTTGCTCCGACTTTTTGTTTTCAAGTGTGGGGCCACTTGAAAATTTCAAATCCACATTGTAAAAGAGCGTATTTTAAAGCCGGATTTTCTTGAATTTTTATGTAAATATAGACCACATAAGGGTCTCAATGAAGTTTATTGATGAACTTTATCTGCCATTTTTAACAAAGTGACGGAAATTTTAAGTTAAGCAGGGCTACTTGAAATCACGCTACCATTTGAAAATTTAAAATCACAATAACTTCCGAAATAATACACAAAATCGAACCAAATTTGGACAGTGAACTTATTTTATACATTTCTTGAATGAAGTTGTTAACCAAGTTGCTCCGCCATTTCGTTTTCAAGTGGAGACCACTTGAATTTCGTTTTCAAGTGGTTTCGTTTTAAAGTGGAGACCACTTGAAGAGACCACTTGTAAATTTGAAATTTTCAAGTGGAGACCACTTGAAAATTTCAAATTTACATTGTAGCGTATTCCAAATTTCTTTGAATTTTGATGTATACATAGACCATATAAGTGTCTCAATCAAGTTTATTAATGAACTTTATCCGCCATACTTAACAAAGTGGCGTATATCTTAAGTTAAGCAAGGCCACTTGAAATCACGCTACCACTTGAAAATTTAAAATCACGATAACTTCCGAAATAATACTCCAAATCGAACCAAATTTGGACAGTGAACTTATAAATATTTTGGATGAGTTTGCCAATCACGTTGCTCCGCTATTTTGTTTTCAAGTGGAGACCACTTGAAAATTTCAAATTCACATTGAAAAAAGCGTATTCCGAATTTGCTTGAATTTTGATGTATACTATACATAGACCATATAAGCGTCTCAACCAAGTTTATTAATGAACTTTAACCGCCATTTTTTGGAAAGTACCGGATATCTAATATTAAGCGGTCCACTTGAAATCAGGCCCCCACTTGAAAATTTAAAAACACGATAACTTCTGCAATAATACTCCAAATCGAACCAAATTTGGACAGTGATATTATCATATAATTATCTTCAATTTTTTTTTCAGTAGGCAACTTGTCCCGACATCTTGTTTCTAAGTTCCAGCCACTTGAAATCGCACTGCCACTTGAAAATATGCCACACGATAACTTTTAAAATACTAAACTGATTCAAATAAAAGTGGGATAGTGAACTTATGGTTCAAATATCTAAGATAAGTCCACTTGGTGACTTGATCCGCAATTTTATTTCCAAGTGGCGGCCACTTGCAAATTTGTCATTATGGTAACTTTAGTAATACTGAATCAATTCGCATCAAATTTGGATAGTGGATTTATCATTCAAATATCTCATAAGTTCGCTGGTCATCTCACTCCGCTTTTTTTCCCCAAGTGGTGCCACCTGAAAATTTCTTATGACGATAATTTTTGATAATACTGATTTAATTTAAACTAGAACTGGACAATGAACTTATCATACAAATATATTGAATGATTTTGCTGGGCAAGTTGTTTCGCCCAGTGTGTTATAAATAGATGTAAATATTTTCAATATATAATTATAAAAATAAACAATTGAATATTTAAAAATAAATAAATAAATAAAATAAAATAAAATAATAAAGTTACATTTAATAAGTTCAAATTCTTCAAAAGTTACATTTTAATAAGTGTGCCTAAGCAAAATCTAATATAAATGGAAATGTGGGTATATGTGTGTATTATAAATAGAGAAATAAATATATAAAACTAAAAGTTCGTCATTGTATCTGTCCGGATTTTTAGCCTGTATTGTTAGATTCTATCAAAAATTGGTACACTTATTAATCATTATAAAATATAGATAATATAGCTAACAAAATCTAGTTAGTATTTTTAAGCTCAATAAGATAATTGATCCAAAAGATATTTAAAAAAAAACTCCTATTTAACTTTAAAATTATTAAAAAGAAAAAAAATATATAATTGATGCCAGCAATAAATAAATATATAAATACCGAAGTGGCTCAAATATTTCTCACCAAAATCTTTACTTACACAGATGCGATAGGCATTTTAGCTCATCGCAAAATGACAACCGATTTGCAAAGCCGCCAAGAGGATACTATGCTAAATGAGCCATACCAAAGCAATTTTTAAAAAATCTGATGCGGGCACCACATGACTTCCTTATACATCTTTAGAAATATCTGCATAATGTTAAAAAGCATTGTCACTGGACCCGAGACAGTTGGCTAAAAATATTTATAAAATGTATTATCACCGTGTTCTGGGCTTTTCTGAAAGTTTCAAATGTCTGGCTAATCGGGAAGTTAGTTAAAAATCGATTGCAAACTTTGTACTGATAACGCTGTCGAACGCTACAGAAACCCGAAGCAGTTGGCTAAAAGTATTTTAAAAATGCATTTCCATCGTGTTCTGAACTATTCTGAAAGTTTCAAATGTCTAGCTAGTCGGGAAGTTAGTTAAATAAATTTTCTGTTGAATCATATAAACGCTGCTGAAAGCAGCAGTTATCCGAAACAGTTGGCTAAAAATATTTTTAAAAATGCATTGTCAACGTGTTCTGAGCTTTTCTGAAAGTTTCAAATGTCTAGCTAGTCGGGAAGTTAGTTAAAAATCGATTGCAAGATTTGTCCAAACAGTTTTTGAATTACTATTGATTTTTGATACATTATAACCAAAACCTTTGTATTTTTGGTCATTATGAACATAATTTTCCTAAATATCTCCAAAACGGAAAATCATACAAAGTCCAAAAAGGAAGGTGCACAACTAGATGTTATAACAAACGTATGTACCAATTCGCAACTTTCTACGTCCAACCGTTTTTGAGTTATGCGACATCCACACACACACACACACATACAAATGTCACGAAAAATCGTGTAAAGTTGCTTTTATCTCAAAAATGAGAGTTTGTGTTAAGACGACACTTGCAGGTGTACAACTAGATATCATGACAGTCACACGTATAAATTGGCAACATTCGGCGATCATTCGTTTTTGAGCATTGTGAAATTACAAAATCCATTTTGCAAATCGGGATTACTATACTTCCTTATGCTTTGTATAAGGAAGTACAAATGAGTACAGTAACAGATATTAGGACAGGATATACATTTACTGCATCCCTTTATATGAAAGAATAGATTAAAGTAAGCCCTGTCGTACTACATTAAATTATGTTTTTTGCAGAATTTCATATCTATTACTTAAACAAAAATAGATTTAAGGCTTTTTTATTAAAATTATTTTATTTACTTATTTTATTTTATTTTATTTTATTTTTTTTTTTTATTTTTTTTTTTTTTAAGCAGTGTAATAAGCTCAATTACAAGTGAATAAAAAGTGAGGATAGTTATGATCTATATATTATTTCTCTAACGTGGACCAGTTTCAATTATTTTTTGTGAATACGATACGATACGCGAGGATAAAAATATAATATTTATACATGGACAATATTTGAGCACGTGAACTTAGCTCAATGGACTAACAAGAAAAAAATGTATTTTTAACAGTTGTTTCTTCAGAATCTTTGCAAGCTAATTGTAAACCTAGCAATATTTTAAAGTTATATACAGAATGTGAACTTTTGTGTCATAAATTTACCAAAAAACACAATCATAAAAAATATAATAAAAATAGGAATTATTTTATTTTATTTTATTTTAATTATTTATTTATTAAAAAAAAAATTATACCAAAATTAATATAAAGTCATCGCCAACATGATGACAAAATTTTAAAAGGCGTTATGGGAGTCCTATATTAAAACTGTACTGCCTGTGGAAGTATTAAAACTGGGTCGTGAACCATGAGTTTTATTTGGAAACTTTGAAGATTTTGGTTTTACTATTGTTCAATATTAATTTGGTTTTAATAATAATTTGGCTTCTGGTAAATTAAAATTTTAATTAGGTGGTGAAATTAGTATAACATTTATGAGTTTCAAATTCTAAAAGTAAATAAGAAAAGAAATAAAGTGCGAATATTTCGCACGGGTTTGATAGTAGTAATAATAATAACAGTATTCTCTTCTGTATGTTTTGATGTCCTATGGTTATCTATATATATAAAATCGTTTGTTCTGAGTGAGTGAGTGATTCATCATCGCCCAGTCCAAACCCCTGGACCTAGAAGCATGAAATTTTGTGACAATGTTCCTTCTGTTACTTAGACATCCACTAAGAAGCAATTTTACAAAATTCGCCCCCGAACGGGGGGGGAGGGGGAAGCAAAACGTGATTTCACAAAATCCTTCATATCTCAAGCAAAAAAACAGATATATCCATTATTTTTTTTTGCTTTAAAACATAGCTAACACAAATGCCTAAAAATCAACTTCTGTAATTTTAAAAGTTTAGTCACCAAGGGGAGGGGAGGAAGCAAAGCGCTATCTATATATAATAATATAGATATTTCTTCTATAATAAAGATTTTAAAATCATTTGTTTAATTTTTAATTGTTGAGAAAGAAATTTACGAGTTAATTTATTTTTCGACATATAATAAAATATATTTTCACGCGAATAATAATAAATATTTATATATATTAAATACTAAAATTGCTCAGGCACATGACAAAAGGACATCATTATCAAAATGAAATAATAATAAAAATTAAATCTAATTCAGATCTATATTAAAGAGCTTTATTTATTGATAATTCTGGATATTTTTTAAACTTTTGATGCTGAAGTAGATAGGACATTTTTCGCCAAGGAACTTTTTTTTTTGTGACAACCATATTAAGCCAAGTAGTCCATAAAAAATATAAATTTAAAAAAAAAAGCAGAGAGTAAAAAGCATGTAAGAGACTGCAATGGGACTCCAGAATCGACTGTGGCATGCGGGAATACCGCTACAGAAAATAGCGGGAACTTATATTTTGACTGATTTCAAAGGTTTATTTTTTATTTTATTTTACTTTTATTTTATTTTATTTTTATTTTATTTTATTTTATTTTATTTTTATTAGTATAAATTATATGGTGTTTTGAGGATTCATTTCAATATATTGACCAGCGAAGGCAAATTTTGCTAGTATATATATATATATATATATATATATGTGTGTGTGTGTGTGTATTTGCAACTATGAAATATAAACGTTTAATATGATTTATTTAAACGTATTTTCAAGGACGTATCATGTCGTCCTTTTTGTATTTAATATTTTCCTAAACGTGTACTCTGTGATTTTAAAAGGAAACCCACGAACATTTTCAAGTGAGTTCTTACTCTATTTTAAGATTTAATTTTCAAAGAGCCTGGAAATTCTTTTCTTTATAAACTTATACTTCCGTTTCACGAACGAAAATTTAGAAACGAGTTGCTTTTCAATCTTGTTTTCATTCGCTCTAAACTTAAATTCATTGTACTACATAACTCACTAAAGAACTGGAATAGGGATAGAAAATTCACTATTTTATGCGTGTTATTATTATTATTTTATTATTATTTTATGTTATTTATTTATTTTTATTTTTATTTTTTATTATTTTAACAATAGATGTATCTGCAACTTTAAATTCTATAAATTCGAAGGATTGTTAAAATGTTTATTGTTTCGATAATGACCCCTTTATATTTAATCTATGAAAATGAATTATAAATAAAACTATGAAATACCATAACTGCACAAATGTTTTTAATTGGGGAATAATTTGTGTTGATCAATTTTAATCACTGATTATGTTTCCCTTACTAATAAATATTTCCTTGTTTTTCTTGAATGGGGAAGTTTTCATTTGTTTATTTTATTATTGGTATTTTATTTTTATTTTACCATGTCTTTATTAACCTCTATTCTTGTTTGTTTGTTTGTAAGTTTGTTTGTTTGTATGTTTGTTCGTATATATGTTTGTATGTTTGTCCGGTACAAATCTTGCAATCGAATTTTAACTAACTTTCCTACTAGCTAGACACTTGAAATTTTTCTGTAGCTCACAACCCGGTGACAACAATATACTTCGAAGTCCGATTTTCGAATTTTTGATTAGTTTTCTTGTAATTAATTAAAATATGAAAATAATAACAGCCTAATAGCGTTAAAGTAGCCATTAAAATACTAGCTATAATTTAATTGTTGCCAAAAAAAAAAAAAAAAAAAAAAAAAAGAAAGAAAAAGAAAAATTACGAGTTCATTTTCTTTCGACATAGAAATAAACTAGCTGGAACCCGTCGAATTCGACAATCACTTTATTGATCGTAATGTTTCAAAAATCGTCGCGTCATTATTTAAATGTATTTCATGTTAAAAATCTAATATAATTTACGACATTTCACTTAAAAGAAAGTCGGAAAAATGCTTATAAATAGAAATACTATATATGACATCACTTTCTACAAAGAACTGTCAATGTGACGTCAAACTGACTCTAAATAAACAGATGCTATCTTTTACTTTCTATTTCGTTTAATACTAAGACTATATGTTAGCTGACCCGTCCAGCGTTGCCCGGGCCCATGGTACCTTAAATGAACATTAAATATGTATTGTTTTATACCTTTAACTGGATTTTGTTTGAATTTCTGTTTTTAAATGAAAGCATCGCGAAAAAAAAAAAATCAGCTGTAACAAAAAAAAAATTACCTCGAACCGAACGAAACTCTGCCTTGTGACCCCGATGCCTGCAGCAGCGCATACGCGAGCCGCTAATACCATGAAAAAATTCCAAAAAATTAACCTGGAACGGAACGAACCCGCCCAGCATTGCCCGGGCCCATGATAATAGCCTTAAATGCACCTTAAATTTGTATGATTTTATATCTTTAACTCGATTTTGTTTGAATTTCTATTTTTAAATAAAAGCATTGGGAAAAAAAGTAATCAGCTGTAACAAAAAAAAAATTACCTCGAACCGAACGAAACTCTGCCTTGTGACCCCGGTGCCTGCGGCTGCGCATACGCGAGCCGCTAACACCATGAAAAAATTCCAAAAAATTAACCTTTAACGGAACGAACCCGCCCAGCATTGCCCGGACCCTTGATAATAGCCTTAAATGCACCTTAAATTTGTATGATTTTATATCTTTAACTCGATTTTGTTTGAATTTCTATTTTTAAATAAAAGCATTACGAAAAAAATAATCAGCTGTAACAAACATAATTACCTCGCACCGAACGAAACTCTGCCTTGTGACCCCGGTGCCTGCGGCAGCGCATACGTGAGCCGCTAATACCATGAAAAAATTCCAAAAAATTAACCTGGAACGAAACGAACCCGCCCAGCATTGCCCGGGCCCATGATAATGGCCTTAAATGCACTTTAAATTTGTATGATTTTATATCTTTAACTCAATTTTGTTTGAATTTCTATTTTTAAATTAAAGCATTGCGAAAAAAAATAATCAGCTGTAACAAAAATAATTACCTCGAACCAAACGAAACTCTGCCTTGTGACCCAGGTGCCTGCGGCAGCGCATACGCGAGTCGCTAATACTATGAAGAAATTCCAAAAAATTAACCTGGAACGAAATGAACCCACCCAAAATTGCCCGGGCCCACGATAATAGCCTTAAATGCACCTTAAATTTGTATGGTTTTATATCTTTAACTCAATTTTATTTGAATTTCTATTTTAAAATGAAAAAATCACAAAATAATAATAATAATAATAATAATAATAATCACCTGTAACAAAAAAAATTACCTCAAACAGAATGGAACTCGGGCTGGTGACCCAGTGCCTGCGGCACGTATATGCAGACCGCTAATAACAAGAAAAAATTCTCAAAAATTAACCTTGAACCGAACGAACCTCTCACTCGTGTTACCGCTGCCTGTGGCTACGGCACCGTATAGCAGGCATGCTACGCACGCACTGCAAAATCCACTTTCCTCCACCAGGGAGCGCAGTATATTGTATACGAACATCACCAATCGCCTTGAATTTCCAAGACATTTCAAATAAAGTGTCCCGTGGTGTCAACTGCAAAATCCTTTAGTTAAACTTTCCACCGCCAGGGAGCACAGCGTGTTCTATACGAACATGACCAACGGTCAGGAAATACGATGACCTTTAAAATAAGTTGTAACATGATAGGGTCTACTGCAAAATCACCTAGTTCCATTTTTAACCACCAGGGGGCGCACTCATATTGTATACAAACATCCTCAATCAACATAAAATTTCAAGAGCTTTATCAACAATCGCCTAGAATTTCCAAGACCTTTCAAATAAGGTGTCACGCGGTGGTGTCAACTGCAAAATCATTTAGTTGCACCTTCCACCGCCAGGGGGTGCAGCGTGTTCTGTACGAACATCACCAACGGTCAGGAAATACCAATACCTTTAAAATAAGGTGTAACATGATAGGGTCAACAGCAAAATCACATAGTTCCATTTCTCACCACCAGGGGGCGCACTATATTGTATACAAACATCCCCAATCAACATGAAATTTCAACTCCTTAACGAAATCAAAATCGAAAATTCCAAATTCGCAGAAAGTGATTTTTTAGTATTCGACTCTAGTCCCTATATGTACAATTTCTTCACCGTAAAGTAATTTAGAGCTGAGTTAAGCTCGCAAACGTGCTTTTAAAACCCCTGCCCCCCAGGAGGGGGGGGGGGGTTACCGTTCGACTTTTTTTATTTTTCTCTTTTCATATATCTACGGACCGAGACCTTTTTTTAGACACCTCAACCAAATTTTTACACTTTGCCGTTTTTTCAATTTAGTTGAGACAGACAAAAACACGTTTCAAATTAATATATAGATGCATTTAATTAAACGTGAACGTTATAAAAAGTTAAATTATGCATCGCACAAAATTTGACGCCATATCACTCTAAAAATTTTATGCACATTGATAAGAGCTCTATGATTCATCAGAAAATTTAAAACATGGTATATAAAAAGTTTTTTTTTTTTTATCTTATAATTATAATTATATATATATATATATATATTATATTCAGGTATATATAATATGATATATGTACCTTTATATATATATTATATTCAGTTAACTTTATGATTTACAGAGTGGTGTAAATAAAATAAAGGAATTATTGGTAAATTGTGTTTTCATACCCTGCGAGTTCAAATTTTTTATTATTATTATTTTCTATTTATTATACTTTTTTTTTTTCCATAACTTCATTATGTTTTTATTCCCCTTCTGGCAAACAATTCAATTGCTGTTTTCGTCAGTCATTTATTTTCGCATGCCATGCTATTATGCAGGCGAAGTTGTATGGCCATAGCCTCCTAAACTAGATGCCTTCCGCGCGGCTTGGAAACTTGGCGACAGTTCAAACGGTAGACAGCGCCACCTGGTACAGATTGCGCACTTTTTTATTCAACTGTCATCAATAATTTTAAGAAGTGGTATAGGATATATATATATATAATCGACATTTCTTCAATTCATCTTTTACATATATCAAATCCCCCTTTTAAAAATTTTTGGTGGATGTTGAATAAAAAAATCGCGCAATCTGTACCAGGTGGCGCTGTCTGCCGTCAAGTTCCTGAGCCACGTGGAAGGCATTTAGTTTAGGAAGCTATGGCGAGGCATTGGCCCCAGGTACTTTCAAGCTCTAAAATATTCGAAGTCAGCCATGTCAGAAACAAAAAGAAAAAGAAAAAGAAAAAAGAAAAAAAAAGAAATAACAATAATTTTACAATAATAATAACATAACGTTATTTATATAAAATAAATTGTAACATCCATCTTTATTTCATCCAATAAAAATAATCATAATAATAATAATAATAATAACAATTGATAAATTTCCTTAATCATACTTGTAAAAAAAAAAAAAAAAAAAAGAAGAAGAAGAAGAAGTAAATTAAAAATGAAAACAGGAGTAGCTTTATTAAGCAAAATGTAGTTATAGTTTAATGTAATATCAATTTTATGCAATAGATGATGAGATATAGACATCCAGAAAATCACAGAAAGGTGTAAAATAATGCTACCTGTCGGACGATGTAAACTTCAATTAATACAGCATGTTTTTGTTTTTTTTTAATAGTCATCTCAAATATCAAGGTTTAATGCACTCATATGCTTTAGAATCTAAAGCATATGAGAAGCTTATGCTTCTCATATGCTCTCAGCGTATAAAGCATATGAGAAGCTTATACAGCCTTCACAAAAGAGAAAAGTTACTGCATAGCAGCGCTACTTGTGAGCCTATATGCACCCAAATTGAATCAGCGTAGTTTTCCATAATGGTCATCACACACGTTTTATATACTTGTACGCAACATAAGCCGACATATAGCCTTTTACAAACTCAGGAAATTGCAGCTAAGCAGAATCAATTTCTGGGTGATTTTCTGCTGAACTAGTTGGCATAGGTGGACTTTGCTCTGTTCCCCATTATATATGCGTTCTCATAAATTATTTTAGAACATGCTGTATTCACGATAAGTGAAATAAATTTGGCCGATTGCGGTCGTAGACAGGAATCTCCCCCCTCCACCAATTAGGCTACCCACCGTTCAATTCAATATATTTATATTATCCTAATTCGACAATTAATTTTATTTGGGTCAAGTTCTTATTTTTGTTTTTATGCAACTCTGTACATTTTTATTGCAACTATCTCCATGATGGCGGTTTATGTAAAATATTGCTTTATTCTGACATGTTCAGAAAATATTAAATTTCGAATAATTCGCGAAATTTTAAGATTAGAATCTTTATAGTCAATGATGTTCAAGCTAGTATCATAAATGATATCTTAAAAGTGGTCTTACATCTTTACGATGAAAACATTCCTCATTGTGGATGTTTATGTGAAATTTTGCATTTTCTGCCGTGAAAATTTGTAAATATTTAAAATGTTACTAAGTTTACATCATAGTTAATGATGCTTTTTCCAGTATCCTAGATATTTCAAAAATGGTCAGATATCTCTAAGATGAATTATATTCCTAAAATTAGCATTTAGTCGAAACTTTACCTTAGTTTGCCCTGTTAAGAAATTCCTAAATTCTCAATTACTTACTTCGTTTTCAAAGTATAATGTTCATAGTTAATGATGACCATTTGAGTATCATAACTGAAATTTTAAAACTAGTTTGACATCTTTAAGGTAAAAATTTTCATTTTAATGCACGTTTAAGCGAAATTTTGCCTAAGCCTATGTTAAAAACATCTTAAGTTTACAAATTAAAATGTTGCAAATCAATAATGTTCTTGCCAGTACTATAAGTGATATTTAAGAATTTGTCCGGCAATTCTACGTTCATGATATGTTCTTGAAAGAGCGTGTTCACAGACTAACATACAAACATTCTATAATAAACTGACTAACCTACAGGCGGACATTATATCAATTTTATAATTTAAGCATTCTTCTCACCTCAAAACATGTGAAAAAGGCAGAAAAACGTGATCAAAATTTTTCACAAATCGAAATTTCTCACAGATTAAACTAAAGAGCACCATTTCATATGAAGGTCTAACGAAATACAAAATTTTCCGGAATACTATCGATTATTTCATGAGATACAGAGCCCACAAAATTTTTGTAACACACACACACAGAGAGACAGACAAACATTTTCAAAAATTGGTCACATCTTATTCAGGACATCTGAAAATGTGTAAAAATAAATTTAAAAATAAGTCTGTCTAGTTCACGAATGCGATAATTTCTTCTTGTATAAGAAAGTGACAAGTTAAATTAAAGAGTTTTCTTTCTTTTATTTATTTACTTATTTATTTTTCAGAAAAGAAAAGATGGTGAACAATTGTAATTTTTAATTAAAACTACACTGTTAAAAATTTAAACAGAAAACTCTGTGTAATCTATTATCTTAAGTCTTACGTAAAATTACGGAGAAAAATAAACAGAGATGTTATAAAACTTATATTATACATTCATGTTAATGACTAATATTAATTTAATTAATTATTGGTGAAAATATATTTGTGACTTAGAATGCTTTTTCTAAAGTAGAAACAGTCATTTTTAATTTTAATTTAATAAAATTAGATAAAAATACGGAATAAAGATTGAGAAACTCGACTAGTCACTTTTATCTAAGAATTACTGTAAATTTACAGAGACTCTGGATAAATATTTACATTAAATTTACAGAAATTTTTAACAGCGTACAAAAAAATAAAATCTGTAAAATCTTTGAGGAGGATCATTACGTAAGAAAAATGCGAGTGACGTAATTTTGTTCGTGCTTAAAAAAAAAATTCAGCCCTTAAGAATAAAGGTTTCTGCTTAAAGAATATATATATATATATATATATATATATATATATCATATTATTGAATTACGATTTAAACATCATAATATGAAAATTCTATCAACTTATTATATAAAAATAAAAACACAGCAACCGAAGAAAAAAAAAATTTCACGGTTAAAAAATTTAGACAACTGTTCCCCTACCATCTAAAGAAATCTTTAAATTTCACATGCGAGCATGTTCTTAGAAATTTTACTATTCTTGCGGCAGAAATTTCGATTTGCTTTTTTTACGCCGCTTTTCTTTCATCGATCCATTGTATTATGTTTCAGATCATTTTCTATTCATATCAGGATGTTTTCTTAAGTTTCCATGAATGCTTTTCAGAATTTATTCTTTTGAATATTTAAAATATTTGAGAGAAAATATGTATATGTGTTGTCGTAAGACTTTTTTTTTTTTTTTTTTTTTTTTTTTTTTTAACAAAATTTTAAAGAAACGAAAAATCTTATTCAACAAGAGATCATTTATCTTAATAAAATTTCTGTTCATTTTCGAGATGTTTCCGTTTTGAAAAATCTTGAATTACTTATACTATTTTACATAATTTGTAAATGTATCTTTCCTTTTATCTTGTAAAACATGGTAAAGAAAAGCAGCTCCTTCATATTTTTTAACTTTTCAAACATTTCTTTAATATCGCTAAATGAGTTCTAAATTGCGTTACTGTATTGTAATAATTTATTTATTTATTTACTTAAGTATGGACTTTTTAATGGAAAGCCAACCTCCATTAGCTATGCTTAGAAAAAAATCAGGGTGTTTACTGACCCGCCTTTTTTTTGTTAACTACTATTTTCAGATAGTAATTTTTCCTTTAATTAATCAAGGAAACATTGCAGAAGATTATTATATGAATAAAATGGTGGAAGTGTCACGGAAAAAATACAGAGAAAGGACACCCTGAAAACCTAGTTTTATCCTTTTTTTTTTTTCTGAAATTTTTGGGCATTATGCATACCTGGTAACATTAATAATTTAATTCGGAGCACTATTAGACCCTCCCCCCCCCCCCCACACACACACACACTTTTAACACCAGTTATTTAAAAAAAAAAAAAAAAAAAAGATTTTCTTCTTATTTTATCTTAACTACATATTTTTCTAAATTCTGATTGATGTAAAATAGCTCTAAAATTTGAGTTGTTTAAAAAAGGGCGGGACTAACAGTACTCCGGAATAAATTATGAATATTACTAGGTATGCATTATGTTATGATTTTGCACCATTACTAGAGCTGGCAACATTTCTAAAGTATTCTGTACAGGTGGTCGTACTCACTGCGATTTTTTCAAGACATTTTTAAGAATGAGAAATTTCAGCCTTATTTTTGTTATCACTATTTTTATACAATAATCTCTAGGCTTTTTAATCACAATATTTAGCTATAAAAATACGTTGACAATTTCTGAATGAAAATATTCGAAGCAAAAAAAGCGTAAATATCTCATTCCTGAAAATGTTCTGAAAACAACAACTAATTCCATGTCTTTAGTAGTACCCGCCTTTTTTTCATATCACTTTCCATGTATAATAATCTTCTTTAATTTGCAGTTGCTATTAAATAAGGAAAAAATTACTTTTCATAAAAAGTGGTGTAAATGAAAATCTTGTTCTAAGAATGTTCAAGAATAAGTTAGAAATATTGGTAGTTTCGCTATTAACCGGTTAGTAGACGCTAGTTGGTCGATTTGCCGCCAATCCTTCAGTTTTACGAGATTTTTTTATTCAATAGCCACCAAAAATTTTTAGAAGTGGCATTTGATACATATATAACGCGAATGAGATCGATTTAATGTCGACCACGTCACTTCATAAAATTATTGGTGACAGTTAAATAAAAAGTTCGCATTCTGTAATAGGTGGCGCTGTCGATAGCGACTACTAACGGGTTAAACGCAGAGCCTGAAATCTCCACTCTATTTTCAGAACACTCTCGTGGACGAAAAATTTACGCGTTTTTTCCTGCCAATATTTTTAAACAGAATCTTTTACTGTATTTTTATAAGAATATATCATGATGAAATATGGTAGAGATTATTGTATAAAAGTAGTGATAGCAAAAAGGGCATAAATTTATAAACCATCAATGTGTCCTGAAGAAAGGGCGGAGAATTCGAGCTCTGTAAGCATAAAACTTCTCTGCCTTTATTCAGAGATGCCAACAGTTTAATATATTCCGGAGTATATTTAGTCCTGCTTTTATTTCATACCGATTTTGTTTTAAGAGTAATTTTTTCTTGTACTATCGTATTAAAATGTTTAAGAAAATTATTCTATAAATTAGTTAGTGCGAAGTAAAGGCGGGCCTAAGTATGCTCCGGAATAAATTAAAATGTCTGTAATTATGCTTTAATTTACGCATCCAGATTACAATCATGAAACCTCATTAGCATGATTCTAAATCAATCAACATGTTTTAATGTCAATTAATTAGCTAACTGACTTAGCATTCCAACACATGATTTGTGATAATTACGATAATCAGGCACGACATTGCACCTGGGGCACGTGATGATTAAACAAACATCAAAATATCAGTAAAAGAATTTACTAGTAAGCCATAAACTAATTTTTTAATGGAAGACGAAAATATTTTTTAACACTTTCGTGACCGCTGACGTAGATTCACGTCATTTGAAAATCTGTAACTTCACCAGTGGGCGTTTCTTTCGCAATTTGTATGCTATTTATTTCTTAAATATATAACCAATACTCACATTTTTACAATGAAATATTCTATGGATACAAATACTTTGATTAGAAAGACTACAATTATAATGTATATCCATTTCTAATATAAATGTGAATAAAAAAAATTTCATTCTGAAATATTTTAACATAGGAGAATAACGCCCACAGGCGGACCTTACCGCCAAAAATTCAAAATCTTGAAGTCGCGAAAGTGGTAATTTAATAAGGTCTCAATTCACTCTTCTTTTATTTATTTATATTTACTCTTTCACTATGACATTAATATAATAATTTTTCCTTAATTAATTGCGGAAACGTTCCATGGAAGTTTATTATATGAATATAATAGTGGAAGAGTCGTGGACAAAATACAAAAAGTATAAACCCCTGTAAAAAAAATATTAGTGGTAAGAAATTTTTTTAACATTTTAATCTTACAAAGAGAACTATTAATTATTTTCGCTTTCAAATTACTATTTTAATCATGGAATATACAAATATTTTCTTTTCCTACACATTCTGTTCTTGATCATTAATCGTCTGATTTCAAACCCAGATGATGTTTGTTGATTGCTATGTACAAATGAGTAAATATAGTAACCAGGTTAACATATTTATTAAAGTGTATGTTCGTGAATTGTTTAGGTGAGGTAGAAAATGACCCTGTGCTATTCGAATGTAATTAGAAAAAGTAAATAAAATAGACTAGATTAAGAGATCACGGCAAAATTCATATAAATTATCTATTATATTAAAACACAAGCGATTTCCTGTAAGACCAAAATCGCACGATCTGGGCATGCGCGGAGGCTGTTCCTGTCTTTAGACGAAACCGGTGACCAATCGCCGAGAGCCTCTTCGGATATCCAGAGCGAGCGAATTCAGAAACCTGAACTAATCAGAATACGAATTTGGCTCATGCCTTCTCGAGACTCGAGATGATGGTTTGCACAGCGAAGACGCTGATGCTAATTTTTAATATTGGATAAAAATTTCACAATTTTCCATATTTACAAACAGTAAGGTGTATATGCATTATGTTTTTTTTATTTATTTTTTAAATGTTTTTTTTTTTTTTTTTTTTTTTTTTTTAGTTATTAAATTATTTTTTTTACTTAGAGTTTATATTTGTCATGAATTCTAGATTATTGTGATAGATATTTTGTTTAGTGTTTCTGTTAACATTTGTATACGTTTATATTAAAATGTTACTGTTAGCATTTTAGCCTTTTTACTACTTTGTATATATTTATATGAAATATTACTGTTTGCATTTTTTAATGTTTTTGTGTTCGTATAGTATATTCAAAATGTTAGATTATTACAATTTTCGCGAGATTGCACCTGATGAAAACTGCATTATCGATATTTCTGAATTGCACCAAAGATAATTATTTGTATTATTAGTTACTCCCATTATATATTTAGTTTATTTTTGAAATTCGATTCTAAATTGTATGTTTTGGTTGCAATATACAAACTGCTGAGTTTTTTTTTTTTCTTTGCATATTTTAAAACGCTATGCTGAGTAAATAAATACCATCATTCTATATAGTTTGTTGATTATTTTCGGTGCCATATAGAAATAATGATAATGCGCATAAGCATATGTAATTTTTTGAATATACTTAATAAGATATACATATGTTGCAGAGAGAAAAAATGTAAATGGTAACATTTTAAATAAACGTATAAAAAAATAGAAAAAAAAAAAAAAAAAAAAGTAGTTTCCAGTGCTAAAAAATATACACAATACTTTAGAACTCATACAAAGGCATGGAATTTACACATAGAGGAAAAATAAACAAAATAATGCATATGCACTTTATTGTTAAAAAAAAAAAAAGTGGGATATTTCAAATTTAAGTGAGAAATTACATAATTTACTTTTTGCAAACTTCTTTTTAGAGATTTTCAGTACGAATCAAACTATTTAACCCTTTGCGGCGCAAGACAATTCTAACCATTTAAATTATACTGCCACCGGAATTCATCAACTAAATTAAATTAAAAGAAATTTTAAATTTTAAGGTTAAAAAAACCGGCCTTTTCTGATATGTTATAAACGTAAATTTTTGATAAAACATTTCCGGGATGAATTTTTGCAGCTGGATCTTAAATTTTGCGTCCTCGCAGCGAGGACACCACGCGTTAAGAGGTTAAAAAAAAAAGTCAAATGTTAAAAATGGAAATTTATTTATTTATTTATTTATTATTATTATTATTATTATTTTTTTTTTTTTTTTTTTTTTTTGACTAAGGACAGGTACTATTTGAGTACTCAGAATCTAAATTTTCATGAGAAATGCAGAAGGAATTGCTCATGTTATTACTTAATCTGTTTTAATGTTTAATTTCGATTTGATTTTGAGCACTCAAAGAGTGCAATAACTGGCTTAACCTAAATTATTTAACATTTAATTATTGCAATTTTTAGCCTTCACACTTTGTAGTTGTTTGTTGATATAATAAACACTTCATATATCCTCTTAACAAATATTTGTAATTAAAAAGTATTCTGAAATAATTACATAATATTTCCTTTTCTTTTAATATCAAGAATTTTTATAGAAGTTAAGTAAATAAAGGACACTACAGGCTTCGAACTAATTAATATATTACCCAACTGAACTAATTAATATATTACCCAAAATTGATGAAATGCTCAGAGCAATGTGAAAAAATAAAGGGGAAATCCCCCTTATGATATATTTTTGAATGAGATTTTTCAAAATATTGCGAGATTCTCGCAATCCCAATCTATAATGGGAACCTTGAATTAACTGCGCTTATCTGTATATCATAGAAATACTTTGACTTGTATTAAATTCTGAAAATTAATTTAACGGAAAGTAAATCAAATGTGATAGCTACTTACGTATATTCACAAGTTTTATCTTTATTTTCTTTTTTTTCAAATTACCCAATCTGTTTCAAATAACTCACAAGTTCTGTGAGAAAGCAATTTATGCTGCATACTAATTAAATTGACCCTTGATTACAACTAAAAAACAAGATTTAAGTAGAGTTCTTCATGTTGCAAAATTTTACAGGCAAAAGATTAATCAAAATTCAAATGAAATTGTGTCCTGCACTTTGTCGTTTTGTCCAAAACAATGCTTTACCTAAAAAAGGATTTTGTTGCCATTTGACCTCCACTGGTGTATGATCAGAGTTATGAGCTTGTTCTTTCATATCCAAATTATTTTTTATGTTATCTTCCTATATGGTCAATTAGAAATATTGTTCTTCTAAACAATATGTAGAAACTACAACCTAACAAGTTTTGGTTTATCAGTACTAGACATCAAGCAGTGCAAACAACAGTTCTTTATTTAAGTGTGTGCATATGACGGCATGATGCTTTGCTTACATCCACAAGTTATGTAAAGTGTTGAGCCATTGTCGCACTAAGCCTAGCATGCTTGAACGATAGATTTGCCATTAGCTGTATAGGCATCTCTCAATTTTAGTTTTCCTGTCGCCTGCTTATAGGAGCACAGATTTTTTCTTGGGCGAAAGTTTTGCAAAATTTTTCTAATTAGAGATTATAAATTGTTTTTTTTTTTTTTTTTCATACTTTTAAGAGAGAAAATTCGTGAAGTTGTGTGCTTAATTTATTTACAAAATGTGATTCTTTAAACACAATTCACATGTGGGGAAAGATGTGTGTGTGTAGGGGGGGAGGGGGGGATATCACATCTTAAAAAGTAAAAACAATATACCTTTATAATGAAGATAAGTTAGGTGTACAGATGTGTTTACCAAATTTTGGTAAAAAATTGCAAAGTTGTAAATCAAGTCACAATTTATTTTATTTGTATCTCAAAAACTATTTTAACGATTTTCTTGAAATTCACCATATATACCATCTTGCAGATGCGTTTTATTGGTTACTTGCATAAAAATTGCCATATGTTCTGATTTCGTAGTCCAATTTTAACTCTGCGTTCAATTTCTAAAAAAAAAAAAAAAAAGGTTCTACAGGTTTGTTTGCAAAATCACCTTTTTATCTACCCTTTAAATATCTTTTCATATGTATTACCGTAATTTCTGGTAAATACCCCGCAGGTTATATAATCCAGTTTTGCACCAGAAATTTCAATTGATAAATAAATTTATATAAATATATAATTTGATCTATAAATTTATAACTCTTCCTTCGAAAAATATAGATATCTCTATCAAATAAAATTTCTGGTGGAGAAATGACGCATCTTACCTGCGAATTATCTAACAGAAATTACGGTAGTTGATTTCCAGTGTACAGATCTGTTTGTAAAGTTTTGATAAAATTGGATGGAGCATGGAGTACCAACACTGGTATCTAAAAAAGGTTAGTTTTCATTAATTTTGCAGCATAAATCTTTATCTAAATATCTTTTTGTCTGAATTATTTAGTTAGCAAAAGAAAAGAAAAAAAAGATATGCTTCTGATTATTTAGATCAGTTTTCATATATTTCTCAAATGGGTGTTTCAAAAAACAACTCTACTTTTTTTTTTTTTTTTTTTTTGCTATATAAAGTCTGTAGATGTCTTTACGACAGTCATCGTTGGTTATCACAGGTAAGTTCGTGTCAAACTTTTTTCGTTTCTGATCACTTTATCTCCAAAAAAGACAGGGAAGAAACTTTTCAGGGGCTATATCTTCGTGATAAGCATTTCAATGCATTTTACTGTGTCGACGCATCAACACACTTTCAGTAAATCAGTTGATTGACAGTTGAAAATATTCCTCGGATCACTCTATGTATATATGTATAGATAAATGTTACAGAGGAGAATGAAACCAGTATGACAAACTTCGATACTGTATCGAACTCTGCACAGAGTAATGAGAGGTATTCGACACCTTGACTTCTAATGATGTATTGACACATCAACACATTGGCTATGTTTCCTATACCTGAATTCAGAATTTTTGAAAATTTTGCTGCTTCTGAATTAGGATAAATTGTTTAGTTTTTATTAAAATTTTTATTCTACAGGTTTAATTTGCGTTATAATGTATAAAGAATTCCCTAAGTATCATTTATTATTGGTATGAATAAACACTTTTTTTAAATTTTTAATTGAAGCATATTTTAACTAAATTAAAGTTGAAACCTTACTTTTATAACTTCATTTTTGGAGTTGGTGTAGCCACTTTCGCGAGGGGAACTCCTCCATTCTCAGCACTCTCCTTAGTGGTCAGTGGCATTCGAACAAAGTGATTTTTTCTTCTATCTCCAATAGATAGCTGATCAGTCTCAGCTAGAAAAAGGATTTTTATCTAAGCCAGCTTTCAAGTAATTCCCATTGTAGAAATTGCTATTATTAACTATATTTTTTACCACGGCACGAAAAAATGTGTAGTCAAGGTTATTGTAATTTGCGATTTTTGAAGTTTCATTTAATTTAATACCAATATTACTGTCTTGGTGTGTTTTAATTAGGGCAGTGATAATTTTTCCGTATTTTATATTGTTTTTATGCTCCTTATTTCTGGTGTCAATCTTTCGCTTACACATTCCGATGTAGCAACCTTCTTTATTGTTAGGGTATGTAAATGGGATTTGTAGATACCTATGGTGTCGAGAGGGGGAGGATATTTGTCATTACAATTTATTAGATAGAAGTTTCAATAAAAATCAAAAATACAATTAGGAAATACATCGTAAAGATACATGTTGAACATAACCCCAATATCTATTGAAAAATTGTTTCAATAAAGATCTACCCCCCCCCCCCCTCCAAGACCGCAGGTATCTATAAAATCCCGTTTGCATATTCTAACAAATAAGAAAGTTGCTACATCCGAATATCCAAGTGAAAGATGAACACCAGACTTAAGAAGCATAAAAACGATATAAGATACAGAAAAACCACCAACTACCTAAATAAAACACACCAAGACAATTGTAATACTGATATTAAATTTAATGTAACTAAAAAAATTACAAATTTCAATAACCCTGATTTGTAAAATGGTGGAAATAGTTAATAATAGCAATTTCTGCGATGGCAACAAATCAAAGACTGACTGTAATGCCACCTACTGGAAGAAAAATTAAAAGATAGACGAAAACCTCACACGGCTCTAGCGTCACCGACCACTGAGGAGGGTACAAATGGTGGAGTGCATCCCCTCGCAAAAACTGCTACACCAACTCCAAATATGAAGCTATAAAGAAAAGTTTAAACTTTAACTTAGATAAATAAACATATAATATATCATTATAAAGTATCCACTCGCTATTAAATCTGCATGCAAGTAGTAGTTTTCGGGTTTTTACATATTTGTTAGTTTCACTCCTGGTTTACATTATGTTTATTGAGCGTAATGGAATTCATAAGGTTGTTACATATCAGATTTTTTAAAATAAATATTTCATAAATTTTCAACTTATTTTTCTTCGATTGAATAATATAATGTTATAATTATATTCAAAAGAGTGCCTGTGTTGAATTTGTCATAGAGCGACAACTCTAAAAGAAAACAACACAAGCTTTTTACGTTTCATTTAAAGGAGTTGGTTTAAAATGGTAGTTCTCAGCTGGTGTGCTATAAGAGGATTTCAGTTGTGCACTTTTAAACGCTATTAAACCGTCAAATTTTGACGGGTACCAACTAGTCTTCACTTAATACTATGAAGATGACTAAATAACATGGATATCCTTTCGGCCTCAGATTCTTCTGAAATTTAATTTATAGTATGGATGGAACAAGGGCGCAGAACTCATACCACTATGAATATAACAAAATTTTCTACTTCTTAACTCAACTCAACGATATTATGGGTAGAAAAAATTCTTAAACAAATACCGGTGTAAATTCTGCGCCTGTGTTCCATCCCGGTCAGAGTTCACAACTTTTTTAATTTATTCACGAGCACTTTTAGCCCCGCCTTCTTTTCGCCCCAGAAATTTTGTAGATTATTTTTCTTTAACATGTGACAACGATTAAATAAGAAGAAATATCCCGGTTACAGTAAAAAAAAAAGTTTCAATTTTGCAAATGGCATACCTGGTAAGTAACATTTATAATTTATTTCGGAGCACTATTCATACTTGCCAACCATCTCATTAATATAAGTACAATTGTTAACGCCCCTGAAAAAACTCCCCTTTTCTCACACCACTATATTTTTAAAGTAATTCTCTCCAAATGTTGTTAAGATTAAATAAGGTTGAAATTACTCTAAAAAGTTATTGGTGTGGGAAAAAAGGCGGACACTAAAAATTGTACGGTTCATAATGAGATGGTTGGCAAGTATGACTATTAGACCCGCTCTTTTTTCATAGTAGTACATTTTTTTAAAAAATTCTTCATATTTCATCTTAAATAGGAATTGGAGAAAATTTCTCTAAAATGTGAGTAGTGTGAAAAAAGTCAGGACTAACGGTTCTCCGGAATAAATTATGAATATTACAAGGTATGAAAAGGTCATTTGACTTAAGTTCCGACCATAAACGATTTCTACATTTCATTCCTTCAAAAAGATTATTTGATTATAGCATTTTTATTTTATAAATTATAAAGTACAATATATATCCATAAGTACAATAAACTTTAATGGTAGATAGTGCTATAGTTCTCAACTTTAACCCGTTTTGGTTATCGAAATATTTTAGTAGAAAATTTTCATTTCAATATGTGAATATTATTACAGAAATATATAAAAAAATTCTATTATACTTGCCAACCATCTCATTATGAACCGTACAATATTTTGTACCCGCCTTGTTTTTCACATCAATAATTCTTTAGTGTAATTTTAGTCTTATTTAATCCTAACAACATTTAGAGAGAATAACTCTAAAAATATAGTGGTGTAAGAAAATGGACGTTTTTTTTCAGGGGGCGTTAACAATTGTACGGTTATTAATGAGATGGTTGCAGGACTGCCAACCATCTCATTAATAAGCGTAGACTTGTTAACGCCCCTTGAAAATACGCCCCTTTTCCCACACCACTTTATATTTAGAGCAATTCTCTCCAAATAGTGTTACGATTAAATAAGAATGAAATTACTCTAAAAAATTACTAGTGTACAAAAAAAGGCGATGACTAAAAGTACTACGCTTCATAATGAGATGGTTGGCAAGCATGTGGTTGGCAAGTATGTTCTATTAATTTTTTTTTGATAGCCGAAAAGGGCAAAACTATCAACTATGGATAGGGCACGTCATTAGGATTCAGAAATTTTTCGTTTAATTTTTAATTAATTTTCTGAAGACAATGTAATACGTGCTATAATTTATCATACGCGGCAACATTCATAATTTACTCAGTAGTACTGTCAGGGGCGGATCAAGGGGTGTGTGAAGTGTGCTGCAGCACGGAGTGCTCGCTGGATACACAAATCAAAAGGCACCAAATGACGAAAATTTTCTCTGACTGTTTTATTTACAATTTTAAGAAACTTCTTTTTTATTTCAAAGCAATACCAAATGTTTGCTTACAAATCTTAATAAGAGTTTTCTCTCTCATTTTCAGCGCAAACAGAAGATAAAACAGGAATACCTACTATACCGCCCTCTCCCAATTCCTTAGCTTCGTCTCTTTCTTCGAAACACTCATGGATTTTCGCTTTGACGATCTCATCCAAGTATTATATATACTTGGTATATCCAAGTATTATCTTGTATATCCAAGTATATATTCAAGTATTATATGTCTGTTTTTATACGATCACATCCAAGTATCAGAGATGACCACCATCAATTGGGACATTCAGAGGGCAGGGTACAGTCTTTCTGTTCCTTTCATTGTTATGCTGATTCTTCATAGAACAGAATGCTGTAAAATACCGCAAAAGCGCCCGCCCACCATCCATTAAATGACCTACCCTCTCTCAATTTCACCTGAATTTAGCTTGTTCTGAACAACCTTTCTTTTCAGCCTCGCAGGAAACCAGCAAAAGACTCTATCGCAGGACTGCCAACCATCTTATTAATAAGCGTAGACTTGTTAACGCCCCTTTTCCCACACCACTTTATATTTAGAGCAATTCTCTCCAAATAGTGTTACGATTAAATAAGAATGAAATTACTCTAAAAAATTACTGGTGTACAAAAAAAGGCGGTGACTAAAAGTACTACGCTTCATAATGAGATGGTTGGCAAGCATGCTATCGGAATAGAAGACAGTTTTTAGGTTTTTTTTTGTTTAAAATTCGCCTTCATAAATATGAACATTAATTTGCTTTATGTTAAAACGGACACTGATTATTTGAAAATGAAAAACGTAAGCTTCCTAAAATAGTGGAAATTTTTAAATCAATGTTTCGGAAGTAGGAAAAAAGAATATCCCGATTTTTTCCATTTTTTATAGCGGTTAACCAAAAGTTAACTGCATTTATTTATTTATTTATTTTCTTTTCATCGCTGCAACTCCCTTTCATGGTCATGAACGTGTATACACGGTCAGAGTTTTTTACTTCTGAATCATTTATTCATTGCTACGAATTTGCTAAATAGAAAACAATCAGTTTCTCGGTATTCCTGATAAATTTGTAATATTATTAGTACTTAATGACTTAAAAATATATAAAACACATCCCTCTAAAATGGCTTCGAAACGAAAAAATTAAAAATGGCGTGAGCATGAATGGGTTAAATACATACATTTTTTGCTTTAAAATTGTTTTTCATACCAGTTAATTTTAGGAGGAAAATACATGTTAATTTCTATATTTTTGCCGATTTTTAACGCCTCAACAAATATATCCCGATTTTCCATGAAAAATGTAGGAGGGCTTGAACAGTATTTTACAGTATTTTCTTAATTTTTGTATTAAAAAATAATTTACGTTCACTTTATAAATCATTTTACAAACATGAGAGATAAGTGAACACAATAAGGGCTTACTGAAATAAAAGAAAAACGAGAAAATGTAAAACAAGCTGTGGATTAAATAATAATAATAATAATAAATAAATAGAAACAGTAATCATGTAATATTTCATTATATTTGATTATTGTTATAATTATTATTATTATTATTATTTTTTTTTTTTTTTAGAAAAAGTTGTTTTCTAGAAGCATGAAATTAAACCTAGCCGTATGTTGGAAATGTAAACGGCCATAAATTAGCTATAAATTAACTAAAAGTGTAATTATAAAAGTATAATTAAAAAAAACATCCGTTTTTTTTTTTTTTTTTTTTTTTTTTTTTTACAAAAAAATTATACGGGAAAAAATTATCTTTAGAATGATTGACGAAATTTAAAAGTCGCCAAGAAAGTCCAAAGCTAATATTTTTCTCAAGATCACTTAGGGTAAACAAACCTACTCATCATAAGAACGCTCACGGTGCTGAAAATGTACGCGATTGTAACTGGTTTAGATAGCTTATCGTTGGCGATAAGATATAAATAAAATATGGTAAGCAAGCATTCAAAATATAGTACCACATAAAGCGTTTAAAGTCAACAACCGATAAATGACGTGGATGGATAGGTGTATTTTAATTTAGAATTTCTAGATTTTTCTTGTAAAAAAAATTAACAGTTGAACTTTTGTCCAGCTTTAGTATGGGAACCCCTTGGCGAAATTTTAAATTTGGAATTAAAGTAGTTCGGAGATTTTGTACTTGTTTGTAGGATGTTAATTGAAAAATTTGCTTGAAGTTAAAAAAGAAAAAAAAAAAAAAGTGCATCTACTTTTTAAGATAGCACGCGATCATGTTTTATCTAAAAGTCAAATCATTAAATTCTTTTTTTTTTTTACTTATTTTTATTTCATTTTACACGCGCACTTTTTATTTCCTAATTCAAAATTATAAAAAAAAACCCTTTTCGATAGTGTTTGTTTCGATACTGATTATTATTAATTTTCTTTTCTTTTTCTGTAAAAAAAAAGGGGGGGGGCGGATTTTTGTGAAATTATGGCAAAAGCAGAATTTAGTTTAGGACGGAGGACTATTATTTATTTATTTTTTTTTTCCTTTCAAATTATAACATCGCTTTCAAATTATTCAATTATATTTTCGATAAATTTTAGATTTCGATAAATGCTCAACTATAGAAAAATGACACCGCAAAAATCCCAGATTGAGACTAACAGTCCTCAGTCCTAATAAATAAATAAAAAATCTAGCAGTGCAGATTCACAAAGAACTGAACATTTTTGCAAACTGACGATGAAAGTCAAAAATTCATAGAAGTAAATACTAAATAGTATTAACTATTTCTGTTTTAATTTTTAAATTAGAACTGAAAAAAAGAACAAGGCAAAAAATAAAAATAAAAATTAAAAATAAAAAACAAGCTGCTTTATTTATTTATTTATTTAATTTTTCTCCTAACGCAAGAAATTGAACAGTACTGTAATTTTTTTAAAGAACGGCGAAAATAAAACACCGAAGAAGGAAGTAATAATTTACGGTGATTTATACCAGTTCTAATTTTAATATTCTGCAATTCACAAACGTGAAACGTTAAAGTAATGAATTAGTGGCTCTGACTGCAGCGGGGAGAGTATCAGTTCCGATTCCAGGTAGACGCCTGCATCGGGTCGACTTGAGAACATCTTTCAAAAAAAATTTATCTTAATAAAGCAGAAATTTGTTTTCTCTGTATACCCATGATGAATATACACTGGTTCTCATAATTATAAGGACACCCGTTTTTCTATATACACGGAACAATCTTATATAAACAAATATATTTTTTATTAATTTAAATTTCATTAATATACGATATTTAAAAAGTTTTATCGTTTTTCTAACTTAAAAAACTTTAAATACGGTCAAATAAATAATTTTTCAGGCATTCACAATTATAAGAACAGCTCGAATCATAGTAATTTTTTTTTTTTTTTTTTTTTTTTTCAGTTATTCTTTAAATTAATATTTTATAGGGTCTCGTTTTAGGGTGAAACAGTCAGACATTCTCTCTGGTGTATATATATATACATACTTGCCAACATTCTAATTAATATTCCATAGTGTTGTTAGTCCCGCACTTTTTCTCACACCAGTAAATTTTTAAAGTAATATTCTTCAAATGCAATTACGATTAAATAAGGCAAAAAAAACACTCTAAAATGATACTGGTGTGAAAAAGAAGGCGGGGATAACAATTCTACGGAATATTAATTAGTATGTTGGCAAGTATGTATATATATATAATATATCATACTTGCCAACCACCTCATTAATAACCGGGCGTTAACAACGCCCCCTGAAAAAACGCCACTTTTCTCACACCACTATATTATTAGAATTGTTCTCTGCAAATGTTGTAACGATTAAATAAGACTAAAATTACTCTAAAAAAATATTGGTGCGAAAAAATAGGCAGGTACTTAAAATTGTATGGTTCATAATGAGATGGTTGGCAAGTACGATATATTGTAATATTCAGTTTCAATACCATTTCATACAGCATAGATGATATTCTAAATACATTTAAACTATTTAAAATTGCTTTCCACTTGCATGCACTTTTCTAAAATGATAAGTTAAGGTTTTTTCAACTTTTAGGCGACGGGAAATACAGAAGTTTCTTTCTTCAAACTATTTTCTATTGCTCTACAAGTAGAGCAAAAAGTAAGTCTTGTTGAAAAAAAAATTATTACCCCCACCCCCACCCCACCCCCACCCCCAACCCTTATTCCTCTCTAAAATCTAACAAAAATTTAAGAATGCCACGTTTAAAATTTGCGGATATTCTCTTGATGTTCATAATAATAGAAAAAATTACTAAATTCGTTCTGCCTTCAGTAGAAACATCTCCCCAGTGCACCATAGATTCCCCTTTAAAATGCCCGATTCATATCTGCCTTTAAAAAATCTGCACTGTCTTTCGCTATCTTCAGATCGTGCCAGTAACTGTTAAAACCATTTGGTTAATCAAGCATAAAATGTTTTCATCCGAAAATGCAACATTTTACCATTTCATATTGTCTTTATTCAACTTTAACACAGGCGTTTTTTCCTCCATTAAATGCTTATTGATTATTACGGGTTTTTTATTCATTTTAACATCTTATTAATTATTTTAAACATGCATAAATATGGACCCCAACCTTTCGTTAAAAAATACGAGCAAATTCAGAACAGTCATTTTGAGTAGAACAGTAAGAGGAATTATGAGCCTTCGATCTCTGTAAAACAACTCTGATTTTACATCGGATCTCTCTCCTATCGAACCAGCAGTTCAACGTTTGATAACATTTCCTTTAGCAATTTTAGATTTTCGAATTTCATTAGAAATACGACGTATTGAAATTATCTCTCCACTTAAAAAACACATTTGTCATACTTCACTAAATGAATGTTCTTTTTCTCGCGCATGTAAGCGCATCTAAGTAATGTTGTCCAAGAAAAATTGATAGCTTATATATGAATTAATCTAACCCAGTAGTTAACGAATTCGCATGTCAACTGTAATTTATCCGCTAGTAAGTTAAATAAAACGAAAAAGTTTTGATTGTCCCTATAATTATGAACATCTAAAAACGTGGAGAAATAAAAAAAACATTTTGCACTATTTTTTATTAATTTTGTTTCATATTAATAAAATTATAACAAGATATATTAAGTGCACTTCGTATAATCTTGTTCACAATTATTTTTACATTAGTTATTCAAAACATAAAGTGTCCTTATAAATATGAGAAGGAGTGTACGCTTACCCAAATTGTCATAGTAAAATAAACATCCATATCCGACTAAAGGAAAGAACAGAGAAAAAAAAAAGGAAAGAAGAAGAAGAAGAAAAGTAATTATTATTTAGAATATAAACTGTTGAAAACAGGCTACTTCTCCCACATTCATCTATTTTGATTACTCACATCCTTTTAAAAGAGATTGTGAATTTAAACCGACAATTAATATTTTTTCTTTCGAAGATGTTTTTAAGGAGTTATAGGAATGTAGATTTAGATGTATTTAGCGACCGTTTAGTTGGCGTCTGTAACATTGTATTATTTTAATTTAATATTACTGCGTGTGTGATAAGCAACAATAAAACTACAAACACTAAGCTTGAAACCCATTTTTGTACACTTGAAGTACACAACACACATAAATAGCTAAAAACTATTATTCATCGTTCCATTTTTCAGATTTTTTAATTTTAACTTTGTGTATAATAATACTTTTAATTCTTTTTAAAATGATTTACCCTAGCAGTATGACAGTGAAAATTTACTTTATTTTATATATTAAAAATATTTTCAATGATTTTTTTGATGAATTATTAATTTTCATTTAGATTGGGGTTTCGGGTCAAGTTCGGGTGAAAAGAAATTCGGTTTCTGGTATAAAGAAATCAGGTTCGTGTCGTCAAATTTATTTAGTGTGGGTTCGAGTCGATTAAAATTTTTTTTGTCGGGTTCGAGTCGGGTAAAACACCGACCCCTGCAGTACTCTAAGCTACATCAAATGGAAACTCATCTGAATTTAATTGGAATATTTTAAAATAAAATTTAAAATTCAAGAGTTTGAGTAATATATTAATTGAAACCAGTAAAGTTATCTAAAATTTGTTTTATTTAAAAAATGAGTTCTTTTAAAACAACTGTGGTGACAATCGTCAAAAGTGTTAGCGTCTTGTAAAGCGGAACTAGCAATAGCGAGGTTCTGCTAATCTTTCAATAAATTCGTGTTGTAAACGCGCTGTCATAATGTTTTGAGTCAGCTATTTATAAAAAGTGCTGCAAGACGGAATCCTGAATCAAAGTTGAGTGACGATAGCTAGCAAGGTTATCTACATCAAGGACAAAATTCGGCTGCATCGGTACTGTAAGGGTATGTTAGAATCACATTTAATGACAGAGCGCACGTTTTATCTCTCGGCGAAGCGCTCAATGAAATTTAAAAGGAAAGTAACTCTGCAAACGAAAAAATGTCATGTCATCGTCTACATGAAAATTACATTTTTATTGAAAATAAGTTGTTCAATGGTGTGTATTTCCTCTCTCGAACTCTTATCATATCTTAATTTTGTGTCAGGGATTTTTTTTATTTTTACTTTCTCTTACCCATAAGGTAGAGAAAGTATTGTTTTAGGGTCAAATTTTCGAAAGTGAGTTTTTGTTATATTTACATGTTCTGCGGTCCCCTGAATACGAAAATCATGTTTTTAGCGAATAGTCTGTATGTGTGTGTGTCTGTCTGTGTGTGTGTTATCAGCATGTCGCAAGAACAAATAGTAGCAGAAATTCCAAACTCGGTATTCTAAATGTGTATCATATAGGGATGCTACACTAAGCTTTTCGTTAGGATGGAGCAAATGGTTCATGTGCAAGGACACTCAAAAGTATTCAAATACATTACGTCTATGGGAGAAATTGAAGATAAGTAGAGTTTAACATGTATAGACTGCACTAAACCGAATGAAACGAATATATATTTATATTTTTTGTAATAGAGATAGTCAACTCGGAAAAAAGTTGTGTGCATGTAGTAGCCTCGCCTCCCCCTGGGGGGGAAGTCCCTCCTCGACGGAAGTAAATTTTCATGATGGGTATCTTTCAAAAGAGCTCACCAATACCTTTAAAACGAATGGCTGAACCATCGATCTCCGATAATTTAAAATAAAGTTATCAATTTTTTTTCATTTTTAACTTTTATTTATTATTTTATTTATTTATTTTATTTTTTATTTTTTTTTTTATGTAATATTGAGAATAAATTCAACTTTTTTTGTATAGCAACTTTTTTTGTTAGCAGCAACTTTAACTTTCTTATTTATACACTTAAGTTTTTTGTTGGTACTTTAACACATAAAGAATAAAAGCGACATTTTTTTCAATTCACTATAAAGTCAATCGTATTTTGAAAAAATATAACAAAATAGGCGCTTTCAGCTGATTTATGCTGTGGATATGTGCTGTACTCGCACGGGTGCCGAAATTCATTTGGTCCCCGAGTACTGTTATTCTCACCCTTTTATCATACCCCTCAGATTTTAGAGAAATTTTCACCAATATGTAGTTACGATAAAATAAGAAAAATGTTTTTGATATATACTGGTATGAAAAAAAGGATGGGTCTAATTAGTACTTAGGAATAAATTATAAATATAACCAGATTTTTATTTACTCTTAATTTCCTTAGTTGTTTTTATCTTCCTTAGACTTTTACATTAAACATATGCACAGCTACCAAAATTTTAATTCATTCTGGAATATATTCAGCCTCGCCTATATTTAGAACAACTTATTTTTTTAAGAGTAGTTTTTACTTATTTTCGAAGTTAGAGTGTGATTTCGATATTTTGTTCCCCTTCACAAAATTCTAATTTATAAAATGAGACCATTCACAAGATTTTGTTTCATAAAAATGATCCCTTTACAAAATGTTTCCATGTTTTCAATATTACTTTAAATTAAGTTGAATAAAAAAGTCACGCAATCTTTACTAGGTAGCGTTGTCTACCACTTCAACTGTCGCCAAGTTTATGAGCCACGCGACAGGCATCTGGTTAAGGAGGCTATGGTTCTACACAATATTTTATTTTTTCACCAAAAAAAAAAAAGAGAGAGAGAAGTTAAACGATGCACGACATAGTGAGCGATCAAAGCAAGCGAAGTACACCCTTGTGCAAATTAATTGAAACAAACTCGAAAAAATGATAAAATTATGAAGAAATGCTATTTTATTTAAATTTATACAAAATCAAAAGTTTTTAGTACACAATATGATCCCCAAGACTCTTTATTAACATTTGGACACGATTTGGCATGGATTCTACCAGTTTTTTACAATCGTTTATTATATTTGTGACCTTTCACCACACATGAATTAGCGCTGTGATTAGCTTTTTCATAATTGTACAGTCCATATTTAATAGGCGATTCTTGCATATAGCCCAGAAATTCTCCATTGGGTTGATATTAGGAGAATTCCCAGTCCATTCCAGTTTCTCAATTTGGTTCTCAGACATGAATTTTTTGACCATTTTGGACGTATGGCATGGGCCAAAATCCTGCTGAAAATTCCCCGTTCTATTAATTAGGGTATCGTTTCTTCAATTCTGGAGAAACCTTTTTATCCAAAATAGTAATACATTTTTTAGAACGCATCATACAATCAACAGGCTACAAAGAACTAACCCCATTATAACCGAAATAACCCCAAAACATCTTTTGAGGGTGATTGTCAAATTGGTTAATGTGGCAATCACGGATTCTTTCACAGGGCGATCTCTGCACGTGTTGAGTTCGCTGGCCTTGGACAAAAAAATGGCCTTCGTCACTAAATAGTATTTTTCTCCAATTTTCGAATGTCGAATTCTTATATTTAACGCTCACAAGTACCACTTTTTCTTCATAGATTAGGTCAGAAGCTGTTTCTTCATAGACTTATAGGCTGGCCGACCAGCTGCAAGAAGACGTCTCCAAACAGTAGGTGAGCTAATATTTTTTCCATGCTCTTTTAAATCTCTATTAAGTGCAACACTAGTCTTTTGAGGGTATTTTTTACTTTGTATAAGAAAAAAACAGTCATCTCTTGGCGTTGTTTTCTTTTTTCGGCCAAATTTTACTCTCCGCTTTGGAGATATGGATACCGTTTCTTTATTTTGTTTTATGATACGGCTCACAGTTGCAATACTAATGCCAACTATCTTCGAAATCTCTTTATAAGTCTTGGGAGTATGTTTGGAGAGAGTAACAATCTTTGCAAGCTTTCGTGGCGTCACATCCGTCTCTAACGACAGTGTACTCTCGACTGATGTGATCATAGCTGGATCATAGCATCTACAGATGTTTCTGCGCATGAGCTCGACGAGCCCCTCTGTTTGGTGAGAATTGTTGCTACGGAAAGGAAGTATTCGTCCCACCCATATTTTAACACATTTTAGTGTGATTATAAAAGAATAATAGGAATGGATTTAAAATTCACGAAAAAGTAGTTTGTTTCAATTAATTTGCACAAGGGTGTACACAAGAGTATCGAGCATTATCGAACAAGTGCTGCTCAGTTTGTCTGTGCTCACTCACACATACTACTGCTAATTGCTAATGTGCTAATAATGACAGACTTGTCAATGAATTCTACTATTGGAGTTTTTATTGCAAAGTTAGTTTTGATTGGTTGATTTGGTGATTTGTTGGTTGCAGGACTAATTTTATACGAATATATGAAAATGTTCAACAGAAATTTATTTAATCCCTAGATCTAGGGATATTGAAGGCCTTTTCTCGAAAAATCCCTAGATGTGAGACACTTGTCCCTAAATCCCTAGAAATACTGGAAAATACCTAGATCTAGGGATAAATCCCTAGATCTGAGAACGATCAGTTATATATTGGAGAAATTTTTTCCATAAATGTTGGAAGCTATGCATGCGCAAAAAATTTGTAAATAAAAGATTTTTATTCCTGCGGAAATTACACTTTAGTTCATCAAAAGCATTTCAGAATTAACGGTATAAATTAAAATTTTCCTGTTTTTATTTGTCGACAAAGGCAAAGATATATTAACATTTCCTGAAAAAAAAATTATATTTAATATATATTTTTTTTCTTCTTTCATTTGACTTTTTACGGACACAAAAAAAACCTTTAAAATGTAATCCTTTAAAAAAATATATATATTTTTTTTAAATTCTGAATTATATGCAGATAACTTCCGATTATCTGCAGGCGCTGGAAAAGAGAGTGATTAAGAGAAATGGTTTTCTCACCAAGACACAAAAACAAATGAATACTTTTTTTAAAGAAAAAAATGAAGAACTATGTGGCTGTTGTTTTATCTTTTCTGCAGGCCAGTACGCAACCAGATAAGCCAATATTTTAATTTACTTCGGAGCATTGCTACTACCCACCCTCTTTTTATCATACCACATCTGTTGAATTATATTTTCTTTTTATTTAATTGTAATTATACATTGGAGAAAATCTCACTAGAAATAAAGTGGTGTTTTAAACAGGCGGGTATTTACAATACTCCGAAATAAATTAAAATGTTCGCTTGCCTGCAGTACTGTTAAATTTAGTGTATAAATTAGCTTACAGATTGTACCTTGGCTTCGTGGTAAATACACTTAGTTTTTACTTTAAAAAATAAATATTTTTCACTAACTGTGAATACTTTTATTGTTTATATTATATTTTACGCACAATGAATTCGCTTTTTTAAACTAAAATATTTTTTATGTCTTTTAAATTTCATTTCCAGGCCTTTACCATATTTGCCAACCATCTCATTATGAACCGTACAATTTATAGAATCCGCCTTTTTTTCACACCAATAATTTTTTAGAGTAATTTTAATCTTATTTAATCGTAACATCATTTGGAGAAAATAACTCTAAAAATATAGTGGTGTGAGAAAAACGACTTTAACAATTGCACGGTTATTAATGAGACGTTTGGCAAGTATGCCTTTACCTATTTATCCACGATTTTCAGTATTTGCGAAACCCGTTCAATTCAATTCCGCGAATAATCAGAAGTTTAGTGTAATTATATATTATAAGGACTAGCAAATCACAAACTCTGTAGAATTATATATCAGACAGAGAAAGGTGAACGCGCGAAAGGAAACTTTCGAAAAGGTTTACTTTAACAGCTACTTCATAAAATCCCACAAGCTGTTGCTTTACACAACGCTTATGTTCAATTTACCAGTAATGGTCATCAACGTAAATCGATATCAACAATTATGACCTTCGAGGGGTGCTGAGTGCTGAGTACCCGGGGTCCAATGATGACCCCACACCTCAGCGGGCCAGAGAAATGGAACACAGAAGAAATAAATTTACCTGACATTTAAAAAAAAAAAAAAAAAAAAAAAAAAAAAAAAAAAAACTGTTCATAGACGCCATTCGGGGGAAGAAGAAAAGTGATACAGGAGAAGAGAGTAGGTCATTGCAAGTTTAAAGAGCACCCGACTCCCTAAGGGAGAGAAGTGTTCTGTTCACCGAAGGTTTCCTGGAGAATATTTAGTTTTTCTAGTAAATTATTTGTGTTTTGCATTTTACTTTTGGCTAATTTGAGTTTATTGAGAAGTTCGACAAAGGAATTAACTTGGAATTCCGAAGCGATATCGTTTAAAATTTCATTGAGTTCGGCTAAGGGACTTGATGTACCTCGTTTTAGATGAGAGGGCGTGGCTATAGCCGCGAAGGAAATTTCGGATTGGACGGTGGGATATTGATTGATAGGACGAATATTTTTGGTAAAAACAGATTTATTGCGGTTTTCTGGAAATTTAGGACAACCACGGTAATTAGCGAGGTGATCACCACCACAATTACAACATTTCGGAGGAATACGAGCTTCTTTTTCTAAACTACAGTCTTTTGTAAGATGATCACCAGTACAACGGAGACATTTTAGTTTCATATGACAATTCTTGGCGGAATGAAAAAATAATTGACAGCGATGACATTGAAGGGTTTTAGTTGGATTTTTGTAATGTTCAATTTGAACACGGTAATATAAGAGGGAAGTAATTTCAAAAATGGTTTTGCTATACTCGTTCTTTTCGAGATGAATTTGAAATAAAGGCATGGGCTGTTTCGTTTTGAAGCTGGTCAATTGATTTATTTTGAGAACATTAAATTTTCTGTTAGTTAGCTCATCTTCGATGTCTAAATGGGTAGTTTCGGAGGGAAGCCCTCGGATTACAACTTTTAAGGGTGGATTAGTTCGATCATTTTTTAGATAAAATTGAACCTTCATTTCAGTGAGTTTTTCAGCTATGAAGTCATGTTCGTCATTGGACTGAGGAAAGATTTTTAAGAAATCACCGGCAGGTGCTGCAATAAAATTGCAATAACCAATAGCTTTTTCAAGGTTTTTTAGGAGTTGTTTTTTATTTCCGCACATGACAGTAATGAATCGACCTTTAGGTAAGGAGAGTTTTTTATTTTTAGAATTAATTCCATTGCTTAAGCTAGGTTTAGTGATCTCACTGCTGTCGCCATCTAGTGGCGCAGGGTCATCTAAAAGTTCATTTTCATTAAGAGAGACGAATTTGTTAGCAATGGGGATGTTGTAAGTATTTTCAATTTTGCTAGAATTTTGGGATTGGCTATCATCTTCAATTTTACGTTTGTTAGTTCTAACATTAGTATGGTTAGAAGTTGGGGAAGGAAAATTAGTAATTGTTAGTGGAAGATTTTCTGATACCTGATTGACATCAGTTTTTTCATCGAGATCTTGATCTCTAGTCCAATCAGTTGTTTCAATTTTTCCGAAACCAACTCGGAACTCGGGAAAATCCTTTATAGTAGTTCTAATTTCAGACACAGTGAAATCTTTAATTTGTCCAGTGATGGAGTTAAAAGTTCCGGGGGGGTGGACACGGATTTTGAATTCCAAGAATTTCTCGTAGTCGTTATCGGACATTCTTTCAATCATTATTGGAGTAACCTCATCGAATTTTCCACATTTGAAGAGCATAGTTAGGAGCTCGAGGTTGGTGTATTTAAACATCTTAAAACGGTGTCTGGCACCATCTTCATCTCTGGGAGTTGAAATGTTTGAGATTATCGAGGAATTGCATGAGTGATCTTCACTATCCTTCGAATATTGGCTCTGAAAAGTGCCTCTAGGGGTAAGTGGATCTTTCTCATTACAATTCTCAAAATCCATTGAGGAGTTATTTAATTCAAGATCCTTACTGGTCTTCGAAAAATGGCTCTGAAAAGAGTCTCTAGGATCCTGAATGATATCAACAATTATGTATTTATATATCTATATATATATATATATATTAGTAATTATTTTCTGGTGTAAAAGTGTCAGTATTCTATTTAGTTGTTTTATTAATAAAAACAATTTTACTTTCTAACCAGGAAACTATCACTTATTGTTATAAGAAAAAAAAAAAAAAAAAATCCAAACAAGCATCAATCGAAAGAACATATATAAACCATAGCTGCCAATATTTTTAATTTATTCCGGAGTGTTTTTAGCCCCACCTTTATTTCGTACCACTTTATTTATAGAAAAATCTTCTTCAATACATAACTTCGATAAAATAAGAAAAAATTTCTTATAAAAAATAAGTGGTACGAATTAGAGGCGGGGCTAAAATTACTCCGGAATAAATTAAAATATTGGCAGCTATGATAAACCTGTTTTTTGACACATAAAACAACTAATAATCGGTGCAACCGCGCATGAATCGATAAAACCACGACTTACTGAAAAAATGAATGAAATCTAAAATAAGCAATAATCGAAAGAGCATAGATAAATATGTTTTTTAATGCATAAATCAATTGCCCATTTCAGCTTTGAGATATAATGTCTAAAAATTTGCTAATATATAATCTAAAAATTAATAAAAGTCATTGCTCTGACACGTCTGATAGGGGCTCCTCCCACTCCTTTCTCTTTGCTACATTTTTAACCCAAACTTAAATATAGATTTCTGGAGAATGGGTTCATGAGGGTAAACAGTTTACGTGTCAAAAATCACGTTAGATGACGCCCTCGCGAATGAAAATCGTTTAATTGATTTCTATTTTTACACTACTGGCATACTTGCCAACCATCTTGCCAACCACCTACAATTGTTAACGCCCCTGAAAAAACTCCCCTTTTCTCACACCACTATATTTTTAGAGTAATTCTCTCCAAATGTTGTTAAGATTAAATAAAATTGAAATTACTCTAAAAAATTATTCGTGTGGGGGAAAAAAGGCGGGTACTAAAAATTGCACGGTTCATAATGAGATGGTTGGCAAGTATGTACTGGGCTGGTAAGAACAGAGTTCTCATACCCACGCATATTTATAAGAACTCCTCCACGAGTATTATCTTAAAATAAATTTCTTCTAAAATGTACAGTGTACATTTTAAAAGAAATTTATTTTAAAATAGTTGTGGAAAACCGTGCTAAGAGCATTAAAGTAAAGTATTAAACTATTTTGGGAAGAATTATGCTACGTTTATGAATTTTATTTTTAAAATTATTAAAATCATAAAATTATGAATTAAAAGAATATCTAGAATGCAATCATTGAATTGTAACCTTACATATTTTTAATTTTCTGCACTTTATGGCTAAAATATAAGCATTTTCCATTGTACTTCTAAAATGTTAGACATAAATATTGTCCTTCTTTTCCCAGCTCGACCGAAATTATTATTAAATTAATAGAATAGATTGTGTTATTATATTTAATGAATTTCAACTGCATATTATATTATTTAGCAAAAGAAAAAAAAAAAGCATAATACAAGAATCAGCACTGTCACAATTTTAAATACTTCTGCTTTTATCACCTACGTGTATCTCTGTGTTATGCGACCGAGGATAACTTCTACAAAGAATTACTAATTTTACAAAATAAAATAATAATAATAGTAATAATAATAAAAAAAGCGATCGCATCGAGACATGATAATAGAATATGAACTTAATATACGTCTGAGCATTCATGAAAAATTTTACAACGCATATTAATATAATAAATAAACATATCTACCAAGTTACTAATTGATATCCAGAAAATTATCTGTACCCGTAATTTTTTTTTTTTTCCCCTCTATACTAGTTTTTTTTTTTTTTTTTCAGATTATTTTTCTTATTAAATCATAATTACATTTATAGAAAATTTCTCTAAAAATACACTTGTGTTGAAAAAGGGTAGTGTTCTAAAAACTTTCGGAATATTAATTAGTAACCTGGCAGTTATGGGAATAAACATAAATAAATAAAAATATTTGGCATTGAGTATTACCAAACTAGTTCAATTTCTTTCTTTTCTTTTTTTTTTTTTTTTTTTTTTTTAAGTTATTATCATAAAATATTAAATTTATCACTTTTTAAAAAATATTCTATTATGTATTATTATTATTATTATTGTTGTTGTTGTTGTATTTACTAAGATAACGCCCTATTCTCCAAACTGAGTCAAAAATGTTAATTATTGGAGAATTTCGTTTTAAAATATTCAACTTCTGTGCTAATAAAATTGTAGTAATTTCAATGTGTAATTATCTTAATACTCTTATTTAAAACTCTGTACGTATATGAACATTTCATACAACTTTAGCACCATTATGGTCAAATACAAAATTTAGCTTTTCGTTCATATAATATACCATTTCTCATCACTTTGTATACGCTCACCCATCGACGCTTCACCTAAAATACATTGTGCAGTACCGGTGCAACCATATTTACAAGTGTATGATATAAGTGTAAATATGTATATGTTACAGTGTATGATATAAGTGTAAATATGTATATGTTACAGTGTATGATATAAGTGTAAATATGTATATATCATTTTTTGTTACTTGAAAATATTTTTCGTTGTGTTTTTTATTTAGTAATTTAATCTTTTCTCTGAAAAGTCTTTTCTTTATTAATATGTTTAAATCATCCGTTTAGTACTGCCACGCAGGGCCTGACTATCACACGAGCCCGGGCACGAAATTTCTGAGGGGCAAAAAATGTTACTAATGATTTAAATATATGGTCTAAATCTCCCTTTTAGTTTCTTTTTTTTTTTTTTTCTTTTTCTTTTTTTTGCTGTCTTGCTCAACTGTGTTTCACTTACAAAAATAAAATTTTAAAATAAAGTCTGTTGTTTGGTTACTGGGGGTAATTTTATTTGTCTTTAGACCCCAAAACATAGGTAGATAATTTTTTTTTGACCAAATAACTCTCTTCAGTTCGTTTTTTCGCCGGCTATTAATTGTAGTAAGTTAATATTTTTTTTTTTTTTTTTTTTTTTTTTTTTTTTGGGGGGGGGGGGCGGGCACGAAAAATTTAAAAGTGCCCTGGGCACAAAAAGTTGTTAGTCGGGCCCTGCTGCCACGCCTACTGTTGTGGTCGTAAACCACAGGTTGAGAATTTATAATATAATATTAATATATTTCTGTAATTATTATTATTATTTTTTTTATCCCTTAAATTTTTTAAAGGCGTACGTTCGCAAAAATTATTCGAAACTGCCCTCAAACTAATCTTACTATGGTCTCGTTTGATGTAAAATCCCTTTTCCTAATGTTTCAATAAGTGGCGCCCTCTGCTGTCTAGAAAAGAGATTAAAAGAGTTTCATTTCACATCTTTTGAAATACAAGAATTAATTTCTCTAACCCGTATTTGTTTATCACAAGCTATTATTTCTTTCCAAAGTAAATTTTATCGTCAGTCTGAAGCCTGAAGGTTTAGCCATGGGATCCCCTCTCTCCCCAATTCTCGAGATATTTACATGCTTTATTTTGAAAGTAAGCTTTTTAAGAAAATGTCTTTTCCTTTTTGGACCCGTTGCGTTGATGACACCTTCACGCTTATCGACACATCTCGTGATTGACCATGACTTAGAAACTTTAAATTCCATAGACAGTAATATCCAGTTTACTTCTGAAATAGACGATAATGGTTCACTTCCTTTTCTTGATTCCCTTGTCTCTCGCACGGTAGATGGATCTTCCACCACCGTTTATCGTAAAAGTTTTGCAGTCTCTCTATCTCCCTATGCGTGTTCGTGTCATCCACCTACTCAAAAATGGCTGCTTTCTATACTTTTGTTAATCGTGCGCATAATATTTGGTCTGATCCTGTTTTATTAAACTCTGAAATCAAATATCTGAAATCCATAGCAATTGACAGAGGTTATAATCCTTCCATTATAGACAAAGCTATCCAAAAATTACAACCCCTCGTACTTTATCCACTAAATCAGTCCCTTCTAATATCAATATATATATATTTTTTTTTTTACCCTATTTTCCTAGATCCAGTCATGCCATAGCTAAAATTCTTAAGCAACATGATTTCAAAATATTTTTTTCGCCTTTCAATAAGCTCACGTTTTCTCAGCTAAAAGATCCGATAGACAGGTATAATTCTTGGGGCATCTGTAGTATTTCCTGTCAGTGCGGTTTGTCAAACATTTGATTAACTAAATGTTGTCTCAAATTCCGTCTAAAAGAACTTATTGATTAAGTCTGTAAACAAGAAATCAATAAAAGAGCTTTTTCTCAGCATTTCTGGGAGGAAAATGATAATTTTAAATTTGATTCAGCTAAAATAATTTGCAGACCTAAATCCATTCATGAACTTGATTTCTTTGAATCATTTTATATTTATAAAAATCTTAAAAATCTTACTAATTGTGATTTCGCTGTTCCCTATTTGTCTGATTGTTAGAAATGCCACATTCGGTCCACATTTTCTTAATTTTTCTACAGTTTACACAACTAGTGTTTCTAAAATTCCTATTAGTCACTCTCCCCACCTTTCCCGTAATCCTATTGTTGAACAGAATTTGGTCCCTCTTGTCATCCATATATATATAAGCACTTCTCCAGTTCTAGATTTCTTTATGCACTGAAGACGGTACGCTAAAGGCTACCAAAACATCTGTATACTTCCCATTTTTTTTTCACTTCGGCGTTCCTGACGTTGTAATTTTTATTGATAGGTATTATATTGATAAGTTTTTAGTAGTGATAAATCAGGTATTACTTACGATTTTAATACTCACATTGGACAATCTAAAGGTTACTATGGAGACCAAACTGGCTCCGCATTAGATCTAGAAGCAGGTGTTGTGGTGCAACTATTCAGAACTCAAAACAAAAACTTTGCAGATATTTTTTTTATTCTGGAAATCCATTAGTATGTGAATTGTCTAAAAAAAAGCATAGGATTTATTGGGACTTTGAGAGAAAACTGGCCAATTAATTGTAAATAAAAGAATGAGAAGGAAATAAGGCAGAGGATCCGTTGATTATTCTGTAGCATCTGTAAAGAATGCAGATATCATAGCTGTAAGATAGTACGATAATAGATGTCGTACTTTGGTATCAAATATTCTAGGAGTCAAACCTTTGACTATTTTACAACGGAAAATGAAGTTAACAAAGAGCGATCTCGAAATACGAATCCAGGCGGTTATTCCTTCGCATTACCGAGATATCGGATGGGTTGATTTGAATGACATGATTTCATTCGAATATAATTATCCCATAAAATCAAATAAATGATATATGCGTATATTTTGGCATACAGATTCTATGGCAACCAGGGTTTCAGACCCGCCCAGATACCCCCAAAAAACTGGCAGGTTTTGGGGGTTTACCTACTTAAAAAAAAACAATAAAAATCTACTCTCAAGTAGGTTTTATTGGTTTTTTTTTAAACTAATAAAATTTTTCACTTTTTTAAAAATAATTATTTATTGTTTTTTTTACTTATTTTTTTACTTGACATCATTATATCCATAATAAATATATTATACATATAATATTTATATGTATAATTATTGTATTATATATTTAATTACTATGTATATATCTGCATAACTTAGTGTATCGTATTTGTGATACATATGACAGTCTGTTATTTTATAATTATTTCTCAACTTCGTTACAAAAAAGAAATTCCTTTCATTTCAACCATCTATCTGCAATATCTCTTTTTAAAAGAACGAATTTCAAAAAAGAAAGATGAGAATAAATGAACAAAATTACTAGCTATTTTTGTATTTGTAAGTCATGATGTAAAAAGAAAGTAATACTTTTCCTAAAATTCTAAAATTTTAGCATCAGATATTAAACATAACAAAAAATGCATAGTTGCCAAGTTTTTTTAATTTATTCCGAAATGCTGTTAGCTAGGCCCTTTTTTCGCACCGTAATCTTTATAGAAAAATTTTCATCAATGTATAATTACGATTAAATATGGAGGAAACTGCTTTATAAAGATTACGGTGTGAAAAAGAGGAGGGATTAACAGCATTCCGGAATAAATTAAAAAACTTGGCTGCTATGCAAATATACTATATTGGACCTTGTAAGCTTCAATACAGGTAAAAAAAAAAATGGAGTTCTTTTGTTGCCCCTCACAAACTTCAAATCCATTAAAATAGCCTTTTCAAAAGATTTAGTTTTATAAAAATGTTCTTCTTATAAAATTTTTCCCACATTACCAGAATTGTTTTTAATGGTTACCTATGACATGGTTCAGTGAAACACTTGAAAATAAACATTTATGTAGAACGACTAATAAAATGGAAGGAGTTGAATGATTTTTTTTTTTCCCTGAAATTAAAACCTGGATTGACTCCTGACACGCAAGTCTGAAATGCAAGTAGTAAAATCTTGGTTTTGTATTCTTTTATTAAATAAGTTTTCCAGTATGAATAACAGATGTCAGTGTTAGCATTAACGAAAATTAAAAAATGTTTTGCATACTTTTTTTGCTTAATAATAAAAATGCATAATTATTTATAATGTGAAAATCGTACATAGAACGATTAAAATATTTTCCTTTTGTTACTAGTTTTGATTTTACACGAAAGAACTTAATAATAAACTAGTTAAAAAGTCCCCCCCCCCCCCCAAAAAAAAAAAAAAAAAAAAAAAAACTAGTTGGCATAGGTGAACTCTGCTCAGTTCCCCATCATATTTATGTTCTCATAAATTTCTAGTGCGAGACATATTATAATCATCTTAAAAGAAACGAATTTGACCAAAGCTTGACACAATAACAGAATGAAATCCCCGCTTAGTAGGCTATCCACCGTTCATTTCGATATATTTATGTTATACTAATCTATTAATTTATTTTATCAGGGACAATTCCGTTATTTAGTTTACATGTTACTACTTCCAATGCAATAATCCTCAAAATTCCTATTTATATGAAACATTTTCAATTTTGCTATGTTGATAAAATCTTAAATTACGAATAACTTACGAAATTTTCCTTTTAGAACATTTGTAGTCAATCATGTTCAAACAAGTATCATAAATGTTACTTTGAAGTTGTCTGATATATTTATGATCCTCAAAATGGACGCTCATGCTCAATTTTGCCCTATTTTGCCACGTTAAGTAAATCGTAAATTCCAAATAACTTACTAATTTTTTAAATTGGAAAAATCATGGTCTATGATATTCATGTCAGTATCCTAAATATTATTTCAAAAGTGGTTTGACATCTTTACGATGAAAATATCCCTCAAGATTGACGTTTATGTGAAATTTTGCCCTATTCTGCCATGTTAAGAAATTCGTAAATTTACAATAACTTACAAATTTTTTATATTGGAAAATTCATCGTCAATAATATTCATGCCAGTATCCTAAATAATATTTAAAAAGTGGTCTGACATCTTTACGATGAAAATATCCCTCAAAATTGACGTTTATGTGAAATTTTACTCTATATTCTGCCATGTTAAGAAATTCGTAAATTTCCAATAACTTACAAAAATTTTACATTGGAAAAATCATCGTCAACAATATTCATGCCAGTGTCTTAAATAATATTTCAAAAGTGGTCTGACATCTTTATGATGAAAATATCCCTCAAATTGACGTAAATGTGAAATTTTGCCCTATTCTGCCATGTTAAGAAATTCTTAAATTTCAAATAACTTGCGAAACTTTCAAAGTAGCATGTTTATAGTTTATGATGTTCATGCCGAATTCAAAACTGATATTTTAAAACTGTCCTGACATCTTTATAGTAAAAATTTTCTACTTAATGGACGTTTAAGTGAAATTTTGCCCTATTCTCCCATGATAAGAAAATTGTAAATTTATAATACCGAAGTTTTTTAATTCGAATATTTCAAATGATTAGGGTTCTTGCCAGTGTCAAAAGTAATATTTTAAAAGTGATCTGACTTCTCTGCGACCATTTGTTCTTAAAATATCGTGTACACAGACTAACAAACTCACTAACAAACTTACAGAGCCCCTACAGACGGACAACATACAAATTTTGTTATTTTCGGATTCCTCACACCTGAAAACGTGTAAAAAAGTTAAAAAACCGAGGTCGAAAATTTTCCCGATTACCTAAGTCCTCATATCAATAGTATGATGGGGAACTAAAAATTAAATTCAAAATTTTGTGATAAAATACTGAATAGAATGAAAGAAGAATTCATTTTGCTATTTAGACCAAACTAAACATTAAGAATATGAAATTTAAATTTTAATTAATTATAAATAAATACTATTATTTTGTTATAAGTTTTCTTTAGTCTAAAACTTTTTTTTTTCAATAAAAACTTAAAATGTAAATCAAATAGTGCTACGTTTAATATAAAAAATCATTTAACCCTCCCCCCCCACAAAAAAAAAAAAAAAAAAAAAAAAAAAAAAAAACATTAATACCCAACTAAACCCCAAAAAACCACCCAGGCTGTGCTTAAAAAAAAAAACTCTGTATCTTTGACAACAACTAATTCATCGCTTCTGTAATTAAATATGATAGAAATTATTGTATAAAAATAATGGTAGTGAAAAGGGGCAGCAATTTCCAAATTTCTCAAATGTCCTGAAAGAAAAAGGCGGAGATTTCGAGCTCTGCTCTTTTTTCTAAGTGTAATTTTTTTTTACTCTATCGTACTTATATATTCAGTTGGTTTGTGGTTATTAAGGCCGAATGACTGCACCAAGTCCTAGATCTGAGGGGAAATGCCTTCCGTGTGTGTGAGGTCTTTCTAAGGGGTCGTAGCCTGTATTTACGCAAGTTTCGGAGAGAACCACCGAAATCTTCGAATAGCTAGGTCGAGTAGCGCGAGCTGGTATTGAACTCGACACCTCACGTGTCACGTCTACCAGCTTTGAATGTAGAACCACTCGGCCGCTGGTGGACAATTACGTATTGGAGAAAATTGTTTTATAAATAAAGAGCTGTGAAATAAAGACGAGGCCAAAAATGCTCAGGAATAAATTATAAATGTTTGTAACTGTGGACTAGTGTACAATTCAAGCGTTTCGAACATAAAAATGTAAAGATCCTTTTTCTTCCAATTTGGAGTTTGTATACAGCTGGCGTGCCAATTCAAGTAACTGTTATTCAGGTAACGTTCTTTGGAAAGATACCGCTAACTATCGTTCATTCTGGAGCTCTTATATCGATTCTTCAACCACAGGAAATTGCTACAATTTTTTTACAATGTGTCGACTAGCATAAAATGTAATTTACTTCTTGATTTCCCATCGTAGTTAATGGCCAAAAGATGCTAGAAAACTTATCTTGTACACGCTTTGGGTTTAAGTTTTGAAATGAATGTCTTTCTAACTAATTATAATAATTTAATTTAAATGTTCAACTCGGAATTCTTAAATTATTTCCCTCCTTTTGATACTTTCCATGTGTTTCTGCTTTCAGCGGTTAATGAGAAGGTTAATGGTTAATCCAATATTACATGTAATCGGATTTTAATAGTATGGTAATAATTAATAGCATATTCATAAAAATCTGGGAAATTGTTTAAAGTCTATTACCCTTCAGGGGTCGCATTCTCCGCCTTATTTTAAGGCTTTTCCAGAAATGAAAACAGTCTGCCTTTTTTAGTATTACTATATTTATAGAAATTTTTTTATCCTGTTTAATCACGACACATTATTATGAAAATACCATAAAATTTCTCTACGAAAAAAGTGGTAGCAAAATCACTAACAATATTTCATCTCTGAAAGTGATGAATGATCAAGACAGAGAATGCGTCCCCTGTATAGATGCTGACATCCTTACGTAGTATTGTTAGTAACCTCCCCTTTTTCCACACCACTTAATTTTTACAGCAATTTCTGCAAATGCAATAACGATTAAATAAGAAAAAAAAAAATACTTTAAAAAAAGACTAATGCGTAAAAAAAAAGGCAGGTACTAACAGTACTACCGTTACCATCGATCTTTCCGATGGCAATGGTACTACGGAATATTAATTGGGATGTTGGCAACTATACGCCTGGTCCCTAGAAGAAAAAAAGCCTTCAAAAAGCCACAAAAGTTATGCCTGCTATTATTTTATTAACAGTTAAAACAGTTTGGTAAGTTCATGAGTTTTAATGGAATGAAAGTTTCCGAAAATGAAAGCTAAGCAGGAAGACTTCTGTACCCATTTACATGCAATCTTTACTCGCTTCGTTGGTCATTGTACAGAGATGGAACACGGGCGCAGAATTCACACCGGTATTTGTTTAAGAAGATTTTCTACTTATAATTTCGTTGATATAAGAAGTATTAAATTTTGTTATATTGAGAGTGGTATGAGTTCTGAGCCCGTGTTCCATCCCTGCATTGTATTTGGATGAATTTTTAAAATAAGTAAATATATATGCATATTTTACATCACTTTATAAATGATAGGTAAAGCATGTTCCATTCAAAATATCCTAAAATACCGCTCCAGATACACACTGCCTTCAGCAGCTTCTTTCTTTCTCGCGCTATGCCACATTAGAGTCCTTACTAATTGCAGCGGTACCTAATCGGGCAATTAAATTTGGGTATTTATTGGACTACAAATTTTGCCGCTATAATTAAAGAAATACAATTTTACAAATGACTCTATAGCAGCATCTACTGAACATATTATTTTTATTATTTAGTTGCAGGTCCTAGATTTTTTAGCCGTTTCTCTGTTACAAAAATGTCTATAGCAAAATTAATTTGTAATGATACTAATATTAATTATATTTAAAAATTATACATAAACATAATTGTTACAAATCTGAATTAAATTTGAATCTTAATATATTTAACCCTTTCTACTGTATTACAATATGATTTCGATAGGAATAATCAATTAAAAATGATAAATATTTCTCTTTCAATGAAACTTTTATATTTCCACGTAAACAATTGCTTTAAAATGGCAAAAATGTTACATTTATTTAATTTTAATAAATAAAACCATCGTCTCGCTTAAGAAAAGCTATTACCAGACTGAGAATTTTTTTCTCCTTCAATACGAACCGGTTTCGAAAAAATTGAAGGAGCACATTCATATTAATATCGCGATTATATTTAAATCACGTATAATCATGTGATTTAATACTGCTTAGAAACATGGATGATTGAAATAAATAACATAAAAAAAAACACGCTTTAATTTGAAATGTACTAAAAACACCAATTCAGGAGATATGGATAATATACATGTATATATCTTTAGCCACAATTGCCAACTTTTACGCTGGTTGCTACCAGAAAATTTTAATTGAGATTTTCTTTACATTTTTTTAACCAATTTCACTCGTCAAATAAAATGAAAAAAAAATATATATTGAATTTTTACAGCACGTAAAAAGAGTAAAAGATGGCATTTATGCTTTATCAGATGATAGAAATTGGGTTAAAACTGAAATCTTAGATTTCAATCGCACACATAAATATTCGATATTCACAACTAAATAGAATCAATGAGTGAAAAAACAAACAGTTTGAATATGGTATAAAAAAAAAGTTAAAAAGAAAAAATCCAGGGAAAATTCTAAAAAAACTCAATGCATGCCTTCATAGTCCAAGCTAATGTTCTGCCAAGTTTTGTAGCTGTGCGATCAGTGGCTTGAGCACCAGAGCGCACACAGACACACCAAGAGGCACTTCTTTTTACTTATATGGAAGTCATTGGAATATAAAAAATCTCGTTAAAGATATAAAAGAAATATTTTGCCATTAAAAGGAATGGAAAAAAAGCGATTTAAACTTTTAAAAATTAATAAGCTTTTATATATGTTAATTTAATTAACTATTTAAATATTCACGTATAAAAAACACTTTATGTCTATTTCTCACTTTATTTTCCACACTGTATTTTTATTAGAAGGAATCTTCTGGGAAAATGTTCATTTTTCTAATCTAAAATACACAGTTGGAGAACTAAAAGAATAAGAAAGATTGTTTCCACATTTTATCCATCTTAGATAAATTTGTTTTCTGTCGGGGAAATATTTATATTTATTGAAAACTAATACTTGCGTCTCTAAGAACATTCCATTGTATTTTTCAAACACATTTAAATTCTTTTAAACGTAATCACACTTAGAATTGTTTTACAATACACTGCATTTCTTTTATGAGGATATTATTCTTGTATACCGCATTTTGCTTTTCCATCGCTTATTTGTTGCGCTTTTCCTTATGTTTATATATATATATTTTTTCTTGTTACTTGACGGTATGTAAAATTCATTTTTTAATATTTCTGGAATTCCTTTCTTTGTAATATTTTGAGAATATTTTCATAATCTGAACTGTTTTACAAATGCTTTTCTCTTTGTTTATTTTATCTAACGAATCAAAAGTGTGGAATTTTGTATAATTTAAAAAAAAATGGCCTTTTATTAGCTTGCATATACAGGGTGATTATAATTAAAGTTACGATTTCAAAACGCTATAATTTTAAAACTACCCGTCAGAGCGATTCGATATTTTACCAGAGCAATTATGAGGCAATGAAATTTTGTTTGGAAAAAGAAAAAAAAAAGTTCCAAAATGTGCCGTTAATTATCCGTAAAGTATTTGTTTCATGAAGATCCTCATTTACCCTTTTCACTATGACTGTTTCCGCTGTAAACACGTATTCTTCTCTTTTTGCTAAAAAAAAAATGTAGTAAACCCTTGAAGTCAACTGTTTCCTGGTATTCCATTGTGTTGCTAACAACATTCCTGTGTTTAATGAGTCCATTTAAACGTTTCCCTCATATTACCCTGACAGCGCCATCTATACAAACACGTTGGAAATACTTTTTTCCTCCCTGAAACAAAATTCCATTGCCTCACGATTGCTCTGGTAAAATATCAATTCTCTGTGATGGATAGTTTTAAAATTTAGCGTTTTGAAATCGTAACTTTAATTATAATCACCCTGTATATATAATATGTTAAAAGGAGATAAAATGTGACTTAAACTTTTCATACCTTTTAGACAAAAATATAAAAGAGAGATTATACACAATTTTAACTGTGTGAATTTAAAATGTTACATAAAATATTAAATTTGTACTAGTAGTTTTGATCAAACAAATGTATCAAAGTCAAAGAAAAAAAAAGCTTAATTGGTGTCTCAAACTACATTTTACTCTTTGAGGGGCGAGATATTTCTGCTCATTTAAAATCAACTGTCATCAGAATTTAAGAACAAGTCCAAAAAAAAAGAAATGAAATTTTTTCTCTATATTATTAAAGTAAAACTTTGAAAAAAAAATTCTGGACGTGTCTTAGCAGTTGGGAATTAATATTATGTGGTATATAATATATGCCAATATTTAAAATTTCTGCACACATTTTTTTTTTTTTTTTTTTTCGATGTTTAAAAACAACATCTTCATCAGTGGAAAAAAAAAATGTAATAAGAGTTTAGAAATGTTATTAAATGAAACCGCTTTCTTTACGTTATCAGCTAAAGTGATAATGAAACAAAAAATGAATTAGTAACATGCGAATTAAATTATTATCACAAAAGATTTCAACAACTAATTCAAAACACAATTATCGGAAACGGTAAAGTCTTCTTGAAAACAATGTAACAATGTACAGCGTGTTAATATGCATACATATATGTATATATATATAGTATATATACGTATATGTATATATATCTTCATCAAGTCCTGTAGGGAATGGGATAGTATAGATAATGTTTAAAAAGACATAACCAACAGGAGGAAAGAAGGAAAAGCAATTAATTCAACAACTAATTCAAAACGCAATTATCGGATACGATAAAGTCTTTAATAATCACCACTAAATTTTAATGGTAATGTTTTCTTATTCACTTCGAAAATTAATCGACTATTGTGCAGTGGTGCTAGATCTGGCGGGATTTTTATTCAATAGTCACCAATAATTTTGAGATGTGATATTTGACATACACGGTAGATTATCAGACTTCGAAGTTGCTAGGCAAACGTTACAAATAAAAATTATTGGTGATTATTGAATAAAATATTCGCCAGATCTAGCAACATTGCTCTCTACTCGTAGGCTGACCATACGTCCTCGAAAAACTACCTTTGTCCTTAAAAAATTACAACACATTTGGGGACGCCGGTTATAATGTTATTAATGTTTTATTATAATAATTTATTATATGTATAATAAATAACCTGAAATAAGATCTTTTAGGTGCTTGATACATAAAATTACTAAAATTTTACAATTTAAGGTGATTTATTTATTTATTGTCCTCGAAATTCGAGGACATCGCCATATTTGTCCTCAAATTCAATGAAAAATATATGGTCATTCTACCCTACTATTTAGAAAAATTTGTTTTGTCTAGTAGTTTTACTTTTTGGGGGGACACTGCATAACGTTTCATAGTTTGGAAAAAAAAATTGTTTCGTTCTAAACGCGTTTTTTTTTTTTTTTTTTTTTTTTTGCCGCATAGCAGGACATAGACGGTGTTGTAGAAATGACAACAGTAAACTGCGTTGATACTTTCTCCTTCAGGCACTGTATGCTTAAGAAAAACTGACTCACAGTCAGTTGCAAGATCTGCGTAACCTTCACCCGACTGGGGTCTTGTCGAACTTTAGGCAAATTAGGCGACTTTGCGTGATGCTATTCTTTCGACTGACGCTTTAATTCAGGCTCGTTGAATAGTCGCCACATCTTATATATGAAAACAGTAAGCTGCAGAAATGCATAGATGACCAGAGCCACCATCCGTTTCGGCGGCTCCGGTCGGCGGGATAGTGGATGGATTCCTTCTCTCCCACCTCCTCCCAGGCTTCGGCCGCCATAAACCTTCGGGTTGGCGGGAGGTTGGATTGTTTTGCTCTCTTAATGTAAGTTATTAAAATAAAAATGATTTTTGAAAGGAATTAAATATTTTCGTCAAAACACCTGGCTATCTTCTTTTTACGCCAAGGACGACAGATATATTGTGCGAAACATTGTTTCATATTCTTCATTGCTCTCTTAATATACCTTATTAAAATGACCATATTTTTTGAAATGAATTAAATATATTCGCTAAATAATTTGGGCGATCTTTTTTTTTTTTTTTTTTTTTTTCAGCCAACTCATTTACAAAATGACTCATATATACTCATATAACTCATTATAACTCATATAAAAATTCATCTTTTAATTTCTCATTGATAACACTGTGTTGAAAAAAAAAAAAAAAAAAAAAAAAAAAAAAAAAAAACATCGATCCCTCATACCATTCTTGCCGGTTCTTATGTAAAATGATTGCCTGAATCAGAATATGACCCCCATATTGTCTAATCAACCACCGTTTTCTTGGGACCCCTCCCCCCTTCTTTCAATTTTTATCACTGCTCGGTAATTTTATGGCCATGAATTTGACTTGGAGAATAGAAAAGAATTATTTTAATACTTAAAAACAGAAAAATATAGTGTATAATAAATAATACTAATGATTGATTAATAAAATATAATAGGTGTAACTTATAATTTCAATGGCAAATATCCCCCTAAATTTTCGCCTTGCTGCAAATGTTTATGTTTTAGAATTTTTCATTTCTGTAGCCCCCTCAGAAGATATTTAACTGTTAACCTTCTAGCGGGCATAAAACTACCAACGTAAAAGGTCGCGCATATTTTTCAGAAACACCATTGTAAAATGTGAGCTTTCAAGACCGGAAATATTAAAAGTATTTTCTAAATACCTATACGTTAATATGTACAATTTAGTTAATTTTAACTTAAAACTAATGAGAAAAAATCGATATCAAAGACATAAACAATATAAAGTGAATCAAAGACTTACCAAAATAAGTGGAAAGTAAAATAAATGAATCTGCCAATATTTCGACTGAATATTTATATTTGTAGATAAAGATGAAAAACACACTGAAATTTACATTTAAAAAAGGAAGAAATAAGTTTCATGATAATTTCATAGCATCGTTGCAATCTGAGCAAATATGTTTACAATGCTCTAAACATATAGATTTAAGACAAATCTCACAGCTGATCCTTGTAATTCTAGTGCGCGTTTTGTTTTGGCAGGGTTTGCATTTTTTTTCCCCTGAAAACACTTCTTTTTCAACACCTAATTCTTCTTTTCTTTTCAAAACTTAGTTTCAGCTCATTTTGAAGATAAGTAGGTCTTCTTCTTTCAACGTTTTCTTTCACAAGAGCATCCATCTGCTAGCTGTCGCAGGTATTGCCTTCTAAGTACCTTTCCATTATTGTTCGTTGAATGAATTATGTAGCTGTTGATTCCAGCAATATTCAGCATCCAGAAAAAGACTACAAGAAGCCAACGCCTGGTTTTTCTGGCAACATTGTAGAAAGCACAAAGTTTGTTGACTGCATCCACACCTCACTTGGTAAGGTTGTAAAACGTGGTAATCTCAGTTTTTTTTCGGACCCAGATACCTTCATAAATTGCTGCGTCATCATGAAAACTTGAAATCAATATGACATTTCTGTAACGATTTGGTACATAAGAGAGAAGTGTCATATTTTTTATAAAACTAAAAAGACTCATACAGTGTTCCCGATATTTTGTCAGCTTGAATTGTTCAGGAATTTGTGGTTTATCTTTTTTTTTTAAACCAACAAATGACAATTTCTTTTCATCTAAATTTTGTATTAAATTGAAACTTGAAAACCAGTTGTCTCTGGTTACATTTTTTTCATTGTTATAAATAGGTTCTGACAATCTTTTCAAACATCTCGTGGCTTGTTGTTTATGCAAATAGGACTATCTGGTTGCGTTCCAGAATATATTTCCATGTTGTATATAGAAAACATACGAGCATCTACCATGTCATAAATTTTTATACCAAACATTCTCTTGTTTTCTTTGGAATGTATTGGACAAAACCACACCTTCCTCGAAAACCTTCTAATTTCTCGTCGATTGTAACATTCTGTCCGAGAAAATAGCATATCTTGCAATTATCGATAAACTTCTCAGAAATATCTCGTATTAGAACCAAGCGGTCGATTCTTCTTCGTTCTGTTCTTGTATTTATGTCATCAAAACGTGAACATCTGAGTAAAAATAAAATTCTCTTTAAGTTCATTACTACTTTAAAATCATCCATTCTCCACAGTTCTTCAAGATTAACTTTGTTACCATGGTAAACACCATTTAAGTAAAACAAGTCCAAAAAGAACTTTTATTTCAGCTGCATATGTGTCTCTGGCGTCCCTTATACGGGAGTAATTAGACTTTATGGAAGAAATATACTTATTTGTATCCTGCAGCAATGCTTTCTATTATCGAATTGATAATGAGGCACTTCCATATATTCAAAATATCTGTCAGATATTTAGCATTCCCAGTGACTCCAGGAACATAGATACATATATTGTGAGGCACTCGTTTAGTTTTCTTAAACAGTATTTTATGCCATATCCAAGAATCAACGACTTTTCTATTTTTCTTTAGGTGGACAACGTAGGTTTTAGTAGGATTGTAGATCACTTTTGATAGTGAATCACTCTCTCTTTCTGAAATGTGCTCTTCTTCATCTGTATTATCACTTTCATCTAAAACTACATCCTTCTCATCATCACTGTCACTTAACAGTAATTTTCTTATAGTCTGTAGGACATTTGGTTCGTTCATATTAAGCACTCCTTTTTTATCCGCCATAAATGAAAAATAAAGTATGTAAGAAAAGAAGTATGATATTATTTTACTAAAACTCATCTGCTATTAAAGTATATTACTTCCGTCTACAACTGGCTTTTTTTTCACATATATTTTAACAATTTATATGCTAACAAATCGTGTTTAACATTTAAAAAAACTAGTTGAAAACCCATACATAAACATTCACAGACGTATTCTAAAAAAGAATTCCTTATTTATCTATTTAACTCAAGATTTATAGAAAAATCATCGGCGGGCGATCTATAAATTAATGCATTGATGTGAATTTTTAATAAAAATATGTACGTTTAAAAAAGAATCTTGTCCCCCCCCCCCAAAAAAAAAAAAAAAAAAAAAAAAAAAAAAAAAACAGGTAAAATGGGCGTCAAATTCGGATTCGGGCGGTCATTTTCAAAAGAATTTGCAAAAATGGTGGTGGAGCCGATTTTCATGCACAGCAGTGTAATGTTTTAACATTACATAATTAGACATTTCTAAGATACGTTTCATATTTCTAATTATGGCAAAAAAAAAAATTCATCACCTAAAATTCTTATAGGTAATCAAGTACATTTTATCCTTCGTTATTTGAAGAAATAGGTAGGAAAGAATTAGAAATTGCTGTGTATAGGAGATTTTTCAAATTAAAAAATTAATAATATCTTTCCCTTTTCAGATATTTTGAAATGTGTAAAATTATTACTTACAAGGAAAAAGGTGTCGTCTTCAAAAAATATTGAAAAAAATATATGTGATTCTACTCTTCATAAAACACCAGAAAGTGAAAAAAATTATCGGCTGAAATTAATTACAGTGACCACAAAAAATTATCAAAATTAAGCATTTTTGGCGATTTAGCGCTGTTAGTCGATAAGTTCGCTGGCACCGAGATTGCTGAGTACAAATGGAACCGTGTTTTGATTATCCGCCAAGTACTCAAAATAAATCGCCTAACAGTGTGAAATCGCCAAAAAATGCTATAATCTTTTGTGGTCGCTGTAATTCATTTTAGCCGATATTTTTTTTCATTTTTTGGTGTTTTATGAAGAGATCACACATATTTTTTTTCAATATTTTTTGAAGACGACACCTTTTGGATGTTTCCTTGTTTGCTATACATTAGAAATATATATAGAGTATTATATACTGCCCAAAGTTAACTAAAAAAATGAAAATTAAAATGCATAGGCATTAGAAAAATTAGGCACTATTTTTTTTTTTTTTTTTTTTTTTTTTTTCACAAGCTATTATGCCAAAAAATTCCTCATTAAATAAGGTCAAAATTTTAAAAGTCGCCAAACGGATCATATACTAAAGCTGTAAAGCAAAATTGTTTAGATATTACAATTTTTTTTTTTCTATTCTATATAAAATTACTGATTTTTAGCATAATATTTCATTAAAAATAATATTAATAATAATAATAATAATAACGGGGTATTAAATATTATGTATTACAACTTGACATTGAATATACACTATTAATATTCCTATTCAGTGAAAGGCAAAGTGGCGAATAGGCGAGCACAGCTCCGCAGGGGTTTATAAGTGAAGCGAGTCGTAGAGAGACGAAACCTCCCTCGAGGGTTTGTGAGCGCAGCAAGGAGGTGGCAGTGCACCCTAGTTTTGAAAAATAATAATTTTAATAAATAATAAGTGCTGCGTGAATTTTTAAAGAAAATATAGAAGAAAGTTTCCTGAATGCCACAACACACTAATTTTGTGGTAAACTTTTTAAATTTCAAAATTTTAACAGCAAAAACAAATTACTTTTTATTCCCTTTATACCTAGCTGAAAGAGAAAAGTAGTGGGAAAATTTATTCCTTGCTGTAAATGTACAACTTTATACATATATGCTCACATGTTTTTATTAAACAAGCTTATTTAAGTATTCATGCGCTAGACTTCCCTTTTTATTATTAAAACATTTTATTGTACAAGACTGTATTTAGAAATTCTTTTAAGCATTAGATGCTTGCAGTTTTTTTTTTTTTTTTTTTTTTTTTTTTTTTTCAAATCTACTTTTAAAAGCAAAATCTGAACATTAAAGTCTAAACGTGGAAAAAGATTTCTTCCCAATTATATTTCAGAAAAGAAAAAAAAAAAAATACCATGTATTTCTCCCTGGCTTGTTTACACGAACTTTATATAAACCTAAAATGGGCGAAATACATTTGCTCAGAAATTTAATTTTTAAAGAAACAAAATTTTCCTCTTACTTTTATGAAACTTTCAGTTTCACTATTTTAACTCTAAAAAAGAAACACTTTTTAATGCGTTTTATGTATTTCAAGTGATTGCCTTTTCCTTTCCTCCTTTTTTTTTTTTTTTTTTTTTTTTTTATATATATATATAATAAGACAAATACACCTTACGAAAATTCTTATTGCGGGTGTTTTTTAACCTGGAAGAAAGAAAAATTCTTCCTAACATGCTTTTTTCATTTGATTAAAAATTTACATTCCGAGGAATACAAAGTTCAATACTTTTAGATTATATACTAATAATGCAACACTTATTTAATTTATAATTACATTTATCTGTAATCATATTGCACATTTTGTGTTATATGTCTATGTTTGTTTAAAACAACAAACTTTTATTTTTATTTAAAAATTACATATCTAAATATGCCTAACCTCAGAAAATGTTCAAGGAATCTATTTTGATATTAGGTCTATCAGAAAACGAATTTTCGTTTAACAAATTAATTTTACTATCATATTTTTCAAAAGTTTCTTTAAAAATTTACAAAGTTTTATGTTAAATAGATTTTTTTTTTTTTTTTTTTTTTTTTTGGAGTTATTTATAAGAAAATCTATTTCGTAACATAAAAAAAAAAAAAAAAAATTCTGCGTACGACTAGTCTATCTGTACATATGAATAAGTGTGTATATTGATTCTTTATGAATGTCTTGCTTGATAAGTATGTGCTTGTCAAGAAGGGTGTAAGGTAGTGAAGCCCCATTCTCTTGAAACTGGGAGTATTCAAAAGTCGTCAGTGGAAAATGTTGTTAGATGTGGTTAAGGTGTCTGTCGCACACTTCGTTTTCGTTGAAATGACTTTATATGTATGTCGCACACTTCGCTTTAGTAGAAATGACACAGGCCGAGTTATCTATGTGTAATTTCTTCTTCTAACAGCTACATCAGTGCAGACCTTCTTTTTTTAAAAGCTCCAGGAAAAATATTAAGTCTTTTCGCAGTTATTCTATTCCTCCAAAAATCCTAATCAACAACTAATATCAAATCTCCTTTTTCTTATTATTCTTTTTCCTGCACGCGCGCGTGGTTTTTATTTTCTAAATTCATTATTATATTAATTTTAATAAACCATGGTATATATAATTTTTATTTTTATTATGCGTTTTTTTTTTTTCCTGCTTTTAATCTCTTCTTTTCATTTACTCTTTATGATAATTCTAATTTAGATGTTCAACTATTTTGACTGGTATCCCGCAGACTCTCTTGGTTATGAATTTTCCTCACTGACGTGACACGCCCCCGCCAAAAAAAAAAAAAAAAAAAAATATTTTTTTTTCTTTCCCTTTTCTATTTACCTAAGAAATAGCATAAAGAAATATACTACTAAAGTCGCGCAACCTGGGGGGGCCTTTAATTTTTTTTTTTTTTTTCTATAACAAAATTTTGCCAACATTTCATAAGCATTAAGTTGTATAAAATATACATAACACACATGTGAATAATACTACGTTCACAGTTCATGATATTCATAGATTATAGTAATGTCTGAATAATGTCTAACAGTTCTGTTATTTTAGGCTCTTTGATCTGATGTTTGTTTTCTTCCTCTATTTTCAGTCAAGATAAACTATCAGCTGCAACATTCTGAGTCTCTTTTCAGTAAGTAATAGTGTGTCTCCACTTTTGTAAAGATAAAATCCATCTAGTTAACCTGGCACTTTTTCGGTGTGGTCTCTAATAGGAATCTGAGTGGATTATGATCTGATATTATTTCCACTTTGCTGGCTATGATCCATTTATCAAACTTGTTGAGTCCAAATAAGATGGCCCATGCTTCTTTCTCAATAGTCGACCATTTCTGTTGGCTTAATGTAAGTCTCTGACTTGCAAAGGCTATCATACAAGTACAGTAATTTTTTAAGGTTAAATATTGTAAAAATTATTAATAAAAATTTTAGTACAGTTCCGCCTGGAGACAGAAAGTCTTGCATCCTTGTCTGCATTCAAAATATAGAATGTAGATTCATAGAATTCAAAGTATAGTATATGATTGATTAGCATTTGGTTTTTAGTTTATGGGTGCCAGGGCGGACTCTCAAAGTGCAACGAGAGTGTTAATAGAGGTTCGAAATCTACCTCAAGTAGTATCTCTATGTTTAATTTGCCCTAGTAGTCACAATATTATTTTACAGTGACACTTTAACATAGACAGAGGAATTGTAGGGGATATGGAATAGTCGGATAAAATGGAATATCGTTGTATCTCACCTATACAGTGCTGCAACCTATCGAAAGCATGTGAAACGCCTTCACTGGACCTCAAATATAAACGGTAGTCCACGTTGTGTCAGTGAGAAAAGCAGTTTTTGCGTCACAAAAAATTCTTACTTTTAGCAAAATTCAGACCTTTTTTGGAGATAAGTATTATGAATTCCGCAATCTATTCACGAGGCAGTAAAATGAATGAGAAACCTAATGTTATTTACGGCAGTAGAGTTGAATTAGTTAGTAATCTGATTCTCGTGAACTTGTTTCTACCAACAGATGGTTAAGGTTTGTTTATTCTCCAATATAACGATTCGGGTAATGCGAAATACCAACTATTCCATATTATTTGCCACTTTAGTAAAACTTGAATGTAGGGTAGGTTCTCCAGTGATTGGCATACTCTAGTAATTGACATCTGTCCCGAAATAATTAATAAATAATAAAAATAATAAAATCATATATTTTACATATAAGAATTTCAACATTTTATGCCAAACACTGGAACACAGCGGGTCAATTACTGATAAAATGAAAAACAGGCAGTGTCAATTACTGGAACATTGAGTGGGTGTCAAATAAAAATTCATAAAAAAAAAAATTGTTATCAAATGTATATATTTTAACATATATGTGGTTCTGAATGCCTTTCATGCCATATGTACTAACTTAAGATTTCTAAAAATGTTTTCTGATGACTAGAACATTAAAAACATCTAAAAGTGTCAATCACTGGTGCACTTACCCTATATATATATAAATTTAATACTGTTTATTTTCAATAATAATTTCAATATAAAATATTTGTACTGCAATTATTCGTGATTTCTGTTAAAATACTACCCTATTCGATATTATTCTTTAAGAAAATGAGTATTCCATATTTCCCTTCATAGCTATTCGATATTACACGCAAGGTCTATATTAACCGAAAGTAGCTTTATTATTTATTTTTATTTTATTATTATTATTATTATTATTATTATTGTTTTAACTAAAACTTTTGCATGTAAACTCAATTTTTGTAACATAAAACCAGCAAAACAAATTAACAATATTTGATATTTTGCAATAGTCGAATCGACAACTGTCTAAACTGATTTAATTTTACTATAGTGAGTTCAAAAAATAATAGTATTCCGTATTCACCTTCTTTCTTTCCTATAATCAAAAATATTATATAATTAGAAATATTATTAACAGAAAACAAATAAAAAATTTATTTAATTAGAAAGATTATAAAAGAAAAACTTTTCTTAAACATACATTTTTAGTATTATTTTGATTAATGGATGATTAATTAATATAATTAACACTATTAATCATATTATTAATTGCTGCAAATTTCTAGAATTCATTTCCGAAAATTAAATCTCGAAAATATTTATTAACTCCTTTAATTAACTCAAAAAAAAATCCTTCAGAAAGACATAATTCCAATGCAAAAATGAAATATTTGATACATTTTTATGTAATTTAACTATTAAAAATACTTATTTCTGAATACGTTCTTTTCCCATAAAGAATAAATTACATTCATTGAAAAGCAATATTACATTTATGATTTCCCAACGTTCAACCGTATTCTTTAAATAAATTTAAAACCTTCTCTTCTTTTTTCTGCTTGGCATATTTTAAAAGAAATGGCATTTCCTTTATTGGAATGTATTATATTTCATATTTCGCATTTCCTTAGCTTATAGATTGTAAATTTTCCCCCCGTTATTTTGTTTTATTTGACTGTCTGTAAAATATTCCAGAATATTTGTATAGGATTACATGTTTTGTAATTTTTTTAGCGCTTTAGAAGATGTGACCTCTTTTGAAATAATATCTCTCCCTGTGTATTTCTATTATTTGATAAAAAGTAAAATGTTTAAATTTTTCATGTAATTTAAAAATATAAAATTTATGATAATTGTTATTATTTATTACTTACGTATTTTTCGTTCAGTCTTTTCTGCCTATAAATATACTCTATAACAAAAAAAGAGACGCACCAACAAGGAGTAATGCAAACTGGACACAAATTGGCATACATACAGGTTTTGATGGAATCAAGCACCAATTCATCATTATCGTCGATCCTACGTGCAACTGGTACTTCAGTGACTTCAAATACCCTTAATAGGCAGCTCAGTGGGGTTGAGCTCAGTCCCCGGATCTCTCTTCCACTGAGAACGTTTGGAGCATCATAAAAAGGGTCCTACAACCAGCTCGGGATTTTACCAATCTAACGCAACAATTGGACAGAATTTGGCATGATACTTCACAGGAGCACATCTGCCAACTCTATCAATTAATACCAAGCCGAATAACTGCTTACATAAGGGCCAGACGTGGGTCAACGCGTTATTGACTTGTTTACTTTGTGAGGCCCTTTCTCTTGATTAAATCATTCAAATTTTCTGAAACTGTAATCAATTGTTTTTCTCCACGTGTACATCACATCAACCAATTTTTGTCCCATTCGGACCACCCATTCTACCCCATCTACCAATTTTTGTCCCCACTTTTTTTTTTTTTTTTTTTTATAGAGTGTATATAGGCTATTAAAACTTATTCAAGCAAAATCTATTGAAATTTTGTATATATCTTAAAGTGGACATAGAAGTTGACTTGTATCACGATTTTTGTACACTATAACTTGTTTTGCTTTAAACACTTATTAAATTCTTAAATAAACACATTCTTAAAGATGGAGCAAAATTATATGTAATTTTTTTTTTTTTTTTTGAAAAATCGTATAATTACAGTCGGCAGCAAAATTATTCGAGTGCTAGCAATAATTCCTGTGTATATATATATATATAAAGAGACTGACTAAGAACATGATTCAACAAGGATTTATTTAACAAAATAGTATTAAGTATACTTTTTTTTTATACAGAAATTATTGTTAGCGCTCGAATAATTTTGCTGCCGACTGTAAGCAAGACATATACTATTTATTAAATGGTAAGACTATTTTTTTTTTTTTTAACCAAAATGCAGGAATTTAACGATGTGTGAAAATCTTTCAGCCAATTCAAAACACTTATATTATACAATTTTCCAGTCATTTGATGATGAAGCAAGAAACCAGAGTATGACCCCAAAACTATCCTAACATCTCAAATAATTTTGCGCTTACTTAAATACACAATTTTATTTCCCAAAACACCTTTTAAAACTAATCTAAAAACAGGTACGGAATTTTCTCACAAGCAATATGAAATGAAATTCAAATAAGTAAAACAATAAATAAACAGCTCGATTTTGATTAAGTTTTATGTTGAGTTGCAGGTACTGCTGGAGCTACGCAGTGGGCAATAAGCAAATGTCTGGGAGCACTGGTTCAGAGACATGCCTTCATAATTTTCCTCCTCTGCAGACAAGGTGACTTCCCGTCTTCGCTGAATCCCAGAGGTTAAAATTTATGAATTAAATAAACTGAATAACGTCACAACTCCCAGTTGAAGATATAACAACTCCCAACTGAAGATATCACAACTCCCAACTGAAGATGACACAACTCATAGTTGAAGAAAGCTAGTGGAAACAAGAAGGAGTGACAATAGAATATGATAAACATATGGATAATGATACATGATATATGATAAGAATATAGAATTTTTTTTTCTTTCAAAAATATCTAACGAATGGTGTTTTCCAACAGATATTGTCGATGATTACCCAATCAGTTATGTTTTCTATGCTTTAAATAATAAAATGTATTTTATTCTGTAACTCTTATTCCATATCTTTTTACTCTGTGAGAAGAAACGTTATTCAGTAGCAGACGAAATGAGGTTTAATTCAAGTAAATTCATTAACGGAGGGCAAAATAATTTTACTTTATGATTGCCAGTTTTTTATTCAGCATTTTGCAAAACGTGTGTACAACGATTTTTTCCTTAGATGAACCCATCGAGAAGATATAGTTGGCAGCAAAAGTACCTGAGCACTAGTAAAAATTCCTTTATAAAAAAAGTACACTTAATACTATTTTGTTAAACAGCCCTTGTCGAATCCTGTCTTAGACTGACTAAGAACAGGATTCGACAAGGATTTATTTAACAAAACAGTATTAAGAGTACTTTTTTTTTTTTTTTTTACACGGGAATTTTTGCTAGTGCTCGGATACATTTGCTACCGTCTGTATATACTAGTAGAGTACGGATTCCCTATACTTGCTATGGAGAAAAATTCCCAGAACATCGCTGCAGTTTTTGCGTCTTCTTTTGGCGATAATCGCTTTCTTGGCAACTGGATGGATGGATGGGTTTATACGTCGCACTAGTGCTGCGTAATGGGCAATTGGAAATGGTCTGGGACTCACCCCTAGAGGTGATCCAGAGACATACCACCTCAATTTTGATCCTCCACAGAAGGGATCGCTTTCTCGCTTCGGTGACCTCCAGAGGTATAATCTTGACAACTGGTTATTGGGATTTTACGTATTTAAAATGGTTCCTCTTACCACCAAAACTCTAAAGAAAAGTCAAACAGAACAACTTTTAATCAATAACAAGGATTACTAGATTACTTGCTTTCATTTCAGGTAGTGTACAGTCGGTAACAAAAGTGTCCGAACGCTAGCAAAAATTCCTATGTAAAAAAGTACACTTCATACGGTTTTGTTAAATAAATTCTTATCGAATCATGTTCTTACACTGACTAAGAACAGGATTCGAAATTATTTATTTAACAAAACCGTATGAAGTATACTTTTTTTACGTAGGTGTTTTTTGCTAGTGTTCGGACACTTTTGTTACCGAGTGTAGATTGTGGTTTGTGTTTAATTTATCCCCAATCGAAATATGAAACAGCGATGGCAGAAACTTGCTTTGGTGGAAGTGGAATGTCGGTATGGCGAATGAAATGATGGAATGGTGGGGATGAGATCTTCGGAAGCAAAAAAATTACTAGTCCGGGGTCTACTCTAATATCTCGTCGATGAATGAACCTCACTAGTGGACGAGAAGTTCTCTCAAAGCTGGTGCGTAGCAGGTACCGAGTTCGAACACAGGCATCACTCCCTTGTGATCCGGAGTTTTCCGTGGTTTTATCCCAAACTAGTTTGAAAACAGGTTAAAAAATCTTTAAAAAATTATAGAACATGCCAAAAAAAAAAAAAAAAAGTAGACCACTAGCCGAAAAGAACGTTGCCTAGGGTGCACCACTGGGAAGTAAGTCTACATTGACCACTTAGAAGGATTATAAATTACAGTCGCATGACCGAATATTCACCTTATTTTCTATAAAAAAAAAATAATTATTACTTCGCACTGACGGCAAGAACTTCCGGTTCGTCTGCTGCTAGAGGTAAACAACCGTAATAAATGGTAGGAATTATTCACTTTCGTTCTCAACCGGAAACTGAAAGGACCAGAAGCGTCTGCTAGAGAAAAAAAGCTCGCCTACAAATACCGTGAATAGACAAAGCAATGGAAAATTTAGGCTCTCCTTACAATTTTATATAGCCCACGTCGTATTACTGATGCTCAGTTCCGCCTTTTAACAGGTCACGAGTGTCCGGGTGATCATCTACATCGCATTGGGATTTTCAACAAAACAAACTACCCTTTTGGTGATTTGGCAGAACCAATGAACAGAGCCCATTTCCATCGTTGCTTGGCGCTTCATAGAGATTCGGAGATGGCCAGATACTTGCAGGAAAGAGAACTCTTAAGACAATGACATGGATTAACTTTGTAGAATTTTATTGGGATACTTTTTTTTTTGTATCATTTTCTGTTCTTTTCGCATTGTCATGCCATTGGAAATAATAATAGTAATAATAATAACAACAACATCTTAAAAAGAATTCTATGTAGAGCATTTCAGAACACCTAGATCTCTAGTGCGTATAATTGGCCTTAACCCCAACAAAAACATAACATTTTTTTAGATGCATGCCCAAAATATATATTTAATGGTATAATATTTCAATGTATAAATGAATACTTTATGGTAAGGAGAAATATCAGCGGTGTATAGGTTATCAGATGAATACAACAACTTTATTTTTTAACACCACTAATTTTATGTTGGAGCAATAGTATTATTCAAAAACTAAAGCAGGTGTAATTGATCCAATAGATTGATACTTTAAAATTTTAGTGTTGTTAAAAAAAAAAAAAAATTGTAGTATTCATCTTGCAACCCTAGCAGTTTGAGTAGTGTTTTATATTCATTATCTTCATTTTCCATGTGATTCAACAAAATTCTTTCATTCCATAGGAGAATTTAAAAAAAGTTTTATTTCATTAATTTTATATTTAATTTTCTATTTTTATTTCTATTCCAACACAATTTTACATTATTTAAAGATTTGACCTCTACCATTGAAAATACAAAATGATCATCTTATGGGTGGTTAATTGGCACTTTGGTTATCGGTTAACGGATGATGGATTATAATTTAAGTTCAGGTGTGAATATTTGTAGTTGTTCGAAATTCACTTTAAATAGTAATTTCAAATCTAAATGTGCAAAAAAGCGCAGCGATAAAACAAAATAAATCGATGTTTAATATCAAATGAAAAGCTTTTTGACTTTCTCATATCCATATATATGGTTGAGAAGGTATTGTTTAAGGTCAAATTTTCAAAACTGTGTTTTTGTTATATTCACACGTTTTAAGTTCCCCTGAATCCAAAAAACATGTTTTAGCGATTAGTCTGTGTGTCTCTATGTGTATATGTCTGTCTGTTATCAGCATATCTCAAGAACAAATAATATCAGAAAGCCCAAATTTGGTATTCTAAATGTGTATCATATAGGAATGCTACACATAACTTTTCGTTGAGATCAAGCAAATGGTTCGAGTACAGGGACATCCAAGAGAATTCAAATACATTATATATATGAGGAAATTGCTGATAAGTAGGGGAGCATGCAGCAGGTTGTAACAGTTTTTAGAAAATTAAATATATCGTGAAATGTATTTACGTTTTCCTGTTTATAATTGCTGTTTTCCATAGCATACATAATCATCTATCATATTCATTAAAAAAACTTTCTTTAATGTTGCTAGTTACAGCACAAAAAATATTTGTTTTAAATTATTTCCCTGTTACAATTTGCCCCGGATTTGGGGCTAATTTTAACACTCGTGGGGCAAATTGTAACGCATGCAAAGGGAAACCTAACAATAAAAATGACAATATTTCTAAATGTTTTTTGTTATCAATCATTTATTAATTTAATAAAAAAGGCAATTTATAACTAATATTAAATTATAACCTTCTTGTTATAGTAACAGTGAATTATATCAAATGAATTATAGTAAAATAAAGAGAAAATTAAACATAAAAATCAACATAGAAGTCAATCTTAGTCAGAGTTCAAATTAATGCAAGCAAATGATATTTTGTTCCTCTCGCGCATTTAATGTGTGCTCACATTTTGCAAATTAAGCATTATACCCATACTTCTGCCACAGAGAGGGTTTAGCAGAGCTTGAATTATCCGACCTTTTTTCAGGACACTGTCATTGATGAGAAATTTCTGCTTTTTTTTCTACCACTATTTTTATGCAATATTGTCTAATTCGTGATTAAATCGTGATTATAATTCGTGATTAAATAATCACGGCACTTTAATATAAAAATACAGAAAATATTTCTGCATAAATATAGTAGTGACAAAGAAGCCAAAAATATTTCATTTGTGAAAGTTTCCTGAAAATGGGCAGAGACATCGAGCTCTGGCTGTAGGCATCTCCACAAGCCACTCCTCTAACATGTTATAACTTGCCCCAAAATTTCGTTTCAATTTGCCCCATCGTATGACTTTGGACATTTTGTTTATTTATAATATATATATATATATATATATAACGATTTATACAAAAAATTAAACATGCATTTTTTAACTCAACACACAGGCTAAATAAATAGCTATAAACATTTCTTTAAAGTATAAATTACCATACCTTTAATCAAAATTTATGAAATATTTTTTATTCCAGTAACTAGCTAAAATGAAGCACGTGTACAGAACCTCTCATTAACCATTTTTCTAGAACACCGATTGTGCTTACATTATAAAGCGCGTCATAAGAATTATGTTCATAAAAATATTTAATCACAAATTGTTACAAACTATTTCGTAAATTGCGTGTTACTTCTTACCCCTGTGACAACTACCCCACGCTCTCCTACAGTGCAACATCTATGGGCTGACTTAACAGAAACAACAAAATTTATTATACGCATAAAAGTATGGTTTCGGTAGATTGTTGAATAGAAATCATTCATCATTCGTTTACAGGGCTACCCAATGTATTTGGATATGTCGCGGCTATACTTGAAAATTGCTCGAATCGTAATTCCTTTGTGCTAGATGTTTTCCACGTAAGAATACATTTAAGAACACATTTTTTATGTATTGATTATTATAGACAATATACAGGGCTACCCAAAATTAAGCTAAACGTTCTTTTCTATTGAATGTAATTGATGGAAGCGCTTTGCTACATTTTATTATGTCGACAAACACTACTCTGGTAGCAAAATAAATTTTTCATGCGCATACTGTAAACAAAGTATTTTTGGCTTTTATTTTATTTTATTTTATTATTATTATTATTTTTTTTTTTGTATAAAATCATGTTTTGAGTTGCCCTGATTACGAAAGTCCAACCTTCAGCGTCTGTCTGTCTATATATCTGTTATCAGCTAACTTAAAATTTAAATAGCTGCAGGAAATTCAAATTTGTTATTTTGAAGTCCGTATTAAGTGTCCACCTAAGTTTGAAGGCAAATTAATAACACTTTTGATATACATATATATATATATATTTTTTTTTCCATGCACTATATTTGGACGGGGGTTTGAGGTCGGTGATTGCTCCTCTCACACAGAATTGCCTGTCAAACAAAACTGTACCTAAATCTATTTTAGATTATTTAAAAAACGCATTGAAATTTATTATCTTACGCAGTTCTTCTTAAGACATAATATGCAGTCTCTCTTTGTAGTATTAAAATGCAGGGTAAGAGAAAGTCGTGTGAGTGACACAGCATATTATTTTCTTTCTCTTACCCATAAAGTAGAGAATTTTTTTTTTTTTTTTTTTTGAATCAAATTTTTTAAATTGATTTTTTGTTACATTAACACATTTTGAGGTCCCCTGAATCCAAAAATCTTGTTTTTAGTGGTTAATCTGTATGTATGTCTCTGTGTGTGTCTGTGCGTCCGTCTTTTATCAGCATATCTCAACAACAAATTGTAGCAGAAAGTCCAAACTTAGTTTTTCTAAATGTGTATCATATAGGGATGCTACACTAAACTTTTCGTTGAGATCAAGAAAATGGTTCGTGTATAGGAACACCTTAGAGAATTCGAATACATTACGTTTTTGGGTGAAATTGCAGGTAAGTAGAATTTAAACATCTATAAACTGCACTAAACCAAATGAAACGAATATATATTTTTACATACATAAAAGCATGTTTCATGTAGAATATGGTACAGAAATCATTCACTGTTCGTTTACAGGGCTACACAAAAGAGCTAGATTATAGTACGGCAATACTTGAAAATTGATTGGAAGTGTACTTCAGGTTGTGCCGTGTGTTATTAATATAGGATTATATTTATGTGCACCAAGTGATGTGTACATAAGTTTACAGAACAGTATTTACAGGAGTATTTACGGGACTGCTAATATTTAAGTTATAACATTCTTTTTAATTGTTAATGGTAGTGCTTTACTAAAATATTTATATTTTACCATGTACAGGAAAGCTGCTCAGGAATTGAAATTAATTCCTCATAGCCATATGGTAAATGTATATATATTGTATATTCACACGTTTTGAGGCTTCCTGAATACCGAGTTCAAGTTTTTAACGTTTGACCTTTGTCTGTGTCTGTTGGTGTAAATTAAAAACAAATAATTTCAGGCGATCCAAATGTTGTATTTTGAAGCTAATACGTTTGTTACTAGAAAAGTTTGTTCAAGAATGATAAGTTTCAAAGAATGTTGCGGGTGAAAGCTGTCTAAATAATTTTAAATGAACTTTTGAATTTAATAACAGATTTAAATTCTATATAAATGAAGGTACAATAATGAAATGGGGGGTTGAGGGTTGGTACCCCCCCCCTCACCTCAGGTAGCATTATTTTTCAAATAAAACTGTTCCGAATCCTAATTAGAATTGTTTTAACCCTTTGCCGCTCAGTGCTCCACTACATGGAACACCTAATTTTAATTCTCAAGTGCAAAAACTCATCCCGGAAATTTTTTAGCAAAAATTTACATTTATAACAAAGCAGAAAACGCCCTTTTTTCAACATGAAAATTTTAAATTTCTTCTATTATAATTGTGTTCGTAAATTCCGGTGGCAGTGTAATTTAAATGACCAGAATTATCTTGCCCCGCAAAGGTTAAAATACTCCGGAATAGATTGAAATGTTGGGATCTATGCAACTTTTACGAGTTGTTGTTGTCGATAATGTTTACTTATAAAGTGATTTATTTATTAAATTAAATATTATTTGAATTTAATAAGGTTTACTTACAGATGTTTCAAACCGAAAATTTCTCGAAAAGGAACAATGCTAATTTTTTATTTTTTTAATATTTATGATCAGCTATGTGGCTAAAAGCCATTTTTAAAATTCGTTTAGTAATTTCTAAAATAAATTAAGTAGTGAACCTTAAAGGGTTAACGTAGTTTTACATAACAGTACTCGTTAACTTACCCCTTAATCTTCAATCAATATTTATAGTATTAAATTTCAGGGTAAGAGAAAATCATGTGACTCGTGAGTGGTACACCAGATTATTTTTCTTCTTGAACGAATCTAAGTCTTTAGTATAATATTTCTTCGTGAATCCTTGATTAATTTATTTAAAATATCAGTTGCTGCGCATTTGTAAGACTGAATTTTCCGAGAATATATTTCGAAAATATAACTCCTTTTAATAATTCAAGAAAGTCTTTCAACAATGCATATTACATTGTGAAAAAAAAAAAAAAAAAAAGCATTTCATACATTTTTAAGCAATTTAACTATTAAAAATACTTATTTCTGAATGTGCTTCTTTCCCGTAAAGAATAAAATGCATTCATTGAAAAGTAATATTACATTTATGATTTTCGAACATTCAACCGTATTCTTAAAATAAATTTAAGTTCTTTTCTTTTTATTCTGCTTGGCGTATTTTAAAAGAATTGGCATTTTCTTTATTGAAATGTATTCTATTTCATATTTCATATTTCCTTGGATTATAGATTTTTTTTTTTTTTTTTTTACTCGTTATTTTGTTTTATTTTAATATCTTCAAAATATTCTAGAATATTTGTATGGGATTACATGATTTGTAATTTTTTTAGCGCCTTAGAAGATGATACCTTTTTTGAAATACTATCTATCTCTGTCTATATCTACAATATGTTAAAAAGTAAAAGGCTAAAAAAAAGTTCTAAGTAATGTAAAAGTATGAGCATTGTGGGAGTAAGAATTATGATAATTATATGTTGTTACGTATTTTGCGTTCTGTTTGTTTCTGGATATAGTTATATTTAGATACTATTAAAACTGATAAAAGCAAAATCAGTTAAAAGTTTGTATATTCTTCTTAAAATATTCATAGAGGTCATAGAGATCTATTTGCATCATAAATTTTGTAAGTTATAATATATATCGTTTTAAATATAGATTTTGACCGTCATATTTCTTAGATAAATTCTTGATACATAAATTCTTGAAAATTTTTCATAAATACATAAATTCTTGAAAATTTTTTATAGATACATAAATTCTTGAAAAAACACTTATTTAAATTAGAAGAGTTTAATACTAAAACCTTTAAAAAAAAAAATGTAAAAATAAGTAAAAATGTTCAAAATTTAATTGATATAAGAAGATTACAAAATTTATTTTTTAAATTTTTATTGAGCAATTCAGTATTATAAATACTGAAACAGAGAATCGAATGTTGAATTTTGATGATGCCACTAAAATGATTAAAGTTTGCTTTTATATCAATGATGAGGAATTTCTCTAAGATTACTTTGTGTATTATATTATAGAAAATATAATGTCTAATCAAGTGATTCAAAATCGTATTTATTGGTGCCATCACAAAACTTTCCTCCATAATATTCTATACAAATTCTCACAGTGCAAACTATTTATTAAGTTTAATATTTATAAAAATTATTTTCTATGTGCAGTGCAGAACTTCCATAAGCTTTCCATTTCAGAAAATCATAACATTAAATTTCGAGGGGAAAAAAATAATAATGTCGATTTTGTTCCCCACAGACGGAGGAAATCGCCACAAGTTGAGCAATAGGCATTAAAAGTTTATAGACACCCATTTATAGAGAAATGCAACTAAATATCTACTTCTACGCTATTATGTACAGTAGTTCGTAATTTAGAGCTGTCGTTAAATTTTTAACACACAAAGAGATAGACAGACATTTTTTCTAAATCGGCAAACTCTTTTTTTCAGAACTACTGGATACATAAATCCATAGAAAACTGGAAGTGGAAAATTTTTACGAATTTAATACTTTCTTCGATTAAATGTTGGGGAAAATGAAATATAGATATATTCGTATAGATATATGTATTAGCCATCGTATTAATGTTTAATCCGTAGATAAAATACATAAATATGTCTAAGGAATTAAACATAACCACATAATTTCCCTTTTATTTGTTTATTTGTGGCATAGAAACAGTAAATTCACCCCTGATATATATAAATAACTAATTTTTCTTTGCATATTAATCCCATAAAATCCGGTTTCTTTAATTTCCATGAAAAAAAAACACCTCCTACTTGTTTTCTAACATTGATAAAAATGCAAAAACATATTATACATAAAATGCAAAAGCTAACTCATTTAAAGAAAATCCTTTCTATCTTAATAAAACTTTGATTTTTTAAACATATATAAGTTTATTTTGGGCTGTTTTTTTTTTTAACCCTGTTTATCTATAATAATAAATGGAAAGGTTTGTCTGTCTGTCTGTCTGTCTGTCTGTTCTTTTATACGTTCAGCCCCTATTGAACGCAGAAGTACAAGAATTGACATACGAATGCTCTGGAGCCTTTCCGATGTTTTCCTCGAAACAGAATTTAAAAATCTTTATTAGTTTCGGAGATATTAATTAAAATGTTGACCCATATCGATCGCAAAAATGACCAAAAATCCTTATTGCTTAAAAAGAGGCATTCTATCAGCATTCAGCAGACGATTTTAACGGCTGTCTCTAACGGAAGCAAAACACGTGCAAGTCATTAATGTCACGTGATCTTTAACTGGGGTTCAAAATTGCAAATTTCAAAGTGCTTCAAATTTTCTTTTTCGTACACAGCACTTAATATACAACCTATTCAGCACAAAACCAACCTGCAGTTAAAATTTCATCAATTTTCATTAATAAACAAAGCAGTTACATTTTAATTGCAAATTAAATTTTATTCAAACACGTAATCTATCTTTCAATAGACGATAGGAGTTTCCATAGCAACAAAATACATTTGAAGAAACTAAAAAATACTTTTTCTTTTTCTTTTTACTTCCATTACCCGACTACAGTGGTATGGACGAGGGTCAGTTGCACCCCTCTCTTAACCTGTCAATCAAATGACGGGCGAATTGCACCCGACCTCCTTCCTTTGTTCTTCTAATCTCGATCGAGTTGCACCGCTTGGGATTTTTCGGACGAGGCTCAATTGCACCCCTCTCTTTACCTGTCATTCAAACGACGGGCGAATTGTAACGATTTACTGATAAGTCATTAGGGAAAAAGGTTTCTAGTCATTAGGACAAAGGTTCCTTCCTTCCCTTTCCATCAGTCAATAAAGGTCCGAGGGTTGCCTGACAGGGTTTTGCATGTGCTGCGCGCGTCCACATAGTCATTAGTTCACGTAGTGTGCTGTCGTTAAGTCGTAAGGAGCGTTTAAGTTCGATAGTAATAATGGAATTCATGTTGAGCGAAAAAGGACGTAGGCTTATGATTTACGGTAACTACAAATTTTACAAGCAGCATGAAACCAGAGAAGGACTTAAATGGAGATGCGTCAAAAGAAACTGTTTAGCAAAGATTTATACGGATGAAAATTCTACAGTTATTATAAAATCTGATGTGAACCATAATCATGACGTTGATAAAAACTTGAAAAGACAGGCCATCTCGAATAGTGTCAAAAGGAAAGCTTTAGACGAAGTAAACGAACGCCCACAAAAATTAATTAGAAGAGAAATAAGTGGTGCACCTTCAAGTTTTACAGAAGAATTCAATGTAAAAGACATGGAATATATAAGAAAAAATTTGAGTAGAGCACGGCGTGCAGTATTACCACCCCTTCCCAAAAACGCAAAAGAAGTGCATTCTGTTCTAGCTTCATTGGATATTAAAACATATCAGGGGGAAGAAATGCTTCAAGTTAACAATGAAGAAAAAGGTATCGTTTGCTTTTCAAGCGCCTCTAATCTGCAATTTTTGTATAAAAGTGATACGATATTCATCGATGGAACATTCAAACATTGTCCAAAGTTTTTTTATCAGATGTTTTCGTTGCACATCAATGAAAATGGCCACTACATGCCACTTGCTCACTTTCTCTTGCCTAACAAAATACAAATACTTTTGAAGATATGTTTGTATTGCTGACAGAGTGTTGTGAAAAATTAGAATTGAAATTCGAGCACAAGAATATTGTCGCTGATTTTGAAATCGGAATTCATTCGGCAATTAAAAGAATATGGCCTACAAGCAATATCAGAGGATGTCGTTTCCATGCATCTCAATCATGGTGGAGAAAAATTCAAGAACTTGGTTTATCAAAAGAATATAAAGACAATAATTCTGATATTGGAAAGTGGCTAAGTTGGTCATTCGGACTGCTATATTTCAATCATGAGGAAGTTGCTGACTGTTTTGTAGAGGATTTCATGTCGGAAATTCCTCAGAATGAAAAATTTGAAAAATACATGGATTATTTGGTTGATACATATATTTCAGAAGATGCGAAGTTTCCACCAATTATGTGGGCTTCGGATACAATTGACGGAGAGAGAACAACTAACGCTTGTAAATCGTTTCACGCAAAATTCAATGCCAATTTCAGTGAACCTAGTCCAAATATTTATGCTTTTAATGAAGTAATTAAGCAAACACAGGTTGATGTAAATGCTTTGAAAAATAGCGTAAATATCACAAAACAACCAAATAAATTTCTGAAAAAGAGAATGGAAAACATGGAAAAAATGAAGCAGAAATATACGAGTAAAGAACTTACAAGATTTGAATTTTTAAAGGCTATTTCCTACTACAGTTCAAAGAAAGATAAAAAGAAAACAAATTAAAACCTATGCATAAAATAAGACGACAGATGATCATCTTTCTCAAAGACAATGGGCATATGCTCGGCTATTAGACAAGGTAAACATAAAACCACTATGAAACAAAGAAAAATTATTCGCAATTTTTTTAAACACGCCATGGGTTTTTAGCCCATGACAGTCCTAAGCCTGTGAAAAGTGTGAAGGGAAAATTATGCGATTATGTATAAAAAAAATTATGTAATTATATCTTTGAGGGTGCAACTCGCCCCTTTGTAGAAATGGCTAAGCGGTGCAACTCACCCCTTGGTTCGAGGTGGTAAACGGTACAACTCACCCCTTGGTTCTGAGAGTAAGCGGTGCAACTCGCACGTTTAGGTATTCTCCGGGTGCAACTAACCTACTCCCCCGTGGTATATATAGGTTTTGGGGAAATAAAAAATATTTATTTTTCTTTTTACTTCCATTAATAAAGCTACCGTAGATAATGGAATTTGAGATTTCACGTGATTTACATGTTTTAGAATGTCCTGATTAGGTTTTCTTTTGTATCTCAGCTAATAATTAAAATAATTTCATAAGTAACACATTATTTGAAAGCTTTGTTGATTTGGAATTGAACAGTAGATTACAGAAACTTCTACCGCCAGATATTTTAAAATTTCGATATTTCAAATTCCAATTAAATTATTTTTAATACATCATTCGAAAGATATTTTAAAGTTCTTTTAAATTATCGAAAGTTTTCACCAGATTTACACGTTTTGAGGTCTCCAGAATTAATTTTCTTTTGTATCTCAGCTACTAATTAAAATAATTTCATAAGTAATACATCATTAGAAAGCTTTTTTTGATTTGGAATCGAACAGTGGAGTACAGAAATTTGTACCGCCAGATGGCGCTGTAATATTTTAAAATTTCAATATTTCAATTTCTAATTATGATTAAATTATATTTAATACATCATTCGAAAGATATTTTAAAGTTCTTTTAAATTATCGAAAGTTTTCACCAGATTTACACGTTTTGAGGTGTCCTGAATCAGTTTTCTTGTATATCTCAGTTATTAATTAAAAAAATTTCATAAGTAATACATCATTTGAAAACTTTGTTGACTTGATACACGTTTTAAAGTACTTTTACATTATCGAAAATGGAATTCGAGATTTCACCCGATTTACACGTTTTGAGGTATCCTGATTAGGTTTTCTTTTGTATCTCAGCTACTAATTAAAATAATTTTATAAGTAATACATCATTAGAAAGTTTTTTTGATTTGGAATCGAACAGTGGATTACAGAAATTTCTACCGCCAGATGGTGCTGTAATATTTTCAAATTTCAATATTTCAATTTCTAATTATGATTAAATTATTTGTAATGCATCATTTGAAAGATATTTTAAAGTTATTTTATATTATCGACAGTTTTTACCAGATTTACACGTTTTGAGGTCTCCTGAATTAGTTTTCTTTTGTATCTCAGCTACTAATTAAAATAATTTCGTAAGTAATACATCATTAGAAAGCTTTTTTGATTTGGAATCGAACAGTGGAATACAGAAATTTGTACCGCCAGATGGCGCTGTAATAGTTCAAAATTTCCATATTTCCATTTCTAATTATGATCAAATTATTTTTAATACATCATTCGACAGATATTTTAAAGTTCTTTTAAATTATCGAAAGTTTTCACCAGATTTACACGTTTTGAGGTCCCCTGAATTAGTTTTCTTTTGTATCTCAGCTACTAATTAAAATAATTTCATAAGTAATACATCATTAGAAAGATTTTTTGATTTGGAATCGGACAGTGGAATACAGAAATTTGTACCGCCAGATGGCGCTGTAATATTTTAAAATTTCAATATTTCAATTTCTAATTATGATTAAATTATTTGTAATACATCATTCGAAAGATATTTTAAAGTTCTTTTAAATTATCGAAAGTTTTCACCAGATTTACACGTTTTGAGATGTCCTGAATAAGTTTTTTTTTTTTTTTTTTTTTTTTTTTTTTTTATCTCAGTTATTAATTAAAAAAAGTTCATAAGTAATACATCATTTGAAAGCTTATTTTAGTTGATACACATTTTAAAGTACTTTTACATTATCGAAAATGGAAATCGAGATTTCGCCCGATTTACACGTTTTGAGGTGTCCTCATTAGGTTTTCTTTTGTATCTCATCTACTAATTAAAATAATTTCATGAGTAATACATCATTTGTAAGCTTTGTTGATCTGGAATGGAACAATAGATTACAGAAATTTCTACCGCCAGATGGCGCTGTAATATTTTTAAATTTCAATATTTCATATTCTAATTATGATTAAATTATTTCTAATACATCATTCGAAGGATATTTTAAAGTTCTTTTACATTATCGAAAGTGGAATTCGAGATTTCACCTGATTAACAATTTAAAGTGTCCTGATCAGGTTTTCTTTTGCATCTCAGCTAATTTAGTAAGACCGTTCAAAATTGGTATATGCAAGTTAATTAGGAGGGGCTGGAACGGTGGGGTAGGAATAGGCGCGCAGCGCACATGGGTTTGGGACCCGGTGCGAGTTTTTACCCAATGATAAAAGATTTTTTTTTTTAATTTTATTTTCTTAATAATAAAAGTTTGAATTGAGAAAGAATATGCGTGTAAAGCGCACGTATATCCTCAAACGTGCGAGCGCAGCGCGCATGGGTCTGCGCTGCCGAAGGCAGTGGCGTCCCGGTGTGAGTTTTTACCCGATGCTAAATGATATATTTTTTAATTCCTTTTCTTGAGAATGAAAGTTTATGAATAATAACATGGAATTTTGAGAAGTCATAAGGATGGTGAAGGAATACGTGCGCGCAGCGCACGGGTCTACGCTGCCGAAGGCAGTGGGGACCCAGTGCGACATTTTTCCCGATCAGAATTTTTTTTTCTCTTTTTTTATCACATGATAAAAATTAATGCAATTTTGAGAATTCATTAATTATTGTGATTCATTTAAAAATAGCGACCAGCGAAGCGGGCGTAGCCTGCTAGTTTCAAACAAAACAAAAATAAATTAATAAAACAAAATAAAAATGTTTAGCTGACAGAAAGTTTTGAATATTATGACTGCTTAGTGCTTACACTATTCTCAGCTCTACCAAACATAGCTATTTTATTCCAAAATATTCATTTAACTAGCACACATGCAATTTTAGCTATTTTATGATAAAATCTAAACTATCATAAAAACTTCTTTTTAAATTTAAATCTATGTTTTAACAGAAATTTTTAGAACTTTATTTGTTAATATATTTATTCTACATAGATAGAGTTGCCGACTTTGGGGGGGGGGGGGGGCAAGAAATCTGGTAAATTCAAACAAAAGTTCACTCAATTCATTTTCTCGTGGGTGATGATGATTCGAAATGTTCTTCCTAGCTAATTTTAATTAAAAAATAATGATAATAATAACAATGTTTTTAATAAGCGATATTTCTTGAGAGAATTTAAAATTAACAATACTCTCAAAAATGTTTAAATCGTTAAAAATAATAATAATAATAATAATAATAATAATAATAATAATAAAGTTTTTTTTTTTTTTTTTTTTTTTTTTTTTTCAAAAGCATATTTCATTTTATAGAAAATAATTCTGATCTTTTTTCAAATAATTAAATGTCTTGAAACATCGGTAAAATATCAAATATTCGAGCAAACAATTAGAACTTATTTCGCGTGAACTACTAGCTGTTGGTACTGTATATTTACTGGAAAGAAGATTCATACTTGATTCATAGTCATCATAAGGCAACTTTTCCTTCCTAAAAGTTAGATTCAATGTTTTTAATTAAAAGACAATAAATTGAAAGAACATTTATATTAAATTAAAAGAATATTTCATCGTGATATGTAATAACAGAAATGGTGGAATCCTATTTGCAATTACTGTCATTAATTAAGAACTAGTGGATTAGTTCGGATTTCTGGTTTATCAGTAGTCGAAAGGCTCTGCTCTTAAAGCTCATGGATAAGGGTGCCGGGTTTGATCCCAGGTCGCGCTCATCAGCCCAGTCATTCGAACTTTACCGTGATTTTCTTCCAAACTCGCGTGAATACATGTTGGAACCCCTTAGAATGATTCCCTCCCACCCATGGAGAGCACTCCACCCAGACCAAGGACCCTCACGTAATCAACTGGTTTTAGCCCTAACACCACATCACCATCTCGGATTCTTTGTAGACTCAACATTAATATAATTTCAAAAGATGCTAGTGAGAGAGGGTTAGGTTAGGTTGTGAAGATTAAGGCTGATTGACTGCACTAGGGTCCTACGCCTGAGAATGAGTGCCCTGCATGGGGATCTTTCTAAGGGGTCCTAGCCCGTATTTACGCAAGTTTCGCAGAAAATCACGGAAAACTCCGAACAGCTAGGCCAACGAGCGCGACCTGGGATCGAACCCGGCACCTCACGTCTACCAGCTTTCAGCACAGAACCGCTCGGTCGCACTAGTGAGAGGGAGAAGGGAATTGAAAAAATTCAATAAAAATTATTTTTAACATTCTTTTTTAATCTTATGTTGGTTTAGAAACTCAGGTCACACTAGGTATCTGGCCGTTAGGAGTTTTCTGTGATTTTCTCTGAAATTTGCAGAAATACACTAAGTCCACCTAGAAGAACCCACATGGAGGGCATTACATTCTGGTCTAGAATACTCACATAGTTAATTGGCTCAATACTTTTCATACCCTTTAATCGAATCTTATTTTGATATACTATTCCTATTTGTTTTATAGAAAACTAGCAGACTTCACTTGCTCTGATAGTCACTACATTTAAAGTATTTTTCATAAACATTAATCACTATATTTTAAATCACTTTATAAATAAATACTAAAAGAAAATTAAATTGAAATCAGTTGAAACCACACTTCAGATCCCCCCTGATTCGGGAGGCGATTTTCCCACTTACTCTGTGTCGATTTCGGGTCCACATTGCTTGAATTGTGTTTTAACCGGACATTTCAATTTAGATGTTAACTGGACGTTAAGTGACGCTGCTGTTGTTCAAGAACGACATTTTTGGACAGACATTTCTCGGACAGATTATCATCTTCACTCAACAGATGGCAGCATCAGACAATGAGCTGCAAAAATTTTAATTAATTAAAAATAAATACAAATAAAAAACTCTTAGGGTACTGTATAGACGATGAAAGATTTTCTTTTAGAATATGACATCTTTTCTATTAATAATCTGAAGAAAGTAACACGTTTGTCCTCGGAGGACCGAGCCTATTGCCTTCACATTATTAGCAAGACGCTTTAACCAAGTGAGCTAACGGGTCACGGAAACCCGCTTCAACATTTATGTTTGCTTCTCTAGAACCGATTTTTTCAGAAATTTATAGATTTTAATCAATAATAATAATTTAAAAAAAAACTAATAAAGATTATCTGAATCGACCAAACAAATCAAAACGCATGTTGACATTGTACTATGAATAAAACAAAAAGAAAGAAAGAAAGAAAAACAATCTTTCATTTTTAAAATCAAATATTACAGGAAAAGTACTACAGGAAAAGTATTACACATAAAATAAATAAATAAATAAATAAATATTATTTTTTTCCTCTTTCCTGTATGAAATTAATTTTATATTTTTATTAACTTGCACACGAAAAAAAAGGGGGGGGGGAGAAAAGAAAGAAAAAACACAAAATTCCCAATATTAAAGGGAAAAACATTCTATTTTGAAATTTAATTTTGTAAAATGCTGAATACAACCATTTTCTTTTTTTAAAACTTCCATTTCAATAAACAAAGTTTAAAATAAAATCCACTATTAATCGACTTTTTTTTTTTTTTTTTTTTTTTTTTTTTTGGGGGGGGGGGGGGTTGATACGACATTTATTTTTCTGTTTACATTCCTCTCATAAAAGAAAAAAAAAAAAAGAAAATACCGAAATATTTTTATTCACAGAAAAAATATTTCTTCTTTTTAACATACGATGATAAAACTGAATGTTAATCGATTTGCATAGTAACATTCTAAAAATATCATAATGTAATATGAATTGGTTTATAAAAATAAAGGAAAGAATTGTCAGATGAAAGATACACGTAAGTAAGAAAAGTAAAGTAAAGTGTGAAACGAAAAGTAACAATTTTTACTTCATTTATCTGACTACCGTAGTTCGTGGAAGTATTGTTTTCGATCTGAAAATTTAATATTGAGTTTTCACCTAATTTGCATAATTTAAGGTCTCATGAGTCGAAAAAAAGTAGTTTTTGGCAATTGGTCTGTGTGTGTGTGTGTGTGTGTGTGTATCTATGTAGGGAATCTTCTGACGATCATATCTCCGAAACCAATAAAAATAGAACTATGAAACTTCAGAATTAAGACAAGTCTGTTGTACAAATAATTTTTCCAACTTTTGGGGGAAATTGAAAAACCAAAAGTTAGACATCGAGAACTGGAAGTGGGAACATAAATCCGTATTTCAAAAACAGCTCTAACGATATTCTTCATATTTACTATATAAACATTCTATTAGATGTCCTTTCATATGAATTACTTTGTTAGTTCAAGAAAATTGATAGGCGTTCTGTATAAATTGTTCAATTTTAAGTCTTGCAAGTGTGTTTTATTAAAACCGGATGTACGGATTTTCCCCTTTTAGATATCCTTTTGCATGTAATTATTGTTTTCCGGTCAACAATTCAGTATGCCAAGTTTTGGTAAATGTCGGTATGGGTCAAAAATGGCTCTAACGATTTTCTTGAAAATTTTTACATAAACTCCTTTTAGAGATCCTTCCTAATGTATTCCTGCTTATTACAGGAAAATTAACAGTTATCCTGATTATTTATGTTAAATCTCGGAAATTGGCCTTTCGAAAAATGGTTCAACTGATTGTGTTTTTTTTTTGTTTTTTTTTAACTCGCTCTGTAATTCTGTTTTATATGTCTTTATACGTGCATCAGTTTGCTCTTACCGGAAAATTTTGTAGGTGTCTACTTTGTTAGGTGAATTTTATGTCTTCTAATCACATTTTCTCTAAAAAAAATGTATAATAATAGGGTAGGTGCTCCAGTGATTGGAATGCTCCAGTAATTGACATCTATCCCGAAATAATTAATAAATAAGAAAAATAATAAAATCGTATATTTTACATATAAAATTTTTAACATTTTATGTCAAACACTGGAGCATAGGGTGCTAATAACTGATAAAATGAATAACTAACAGTGTCAAACACTGGAACATAGGGGGCCAATTACTGATAAAATGAAAAACTGGCAGTGTCAATTACCGGAACACTGAGTAGGTGTCAAATAAAAATTCATAAAAAAAGAAATAATAATTGTTATCAAATGTATATATTTTAACATATATGTGGTTCTGAATGTCTTTCATGCCATATGTATTAACTTAAGATTTCTAAAAATATTTTCTGATGACTAGAACATTAAAAACATCAGAGGCTGCTCTAAAAGTGTCAATCACTGGTGCACTTACCTACATGTAATAGTGATGGGTAATGAAAGTCATGTGGTTGTTTCATACCACATTTTTTTTTTTTTTTTTTTTTTTTTTTTTGTAATTGATTTTGAAAAACCTGAATACGTCAATTTTCTCCTTTTAATTTCCCATTCCCTTAAAAAAAAAAAAAAAAAAAAAAAAAAAGAAGAAGAAGAAAACTGACTAATAATTACTAATATTGTTTTCATTATTATGTTTCTTAGTGTTGTATAAACAACATTGAACTTGCCATGTTGTGCTTTAAAAGTTGAAACTTCTGTTATAATAGGCGTTTTTTATTGATAATAAAATTTTTAAGAGATATACATCAACCATTTAACATATCTATATAATTTTACAATTCTAAATTTGTCACATAAAAATTTATAATCTCTTTTAAAATATACAACTTGCAAATTTTTCTTTCTTTTTACACATAAGGTACGTTTTTATTAATAATTCTAAGTAATTTATTAATAATTCTACGCAAAATTACCTTAACGGAAATCTTTAACTGTACTGTCCTTTCCTCTTTCTTTTTTTTTTTTTTTTTTATTATTATTATTATTTAGATTAATTTCTTTAGAAATTGCCCTATTGCAATCACTTCGTTTATCTATCATTACGAATTTGTAAATAATTCGCAATTGTTTTTATGTAAAATCATTCAAAAAGGCTTATGACCGTATTCACCATTAACTTTAACACCCGGTTCAAAGCAAAAACTTGAAAAGCGTCTAAAGGCAGGGTACAGCATTCCAGCAAAATTTGGCGCATTGTTTCTGCCATCTAGTGCCGAAGATTTCATATAATCTTTGGTTGGTTATTTTTACCTAAAATATCTGAAAATAACTATACCGCTAGATGACAGAAACAACACGACAAAATTTGCTAAAAATTTGCGCCCCGCCTTTATACGTTTTTCAAATTTTCATGTTCGACCGGGAGTTGAAGTTATTGGTGAATAACAGCCTTAGTCAGGTGAAAGAATTTTAATTTTCAGCATTTCTAGTTTGTTTTCACATTAATAGCTTAAAAACCTGTTTAAAAGCCTCATTAAGGCCGTTAATGGATTTGGAGCCAAATTTTGCAAATTTTTCGCTCTTGGGGGAATTTTTTTTTTTTTTTTTTTCTTTTCTTTTTTTTTTTTTTTTCTCGCGACCTTGGCTAGAAAATCCTTATTATAGATATACCAAATATTGAAGCTCTAACTTAATTGGCTAACGAATTTCTAGACTTTTCCACATTTTTCTACGCGGCTATTTAAGAAGTTGCTTTACGCCAAATGAGTCAGTCTTAGTTGAGTTTTCGCCAATTCTTTCATTGCTACTGAAAGAGCTCTGAGACACTTTGCATTGCAGTCGATTGCTGTATGTTAATGCTCTGATACAGTTTGTGCTGTGAATTTGCTGTTGACAACTGTTATTTAAGCTGTGTTTACTCGACAAAGTGACGTTGATATTTTGTGTATAGACCTGTAACCTTCTCGAATTTTCCGTAAATAAAATTTGCAGCCTCTGCAAAATTCGCCTTTCATTCAGAGACAGCTCACGAACCAAGAATACGCAACACTATTTATCTATATGTAATGGAGATTTTGTCATCACGATAACTCTCGAAATAATACTCAATCGAACCAAATTTGGACAGCGAACATATCTTATAAATACCTTGGATGAGTTCGCTAACCAAGTTGCTCCGTCATTTTGTTTTTAAATGGCAGCCACTTGAAAATTTCAAAAGGGCTCTCTTCACTCACCGCCGCCGGAAGCCGAAGCTAATGTTACTCTATGGGAATTTTTTCTTTACAAATAACTTATTAACTAATACATATTTTTACATTCTGTTTTCACATTCTGAAAATTCCCAGCTGTTGAATTGACGGACCTTTTTTAAAAAAATATTTTTTTAATTTTTTATATTTTATTTTGAAACTGCAAAATACGAATTTTGAATATGTGAAATTTTTTCATTTTGCAATTTCAAAATAAAATATTAAAAATTAAAAAAATACATTTTTAAAAAAGGTCCGTCAATTTAACAGTTGGGAATTTTCTGAATGTGAAAACAGAAGTTAAAAATATGTATTAGTTAATAAGTTATTTGTAAAGAAAATTTCCTTATAGAATAACATTGGCTAAAGCTTCCGGCGACGGTAAGTGAAGAGGGCCGTTAAGGCCGGATTTGTTTGAATTTTAATGTAAAGATAAACCACGTAAGGGTCTCAACCAAGTTTATTAATGAACTTTATCTGCCCTTTTTAACAACTGGTGTATATCTTAAATTAAACAGGGCCATTTAAAATCAGGCTATCACATGAAAAATTAACATCACGATAACTTCGGAAGCAATTCTCCAAATCGAATCAAATTTGGATAGTGAACTTATCTTATAAGTACCATGGATGAGTTTCTTAACCAAGTTGCTCCGTCATTTTCTTTTCAAGTGGAGAACACTTGAAAATTTCAAATTCACATATAAAAAAATTATTTCAAATTTTGAACTTTGATATATACCTAGACCATATAAGGGTTTCAAACAATTTTATTAATGAACTCTATCCGCCATTTTTTGGCTCCCAGAAAATGAATAAAGGCGAAACATGGTTGCATAACGGATTTTTTATTTTCTGCTGAAGCATTTTCGATATTCATTAGTGTCGCATCAAGTCCAACATTAATCTTTTAGAGGGGTTCAAGAAATTTGATTAGGATACTATAATTTCTAAACAATTAGTTTTCGTAATACACTCAGGTACAAAGTTAGTTAGGGCACTCCCCCTCAGGCCTAGGACTCTAGTGCTGTCAATCAGCCTTAATCCCCACAAACCTAATACATTCAGGAATCATGAAATTTAATGTTATACTCTTACAAAGTTCAGAAATTTTATCGTTCAATCAATTATTTATTCCATTTCCACATTCGTCTTCTAAATTTGTAAACATATGCCTTTGATTTAAATTTTGAAACAAGTCCTTCCGGCTCAGTCAGAATAGTAGGTTCTTTTCTTTTTTCTTGTCAAGTAGCCGCAATTTTGAAACAAGATGGCAGTTAAACTTTATTAATGAACTTAGTGGAGACATTCATAAAGGCATATATTACATTTCGTGCAAATTAGTACAGAAATACTTTTTTCTGTGAGTTTTGACTTCCATGAACATTTCTATCATTTTGAAACAAAATGGCGGATTGAGTTGAATACTAAATTTTATTGAGATTTTGATATGGGTTATATACATATGGAGATTTAAGAAAATCAGTTCACAATTAATGTATTTCTTAGAATTCGAAAGTTTCAAATAGATACCGATTTTTAATAATAGAAATTGGCAGATGAATTTTGTCAACTATTTTGTCAAAGTTATTCCTAAGTTAAGTCTACTGTCCAAATTTGTTTTGAACCATTTCATAATTTCGAAATTGTTTGTTTCATAATTGTTTATAATTATACAGTTATATATATATATATATATATATATTTATTGAACATCTGTTAACCAATTATTTTTATTGTTCGAAAAAAATTTAAAATCTTTATCAGTAATTTAGTTTAATTTATCAGGAAAGAGCACAGTGTGTTTTGTCAAATAATCATTTAAAATCCAATTATTAGATTTTTAAGGATATAAAAATGATATATAAATATGAATTAATCATTTTATTTTATTTTTCTGCATTTTTCGAGAACCTTTAATTAATTAAAATCATCTAGCGATAAAATACATTTTAGTACGATGATCAATAATAAATATACTTTAATTATTTTAAAGTTATCAAACATTCAAAACGAAACAAACCCATAAAAATATTCTATACACAACACAAGGGAACTGATAATAATAATAGTAAAAAGAAAAAAATAACGTTTTTTAAAATCAGTTTTGTATTTCTATCTCAGTATTTGTTACGAAATGTAGAGATATGAAGGGTCTTTACTTATTCTTTGTAGAAATGATTAATACGGATAATTCTTTTCGAAAATTAATAACGCGAGGGTAATTTGTATGATTTTTTTTTTTTTTTTTTTTTTTTTTTCAGTCTAATTCATTTTCGTTTAAGCAAAAGAAATTTAAACAAATGCTTTCGAAATACATAATGTCAAAAGATCAAGGAAGAGATTTAACATAAATTTATCTTACCATAATTCTATTGCTTAAAAGTATTATCTGGCTTGTTAACGTAAGTTTTTTCATTATGAAATATTTTGATAAGACAATACAAAAATAACATAAAATAATATAATATAAAAGAGTGAAACAAACCAATAAAATGAAACAGAAAGTTAAAAATTGAAATTGTCATAGAAATTGAAGTGTAGTCTCAATATAAAATCATATTTTAATCATTTTTAAATTCCGGAATTGCCAAGTCAACTGAAGATAAATTTCATAATACTATTTAGGAATTGTAATTTTTAGCTCATTTAACAGCAGAAAATTGTCAAAAGGAATATTATTAATAAACTCTGGTATGAGGGTTACGGAGAATCCATAATACTTGGCATTTCAGACATTCACAAATATTTAACACTATAAGTTAATCCCGTGAAACAAACAATACAGAAGTATAAAAATTCGATTAAAAAAAATAAATAACGTTCTTTAAAAGTGCTCTGTATTTCTATTTCAGCATTCGCTATAAAAATGAAGATGTCAAAGATCATTACTTATTCCTTGTTGAAATAGTTAAGACGAGTATTTAAACTGCTCTGCAAACGACCACTGGTACCATTCTGGCTGATTTTTATGCACAATGACCTCCTGAATCCAAATATGACTACCATTTTGTCCAGTCATCCACCGTTTTCTCGAGACACCATCCCTCTCTCAATTTTTATCACTGTTCGGTAATTTTATGGCCATGAATTTGATTTGGAGAATGAAGAAGAATTAATTTAACACTTAAAAACAAAAAAAAAAATTTAATGTTTAATAAATATCATTAATAATAGATTTAAAAAATATAATAAATGCGTTACATAATTTCAGTGGCAAATCCCACTCTAAATTATCCCCCTCCCGCAAATTTAATGTTATAGAATTTTCCAACTCTGCAGCCCCTAAGAAGATATTTAACACCCGAATAAACTCCTACGTCAGAAACCCCAAAAGAAAAATATTTGTGACGCATACAGCTGTTTCGGTAGCCTTAAGCGTACTGTCTTCAGTGCAAAAAGAATTTCTTTTTGCACTGAATTAAAAGACTAAATTAAAATTTTATTTGCACTAAGAACTTGAAATTAATGCCGTGAAACAGACAATACAGAAGTATAAAAATTCAATTAAAAAAAAATAATAATAAAATAAATAAATAAATAACGATCCTTAAAAGTGCTCTGTATTTCTATTTTAGCATTCGCTATAAAGGTAAAGATGGGAAAGATCATTAATTATTCCTTGCTGAAATAGATAAAACGGCTAATTACACTACGCTGCAAAAAATAAATAAATAAAAATTGGTCTAAATACACACTAAGCTAAATAAATAAATAAAATAAAATAAATAATTGATTTTTACTTTCTGCAGGTTTTATCTCAATTATAATTTAATATATTTTTTTTCAACTTACTGCCGAAGAAAAAAACATCCTGATATATCCAAAATGTGACGAAGCAAAATGTCTGACTCAAAGCAACAGTCCTGTCATATGAAAAACCAGTAAAATTACAGAGCAAATTAAAATAAGGTAAATGTGTCGATGTTAGTCATACCTCAATGAAATCAAATGCTAATTCTTTTAAAATTCTCAAATATTCAAAACAATGAATTAATATTATAAATCAAAACCCTGAATTAATCTTATAAAAAAACTCATACAGAAAAGTGGCAAATTGATTTAAAAAAAAAAAAAAAAAAAAAAGCTATTCATATTTCTAAAATTTTTATATATTTCTATCTCAGCATTTGCTATGAAGGTAAAGATATGAAAATCATTACTTATTCTTCGTTGAAATGATTAATACGGTTAATTCTTTTCGAAATTAATGAGGCGAGTGTAGTTTTTTTTTTTTTTTTTTTTTTTTTTTCGAAGTCTAATTTATTTTCATTTGAGCAAAAGAATTTTAAACAAATTTTTTCGAACTGCATGATGTCAGAAATACCAAAAATGAGATATAATTAAAATTAATCTTTCAATGTTTCTTTCCTAGAAAAGTAAAATGTGATTCGGATTTTTCTTTGATTATGTAAGAAATACTATTTTTAACCAACTTCAAAAAGGAGGGGGGTTCTCAGTTCAAACCGTATGTTTTTTTTTTTTTTTTTTTTTTTTTTTTTTGTTGTTGTTAGCTCATAACTTCTGAACGGGTGGTCCGATTTTGATACTTTTTGTTTTGTTGAAAAGGTGTCTTGGTCTGAAATAGGTTCCATTGTAATATCTTTACGATCTAAAGGAAATACAGGGTGCCCCAAAAAGTCAGTCTCAAATCTTTCAAGTGTTAAATGGTTCCAGCTATAGTCATAAAAGAGGTATGTAGGTATAGTAAAGTAACCATGTGCTATAAGATTAAAATGCTTAGAGCACCGCCTGGTGAAAAATAGCGAAGTTAGAGTTCCTATCTCGAAAACGGTTTAAAATAGAGAAAAAAAGTGAATTACAAAGTTGATGAGTATCGTAGATTTAGTACAAAAAGACAGTTTGTAAACATTAATGATAAAAATAGAACGCTAAAAACGTGCATTCGTTTGTTCGCAGTTTCTAACACTATGCACACTTGCACTACATTGTACATGTTGTATTTAGCTGGTGACACGCATGCTGTGTAGTTCAAAATACGGTAACTCTAAGCTGTCACATCGTTTAGCGCATTGTCGTTTTTAACCGGCTTAACAAAGGACGGGTTCTTAATTAAAACCATATATTGTTGTTGTTTTTGTTGTTGTTGTTGTTTGTTAGCTTATAACTTCGTAAGAGATGCTCCGATTTTAATATTTTCTTATGTTGTAAAGATCTTGCCATGAAATAGTTCCCATTATGATTTCATTAAGATCTAAAGAAATTATCGGTTGCTCACAAAAGTCCTTTTTCACTCTTTCAAATGCTGAACGGCAGCAGCTACACTTGTAATAGTAGTATAATAAAGTAGCCATGCGCCACGAGACGCGACCGCTTACAGCGCCTTCGGTGGAAAATAGCGGAAATAGCGTTTCTATCTCGAAAACATTATGAAGTAGAGGAAGAAATGTAAATTACAAAGATGTAAGGCATCATAGATTTAGTACAGAAGGACATTTTATAAATATGAATGTTAAATACAAAATGTTTTTAACATGCACTTGTGTGTTCGGAATTTTCTGCACTATAACATGCCGAAACGATCTTAGAAGTCAGCTGCAATGCATATTTGGATCCTTGTTTAAACAATACGCTGAGCACATTCAAGAGAAGCGGATGGCACGTACGCTCTGTAAAATTCAATCGAAATCGAGATGTGAATTTTAGTCGAGGTTATCGTTAGATCGTTTCTATGTCTGTTTTAATTTGGTAATGGTATACGCTGTAATTTTTTCTCTGGAATCTCATTTGATAGCCTTATATGAATAATAAAGAGTCGTCGATTATTTTCAAGCTGCTTCTCTTTTGAACGTTTATATTTCATATATTTACTGATATTGGATACTTTTATACTATATGAAACAAAAATACGTTCGTAACCAAAAATCTTGCCTAAAAGGGTTTTTGGTTACGAATGTAGCGCATCCTTTCTTTACATTTCTAAAACCTTTTTAATGTAATGTATGTGGATCCAATAGATAGTTTTTTTTCTCATATCGCATAAATGCAATAAAAGTGACACAAACTTAAAATGCAGTGTTTGAGAAAAATTAACTTTAAAATAAGGCATTGACTTGAATAAAACTGACACAACTGCCTCTCGAGTGGATAATTTTCGAGATGGAGGTGTAACATTTTTTGTGCACATTGAAGCACTTCATCTGTTTTTCAGTGACATAAACTCGAAATTATCATTTTTAGAGTTTGTCACTTTTCTTGTGGGTTGCTATATGTGAAACTGCCGTCAGACGTCTTCTCATGTTCTGCTATGAATATATTTTCACTTAAAGGAAAAAAAAAAAAATAACAACTTTTTTCTAAAAAAATAGAACCGGCTCCAAAAAGCAATTATTATACAAACAATAAAAAGTGAAATTAAATCGAAAATTGCGCCTAAAGGTATGAAATATTTTTTTTCGCTAAACAACATAAACACTACAATTAATGAGAACTTTTAAAGTCGGCGCAAAATTAAATAAAAATTGATAGTTTTATTCAATACAAAAATCAAATTCTTTTCAAAATATACATCTCACTTTGACATCTACAAAGCACAGCCGAAAACTATTTTATTTCAAATACAGTTAAGATTTCTTAAGCTGCAAAAGTTTGCGGAGATGACGTGATATCTGTCACCTTTGGCGAAAAAAAAGAAATCGCCAAATTATCTGGCGAATATATGTAATTTCTTTCAAAAATCATGGTTATTTTAATAAGGTATATTAAAAGAGCAATCAAGAATATAAAACAATATTTCGTACAATTTATATTACGAAAAAGGACATCTCGTACGTATATTTTGGTATTACGATTTGACCGCCAAATCCAAAAACTCCCAAGATCGACAAATATCAAAGCTATACCAAGTTTGAAATGAAAACTATGATAACTTCTTAGAAACATAAATACTGGATTTCGAAGGATGTTTTCTGCTCTCTGTAGATGTTACTAATGGACAAATTGTATACAATCAGGGCGCGAAATTTCCGCTCGCCAGCTCGCCATTGGCGAGTGGAATTTTTACTCTGGCGAGTAAAAATTTGGTCTCGGTATAGATAGAATTCTTACACGATACGGTGACAGAAAACATTACTTTTATAGATTTAAATATGGCAAAATCTTGTCATCTTATAACCTCATATTTAACCTCTCCTTTTTAGATTCTCGGAGAACCGAGTCTATGTGTGCGTTGCCCGAGATCATTCCAACACAGTAAAGGAAAAATGCTTAGTGCATACCATTGAGTACATACATAAAAGTTTTTGATCTCTTCGGCAGTTTCGTTTTTTCAATTGTTATTTCTCCAAGCAGAGTGACAATAGACGAGCAGAGAGCCTCTTTGCCCGTCGCCCACTATCCGAGAGAAGAGACACGCGAAAGTTTGCCTATGCGATATTTTCACATGAAAATGAGCCCGAGCCTTTTAAAAATACTGCTTATGTCAGGGATGAAAGTTTTCCGACTTTCGGCGGAACTCTTCCACCAGAAGTTTTTTACAATAATCTTTATCCTATTTAATCAAAGGATATTAGAGTAAAAATACGCTCATCTTTTCTAAATAAAAATAGTGGTGCCGATAACGATAACCACTTTCATCCCTGTTATGTTTATTTTGTTGAATAACGATTAAAAAAACAGCTCATATTTTCCAGTTTTTTACTGAAACGCCAATGATTTGCGCTTGTAATGATTTGTAAGCAACGATTTTATCGAAAAAGTTATTCCGAAATGGCTATTTCAAATGACAACAATGAACAAGTTATACACATCGACATTCCGTCTGATTACAAAAATAAAATGGACAAATAAGGCATTTCTAATATAAAAAAATTAAGTAAATAAGTAGATAAATAAGGAAGCTTAATCTTTTGTAATAAAAAGGTTTTCACAGGATAGTGTTGACAAAGAATTTTTTTCCTTCTTTTTTTCTTGAACGATTCCTTGCGTTTATGTTATTAGATATTTTAATATTTTTCAAATCTCAAATACGATATATTATAATCATTTTTAATTATAGATGATTATGAAACATGGGGATATATGACACACTTTTAATATATATAATTTTAGACATATTTGTAAAAACCTTTCAAATAGTTAGGAAAAATAAAAAACCCAAAATGCGTTAAAAAAAAAAAAAAAAAAAAAAAAAAAAATGACAACCCTATTTTGTGGCGAGTAAAACTTTTTTTCGGCGAGTGTAACCTGAGTTGAAATTTCGGGCCCTGATACAATGATAAAATAATAAAGGAAACTATGAAGATGGATCATTCGGAGCAACAGCGTTTGTAGCTATAAGATTAAAAACGAATCTGTAAAAAAAATCTAATTTTATCTAATTTTGCGCCGACTTTAAAAGTTATGATTAATTGTAGTGTTTATGTTGTTTGGCGAAAGAATTTATTTCACACTACTAGGCGCAATGTTCGATTTCATTTCACTTTTTATTGTTTGTATAATAGTTGCTTTTTGGAGTCGACTCCTTTTTTTTTTTTTTTTTTTTTTTTTTTTTTTTTTTTTTTACAAAAAGGTTTTATTCAATATCAGTTCTTTTGTTGAATATTTCTGTACGTTTTCTGTAATAATAAATAAGTAAAACTATAGATGAATAAAAAGCGGCAATTGTTTATTATAGGAATTTATAAAATTCTCATTTTTATTATCAACTAGCAGGCTACGCCCGCTACGCTGGTCACTATTTTTAAATGAATCACAATAATTAATAAATTCTCAAAGTTGCATTAATTTTTATCATGTGATAAGAAAAGAGAAAAAAAATATTCTGATCAGGAAAAATGTCGCACCGGGTCCCCAATGCCTTCGGCAGCGTAGACCGGTGCGCTGCGCGCACGTATTCCTTCACCATCCTTATGACTTCTCAAAATTCCATGTTATTACTCATAAACTTTCATTCTTAAGAAAAGGAATTAAAAAATATATCATTTAGCATCGGGTAAAAACTCACACCGCGACCCCACTACCATCGGCCGCGCAGCGCGCACGTTTGAGGATATACGTGCGCTGTACATGCATATTCCATCTCAACTCAAACTTTTATTATTAAGAAAATAATATTAAAAAAAATCTTTTATCATTGGGTAAAAACTCGCAACGGGTCCCAAACCCATGCGCGCTCCGCGCGCACATGTTAAGATATACGTGCGGTGAGCGCACATATTCCTTCTGAAATCAAACTCTTATTCTTAAGAAAAGAAAATGTAAATAATCATTTCTCATCAGGTAAATTGACGGACCGGGTCCCCACTGCCTTCGGCAGCGTAGTCTCGTGCGCGCTGCGCGCCTATTTCTCTCTCCCCCCCCTTCCAGCCCCTCCTAATTAACTTACATATACCAATTTTGAACGGTCTTACTCAATTAGCTGAGATGCAAAAGAAAACCTGATCACGACACCTTAAAATTGTAAATCAGGTGAAATCTCGAATTCTACTTTCGATAATATAAATGAACTTTAAAATATCTTTCGAATGATGTATCAGAAATAATTTAATCATAATTAGAATTTGAAATATTGAAATATTAAAATATTACAGCGCCATCTGGCAGTAGAAATTTCTGTAATCTATTGTTCCATTCCAGATCAACAAAGCTTTCAAATGATGTATTACTCATGAAATTATTTTAATTATTAGATGAGATACAAAAGAAAACCTAATCAGGACACCTCAAAACACGTAAATCGGGTGAAATCTCTAATTCCATTTTCGATGATGTAAAAGTACTTTAAAATGTGTGTCAACTCAAATAAGCTTTCAAATGACGTATTACTTATGAACTTTTTTTAATTAATAACTGAGATACAGAAAAAAAAACTAATTTAGGACACATCAAAACGTGTAAATCTGGTGAAAATTTTCGATAATTTAAAAAAACTTTAAAAAATCTTTCGAATGATGGTTTAAAAATAATTTAATCATAATTAGAAATTGAAATTTTTAAATATTACAGCGACATCTGGCGGTAGAAATTTCTGTATTCCACTGTTCGATTCCAAATCAAAAAAAGCTTTCTAATGAAGTATTACTTTTGAAATTATTTTAATTAGTAGCTGAGATACAAAAGAAAACTGATTCAGGACATCTCAAAACGTGTAAATCTGCTGAAAACTTTCGATAATTGAAAAGAACTTTTAAATATCTTTCGAATGATGTATTAAAAATAATTTAATCATAATTAGAAGTTGAAATATTGAAATTTTAAAATATTACAGCGCCATCTGGCGGTACAAATTTCTGTATTCCACTGTTCGATTCCAAATCAAAAAAGCTTTCTAATGAGGTATTACTTATGAAATTATTTTAATTAGTAGCTGAGATACAAAAGAAAACTGATTCAAGAGACCTCAAAACGTGTAAATCTGCTGAAAACTTTCGATAATTGAAAAGAACTTTAAAATATCTTCCGAATGATGTATTAAAAAAATTTTAATCATAATTAGAAATTGAAATATTGAAATTTTAAAATATTACATCGCCATCTGGCGGTAGAAATTTCTGTAATCCACTGTTCGATTCCAAATCAAAAAAGCTTTCTAATGATGTATTACTTATGAAATTATTTTAATTAGTAGCTGAGATACAAAAGGAAACCTAATCAGGAGACCTCAAAACGTGTAAATCGGGTGAAATCTCGAATTCCATTTTCGATAATGTAAAAGTACTTTAAAATGTGTATCAACTCAACAAAGCTTTCAAATGATGTATTACTTATGAAATTTTTTTAATTAATAACCGAGATACAAAAGAAAACTGATTCAGGAGACCTCAAAACGTGTAAATCTGGTGAAAACTTTCGATAATTTAAAAGAACTTTAAAATATCTTTCGAATGATTTATTAAAAATAATTTAATCATAATTAGAAATTGAAATATTGAAATTTTAAAATATTACAGCGCCATCTGGCGGTACAAATTTCTGTATTCCACTGTTCGATTCCAAATCAAAAAAGCGTTCTAATCATGTATTATTTATGAAATTATTTTAATTAGTAGCTGAGATACAAAAGAAAACTTAATCAGGAGACCTTAAAACGTGTAAATCACGTGAAATCTCGAATTCCATTACTTACGGTAGTCGGTTAATGGAAGGAGACAGAAATTTGTGGCGTCTACTCTTGAAATTCAATTCAAATAAGTTTCAAAATGACATATTACTTTTGAAATTATGCTAATTAGAAGCTGAGATACAAAAGTTATATAAACAATATTATAAAACGATTTATGTCTGACATTTTCGTGGTTTTCTCCGAAACTTGCGTAATTCCGGGCTAAATACTTTTAAAAATCCATAGTATGAAATGTAAAAGGAGTATCAGAATTCGAAACTCTGCAAAATATAAAAGAATAAAAGCGTTCTGGTTTTTCCGTTGTTTTCTCCGAAACAACCGTTCCTTTTCTACGTTTTTGCCCCTCCCCCCCCCCTTTCCGTCCCTTCTAATAATTTTAGACTTGAAAATATCCGCAATCGATTTATCTTTCCTTAAAACCTAATAATAACAATTTCAAACGCTGTAACTCTTTTTTTATTTTTGCCCCTTCGCCCCCCCCCCTCCTCAAGCCCTTCCTAATAATTCTACACTTTCCAGTGGTGGATACAGAACTTGACTTTTGGGGGGGGGGGGGGCTAAGATTTTTAAAAGTGTTATTCTAGACCAATAAAAAATTTACAATTGCAATATTCAATTGTGAATGTTAGTTTTTTTTTTTTTTTTTTTTTTTGGGGGGGGGGGGGGGCTTCAGCCCCCTAGCACCCCCCTTAAATCCGCCACTGACACTTTCAAAAATATTCAGAATCGAATTATCGGTCGTTAAAACCAAATATTACGAAATTTCAACGGCATATCTCAATTTAAAATAGTGCAAAATATAATACAAAATTTAATCTAATTTTTTTGTTTTTCCACATATTTTCATGAAAATTGAACAGTAGCTTTATGATATGCTGTCTAGGCCGAATATTAATTCAAATGTAACGTGAATTAAAATTTGAAAAAATTTGAAAATTGCAATTTTTCTCCCCACTGTAAAACACGTGACATCTTGATCGGTTACAATCATTTCCTTTTTCATAGCAGACGATCGTCTGGCATTTGAAATGATGTTGCGACAAAAAATTCATACTTTAGTTAATTTTTAAAAATCTAATTGTTGTACCGATAAGCCACTTGCACAGTTAGATTCAGAAAAAATGTCCCTTTCATTTGGTATCGAAATCGTAACGATCGGACAAATATTTCTAATTTATTTTCCACTTTTTCTGCTTTTAACTCCGTTAAAATATCTTTTTTTATGCAATGGCGGTGAATTCTCAGTCATTGAGATCGCTTTTAGATTAGACATGAGTGGACATTTTAATTAATATCTCCACAACTAATTAAAATTTTTAAATTCTGTTTTCAGGAGCTCCTCGGGAAGGCTCCTGAGCATCCGTATGTCAATTTTTGTACTTCTGCGTTTAGTAGGGGCTGAACGTATAAAAGAACCGACAGACAAACCTTTCCTTTTATTATTATAGATTCTCTTTTCAGGAGCCCCTCGGGAAGGCTCCTGAGCATCCGTATGTCAATTTTTGTACTTCTGCGTTCAGTAGGGACTGAACGTATAAAAGAACAGACAGACAGACAGAAAGACAGACGGACAGACAAACCTTTTCTTTTATTATTATAGATTAGAAGAACGTATTTTACGAAATTACATTGTAAATTACTAAATTGTGAATTGCGAGATGGTACAGGTAACAGTTTAATATATGATACAATAGAAAATTTCATTGGGTTTTTAATATATAATTTACCAAAATTTTTAGTGTAAAAACTATAGCTGTTGTTTTTTAAAAAGCATAATTACATACTAATGGTTCATACTGAGTGGTATTGATCAGCTATTTAGTCGATAACAATCGATTTGTATTTCATTTAGCTATATCTTTTAATCGACTACTGTTTTACTTTTTTATTAAGATTTTAATTATGATTTATTATGTAAATCTATAAACTTTTTCTCGTAAAGCTTAACCATTGTATAAACGATTGTGTAGTATAAAAATTCGAACTTTAATTGTAAAAATAAATAAAATAAAAATACGATAGAATGAACAATTTAGTTTTCTAATTTGTTGGTTTTCTATGTCATTGTTCAATGCAATTCTTCTGTTTCCATATGATGATTAATGTTATCAAATTTAAAATACATGTACCATTCTCCAGCGTTTACTATCCCTACTAAAAATGATCCGTAGAGATCAATAAAAAAAATTTGTACGTGGAAATGGCCAACGGATATCAATTGACATCCATAGAAATTAATATCCATAGAGATCAATAAAAAAAAATTTGTACGTGGAATTGGCCAACGGATATCAATTGACATCCATAGAAATTAATATCCGTAGAGATCAATAAAAAAAAATTTATACGTGGAATTGGCCAACGGATATCAATTGACATCCATAGAAATCAATATCCGTAGAGATCAATAAAAATAAATTTGTACGTGGAAATGGCCAACGGATATCAGTTGACATCCATAGAGATCAATATCCATAGAAATCAATAAAAAAAAAATTTACGTGGAAATGGGCAACGGATATCAATTGATATCCACAAAGATCAATATCCGTAGAGATCTATTGCTATCAGTAGTTCACATCAATAGATAAAACAAAAAATCTATAGATTATTAAATGAAGATCCACAGCATATTGCTCAATTAATCTTTACAGACATCCATCAACCTACTAATATAAGCACACGTATAGGTCAATACATAACAAATTTGAGATAATAAATTTAAAATATAGAGAAACAAACTTTAATTTATAAGAAGTACACACTCATGTTTGTGAAAATTGCAACACCATAAAAGAATTGTCAGAAATTAATGAAATTTATTCCACATATTACTGATAGTAGTACAAATAAACAATCACATGTACAAAACAAAAAAAAGGCTGAAATCAGTACTGTGTGTGTCCACTACACGCCGAGCAATGAGAGCCTGTACACGTCGTGGCATTGAATCATACAGGTTATGAACGAAATCCTGGAGAATAGCATTCCAGATGACTTTGACTGGATGCTAAACTTCAATCTTACTGTGTGCCCCCCACCAGTTGTTTGAGCAAGTCACCGACCAATGAAATCAGAGACATGCTCGATGAGTGACATATCCAGGGAATAAGCAGGCTATGGAAGAAGCTAACCCTGTTGTGCACTGAAGAAGGCTTGTGCAGTATGAGAAACATGCGCACGGGTATTATCCTGCTGAAATACAGCATCAGAAATGCGTCGAAGAAGGGGAAGGACCTCTGGCTTTGAAACTTCCCTTACGTGTAGCAATCACTGTTGAGTTGCATACAATGTGCACTAGATGGGATCGACAATTATATCCAATAGCTCACCACACCATGATGCTAGGCATTTGTGCAGCATGATGCTGGAACTAGATAACACACTGTGGGAACAGATGTTTCCCTCAGTAATGTTTGATGCACACTCTTCCATCATTGTACTCCAGATTGTAGCGAGATTCATCGGAGAAAACAATTTGTTGCCACTAGGCACACCACGTGCTGTGTTACTGAGCCCTTTGAAGTTGGAGGCGTCCGTGATTCAGTAAGAGCAGAATCCTGTGTAGAGGAACCCTTGCATGGAATTGATGCTGCAGCAAATGGTGATGATCCATGGAGCTACACAACAAAACACCTGTAACCGTACTCGAACATTGTAGTAACACACAAGAGGAAGCTGTATGGTCCATCACAGCCATGTGGATGGGGTGTCTGTCGTCTCGTCGTTCTATTACGTGCCCTACTGCCAGGTTTTAGGCTTGTTTGATTCTCCTCTGTCCATTTCTTCCAAACACGCATCACTGTTGTGGCATTACACTGCATGCGGGCTGCAATTTCTCAATACGAAAATCCTCTCTCTCGCATACCAACAATGTGGCCTCGCACGAACTCCATTAATTGTTCGTATAGCATCTTCCTCTTTGATGTGGCATACTGACCATTAATGAAACGTTTACCGCCGACATAGGACGATAAACAGATTTCAATGCACCTTTACAGTCCTTTATGTACCTGGAACATGCGACTGACAAGGATTCAGATCTCGTTCCATGCATGCCCAATCGTTTTGTAATTCTAATCATTTGCATGACTCACCTTACTTTACATTTCCTGTAAGTTTGGTTCAATTTGCATAATCCCTTTATGGTGTTGCAATTTTCACAAACATGAGTGTAATTTTAATTCGCAATATTTTAAATAATAGCAGTTTACATATTCCAAGTGAAATAATGATTTTTTTTTTTTTTTTTTCAAAAAAGTATATATATATAGCTAACTCAAAATACTCAAACTAATCAATCAATTAACTTTTTAAATCTTAAAATAATCATTGATGGTAATAAAATTTACACAGATATCTATGACAAATGGCAAGATTTTAGTTTTAAAGTAAACTTATTTACACATTTTAATTCCTGTTTGCATCTTTCAGTATTTAGAAACATCATCATCAACCATTTATTTCAAATTAATAATTTATGCTCTGCGAAGTTTAAAAACAAGAATATTAATAAACTGATCACAGCCACTGCTAAAATGGGTTTTCCTAAAAACTTTGTATTTTCTATCCTTAACCATTTTTTTTTTTATGTAAACATAAAAAATAAAAAAATAAATAAAAATAAAAAAACTGTGTACACTTTTGTGTATATTAACAAAAAAATTATAAAATAATAATAAAAAAGGTAGTGGTTGGGTGGGCAGTTGTTTGATTACGGAGGTGGGGTGGTGTTGTCAGGCTGGATGGTTGGGTGGGATTATTAAATTAAAAAAAATAAAATAAAGCAGAAGGCTTGTTGCATTTACTTTGTATTACTATGCAAACTTTCTTTTTTCATTAAAATTTCAGTTTCTTCTTTATTGAGTTGGCAACTATTCTTAAAATTCTAATCATGCTATTAAACACATTGTAATCAATCATTGTTGCTTCGAGGTCTCATTGTTATTCATCTGCTTTGAAATTCTGCTTTTTTAAATCCATATGACTCCTATTCTGGTCTTGGCTGGCTGGGGAAGTGTTGCCGGCCTGAAACTAGTTTAACCCCATAGTCAAGTCACAAGTCTTGCCGCCTGCTTCCTTCCTTCCTATCTTAAGTTTCTTAAATTATTTTTTCATAAATTTTGATATAGTTTATGGTTTTAAGTTAAGATTTGTTGTGTTACTTTATTGATTCGTTTGTTTTCAGGCTGTTAACAAATCTGGTTTCTTTAAATTTATGTATTTAATCCCCTGAATTTTTTTTTTCATTTTTCTGAACTTCTCAAAGAAATTTTTAATCTTATTGGTCATTGGTGTTTCAGTGATCTTGTATCTGTTGCTTGGCTTTTACTATGCTTAATAGATCATCATTATTTTATATATATATATATATTTGGACAATGCAGGTCTTTTCTGCTACAAACTTGACTTTACTAAGCGCTTTTTTGTTTCTTCAAATGGGTCTTCTTGTTTTTCTTTCTAAATAATCCTTTCATGAAATAATTCTATAAATAGAAAGAAAAAGTAAAATTAGATATTTAACATAGAAAATGCTACAATAGAAAATAAAATAACTGAAAAATAGAATATAATGGAGTATCACAGTGTAAATTGGGTAAAGAGTCAATTACGACCAAAATAACCCTTTGTATGTCAATTTTTTTTTTAAATAGATATTTAAAAAAATAATCACACTTTTTTCCTATGGGAACAAAAAACTAAGATTTTTTGGATAATAGTAGTGCTGACTCTAGGCTAATTTGACATCCTGCAGTCCTTTTTCAACCCATTTTATCATCCAGCTGTCATTCTAAATGTTCAGAAGCCTTTAGGTACTTTTCTTCTTGACTTTTCAACCTTCTAGCAATAATTCTTCAGCATTCCTGAAAGAACAAATGCATATAGAGTATATATATATGTATACAGTCATTCCCATTTAATTGGGTAATTTATAATCGAATACTCCGCTTATTCAAATAAAATTTGTTAGAACCAAAATCAATCTCATAAGATCAATGTTAAATTTCCCCATTAAAACAAATATTTGTCACATACTGTCCCCAGTTATTCAAATAAAATTTTAAGTCTTTCTTATTAAAAATGATTCTCAATCAAAAAATACCAGATTTCCTTTTCTAAAAGTAATTAAAAATTGTTCATTGTTGCTGCAAAAAGCAAAATTTGAAAACATCGAATGTGAAATACGGCATGATGAAAAAGTAATTAATGATTTTGAGAACAGTGAAATTCATTCAGATGGAGCTTGTGCAATTTAAAGAATTAGATGGAGATGAAATGACAGAAGATGGCAAAGAAACTTTCACATCTTCCTCGCAAGACAAAGATGAAAATGTAAGTAATGATGAGCTAATCTATCCAGTCCCACCTCTGAAACAAATGAGTCTTATGCTATAATTCACCGACATTTTAAGGCTTGTTTAGGTGACTATAATCTACTTTATAAATTAAAAAAAGAATTGTAGAAATGTTCAGCATCCGTGAAAACATAATTAATTATCAGAGCTTTCTCCAGAGAGGAAATAACTATTATACGAGTGAGTGATAGTGAATATTCTACTTCTTTATAAGCTCTGGAATCTAATTAGGTAAGATTTACTTTATACTTTTATCTATTTTCTTTAAAATGGAGCAAAAAAAAAGCTTTTAAATATATAAATCTTTGAATATGAGATTACATAAGTTTTCACTTCCGGGCAACATTGTACGGCGAAATCCGAAAACTAATTTCTCAAAAATTTCCCTCAAAAGTCCCTTATTCTACATACTTATACTTCAATGCACAAAAGGAACATTATATTCACCTAAAGTAACACACATTTAAAAATTCTTACTGTATATTTACAATAAAACTTACCAATAATTGCTAATTTTTGCGAAGCGCTAATAGAAATTTGTTCAACATTCAAAATTGTGCAAAACATAAAAATCGTAAAATATGTGTTCACTTTTTTTTCACAAAAAACTGAAAATTCAGCAATAAAACTGAATTTCAATTGTTTATAAAATTTGTACACGTTATTTATTTCAAAAGTGAATAAAAAAATCCATTTTTAACTAAAAGATTTCTTACTAATGGCTTAAATTAATTTCTGGGAGGGTGCGAATATAGGCAATGAAAATAAAGTGTTATTTTTTTTAATTCCCATAAAAATACCTGTATCATTCTATATTTCATCTGAACAAGGCAAAATAATAATGAATTACACTTCAAATATGCCTATATGAACATTTTTACCATATGTTATCAAATAATTTGCTCGACATTGCAAATTTTTACAAACATAAAATTTTGAAAGTGTTTGTTTACATTTTTTAAAAATATACTGAAAATCCATGAATAAAACTAAATTTTAGATCTTGAAAATACAGTTATGTACTATTTATTTCAAAATTAAGCATTTGAATTCATCTTTATCAAAAATATTTCTTACTAATGGTTAAAAATCAATATTTGCAAAACTACCGAATGTTGGCGATGAAAACCAAGCGTTATATTTCAGAAATTTCCAAAGAAATACCCATATTATTGCATATTTCATCTTAATAAGGTAAAACAATCATGATTCATACTTCAATTAAACCTAATTATGAATATTGTTAATATATTTTTGCAAGAAATCTGCTCAACATTCAAAATTATGCAAAACATAAATATCGTAAAATATCTGTTTACTTTTTTTCACAAAAAACTGAAAATTCATCAATAATACTGAATTTCAATAGTTTATACAACTTTTATATGTTAATTATTTCAAAAATAAGTAACAAAATCTATTTTTAACAAAAATAATTCTCTCTAATGGCTCAAATTCATTTTTGCAAGCTACCGAATACAGTCGAACCTCGTTAACGTGAACACGCTTAATGTGAATTACTTTTAACGTGAACTGTTTCCACAATCCCTGTCAACAGGAAGATTAGTTTTCGAATTGCTTATAGTATTAACCACTGACAACATGAACAGATCTGTTACCACCGTTGAGATTCACGTTAACAAAGTTCGAAAATATTGGCGATGAAATCGAAGTGTCATTTTTAAAAATTTCCATGAAAATAACTTTATTGTTGCATATGTAATCTTAATGAGGCAAAACAATCATGATTCATACTTCAATTAAACCTAATTATGAATATTTTTAATATATTTTTGAAAGAAATCTGCTTAACATTCAAGATTATGCAAAACAAATATCGTAAAATATCTGTTTACTTTTTTTCACAAAAAACTGAAAATTCATCAATAATACTGAATTTCAATAGTTTATACAACTTTTATATGTTAATTATTTCAAAAATAAGTAACAAAATCTATTTTTAACAAAAATAATTCTCTCTAATGGCTCAAATTCATTTTTGCAAGCTACCGAATACAGTCGAACCTCGTTAACGTGAACACGCTTAATGTGAATCACTTTTAACGTGCACTGTTTCCACAATCCCTGTCAACAGGAAGATTAGTTTTCGAATTGCTTATAGTATTAACCACTGACAACATGAACAGATCTGTTACCACCGTTGAGATTCACGTTAACAAAGTTCGAAAATATTGGCGATGAAATCGAAGTGTCATTTTTTAAAATTTCCATGAAAATAACTTTATTGTTGCATATGTAATCTTAATGAGGCAAAACAATCATGATTCATACTTCAATTAAACCTAATTATGAATATTTTTAATATATTTTTGAAAGAAATCTGCTGAACATTCAAAACATAAATATCGTAAAATATCTGTTTACTTTTTTTCACAAAAAACTGAAAATTCATCAATAATACTGAATTTCAATAGTTTATACAACTTTTATATGTTAATTATTTCAAAAATAAGTAACAAAATCTATTTTTAACAAAAATAATTCTCTCTAATGGCTCAAATTCATTTTTGCAAGCTACCGAATACAGTCGAACCTCGTTAACGTGAACACGCTTAATGTGAATTACTTTTAGCGTGAACTGTTTCCACAATCCCTGTCCACAGGAAGATTAGTTTTCGAATTGCTTATAGTATTAACCACTGACAACATGAACAGATCTGTTACCACCGTTGAGATTCACGTTAACAAAGTTCGAAAATATTGGCGATGAAATCGAAGTGTCATTTTTTAAAATTTCCATGAAAATAATTTTATTGTTGCATATGTAATCTTAATGAGGCAAAACAATCATGATCCATACTTCAATTAAACCTAATTATGAATATTTTTTCAAGAAATCTGCTTAACATTCAAAATTATGCAAAACAAATATCGTAAAATATCTGTTTACTTTTTTTCACAAAAAACTGAAAATTCATCAATAATACTGAATTTCAATAGTTTATACAACTTTTATATGTTAATTATTTCAAAAATAAGTAACAAAATCTATTTTTAACAAAAATAATTCTCTCTAATGGCTCAAATTCATTTTTGCAAGCTACCGAATACAGTCGAACCTCGTTAACGTGAACACGCTTAATGTGAATTACTTTTAACGTGAACTGTTTCCACAATCCCTGTCAACAGGAAGATTAGTTTTCGAATTGCTTATAGTATTAACCACTGACAACATGAACAGATCTGTTACCACCGTTGAGATTCACGTTAACAAAGTTCGAAAATATTGGCGATGAAATCGAAGTGTCATTTTTTAAAATTTCCATGAAAATAACTTTATTGTTGCATATGTAATCTTAATGAGGCAAAACAATCATGATTCATACTTCAATTAAACCTAATTATGAATTTTTAATATATTTTTGAAAGAAATCTGCTTAACATTCAAGATTATGCAAAACAAATATCGTAAAATATCTGTTTACTTTTTTTCACAAAAAACTGAAAATTCATCAATAATACTGAATTTCAATAGTTTATACAACTTTTATATGTTAATTATTTCAAAAATAAGTAACAAAATCTATTTTTAACAAAAATAATTCTCTCTAATGGCTCAAATTCATTTTTGCAAGCTACCGAATACAGTCGAACCTCGTTAACGTGAACACGCTTAATGTGAATTACTTTTAACGTGAACTGTTTCCACAATCCCTGTCAACAGGAAGATTAGTTTTCGAATTGCTTATAGTATTAACCACTGACAACATGAACAGATCTGTCACCACCGTTGAGATTCACGTTAACAAAGTTCGAAAATATTGGCGATGAAATCGAAGTGTCATTTTTTAAAATTTCCATGAAAATAACTTTATTGTTGCATATGTAATCTTAATGAGGCAAAACAATCATGATTCATACTTCAATTAAACCTAATTATGAATATTTTTAATATATTTTTGAAAGAAATCTGCTGAACATTCAAAATTATGCAAAACATAAATATCGTAAAATATCTGTTTACTTTTTTTCACAAAAAACTGAAAATTCATCAATAATACTGAATTTCAATAGTTTATACAACTTTTATATGTTAATTATTTCAAAAATAAGTAACAAAATCTATTTTTAACAAAAATAATTCTCTCTAATGGCTCAAATTCATTTTTGCAAGCTACCGAATACAGTCGAACCTCGTTAACGTGAACACGCTTAATGTGAATTACTTTTAACGTGAACTGTTTCCACAATCCCTGTCAACAGGAAGATTAGTTTTCGAATTGCTTATAGTATTAACCACTGACAACATGAACAGATCTGTTACCACCGTTGAGATTCACGTTAACAAAGTTCGAAAATATTGGCGATGAAATCGAAGTGTCATTTTTTAAAATTTCCATGAAAATAACTTTATTGTTGCATATGTAATCTTAATGAAGCAAAACAATCATGATTCATACTTCAATTAAACCTAATTATGAATATTTTTAATATATTTTTGAAAGAAATCTGCTCAACATTCAAAACATAAATATCGTAAAATATCTGTTTACTTTTTTTCACAAAAAACTGAAAATTCATCAATAATACTGAATTTCAATAGTTTATACAACTTTTATATGTTAATTATTTCAAAAATAAGTAACAAAATCTATTTTTAACAAAAATAATTCTCTCTAATGGCTCAAATTCATTTTTGCAAGCTACCGAATACAGTCGAACCTCGTTAACGTGAACACGCTTAATGTGAATTACTTTTAGCGTGAACTGTTTCCACAATCCCTGTCCACAGGAAGATTAGTTTTCGAATTGCTTATAGTATTAACCACTGACAACATGAACAGATCTGTTACCACCGTTGAGATTCACGTTAACAAAGTTCGAAAATATTGGCGATGAAATCGAAGTGTCATTTTTTAAAATTTCCATGAAAATAATTTTATTGTTGCATATGTAATCTTAATGAGGCAAAACAATCATGATCCATACTTCAATTAAACCTAATTATGAATATTTTTTCAAGAAATCTGCTTAACATTCAAAATTATGCAAAACAAATATCGTAAAATATCTGTTTACTTTTTTTCACAAAAAACTGAAAATTCATCAATAATACTGAATTTCAATAGTTTATACAACTTTTATATGTTAATTATTTCAAAAATAAGTAACAAAATCTATTTTTAACAAAAATAATTCTCTCTAATGGCTCAAATTCATTTTTGCAAGCTACCGAATACAGTCGAACCTCGTTAACGTGAACACGCTTAATGTGAATTACTTTTAACGTGAACTGTTTCCACAATCCCTGTCAACAGGAAGATTAGTTTTCGAATTGCTTATAGTATTAACCACTGACAACATGAACAGATCTGTTACCACCGTTGAGATTCACGTTAACAAAGTTCGAAAATATTGGCGATGAAATCGAAGTGTCATTTTTTAAAATTTCCATGAAAATAACTTTATTGTTGCATATGTAATCTTAATGAGGCAAAACAATCATGATTCATACTTCAATTAAACCTAATTATGAATTTTTAATATATTTTTGAAAGAAATCTGCTTAACATTCAAGATTATGCAAAACAAATATCGTAAAATATCTGTTTACTTTTTTTCACAAAAAACTGAAAATTCATCAATAATACTGAATTTCAATAGTTTATACAACTTTTATATGTTAATTATTTCAAAAATAAGTAACAAAATCTATTTTTAACAAAAATAATTCTCTCTAATGGCTCAAATTCATTTTTGCAAGCTACCGAATACAGTCGAACCTCGTTAACGTGAACACGCTTAATGTGAATTACTTTTAACGTGAACTGTTTCCACAATCCCTGTCAACAGGAAGATTAGTTTTCGAATTGCTTATAGTATTAACCACTGACAACATGAACAGATCTGTTACCACCGTTGAGATTCACGTTAACAAAGTTCGAAAATATTGGCGATGAAATCGAAGTGTCATTTTTTAAAATTTCCATGAAAATAACTTTATTGTTGCATATGTAATCTTAATGAGGCAAAACAATCATGATTCATACTTCAATTAAACCTAATTATGAATATTTTTAATATATTTTTGAAAGAAATCTGCTGAACATTCAAAATTATGCAAAACATAAATATCGTAAAATATCTGTTTACTTTTTTTCACAAAAAACTGAAAATTCATCAATAATACTGAATTTCAATAGTTTATACAACTTTTATATGTTAATTATTTCAAAAATAAGTAACAAAATCTATTTTTAACAAAAATAATTCTCTCTAATGGCTCAAATTCATTTTTGCAAGCTACCGAATACAGTCGAACCTCGTTAACGTGAACACGCTTAATGTGAATTACTTTTAACGTGAACTGTTTCCACAATCCCTGTCAACAGGAAGATTAGTTTTCGAATTGCTTATAGTATTAACCACTGACAACATGAACAGATCTGTTACCACCGTTGAGATTCACGTTAACAAAGTTCGAAAATATTGGCGATGAAATCGAAGTGTCATTTTTTAAAATTTCCATGAAAATAACTTTATTGTTGCATATGTAATCTTAATGAGGCAAAACAATCATGATTCATACTTCAATTAAACCTAATTATGAATATTTTTAATATATTTTTGAAAGAAATCTGCTGAACATTCAAAATTATGCAAAACATAAATATCGTAAAATATCTGTTTACTTTTTTTCACAAAAAACTGAAAATTCATCAATAATACTGAATTTCAATAGTTTATACAACTTTTATATGTTAATTATTTCAAAAATAAGTAACAAAATCTATTTTTAACAAAAATAATTCTCTCTAATGGCTCAAATTCATTTTTGCAAGCTACCGAATACAGTCGAACCTCGTTAACGTGAACACGCTTAATGTGAATTACTTTTAACGTGCACTGTTTCCACAATCCCTGTCAACAGGAAGATTAGTTTTCGAATTGCTTATAGTATTAACCACTGACAACATGAACAGATCTGTTACCACCGTTGAGATTCACGTTAACAAAGTTCGAAAATATTGGCGATGAAATCGAAGTGTCACTTTTTAAAATTTCCATGAAAATAACTTTATTGTTGCATATGTAATCTTAATGAGGCAAAACAATCATGATTCATACTTCAATTAAACCTAATTATGAATATTTTTAATATATTTTTTCAAGAAATCTGCTTAACATTCACAATTATGCAAAACAAATATCGTAAAATATCTGTTTACTTTTTTTCACAAAAAACTGAAAATTCATCAATAATACTGAATTTCAATAGTTTATACAACTTTTATAGGTTAATTATTTCAAAAATAAGTAACAAAATCTATTTTTAACAAAAATAATTCTCTCTAATGGCTCAAATTCATTTTTGCAAGCTACCGAATACAGTCGAACCTCGTTAACGTGAACACGCTTAATGTGAATTACTTTTAACGTGAACTGTTTCCACAATCCCTGTCAACAGGAAGATTAGTTTTCGAATTGCTTATAGTATTAACCACTGACAACATGAACAGATCTGTTACCACCGTTGAGATTCACGTTAACAAAGTTCGAAAATATTGGCGATGAAATCGAAGTGTCATTTTTAAAAATTTCCATGAAAATAACTTTATTGTTGCATATGTAATCTTAATGAGGCAAAACAATCATGATTCATACTTCAATTAAACCTAATTATGAATTTTTAATATATTTTTGAAAGAAATCTGCTTAACATTCAAGATTATGCAAAACAAATATCGTAAAATATCTGTTTACTTTTTTTCACAAAAAACTGAAAATTCATCAATAATACTGAATTTCAATAGTTTATACAACTTTTATAGGTTAATTATTTCAAAAATAAGTAACAAAATCTATTTTTAACAAAAATAATTCTCTCTAATGGCTCAAATTCATTTTTGCAAGCTACCGAATACAGTCGAACCTCGTTAACGTGAACACGCTTAATGTGAATTACTTTTAACGTGAACGTTTATACAACTTTAGTTTATACAACTTTTATATGTTACTTATTTCAAAAATGAGTAACAAAATCTATTTTTTACTAAAACATTTCTTACTAATTGTTCAAATCAATTTCTGGAATGGAGCGAATATAGGCGATAAAAACGAAGTATTTTTTAATACTTCCATGAAAATCCCTTTTCTATTGCATATTTCATCTGAATATCATAGAGCATAATATCATAGATCATAATATCATAGATCATGAATATCATAGAGCATAAATTTTTCAATTTAAAAAATTCATAAATTATTTGGAATTTACCATTTACTTAAAATGGCAGAATAGGGTAAAATTGAGCATAAATGTCCATTTTGAGGATCATAAATATATCAGACAACTTCAAAAAACATTTATGATACTTGTTTGAACATAATTGACTACAAATATTCTAATAGGAAAATTTTGCAAGTTACTCATAATTTAAGATTTTATCAACATAGCAAAATGGGGGGGATATCCCATATAAGTATGCATTTTGAGGATTGTTGAATTGGAAATTGTAGCATGAAAACAAAACTACAAAATTGATCTTAATAAAATAAATTAATAGATTAGAATAAGATAAATGTATCAAAGTGTACGGTGGATAGCCTATTAGGTGGGGATTTCATTCTGTCTCTGTGTCAAGTGTTTGGTCAGATTCATTTCTCTTAACATAATAATCATGTTAAGAGAATGTCCTGTACTAGAAATTTATGAGAACATATATATGATGGGGAACTGAGCAGAGTTCACTTATGCTAACTAGTTTTAATTATAAAAATAAGTTGCACTGCTTTATCCCTTTTTTTTTTTTTTTTTTTTTAAGTATTTTAATAGTTGAAACGGTTATAGAAGAAAATTTTATTTTATTAGATTTATAATTATGTTGGTACTAAAATTAAAATTAAATTATAATAAAGTTTTAAAACTAAGCAATTTAATTAGTTAAATATTGATTCTGGACAACATTTATGTCCACTGTTAAACAAAAATATCATTCGGTTTTACAGGAAAAGGAAAATTGAACCAATTATAGAAGATAAACTTGCTTTTATTATATTTATAACTGTAGTTACTTTTTATGTTTAATACTATTTTATAGAAAATAAAAGAGTTTTCTTTAAAGGTAAGGTGTTTTTCTATACTTTATAATGGGATTTGTAAATTATAAATAATTTTTAACAAAAACCCGCTTATTTGCAAAAACCCAGTGGGTTTTTGTTGGTGGGCCCGCCCAGAAAAACCCGCCCGCGTTTTTCTGGGCTGGGTCCACTTTGCCAACCCTGCTATCAGCTATGTAAAGATATCGTGATTTACGAAAATCAGCTTTTAAAGTATTGCAACCTTTATCAATTAGGCTAAACTAGCAAAGCCCCAGTTCGGGAACGAACCAAATTCCGAATGTGGGAAAAATTTCAAAATCAAACTTGAAATGCACATAACTCATCCTGATGCAGCCTACGTGCTTATAGATCAAAGTTTCTTAATGAAACCATTTTTTAATTCATGAAATCAATGAAGGTCAACGAAGGTTTCTCTCGCTTTGCTAGTCACTACATTTAAAGGAAACTCTTTTCTATACCGCTTTACAAACAAAAATAAATTTTAAAGAAATCATGAAATTGTTTTAAAGCCCGTTTTGGTTCCCTGCTGCCTTCGGCAGCGGTCCACTCCTTTGCAGACTCTCGGGTGTCTGTCCATATTGCCTGTGACAATAGCTTACCAGTGGGCTTCCATTTGGGTGCTTATCAGATGAAAGTTTCAAATCAGACAGCATCGAAAATTTTTTTATCAAAACAAATACATACATATATATATATATATATATTAATTTTGCAAAAAATACCACCTTTCTTAACAGTAACTTTTTTTTCTTTAATTAAAATATTCAAAACTATTATATACTACAATATTCAAAACTTATCAATATGCATTAGTCGATTTAATGTGGTAAGTCAAAACAAAAATTTAACAAACCCTATGTTTTAGGAAGGGCATCAGCCAAGATGTACTATGCCTAATGGTCCAGACCTTTTTTTTTAATCGGGCCCTTAACACAGAGCTTTTGTTCATTCACTAGTATATTGTGTATTTAAAAATAAGACTGCCATTCAGAATCGAAAAAGAAGAATTTATTATGTTCCAATAGAATTTCAATAATTTTGACTTTCTCGTGTGCTGTGCTTGTTGTGGCCTAAATCAAATTAATAAGTTTTTGTTAACTGTTTTATTTATGTAACTCTATTTCATGTACAATCTCATCACTACTAATAGAGTGAAGTTACTTTATGTTTTAGGCTGAAAAATTCATTTTACATATCTATACTAATATTTATAAATGCGAAAGATTGGATATGTATGTTTGTTACTCAATCATGTCACAACGGCTAAATGAATCTGTATAAAATCTGGTACAGAGATTGATAATAGTCTGGAATAGGACATAGGCTACTATTTATGCCGGAAATTTGATTAGATCTTTTAAAATTAATTAAAATATGAAAATAATAAACTGGTAATTGCCTTAATATAAGCCGTTTAAATTTTTAATTGTTGCCAAAAAAGTTTATGAGGCATTTTTATTTAATTATTTTTCCAACATAAAATGAAATATGCTTTCACACGAAAAAAAAAAAAACTAAATGTTAAATTGAAAATGAGAAAATGACATCTTTATAACTTTAAAATAAAATAGTAATAATACAAATCTAACATGTTTCTTCTGAATTTTATTTCACAGCACTTTTTTATATACCTCAACTTTAATTTTTTTTTAGCACAGATGAATCACGCTTGGCGTTGGCATAAAAGCTAATTCAGCATTATATTAAAGGTATTTATTGATAATTCTGGACAATTTTTTTAATTTTGATGCTGAAGTAGATCGGCCATATTTCGCCAAGGACAACCACTTAAAGCCAAGTAGCGCATAAAAATATAACTAGATTATAAAATATTAAAAAAGAAAGAAAGAAAAGATAGAAAGAAATAGGAAAAATAATCGCATAAATTATAATTTGGTCTAAAACGGCGACAAAATTTCAAAAGTCGCCAAGGGGAGCTATATTAAGGCTGTACCATGATCAGGTTTACATATTAATTAATTTATTTATTTTTCTATATACCAACTACTATTAACTAAGCATGAAGTATATATAACCAAAAAATAAAATAATAATAATAATTATCTCATGCCATAGACGTAGCCGATCATACCATATTGTAATATTATATTTGGCTTGAAATTGCTGTCATTTTATGATTGATCGATTAATTCAAATAAATATAGGAAATAACTTGAAAGCAAATATTATATACATCACGTATAATGTTGTTCATATGTAACTGGGATTCAAATATAAAAGGGCTACTTCAAATTTATCGAAACTGTCATATATGATAAGCACCCAAATGAAAGCTCACGGGTAAGCCATTGTCGCAGGCAATAGAGACTGCGAGGACAAACAAATCGCTGCCGAAGGTGCTGGGAACCCAAAGTGAGCTTTTGAGCGATTTCAGTATTTTTTTCTTTTTTCATAAAGCTATATAGGAAAGAGTTTTTTTTTAAATATAGTGACCAGCGAAAACGGGCAAAGCCTGCTAATTTGTTATTTATTTTTTAAACATTTCCACAAAAACACTTATGAAGCATCTTCTCAAACTGATTGGGTGACACCCGGAGCAGATCATCCCTGCCGCCCCCACCTAGCTACGCCACTGACACCACGTTTTTATTCTTACATTATTTTAGAACTTAATTCTAAAAATGAAAACTGTGGGCCCTGACAAATTATAATCCTATGCAATGACACAATCTATGTTTGGAATGTTTATCGCTTCTTGTCAAATGAGATTAAAATTACCCTACTACAAGGAACTCAGTGACAGAAAATTTTGTAGATGTCTGCAACAGGTTTTTAAAACTTCATAATCTGTCTGTGATATTTGCATGTAGTCAGGGGTGAAAATGGCTTACACTCAAAAAGCCTGAAAGATGATAGCAGCAATCTGGGGGGGGGAGGGGGGGCGTTAACAACAGTGGTGATCTCGTGCAACAATACAATACATAATACAATTTTACTACAGAACAATTTAGTATACACAACTGTCAAATAATAAGATTAACCCATTCAATTAAATATTTTATAGCAATGTTTGACACAACACAATAAAAATAATTATAAATAATAAAAGTATTAGTTTTAGTTTTGATACAGAAATTTTTATAAGTGAATTTTGAAGTGGAGGAGAAGTTTTGGAGCAGTTTTTAATGAAATTAGCACTTTTCTACATTCCCGTAGAATCTCAGTAACAGGTAACAGGATACAGGTAACAAGTATAACGCTGCCTATAAAGGGAGATCTAGGCTCCTAGGTAAAGGTAGAAATTAAGAAATTTGGTTGGTGGCCAGTGGCCACTAGCCTTCATTTTTTTAGTGGCCACTAGCCACTTGCTGATAAAAGTTAAAGTAAAATAAAATTTTCTTTTCTTTAATTTTTTCGATGTTCAGTCTCGACAAATCATTAAGAAAATAATTAAGGTAGTCAACTTTTTGAAACTCATCCACAATAATACATTTCTGATAAATTTTAATAAATGAAATAGGAATAGATTTACATAATTTATACTATGAATGTAAGAAAATACTATTCAATACAAAATTCATATATTTAAAATGCTCTTTTGGTTATTTTATTTTATAACAGAAAAATTCTGATTTTTTTGCCCCTTCACTATCCTGAATGGTGTCGATTTTCTACTTTAAAAAAAAAAAAAAAAAAAAAAAAAAAACATCTTTGATTCATGAAAATATATTAGTATATGTAAATAAAAAAAAATATTTTTTTAATAATACTTTTTTATTTTGCAAGTTTCTTTTTCCTTTTTTTTTCTTGTTACAAATGAATTATAAATTAATTTTTCTTTAATAATAATGAATTTTTAATAATTTGCAATTATAATCCCCCTCTCTAGCTGAATTTAGAGAGTGTGGCTGTAGTCGAGATTTCACAATGTAATTGTAGCTGTCACTTTTTAAAAAGTTAATTTTGACATATTTTAAAATTAGCAGCACTAATTCATCTTAAGGATAAACGAGATCTTAAGCTCAATCATTAAATGATAATTCAATAGAAAAAAAAAAAAAAAAATCAATTTTAAGATATTATCAAATTTGTAATTTAATGGTCTGTAGTATGTAGTACATCATAGTAACTCAGATTAGGCATAACAAATTACATATAATTGAAAAATAAAATAGTAAAAGAACAGAAAATATTTTACAATACATAAAATTGTATAATCAAAGTGCACAAAAAATTAAAAAAAATTATTAACCTGTAAAACTAATAAAATATGAAATTAATTAATAATTAATGCAAAAAGTAGGACTTGCGCATGAAAAAGAAAATTGCATAATTTATTCTTTCTTAATATTAATTATATCTATTTTATTCTATTTCTTTATATTATTAAGATTCAATTATTAAATCCATGTTTTTAAATACAGTTGTTTTTAACTGTGGCAATCTTCTTATCCTAAAATGCGAATTCAACAAAAACAAGCCAGGTGCACATTTTTGTTGAATAAAAGGGTTGAAATTTTCTTTCCCTTTTGTAAAAAAAAAAAAAAAAAAAAAAAAAAAAGAGGCTTTAAATGTGCGTTCTAATTTTCTTTTGAAGGACTTTTTTACTTTTTTTGGATGAATGTGAATTAATTTTGGACATTCAGAGACGGGGCTATTGAAGTGAAAATGCGTCGAATGACGTTTTTAATTTTTCTGTGAACGTAATACAATCGGAGTTTCAGCCGATTGATTATCTCACGAGCTTCCTTTTCGTCTCTTTCTCCCGAAAGTCGAAACTCTCATTTTGACATTTTTTTTAAATCAAAATCTAATACTTTTATAGAAAAATGGAAAAAAGTCGTACATTTTTTTAGTATGTGAATAAGACTACCTGCCAATTTCCAGTGTTTACTGTTAAAATTGACTTCTGAAAATGTCTGTAAGTGGCGATGTTAGATTTGAGAAAGCCTGAATTCGAGGCGCACGGCGCGTTTACTGCGAAAACGCCGCCGCAAGATCCAAGTTTGCATTGGAATGGGGTATTCTATAAAGAATGGGTAGAAGAATTTTAAGTGTTTACTATTAAAATTGACTTCTGAAATATGTTTGCAAGTGGCGAGGTTAGATTTTAGAACAGCCTGAATTCTTTGCGTGGCACGTTTACCGCGGAAAAGCCGCCGCGCGATCAAAGTTTGCCTTGGAATGGGGTATATTTTATAAAGAATGGGTAGAAGAGAAGTGGCCACTGCAGTGGCGACCAAAGGCAATTTCTTTAGTCGCCACTTTTAAAAATCTAGTCGCCATGTGGCGAGTGGCGACCGCTAATTTCTAGCTTTACTCCTAGGTCGCCCTTGTTAAACACTGTTTTGTGTGTTCCTACCAAGGCACCTATAGGGGGCTCTAGAGTTCCTAACAGAGAGTATCTACACTGTTAAAAAAATGCAGAAAAAATACAGAAATTCTCTGTAATTTCAGAAAAAAAGTCGTAAAATACGTTTTGTCTACGTAATTTTTCCGTAATTTACGACCTTTTTTCTGAAATTACAGAGAATTTCTGTATTTTTTCTGCATTTTTTTAACAGTGTAACACGTCATACATCGGTAATGCATTGTCGTGGGCGAAAAATGTCCGTAAATTGCAGACAATTTTTTATGACTGCAGACAAAAACAGTCTGAAAGTTGTGGACAATTTTTGATTATTAGTACAGACAAAGAGTGTCCGAAAGTTGCAGACTAATTTTTTTATTAGTGCAGACAAAAACTGTCTGCAAGACGTTTTTCGGCGTCCACGACTATGTCGCCGTGTCACGGGGTTTCTGCCACTGGGACAAGAAAGATATTTTAAAATAACATTTGTCAAATAGTGTATTTTTAAATTGTTTTTAAATTTTTTGAATATTTTTCTCAGATAAATTAAACACAAAAAATTGAAAGAATAAGCTATAACTTGCAAAAGTAAATGCTAAGAATTGGGCGAGTATTTAAATTCAGATTACAGTCTACACCATAGATTAATTCAGATATTTTAAAATGGTACCCCTTTCGTAAATTTATAAAATAATTTGTGAAAAATCAAGTAAGTTTGTGAAAATTGATTACGCTTCCCCAAACAATTAACCAAAATTCACAAAGCAGTTTATTTAATTTTAAAATACATTTAAAGGCATCAAAACATAGCATTGGAAAGGGTTGCCAGAAGCTAAAGTTTAAAGAGGGCCACTGGATATTGTGCGCTGCCAAATTAGTCAAGAGTCAGGTCTAAGACCTTTTTTAATATATTTAATAAAATTTTGTTTTATAAAAAATAATGATCCTTTCACAAAATTTTTTACACATTTTTGAAAAGCAGTTTTAAACATTGCCTGTACTAGTTTCTACCAAATATTATTATATAGAGTAAATGATAAGCTAAACGGCTTTACAATGTTTTTTTTCCTATAAATATATATTTTTTAAACTGTTCTAATAAATTACTGTTCCTGCTATCTTGTGTTTTGAACACTTTCAAGTTTCATTGTTTTAATTTATTGTGATATGTAAGTTTCTAGAATTTGTCCGTTTAAGAAATGTGCGTTTTTGGGAGAAGACTATATTTTGAAAAATACTGTTTGGTAGAAAAATTAAAACGATAATAATAAAACAGAAAATTTATTTATTTTTTGTTAAAAACATACAGAATCAAATTTAAAACATTACTGTCATTACTACCATTATATTATAGGCCCATACAAGCACTAGAAAAATATGTTCGTAGAAATTAGTTTAATTTACAGTCGAACTCGAAACAGTGAATCGCAGTGTAGAAATATTATATGGCAAAAGTAAGTTTTAACAATAAGTGCACTCTGAATTTAAAATGAAAACATTTTAAAATGTAACAAACATTTTATTCATGAACTTACCTTGATAATTAAAATGTTACCTATTAGCAAGACCACGTTCTGCTTATCACGCGAGGCGGCATCCATCTTTAATTTTCTCCTTGATCTTGTAAACAAACAGCGTTCGTTGCCACATCTGTTTTTCAAAATACTGCAATCTGCTAAACAAAAAATAGATATATTCTTTCAAGTTGAGATTGAGTAGATTTTACTTCGTAAGTAAATTAAATAGAAGATAGCTTGATAAACCAATTAATATTTGTATGAGGATATATTAAAAAATGTTTAACCAATATTAATAAAAAATCATATTACTTTCTTCTATATGTAATATTGAGAAAGTATTGGATTCGCGAAAATTTTCGACTTCCGTTTTTTGATGGATTTACACGTTTTGGGATTTCCAGAACACGAATTAATAGTTTTTAGAAAATGTCTGTCTGTCTGTATCATTTTTTTGTGGACGCTGTATCTCACGAACCAATGAATGAAATTTAACCAAACTTGGTATTTAGTTGCACCCTGACATGAACTGGCGCTGATTAGATTTGGGGATCAATAGCTCAACAGGTGGCGCTGTGATCGCATTTTATGCAAACTTTTAACATAGCAGTATAGGACAAAATTTCGTATAAATGTGCATAATGAGAGTTATTTTAAACTTGTGATTGTAAAATTAATATGAATTATTGATAATAGTAGTAGTTAACTAGGAAAAAAATTTTGTGCAGGTGGGGGCATTGGTCCCCCCTGGGGGGGAAGTACCCCCCGGGGGAGTAAGTTTTCAAGATTGGTATCTTTCGAAAGGTCTTGTTGATAATAGTAGTAGTTAACTAAGAAAAAAAAATTGTGCATGTGGGGACATCGGTTCGCACCCCCCTGGAGGGGGGAAGTACCCCCCTGGGGGGTAGAGTTTCAAGATGGGTGTCGTTCGAAAGGTCTCGTCCATACCTTTAAAACGAATGGTTGAACCATAAATCTGTGATAATTTAAAACAAAGTTATCGATTTTTTTTTACTTTTAACAAAAAAAAAAAAAAAAACTTCGAAAAAAAAATCGTATATATACATAAATTTTTTTAAAACGAAATATAATCAAACTTGGTATTTAGTTGGTCCCCGACATAAACTGGTGCTGATTGCATTTGGGGATCAATAGCTCAACAGGTGGCGCTGTGATCGCATTTTTTCCAAATTTTTTAACATGGCAGTAGGACAAAATTTCGTATAAATTAAAAGATGAGAGTTATTACTTTCTTCTATATGTAATATAGAGAAAGTATTGGTTTCGCGAAAATTTTCGACCTCCGTTCTTTGATGGATTTACATGTTTTGGGATGTCCAGAACACGAATTAATAGTTTTTAGAAAATGTCTGTCTGTCGCTGTCTGTATCATTTTTTTGTGGACGCTGTATCTCACGAACCAATGAATGAAATTTAAGCAAACTTCGTATTTAGTTGCACCCTGACATGAACTGGTGCTGATTAGATTTGGGGATCAATAGCTCAACAGGTGGCGCTATGATCGCATTTTATGAAAATTTTTAACATGTCAGCATAGGACAAAATTTCGTATAAATGGGCATAATGAGAGTTATTTTTTTAAACTTGTGATTGTAAAATTTGTATAAATTATTGAGTAGGTAACTAGTAGGTAACTAGAAAAAAAAATTTGTGCATGTGGGCATCGGTTTCCCCCCCCCCCCCGGGGAACTAAATTTTCCAGATGGGTATCTTTCGAAATGTCTCGTTGATAATAGCAATAGTTAACTGGGAAAAAAATTTTGTGCATGTGGGGACATCGGTTCCCCCCACTGGGAGGAAGTACCTCCCTGGGGGGCAAAGTTTCAAGATGGGTGTCTTTCGAAAGGTCTCGTCAATACCTTTAAAACGAATGGTTGAACCATAAATCTGTGATAATTTAAAACAAAGTTATCGATTTTTCTTACTTTTAACAAAAAAAAACTTAGAAAAAAATCGTATATATGTATATATATATATTTAACGAAATTTAACCAAACTTGGTATTTAGTTGGTCCCCGACATAAACTGGTGCTGATTACATTTGGGGATCAAAAGCTCAACAGGTGGCGCTGTGATCGCATTTTATGCAAATTTTTAACATGGCAGCATAGGACAAAATTTCGTATAAATGTACATAATGAGAGTTATTTTTAACTTGTGATTGTAAAATTAATATGAGTTATTGATAATAGTAATAGTTAACTAGGAAAAAATTTGTGTGCATGTGGGGTCATCGCTACCCCCCTTGGGAGGGAAGTACCCCCCTCCCCCCCGGGGGGGGGTAAATTTTGAAGATGGGTATCTTCCGAAAGATCTCGTCAATACCTTTAAAATGAATGGTTGAACTATAAATCTGTGATAATTTAAAACAACGTTATCGAATTTTTTTACTTTTAACGAAAAAAAACTTAGAAAAAAAATCGTTTTTTTTTCTTTTTTTCCCACGAAATTTAACCAAACTTGTTATTTAGTTGGCCCCTGACATAAACTGGTGCTGATTACATTTGGGGATCAATCGCTCAACAGGTGGCGTTGTGATCGCATTTTATCTAAATTTTTAACATGGCAGCATAGGACAAAAATTCGTATAAATGTGCATAATAAGAGTTGTTTTAAACTTGTGATTGTAAAATTAATATGAATTATTGATAATAGTAGTATGTAACTAGGAAAAAATTTTCTGCATGGGGGGCAATACCCCCCCCCCCAGGGGGGGGGGTAAATTTTCACAATGGGTATCTTTCGAAAGATCAGGTTGATAATAGTAGTAGTTAACTAGGAAAAAAATTTTGTGCATGTGGGGGTATCGGTTCCCCCCCCCCACCGGGGGAGGGGAAGTTCCCACCCAGGGGGGCAAAGTTTCAAGATGGGTATCTTTCGAAAGGTCTCGTCAATACCTTTAAAACGAATGGTTGAACCATAAATCTGTGATAATTTAAACCAAAGTTATCGATTTTTTTTACTTTTAAAAAACAAAACTTAGAAAAAAAATCGTTTTTTTTTTTTTTTTTTTTTTTTTTTTTTTTTTCCCACGAAATTTAACCAAACTTGTTATTTAGTTGGCCCCTGACATAAACTGGTGCTGATTACATTTGGGGATCAATCGCTCAACAGGTGGCGTTGTGATCGCATTTTATGCAAATTTTTAACATGGCAGCATAGGACAAAAATTCGTATAAATGTGCATAATAAGAGTTGTTTTAAACTTGTGATTGTAAAATTAATATGAATTATTGATAATTGTAGTATGTAACTAGGAAAAAATTTTCTGCATGGGGGGCAATACCCCCCCCCAGGGGGGGGGGGTAAATTTTCACAATGGGTATCTTCCGAAAGATTAGGTTGATAATAGTAGTAGTTAACTAGGAAAAAAATTTTGTGCATGTGGGTGTATCGGTTCCCCCCCCCCACCGGGGGAGGGGAAGTTCCCACCCAGGGGGGCAAAGTTTCAAGATGGGTATCTTTCGAAAGGTCTCGTCAATACCTTTAAAACGAATGGTTGAACCATAAATCTGTGATAATTTAAACCAAAGTTATCGATTTTTTTTACTTTTAAAAAACAAAACTTAGAAAAAAATCGCAATTTTTATTTTTTTTTTAACGAAATTTAACCAAACTTGGTATTTAGTTTGTCCCCGACATTAACTGGTGCTGATTATGTTTGGGGATCAATAGCTCAACAGGTGGCGCTGTGATAGCATTTATCTAAATTTTTAACATGGCAGCATAGGACAAAAATTCGTATAAATGTGCATAATAAGAGTTGTTTTAAACTTGTGATTGTAAAATTAATATGAATTATTGATAATAGTAGTATGTAACTAGGAAAAAAATTTTGTGCATGGGGGCATCGCTTCCTAAATTTTCAAGAAGGGTATCTTTCGAAAGGTCTCGTCAATACCTTTAAAACGAATGGTTGAACTATAAATCTGTGATAATTTAAAACAAAGTTATCGATTTTTTTTACTTTTAACAAAAAAAAAAAAAAAAAACTTAGAAAAAAAATCGTACTTTTTTTTTTTTTTTTTTTTTTTAATATTGTTACTGATTGAATATGTATAGGTAAATATAGAAGAAAGTCTTGTGGTGGCCACAACATACTAGTTTAATTCTGTTTTATAATAAAATGTCAATAAAATAAAATTGAATATTTTAAAATTTCGATCAAAACTTCGCATTTTATTCGAATATTGCAGTTTTGTTAACGTTATACCTGACACTGGGTAAAATTGTGTTTAAAAATACATAAAGAGGCTTAGTTACTGAAAAATCTTAATGAAACTTCTTGTTTTATTTGTTATCGTGGAAAGAAGCCGAAATATAAATTTTGTGTTACTGAACCTGATTTCCCATTCCCCCCCAAAAGGGGGGGGGGGCTGAGGAGCATGATTTTTTTTTTTTTTTTTTTTTTTTTTGAGGAATACTTTATTGCGTTTAAAACAATGCGTAGCACGTGATTCTGCATGCTTTGAAACGGGAGATACAGATTTTTAAACATTTTAAACTTTTTTTTTTCGGGACTTGGAAAAAGAAATGAACAAAATTTGCAGCTATCATTTTTTCTACTGATACCAATTGGGATCAATAGCCTACCGATCGAATTTCTACTGATGTATGTAAAGATCTATTGATATCGATTGAGGATATAATCAATAGGTTACAGACGTCAATAGCTTCTATTGATAGCGGTAGGGAAATCCATAGAAATCTATTGATATCAATAGCCTACTGATCATATTTCTAATGATGTCAGTAAAGGTCTATTGATATCAGTTGAGGATATAATCAATAGGTTACAGATATCAATAGCTTCTATTGATAGCGATAGGGATATCCATAGAAATCAATTCATACCAATAGAACTCTATTGATGTCAATAAGTTTTTGTATTGATCTCTATGGACCATTTTTAGTAGGGATGACAAAATAATCCCACAAAAGATCAAACGGAAATATTAAATAATAAATTAATTTTCAAAAATAATCTTATTTCTGAGAGATGTCTAATTTTCTATCTTAGCAGTTTTTTCAAGTTAAAGATAAGGGGATTTGTTACTTTTTCCTTGTTGAAATAATCAATACTATATATTTCTTTAATTTTCTTTCCATCATTGTTGTATTTTAAGTGTTACTAGCGTTAAGATAATTGATAAGCGTTTTTCATTATTATTACAAAACGTTTTATTCTAAATAAACGAATTTATAAATAATTCTTTGCACATGTTTTAGAATGTCAAACAGATCATAAGTAAAATAAAACTTTAATCAAGCTTTTTTTTAAAATTCGATCGATATAAATGAACTTGTTTGGCTTTGCAGAATATTTTTATATTACAATATTATTCAGTATTCTGTAACACAAAATAAAAAATTGGGTGAAAAGAATTAATATTAATTCTGCGTTTAAAAAAATAATGACATATTTTTAAAAATGTTGCATTGATAAAATGATTCTCATTAAAATAAAATAGAAATTTAACATAATCCTTCGTACCAATGTTGTACTGCTAATAAGTTTAAAAATTTAGTAAAAAAAAAAAAAAATGTCAGAATTTGAACGTATGTTTTACAAAAATCTGCTATTTTAATTTATTATCTTAATTTTAAACTGATGTTTTTAAATTCCTTTGTATATATTAATATATGGAGTAAACTGTACCTAAAACTGACATCGAATAATAAAGAACAAGAATTTTTTAAGCGAATACCATAAATTTAAAAATAAGCATCTGTAGTTTTCATTCGATATTAAACACGATCTTTGAACAGATGGGGGAGAAAAAGCATTAGTTTAGTATTACTGTTTTTACGCACTGCTATTTTTCACCTGATTAAATTTTGATCAATTATTTAATTATTTTAGACACGAAGCAACTGGTATGTTTCTGCAAAATAGTTTAATGATAAAATACTAACAGTACAAAGTGTTTTTTCAGTTAAGCTTTATTCGAACCACTCTGTCAATTTAAGAACTTTGAAAAGCTTAACAAAACGTTGTTAAAGCTATTCAAATGGTGTCAGTATTTTTTATTAGCAATAAAGTTGTTTACTTAGACTCCATAAATATATACTTATTTTCTAATCTCGCAAAGTCTTAAGTTGTTAATATGTTTTAAACTGGTAGTCATAGGTGGACATTGCTTATTTCCCCATCATATATTAGTTCTCAAAAATCTCTACAGTACATACAGTAACAAAAGAAGGATAATGCAGTTGGATGTCGGAAACTGAATTGTCTAACTAGATGGGCTATCTACAATACATATAGCCCATCTAAATTTGCTACGTAATTTTATTGGTGACAATTTAGTACTTAATTTCCATACAATTCACTGTTGTTTTTATTGCATTAATTTAAAAATTACAAGTTCATTTGAAGTATTGTCCTAAACTGTCATGTTATGTAAATCTGTAATTTAAAAAAACTTACGAATTTTGTAAAGCATAATAATGTAGGATAAATTTTTATAATGAAATCATTGACAACAGATTTCTCTAAACTCAAGAAACTATTTAAGACAATATATTATCACGATCTCGAGATACTAACAGTCGCACGAGTAATTTAAAAAGTAATCGTATTAGCAGTTCTAAGATTTTTGATATGTAAGAAGGTAGTAATGTAAAAAGATAACGTATTTGTAGTTAAATTCTAGGTACAACTATAGTATTTCCCCACAGCTGAATTTGGCGATATTTCTTTGGCGCCGATTTGAACGATAACGATGTCGTTCTGAACTGTTTGCGATATAATATGGCAGCCTGCATGCTATTTATTTTATATTTATGATTTTATGATTTATGATTTATAATTTAGCTTATGATTTTATCATTTATGCTATAGGATTTATGATTTTTAGATTTATGATTTAGCCATAATCGCCAAAAATAAATCGCCAAATTCAGCTGTGGGGAAATACTATAGTTGTTCCAAATTCTATGTGAATAAAAATTGCTATATGAGCAAAGTGCTGAGTAGGACTTCTTAAGATAAGTAAATCCTACAATAATGATATTAAATAATATCCTTTCAAAATCGTGCATGATATTTAAAAGTTAATGTAACATGTTTACAACTAAAGTAATCCTCATAATGCACATTTGTCTGAAATTTTGCTCTATTCCTCCACGTTAAGAAAATTTTATATTAACCTATGATGTTTATAAATTAAATTGTTGAAAATCAATAGGATTCTTTTAAGTTACATATAAGTGGTATTTTAAAACTTGTCCGATCTTTTTACGTTCATTTATTCTTGAGAAAATGTCCACATAGTCTGACAAACTAACCAAATTACAAATTGACTAACCAACAGACGGACACCATATAAGTTTCTGGTTTTTTAATCTCTCACATCTCAGAATGTGTAAAAGCATTAAAAAAAAAAAAAAAAAAAAAAAAAAAAAACTGGTGTGAAACAACAACCACACGACTTCCATTACCCACTATTACACGTATTATATGCATTTTTGGGAGATAATGTGATCAGAAAATATAAAAGTGACCTAAACAAGAAAAAAGATAAAATTTTCACAGTAATAGAAAATTAATACACATATAAGACGTATAAAACGAAGCGTACATACAGCGAGGAAAAAAATAAGAGAAAAAAGCAATAGAGTTATTTTTTTTTAAACCCAAATTTCAGAGATCTGAAGATTACCTACCTAAGCAGGATGACTGTTAATTTTTTCCTCTAATATCCACGTAATACATGAGAAAGAAATGGATTTATATAACAATTTTCAAGACAATCGTTAGAGCCTTTTTTGAGAAACCAGCTTTTACAGAAAATCAATTATTCATCGGAAAACAATAATTACATACAAAAGGATATTTAACAGTGAGTTAATATGGCGAGTTTGAATAAAATCCGAACAGCCGTTTTTAAAGGAACGCACTTGCGAGACCTAAAGTTGAGCTATTTATACAGGGCGCCTGTCAATTTTCCTGAACTAACCAACTAGATCATTCGAAAGGACATCTAATAGAGTGTTTATATAGCAAATTCGAAGAAAATCATTAGAGCCATTATAGAGATACGGACTTATGGTCCCACTTCCGGTCCACCTAAAGTTTTGGTGCAATTAAAATTTCGCTGCGTGGTTTTTTTTTTTTTTTTTTCTGAAAAATTTGAAAAAAAAAAAAAAAAAACCTTGCATAATAAAGTTTAATAATTTTGAATCTGAATCTCAGACAATTATCCTTATAACTTGTCTAAAGTATTTGCAATATTAATATATTTTTAAAGCATTCATAATGAAGAGTAATATTGCAAATCTGATACTTGTAAAATTTATCGTTATTCATTACTTGTCTAAAGACTTCGTTATGACATCATTTTTTAAGTGAATTAAATATTTTGTTTTATGAAACTCAATCTAAAAGCGAACTTGTCATTTTAAAACCTACTTTTTTAAAGAAATTGAAAACAATTAAAATTATATACAAGAATAATTTAACATAAAAAGGAGCTAACGTCAACGTATTTACATTAAAAAAAAACTAACTTATATTTCAGGGGATAGGTACACATATCTTTAACATTCTTCTTACAAGGAAACATTCAAAAGGTGTCGTCTTCAAAAAATATTGAAAAAAATATTTGTGATTCTACTCTTCATAAATACCAGAAAGTGAAAAAATTATCGGCTGAAATGAATTACAGCGACCAAAAAAAATTATAAAAAGTAAGCTTATTTGGCGATTTCACACTGTTAGGCGATTCATTTTGAGTACTTGGCGGAGAAGCAAAACACGGTTCTGTTCGTACACGGCAACCTCCGTGCTAGCAAACTAATCGCCAAAAAGGCTTAATTTTGACAATTTTTTGTGGTCTCTGTAATTCATTTCAGCCGATAATTTTTTCTCTTTCTGGTGTTTTATGAAGAGTAGAATCATATATATATATATATATATATATATATATATATATATTCAATATTTTTTGAAGAAGACACCTTTTGAATGTTCCCTTGTTAGACATGTGATATATTCATCATTAATTAGACTGCACCAAAAACATTAACATAACTAATCCTTTAATAACTAATCATAAAAAAAGTACTTTATAATGTTTTACTGCTATCTAATTTATTACATTTTGAATTCATGAATTTTTATTTTCAAAATTGTATAAAGTGTTAGAAAATCCCATAAAATATCTAAGAAAAATTTAAAAAATAAATTTACTTTAAAAAATCAAATAATAATAATCCTTTCATTCAATGATAAATATTGTTATTATTTTAACATTTTCTGCAAGATTGATATGTATGGATACATTTATGCTTCGTTAACCATTCTGTTTGAAAGAATAAATACAATCAGTTACTTTTAAAATTAACAAAAGGAGAATGATTTATAACTTCATATTTAATAATTTATTATTATTTTTATTTTTAAGAATTAATTATATTTTTGATAAAATTATATTAAGTGTGTTTACATAAGATTTATTTTCATTATAAATCTGGTTGATTCTTATTCGTAAAAGAATTATGAAATTAATTTGAATGCTGTTAGAAATTTTTAAACCTCAGACTTTTTGTTTCAAAAAGGAAAAAAAAGAAATGTAGAAATAAATAGGGTTTCAAAAAAATGAATAATAATTTTTTAGAAACGTGTGAAAAAAGAGTACAACATAGTTAGATCTAGTTTGGTACTTTTATTAATGATTGATATTCATGAACGAAAAAAAATGCATTGTGATTTAATAGTACTTTCTTTATGAAAAAATTCATTTCATTGAGTCAAATCTTCTACTATTTCATTGCATAATCTAGTACGACAACTGTGTTGTACTTATCCCAAAGGGCAGTCCACGTACAGTCAGGAAAATTCATCTATCTGCTCCTTCTATCTTTCATAACTTTTTGATTTTACACGATATTTGTTTGGGGTTTTCATATAAGTAACTCGATACTTTTATCTTTTTAAATTATGCCTCGCGCATGCGTAGTTAAAAATTATATAGTTAAAGGGCTCATAGTTCGTAAGATAATTAACATTTGTACACTCTGATTGCAGTATGCTGTGTTTAATATAATATGCCATGTTTTCTAAAAATTGCTTTGCACTGGGTCCAATACCCTACGTGTTACAATTTTTTTTTTTTTCGGGGGGGTGGGGGGGTGGGGGGTGGATTTTTTTAAAAAGAAACCGTTATATCTCCATAAATGTACATGGTAGCCTCATAAAAATATATACAGTTAATGAGAAAAATCGTCATAATCACATACTGCAGTCAAAATATATTTCAAGCATTACTTATTACAGGGTGGTTCAAAACATGTTGATTTTTGTTTAATTTTTATTTTTACTGGTCACCTTTTCCACTTCAGGACAAAGCGTGTATTAAAATATATTAGGTATAACGTGCTTATTATGTACCTAAAATTTCAAGATAATTCCTAAATATTTTTTGTAGATATTTGAGAAAAAGTCTAAATTTGAAAGTTGTAAGGTGTGAGTGGCGACGGGTTGAGAAAGTAAAGGTCGCCAGTTGAATTTAGAATTGGAGGTGATCGCAAGTGGTGGTGTCGAGCTAGAAATATTTAGTTTAGAGAGTAAAGGTCGCCAGCTGAATTTAGTATTGAAGATGGTCTAAAATGGTAACGTCGAGTTGAGTTAGAATGTTGGGTTGAGAAAGTGAATGGTCACTAACTGGATCCAGGATCATTTGATGATGTTTTGGGTGAGATATCAGATTGGACTTGGTAATGTCGAGTAGAGATACATTTGGGTTAGCGTAGAATGTCTCTGGCAATTGGAGAAGTAGTTTGGCAAAGTAAGAACAGGATTTACGGAGATTGAATGTGAGTAATTTTAGAAGGAGTATTTGGTATAAAATGAAATGAATCCTTTTAATGAAGTGACTTTAAATTGACTTCTAAGCTAAAGAAGTGAGGTGTTTTTTTAGTGGAATGCTTGTAGGAGTTATATTCAGATAAAGTTTAGTGCATAGTTAAGTTCCTTCAACAGAGCGTCAGCTTGACATCTAAAGCTTCTTCAGCAGTTATCCATCTTTTTGATATCGTCAAAATTATATTACTATTTAATTAAGTCAATTATAGGAGTTCCTCCATATCTAAAAGTCCCTTTTCCCTCTAAATCCATAAAAGTTTGATGTTTTAATTAACTACATTCTATTAACTAATTCATTTTCTACAACCAATACAGTAATAAAATGAGTGAGGGAAATCTAGTTGAGGTTGCTTCGCAGCCGTCACAAAGTGGCCAAATACTTAATTGTAGATAGTTTATTTATCACTACATTTGACCACTTATTTTGATTTGGCAAATATGACTTTCCGAGATAACATGCAAGTAGCAAATTTAGAAACAGATTCGATAGAAAATATCGACTGCTAGGCGGGCAAAAGGCTGATTAGTGAAATGAAGCCAGCCTGATGGCTCGGTCGGTAAGAAGCTGCCCTTTGAAGCACCAGGTCTCGGATTCAAATCCCGGTTCAGGCATGGACGTTTGTGGTGTTCTAATAAGTGTAAAAGATGATGGAATTGTTATTCTAAATGCGTAATATGAACCATTCAAGATAAAAGTCATTGTTACTGTAAGTCTCAAAGCTATAAATAAATAAATAAATAAAATATACATAAAGATATAACATTTCTAAAGTAAAAAAAAAAATTTATTACTCAGGAAATGTTTAAGAATAACTTTTTTTCACTGTTTTAAAATTATATTTAAACCAAATAGAAATGTGACTCATAAAGAAATATTCTAGGCGGGTTTCTTAAAGTAGAAATCAAGCTAGTATGCTGTGACCATTACAAAACTTCCTTCTATTACCGTCGTCTGATATATTAAAATTTACTTTTTCCATGCAACAAATGTGTAGGTACGCATGCATAGATCTTTAATATAAAATTTTTCTTTTTGTTAGTGCAGTTTGTGCACTACCACTAAAATGTTAAACGCCATAATAAAAAAAAAAAATCGTAGTTTTGGATAACATGAATCTTATTTATTAAGTTCCGTGTGGTAGTATCCATTAGGTATCGATCATGAAGAAATACCGGGAAAATGATCCATAATCAGACATTCTATCGATTTTATATGCCCCAAAATTTAGTCGATGTATTTTTTAGAATAAGAATCTGATATAACAAGTTTTATGTAATTTCATGTAAAAGAAGCTGAGATATAGCTACTACAGGTACATGTTAAAAAGTACAGTTGAACAACATTCACATCCAAATTGAATCTGCATAGTTTTTCTTAATTTATGATTCGCATATTAAATTTGGTATACTCATACAATATTGAAATTCAAGATGAGGTATTACCTTCCCGTAAATGGATAAATTGCAGTACAGTTGCGCCATCTTCTGGGCAAAAATCTAACCTGCACGAATTTATGATAAGGACAAATCAACTATAATTTTTTGAAGTACACCTATATTTTTTCAAAAGATACAAAATTTTGGTAGCATATAAACAAATACCTGGCAGACAAATATTTTCCAAAAATGAGAAATCATATTTATGAGAACCCAAAAAGTCTAAATCCATCAAAAACTGAAAGTTGAAATATTTTAACAAATACAATACTTTCTTTTACATATATATAGAAGAAAGTAAAAATATAAATCATCCTCACAATATTACTACCAAATTCAATTGAACTGCTTTTAGCATTCCAAGTATTAAAATTTCCTTTTTTTAAACTTCATATTTAAAATCTGATTAATTTTCACCTTTTGCTCATCTAATACTTCTAAAACTACCTTAATACTTAACAGAAAAGTGGTTTACTTTCTAAAAAAAAAAAAAAAAAAATACTCTGTACTTGAATATTAATGTCAGGAATAAATTTCTTCTGCCGAAAGATGTGTAGCATAAATTAATCGTTTCCTCATTCTTAAAGATTGCAATTTGCATTTATAATTCTTTAATTCAAATATTCTTGAGATAAAAGATTATGTAACAGCGTGATCAATGAATTGAAATTTCTAATTATTTCTGAATTCTTGAGCGTTTAAATATACGAACTAATCCAATGAAACATAAAACTAAAATACCAAAAGGCAAATTGATTTTCAAGAATTATGATAAATCTTCTGAAAAATGTTCCGCGTTTAAACCTTAGCATTTTATACGAGGTGAAGATATGAGAATAATTATTTGTTCTTTTCTCTATTTGATTAATACAGCTAATTTCTTTTTAAATTAATGAGACGATGGTAATTTATAATATTTTACTTATATTTCATACGCATTTTCTTTTAAATAAAGGTATTTAAAATGTTGGTTAATATTTTTCTTTTAAGAGGTCCGATATATCAAAAATGAAATATAAGATTTATTTCGTGATTATATGTTTTTATTAATTTTGATATTATTATTATTGTTGTTGTTGTTGTTGTTGTTGTTGTTGTTGTCGTTATTATTATTATTATTAAAAAAGTAGGGGTGGGAATCGATTAAGAGTTTTAACTGGGTTAATCGTAGTTCATTAATTGATTAATCGGTCGATTAATCGGATTTTTAATCGGTTTTCATTTTTCTTTATATAATTTTATTTCAATGATGAATAAAACTCTCATATTGTATATATATATATTATTCATAAGTTTGACTGATTTTTTTTTTTTTAATTTTTGTCTAATCTGTTTCATAACTGAAATTTAAATTAATTTTCAGAGTAATAATTGGTGACTTTAAGTGTTAATTTTATATAAATATTTTCACTTATTCAATTTTATTTATTTGTTTTGTTCTTTTAAATAAATTAATTTTTCGATTCATTTTGAAAGAAACATTAAATGAATTTACACATATTTTAGTTTTATAGTTGCAGGCCTTGTCCATCTCGCTTGTCACTATTTTTAAATGAATTCTCAAAATTCCATATCATTATCATAAAAATCTCAAATTCTTATATTTTAGTTCTTCTTTGTCACTTCGGACTAGAAGGTTATACCCCCGTTTCGCCGACACGAAAATTTCCTACCCCCTTTCGTTGACAAATTCCCCAAAGAAGGGAAAATCGACAATATCGGTTTAACACCTGTTTCGCCGACAGTGAATGTTCACCCCCATTTTGTCGGCGAAATGGGGGTATAACATGCATTTTTCAAGCTCATTTAAGACTATAGTTGTGCAGTTTGAAGGCAATAATCCTAAAATACTTAGAAGCTAAGATGCAGAAAAACTTGGGAAATAAATACGCTGCACCCAGAATTAGAGATTAGAATGGGAAAACAGGCGTGAATGGCACTTAATTATTTTTTCTTAGTTGCCAAAATGGTCTACTTCAGGCATAATTGTTAATTTTTTTAATAGGATAAGACTTAGTTTATTATTATTATTTACTTAAATAATAAATACAAGCAAAAAAGTTTAATATGAATGTATTTATATTTAAAAAATAAAATAAAATAAAATCTCCCGTAAAACAGAATAAACAGTAGAATTTCTTTTTTAATTACCTGCTGGCCAACTCATTTTTAAATTTAGTCGAATTCCAAATATTACATCTTCAAACAAAATGAGACCTATTAGAAAACATTCATTTAAACTTTTTTTTTTCTTTTCGGTTGTTTTAATTATTAACTTTTACTTTCAGTTTTATAAGCCCAAAGTTTATTAATTTAGTATTTCAGAAATTAACATGATAAACATTTTTTGGTGATGTATTAATAAACTGAGAAATAACAATTGGTAGTAGGAAATTAAAATATATATATATAAATTAAATAAATTATTATTATTTTTTTTTTTTTTTTTTTTTTTTTTTAACAGCATTTATGTGATTTTTTACTTGCTGGTTTTTATTGAGCTAATGTATCGATGTGTTTAAACTGAAAATATAAGATTTTTTTAAAAGATAATAATAAACAAGGATTTTGAAATTTTCAGTAGACTTCTGCTGATCACGACCAATTTAAACATTGAAATTTCAAATTTATGATAAAGTTCAAAGAAGAAAATCATGATAGAACTTACTTCAATGGTTTTATTTTAGAAATGGAGTCTAATGAGATAAGGAAAGTTAATTTTAAACAAGCTCTGGGTCTTGAAGATAAGTACCTAAATTTTTGAACTCAATAATATTTGTTCTTCAACACGGGGGGAAAAAAAGAATCCATAGACTGAAAATATAAATAAATAAATTACTTGTCTTTACCTATATTTCTAAACTGTAATAAAAGTCGCAAATTTATTATACAATTATTCTTATACTAGCAGGCTATGCCCACTTCCTTTTAAAAAGAATATTTGTGCTTAAACACACACACAGGGAAAAAAAAAGAATCCATAGACGGAAAACATAAATAAATAAATTATTTGCCTTTACCTATATTTCTAAACTGTAATAAAAGTCGCAATTTTATTATACAATTATTCTATACTAGCAGGCTATGCCCACTTCCTTTTAAAAAGAAATTAAAAAAAAAAAAATAATAATAATAATAATAATAATAATAAAAAGTTGCTATATTATAAATGTTGCTATAATATAAATTTTATATGTGCTTTTTTATTACATTATTTATACTCTTTATTTGCCTTCATCTATACATTTCATATATCTTATGAAATGACAATCATTTTCAATGCATTATAATATCAAAATTCTAATTTTAAAAAGAAAAAGAAAAAAAAAAAAAAAACTACAAAATTTTAAAATTTGCGCATTCTTTGGTCTCAGGCTGTATTCATTTCAGGGAGTGCACTGTAAAAAGAAAAATAATTTTATGACAGTAACGTGGTCATAAATTAGGCGTAAAAAATGACAAGTGAAAATTGTAATTCACCATGGATTTGTGCACCTGAGACTGTGATCCGTTCCGTATCAACTGATAAAAAGGGGTGACCTGGTCACTAATCTCCATACGTATCTAGTACCCGCCGTTTCATTGAATTGAAATTTCCTTTCCACTTGTTTTCCCCATAATTATAGGACAAATCCCTAAGTAGCTGGAAAGGGAAGCTTGAACGGGAAAAACAGGGGGGTTGGAAATTTTTTGTCGGCGAAACGGGGGTTACACCGACTAGAACACAGAATGTTATTTTCTGTTTGTACTTCAATAGTTACTATCAGCAATTCTGAACAGACAATAAACGCTTGAAGATACTGTGAAACTCTGTTCACATTTCCCCCATCAGAGGGATAGTGAAATTCTCAATCCATTTTTTTTTTTTTTTTTTTTATCTTTTGCATTTCTATTTTTTGAAAGCTTCTTTATTCTGAGAATGCTATTACCCTAGCCAACACTTTCTGTAGAAGGCTACAGACAGGTGGTGTTGCTCCAGCATGCACATGAAGCGGCATTTTGTTTGTCCTCCCCCTTTTCTCTATCAACAAAAGTGCAACAACTTCTTTTGAGAGGTTTTATTTTTATTTATTTATTTATTTAATTATTATTATTATTTTCTTTTTCATTATTTGATGGATGTTTCTTAGAATGTTTGTTAGCAAAATAGGTGAAAAATATATTTTGTAGGCAGAACAATATTTTTACTTTAATTCGTAGTTTGAAAATTTTAATCGGATTTTAAAAATTCTTAATCGAATTAATCGATCCGATTAACTCGATTAAAAAAATTGCTCGGGACTAAGCATTGATCGGTTAACCGAACCGATTAATCGATTAATCGGCACAGCCCTATAAAAAAGATATTCGTGAAACTGTTCTAGTTAGAATAATAATAATAATAAAGACAGTTGTTTAGACACTAGATATTCTACTATATTTTTAATTGAATGCCCCAATTTCATATAAAGTTAAGATTTCGTTATTATTCTGAATATATATATATTTATTTAACTTTCGTTAGAAATCTTAAATATATAGTATTTAGGAGCGTAGAAATTCAAAAACCATGGGTAAGGTTCTAATAATTTTGTTTCAGAATAGCTCAAAATTATTTTTTTTTATTTAATTAATAGTTAAATATTGATAACTAATCACTCACAAAATTTTATTTATTTTTCTAAGTTTATTAATTTTAATATCTATTTGATATTTTGTAATTATCTTTTATAATATTCTTTAGATTATATAAACAATCTGTTTTAGTAAAAATAATGGTTTTAAAGTATTTTCTTTTTTTTTCTCAGAAAATGTAAATTGTTTATACTTATGTCTATAACTATTTGTCGATTCAAAATGAAAATGCTGGTAACACTTGCTTAGCACACATTAAGATTCTTCTATATAGGATATCTCACTGAGTTTTAACAACATTTGTTTAGGGATTTTTTAGAGTAAGTCTATGCTAGTAAATTATGCAAAAGAAATTTTTCTAACGCTTCCGCATGCATTAAACTCTGAATAAAACGATAATTCCTGAGTTTAAAATTCAAGTTAAGCTGCACTAGAACGATATGACAATTTATGACGACAGATGTGAAGGGAGAATTGCATACCGCAGGGTAGAAATGCATAATTTCCTAACCATCTGACCGCGGTCGACGAATATATCCGGTCACTAAGCTGTTATCTTTTTCACAATATACCTAAAATTAAAATTTAGAAATTTATGGATTTTTAGTTTGCTTTTGAATAATGGAAGTTATAAATAATAGTCACTGGATTTATCTTCAGGAGCAGAGTTATATTTTTAAGCTCAAGTTGAAATAAGCATTATTTTAGTGCATTGTAAAAACTGTACAGTGAGAAAAACATTAAAATTTTCCCTTTGAAAGACGGCCATTCATATAGCTATGGACAATGGCGTACCATTCAATTCAGTTGCTTGAAGTATGCAAAAATGCCTATATCCTTATTAATATTAATAAGTATTATTCGCACCGTTCTTTTTCCACATCTTTTTTCTTTTTCTTTTATTTATTTTTTTCTTTTCTTGGAACTATTTTCTCCAAATTTACAGAGGCTGTTCGCACATTTTTTAGACGATTTTATTTCGCCGTAAGAAAAAATCGTCTGCATGGAAAATTTTATTTTCACAGCAGTTATATTTTTGGATGTTTTATTTATCTTCTGATATTTAGAATTTTTGTTTACATGCAAAAAGGCACTTTTAAAAAAAAGCAGTGGATGAAAGGGTATGTTTCCGCTCTTTCCGAAGAGGGTTTTTAGTGAAATCTTTATGAAAAGCATTTATCAGGAGAAAAATGGAAAAATGTCGCAACAATAGATGAATCTTGGGTCTATTTAAGTGGTTGCAATAAAAAAAGATCAATTTATTATCTCAAAAGAGGAGAAAAAATTGTTGGCTACAGGGTTCAAAGAATCAAAAGAAAGTTTTTTTAAAGGATTTATGATTGTCGTTGGTTTTTCATACAAATGCAAGGTAAAAGCAAAAAAAGTTGACAAAAATGTCAAAATCAACTCTAAATACTATCAAGAACATATTTTAATTCCAATTTTTAAAAATGAAATTCCAGATCTTTATCCACAATGCTATCAATCCGTTGAACTGTATCAAGACAAAACAAGCAGCCACACATCACAATCCGCAATTGCTTTTCTAGGAAAAAAATGGAACAAAAAACGGGAATTAAAACCATACCCTTCACTGACATTCCTGCTAAATCTCCTGATGTATCACCGTTGGATTTTTGTGTTTTTCGACTCTTAAAATCTGCATTATCCAAACGCCGACCTACAACGCTTTCTGGACTTTGGAAAGCCGTTCAAGAGGAGTAGAAAAATATACTTCTTCCGATATTATAAAAAGCATTATTATCATAGAAATTACGATGTAGAATGATAGTTAAGAACAAGGGCTATCAAACTGAACAATTAAAACATGAAATAGGAGTGAAATTGTTTCAGTACACTCCATCAAAATTGTCTAAAAAATGGGCGAACAGCCTCTGTAATTACGGTTAAATAATAAGAAAAATACTCTAAAAAAGACTGGTTTGGTAGAAAATGCGGGGACTACAGGACTAAGCAATATTAATTAGAATGTTAGCAGGTGTGCAAATGTTAATGTGTGTTTCTATATAACATCACAGTTTTTATTCAATTTATCATTCACATTAAAAATTACACAATTTTTAAAAAAATTAGATTTCTGGATAATTTTTAAATAAAAGTAAAAATAAAGTAATTACATCAAGAAAAATTTCTGTAACTGACGTCTAGAATCTAAATTGCGGCGCTAGAAAATATAATTCCATGTCATCCTTTTAAATTCTTGTCCCCTTTGAAAGCGAGTTCTAGAAACCCCTATTAGATATCTAGAGAGTTTGCCTATATTATCCAAATCAAACCTATTTGAAAATATCTCCAAATAAAGGCGAACACAAGAGGCGGGTCTCAGAAACTATAATCTTGGCTTACGACCCAATTCTAGATAATCAAGCGAGAATTTCTCGCCCTACGAAAGATTCGGAATATTCAGACAATCCAGAATATTGTTTCACTATCTAGAAATGTATACACTAGAAATTCCCGATCCTTTCGTCTATTCAGTTTATTGGCGTGCCTTATGTGCATAGTTCGGAAATCTATATCTCTAGTTAAGAGATTTAGAAAATCGCCACTTATTCATTCTAGATGAAGGCGGTATATTTTTTTTCTCAGTGTACAATGGAGAAAAAGTAGTTAAATTTAATATTAAAACATTTGAGAGAGAAGTATGTATCACCCCTTTGACAGAAACCTTAAAGTATTTAAAATAAACAATATTGCCTAGCAATATATGCAGTTAGGTGCAATTTTAACCAATAGATGCTGAAATAAATCCAAATGAAAAATCACAAAAAAAAAAAAAAAAATGAATAACAGTATCACTTTATTTCGTTCGTTATACATCCAAATTAAATCAACAGGATTTTTCAAAATGATCAGCTCATATATCATATTTGATGCATTCATGTACAGTATAATCTAAGATATTACATTCCGTGAACGGGTATAAACTACAATATGCAATGCTATCCGTCGCCTAATATATAGCCGAATTGCATCAATATAATTAATCATCATGGTCCTAGTGTCGAGTTTTATGCACATATTAAGTTTTGTGCACTTATATACTCGTACTATGGAAGTGGAAATATAACCTTGCTATAACATGAGAAATTTGCGGAATAACAGTGTAACCTGTCAGATAATATGTCTCAAAATCATCAATTTAAGAGATGGTTCAATTAAAAATTAAGTTTTGTTGAACTCCGTCCATAGATTTGTCAGATACTGCTGCTGCAATTTTTTCTTAATACACAGACAGATATACAGATGTTTTGTAAATATGAAAAAATTGTGTTCAAGATATGTGAAAACATACAAATCTTTTAAAAAACCACATTCAAAAACTTTCACTGTTCCAATACTTTCTTTTTAAGCAGAACAAAATAGTACCAACGTAAAATATTTGAAAATCTTAAATTCCATTTTAAAAAAATTACATATTATCAAATCACCCTAATAAATTTGAAAATTAGAAATATACTATGCCCTTCTTTATTTTTTGATTTATTTTTCCGTTAAAGAATTTGAAAGAACATTGTTGAAACATATACTAGAATTATTTTACATCTTGATCCTGTCAATATTTTTTTTAATAAAAAAAGTTTTTTGTAAGACAAATTGAAAGGTTGTCACTTCCTGCCAATAAAAGACATAAAAATGACATGAGGAAAAAAGTACAAATTAATATTCAATTACAAGTTTTATTTAGATTCATCACGATTTCGTAACATAAGTTTATTTTTGTAAAATTCTGTTTGTACATTTAAATGGTGTTCTAATTGTTATTAAACTAGCAGAAAACAAACAAAAAGAGTAATTTAGAATTTTTGATATTTTTGCGCTTTTAGGTTTAAATTTTACTATTAAGCACAATCGTAATTTTGTTCATTAAAACTTATAAATGTAAATATATGATACAAATTTATATGTATTAAATAATTTAATTAGTCCTTGAAATATGAATAAATATTTCAGACCAAGTTTGCAAGTGTTTCCGTTTCAAGAAGAAAATTTTACACCACTATTTTTGCTTCCATTACCCTACTACCGTAGGTAATGGAAGCATTTGTATTTGGTCCAAAAATTCAATATCGAGATTTCACCTGATTTACACGTTTGAAGGTCCCCTGAGTCCAAAAAAGTGGTTTTTGGCAATTGGTCAGTTTGTGTGTATGTGTGTATGTATGTGTGGAATCTTTTGGCTATCATATCTCCGAAACTAATAAAGATAGAACTAATAAAGATAGAACTACAAAACTTCAGAATTAAAACAAGTCTAGTGTACAGATACATTTTCCAAATTTTGGGGGAAATTGAAATGCCGGAAGAAAATTGAAATACGAAAATTGAAATACCATCGGAGATCGGAAATGGAACAGCACGTCCGTATCTCAAAAACGGCTCAAATGATTTTCTTCAAATTTGCTATATAAATACTCTATTACATATCCTTTCCTATGAATTAATTGTTTAGTTAAGGAAAATTGATAGGCGTCCTGTATAAATAGCTCAATTTCAGGTCTTGCAAGCACGTTCCTTTAAAAACGTCTGTACGGTTTTTTTTTCAAATTCGCCATATTAACTCACTTTTAAATATCCTTTTGTATGTAATTATTGTTTTCCGGTCAATAATTGATTTTTTGTAAAAGTTGGTGTCTCACAAACGGCTCTAACGATTTTCTCTTTAGTTCACTTTTGTGTTTTCTGATTACATTATCTGTCAAAAATGCATATAATACGTGTAATACTGTGTAATAGACGTCGTGTGGTTGTTTCACACCAGATTTTTTATCAATAATTTCTATCATGTTTGTTCAGAAGTTTTTCATGATTGAATATTGTGAAAATTATTCATTTAAAAGAAGAAAAAAAATACGTAGGAGTTCAATTTTAGGACGGAAAAACTTGAACACTTAAGAAATTTAAAAATCTTAATTGTCTGAATCCCGTTTCATTCCTTTTTTGAACATGCAAATCTGGAAAGATTTGTAATATATTCTTATAATTTATTTTCCCATTTTCCAACATACTGCACACCCTATGTCATAGCATTATAAAATGGCAGCGCAGAGAAATATAACTCTAATTTTAGAAGATTGGCATATATCTAACAGCCATTTGTATCTATAATGCTAGAGACGCCTTTCCGAAATTCGTAAATATTGTTGATTTTCTCTATATTTTCATCTGAGGCTAATTCACTCCATTTCTTATCCAAAGAACTGGTGTGGACATCTTGACATAAATGTAAAATACACTTTCTTGCTAAAGGCACGAGGGATTCTGGATTACGATAAAAAAAACATTTGAACACTTTAAAGAAAACGTTTCAGAGAATACATCAAGTAGAAATCTATTTTTAATTGCTCTGAATGTTTATTTTCTGCTGAAGGATTTTCGATCCTCATTAGTAAATCTGTCGCATCGAGACCAACATTAATTTTTTAGAAGAGTCTAGAAAATTTACTTTTGATACTATAATTTCTAAACACTTAGTTTTCTTAATACATTCAGGAATCATGAAATTTAATGCTGTACTCTTACAAAGTTCAAAAATTTTATCTTTCAATCAATTACTCATTCTATTTGTCCTCTAAATTTATAAAAAATATCAGGGATGGAACACAGAAATCTTACCACGATCAGTGTAAGAAAATTTTAACTTCTTAAATCAAAGATATTATAGTTAGGGAAATTTCTTAAACAAATACCGGTATGAATTCTGCTCCCGTGTTCCATCCCTGAAATATGCTTTTGATTTAAATTTTTGAAACAAGTCCTTGCATCTCAGTCAGAAGAGTAGGTTCATTTCTTTTTTCTTATCAATCGGACGTCATTTTGAAACAAGATAGCGCATAAAGTACAGGGTAAGTCAAAATGAATATAGCGATTACAAAACGGCTATAACTATTTAATGGAAAAGAATTTATCGATAAGATTAACACTGAATGTAGACGAAACTCCAAAATTTTGTATACATACGTCATAGATGTTCTTTGTGACTTCCCTTGGTCACACGGACAACATCTAAATGGTTGTCCATTTCACGCCATACATTCTGTAGCATGTCTGCAGTCACCGACGCAAGCGCATTACAAATGCGTACTTTGAGACCCTGCGATTTTTATCTATGGGTTTATGTGAAAGACAGGATGTATGTGCTTCCCATGCCCAAAACAATTGAAAAACTCAAAGTACGCATTTGTAATGCGCTTGCGTCGGTGACTGAACAAATGCTTCAGAATGTATGGCGTGAAACCAACTACCGCCTAGATGTTGTCCATGTGACCAAGGGAAGCCACATAGAACATCTATGACGTATGTATACAAAATTTTAAAGTTCCGTCTACATTCTGTGTTAATCTTATCGATAAATTCTTTTTCATTAAATAGTTATACTAGCCGTTTGTAATCGCTATATTCATTTTGACTTACCCTGTAAATTAATGAAGTTGGTGAAGACATTCATAATGGTTATGTGTAAATTGGTTCATAAAAACTTTTTTTATGTGAGTTTAAATTTCCATGTACATTTCTACCATTTTGAAACAAAATGGCAAAAATGGTAGATTGAGTTGAATATTAAATTTGATTGAAATTTCAATATGAGTTAATACATATGGAGTTTTTAGAAAACCAATTCACAATTACTGTATTTCTTAGAATTCAAAAGTTTTAAATAGCAAGATATTTTTATCAAAATAAGTTGGCAGATGAATTTGGGCAAAGAACATATCAAAGGTCTAACGAACTTTCTAACTTTGTCAAAGAACTTTCCTAAGTTAAGTCTACTGCCCAAATGTGTTTTGAATTATTTCATAAATTCGAAATTGTTTGTTTCATAACTGTTTATAATTATCCAGTTATCTATTTATTTATTTTATTTTTTTACTGAACATCTGTTAACCAATTAATTTTATTGTTCGAACAAAATTTAAAATCTTTATCAGTAATTTAGTTTAATTTTATCATGAAATACCACAATATGCTTTGTCAAATAATCATTTAAAATTCAATTATTAGATTTTTATGGTTATAAAAATGATATATAAATAAGAATTAATCATTTTATTTTATTTTTTTCTGCTTTTTCCATTAACCATTAATTAATTAAAACCTTCTAGCAATAAAATACATTTTAGTACTATAAATAATTAAAAATATATGTTTATTTTAAAGTTATCAAGTATTCAAAACGAAACAAACCTATAAAAATATACTATGCACAAAACAAGCGAATTGATAATGATAATAAAAAAGAAAAAAAATCACATTTTTAAAATCAGTTCTGTATTTCTATCTCAGCATTCGCTACGAAGGTTGAGATATGAAGGGTCATTACTTATTCTTTGTAGAAATGATTAATACGGCTAATTCTTTTCGAAATTAATGACGCGAAGGTAATTTGTATGTTTTTTTTTTTTTTCTTTTTTTCCCAGTCTAATCCATTTTTGTTTAAGCAAAAGAATTTTAAGCAAGTTCTTTCGAAATACATAATGTCAAAAGATCAAGGACGAGATTTAACATAAATTTACCTTACCATATTTCTATTGCAGAAAAGTATTAACTGCTTTGATAACGTAAGTTTTCTCATTATGAAATATTTTGAAAAGATAATATAAAAATAAAATAAAGTAAAATAAAAAATATAAAAGAGTGAAACAAACCAATAAAATTAAACAGCAAATTAAAAAATGAAATGTATCATAGAGATTGAAGTGTAGCCTCAATATAAAATCATATTTTAATCATTTTGAAATTCCAGATTTGCCAAGTCAGCTAAAGATAAATTCCATAATACTATTTAAAAATTGTAATTTTTTGCTTATTTAACAGCGGATAATTGTCAAAAGGAATTCTAATAAAAAATTCTGGTATGAGGGTTACGGAAGATCCATAATACTCGGCATTTCAGACATTCAAAAATATTCAGCACTATAAGTTAATCCCGTGAAACAAACAATACAAAAGTATAAAAATTCAATCTTAAAAAATATATATAACGTTCCTTAAAAGTGCTCTGTATTTCTATTTCAGCATTCGCTATAAAAGTAAAGATGTGAAAGGTTATTACATATTCCTTGTTGAAATAGTAAAGACAACTAATTAAACTGCTCTGCAAAAGACCCCTGATACCATTCTGGCTGATTTTTATGCACAGTGACCTCCTGAATCCAAATATGACTACCATTTTGCCCAGTCATCCACCGATTTCTCGGGACACCATCCCCTCCCTCAATTTTTATCACTGTTCGGTAATTTTATGGCCATGAATTTGATTTGGAGAATGAAGAAGAATTAATTTAACACTTAAAAACAAAAAATATATAATGTTTAATAAATATCCTTAATAATAGATTTAAAAAATATAAGAAATGTAATACATAATTTCAGTGGCAAATCCCACTCTAAATTTCCCCATACCTGCAAATGTTGATGTTACAGAATTTTCCAACTCTGCAGCCCCTAAGAAGATACTTAACAGTTAAAATAATGTCCCTCTCCGTCTAAAAATCAAATTTATAGCAGTAAAATTACCGAAAAGTGATAAAAAAATAGGGGGTCGTCCCTAAAAAACGGTGGGTAATAGGGCAAAATGGTCTTCATATTCGGATTCAGGAGGTCATTTTACATTATAATTTACCAAAATAGTCTTGGGGGCAATTTTAATGCCGAGCAATGTTATTTTAAAAAGTAGTGGCGCAACGGTATTTACAGGATATCGATTCGGAGACAAATCATTTTTCATACGATTTATAATGTGTGAGGTCTCACGTAATCTCTTTCGAGTTCAGGTGTTCGATGTCGCGTCTGTTTGTTCATGGAGAGTTAGGTTTGGGAAGATAAAGTCATTAGTTGGATCTAACGTTAGCTGGCGATGGTCTCAAAGAACACAGAGAAAAAATTCTGTAACTGACATCTAGAATCTAAATTGTGGCTCTAGAAAAAATAGTTCCATGTCATCCTTATAAATTTTAGTCCCATCAGAAAGCGAGTTGTAGAAGCCCTTATTAGAATTCTAGAGCGTTTGCCTATATTCTCGAGGGCAAAGTTATTTAAAATACTCTGCAAATGAATGAGACTACAAGAGGCGGGTTTCTGCAACTATACTCTTGGTTTATTACTAAATTCTAGAAAATCAAGCGAAAATTTCCCGCAATATAAATTATTCAGAATATTTAGAGTATTCAGAGTATTGTTTCATCATCTAGAAATGTGTACACTAGATATCCTCGATGATTTCGTCTATTCAGTTTATTGGCGTGCCTTACGGGCATAGCTCGGAAATCTATATTTCTAGTTAAGGGATTTATAAAATGGTCACTTATTCATTTAGGGAAAGTCGGTATATTTTTTTTTTCTCAGTGAATGTGTAAGGAAGAGCCTAGAAGAGTTGGGTTTGTATAAAGGCAGGTTTCCAGTTGTTCAAATTTAACTTGGAATTTTGTTCCAGTGAAGATATAGAAAGAATTAAAGGGAAGTTGCAAAGCTTTCTGTGTTCAGCTAGATAACGTTATATTTAGGATGGATGTTTCAGGAAATATATAGAGAATCGTTCGCTTCCGTATCGAAGAAATGTGCTTTCTTGATAGAGTCTTAGTACCGTGTTATTTAATCGTGCTTTTAAAATATGGGTTCAACTATGCTATACAAAACTGTAGCTGGTTAGTCGTTGCCAATAATGAAAAATGAACTGACGTTTCTCATTTAAAACAGAGCCTCCTTAAGTAGATGCCTTCTACGCGCTGCGAATCCCAATGTTAAATTAGGCAACATTTAAAAAACAAAACTAACGCTAGGTGACAGCACCTACGCAGAGCAACAATTTTCTTCTGTTTCATAGATAAGTTATATTTTTCATCTAAAAATCTAGCTATTAATTTCAATTTAAAGTCGAAAATTGTATTTTTTTTTTTTTAATTTGAAAAAATTATGTGAAAGTGCTTTATCGTAAATATTTTCAATAAAATATTCAAATATTTATATTTAAAAAAGTATAGGGTTTAATTTTCTTCGAAAGTGGAAAAGACCTATTTTAGCTTTTCAACTAATTGAATTACAACGTATCAAATAAATAACACCTTTTTTTTTTTTTTTTTTTAAATATATTATTAATTAAAAAACGAAATTTAAAATTAAATAAGCAAAAACATGGCATGTCTATCACGCGATTAAATTAATTTTTATATATTTATTCAATAAAAATTTCAATTTTTTTTTTTTAATTTAGATATCACATTTATTTTTCTTAAATCGAGAATTTTATTTTATTTATAAGAAAAATAGACCAGCACATTAACATGATAAGTTAACATTCAGTAATAAAAATTGGAGAAGAAAACAATCTGTTGTCTAGTCCGTCACAAAAAATAAATAAATAAATAAATAACCATTAAGATTTAAATTTTTAAAATTAAGGATTTCTTGAGTATAAGTTTTCTCTCGCACCAAGTTTTTTTTTTTTTTTTTTTTTTTTTTTCCAAGATTTTATTAGCTCTACCAATTCCGAGAGGGTATGCTTTCGAAACTGATAGACATTTTCGAAATAAAGTTGTGTTATATTTACATGTTTTGAGGTCTCCTGAAACGAAAAATAATGTTTTTGGCGGTTGGTCTGTGCGCGTCGGTTTGTCTATCTCGTATATACTTGGAAAATGCTGAAAGTGTATTTCATTTTGTGTTAGGTGTTTTTCATACAAGATTAAATTTAAATGCACAATCTGATGTGCACATAGTTTATTGAAAACATACAGGGCTATCCAAAATTAAGCTAAACGTTCTTTTCTGTAGAATGTAATTGACGGAAGTGCTTTGCTACACTTTTTTTTATGTCAACGAATACTATAGAAGAAGGAAAATTAATTTTTCGAACCGATAATGTAAACGAAGTATTTTTTTGAAGTTCTATTTTCAACTCAGGTTTTTGAATAAAGTCACGTTTTGGGGTTCCCTGAATACAAAAAAAAAAAAAAAAAAAAATTTTTTTAGTTTTTAGTGATTGATTTATATGCATATTTATTATCAGAATAACTTAAAAACAAACAAATGCAGGAAATTCACAATTGTATTTTGAAACTCGTATTAGGATTCAATTTGAAAAATTTGATAAAGATTGGCAAATTTAAGGACAAATTAATAACATCTTTGAAATATTTTTACTTCCATTACCCTACTACCATAGGTAAAGAAAGTATTGTGTTCGGTCCAAAAATTCGATATCGAGTTTTCCCCTGATTTATATTTTTAAGGTCTCATGAGTCCAAAAAAAGTAGTTTTTGGAAATTAGCCAGTATGTGTGTGTGTGTGTGTGTGTGTGTGTGTGTGTAAGTGAGTGTATGGATGTGGAGAATTTTCTGACTATTATATCTCCGAAATTTGTGTGGTAAAAGGTTAATAAAGGTAATGTTATGAATCTTGAAACTTAATATTTTTAAAAAGAACAAAAGTAGAAATAAAAATTTTCTATTTTTTCTTTTCAAGATTCCCAACACTTTTGTTTCAATTTAACTGAAATAATCAAATTTTTATACGCATTTACACAAGTCTATAAAAAACAGTGGTATTAAAAAAATATAAATCAATCTTGTTCCTATGTTGGAGTATTTTATAGTTTTATTCATAAGTTATTAATGTAATTTATGAATAAAACTATAAAATACTCCAATATAGAGTTACTTCAAAGTAACTAAGAACAAGTTATTTTTCTGTATTCCTATATCAATAAATAAAAATTTCATTTCATTTTGTAATAAGCATAACTATTTTATTTGTTAAATCTAACTTACTAACAGAGGTGTCAACCCTTCGAATTTTTACATCATAATTTCTTTTAAATTTATCTTCGTCTTAATCACAGAATTTACGATAATAAATAAAAATAATGTTTCTTGTGAAAAATATTATTGATATTCAAAAATCCGGAGGGTTGGTAATTTTGCATTAATAGTACAGTCAAATAAGGAAAAATAAGGGAAAAAATTTATAAAGTTTTGAAACTTTGGGATTATACTTATGAAGTGTCTAATAATTCAAAACAAAAAAGTTCCCCACTCTGAGGGGGGAGCTTCCCCCCCTACCCCCCAAAAACCGTATAATTCGTTGAAATGAAGAAGAAAATAAGGAATGAATTTATCGAGTATTAGAATTATGGCAAAACATTCCTGAGGGGTCTAATAATGCAAATCAAAAAACTTCCTCACTGTGGGGTGGGAACTTTCCCCTCCCCCCCCCTCAAAAAAAAAAAAAAAAAAAAAAAAACTGTATAATTCGTTTAAATAAAGAAAAGAAAAAAAAAATAGAAAATTAATTTATAGAGTATTGAAATTTTGGTACAACATTTCTGAGTAATTTAATAATTGAAAACAAAAAAATTTCCCACCCTGGGGTAAGAGCTTCCTTCTCCTCCTCCCCCCCCCCCCTTAAAAAAATTATATAACTTATTGAAAATAAGAAAAATGGTTAAATAGAGTTTTGAAATTTTGGAAAGGTGCTTAATAATGGGATACAAAATTTAAAAAAATTTCACCATGCAGTGGGAATTCTCCTCCTTCACCTCCTCCCCCCCCCCCCCCAAACCACCACCAATAAAAAAATAGTTCAATTTTGGTGAAATTACGAAAAATACGAAAATAAGTTATATAAGAGTTTTTAGTTTTGGGGAAGGTTCTCTTGAAGGGTCTAATAATAGAAAACACAAAAGTTTCCTTCTCGGAGTTTCCCTCCCCCCCCCCTTCAAAAAAAAAAAAAAAAATCGTATAATTTGTTGAAATTAAAACAAATGGGGAAATAATTTGTAAAATTTTATAGTTTGTGGACAAAACTGTTGAGTGGTCTAATTATAATAATAATTCACCCTCTTCTGGAGCAAGAGCTTCTTCCTCTGTCTCTTCGCCCCATAATTGTATAATCCATTGAAAGTAAGACAATATAAATTATTTATATAATTTTGAAATTTTTTAGATAGTGTACTTGAAAAGGTTTCAATGAAAACAAAAAGCCTTCCCTAGGAAGGATGACCTACCCCCTCAAAAATACTGCAGTTCCTTCAATAAAAAACAAAAAAATAGTTAGAAAGAAGCATATAGATTTAAAACTTTGGGATATTCATCATATGGGGTATCTCAATGGGAAACAGAAAAGTCTCTTCCAACTCCCCATTCCCCCCATAAAAACTAATTTAAAATTTTCCTTGAGTTTTCCTTTTTTTTTTTTAATTAACACAAATTTATTTGGTTTTCAAAGACAGCTACTATAATAATAATAATAATAATAATAATAATAATATGCCTTGAAAATTTCTGCACAAAATGTCCTCTTCATTATGCATAAACGAAGAATTATTTTTCCTTTAAGTTTTTAAAAGCTACTAAATTGTAAAAAATAAAATAAATTGAAATAATAATGAAATTCAGGTAATAACTAGGTAAAATAAATATAGCAATAATTAAGTAAAATGCAGATAAAATAATTTTAATGTTAGTCAATAATTTATTACTTACAAAATCGTCTGAACATCGAATAAAAAGTAATCAAGTTCATCATGAAAGTCATCTTCAAACTCTTCTGTCATGTCAATGGGTTCTTTATTGATGCAGGTTTGCCCGTGATAATTTTTATACATTCCTATACACAATAAATTTAATTTTACACATTTGCACTTCCTTCCACAACCTTGCATGCAGCGACATGAAATCAAATTTAGTATTTTTTTCTGAAGCAGGCGCTTGTCTTAGATATACAACAGTTTCTTTTGGTTAATTTCTTTCAATTTATATTATGTGTTGCCTGAATTTACTGGTTTAATGGATTCTGCAAATTATCTCATCGTTAGGCTTAAGTGTTATGTGTGTCATTTCTCTTCTGCGTAAGTAATTTAACATGGTTTTTACTACTCAGTGTAATTTAATTAAATTATAATCGTGACAATAACTTTATACGTAATACATCTCATTTCAAATTTCATTGTTGGTATTTTCATCTTCCTTTCATTTGCTGAGTGTTGTAAAGGAATTAAATTATTCATTATATACCATATATATATATACTATATATATATATATATATATATATATATATATATATATCTTATATATGAATACATATATGTATATATCATATATGAGATGAAATCTTAAAAAAGAATTAGTTTTTGTAATAGTAAACTTAACGATTTTATGTAAAAAAGTGAAAAACTGAAAAGTCACGGTTGGATTTCCTTAGATCGAAGAGAGGAAAACGGGATTTTGAGGAAAAGGGGGGGGGGGAGTGCCCCCCCCCCCAAGTAGGGAGACCTATTTTATTTTCCATTGCTAGTCAATTCATAAGTGCTATCCTAAAATTTTAAAACATAGTAAATTATTTTCTCGATTTTTCTTAATCTGAAAAAGTTGTACAAATTCGGGAAGAAAAGAGGTATCCTCTGCCCACGAATGAACAGGGGTGCGGAATTTTCGTTTTTCCATTGCTAGAGCTCTCGAGAGCACTATTTCAAAATTTCAGAACATTATAAATATACACCACTGTAATAAATTCCTTTAATCCTTTAGAGTCTCTTATTTTTTTTATTTTTATTTTTATTTTTTATTTTTTGTTTCTTTTTAATCTGAAAGAGCTTACACTTTTTTTTTTTTTTTTGGGGGGGGGGGGAGGGGGAACCGTCTAGAGTATTAATTCGAAATTTTATAACTTTATACATATTTATTCCTATAATATAATCCTTTTATAGTCCCTCATTAAAAAAAAAAAAAAAAAAAAAAAATTGAAGGAGCTAAACAATTTTTGGGGGAAAGGGGGGGGTAGCATACTCACAGGGGGAATTTTTTTTTTTTCTTGTCCATTACTAGACTTTTCATGAATGTTATCCTAAAATTTCAAGCGTTTATAAATTATTATATCTGTTTTCCCTAATATGAAAGAGCTATATGGCCTAGAGAGGAAAAGGGGGGGAAGGGGGGGAAGCTCCCCCCTAGGAAGGGGGAACTTTTTTGTTTTGCATTACTCGAGCCCCCAGGAATGTTATTCCAGAGTTTCAAAACTTTATAATTTTTTTCCCTTATTTAGTGTTTTTTGGTCTAATTTGACTGTACTATAATTATTTATGCTGTTTACATACCTCGTCTTGAAATATTTGCAAGCCATGTTTTACGCTGACTTGCATTGCTTAGTATTTCGTGAAAACTTATATTTTCACGACGACTGTCCGATTTACAAAATGGAACGACGCAATACACCATATTATATAAAAAAAAAAAAAAAAAAAAAAAACCTCTCACATTTGTTAAATTAATAAAACATAAACCATGAAGAACGCAATTGAAACTCAATTCAATCGCGGGAAATAAACAGAACTTTACGACACGGTATCAAGCGCCATCTACTGGCTGTGTTCTTCTTGTACTGTTGCCAAGTTTTCGAGCGACTCGCTAGGCATCTACTTAAGGAGGCTCTGGTAGTACAAACCTCATTCTCGTTTGTCGATTGCTTAATTCTATATTAACCCTTTGCCGGCCCTAACGCTCTAAAACTCTCTAATCTGTGTTACCAAACCAAATTTAGGCACTCTTTTATTCGACTATCACCAATAATTTTAAGGAGTGATATTTGATATATACACTACTGGCCATTAAAATTGCTACACCAAGAAAGAATAATAATAACGGAATGAAATTTGTTGGACACATACATTATAGTAGGAAGAACAATTGATTAAAATTTCAGGAAATTTGGAGTAATATGTACTGAGAAAACAGTACATAAAGCAGTGACCTCTGTGAGCAATAACAGCATTTATCTGCCTAGGCATAGAATCGAACAGCGATTGGATGACATGTACGGGTAGAGCACTTCATGAAGTTTTAACAGGATGCCACATTTCATCAATGAAGCACTTCATGAATTGCTCTACCCGTACATGTCATCCAATCGCTGTCCGATTCTATGCCTAGGTAACCAACGATATAATGGTCATATAATAAAAAGCTATATGATTATTATGAATTATATAATCATACTTCAAAAAAATATTTGAAAAAGTTATAATAAAAACAAGTGAATAAAATTCTTTAATCGTCAGTTTTTCCCTTTTCTCAAATATGTGGATGTAGGAAAATGTAAGACATAAGACAAAACCAATTAAGAACACAACTATATCATTTTCAACATTTTTCAACAAAGTTGAAAAGAGTTTAGGACTTCGGCTTGTCTGCCTGTCCGTGTTATAATTCCCGTAAGTATTCAGAAAATTGCCTGAAACTAGGGGTGTGCCATATCGTCAAAAAATATGATCCGCGGATACGGATATGAATACGGATATCAGTTTTTCTGTATCCGCGGATACGGATCTTTTATATTAAGATCCAAGGATACGGATACGGATCTTTCAAAAAAGTCTATAGCAAATAAGTATGTAACAATTTTTGCTTCCATTATCCAAATACTGTCGACATATGGAAGTAATGTATTCGGTGAAAAATTTAGATATCGATTTTCATGTTTTAAAATCTGAGTCCAAAAAAATGGTTTTCGGAAATTGGTCATTGTGGAAGTGGATGTATGTGTGTATTAGGGAGGGGGTACGTGAGGAATCTTCAAACAACGACTGACGAATCTTCTGAATCTAAAGATTGAACGACGGAACGTCATATTTTAACTTTTGTTGAAAATTAAAAAACTTGAAGTGGGCCAAGGAAAGCAGAAAAAAGACAAATCCGCATCTCAAAAATGGCTCTCTATATATTTTTTGAATTTCGCCATATAAGCCCCCTTTCAAATGTATTTCGTATGTATTAGTTGATTTTTTCAGGAAATTCATTGGCATCCTTAATAAATTGGTCAATTTTAGGTCTCACCTTTTGGTTTCTTGAGAAACGGTTCTACAATTTTTTTTCAAACTCGTCATATTAGCTCCTTTTTAGACGTCCTTAATAACTGGTTTCCGGTAAATAGATAAGTTTGCTAATTTTGGGGGGAAAGCGGAAGAGCATTCTTATATAATAATTAGGCAATTTTTCGACCAATTATTATATGATAATGATACAGAAGACTGTTTTGTGACGATCACAACATAATAAATTTTTTTCTATTGATCACCACATAATAGTCTTCTTGTACTAATACTACAATACATATAAAAAAAATATTAGCTGTTATTGCATATATTGCTACTAACTGTAAAATTCAACACTGATTAAAAAAAAAAAAAAAAAAAAAAAAAAAAATCTACATTTAATTTAAAAGACTAAATTAATAACAATATATTTTTTTTATTATTTATACACTTAAACTTTATAACAGTTTCTAATTTTCTTCAAAAGATCCGTATTAGATCCGTTGAAGTAAAAAACGGATCCGGATCCAGATTCGGATATTTTTTTCTCACTGATACGGATCCGGATCTTTTTTTTCTCATGGATATCCTCGGATACGGATACGGAGCTCCGGCACATGTCTACTTGAAACTGATACATGTTATTCAAGTTCACTATGGAATGTTTCCTATTGAAAATAATGTAAATACTACAACTGCTTTCTGTATAGAACCACCCAAAAGAATTCCAAAACAATGCGTTTTATTAGTTTCTATAAACTATATTTTAATAATTTTATGTTGCACAAGTTATAATGAAATGAACATTTATTATTCATATGCATACACACACAAAAAAAAAAAAAAAAAAATCTGAAGAATACAGTATTGTTAGCATTCAGATTCACAGTGCAACACAAAAATATAATAAATATAGTGCTATAACTGAAAATTACCGTTTTTAATAAACGTTTTTAACACTTTATAACATTCTTAAAAATGATTATTATATGATTTAATTTATTTATCTGTCTCTCTGTCCGTCGTACTGTCCGTCTGACTATCTGTTTCTCTATCTGCCTTTAGCGTCTGTAAATATCTTAAAAAATTCTTCAAAATGATATTTTTTTTTTTTTTTTCACTATGGAATTTCCCTAATTAAAATGGTATAAATATCCAGAATGGTTTGTGTACTGTGACATCCCAAAAATGTCAATGCATTGCGTTTCATGAAAGGCATTTTTATAAATCATATTTAAATAACACTGTACGGTAAAAATCAAAATAAAATTCAATCTTATTCCCCATATATTATCATTATTATTTTGATTATGGTATGTTTAGAGTTTACAGGGCTACACTAAAATATTCGCAGGTGCATTAATTTTAACTATTGGAAATTACTGAAATTACATTTCTGTTGTTAAACGTTTTCAACAATTTATAATAATGTTGAAAGTGTTTATGAATTCATTTAGTCTATTTGTCTACCTTTCTGTCATTCTATCTGTTTGTTGTACGGTCACGTTGGCAAACTACATTGAATTTTAAAAGATGCAATGAGTACGTACATTTGGAACTTCCTAGCTCCTAAACTAGATGCCTGTCGCGTTGCTTGGAAGCTTGGCAACATTTGAAGCGGTAGACAGCGCCACATGGTACAGATTGCGCGACTTTTTTATTCAACTGTCACCAATAATTTTAAGAAATAATATATGTTTATCGACATTTCTTCGATTCTATTCATCTTTTATATATATCAAATTCTGCTTTTAATAATTTTTGGTGGCTCTTGAATAAAAAAGTCGCGCAATCATGTAACAGGTGGCGCTGTCTACCGCTTGAACTTAGAGACCCTGTATTATAAGAGACTGGACATTGACCCGCCATTCCATCCTCCATGTTTGTTCAGGTTATTACATATGATACCATTACGCTAGGAAAATGTCTTGAATGACTCTCTGAATGGTTGTCTTAAGATAAACAAAACCATTTTCAGGTGATTTTAATTAATAGAAAACTGTCAAACTGTGGTAAAAGCATATTATGTTCTACGGCGATCGAGTGGTTGTTGAACGAAAGTCCGCCATTGTTCAGTGTCCAGTCTCTCTCTATAGAGGATCGCTACTTGAACTGTTTCCAAGTTTCCGAGCCACGCGACAGGCATCTAGTTTAGGAAGCTATGGTTGGAAATTTTTAATAATCTATGCAAACCGCATGATTTTCCTTCTTTCTTTCTTTATTTTTTATTATGGGCGTGACAAAATTCAGTGTTTTTTGTTACATAATGCCTGTTAAGGCAGTCGAAGTTTACATAAGTATATTCCAAAAAAAAAAAAAATTCTTTTTAATAAGTACGATAAAAACGAGTTAATAAATTTTTCAAACTGCAGCTATATTTATTTCTCAAATGTGTGCATGTAGGAAAAGACAAAATAGTAATAACTACAGGATAACAGGTACGCCAACATTTTAATTTATTCCGCGGCAGTGGTAAGACACGCCCTTTTATCTTGTCACTTTATTTGTACAGTGTTGTAAGATTGCGCGACTTTTTTATTTAATGATCACCAATAATTTTGAGAAATGATGTTTGATATACATGACAGACGATTAATCATCGATTATGTACATTAAATATCACTTCTCAAAATTATTGGTGACTGTTGAATAAAAAAATCGCACAATCTGGCAAAAGTGCATTTGTAGTGAAATTTTCTTCAATATGCCATTACGAATAAAAGAGAAGAAAAATAACCTTCAAGGAAAGTGGTGTGAGAAAAAGGCGGGTATTAAGGATGCTCCGGGATAAATTAAAATTTTAATCGTACTGTTATACTTTTTCTTTAATAAGCGAGACCAAAGTCGACGCCTTCTATTACGTAATAGATATCAAACCGAAGTTAAAGTTTATATAAGCATATTTAAGGGAAAATATTTAAATATTTTAAATAAAAACAAGTTTTTTTTTTCCCCTTTAACTTCAGCATTTGACAATTCTTTATTTTATTCTATCTATTTATCGTTTAAGGGCGTGACAATATTTTAAACTTTCTGTTACATAATAACGTCAGATCAGTTGAAACTGAAGTTTATATAAGCATATTTCAATTTATATATATATATATATATATATATATATATTTAAAAAAAAAACAATAAAAGCAAGCGAATATAGCGAATATATATATTTTAACCACAGCTGTTCTTTTTTTTTTTTTTTTTTTTTTTTTTTTCAAAATATACGTGTATCTAAGCCATCTATCATTGAGAAATCTTCTTACGCCAGGTGATAGCAAAAATAAAAAAGCAGGTAAAATTTCGCAATTGAAACACTCTTTAATGGCAAGCAGTTATTAAGCATTATTTTCCTCGATTCCTTTTTTGCAAACCTAATTCCCATCGTATGGCGTATTACTTTGCTTTTGAACGTCGAAATTTTCATTACTTCCTGTTAATTTACTTTCAGAACGTGAGCGGTTGGCTTTGGTTTATTGAAAAGACGAAGAATTCCCATGATGAAAAGAATAATGCTGATAAATCTTCATGAATACTACAGTAAAGCATCGATAATCCGGCATCGGCAGGAAATATACGTTGTCGGATTACCGATTTTTCTAGATTATAGGTATTCCGAAAATATAGCGAAATCGTCCATCAAGCATAGCATCCAAAGAAATATTTTTTAAAGAATTTAAGAATTTCTGGTCGCTCTGTGCAAGTATTATACAGGGAAGGGAGAAACAGATTTTGACACTTGTGTTTATTTTGGCTTTCGCTATCGGGAAAAGGAATTATTTCTTTATTAGGAATTATTATCTTTAAAGGAATTATTAACTTTTGGATTAGTGATTGCGAGACCAAAAAGTTGTTCTTCTTTTATGGAATTTTCGCCATCATCTTTATTAATCTGTAAAAAATTCACATTGATCCGTAAATCAGTAAAATTAAATAAAAATCCGTAAACTTTACTATTGATCCGTAAATGTAGCATGCATGCTGTTCAAAGGTCATCCGCGAGTAACCCGTTGAGTACTATGGTTTTCGGGCAGAGCAGTAAAGAAAAAGGGGGAAAGAGGGAAAAAGTCATCAGTACCGGTTTATAGATGCTGCCGGATTATACGTTTCTGGATTATCGATGCTTCACGGTAGACTGAAATGTTATGATAAATATTTTATTACTGTTATTATTTTTGTTATTATATTAACTATTCATAATAGATATTGTTAGTAAAAATTTCAAGGTTCAGATACATTATAAAACAAATTCAATAGTACTTAGCCATTAGATTGTTTATTCGAAAGTGTAAACAGACACAATGCAACTAATAATGCTATTCGAACAACTCTCATTTGTATTCTATAGTATAAATGAATGTTTTTGTATACACTTGTTAAAAAATGCTAATCTATAGTAGTGATGCGATGTGCCGGATCGTCACAAACTGTGATCCGCGGATAAGGATACGAATAAGGATATCAGTTTATCTGTATCCGCGAATACGGATACAGATACGGAGCTTTTGCATCAATATCCACGGATACGGATACGGATACGGATCTTTGAACAATGTATAATAATTAAGAACAAAAGTAAAAAATTTTTGCTTACATTAACCGATTACCGTAGGTAATGGAAGTAATGTATTCGGTGAAAAATTTCGCTATCGATTTTTCGCCAGATTTACAAGTTTTAAGGTCCAAAAAAGTTGTTTTTAGAGATCATTCATTGTGTATGTATGTATATGTGTGTGTGTGTGTTGTGGGAGGGGGGGGGGGGGGTTAGGGGAGAAGGGTGTATCTGCTGGATCTTCTAACGACGACTGCTGCATCTTTTGAATCTAAAGATACGACGAAGCTTCATATTTTAATTTTCGGTAAAAAAAAAAAAAAAACGGAAATTAGACAAGGAAAACTAAATAAAGACAAATTCGCATCTTAAAAACGGCTGTACTATACAGTACGCGACAAGAAAAAATTAAAAAATTAAAAATAATTAAATAAAGCCGCACTGCAGAAAAATTGACTTATATCTATCTATCTCTTTTATTTGTAATAATAACTCGCAACATGGCTACCTAAAGCGAAATTTTCAGATTAAACAGCCAAAAAATTTTATATCTTGCTAAAAAACATCTTACCAATAATTTGCTAACATTTAATTATATTGCCATCTCGCGCATTAAAATAAATTTTGCTTTTCATTCTAAAATTAACACTTTTTGTGATATTGTTTATTGCCTTATCCTTACAATTTTTGAAATACTTTTCAAAATTACTCCTTTCCTGACAACAGTTTTTTGTTCTGAATATTTGGCTAAATCCTAAATTTTACGTTGGAGAACCTCGTAGTAAAATCTGTTCGAAAATTTGCTTTTTAAATCGTAAAACTGGCGGTTCCAGAAAGAGAAGAGAAAAATATTCAAAAACGTTTTTTTCCCCACAGTATTGAGAAAGTAAAATCTGAGAAAGTAAATCTGCAAGAAAGAAAGCAAATCTGCGATATAATATTGAGAAAGTAAATCTGCAATCAAAATTTTATTTAAACAAATTTTCCAAGGAAATAATAACATTTTATATAATAAAACTCATCTATTCTATGTGAATTTCGTAAAAAAAAAAAAAAAAAAAAAAAAAAAAAAAGTGAAAAATGTGAAAAATGTAAATTCCGAGAATGTAAAAGCGAGGCTACACTGTATTTCTTTTATTTATACATTAAAGATAGTTGGTAATGAGTTAAAATAGTTTCCTTCTGATTTTTTGAAAATTTCTACAGAAGATCCGTATTAGATCCGTTGAAGGAAAAAAAAATGGATCCGGATTCGGATACTTTTTTCTTGCTGATACGTATCCGGATACGAATACGGAATTTTTTTTTTCTCGTGGATATCCGCGGATATGGATACGGATGCGGAACTCCGGCACATGTCTATTCTATAGGTATGTAGTTGCATGTATAGTGCCAAATGGGAATGTTAAAATGGTCTCATAAGAAATACAGAATAGAGAAAACATTTCCCATAAACATCCATTATGAAGAGTATTTTCATGGTAAAGGTGTAGTTAAGTTTTTAAAAGCTACTTATGATACTGGCCTGAATAACTTGACTATCAGTATTCTATTATTAAAACTTCATAAGTTATTCGATGTTTAAGATTTTCTTAATATGGCAGAATAAAGCAGTATTTCATATAAAGTTACATCATCATGGAGATCGTTGCATTGGAAATAGCATAGCCTCCTATACTAGAATGTCTTCCGCGTAGCTCGGAAACTTGGCGGTAGACAGCGCCACCTGGTACAGATTGCGCGACTTTTTTATTCAACAGCTTCCAAAAAGTTTTAAAAGTGGGATTTGATATACATAAAAAGCAAATAGAATCCAAGAAACGTCGATTATATAGTATATCATATATCACTTCTTAAGATTATTGGTGACCGTTGAATAAAAAAGCCGCGCAATCTGTACCAGGTGGCGCTGTCTACCGCTTGAGTTGTTACCAAGTTTCCGAGCCACGTGGAAGGCATCTAGTTTAGGAGGCTATGTTTAAAGTTACCAGCTTATACAGCAAGCCTTGGTGTGAGTTAAATTATTGATTCTTTAAGTTGATGATGTATTTTAAATTGAATTAAGTGAAAGTTAATTTTATATGTAAAAATTCCACCTTCTCCTCAGTCCAGCCTTTGCAGTGGCACCCAACGTAAAACATTTTGTACTCCAATTCCTTCCCCCCCCCCCCCGAACTCCCACCCTCAAAAAAAAAGAGAGAGAGAAAGAGAGAAACATAGAAAAACATCATCTAACAAGATTCAGAAGTTGGAAGATTAACAGCTAGCAAACTTCACCTAATATAATTTGAAATCTGTAAGATTGATAGTTAGCAAATTTTAAAATATCAATACAAAATAACCTGGAAAAAAAAGTTATTAATTTAAAAAATATATCAAACAGATTTTCATTAAAAATCATGCCGATTAAATGAGCGTATTTAAAAATGAATAAATAAATAAATAAAAATCGGTCTATTCGGGAGTTTATGTTGCCACAGAGGGACAGAGGCGCCCGCATACACAGAGATAGAGACAGACAGAGAAAGCTTTCAGACACAAAACATCCCTCTTCCTTTATCGGCCGTTGTAAACAACATTACTAAAGATTTTTCTGGTGTATTTCTGTCTAAGAAATCGTTATGAAAGATTAATAATTATTTTTTCCCAGAATAACTAATTAAGATAATTCTGCTCACCTTTTTTTTTTTTTCCCAATGGCTAGGAAAAGTTACAGAGCACTATAAAGTTAGAAAACAAATTATAAACAATATAATATAGAATAAAAAACTGAAGTTATTGCCTAAGGAGCGATCTTGCCTCCCAATATCTTAACTTTTCTGTAGAACATCGAAGAGCCCCAGAACGGAACAGATGGTCCCTATCCATTCAGAATCACAAAATGGGCAGAATCTTCTTCAGAATCACAAAATGGGCAGAATCTTCTTCAGAATCACAAAATGGGCAAGTAGAATCATATAAGATCCCTATACGCTTCAAATGAGTGGTAAGGCAGTCGTGTCCTGTATAGATAGGCGGAAAGTCGTAAATGCCTTACGCCTTGGTTTATCAGGAATAAGAGAAGGACTTAAATTCACTGTAAAAAAAAATTCAGTAACGTTACTCTCATACATCGGATACGTTCCTGGTTTTAATACGTTTGGGACAGGTTCCCGAGAATAACAGGTTTTCGTCCATGAAGCATTCCTGTTTTCAGGAATGTATACTATAATTTTCAATGTGTGTATATTTGATGGTTACTGATATCTTCAAGGAACATTACTGGTAAATATTGGGCACATTAGATGCTCAAAATTTCCCAGGAAAGTGTCGAATTTTTTTTTTTTTTTTTTCAGTGTTCTTCCAGTTCTTTAGAGCTGTACGATTCTCAAGATCTCGTAAGACATTAGAATGCTCAACATTAACTTTGCACTATATTGCTATAAAATCTAATATATCCTTATTTAAGAATTTTGAACAATTTATGTTTAACTGCACAGTGTCGGAGATATAGCAAAAATTAGTCGTTCCATAAATTCTCTTCTAGAAAAATATTACCTGAATCCTATTTTAGTGATGTAAAAAAATTTCATTGCTAAATACTTTATTACTATACAATGAAAGAAAATATAAGAAAAAATATTATAAATAATTTTTTTTTAAATATTAAACCCGAAGCCTTTTTTTGTCTGCTAAATAATAGATACAAAAATCTGTACAAAATATAATTTAATTTAGCACAACAGGTTTTCTTTTTTTCTTTTTCTTTTGTCTACTCCTTAATATAAAGTCTTGCGATAACTGTGTTGCATTCCATAGAAACGGTTACTTATAATTTCTTAAAATTTTTTTGGTAGTAGGTTTAGAATAGGCTTCCGTTGACGACATTTAGCTTTTTACTGACATTTTGGCGATGAATTAAATAGCTATCGCAATTGCCTAAGTAAAGACCTTGACGAGAAACGTCCAAGTAACTTTGGTGCCAAATTTTAAATTTCGCCTGAGGTTTTATACCGAAACTGTTCCATTAATATGATTTTCTCAATTATATATATATATATATATATATATATGTGTGTGTGTGTGTGTGTGTGTGTGTGTGTGTGTGTTAATTTGATAGAATAGGGAAAAAAGAAAAAACATTTTTTAATTGGTCTAAATATACACTAAGCTAAATAAATAAATAAAATAAATAATTGATATTTACTTTCTGCAGGATTTATCTCAATTTTTATTTAATATATATATATATATTTTTTTAACTTGCTGCCGAAGAAAAAAAACATCCTGATGTATTGAAAATGAAACGCAACAAATATGTCTGACTCCTGACATATTAAAAACCAGTAAAATTACAGAGCATATTAAAATAAGGTAAATGTGTCGATGTTAGTCATACCTTAATAAAATCAAACGCTAATTCTTTTAAAATTCTCAAATACCATGAATGAATCTTTTAAATCAAAACCCTGAATGAATCCTATTAAAAAAAAAAAAAAAAAACTCATACACAAAAATTGCAAACTGATTTAAAAAAAAAAAAATAATAATAATCATATTTCTAAAAATTTAAATATTATCTCAGAATTCGCTATGAAGATAACGATATGAAAAATCATTACATATTCTTCGTTGAAATGATTAATACGGTTGATTCTTTTCGAAATTAATAAGGTGAATGTAGTTTTTTTTTGTTTTGTTTTTTTTTAAGTTTAATTCATTTTTGTTTAAGCAAAAGAATTTTAAACAAATTCTTTCGAGCTACATTATATCAGAAATATCAAAAATGACATATAGTTAAAATTAATCTTTCACCCTAGAAAAGTAAAATATGATATAAATTTGCTTTTGATTAAATAAGAAATACTATTTCAATATGAGATCTTTTGTTCAATATTTCTATACATTTTTGCAAAAATAAATAAGTAAAACTCTAAATGGGTAAAAAATCTGTAATTGTTCATGCAATTTTCAGTCTATTATAGAATTTATAAAATTTGCATTTTTATTATTATCAGTTAGAATTACGTATTTTACAAAATTACATTGTAACTTACCAAAATGTAAATTGCAGATGGTACAGTTAACATTTTAATATATGATGCATTAGAAAATTTCGTTTGACTTATAATATATAATAGCAAAGTTTCTAGTGTGAAATCTATAACTGTTGTTTTTTAAAAAGCATATTTACATACTAATGATTCATACTGAGTGTCATTGAATAGTCATTTAATCGATAACGATCGGTTTGTATTTCATTCAGCTATGTCTTTTAATCAACTACTGTTTTACTTTATATTAATATTTTAACTATGATTTATAATGTAAATCTATAAACTTTTTCTAGTCAAACATAACTATTGTATAAATAATTGTGTAGCATATAAATTCGAACTTTAATTGGAATAATATTATATTTTTAAATTAAAGAACACGCTTTTATTGAAATAAGAACTAAAAAGCACAAAATATCTCTATTTATAGTATTAAAATGCAGGGTAAGAAAAAATCGTGTGAGTGACACACCATAATATTTACATCTTTAATAAAAAAAAAATTAATTGATTAATTGTTGCCACTCAACGTTATACAAATACGGCCAAATCCTGTGCCACATACAATAGAGTTTAATGTATATATATATATAGATTTTTTGTTTGCCCCTGGTGGGATAGGAGCCTGGAAACACTTGTATGTAGTATTGGCATCGACTATGAAGTCGTGTGCAAAATTTCAGGATAATCGAACGAACAGAAGTGGTCGAAAATTGAATTCCAAGATTCCGTTACATACATTAATAGTTACATCATATCAAGTTAATTAAAGCATGTTAAAAATAACATAATGAAGTAATGAGAAATAAATAATTTAGAATTAAACAAAAACCATTTTTAAAAAATCTCCCCTGACTGGGCTCGAACGTTAGATCTTTAGGTTCGTAGCCCGGAGCTTTACCTCACAGCCACAGCGTTCACGTAGAGAAAGTCTTTTTTTACAACATAGATTTTTTGTTTGCTCCCAGAACGGTTACAAACATGCATACAAACAAACATACAGGGTGAAGCTAATAAAAGCGTGTTAAAAATAAACATATAAATATAATAAAAATATAATAAAATTTACATTTTAGTTTTCTAATTTGCTTGTTTCCTATGCCATTGTTCAATTCAATTATTTTGTTTCCATATGATGATAAATGCTATGAAATTTAAAATACATGTACCATTCTCCAGAGTTTATTATGACAAAATAATCCCACCAAAGATCAAACGGAAATATTAAAATTAATTTTCAAAAATAATCTTATTTCTGAGTGATGTTTAATTTTCTATCTTAGCAGTTCTTCCAAGTTAAAGATAAGGGGATTTGTTACTTTTTCCTTGTTGAAATAATTAATACATATATTGTTATTTCCATTATTTTAAGCATTACTGGCGTTCAGGGTGATTGATAGCTCTTTTCTTATAACTACAATTCGTTTTATTCTAAATAAATTAATTTAATATATTCTAATAAATGAATTTAATGAATAATTCCATGGACATGTTTTAAAATGTCAAACAGATCATAAGTAAAATATAACATAAAACAATTTTTTTTTTTAAAGATTCGATCAATATAAATGAGTTTGTTTCGCTTTGCAAAATATTACATATAGTAAATATTTTACGTATTACAATTTTATTCAGTATTCTATATCAGAAAATAAAGAATTAGGTAAAGAAAAATTAATATTACCGTAATTTCTGGTAGGTACCCCGTAGGTTAAACAATCCAGTTAAGCACCAGAAATTTCAATTGATAAATAAATTTATATTTATACGAGCTCTTCTTTCGAAAAAGTATATATTTCTCTATTAAATAAAATTTCTGGTGGAGGAATGACCCATCTTACCTGCGGCTTATCTATCAGAAATTACGGTGATTCTGTTTTTTTTATTTTATTTTGTTTTTTAGTTTATTTTATTGTTTAATTTGTGTTTAAAATGTGCTGCATTCATAAAATAATTCTTATTAAAATATAATAGAAATTTAACATAATTGTTCATACCGATGTTGTATTGTTAATAAATACGTTTAAAAGTTTAGTTCAAAAAATTAATAAAATGTCAGAATTCGCAAGCTTTTTTTACGAAAATCTATGCTTTTAATTTATTTTCTGGATTTTAAGATTCCTTATTTTTTTAATAATATACAGAAGTAAATCGTACCTAAAAAAACTGTCATGGAATGATATGGAACAAGAATTTTTTAAGCGAATACCATAAATTTAAAAACGCAAAACTGTAATTTTTAGTCAGAATTAAGCACGATCTTTCAAGAGAGGAAAAAAATAACAAAAAAGTAAGAAAGAAAGAGAGAAAAAACAGGCAGCAGTTTAGTATTGCTGTTTCTACTTGCTACTAATATTCGACTGATTAAAAGTCTTAATCAATTATTTAATTATTTTTGACACGAAACGACTTTTGTGTGTTTCTGCAATATAGTTTATTTGCTTATAAAATTAATATTTTTCATATTAATGCGCTGTTCAATGATAAATGATTAATAGTACAAAGAATTTTGGCTTTGTTCGTACCACTCTGTCAATTATAAGAAATGGAACTTTGAAAAACTAACAAAATGTTGTTAAAGATATTCAAATGGTAAAAGCATTTTTATTAACACTAAAGTTGTTTATTGAGACTCCATAAATACATAGTTTTTTTTTTTTTTTTTTTTTTTTTTTTTTAACCTCGCATAGTCTTAAGTTGTTAGCGTATTTTAAACCAGTAGGCATAGGTGGACATTGCTTATTTCCCCATCATAGTTCTCGAAAACATCTATTTTAAGTCATAATTGTGTTAAAAGAAGGAGAATGAAATTGGGTGTTGGAAACTCAATTACCGCGTTCACTGCTGACACATATAGTCTATCTGAAATTGCTTCATAATTTTATTGGTGACAGTTTAATATGTAATACCCCTGCAATTCAGTGCTGTTTTTAATGCATTAATTTACATAATGTAAATTTGTGCGAAGTATTGTCCTAATCTGCCATGTTATGAAAATCTTTAATTTCGAAAAGCTTACGAATTTTGTAAAGTTCGTGTTGATATTCGTGTTGATATTCACTAATATTTTTATCCAGAATCATATATGATTTTAAAAGTTAATCTAGCATGTTTACGGTGGAAGTAATCCTCATAATGCACATTTGTACGAAATTTTGCTTTGCTTTCCCACGTTAAGAAATTTTTAAATTTCAAATAAGTTATGGAGTTTCATAATTAGAATGTTGAAAATCAATAGGGTTCTTGTAAGTATCACCGTGCTATTTTAAAACTTGTCCAATCTTTTTGTGTTCATTCATTCTTAAAAAAAATTTACATATTTTGACAAACTAATCAAACATCAAATTGACTAACCTATAAGACGGACACTATATAAGTTTGTGGTTTTTGGATTCCTCACATCTCAAAATGTATAAAAGAGTCAAAAAATAAAAGTCAAAGTTTTCACGAATACCGACGTTCCCCATACTCATACTATGATGTAGAATTGATACGAATTTTTATCACAAAGGTTTCTACATCTTTATTCTTGAAGTCAATGATAACTAAAAATCAGAATTAAATGAAAATTTGTGTTTGACTTTTTGACTATATAGATTTTATAAATTATCTCTAAAAGAGATAATGTTAAAAACCCACATTTCATAGATAATTTATAATAAAAACACTTTAGAAACGTGTCAATTAAAATAATTACATTTAATTAAAATCATTAATTTCTCTTTTTTTTTTTTTTTTTTTTTTTGTAAGTTCGAAGCTTTTTGCTTTAAATAAAAAAAAAGAAAAAAAAAAAAAATCTTCAGGAATTACATTAGTTTCTTGTTAGCAGAGTTTAAATACCTTATAGTAGTTCTAGTTACAGTTAAATAAACTTTTTCGTAATTACAGGTGGACAGTCTTTTAGATGCAAAATTTATAAACGAATCCATAGGTGCAAAGGTCAGTCTTTTAATAAAGATATAGCAGTTTTGGGGGAAATTTCAAAGTTCTACATTTATCGATATTTTTAATATATTTTGCTTTCTATAAAGCTTCACTTCCATACGTAATTGTTAATTCATTAATTCATATCTTCTTTCTTGGTATTTTATCATTATAATGTTTAAATAAATAAATAAATATGTGTGTGTTTGTGTATGTATACGTAAACTAATAGCATGAATTTCGGAAACTCTTAATTAAGCGAAAGTTACCACTTTCAAGCGTCAGCCATATGTCACGTTTACTGAATGGAATTGCTCTATTATTTCGACCCGAAGTAATTGTTGCGGGTTTCTGTTGATGGTGTTTGCGTATATAGTTTTTTTTTATTTATTTAGGCCCATTTGTATAGTGTGTTTTATATTTTACAAAGCAAAAATCATGCATAAATATTTGATTTCAGCTATTTTTTATTGCTTTATTTTACAACAGTTTTTTATCACGTAAAATGATACACCATCATTTTAATTTATCCCAGAGTATTGTTATCGCCTGCTTTACTTTTCATACTACATTCCTTGGAAGGTATTTTTCTTTTATTTCATCACAATTACATAACGGAGAAAATTTCACTACAAATTGAGTGCTATGAGAAAAAAAGATGGGTAGTATTTGAGTTCAGTTATGGTATTTATAATTTGTAACTATACTGAAGCAACTTTAAAGCATCACTTAAATACATCTTCGCAAAAGCATGACATCATAAAAATTTAAAATACATTAGACAGACGTATAGAGTAATCATGTCTGTTTTTCTAAAATATATAGCAGAAAACTAAAAAAAGCTGTTTATAACTAAATATACTGCTCGACATTGAAAATGCAACACCAAGAAGGAATGATAATAACGGAATGAAATTTGTTGGACACATACATTATAGTAGGAAGAACAATTGATTAAAATTTCAGGAAATTTGGAATAATATGTACTGAGAAAACAGTACATAAAGCAGCGACCTCTGTGAGCAATTACAGAACATATCTGCCTAGGCATTGAATCGAACAGCGATTGGATGGCATGTACGGGTAGAGCATTTCATGAAGTTTTAAACCGATGCCACAATTCATCGATCGAAGTTACTGGTGAGTGGAGGGGGGCCAGTCGCTTTTCAACGATTAAACAATCATTTTCATTGGTGCGAGATCAGGAGAACGTGCTGGCCAGAGCAACAGTCGAACACATTCTGTATCAAATAAGGTCCGGACAATGCAAACAACTTGCGGTCGTGCATTATCTTGCTTAAATTTTGCGCTATGGAGGCCTCGAATACAGGGCAGAAGGGCGGGCTTTAACTCATCAGAAATTTAATGGCCGCTGTTCAGAGTGCCAGGAATACGAACATGAAGTAATCGAGACGTGTATCCAATGAGAACTCATAACATCATTGGGAATGATGGACAGTATAATGATGTCGAATTCCAGCTGGCAATGTGCATTATTCATAATGCCGTTAAATACGGATAAGGCAATCGATGCTGCAAACAGGATTGTGATTTGTCTGAAAGGTGACTTCACGCCATTCCTGCGGCCAGGTTCATCGTTGATCACACATTAATGGCGCCCATATCAATGATGCAGTTTTAAGGGTAATCAGAATTTTGGTAGCCGCATACTGAGTCACCACCTGGATTGATGGTATGTTGTGCCATTGGATACATGTCCCGGTCACCTCTTGTTTTCATTCCCGCGACTCTGAATACCAGCCATTACATTTCTGACGAGTTAAGGCCCATAGCTCTGCCCTATGTTCAAGGCCTCCGAAGCGCAACATTTAAGCAGGAAAATGCACGACCGCAAGTTGTCCATATTGTCTGGACCTTCATTGATGCCGAATGCGTTCAACTGGTGCTCTGGCCAGTGCGTTCTCCTGATCTCGCACCAATGAAAATGACTGTTTAATCGTTGAAAAGCGACTGGCCGCCCACCACTCACCAGTAACTTCGACCGATGAATTGTGGTATAGTGTTAAAACTTCATGAAGTGCTCTATCCGTACATGCCATCCAATCGCTGTTCGATTCAATGCCTAGGCAGATATGTGCTGTTATTGCTCACAGAGGTCGCTGCTTTATGTACTGTTTTCTCAGTACATATTATTCCAAATTTCCTGAAATTTTAATCAGTTGTTCTTCCTACTATAATGTATGCGTCAAACAAATTTCATTCCGTTATTATCATTCCTATTTGGTGTTGCATTTTCAATGTCGAGCAGTGTATGTTTATGTGCCATTGTTTAATTTTTCCAGCAAAATACAATGAAAACTTTTCGGTGGTTTAAAGTCAGTCTTAGTGAATTAAAGACACCATGATTGACTTTATTTAAACAAGCTATTCAAGCTATTCAAAAGTTACAAATGGTAGTCACGTTCTTGGGGTTAAAATACATTCGTTTACATTTATGAATACACCTGACGACTACTGTGCTGATAGTCCAATTAAAGTAAAAATTATACCACCATAATTTTAAACGAAAATAAAGTATTTTTATTCAAAACAGTTACCCAGTTATTAAAAATGTTTAAACACCAGTGTTCGTCAGGGGTAACGGGCAAAATATGCACCAGTAGCCGTCATACCTTAAAAATGTTTATATTATGTCAAATTTTAAAAAATTGCACATAAATCGTATTCTACATTTCATAAACATTACATACGATGCTTTATGAGCAATGTCAAATACAGCAAACAACAAAATATATCATGAAATGCAGATCTTTTTCCTTAGTCATTTGCTTTACGTTGATTCAATCCAATTGTAATTTAACGTATACTTCCCTTATTTTGCTTCTCCCTACTCTTCCCTAATACTTGAAATTGAACTTTATATGTTATAAGAAGCAGAATGCTTTGGAGAATCTTGTGTGGGTAGATTCAAATTCATACGGGTTATAAAAATGCTTAGTTTAACGCTTATTTTAAGAGGGTGACGACTACTGGTGCAGATTTTAGGGGTGACGAGTACTTGTGTCTTTACCTTAATGTTATCACAGGGTAATTTTCATTTATTTTTTTCTTTCTTTAAGTGGACGTTGAAATTAATTATTTTTGTTTTACACTGTATTCATTTTTAAATCATATACTGCCATGAAATCTACCATTTTTATGTATATAACGTATTTTGAAGGATATGAAATAATTTTAGAGATGGAAAAACGTCTTTTATAGAAAAAATAATGCACAATAAATGCTCAATTTCCAAATGCTCCGTAGGAATTCTAATTTTTTCTAAATCTCCGATTTTTTCACTATGCGTTTTTTACGCGTAACCGAAGACATTTGTGCATTATTATTATTATTATTATTTTTTTTTTTTTAATCTGAATCGCAGCATCAGATGCACACAAAAAAGTATAAAATTTGATGTCTTCATGGATTTCAGCGTGCTATCGAATTTTATTTCTGTAAAATCATACTTTTCGTTTAATTTTTGTATTTATTTTCTTTAATTAGAACTTTCTGCGAAACAGAAATTAATAGATATTTAACCATGTTTATTACATAAAAATACTTTAATTTCCTAAATTATTACTGAATTGTCTGAAGTAATCCTCAGATTAGTTTGTTATGTCAAAATAAAATGTAAAATATCGATGAAAAACGAATACTAAAACGAGAGTTTTCTTTACAATTGTAATTTAATGCCGTAGATGAAGCAATATTGTTAATACTTTTATTGTGAAAAGATTATTATAGTAGTTTCAAATATTTCTGTTTATCACAAAACTTTATATATATATATATATATATATAATTCAATTGTGCAAATATTTTTTTTAAACAATTACTTAAAAAAAAAAAAAAATCTTAATAAATGAAAACCATTTTTACTTTAGAGAAGTGTAACACTGAATATCGAAAGAAAATCAATTTTGTGCTCTACAGATAACATCTTAAAAACATTTTTTCAGTAAAAAATATATAACTATGCATTAATTTATCATAGATCTACGGTTCAACCATTCCTTTTAAATGTATCGTCTAATTCTTTTGAAAAATATTGAAAATCTACCCTGGAAGCATCTAACCCCTTAGCGATTCTCTTACATATACAAAAACGTTTTCCTTATTGACTATTACAATTATAAATATTTCTTTTTTTTTAATTCATAATAATTCATTACAAATAATTCTCATTGTACGTTTTTATACGAAATTTTGTCCTATACTGCCATACTAATAAATAATAATAATGATAACAATAATAATAAACGGATGGCAACGCCACCTGTTCGGCAGCTTTCACCAACGGTCGATAATTATTTATGTTTAAGCACAATGATATGAAAATTTATATAAAATTCTGTATATCAGTTGTTGAGCTAAAGTTGCCATATAACTTTAGTTACACATAAACATATATTTTCCCCAAATTCTTATGTATTTTTTCTCATCTGGAACGGTAGGTAGGTAAGTTTGTTAGTGAATGTTACGCTAGGAAAAAGGGGAAAATAAATTAGAAAATTAGAAAATAAATTAGAAATATCAGTCGTATCGTTACAAATAAGGTACCAAATGAAAGGGGCAATTTTTCTGAATCCAACGGATTAAACAGCTTATCGATTGGACAATTATTATTTTTTTTAATTAACTAAATTATTAAATTTAGGGAGCAACAGCAGAAGATTGTGTGGAAACTGTTTGGAGAGAAAAGAAAACATCTGCTATTCATTAAGTCACATGTTTTTGAAGTGGAATTAAAACTTGCAGTTTTCAAAAAAATTTTAATTTTCTCTCGCGAACACAAAAATTTAATATACGGCCTGTACAACACAAGATTTTGGTTAATAAAAAAAAAAAAGTTACAATGTTTTTGCAAATTAAATTTTATTCTAACTTTGAAAATATTTATGTGATACGATACATTAATAATTTGGTTTTTAAAAGTTTTTTTTAAATAGATTATTTAAAAATGGCTAAATCGTTTTCTGGATTTTTCAAAATCTCAAAGCGTGTAAATCTATCGAAAACCAGAAGTTGTAAATTTTTATACAACCAACACTTTCTTCTTTTGAATATAGAAAAAAGTAAAAAAGGTCTATGAAATAAAGTTTGGTACAGTCAATGTTTTCAACACAAGATATAACTGTATACCACAAAAATTATACCCTGGAGTTAAATCTGTGCTCAAATCACTTCGTGCTATTGTACAGCTAAATGATAAATTTTAACTGCTTTCATTTATAGGTTTTTGCCGTATTTCACTCACAATTCCCATTTTAAGCAAGAATATAATTACACATATTTATACAAGTAATACATATTAACCAATTAACTGCCGCGGGCGTATATATACGTCTCGTTAAGCCGATGCATTAACTGTCCCGGACGTATATATGTGTCTATCCTTTGTATTGCTACCAGTGAAACTAGTCCCACGGCTTTGGAATGCAACAAAATGATCTTGAATGCAACCTTGATAGTGTTTTCGATAGATTTACTTATCTCAGGCAAGTGGCTGTGGGAGGAATCTGAAAGGGAATGTTTTTGGAACAATGAATGCATAACTATGCGCGCTTGTGTGAAAAACGGTGGCACTGGGAAGCGAATCTCGTAAGTTTTCCTCGGCAGGTAAGGGGTTAAAAATGACACAGACTCACACACACACACATATATATATACAGGATGACAATAAATAACTTGGACGAAGTTTCAAACCAAATATCTGTAACTATCACTATCGCAAACTCATTTTGGAAGATGTTGTCTTACCTTGGTCGCAAAAGTTCTTTGAAAACAAAAGATAAACCTTCCAACAGGATTCCGCACCTGCACACAGAGCTAAAGGCACTCAAGATTGGTGCAAAACAAATTTTCCTGACTTCATTGGAGCTCGATAGGCCGCCGTATTCCCCAGATTTGAAACCAATGGATTATTCTGTTTGGTCCATCTTGGAGACAAGGGTGTGTGCTAAACCTCAAAAAACTTTGGCATCCCTAAAGGAATTCTAATGCAAGGAATGGGATAAAATATCAGTAAGTGAGTTGCGGGCCCATAGCCGAAAATTTTGTGACACGTTTAAAGCTCTGAATTAAGGCTAAAGGTAGCCACTTTAAAAATTTGTAAATATAATAGACAAAATAAATGTATCATATTTATTGGAGTTTTGTCGTAATATTTTCATTAGCATTAAAGTTATAATGTATCATGTGTGTCCAAGTTATTTCTTGTCACCCTGCATATAGATAGATTGATACATTTAGAAAGAGTTATGTAGATAGATGAATAGGTAGAGTCAGAGATAGATCTAGAAATCGTTAGGTAGATATTAGACGGTACGGAAAGACCTGTCGTTTTGAATTAGTAAAATAATACCAGAAATTTTTGTTTAAAAAAACCTATATCACATTTCCCCCAAAATCACTGCTTAAAGATAATATAAATATAGTACAGAAAAAAAATTCCGGTGTCAGTTTTTGAATTCAAAACTCCAAATCCACCACAGGCTTATTTTGATAAATTAGACACAAGAATAGCAATATATTTTTATATACCAAAGAATAGTTCTGATAAATGCAACATGTAATTTTAATCGATAGGCAGAAAAAAGTATTATTTTATCTTTAACAGAAAATCAGCATGAAAGGTATTGCTAGATTCCATCACAGAGTCATTTCATTAACGAAAGGTACAAAGCAATGAACCATTTAATGAAAGAAGTTTCAGCGAATCATTCTGAGAGAGTAAATTCTCTTCTTTATGTTATATTACTTTATTTTTTACATTGAAGAAGTGTGAGAATAAATTTATTTAATGATAGAGAAAATTTTATTTAAAATCTAAAACGTTTCGGTTTTACAGGTTGTTAAAGAATGATATTTTTCTTTTTCTTTTCTTTTTTTTATGATTTGGCAGTGAAGTTTACCATTTAAAAACTAGAAAAGAAGTATGATAATTTCAAATATAAAATATACTAAAATAAGGCTAATTAAGAAATTATGTGCGCACCTAAAAGGTGTTTGAATAACTACTTCACTTCCTATGCATGCAAGTTACAAATGATAGCAGGTGACGGCCCCTAAGGCCAATACGAAATGAAATATCACTGCATCTAAAAAAGAAAAAAACTAGAATGTTGTGGCCACCACATGACTTTCTTCTATATTTTCCTATGCAAATTCACTCAGTAAACATAATTTATTAAAATCATTATTTAATAAAATTATCTTCCATCATAATGCAGTACGATTTCCATATTAGAGAAACTATAACACTAAACATCCAAAAAAAAGTTAATTTTTTTCTCGATATTACATTAAAAAAAAAAAAAAAATGTTAAAAATGGAAAAAAAAATCGTAACTTTATTTTAAATTATCTCAGATCGATGGTTCAAACATTCATTTTAAAGGTATTGGCGAGCTCTTTTGAAAGATACCCATCATGAAAATTTATTCCCCTCGAGGGGTGACTTCCCCCCAGGGGGGGGAGGTGATGCTCCTATTTATACAATTTTTTTCCCAGTTGACTATCTCTATTATAAATAATTCTTGTAAATTTCATAATGATTATTAAAAAATAATTCTCTTTATGCACATGTATACAAGATTTTATCCTATACCACCATGTTAAATATTTAGAAAAAGCGGGATGGCAACGCAACCTGTCTGACATTTTTTACCAAAAGTTGATATGCACTAATTTATGTCAAGGTGTAACTACATACCAATTTGTGTGAAATTCTGTGCAGTTGTTCTTGAGATACAGTTGCCACAAAATTTTGTCACACACACACACAGACAGACAGACAGACATTTTCTAAAAATTGTCAAATCGTGTTCTACAGCTCTCAAAACGTGTAAATCTATCAAAAACCCGAGGTCGAAAAATTTTACGAATCCAATACTTTCTTGTATTGAATATAGAAGATAGTAATAATTCTCTTTATGCACATTTATACAAAATTTTATCCTATACCACCATGTTAAATATTTAGAAAAAGCGGGATGGCAACGCAACCTGTCAGACAATTTTTACCAAAAAATGATAGGCACTAATTTATGTCAAGGTGTAACTACATACCAATTTGTATGAAATTCTGTGCTGCAGTTCCTGAAATACATTTGCCACATACACACACGCGCGCGCGCGCAAAAATGGTCATATCGTGTTCGACAGCTCTCAAAACGTGTAAATCCATCAAAAACCCGAGGTCGAAAATTTTTACGAATCCAAAACTTTCTTCTATTGAATATAGAAGACAGTAAAAAAAATAAGAGAAATATTATTAATTACGGAAAATGCGCATTTAAATGTTCAATTTGAATTTATGGCAAAGCTTGGATAGATTGAGTGGTAAGAGATATTGAGCACAAAGAGGAATGGAAGGAAGGAGTAGATTGCGAGCGATGCTGCTCCAGGGCGTTTTATAACAACATGTATAGAGTTAGAAAAGGCACCACAGAACTGGCGTTTAAAAGTAATAAGTACAAAACTTTGATTAAATATCACAAAATGCTTGAATATCACACTTACAACAATTATTTCGGATCGAAAGACGACATGACCTTCCGTCATTCAAACAAAGAAGGCACAAGTGCTGCAAACAAAGCGGCTTGAATTTTAATGTTGATTGTTTCGAACGTGTAAGGTAAAACGTACTTATTTTGTCTTATTTTAAAAAATAAATGCTTGAATTTTTATTTCATTTCTCAGGAATTTCTGTAGAATGGCAGTAATACAAAATATTTTTAAATTAAACGATTTCTGATGAGCAACTGTACGAACACCAACAATTGTCTATAAAAGCGAATAACTATTGATTAAAAGGTTGAGCAGTCTCTCCTACCGAAATGGGAACGTTTGCGCTTTTGCTGCTTAATGCAGATTGCGCATTAATTTCATTAAATTCTATATTAGGAGAGATTACACAGCTGATTGATAATGACAAGACAATGAGAATAAGTTTGTTAAGTGTCTGGAACTATACCAGAAGACAACTTCGGCAAGTTACTGAACTATTCGAGACGGCGCCTTTTTGGAAACTGTCCCCAGAATCTGAAAATGTACATAATTCAGGAGTGGCAACAACCAACAAAAGCCACACCTCTAGTAGTATTTACCTCTGGAGTGTCAGTGTTAGCTTATCGGAAATTTATCGCAAACCATTTAATGTTACTGGATATCTGTTTCATTTTGCAATATTTTCAAGTATGATGCTCAAGTTTTGTACAGCTGTCTGCACCTTAAACAGGAGAGATAAAATTAAACGCAAACAAAAGTTATCAGCATTCTCAAAAAAAAAATTAAGGACGGTAATCGTTTAAATTTCAATAAAATAAAATAAATGTCTTTAAAGTTGAAACGAGAAGATTTCATGTCAAGTGAAATTTAAGTTTTGTGTTGTGAACATTTTGTACGGACGATTTTGAGAAAACAACTCTAATAAATAATACATGGTTTGAAGACTCAAGGCTTAAAAGTGGGCGGAACTAGCCATACATCATTAGACACACGGTGTGTTACCCGCATACTTGACAACATCCTAATCAATAGTCCGTAGTGTTGTTAGTCCCGCCCTTTTCTTCACACCAGTAAATTTTTACAATAAAATTCTCCAAATGCAATTACGATTAAACAAGAAGAAAAATACTCTAAAAAGATACTGGTGTGTAAAAGAAGGCAGGGCAAACAATACTACGGAATATTAATTAGTATGTTGGCAAGTATGGTTACCCGTCTTTTTGACTCAGAAATGCACACACTGTGTGCAATCCATCTCCAATGGGTTAACTTGTGGTTGCACGAAATGGTTGCATGAATGTTGTGCCATTTGCAAAATTAAATGCAACAATTGCAGACAACGACAGATTAGGTCATCGAAAAAGAAACCATTCAATTTGAATAAGAAATGTACTCGTTTTTAAGTTAAACGTGTTATCTAGTAACTTAATGTTATTTTAAAATCTCATTTGGTCTTGTTTTTTCCGGATTCTTTAATATATATTTTTTTCTTTTAATAAAATTTTTAAATTATTTTTTAAATTCTGTTATTTTTCTGATCTTTTAATTATTAAATTGAAATAGCCTCTCCTAATATAAAAATATTTGTTTACAAAAACCTTACAACAATGTCATTTAAGTGCAATTTGTATTGCTAATAATTTAATTATAGTTATAATTAAGTGCAAACGCACCTACCGCGTAAGAAAAGAATGTGCAAAATAGCTCTTTTGGTTTTATTAAATTGGTTTTTATTAATTTATTTGGTTTTATTACTGCTGTTGCTTTAAACTATAGCATAACAATAAAATGGTAATGGAAATACATAGAAAACGAATGAAATTAAAATTATTCAGAAATAATTTAGCAAATAATTAGTATTTGGATTTTTTATATTAATCTGTTGAATTGTACGCGAAGTCTTCAAGCTTTACCTTAAATGTTTGAAAGTATAACTATTCAATTAAATATTTTAAGAATTTAAAAATCGTATAACATATATTATTTATAAACATATAACATATCTTAAAGAAAAATTAATTATTAGAGAGTCATTAAAATAAAATATAGGTTAAGCGGTGATCTCAAAGAGAATAATATATAGGATGTAGAAAAAAAAAGGCTGTATATTTAATATATTATAAATCAAATAATTATTATTTTATCAAAATTATAGAAAATTGAAACTATTGATGTTCAATAAATTTACGAAAATTATTGTTTACATGGGAAAATTATAAAACATTATGTAAAAATTATGCTATATTCAGTGCAAAATTTATTTATAAAAGTGATTGCAGTAATAGGGGAGCAACTAAGACTTATTTTCATTTAAATTAGGTGGTTTTAAATAATTTAACTTTATTATTAAACAGCGACTGGGCTCTTTGGAAATTATAAATCTAACTGACGATTTGTAAGTCACTGGGAGAAAATTAAAATTTACTAGTAAACTTAGCTTAGCCATGATAGAAAATGTTCCAGAAAACAAATTACTTTAACTTTTTCTACAATAATTTCTAATAATTGAATTTATCAGGGATATCATAAATTTAGGATATAAATTACCGTATAAGGGTAATATTATCTTATTTTTATGTCAAAAAGTGAGAAAAGCATCTATAGTATTAAATGAATATAAGATTTTGGTGAAACAAAAATATATATATATATAACATAATATCTATGAAAGATATTTTTATATTATTAGGACGGAGGCCTATTTCTTTTCCTTTTGGAATCAAGTTAAATAATGACAACAGTTTATAACTGACTACAAAAAGAAAACTCTATGCAATACACTTTATATATTTTATTTTAAACTAAATACCGTTTAGGACTGAATTTAAATTAATATTATTTTAATATGTAATGTATCTTCCTTTTTAAAAAAAACTATTCTTTGATTTAAAAAGGAAATATTATAATTAAAAAATAATAAGAAGACGAAAATCTCTGAAAAAAAAAAAAAAGATTAATATTCTGACATCATAGGTACAACAATGTATTCAGAAGTAGAAATATAAAGTATAAATTTACAGGGTATATGAAGACACAGTCGCCAAAAGGGGAAATTATTATCTACATGGGGGAAAAAAAGACAACAGCAGCAACAACAACAACAAAAAGAATTATATTTATTTTTATCAATGCATCAATTGCAAAGACAAAAACATAAGAAATTAGAGAAAAGATTTGTTAAACCTGTTAGCAAAGAATAAAACTTTACATGTGTGCGAACATTTTGCATGAATTGTACATTTCTATTTATACCAATAAATAGAAATGTACAGAAATAGAAAAAGGTCTATAATTTTGGAACAACCTGTATATATTTATCATTATAAAAAAAATCTCTATGTTGCAAAATAACCTTCCTTCTTTTTCTTTTTTATTTAGAAAATTTTCTAAATTTAAAACTTTGTGAGAACATAACTGAATTTGCGACTTGCATTTTTCTTCTTTACTGAACTAGTAAATCCATAGCATTATTTTTAGTTTTTCTATTATTAATATAAAAAAAATTAAAATAATTTTATAAAAAATGGATTTACCTCTTATTCCATCTATAATCTTTAAGTTGATAAAACATGTTTCCACTTTAAGGGGATAAAAAAAAATTAAATTAGAATGATTTTTGAAGTATGAAAATAGTTATACGTTTTATGTTTCAGTAAATTATCAAATTAAATTGCGAAGTATGTAAAAAAATAAAAAAATAAATAAATAAATAAAGCTTGAAATTTATTCTATGAAAAGTAATGTAGAATACATTTTATTAAATTTTAAGCGTGAATGACTTTTTCCTTAAACATAGTAAGGTTAAAACAATATGTTTAAATCTTCCTTCTTTTCGTGTTAGCTGATCTCGGATAAATGGACGATTATAAAATAATTGGTGCGTAGCTTTTTTTCCCCAATAAATAAATAAATAATAGCGTGACATTAATTGAAGTTTTGCAGAAATATGCGTATTAAGATAAGCAGACTTAATTCTTTATTGCATACATAGTATTGAATAGAAACGCTTCAAGTGCTCATAAAACTTGAAGCTACCTGTCATGCATAAAATGAACTTTTCGTTTCCCCGTAGCAAATTTCGAATTTAATCTTTCTTGTTTTTCTCTTTTCTTTCTACCTTTTAAATAAGGTTATGTAGCAAACTTTTACAGGCATTGTTTTTTAAACGTTTATTAAGCGTTTGCTCTGTGATTTTAAAATGCATTTTTTTTAAAGCGTATTTAGAAAACTATTGATATGTTACAAGTTAATTATTAAGTATCGTATTTTCCTGCGCACTTTTCGCGGTAAGATAAACGAGTTCTTTATCAAAAATCTTAATTAAAAAGTTAGTAGTCGCTATAGACAGCGCCACCTATTACAGATTGCGCACTTTTTATTTAACTGTCACCAATAATTTTAAGAAGTGATGTGATCGACGTTTCTTCGATTTTATTCACGTTTTATTTATATCCAATGCCACTTCTAAAAATTTTTGGTGGCAATTGAATAAAAAAATTTGGAAGAACTGAAGGATAGGTGGCAAATCGACCAACTAGCGACTACTAACGAGTTAACAGACGAATTTATATACTTGCGAAGAAAATTTTTTCCCGTTCAAATATAGCTTTGCCTATTAATTAAAATTTCCGGTGAGAAATAGATCAATAATTAATCCTTTGCATGTCCAATTTAATTTCACTCCACTGGTCAGTGATGCCAAATTTAGAGATTTTTTACTTAATATTCATCGCTAAATTTTAACTGTAACGTTTACCTAATCACAGAGTTGCCAACTTTTATAATTTATTCCGGAGCATTGTTCGCTCTGCCTTTTTCCATAAGAATGTTTTTTTTTTTTTTTTTTTTTTGTCACGCATTGAAGATAAATTTTCTAAAAAAAATTCCGATGCGAAAAGAGGGCGGGGCTGAAAAAACTCCGGAATATATTATAAAAGTTGGCAACTCTGCTAATCACTTCGAAGATTATTCCTCCATTACATATATGCATACCTGCCAACATCCTAATTAATATTCCGTAGTGTTGTTAGCCCCGCCCTTTTTCTCACACAAGTAAATTTATAGAGTAATATTCTCCAAATGCAATTACGATTAAATAATAAGAAAAATATTCTATAAAAGTACTGGTGTAAGAAAGAAGGCAGAGCGATACTACGGAATTAGGATGTTCGTAAGTATGCATATATCAAATATCACCCCGCAAAATTATTGGTGGTAACTGAATAAAAGAATCCCTAAATTTGCCAACACCGTTTGCAGTGCTTTTGAACGTTACGATCGGCAAAGGATTAAAAATCCATGAAATAATCTTTTTATTGTTTCTAAAACATATTTATTAATAGTCTGAAAACCGTATATATAATCATAGCCTCCTAAACTAGATGCCTGTCGCGTGGCTCGTAAACTTGGCAACATTTGAAATCTCTAAGACGAAATGGTAGACAGCGCCACCTGGCACAGATTGCGCGACTTTTTTATTCAACAACCACCAAAACTTTTAAAAGTGGGATATGATATACATAAAAAGCGAATAGAATCGAAGAAACGTCGATTATATATATCATGTATCACTTCTTAAAATTATTGGTGACGGTTGAATAAAAAGTCGCGCAATCTGTACCAGGTGGCGCTGTCTACCGTTTCAACTGTTGCTAAGTTTCCGAGCCATGCGACAGGCATCTGGTTTAGGAGGCTATGATATAATTAAGTAGTATTTCTTAGCTTTAAAATATTTCACTTTTCACATGCCGTCTAAACAAAATAAAATGATATCTTAATAATTAAATTAATCGCCATTTTTCCCCTCTCGTGAACTTCATATGCACAAATTTCATTAACTGAACTTGCAAAATATCAAATATTTTGACAGAGGTAAATTTAGTCAAACAAAATCAGATTTAATCATATATTTTGGTAAACGGTTTTGAAAAAGTATGAATTTTTTACGATTAGTGGTGAAATAATTGCCTATTTCAGCATTTGCTGACGAAAGGAATCTTTAATTTAGCAATTGCTTGCATTAAACGTAATTATTTTAATTAGCTGCGAAATAGTTGTGTATTTCTGTAATGGGTCACAGAAATGTCGTGATTTTTTATCCATTCGGCCACAAAAATGTCTGAATTTTCTCGCTTGATTATGGAAAATTCTTTAGGAATCTTCAAGGAAAATTTTGAGTTTTAAAACGGTCTCTTGTCAAAAATCGGTGATTATGAATATTGTAATACTGATTCTTATACAAAATCAGCGAACATAAAAAAAGACCTTACACCAGTGTAGCCAACACATGGTACATATAGTTACCATGCCTCCGATTTAAGCCGGAGAATTTATACTAGAAAATTTCTTTTAACATATATCACTTTATTTAATCGTGGGAAAATTAATATGAAATATTTCTAACAAAATGTACTGGGGTGAAACCCGATTTAAAAGATAGAAATTTTGGAAAGTATTATGGTACGGTTGGCAACAGTGTTGCCAGATCTAGCGGATATTTTATTAAATAATCACCAATAATTTTGAAGAGTGATATTTGCCTACTTGCCAACCATCTCATTATTAACCGTATAATTTTTAGTACCCGCCTTTTTTTACTCACTAGTCATTTTTTAGAGTAACTTTAATCTTATTTAATCGTAACGAAATTTGGAAAGAATTACTCTAAAAATAAAACGGTGTGAAAAAAGGGACGTTTTTTCAAGGGGCGTTAACAATTGTACGGTTGTTAATGAGATGGTTGGCAAGTATGTATTTGATATACATAATAAAGCATTAATCTTCGAAGTGATTAGGCAAATGTTACAATTAAATATTAGTGGTGATTATTGAATAAAAATTCCATCAAATCTCGCAACACTGGTTGGCAACTCTACCTTTCACAAAAAATCGATAAAATTAACACTTTGCAGAGTGTCTGCGCAAATAGCAGGCAACAAAATGTCCCCGCCTTTAGGCGTTCCTCTATAACAATATATTATTATTATTAGATACATACACAGACACACACATATACATACATGGCGTAATAGTGTTTAACACATTTGTAAAAAAAAGTAATTTTGACACAAATATGCAAAAATCTTTTATTTGATTATTTATTTATTTTTTTAAGTAACGTTTTAGAGGAGCATCAGAAGGCGGGGCTTATTGTTTAAAATCATAAAATATGCTTTTTGCAATGAATTAAAATTGGACCGTTTCAAAATTAAGCGATCTTAAAACGAACCTTTTATAAAAAAGGAACAGTTTTTAAAAGTTTTTTCAAAACATTCGGATGAAAATATTGTTTATTTCGGTTAACCAGGCTAAGAATTGACGAAGATATGGAAAGTAAGTTAAATGAATCTACTCCCACTGGGCACTGGCAAGCAGTGCTTCCAGATCTGACGGATTTATAATTCAAAAATCACCAATAACTTTTAATTGTAACGTTTGCTTAATCACTTCGAAGACTGATAGTTTATTATATATATTAAATATCACTTCTCAAAATCATTGGTGATTATTCAATAAAAAATCCACCCCATCCTGGCAGCACTGCTGACAAGTAACTTAAACTTTTAATTTTCATGTCTAATACATATGCAAAGGGTAAACATTTTAGAAAAACACAACGAAAGAAATATAAATATTGATTTTATTGTTTAATAAAATCAGTACTTTAAAAAACAGTACTTTAAAAATCGCTTCTAGTTCATATCTTCGAAGAAATAATACAGAGATTGCTTTGTATGAAAATTGGTAAAAATTTTAAAAATTCGTAAAAATTGAAGGATTTGGTAGAATTGAATGTGGTTTGTGTAAATGTTATTCTCGTAAAGGGGGACAAACACAAAAAAAGGGGGGGTGAGTAAAATTTTTCGTCGATATAGGGCGCTGCACGGATACAAATCAGAGTCCTATAAAGTGTACGGTTTTACAATTAACACAGATTTCTCGTTTTGCCTTCTATTTGCGCATACATGAAGTTTTAATAGCGATGCTGACTTGGGGAATAAAGTGTTATTGGTGAACAGTCGACTGAAGCAACGGTGTTGTAATTCGTTTGCAAACTGTAATTTATGGGGATGGCGGACACATAGAATAGGATTTATATGCCTGTAAACATTTGCATGCAAATAAATAGTTTTTCACAGAAATCTGTGATTTGTTTACTTACAGCGCCTTCTATCGACGAAAATTATGACTATTATTTTTTTCTTTACCAATAATAAAAATAATAATCCTCATAATCCCATTTTACAAGAATAACTTTTTCGCAAGCTGCGTTTAATTCTACCAATTCCTCCAATTTTTATGAAGTTTTAACATGTCTACAAATTTATAAGGCACCAGGTGTATTTCTGTAACAGTTTTCACGGATTAAATAAAATAAAAAATATATATACTGAAAATTTCCAATTGCCAAAAAGGACTGTTGGCAACTATGTTAAGATCACGATTAAATATTAATGAAAAATCATTTTATATCTAATAAAATAAAATATTTACGATTAAAATTACATTAAGTGAAAGACGTCACACCTGAAATCAATTTGTTTCAGTTTTCGCATTGATAATTAAAATTCAGAAAATCAGGAGACTAGTTTTTTGGTACAACGGCTAGAAGCCTACACTGTAAAAAATATTTCCTATTTGCTGCCAAAAATTCTCTGCAATTTGAGAAAATACGCGTAATTTACGAAAAAATTACGTTTATTTTCTCAAATTACAGAGAATTTCTGGCAGCAAATAGGAAGTATTTTTTACAGTGTACCAGCAAATATTCGAGTTTAAGTCATTTAAATTTTATCCTCAGAAATCAAGGCGGTAAATATAACTGGCATATATGCAAACCATTTAAGATGTTTTATACGATAAGGAAAAAAATCTCTTTTCCAACTATTTTAAGAGCATGCCTAAAGACGGCTTGAAAAAGGCACGGGAGGCTGTTTGCCGATATTCGTCAACAACAGGTAAAAATAAGCAGACTTAATCCTTTAATGAATGCGGGGTGTTCAAATGTGACACGTCTAGACCTGCTAACTATGGTAGTTTATCCGTAATGGTCCGCCTTTTTTTCACACCAGAATAGTTGTAAAGCAATAGTCTTCTTATTTAATCATGAGAACATATTGCTGAATATTACTCTACTGTTCGACCGAGATAAGAACGACCCTGGAACTGATGTAGGCACTGTCCAGTTGCCAGGGTAACCGATCAGTCGACTTAATCTGAGGGATGTCTGGTATATTTTTTTTCGCGCCAACACTGGAATTTCTCGCCATATTTCTCTCGTTCAGTGATTAACTTATCGCATTTCCTATTGTCAAATCATTCAGACAGATTGTAAATAAATAAACCAATAAATTTAATTATTAATTATTTGTAGATATTTAATCATTTTGAAGTTCATGAATGCATGAATAAAAATGAAAATTGAGAAAACACAATTTTAAGGTTTAAATCTCTAAAATATACATCAAAACCCGTAAGAACTGTTGCCTGAAGATATATTTTATTGAATAAAACTAATATAGTTCAATTTATAAATATTAAATGGAAATGTAAGCTTTTATATGAAACCTACAATTACTTCACTGCTGCCGACAGTGTTGCCAAATTCCTTTAAACTTATGCTGCGTCAAATTATTCATATTAAAAATAAATAAATGAATAAATAATAGTTATAGTTATTTAATAATCTATTTAGACTTTTTAATATTATCGTGGCAATTTAATCATATGTTTATTTTTTGCTTTTTTTTTTTTTTTTTTTTGTTACTAATATAAATATTTTACTTAAACATAACCATAATAAAATGAAGTTCGTAAAATCTAAATATGCTATGTATATTAAGTGAAATGGCAATATGAAAGAAATAAGTTATGCCATAACTGATATTGTTTATTTTAGTAAAAATAAATAATATTTTCTGTTATCTATGGATTTTCAAGAGAATGCCAACTGAATAAATATTACTTTTTTTTTTTTTTTTTTTTTTTATTAATATTTCTGAGAGGAAATGCTGTTATTAGTGTATCTTGTATATAAGTGCTAAAAAGCTTCCTGAACCGATATACAAGATTTAAAAAAAGGCAGGAAAGGGAGAAAAGAACTTTGATATCTGCGCCAAATATGACAACATTTCTCCTACACGCAAAACTTGTTCTCCCTCCGATAAGTTGCCCCTTCCTTACTTACAACCATACCCAGAGTCGTTCTAATGGGAGCCAGACAGTACAACTAATCTGGTGTGAAAAAAAGGCGGGGCCTCATAGCATTACGGATACACGAGCATAGTTACCAGGTCTACACGTCTAATACTCATACAATCTTTAGCATACATTTCGGGTATAAAATGAATTATTTGTACTCCTACGACTCATCAAATTATTTTATTTATTTATTTATTTATTTTTTCACATTTTGTATACCGCCAAGTACATTATTATCGCTATGTAACAATTATCGCTATGTAACGATTAAATATTTATTGAACGTAATCTTTGTTACTTAAAATATTATATTTTTTGAACCATGTACTTTGAAAATTATTATTATATATTTACATTGAATAAGTACGTATTTGTGCAGTAATCTTTTATCACATATTTAAGTTTTTTAAATGTTTTAAGTGTTTAAAACATTCCTTCCTAAGATGGAACTTTTACATCACTTATTTTATCAATAATTTTTACAATATTCAATTATAAAAAAAAAAAATTGTGCAAATATGATAGAAATTATTGAAAAATATAGTAGTGTAAAAGTTTCTTCTTGAAACTGAAATAATTGTAACCTTGGTCTGAAATATTTATTTGTATATCTAGGACTAATTAAATTTTTTAATACATATAAATTTGTATCGTATATTTACCTTTATAAGCTTTAATACACAAAACTACAATTGATGTGTAATAGTAAGAAGTAAACCTAAAAGCGCAAAAATATAAAAAATTCTAAATTATTCTTTTTGTTTGTTTGTTTGCTTGTCAACGTCAACGTAGTTGATTCGGAGTACCTGCAATCGGTCGCAACCGTTGCTTACGGTTGCTTATCGAAAGTGCCAAAAAACATAAAAATAATTTTACAGAAAAGAAAAAATTAAAAAGCCGAAGGCTTTTTAATTAAAAAATAAATTTAGAATTTAGTCTCAGAAACTCTCCCACGTTAGCAGGGGTTGTTTGCTTGTTTCATAACAACTTAGTACACCATTTAAATATACAAACAGAATTTTACAAAAATAAACTTACGGTACAAAATCGTGATAAACCTAAATAAAACTTGTAATAAAATATTAATTTGTATTTTCTTTCTCATGTCATTTTCATGTCTTTTATAATATTGGCAGGAAGTGACAGCCTTTCAATTTGTCTTACGAAAATGTTCTTTTTATTTAAGAAAATTTTGACAGGATCAAGCTGTAAAATAATTTTGCTACATGTTTCAACAATGTTCTCGTAGATTCTTTAGCGGAAAAAACAAGTCAAAAAAAAAAAGAAGGGTATTGCATATTTCTAATTCTCAAATTTATTTGAGTTATTTGTGAATATATAAATTTTTTATCGAATTTAAGATTTGCAAATATTTTACGTTGGTCATTACTTTCTGTATAAGAAGAAAGTATTAGAATAGTTAAAATTTTCAACTTCTGGTTTTCAAAAGTTTTGCACATTTTCAGATGTCCTGAACACAACTGGTCATTTTAAGAAAACGCCTGCGTATCTGTCTGTGTGTTAACAAAAATTTGTAGTATCTGTAGCTTGGACCAATGGACGGAGTTCAACAAAACTTTGTTTTTAATTGGATCCTTTCTTAAACTGATGTTAATAGGATTTGAGGACATGTCCAACAAATGATATTGTTATGCTGATATGGGAAGGACATATCTCAGCTTCCACAGTTTTAAAGGGATATGTGCATAAAACTTAATACTAGGATTATGATGATAAATTACATTGATTTAATTTGGCTACATGTTGGTCGATGGATGACGCTGATATCTTGCAATTTATTATCGTTTACGAGATGTAATATCTCAGATTCTATCATATATAAATGCAGTAAATATGACATATGAGCTGATCATTTTGAATAATCATGCTAATTTAATTTGGGTGTATAACAGACGAGATACGGCAATGTTGCGATTCATTTTCTAGATTTTTTATTTGGATTTATTTCAGCATCTATTGGTTATTATTGCACCTAACTGCATATCTTGCTATGATACTTTATTTACTTTATATAGGGTAAAGTTTCTGACAAATGGTTCATGAATACATATTTCTTGGACCAAATGCAGCTTTATTTTGCCACTAACTTAACTATCAATGCAGGAATTTAAATAGTTAGGAACAATCATGATTCATTTCTGTATAAACAGATGATCTTTTATTTATTTTTTTTTTTTCCCCCACTATGGATGCTAATATATTTTTCTTTTCTTTGACTGTAAAGCCGTATATCTTGGCAATACCTTAATAAAGATTTTATATATATTTAATTGTCATACATTTTTACTTTCTCTGACCCATATACACGGTACAGAACGTATTGTTTTTGGGGTAAAATTTTCGAAACAGATTTTTTGTTATATGTACACGCCATGAGGTTATATTTAAACGCCTCTGAATCCGAAAATCATGTTTTCAGCTTTTGTTCTGTGTGTCTGTCTGTTACCAGCATATCTCAAAAATAATCAGTAGCAGGAAAACCAAACTTAGCATTCTAAATCTGTATTATAGAGGGAGGTACTCTAAACATTTTGTTCAGATCAAGAAAATGGCTCGTGTACATGGACATGCAAGAGAATTCAGATATATTAAGGCAATGGCCGATATATATATATATATATATATATATATATATATATATATTTTATTATTACAGTAAACATTTTCTCATAAACTGAGATTTTTTTAAAAACACGTGTACTTTGTAACTATTAAAAGGCATTAAAAGAATCTAAAAACGCTTTAAAACATGTCATATTCATTTAATATTAAAACTAAATTTACAATATATAATACAAAGCTTTTCGCCATGAATAACATGGCATCTTCTAGGTTAAAAAGATGATTTTAGCAAATTTCATAAAGAATAGTCAACTATGTATATTAAGATATTTGGTGATGGTTACAGAGACAAAAGCTTGACGATGTACAAGTAAATATACTAGAAAAGGTTGGTTGGTTGTGTTTTACGTCGCACTAGTCGCAATTGGCGACGGTCTGAGACTCACCCCTAGGCGTGAGACATGCCATCACAAATTTTACCCTCCACGGAGGCACTAGAAGAGGGATCCAGGCGAAATGTCACTTGCAGAAGAAACTTCGTAACACTTCGGTACGTTACTTCAGAGGAGAGGAGGTGTAGTATCTACAGATATTCTTCCTGCAGAACTATACACTTGCAGATGTGGGTTTGCTTGATAAAAGTTAGAGTGGGTTCCAATTTAACTGCAGTGAAGAATAAAGAAGGTTCTTGTTTTCTAAAAGCATACTGGAAAATATATATACTAGCTAGATTTTCTGTAAAATTGTGGAAAATTTATGATTAATTACTTTTTTATATTTTTAAATATTTATGACTTCAGAGAGGGAAAAAACAGGAAGAAAAGAAAGGCAAAGAAAAAAAATGGAAAAGGTTTCTTTTTCTATAAGTTTATATCTAAAATTAAAAGAAGGCTCATAATCATATACAGTCGGTAACAAAAGTATCCGAACACTAGCAAAAATTCCTATATAAAAAAAAAAAGTAGAGTTAATACTGTTAAATAAATCCTTGTCGAATCATGTTCTTAGACTGACTAAGAACATGATTCGACAAGGATTTACAGTAAACTCTCGATTATCCGCGGTGAACGGGGAATAGACAACCGCGGATAATCGAATCAGCGGATAATCCGCAAAATGGTCAAAAAAGGGGATATAAATCAATACATAAAGCCTTTTGAGCAATACTATTTAATTAACAGTTAAGCATGGCCTACATATACAATTTAACATGCTAAGAAAAATTTCTACTAACATTTTGCTCTATTTTTTAACAAAAAAAAAATCGGTCGGGCATTTTTTTTTTTTTTGTATTAAAACACTATTGCTTAATTTGCTAATAGTTTCTTTATCAGCATTTTGTCACAAAGTGATACATCGTTCTGTTCCTCGAAATATTATTTTATAAATCCATCTGCCTGTGCTACGGCTGTGTCGTGGCTCATCCTCTGCTGAGTTTTATCTCTATCTTCTGAAACTGGGTCTAATGCTTGGTCTACAATTTTTTCATCTGTAAGGTGTTCAATACCTGGATTATTGACGTCAAAATTAATCCACTCTTCAACGTTTCCTTCATTGACGTTTTCTCCTCCAGTAACAGATTTATCTAAATTTGCCAAATCATGAGCAGAAATTTCTTCCTCCTATAAACTCTACCAAAGTATTTTCTACATTTGGTAAAATTTTTCTCCAAGACCTTACCAATTGAGACTGCTTAACTGCCTCCCAAGCAGTGTATATGTCATAAATGCTGTCAAGAATCGTGTAATATCTCCAAAAACCTTGAAGGTCATAACTCTCTTCGATCTTTTTTTGTAATAAGTTTTTTCTGCATTTTTAAATTCCCTTTTAAATTCAGGCCCTTGAGGAGCACGGATAATCCGCAAATCGGATAATCCGACCGCCGATAATCGGGAGTCTACTGTATTTAACAAAACAGTACTAACTCTACTTTTTTTATATAGAAATTTTTGCTAGTGTTCGGATACTTTTGTTACCGACTGTACTATAGCTTCAAAAATCACTTCAAGCATTTTCTTTCACAAAATGATTCTAAACTTCATATTTTTTGGTTAATTGGTTACTGGTCCCTTTTAGCATTCGGGACAGAACTTCGATTGTAACGTATGTGGCATAGCATGTTTTTTTTGCTACTAAAGTTTCAAAGGAATACACGAAGTATTTTTATAAATGTTCGACAAAAACATTTAGATTCGAAAGTGTGTCTTTAGTTTGTGTCTGTTGGTATCATAATTTATTTCTGGTACATCCGCACCTTCTCGAAACATTCGATTGTTTCACGAATGTCACAGGAAATTTCATAATGTGACACGTTTACATTCGAGTGACTCGTTTTACTAATTATAGAGGTACTGTAAATGAAGTGACGGGGGACGATATTGTAACATGTCTACTTTGGAAGCTGGTCGGAATCTTAGTCAATTAGACAAAGTTTTAATTATTTTGTTAAAACTAAAATGGTCAATATTTGTCAGTAATGAGTGATTAGTAATTAACATTTAATTATTAATTGACTTTCATGAAAATAATTTTGCGCTATTCTGAAAGAAAATTGTTTGTTCCCCTCCCATGATTTTTAATTTACTGCGCTCCTACCCACTATTATATTTAAGATTTCAAAATGAAGTATAAAAGATATATCTATTCAGGTTAATAACGACGATATTATTTTTAATTTAAATTGATATATTCATTTAAAAATGCAGTAGAATATCTACTTAAACAACTGACTTTTTCTTTTTCTTAACACGAGCAATTTCGCAAATAGCCTTAAATGATGTATATATAGCCACAAAATAAATCTTATATTTTATTTTTCATATACCAGACCTCTTAAAGAAAAATGTTAACCAATATTTTAAATAGTTTTATTTAAAAAGAAAATGCGTATAAAATATAAGGAAAAATATTATAAATTACCATCGTCTCATTAATTTAAAAAGAAATTAGCTGTATTAATCAAATGGAGAAAAGAACAAATAATTATTCTCATATCTTCACCTCGTATAAAATGCTAAGATTTAAACGCGGAGCATTTTTCAGAAGATTTATCATAATTCTTGAAAATCAATTTGCCTTTTGGTATTTTAGTTTTATGTTTCATTGGATTAGTTCGTATATTTAAACGCTCAAGAATTCTGAAATAATTAGAAATTTCAATTCATTGATCACGCTGTTAAATAATCTTTTATCTCAAGAATATTTGAATTAAAGAATTATAAATGCAAATTGCAATCTTTAAGAATAAGGAAAAGATTAATTTATGCAACACATCTTTCGGCAGAGGAAATTTATTCCTGACATTAATATTCAAGTACAGAGAATTTTTTTTTTTTTTTTTTAGAAAGTAAACCACTTTTCTGTTAAGTATTAAGGTAGTTTTAGAAATATTAGATGAACAAAAGATGAAAATTAATCAGATTTTAAATATGAAGTTTAAAAAAAAGAAATTTTAATACTTGGAATACTAAAAGCAGTTTTAGTTGTATTTGGTAGAAATATTGTAAGGATGATTTACATTTTTATTTTCTTCCAGGTATATAAAAAGAAAGTATTGGATTCATTAAAATATTTCAACTTTCAGTTTCTGATGGATTTACGTTTTTTTGGGTTTTCATGAACATGATTTCTCAATATCTGAAAAAAATGTTGTCTGTCTGGCATCTGTTTATATGTTACCAAAATTTTGTTGTTGGCGCTGCATCTCTTGGAAAAAAAATGGTGGAATTAAAAAAATATATATTTGATTTGATTTGACTTTATCATGAATTCGTACTGATTAGATTTTTGCTCAGAAAATGGCGTCACTGTACTGCAATTTACTGGTTAACGGGAAGGTAATACCCCATCTTGAATTTCAATATTATATGAATACACCAAATTTCATATACGAGACATAAAGTACGAAAAACCAAGCAGATTCAATTTGGATGTGAATATTGTTCAGCTGTACTTTTTAACATGCACTTAGTTAACTATATCTCAGCTTCTGTTACATGAAATCACACAAAACTTGTTATATAATATTCTTATTCTGAAAAAATATGCTGACTAAATTTTGGTGCATACTATCTGATAAAACGTCATTTCTTCCGTATTTTATCACGATCGATATCTAATGATGTTACCACACGAAATTTAATAAGTAATATTCATGTTATTCAGTCTAGGGGTAGCACAATAATTACACAATGAGAAACAAAAAGTTTATACTAAAAACCTATGCATGGGTACCTACACCTTTTTCGCATGAAAAAATTAGATTTTAATATTTTAGAAAGTAATAGAAAGAAGTTTTGTAATAGCCATAGGCTTAATTTCCTCATGAAGAAACCAGCTTAAAACCTTATATATCATTAATTTTTCTATTTGATATAAATATAATTTGAAAACAATGAACAAAAGTTATTAATAAACATTTCCCAAATAATAGAAATGAAAATTTTTACTTTAGAAATATTATATCTTAATAAATTTTAGTAATCGCCTTTTTTGCCCACCTAGTAGTCGATATTACCAAATGAACCTATTTCCAAATTTGCTGCTTGCATGTTATCTCGCCAAGCTGTATTCGCCAAATCAAAATAAGTGGACAAATGGTCGTGATAAATGCACTATTTACGAATAAGTATTTGGACACTTTCGAATTTAGTCATTTTGTCAAATATCTAGAAAAATTATTTAGGAATTATCGTGGGACGTTAAAATTATAAAGAAAATTCTGTACATAATATATTTCAGTAAACGCTTTGTGCTGAAGAGGAAAAAGGGACCAGTAAAAATTAAACAAAATCAAAATGCTTTTGATCACCCTCTGAAAAGTAATGCCTTAAATGCGTTTTGGCTGTAGCATGTGGTTATGACGATTTTTCTAATTATTTGTACACAATTTTATAAGGATATCACGTATATTCGTGAAAATATAACGGTTTCGTTAAAAATTTAAAAAAAAAAAAAAAAAAAAAAACATTTTTTTAAATTTATAACACGTATGGTATTCGACCCAGTGCAAAGCCATTTTTACTTCCATTACCCTACTACCGTATGTAATGGAAGTAATGTATTCGGTCCAAAAATTCGATATCGATATTTCACCTGATTTACACGTTTTAATGTCCCCTGAGTTCAAAAAAGTAGTTTTTGGCAATTGTTCAGTGCTTGTGTATGTATGTATATATGTGTGTATGTAAGGAATCATCTGGCTATCATAGCTCCGAAATTAAAAAAGATAGAACGACAAAACTTCAGAACTGAAACAGATCTGGTTTACAAATGAATTTTCCAAATTTTGGTGCAAATTAAAAAACCGGAAGTAGGACATAAGAAACCGGAAGTGGGACCGGAAGTCCGTATCTCAAAAACGGCTCCAACGATTTTCTTCAAATTTCCTATATAAATACTCTATTAGGTGTCCTTTCGAATGATATAGTTGGTTAGTTCAGGAAAATTGATAGGCGTCCTGTATAAATAGCTCACTTTCAGGTCTTGGAAGTGCGTTCCTTTAAAAATGGCTGTATGGATTTTTTTCAAACTCGCCAAATTAACTCACTTTTAAATATCCTTTTGTATACAATTATTGTTTTTCGGTGAATAATTGAGTTTTGGTAAAAGTTGTTATTTCAAAAACGGCTCTAACGATTTTCTTGAAAATTGTTATATAAACCCATTTCTTTCTCATGTATTACGTGGTTACTAGAGGAAAATTAACAGTCATCCTGCTTAGGTAAGTCAGATTTAGATCTCGGAAGCTGGTGTTTTAAAAAATAACGCTACCATTTTTACTTTCTTCTATCTTCAATAGAAGAAAGTATTGGATTCGTAAAATTTTCGATTTCGGGTTTTTGATGGATTTACACGTTTTGAGAGATGTAGAACGCGATTTTACCATTTTTAGAAAATGTCTGTCTGTCTGTATGTCTGTCTGTGTGTGTGTGTGTGACAAAATTTTGTGGCAACTGTATCTCTGGAACCACTGCACAGAATTTCATACAAATTGGTATGTAGTTGCACCTTGACATAAATAAGTGCCTATCAACTTTTGGTAAAAATCGTCTTACAGGTTGCGTTGCCATCCCGCTTTTTCTACATTTTTAACAGGGTGACATAGGGCAAAAATTTTCAAGATGGGTATCTTTCGAAAGGTCTCGTCAGTACCTTTAAAACGAATGGTTGAACTATAAATCTGTGATAATTTAAAACAAAGTTATCGATTTTTTTTACTTTTTACGAAAAAAAAATTTGGAAAAAAATCTGTTTTTTTTTTTTGTTGTTGTTGTTTTTTTTTTCTCCCTTTAATTTTATCAAACTCCCACGGTTTCCGTGTTCTGACAAACTTAAACTAGTTTTTGCTTTTTTCCCCTAATTTTGTCAAAGTCCTACGGTTTCCGTGTCTTGACAAACTTTAACATATTTTTGCATTTTTCCCCTAATTTTGTTTTAAAGTCCCACGGTTTCCGTGTTTTGACAAACTTTGACAAAATTTTGGGTAAAATGTGAAAATTATTCTAAGTTTGTCAAAACACGGAAACCGTGGGACTTTGACAAAATTGGGGGGAAAATGCAAAAATTTGTTTAAGTTTGTCAGAACACGGAAACCGTGGGAGTTTGATAGAATTAAGGGGAGAGGAAAAAAAACTAGTTGGCATAGGTGGACTCTGCTCAGTTCCCCACCATATTTATGGTCTCATAAATTTCTAGTGCGAGACATATTATAATCATGTTAAAAAAATCAATTTGACCAAAGCTTGATACAGGGACAGAAAGAAATCCCCGCCTAATAGGCTATCCATTGTTCACTTCCATATATTTATCTTATTCTAATCTATTAATTTATTTTATCAGGGTCAATTCCGTTGTTTATGTTTCACGCCAATGTTTTCATTTCCAGTGCAATAATCCTCAAAATACATATTTATAAGAAAAAATTACAATTTCGCTATGTTGATAAAATCGTAAATTACGAATAATTTACGAAATTTTCCTATTAGAATATTTGTATTCAATCGTGTTCAACAAAATATTATAAATGTAATTTTGAAGTTGTCTAATGTATTTATGATCCTCAAAATGGAAGTTTATGCTCAATTTTGCCTTATTCTGACATGTTAAGTAAATCGTAAATTCCAAATAACTTACGAATTTTTTAAATTGGAAAAATCATAGTCTATGATATTCATGCCAGTAACCTAAATAATATTTCGAAAGTGGTTTGACATCTTTACGATGAAAATATCACTCAAAATTGACGTTTATGTTAAAATTTGCTCTATTCTGCCATGTTAAGAAATTCGTAAATTTCCAATAACTTACGAAATTTTTATATTTGAAAATTCATAATCAGTAATATTCCTGCCAGTGTCCTAAATAATATTTCAAAAGTAGTCTGACATCCTTGCGATGAAAATATCGATCAAAATTGACGTTTATGTGAAATTTTGCCCTATACTCCCATGTTAAGAAATTCGTAAATTTCCAATAACTTGCGAAATTTTCAAAGTAGCATATTTATAGTTACTGATGTTCATTCCGGCATCAGAGCGGATATTTTAAAATTGGTCTGACATTTTTAGAGTAAAAAGTTTCCATTTAATGCACGTTTAAGTGAATTTTTGTCCTATTCTCCCATATGTTAAGAAATTCGTAAATTTCCAATAACTTACGAAATTTTTAGATTTGAAAATTCATAGTTATTAATATTCATGCCAGTGTCGTAAATAATATTTCAAAAGTAGTCTGACATCTTTACGATGAAAATATCGCTAAAAATTGACGTTTATGTGAAAATTTCCCCTATACTGCCATGTTAAGAAATTCGTAAATTTCCAATAACTTGCGAAAATTTCAAAGTAGCATATTTATAGTTACTGATGATCATTCCGGCATCAAAACGGATATTTTAAAACTGGTCAGACATTTTTAGAGTAAAAAGTTTACACTTAATGCACGTTTAAGTGAATTTTTGCCCTATTCTCCCATGTTAAGAAAATCGTAAATTTCTAATAACTTACGAAGTTTTTAAAATCGAATGTTGCAAATAAATAGGGTTCTTGCCAGTGTCGAAAGTAATATTTTAAAACTGATCTGACCTCTCTGCGACAATTTGTTCTTGAGATATCGTGTACACAGACTAACAAACTAACGGACTAACGGACTAACAGACACCCTACAGACAGACACCATACAAATTTTGTCATTTTCGGATTCCTCACATCTGAAAACGTGTAGAAAAGTCATAAAACCGAGGTCGAAAATTTTCACGATTACCTAAGTTCCCCATACCTATACTATGATGGGTGAGAACTAAAAAAAAGTGAGACTTTTACAAAATTTTGGGTAAAATGTGAAAATTTGTTGAAGTCCCACTTTTTTTTTCCCCTCTCCCCTTAATTCTATCAAACTCCCACGGTTTCCGTGTTCTGACAAACTTAAACTAATTTTTGCTTTTTTCCCTTAATTTTGTCTAAGTCCTACGGTTTCCGTGTTCTGACAAACTTAAACAATTGTTTTCATTTTTCCCCCAATTTTGTCAAAGTCTCACGGTTTCCGTGTTTTGACAAACTTAGAATAATTTTCACTTTTTACCCAAAATTTTGTCGAAGTCCCACTTTTTTTTTTTTTTTTTTTTTTTAATTATTGTTACTGAGTGAATTTGTATAGGAAAAGATAGAAGAAAGTCATGTGGTGGCCACAACATACTAGTTTTTTTCTTATTTTTTACCTCACTATATGTAAGTTTCATTTTATATGTCTTTACATGTGTACAAAGTTTCTCTTACTGGAAAAAAAAAATATGTTTCTACTTCTTTAGGTCACTTTTATGTTTTCTGATCACATTATCTCCAAAAAATGCATATAATACGTGTAATAGTGGGTAATGGAAGTCGAGTGGTTGTTTCACACCAGATTTTTTTTTAAATGGCATACTACATTAAACAAAGTATACTGCAATCATAGTTGCCAACTTACCACCTTTTGGCTAACGGGAAATGTTAATTGAAATATTTATTTTATTTAATCAGAGAACTGTAACTGCTTTCACTGATTAAGTAAAATAAAAACATTTATTAAAATTTTCCGCTAGCTAAAAGGCTCAAAGTTGGTAACTATAACTGCAATCGCGGTGTAAAAATGATAACTATCTTACAAAACATGAGCCTTTTTACTAAATAATATTTAACAACATATGCGCAAGCTTTAAAAAAAAATTGCATAATTTAATAGTCAAAGTATTGAGTTACTTATATGAAGACCCCAAACAAATATCGTGTAAGGTCAAAAAGTTATGAGAGATAGAATGAGAAGATAGATGAATTTTCCTGACTGTACGTGGACTGCCTTTTGGGATAAGTACCCCACAGCCATCGCAATAGATTATGCAATGAAATAGTAAAAAATGTGACTCAATAAAATGACTTTTTTCATAAAGAAAGTACTATTAATTCACAACATATTTTTTTCGTTCATTAATATTAATCATTAATCAAAGTACCAAACTAGATCTAAATGTGTTGTACTCTTTTTTTCACGCGTTTTTAAAAATTCATTAGTTATTTATTTTTTTAAACCTTATTTATTTTATACATTTATTTTTTCAATTTTGAAGCAAAATGTCTGAGGTTTAAAACTTTCTAACAGCATTCCATTAATTTCATAATTCTCTTACGAAGAAGAATTGACCAGATTTATAATAAAAATAAATCTTATATAAGCACAATTAATATAATTCCTTCTCCCACGGGTAAATTTAGAATTTTAGAGAAATTCTATCAAATTATGTATTGCGTACTTTTAACCAACACCCATGCGCACATGAAAACTCGTCTTTCTGAGTTAATTTGCAGTAGAGTGGATAAAAACGTGTTTTTGGTCTGCTCACCTGAGGGAAGAGGGAAGGCGAGATTTTGCAAAATTGCCTTATTATGCGTGTTCGGTACACACAACCAACCGACACATAAAAAATCCCCCCTAAAACAAATTGCAGCAGAATTAACTTGAAAACCTGTTTTTTTTTTTTTTTTTTTTTTTTTAGTTTCCCATCATACTATAGGTATGGGGAACTTAGGTAACCGTGAAAATTTTCGACCTCGCTTTTTTTTTTTTTTTTTTTTTTTTGCACGTTTTCAGGTGTGAGGAATGCGAAAACGACAAAATTTGTAGGGTGTCCATCTGTAGGGTGTCTGTTAATTTGTTAGTCCGTTAGTGTGATAGTCCGTTAGTGTGTTAGTCCGTTAGTGTATTAGTCCGTTAGTCCGTTAGTCTGTGTACACGATATCTCAAGAACAATTTGTCGCAGAGAAGTCAGATCACTTTTAAAATACTACTTTCGATACTGTCAAGAACCCTATTTATTTACAACATTCGAATTAAAAAACTTCGTAAGTTATTAGAAGTTTACAATTTTCTTAACATTGGAGAATAGGACAAACTTTCACTTAAACGTGCATTAAATGGAAACTTTTTTCTGTAAAAATGTCAGACCAGTTTTAAAATATCAGTTTTGATGCCGGAAGGAACATCAGAAACTATAAATATGCTACTTTGAAAATTTCGCAAGTTATTAGAAATTTACGAATTTCTCAACATGGCAGAATAGGGCAAAATTTCACATGAACGTCAATCTTGAGGGATATTTTCATCGTAAAGATGTCAAACCACTTTCGAAATATTATTTAGGAAACTGGCATGAATATCATAGACTATGATTTTTCCAATTTAAAAAATTCGTAAGTTATTCGGAATTTACGATTTACTTAACATGTCAGAACAAGGCAAAACTGAGCATAAACTTCCATTTTGAATATCATAAATGCGTTTGACAACTTCAAAATTACATTTATGATATTTGTTTGAACATGATTGAATAGAAATATTCTAATACGAAAATTTCGTAAATTATTCGTAATTTACGATTTTATCAACATAGCGAAATTGAAAATTTTTCATAGAAATATGAATTTTGTGGATTATTGCATTGGAAATAGTAGCATGAAAACTAAACAACGGAACTGACCCTGATAAAATAAATTAATAGATTAGAATAAGATAAATATATCGAAGTGAACGGTGGATAGCCTATTAGGCGGGGATTTCATTCTGTTACTGTTTCAAGCTTTGGTCAAATTAATTTCTTTTAACATGATTGTAATATGTCTCGCACTAGAAATTTATGAGACCATGAATATGTTGGGGAAATGAGCAAAGTCCACCTATGCCAACTAGTTTTTTTTTTTTCCACCGCACATAAGCGAAAAATTTTCGTAAAATCTCCTTATACTAAGTGTTGGATAAATATGACCAACTCACACATCAAAAATTACCTTTGTAAGATAATTTAGAGCAGAGTTATGCATGGAAATATGTTTTTGCTCCCCTTCCTCAAAATTTGGTAGGAAAGAATTACGCAAAATCCTTTTATAGTACGTGTTGGGTGTGTATAACCAATCAACGCATCAAAAAATTGCTTTCCTGACATAATTTAGAGCAGAATTACTCTTGAAAACGTGCTTTTGCATCCACCACACACTTAATGAGAAAGGAGAAGCGAAAGATTTCGCAAAATCCCTTCATAGTGTGTGTTGGGTACGCATAATCAACCGATACGTTTAGAAAAATAATTGCAAGATAAAAAGAACTTTTTATATATCACGTTCTTAAATTTTTTGTTGAATCGTATAAACGCTATCGAAGGCATCGAGGACCCGAAACAATTGGCTAAAAGTATTTTAAAAATGCATTGTCAACATGTTCTGAGCTATTCTGAAAATTTCAAAAGTCTAGCTAGCCGGGAAGAAGGATGCTCGGGATGCGTATATGATTGCTGAATCATATAAACGCTATCGATGGCAGCGAGGACCCGAATCAATTGGCTAAAAGTATTAAAAAATACATTTTTATCGTGTTTTGAGCTATTCTAAAAGTCTCAAATATCTATCTAGTCGGGAAGTTAGTTAAATAATTTTTTTTCTATTGAATGATATAAACGTTACCGAAAGCAGCGGGGACCCGAAACAGTTGGCTAAAAGTATTAAAAAAAAATACATTGTCACCGTGTTCTGAGCTATTCTGAAAGTTTCAAATGTCTAGATAGTCGGAAAGTTAGTTAAAAATCAATTGTAAGATTTGTACTAGACAAACAAACAAACAAAAAAGAATACGAGTTAATAAAAAATATGGTCAAATCAATCGTACTGCGATAATTTGGAGCAAAGTAACTCTTGGAAACGAGTGTATTACCCCCTCCCCTGCTACTTACCCTCTGCTTTAAGTAAAGATATTTTTCAGGTCGAATAAAATTTTGAGAACTTTTCTTAATAGCAGACAATTTTCAAATTATTTTGCATATGAATTTGTTTTTTTCGCAATATTTTGAATTTTACCATTTAATATTTTGTGTTTTAAACCCTAAGAATGGATTTAGGTTCTAAGTATGGGCCAAAGATATTTTGTTTCATTAAACTCTGTAAAAGCGCAATTAAAATCAAACTATTCAGCAATTTTGCGTTTTATTTACATGACGACCACTGGTGCAAGCACCTGACAACTACTGGTGAAACTCATTTTTCAAGTGACGAGCACTGGTGCATTTTTATAGGTTCAATATTTATTTTTTATTTTATTTTTTTAATTGGCTTAGTGTATTGAAAAACTCAAAGTGTCTAACAACAACTACAAGAATCAGTGTATAAAATAGACCAAAGTATAATATTATACATGAATACCACGTGAAAAAAAATAAACGTTTTAAAAATAAGCCCTTAAAAGTGACGAGCCCTGGTGTCGTTACCTTACTTATTTCAATTAGAAATCTAAGCTACATCATAGTAGATATAGTAATTTATATAGATCTATCATCTCCATGTTAACGAGCAAAGATTTTTGATGCCGAAAAAGTTTTTGGCATCAGCCATTAGAGAGTTAAAACTCGAAAAAAGTAATAGAATAGAATGTTAATGAATTTTGAAAATGCTTAAATATTGCGCGACTTTTAAGTGTTCCAATAAATATATGAAAAGAAATGGGATAAGTTTTCATAAATCAGTTATATTCAAGGAATTTATGAAAAATATAAATTTTATAACCAGTTGCTTTGTTATTATTATGATATAATTATTGTCTTCTTATTTAATAGAATACTTTTTAAATTTTTATTATTTTTTTTTAAGATTTTATATTAGTAAGCAATATGGAATTTTCAAAATTCTTTTAAATGTAGTTAGCAACCACGGAAGTTTTTATATATAACAAGTATGTTGTGGCTACCACAAGACTCTCTTCTATATATAATCCTATACAAATTTACGTAATACAAATTATTTATTAGATTATAACTTATTAAAGGTATTTTCCATGATGAATGCAGACGATTTTTATCTCAAAGAAGTATAATAATAAATTTCAAAATAAAGTTAGTTTTGTGCAGATATGAGTATACTAGAGTATAGTAGAAAAAGAAAAGAAAGAAAGAAAAATGGGTATCTGGAGTTGTTCATTCTCTTTTAGTACATAAATGATTCATAAATTTTATTTGCGAAATTATCTATGTGTATTCCCGTGTATATTCACTCGAGAAAAAACATCTATAAGAGAGTAAAATGGCTGTCTTTTCTCAAATGAAAAGGCATCACTTTTTCCCCGGCAATGATTTATCTATGTCTTATTCCTATATCTATGAGCTACATATATTTATATAAATAGAAATTAGATTTTTTTTTTTTTTTTTTTTTTTTTATCGATAAATTACTACAAAAAGCTAAATACTTTCAAATGTTAAATATTTTTTTTAGTTTTAATTAAATCTTAAATTCACCATGGATAACAAAAATTACAATGAAAAATCTTTGAATTAAATAAGATAAAATTTAAGTAAAATGACTTCTTCCATAATTACTTAAGTTCTTAAGTTTAATCGCTTTTTAACTGAATCTATTTTGTCTTTAAACAGTGCTATCGAAATTACCTTAGATACGGAACGAACAGTAAATGATCTTCCTTTTATGGATATAATTAAATCCCGTCAAGTACCAGGTATTTTCGTTGATGTTAATCTACTTGTAAAAGGATTCAACTTCGACAAAATTAAATAACTTATATCGCTCTTAAGTAAGAGTATAACTTTTATAGTACAATGTGTTTAATGTTTTATAGATATCTAATTTTACTTATAAAATGAATGTAACATAATTTGTTTAAAGTTGAAAGCAGTTGTACTTAGATATGTCGATAAATTATTTACTTTGTGAAATGTTGCAAACAATTTAAATGAGTGAAAGTAAGTAAAAGGAAAAGGCTGATGATTATCACATTTTAATTCTTTATTATTTATAAAAATTATTAATTCTTTAAGTTTGTTTGATTTCATACTGAAACCAAACACTTAAGTAGACAGACAATTTTTAAAAATGAGAATTTTTTAAAAAAGAATAAATGAATGTACATTTTTTTTTTTAAGTTAACTAGTATGACATTACTTTATTGATTAAAAATACTATTTTGGTTTACTTTAAAATGGAAAATTTTTAAAATATTATTTTACTGCAGGTTACTTTCAAGGGTGTTTTCTCACTGCGCGCAGGATATCTCAATTACAATTTCCTTTAGCCTTATACTTTTTACATTATATAAATAAAACATTCCAATTAAGAATCTAAAAGGTTTTAATCATTTTAATAATGTTAAATTAATAAACAATTGAATTAAGAATCTGAACTAAAAGGTTTTAATTATTTTAATAATATGGAATTTAATAAACAATTAAATATGAAATATGAAATTACGGAATGAAGTGAACTGTGGATAGCCTATTAGGCGTGCATTTCGTTCTGTCACTGTATCAAGCTTTGGTCAAATTCATTTTTTTTTAACATGATTATAATATGTCTCGCACTAGAAATTTATGAAAACATAAATATGGTGGGGAACTGAGCAGAGTCCACCTATGCCAACTAGTTTAATTTAAGTTTGTAAGCTGCTTATGTATGGTATGTTGTTCATGTCTGAGAATCAAATTTTTAAATTGATTTATTACCCATTTCCTATCATCCGATTGAGCTGAAATTTCGTATACATGCATAACTTGAATTATAATATATACTCAAGTCGTAAGAATGTTAGAGGAAGAGGATTAGGAGCCCTTGGCTCCCAAATCCATTTCAAAATTTGTTTTAAAATTTTAATCCATTTTCTATTATCCGATTCAGTTGAAATTTTGCATACAATACATGCTCAAGCAGGGCGAAGGGTGTTAGCTTGGGTCCTCAATTTGTAAGGTTGAGACCATGGAAGGTCACCACAGTTTTAAAATTGAGCTGGATTCAGCGACTCCCGGTGACGCGATAGATGGGAGTTTAGCATGCTTCGACGCCAACAGTCAGTGAAGTTTCAGGTTAGGTTGGAGTAGTTTTGCGTCAGCATAGAGCTGCAACGGAGGAAGTAAGTTGCGGAGTGTAAGCGAATACGAAGAGGCTTTAAAGTTTTTGTTAAGTGAAGAGTTTGGAGTTGAAGGAGTTAAGGATAAATATGAAGGTATCTTTGGTGTTTGTGTGGTGTACAGTGTACAGAAGAGATCTTATGCTACCACTTAGCTATAGTTTGTGGTGTGAGGAGATTAATTCTTATGCTAGAGCGAAGTTATCCGTTAGTGGAGTTTGCTAAAGTGATTAGTGTTATGGTGTGAGATAGATTGGAAGTTGCGTGGTAGGAATTGTCGGACTGAGGAATCCCGTCGTCAATCCTGGAGTGAGCGTATTGCAACGAGTCAACGGACAGCAGTTTTCACTAATCTTCTACTATTTCTCCTGGATGAGACTAATACTTTATTTATGTTTCTCTAATTTATTAGTTTATTTAATTATTGGATTCAGTTCGGTCCAATCACCCCTCCCTGATCTTAAGCACTAATAAAAACGTTATTTGAACTTACTCCCAAGTCTCGTGCTCTGATTTATCTAACTCGAAAATGAGTCAGAATTACGAAAAATGGCGAAACACATGTTCAAAGAATTTGTCAGGGACCTCTTTTGGTGTAAAAAGTTTGGGCACGGGGGTGCTAGGGGGCCGCTAGGGAGGGCAACTTTAAAACTATAAATATGAATGTATATCTTGTGATACATACCTGGAAACGTCTTTTCAAAACAATGAATTTGATCTAAATAGTTTCGACCTACGATGATTATTAAAGGAGATACTTGAGTTTTTAGACTTTTGAAATGTGGATTTTATACTTATGTATACTCTTTAATAATCATTGCAGTACAAAACTATTTATATCGAATTCATTGTCTTGAAGAAACGTTCCCAGTGATGCATCACAAGACATACTTTCCTGTTTGAAATTTTAAAGTTGCCCTCCCTAGCAGCACTACTACTACTACTACCCCCTTGGCCGGGCCCAAACATTTTTGGGAAAAGTATGTCTTGTAATACATCCCTGGTTATAAACATTTCTTCAAGACAATGAATTTGATATAAACAGTTTTGTCCTGCAATGATTATTAAAGGGTATACATAAGTATAAAATTCACATTTCAAAAGTCTAAAAATTCATGTATTTCCATTAATAATCATCGTAGGGCAAAACTATCTATATCAAATTCCTTGTTTTGAAGAGACGTGTCCAGGGATGTATCACAAAACATACCTTCCTATTTCAAATTTTAATGTTGCCCTCCCTAGCGGCCCCCCTAGCCCCCCCCCCTGACCCAAACTTTTTTGTCCAAAAGAGGTCCTTCTCGAATCCATTGAACACGTGTTTCTCTATTTTTCACAATTCCGACTCATTTTCGAGTTAGGAGGGGAGTGTGGGACTTTTGGAACACTCTGTATATTTATGTATGTATTAGATCTACCGGAAAGTTCTATCCCTTTGAATTAAAATACTGACATCGGAAATTTATCCTTGGATAATATTTAAGATATTCTTGGATAATTTTATTCCATTGTCCTATTTAAAGGACAGCTGGAAAATAGCATATAGAAATCAGAATTTGCTTGGTGCGAATATTTTGTCAGCTGGAATATATAATGGTATAGCAGCACCATTCAAGGGTAGATAATCCTAACTTACCGATGAACAATGGATTAACCTTTTGTCCAGAGGTGCGGCTCTGGATTACTACCAGAACGTCCCAGGTTCGAATACAACCTATAGCCAGCATGCACTTTCCTTCATTGGTGACCGCGGACGAAGCAATGAGCTATTATCTTCGCTCTATGGCAATAAATGGCAGCACCACAAAAACCCTCCGAGCAACAAAGCCTGTGAATCGCTGTTCTCACAGCACAAAAGCCTGTCACACCCCACAACTTTACAAGCGGGCATCTGACAGCACAATCTGGTAACCGTTACTATCCAAACGAGTAATATCGCTCGTACGACGGCGTACTCTCTAGGAGGGGGAGTACTGTAGCAACGCCATTCAAGGGTAGATAATCCTAACTTACCAATGAACAATGGGTTAACCTTTGTCCAGAGGTACGTCTCTGGATTACTACCAAAACAACCTCGGTTCGAATACAACCTACTGCAACACAACATTTTCTTCAATGGTATATATAAGCTTCTGCCAGCGTGTTATGTGTCTCACCTCCTCCTCCATCTGGAATCTTTGTTTAATCATTACATTAGCGGGCGTGGTTTATCTTCTCTTTGCAGAGCTGCCAACCTAATCCGGCAAATTGTTAACGCCTATTGAAAAACGCCCCTTTTTCTACACCACTTAATTTTTAGAGTATTTGTTTTCTTTATTCATCGTAAATATATTTGAAGAGAATTACTCTAAAAATTAAGTGGTGAAGAAAAAGGGGCGGTACTAACAATTTGCCGGATTTGGTTGGCAGCTCTGTCTTTGCGGTTGAAAATTCTTTCTGGAGAACTATCATGTAAATAAGAAGTATTATACAGATAAAACAAAACTTTATACTCGGAAAGCACATTTCACTATTGAAGAGAACACTAAAACAAATTTCATCCTCTTTATTTCAATGTCCTACGTACAAGGTGGATAAGATTTCTTATGCAGAATATTTTTTTTTTTCTATTTTTGTTCTATTTAATTTATTTAGGTTTAATTAACCTTAAACATATAATTTTTCTCAAATTTGAGCAAAATAAATAAATTGGGATAAAATGGGTTAAGATGATAATTCGTAAAGTACCATATAAATATTGTTAAACAAAATTTTCCGGTGTCAGTTTCTTAATTCGAAAAGACAGGACTTTCTCGTACAACTATTATATCCATACATTATTTATCAACCTAATTTTTATGTTATGCCTAACTATAAAATATCTTATTCCATTACATTACGCAGATATTTATCATCATGGTTCAATGCACAAGTATATCTATTTACATAATGGAAAACAAATAAGTTTTTCTCATTACGTATAAATGCCATATAGTGTTTCTGAAAAAAAATAATACAATACATTTCTTTGATTGCAAAGTGCCTTTTGATTTTAAATAACTTGTTTATTTTATTTAGTAAACAGAACATAAAAGACGATTCTCTTTGTAATCCTTTTGTATAGCTCATTATGAAAGATATTCTTACTCCTGATTACATAATCTAATATATTCTAATCTCTTGTGTATTATCAGTTTCGTTTATATATTTGATTTCCCTACATAGTATCAAATAAGTGCATTATTTATGTATTAATACTCTGTTTGTTAAATAAAATTTTGCTTGGAGACTTTTCTTTAATTCCCCATAATTTAAATTTCCAAAAAGTTATACACTGGGTGTCACATAACTCTGTAGATATTTTAAATATTCATAAGAATTGAAAGAATTGGGAGAATACACGGTTTGAATAATATTTCATAAAGAAAAAGGATTTTATAAAGTGAAATTTTCGTCAATACAGGAAGCTGCTTAGACGCAGTAATAAGAAATATGCAAATCAAATTGGGATTTTTTTTAATTAACAAGTCATTTCTGATTTTACCATGTTTTTATTATTAACTTCTATTCTTGTTTGTTTGTTTGTATTTTTATTTGTTCGTCCGGTACAAATCTTGCAATCGAATTTTAACTAACTTTCCCTACTAGCTAGACATTTGAAACTTTCACAGTAGCTCAGAACCCGTTGACAACACAATACTTCCGACAACACAATAAGTCTGATTTTCGAATTTTTGATTAGTTTTCGTATAATTAATAAAAAAAATATGAAAATAATAACATCCTAATAGCGTTAAAGTAGCCATTAAAATATTAGCTATAATTTAATTGTTGCCAAAAAAAATTACGAGTTCATTTTCTTTCAACATAAAAATAAATACATTTAATTCAACGTGAACGTTAAAAAATTATAAAAAGTTGTGCTCTGTGATTCATCAGAAAATTTAAAACATGGTATATAAAAAGTTTTTCTTTTAATCTTATAATTATTTACAGTTACTTATGCTCATGCATAAAATGTTAATTGTGACGCTGACATTTATTTTTTTTATAAAGCGTTATTGTGAAAATGTTTTATTTCAGCCGAGCTATTGATTAGTCGCCAACGTACAAATAAAAGCCCCTTTGCTCGTGGGACTGAATACTCTTTGATGTATTGCTTTGGCGATGTGAAAAGTCCAAGGTTTATCGCAATAGCCCTTATTCTTTGGCGCAGTTAGTGGACGCCATTCACCACGAAATCTGAAGCATCTAATCGGATATCCTACATGATGCAATTAGTGGTGTTGAATCTCGCTTGAAATCTGTAATTTGTGGTGATGGCGGAAAAATAGAAAAAGTGTAATATGCTTGCCTGCATACAAGTAATTATAATTTTCCATAGTAATCTGTAATTTGTTCCAGTATAGCGCCCTCTACCGATGAAAATATTACCGATTTTTTCTCTAACAACCCTCCCCTCGCCTCTTCCTCCCCCCCCCCCCCCAAAAAAAAAAAAAAAAAAAAAAAAAAAACGAGAATAACCTTTTACAAGCCGCGTGTATCTCTACCAATTTCTTCAATTCTCCTGAATTTTTAAACTTATTTAATAAATTTTTCTACAATTAAAATTATTTATTAAATAATACGTAATTTTTGACACATGGGACACCTGTTATATTATATGTAAATGCTCTATGTAATAAAAAAAAAGTTTATCTAGGTATTTTAATCGTTTATTTATTTATTTATTTTATTTATTTACATTTATTGTTTATTAGTTCTTGTTTATTGATTTACATACATAAACTTTTTATAAATATCACCATCAATATATTAGGGCATTATATAATGGACATTTTCTTCTTTTTAATGGTACAGACATTGTCACTTTTTAACACATTCCAACAAGGTTGAAAAGTGTTTATGACTTCGGTTTGTCTGTCTGTCTGTCCGTCCGTCTGTCTGTCTGTCTGTCCGCGCTTTAACTCCCGTAAATATTTAAGGAATTTCTTGAAACTGATATATGTTATTCAATTTCACTATCGGACGGTCGCTATTGAAAATTGAGTTTATACCTCTTCTGGTTTGTGTACAGGGACACCCGAAAATATTTCAAAGCATTGTGTTCTATGAGAGGTATTTATATAAACCATAGTTTCATATCTTTACTGTAGACATATCTTAATGAAATTGAAATATGTTATTCAAGTTCACTATCGGACGTTCCCTATTGAAAATGGAGTTTATACCTCCACTGGTTTGTGTACAGAGACACCGGAAAATATTTCAAAGCATTGTGTTCCATGAGAGGTATTTCTATAAACCATAGTTTCATATCTTTACTGTAGACATATCTTAAAGAAATTGAAATATGTTATTTAAGTTCACTATCGGACGTTACCTTTTGAAAATGGAGTTTATACCTCTACTGGTTTGTGTACAGGGACACCCGAAAGTATTTCAAAGCATTGTGTTCTATGACAGGTATTTATATAAACCATATTTTCATACCTTTACTCTAGACATATATTAATGAAATTGAAATATGTTATTCACGTTCACTATCGAATGTTCCCTATTGAAAATGGAGTTTATACCTCTAGTGGTTTGTGTACAGGGACACCCGAAAGTATTTCAAAGCATTGTGTTCTATGAGAGGTATTTATATAAACCATATTTTCATACTTTTACTGTAAACATATCTTAATGAAATTGAAATATGTTATTCAAGTTCACTATCGGACGTTCCCTATTTAGAATGGAGTTTACACCTCTACTGGTTTGTGTACAGGGACACTCGAAAGTATTTCAAAGCATTGTGTTCTATGAGAGGTATTTCTATAAACCATAATTTCATACCTTTACTCTAGACATATCTTAATGAAATTTAAATATGTTATTCAAGTTTACTATTGGATGTTTCCTGTGTGAAATGGAGGAAATACCACCATCAGGTTATACACAGGGACACTCAAAAGTATTCCAAAGCATTGCGATCTATGAGAGATATTACTATAAATCAAATTTTAATAACTTTACTTTGCACGTTAGGAAATTGAAATATGTTATTTATATGTACAAAAAAATGCTTTGGATAGAATATAGCATGATTAGCATTATATTTACAGGGTGGCACAAAAATATCCAGTTATATTAAGAGCTATTAATAAGAATTTGCTAGATTTGTACTTTCGTTTACGTTAAACGTTTTTAACACTTTCTAACATTTTTAAGTGTGAATATGATTTCAGTTTTGTGTATCGGCCTGTCTGTCTGTCTGTCCGTGCACTAACTTCCGTAAATATTTATGGAATTTCTTGAAACTGACATATGTTATTCAAGTTCACTATCGGGCGTTCCCTATTAAAAATGGAGTTTACACCTCTACTGGTTTGTGTACAGGGACACCCGAAAGTATTTCAATGCATTGCATTGTGTTCTATGAAATTTATTTCTATAAACCATATTTTCACACCTTTACTGTAGACATATCTTAATGAAATTGAAATATGTTATTCAAGTTCACTTTTGGATGTTTCTTGTATAAAATGGAAGAGAATATTACCATCGGTTTATGTACAGGGGCACTCAAAATTATTTCAAAACTTTACGTTCTATGAGAGATATTTCTATAAATCAAATTTTAATAACTTTACTTTCCACAAAGTTTTATGAAATTGATATATGTTATTTATATGCACAAAAGAATGCTTTGCATAGAATATAGCAGAATTAGCATTAGATTTACAGGGTGGCACAAAAATATCCAGATATATTTATAGGTATACATAAAAATTGCTATAATTGTACTTTTGCTTACGTTAGGCGTTTTTAACATTTTCTAGCATTTTTTAAGTGTGAATATGATTTCAGTTTTGCGTATCTGCATGTCCGTCTGTCTCTCTGCCTGTCTGTCTGTCCGAGCTCTAACTCCCGTAAATATTTATGGAATTTCTTGAAACTGATATATGTTATGCAAGTTTACCATCGGATCTTCCCTTTTGAAAATGGAGTTTATACCTCTACTGGTTTGTGTACAGGGACACCCGAAAGTATTTCAAAGCATTGTGTTCTATGAAATTTATTTCTATAAACCATATTTTCATACCTTTACTGTAGACATATGTTAATGAAATTGAAATATGTTATTCCCTATTGGAAGTGTCCTGTATAAAATGGAGGAAATACCACCACCGATTTATATACAGGGACACTCAAAAGTATTCCAAAGCATTGCGTTCTATGAGAAATATTTCTATAAATCAAATTTTAATAACATTACTTTCCACGAAGTTTTAGGAAATTAAAATATGTTATTTAAATGCACAAAAAAATTCTTTGCATAGAATGAAGCATGATTAGCATTAGATTTACAGGATGACACAAATATATCCATTTATATTAAGAACTATTAATAAAAAATTGCTAGAATTATACTTTCGTTTACATTAAGCGTTTTTAACACTTTCTAACATTTTTAAGTGTGAATATGATTTCAGTTTGTGTATCTATCCATCTCTCTGTCTAACTGTCTGCCCAAGCTCTAACTCCTGTAAATATTTATGGAATTTCTCGAAACTGATATATTTTAATGAAATTAACTATCGGATGTTCCATATTGAAAATAGAGTGAATATCTCTTCTAGTTTGTGTACAGGGACACCCAAAAACATTCGAAACCATTGAGTTCTATGAGTGTTATTTTTATAAATATTTTCCGTATATAATATTCCCCATTTAAAATGGCATTAATAGGTCCTATACAACTAGTTTGTTGACAGGGACAACAACAACAAACAAAAAAAATGCCAAAGCATTACGTTTTAGGACAGAATTTTTTGAAAGTTATATTTAAAAGTCTTTCTACGGAAAAAATCATAAAAATATTGAAATGTATTATTTATATTCTAAAATAATATTTTGTTTAGAATATGATATGATTAACTTTCTGAATTACAGGGCTACACTAAAATATTCAGAGAGATCAAAAGCTGTAATTATAATCTAATGGTTGTATTTTCTTTTGCGTTGAGCCTTTTTAACGCTTTCCAAAATGCCTAAGAGTAATTTTAAAATCAATTAGTCTATCTGAAAATTTTTCAATCCTTCTGTCTCTTGTGTGATAACGTAGGGAAAAATATTAAAAGTTATTCGATACAACAACTACGTACAGTTGGAAAGTGTTACTAATCAATGCGTACTGCATGATTTTTCTTTCTTGTTGAATTTTAAATTTCTTTATATTATTTCCTATGGTAGTATTGACGGTGTAAATGTTAAAATGGATTGACTACCAGTGCTGCCATATTAAGAGAATTTTTTATTCCATATGCACCACTAAATATTAATTGTAATGATTTTCCAGTTATTTTGAAGACTTCTTTGTAAGACGTCTTCGAAATATTTAGGCAAGCGTTAAAATTAAAATTTAATGGTGGATATTGAATATGAAATTACCTCAATCTGGTAGCACTGTTAATTACACAAGAGGTCCTAGACTTGATTAAGTGTCTATCATAAAAATCCGCCTTCCAGAATCGAGAACAGAATCTCAAAACCACTGGTGCGGTCTATTACTTCTTGTAATGTGTTCGAAAAGATTTTCGAATGAATATATACAGAGATAGATAGATATCTATGTAAATAGATAAAATGTCGAAACATATAAAAGTGAAATTTTGTTTATATATATAATAAAATTTATCTTTCATATGTTTAAACATACTAGGAAAACTAAATATAATTTAATGACAAAGGAAGATTTTTTTTTTTTTTTTTTTATGTATTTAAACTGTTTATATTTGTAAATTCTTCAGGTTCTAAAAAAGAGATATTGTATCGTGGAATACCTAAGTAAAAGACGTTGCGCATTAAATATATGAAATTGAGACGAAAAAGCTTTAAAATGTTTAATGGACTGCCTGAGTTAATTTTTATAAAAACCGAAAAGCAGGCATAGAATCTAAACTGGACATCTGTACATGTTAGCAACTGAAGTATCCAGACTGATTTGTGACCGGCATAGTTCCAACTTTTATATAAGAGAATTGTTCATGTGAGAGATCTACAGAGATCGTTCAGTTGATAGAGAGCTGGATGGTAACCCTGATGTCTCAAGTTCGAATCCTGGTCTGGTCAGTCTTTGTTCTTTTTTTTTTATTATTATTATTGATCTATCCATTAAACATCTATAGTATAAAAAGTCAAAATTGTGTTGTCTAAGTAAAAAGCATTTGGCTGATTTAAAAGAAAATATTATTTTTATTTTACTTTCTTCATTTTTAAATGTAAGTATGTTTTGTATTGTTTTTATTAAAAATTTTATAGTATTTTATATATATAATAAATAAATATATATATGATTACTTCACATTTTCGTGTGGATAACTTTCAGTATTAAACATGTAATGATGAAATTATTGATGAACACAATTTCTCTAAAAAATCTACTTTAACATAAATTGAGTTGGCAGCATCTATACATATGCAGAGCTGCCAACCTAATCCAGCAAAATGTTAACACCGCCCCTTTTTCCCACCACTAAATTTTTTAAGTAATTCTCGTGAAATTTATTTATGATGAATCAAGAAATAAAATTCTCTAAAAAAAAGACTGGTGTAGAAAAATGGGCGGTACTAAAGTTTTGCTGGATTAGGTTGGCAGCTCTGCATATGATGACACTTACAAAATGAAATATACTTCCTTTTCTACTGCCGAAAATAAATATTTAGGCATAGATTATTATTATTTTTACAAATTTGTGTTCAAACTTAAGTTTTAATAAAATACTTAGTTTTAATAATTTCAATTCCATATACATTTGAGCTTAAAATAATTTAAATATATGCTTGCTTTATTTAGTATTTTGGTATATAAATGTGATGGTTGTGTAAATATTTGTAAAATTGAGACTGTGGAATTTTAAACAATTGCTCAACTGTCCCGATTAAGAAATTAAGATTCGTTAAATATTTTTATTTAGGCCATTTGAAGAGTTTTTTTTTTTGTGTGTGTGTGTGTGTGTGTGTGTGTGTGTGTGTGTGTGTGTGTGTGTGTGTGTGTGTGTGTGTGTGTGTGTGTGTGTGTGTGTGTGTGTGTGTTCAATCTATATCTGTATCCCAAACTGTTTTAATATTATAAAAAATCATGCAACAATGTAGAATTCTGTTTATATTTCTGTAAACGATCCTATCACCGAGAACTCAGCTAATGGAACAACTGGTTCCCCGAAATAAAGTCCAATTATATTAGACTTGTTCGTCCCTCGTTCATAAAGAATTTAGGAAAAGAGCGTTGTCAGTATTTACATGCATCTTAGAAAAAAAAGAAATTGCTGAAAGTTTTTTTTTTTTTTTCAAAGAACACAGAAAAAATGGAAGAAAAGAAAAAAAAAATCACAATCCTATTTTTCTTCAAAACAATCAAAAGTTAAAATAAAACCTTTTTTCTCTAAAATGACATCGAAAAAATGTATGAAAGGTTTATACAATGCATTTGTTTCGAATTCTAACAATTATTCAATTGAAGTCCTAAATTCAACGGTGTTTGTAAATAAAAATACTAAATGCGGTGATGATTTATGAAATATGAAGCTCACCATTGAGAACTGGTTACTAAAATAACATGCATACTTGCCAACATACTAATTAATATTCCGTAGTATTGTTAGCCCCGCTTTCACATCAGTATATTTTTAGAGTATTTGTCTACTTATTTAATTGTAATTGCCTTTAGAGAATATTACTCTAAACATTTACTGGTGTGAAAAAAAAGGGCGGGACTAATAACTCTACGGAATATTAATTAGGATGTTGGCAAGTATGAATATGTAGAAGAAAAAAATTGATAGCAATTTGTTGACCAAGTTCTTGAAATTTCTAAATATGCATTGAGTATAAAATTTTCTAGAAGAATAACAGATTCGAAATTTAGCCAACCTCTAAAGAATGACATTGCTGCAAATAATAAAAAGCAATTTTAAATGACTTTCCATATTCCACTTTCCAACAACAACAACAAAAAGAATTATTTTACATGTTTCTGTTTTTTTTTTTTTTTTTAGACGGAAGACTACAGGTCTCAGTCTACGGATTTTTACGATACCAGTTTTACAATAGTTGGATATTTATCGAAATTGAAAATGTATCGAAAATATAATTGAATAATTTGAAAGCGATGTTACAATTTAAAAAAAAAAAAAAAAACTAATAGTCCTCCGTACTAAACTAAATTCTGCTTTTGCCAGAATTTCATCATTTTTTTTTTTTAACACCTTAACGCGCGCTGTCCTCGCTGCAAGGACGCAAAATTTAAGATCCATCTGCAAAAATTCCTCCCGGAAATTTTTTAGCAAAAATTTATGTTTATTATAACCTAGCAGAAAAGGCCCCGTGTTTTAACCTTAAAATTTAAAATTTCTTTTAGTTTAATTTAGTTCATGAATTCCGGTGGCAGTATAATTTAAATGATTAGAATTGTCTTGCGCCACAAAGGGTTAAAACCATTGTTTACCCATTTTATTACATAGTATTTCCATTTATATATTTAATTACTTATCAACATTCAGCTGTCTTCTCCCCACCCTCTTTTTCCAATTTATTTTATTTTATTTTTTAACGAGATATGTTGGAGATAGTATGTCTCTAACAAGTCATAATTGATCAATTGATTCAAACTTAATTTTTTTTTTTCAAAGTTTGAATTAATTGTGACTTGTCAGAGACATACTATCTCCAAACATATCTCGTAAAAAAAGAAAAAAAAAATCACGAGATATGTATGGAGATAGTATGTCTCTAACAAGTAAGTCACAATTGATTCATATTTAAATTAAAAATAACAATAATAATAATAATAAATTAATTGGTTTTAAAGGATATATATGTATATATTAACATAAAGAAAACATTCCTTAAATTATAATAATATTAAACATGGTAATCTCAGAAATATTTTCAGAGATATATCAAACTTCTTATGTATCTATGGATCATATTCATCTCTCGTAAGAATATATGACTCTTCATAAATAAAAACTTATTTCTGTATTTTTTAAATTTTTAAATAGTAACACCCAAGTGTGTTTCTCTTTGCTATCCCTAAGCCTTTATTCTTAAAAATTTCGTGACTATAAATAATGATTTAAAGCATTTGAAATTAAATTAATTGTAAAAACTACATATGACAAAAAAGAAATACAAAACGGTAAATTAAATTAACAATAAATATCGAAATCTATCAATAAAACGAACTATACTCATTATTTGGTTTACAATTATTTGCATTTTTTGAAAATCTTTAAAATGATATATAAAGACTTCAATCAGTTCTCTAGTTCCGTACCACTCTAATAAGTAAATGTTTGCAAATGGAACGAACGAAAGATTATCTTATTATTCCATTTAAATGCAACATCGTACTTCATTTCAGTTGAATAGACAATGCTATAATCAAATCACACATTTGAATAGCATGATGTTCAAATATTTATACAAATTATGGGAAAGAAAAGGAATGGAATAATGGAGGCACTTAAGAGTATATTTGCTGATTTTATTTATATTTTATATAACGTTATTTGATTTATGGATGAAAAGTATGTATAGAGTATTATTTTACGTACATTGTAAAATACGTTGCTTTATAATTCTTTTAAGAATGATGATATATATTTTATAGAGCCTAATTTTAATTTCACACTTCAAAAATTCATCCCGGATATTTGAAATAATATATAAAAAATATGTTTTGAATATGGCGGTAAAAAAAATCATTCATTTCTTGCCTTCTAACTTTCTTTGTAAAATCCGGTGGCTGTTAGTTTTGAACATGCCATTTTACTATGCCCCTCAGAGGGTTAGATAAATCATATTTTTTTCTGGGTTAATTTATATATCTGTACTGATAAGTATAAATTATTTAAGTCCAAAAATGTCGATTTTGAGTTAAGTACATAGTCAAACTCAGAAAAAAATTCTCTATCGATTAGTATAAAGGATTTAAATCCATGTCCTTTAGTCTTTGAGAAAATCCATTGGTAAAAAAAGATTCAAGTCAGAAATTTAGCATTAATCTTTAGTTTAAAATATTTAACTCAATTTTTCCCTTTATTAAATGAAGATTGACAATCACTGAATGGTATAAAGGGTAAATCAATCTAATCCCTTTTTCCTAATCGATTCTTCTGCTTAGTTTTTAGTTAGTTTAACTTTATTTTTAGTCTCCTGAAAAATCAGAAATATGGACTTAAATCCTTTATACTTATCAGTACAGATATATATATTATTAACCCTTCGGCGGACAAACAAATTTCCTTTATTTAAAATGGAAAGCGACCAAAATTTACGAACAAGTTTAGAAGAAAAGACATAAACGACGTTCTTCATGTAAGTTTTAAAAGTAAAATTTTATTTAAAATTTCCTAGGTGAATTTTGCAGTTGGGAATCGCTTTTCAAAAGGATACTAAGATTTTTCGAAACTTCATAATATTTTCACTTTTTCTTTTTTCTCTTTTTTTCATGATATTATATAAATATTAATTATATCATAACATCTTTCTAATAATATTTTAAAACAATATCTTTTTAGCAAACAAATGAAGGTTTTCATCATTTTTTGACATAAAATCTGAAAATTCTTTTTTTTTTTTTTTCTTCTTCTTTCTTTTTTTTTTTTTTTTTTTTTTTTTTTTTGTAAATATAATATTTTGCTTGAACAAAATAGCATTTGAAACTTAATTTTGATTTTGTCGTTATTATTAGGACTGAGGACTATTAGTTTCAATCTGCGGTTTTTTGAGTGTCATTTTTCGATAGTTGGATATTTATCGAAATCTATAATTTATCGAAAATATAATTGAATAATTTGAAAACGATGTTATAATAATTTAAAAAAAAAAATGCTAATAGTTCTCTGTCCTAACCTAAATTCTGCTTTTGCCAAAATTTCATCAAAATCATTTTTTTTTTTTTTTTTTTTTTTTTTTTTTTTTTTTTGAAAGAAAAAGAAAAAAAAAATTAATAATAATCAGTATCGAAACAAACGATATCGAAAAAGTTTTTTTTTTTTTTTTTTTTTTTTTTTCCCACTTAAAAGCATATTTCATTTTATGCTGAAAAAAAAAAGGCAACAATTAAAAATTTAAATGTCTAAAGTTATTTTAATTACTTTGAAAAAATCTAATCATAAATTCGTTACAAATAAAGTACCAAATGAAAGGGGTGATCTTTCTGAATCCGTCGGATTAAACAGTTTATCGATCGGGCAATTAGATTTTTTAAAGTTAACTAAAGTATGAAAATAATTAATATTTTAATGATTTAATATTTTAAGGTGGCAACTTGCATTCACACATAGACAGAGTCCAAGGGAATCTCTTTTTATTATTATTTTTTACTTGCAAACTTTATTTTTAGCAAAAGGTCGTAACGACGGCATAATTCCTTTTTGCGATAACTACAAAGCAAAAAAAATAAATAATGCACATTCAATAATACTTGTAAAACCGCTGAATTAACAGTCTAAAAAAATTATTTCTACAATCCATTAATTTTTAATTTTTAAAATAGACAAATCACACCGAATTTTTTCTCTAGAAGGTTTAGTCAATTTTTATACTTGCTGAATTTTATAGTTTTCAACTGTTCATTAAGTAAGTTCAAGTCAATAAATAATCCAAATTCTAGATAAAATATTTCTAAGCACCAAGCTATTCAAATCTATTAAACAGTATTAGTTTAATATATAACGTAATTTACTAACGAAAAAGAGATAATTATTCATAAGAAGTTTACACACTGACAGAGAACTTCAATAGATATATTAATTTTGAAATATGGTGACAAATATTTGTTATGAAATTTCTCATTAGTTGCTGCCAAACTGTAGAAACTAAATTTTTATTCCTATTAATTACAAAACATTACCTAATCTTTTGAAGGAGGGTACGATAAATTAAATCCCGCCGCAATTTTAATTCCCAACCGCAAAAACACGCCTGGGAATTTTTTTTGTAAATTTATGTTTTATAACTTTGAGGAATAACTTCATTTATCTATTTTTCTTCTACATTAATTATGAATTCTGGTGAATTTTGATTTTAAATGAGCAAATTACTTTGCCTTTAAAGGGTTTTAAAGTTAACAATGGAAAAATACTAGAGTTCTGCGCGTTTTCTATAATTTGTATTGTCAAAAACATTGTTAAAGAAGTAATTGTTTACAATTCGAAGAATAAATGAGGAAGAAAATTTACTTTTTTTTTCTTTTTAAATTTCTAAGCATCCGATAATTATGAAATTTTTCAGTAAATCAATGAAACAAATCTCTGAAGTTTAAAATATAAAAGGAAGACTGTGATTTGAGATAATAAATATAAATTACAGATGTTACATATTACAGCGTTATATATTTAATAAAAACCCTCCTGTAATCTACCTGTGTAATACTTTTGAAAAAGCTAAACTTCCATATAATTTATGCCTGAAGAAACGTAGTAACTCAATAAACTTAAGAAAAACACACAGCTGCCAACATTACTAATTCTTTAATCAGTTTCATCCACCAGTATTTTTAAAAAGGAATCTTTCACATACATTTTTGAAGAATACATAAAGTTAAATTAGCTGAAAACATTTATAAAAACTTTCTGGTGTGAAATCTCACTCGAAATTAACAGAGACCTTTAAGAAAACAGAAAATATCAACACTTTCGCGACCGCTGACGTGAATTCACGTCATTTGAAAATCAGTAACTCCGCCATTGTGCGTTTCTGTAGGTTACATAGGTTACATTATTTCTCAACACAATATTCACATTTGTGCAAACACTTTGATTAGAAAGAGTATAGTCGTAATGTATATTAATTTATATTTTCAATATGAATACAGTAAAACATTGATTTAAAATAATGTAATATAAAAGAATAACGCCCACAGGAGGAGCTTACTGCCAAAAAGACAATAAAGTGCGGTCGCGAAAGTGTTAAAAAAGAAAAATAAGTAAATAAATGACCAAACCACACAGAAACTAAGAAGAAAAAATAATATTCTGGTACATATATATATATATATAATATACATAATAAAATGAGTAGAAAGAGATTTTAGTTAAGTCAACTTAATCACTTAAAATATATTAAATTTTAATTTTTGCATAGAAAAAGTTATAAAATAAGAAACTTCTTAGCAAAAAAATTCAAACACAAGACCTCGCAAGTATTGTATACATTTTTCCAATAGGTATGTTTTGAACTGTTTACAAAAATTAGTGAGAGTAAAGCGAAATGATGGATCATTTTAACCATACTTGCCAACCTAACCCGGAAGATTGTTAATTCCCGCCCCTTTTTGTACACCACTTAATTTTTTGAGTAATTCTCTTCAAATGTATTTACGATTAAATAAGAAGAAAAGTACCCTAAAAAAAAAACTGGCTTGAAAAAATAGGCGGAAAGGACGGGACTAACAATCATCCGGGTTAGGTTGGCAAGTATGTTTTAACAAGTACCAATCTAATAAAACTAAACATACTAATTAAAATGGATTTTTTTTTTCTATAGAGATGTCAAATAAATAGAAGAACGGATGCCGTTAACCTTTCATTAAAATGTAAGTTGATGGAATGATTGTATAGAATTTAACTCTATGTCATCTCACTAAAATATAAGTTTCAAATTCTAGACCTCTGCTCGGACCGTCTTTGAAAAGGGCAATATTGAAATGTTATTTTTACTGCACAGTTTTCAATCATACTAAACCAATGCTTATTTCAACTTGATATTAAAAATGTAGCCGTGTACAGGGGTGTTTGCGTTCCGGATATATTACTTTACTTCCCACCAGTAAGTTTTTAATAGTAATATTATTAGTAGTTTTCTAGTAACGTTTAGCAATTAAACATAGCCAAAAATGCAATTCGTAATTACTGAGGGGAAATAAAATAAAAAAATCTGGAATTCAAACACCCCTGCGTGTACATGATTTTAATTTTTATGGTTGTTATTAAAAACTTTTAACCCTTTCACGCCCAAGGGAAATATTTTTTCCTTCTACAAAAATCGTTATCGATTGTTCAATTATTATTGAATCGATATTTTTTTTTACTGAATGTCAAAATAAAACGTATGTCCAAGGCGGCAAATGTGTTTCTGAACGAATAAAAACGACGTATAGAAAATAGGACACATATAGACCTGCTAACTATGCTAGTTTATCCGTAATGCTATTAGGCCCCGCCTTTTTTTCACACCAGAATAGTTGTAGAGTAATATTCAGCAATATGTTCTCATGATTAAAAAAGAAAATTATTGTTCTATAACTATTCTGGTGTGAAAAAAAGGCGGGGCTTAATACCATTACGGATAAACTAGCATAGTTAGCAGGTTTACACATAATAAATGTGTTATGTGTACTTGTGCTTCACAAGTAAACGAAATTGTTTCGTAGAATACCATAACTAACTATTTATTTTACTTTTCTAATAATTTTTATTATGTTTTTTGTATTTCAAAGCAATAAATAAAATACCGATATAATAAACCTAACTCTTCGTTTATTTACTTTTATGGTCCATAGGGCAAAATATTTCCCATGAAATTATAGGAAACCTATACACCCTGCTATGTTTTTCTGGTTATATTCTCTTACTTTACACCCACGATAGCTAAAATATTGTGTTGTATTGGCATATTTAGTCTTGGACATCTTATGGTCCTGTAAGGGTTAAACATAAAAAATAATCTAAAAATTCATAGTTTTATAATGCTGATTTGTAAGTGTATTGTGGAAAAAAAGTACAGTTCAGTGGTCAGATGGCTAGCTAAAATTGATAATTAATAAATAAATTAAATAAAAATGAGAAAGTTCTACTGACTTTTTTTTTTTTTTTTTTTTGATAGGGTATATAAGCTGTTTGTTCATCAAATGCTGATAAACGTAACATATATTATTAATTTTGAAATATGAATTTTGATTAAACTGCATGTAGTACAAATATTTCATATAGCAAAACAACTTCGAAAATTCTTCCGTTTGTTATAAATGTGTACAGCATGCTAATGCAAACTAAATACTATTTAAATATTCAAAAGAATACGCTCATGTGGTTTTCGTGTGGTAGAAGCACTTGCGTATACGAAAATAGCAGATGTGTGGAACTTGGCGCATGCGCGATAATGAGCATTCTTTAACAATTTAAAAATTATTGTCATGTAAAATCTTAAAATTTAAATACTGTATTTTTAAGTAGTTAACAAAAATTCACTCCTTAATGCTAAAATACATTTTTAAAAAGCTTTTCAGAAAGAAAAAATAAAACATAAAATTATTCATCTCTAAGTATTTTTCTTCGAAACATGTTGAAAATTCCAAAGAGAAAATGCATTGCGTGATATAAGACTTCCGTCGTGGTGAAAAATTTATAGAATGAAAAAAAAATTCATTTCATTAAATGTACATTTCTGTAAATATACGTTTAAATGGATTAAGAAACTCAAAGAACTTTTACACACACCTTGTTTTCAATATTATGTTTAATCTTTGAAAATTTCCTAATGTGCAAGATATGAAAAATTGTGAACGAGAAGAAAAATAAAAAGTGTTTAATTAGCTAAATATGCACGTAAGGCGATAATGAAAAAGGTGTTTGCGGTGCAGGTGAGACTATTTACGCTAATTACTTAAAAGACTCTTGAGAAGTTTCAAAGGAAAATTTTCATTTTTTTACTTAAAGCGTAAAAGCTGTTTTGATTTAAGTTAATTTTATTTCAGATGCCGTCTTCAATATAAAGTAATTAAAATGTGTTCCACATAATCAAGATGTAAATGGAATGTACATTTTAGTAAATTTTTTATATATAAGATAATTAAATTAATATCTATGTCATTAAAGTAATTATAAATATCGTTCACAAAGTTTCGAATTATATATATAGCGTAATATGTGTGCAATACAGGGTACCAGTTGCTGTATAACACCTAAATGTTAGAACGGTGAGAAATAGTGCCTTAAAATATCTAAGTATAATAACGTTACTATGCGTTACAAGTTGAGATTAGTTACAAAAGGTCACTTTTCATAAATAACTAGGTTAGCGTTCATATATAAAAAAAAGAAATATTACAGTAAATAATGAGTTAGAAATTTGTAGTTCAATTGGGAAGTGTAATACTTAAATTGTATGTATTAAAAAAAAAAAAAAATATATATATATATATATATATATATATATTTCTAAAATAGAAAAAAATATTTTTTAAAAACAATTATATAAAATCAATGCAAGTAAAATTTTAGCTGTACATTTGTACAAATGAAAATGAGACAAACTTAAAACTGTTAAAAAAGAAATAAATTTTTGGGACTGAGAAAATTATCGTAAAAAAGAAAACACATTAAATGTCGTTAAAAATGTATATTAATAATTAAATCTGTTGTTTTAAAAATTTATTTCAAAATCACCAATCTGTTTACATTTCTAGGTTCTGAAGATTAATGAAATTTATCATGTTTGAAATGGTAGAATATTTATTCTGTTCTTCTTATTTTAAATGTTTATTTCGTTCCTTTTAAATTAAGCCTAATTATATAGGAAATTGTATGCATAGCTGCCGGCTGTACATTTTTTTTTTTTTTCAATCGGAAATTCTTTGTAAAAATTTTTAGTATTCTTTTAGCAATTTTCTACGATTAAACTTGATGATTTTTTTTTAGTCGGAAATTCCTTATAGAATTTCTTAGTATTTTTTTAGCAGTTTTCTGCGATTAAACTTGATGATTTTTCCTGTAAAACTGTTATAAACAATATTATTTTTAAAATTTCTTATGTTTGTATTTCTTATGTTTTTTATATTATGTACGCTTCTAGGTGTACATTTTATATTCAAAATCATGGATTTGCTCATTAATTATTCTAAATAAAATTCACAATGAAAATGCACTTGTACAATAAAATATTAAGATTTGTATTATTATTATTATTATTTATTTATTTATTTATTTATTTATTTTTATTTTTATTTTTTATTTTTTTTATTTATTTGTTTATTTATTTATTTTGCGTGTGTGTGTGTGATTTCTTAATTTTTTTTTTTTTTTTTTTTTTTTTTTTTTTTTAGTACAAATGCAACATTTTAATATATAGAAATTTCAAACTATTAGAAAATAATATGTATTATAAACAATAAAGAGATTAGTTCACGTCTTCTTAATTACTTAACGCTTAACCCATAAGATAACAATAGCTTTTAAAATACATGGTTCAAAATTAATCCATTTTACGCCACAAAGCAAGTCTTTAATGAATATTTAAATAAAAATACCTGTCACAGTTTTTACAAAGCTTTATTTAAAATGTGGAAAAAAGAAAAATTAAATTTGACAAGAGGAACAGCAATTTAAACAATTACTTTAGTAATTTAAAATACTAAATAAAATTTCAGATACTTAAAAAATATGAAAATGTATTATAAACGACAAAAGATTATTTCTCGGATTAATAATTATTTACTTTTAAGAATTTATATAATAATAGTTTCCAAAATAAATGTTTAAAAATTAATGCATTTTAAAGTACAAAGAATATATTGTACAATTATGTTTAATTGTTAAATATCAACAAATTCTACAATATTGTGCTTAGCGATGAACAAAATGTGAAAAATAAAGAACAAATTCTATAAGAACTATAAGAATACGAAAAGTTCATTTTAAGCACGAAAGTCTTACTGAGTTTTTATAACAAATCTCAAAGTCCCTGTCCTTTTTTCAGGACACTTTCAGCAATGAGAATCGCATTTTTTTTTTTTTTTCCTGCCACTATTTTTATACGATAATCTTTTTGTTATTTAATCACGATACATTAATATAAAAATACATTAAAGATTTTTTTACAAAAATAGTGATAACAAAAATGGCGGAAATTTCATTTCCGGGAAAGAGCCCTGAAAAAAGGGTGGAGACCTCGAGCTCTGCCAGACCGTCATGTCAACATTTTAATTGACATAGTTCGTACATTCCTTGAATTTCCTTAATTTTCTGCACCAGTATTATTATTTAGCAAATATTGATATTATAAAAGTCTTAAAACTTAAAAGGAAATATATTTTATAAAAATACTGGTGAGAGAGTACTTGAAAAAAGGCGTGGCTCTACGAACTATGACTGATTCCGGCGCTGTGTTAGTACCCGCCTTTTTTTCACACCACGTTATTTGTTGTGAAATTTTCTCTGTGTAATTACTATTCAATATGAAGATAAACGTCCTTTAAGAAAAGTGGTGTGGAAAAAGGGAGGTTACTAACAATGCTTAAGAATAAATGAAAATGTTGGTACGTTTGTATAAGTACTTGGTGAATTGCCTATAGACTGCGTAAGCAATAAATAATAAAGATTTAATACGGAAACTTGTTGACGCCTGTCAGAACTTGACAGCTTAATAAAATTTAAATGTGCAACAGAAAAACTTATCGCTCACTAGATGCGATCCACTGTTCTAACCAAATATTTTAGCACAACTGGTTTAGAGGAGTAAGAGGGGCTTGGTTTAGTCTGTTGTCGTTCTACGGCAGGGTTCGACACAGTCATTTTTTGTGAATAAACAAATTACGTAAGGTGATCTTCATATTATTCAATCGGAGAAAAAAGTGTCAAACGATTATTAAGTATTTTTATTAAAAATAAGTGACATTCAAAAATGTTATTGTACCAACCCTGTGTTACGGTCGTTTCTTGCACAAAGGCCAACCATCTCATTATGAACCTTACAATTTTTAATACCCGCCTTTTTTTTCACACCAATAAGTTTTTAGAGTAATTTTACTCAATCGTAACAACATTTGGAGAGAATAACTCTAAATATATAGTGATGTGAGAAAAGGGGCGTTAACAATTGTACGGTTATTAATGAGATGGTTGGCAAGTATGCAAAGGCTCAGTTGTCAGACACCTAACCGGGAAACCATCCCAACAATGTAATAGTAGAAATCAATTAAATAACGTTCATTCGAGAGGGCATCATCCAACGTTATTTTCGTCGCGTAAACTGTTACCCCTCGCAGGTTTCCCACTGCCCGATTTTTTTCAAGGACCCGTCCACTAGTATTATCTAAAAATAATTTTTTTTCTTAAATGTACATTGTAAATTTAAGAATAAATTTATCTTAAGAGTATTCTGGTGGAAGAGTCCTTGAAAAAAGGCGCGTCCGGGAGAACCCTGCCTCGTGAGCCCGTTGTCGAGAAATCTGTATTTAATACTTTCGCGACCGCTGATGTAGATTCACGTCATTAGAAGATCTGTAGCTCCGCCAGTGGGCGTTTCTTTTTCAATTTTTATGTCATTTATTTCTTAAGAATACACACAATATTCATATTTTTACAACCAATATGCTACGGATACAAATACTTTGATTAAAAAGAGTATAATTATGATGTATATCCATTTGTTATGTGAATCTGAATATAGAAGATTTTGTTCTGAAATATTGTAACTGGAGAGGATAACGCCCACAGGCGGACCTTACTGTCAAAAAGACAAAAACATGCGGTCGCGAAAGTGTTAAGTTTGGGTAAAAATGTAGTAAAGAGAGGGGAGCGGGAGGAGTACCGATAAAACATGTCAGAACAGTGACTTTTATCAATTTTTAGCATACTTGCCAAAATCCTAATTAATATTCCGTAGTATTGTTAGCCCCGCCGTCTTTTTCACACCAGAATCATTTTAGAGTGCCTTTCTGCTTATGTTAATCAAAACTGCATTTGGAGACTATTACTTTAAAAATTTACTGGTGTGAGAAAAAGGGCGGGACTAACAACACTACGGAATATTAATTACTATTTTGGCAAGTATGCTTTTTACAGGGCTGCCAACCATCTCATTAATAAGCGTAGACTTGTTAACGCCCCTTGAAAATACGCCCCTTTTCCCACACCACTTTATATTTAGAGCAATTCTCTCCAAATAGTGTTACGATTAAATAAGAATAAAATTACTCTAAAAAATTACTGGTGTACAAAAAAAGGCGGTGATTAAAAGTACTACGCTTCATAATGAGATGGTTGGCAAGCATGTTTTTAGATTATACATTAGCAAATTTTTAAACATTATATCTCGATAGAATATATCACAAAGCTGAAATGGGCAATTGATTTATGCATTAAGCAACATATTTGTCTATGCTCTTTAGATTTTTGCTTGTTTTGGATTTCCATTCATTATTTCAGTAAGGCGTGGTTTTATCGATTCAGGCGTGGTTGCACCGATTATTAGTGAAATTTCAGAATTTATAACGCGAAAACGAGCCGACGAGGGCAACTGTTTTATGCGTCAAAAAACATGTTTATTTCGATTGATGCGTGTTTGTATTTTTCCTATGATTACAGTAAGGGGTGGCTTCCTGGTAAGGCTTAAAATGGATTTCCAGCCTCTACAATCATCTAGATTCGAGCTGTGTTACCATATTGGGTGCTTTTATATTCCACTCTCACCAATAATTTTGAGGAGTGATGTTTGCTTTACATAATAGACGATTAATCTTCAAAGTGATTAGGTAACATTATAATTAAAATTTAATGATACATATTGAACAAAAAGACCCTAAATTTAACAAAATTGTGCCCGAACAAGGATACGCTTACGGGGAAATACGAAAAATTCGTTTTATGCACGAAATGTTTCCTTACTTTTTTGCGTTCTTGGTCTGTTGCTTTTTCACTACATAAGGAATAAATAATTGAATGCTCTTTAACTACATTTCTTGCGACCATGGAAGCCTCTGGAAGTGCGGATGGAAGTGCGGACCATGGAAGTGCGGATTCAACGAGTCCACTAGTACAATAGGGGAGACAAGCTTTTGTTGAGAGAAAATAAGCGATAAGGGAATACCGAATGACTGGATGTTTACTAAATTCAAACCTGTTGGTCAACTTGGAAACCCTCCAAGATTTTAGACTCGTCCTCACTGCTAGGCGTAGGAAACGTGGTTACACTAAATTAATACGCATTTTACAGTAAAACTGTTATAAGCAATATTGTACTTTTATGAATTTCATAAATTTGTACGCGTGTAGGTGCCAATTTTCTATTCGAAATCATAGACTTGTTGATTATTTATTTATTTATTTATTTATTTATTTATTTATTTTTTGAAAGTGAAATTCACAATGAAAATGTACTGGCATTAAACAAAAAAAAAAAAAAAAAAAAAAAAAAAATCAATATTTATGTTTCTTTTGAAGTATTTTTCTAAAATATTTCTTTTTAATAGAAATATTATACATAAAAATTAAAAATTTTAAGTTACTTGTCAATGGCTGGCACATCCTTTCCGCTTACGCGCCTTTTTTTCTAAAATTCTTCGACTGACTACCGAAATAAACTACAGTTTGGTCCGGATTTTTTGTAGAAACATTTTGAAATCATCCGATTTTTTTGAAGGTCCGTTTTAAATTTGCCCATTTTTGTGACTTTTTTATTTTATGTTTCCGCCTTTTTTTGTAACATCCTTTTCATGTTCGATAATCTTTGTAAAGGAATCAAATTAAGAATAAATTCCTGTTTGTCGGTCCATAGCCTCCTAAACTAGATGCCTGTCGCGTGGCACGGAAACTTGGCAATAGTTGAAACGGTAGACAACGCCACCTGGTTCAGATTGCAGAACGTTAACATTCAACTGCCACCAATAATTTTAAGAAGTGACATATATGATATATATAATCGACGTTTCTTCGATGCTACTCGCCTTTTTTGTATAACATATCCCACTTTTAAAAATTTTTTAGTGGGTGTTGAATAAAAATGTCGCGCAATCTGTACCAGGTGGTGCTGTCTACCGCTTCAACTGTTGCCAAAAGTTTCCGAGCCACGCGACAGGCATCTAATTTAGGAGGCTGTGGTCGGTCTTTATCAAGAGTACTTTTTCAAACTGTACTTTTTTTTTTTTTTTTTAAGAATTCCAAAAAATGTCTTTCTTCGGTAGTCAACAATTAAAATTTGGGTTTTTGTGTGACCGATTGAAAAATTAAATAGCGACACTTTTGCGACCAATTTCCGAAATTCAGAACTATTCAGCTGCTGATTAAAACAAATTACGTTTGACTGCAAGAAATTGCTAAATTCAAGATATTTTCTGAAAAAATGCCGAAATAAGCAATTTTTTAAAAAATAATAAAAAAATTTCTCTTTTTTTTTTTCCAAAGTTATTTACTGAAATCTGTTATTATATGTGATTTTGTTGAAGTGCTCAATTTTTACGAGCTGAGTTAATGAAATTCGCAAATATGTACCTGACGAGAGATTTAAAAAAAAAAAAAAAGCGAGTTGTTTAATTAAGTTCCCATTTTATTTTGTATTCTTGCCACATGGCGAGTGACGAATATATTTTTCCAGGTCTAAGAAATACTGCATACTAGTATATACATTTTTAACATTAAAAACATAATAATTTATTATAAACAATGAAAAGATCATTTCATAATGCTTAGTACAATATTGTTTTAAACTTAACAATAGCTTTTAAAGTACACGTTTAAAAATTAATTCATTTTAAATCACAATACAGAAGTTTAATAAACATTTAAATAACAATGCCTGCAAGAGTTTGTTACACAATATTATTTAAAATGAGAGGGGGTAAAGAAAGAAAAGAAAAAGAGCGATTAAATTCGATAAGTGCAACGGGAATATGAGAAGTTCATTTTATGCATGAAAGGTTAGCTTGAAATTTTATGAGCACTTGAAGTGTTGCCATTCAACGCTAGGTAAGGAATAAAGAATTAAGTCTGCTTATCTTAATACGCATATTTCAGCAAAACTTCAATTAATGTCACGCTATTATTTATTTATTTATTGAAAAAACGCTACGCACCAATTATTTTATAATCGTTCATTTATCCGAGACTAAGTATAATATGATAAGAAAGAAGATTTAAGTTTATCATTTTGTTCTTACTATATTTATGAAAACAGTCATTCACTCTTAAAATTGAATAAAATTCTATCTAATAAAGTGTGTCTACGTAATTTTTACAAAATATATTTTAAGCTTTAAAATTTATTTATTTTTAAACCGCACTTTTCAAGCTAATCTGATAACATACTGATAAATAAAATGTGTAACTATTTTTATACTTTAAAGATCTTTTTAATTTTAAATTGTTCATCTGAAAGTGGAAACATGTTTTATTAACTTAAGCTAATAAAGGTAAAAAAAAAAAAAAAAAAAAAGATAAACCTTTTCATAAGATATTTTAACAGAGTTTTATATTAATGAAAGGAAAACTGATAATAATGGTACAGATTTACTAGTTCAGTAAAGAAGAAAAAATAGAAGAAACAAACTGAATAAGTTTTACTTAAAAAAACACAAATACTAGATAATTAAAAATAATGAAGGAATAACCTATTATACAGCTTGGTAACTGTTTTCAGAATGATCAATATATAAATATTTATTCTGAAAAAAAAAATCTATAAAATATATATATATATATTTTTTTAATGCAGAACATTAGGTATTAAAACACATTTCTTCAAATTAACAGATATTCTCTAGACTTTTCAAGTTTAGTAAATCTGTACTTTTAACAGATATACTAAAATATCACATTTCTTTAAAATAACAGATATTTTCTAAACTTTTCATACTTAGAATATCTATTGTATGAACATGAAATAATGTTAAATAGTTTGTCATATAGCAGTTGTCCACATCCATGTTTCAATAACTGTTTAACCCTTTGCCGGCCTGACGTTCTAAAGCGCTATAAACAGGCTCTGTTTAGGGACTCTTTTATTCAACTGTCACCAATAATTTTGGGAAGTATGTTTGATATATATATAATGGATAAATAACTTGTAAAGTGATTTGGCAATCACTATAGTTAAAATTAAGTGGTGGAGATGAATTGAATGAATAAAAAAGTCCCTAATATATATTAAAAGTCTCTTTGTTAATATTTGAACGAATAAAAATGTCCCTAAATTTGACAACACTGACCAGAGGCGTGAAATTAAACAGGACCCGCAAAGGGTTAAAATAGTACAATAAATATAAAATATGAGTAAGAATTATAGGACGTGCATATTTCTATTTCTTTTTTTTTTTTTTTTTTTTTTTGAAAAGAAATGCAATTAACACTTTTACGAGCACCGAAATTACCATATCTGTGGAAAAACTTCCGGATTCTTTTGACAAATTTGCTAAGATTTAGGGAGAAGGTCGTAAAAAACATCAAAATACAAATCGTGTTAACCACATTCATAAAGGTGCATTTTACGAAAATAATGGAGAATAATTCCGATTGTATTTCAATATTTATGGGAAATCATACAAATAAATGAACATAAATCATTCTGTGAAACAGGAAGTCAGTTTTCTTTTACAATTAGTTATTTTCATATAATAAAAATAATAGTTTGTTCATATCTCTGCTGTCTTTTTATGTCACTGATAATATATGTTTTATTGCTCTAACTTAGAGGGTCTTCAAACTTTTATGTCTGAAAGCCACATCAATAAGTTCATAAAGGTTAGCAGGTTCACAACTGTCAAATGAGTAGCATAGTAAAAAAGAAATAAGATAAGAGAGAGATTTTACAGCATCACATACTTGCCAACCTAACCCAGAAGATTGTTAGTTCCCGCCCCTTTTTGTACACCACTTAATTTTTAGAGTAATTCTCTTCAAATAAATTTATGATTAAATAAGAGAAGAAAAGTACTCTAAAAAAGACTGGTCGGAAAAAATAGGCGGAAAGGGGCGGGACTAACAATCTTCCGAGTTAGGTTGGCAAGTATGACATTATAATTAATTTCGAGTGTAGGGGTGGAGTTACCAAATTTTAAATTTCTATTATTTTGTAAATTTTGTTAAAAAAAAAAAAAATGTTAATAGAATTCGAATCAATATACAGGGTTAGTCAAAATGAATAGGACAATAAGAAAACTATTTTTAGACGAATGTATGTTTATTGTAACCAAACTACAGCTACGTATAGACTGATAAACTATCAAAGTTTTATTTGGCAACACACATGTACGTTAATGCCGCTAGGAGACGCTGTTTTCAAAATGGCGCAATCAGGCAAGGAGAAGGCGTTTTGTGTGATATTTGCTAAAACAATGTCAGTAATTACGGTCCAGCGATAATTTCGAGCCAAGTATGACAAGGAACCACCTCATCGACATTCCATTGCGAGGTGGGTAAAGCAATTTGAGGAGACGGGCTGCTTATGCAAGGGTAAAAGCACAGGACGACCACGTGTCTCCGAAGAAACTGTGGAATCCATTCGTGCATCCTTTCAACGAAGTCCCCAGAAGTCGACAAATCGTGCAGCCATGGAATTGGAAGTTCCATGAGAAAAAACTTTGATAGTTTATCTGTCCATACGTAGCTGTAGTTTGGTTACAATAAACATACATTCGTCTAAAAATAGTTTTCTTATTGTCCAATACTTTTTGACTAACCCTGTACTTTGTACTTTTTTAAATTATGAAACTGTATGTAGGTGGCACGTTACATAACGATGTTACAAAATTTATTAACAATAAAAAAAATTCGCATTATTGTAGGGGAATAAATGTCTCTTCAGTCTTATTGAGAAATTTGACATTTTTTTTGCTTCATTAAAGTTTCGATATCCGATAACATCTGGGTTGCAGCGATTAGTGAAATATCCTCCAAATATTGATGTGTCAGATATGTTCTTGGTTTTGCTTTTGCTTTTTTCATTTGACTAAACAGCTGTTCAAATATGTAGGCACTGCCAAAAGTAGAAGATACGAAGAACGCATATTTACATATCCTTGGCCACTTGTCTTCGGACATGTACATCGAATAAAAATCAATGTAGGAATTTCGAGAAACTTACATTTTACTGCAGAGTCACACTGCAAAAACAGAATTGAAATTCAGGTGGTACACTGTCGATGTGTACCGAGAATGTCGAAGAGAACATTTCTATGAAATTTTCATTCTCACGGAAGTTGGAAAATCTGCTTTTGAATTCCATTCTCACATTAAAAATCCACTGTATATAATTGTCCCAGTTCCATGTTATAATTTTATTCAACAACTTCGTTAATTTATAAAATTCTTATTTGGTATCTGACTTTCCCGTATAATTAATTTTATCTCAAAAGCTTTTACAGTCTCTTGAATATTATGAACAATTTTACCTTTCTCCAGTAAGAGGTAGTTCATATTATTCAGATGATCAATAATATCGACAAGAAATGCAAAGTTTCTTAACCACTTCTCATCCTAGAACGCACAAATGGATTATTTACATTTATTTTTATTTATTTATTTATTATTTATTTATTTATTTTATATTTTATTTATTTATTTATTTTTATTTTATTTTACTTTTATTTTTATTTTTTGAGGGGGGGGGGGATTCCATAAATTGCTGAACTTTATTCTTCATTGCTGAAGCATCTTTCCTCGCTTTACCAACGTACTACCGCGCAGTACACAATGTCACTATATTCAGCTTCCATTTCACATAAGAATGGTTGAAATTGCCTGTGATTAACTAAATTGAGCTAGATAACATTAACCATTTTAGCAACAGTCACCATACGTTCAAAGTTTAAGAAGAACATATTGTACAAATTATCTTGATGGTGATACAGTGAAAAGCCGTCATAGTACTATTTCCACATGTCTTCGCATCTGTTTTGAGTAATGGTATTACTCCTGTTTTCAGTCTGGTTATAAATGAAGCCCCATTTGTGGTTACGACGGATATATTGTTGAATTATTTCTGTCAGGCTTGAATACTAATCGAATCCTCGTTTTATACCTTAAGTGTCGTGACACTGGCTTTCCATTACAATTGTCAAGTTATTGTCAAAGCCACGAATAAAAATAGATTCTTGTGCAGTTTCGTTGTATCCGATAAATCATCATCTACATCTTTAGAGTAAAACACAAAGTATTTGCATTTAGACTTTTACTGATTGCAAATATTTGCGGCCATATCCTCCCCTCGTTTCTCTACTACCACATCAGTATAGCTAATGTTCGAAATAGCTTTAACAAAGCACATGAACTGCACACTGAAAACATTCTTTCACAAACTTTACATTAATGAATAGTTTTCTAGGATTAGCAATATCGTTTACTATCATGTTGCATACTTAATCACTATTTTAGACTCCTTATTTGCTCTGATGAAAAACGACTACTGACAATTTGGCTTTGATTTTAATCACAGACTTTATCGCTCCAAAAATGTCTTCTCCATGCAGAATCTTTGTCATTGTGCTTAGTATTATCATGCATTTTACTGTTGTGTTATTTTATTACAGTAATGCTCTCGTCGGGATTAAGTCTTACTCTTGTACTTAATGAAAACGAGAAGATTCTTATCGTAAAAAATTCGCAGTTTTTCTTTAACTTTTTATGTATTTTTTTCTATAGGGCTTACACCAGGGGTCGTACTCCCTGCCCTTTTTTCAGGACACTGTGAAGAATAAAAAATAGTTCCTTTTTTTTTTTTTTCTTTTTTTGTCATCACTAATTTCATGCAGAAATATTTGTGATATTTTCACAGTAATGTTTTGTGATTCAATAGGATAGGAAATATTGTACACAAATAGTGGGGGCAATAAAGAAGAAAATTTCTCATCCCTGAGAGTGTTCTGATAAAAAAGGTGAAGAGTACGACCCCTGGCTTACATTTAATCAAAAATCTAGATCACAATTTGAAGCAAGTATGAGTATACCTAACTTAAGGAGATTTGGCAATTTTGACTTGGCTCCCTGAAGGGTTCATATAAAAACTTATATTTACATGTAACATTTATTAATTACATTAGATTTGTTTATATATATTTAGGCAACAATTCAAATGGTTTTGGTATTTGTTTTACAAGTTTAAAATCTTTAAATTGCGTTTTCCCATGTTCACATTTTTTCATGCATTCATGATCTTCAAAATGATATGACTTCTACAGGATTAAATAAAATACTTAATGTCCTTTTCTGGATGTTTACTAGTACTAGTAAAGAATTAGAGATTGATTTTGAAAATTATTAATTGGTTTTTGGGGTAAAAAGTTAAAAAGAGCATACCTAAATAAGCATTTGAAAAAAAATCATGATTTTTTGTTGTATTCTTATTTTTAATATTTCTTCTTTTAAAGATATTGCAAAGATCATCTCTAATTCTTTTAAGCAGTTTCTATTAAACATCTTAAAAATATATGAACTCTTTTTTTTTTTTTTAATCGGTAGAAATTTTAGCATTTTGAAAAACGTGAAATCATGCAAAAATACATACTGAGAAAACGTAATTTAAGAATTTCAAATCTGTGAAAACTATATCCAAAACCATAAGAATTGTTGTCTGAGTATATCTTTTAAACAAACTTAATATAATTCATTTTAAAAGTATTAAATGGAAATATAAGCTTTTATATGAAATTTTCAGTGGTGCCAAATCAAAGGTGCCAAGTCCCCTTGAATAAACTGTAAAAATCCTGTGAATCGCCAACCAATCAAGATGTCTTTATCCAACCGTTGCTTTGACAACTAACAGGATTCCATTCCCCTTCCCCTCTCTACACTTTTAAACAAAAAGCGTATGAAAGTAGGTGATTCCGCGATGTTTATTATTTTCAACATAAGCAGAATTGTAAAAGATAAATATCAAATATCTCGTAAGCGTCTCTATGAGAGAAACTAAAGTAAAGCAAATAATCTGAGACAGTTGCATTTACAGTTTAATTTTTACGCTATCGAAAATCCTTGGCGGAAAACTCGTTGCCTTTTTTTATATATATATGCCCAGTTTTAAGGCATCCTCACATGAAATATTTTTTTACCTTTAAGAATACTCAATCATTTATTTTTTATTTATTTACTAAATATTATACATTTATAAGTAGTAGGTAGTATACAATTATTAAACTTTATTAAATATTTCACTGAAGAGATGTAATTTAAAACATAGAATTTAAACTGTATATTTAAGGGGGTCATTTTCTAAATTAATTCTTTTGAATTCTGCAAAATAATAATAATAATAATAATAATAAAAATAATTCCCCTTAAAATCATATAGAAAAATATCACACTTTACTAAAAAAATAAATAAAAACGATACATTTTAGTTTTCAAATAAAATTTTCTCTGTCATTAAATAGGTTTTTTCTTATATAGCTTCACTGCAAAAAATAAATAAATAAATAAATAAATAAAAAACTGAATTGACTTTCTCAGAAGGATCCGCTGGAACTTCTTTCATTAAAGGGTTCATTGGTTAGCAGCTTTTGTTAATGAAATGACTCTGTGAGGAGGTCTAACAATACCTTTCACACTGATTTTCTATTCAAGATAAAAGAATACTTTTTTCTATCCATCCATTAAAATTTCATGTTTTATTTTTCGAAACTGTTATCTGGGTACGTAAAATAATATTGTTACTTTGTGTTTAAAAAACACCATAAGCCTGTTGAAATTAATTATCAATATATATAAACATGGGAGCCAACATGTACGGTTTTTTAACACCAATATTTCTATGAAAAAAAAAATCATTATAATTAATCGATGGAAACTGCAAAAAATATTATTAAAAATGTCTATATAGATTTTCCAGTAGCAAAAAAATGTACAAGTTAGCAGCTATGTTTAAATATCTATTAAAATACCAATTTCTTATAACGACTAGTGGATCTGCAGATCAGGAGCCTCAACGTCCTATTTGCATCAGGCATTTTTCAATAGGTCATTTTTATTTATTTCTTATTATATAATAGTATATATTGATTCGATCGACTTATTACCATTATCAGATACATTCCTGAGGGGGGGGTGCCGCCCCCCTCAACCCCCCCCCCTGTATCTCTCTTTCTATACCTATTTGTATATCATATAAAGTGTTACGGAATTGTAAATAATTGCATTTATTTTTGTATAAATTTTTTCAAAGAGGCTTAGTAAGTCGATAAAATGCTAATTTTGTGCATTTCTAGTCGTTTTAGCGTTAAAATAGCCTAATTTTCCTTTAAAAACAAATTGAAAAGCTCCAATAAGGGAAGAAATGGATTTGGCGCCAAATTTGGCGACTGTTTCCCTCCTTGGCGATTTTTTTGGCGACCTTGGCGAAAAAATCCTTATTAGGGATATACCAAATATGGAAGCTCTAATCCCATTGGCAGATGAGATACGATAATTTTCCAGAACAGTCTGTGTTCGATAGAATAGTATAAAAGGAGCATTTTTTTAGCCAAGGCTTCCAATCTCAGATCTGTGTCGGTTTCGTCAAATGCTTGCTTTGCTTTGAGCCTCTTTGAATGAGACTTGCTTTATGTGTTATTGCTAAACAGTTTGTACTGTTGTTTTGCTGTTAACGGCTGTTGTTTAAGCTATGTTTACTGGTTGAATTGAAGCTGATACTTGGTTTATAGACCTGTATTCTTCTGGAACTTTCTGTGAATAAATCACTGAATTTTTGCAAGTTTCGCCTTTCATTCTCGGACAACTTACAAACCCCCAAGTACGCAACAATATGCATTCTTATTAAACGACGGTTTTGTATTATTTCCCGGAAATTCATAAATACCGAATTTCATGCAAAAAAAATTACATAGCATATCGGAAATATTTTGCGTAACCTTTAAACTAATTATCAATTCTATGCCCACAATTTTCAACATGAAAACAGGCTTTTAAAATTCTAACACAATTTCATTATATTTGATGGGGTGCAACCATGTTAAAATACACTTTTAAGAAATACCGACTATACACCATAAAAGTACGAAATTCCTTTATGTATCCCGGAAAAGTAGCCACAGTCATTATAAACGCCAATAATAAGAATAAATCTAATTAATTATAACTCATTAATCTTTCAAACTAATTTGACATCATTTGGATGATTACAGTACATACTCGGAATTATTTTGTTTCGTCCCATAAATTATTTAGTCTATACATAACCTTTTTTTAGAGTAAACATGATTTTAAGCATCTTTATAATGTATGTTAACTTTATTAAGTTCAATTCAGCATAAACGCATTAAAGTGCGCGCTTAAATTAAAAATTCGTCCATAGGCTCTAATGTTACGAAATTCTTTCGTGTGTCTTTGTAAACGAACCATAAACATTGTATACACCAGTAAAAACTATTCAGCTTATTTTGCGTTTAAAATTAATAATTGTTCCAAATTTAACATCGTTTGGATGACTAAGTAACATTGTCAGAACACTTTTGTAAGGTCCTGTACATTAATTAGAAAGCTTAAGAGCACATATTTTCTTCAAGCAACATAAGTTTAAGCATCTTACTCACGTACTCTAGTTTCATTTTCTTCATTGCAAAGTAATGATATTAAAATGCGTTTAAACGAAATTCACCCCATACGCCGTAATGTTAAGAATTTTGGCGTGTCCCTGTACACAGTTTATAAAAAATATAGCAATGAAAATTATACAGCTACTTATATGGAAAGCTGGAATGTGTGCGCCAATTTGCAAGTCAATCGAAGGATTTTTGCGGCCGCTATTGCGGTACATACAAATTCTTCCCATAGGCCGTAAGGATAAGGAAAACTTTAGTGTGTCCCTGTACACAAACAACAAAGGGAATACACACCTAACACTATACAGCTAATTCCGTTGGGCTCGTGAATATGTGTACCAAATTGCAAGTCTATAGCGTTATTTTCGGGCCGCTATCGCGGTACATACAAATTCTTCACATAGGCCGTAATGATAAAAAAAACTTTGGCGTGTCCCTGTACACGAACTACAAATGGAATGCACACCCAAAACTATACAGCTAATTTCGTGGGGATCATGAACATGTGTACAAAGTTTCAAGTCAATAGCGTGTTTTTTACGGCCGCTATCGCACGACAGACAGACAGACAGACGGACGGACGGAACCCAAAATCCTTTGGAGTCTCAACAGAGGGCCTCCACTGACGTTTCGGCAAAAATTGAAGTCAATAGCTTGATTTTTGCGGCGGCTATCGCGGTACATACAAATTCTTCCCATAGTCCGTAATGATAGAAAATCTTTGGCGTGTCCCTGTACACGAAATAAAAATGGAATACACACCTAAAACTATACAGCTGATTCCGTTGGGCTTATGAACATGTGTACCAAATTGCAAGTCGAAAGCCTGATTTTTGTGGCTGCTACCGCGGTACATACAAATTCCTCCCATAGGCCGTAATGATAAGAAAAACTTTGGCGTTTTCCCTGTACACGAATTACAAATGGAATACACACCCAAAACTATACAGCTGATTTCGTGGGGCACATGAACACGTGTACCAAATTGCAAGTCAATAGCGTGATTTTTGTGGCCGCTATCGTGATACATACAAATTCCTCCCATAGGCCGTAATGATAAGAAAAACTTTGGCGTGTCCCTGTATACGAACTACAAATGGAGTACATACCAAAAACTATACAGCTGATTTCGTGGGGCTCATGAACACGTGTACCAAATTTCAAGTCAATAGCGCTATTTTTGCGGCCGCTATCGCGCGACAGACAAACAGACAGACAGACAGACAGACACAGCCCAAAACCGTTTTGAGTCTCAACAGAGGGCCTCCACTGACGTTTCGGCAATTAATGCAGACATGCCAACACTTTAATTTATAGCGGAGCATTGTTTGTACTCACCCTTTTGGCATACTATTTTTCTTGAAGCATTTTTTTTTTCTTATTTAGTTGTATTCAGTACTGCTAAATTTTGGGATATTTTTTTCAATATTTACCACTAAATTTTAGTCGTAACGGTTGCCTAATCAGTTCGCGTAATCGAACTGATTAGGCAACCATATTTGTCTATTATGTATATCAAATATCACTCTTCGAAATTATTGGTGATTACTGAATAAAAAAATTGGCAACACTGTTCGTGTTTACATATTCGAAAAAATTTCACTACAAATGAAGTGGTGTGGAAAAAAAAAAAAAAGAAGAAGAAGAAGAAGAAAGAACAAAAGAAAAAGCGGGTATTAACCAGTGTTGCCAGATCAATAACACTGCTCGTCATGAAAATTGCCCCCAAAATCATTTTGGCAAATTCTTATGTAAAATGTCCTCCTGAATCCAAATATGAAGTCCATTTTGCCCTATCACCCACCATTTTTTAGGGACGTCCCCCTTATTTTTATCACTTTTCGGTAATTTTTATGGCTATAAATTTGATTTTTAGGTTGTACTGTTAAAATTTTCTGTAAATTTAATGTAAATATTTATCCAAAGTCTCTGTAAATTTACAGTAATTCTTAGTTAAAAGTGAATAATCGAGATTCTCAATCTTTATTCTGTATTTTTACCTAATTTTATTATTTAATTTTTTAATTAAAATTAAAAATGACTGTTTCTACTTTAGAAAAAGCATTCTGTGTCCGAAATATATTCTCACCAATAATTAATTAAATTAATATTAGTTATTAAAATGAATGTATAAAATACATTTTTTAACATCTCCGTTTATTTTTCTCTGTAATTTTACATAAGACTTAAGGTAATAGATTACACAGAGTTTTCTGTTGAAATTTTTAACAGTGTGTGTGTGTGTGTGAGGGGGCAGGGGGGGGGGGTATTTTAACTGTTAAATATCTTCTGAAGGGCTACAGAGTTTTAAAATTCTAAAACGTAGCTGTAAACATTTGCGGCAAGAGTAAATTTTAGGGAGGGATTTGCCACTGAATTTATGTGCGTTGCATTTCTTAATTTTTTTAAATCTATTATTAATACTATTTATTAAACATTATTTATATATATATATATATATATATATATGTATGTATATATATATATGTGTATATATATATATATATATTCTTTTTAAGTGTTAAATTACTTCTTTTTCATTCTCCAAATCAAATCCATGACCATAAAATTACCGAACAGTGATAAAAATTAGGGGAGGGGGTGATGTCCCGAGAAAACGGTTGGTAACTTGGCAAAATGGTAGTAAAATTCAGATTCAGGAAGTCATTTTACACAAGAATCAGCAAAAATATTATTAGTAGTCCATTTTTTTTTTTCTTTCTTTTTCAAGCGCAGTGTAATTTTTATCTGTAAAGCTTGCCTAATCACTTCGAAGATTGACAGTGTATTATGTATATCAAATATCACTTCTCAAAATGAATGATGATTACTGAATAAAAAATCCGCCAGATCTCGCAACACTGGTGCTCGCAACAGTGCAGCAATATTAATTAAAATGTTGGCATGTCCGATAATCTCTAAAAAATACTTATAGTAAAAAATACGATTCAAATAAATACTTTCAAATTGATGATTAGAATCTGCGTATCTATTTATCACTTCATTTTTCTATATCTGTGTCTCTATTTTTAACTATCGATATAAAAATATAAAAATTTATGTAAAAAATAATTATAAAATAAAAAATAAAAAAAAAACATTTTATATACCATGTTTCAAATTTTCTGATGAATCATAGAGCTCTTATCAATGTGCATAAAATTTTTAAAATGATAATGATGTCAATTTTTGTGAGATGCATAATTTAACTTTTTATAATTTTTTAAAGTTCACGTTTAATTAAATGTATTTATTTTTATGTCGAAAGAAAATAAACTCGTAAAGTTTTTTTTTTTTTTTTTTTTTTTTTCAACCATTAAATCATACGTAGCTAATATGTTAATGGCTATTTTAACGCTATTAGGATGTTATTATTTTCATATTTTAATTAATTATAAGAAAACTAATCAAAAATTCGAAAATTGGACTTCGAAGTATTGTGTTGTCACCGGGTTCTGAGCTACTGTGAAAGTTTCAAATGTCTAGCTAGTAGGGAAGTTAGTTAAAATTCGATTGGAAGATTTGTACCGGACAAACAATCAAACAAGAATAGAAGTTAATAAAAACATGGTAACAAGTAAACTTTTAAAAATATATTGCTCTAATGCACTTTAATTCTACGTGTATTTTTAAAATTTCATATATATTTTTAAAAAATTGTTACAACGAAATGTATATTGTAATTTCTTATTATTTGTTTTTCAATTTTCCATTTAAGATACCAAATATCGATATTTTTATGTGTTTAAAAAGAACACAGAAACTTCTGGGAGACTTACTAATTTATGACTTTTAATAATTTCTTTTTCCAATCATTAAAACTTTTATGCTGTATTTTTGTTAATTAAAAATTTATTGCTACTCTTGTATCTAAGAAAAAAAATCAAAAAGGAGCCTGTATTAAAAATCTAGTATGAAACAACCACACGACTTCCATTACCCAGAGCCCGATTAAGGGGAAGCACACATTATCTCCGCTCTCACCGGAATATTTTTACAATTATTTTTTACTTCTTGTCATAGAAATTCCACGCTTTGACGAGGAAATATTTTTTATAAAAAATGAACGGTGTAAAACAATCCAATTTACTCACCGTTATTAGACACCAGAATTCTTTTCAAATAATTTTTAATGAGAATTTTCTGTTTATTATAGGAGGAAAGTATTTGTTAAAAAATAACGGTGTAAGTATAAATAATGTGTGCTTCCCCCTTAATCTGGCTCTGCCATTACCCACTATTATACGTATTATATGCACTTTTTGGAGATAATGTAATCAGAAGACATAGAATTGACCTAATGAAATAAACACTTAAAAATTTTCCTATAAGAGAAAATACACGTGTAAAGACATATAAAACAGAGTTTTCACAACGAGTTAAAGAATAAGAAAAAAAAAATTGGTAGAGGATTTTTTTTTTTTTTTTTTGGAAACACCAATTTCCAAGATCTAAAACAGATCAATCTGATCAGAATGACTATTAATTTTCCTGTGATAACCACGTAAAGCATGAGAAAGGATATCTAAAATGAGTTTATGTAACAATTTTCAGGAAAATCGTTAGTGCCGTTTTTGAGATACCGACTTTTACCAAAGCTTGGCATAATCAATTGTTGACCAAAAAACAACAATTACATACGAAAGGATATTTAAAAGAGGGTTAATATGGTAAGTTTGAAAAACATTCATACAGCCGTTCTGAAAGGAACGCACATGCAGAACCTGAAATTCAGCTATCTATACAGGACGAATATCAGTTTTCTGGAACTAACCAACTATATCATTCAAAGGATAGCTAACAGAGTGTTTATACAGTAAGTTTGAAGAAAATCGTTAGAGTCGTCTTTGAGATACGGACTTTTAACCACACTTCCATTTTCGAATGTCCCGCTTCCGGTTTTCCAAGTTTCATCAAAATTTGGAAAATTGATCTGTACACCAGACCTGTTTCAATTCTAAAGTTTCGCATTCTATCTTTATTAGTTTCGGAGATAAAATAGTAGGAAGATTCTCAAATAATACATATACACACATTGACCAATTGCCAAAAACCACTTTTTTGGACTCAGGAGACCTTAAAATATGTAAATGAGGTGAAATCTCGATTTGGAATTTTTGGCCGAATACAGTACATCTATTACCTACGGTAGTCGGGTGATGGAACTAATAAATAAGTATGTGATAAATTATATGTGATAATACATACATATTACGTTTGATGTATAAAAAATACTTAAATCAAGAAATAAAGTATATACAATGAACTATTTTTGAATTAAAATTGTAATATATTTATTTATTTATTTATCTCTTTTACTAACTAGTAGTATATTACTTTATTACAATCTCTACTTTTAAATCTCTTTATGTAAATATATTAAACATTAATGCAAAACTAATGAGATTTTATGTATTTAAAATAATAATAATAATAATAATTTAATGGAATTCTATCTTAATTAAATAAAAAAAAATCATGTAGTATATTAAAAACTCTTATATCGAAATATATATATTTCTATCTTTTAATTAGTATAATTACTTTTATTGAGGATATTAAATGTTTTTTACCTTACATGTTTAATAAACATATTGCATAGACTTTCTAAATTGCATAGAATCTAGAAAGCTTTCTAATTAATTTAAAATTGATCTAGTATAATGATAAACATTAAATTAATGTTTTAATTACTATATTTTTTTATCTAAATTATTAATATATATTGAATCAATTCTATTTTTTATACCCAATTTTATTTTCTACAGTAAAATGTATTCTGTGATGGAAAGGAAAAAAAAAAAAAAAGAAAGAAAAATCATGCAGTACGAATTGATTAGTAACACTTTCCAACTGTACGTAATTGTTGTATCGAATAACTTTTAATATTCTTTGCCTACGTCATCACACAACAGACAGAAGAACTGAAAAATATACAGATAGACTAATTGATTTTAAAATTACTCTTAGGCATTTTCGAAAGTGTTAAAAAGGCTTAACGCAAAAGAAAATGCAGCCATTAGATTATAATTACAGCTTTTGATCTCTCTGAATATTTTAGTGTAACCCTGTAAATCAAAAAGGTAATCATATCATATTCTATACAAAAGATTATTTAGAGTATTAACAATAAATTTCAATATTTTTATGATTTTTACAGTAGAAAGACTTTTAAATATAATGTTCAAAAAATTCTGTCCTAAAACGTAATGCATTGGCATTTTTTTTTTTTTTTTTTTTTTTTTTTTTTTTGTCCCTGTCAACAAACTAGTTGTACAGGACCTATTAATGTTATTTTAAATGGGGAAAATTCTATAAGGATAATGTTTATAAAAACAACTCTCATAGAACAAAATGCTTTCGAATGCTTTTGGGTGTCCCTGTACACAAACCAGAAGAGATATTCACTCCATTTTCAATATGGAACATCCGATTGTGAACTTCAATAAAATATATCAGTTTCGAGAAATTCCATAAATAATTACAGAAGTTGGAGAGCGAGCTTACAGACAGACAGGCAGGTACACAAACTGAAATCAAATTCACACTTAAAAATGTTAGAAAGTGTTAAAAACACTCAATGTAAACGAAAGTAATATTTCAGTAATTTTTTATTAATAGCTCTTAATATAAATGGATATTTTTCTGTCACCCTGTAAATCTAATGCTAATTATGCTATATTCTATGCAAAGCATTTTTTTGTGCATATACATAAAATTTTTCAATTTCCTAAAACTTCGTGGAAAGTAAAGTAATTAAAATTTGATTTATAGAAATCTCTCTCATAGAACGCAAAGCTTTGGAATACTTTTGAGTGTCCCTGTATATAAATCGGTGGTGATATTTCCTCCATTTTATACAGGAAACATCCAGTAGGGAATTGGAATAATATATTTTAATTTCATTAAGATATGTCTACAGTAAAGGTATGAAAATATGGTTTATAGAAATAGCTCTCATAGAACACAATGCTTTGAAATACTTTCGGGTGTCCCTGTACACAAACCAGTAGAGGTATAAACTCCATTTTCAATAGGGAACATCCGATAGTGAACTTGAATAACATATATCAGTTTTAAGAAATTCCATAAATATTTACGGGAGTTAGAGATCGGACAGACAGACAGGCAGACAGACAGACGGACGGACAGGCAGATACACAAAGCTGAAATCATATTCGCATTTAAAAAATGCTAGAAAGTGTTGAAAACGCTTAACGTAAACGAAAGTACAATTCTAGCAATTTTTTATCAATACCTCTTAATATAACTGGATATTTTTGTGCCACCCTGTAAATTTAATGCTAATCATGCCACATTCTATGCAAAGCATTCTTTTGTGTATGTAAATAACATATTTCAATTTCCTAAAACTTCGTGGAAAGTAAAGTTATTAAAGTTTGATTTAAAGAAATATCTCTCATAGAACGCAATGCTTTGGAATACTTTTGAGTGTCCCTGTACATGAACCGATGGTGGTATTTCCTCCATTTGATAGAGAAAACATCCAATAGTGAACTTGAATAACATATTTTAATTTCATTAAGATATGTCTACAGTAAAGGTATGAAAATATGGTTTATAGAAATACCTCTCATAGAACACAATGCTTTCAAATACTTTCGGGTGTCCCTGTACACAAACCAGTAGAGGTATAATCTCCATTTTCAATAGGGACGTCCGATAGTGAGCTTGAATAACATATTTTAATTTCATTAAGGCATGTCGACAGTAAAGGTATGAAATTATGGTTTATAGAAATACCTCTCATAGAACACAATGCTTTGAAATACTTTCGGGTGTCCCTGTACACAAACCAGTAGAGGTATAGACTCCGTTTTCAATAGGGAACGTCCGATAGTGAACTTGAATAACATACTTCAATTTCATTAAGATATGTCTAGAGTAAAGGTATGAAAATATGGTTTATAGAAATACCTCTCATAGAACACAATGCTTTGAAATACTTTCGAGTGTCCCTGTACACAAACCAGTAGAGGTATAGACTCCGTTTTCAATAGGGAACGTCCGATAGTGAACTTGAATAGCATATTTCAATTTCATTAAGATATGTCTAGAGTAAAGGTATGAAAATATGGTTTATAGAAATACCTCTCATAGAACACAATGCTTTGAAATACTTTCGGGTGTCCCTGTACACAAACCAGAAGAGGTATAATCTCCATTTTCAATAGGGAACGTCCGATAGTGAGCTTGAATAACATATTTTAATTTCAGTAAGGCATGTCTACAGTAAAGGTATGAAATTATGGTTTATAGAAATACCTCTCATAGAACATAATGCTTTGAAATATTTTTGGGTGTCCCTGTACACAAACCAGTAGAGGTATAAACTCCATTTTCCATAGGGACCGTCCAATGGCGAACTTGATTAACATATATCAGTTTCAAGAAATTCCATAAATATTTTCGGGAGTTAGAGCGCGGACAGACAGACAGACAGACAGACAGACGGACAGACAGGCAAACCGAAGTCATAAACACTTTTCAACCTTTTTGGAAAGTGTTAAAAAGAAAGAAAAAAGCTTACTATCACAAATTTAGTAAAGAGACTAATGATAAAATTTAAAAAGTTTACTTTAATGCAAAACAATTTTCCGCATTTCTGTAAAATACACCATAGCCTCCTAAACTACTGGATCTGCAGATCAGGAGCCTTAACGTCCTATTTACATCAGACATTATTCAATAGGTCATTTTTATTTATTCCTTATTATATAATCGTATATATTGATTCGATCGACTTGTTACCATAATCAGATACATTCCTGAGGGGGGCTGCCGCCCTCCTCAACCCCCCGCTCTATCTCTATTTGTATATCTTATAAAAGTTACAGAATTGTAAATAATTGCATCTATTTTTGTATAAATTCTTTCAAAGAGGTTTAGTAAAGTTAATAAAATGCTAACTTTGTGCATTTCTAGTCGTTTTAGCGTTAAAACAGCCTAATTTTCCCTTATAAACACTTAAAAAAGTTCCAATAAGGGAAGAAATGGATATGGCGCCAAATTTAGCGAATGTTTCCCTCCTTGGCGATTTTTTTTGGCGACTTTGGTGAGAAAATCCTTATTAGGGATATATCAAATATGGAAGCTGTAATCTCATTATGAGATACGAGAATTTTCCAGAACAGTCTGTGTTCGATAGAAAAGTATAAAAGGAGCATTTTTTCGCCAAGGCGGTCAGTGTCAGATCTGTGTTAGTTTCGTCAAATGCTTGCTTTGCTTTGAGCCTCTTTGGATGAGACTTTCTTTATGTGTTATTGCTAAACAGTTTGTACTGTTGTTTTGCTGTTAACGGCTGTTGTTTAAGCTGTGTTTATTGGTTGAATTGAAGTTGATACTTGGTTTATAGACCTGTATTTTTCTGGAACTTTTTGTGAATAGATCACTGAATTTTTGCAAGTTTCTCCTTACATTCTCGGACAACTTACGAACCTCCAAGTACGCAACAATATGTATTCTTAATAAACGACGGTCTTGTATTATTTCCCTGAAATTCATAAATACCAAATTTCATAACTACCAATTTTCATACAAAAAAAATTACATAGTATATCGGAAATATTTTGTGTAACCTTTAAATTAATTTCCAATTCTATGCCCACAATTATCAACAGGAAAACACGCTTTTAAAATTCTAATGAAATTTCATTATATTTGATGGGGTGTAACCATGTTAAAATAAACTTAAGAAATATAGACTATAGACCGTAATAGTACGAAATTATTTTATGTATCCCGAAAAAGTAGCCACAGTCATTATAAACGCCAATAATAAGAATAAACCTAATTAATTATAACTCATTAAATGTTCAAACTAATTTGACATCATTTGGATGATTACAGTACATACTCGGAATTATTTTGTGTGGTCCCATAAATTACTTAGTCTATACATAACCTTTTTTAAGAGTAAACATAATTTTAAGCATCTTTATAATGTATGTTAATTTTATTAAGTTCAATTCAGCATAAACGCATTAAAGAGCGCGTTTAAATAAAAGTTTGTCCATAGGCTCTAATGTTACGAAATTATTTCTTGTGTCTATGTAAACAAACCATAAACATTGTATACACCAGTAAAAACTATTCAGCTTATTTTGCGTTTAAAATTAATAATTGTTCCAAATTTAACATCGTTTGGATGACTACGTGACATTGTCAGAACACTTTTGTAAGGTCCTGTACATTAATTATAAAGCTTAAGAGCACATATTTCCTTCAAACAACATGAGTTTAAGCATCTTACTCACGTACGCTAGTTTCATTTTCTTCATTGCAAAGTAATTATATTAAAATGCGTTTAAAAGAAATTCGCACCTTATGCCGTAATGTTAAGAATTTTGGCGTGCCCCTATACACAGTTTATAAACAATATAGCAATAAAAATTATTCAGCTACTTATATGCAAAGCTGGAACGTGTGCGCCAATTTGCAAGTCAATCGAAGGACATTTGCGGCCGCTATTGCGGTACATACAAATTCTTTCCATAGGCCGTAATGATAAAAAAAATTTGGCGTGTCCCTGTACACGAACTACAAATGGAATGCACACTCAAAACTATACAGATAATTTCTTGGGGATCATGAACATGTGTACCAAATTTCAAGTCAATAGCGTGATATTTGCGGCCGCTATCGTACGACAGACAGACAGACAGACGGACAGACGGAAGACAAAATCCCTTTGAGTCTCAACAGAGGACCTTCCTTCACTGACGTTTCCGCAAAAATTGGAAGTCAATAGCTTGATTTTTGCAGTGGCTATCGCGGTACATAGTGATTCTTCCCATAGGCCGTAATGATAGAAAAACTTTGGCGTATCCCTGTACACGAACTACAAATGGAATACACACCTAAAACTATACAGTTAATTCCGTTGGGCTCCTGAATATGTATACCAAATTGCAAGTCAATAGCGTGATTTTTGTGGTCGCTATCGCGATACATACAAATTCCTCCCTTAGGCCGTAATGATAAGAAAAAGTTTGGCGTGTCCCTGTATACGAACTACAAACGGAATACATACCAAAAACTATACAGCTGATTTCGTGGGGCTCATGAATACGTGTACCAAATTTCAAGTCAGTAGCGCTATTTTTGCGGCCGCTACCGCGATACATACAAATTCCTTCCATAGGCCGTAATGATCAGAAAAACTTTGGCGTGTCCCTGTATACGAACTACAAATGGAATACATACCAAAAACTATACAGCTGATATCGTGGAGCTCATGAACATGTGTACCGAATTTCAAGTCAATATCACTATTTTTGCGGCCGCTATCGCGCGACAGACAGACAGACAGACAGATAGACAGACACACAGACACAGCCCAAAACCGTTTTGAGTCTCAACAGAGGGCCTCCACTGACGTTTCGGCAACTAGATGCCTGTCGCGTTGCTCTTAAACTTGGCAACAGTTCAAGCGGTAGACAGCGCCACCTGGTACTGATTGCGCGACTTTTTTATTCAACAGTCACCAAAAGTTTTTAAAAGTGGGATTTGATATACATAAAATGCGAATAGAATAGAAGAAACGTCGATTACAAATGTCATATATCATTTCTTAAAATAATTAGTGACATTTGAATAAAAAGGTCGCACAATCTGTACCAGGGGCCGCTGTGTACCGCTTGAGCTGTTGCCAAGTTTACGAGCAACGCGACAGGCATCTAGTTTAGGAGGCTATGAATACACATTCATTTAGATAATATAATATAAAATACATTTACTAATATTATATATTATAAGCCACATTTTAGAGTTTATCTATCTAGATGTCTATCTCTGAATAATGTAAAGCTTGTAGAGTTTGCACACAATTCAACAAAACGTTATAAAAAAATCTAAATTTTAATTTTTTGCTAAACTGTTGGTGCATAGCTTTGAAGTAGTCTTTCTTATACGCATTCCCATTACCATTTTGTTCTTATACTATGATTTAAAGCAACAGCTGTAATAAAACCAAGAAAGCTATTTTGCGCAATCTCACCTTATAGGGTAGGAGAGATTGCGCAAATGGGGAGGAGGTATTGCGTTTAATTTTAACTACAATTAAATTGTTAACAACGATAATTGCACTTAAATGACATTGGTATAAGGTTTTTGAAAACAAATATTTTTTGTATTACATGTAGGTATTTTAATTTAACAATTAAAAAAACTGAAAATTAAAAAAAGAATTAAACTGATTAAAAAATTTTATTTAAAGAAAATAAATTAAAGAAGCAGATAAAAAAAAATACTAGATAATAAAAAGTAACATTTAGTTACTAGATAATATATTTAACTTAAAATTAATAAAATTTCTATTCTGTTGGAATAGTTTCTTGTTTGTTAACCTAATCTGTCGTTGTCTATAATCGTTTTAGTCATTGTTATAAATGATGCAACTTTCATACAACCACCTGCCATATGTATATATAAAGTAAAGCTAGGAGAGATTGCGCACATAGAAGATCGTAGGGAACGAGTAGTGTATGAGCACTGCTACTCCGGGAAGTTGTACAACAGCAAGAGTAGGAGTGCTGGCTTGAATTTGCATATTGATTGTTAGTTACTTTGACTTATTTTCAAAAATAAGTGTTTGAATTTTCAAATCACTTCCTGGGAATGTCTATAGTATTGAAGTAGTATAAAATATTTTTTAATTAAACGATTTTTCATAAGCTACTCACCTAAACTACCGGTACGAACACCAACAGTTCTTTATAAAAGGGAATAATCTACAATAATAAAAGATGTCTGTCTGTCTGATCATCTATACGTTCAGCCCCTCTGAACATAGAAGTACAAAATTCGACATATGGGTGCTCAGAAGCCTTCCGGGGGGGGGGGGGTATAGTGAAAACAGAATTTAAAATTTTTAATTAGTTCTGAAGATATTAATTAAAATGTCGACCTATGTCTAATCAAAATCTCAATGACTGAGAATTCACACTGATTTCATAAAAATAGATATTTTAAAAGAGCTGAAAGCATAAAAAGTGGAAAATAAATTAGAACTAGTAGTCCGATCGTTACGAATTCGGCACTAAATGAAAGGGGAGATTTTTTTTTAACCTAAGAGTGCAAGCCGCTTATCAATACAACAATGATTTTTTTTTTAATTAATTAAAGTATGAATTTTAGGTGGCAACATCATTTCAATACCAGACGACTGCCTGCGATGAGAAAGGAAATGACTGTAACCTTATAAGATGTCACGTGTTATAGTGGGGAAAGGGGGGGGGGAATGGTAATAAAAGTTTTCAAATTTTCATTCACGTTACATTTAAGTTAATATTCAACCTAGACAGCATATTATAAAGCTACAGATCAATTTTCATGAAAATATGTGAATAAATAAAAGAAAAATTACATTTTTATTCTGAAATTATATTTATCACGACTCACGTGACTAAAAGGTAATGTATGATTAAGTTTTCTTTTATATTTTGCAGTATTTTAAATTGATACATGTCGTTGAAATTTCGTAGGCTTTGGTTTTAATGCCCGATAATTCAATTGTGAATATTTTTGAAAGTGTATAATTATTGCGAAGGGCTTGAAAGAGGGGGAGGGGGGAAATAATAAAAAAAAAAGAGTTACAGCTTTTGAAAATGGTATTATTAGGTTTTAAGGCAAGATAAATCCATTGCGGATATTTTCGAGGGTAAAATTATTAGGAGGGATGGAACTAGGGGGGATGGCGAAAGGGCAAAAATGTAGAAAAGGAACGGGGGGGTTTCGGAGAAAACAACAGAAAACCCAGAACACCTTTATTATTTTAAATTTTGCCGAGTTTCGAATTCCAATTTCCGTTAACATTTCGTACTAAGGATTTTTAACGTTATATAGCTCAGAATTACTCAATTTTCGGAGAAAACTATGGATAAGTCAGACACAAATCTTTTTATAAAAATGTTTATATTACCTTTGTATTTCAGCTTCTAATTAACATAATTTCATAAGTAATACATCATTTTAAAAGTTATTTGAATTGGAATTGAAGAGTATATGTTGCAAATCTCTGTCGCCAGAGGGCGATTTGATATTTTAATAATTCAATATCTAGAATTCTAATTATGATTAAATTACTAATAACATAACACGTCATTTGAAATATTGCGGACTTTTAAACTGATATAAGCCGTTAAATTCCGTACGGGAGTTTCAGAGAAAACCACCGAAACTCCAGAACGCCTTTATTACAATATCTCCAATTCTAATTATAATGCAGGCTTTCGAATTCCGATATTCAGCTCACATTTCGCATTAAGGATTTTTAATACTATTTAGCCGCAGTTACGCAAGTTTCAGAGAAAAACCACAAAAATTCAGACACATTTTTTCTTTTTTTATAACAATGCTTATATTGCCTTTGTATCTCAGCTCCTACTTAACATAATATCATACGTAAAATATCATTTTAAAAGTCATTTAAATTGAAATTGAAGAGTACATATCGCAATCTCTGTCGCAAGAGGGCGCTTTGATATTTTAATAATTCCATATCTCCAATTCTGATTATGAGTAAATTAATTATAGGGAGAAGACTGGGAGACCGCAGGCCCGGCCCCACCGGGTCGCGGATTTGCCACGATCAGAATTTTCAACAGGCTGTTTCAAATCTTGAAACGTAAAGCGGCATCTTAGTCGCCACAGAGCGTAAATTTGTTACAGTTAAAATTTTCAAAGCTTTTTGTGTTATGAGCGAGCAAGCTGTTGTATGCTCTAAAACAGAAATAAGGCGCCGCAGGCGCCACCGAACGGGACTATGCTAAAGTCAGAATTTTGAAAGATCATGACACGTTGAGCGAACAGGCTGTTTCAGATACTGAAACGGGAAGAGAACGCCGCAGGCGCTACCGAGCGGGAATTTACTGTGGTTAAATTTTTCAATACAGCTATTTTCACTATCTGACAATAAGCTGTTGTAGGACCTGAAACGTGAAAAGGCGCCTGCGGGAGTTTCATGAAGTCGGATTTTTCAAGGATCGCGAACCAGCTGGTCGCCGAAGGCGGCTGGTTATTGAATAAAGGCAACGCACAGTGTTGCAAGATTTTGCAAGTTTTTTATTTAGTAGCCACCAGTAAGTTTATAATTGATATTTGATGTATATAATAGACGATTCTTCGATTCAGTTCGTCTAGTGTGTATATCAAATATCACTTCCCAAAATTATCGGAGACTATTAAATAAAAAAAACTCAAAAAAAATCTGACAACACTGGCAGGGCCATCTCTCCTACTGATATTGGAGTTAGCATATTTGCTATTTAGGAGAGATTGCGTATTGATTTTATTAAATTCTGTACTAGTACAGATTACGCAGTTTACTGGTAATGACAAGTCATTGAGTATGAGTTTGTTAAATCTCTGGAACTGTAACAGGAGCTAACTTCTACACGTGTCTGGACTAGTTTAAACCATTTTACACGACGCATCTTTCTGAAAACCGCGTCTAGGATTCAAAGTTGGACATTATTCAGGAGTGGTAACGATCAACAAAAACTACGCCTCTGGTAATATTTGCCTCTTGTGTGCAAATGTTAGCCTATGGGATATTTATCACAAATTAATTAACGTTATTGTATATATGTTTAGTTTTGCAACTTTTTCAAGTATGATGCTCAAGTTTTTTACAGCTGTCGGCTGTGTAAATAGTAGCGATAAAACTGTAAAACTTCTTTTTTATAAAATCGGCCTTCCTATAAATATCAATAAAATAAATTAACCTAAATTTTTCTAAAGTAGAAACGAGAAGATTTCAAACCAAGTGAAATTTAGATTTTGTGTTTTAAATATTTTTGTGCGGAAAATCTTGAGAAAATAATTTTAAAAAATAATAAACGATGGGCGGATTCTGAGCTTAAAAGTAGATGGAACCAGTCATATATAATTAGACATACGGTGTGCTACCCGTCTTTTTCTCTCGGACATGCATTGCACATAGGCTGTGCAATCTGTCTCGAATGGGTTAACTTGTGGCAGGCGATGTAAGTGTGGCAGGCACCATTTACTAAAATAAGTGTAACGATTGTGAAGAATGACAAATTAGGCCAGCAAACAAAAAAAAAAAAAACATTCAATTTGAAAAGGAGAGGTACTAATTTTAAGTTAAACGTGTTATCTAGTAACTTAATGTCATTTTATAATCTCATCTGGTTATGTTTCTTTCTGATTCTGTATTTATTGATTTTTATTTTTATTTTTATTTTTTCCTATTCTTTTTCTTGTTCTTTTTTTTTTCGGATTTTTTAATTATTAAATTCAAATATCCACTTATAATACAAAAATATTTGTTTTCAAAAACCTCACAACAATATCATTTAAGTGCAATTGTTATTGTTAACAATTTAATTGTAGTTATAATTAAGCGCAATCTCTCTTACCCATATGTGCAATCACGCCTATCCTGTAAGGAGAGATTGCACAAAATAGCTCTTCTGGTTTTATTACAGTTGTTGCTTTAAATTATAGCATAACAACAAAATAGTAATGAAAATGCATAGAAAACAAATATATTCAAAGTTATTGAGCAATAGATTAGCAACAAATGAATATTTTGGTTTTTTTTATATCATTTTGTTGAATTGTGCGCAAACTCTGTACAGTACTGATACAGTAGTGATCAAATTATTCGACATTTATTTTATTTTGACATTTTTCGGTTTTCTAAAAAAATATTGTACGAAATGACTTGAAATTTCAGACACACAAAGAATATTTAAAATTCACATTTTTCTCTATCGATTTAGTCCAGGGTGCAAGTAGAGAATCAACCAGAAATCGAAGAAAAGCGAAAATACTACCCCTATTACCGTATATCATTAAAAGCTGCGAAGGACTTTTAACTTTAACATATTTTTGCACATACAATCCGTAACGAAAGTGTCCGAACACTAGCAAAAATTCCTGTGTAAAAAAAGTGCACTTCATACGGTTTTGTTAAATAAATCCTTATCGAATCCGTTTCTTAGACTGACTAAGAACAGTATTCGACAAGGATTTATTTAACAAAACAGTATGAAGTGTACTTTTTTTATATTGGAATTTTTGCTAGTGTTCGGACACTTTTGTTACCGACTGTACTATGTACAATATTTGTTTTTGTTTTCTTTCCTTATAACAAAAATGGATTTTCATAAAATTTACATAAACTTGCCGAAAAATTGATAAAACATTAGAGAAACATTATTCTGAAACAAACATCACGCGTATGATCAGTGTTGCCAGATTTGGCGGATTTTCTATTCAGTAATCAACAATCATTTTCAAATGTGATATTTGATATACATAATAGACTGTCAATCTTCAAAGTGATTAGACAAACGTTACAATTAAAAATTATTGGTGATCATTAAATAAAACATTTGCCAGATCTGGCAGCACTGCATGTAATATTCACTAAGTTATGAGCACTTATAGTACGTATTTTTCACTTCGCATGCGCGAAAGATAGAAATATTTTTAATACATAGGTTCAAAGCCAGCTATATTTAGCAACTATTATCAAAAGTTCAATTGAATAGAATAAAAATTAAGCAAATTGTCGGAAAAATAACGAGCTAGACTTTTGGTATTTTCTAGAATTGAAATTTCATAAGGGGTTTTTTACATGCTGCGCATTGAATTTAAAAATCCAATTATTTCAACCACGATGCAAAAATTCTTTTTTTTTTTTTTTTTTTTTTTTTTTTTTTTTTTTTTTAAACCCTTATGAACTCATAAACCTTAGTAAATAAATAAAAGTATGTTAGAATTATAAGCCTATAAGTGATTTCTCACAAGATACAAAAGTATGATGTACGTCAATTCAAAATAAAATATTTTGATAAAACTTCTTATAGATATGATTATCTTTTTGATCAACTGAAATTCAACTATCTTCTCGAATTTCCACAATAATTTCGTGGGTTTTTAAGAATAATTCAATACGTTTGACCGATACATTATGAAAAAACAAATTAATTTTGTCAACGCTTGCGCACGCGCAGTAAAAGTTTTTAGTAAATATGCTCACATTTCATTAGATAGTTAATATTTTTATATTCTGATTGTAGTAAACTGTGTCTACTGCAGTATTTCAATTTTCCTGACAATGACGTTGAATTGAAAAATGTCTGTCAATTTTCCGGAAAATTACGAGTTAAACCTGCATGCTATTACAAAAAAAAAAAAAAAAAAACGCTCAAGAAAATTTTGTTGTTGTTAAAGAAACTTTTATACCTTCATATGTATACATGGTATTCACATAGAAGACAAATATTTATAAGAAGTAACATAATCAAGTGATACTAAAACAGCGATTATTAAGTTTTTTTTTTCTTTTTACAGAGTGATTATAATTTTTTTTTTACTTTTGTTTAATTTATTACTGATGCCGTTTTGCTGTACGGACAAAACTTTTGCTGATTTATATGAGTTATGACAGGATCTTTACACCCTGTAAATTTGGAAAGTGAAATTGTGAAAAATAAAGATATAAGATAAGGTAAGGAGATGTGGAAATTGGGAGTTGAATCTAATAATTCACATATCATTATAGACTAAATATGAGGATAATTTCACAGTTGCTAACTTTTACACTTTTTAGGTACCAGAAAATTTTAATAAAAATTTTTATTTTACTTAATCAGTAAAAACTGTTACCCCCCCCCCTCCAAATAAATAAATAAATAAATTCAATTAAGATTTTCCCGGTAGCCAAGATGAGTAAAAATTGACAACTAATGTAATTTTAAACAGAAAATATTTTAATGAGTCTTTTATAATAAGCATTTTTTAAACGCTGTTGCTGAATTCTAAGTAATAATACACTTATTCTCGTATTAGACATTGGGGAAAAATTATAAAAAGAAGCCTTTTACCTCTCGTTAAAAAAAAAAAAACAATTTTTACACTTTATTTATTGCACATATGAGTATTTCAAAATTAAATGCTGAAAAAGGCAATTTCCAATAAATGTATTTTGCAGTTCATAAACATGTAAACTCTAAAATACTATATACTTCTTTTATAGGCAGATTTTTATGATGCAAAGTTAAAGAAATGGTAATAAAATCAATTTTCAACAAATAAAATAAAAGCATTTTTTTTTTCTTTTTGTTGTTGTTCTATTTATTTATGCTTATCTACTTGCCTGTATTCTTGTATTTGAGTATGTCGCAATTTAATTTATAAATATTTTTAATTTTAGCTCTTTAATTTTCTAATTCTACAATTTCTCATACATTTATTTGTTTTATTTTTTTCTTTAACCATTGCAATAATACACATATGTTTAGATCTTGAAAACAATTTTTACATATCAGTTTTATCTTTACGTCCGTACGAGAGAGATAACACTTATAAGCAAAAAGCGAAAGATAAAATAGTTTAAACTGGCAAATAGTAGATGAATCCATTGTTATGAAAAATATGAAAAATACAAAGGAAATGCTATTAATAATTAAATTATTTGAATAAAAATCTATTTTTTATTTGCGTTTGTTTTGGCTTTTAATTCTAATATGTTGATACAAATAGCAATGTTCCAGTTCATAATAGAAATCATCATATTCCTATACAATATTCATAACAATAATGGTTTATAACAATAATAAACCAATATATTACTCGACATAGAAAATGCTACACCATGAAAGAGTGGGTAGAATGTAATGGAAACCTATACACAGACAACCGATGCGTACCTAAATAAGTGATACTGCTTACAAAAAGATAATTTTAGATACAGCGGCATAATAAATGGTGATCAGTACAAAAGGGAGATTTCCGTCTCGGTAATACAAGCAGCAACCGTACGAAGTACAGATTTATTTAGCGTGCGAATAGTGTCCTGGGGAACAGAAGCCCATATGTTTTCAACCATTCTCCACAGTTTCTATTTCTACTGAGGCTGGACACAGCAAACAAATGATGGCTAATCACGTCCCACAGTTTCTAAATTGGTGAGAGCTTAGAAGACTTTGAATGCAAATGAAGGAACGGGACATGTTTCAAAGCTTGCCTGCTGATGATGAGTACAATGTGTGGTTTCGCGTTGTCTTGCTAGAAAAAATCGTTTTGCAGCCGCTGAATACATGGTAACATAACGGGCTGCAGCATCAAATCAACATATCGTCGTGCAGTCAGTATATCTCACATGCGTATCTTGAGTGACCTGCTATCTAGTATGACGGCACCACAAAATATTATGCAATGTTGAGGAGTGGTATGGCGTTCAACAATAGCGTTTAGATATCTTCTATTCCACCACGCCTCCAGACTCTTACCAAGGGACTATCATTAGACAAACAGAACCTAGACTCCTCGATGATATTCAGCGGCAAGTCAGAGTCCAGTTTATCCCAATTTATTCACCTTTAAGGGTATTGGAACGCTTCTTAAAAGAGTTGTAAATATGGATTTTTAATAAGACGCTTTTATACTTAATATCAAGATTCTACCCGTTCCCAAAAACGTTCTTTCTTCCTTCCTTTTTTTTTTTTCCTTTCTTTTCCCCTTTTAGAGTAACGGAACCACTTTTTAACAGCATAATGAATATGAACTTAAATGACAAAATTCCATCCAAAATATTACGTTTCTAACCCAAGATGTTCTCAAATTGTACACAACACCTCCTCTTTTTTACCCCCATTTCACCCCTTAAATGGCTTGAGCAACTTTATATCGTAGCATGCATGTGCTTGAATAGAGAATTTTCCTACCAATTATAAAATTTTTAGCTTAAATGTTTGTAAATTGTGCACAGGGCCCCATTTTCTTTCTCCCTATTGAATACTTGTGGAAGGTATGAAGCAACTTTTTAAGAGAGTAGTGAATAGGAAAATAAATGAAAAATTTTCACAGCGAATAACACATTTCTGTCTTAAACTGTTCCCAATTTGTATAGCAACCCCCTTTTATTACTTTCATTTTCTTCCCTTCAAGGGGTTAAGCAAATTTTATTCGCATAGTGAATATTAACTTGATTATACATTTTTCATATCAGATGCAAAATTTCTAAGCCGTAAAATCAACCGGTTTCCACATTGCATGCCTTCTTTCTACTCATATTTACACACACCCTTTTTCTTAAGGGGATTGAGCAACTTTTAATTAGCGTGGTAAATATGAACTTTATAAAACAATTTTCAAACACAAGAATTGCACCGACTACCTCTGTTTTCTCCTCCCTCCTCTCCCTTTCCCTAGAGGAAGGAGCAATAATGTAGTGACTCCTTCCAGGTACTAAAACATGTGTGCCAATTTTCTTTCGAATGCAACAAAAATTGTAATTTTTATTATAAACAAACAGGCAGTCTTTCATATTATATTAATATTAGGCAGAAAATCGCAGCAAGTGATTATACAGTTAATTTGACCCTGTGGTTATTTCGCCCTTTCGAAAAAGGATGAAAGTTAGGTTTATTCAATTAAAATATTGTACTTGAATAAAAAAAAGTCATTTTGCGGCAAATTTACTTATATGAACTAAGCGATAAAGCTAAGATATAATTAAGTCATATAGTTTTCAAGTCAATGAAAAATAAAATATCTCTTAAAACAGATAAATCTCCACAAAACGATAAATGCTGTTAAATTAAAAGTGTTTTTTTTTTTTTTTTTTTTTTTTGTAGCTTAAGTTAAATTAAATACATTCACTACGCATAATAGAAATTACAAAGAAAATCTTTGAATTCAAAGAAGATAAAATTTAAGAAAAATGACCTCCCTCATAATTACTTAAGTTCTTAAGTCTAATCGTTTTTTAACTGTCTCTATTTTGTCTTTAATCAGTACTATTGAAATTACCTCAGATAGCGAACGAACATTAAATGAACTTCCCTTTATGTGTATAATTAAATCCCGTCAAGTACCAGGTACTTTCGTCGATGTTAATCTACTTCTAAAGAGATTAAGCTTCTATAAAATTAAATAACTTATATCGTTTTAAAGCAAGAGCACAGCATATATACTACATTTTATTTAATGCTTTTTATAGATAAATAAAGAATTTTATTTATCAAATAAAATAACAAACTCTTCAAAATTTAAAGAGTTGATACTTAGATAAGTCAAAAATCGTTTACTTTGTAAAAATTTTAGCAAACAAATTAGATAAATAAAACTAAAAAAAATAAATAAATAAATAAATAAAAAAAGAAGATGATTATTAGTTTTTATTTCTTTATTATTCATAAACAATATAGCAATATATTACTATCCTTTCATGGGAACAAAGTACTCTTTGAAAAAATTTTGTTTGCTTGTTTGTTTGTTTAAGGACTTACTCTTTTTAAAGATTTTATTAAAGACAATGATTTCAAAAACAATGACAATTTGAAAATTTTAATATTTAAAAAAATTAAATATTTTTTTTAGAAATTTATCTTTTATCTGTACTTTTAAGCTTTTGCAAATACTTTACTTTATCTTACCCATATACGTGGTAGAGAAAATACTGTTTTCGAGTCAAATTTTCAAAATTGAGTTTATGTATATATTTACACGTTTTGAAGTCACACGAATCCAGGTTTTTAGCAACTTGTCTGTGTACCTGTTTGTCTGCATGAATGTGTGGGGGAGAGAGAGTTTGTCTGTGTGTCTGTTATTAGCATATTTTAAGAACAAATAGCAGCAGGAAGCCAAAACTAAGGATTCTAAACCTGTATCATATACAGATGCTATTACACTAAACTTTGCGTTGATATCAAGCAAATTGTTCGTTTACAGGGACGTTGAAGATAAGTCAAAAACGTTATGTCTAAGGTTAAAATTTGAGATATTTACAATTCAACATCTATAGGTTGCACTAAATAAAATGAAAAGAGCATACATTCTTTAAATAAACGCACGTATTGTGTAGAATATGGTGTATAAACCATTTCTCATTCATTTACAGGGCTACGAAAAAGCATTTGATTAAATTGGTACTATACATGCTGGAAATGAATTCAAGGTTGAATTATATGTTTTTGATATAGTACTAAATTTAAGTACATAATATCGTGTATACATAACCTCCCAACAGTATACAGTACTACCATACTTGCCAACATTCTAATTAATATTCCGTAGTGTTCTAAGCCCCGCCTTCTTTTTCACACCAGTATCGTTTTTCTCCTTATTTAATCGTAATTACATTTGGAGAATATTACTCTAAAAATGTACTGGTGTGAGAAAAAGGGTGGGACTAACAACACTACGGAATATTAATTAGTATGTTGGCAAAGATGTACTACTGAAAATTCAAAGAAATTATTTTTTCCTATTGAATGTAATACAAGTGTTTTACTACATTTTACCATGCCAACGAAAACTACTCAGGAATACCAATTTATTTCTCATACCCATAATGGGTACACAAAGTAGTTTTAAGGTTCGATTTTCAGCTCTAAATTTTTGTATATTATCGCGCTTGTATAAAATTGAAATTTTTAGTTTGAAGTGCATATGAGGATGCCACTTGAACGGTTTGATCAAGGTTAGTAAATTTCAAAGAGTGTTGAGACGTAAAGTTGTCTAAATAATTTAAATTCAATAAAATTTAATAACAGCCTAGAATTATTTGCCATTATAGTTATTATATTCAGAGCTGCCAACCTAATCCGGCAAATTGTTAGTACCGCCCCTTTTTCTACACCACTTAATTTTTAGAGTATTTTTCTACTTAATTCATCATAGATACATTTGAAGAGAATTGCTCTAAAAATTAAGTGGTGTAGAAAAAGGGGCTTTTTCAGTAGGCGTTAACAATTTGCCGGATTAGGTTGGCAGCTCTGTATATTTAAACAGGGATTGAGAATGGTGGTTGCCCAATTCACACAGAATTATACGTAAAATAAAGCTGTTCCTTAACCTATTTTACCTTTTTATTGAATTAGGTTCATATACAGTATACTTGTTATCTTACCTTTAATATGCAAACAGTCTTTATAGTATTGAAATGTTGGATAAGAAAAAGTTGTGTGAGCGACACACACAAAATTATTTTCAATCTATATAAAGTTCTTTAAGGTATTTGCTATAAATTTAAAGATAATATTCCTAAACAGATAATTAGTGTTGGCGTTAGGAGTAAGGACAATTAGCTGCACTTGGGTTCAGGGCCTGAGGGAAAGTGCCCTCCGTGGGGTTATTCTAAAGCCCTGGCCCGTATTTACGTAAGTTTTGGAGAAAACCACGGAAAATCCCAAACAGCTGCATAGAGGAGCGTGACCTGGAATCGAATTCAGTACCTCAAAAAGTTAATTAGTCCAGGAAAAAAAATTTAATACCTATGTAAAAACTCAAGAAAAGATTCATTTTTTTATACACATCTATTAAAAAAATTTTTATTTTACTGTAAATTTTATCTTCAAGTTCTATAATTTTTAATTAGAAAAAATCTTTTTTTTTTTTTTTTTTTTTTTTTTTGATGACTATAGAAAATATTTATTGTTATTTTTTTTCCTTTAATAATTTATTTTATTTTATTTTATTTTATATTTTTTATGATAGTATTTCATTTAACTGACATGATACAACACTATGGAGGGTGGTTTGAGCCATTTGGGTTATCCCTTTACGGTCATTTTTGGAAAATTAAGACTTATTAGACAGGGATCTTAAAGTTGATTTCGAGACGTTACAAACATATTACCTGAACCGACATTTTTCAACTGAAGCCCAGAACTAACACTAGGAAAATCTTATTTAGTTCAAAACAGTTAATAATCAAAGATAGAAAGTCTTTGTGCATAAATAGAAATAGATTATTGTTTGTTTCATAAATTTGCTTAATTTAAAATTGTTATAGCTCTGATTAATTATAATTTTATTTTCATAAATTTAAATTTCGAATTTCGTTGTCAGGTTTATCATTTATTTAGCGACAAATATTTTAAAGATATTCGACTATTTTAAATATATTTAAAATTTATTTGTAAAAACGTAGTTTTATAATATCCCGTACATACACATATACATACAATACAGTTTTTAGTAAAAAATAACACTTAAGCATTTGCGTTTTAGGTATTAAAGAAGAAAAGATAAATATCCATTTAATACATCGTCAAATTGATTGCCTTTCATATATCGTCTTAATATTTACTTTAAAATTTTATAACAAAAAATAATATTTACAATATTAAAAATATTTAATAGTATGCCTAAAATTATATGTCTGTTAAAGGTTTTAATATTTTAGGGATATATCTGTACTGATAAGTATAAAGGATTTAAGTCCATATTCCTGATTTTAAAATAAAGTTAAACTAACTAAAAACTAAGCAGAAGAATCGATTAGGAAAAAGGGATTAGGTTAATTTATGCCCTTTATACCATTCAGTGATTGGCAATCTTCATTTAATAAAGGGAAAAATTGAATTAAATATTTTAAACTAAAGATTAATGCTAAATTTCTGACTTGAATCTTTTTTTACCAATGGATTTTCTCAAAGACTAAAGGACATGGATTTAAATCCTTTATACTAATCGATAGAGAATTTTTTTCTGAGTTTGACTATGTACTTAACTCAAAATCGACATTTTTGGGCTTAAATCTCTTATACATCAGTACAGATATATAGAGAGATAGATAAATTGATATAGATATATAGATATAGATATTATTTATCAGTGTAAATGATCTATGTCTGAGTATATAATATCTTATACTATTACATTCCCTAATTATTTAACATGATTAAGTGCGCAAATATATCTACATATACATAACGGAAAACAAATTATTCTTGTTACATATATAAAAACATCATAAAGCATTTGTGAAAAAAAAAAAAAAAAAAAAAAAAAAAAAAATGCAATGCATTCTTTGTTTAAAAATAAAAGTAATTTAAAGCTTTCGATTTTAAATTGCTTTTTTATTTTACTTGGTAAATAAAACATAAAAGGCAGTTTCTCTTTGTAATCCTTTTGTAGAGTTCGCCGAAATACATAAAAGATGTTCTTATTTCTGATTATCTAATCAAATATACACTATTCCAATCTCTTCCGTTTTATCAGTTTTATTCATATACTAGACTTCTAATTACAATATCTAATAAATATATGTTTTATGCATTAAAGTTCTGTGGAGCAAAGAAAAATTTTCTTGGAGACATCAATAATTTTTATTTTCAAAAGTTCTGTATATTATGTGTAGGTGCTCTATGTAATAATAGTGTGGTGTGGCACTCACATAACTTTCTTTTACCCTGCATTTCAGATTGCAGATTAAAGGCAAGGTAAAAAGTAATATATATGAGCTAACTATAAAAAACAATTTAGAATAGATTTTGGAACAGATTAATTTGGCGTGTAACAGGGGTCGTACTTACCACCCTTTTTTCAGGACACTCTCAGAGATTATAAATTTCTACCTTTTTCGCCACTACTAATTTCATACAGAAATACTTCTGGATATATTTATAGTAATGTGCCATGATTATACAAGGTAACGATTATTGTATAAAAATAGTTGTAGCAATAAATTAAAAATTTTTTCATTTCTTTGAGTGTTCCGAAAAAAGGGTGGAGAGTACAACCCCTGTGTATAATTAATTCTGTGTAGGAAAGACAGATGCCCTATCAAGCCCTCATTTGAATATAGTACCTACATTTATGTATGATTCATAGTTGTTAATAAATTCAAAAGTTTATTACAAATTATTCACAGAAGTTTTACCCGCACCATTCTTGTAACTTGCAAATTTTGATCAAACTTGCCGTATAAAAATGTATGAATTATAAAATACCAAGATTATATTTTCTTCAAATATTTGTTTTAATTTAAGTTAATAAGAGATATACATATTTCATCCGCTAATTTAATTGGCGCACTCAGAGGACCTCAAAACGAGTAATTATTAGAAAAAAAAAAGTTAAAATTTTAATTTAAAAAAATTAACCTGGTGGGTTTGTAGAAATTAATTTTATTCCTGAGCAGTTTTCTTGAACATAATAAAATATAATGAAGCACTTTCATCAATTACATATATCAGAAAAGAAAGATTTTGCTTAATTTTGGTAGCCCTGTACATTTTTCAACATTTATTTACACATTAGTAAGATATGTCTGAGTAGTATTCCCTTGTAAAATGATAATAATCGTAATAATATACAGTACTGGCTAATTTTTATAAACTCTCCTATTAATGAGACTCCGGTTAATGAAAAAACTGGTTACCTACAGATTGTTCAATTGAATTAGAATATTTGAACATAAAAACTTCTTCATAAACTATAAAATTAATGAAAGCACTACCGGTTTCGAAAGGATTTGGTCTTTCTTCTTCATGTGCAAAACACGTGCTACTGCCTTGGAGGCAAAAGCAAGGCTGAAAGCAGGACAAAACCAAAAGGGGGAAGAGCAACACAACCAATCAACAGTAAGCAGTAAGCAACAACAGAGAGGAAACCATTCAAAAAACAGGAAACAAGAGAAGCAAACGCAGTGAACGGAAGAGATTTTTAAATAATTTATTTATATATATATATATATATTTTTTTAATAAAATACCTTATATTTATTTTTATTTATTTATTTATTTTTATTTATTTATTTATTTTTATTTATTTATTTTTATTCATTTATTTAATTTATATTTATATTTATTTATTTATATTTATTTATTTATTTTTATTCATTTATTTAATTTATATTTATATTTATTTATTTTTATTTATTTATTTATTTATTACAAAATGAAGGAAATTATTTAATCGAAAATTAAACAATTTTTTTTAAGCTGTTGTGTTGCTCTTCCCCCTTCGAGTTTTGCCCTGCTTTCATCTTACTTTTGCCTCCAAGGCAGTAGCACATGTTTTGCATCTGAAGAAGAAAGGTCACGTCCTGCCGAAACCGGTAGTGCTTTTATTAATTTTATTGCGTATGAAGAAATTTTTATGTTCAAATATTGATTGTATACCAGTTCTTTAATTTCGTATTAGAAGGGCTCCCGCCTTCTAAAAGTATTTAGAAAAAGGGCTAAATAGCTCTTTTGGTATACACTCCTGAAGAAGAAAAAAAAAATATATATATATATATAAAGGGAAAAGGTTTTTGTAAAGAACACGGAGAAAGGAAGAAAATCAGTAAAGGTAAGAATTAAATTTCTCTTTAGAACAAACAAAAGTTATTATAAAGCTTTTTTTTTTTTTTTTTTTTAGAAAAATTTAATGAAAAATCCACAAAAGGCTTATATGATGTATCACTTCGGATTCTAATAATTATGCAATTAAAGGTATAAGTTAACTGGCATCAGCAAATAAAAATACTGAAAGAGACTAGGATTTGTTCATTATGAAGTATATTATTGGTATACGCTCCTGAAGAAAAAAAAAATCTATATATATATATATATATATGTATATATATAAAGGGAAAAGGTTTTTGTAAAGAACACGAAGAAAGGAAGAAAATCAGTAAAGGTAAGAATTAAATTTCTCTTTAAAACAAACAAAAGTTATTATAAAGCTTTTTTTTTTTTTAGAAAAATTTAATGAAAAATCCACAAAAGGCTTATATGTTGTATCTGCTTCGGATTCTAATAATTATGCAATTGAAGGTATAAATAAATTGCATCAGAAAATAAAAATACTGAAAGAGCCTAGGATTTGTTCAATATGAAGTATATTATTAGGGTGAGATTTGCCACTGAAATTATAGATTACTCTTATTACATTTTATTATTCAAATATTATTATTATTTTTTATACATTATATATATATATATATTTCAGCGTTGAAATAATACATTTTCATTCTCCAAATCAAATTCATGGCCATAAAAGAAGCGAACAGTGATAAAAATTGAGGGAGAAGGTGACGTCGCAGAAAACGTTGGGTGATTGGGCAAAAGGGGGTCATATACGGATTCAGGAAGTCATTTTACATGAGAATTTGCAAAAATGGTGTTGGGGCGATTTTCATGCAGAGCAGTGTAATCCGAAGAATTGTTAGTACCCGCCTTTTTTTAAACACTGGTCCTTTTTGCGTACATTTCTTCTTATTTCATCGTAAATTCGTTTAAAGATAATTAAAAATTAAGTGGTTGTGGTGGAGAAAAAGAGGCGGATACTAACAATACTCCAGATTAGGTTGGCAGTTATGCTTCTATAGATGGTTGATAATGAATACATACTTGCCAACATCCTAATTAATATTCCGTAGTGTTGTTAGTCCCGCCCTTTTTTTCACACCAGTAAATTTTTAGAGTAATATTCTCCAAATGCAATTACGATTAAATAAGGAGAAAAGCACTCTAAAATGATACTGGTGTGAAAAAGAAGGCGGGGCTAACAATACTACGGAATATTAATTAGAATGTTGGCAAGTATGTAAATATGTTTCTAATTCGACACTCTAGCGGATACATAGTAAAACTTTTTAATTTACATCGGAATCTTCCCAAAATCATTTTTATGGTTACAGGAAATGGTATCGGGGCTCGAAATTATTATTATTTTTTTTTTCAGTACAGTGTTATTAATTAGGATGTTGACAGCTTTGTAGAAGTGACAACGTTTTGTTTGCAACCGACAAACATCAGAACATAATGTGGCTGTATTGTTAGTTTTTTTTTTCTCCGCAGTCAATTTTAAAGGTTTTATTATTACTATAAGCATAAAGCAAAGTATTTCTTAAATAATAATAAGCAATAATACTGCATTTTAGGTCAAGAATGTCTGTATTGTAGATTGTATATCTCTCTCATGGAGATATTTGTTCGACAAATAATAACACAAAGAAAAGGAAAAAGAAGAAATTAGTTAGAAAATGAATAAAAAAGTTAAATTTTCTCTGTTATGAAAAATACGTATATTTTATTAAAATATATTATTTTTAAATATGAATTAATTAAAAAAAATTAAATATTTAATTACTTTTACCTTTCCCCTTTTTCCTATTTAGTATTGAGCTATAAGCATGATATAATTCAACTTATGCAGTTTCCTAAAACAAAGCACTAAGAGACTTATTGAAAAGGTGAAAATTTAAACATAAATTAAGTTTTCAAAGTGATAATTTTAGAAATTTCTGAAATTATAATTGTGCGATAAAACTGTACGAAACTATTAAGCAACGGAAGGTTATTCCATTTTCATACAGAATTTCATACATTATTTTCATACAATAACGCATTTAAATTTCATTTCTGCATTTTTATCAGTTTTAAATTAAACAATCTAAATATATGTTTTTAATTGTTATTGCTAAGCTTTTTTATACAGAAAGCTCATGAATATAAATGATAATTTTCAAATATTGAGTGCAAATAACTGTATATAACAAAGAAATATATATACAAAAAGATTGTTTAGAAAGTTAAAAATACTAAGTGCATCAATGAAGCAAACTGCATTATATCCTTTGATTTACAATTGATTGTAATATTTTTTTTTTTTTAATCTTCTAAGATACACAGAGATTTTAACCAGTTCTCCAGATTTGTACCACTCTAATAAGTAAATGTTTGCAAATGGAAGGAGCGAAAGAATATCTCGTTATTTCATTTAAATGCAACGTTTTACTTCATTTCCATTGAATAGATACTACTGTAATCAAATTACATATTTGAATAGCATGATGTTCAAATATTAATAAAAATTATGGGAAATCAAAACAGTGGATATTGAAAGCACTTAAGTGTATATTTGCTAATTGTATTTAGTATTTTAAAAAATATTATTCGATTTATGGAATGATACGTAAATATGTATTGAGTATTATTTCACATAGATTGCAAAATATATTTTTTTATACGTAAAAATTTTTCTGAATTAATATTTTTCGTTTGCATCACAGGGATCGTATTCGCACCAGAAATTCTTTATCGTAATTTCATTGTAATTGATTGGGATAAAATAGAATAGAGATTATTGTATAAAAATAGTGGTGGCGAAAAAAAGGTGAATATTTCTTATCCTTGAAAGTGTCTTGAAAATAGAGGTGGGGTGTATTATCCCCAGTATTATTAATAAGCTTTCGTGAAATTCATAGCATTTTAATAGTTTACTTTGGTTTATTGTCACCGTCTTATAAAAGTTTTAATTTAATAACAGCAATGTCTTTCCAATAATATTTAATGATTTTTTTTTTTTTTTTTTTTTTTTTTGTTTAAAACAAATGAAAGTTTTTATCATTTTTGTGGCATAAAATTAAAATTTTAAAATACTAATATTTTTTGTAAATATAATATTTTGTTTGACATTTAAAATTAGTTTTGTTAATTTTTACTTCTAATGTTTTTTTTGTTTTGTTTTTTTTTTTTTCGGAAAAAAAATAGTACCAAGGACATACAGTAAATTCTCGTTCAACGCGTGGGCGGAGTTCCCAGATAAATATTACAATTTTATTCTTTAACACCACTAATTTTATATCAAAGCAACCGCTCTATCCAAAACAGTAAACCAGGTATAATTGAATCGATAGATTAATACTCTAAAAATTTAGTGGTGTTAAACAATAAAATTATAATATTTATCTAATAAACCTACCCTGCGTTATACGGGTGTCTATTGTATTTTATTTTTGTGTTAAACTCTAAAAAAGTTCTGTTAAAAACTAAAAAAACAATTCTGTATCTTTACACCGTAAAACTTTTGTACAATACTAGGCAAAAATATTGAGGCAGCTTGCCATGTACAGGAATACCAAAATTATGAAGAGAAATGTTACCAGTTATAGCTTTGTAACCGTAGCATAAGGTGTAAAGTTACACAGTTACAGCTGGTAACATTTCTCTGTATAGTTGTGGCAAGTAGGCTGCCTCAATATTGTTGTGTAATATAACAAAATCTTTTTTACCGTGCACAGAAAATTTACGTTTTCTAAAATTCAGTTTAAAATTGCATTTCAATCTGCCAAAAGGAACGTTTTATCAGTAATCAGATAAAATCTGTAACTATTGATACCGGCTTCATGTAGTTGCATATTTTTTTTCTGTCTTGCCTATGGAGAATTGTTACCAAAACAGAATTGAGAAGTGCTAAGCAGTGTTGCCAGATCTGGCAGATTTTTTATTCAATAATCATCAATAATTTTGAGAAATGATATTTGATATACATAATAGCCTGTCAATCTTCGAAGTAATTAGGCAAACGTTACAATTAAAAATTATTGGTGATTGAATAAAAAATTCAACAGATCTGGCAACACTGGTGCTAAGTAACAAAACAAATTGTGCTTCCGTGGTTGAGAGGTAGCATTAACGCTTACAAGGCGGCGAGCTCTGGTTCAATCTTGGCTAGTAGAACAAACGAAAATTACTTAATACGAGATTTGTTTTTACAGTACGTCCTACGAAAAAAAAAATCTGTTGTCTACCAATATTCTCTATACCGTTTTTTTACATAAAAAATTTATTAATGTATCTTTCGTGTAGAAAGCGAATTCCTTGCAACTTCGTTGCCAGGAATTTTATGTAATATAATAATATATTTATTAATTTCCAGTAATCTGAATGAAGTAAATTTAATGAACTTAAATAAAAATTGATGATAAATAAATAAAAATACACACAGGGTATTCTTAATTAGATTTTATTAAAATACCTATATGAGCTACAAATCACTGGCTTTTGATAAATGTAACACATATTATTGATCTGGAAATACCCAGACAAACTTCAGTCATACAAATTAAAAAAAAAAAAAAAAAAAAAAAAAAAAAAAAAAAAAACTTTATAAATTCTTACCTTCGAAAGATATACAGTGTGTTGATGTGAAGACAGAAATTATTAAGTATTATAAGGAATATTCTCACATAGTTTTTGTATGGCAGAAACATCACTTGCTGAAATACAAACACTGGGTGCTTAAATTAGGCGCGTGTGCGATAATAGGCACTCTTTCCCAGTATTACATTTGTTTCTATGTAAAATTAGAAGCTTTTTATGTGAAACTGACTTTGTCATCTCGCCTTCGAGTCACGCTAATAAACAAGGCGCCTCCAATTTAAAGTAAATATAAGCTATTCCGTTTGTCGCTCCTTCGCTTAGTTAGTTAGAGCGTTACGTTATCAACGTGACGGTGGTCGAAAGTTCGATCCCCGAAGATCCGGCTTGTTAATTTTTGCAGATAGCACTGCTCGGCATAAAAATTGCCTCTGACACCGTTTCAGCATATTCATATGTAAAATGACCTCCTGAATCCGAATATGACCACCATTTTGCCGTGTTAAAGATCACCACACAAGATCTCAACCGTCGAGAACACCATAAAGTTCACTCTCTTATCGCAAAACGTGTACTAAAGGTAGATAACGACTGACGACTACAATGATAAAAGCAATGACCTTTAACACGTGTGAAAGCAGGAGATTTTACTGTTCATGTTTTACTGCCCAAAACATTTAAAGTGGGAGTTATTGAAAGCAAACGTCGTACAGTGAATCAGTCAAACTTTCTTGCAAGGGCTTTGAGACATTACCAACATTTTCAAAAAATTTCCACTGTATAATTTTTATTATTTGGGGTGTTTTGGTAAAAAAATGGGAAACTGGAACCTGGAATGTGTAAAAAATAAGAGAAATATTGTGGGAAAAAAAAAAAAAAAAAAAAAAAAAACAGAAATTGATTGTTTTTAATGGTTTTCTTTTGCTTTCTGGGCACAAATCCCCTCAAATTTCCTCCTTACTACAAATGTTCGTGTTTTAGAACTTTCTACCTCTGTAGCTCCTCAGTTCAGAAGACATTTGACGGTTAAAATCGGTTAAAATCGTTCCTCTCCTAATCAAACTGATGGGTATAAAATATTACCAAACAATGATAAAAATGAGGGAGGGGGTGTATCTAGAAAGCGGTGGTTGGGCAAAATGGTGGTTATATTCGGATTCAGGAGGTCATTTTACACACGAATCTGAAAGAATGGTATCAGATCTCAAAAAAAAAAAAAAAAAAAAATTGTTTGCAAAGCAGTGTAATTAGTAGAAAAGGTGTCAATTGATAAAAGAAAATTTTTCGTTGACTACACAGTATCCTAAAAATTTTTTAAAGAGTTTTTTTAAGAAGCTTTTTTTTTTTTTTTTTTTTTTTTAACCCCAAATTATTTTAGATATTAGAAAAGCACATAATAAAAAGTTTTAAGTAAGAAATACATAAATAAATAAATAAATATTTATTTTTTTAGAAGCTTTTTATTGAAATTGGATTTTGTGAACGTGTCTTCGTGTCACACTGAAAAACAAAACGTCTCCACTTTAACGTAAATGTTAGTTCAATTGGATAGAGCGTCATGTTGATAACGCGAGGGTTGTAAGTTCGAAGACCGATGTGTTACTTTATTGCGTATAATTAATAGGAAAGATGTCAAATGATAAAATAAAGATCCTTCGTTGTCTGCACACTATCCTAAAAATTTTTGATTATTTTTTTAAGAATCTTCTTTCAGTTACTAAAACGCACAAGAAGAAAAATTAAATATATAATTAAATATATATATACATATATACATATATGAAAGTTTTTATTGTGTAGCCTTAAAAAGCATTTAAAAATTATTCTTACAAGGAAATGCTATAAAAAAAATAAATAAAAGTTTCAACAATAAGAAAATTGTTGAAACACAAAAATATAAGCATTAAAGAAAAATATAAATATTTCACTTTGCAAGAGATAAAACTTTTTAAATATTCAAAATATTTTAAAAGGCATTTGAGAATAATATTCTTTTTGTATAAGTATTTGTTGGAATCTTTTAGCATGTTCTGTGACTTTTCTTTGCTGTTCTTTGATTTTTGGTTAGAGCGTGTCGTCGGTTCGATTCTCCTTAATTTTTGCAGATAATTAATAGAAAATGTGTCAATTGATAAAAGAAAATCTTTCAAAGTCTAGACGAGAATTTTTGGTTCTTTTTTTTTTTTTTTTTTTTTTTTAGACCTTTGAAATTTATGGTTTAGCAAATACTTATGTAGAAACTGATGAATAAGAATATTGCAAAAGTGAAAATCTATTTTTTCTCTAAAATTTTCTTAGTGTTGAAACTTTCATTTATTTATAGCATGTCTTTGCAATTATAAAATTTTATTTTATGCTTTTCAGGGCTCCACAGTAAAAAGCTTCTGCTGTTAAAAAATTTTATTTTACTTAAATTTTTATTTTAAAATTTAAACACTATATATCTAGCAATAAACGGTAGTTCACTCCGAAATGCTATAATCATAGCTGCCAAATTTTGACGCTTTTAGACGACCGGAAAACGTTAATAGAAATGTTTATATATTTCTGTAATATTTGTCACTGATTAAACAAAATTTTAAAAAAATCCATTTAAATTTTTCGGCAGTCAAAAAGTGTGAAAATTGGCGACTATGTAAAATGTATTTAAAAATTTCTTTGTAAAAGAAATATTAAAACCTTTTTTTCTTCTATTTAATGTTTTATAACATATTCCAACATGGTATAAAAAATTTTTGAAAAATCTCAAGAGAAAATGCATTGCGTTAAATAAGACTTCCTTCATGGTTCAAAATTTACAAAATGAAAAAAAAAAAAAAAAAAAAAAAAAAAAATAGTGTTAAATGTTTTTTTTTCTCGTAAATATACATATAAAAACATTAAGAAATTCAAAGAAGTTTTGCATAAACTTTGTGTATAAAATTATATTTAGTCTATCAAAATTTCCTAGCTTGAAGCATGGAAAATGTAAAAGGGAAAATCCAACAAAAAATATATCTAATTAGCTAAATACGCACGTAACGCGATAATAAGAAGATGGTATACAGGTGAGACTATTTAAAGTAATTGCTTAAAAGACTCTTGAGAAGTTTCAAAGGATTTTTTTTATTATTATTATTTGCTTTAGAAAGTAAAAGCTGTTTTGCTTTAAGTTAATTTTATTCGAGATGTCGTCTTTAATATAAAGTGCTTAAATGTTTGTCCAAATAATCAAAATGTAAATGGAATATTCATTATATTTAAGCTTTAAGGTAATTAAATTATAATTTATATTATTAAAATAATCACAGATTTCTTTTATAGAGTTTAGAATAAAAAGCTTGAAAATATTTTGTGATAATACTTACATACATACATACATAAATATATACAGGTTGGGCATAAAGTAACGCGAAATGTTGAAAGCTCTTAGACTAATGGGCCAAATATATATATATATATATATAAAGAAGAAGAAAAAAAAATACATACGTGGACAGCAGAGTATGCGTTTTTTTATCCAAAGAAAAAAAAAGTACCAAAAGTCACCGTTAAGTTAAACTTTAGTACTACAATCATATTATATGTGAAAAATGACAACGTAATTGCCCATTAAAACAGCAATTGAGAATTTCTTTATTTCTAATAAGAAACGTTCATTGCTGCTTAAAAAACTTGGCTCAATATGACCGCCATTCTGATATGTCAATAACTGCATACAATGTACGACGATTTCAATGGAAACTCAAAACATAGAGGTCTTCATTTGTCTATTTTCTAAATTTGTCATCCGTTAAAGTAGTATTGTCAAAAAATGTCCTTGAAACAAAAGGCTTTTCAGACATCCCCACAATTAAAAATATGTATGTTATGCCAAAGCTTTAAAGCCTACCACAGGAATTTTCTCTATGCTGATAAAACAATTTGAGTAACACAGCACGATATCGGAAGGATGTACCACCAAATTTCTATTTGATATTCATAACTGCTCTGCACGGAACTCATTTGTATATATATATATATTTTACCATAGCGCCAACAATTTCTCTATCGACGACTTTTTGGAAATTTTTTTTTTTTAATTTTAGAAATCGAATCTGCATAATCTGCTGTAAATGAATGTTTTTTTTTTTTTTTTTTTTTTTTTTTTTTTTTTACATCTGGCCCATTACACTAAAAACTATAAGGCTAACTACCACGTTATTTCATGTCTATCCTCTACATGTGTGTGTGTGTGTAAATTTTGTAATAAAGGGTGGCCATTAAAGTACTGCAACCTTAATGCAGATCCCAGTTAAGGGGGGGGGGGACTGAGGGGTTGCAGCCCCGGGCCCAGTGAACAAGGGGGCCCTAGATAGGGCCAAGTAAACCCAGTAAATACAAAAAAAAAAAAAAAAAAAAAATGTAATTTTTTTTTTAATTCTGTTTTTACAGTCAGAAATTAAATCCCTGATACTGTAATGTAAAAATATTTTAAAAAGACAAATTTTTGAAAATTTCTTTTAGTACTTAAACTTAAAAAAAAAAATAAAAATAAAAAAATAAATAAAAATAAATATTTTTAAAAAAAGCATTAACATTTGAAATTTTCAAAAGTCATTCAAGAGATGGGGGGGGGGGGGGGAGAGAGAATAATATAATCTGTTTCCTTCCGCCATGTAAATCGCTTATGGGAATCAAAATATATATATGGGAATGGGCTTATGAGAATCAAAAGGAGAAATATAGTGCAATGTATGTTTAAAAAATAAATAAATAAATAAAATAAAAAACTTTTGATATTATGAATTAAAAAGTTATACAGTTAAAAATAAATTCTGAATTATTTTAATCTATATTTAAAATACATTTTAAACATTATATATATATATATATATTATAATTTACCTAAAATATAAATAACTTAGAATGCTAATTTTAAATTCCAAATCTTTAAAACCAGTATGTATATAATTTTTTTTTAAATATATCTATGTATATATATAAAGCCTAGAAATATCTTTCTCATTATTTATACTTAGGAGAGCGATTGAATGTATTTAAAAACTAAAAATAGATGTACAAAACTGAGATAATTTTAAATTGAAATGTGTATTAAAAGCTCCTACATGTATTTGTTTAGTAAATCCTATTTTTGCATTTTTTTTTTTTCCTTGCACATTTAATTTAGTAAATTGCACTTATATCAAAAAGAAAACTTTGCATAGTGAGAAGCAAAAAGTTCTTCCCGATTTTAAAACCAAAACCAAATGAAAAATGTACATTCAAAGAGCTATCTATGAATGAAGTTTTCATATAAAATCGTTTCACAAATATGAATCGGAATTAAAATTAAAAAAACAAGTTTCATACTTTTAAATTAGTATTTTAAAAAGTTATATTTAATATTTTAAAGTCGCAAAAACAAAAAAATTAACGTCGAATTACAGCGAACATACGCTTGTTAAACAGGGCTTGTTAAACGACATTGAAAATAAAGAATGTGAACATCAAAATATTTTTTGTAATAATGCAAATGATAACTAGCACTACTTTGCCCGTGTAGTGCACATTCTTTAAATTTGGTAGGAGCGCATGCCGTTGAATGCTGTTCCGATACAATGAGTCTCTTCAACCTAATTCAACAACTATATGCTTTTTTTGCAGCTTCAACACACCGATGGAACTTATTACTTTCAAATCTTCGTCCTACTGAAAAAAAAAAAAAAAAAAAAAAAAAAAAAATTGTTTTGAAAAATTTAAGCACAACAAGATGGTCTCGTCACGCTGAATCTTGCAAGTCAGTGATAGTGAATTATGAGCAAATTTTAAACATTTTCCTTCAAATTTCAGAAGACAGTAATGAAAAGGCAGATACACGTAATGAGGCATTGTCTTTGCGCAGCATGATGGTGATTTTCGAAACAACCTTTATGCTAACTTTGTGGCACCACATTTTAAATGCTATGAATTAAGTTAGCATTTATCTTCAAAAATCAGGTCTTGATTTATTTACATCTGTTAACTTGTTGAAAGGGTTGAATGCAAATATTGCATCCTTCAGAGATCAATTTTGTAAGTTAAAAGAATGATCTCAATTGCTATCTCCACATGTAGCGACTTTACCTAAGGATCAGGTAAAAAGACTGAGATGAAAAAAAAAATTACCGATGGTACTCTCGAATCCGATACAACTAGCCATGTAACTCTTCAAGGATTTGAAAAACTTAAAGTTAAAACTTTATTTGTGATAGTCGATAGATTAAATTCAGAAATGATAAAACAAATTGATGCTTATAACTCTGTATGCAGCATTTTCAATTTCATTACTAAATTAGGTCTTGAACAAATAAATGAAGAATCAGTTAATAATTTTCTTGAAGTTTATGAAGGAGAAGTAGATTTTGAAGCCACAAAATCTGAAGTCATTCAATTTTCACAATATTTCTTAAACTGTAGCTTAGGAAAAAAAATCTCCAATACATATTTATGATCATATGTTTAAAAACGAGTTAAATGAGATTTTTCCAAATATGTTTATTGCATTACGTATTTATTTAACTCTACCGATATCAAATTGCGGAGCCGAGAGAGGATACTCGAAATTAGAAAGAGTTCTATCTCTCCGAAGAACAAAAATGCAGCAGAATAAGCTGCAATGTTTGGCTTTGCTGTGCTCAGAGCACGATTTAACAAGCAACCTGGATTTTAAAGATGTAATTGAAACTTTCAGCGCGGCAAAGGCTAGAAAGAAGCCGATTTAATTTTTTTATTCTGTAAAATATAATCATTAAAGTTTTCGATGCAGCAACTTTTCCTTTCGTTGGTGAGTTAGATTCTTTTGTTGTTAATATATATATATATATATATATATATATATATATATATTGTTTTAATTAATTTTTTGCAAACAGTTTCAGAGTTCATTTAAGTCGTAATGAGAATCTTATTCTAATATGACCATTGTAAAACTGTATCTAATGATTAACATTCATATTAAAGAAAAAGAAAAATGTGTGTGTGTATGGGGGGGGGGGGCTCCGCTATTATCACAGCCCCGGGCCCTTAAAGGGGTCAACTGGGCTCTGCCTTAATGTTAAAACTGCAAGGGATAATGCCCTAAAGTATCTGGGTATAATAAAATAACTATGCACAACAAACTGAGATCCGTTACAAAGTCTCCTGATGGAAAACAACAGAGATAGCACTCATATGTAATAAACAATAAAATATACGAGTAAATAATCAGTTACAAAGTTGTACAACGTCAATAATGTTTTGGGCCCAAACACTGGTCGAGAGGTTCTGCGGTTAAAGCTGGTAGACGGGAAGAGCCAGGCTCTCAGGTTGCGCTCGTCACCCTACCCGTCAGGAGCTTTCCGTTGTTTTTTCGGAAACTTACGTATATACGGGCTAGGACCCCTTAAAAAGACCCTCATGGAAAACACTCCCCCTCATGCCTAGGACTCTAGCTATGTCATTCGGACTTACTCCCCAACATAAACACACCATAACTTTTTTTCTGAAATGGCACTTTAGGTAAAATAGTATTTAATTAAAACGAGAAAAATACGCGTTTTTTGTTTGCAATTTCCCAAACCACGACGTTTAAAAACATAAACGCAGGGATTGGAATTTCGCGGAGAAATCACACCAGTATTTACAAAAATAATTATTCTAGTCCAGCCTAAGCATAGCCTGCTAAACTAGATGCCTGTCGCATGACTCGAAAACATGGCAACAGTTCAAGCGGTATACAGCGCCACCTGGTACAGATTGCACGACTTTTTTATTCAATTGTCACCAACAATTTTAAGAAGTGATATATAATATATACAATCGACGTTTCTTAGATTCTATTCGCATTTTATGTATATCAAATCCCACTTTTAAAAATTTTCGGTGGCTGTTGAATAAAAAAATCGCGCAATCTGTACCAGGTGGCGCTGTTTACCGCTTGAACTGTTGCCGAGTTTCCGAGCCACGCGACAGACATCTAGTTTAGGAGGCTATGGTCTAAGATTTATTAAAAATAATATTTTTTTTTTTCTAAATATATAGTGGTATGAAATCTGTGCCAAATTCCCATACCTGCGAAAGAAAAAATGAAAGTAACGTAATTTTAAAGGAAAAGTAGCTAGCATTGCATATCAGTGGTACATAACGTCATTCGTTCAGAAAAAAAAAAACAATGGTTTATATATTACCTTTTGTTATTTTAAATTCCTTGTATCTCTTTTAACGTAACAGCTTTGGCAAATCTCGACTAGGAATACTTGGATTATGTGCTTTATGAATTAACGAACTCTTAAAACGGGGCGTTGAGAGAGCTGCAGCCCACCCTCATACAGAAATTTTTGTCAAATAAAAGTTTCTAAAAAAATTTTTGAACTGATCTTTATCATATATAACTTTCAAGTATTTATAATTTTCAAGCACACAATATACATACATGCCAAGTTATCACCAATTTAAAATAATTTTCATACTGTTATTTAGAAAACGTATTATTCGTCTTATTTAATCGCAGATAATTATTAATAAGGAGTATTATTAAAAAATTTCTGGTATGAGAAATGTGGACAATCCGTAATAACTTAATACATCTGAGTACCTAGAGTTCACTTATCATACCTTTTCATTGTAAATCTTGTTAGACTATAACAAAACGATGAAATACTTATCTGGATCTTTGCTTGAGTGTCTCTCTCGTATATTCTTAAAGTTCAACTATAGAATTTGAATATATATACATTATTAGTAGAAATAATTTGTCTTTTAATATACATTCTATCTTTTCTTCTTTATCACACACACCTATAAACATACCCAAATTCTAGGCCTGTTCAACCGAAAACAATACAAAGGCCGCTTTGGAAATGTATTTCATTCCGACGGGCCTCATTATAAGTATATACATATAGAGAGAGAGATAAATATAGATAGATAGATAGACTGATTGTTTGAAATAGATATAATAAAGCCCTTTTTACTTATTATAATATTTTAAATTATACTTATAACGAAAATTATATATTGAGCTTTATATTTACTAGTAGACTTTCTCCGCTTCTCTTGTTAGTATGTTTAAATGAATAACTGAAACGTTAAATAAATATATTTCTATTAGCGATTATTTTCACAAAATTAAAACCATGGCCAAATACAGTGATATACAGCCCTTAATGAAGCGTAAACATCATTTATAAATATATTTTAGTTTCATTATGTTGATTAGAAACACAGTTAATTTCAAATAAAAATACACATTCACGTTAGATTGCAGACGATAAAATAAATAAATCATACCAAAGTATTTAATTAATTGAAATTGTAAATAAATCAAAATAAAATACAATACCCGCCGCTTATTAAAATTACATTCGTTCTAAAGCAAAGCGATTTTATTAAGCGGCTGATTTATGTATCTGGCGAAGGTTCTTTCACTCAAGAAAAAGGTATTACTTCCTTGAATTTAAAAAGAAATTTCAAAAGTTAACGATTGACGAGAGTAATAAACAGAATTAATAAATTTTCGACCGACAATCAATTAATTGTTCATTCAAAGTAAGTAAATTAAACACATACTCCATATAAAATTAATAAACACATAGTGCATACAAGATTAGTCAATATTTATACATTAATTAAATACTAGACATTTTCAAAAGTTTTTTTTTTTTTTTTTGCTTCTTAGTAATTTTAGAATGAGAACTAAGAATTATCTTTTAATAATCAAAAATGAAAAAAAAAAAAAAAATCATTGGTGAATCGAAGCAGTAACTTATTATTTCGATTTTTAGAATACATTCGTATTACCAAGACAAGTGATGAAGCAAGTTTATTTTGTTATTATGCTGTAGGTGTGAAATTTTCCACAGAGAGATAACGAGGGAGATTGTTGTGTGGGTTTTGTTTTTATTGGGGGGGGGGGACTATAAATAAAAAGAAAATTAAGTGTATAAATAAACATTTTTGCTGATGAAGAGATTTTTTTTTATAGTTAACCGACGATACTGATTTCATTAAACGGCGATTTTAAAAGTAGTTTGTATTGATTTGATTCTGGTCCTGACAATTTGGTCAGATTAAGCAGCTGATTTTATTAACCAGTGAATTTATTAAGCGGCGGGAACTATATTTAAAATGAGAAATGTATGTATGTATATATATATATATATATATATATATATATTATTGCCACCTGCAAGTACATTTAATTGTTTTAAAGCTATTATGACACCAGCTTTATCAGAAACTCTTAGTGATACAGGTTTAATTTTTCAATTATTTTATCCATGCATAAATAAATGTTCCTTTTTATAAAAAATAAATAAATAAAATGAAAAATTATAAAGGTTTTATTTTTATTGGCATCAGCTTAAATTTACAACTCAAAGAAAATCGTTGAGTAAAAACGCAAAATTTCGCAAAAAAAAAAAAAAATAAATAAATAAATCTTTTAAAAATGTATTAGGAACATCCAAAATCTAACTGATGTTACAAAACTATGCATATTCCGTTATTAAAAAAAATTTCAGAACTGTACAGGCCATAGATTTTTTTTTTTCTTGACATCGCAAACAGCCATAGATAGACAGACAAACACTTTCTTTTACTAGTATATATAAATCCCAAATAGTAAAATTCTTTGAATAAAAAGATGAAAATTTATACGACATTAACACGACATGTATTATATTACATTGTTTTATTTTAATGTTAATAATTAATATTACAGCTCTCAATGAGAAACCATGAAGTTGCAACTTCAGTGGACTTCTGTTGTCATCCAACAAGACCACTTGCCTTCTTTTTACTTACAACAGATTTTAAATTAATGCTGTGTTATCAGAAAACATAATTTTATAAGTTTCGTGAATTCTGCCGCATATCGTAAAACATTATCGGTCCGATCGTGGGTTAGTATTTACGAGAAATTTCCTGATATATACAAATACGTACTTTACAGCACATATACCAACATTTTAATTTATTCCGGAGCATTTCTAGCCCCGCCTTTATTTCCATACCACTTTTTGTTTAAGAGTATTTTTTCTTATTTTATCGCAGTTATATATTGGAGAAAATTGTTCTAAAACAAAAGTAATGCGAAATAAAGGAGTGGCTAAAAATGCTCCGTAATAAATTAAAATATTGGCAACTCTGCTTTACAGGCGCACATCACAACTTACATTATCATCTATTGACTCCGTCAAAAATAAATATTAATATAACTAAAGAACACATTATGTGGTAGTAAATTATTTCTTCTATTTGAAAATTATCTCCCTGTTGTTCATAGTTGATATGTGAGGATGCCTTAAACATAGCCTCCTTAACTAGATGCCTGTCGCGTAGCTCGGAAACTAAACAACAGTTGAAGCGGTAGACAGCGCCACCTAGTACATATTATGGGACTTTTTTATTCAACTGTCATCAATAATTTAAAAAAATGATACATGATATGCATATTCGAAGTTTCTTCGATTCTATTCGCCTTTTATATATATCATATTCCACTTTTAAAAATTTTTGGTGGCTGTTGAATAAAAAAGTCGCTCAATCTGTACCAGGTGGCGCTGTCTACCGCTTGACCTGTTGCCTAGTTTCCGAGCTACGCGACAGGTATCTAGTTAAAGAGGCTATGCCTTAAATGATAAAATTTATTAATATCGATGGTGAATATAGGGATCTGCACGGACCCGAAGTCAGCCCTGCGTCCAGAACCTGGGCAGAATAAAAAAAGAAATTTGTAACAGGATGAGCGAACAAAACATAGTCAGTTTTATACAATAAAGAGGAATTTTTGTGTTGAAAAGTGTTGAAAATTTTTACAAAAATATCTCGTTAGGAAAATTTGCCATTACTTAGCCTTAAATAAAAACCCATAGACCACGCCTATTGGGTTTTGCCCATTGTATAATTTTCCTATATGCATATAATACATTTTTACCATATGTTAATGGCAAATTTTTGCTATACACATATAATAATTTGCTATACACATACTACTTTGCATTGACTTATGATAATCCCCGTAGATAAAATTCCATAAGCTTCGACCTATAGCTTTCGACGACATTGTCGACGAATTTTTAACATTTAACGTTTATTAATTTCGTACTGAAACCAAATATTTCCGTTTTTTTGTGCAATATTTTTTCAGTATCTTTTACTTGTTTTAAACGATATTTAAACTTTTGTTCCTTCTCTATTCGATAGATAGCAGCACTAGCAAATGATGTTTTAGAAGAAGCAATATCTTGAATGTACCGTAATATTCGGCGTATAATCTACAGCTTTGATAAGTGAGTTTTGCACAAGAAATTTTATTCAACAAAGAAAGTTATATATTCACGACCTGTTTCTTTGAAAAAAATATAGAATTTTTTGTTAAATAAAATTTCTGGGGGGTGGAATGCGAATTATACGCTGAAAATTACAGTACTTTAAATTTCTCAGTAGATGCGAGTGCACCTTGACACTTTAATGATTCACTCATAATCTTTTCTTTTCTTTTTTTTTTTTTTTTTCCACTTCATAAAGGGCAGTGCCATTATTTCGATTTGAATCAATTCTTACTGGTTTTTGAAATTTATAGTGTTTTCATGCAAAGTTATTCATTTATTAAATAAATTATTTTTTGAATTTACACTGAGAGAAAGTTATATGACGTACATCTAGAATCTAAATTATTGCTCTAATAAAAATACTTTCATGTTATCCATATAAATTCTAGCTACAGTCGGCAGCAAAAGTATCCGAGCATTAGCAAAAATTCCTATAAAAAAAAAAAAAAAGTATTCTTAATACTGTTTTGCTAAATAAATCCTTGTCGAATCATGTTCTTAGTCAGTCTAAGAACATGATTCGACAAGGATTTATTTAACAAAACAGTATTAAGAGCACTTTTTTTATATAGGAATTTTTCTAGTACTCGGATACTTTTGCTGCTGACTGTACCTTTTCTAGCAAGTTCTAAAAACCTCTATTAGAATTCTAGACCGTTTTCCTATATTATGGTGGTGAATCTCATTTAAAAACATCTGTAAATAAATTCGAACACGAGAGGCGAATTTTAGTAACTATACTTTGATTTTATAACCCAATTCTAGTAAATCAACGAGAATTTTTCGCAATACAAAGTATTCATAATATTCATGATATTGTTTCACCATCCAGAAAAGTGTAGACTATAAATTCTCCATCATTTCGTCTATCCAAGTTGTTTCTTTAATTTATACATATAACTCGAAAATCTAAATTTCTAGCTTAAGGATTTAAAAAATGACTTCTTATTCATTCTAGATGAAACGGTATATTTGTTTTCTCAGTGTAATCGCGCTAAAACTTATACAATTTTCTAATCGAAAATATCACCAAATTTAAATTGCAGTTTTTCTCTTTACATATTTATGATTAACTATATGTCTAACAGACATTTTTTAAATTAGTTTAGAAATTTTTAAAAGAAAATATTTTGTGAACGTTAAATGTTAAAAAGTGAAACAAAAGCGATTTTCTTTGTCGCATTAATCAATAAAGAATATATTGTATATCTTGCCTTCAATTAAATCTACATTTTTTTTTTTTTTTTTTTTTGTTATTTTAATTGAATTTCATGATTCGATTTAACCAACTCTGTCAATAAATTATAAGTAAAAAAAAAAAAAACGAAATGAATGAAAACGCCAATGAATTAATAAATATATCAATTTCAAATATTTTGGATTTAATGTATTCCCCCCTTCCCTCCCCCCGCCAAAAAAAAAAAAAAAAAAAAAAAGAAAAAAGAAAAAGAAAGACAAAAGAAAAAGCAAACTTCGTCTCTTCCACGGGCAAAATTTAAAATAACGCCTCTGAATTAATCATTTTATTTCTTGGTATTATAATTTGCGTCCGTCATTCTTTAATCCGAATAATTCTGAAATAGAATATATTTTAATAACCTGACAAAATAAAAGAAACTTTCCTTCAGAATTCTTGACACCTCCGAATACTCAAAATAATCCCATAAAAGGGAAACCTGAAATACCGAAAGACAAATTCATTGTTACAAATAGGCGTCCATCAGATAAAACATTCCGCATTTATATCTTTAAAAATATTTTAAAAATTCAGACACTTCCTAAGTTTAATATAACTAATCTCTATTTAAATTAGATAACATGTTGATAACGGTAGATTTGATTATTCATGCTTAATCAGCCTTTTCATTTAAAAGAAAATTATTTCGAAAAAGTTATCCAAAATTGCATTCAGGTACTAGGAAAATAAAAAATTAAATGCAACAACTTTATTTATTTATTTATTTTATTATTTCACAGTCTTTCATTGGGGAAAAAAAAAAAAAAAAAACAGCGCAAATCGTCTTTAATTTTTTTTAAGTCACAAATTTTTTACATACTTTTGTTAAACCATTCAATTTAAATAAATTTAAAGTGAACAGCATAATAGCAGATTAGGGGTTTCAATGTCCCTTGTATTACTCAATAACCAGCAGTTAATTTTTATATTTTTATTTATTCTCTCTATTTAAATTAAATATAAATTAGTCAAAAAATTAGAGAAAATTCTGTATCAGGAAGCTACTGAATTACCCCTTTCAATATTGCCAATTTCCAACCTGAGTATAACATGCCTGATATGGATGTAAAACAAGCATGCATTTAATAGTTACTACACATTTAAAAAAAAAAAAAAATCTGGCGAAATTCTTTTGTGTAGCACTGTAAACTAATTATTATTTGCATGATCACCATTTTCTAAAGAAACAATAATATTAATCTTTGTAGTAATGAACGTTAATTTCCTGATGTTCAATATAGTGCGATGATGTTAAAATATACTTTTAAAAATGCCATCTATAAACCATAATGTAACGATATTTTTTTATGTGTCCCTGTACACAATCCTGAAATGTTATATACACCAAAACTATACAACTACTTCTGTGTAACAAATAAATATAATTGCAAAATTTCATATCAATCGATTATTTTTGTGATTGCTATTGCAATATTGACATTAAAGTATGTAGACATTCAAACACCAAAATAGTTTTTGAGTCTTATATGGTAGGTTTCACTGACGTCTCACCAATATATTATTATATATTGGTGTAATATAAATGTATATATAAATGCAATAAATATATATTAATTACATTTTCATACTTGCCAACATTCTAATTAGTATTCCGTAGTATTGTTAGCCCCGCCTTCTTTTTCACATCAGTATCATTTTAGAGTGTTTTTCTCCTTATTTAATCATAATTGCATTTGGAAAATATTACTCTAAAAATTTACTGGTGTGAGAAAAAGAGCGAGACTAACAACACTACGGAATATTAATTAGGATGTTGGCAAGTATGCATTTTTGAACAGCTTATTTAAGCCACATTTTGCATAAATTTAATCAATATCACACTGTAAATATTATAGAAAACGTAATAATATAGAAAATGTACCATATAAAAGAAAATAAATTTTTATAGTGATAGAATACGCAGTGGGTTAACGTGTGTTTTCATTTTTGCATGAATAATATTCCTCATAAAAATAGGCCCACCAGTGAACGAGAGGTTCTGTCCTCGCAGCTGTTATACGTGAGGCGCTGGGTTCGATACCTGGTCGCGCTAGTTGGCTTAACCGTTAGGCGTTTCTGTGGTTTTCTCAGAAACTAGCGTAAATATGGATAACCTCTTAGAAAGATCACACGGAGGACTCTGCTACTCAGGCCTAGAGCCCTACTGCAGGCAATTGGCCTTAATGATAACACTACCACCATCTCACAAAAATACGAAAAGTTAGTTGAATTCATTTTATATCCTCCTGGCAAAAACGCTCCCACAAAGCTACTTTTTTCTTCAATGAATAAAATGTAGACTTGTGAAAAAAATCCCCTTTATATACCTACTTTAAAAACTTATTAACTACTAAGACTAATTTAGGTTATACTTGTGAGAACTTTTATAAAATGTTGATAAAGAATGACTGTTCGTTAAAACAAATCGTTTCATCTGCCGAACCTTAATTTTATTTTTTCATTTGCCAATTTTATTTTTTTATTTTATGATTATGATTTTAATTTTAAAAAAATGTCTACGAACATTTTTTATGCAACTGCATGAATGTACCACAAAAAAAAGTTTTTTGTCTATAGCAAAAATTAATAATTAAAAAGCAAATCTATATTGTCCAGTGACACCTATAAAAATTAGGGATTTTTCCTCTCGTATCCATGTATTATTAATTTAAATTAAGGTGTGCTGATCCAAATTCATCATTTGAGATAAAAAGTATCCACTAGTTGTGTGAAGTAGCTTTTGAATCGGTTTTTATAATCATTTTCATTCAATTTTGTGTCCTCTAAAATGACCTCTTTTTCAAAATTGAATGTCTTCTATTTCCTTAAAAAAAAAAAAAAAAAAAAATGCGAAATTTCTTCTCTTTTTTCAATAAAAAATTCTGGTCACCTTATACGTAAAAAATAGAGTAAGTATATCATATTTCGTGACGAGTAACTTTTTACTTTCCGAACACTATAGTGAGGAAAGTATTGTAATCATGTCAAAAATCCGAATTGGAGATTTTGATGTTTCTATACGTTTCGAGGTCCCCTGAGTCCGTTTCCACTATTTTTGAGATGATGTATGTATGTGTGTGTGTATGTGTGTATGTGTGTATGTATGTGTGTATGTCTGTGAGTGAACACGCTAGCGTCTAAACGCTTTGTTCAAATAAGCTGAAAGTTGGTACGTATGTTGTAAGTCACCATAGTACGAACCCTATGGATTTTGGTGAATCTAGCACTAATAGTTTTTTTACAGGGACACAAAGAAAAATTCTTTATCATTATGGCCTATGGGACCAAAATCTTAAAAGTGCGATAGTATCTAAACGCCTTATTCAATTGAGCAAAAAATTTATACACATATTATAGGTCACAGATACTCAATCTGTATAGATTTTGGAGAATCTAGAATTTATAGTTTTTTTACAGGGACACAAAGAAAAATTCTTTATCATTATGGCCTATGGGGCCAAATTTTTAAAAGTGTGATAGCGTCTAAACGCCTTATTAATTTGAGCAAAGAATTTGTACACATGTTATAGGTCACATTTGCACCAACTGTATAGATTTTGGTGAATCTAGCACTTACAGTTTTTTTACAGGGACACAAAGAAAAATTCTTTATCATTATGGCCTATGAGACCAAATTTTTAAAAGTGCGATAGCATCTAAACGCCTTATTCAATTGAGCTGAAAATTTATATGAATATTATAAATCACTGTTTCACTAACTATAAGCATTTTGGTGAATCTAGCATTTATAGATTTTTATAGGGACACAACGAAAATTTTTTTATCATTATGATCAAAGGGCTCAAAGTTCAGTAGCGTTAAATAAAACCTCGTGTGATATATGGAGAAAAATACTCAAACACTCTATTATGTTTTTCTCTCTTTTGTTTGTTTAGCAACTCCTCTTTCTTTATTTTATCTACAAAACTGTTAGTTACTCAATGTTCGGAAAGTCGAGTGGAGTCACTCCAGATTTTTTTTCCAGCGAGTGTAATCTCAGTTGAAATTTCGGACCCTGATATACATAAAAGGAGAATTGATTCAAAGAAACGTCGATTATATATATCATATATCACTTCTTAAAATTATTGGTGACAGTTGAATAAAAAAGTCGTGTAATCTGTTTCAAGTGGCGCTGTCTACCGCTTCAACTGTTGCCAAGTTTCCGAGCCACGTGACAGGCATCTTGTTTATGAGGTTATGGTTATATATTGGAGAAAATATTTCTTTAAATAAAGTGATGCAAAATAAAGATGGAGCTAAAAATACTTCGGAATAAATTAAAATATTGGCATCTATGGTATATACAATAAATAGTTAAAATTTTCGCAGAGTTGTACATGGACAGTTGTAAAATTAGAATAATAAATTAAAAATATTTATTATTATTATTATTATTATTATTACTTTAATTAAATATCTTAGCTTCTGAAGCAATATCTATTTTTGTATTTAGTTTTCTAAAATTAATTTTTAAAATTTCTGACTGGTGTCATGTATACATTTCATAGAATATTACACATATATAGCTGCCCCATTTGTAATTTATACCGTAACGTTAATAATGCCCGGACTATAATGCTCTAGACTCGTAATTATGAATGGTAGCCACTGGCGATCAAAGTCATAAAAAATGGTCGCCACTTTTGCACTGTTGGTAGCCACCTTTAGATAGGCTGCCATCTACTGGCAGCACAGAAAGTAAGTAACTCGTTCTCTATCAGTAATATTAACAAGTAAAAAAGGGAAAAAAATATGATACTCAACAAAAACATATGAAATTTTAATAGAATTATAGGAAAAGCAAACTTAGAAAAAGCGAACTTTATACAGTTTTAGACCATAGACCGCAATCTATAAAAAATCTACTTTGTATACTTGTAGAAAAAAAAAAAAAAGAAAAAAGAAAAAAAAAAAAAAAGAGGGGGGGATTTGAAAATTTTAAGTCTTTCACTGATGTAAATATCTGCTGTTTTGTTTTAATCGAATGTAGAGTTTACACGCTATTGTATTTCAAATAATTTGATACCATAGGTCATAATGTCACAAGATTTTTCTCTGTGTCTCTGTAAAAGACCCTGCACTCATCAAAATCTGTAGAAATTATGCGATATTGATCTACAACCTACCTATCATTTTTTTTTTTTTTAGTTCAATCGAAAAACACATTTAGACGATATCGCTCTTTAAATAGTTTGAACCCTAAGGCCATAATGATAAAGAATTTTTTGTGTCCCTGTTAAAGAACTACAAGTCCTAGATTCCTCAAAAACAGTACAGTTCGTACAAAGGTGACCTATAACGTACCTAAAACTGTCAGATCAATCGATCAAAGTTTCCAGACCTTATCATGTTCATTCGCATACATACATCACCGAAAAATATCAAAAATGAACTCAGGAGACGTTGAAATGTACAGCTACACCAAAATCTTGAAGTCGGATTTTCATGATTACAAAAATTTCCTTTAATATTGTTTGTTCGGAAAGTAAAAATTCAAAGAAATTCAAGAGGCCGCGGTAGCCCAGTCAGTAGAGCGCCGGCCTCGTAATTGGAAGATTGCGGGTTCGGTACTCGGACCGACCAAAGACTGTCGTGTATACTAATGGTGGCTGGTGCACGTAAAAACTGTCGTGGCCGCAATGTCCTCCATGTTCCCATAAAAAATTATACCTCTGGGGGTCACCGAAGCGGGAGAGCCATCCCTTCCGTGGAGGATCAAAATTGTGATGGCATGTGTCCGGACAACCTCTAGGAGTGTGTCCCAGACCGTCGCCAATTGCCCATCTGCGCAGCACTAGTGCGACGTAAAACCCAACCACCCATCCAAAGAAATTCGAATAATAATAATCCACAGCTCTGATTCATAATAATAATAATAATTAAAAAAATTTAAATTAAAATGTCATAAATAAAATCTTACTAACTATCAGCTTTTTTGTCTTTTGATTAGCATTCACATTTTATTTGAATGGTAAGGGGAGGAGGGGTGGCATAAAATTGAGATTCTTAAATTTATTTACATAAAGCATACTATATCACATTTTTATCAATAGAAGTTTTAAAAATCAAAACTACTAAAATAAAAATTGTAATATCTGAAATTACTGAGCTTTCTTCAAGAGTCCTGCATGAGCTGGATAAACTCGAACCCACAGCTTCTGAGTTGCGACCTGTATTAAATTTAAATTTATGTTATAAAATACTGAATTAAAATTCTATTACAGAAAATATATTTATATTATTAATCAGATTTTCATAAAATTAAATATTACATAAAAATATTATAGCAAAATTTGTTTAATCCCTTGACGGACAGTGGGGGTACATTGCCTACTTTTTATTCTCAAATGCAAAAATTCATCCTGGAAATTATTATTATTTTTTTTAATCAACTTACTATTAAAAATTACTCTGCTTCAAATACTTTGACAATATAAAAAATATATTTACATTCTTAAAAAAAAAAGAAAGAAAAAGAACTTGCGGATCAAAAAATTAATAAAAACTTGACCCACACTCGACTGGATATCCGATTCGATGCAAGACTCATTTTTGACCTGCATTAATCTAACCACTGAAATATAAAATTTAAAAATTTTCGAATAGAGTCCCTGATCAATGCTCAAGAAAAAGTTATAAAAAATCGGTAAAATAATAATAATAATAATAATAATAATAATAACTAAAAACGCAGAAATCCGCCGAACATTGCCATACCGTGAAGTCATTTACTTCTGATTTTATTAAAATTGATAAATTATTAATTAAAACTGGCATACAGTGCTTCGAAGTCGTAGAATCATGCTATCATGCACGCACGTGGAAAGTTAGAAAAGAAGGCTCTCCGTGCATCGACGTCATTAGCGGTCCTTGTGATCTTTTCTTTTCATTTGATGCGCCAAGCAAAAAAGTAGGATCGTAGGATCCATGCTTTTGATTGTTTTTTAAAATAAGTAAAATGTTACATGGTCGCCAGTTTTTGGCGACTAGGGTTTGATTTTTTGGTAGCCATTTTCAGTGTAATCGCTAATCTAGAGCTTTACTTAATCTAGAGCTTGTGGTGTGACTATATTCACACCACATTCTTTGTAGAATAATTGTTTTCGTTGTAAAATCACAATTAAGTACAAAAATTACTATTCAGTATGAAAAGGTGTTTATAAAAGGGTGCGACCGAATAACTTTACGGAATAAATTTAAAAATTGGCTTCTATGCATGCATCCTTGTTAGAAAACACATTTTGACTAAAATATGTTCTATATTTTCTATTTCATTCGTGGAAAGGGTTGATAATTTTCTAAAACATACTTTTTTTTATGCGTGAGTGATATAAAAATATAATAATAATAATAACAATGATGGCACACCTACAAATAACTACGAAACTAAATGTGGTTTTATTATTTTTTCTTAATGCTAATTTAATTTTCTGCTTACAACTTCCATTTGTTTCAGTTAGTGTTGATTATCCGGAACAGAGGGGCAGAGTTTACTACGAGCTATGTCTTCTTTACGACTTATTTGTCCTATTACCAATTCCCAGTAGAGATATTTGCAGCCTAACGACATTGTTCTTTCGAAACGTATAAACAATACCAGATGATTAATAATAGAAAGTCTAGTTTTACGGAGTGCTAGATGCCATAAAATCTTTATTTAATTATTTCGAATAATAGCAAATACTTAAAAGAAATACTCTTAATAAACTGTTCATGCTGAATTGAAAATTTACTTTTATTTAGAAAAATATTTGTATATAGAAAAATTAGATGTAATTATTTCCAACAAACTTATAACGGAATTTCTAGTGCGGGGGAGGAAAGAAAAAGAAATTTCAGCATCTGTTACAGATAATGAGTTCAGATCACTAAATATTAACAAAACTGCTATCATTCAAGAATTATGATTTGAAATATTGCTATATCTCAGCATCTACTGGACGTTTTTATTTTTGTCGCTTTGTATTAGCGAGACTTAGTAGCGTGACTTAGATTTATAGCTCTTACTCTGTTATAAAAATTTCTGAGTAAAATAAACTTATAATCTTAATAATTAATATTTATATTATAAAAACTATAAACTTAATTGTTATGCTTGTTATTTAAATATTAAATTTAATTGCCGAAATATCTGTGGAGGCCTCCCCACCCGACAAACCTGCAAACTGATACGTTCTTCAAACTGGTACGTGTGTACCAACTGGTACGTTCAAACTGGTACGTGTGTTTTCATGATCTAAACACAATGAGTTGTATATTTTTTAGTGTGTATATTGTTTATGATTCGTTTACAGAGACATACCAAAGTATTTCTTATCATTGTGGCCTATGAACAAAATTTGTATGTTCCGCGACAGCGGCTACAAAAAATCATCCAATTGTCTTGCAAATTGTACACATTTTCATAAATCATACAGATTTAAATATAATTTTTTATTTGTACATTGTTTTTGATTCGTGTACAAGGACACAATAAATTACTTATCATTATCACGGCCTATAGACAGAATTTTGTTTAAATGAATGCTAAATGGTTATATTGCATACAACATAATGAAATTAGCTTACATTGTTCAGATACTTTAAAGCATGTTTTGTGTAAAAACAAATATGTGCATATATTATTAAAATAGACAGAAAAGTTTAGATAACGTAATGCAATCATTCAAATGATGTCAAATTTGCACAAATATTTATGTGCTACAAAGAATTAGTTGCATAATTTTTATTAGTTACAGATTATAAATTTGCTTGATAATAGCATGCAATTTCATTCCGAGACTGAAAATAATAGTTCATTCATTTTCTTGATCCACCTGTCCAAAAAACAGCCATTTTATAAAACGTGCCTTTAACATTTGTTCTGATTCTGAATCCCTCAACTCTGAAATTAAATGTCTAAAAGTGATCTCTTTTGACAGAGATTACAACCATCCCATAATTGATAAAGCTCTATTTAAATTGCAACTTCTCCATCATTCACCTCCTTCTAGATCTATGTCCTATTCCAGTATCAGTATTTACATTTTTTCCTTAAAACTGGTTTTAACATAGCTAAAATTCTTAAACAACATGATTTCAAAATAATTTTCTCATGAAAAAGAAACTAGCTTTTTCTATGTTAAAAGTCCCGATAGATATGCATTGCAAAACTCTTTGGGTAACTACAGTATTTCATGTCAATGTGAACATTAGTCAAACAAAATGCAAACTCATGTTTCCTCTGAAAAACACGTAGTTCTTAATCAGAAACTAGAAATCAATAAATAGGACAGAGCTAAGCATTGCTGGGAGAGTAATAATATTTTAAACTTTAATTCAGCTAAAATAATCTGCTGGTCAAAACATTTACATGAACTTGTTTTTCTAGAATCTAGAGTCATTCAATATTCATAAAGATTATAAGATTTCCTTAATTGTGATTTCGCAGTACCCTCTATGTGTTATTGTTGAAAATATTATGTAACATCCACATTTTCTTGATATGTACCTCCAATTTCTGTAGCTCTATATATACCCCCACACAGCCACTTACATTCTTAAGACATCTATTAACACGTATAAAAATTAAACAAGACCTTCCGGCTTTTTCGGAAGGGTAGGTTGATTTCTTTTTCCTTATCAAGTAGAAGTCATTTTGTTTCAAAATGGCGGCTACAAATTAGTAATGCACTTGGTAGAAATATTGATGTAGGCTATGCACATATGGAGTTTTAAGCAAATCGGTTCATAAATACACTTTTATGTGAATTTAAAATTTTCAAGTGGCCGGCGCTAGGAAAAAAAATGGTGGGTTAAGTTGACAAATATATGAAATGCGTTTGTGAGATAAGTCTACTGTACACACATAGTTCGAATTAATTCAAAATCTCAAAAGTCATTGTGATGAAAAATTAAGTGGCTCCCACTTCGATAAGAATGGCAGAGAAAGTTGCTCATCAAAAATATCGTTGCAAATTTGAAATTTTTTTTTTTTTTTTTTTTTTTTTTTGTAGAAATTATTTCAAAGAGGCTTAGTAAGTTGATAAAATGTTAGTTTCCTGCATTTCTAGTTTGTTTTAGCATTAAAATAGTCTAATTTTACCTTAAAAACGGATTAAAAAGATCCAGTAACGCATGTAATGGATTTGGCGCCAAATTTGGCGACTTTTCCCTATGGCGACATTTTTGGCGACTTTTGGCGAGAAAATACTTATTATCGATATACCAAAGATGGACGCAATAACGTGATTGGTTCATGAGTTACGTGAATTTTCCAAATTTTTGTTGTTTGAATGATAAATCCATTTTTCAACTTTGATTTGAATTGATTAAGTATTTCTAAAGTTCCAGCAAACACATCGAAGATATGTGAAGCGTAGGTTACTGTCCAACTGTGGTTTAAATCAGTGCCGTGTTTCAAAAGTTATTATTATGGCAAATTTTCAAGTGGCAGTCTAAGTGGCTGCGACTTGTAAAACAAAATAGCAAAACAACTTGCCCATCGAAATCATCCAGTACATTTGTACGATAAGTTCATTGTCCAGTCCTAGTTTAAATTAAATCAGAATTTCAAAAATTTTAATCATAAGAAATTTTCAGGTGGCACCACTTGTAAAAAAAAGTGGAGTGAGATGCCTAGCGAACTTATCTGAGATATTTGAATGATAAATCCACTACCCAAACTTGAAGCGAATTGATTCTGTCTTACGAAAGTTACCATAATGACAAATTTTCAAGTGGCCACCACTTGAAAATAAAATTGCGGATCAAGTCATCAAGAGAACTTATCCTAGATATTTGAACCAAAAGTTCACTAACCAGCTTTTATTTAATTCAGTTTAGTATTTTAAAAGTTATCGTGATGGCATATTTTCAAGTGGCAGTGGGATTTCAAGTGACTGGAACTTAGACACAAGATGTCGGGACAAGTTGCCTAGTGAAAACATTCAAGATAATTATATGATAATATCAGTTTTCAAGATAATATTAATTTTCATGATAATATTAATTTTCAAGTTGTCTCCACTTGAAAACAAAATGGCGGAGCAACTTGGTTAACAAACTCATCTAAGATATTTATAAGATAAGTTAAGACACCGTTCAAATTTCGTTCCATTTGGAGTATTATTTCGTAAGTTATCATGGTTTTAAATTTTCAAGTGGTGGCCTGATTTCAAGTGGTCCCGCTTAACTTAAGATATCCACCACTTTATTAAAAATGGCGGATAAAGTTCATTAATAAAGTTATTTGAGACACTTGTGTAATCTATGTATACATCAAAATTAAAAGAAATTCGCAATACGCTTTTTACAATTTGAATTTAAAATTTTCAAGTGGTCTCCACTTGAAAACAAAATGGCGGAGCAACTTGGTTAACAAACTCATCCAAGATATTTATAAGATAAGTTAACACACTATTCAAATTTGGTTCGATTTGGAGTATTCCTTCGGAAGTTATAGGGATTTAAAATTTTCAAGTGGTAGCCTGATTTCAAGTGGTCCCGCTTAACTTAAGATATCTGCCACTTTATTAAAAATGGCGGATATAGTTTATTAATAAACTTCATTGAGATCCTCATGTGGTCTGTATTTACATCACAATCCAAACAATTTCGGAATACGCTTTTTACAATTTAAATTTGAAATTTTCAAGTTGTCTCCACTTGAAAACAAAATGGCGGAGCAACTTGGTTAACAAGCTCATCTAAGATATTTATAAGATAAGTTAAGACACCGTTCAAATTTCGTTCCATTTGGAGTATTATTTCGTAAGTTATCATGGTTTTAAATTTTCAAGTGGTGGCCTGATTTCAAGTGGTCCCGCTTAACTTAAGATATCCACCACTTTATTAAAAATGGCGGATAAAGTTCATTAATAAAGTTATTTGAGACACTTGTGTAATCTATGTATACATCAAAATTAAAAGAAATTCGCAATACGCTTTTTACAATTTGAATTTAAAATTTTCAAGTGGTCTCCACTTGAAAACAAAATGGCGGAGCAACTTGGTTAACAAACTCATCCAAGATATTTATAAGATAAGTTAACACACTATTCAAATTTGGTTCGATTTGGAGTATTCCTTCGGAAGTTATAGGGATTTAAAATTTTCAAGTGGTAGCCTGATTTCAAGTGGTCCCGCTTAACTTAAGATATCTGCCACTTTATTAAAAATGGCGGATATAGTTTATTAATAAACTTCATTGAGATCCTTATGTGGTCTGTATTTACATCAAAATTCAAACAATTTCGGAATACGCTTTTTACAATTTAAATTTGAAATTTTCAAGTGGTCTCCACTTGAAAACAAAATGGCGGAGCAACTTGGTTAACAAACTCATCTAAGATATTTATAACATAAGTTAAGGCACTGTTCAAATTTGGTTCCATTTGGAGTATTATTGCGGAAGTTATCATGGTTTTAAATTTTCAAGTGGTGGCCTAATTTCAAGTAGTCCCGCTTAACTTAAGATATCCGCCACTTTATTAAAAATGGCAGATAAAGTTCATTAATAAAGTTATTTGAGACACTTGTGTAATCTATGTATACATCAAAATTTAAAAAAATTCGGAATACGCTTTTTACAATTTGAATTTGAAATTTTCAAGTGGTCTCCACTTGAAAACAAAATGGCGGAGCAACTTGGTTAACAAACTCATCTAAGATATTTATAAGATAAGTTAAGACACTGTTCAAATTTGGTTCGATTTGGAGTATTATTTCGGAAGTTATAGGGATTTTAAATTTTCAAGTGGTAGCCTGATTTCAAGTGGTCCCGTTTAACTTAAAATATCTGCCACTTTATTGAAAATGGCGGATAAACTTCATTAATAAACATCATTGAGACCCTCATGTGACCTGTATTTACAACAAAATTCAAGCAAATCTTGCTTTAAATATGCTTTTTACAATGTCGGTTTGAAATTTTCAAGTGGCTGCCACTTGAAAACAAAAAGTCGGAGCAACTTGGTTAACGAACTCATCCAAGATATTTATAAGATTAGTTCACTGTCCAAATTTGGTTCGATTTCGAGTATTATTTCTGGAGTTATCGTGATGACAAAATTTTCATTATAGATAGATAGATAGATAGATAGATAGATATAGATAAACGAAGTGATTGCAATAGGTCGATTTCTAAAGAAATCAACCTAAAAATTATCCATTAAACTTCCATAAATATCCTCCTACAGATATCTATTAGCACGACAAATGTCACTCTTTTTTACATTCATTAGATGTCTCTTACATATCCGATAAATCTCCAAACATCCAATAATTGGACTTGTTAGATCTAATAGATAAGGAAAATATCTAAATCTTGTTTTGATCTAACATGTTACAGTCGGTAACAAAAGTCTCCGAACACTAGCAAATATTCCTATGAAGAAAGGTACACTTAATACAGTTTTATTAAATAAATCCTTGTCAAATCCTGTTTTTAGACTGACTAAGAACAGGATTCGACAAGGATTTATTTAACAAAACTGTATATTAAGTGTACTTTTTTTATATAGGAATTTTCGCTAGTGTTCGGAGACTTTCGTTACCGACTGTTACCATGTTCGTTACCATGTATGTTCATTTGAGTAAGGCGTTTCATCGCTCTCGCACTTTAAATAATTTGAGCCTATATAGGCCATAATGATAAACAATTTTTATTTGTGTCCCAATAAAATTCTTTGAGTACTACATTCACCAAAATCTATACAGTTTGTATGATAGTGACCTAAAATATGTATATAAATTTTCAACTCAAACGGATAAGGCATTTAGATGCTATCGCACTTTAAATAATTTAACCCCATAGGCCATAATGATACAGAATTATTTGTTGTATCCCTGTAAAAAAAACTATAAGTGCTAGATTCAGCAAAATCTACACAGATCGTGAAACTGTGACCTATAACATGTGTATATATTTTTTTCTCAATCGAATAAGGCGTTTAGACGCTATCGCACTTTTTAAATTTGGTCCCATAGGCCATAATGATAAAGAATTTTCCTTGGTGTCCCTGTAAAAAAACTATAAGTGCTAGATTCACCAAAATCACTAGAGTTCGTGCTACGGTGACTTACAACATACGTACCAACTTTCAGCTCATTCGAGCGAAGCGTTCAGAAGCTAGCGTGTTTACTCACAGACATACACACATGCATACACACACACATACTTACACACATACACACACATACATACACACAGACACACACATACATACACACAGACATACACACAGACATACATATATCATCGTAAAAATAGTGAAAACGGAACTCAGGGACCTCAAAACGTATAGAAACAGGAAAATCTGAAACTCGGATTTTTGACATGATTGCAATACTTTCCTTGCATATGTATGTTCGGAAAGTAAGAACTTATTAACTACTAGATAATGAATGAATAAATTAATGAATAATGCAAAGTAAGCAAAACAATTAATAAAAAGATAAAATAGCAAATTAAAAGCGATTTAACGCATTTCTTCAATATATATATTGATCTTAATTCTACTTTTCATCGGGAGAAACAATTAAAAGTATTTCTTATTTTATACATATTTTTAACAGTAATTTGACATATTTTCTAGTTTCCATTTTAAATAATCTGGTGTGTCACTCACACGACTTTCTCTTATCCTGAAATTTAATACTATAAATAGAAGTTGGAGATTAAGAGGTAAGTTTACGATGCTATGTAAACCTATGTTAAACAAATCAAATTAGGCTTCGTAAAAGTTTTGTATGATAATTTGTTCTGTGTGAGGGGTCTACCACTCCCATCAACCCCCCCGTTTCATCAATGCACCTACATTTATATAGAATTTAATTCGGTTATTAAAAAATAATTCTGTTTTTAAAAAATAATTTATTAAAATAATTTTAAAAAATTATCTTTTATGATAATGCAGACAATTTTCATATTAGAGAAGTAGTATAACACTAAATATAACTAAAAAGTCCATTTTATTCTCAATATTTAAAAAAAAATCGACAACTTTGTTTTAAATTATCGTAGATCGATGGTGCAACCATTCGTTTTAAAGGTATTGGCGAGCTCTTTTGAAAGATACCCATCATGAAAATTTACTCCCCTCGAGGGGGGACTTCCCCCAGGGGGTGGGAGACGAGGCTCCTACATACGCAATTTTTTTCCCTGTTGACTATCTGTATTACAAAAAATATATATTCGTTTCATTTGGTTTAGAGCAGTCTATAAATGTTAAACTCTACTTACCTGCAATTTCTCCCATAGACGTAATGTTTTTGAATACTTTTGAGTATCTCTGTACACAAACCATTTGCTTCATCTCAACGAAAAGCTTAGTGTAGCATCTCTATATGATGCACATTTAGAATACCGAGTTTTGAATTTCTGCTACTATTTGTTCTTGAGATATGCTGATAACAGACAGACACACAGACCATTCGCTAAAAACATGATTTTCGTATTCAGGGGAGCTCAGAACATGTAAATATAACAAAAACTCGCGTTCGAAAATTTGACCCTAAAACAATACTTTCTCGACCCTATGGGTAAGAGAAAATAAAAATTGCAAATAACAACAGAGAAAACAATTATTACTGTTTTTATTTTATTCTTATAACTATTATTCTTATCATTTACATAGTATTAAGCTATCAGTATTTATCAAAAACATTTTTGAGCTGTCCATAATTTAATATTGACAATGTTTTTAATTGAAGGTTTGTAAAACATAGAAATAATTAAAAACACTAGCATATTGTGGCCATCACAAAACTTTCTTCCATATTTTCTTATACAAACTCACCAAATACAAAAAAATTTATTAAAATTATTATTTATTAAAATTATTTTCCCACGACGAAAGCAGACGATTTTTTTCTCATTATATCTATATACTAGCAGGCTTTGCCCGCTTCGCTGGACATTAAACTTAAATGAGTTGTCAAAATCTCATATCTTTATTAATAACCCAAGTTCTCGCTGTGATTGGTAGAGGTTTTCTCGCTCGCAAAGTGAGAAGTCTAGGTCTCCACTGTCTTCGGCACAACTTACCCACTTCTTACTTCCCCTTCCTCAGCGGGTGAGTTCGAAGTTTTGCAAAATCACACTAATGTACATAATGCGTACACTTAATCAATATACAGTCTGGGTCCCCACTGCCTTAGGCACAACTTACCCACTTGTTACTTCCCCTTCCTCAGTGGGTGAGTTCGAAGTTTTGCAAAATCCCACTAACGTACATAATGCGTACACTTAATCAATATCCGCACACCAAAATTCGCCATTCTAAGATAATTCAAAGAGAATTCAAACGGAAAAACATGTTTTTACACATGTTTATTGGGAACGACTTCAGTTTAAACCCACAACGATATTTGGCGATTTTTTTTGTTGGCGATTATGGCTAAATCATAAATCTAAAAATCATAAATCATATATGATAAATGATAAAATCATAATCTAAATCATAAATCCAAAATAAACAAAATATTAGGCTGCCATATTATATCGCAAACAGTCCAGAACGACATCGTTATCCTTCAAAACAACGCCAAAGAAAAATCGCCAAATTCAGCTGTGGGGTTATACAGAAGTTATACCGTTTATTGCCCTCCGACTCCGAGAAGGGGGGGGGAGATTTCGAATTTCGTGAAATCCAGTTACAATAAGTGCCGGATGCAAACAAACAATTTACGCACCAAATTTCGTGACCACAGAAGTCTTTAATAGAAAATATAAATAAATAAGTACAAAATGCACAGCTTTAGTATGGGAACCCTTTGGTGACTTTAAATATTTTAAGCCATTTTTGCGATGAACTGAATTAGCTATCTCAATTGTGCAATCAAAGATCTTGGCGAGAAACGTCCGAGCTATTTCGGTTCCGAATTTCAAATTTTGCCAAAGGGATCCAATACTAAAGCTGTTCCATATCGAATCTAGGTTGAAAACGGAAAAAGGGTAAAATAAATTAAAAATATCAGACCTATATTTATAAATTTGGTACCAAATGAAAGAGGCGATTTTTCTGAATCCAGGGGTGCAAACAGTTTTTCGATGCGACAATTAGATATTAAAAAAATAACTAAAGTATGAAATTTAAGTGGCAACAGAAAAACGGAAAAAGGGGAAAATAAATTAGAAGTATCAGACCTATCGTTACAAATTCAGTACCAAATTAAAGAGATGATTTTTCTGAATCCTGGGGTGTAAACAGTTTTTCGATACGACAATTAGATGTTTTAAAATTAACTAAAGTATGAAACTCAGATGGCAAAACTTCATTTAAATCTTTTCATAATTTGTAGTGCGATTAACGCGAATGAAAAAAGTCTTTATCTTAAAAATTTATTTTTGCATTTTATTTTTCCATTCAAAGCGTTTTAGTGAAAATATATTTATGGCGCATGCGCAGGTGTTTTTTACCCACAATTTAAACACTAATCAGAATTTTGAAAATTTCTATAGATATAATTTTAAGTTGGGTGAAGACCTAAGTTTCTGCCAAGCGCCGTTGAATTCCGTCCAGCCGTTCTCGAGTGATGCCCGGAGAAACGTGTTTTAGTCTTTTACCCCCCAGGGGGGAACGGGGGAGAATTTCTGAAAAGTTGATGGATATAATTTTAAGTTGGGTGAATACCTAAATCCCTGCCAAGCGCCGTTGAATTCCGTTCAGCCGTTCTCGAGTGATGCCCGGACAAACGTGTTTTAGTCTTTTACCCCCTAGGGGGAGAACGGGGGGGAATTTCTGAAAAGTTGATAGATATAATTTTAAGTTGGGTGAAAACCTAAATTCCTGCTAAGCATCGTTGAATTCCGTCCAGCCGTTCTCAAGTGATGCCCGGACAAAAAAAGCGACATTCGGACACGATGACACACACACAGACACACACACACACACACACACAGGCAAAATTTTCTGAAGTCATTTTCGGCTTTCATGGGGTGTAAAACGTGAAGATATCGCAAAATTTTTCGATTCTGACAAATTTACAGACAAAACTCTGATTTTATTAATATAGATTAATAGACAAACATGAAATTTGTCGTACACTTTTAACATATTAATTATGGGAGTAGAGAGTTATAAGTGGTATTATTCGAAAGGTATGATTAGATAGATTTGCAGAATACAAAAATTATTTTCTCACGATGTGAAGAAGGTAATTTAAAATACTTCTATTTTTTATGCAGTTTTTTATTTTATACGCACATTTTTTGCATTAAAAAATCCCTAAAGAATATATATGTTAAATCTGGTAATTAATTAAAATTCAAATAAAACCATAGACGCAGTAATTTGTTTAGATGTATCATTCTTAATTTCTCGACAACAGATTTTTCCTTCTAAGAGGCAACGACCATTAGATTTGTAAAAATGATTATGAGTTAATGAATAGTAGATCGACGTTTTATACGGTTTAACATATTCGCAAATTAAATAATCTGGTGTGTCACTCACACGACTTTCTCTTACCCTGAAATTTAACACTATAAATACAGGTTGCAGATTATAAGGTAAGATAACGAGTACTGTTATGTAAACCAGTGTTAAACAATTCATATTAGGCTTCTGAAGAGTTTTATATGATAATTAGTACTGTGTGAGGGGGGCTACCGCCCCCTCAACCCCCCTTTTCATTAATGCACCTACATTTACATAGAATTTAATTCGGTTATTAAAAAATAATTCTGTTTTTAAAAAATAATTTATTAAAATTATTATTTTAAAAAAGTATCTCTTATGATAATGCAGACGATTTCCATATTAGAGAAGTGGTATAACACCAAATATCCAAAAAAAAAGTCCATTTTATTCTCATCATTAAAAAGAAGGGGGGGGGGGGAAACGATTTTTTTCTAAGGTTTTTTTTTATTTTTTTCGTTAAAAGTAAAAAAAAAAAAATCGATAACTTTGTTTTAAATTATCGCAGATCGATGGATCAACCATTCGTTTTAAAGGTATTGGCGAGCTCTTTTGAAAGATACCCATCATGAAAATTTATTCCCCTCGAGGGGGACTTCCCCCCCCCCCAGGGGGGGGGAGGCGAGGCTCCTACATACATAAAATTTTTTCCCAGTTAACTATCTCTATTACAAAAAATATATACTCGTTTCATTTGGTTTAGTTCAGTCTATAGACGTTAAACTCTACTTTCCTGCAATTTCCCCCATAGACGTAATGTATTAGAATTCTCTTGATTGTCCCTGTACACGAACCATTTGCTTGATCTTAACGAAAAGCTTACTGTAGCATCTGTATATGATACACATTTAGAAAACCAAGTTTTAACTTTCTGCCATAATTTGTTTTTGAGATATGCTGATAACAGACAGACACACAGACACACAGACATACACACAAACCATTTGCTAAAAACATGATTTTCGTATTCAGGGGACCTCAAAACGTGTAAATATAACAAAATCTCGCGTTCGAAAATTTGACCCAAAAACAATACTTTCTCTACCTTATGGATAAGAGGATGTAAAAAGGATCTGATTTTTTAAAGCTCTATTTTTTTTTTTTTCCTAAGTTATTTATGAAATAATTTCTTTTCTTTTCTTTTCTTTTTTTTTTTTTTTTTTTTTTTTTTTGTATGTGTGTGTGTGTGACTAACGTCAGCTCTAATTTAAAGACACATTTTTAAACTAAAACATAATGCATTTCAACTAACTGAAATTGAGTACTTTTTTTTTTTTTTTTCTTAGTCAGTTTATTACTATATCTTCTGTATATATATAAAAGATTCGGAATTTTTTTTAATTTCCAGTTTTCGATGAATTTACATGTTTTGAGATGTCTTGAACACGAGTGAATATTGATGATATTGATTATATTGATTAAATTTTTGAGCATGTTAATCGGTAGGTGGCGCTATCATATAAAGTAATATGGGAGAACTGGATTTTTAAATATTTTTGACTTCCGGTTTTCGATCAGTGTACACGTTTTGAAGTGTCTTAAACATGATTCGTTCCTTTTTAGAAAATGACTATTTGCCTGTGTATGTGTGATGTGTTAGAGAAATCTCGTAGTATCTCATGAACTGCAAAATTTAAGAAGGCAAAAATTAAGTAGACAAAACATAAGTAACTGAATTTAAGTACAATTGATAAATGGTTAGAACTTGATTTAAATTGACGCTGTTGGAATATATCACCCAATAAGAGGTGCTGTTATGTTGTGATACAGATTCACCCCATTTAAGTCATGGCTATATCTCAACTTTTGTAGTGTAAGAACGCATCAAACATAATATATGATATGAACATTATGTAAAACTATACTGTTTTAATTTGGATGTATATCAGCCGACAAGTGGCACTGCTGTGTTGCAATTCAATTCCGTTTACGAAAAGACAATTGATTTGCTTTGCAAAAAAGTGGTCGAGTTACCACTAGACGATACTTATTGTACGCCTTCAATTAAATCTGATCCTTTTATTGATTTATTTATTATTTTATTTATTTTATTTATTTATTTTTTATTTATTTATTTATTTATTTTGTTATTTTAATTGAATTTGATGATTAGATTTAACCAAGTATGCCAATAAGTGACAGCTGAAAAAAAATGCTTTAAAATATTCACACCACCAATGAATTAATAAAAATATTAATTTCAAATTCTGGATTTAATGTATTTTCCCTCCTCAAAGAAAAAAAAATAAAGAAAGAAAATTTTGCCCCTTCACATGGAAAATTTTAAATAAAGCCTATGAATTAATCATTTTATTTCTTGGTATTATAATTTACGCCTGTCATTCTTTAATCCGAATAATTCTCAAATAGAATATATTTTAATAACCTAGCAAAATAAACGAAACTGTCGTTCAGAATTCTTGACACCTCCGAATATTCAAAATAATCCTATAAAAGAGAAACCTGAAATACCGAAAGACAAATTGATTGTCACAAATAGACGTCCATCAAAAAAATATTCCGCATTTATATCTTTAAAAATATTTTTAAAAATTCAGACACTTGATAAATTTAATATAGCTAATGTCTATTTAAAATTGATAACGTGCTGATGACGGAAGATTTGATTCTTCATGCTTAATCAACCTTTTCGTTTAAAAGAAAATTATTTCGAAATATGTTATTTATATGCACAAAAAAATGCTTTGCATAGAATATAGCATAATTAGCATTAGATTTACAGGGTGACACAAAAATATCCATTTATATTAAGAGCTATTAGTAAAAAAATACTAAAATTGTACTTTTGTTTACACTAAGCGTTTTTAACACTTTCTAACATTTTTAAGTGTGAATATGATTTCAGTTTGTGTATCTGTCCGTCTGTCTGCCCGCGCTCTAACTCCTGTAAATATTTATGGAATTTCTGGAAACTGATATATTTTATTGATGTTCACTATCGGATGTTCCATATTGAAAATGGAGTGAATATCTCTGCTGGTTTGTGTACAGGGACACCCATAAGCATTCGAAAGCAAGGTGTTCTATGAGTGTTATTTTTATAAACATTATAGCTATAGAAAGTTCCCCATTTAAAATGACATTAATAGGTCCTGTACAACTAGTTTGTTTACAGGGCAACAACAACAAAAAATGTCAATGCATTACGGTTTAGGACAGAATTTTTTGAAAGTTATATTTAAAAGTCTTTCTACTGTAAAAATCATAAAAATATTGAAATGCATTGTTAATATTCTAAAATAATGTTTTGTATAGAATATGATATGATTAACTTTCTGATTTAAAGGGCTACACTAAAATATTCAGAGAGATCAAAAGCTGTAATTTTAATTTAATGGCTGCATTTTATTTTGCGCTAAGCCTTTTTAACTCTTTCCAAAACGCCTAAGAGTAATTTTAAAATCAATTAGTCTATCTGTATATTTTTCAGTCCTTCTGTCTGTTGTGTGATAACGTAGGTAAAGAATATTAAAAGTTATTCGATACAACAATTACGTACAGTTGGAAAGTGTTACTAATCAATGGGTACTGTATGATTTTTCTTTCTTGTTTAAGACTTAACGTGTTTTAAATTTCTGTATCTATGTGCCCGAATCTCCATTTGTCTATCTGTCCGTGTAACGCACTTAGCGTCCGGAAATATTTTCTGAATTTTTAAAAATATATGTATGTTGTTCATATTGACTATTGAATGTTCTCAAATTAAAAGGGCATTAATACCCAAGTAACACAGAATGGTTGGGAAACGGTTGGCCCTACGATTCCTTCTTCGTTGGCCAACGGTTGTTTTTGGCCGTCGGCCCTCGGTTGAGCCAACCGTTGGGTGACAGTTGGCCCAACTATGGAACGGTTGGTTCCTGGTTGGCAAACTGTTGGGCCATTGTTGGTGAACACATTGTAAGCTAACTGTTATATTTTTCAGTTGAAAAAAGAGCATTTTAGGACTGTTGGGCCAACAATACTATTTGCTGTTGGCCCACTGTTATTTTGAGCCCTTTCCCCAACGATAACCATTCCCCAACGAACTAACAATAAATCGCAGTTGGGCCAACAGACTGTGTTACTTGGGTAGGTACTGTACAACACGTTTATGTACAGGAACGCGCAAAAAATGTCAATGCGTTGCATTTTAGGACATACATTTTTATAATTTACATTTAAAGAACTTTCATACTGTACTTTTAACTGTAAAATCATAAAGAAATTGGCATTTATTGTTAATTGGAATTTATTGTTAAAATAATGTTTTGTATAAAATATGATTTTGTTAACCTTCAAATTTACAAGGCTACGCTGAAATTTTCAGCTAGATTAAGGGCTGGAATTACAATCAAAGGGCGACGGTTTCTTTTGTGTTAAGCATTTTTAACACTTTCAAACAATGTTTAAGCATGATTAGGAATTCAATTAGTCTGTCGGTATGCCTTTCAGAACTACTGTTTGTTTGTTGTGTGATAACGTAGGTACAAAACTTTCAAAGTTATAAGATACAACAATTACGTGCAGTTGGAAAGTGTTAATAATCATTGCGTAATGCATAATTTTTCATTCTTTTTTTATAATTTATAAAATACTTAATACCACATAACTATTTCAAGATAAAATGTTGTGTAACTCTATGTGTAACTCTGCCTTTAACAGTGTGTAACTCTTCCTTTTTATTAACAATGTGTAACTCTTCTTTTTTTAAAAGATTGTGTGTAATTCTGTGTGTATTGCTGAACTTTTCTAACAGTGTACGTAACGCTATGTGGAACTGACAGTGTGTGCAACCCTGTATGCAATTAACAGTGTGTGTGTAGCTCTTCTTTCTTATTAACAGTGTGTGTAACTCCATGTGTAATTTTGTTTTTTATTAACAGTTTTTTTTAACATTGTGTGTGTAACACTGTGTGTATCGCTGATTTTTAGCAAACAGCGCGTATAATTTTACTTATGTGTAACTAACAGTGTGTGTAACCCTGTAAAAAAAGTAATTAAAAGTGTGTGTGCAAATCTGCCTTCTTATTAACTCTGTGTGTGTAACTCTGTGTGTAACTCTTTATTAACAGTGCCTTTTTATTAACAGTGCATGTAACTCTGTGTATAATTCTGCCTTTTTATTAGCAGTGTGTGTAATTCAATGTTCATTTTTTTTTTTTTAACAATGTGTGTAACTCCGTGTGTATCACTGATTTTTTGCTAAAAGTGTGTGTAACTATGTGCAACTAACAGTGAGTGTGTAACCCTGTATATAATTAACAGTGCGTGTGTAACTCACTGTGTAACTATGCCTTCTTTTTAACTGTGTGTGTGTGTAAGCCTGCCTTTTTATTAACAGTGTATGTAACTCTGTATAATTCCGCCTTTTTATTAACAGTGTGTGTAACTCCGTATGTAAATCTCTTTTTTTTTTTTTTTTGACAATGTGTGTAACGCTGTGTGTACCGCTAATTTTTTGCTAACACTGTGTATATAGCTCTGTGTGTAACTCTGCATTTTTATTAACAGTTTGTATGTAATTGTGTGTGTAACTTTACCTTTTTATAACAGAATGTGTAACTCCGTGTTTAACTCTCCTTTTCTGAGCAGTGTATGTGTAACTCTGACTCCATGAATATTTACGGGAGATAGAGCACGGATAGACAGACAGACAAACCTAAGTCATTAACACTTTTCAACTTTGTAGGAAAGTGTTAAAAACATTTAGAAAGTGATAAAAACGCTTATTGTAAACGAAAATGCAATTCAAGCAATTTTCCAACAATACCTCTTAATGTATCTGAATATTTTTGTGTGGCCCTGTAAATATAATGCTAATAATATTGTATTTTATGGAAGGCATTCTTTTGTGCATATGAATAATATATATATATATATATATATATATATATATATATATATATATATATATATATATATATTATGACTTGTGCAAAGTAAAATCATTAAAATTTGGTGCTTAGAAATACCTTCCATAGAACGCAATGCTTTTAAATACTTTCGGATGTCCCTGTATACAAACCAGTGGGGAACATGGGAAACATCCGGCAGTGGACTTAAATGATATATTTCAATTTCATTAAAATTTGTTTAAAGTAAACGTATCAAAATACGGTTTATAGAAATATCTATCATAGAACACAGTGCTTTGGAAAATTTTGGGTGTCCCTGTAGACAAATCAGAAGAGGAATTCCCTCCATTTTCAATAGGGAACATCCGATAGTGGACTTGAATACGATATATCAGCTTCAAGAAATTCCAAGAAAATTTACAGGAGTTCGACTGCGGACGGACAGACAAACCGAAGTCATTGACACTTTTCAACCTTGCTGGAAAGTGTTTAAAAAAGAACGAAAAATCATGCAGTACGCACTGGTTATTAATACTCTCCAATTGTACGTGCTTGTTGTATCGTATAACTTTCAATATTCTTTGCCTGCATTATCAAACAAAGGAGAGAACACAGAAAAATATACAGATTGACTTATTGAATTTAAAACCGCTCTCAGACATCGTTGAAGAATGTTAAAAAGGCTTAATGCAAAAGAAAATCCAGCCGTTAGATTATAATTGCTAACCTTAATGTATTTGAATGTTTTAGTGTAGTCCTGTAAATCTGAAGGTTGATCATATCATATTCTATGCAAAACATTATTTTAGAATATTAAAATACATTTCAATTTATTTATGATTTTTACAGTAGAAAGTTATTTAGATGTGATTTATAAAAATGTCTGCCCTAAAACGCAAAGCATTGGAAGTTCCCTGTACACAAACACGTTGTGTAGGACATATTAATAGCATTTTAAATAGGAAACATTCCATAGTGAACTTTAATAACATATATCAATTTTTCAAAATTCTGAAAATATTTAAGAACTCTCGGGACGAGAGCCAGATAGAAAAACAGACAATCAGACAGAAAGATAATCAAATTAAAATCATATTCGCGCTTAAAAATTGTTAGAAAGTGTTAAAAATGCTTATTGTAAAAGAAAATGCAATTACAGCAAATTGTTATTAATAGCTCATAATGTAACTTAATATTTTTATGTGGCCCGGTAAGATTAATACTAATCATACTGTATTTATAAAAAGCATTCCTTTTTGCATATGAATAACATATTTCAATTTCATTAAGATTTGTGCAAAGTAAAGTTATTAAAATTTGGTTTGCAGAAATACCTCTCATACAACGCAATACTTGCAAGTCTCCCTGTACACAAACCAGTGGTAATATTTTCTCCATTTCATATAGGAAACATCCGATAGCGAACTTGAATATTATAATTCAATTTCATTAAGATTTGTGTAAAGTAACGGTATTAAAATATGGTTTATAGAAATGCCTCTTATAGAAAAAAAAAATAGTTTGCAGTACTTTCCAATGCCCCTGTACATAAACCAGTAGAAGTATTCACTCCATTTTTAATAGGGGACATCCGATAGTGAACTTGAAAAACATATAATAGTTTCATAATATTCCATAAATATTTACCGGAGTTAGAGCACCGAAAGACAGACAGATGGGCAGACAAACAGATACACAGATACACAAATTGAAATTATATTCACACTTAAAAATTGTTAGAAAATGTTAAAAACGCTTAATGTAAACGAAAGTGCAATTCCAGCAAACTTTTCTTAATAGCTCTTTATGTATCTGAATAATTTTTTGTTACTCTGTAAAACTAATGCTAAACATACTATATTCTATAGAAAGCAGTCTTTTGTGCATATGAATAACACATTTCCGTTTCATTAAGCTTTCTGGAAAGTAAAGTTATCAAAATTTGGTTTATAGAAATACTTCTCATATAACGCAATGCTTTGGTATGCTTTCAAGTGTCTCTGTGCCCAAACCAGTGGTGGTATTTACTCCATTTAATATATAAAATATCCGATAATGAACTTGAATGACATTTCTCAATTTCATTAAGGTTTGTGTGCAGTAAAGTTATTAAAATATGGTTTATAGAAATATCTCTCATAGAACACAATGCTTTGTAAAAGGTTTGGGTGCCTCTGTATACAAACCAGTAGAGATATTAACTCCTTTTTCAATAGGGAACATTGAAAAAGGAACATTGAAAAGTGAAATTAAATAACATATATCAGTTTCAAGAAATTACATAAATATTTATTGGAGTTAGAGCGCGGACAGACGAACAGACAGATACTTAAATTGAAATCATATTCACAGATGAAAATTGTTAGACAATGTTAAAAACGCTTAATGTAAACGAAATTGCAATTCTAGCAAATTTTTATCAACAGCTCTTAATGTAACTGAATATTTTTGTGTGGCCCTATAAATCTAATGATAATCATGCTATATTCTATGCAAAGCATTCTTTTATGCATATGAATAACATATTTCAATTTCATTAAACTTTGTGGAAAGTAAAGTTATTAAAATTTGGTTTATAGAAATACCTCTCATAGAACGCAATGCTTTGGAGTACTTTCGAGTGTCCCTGTGTACAAACTAGTGGTGGTATTTATTCCATTTTATATATGAAACATCCGATAGTGAACTTGAATAACATGATTCAAATTCACTAAGATTTGTATACAGTTAAGGTATTAAATATGGCTTACAGCAATACCTCTCATAGAACACAGTGCTTTGGAATACTTTCGGGTGTCCCTACAGGAGTTAGAGCGCGGACAGACAGACGGACAGAGGGACAGACAAGCCTAAGTCACTTTTAAACCTTGTTGGAAAGTGTTAAAAAGGAAAAAATGCTTAAACTTCCCTTAATATATCAACTGTAAAACTCTCCGCATTTAAGGGATAAAATTTGTCGCATTTAGAAAAATGGTGTAAACAGACCCTTAAATGCGATAAAAATTTTAAACCCCTCTTTAAAAAAAAAAAATGTAGTATTTTTTTTAAATTTTCTTCTGATAGGTATAAAGGGTATTCAAGCACATGACGTAACAGTGGTTATTTGACCTTGAAAGATGAAAGGATAAAATTACAGTTACTATTTGAAAATATTTCATCGCAATTAGGAAAAGATGGGGGAAAGCCGTAATGAACAATTTTTATTAGCAAAAGAAAATTCTACTAGAAAAAACCTTTAAAATTTAATGAAAAGTTTCGCGAACCATTCTTGAAATGTGTATGTTCCATTATGATTTATAAGTTTGTGATTTAAGCATTTAGATTTTCAGTAGAAGAACTTTGTCGTATTTATGGGTTATCGCATTTAGGCACAATGACCTTATAAAAATTTGAATAAAATTTTGTTCACATTTTTTTAAACCACTTAATTTAAATAAACTGATTCATCAGAAACCTCATTGTCTTGTTTGTATTACCCATTAATCAGTACTTAATTTTTATTTATTCTATATTATCTTTCTATATATGTCTTAAGCATTAACACGTCAAAACATTAGAGAAATTTCTGCATTAGGAGGCTGTTGCTCCCTCTCTTTCAGTATTTCCTAATTCCAACATGAGCATGATATGCTGAATATAGATATCACATGATTACAAATATACATTTAGTATAAGAATTTAAAAATGCCGTATGAGCGCACCCGTTTGTGGTTATAATTCTGGCTTCATTTTTTTTTTCCCGGACATGTCCTCGTCTCTTAAATCATTCTTCCAAGGATACAACTGATTTTAGATATTTTACTGTAAATACAGGACAATATTATACAATAATATAATTCAGTGAATATACAATACATATTTAAAAATTTCGCACAGTTGTACATGGACAGATTTACAATAGATTTTAGAAAATTAAAAAATAACAGCGTTTTGCCATTGCTTTAATTAAATATTTTAACCCCTTACCTTACATTATAAAGCAATATCGAAATAATTCTACCATTTCATATTCTAAAATTAACTTTGACATTTTTGTGACAGGTGCAACATTTCATAGAATGTTACTTATACAGTCGGTAACAAAGTCTCCGAACACTAGCAAAAATTCCTATGTAAAAAATGTAGACTTAATACAGTTTTGTTAAATAAAACCATGTCGAATCCTGTTCTTAGTCAGTCTAAAAACAGGATTCGACAAGTATTTATTTAACAAAACTGTATTAAGTGTACTTTTTTTATATAGGAATTTTTGCTAGGGTTCGGAGACTTTTGTTACCGACTGTACATAGATGCCACTACATTTTTTAATTTATTTCGTAACATTGTTAGTACCTACTCTTTATTCACACCACATTCTTTGTAAAGTAATTTTCTTCATTGTATAATCTCGATTAAATAAGATTAAAATTACTCTTTAAAAAAGGCGTGACTTAACAACGTTACGGAATAAATTAAAATATTGGCATCTATGCATATATTCTAGTTAGATAACAGGCTGTGACATTTTGACTAAATCATGTTCTACATTCCCTTTTTGATTCGTGAAAAAAGTTTATTATTTTTTATGTGTAAGTGATGTATACATATATAAAATTAATAAAAATGATGGCGTGCCTAAAATAACGAAATCTAAATATATTTTTATTACATTTTCTTAATGTTAATTTAAATTTCTGCTTACAACTTCCATTTGTTTCAGTTAGTGTTGATTATCCGGAACAGAGGAGCAGAGTTTACTACTTGCTATGTCTTTTTTACGACTTATTTATCCTATTACCAATTCCCAGTAGAGATATTTGCAGCCCAACGGCATTGTTTGTTCTTTCGAAACGTATAAACAATATCGGATGATTAATAATAGAATGTCTAGTTTTACGAAGTGCTAAATGTCATAAAATCTTTATTTAATTGTTTCGAATAATGACAGTTACTGAAAAGAAATGCTCTTAATGAACTCTTCATGCCAAATCGAAAATTTATTTTTTATTTAGAAAAATATTTTTATATAGAAAACTTAGATGTAATAGTTTTCGACTAACTTATTAACAGAATTTCTTTGAAAAAAAAAAATCAGCATTTGTTATATATATTGAATTCATATCATTAAGTGTTAACAAAACTGCTATTAATCAAGAATTACTTTTTAAAATATTGATATATCTCAGCATCTACCGGACATTTTGTTTTTAGCACCTTGTATTACTGATCTAGCTCTCATTCTGTTATAAAAAATTCTGAGTAAATTAAATTTATAATTATAATATTTTTAATTAATATTTATATTATAAAAATTACAAACTTAGTTATTTTACATGTTAATTAAATTTTTAATTTAATTGTTGAAACATTTGTGGAGGCCTCCCAATTGGGTTTAAAAAAGTTTCTTGTCTGTATGTCTTGTCTGTGCTTTTTATCTGTAATGCGGAAGAAGCTTAAAATCCACCCGACTGATTTCTAAATTGGTACGTATTTCCATGATCTAAACAGAATTAGTTGTATAGTTTTTAGTGTATATATTGTTTATGATTCGTGTACAGGGACACACCAAAGTATTTTTTATCATTGGTACGTATTTTCATGAGTCATACAGAATTAACTGTATATTTTTATGCGTATATTGTTTATGTTTTGTGCGCAAGGGCACACTAAAGTATTTTTTGTTTTATCATCTATGAAGAAACTAGCTTTTTCTGTGTTAAAAGTCCCTATAGATATGCATTCCAAAACTCTTGGGGGAATCTACAGAATTTCTTGTCACTGTGAACATATAACACATTAGTTAAACAAAATACAAACTCAAGTTTCGTCTAAAAGAACAAATAGATTTTATTCAGAAACGAGACATCAACAAATCAATCACTGCCTTGCTTGGCAGTGATAACATTCTAAACGCTAATTCACCTAAACTAATTTACAGGTCAACAGCTAAACTAATTTACAGGTATTTACATGAACTCGATTTTCTATAATCTTTCAATATTTATAAATATGTTATTAATTGCGATTTTGTGGCACTCTCTCTGTCTTATTGTTGAAAATATTACATAAAATCCATACTTTATTGATATGCACCTACTATTTCCGTAGCTCTGTAAATCTCAATTTCTTATTGGCTAATACAACCATAATCACACAATTTTATTGACTGTTAATCCGGCTCTGCAAATATGCCAAAGTATACAGAAATGCAATATATGAATTTCATATTTTTACTTTCTTCTATATGTAATATAGAGAAAGTATTGGATTCGTGAAAATTTTCGACCTCCGTTTTTTGATGGATTTACACGTTTTGGGATGTCCAGAACACGTACTAATAGTTTTTAGAAAATGTCTGTCTGTCTGTATCACTTTTTTGTGGACACTGTATCTCACGAACCAATGAATGAAATTTAACCAAACTTGGTATTTAGTTGCACCCTGACATAAACTGGTGCTGATTAGATTTGGGGATCAATCGCTCATCCGGTGGCGCTGTGATCGCATTTTATGCAAACTTTTAACATGGCAGTATAGGACAAAATTTCGTATAAATGTGCATAATGAGAGTTATTTTAAACTTGTGATTGTAAAATTAATATGAATTATCGATAATAGTAGTAGTTAACTAGGAAAAAAATTCTGCGCATGCGGGGGCATCGCTTCCCCCCCCCCCTAAATTTTCAAGATGGGTATCTTTCGAAAGATCTCGTCAATACCTTTAAAACGAATGTTTGAACTATAAATCTGTGATAATTTAAAATGAAGTTATCGATTTTTTTTTTTTTTTTACTTTTAACGATTTTTTTTTTTTTTTTTTTTTTTTTTTGGTTACTGTGTGAATTTGTATAGGAAAATATAGAAGAAAGTGTTGTAGTGGCCCCAACATACTAGTTATACTTGCATTTTTAACATTGATGTAAATTTATTTTGCTATATTTATTCAACGTCAAGTCAGTTTTTACTTTCTTCTATATTCAATAGAAGAAAGTATTGATTTCTTAAAAATTTTTGACCTCGGGTTTTTGATGGATTTACACGTTTTGAGAGCTGTAGAACACGATTTGACCCTTTTTAGAAAATGCCTGTCTGTGTGTGGGACAAAATTTTGTGGCAACTGTATCTCAGGGACTACTGTACAGAATTTCATACAAATTGGTTTATAGTTACATCTTGACATAAATTAGTGCCTATCAACTTTTGGTAAAAATTGTCTTACAGGTTGCGTTACCATCCCGCTTTTTCTAAATTTTTAACTTGGTGGTATAGGACAAAATTTTGTGTAAATGTGCATAAAGAGCATCATTATGAAATTTACAAGAATTATTTATAATAGAGATATTCTACTGGGGGGGGGGGGGATATTGTATATATAGGGAAGTCCTCTCTCGAGGGGAATAAATTTTCATGATGGGTATCTTTCAAAAAAACTCGCCAATACCTTTAAAATGAATGGTTGAACTATCGATCTACGATAATTTAAAATATAGTTACCGATTTCTTTTTTTTTTTTATTTTTTTTTTTTTATTCATTTTAACAAAAAAAAATAATAATAATGAAATATTGAGTATAAAATGAACTATTTTTGGATATTTAGTGTTATACTACTTCTCTAATATGGAAATCCTACTGCACTATCATGAAAGATAATTTTACTAAATAATGAATTTAACAAATTATTTTTACTCAGTGAATTTAAATAGGAAAATATAGAAGAAAGTCATGTGGTGGCCACAACATTCTAGTTATATTTAGAGATGATTATCTTTAGAAAATTCCAGTCCCCAAGATCTAAATCTAATTTTTAAGGAGTAACCTAAAAAGTCCTATATGTAATAATGGCGTAGTTTATTAAAATAACTTGAGAAACAATCTATAAAGAAGCTTATAAGATTTGAAGTGAATTCTTTGTTCTGTTGAGAACTTCTGATCATAGATTTACAAATGTATCGGCAAAGTGTGTTTCAAGTTTTTGTGTGGAAAGTTATTTTAAATAATTTCTGTTATGATACGCTCAAATATATTACACAATAGTAAATTTTCTCTCTTGTATGGTCCTATATTATGTGAGATTTTCCTGAAATAAATATTATAAATCTCACGGATGTTTTAAGCACTTTATGATTATTCGAACCTCATGTCTAGATCAAATATTTACATTAAGCGAATTTATCCATAATATTCTCATTTAGTGAAAAATATGATTGCATTACTTAAATGTGTTAAAATTTTACTTTAAGAAATTTTTTATTTCCAATAACAATAGGACAGTTGTTCAATTTAATTTACTTTTTGTTCCTTTTTTTTTCCTATCGAATTTTCAGTAAGTTAAGCCATTTTAAGATTTTTTATTTTTGTTAGATATTTTTTTTTCCAAGATGGTAGTTTTAATCAAATTTTAATTCGTCAACGGCATTTCGTCTACCCAATCACGAAATATTAATTTTTTCATGAAAAAAAATTTTACTTATTTAAATCCCGTAAAATTTAAGAAAAAAATGTGTTAAATTATCTATGACAGCATTTATTTTTAAAGAATAATATTAATTAATTCGCAGTTTTATACGTAATAGGAAAAAGATTCTGACATTTCAGTTAATTGGAAGAAATAAAAAAACAATTAACTTACATAAAAGAATTAACTTACATATCTTAGCGTTGTAAATATTTTTATTTTTGCAGTTAGTAATTTTTGCAGTTAATTTTTGCTATTAAATCTAATAAACAATATGCATCTTATTATTTTTAAAAAGCTAATTAACTAATGGATAATGATTGAGTAATGCAAAGTAAACAAACAAATTAGCAAAAAGATAAATAGAATGGCAAATTAAAAGCGATTTAACGCATTTCCTTAATGTATATATATATATATGTCAGGCGCCTTTTATTATTATTTATTATTATTATTATTTTTTTTTTTTTTTTTTTTTTTTTTTTTTGCACCACTATCGGCATAACAAAAATATTATAATAAATTTATGCAGGCAACCTGCAGATTTACCTGTTTAAATATAGTATAAATTTTATTTTTTGGATATAGTGGTACGAAAATAATATGAAAAAGTTGTCTGTGGCAGCCCTATGTACTGTACACACGCACAAGTGCGCATACATATATACATACAGTCGGTAACAAAAGTGTCCGAACACTAGCAAAAATTCCTATGTAAAAAAAGTACACTTCATACGGTTTTGTTAAATAAAACCTTGTCGAATCCTGATCTTAGTCAATGTAAGAACATGATTCGATAAGGATTTATTTAACAAAACCGTATGAAGTGTACTTTTTTTACACAGGAATTTTTGCTAGTGTTCAGACACTTTTGTTACCGACTGTATATATATATATATATATATATATATATATATATATATATATCCACTGATTTTAATTCCATTTCTTATCGGGAGAAACACTTGAAAGTATTTCTTATTTTATACACATTTTCAACAATAATTTGACATATTTTCTAGTTTTTATAAATAAAAGAAAAAAAAGAAACCCAAATAAAACAATTATTATTTTTGTTATTCTTATCGCTATTATTGATATCATCTGCAAAACATTTATCAATTTTTATCAAAAACTTATTTTTGAGTTGTCCTTAATTTAGTATTGCCAAAGATTTAATTGAAACTTTGTATTAAATTGAAATAATAATAAAAGTTACATTTATAATTTTTAAAAATAAGAATGCATATATTTAGCCTTATTATTAAAAGAGGATTCCAAACAATAAATGGTTCTGAGTAAAATTTATTTGTTTTCTTGTTCTTGAAGTTCTGATTCAAAAGATCCTTAAGCATTTGAAACAAATAAATTCAAGTGTAAAGTACGATTAGAAATTTATAAAAAAAAAAAAAAGAAAAGAAAAAAGAAAAAGAAAGAAAAAAAATTAAAGTTTGTTTATATCTGCCTGTATGTGCGTGACATAATTAGAGAACGGACGTGAAAGTCATAAAACTAACACTCACAAATACGGAATTTTTTAAAATCTTATTTCTTTATATCTCATTTTTGTAAGATTTAATTTTATAGAAAGTTTAATTAAAAGTCTGGTAAAGCTTAACATTCCGATGCGCCTCTTTGCACTTTTCTAAAATATCGCCGACTTGGCACCTTGTTTACCGAATAGGCCAGTGAAGCCCAGGCTTACTCAACAATTTACAAGGGGGCCCCAAAATTCACTTTTTAAAATATTTTTTTTGTCTAAGAACTTTTTTTTTTTTTACAAAACTTTTATCTAAACTACAAAACTCACTTTTTCGGCAGCTCTAGTGCGACGTTAACCTAATCAACCAATCAATCAACGAACTTCAAACATCATAGGGACATCAGGAGTGAAAGAGGTGGGGAAAACGCTATCTACCAATAAGGAGGTACCTGCATTTCCTTTCATTATGAGTGTATTTCCTTCAGGTTCTTGGTAAGATTAACTGAAACTGTATCCGCGATACGCAGCAGTTGTTTATAGTTGTACCGAACTTAGCATTATATGTTAAATAATTATTGTTCTGACATCATTTGCCTAAAAATTAGACTATATTAATAAGTTTCTTTCTTTCCTTTCTTTTTTTTTTTTTTTTTTTTTTTTGTTGTTGTTTCTTTAAAAATTTTTATGGCGAATAGTCCCATTTTTTAAGCTTGTATAAAAATCTGTAGATATAATAAAGAACAAACAATTCGTATAGGATTGAAAGTGGGGCGTGCTGTGGGGGGCCCCTGAATGACATCGGGCTTACCTCGCTTCTGAGTCTTAAACAGGCCCTGCTTGGCACCATCTCTTCTTGTTCCTGGAAGTTACGGCTAGTGCTCCTACAACTATAAATTGCACAAAGAGGAACATATTTAGTGTTAACTTTAATTGAAAGTATCTATTTTCAGTTATATTAAAAATTATAGTGCGTAGTAAAATTCTCATTTAAATCAATTTTTTTTTTCTTTTTTTGAAATTTAAACTTCTATAGTGTACATTTGTCAAAAAAAAATTAATTTTCTTAAAGTCAATAAAAAAGGAAAAAAATTAGAGGTTTTATTTCAGAAACCATTGCCTTAAAATTTCATTCCAATAAAACAATGCAACAAGTTTGTTAAATATTCAGTTCAAAGAGTTTATCTCTTCTGTACGTTATCATGTTTCACTTCATTAGTTTTTTTAACATCCTGAAAATTTAACTCTCATTTAGAGAAGTACTCACGAAAGTTGACTAATCTTTTCTTTAACAAAACATTAACCTTTGACAACCTTTTGCAACTCTTGACATAAATTGAGTCTAACACTCAAAATCAAGTTGTTTTTACATTAAATAAATTTTGTGAACCATTTAAAAAAGAGATGTTGATGCATTTTTAGAAAATATTTGAAAGTTTTTGTTGTATCTGTTTCTGTTGTAGTTTGTTAAACTATTTATTTGAAATACAATTGTTTATTTTATACAAAAATCATTCTTCTTTTTTTTTTTTTTTTGTCTAATAATAATGAAATCATTTCCTGAAAAATTATATATATACACCTTGCGACAAAAATATAGGTACAAAGGGGCTTTTCTTTGATTTTTCATAAAATAACATTATCTGAATTGTGCTTATCATTTATTATTATCATAAAATAACACTATTCCCGGACTAATTTTTGTTTTAAGACTAATTTAGAAAAATTTTAAAACTAATTTTTTTCTAATTTAAGACTACACACCGCGACAAAAAGATGGGAACAACGTGATTTTTTTTTAAATTTTTGAATATAATTACTTTGAATATTAATATTTTGACTATGATTCAAATATTTAATATGTTTTTGCTATGATAATATTTTGTTATGATAATAAATGATCAGCACAATTTAGATAATGGTATTTTATGAAAAATCAAAGAAAAACCCTTTTTGTCGCGGGGTGTATATGTATATATATTGCTTTTATAATGAATTCTTTAATGTAAATTTCATAAACAGAGGCAAGATTTTAAAATTTTGATTAAATAACAATAACGTAACATCAAACAAACATATTGGTAACGGCTTTAAAGTTAGTCCTTAAAATGAAAGTTATTTTAGTTCAAGGTAATCCAACTCGATTAAATACTTAGTTTAAAGTGTTTATCTGTACTGCAATTAATCATGATTCACGGCATTAATTTGTTAACATACGGAATATTTAATCTTCATTTAACCGAAAGCAATTCAATAAATAAACTTTTTCCCTAATAAAACAAAACAAACTTTCAATAATATTTCACCATGTGATATAAATCGGTTCTTTAAAAAAATAAAATAAATAAATAATGTACATTTCACAAATTAATTAAATAATATTACTTATGTGGTAAATTTAATATGTTTGAGAAAAAGTCTAATAATAATAAATATTTTCCTTCCGCATTTGTTTTACAAAAAAAAGCTATCAACGTAGGAAAATTGCTTCGTAAATATTTTGTTTGAAATTATAAGAATATACAAATGTACAGACGGTAACAAAAGTGTCCGAATACTAGCAAAAATTCCTGTGTAAAAAAAAGTACACTTCATACGATTTTGTTAAATGAATCGTTATCGAATTGTGTTCTTAGACTGACTAAGAACAGAATTCGACAAGGATTTATTTAACAAAACCGTATGAACATTTTTTACATAGGAATTTTTGCTAGTGTTCGGACACTTTTGTTACCGACTGTATTTCCTGTTAAATATTGCTGTATTGTTATAATTATTAATTTTAAAAATATCATCATTATCTTTATTATTAAAGGAAAAAGAAAATAGAGATTTAAATTCAGAAGTTATCGCCTGAAACTTACAATCTGAAAAAACAAAGCAACAAGTCTGATAAATGTTTAGTTGAACGAGTTAATTTCTTCTGTACTTTTTCATCAATCACTTCATTAAGTTGTTAAATCCTGAAAATATAACTCTCACTTAGTGAAGTGCTCACGAAGGTTGTGTTATCTTTTCTTTAACAAAAGATTAACCTTCGACAAGCTCCGCAACTCTTGACATAAATTGAATGTAACATTCAAAATCAAGTAGGCTTTAAATAAAATGTACTTTATAACCAGTTAAAAACAAAGTTGATACGTTTTTAGAAAATGAAAAGCTAAAATTTAAAGTTAATATTATATATCATTGTGTTGTAGTTTATTAAGGTTAATATATATATACATATATATATATAACGTTAAAATTAAAAATCACCTTTTTTAAAATTGTTAAAAGCTTTTAGAGATTAATAACTAACAAATAATGCAAGCAATTAAAGTATTTTAGTAGCACCTAAATCAGTTAATCATTTCTAAACTTTTAATCTTTTCTTTTTACTAATGTTCGTTTGGCAACCTGTTTATTTCTACTGTCTCTGAAAGTAACGTTTAACATGTGGAATGCTTAAATTACCTATTCCTTGTTTAAATTTTGGTTTGTGCTATTGATTGATTTAATTTCCTTTTTTATTTTATTCAATTTCTTTTTTTTCTTTTTTGTTTTGTTGCAAGATAGAGACTTGAGCTGTATATTTGCTGGAATTAGCTATACGGTTTTAAGAAATCTTGCATATGCTGATAGAAATGCAAGTTCCTGATGAGTACATTTCTATTTTCCAGCATTTAAAATTCCAATTTTCAATTCATGAATTCCATTTTTTTTCCTTTTAACGGAACTCTTTGGTGATTTTATCCTTTCTCTTTTCTCTCAAATGTTGACTGTTACTAATGATTCATAGTTTTTGCAAATTCTATCATCGTTAGGCTTATGTGTTATGTTAGTGTCCTTTTTTCTTCTGCGTAAGTACTTTAACTTGATTTTACGACTCATTGGTACTCATATTATTAATACCGTGACTAATTTTCATCGAAATAAATCGCAATTAAAATTTATTTTATGTTGGTATCTCCATCTATCTTTTGTCTGCTGAGTGTTACGATGGTACTAAATAATTCAAATTATACATATAGATACATATATATATATATATATATATATATATATATATATATATATATATATATATATATATATATGATGTGTCACTAATATGGCATTATCTTACCTTGCATTTCCATATTACAAAAACAGATTAATGAGTAAAATGTAACGTAACAAGTGCCGTACATAAAGTCGCTTTAAAATGGTAAATTTATTTTAGAAACAATTTTATTAGACATGTACTATTTCTATGTGAAGGAGCCTTATATTTTCATAAAAATTTAAGACTTATATTAAAAGTTTAATCTAAATTATTGAGATAAATTTTACCTAAAACCTTCCTTGAAACTTACCAATCTTGTTAAAAAGTTTTAAATAGCAACATCTAATAATTTAAAACACCCAATTTGAATTTCCTGCAAATATTTGACGTTACATTATGCAGATAACAGATATATAGATAAACCGCTAAAGATTGTTGTTCCCAGGGGCCTCAAATCGTGTAGTTATAGCAAAAAAAATCATTGCTAAAATTTGGAACCCGCACTAGTACTTTGTTTACAATAAAATATGAAAAAGTAATTATCATTCACCTGCAGTATTCCTGGGTGTGATAATATTTATAAAGCATCTTCATTAATTATATTCTTTTGAGAAGAATGTATTCACTCAATCAGCTCTTCCCAGTGTCGTCTGCTCAATCATGTGATAAGGGAAAACAAAGAATCGAATTAAATTAAATATTGTTCTTTAGAACAAAAGTGTTAATATTTAATATAAAATAAAATAAAAGTAATATTGTGCATTTGTAAACAGTGGAATAATTGTATTTGTAAATTTAATAATTTTTTAAAAACACTTTATGTGTTTATTTATTTTCACCTGTAAGAATCGATTTTTATGTGTTGTAGTGTAACTGTTACATTAACTGGTCTAACAATAAATAATAGCTTGTTCTTGTGGAATGTTTATGGATTATAATTTGAAATTTTAAAATGTTTTCAATTAAATTTAATTGGATAAAGATGTTGCAACAAGTTAATTAACTTCGTTACTGGCCTAAATGGCTTTACACCGTACGATGTTGCCCAGTCCATGATTTAAGTACCAAAAATCAGAGTATTTAACATGTTCTCCATGAACATCAATAACAAATATAAACTAAATGATGATTGTAAATGTATACAGCAAACGAAAGGTGATGAATTATGGTATAAAATAGATTAAAAATTATGATGTATAAAAAAATAACACAGATTAAATAGAATTGATCAAAAATAAGAATAGAAAATATGTGATTTCAGCAATCGCTATAGATATAGAAGACTTCGTCTGCTGTTTTTTAATCATCTATCATGTACCCTCTGACGTCAGGTGGGAAGAGCCCCTTCTGTGTAGCATCACATATTGTTTACAAATTATATACACACCACATAAATTGAGAACTACATAAAAAAGAATTAATACAACTTGAAATGCAGTTTCAAAGTAATTCCTAATACATCAGAATTTTTTGTGTGGCTCTGTAAATGAATGGTAAATGATTTTCATATCATACTCTAGACTAAACATGCTTTTATGCATATAAAAAGTATGTGTTCATTTCATTTTGTTTAGGGCATTCATAAATTTTAAATTGAACCTGTCAAAAATTTCCTACGTTAGACGTAATGTATTTGAATTCTCTTATATGTCCCTGTACACAAATTATTTGCTTGATATCAACGAAAAATTTAGTGTTGCATTCCTATACGATGCAGATTTAGAGTACCGAATTCGGACTTACATTGTTTAGCTATGTTGATGACAGTTTCACATACACAAAAGGACATCCAGACCAACGATTAAAAAAAAAGACTAACAGAGGATACAAAGGGCCTTAAAACATAAAAATATAGCAAAAACAGAATTTCGAAATTTCGACCTCAAAACAATGCTTTCTCTATCATATATGAGTAATAGGAAGTAAAATAACTCTCTAAAAATTCATTTGTTAAAGCATTTGATATAGTTTTATGTTGAAAAATGCTGATACACAGAGACCAATCGCTAAAAACTAGAATTTCAGATTCATTCAAAGAATCTCAAAACGTGTAAATATACAAAAATCTCAAATCCGAAAATTTGACCCGAAAGAAAAGTTTTCTTTATCATTATATGAATAAAAGAAAACTTTTTTTTTTTTTTTTTTATCTAAAGATATTTTTTAAATACTTTAAAACAATAAAATACTTGAAAACATTTTCTTAAAATTAAAATATATAAAATTCCTTAATATAAATTTGCAAAAACAAAGACAATGTTTTTAAATTATGATAAATTCATTATAATGCAACATAAAACAAAAATATTAGTTACAGTTTAAAGTTTCTTCATAAAATAAATGTTATTTTAGTGCAAGATAATTCAACACCGTTAAGTACTTAGTTTAAAGTCTTTATCAGTAATGCAATTTATCAGGATTCACGGTATCAATTTGTTAACATTCCGAATATTTGATCTTCATTCAATTGGGAGCAATTTAATGTTAATGTTTTTTTCTAATAAAACGAAACAAACATTCGGTATTCGTTTTCCATGTAATATAAATCGATTCCAAAGAACAGAATAAAGTACATTACAGAAATTAATTAAACAATATTGCTTACGTGGTAAATTTAATATGACTGTGGAAAAGTCTGACTGTCCTAATAAATATTTTCCTATATTGTAAAAGAAAAATTAATATATTATGTTGAAAATTAAGGAATTTTGTAAAATTTGCATATGAACTTACTGTGTCATATTTGTTTCAAAAACTTTACTCCCTAAAAATAGTACGAATCTTTGAAACTTTTTTGCAGTTTTAAGAGATAATATTGGAAGTAAGCTTTTATTAATTAAAATAAGTTAAATCATATGACCTTTATGTCTTTAAGTAAATTCCATTTTTTTTTTTTTTTTTTTTTTTTTTTTTTTGTATGCATTATTTATTTATTTAAGCAAGAGTATTTACGTATGAAAACAAATCATTTGCAATCTAATATTTATTTTTATGCGTGTTTTATCTACATATATACGTATAAAAGTGTTAGTAAAAAAAATTCCAAGCACATTCACTTTGAACTCATGAATACTACAGACGTTTACAGTATATGATATCATATATACGCATAATTAAATAAAAGAAAAATCTGGAGTGAATCCACTCGACTTTCCGAACATTATATAGTTAATGGTTATTTGAAAATAAGATAAGTCATTAAATAAACTAAAGAGAAAGTTACGTTTGAGTATTTTTTCGCAAATAGTAAGTTGTTTAATTTATGTTGCCACTTCAAATGTCACTTCAAATGTATGTTGTCACTTCAAATATTTTGATCTCATAAGTCATATTTATAATGAATTTTTAGTTGTGTCCCTGTAAAAATCTATAAACACATAGATTCCCCAAAATCCATACAGTTCGCGTGACAATGACCTATAAGATTTATGTAAATTTAAAGCTCAATCGAATAAGGAATTTAATCGCTATCGCATTTTAAATAATTTCAGCCCATAGGCCATAATGATAGTGAATTTTTCGCTGCGTCCCTGTAAAAGAACTATTATTACTAGGTTCACCAAAATCTATACAGTTTGTGTGATGGTACCTTTAACATGCACAAAATTTTTCAGCTTTTTCAAATGAGATATTTAATCGCTATCGCACTTTAAATATTTTGAGCCCATGCGTGATAGTGATAATGAATTTTTCTTTGTGTAAAAAACCTATAAAAGACATATTCATCAAAATCTGTACAGTTCGTGCAACGGTGACCTATAATATGTGTATAAATTTTTATCTCAGTTGAGTAAGGCTTTAAATAAACAATTAGTCTATATCGTACTTTAAAAAATTTGTACATCTAGGCCATAATAATAAAGAATTTTACTTTGTGTTCCTGTAAAAAATCTGTAAGTCCTAGACTCACCAAAATCTATACAGATCGTACGATGGTGACCTATAATATTTGAATGAATTTTTAGCTTAATAGAACAAAGTGTTTCGACGCTATCGCACCTCACTAAATTTGGGCCCGTAGACCTTAATGACAAAGAATTTTTTTGTGTGTGTCCCTAAAAAAAAAAAAAAAAAACTATAAATGCTATATTCACCAAAATGCATTGAGTACGTGCTACGATGAACTACAACATATGTACCAACTTTCAGCTCATTCAAACAAAGCGTTTAGACGCTGTTGCTTTACCTCTCATACACACACACATACATACGCACATACACACATACATGTACTAAGGGACAAGAAAAAAAAAAGCCGCACTGCGGGAAAATTGATTTATACCTTTTTTATTTGTTATAACTTTAAAACTAATGGTTGAAACAAATAAAACTGTCATGTTTCCATAATACTAAGGAGATGAAATGATACCTATATACATTTTTGATTCCGTAATTCGCTTTATTACACTCTAACGAAGTACTTAATAAAAATCTACACAAAATTTTCTTTTTGAACATAATATAATAAAGATATACTTTGTATTCTATCATGATTTATTATATAAAATAAACAAGTTATACTTTAATATATGAAATGAAGCTATTTATTTGTTAGATCTAAACAGTTATTTAATAAAAATATATATTCTGCATTGGGTTAATTCAACCTTTATATGGAAATACAAGTTTAATGCGCATTTGCAGTGTTTTATTATAAGTATACTGTGTTTTATTATAAATCTCAGAAATTTCAATGCGCCAAACATCACAAATATTTTTTTCTAGTTTTTGCAGAATTGTAGGCTGCAAATTTCGAATCCTTCTTACGCTCCCTCCGGCTATTTATAGACTAAACATTTTCAAACGGATTGAGATTAGGACTATTTCCAGGTCTGGTAAAGAAGAAATTTTTATGATATTCTTTGTGGGATTTAACTTAAAGTGTAAAAAGATACGATTACTTACAGAATTATAGGTGCGCATGGGAATGGATAGGTAATTTTAACAAGTTGAATCAAATAAGCGAACCGCAGACGCCCTTTAACGAGGTGCATTTTCATCTTAAAATGCTGTTTGCGGAAAATCTGAGATGCATTCAAAATAATCAGTCAGGCGCTACTTTTATAATGGCCTTTTTTTTTTTTTTTTTTTTTTTTTTTTCTTTCGCGTTAATTGCTCCTTTGAGCAGGAAAATTTTCCCGACTCCTTGAAAAATAATCCACCTCCGTACCATAATGTACGGAGAATGTATCATTGTTTTAAGAGTGCAATGTTCGTTAAGTCAGTTTCATCAGCTCTAAATAAATTAAGTTTGACAACTAGTTCAGCCCAATAATTAAATGATACTTTTTTTTTTTTTTTTTTTGATCAACTGGAGTCTTTTTTTTTTTTTTTTCCTTAATAATGGCTTTTTTGCAGATCATCGGTTTTTTAACCTGCTCTGTTTAATTATTCCCGCACTGTTTTTGAATAAAGTATTTTGCTATACACATTTTTTTAATATTTTCTAAGTTTTGAACATGATATAAATCGGTTTTTTAAACATTTGCTTTTTAACTTGCGGTCATCTCGCTCAGGTGAGCAACGTGGCCGCCTAAAGCCAAATTTCCAGTTTAAACAGCCTCAAATTTTTATATCTTGCTAAAAACCATATTCACAAGGCTTTGGGAGAAAACATCATAGAACTCGGAGCAGCTAGGTCATCGGGCAAAACCTGGGTTCGAATCCGGCTGTGCCTGTCTGCTAACTTCGAAAACATAACCTTATGATTATTGATGGGGCTAAAGGGGCAAGCAAATTATTCCAAAGGCACCAGTGTACTACTGTGGCTATCATGTATCAGCATTTTTTTTTTTTCTAATATCGTTTGATTATTGATGAAACGTTATATTTTCACCAATTATTCATATTCTGATAATTATTAATATTTTTACATGATTTTTTCTTTTAAAAATTGTGTTTGTTAAATTTTCAAAGCAGATAAAATTAAATAATACATTTTTGAATACTTAACTTTTGATTTTTGAATTTTTATTTATTTATTTATGTATTTTTTTTTTTTTTTCAAAGTCTAATAAAACATTGCCTGCGGACAACCAAATTCAATTCAGCATGGTGATATAACAAAAATTGTGGCCAAATCAACAACTAATGTTTTCAAAATGAGAGGCACCCAGGACAAATTTGTTTCCAAAAATATTTTTATAAACCTAATTTTTATATATATATTAATTTATATATATCTTTTGATATTTTTAAGATGTTGGTAAAAAAAAAAAAAAAAAAAAAAAAAAAAAAAAAAAAATACAAAGTTTACGTATTTGAAACAAGCTAATTTGAATGTTTGTTGTTTGTTTAGTAAACATTGTTCATAACGCAATGGTAAATTTCAAGATTTTTCATCACTTCAAAGTTCTATGCTACTTTGAATCTTCTTTCTACACTGGATTCCTTCAAATATTTTTTGTCTGATGAAGGGTATTGCTTAATCATTTCGACATAAAACAACTCTTGTGCGTTTTTGTTGCAATTCATATTTTTGTATTTTCTTCATCTTTAAACATCGTTTCTCGATGCGTTTTACTGTAATTTATTAAAAGACTGTCTGTCATAATTTATATGTTTAAGTCAATAATGTTTTTATGTTTGCACGAATTAATATTAATAAAATAGAAACACATAGCGTTTAAATGTTTTAAAATTAAAATATCTGTACTGTTTTACATAAAAACAATACATACAGTATAATTATGCATAAAACATTTGCACTTGTTTAAATTTGTCAAACATTTTATATTTTTGAACAACTAAATCATCACCTAAGCAGTTGGTCGTTTTCTATTATTAAACTTTTATTGCTAGCATAAATCCTAGATGCGACTTGTATATGTATATGTATATGATTATGTATGTGGTTTCAAATTTACTATAGTCGACGATTTAATCTCCCACAAACTGTGACCAAAATAAGACCGATGATTACATTATAGAGAAAGGGAGCAAAACATGTCATTTCTCATTCTAAATCCTGTTTATATTAAACATCATAAAAAAATTCGAAAATCACATAAAAGTTTAGTTTTGGTGTCATTTCATCAATAGTTTTAAAAATTGTTTTGAATAGCGTACAGTAATAAAACAAACAATAAAACATAAAAGAAGAGATATGAAATATGAAAATAGCTTTTCTGCCAAACAAATATTTCTAGTGATACGTCCCAGTGCTAATGTTAAGAAAATATATAAATTTGCTTACAGGCATTTTTTGGAAGTTTAAAAATTTTTCATTATTTTCCATGATATTCAGAAATAAGCTAAAGAAAAATATACCTAGAGATAAAAAATATTCATGTATATTTTAGTACTAAAAAATGCTTTTTTTTATAATTTGAATTTATATTATTTATAAAACTTGCACTTTTTTTTTCTTAATCAATTTTTAGGAATATGTATTTGTGCTTTACTATTTAGATGGGGAAGTTGCGAATTAAAATATAAAATGGGGAATGAACTGTAGTACACAAACGGGTAGTCGTTTTTTGTCATTATATTAAATAAATAAATAAATAAATAAAAACATCCAATATTTCAGGAATTAAGTTTTACTGTAAAAATATTTATTAAATATTTTATGATGCAAGTGAAATGTATTAATAAGTAGTACCTTGCGTTGCCAGGGTTAAAGTTGTAAGTTAAAGTAGGAGTGATTTTCTCCAATACATAATTACGATTAAATAACAAGAAAATGTCTTTAAAAAGGGAGTGTGAAAAAAATGTTGAGTAACTACTAACAATGCTCCAAAATAAATTAGAAATATTGGCATATATGCCATGTAAAAGAAACTGAAACATAAAAAAAAATAAAAAGATAAATAAGTGAAAGAACAAATATTTAAGGAAAATCGTGGAACAAGCAGAATTGTAGCCATTACATTCCATAGTATTAAATCAACAATTTTTTCTTTCAAATTAAAAGCATTTTATACACTGAGAAAAAATATATACCGCCTTCATCTAGAATGAATAAGTGGGTGCTATACGCATAAGGCACGCCAGTAAACTCTATAGACGAAATAATCAAGAATTTCTAGTCTACTCATTTCTAGATGGAGAAACAATATTCTTGTCGCGACTAAATTTACATATAACAAAATTCTTGCGTGTCAAAATTGTCGCGGCTAAGTTTTCATACATCAAAATATTGTGCGTCAAAAATTCTCTTTCATTCCATACACTCCAAGGCATTCCTTTCAAATTGCCTGCGACAAAAATAAATACATAAAAATACAAAAAAAAAATGCCCTCTTATGTGTCAGCAATAAACACTATTGGGAAAAGAGAAGAGCAAGTCGAAGCTGCAAATCTCAGATTTTATCTTTGCGCAAACAGATGTGTTTTCCAGGTGGCCCGGGTTCTGAGTAAACACGAGTAATTATCAGACGAAACACGCCATTGACTCGTTTCTCTGTTTGAAAATAGAAACGCAATTTTGAGAGTATAGATAAAAGCCGGACTGGGTGGTCAGACTTGATGTTTTTACAATACATGGACACTATTGCTGTCATTGCGAATAGGGCTAATAAGTTTTATTGCACCTCATAAAAATTGGAATGGGGCCCGGAGAATTATTTTTTTTTTATTATTACGTGGGAAAATGAATTTTCTCTTGACTTTCTAGTAAGACTCCTATAATACGAGCTGGCTCACAGCTGATCATTGTTGCCCAACGGGAATATAGCTTGGCGACGTTTAGTTGCAGACGTAATATTCAGCGTCTTTATCGCCTAAAACGGCGAGTTTGCCTAAACAGAAGAGCAAATTATTGCTTGTACTTGATAAGTTTGGCGGTAATATTTGGCGAAATTTTCTTATAGTCCTTGTAAAAAGTAGCCACCACTGTTGCTGTTAAATTAGTTAATTTTAAATATTTATACACATTAAAAAGTAGTGTAGGTTGTAAAATACAACATTTAGATGATCAAACAGCAATAAAAACAAATAATTGATACAAAAAATGCAAGAAAACATATCATAATTACACTTCATATTTGTGATTGAAAGCGAAGCGTACAATTTTCTTTTGGACAATTAATAGCCCATTTTTTTAGCCTTTCTTCATCTGTTGGAAATCTAAACTTTCTAAAAGCAGTTCTGGTATGATATGAACAATTTTCGGCTGCTAAACCTCCGTTTTATGTGATTTGATAACACTTGAAATTCGGACCGCGTGGGCAACAATCGCTGAGTGGGAAACAAAATGCCTGATGAGCCAGCCTGTATTGGAGGAGCTCTACTTTCTAGGAAAACAGCGTCATAAGCGAGAGGGAAAAACTCGAAAGTTACGGTACGGCTAAAAGACATCCCTCATCCAGTCAGCTTTCTTGAGGCGTGGCGATCTGGAGATCACAACGCTGGTGATTGGTCAGGCTTCCCCCCTCCGGACTGGGGAAAGTGTGAGTGTGTGTACCGGTGTGGGTACGGTAGAGAGAGACACGGAAAAGCACAGAGAATGCGTTCGGGTGAAAAAGATATATAAAGATGACAAAAGAAATGTCAGTTAGCGGGAAAACATGGCAGTACCCAAGTCACACGGAAAAAAAAAGTCCGGATGGAAAAATTCAAAAGGAACGATGGCCCCCGCCTACCAAGAATTGTTAGTTTAGCCATAAGTGCATAGGCGTCGGCAGAATGGGGCAAGGGGGGGGCACTTGCCCTCCCCTGGAAAATTCTACTAAGCATTTTTTCTTTAAATTTAAAAGTATGCTATCAGAATTTTATTTTAAAAAAAAATATTTTTTCAGGTTGTGCCCCCCTCTGAAATTTTTTCTAGCGACGCCACTGCATAAGTGCTAGTGATATTAGCTTTTTCCTTAGTCGAACGGTAACCAGCACACAAGTATCCCTGTAGACTAATAATTACAGAAGATAAGATAATCAGAAAGACTGGCTGGTAAAATGTTTCCAGAACTGAAGCGAAGTAGGCCTATCAACGCTTGGAGTTATTCCGAAGATGTCTCTACGATAGTTTGATGGCTACCCGGTCTGAATCGAAGTAGGCCTATCACTGCTCGCAGCTAATACTACGAGGTGTCGACGAAGGATTTGATGGCTAAACACTGTATAGAATCTACACCGGCCAGAGGGGACGCCTCTAGAACATATAAAAGCTAAGTAACTCTGGTGTTCTTTTGCTAGATAGAAATCTAAGTGTAGATAATCGTAAATTGTTAACAAATATGTTTTATCGTTTTGAGTGCTTATAATCCATTTTGATGTTCCCTTTTGTTTTTTTACTAGTGAGATTTGTGTAGCCTGGTATCATGGCCGGCATGCAAATAAGTATATTTTAAATGTTAACAGTTTAGTGTTCATAAAGATAAACATAAAAATTATTTGGTAAAATGTTTAATAAAAGAAAATTGTAAACTTCACATATAATAGTCTAGGTTTATTGTATGGACTTTGTTTCTTTAATTTAATATTAGAAATGATTAGAAATTGTTCAGTGTAATTTAGTGTAAACTAAATCGGTTCAACCTATCTTAATTTTTCTTTAGTTACTTTTATGTAATTAAGTTTTATTCAAACCGGGGTTCTTGCGGAAAATTAAACGATAGGTGGGTGGTGCAGTCAGGAGAATTTAAAAATTTAAGTATGTTTTTTTTTTTTTTTTTTTTTTTTTTTTTTTGTATGTAAGGCTTAGGTCTAGAAGTAAATTGGTCTGTTACAGTATTAAAGTTTAAAGAGGATTAATTTAAGATTATTAAAATTTTGGTGGATGAAATCTAATTAATTTCTGTTTGAGATTTAAAAAAAAAAAAAAAAAGAAAGAGAATTAGGAATATGGTGAATTTAATTGAAAGACCAGTTTGCTTTCTTGGCCTGTATTAATATCAAAAAAAAATTTTAATGTACTTTAAAGCCAGAAAAGTTTCATTTACCAAATTTAAAGTGGTGACTGTGGATCCTTGGTGGGATTTAACATAACTTTACAGGGTTCTGCAGTCATTGAATCTAATTTGGATGGATTTCACTTTTACTTGGTTGTCCTTATCTCTATTTATGTTATGTTGGTTACTCTAACTAGTTCAAAACCTATCTATTTTGCACTGGCTGAGGAAATTGTTTATCAAGCAGCTTGTGCGGGATGGATTTGTTAATTATAAAAGTTAGAGTGACATTTCAGCTACGTTTTTAGGAAGTACACTCTATTAATTAAGCCATACATTTGTAGAGCAAATTGAGCTGAAATTTACCTAAAATTCAGGCAGGAGCATAGAAGAGTTAGGAGTTTAACCACTAATTGTAACGGCCAAATTTAAATTATCTTAGAGTTTTATTAGTACTGGTAAATTTCAGAAAGTTAAACGTAAACAGTTGAATTAAAAAGGGAAGATACTAATAAAGTTAATATTCCATATGCACCACTCACTAAGTTAAGATAAAAATTCAGTGCAATGTACCAAGTGTAATAGAAAGTTAAAACATTCTGATTATTATGAATATTTTGAATCTTTTGTATTGTGAGAAATTCTCGATTGATTTTCTAGAATTGGCTGATAAACCAAGATTATAGTTGCTGAAACTCGCCTCTTGTATTCTCATTTATTTGCAGAGATTTTTAAATAACTTTGCCTTCGAGAATATATGCAAACGCACTAGAATTCTAATAGGGGTTTCTAGAAATCGCTACCAAAGGGAACTAGAATTATAAAGATGACATTGAACTATTTTTTCTAGAGCCACAATGCAGATTCTAGATGTCAGTTACAGATTTTTTTCTCAGTGCATTAAGTTTGCAGTAATTTTATTTCTCAGTACTAAAATACAGCGTGGCACATATTGACACCTGATTTTGGCAATATGTGCCAAAACTAAATCATCACCAGTTTGCATTACAGTTCAACATATTATAATATTTCATGAAATTACATATATTGATTCGTGAGAAAGTAGATCCTAAAGTTTTTCGTAACACAAAAACACTTTTTTTTTTTTTTATAAGATGGAATAGGCGAATTCTGCTCAGCTCCTCATCATATATATGTACTCATAAATTTCTAGTACATGACATACTATATTCCACTTTATTAAGAAAAATGAAGTTTACCAATCGCTCGACACGGTGATAGACTGAAATGTCGTTCAGTTCGATACATTTATCTTACCCTAATTTGTTATTATTTTTTATTAAGTTCAGTTTTGTAGTTTAGTTTTCCTGCAACTCCGTACTATTTCCAATGCAACGATCCCCATAATGCAAATTTTTATGAAATACTGCTTTATTCTGCTACGTTGAGAAAATCTTAAATTTCGAATAACTTACAAAATTTTCAAATTAAAATATTTGTGGTCAATGTGTAAAGACGTGTCGTGGCACCCTAGTGATAAGGTGGCACCTCCGTCTTTCATATTTAACCTGCTGTAAGTGTAAGAGAATAAACACTGAGACTTTGGTGATTAAGTTAACAAATATTTAATTAAATCTCTTAAGTGGGGAAATGAGGCTACTTCTTCACTGTATTATAAAATATAACATATATATATATATATATATATATTTAATTAAAGTTTGATAAATGGTTTTATATTACCCGTATACTTCTGGCAACTTAACGGCGTAAAGCTTTACTTATACCTCACTATAATCCGAGCGACTTTGGCTATCCTTTCTCCCCTCGTAAAATTCCTTCAAACTCTTCAAGACTTTTTAAACATCTTAAACTTCTCAAAAAAACCCTTCTCACCTCACCAGACTCCGCAGAACCGCGCAGAATTCCCTAAACATCACTTTAATTCCCCTTTTATACTTTTCCAATTAATTTGCATTATCTACGTCATTTGACTTCTGACCACTTTATTCTAATTCTTTCTACAGTTCGCAAAATCTGAAACTTACTTTATTTCGTAGAATACCTTCTTCAGTAGAGTAGTGACTCTTAGCCGAAGATTCCTCGCAACTCTTATTTACGAATTTCTTACGGAATCTTCCCCTAACCTTACAAATGATGTTCAAGCTAAGTATCATAAATGATACTTTAAAAGTGCTTAACCATTAAAACTTCTTAAAACACCATAAAATAAAGAGAAGCACTACCGGTTACAAAAGGACGTGGTCTTTCTTCTTCATGTACAAAAAACACGTGTTACTACCTTCGAGGCAAATTAAGACTGATTCCTTTATTTTGTAGTATGTTAAGATGATTTTATGGTTAAATATTTAATATTGTCTACCAGCTCTTTATTTTATCAAATTTTAAAAGTGGTCTGAGATTTTTGCGCTGGACATACCCTTAAAAGGGATGTTTTTGTGATATTTTGCCTTCTTCTGCCATGTTATAAAAAATTTGTAAGTTTCAAATAACTTACGAAGTTCTCAAATTTGAATTTTCGTAGTTAATTATATTCATTCTAGCGTCATAACTCATATTTAAAAACTGGTTACGCATTTTTACAGTACATATATTCTTTTTAATGTACGTTTAAGCGAAAATTTGCTCTATTTTCCGTGTTAAAAAAATCGTAAATTTCTAATAACTTACGAATTTTTTTAATTAGAGTGTTGAAAATCAATAAAGTTTTTGTCAGTGTCATAAGTAATAGTTTAAATCTCGCCCGACCTCTCAACGATTATTTGTTCTTGAGATATCGTGTACACAAACATACAAACTAACACGCTAACAAACTGATATCCCACAGACGGCCACCATATTAATTTTGTTATTTGCAAATTCCAAACACCTGAACACGTGTAAAAAAGTCAAAAAACAGAGTTCGAAACTTTTCACTATTGCCTAAGTTCTTCATATCTACAATATGATATGGAATTAAAAATAAAATCAATGAAATCAATAGTTGAATTCTTGAAAAAAAAAAGTAGAAACCTACCTAAAATTGCAAGTCGAAAATTTAACAAATCAAATTTCTTCTTAGATTGATAAGAAAAGGCAAAAATCAATCACATGAAAGTAAAATTTGAACCAACCATTTATTAAATTTTTCAAATATTTCAGCAAAATATCTTTGAAAACCAAAAAATAATAATAATAAAAATAAAAATCAGTAAATGGAAAGCAATAAAGAAAAGACATTTTTGTTTGCATCATGTTCTTTTCAGGCGAAAAGAAATAAGCATGAAAATAAATGCAATGTAACATAAAATATTGCATCACAAATTCATTTTCCCTTTGTATAAGAATTATCTTCAAAAGCAGTTCAAAAAACGTATTTCAAAAGCAAATAAAAAGAATAAAAACATTTTTTTTTTTTTAATATTACACATCATAAAATTTAATACAACTTTTGATACTTATACAGAATATATAGATAAATCAAATTCTCTGCTATGTCTGTTAAAACATTGGTTGCAGATCACGTAAAAGTATGTTTTTAAAGGAAAACGAGTCACGCCTTTAAGCGTTTTTGTAACACAATACTTTAAATTAGAAAAAGATTTGGTGTATTTGTTTAAATACTTTATATGCCACTATGTAATGTTTTAGAGAAACGCCATAAGGCAGGGTTTAATTTTAAAATATGAAAATACCCTGACAGCAATGTGTTAAAATTCTACAAGTAATTTCCAAAAGATATCTTTTTATTCAATAAATGTATTACTTTAACTAAATAAACAATACCTTCCTTACGCCATACATTTTCGTCGATAAGAAATTATTATATTTACATTCGATTCTAAGTTCTCTAACATAACTTTTAGTAATCTAAAAATAAACACAATATGGTATGGCGCCTTATATCGCAAATACATTTTTCTATTGTATGTTAAAGCATTTTAAACAGCATTTTCAAAAAAGCATTTTCAGAGAATACGAAGAATATTTTTTTGAGAACACAAAATGACATAAAAATAAAACAGCTTTCAGAAAAAAAAAAAAAAAAATCTTAAACCTCAAAAGTACATTTTTATAGCAGGGAATATTTCATTGTGGCGGGCTCAGATGGGGGAATATAAAGCAAACCTTGGAGGAGAGGGTAAATTAAATATCTTAGTCTCATAAATTGTTTTTTGCTTGTGATATATTAAAAATGATATTAAGGTAAGTATAGAAAGATTATTGTATTTTTGAACAAGTTATTAAATGAAGCCTATAATGGAACCAGTAATTGTATAATGTTTTAATAATAAATTAATACAACTCTTTTCTATTACACCATTCTTGTGGAACTGGGATAGTTTGGAAATTCAAAGTCGTGATGTAACTTTAAATTAATAAAGGTATTTTATTACAGAAATGAAACATATAACAGTACGAATGAAATACTAAGAAAAAATAAATAAAATTCAAAATTCAAATGAAACTGGCGAGATACTACTCTTTCTCGGTAAAATAAAGCACATTTGCTAGTTCAGAAAATTAAATATATATATATTTATTGAAAATATGCTCCATCTGAAGTTACATCTTACAGCCAATTGACGGATTCCCTCTGAGAAGAAATTCCGGTTTTTGGAGGTGATCCAATCATTAAGACAATTTTCGATCTCTGCGCGAGAAATGAACCGTTTTTCAGAAAGAGACAACAGCATCGACCGAAGTAAGTAATAATCTTAAAATGCTATGTCTTTTGAATACAGCGGGTGCTGTAGAATTTCCCAATTTTGCTCTTTTAAGTAATTTTTCACAATTTTTGCAACATGTGGTTTTGTATCGTCATGCAGGAAAACTACTTTGTTAAGTCTATTCATCCATTCTGGTCGTTTTCTCCTATAGATCGCTTCAAACATATTAGTTATCGTCAGGGTACCTCAGCATTGTTAGTTTCACCTGATTCCAGTAGTTTATAACCACACTTTTTATTAACCCATTAGGTATAGAGCACAACCTTATTCGTTTTCAGTCATAGAATAATTTATCCAAGATGCAATAAAAGACCTGGATGCGATGGTCTTTCCGTATCATCTTGGATTTGCGCTAGTACAACACCAATGCTATAGACACAGGCGTATGAATGTATCTTTGTTTTTGCGTCTGGAAGAAAATGCCCCAAAGCAGGACCACTGGTCAGTAAATTCTTGAGAGTAGTGAAAGCTTTTTCCCGCCTGAGTAAGCGAGAACTTCGCGTTTTTCTTCATTAGGTCATGTAAAAGCTTTGCACTATTAGCAAAATTTCTAATAAAACGTCGGTAATACGAACATAGACCTAGAAAACTTCAAATATTTGCCATATTTTTGGCACAGGAAACTTGTTTACGGTTGTTATGTTTTCTAGATCGAGATAAATACCACGCTGATCAAGGGTCTTAATACGATCATATCGAAGCCTATCGATGATCGAATGTGACGTCATACTGACGAAACATTTGAAAATAAAATTAAGGTTTTAATAATTTGGTACTCTGGAAAAAAGCTACGATAGTAAATATATCAAACAATTTTGATCAAGAATTAACGAGTAGATTTGCTGTTATCATATCTTTGACTTTATAATTTTTGTAAACATATTTCTACGACACTATTCGACGATCGAAACGCTTCGATGTGTTCGTGGTAGCAGCCCTGCTGAATGCCCCAATATCGTCAGTTTCCTCTTTCCGAAAGTACATTTATTGGAGTTAAGTGTTAGTCCTGCCTCTTGGACACATATTAAAACTTTCTTCAAACGTACATGGTGTTCTTGAAAATTCTGGACATATACTATGTCATCTAGGTAGCCATAGATAGAGATTCCATTTAAGGACGAGCAATAATTCTTAACTCTTCTTGAGTGAGTCGCTTTCTGTCATTTAGTTTCTCTTTCAACTTTATCAGTCAGCGAATTGATCAAATCATTTGTTATTGTCGTCAAGCCGTAAATTTTCATACTTTGTGGTATTATATGAGTTCTCCGAGAGCAATTCATTGCACAATCTTTGTAACAGATATTCCTGACAGATATTATTGAAGCTGGTATAAATAAATCTCTTTCATACCTGACAGTTTCATTTTCGATAATCAAAGCTACATCTGCTCCTCGAATTAATGGATTCAAAGCACATATCTGCTGGGCTGAATGTTGTTCAACTGAATAATTTATTACAGCAAACAAAAGCCAGACTGATTCATTTCATACAGGACTGTCTGAAAGAATCTCTGCAAATTGTAGCTCTTTATGTATACAATCTTTGGTGGCAACTGCGGCACGGAAGTCCTAATATTATTTAATGGATTAAAATTGGGAGCACCAGGAATTCAAAAGGTTTCGCAGTTCCATTCAAAATTCTTTTAACACACAACTTTTGAGGCGTTTAATGTTTAATCCACATGCAGTTTTCAATATTGGTCCATTCTCTGAAAACATTAATTGCCTGCGTAATTCTTCAGAAATGACGGAGTAAGCGGCACCTGAACCAATGAGAGCTTTTACACTTTGTCCATTTACTAAAACAAAAGTAGTGTTATTTTCAAAATATTCATGATATATGTCGGAGAAATTTCTGCATTTGCGGCCTTAACTCCTAAGGAGGTCACCTGAATTAGTTTTCGTCGTTAAGTCAGCGTGGGGAGCTACTGGAGTGGTGACTGGGACTGTATATGATTAAAGGAGAGAAGAGGATAAGGTGAGCTATTTCTATAACTGGTAGAGCTAGATGATACGTAGCTGTCATCAAATTTGTTTAGGCATTGATTGTCTATGTCCCTTTGAAATCTAGATATCCTAGAATTTCTTCAAATATCTGTCGTCTTTCTCTACAGTACTTCAACACATGTCCTAGAGTCTGCAATGGTACGTTACTGGTAGTCCCCCATAGATCCATCTTATGTTGGAAGTGATGTAATTTCTGGATCCGCGTCTTGGCTAAGGCAGAACTTGAACTAATTGTCGAGGCGGGATATTGTGTCTTCTTTGCCCCGACAAATCTTACATAATTCCCTCTTGGGCAATCGAGGCAATGTCCATTTCAGATTCAGATTCACTGTCTCGGCACATTCGACTTCCAGTGAAAACTTTTTGAATCTCTTCCCCGACAATACTCCGCATCAATAAACTCCTGCCATCGATGTTCATTTCAGCTGAAATAGCTGAAATGTTAGGTAGTTTCTGGATTTTGGTCGATTGAACCGCGTTCGTCGAAGGCTTTCAGTCTGACGGCAAGATTTCGTAAGAGTTTCCACTGTCTGATAATCTTAGGTCAACAGGATCTGGTACAGGTCCTCAGCATTACCTTCCATGATATGTGCCACTTTTTCGTCTTCTTTTATAGAAGAATTGACTTACCAACACAGAGAGAATATGTCCTGGATATAGTATGTCTCTTCAATTTGCTGTATACGGGTAAACAGTTGCTCTCAGTTTGTCATCGTACGTCATCTACCCGGCAAAATGTGCTCCGTAATACATCCTGAAATACAGTCCAACTAGTTAAAGTATCCACGTTGTTATCAAACCATTGTCTAACTGTTCCGGCAAAGCAGAAAATTACATTTGCCAGGCACATTTCTTCATCCCAGCGGTTGCAGGAGACAATACGAGGAAATTCCTTCAGCCACCTGCTAGCATCATGTTGGTTGTTCCCGGAAAAGATACACGGATTTTTAAGTAAGTTATATGTCAAGATTAATATTGTGGCATTTTTCTTGGTTTTGTCCGACAACCTTGTTGAACTTCTACCTGGATTAGGCAGCCTCTCAAACTCAGGAGATAGTCCTTGAAGCCAATTACTTCTGTGTAGCTTTCCTAAATATGCGCCCTGGTCTTAATCATACCCCTATTCTGATAGATCTATTTTAAATAATCTGGTGTGTCATTCACACGACTTTCTCTTACCCTGAAATTTAATACTATGAATACAGGTTGGAGATAAAGAGGTAAGATGACGAGTACTGTTATGTAAACCTATGTTAAACAATTCAAAATAGGCTTCGGAAGAGTTTTATATGATAATTAGTTCTGTGTGAGGGGGGCTACCGCTCTCCTCAACCCCCCGTTTCATTAATGCACCTACATTTATATAGAATTTAATTCGGTTATTAAAAAATAATTCTGTTTTTAAAAAATTATTTATTAAAATTATTATTTAAGCAAATTATCTTTTATGATAATGCAGATGATTTCCATATTACAGAAGTAGTATAACACTAAATATCCAAAAACAAAGTTGAATTTATTCTCAATATTACTTTTTTTTTTTTTTTTTTTTGTTAAAAATGAAAAAAATCGATAACTTTATTTTAAATTATCGCAGTTCGATGGTTCTTTTAAAGGTATTGGCGAACTCTTTTGAAAGATACCCATCATGAAAATTTACTCCCCTGGAGGGGTTGCTACATAAACAAAATTTTTTGCCCTGTTGACTATCTGTATTACAAAAAATATATATTCGTTTCATTTGGTTTAGTGCAGTCTGTAGATGGTAAACTCTACTTACCTGCAATTTCCCCCATAGACGTAATGTATTTGAATACTTTTGAGTGTCCCTGTACACGAACCATTTGCTTCATCTCAACGAAAAGCTTTCTGTAGCATCCCTATATAATACACATTTAGAATACCGAGTTTGGAATTTCTGCTACTATTTGTTCTTGATGTATGCTGATAACAGGCAGACACACAGACCATTCGCTAAAAACATGATTTTCGTATTCAGGGGACCTCAGAACATGTAAATATAACAAAAACTCACGTTCGAAAATTTGACACTAAAACAATACTTTCTCGACCCTATGGGTAAGAGAAAGTAAAAAGGCAACCTAATATATACACTGATGAAGTTACGAAAGAGATTACTTACAGATAATAGGAAATTTTAAAAACGTTATATTTATATCATCAGTGGTTAATTATTCTACTTTAAAGAAATATTTTATAAGTTTATATAGAAATGAATAAAAAGGGAGGGAGGATTCAAGCTGTATAAGATTCTTTGGTATGCATAGAAGTAGTAGGTTGATTCATTTAATTATCAAATTTATAGAACAAAAAAATGTGAAAAACCAACTTAAATGCTTTGGGTGTTCATTCGATTTTTTCACATCCAATTAACATATACACAGGATGATCCAAAAGTCACAGAAAAAATAAAAACTCTAGAGTGACTCTACTCAACTTTTCAAACATTGAATAATTAACAGTTATATAAATAAATTTAAATAAGAGAAATCGTGAAATAAACAAAAAAGAAAATTATAATAGTATGTTGTTTGTGTATTTTTCTCCATATAGTATGTTGTTTAGTTTAGCGCTATTGCACTTCAGATAATTTGAGCCCATAGATCATAATGATAAACAATTTTTCGTTGTGTCCTTGAAAAAATCTATAAAAGCTCAATTCACCAAAATCTATACAGTTCGTGCGACGGTTACCTATTAAATGTATATAAATTTTCAGTTCATTTAAGAAATTTAGATGCTATCGTACTTAAACTTGATTGAGCCTATAAGCCATAATGATTAAAAAAAATGTCGATGTGTCCCTGTAAAAAAAACTATAAGTTCTATTCCAAAATCCATGCAGTTTGTGTAATGGTGATTTATAACATGTACATAAATTTTCAGCTCAATAGAATAAGGTGTTTAGACGCTATCGAATTTTAAATAATTTGAGACCATAGGCCATAGAATTCATATACTGATAATCATGATATTGACAATAGAAAAATCATGATATTGGTAAAGGATAAAGCATTCTTAGTTAACCTTTATTATGAGAATTCGCAATATGCAACGTTTTTCGACCATTCTAATAAATGGCGGTTGTCATAACTGCGTCACTGTAAAAATGTAATTTTACAATTAAAACGCCCCCTGATGGACAAACTAATTTGACAACAAAACTTTTGTTCCTGAAAGAATATCCCGTGTCTTTCTGTGCGTTTCAGTGAAAGCCAGATAGTGCTATGGCTTTTTCAATAACATAATTTTTATTTTTCCTGTAGGTTTTGGATCACCTGGTATATATATATATTGGTACCCCTGAGGTAAAGGACACCACGTCTATTTTGTGAAAAGATTTATTACCATGTTTTTATGTGTGTGTGTGTGTGTGTGTATATATATATATATATATTATGTAGAGCAGGGTGCGAAATTTCCGCTCGCCAGCTCGCCATTGGCGATTGGAACTTTTACTGTGGCGAGTAAAAATTTGGTCTAGTTATAGACAGAATTCTTACACGATACGGTGACAGAAAACATTCCTTTTATACATTTAAATAAGGCAAATTCTTACCATCTTATAACCTCATATTTAATCTCTCCTTTTTAGATTCTCAGAGAGCCGAGTCTGTGTGTGCGCTGTCCGAGATCGTCCCAGCTTGGGAAAGGAAAAACGCTTAGTGCATACATAAATTTTTTTATCTCTAAGGTAGTTTTATTTCTCCCACTGTTGTTTCTTTAAGCAGTGTGAGAATAGACAAGCAGAGAGACCTCTTTGCCCGCCGCCCACTATCTGGGCGATGGCCCCGCCACTATCCGAGAGAAGAGATGTACGAAAGTTTGCCTGTGCGGTATTGTCACATGAAAATGAGCCCGAGCCCTTTTAAAGTACTGACTATGTTTATTTTGTTGAATAATGATTAGAAAACAGTTCATATTTTCCAGTTTTTTACTGAAATGGCAATGGTTTGCGCTTGTAATGATTTGTAAGAAACGATTTTATCGAAAAAGCTATTCCGAAATGACTATTTCAAATGACAACAGTGAACAAGTTATACACACCGACATTCAGTTTGATTAAAAAAGTAAAATGGACGAAAAAGACATTTCTAATATAAAAATTTAAGTAAATAAATAGATAAATAAGGATGCTTAATCTTTCATAATAAAAAGATTTTCACAGGATATTGTTTGACAAAGAATTTTTTTCTTCTTTTTTTCTTTAATGACACTTAGCATTTATGTTATTAGATATTTTAATCTTTTTAAAATCTCAAACACAATACATTATAATGATTTTTAATTATAGATGATTATGAAACATGATATACGACACACTTTTAATATAAATAATTTTAGTCATATTTGTAAAAGCCTTTCAAATAGTTAGGAAAAATAATAAACCCAAAATGCATAAATATGGAAAAAAAAATGGCAACACTATTTTGTGGCGAGTAAAACTTTTTTTCGGCGAGCGTAATCTGAGTTGAAATTTCGGGCCCTGATGTGGAGGTATTAAGCACTGTATAGAGTTACTATAAAGCAGAAAGAACAGTGGAAAATAAGAATACTTTTTGAATAACATAATATTTATTTTTCTTGTGAGTTTTGGATCACCTGGTATATATATTTGTAGCCCTGAGGTAAAGGGCACCATGTCTATTTTGTGAAAAGATTTAGTACCATGTTTTTGATGTGTATATTTTGTTTTATGTAACAGCATTAAGCACTTATTGAATTACTATAAAGCAGAAAGAACAGTGGAAAATATAAAACTATGTCCTTTTCTCTTATTTATGATAAACGTATTTCATCACAACATCATTAACATCATTCCAAAAAAAATTACTTTTTTGTGACATGGTGTCCTTTATCTCCGAGGTACGTATATATACAGGGTAGTTATAATTAAACTTCCTCTATAAACAGCATCCTACAGCGCAAACGGGTGAACGGAATGTAACGAAATTTGGTATGTAGACTATAAACAAGATGCGCTCACGGAATTTCGAAAAAAAAAATTGAGTTCCAAAATGTTCACCAGAGGGCGCTTTTTCCGGAAAAAACATTAAATTTAACACAATAAACGACCACAACGGAATACAGAAACATTATTAATATTTATTGACTAGTTTCTGACCACCTTGTCATCGAACCACATTAAGTAAAGGTAAGGAAAAAAATACCAAACCTGTTTAGCATAAAGCTTCCTCTCCTTCCCAAATATGCAAATCTTGACTTTTTTTCCTAGAACTGACAGCTTTTCCCGGTTTTACATTTTATTACTCATAATTCTTGTTCTGCAATGTTAATATTGTTTCTGTAATCCGTTTTGGTCTTTTATTGTGTTAAATTTAATGTTTTTCCGGAAAAAGCGCCATCTGGTTGACATTTTGGAACTTTTTTTTTCTTTTCAAAATTCCGTGAGCGCATCCCGTGTTTAGTCTATATACCAAATTCCGTTGCATTCCATTCACCCGTTTGCGCTGTAGGATACTATTTATATGGGAACCACCCTGTATATAATATGCACTATGTAAGTACATGTATATGTACAAAGTTTGTTATGAATAACATTTAAAAATATCACAAATTCTCCAAATTTATCAGTTTATTTCATATCTTTAAACGAAGACCATCAAGATAATTTAGAAACAGTGAATTCATTTTGATGTGTTTATTGTTTTACATTCTTAAATATATTTAAAATATTCAATTTAAAAAATGTAATAAAGTTCAACAAAAATAAACAAAGTAACTACAAAAAAAATTCCTCTAAGATATCGCGTGAATGAAAGAAAAAAAATTAAATTATTCTAAAATCACAACGAGTTTGTGTCTTGCAACTTATTACATTAAAGCAACAATGAATAAAACAAAAATTACATAATGCAACTATTATCTGCCTCTGGCAAATATTATTTTCTGTAAAGAAAATTTTATAATGCAAAGAATTTTCTTTTCGGTATGAATTCCCTAAGCAAAGCAAATTATTAAAATAAAGTTTTTAGTTTATTTTTAAAATAAAGTTTACAAAGAAAAAAGAAAAAGAAACAAACTTTGTCTCTAATCAAATTTGATTTTGCCTCTTTTATTTGCCTATTAATGTATGTACATTTCTTTTCGGAATAAAATTCGCACAACTTCCTCTTTTTATATATTTATTTTATTTTATTTTATTTTATTATTATTATTATTTTTTACAATGGAATGTAAAGTAAATATGAGAATTTGGAGACTTAATTTAAGTGAAATATTTTGAATAGATAAAATAGAATTGAAATTGTGTAGAAAATAAAAATTAACTTTATTCATAATTTTTGAAGCTCTTCACAGTCAAACAAAATTATTTGTTTCATAAATTAAATTAGTTTGAATTCGAAATTATATTTGAACAAAAATTCGCGTTTTAAGGCTAAATCGGATTAAAAAGGAACTGAGTCATGGCGCCCTCTATCAGACCATTGATAATTAATGACAATTTTAAAATCAAGTTAAGTAAGAATAGCCTTCTTATATAGAGACATAGAGAATAAGTAATGACACATATTCTTTTTATAATAATAATAATAATTGTTTTACTTATGCAATCCTCTACAAATGGATGCTTTTAAAAATAATGTTAACTGGACATTTAATAAAAACACCATACTAGAAGTAATTAAAAATATATTAAATAAAATATTTTATTAAATTAAAACATTTTTATGACATTTAACTTATTTTAATTCGTTGAAAAATTGTTTCTTTTTAAAACTAGGAGGATTATAAGTTTCAATCAAGCATATTCACGCCAATGGGCAATGGGTAGCGTATTTCGTAGTAGTTACATCATGATTACGTAACGGTCACGTCACTGATGGATGACAAGGCCATCTTAGGGCTCCTATATATACGAGCTGGCGTATCAGGCATTTTGTTGCCTTATGGTTGCCACATGTACCCAGCGCGTTTCTCTGATAAACAAACGACAAACATTTTTTTTTATCGTCTTACGTTACTTTAGAGTAATTTGTTTTATTATCTATCTATAATAATAAATGGAAAGGTTTGTCTGTCTGTCTGTCTGTCTGTTCTTTTATACGTTCAGCCCCTACTGAACGCAGAAACACAAGAATTGACATACGGATGCTCTGGAGCCTTTCCGATGTTTTCCTCGAAACAGAATTTAAAAATCTTAATCAGTTTCGGAGATATTAATTAAAATGTTGACCCATGTCGATCGAACAATGACCAAAAATCCTTATTGCTTAAAAAGAGGCATTCTATCAGCATTCAGCAGACGATTTTAACGGCTGTCTCGAACGGAAACAAAACAGGTGCAAGTCATTAATGTCACATGATCTTTAACTGGGGTTAAAAATTGCAAATTTCAAAGTGTTTCAAATTTTCTTTTTCGTACACAACACTTAATATACAACCTTTTCAGCACAAAACCAACCTGCAGTTAAAATTTCATCAATTTTCATTAATAAACAAAGCAGTTACATTTTAATTGCAAAATAAATTTTATTCTAACACGTAATCCATCTTTCAATAGACGATAGAAGTTTCCATAGCAACAAAATACATTTGAAGGAACTAAAAAATACTTTTTCTTTTTCTTTTTACTTCCATTACCCGACTACCGTGGTATATATAGGTTTTGGGGAAATAAAAAATATTTATTTTTCTTTTTACTTCCATTAATAAAACTACCGTAGATAATGGAATTAGAGATTTCACGTGATTTACATGTTTTAGAATGTCCTAAGTAGGTTTTCTTTTGTATCTCAACTAAAATTTCGATATTTCAAATTCCAATTAAATTATTTTTAATACATCATTCGAAAGATATTTTAAAGTTGTTTTAAATTATCGAAAGTTTTCACCAGATTTACACCTTTTGAGGTCTCCTGAATTAGTTTTCTTTTGTATCTCAGCTACTAATTAAAATAATTTCATAAGTAATGCATCATTAGAAAGCTTTTTTGATTTGGAATCGAACAGTGGAATACAGAAATATGTACCGCCAGATGGCGCTGTAATATTTTAAAATTTCAATATTTCATTATTTCAATTTCTAATTATGATTAAATTATTTTGAATACATCATTCGAAAGATATTTTAAAGTTCTTTTAAATTATCGAAAGTTTTCACCAGATTTACACGTTTTGAGGTGTCCTGAATCAGTTTTCTTTTATATCTCAGAAATTAATTAAAAAAATTTCATAAGTAATACATCATTTGAAAGCTTTGTTGACTTGATACACATTTTAAAGTACTTTTACATTATCGAAAATGGAATTCGAGATTTCACCCGATTTACACGTTTTGAGGTGTCCTGATTAGGTTTTCTTTTGTATCTCAGCTACTAATTAAAATAGTAATTTTATAAGTAATACATCATTAGAAAGCTTTTTTGATTTGGAATCGAACAGTGGATTACAGAAATTTCTACCTCCAGATGGCGCTGTAATACATTCAAATTTCAATATTTCAATTTCTAATTATGCTTAAATTATTTTTAATGCATCATTCGAAAGATATTTTAAAGTTCTTTTATATTATCGACAGTTTTCACCAGATTTACACGTTTTGAGGTCTCCTGAATTAGTTTTCTTTTGTATCTCAGCTACTAATTAAAATAATTTCGTAAGTAATACATCATTAGAAAGCTTTTCGAACAGTGTAATACAGAAATTTGTACCGCCAGATGGCGCTGTAATATTTTAAAATTTCGATATTTCAATTTCTAATTATGATTAAATTACTTTTAATACAGTATTCGAAAGATATTTTAAAGTTCTTTTAAATTATCGAAAGTTTTCACCAGATTTACACGTTTTGAGGTCTCCTGAATGAGTTTTCTTTTATATCTCTGTTATTAATTAAAAAATGTTCATAAGAAATACATCATTAGAAAGCTTTTTTGATTTGGAATCGAACAGTGAAATACAGAAATTTGTACCGCCAGATGGCGCTCTAAAATTTTAAAATTTCAATATTTCAATCTCTAATTATGATTAAATTATTTTTAATGCATCATTCGAAAGATATTTTAAAGTTCTTTTATATTATCGACAGTTTTCACCAGATTTACACGTTTTGAGGTCTCCTGAATTAGTTTTCTTTTGTATCTCAGCTACTAATTAAAATAATTTCGTAAGTAATACATCATTAGAAAGCTTTTCGAACAGTGTAATACAGAAATTTGTACCGCCAGATGGCGCTGTAATATTTTAAAATTTCAATATTTCAATTTCTAATTATGATTAAATTACTTTTAATACAGTATTCGAAAGATATTATAAAGTTCTTTTAAATTATCGAAAGTTTTCACCAGATTTACACGTTTTGAGGTGTCCTGAATCAGTTTTCTTTTGTATCTCAGCTACTAATTAAAATAATTTCATAAGTAATACATCATTAGAAAGCTTTTTTGATTTGGAATCGAACAGTGGAATACAGAAATTTGTACCGCCAGATGGCGCTGTAATATTTTAAAATTTCAATATTTCAATATTTCAATTTCTAATTATGATTAAATTATTTGTAATACATCATTCGAAAGATATTTTAAAGTTCTTTTAAATTATCGAAAGTTTTCACCAGATTTACACGTTTTGAGGTGTCCTGAATCAGTTTTTTTTTTTTTTTTTTGTATCTCAGTTATTAATTAAAAAAAGTTCATAAGTAATACATCATTTGAAAGCTTATTTTAGTTGATACACATTTTAAAGTACTTTTACATTATCGAAAATGGAATTCGAGATTTAACCCGATTTACACGTTTTGAGGTCTCCTGATTAGGTTTTCTTTTGTATCTCATCTACTAATTAAAATAATTTCATGAGTAATACATCATTTGAAAGCTTTGTTGATCTGGAATGGAACAATAGATTACAGAAATTTCTACCGCCAGATGGCGCTGTAATATTTTTAAATTTCAATATTTCATATTCTAATTATGATTAAATTATTTCTAATACATCATTCGAAAGATATTTTAAAGTTCTTTTACATTATCGAAAGCGGAATTCCAGATTTCACCTGATTTACAATTTAAAGTGCCCTGATCAGGTTTTCTTTTGCATCTCAGCTAATTGAGTAAGACCGTTCAAAATTGGTATGTGCAAGTTAATTAGGAGGGGCTGGAACGGTGGAGAAGGAATAGGCGCGCAGCGCGCTTGGGTTTGGGACCCGGTGCGAGTTTTTACCCGATGATAAAAGATTTTTTTTTAATTTTATTTTCTTAATAAAAGTTTGAGTTGAGAAGGAGTATGCGTGTACAGCGCACGTATATATTCAAACGTGCGCGCGCACCGCGCATGGGTCTGTGCTGCCGAAGGCAGTGGCGTCCCGGTGTGAGTTTTTACCCGATGCTAAATGATATATTTTTTAATTCCTTTTCTTGAGAATGAAAGTTTATGAATAATAACATGGAATTTTGAGAAGTCATAAGGATGGTGAAGGAATACGTGCGCGCAGTGCACGGGTCTACGCTGCCGAAGGCAGTGGGGACCCGGTGCGACATTTTTCCTGATCAGATTTTTTTTTTCTTTTTTTATCACATGATAAAAATTAATGCAATTTTGAGAATTCATTAATTATTATGATTCATTTAAAAATAGTGACCAGCGAAGCGGGCGTAGCCTGCTAGTCTATATATATAAAAGAGTAAACTGACTGATTCACTGACTCAACACGGTTGCGGCGATCCTATGGGAGATAGAATCACAATTTTTGGTGAGCAGCTTAATTTTAGGACCCTGACGCTCACTAAGAAGGGATTTTGCGAAATACCCCCCCGTTCCCACCCGGGGGGGCAGAAGGCAATAACCACCTTTATAAGCATAACTCGGCTCCAAATTGCTTCACGGTGAAGAAATTGCAGGTGGGGACACTAGACTTAAATACAAAAAAATCATTTTCTGCGATTTTGAAATTTTGGATTTTTGAGGGGGGTGGGGGGTAAACATGAAATTTTCGGTGGCGCATAAGGCAAAAACACATTTATAAATATAACTCGGCACCAAATTACTTCACAGTGAAGAAATTGCAGAAGGGGAGACTAGAATTGAATACGAAAAAATCATTTTCTGCGATTTTGGAATTTTTAATTTTTAAGGGGGGAAGGGGGTGAAAATGATTTTCGGAGGTCAGAAGGCAAAAACAACTTTATAATCATAACTCGGCTCCAAATTACTTCACGAGAAAGAAATTGCAGATGGAGAGACTAGACTTGAATACAAAAAAATAATTTTCTGCGATTTTGGAATTTTGGATTTTTAAAGGGGAAAAGGGGTGAAAATGATTTTCGGAGGCGCACGAGGCAAAAACACCTTTATAAGCATAATTCGGCTCCAAATTACTTCACGATGAAAAAATTACAGATGGGGAGACTAGACTTAAGTACAAAAAAATCATTTTCTGCGATTTTGGAATTTTGGATTTTTAAGGGGGGAGAGGGGGTAAAAATTATTTTCGGGGGGAAGTTTAGCAATATATGGATTTTCGAGTAAAATTCTAGCAGCAATAGCTCAAAGATATATATAAAAAAAAAAAAGCCAAACGTCTTCTTGAGGGTATTTGCAAACATTGATTATTTTCGATTTTGGGGGGGGGGAGTTACGAAGGGGCAAATTCGACCCCCCCCCCCCTTTTAGCACTAAATTCGTCCGTGGAAATCTATGGGAGCTGAGGTCACAAATTTTAGTGTGTGGCTTATTTACGTGTGTCCAAAACCCACTGTAACGGGATTTTGTGAAAGTCCCCCCCTTTACCCCTTTGGGGGCGTGGTGTGGAATAAAAGAGTAAAATCACTGATTCACAAATTCAACACAGCCGTGGCAATACTATGGGAGATAGACTCGCAAATTTTGGTGAGCACGTTGGTTTTAGGACCCTGACGCCCATTAAGGCGGGATTTTGCAAAATATCCCCCCGCTCCCCCTGGGGGGGGTAGAAGGCAAAACCTCCCTTATAAGCATAATTCGGCTCCAAATAGCTTCATGGTGAAGAAATTGCAAAGAGAGGGACTAGAATTGAGTGCAAAAAAAAAAAAAAGCATTGCCTGCGATTTCAGTTTTGGAGTTTTAAGAGGGGGGGGAGGGGGTAAAAACTATCTTCGGAGGCAAATTTAGCAAAATACGGGTTTTTGAGTAAAACTGTTCCAATAACACAACAAAGATATAGAAAATCGCCAAGAGTCTTCTTGAGGATATTTCCAAAATATCATGTTTGTTTTTTTGTGATATTCGATTTTTTTTTTTTTTTTTGGGGGGGGGGGGAGTTACGATGGGGCAAATTCGAGCCCCTCTTTTAGCGCTAAATTCATCCGGAGAAATCTATAGGACCAGAGGTTACAAATTTTAGTAAGTGACTTAATTACGTGTGTCTGACACCCACTGTAATGGGGTTTTGTGAAAGTCCCCCCTTTTCCCCTTGGGGGGGGGGCAATATAAACCCGTTTTCAAGTATAACTTTGCTTCAAATTATCTCAGTAAGATTAAGTTGTATATGTGGGTTGTTTATGCTTTTCCAACACGCACAGTAAAGGGATTTTACAAATTTTCACCCTTCCCCCCTTCAAAGGCAGGGAGAGAGGCAAAAAATGCTTTTAAGAGTAACTCTGCTCCAAATTATCTCATAATAATGAGTTTTTGATATGTCGATTGGTTATGCGTACTCAAGACACACTCTACTAAGGGATTTTGTAAAATTCCACCTTATTCCCCTTGGGGGTGGGGTGGGGCAAAATCATGTTTTCATGCGTAACTCTGCTCCAAACTATCTTGATGATTTTTTATGTGCGGGTTGGTTATGCGTTCCCAATACGCACTATAAGGGGATTTTTGTGAACTTTTCCTTTTCCTACTTTTAAAAGCGGGGTGGGGGGGCAAAAACGCTTTTTAAAGAGTAACTCTGCTCCAAATTATCTCAAGAAAGCGATTTTTTGATAGGTTGATTGGTTATGCGTACTCAATACAAACTACAAAGGAATTATTTGGAATTCCGTGCTATCACCCCCTTGAGAGTTGGGGGTTATTTAAAACATGTTTTCATGCTTAACTCTGTTCTAAACTATCTTAGAAAGGCAATTTTAAATGCGTGGGCTGCTTATGCGTATTGAACACACACTACAAATTGATTTTGTGAAACTCCACCCTACCTCCCCTTAGCGGGGGGGGGGGGGACATGTATTCAGTTAAGAGCGGGCCGGGGGGGAGGGGCTAAAAAACAATTTTTAAAACATAACTTTGCTTCAAATAATCTTAGAATCCCGATTTTTTAATATGTGGGCTAGGTATGTATATGCAACATGCACTATAAAGGGATTTTGAGAAGTGTGGCGAGTGGGAAAACTGCTATCGAAGGTATCGAGAACTTTAACTTAGATTTTGACTGATTTCAATGATTTTATTATTATTATTATTAATGATATGGTATTTTGAGACTTCATTTCAATATAATGACCAGCGAAGCGGGCAAAGCCTGCTAGTATTTCATAATTTTAGCTAAGTAAACTATGATATGGAAGTTTGTTTAGTGATAAACTGCTTTAATCATTCAAGAAGGGAATATAAAATGTATTTGAGTTTTGGCGACATTTTGTAAAAGAAACAGAAACCGCCCTAACAACACATCTTACCCCAGTACATCCATAGGATATCCTCAGAATAAAATGACATCCTGAGAATGTACTGTGTAAAAAATGTGTTTTTAGGAATATTGCTGTTGCTTATTGCTCTTATCTTGACCTTATTAGCTACAGATCGAGATTTCTTAAAATCATTCGGGAAGCGATAAGGACGCCAAGCGGGGATGCTGTTCTCTTCGGAGGCAAAAAAATGGCGGTGATGCGCCGGCCTATTATTTTATTTAGGGACTCTAGGCCATCTGGTGCTGGCGGTTGATGAACTACTAAGGCTGAAACTGCGCATGCTCGAAGAGAATTTGTTTACTCTCGCGATGCTCCATATTTAAAATTATAAAATAGAATTGTGTTTGAACGAATTCATATCTGACCGGAAAAATTCATGTATTTTTTAAATATTCATACTTCGCATATTTTTCCGTATTTTAAGATAAGTAATATATTTTACAATTAATTTTTAAAAAGTACTTTTTGAATACTTTTTACAATTTATATAGTTATTGAAATCTTAATCTCTTCAATTTTTCATTCATTATGGATCAAGAGAAAATCTATGGAATTTTGAATGCGGTTGTTTTGATTTGTTATGAGGTTAGAACGGGTTAGTGTACATTATATCTGTTCATTCCTAAATGTTATTTTAGTTATAGATTTGGTTATAAAGTGATTACAAATAGTATATTTTGTTTAAATGATAAAAAATTTTGCGAATGGTTTCATCTGCGTCTGATTGATTTTATGGAACATGGCATAATGCATTTTTTAATAAAAGAAATAATAATAAAGTCATCTTTTAAAAGCGATTCCTTTTCCAAAATTTTATTTTATTTATTTATTTATTTATTAACCAAAATTTTAATTTCGAAATTGCGTACATTAACATTTTCTTCTTAAATAACTAATACAATAATTTTTTCTTACTTAAATACAATTTACATCATTAGAAGATCGATTTAAAACATTATATTTTACACTAATTAATTCTGCCTCTAAGTGAAAACTGTAGATGTGATTATTTGTTTGAAATTATTAGCGTACATTTCACTTTAAATACGGAATATATTAGATGTTAGCTAATAATAAGTGATAGTTTACTTGAGATTATTAGCTAACATCTAACATATTTTGTATTTAAAGTCAAATATACGCTAATAATTTCAAATAAATAATCACATCTATAATGTTCATTTAGGGCTAGAATTAATTATTGTTTTCATTAAAAACATTAAAGATAACATTTTGAAAGAAAGCACAATAGGGGCGGGTTTTTCACAGCTTTAATTTGGGTACAGCAGCCACTGAGCGACGAGAAGCGCTAACGTCGAGTTTACTTTGCGTCATTTTTTAACATTACGTGAGCGAGCTTACTCTGTAAAGGTTTGGTTTATAAGGTTTACATCTGTATAAAAACGCCGTTGCCAGTTTTTGTATACTAGTTTTGTGTAGAAATATCAGTCTAAATTAGAAATATCAGTCAATCGTTACAAATTCTGTATCAAATGAAAGAGGCGATTTTGCTGAATCCAGGGGTTCAAAGAATTTTTCGACACGACAATTAAATTTTTTTAATTAACTAAAGTATGAAATTTAGGTGGAAACACTTCATTTTAAATAATTTCAGTCGTTTTAAAAAGTATGTGGCCCAGTTTTACGGTCAAAAAATGAGATAGAAAAAATAAATTGAAAATTTAAATTAAAAATTAAAAATTAAAATTACAATTTTACAGACTGTAATTAGTAGTCCTCCGTACTAAATCGAATTCTGTCTTTGACAGAATTTTTATTTTTTGTTAGTTTGTGTAGACTACTATAAATAAGTGATAGCAAAAATTTAGACCAGTTTTAAAACAGTAACTCTTATGCACTGGCCAGAACCCTGATTTTATTTTTTTATTTTAAAATAATTTTTATTTTATTAATAATTGTTTAATTTTAACTTTAATTTTAATTTTATCTCAATTGAAAGATTAATAAATAAATAAATAAATAATGTAAAATAAAATTTAGTGAATAAATTCAGAAAGCAATAATTTTAATTTTTTTTCGTGTGTATGTGTGTGTAATATATGTAAGCACCCCAACAAGAATTTGAAGACATTTAAAACATGACTTAAATATTGAATTTACTAGATATTTAGGGGTATCTATAAAGCGTAGCCTGAAAATAGATAGATTTAATGTTTTTGCTTTTATATTTATAAGAACAAAGATTTTTTATTCTATATAAGAAATTAATTAGAATATTTTTGTAAATAGTTTTATGTGTAAACATCATTTAAAATGAGTAAATAAATTAGCTTTAAAAGAAAATTCTTTTCTTTTATCAAAAATATCAAATCCTAAATTTCCATTGTATTTTTAAATCAAGAAAATTTATTTCTTTAATAATCATATCATTTTTACTTAATGAAAGACTATTAGGATAATTATCTATGAAGGTGGCTTAATATTATTGTTTTTTAAAGTAAAAAACAATATCATCTGTATAAGCTTCTTCAATAATTTCACCAACAAGATTATAAATGTGATATTTCGAAAATTTCGTAATTTATTTCTGGGGGGGGCGTTTTTCAAGGGGACATATTATCCTGATACCAGGGCAGGGCTTACGCAGTCTTCTTAAAATCATTTTCATTTTTATATTCCATTAATTTAAAAAACTTTTTTGCACAATTATAGTAATAACTTTTTTTTTTTTAATAGACGAGGAAATTTTATTAATTTTATTACATTTCTGTTATTAGTTATTAATTTTTGTTTTAATAAATTAATATAACTTTGAAATATTGTTTTAACTTGATCTTTAATTAGAGTTAAACAAATATTAGAATACGAGTAATAATATCAATGTAGGGGAGCGTGGGGCTGGTTGTAGCCGTTTTTAGGAAATTAAATATATTTTGCAATGAATTTACGTTTTTCTGTTTATAATTTCTGTTTTCCATAGCATACATATTCATCTATCATATTCATTAAAAAAAATCGTTAATTTTGCTAATTGTAGCACAAAAATTATTATTATTATTATTAAATCATTTGCCTTTTACAATTTGCCCCGGATTTGGGGAAAACTGTAACACACGTGGGACAAACTGTAACAGTTATGAGGGAAAAACGACACTATTTCAAAATGTTTTTTCTATCAATCATTTATTAATTTAATAAAAAAAAGGGCAATAAATAAGTAATATTAAATTATACCTTTTAGTATAGTAACAGTGAATTATATCAAATGGATTATAGTAAAATAAAGAGAAAGTTAATTATCTAATCAATATAGAACTCACTCTTTGTCAGAACTGCCCACATTTTGCAAATTAAATACCCATTCTTCTGCTTCAGAGAGGCTATAGCAGGGGCCGTAGTCCCCGCCTTTTTTTTTTTTTTTTTTTTTTTTTTTTTCTTTTTTCAGGACATTTTCAGGGATGAGAAAATTCCGCCTGTTTTGCCACCACTTTTTTTCTTTGAGAAATTTTTATTGTATTTTTAAAGTAATATGTCGGGATTAAACAGGACAGAAATCATTGTATAAAAATAGTGGTAACAAAAAAGACATAAATTTTTCATTTATGAAAGTGTCCTGAAAAAAAAAGGGTGGAGACTACGCTCCCTGACTTTAGGCATCTCCGGAAGCTAAGTAAAATCACTCCTTTGATTCAGAATTTATATCTACTTAAAAATCATTTTATTTATATTCTTATCCTTTCGTTTTATTATTTATTTATTTCTTCCTTTAATCTTTTTCTTTCTTTTTTTGATTTCTCTATGTTTGTGTTACTTTTTAATTAACTCTTCAAAATATTTTTCAAATGCTTTTTTTTTCGGCTGATGGTGTCTAATATTTGTACCTTTCTTGAAGATTTCAGCTGTAGCCAAACCCTATATGACCCTTTGAAGCTCTTACAGACTTCTTTTCATAATTCCTCATTATAAAACAAGAAAAGGCAAATTCATAGAATATTTAAAATAGAATGTCTAATTACATGAATGTTACAACTTGCCCCACCGAATGATTTTAAACATTTTGTTTACTTATTAAAATAAATATAACGATTTATACAAAAAATTAAACATGTATTTTATAACTTAACACTTAGACAAAATAAATAGCTATAAACATTTCATTAAAATATAAACTAACATACCTTTAATCAAAATTTACGAAATATGTTTTATCCACTCATTAGCTAAAATGAAGCACGTGTACAGAACCTTTCATTAACCACTTTTACGGAACACAGATTGTGCTTACATAATAAAGCGCGTCATAAGAATTATGTTTATCAAAATATTTAATCAAAAATGTTACAAACTATTCCGTAAATTGCATGTTACTTCTTACCCCTGTTACAACTAGCCCCACGCTCCCCTACAAGATTTTAATATATTTTTGTTCATAAGATCAGACATGCAACTAATTGAATAAATGATATAATTAAAATATGCTTTTCACAATGAAAATAAGAAACATTCTTAAACACTTTCTCAACGAAAAATCAGTTAAAAAGAATATATCTGTACTATAAGGATAAAGGATTTAAGTCCAAAAATGTCGATTTGGAGTTAAGTACATTGTCAGACTCAGAAAAAAATTCTCAATCGATTGGTATAAAGGATTTAATTCTATGTCATTTAGTCTCTGAGAAAATCCATTGGTAGTAAAAGGTCCAAGTCAGAAATTTACCATTCATATATGGTATAAAATATTTAATTCAGTTTTTTCCTGTTTTTAAAAGAAGGTTGACAATCACTGAATGGTATAAAGGGTATAAATCAACATAATCTCTTTTCCCTAATCGATTCTTCTGATTTGTTTTTAGTTAGTTTAACTTTATTTTTCGTCTCCTGAAAAATCAAGAATATGGACTTATCCTTTATACTTATCAGTACAGATATATTGGTTAATTTTAATTTAACTTGAGCATAATTATATTAATAAACTTTAATTATTTAAGATAATTCTGAACACTTGGTTATTGATAATAAAGCATGTCTTAAATACATAGTGATAACTTTATACTCTTAACTATTACAAAAAGGACTTTAATAATATTACTTCTCCAGAAAAATCCATCAATTATATATTTTATCTTTTCTTCAAGAATTCTTCACAAACTTCTTTTATTTTCTATCCATCATTTATAAAGAAGAGTTCATTTATCTCTGTCTAAAAAAATTATCATTTATTTAAAATTATCTTTAATATTTCTCAGATTAACCTAAATTAAATAACAGATTTTATCTTTAAGTCTCAATTTTGTAAAAGCAAATTAGTTAATTCGTGAAAATATTTAGTTTCAAAATGTCCTCTACAAGCTCATTAATCTCCATTGTTTGTTTTAAAGTGACAATTTAAAAACGATCAATTTTTCTATGTGTAATTAACGTCGAAAATAAACTTTCAAAAATTATCTCTTAAAAGAAAAAAAAAAAAAAAATCGCTAATGAATTTTGCCTATCAGTTTCTTTATTTAGAGGATCATAAAATGAAATTTTTTAGAAATATTTTACGGAAATTAATTTTGTTAAATCTATTAAAGAAATCAAAAAAGTCAATATTTTTTTAAGAAAACATGTCTAATGATAATCATTTATATAACTTTGATTGCTTTGTCAAAAATAAATATAATTCAATATAATATCATTAAAGATAAACTTACGTTATGCTGAAAAATAATTTTTTTTTTTTTTTTTTTTTTTTTTTTTTTGTTATTAATAAGAAAACTAATAAATTAAATGTACATATCTGTGACAGTATTAGTTAAAGCTTTTTTTTTCCCTTATGTTTTACTTAGTTTGCTTTACATAATTTTTCATAGTGGAAATATAATAAAATTGAACGATTTAAAGTGATTGTCTTCTATTCTTATTTAAATTATATTTCTATATTTACAAAACCTGATTTTAAAAAATCCAATATCTGAACTTTAATATAATAATGTATCCTTACACAAAACATTTTCAGAAATTATATCGAAAAATCTCATACATGTATATATATATAGGGGAGAATCGGGAGGGATGGGACATCTAAAATTATTCTTAAAATAAACATTGTTTATAATTTTTGGCACTTCCACCTGGTGAAGTAACAGTCTCATATTTGTTGCTATGTATCATTTTAGTTGGAGAACTCTAAATTTATGTAACAAAAAAAAAAAAAAAAAAAAAAAACGATTTTATAACACAAACGGCTGTATTCACCAATAACTTGAACTTCCGGTTGAACACGAAAACTTGAAAAGCGCATAAAGACAGGGTACAACATTTCAGCACAGTTGTATGCGTGTTTTATGCCATCTATCGGCATAGTTACTTTCCGATTTTTTAATGGAAAATAACCAATTAAAAGTTATATGAAATCTTCGTCGCTAGATGGCAGAAGGAGTCTGTCAATTTTTATAGAAAGCTGCACCCTGCCTTTAGACACTTTTCAAGCTTTTGCGTTGAACCGGGAGTTGAAGTTAATGGTGAATACGGCCGTAAAAGTAAACAATTGCTTAATTTTCAAGGCAAGTTTTCAACGTCATTCACTGGTGTCAGCATAATTACTTTTCATATTTTAAATACCTAATAATATAACTTTTATGAATTAGTAGCTAAATTAAGCTTAAAAGTAGCATGTGTCTAATAATAAATTGTTTTTTGAAAAATAATGAAAAGGGGGGGGGGGGGGATGGGACATGTAAGAAAAGAAAGAAGAATGAAGATTCTGATACTCCTTAAACAGAAAATATCAAGAAGCAAATAAATGACTAGATGGAAGAAAAAAATGCACGAAACAAATTCAAAATCATGGAAAATAATTGGTGTGGCATTCACACGAATTTTGTTTACCCTTTTAACTTTTAAAAATACTTTATTTACCATATATGTATGAGGAATTCATTTTCAGTCCCGGGTAGTTTTCCTGGACATAGTAAAATATACAAAATAAATTACACTCACCAATTACAGTTAGCATTTCTTGGTAATATTTGTTCTTGAAATATGCTAAAACACACCCAGACTAGCCACTAAAAACCTTATTAATATTCAGGGAACCACAAAACATATAAATATAACAAAAACTTAACAACTAAGGATGACATGGAACTATTTTTTCTAGAGCTACAATTTAGATTCTAGATGTCAGTTACAGAATTTTTTCTCGGGGTATTTAGGACAAGTCGGACTTCCTCAAAAAACTGTTCTTTTACCAGATAATACACCTAACCATACAAGCGAAGAAATTTTTAAATTGAAAGATAAGAATATCTTTGTGTGATATCTATCTCCATAAATGTATGACACCTCAGATCGGATTCCATACATAAATCCGTGTGATATCTAAAATTTCAGCATTTCAACCGTAGAAATTTGAATTTCTCAAAAATTTATACTATTCAAATTTTCAATGTCACAATTCGTCGAAGACCAAGTAAATAAAAAAACTAGCATGATGTGGCCACCACAAGTCTTTCTTCTATATAATTTTACACAAAATTCATACAATACAAATTATTTATTAAATTATTAAATTATTTTCCATTATGAATGCAGACAATTTTTATGTCACACATATATCACTCACATATAGCACTAAATGACGAAAGAAAGTCAATTTTTTGCCAATATCAAAAGAAATACAATTTTTTTTCTAAGGTTTATTTGTTAAAAAAAATGACAAAAATCGATAACTTTGTTTTAAATTATCACAGATCTATGGTTGAACCATTCGTTTTAAAAGTATTGACGAGACCTTTCGAAAGATACCCATGTTGAAAATTTACACCCCCATGAGGAAAAGCAATGCTTCTACATGTAGAAACTATTTTTCCTAGTTTACTACTACTATTATCAATAATTTAGATTAATTTTACAACACACGTTAAAAATAACTCTCATTATGTACATTTATACGAAATTTTGTCCTGTACTGCCGTGTTAAAAATTTAGAGAAAAATAGGATCACAGCGCCACCTGTTAAGCCATTGATCCCCAAATCTAATCAGCACCAGTTTATGCCATTGGCCATCTAAATACCAAGTTTGGTTAATTTTCGTTCATTGGTTCGTGAGATACAGCGTCCACAAAATTTGTGATACACGCACACAGACAGTCAGACAGACATTTTCTAAAAACAGTCGAATCATGTTCAGGACATCCCAAAACATGTAAATCTATCGAAAACTGGAGTTTGAAAATTTTCACGAATCCAATACTTTATATAAATATATATATATAAGAAAGTAATAATAATATGTTGTGGTTGTCATAAAGCTTTGTTCTATATTTTCTCAAAAAATGTACGCAGTGAAAATTATTTATTGTTATTATTATCTATCAAAATTGTATCTCAAACGAGTGTGGATGATTATCATTTCAGAAAAATAAAACTATAGACATCGAAAGTCATATTTGTGCCCAATAGACGACATCGTAGAAAATGCATTTTTTCAGAGGTTTTTTTCATTTTAAAACTAGTATGTTGTGGCCACCACAAGACTTTCTTCTATATTTACCTATAAATAGTCAATCAGTAACAATATTTAAAAAAAAAAAAAAAAAAAAAGTACGATTTTTTTTTTCTAAGTTTTTTTTTTTTTTTTTTGTTAAAAGTGAAAAAAATCGATAACTTTGTTTTAAATTATCACAGATTCATAGTTCAACCATTCGTTTTAAAGGTATTAACGAGACCTTTCGAAAGATACCCATCTTGAAAATTTATCCCCCCCGGGGGGGTACTTCCCCCCCAGGGGGGGAAGCGATGCCCCCCCATGCAGAAATTTTTTTTCCTAGTTACATACTACTATTATCAATAATTCATATTAATTTTACAATCACAAGTTTAAAACAACTCTAATTATGCACATTTATATGAATTTTTGTCCTATGCTGCCATGTTAAAAATTTAGATAAAATGCTATCACAGCGCCACCTGTTGAGCTATTGATCCCCAAACATAATCAGCAGCAGTTTATGTCGGGGACCAACTAAATACCAAGTTTGGTTAAATTTCGTTAAAAAAAAAAAAAAAAAAAAAAAAAAAAAAAAAAATTGCGATATTTTTCTAAGTTTTTTTTGTTAAAAGTAAAAAAAATCGATAACTTTGGTTTAAATTATCACAGATTTATCGTTCAACCATTCGTTTTAAAGGTATTGACGAGATCTTTCGAAAGATACCCATCTTGAAATTTTGCCCCCCCCCGGTGGGGGGACAACCGATGCCCCCACATGCACAAAAATTTTTTCCTAGTTAACTACTACTATTATCAACCTGATCTTTCGAAAGATACCCAATGTGAAAATTTACCCCCCCTGGGGGGGTATTTTTCCCCTAGGGGGGGGAAGCGATGCCCCCCCATGCAGAAAATTTTTTTCCTAGTTACATACTACTATTATCAATAATTCATATTAATTTTACAATCACAAGTTTAAAACAACTCTAATTATGCACATTTATACGAATTTTTGTCTTATGCTGCCATGTTAAAAATTTTGATAAAATGCTATCACAGCGCCACCTGTTGAGCTATTGATCCCCAAACATAATCAGCACCAGTTTATGTCGGGGACCAACTAAATACCAAGTTTGGTTAAATTTCGTTAAAAAAAAAAAAAAAAAAAAAAAATGCGATATTTTTCTGTTTTTTTTTTGTTAAAAGTAAAAAAAATCGATAACTTTGGTTTAAATTATCACAGATTTAGCGTTCAACCATTCGTTTTAAAGGTATTGACGAGATCTTTCGAAAGATACCCATCTTGAAATTTTGCCCCCCCGGGTGGGAACTTCCCCCCCCCCGGGTGGGAACTTCCCCCCCCCCCGGTGGGGGGGCAACCGATGCCCCCACATGCACAAAATTTTTTTCCAAGTTAACTATTACTATTATCAACGAGACCTTTCGAAAGATACCCATCTTGAAAATTTACTTCCCCGGGGGGGGATTTTCCCCCCCAGGGGGGGAACCGATGCCCCCCCATGCACAAAATTTTTTTCCTACCTAACTACTACTATTATCAATAATTCATATTAATTTTACAATCACAAGTGTAAAATAACTCTCTTTATGCCCATTTATACGGAATTTTGTCCTATGCTGCCATGTTAAAAATTTGCATAAAATGCGATCACAACGCCACCTATTGAGCGAGTGATCCCAAAATCTAATCAGCACCAGTTTATGTCAGGGTGCAACTAAATACCAAGTTTGGTTAAATTTCATTCATTGGTTCGTGAGATACAGCGTCCACAAAAAAATGATACAGACAGACAGACAGACAGACAGACAGACGGACAGACAGACAGACAGACAGACAGACAGACAGACAGACAGACAGACATTTTCTAAAAACTATTAATTCGTGTTCTCCATATCCCAAAACATGTAAATCCATCAAAAAGTGGACTTCGAAAATTTTCGCGAATCCAATACTTTCTCTATATTACATATAGAAGAAAGTAAAAAAATGAAAAAAAAAAAAAAATCGTTAAATTTCTTTCAAATTATCACTAAATATATAGTTTTTTTTTTTTTTTTTTTTTTTAATAGTATTGATGAATTCTTTTAAAAAACACTCAAAATAAAAATTCCTAGACCCACGGGATGGGAGAGGAGGGAATTATTTTAATCCAATTAAAACTAGTATGCTGTGGCCACCACAAGACTTTCTTCTATATTTTCCTATACAAATTCACGCAGTAACAATATTAAAAAAAAAAATACATACGATTTTTTTTTTTCAAAGTTTTTTTTTTTTTTTTTTTTTTTTGTTAAAAAAAAAAAAAAAAAAATCAAAAAAATCGATAACTTTGTTTTAAATTATCACATATTTATAGTTCAACCATTCGTTTTAAAGATATTGATGAGACCTTTCGAAAGATACCCATCTTGAAAATTTACCCCACTCCCCGGGGATACTTTCCCCTGGGGGGGGGAGCGATGACCGAGATTTTTTTCCTAATTAACTACTACTATTATCAATAATTCATATTAATTTCACAATCACAGGTTAAGAATAACTCTGGTGGTTTCGTACATTTATACGAAGGTGTGGTTTCGTACATTTATACGAAATTTTGTCCTATACTGCCATGTTAAAAATTTAGAAAAAATACGATCACAGCACCACCTGTTGAGTGATTGATCCCCAAATCTAATCAGCCCCAGTTTATGCCAGGGGCCAACTAAATACCAAGTCTGGTTAAATTTCGTTAAAAAAAAAAAAAAAAAAAAAAAAAAAAATACGATTTTTTTTCTAAGTTACTTTTTGTTAAAAGTAAAAAAAATCGATAACTTTGTTTTAAATTATCACAGATTTATAGTTCAACCATTCGTTTTAAAGGTATTGACGAGACCTTTCGAAAGATACCCATCTTGAAAATTTACTCCCCTCGAGGGGGGACTTCCCCCCCAGGGAGGTTCACGAGGCTCCTACGCATACAAAAATTTTTCCCCAGTTGACTACCTCTATTATAAATAATTCTTGTAAATTTCATAATGATTACTAAAAAATAATTCTCTTTATGCACATTTATACAAAATTTTGTCCTATATCACCATGTTAAAAATTTAGAAAAAGCGGGATGGCAACGCAACCTGTAAGACAATTTTTACCAAACGTTGATAGGCACTAATTTATGTCAAGGTGCAACTACATACTAATTTGTATGAAATTCTGTGCAGTAGTTCCTGAGATACAGTTGCCACAAAATTTTGTCACACACACACACACACACAGACAGACTGACAGACAGACAGACAGACAGACAGACAGACATTTTCTAAAAAGGGTCAAATCGTGTTCTACAGCTCTCAAAACGTGTAAATCCATCAAAAACTCGAGGTCGAAAATTTTTACGAATCCAATACTTTCTCTATATTACATATAGAAGAAAGTAAAAATAATTTGTACAATGTTATTCAATATTTAAAGTAATAGTTTTAGTAAAACGAAATAAGCGAAAGTCCTTACCAATTAAGTAAAATTTTAAATAAAAATATTTTCTTTATCTGCATCTATTATCATTGTGCTTAATTGATCAGAGCATAGCAACAGATCCGTGCTAATAGCTTTTTCTATTGAAGATTTCATTTAATCTTAAGTCCCAAGAGAAAGATTCAGTATTTAACAATGTTTTCTTCGGGTGTTTACAAACATTCGTGAGTGTTTAATAATGGATAGCGAGCAGATCATTACTAATGAGCTTGGAGTATAAGAGAAATAATTGATTACTTAATTCTAAAGTATATTGTTTTTAATTTTTGAGGAATTGGAAGCCATTACATATACTACGTGTTTGTAACGTAAAGAGAAATTTAAATTAAGTAAAAAGTAAATTTGTTCTCATTCAATCAAGGAAGCATATCTAATACATACATTATATATAAAAAAATTGTTAACTTTTTCTTCATGTTTCAGTTTTCATTTCCCCGGAGCACAATGTGCAATATACAGGATATTTATAAAAGATCTCATATATTTGATACTTAATAATTCATAAAATAATGAAGATAGATTAAAACTAATAACATTAACAGTTAGGTAGTTTCAAATGTTTTATGGCCATTGTCAATGAAATTTCATGTGTGAATCCTTCATCGTTCAGAATATATCACGACAGTAATAGATTTCACGTCAGGGTCCTACAACGAACATGTCGAAATCATCTTACAGTCATAAATAAGGTTCCTACATATACAAACCAGTGTCTCCGACATTTTTTTTACCTTAGAATTGTCACATGTATCCACCGAGTCCGTAGATTATCAGCCCACAAGCAGCCGAACGGTTCTGCGCTCAATGCTGGTAGATGGGAAGTGCCAGGTTCGAACCCAAGTCATGCTCATCGGGCTAGCCGTTCGGAGTTTTCCGTGGTTTCCTCCTAAACTTGCGTAAATACTGGCTAGGACTCCTTAGAAAGACCCCCAAAGAGGGCATTTCACCTACAGACCTAGGACCCTAGTCAATCGATCTTAAACCCTACAACCAACCAACCAATTGTAGATTATCAAGTGGTCGCCACGTTTCGGTCATTACTTATACTTTTGATTACTTTTTACTTTCTATTGCCCATAAGGTAGAGAAAGTATTGCTTTTGAGTCAAATTTTTGAAATTGAGTTTTTGTTATATTTACACGTTTTGAAGTCCCCTGAATTCAAAAATCATGTTTTTGGCATTTCGTCTCTGTCTATGTGTGTCTGTCTTTTATCAGCACATCTCAAAAACAAATTATAGCAGAAAGTCCAAACTTCGTATTCTAAATGTGCATCATATAGGAATGCTACACTAAACTTTTCATTGAGATCTAGCAAATGGTTCGTGTACAGGGACACCCAAAAGAATTCAAATACATTACGTCTGTGGGGGAAATTGCAGATAAGTAGAGTTTAACCTCTATAGACTACACTAAACTAAATGAAACTAATATATATTTTTTATATGCGTAAAAACATGTTTCATGTAGAATATGGTATAGAAATTACTCACTATTCGTTTACAAGGCTACACAAAAGAACTAGGTTATAGTGCGACAATACTTGACAATTGATAGAAGGTTGTGCCTTCAGGTTGTGCCTTCAGGTTGTGCCGTGTGTTATTAACATAGGATTATATTTATGTGCACCATGTGATGCGTACATATTTTTAAGAAGATATACAGAGCTTCCAATATTTAATCCATAACGCTCTTTTTTATTGTTAGTGGGAGTGCTTTACTATAATATTTTACCATGCCCGGGAAAGCTGCTCAGAAATTGAAATTAATTCCTCATAGCCATAGGATAAATAATGTTTTTTTTTTTTTTTTTTTTTTTTTTTGTGTGTGTGTGTGTGTGTGTGTGTGTGTGTATTTACACGTTTTGAGGCTTCCTCAATACCGAAGTCAAGTTTTTAACGTTTGATCTTTGGCTGTGTTTGGTACAGTAAATTTAAAACACATAATTTCTTGCGATCCAAATGTTGTATTTTGAAGTTAATACGTTTGTTACTAAAAAAGTTTGTTCAAGATTGATAAGTTTTAACGAATGTTGTTTGTGAAAGTGTTCTGAATAATTTTAAATGAACTTTTGAATTTAATAACAAATTTTAATTCTACATAAATGTATGTACGATACTGAAACGGGGGGGTTGAGGGGGCGGCAGCCCCCCTCACATAGAATTGTTTGTCAAATAAAGCTGATCCGAAGCTTAATTTGAATTGTTTTAACATAGGTTTACATAAGGTAAGAGAAAATCATATGAGTGACACACCAGATTATTTTTATTATTATTGTTTTTTGTAATTTTAGTTTAACAAAATGTGATAAAAGATGCTATTTAGCAGTAAATTGCTCAAATCACGCCAAGAAAAGGCATAAAATGTTTATATTACTACTAGATCCTACAAGATGAAGAACATACCTGCGATAAAAGCTTCAAGCGGGGAAGATATCTTCCGAAGCAAAAAGATGGCGGCTGATAAGTCAGCCTGCATTTTTATAATCAGGAATTGTTGTCTATGACTTCATGTTCCGACGGTACCGGAAAAGTGCTACAATGATGTTCTCGGAATCATGTACCCAGATCTTACCGTCGACAACTGTCGTCGAGATCTACCTGAAAAACCTCGCTATGCGTTCAGCTAGTGAAAATGTGCTTCATAAGTGAGATACAAACAAGATGGTGGTTATTTTGTCAGCCATTTTTAACAAAAAACTGTCCAATTAAAAAATGAAATATAATAAAAAATATGTATATAAGTTATGCTTTTTGGGAAAAAGAAAAATAATAATAACTTTCAAAACTATAAATTTTCTGTAGGAACAACAGTATATGTATTTAGATCTTATTTAAAGAAAGTATTTGCTTAAAAAATCTGAAAACGAAGAAATTTTTTCTTCTTAAAATATCAAGTCTAGCATTAAAAAAATAGTCTAATATTATAAAATAAAGAATACTTTTTAAAAATAATTAGTTCTGAAGTCCTGAGATCAGTAAATATTTAATTACATCACGTGTATTCACCATTGATAACGGAAGAGTTGTAACAATTCTATCATATTGTCTGTATTGTTAGAATTAACTACAAATAAAGTTATTTTTTCTTTCAACCACACTGTAAAAAAATTTTTGTGTAAGAGTACATAACATTATTGAGGCAACTTACTTTCCTCAACCATGATGAGAAATGTTATCAGCTATAGCTCTGTAACAGAGGCATACAGTGGTACGTTTGTGAGGTTGAGACTGTAGAAGGCCACCACAGTTTGTTTGAAATTAAGCTGGATCCAGCAAAGTATTAAGTTGGGATGGTTAAATCGCTTCGACGCCAGTGACTCGGCGAAAGTTTAGGTCGGATTAGTTTTGTGTCGACATGGTGCTGCAACGAAGGAATTAGGTTGTGAGCGGTAGATAAATTGGAAGCGATTTTGAAAGTTTGATTGAAATGAAGAGAAAAGAAGTTGGTAGAAAGCAGTATAAGATGGAGATGGTTTTCGTAAAAAAGTGTGGAGTAGTGGAGTTTTGTCCGACGTTTGTCTAAGACAAGTAGTAGAGTGTGGAGAAAGTTATATTTCAGTAGACGAGATTAAGTGGTGCTTAAGTTAAGCAGTTTGATAAGTGTTGTTATGTTTCAGTGCGAGAATTTGTGAATGGAAGCTGATTCGGCCAGGAATCGACGAATCCGTTGGAAAGTCACAGTATCTACGTAAAGGAGTGCATCCGTCCATAACTTCTACTATTCTGGGGTGAGATATATCAAATTATCTAAAATTAGTAATTATACATTTATTTGATAAAGAATTTAAATCAGCTGACTGAGCTACGTATTCCAGATAATCCTTCCATTATTCTAGTTAAATAAACTCTTAGTTTTATTTTCAGATATCTGAGTTTCTGTGCTAATTTCATATCTAATACTTAAGTAGTTAAGTTAACTAAGTTAATCATTGAGTTAAGATGGGGTCTGCATCAACGCAAACCTCACACGTTACGCAATTACAACTGGTAACATTTCTCTACATGGTTGTTGTTGTGATGAATTACACAAAAATTAATCACATTGAAAAAAAAATGTATAATAAAACAAACAGAAATGGAAAATAAATAAATAACCAAAAATAAAAAACAAGGATTCTATGAAAAGGAATAATGGAGCAGAACGACCAATGAGAAATAAGTGCATAATAAAGTGAGGGGGAACCAACTACCAATGGAAAAGGTGTCTTTGAACACTCCCAGTAACAAAGAATTAGCATATGCTAATACAAAAAATGAAAAAGGGGCCAAGATGAGAAGAACTGGGCTTTTGCTTCCCTGACTCTCCCTGGAGCCTGACACCGAACCTGAAGAAGCAGATCTCTTCGATGAAACCTAGCTGCGTCCTCTCCGAGATCTATCTCCGGCCGACTATCAGCGCTGGCAGAACAATTGGAATGGAGATATTCTCCATACTTCTCTCCCCCCTTTGCCAGTAATATAATTTCCTTATTTCTTCTCAAGAGCATGACTATAAAATTAAATAATAATAAAGACATTTAAGAGGTTAGAAGACATGCGTAGGCACTATTTCATAAAAAAAAATGGTATCACATATCACATCGCTATGAATATTGTTATCAAAAGCTATTCGAATATTATATTTATGTTATGTAAAAAAAATATCCATGCTCAATAATTTAATATTTAAACTAGTAAATTGCCTGTCTTGTTACAGCAAAGTATCAAATCTTAATAAATATTTTTTTGCTGTTTAAAGTATCTGTTTTATTTTGCTCTTCTAGTGATTTATTTTATGTAATAATGATTTTAGATATTTATGAGAGCAAGATTAAATTACTATATTTTTTGGGAGAAAATAGGTCTGTTTTGAAGGTAGATTAATAGAAGTATTTGCAATAGTGTCAAAATAATAGTAATAACTTTAATACTTGATGAACAGTACTGCTATAAAATTGTGTTAGGATTTGGGTTGTTATTGAAAGTTCAGAAAGGGTGTTAAAAAAAATATCACGAATCTGGGCTTTTTGTCATTTTATCACTGGCTATTTAGCATAATTATGCAAATTTTAACAACGCAATGATATCTGGTGGGGCTAAATTTCTGTTTCATTTTGTTTTAAGTTAAAATAGCTTAATTCATCCCAACATTGCCCCACTTTCCGTTTGGTGCCTTTTACAGGAACCCTTTCTGAATTTCAATGATAGACCTATCAGGTACAAAAAAATGTGATACCATTGAGAAGGACTGGGGCTTTTGCTTCCCTGACTCTCCCTGGAGCCTGACACCGAACCTGAAGAAGCAGATCTCTTCGATGAAACCTAGCTGCGTCCTCTCCGAGATCTATCTCCGGCCGACTATCAGCGCTGGCAGAACAATTGGAATGGAGATATTCTCCATACTTCTCTCCCCCCTTTGCAAGTAATATAATTTCCTTATTTCTTCTCAAGAGCATGACTATAAAATTAAATAATAATAAAGACATTTAAGAGGTTAGAAGACATGCGTAGGGACTATTTCATAAAAAAAAAAAATGGTATCACATCGCTATGAATATTGTTATCAAAAGCTATTCGAATGTTATATTTATGTTATGTAAAAAAAATATCCATGCTCAATAATTTAATATTTAAACTAGTAAATTGCCTGTCTTGTTACAGCAAAGTATCAAATCTTAATAAATATTTTTTTGCTGTTTAAAGTATCTATTTTATTTTGCTCTTCTAGTGATTTATTTTATGTAATAATGATTTTAGATATTTATGAGAGCAAGATTAAATTACTATATATTTTGGGAGAAAATAGGTCTGTTTTGAAGGTAGATTAATAGAAGTATTTGCAATAGTGTCAAAATAATAGTAATAACTTTAATACTTGATGAACAGTACTGCTATAAAATTGTGTTAGGATTTGGGTTGTTATTGAAAGTTCAGAAAGGGTGTTAAAAAAAATATCACGAATCTGGGCTTTTTGTCATTTTATCACTGGCTATTTAGCATAATTATACAAATTTTAACAACGCAATGATATCTGGTGGGGCTAAATTTCTGTTTCATTTTGTTTTAAGTTAAAATAGCTTAATTCATCCCAACATTGCCCCACTTTCCGTTTGGTGCCTTTTACAGGAACCCTTTCTGAATTTCAATGATAGACCTATCAGGTACAAAAAAATGTGATACCATTGAGAAGGACTGGGGCTTTTGCTTCCCTGACTCTCCCTGGAGCCTGACACCGAACCTGAAGAAGCAGATCTCTTCGATGAAACCTAGCTGCGTCCTCTCCGAGATCTATCTCCGGCCGACTATCAGCGCTGGCAGAACAATTGGAATGGAGATATTCTCCATACTTCTCTCCCCCCTTTGCAAGTAATATAATTTCCTTATTTCTTCTCAAGAGCATGACTATAAAATTAAATAATAATAAAGACATTTAAGAGGTTAGAAGACATGCGTAGGGACTATTTCATAAAAAAAAATGGTATCACATCGCTATGAATATTGTTATCAAAAGCTATTCGAATGTTATATTTATGTTATGTAAAAAAAATATCCATGCTCAATAATTTAATATTTAAACTAGTAAATTGCCTGTCTTGTTACAGCAAAGTATCAAATCTTAATAAATATTTTTTTGCTGTTTAAAGTATCTATTTTATTTTGCTCTTCTAGTGATTTATTTTATGTAATAATGATTTTAGATATTTATGAGAGCAAGATTAAATTACTATATATTTTGGGAGAAAATAGGTCTGTTTTGAAGGTAGATTAATAGAAGTATTTGCAATGGTGTCAAAATAATAGTAATAACTTTAATACTTGATGAACAGTACTGCTATAAAATTGTGTTAGGATTTGGGTTGTTATTGAAAGTTCAGAAAGGGTGTTAAAAAAAATATCACGAATCTGGGCTTTTTGTCATTTTATCACTGGCTATTTAGCATAATTATGCAAATTTTAACAACGCAATGATATCTGGTGGGGCTAAATTTCTGTTTCATTTTGTTTTAAGTTAAAATAGCTTAATTCATCCCAACAGTTGTGGCAAGTAAGCTGCCTCAATATGAGAACTGTTACCAGTTGTTTGCGTAACATGCCTCTGTTTTTCCTACGAGCCACTGTTTCTGAGATATTACGATCCAAAAAGTTGTAAAAAGTTGTAATGGTCATAATATGCATGAGTACGCCACGTATATACATCTCTAGAGTTTTAATATATGTTAAACTATTTTTCTGTCGGTCATTGTAACTTACACTTAAAATATAAAATATAAATAAGTTATAACTATAAGAATATCAGGCAAAATGAAACCCAGTCCCTTCATTTATACACCAGTGTAACCTCGAGACAACCTCTGTCCCCTTATCAATTGTGTGCGTGGCTACTGCTTAGCCAAGGATTAAAGACGGATCATATGACTCGGAGGTGGAGAGAAAACGAATCTATTCTATAAAATAGGATAGGAGGGAAACGATAGGAGGATCCTACATAACTTGTTTTGGTGAGAGGTTGACTTTTCTCACCCTTTCAACGTATGTTTCCTTCCCTCCGGAATAATCCATTTTTTAACGTTGTTTGATGAGATCGGAATGCGTACAACACAGAAGTCTGCCATTTACGATTGTTTTGAAAAGATAAATATTGATATTAACAACACTAATGCGACATACATCATTGACGGAGGATATTTACTACATCGCGTTGTGCGGGATAGCGAAGAAACATTCAACGTAATTTTAGATAAATACGTTCAGTATGTACGTCGACATTTTGGTTCCAGAGTTACTGTCATATTTGATGGCTACAATGATTACACGAGAAATATCAAAGCTGCAGAACAACGTCGTCGAACTTTAGCAAAATCTTCTGATATTTTATTTGATGAATTCATGACAGTTCCAACCAGTCAACAGAAATTTCTTGCAAATACTCACAACAAGTCTCGGTTCATTTCAATGTTGAAAGAAAAGTTTACTGCTGAAAGTATATTGGTAAAACAAGCTAATAATGATGCTGATGTACTGATTATTGAAACAGCAATACAGCAATTCAATGTGACAAATATAACTTTTGTTGTTGGTGAAGATGTAGACTTACTCGTATTACTCACTGCTCGAACTCCAACTGCAAAAACTATTTTCTTCTTAAAACCAGGAAAAGCTCAACATCAATCGGAAATATATTCTTTAAAAAGTTTATCTACTTTTGCAAAGAGTCAAAATCATGTACTATACCTCATGTATACACTACCTCATAGGTGGCGTGGAAACGTGTGCATATTATGACGATTACAACTTTTACAACTTTTTGGATCGTAATATCGCAGAAACGGTGGCTCGTAGAAAAAAAAGTATTGATACATTTTTTGTAGATAATTTTATGATCTACAATTTTTGTCTGTGGTTTTTTTATGATAAAATTTACCATTTTGCTGAAAATCGCGAAAAACTAATTTTTTTTTACCTTTGACCTTGAGTAAAATTTTTTCCATATACCGAATGGTGGGGAATTTCAAAATTTTATTTATAATTATATTTTGAACAATTTTACTGATTATCAGCTTGTTGTAACTTTACGTATCACCGAATGTCTAGATTGACCGGACTATACATAATTTCAAGTTATATGTATTAAAGGAAATATCAAAAGCAGAAAAATGAACAATAGTTTGCTTTTGTGAAAAAAGAACAAATTTTAGGCCCTAATTAAGATAAAACATTAGATTGTTCCAAAATATAACCCTTACATATAAATGTGACAGGTGGTATCGAAGTTTTTATGCATTATTATTACTGTTTATCTGCAGTGATTTCCAGTAAAAGTTTGTGACTTAGTAAAATGTCTTTAGGCCTTAATTAAGATGAATCTTCCGAAATTTAACACTTTAGAGCGGACAAATACATAATCTCAACGACAGTCAACGTTCACGTTATTTTATGGGAGAATCTATTTCCACAATTACTCATTACTTAATGTACTTTTTTAAATTCCGTTTTCACATTCAGAAAGTTCATAATCATTAATTTACTTGTATTTTAAAAAATGATTTTTAATGTTTTACTTTATTGCGAAAGAATGAGAAAAATGCACTTAATTGCCTTTTATGATCAAATTAAAACATTAAAAGTTAAAAAAAATAAAAATAAAAAAATGAATACTAATTTAACGGTTGTGAATTTTCTGAATGTGAAAACAGAATGTATTAGGTAATGAGTAATTGTAGAAACAAATATTTCCAAGGAATGACATGAACCTTGGCTTTCAGAGAGATTAGGTTAGGGTATCGATGTTTTTTTAACTTATCACTACTGATAAACCACAGAAGAAAGATCCCTGGCGTCATCTGCGCATGAGTGAAAAGAGCTAGTCCATTTTTAAAATAGGAATGTCCGTAGTATCAATGATTCTACACGTAGCAAACGAAACAAGAGTAAGAGAAAAATTTCCTCTCTCTCTCTCTTCGCTTGCTCTCTCCCCTAGCGCGTGAATCGAATAGTCCTGGCACTTTGCCAACCGGGGATCAATCTAACGCAGCCGGAGAGTATATCTCTGCATTAATTTCCGGTCAGTGTTACAAGACTTGGAAACTTTTTTTGTTCAATAGTCACCAATAAGTTTTGAGAAATGATATTTGATACACATAGACGATTAATCTTTGAAGTGATTAAGCAACCGTTACAATTAATATTTAGCGGGGGATATGGAATAAAAAAGTCCCTGAATCTGTCAATACTGCTTCCGGTAGAATATTGAAGAGCTCATGCCATGATTAAAGAAAAAAAAATGAAGATTTCCTGAAATTCAATTTACAAAGGAATAAAAAAGGATAATTTTGAGGACTGTTTTATAATCTTTATTACTTTCTTCAACATATACAGTCGGTAACAAAAGTTTCCGAACACTACCAAAAATTCCTATGTAAACAAAGTACACTTCATACGGTTTTGTTAAATTAACCCTTATCGAATCCTGTTCTTACACTGACTAAAAACAGGATTCGACAAGGATTTATTTAACAAAACCGTATGAAGTGTACTTTTTTACACAGGTATTTTTGCTAGAGTTCGGACACTTTTGTTACCGACTGTATGTACAGAGAAAGTATTGGATTCGTGAAAATTTTCAAACTCCAGTTTTCGATGAATTTACACGATTTGACTGTTTTTTTTTTAGAAAATGTCTGTCTGTCTGTGTGTGTGTGTATCACAAATTTTGTGGACGCTGTAACTCACGAACCAATGAACGAAATTTAACCAAACTTGGTATTTAGTGGAACACCTGGCATAAACTGGTGTTGATTAGATTTGTGGAACAATTGCTCAACAGGTGGCGCTGTGATCGCACTTTTTTGTAACTTTTTAACATGGCAGTATAGGGCAAAATTTCGTATAAATGTACATAATGAGAGTTATTTTAAACGTGTGATTTTAAAATTAATATGAATTATTTATAATAGTAGTAGTAGTTAACTAGGGAAAAAAATTGTGCATGTGGAAGCATCTTTCCTCCCCCCCTCCCCCAGGGGGAAGTAAATTTTCAATATGGGTGTCTTTCAAATGAATGGTTGAACTATAGATCTGTAATAATTTAAAACAAAGTTATAGATTTTTTTATCTTTTAACGAAATAAAACTTGGAAAAAAAAATCTTATTTCTTTTGATATTGGCAAAAAATTGACTTTCTTTCGGCATTTAGTGATATCATTTTGTCAGATAAAAATCGTCTGCATTTATAATGGAAAATAATTTAATAATTTAACAAATAATTTGCATTCAATGAATTTTGTATAAAATTATACAGAAGAAAGTTATGCGGTGGCCACATCTTACTAGTTTTTCAATAGGTTTTAACAAACTTGATCTTTGTCAGAATTCAGAATAAACAATCTCAAGCCAGCGGGTAAAATTAGCTGTCTTTCCCTTCAATTTTTCCTTTTAATTTTTTTTTTTTTTTTTTTTTTCCTCCGTTCGAAGAATGACTAGACCTGCTTGTTTACAATAAAATAAGAAAAACTATGAAAAGAAATTAATATAATTGTAAGTTAGCATAGTTATTTCACGAATATTAACGTGAAAAATAATACATTTGTTTAAAAAAAATTAACATTCTTTATTTCCCTTTCGGTGTACTCTTGTTTAAAATTGATACTTTTAATTTCCATTGATTGCAGTCTTTGAATAGACTTAAAAATTCATTAAGACTAAAAAAAAAAAAAAAAAAAAAATAAACTAAATTAATCAACATAAAGAAAATTTAAGTCACGTATAGCTAGTAATTCCCTTTTGATCCTCATCTGTGAATAAATTTATTTATGGCCTTAAATTACATCTCTGGAGATGTTGAATAGTTTTCTACATGAATTATTCATGGAAACTATTTTTTTTTAATTAAAGAAATGCAAAATTATTAATGGTTTATTCATTTGTTGAAAAGTAAGCAAAAATATAAATGCATTTAAATTAATTAAATGAATTTAAAAAGTAATGTATTTTTCTTAAGTGAAGCCTCTTGAGAAATTTGAAAAAAAAAAAATTAGTTTAGACCGCTTTCTAATTTTAGTGGGAAGATGAGAGAACGCACTTCTTTTCATGGCTTAAAAAGTACTTCTTTCAAAAAATAAATTCTTTTTGTATGTTTACTTTTGTAATTAATGGAAATCACTAAGTGTGACAAGAGAAAACTAGAATGTTGTTGTGGCCATCACATGACTTTTTTCTGTATTTTCCTATGCAAATTCACTCAGTAAAAATAATTCATTAAAATAATTATTTAATAAAATTATCTTCCATGATAATGCAGTACGATTTCCATATTAGAGAAGTAGTATAACACTAAATAATCCAGAAGAAGTTCATCTTATTTTCGATATTATATTTAAAAAAAAAAAAAAAAAAAAAAAAAAAAGGGACAGCTTTATTTTAAATTATCGCAGATCTATGGTTCAACCATTCATTTTAAAAGTATTGGCGAGCTCTTTTGAAAGATACCCATCATGAAAATTTATTCCCCTCGAGGGGTGACTTCCCCACCCCCCAGATGGGGAGGCGATGCTCCTACATATACAAAAAAAAACTTTTCCAGTTGACTATCCCTATTATAAATAATTCTAGTAAATTTCATAATAAAATCATTATTAAAAAATAGGGCTGTGCCGATTAATCGATTAATCGGTTCGATTAATCTATCAACGCTTAGTCCCGATCATTTTTTTTAATCGAGTTAATCGGATCGATTAATTCGGTTAAATTTTTCAAAATCCGATTAAAATTTTCAAACTACGAATTAAAGTAAAAATGCTGATATTTTGCTAACAAACATTCTAAGAAACATCCATCAAATAATGAAAAAGCAAAAATAAAATAAATAAATAAATTAAATTAAATAAAACCTCTCAAAAGAAGTTGTTGCACTTTTGTTGATAGAGAAAAGGGAGAGGACAGTTATTAAACAAAATGCCGCTCCATGTGCATGCTGGAGCAACATCACCTGTCTGTAGCCTTCTACAGAAAGTGTTGGTTAGGGTAATAGTATTCTCAGAAACAAGAAGCTTTCAAAAAATAGAAATGCTAAAAATTTAAAAGAAAAGAAGGAATTGAGATTTCCACTATCCCTTTGATGGGAGAAATGTCAACAGAGTTTCACAATATCTTCAAGCGTTTATTGTCTGGTTAGAATTGCTGATAGTAACTATTGAAGTAGAAACAGAAAATAACATTCTGTGTTCTAGTCCGAAGTGACAAGGAAGTACTAAAATATAAGAATTTGAGATTTGTATGATAATGATATGGAATTTTGAGAATTCATTAAAAAATAGTGACAAGCGAGATGGACAAGGCCTGCAAATATAAAACCAAAATATGTGTAAATTCATTTAATGTTTCTTTCTAAATTAATTGAAAAATTAATTTATTAAAAAAAAAATGAATAAGTGAAAATATTTATATAAAATTAACACTTAAACTCACCAATTATTACTCTGATAATTGATTTAAATTTCAGCTATGAAACAGATATAATTGATTAGACAAAAATTTTTGAATTTTTTTTTCTCAGTCAATCTTATGAATAATATATATATATACACACAATATGAGAGTTTTATTTATCATTCAAATAAAATTATGTAAAGAAAAATGAAAACCGATTAAAAATCAGATTAATCGATTTAATGAACTACGATGAACCCAGTTAAAACTCTTAATCGATTCCCACCCCTATTAAAAAATAATTATCTTTATGCACATTTATACAAATTGTTTTCCTATACCACCATGTTAAAAATTTAGAAAAAGCGGGATGGCAAAGCAACCTGCAAGAGAATTTTTACCAAAAGTTGATAGGCACTAATTTATGTCAAGATGTAACTACAAACAAATTTGTATGAAATTCTGTGCAGTAGTTCCTGAGATACAGTTGCTACAAAATTTTGTCCCACCCACACAGACAGACAGACATTTTCTAAAAATGCTCAAATCGTGTTCTACTGCTCTCAAAACGTGTAAATCCATTAAAAACCCGAGGTCGAAAATTTTTACGAATCCAATAGTTTCTTCTATTGAATATAGAAGAAAGTAAAAATAATTCAATACTGTTGAATTATCTTGGCCTTGATTAATATATCAAAAACACGTTTTATTCAGTAAAAGTGATTGGGGCCTGCGAAATTTTGATCAGAGTTGGCTTCCATGACTTACAAAAAAAAAAAAAAAATGCGATGTAAAACGCCATGTTGGATTCTGAATAAAACAACGTCTTAGCAACAAAAGATTAGAATTACGACCGAACCACTCCTTATTCTACAAGATTCCCAGGCTACATTTAAACTGGCGAAAAAAAAAATAGATCTTGTTATACGTGTTGAAAATAGTTAAATTATGTGATATCTGATTTTGTTTTATGGATTTTTTGTACTATTTTTATAATTTAGTATCGAACTGTGTCCGCAGCGTAAAAGTGCGCAAATAACTTCGGAGTTACACAAATTATGACGATGGACCAGACCACTTATATTTATTATTGATAATAGTAACAGCAGAAGTAATATGAATTATCAATATGAAATAGTATCTATAGAATATTTCTCTAACGTGGACCAATTACGATTGCATTTTTTTGAAATCATACGATAGTGATGTAATTAATAAAATTCGCAAGAATAAAAAAAATATTTATAAATGGACAATATTTAAGCACGTGGTTTCAGCTTAATGATCTTATAAGAAAAAATGACATTTATCTTATGAGACCATTTTATGGAAAAATGTTTTTTTTTTTTTTTTTTTTTTTTTTTTTTTTAAGTTGCTTCTTCAGAATCTTTGGAAGCGTCATTTTAAACCTAGCAAAACTTTATAGATATATACTGAATAGGAATTATTATCATAAATTGACTAAAAAACACATTCATAAAAAATGTAATCAAAATAAGAATTTTTTTTTTTTTTTTTTTAAACAAAAAATTACGCCAGAACAAATAAATAAAATGTCATAGCCAATATGGCGACGACAATTTAAAATGAGTCATGTGGGTCCTATACAAAAACTCTACTGCTGCGGAAGTGTGAAAACTGGGTCGTCAATCGTGAATTTTATTTTGAAGCCTTTCTTTGAATGATTTTGGATTCACTATAGCGCAATATTAATTTGGTTCTTACAGAAATTTGGCTTCTGAGAAATTAAAATTTTAATTATGTGGTGAAATTGTCATAATATTTATGAGTTTCAAATTAAAAAAATAAATAAATAAATAAAATAAGAAATGAAATAAAGTGCAAAAATTCCGCACGGTTTAAGACTCCTATATATACGAGCTGGCGCATCAGCCATTTTGTTAACTTAGGGTTGCCACATGTACCCAGCATTTCCGTAAATAAACAAAAGGCAGCCATTAATTCTATCGTCTTGTATTACTTTGGAGTTACTTTTTTAATCATTTTCATAATTTTAGCTCGGTAAATTATCATATGGGAGATTGTTTAGTGAAAAATTTCTATAATCACTCAAGAAAAGAACATAAAATTTTCAGATTTCCATAAGATAATTTAGGAATAATAATATAATATAACTTTTATTTACTTACACTTTTCTGTGTTTTTCACATGTTCAAATGTAAAAATACAAAGAATATGCTATTTTAATCATAATATTTATGTTAATAACCATGAATTAATTAAAGAAGACCTTTTATTACTGTGCGTTTGAGCTTTGGCGACATTTTCTGGGGTCGCCAAAGTAGTTTTATTTCTATGTCGTAATTACATTTATTTTAAGGTTCGTTTTTTTAAATGAATAGTATATGCTAGAAATAGCAGAAAAAGCAAGTAAATAAATAAAGATTTTCCACTTTTAAACAATAAACACATTTTTTTTTTTTTTTTTTCAAAAAGTTATTATTTGTATTTGAAACAGACAGAAATAATCCTAACAACACATCTTATCCCTAGTACACCCACAAAATATCCTGAGGATGAAAAAACATACCAAAAATGTACTGTTTATAAATGTGTTGTTAGGGATATTACTTGTTGCTTATTGCTCTTGACCGTCTTGGCCGATCAAGGCTTCAGATCAAGATTTCTTAAAATGGCTAGTTAAGCGATAAGGACGCCAAGCGGGAATGCTGCCCTAATCCGAGGCAACAAAATGGCGGTGATGCGTCAGCCTATATATTTTATTTAAGGGGCTCTAGCACGGGTTTGCTAGTTGCGAATATTTAACAATTAACCTTTTAGCAACGAATATGTTTTATATAATCATCATTTATATAGCCTTTCTCACATTCTAACTTTGCCCTACACATTTCGATGCATCATTTTTAAATGGTCGAAAAATATAAAAACTCGAGATTCAATTTTTTGTCTTATTTTCAGAAAATTAAACAGAAATATTTTCAATCATCTCATCCGGTTCAAATTTCGCCAAAGAGGGCACAGTTTTAGTATGGGAGCCCCTTGGAGACTTTGAATATTTTTTGCCATTTTGACGATGACCATTTTTGCCATTTTGCGAATGGCTATCGCAGTTGCGTAAGACAGGTGACACGCAAGCGCGCCCCATCATCGACTGTCCCAGATACGAGGGTATCCATGCAGTCCCGTCTCATGACGACCCAACATCGTGCAGGCCTTAGCCGCTACGACAGCAACATACCAACTTCGCGACAGCAGGGAAGTGGCCCAGGTAAGGTTCGGCAATCAGCTATACAAGGCTCATGTCGCCCCTTCGGACCAACCGGAGTTGGTCAAAGTTGGGGCTGAGGGCCCTAGTAACTGGCCGACCTCGGTTTGGCGGCCAGAAGGCTTGTTCACCTTCTGAGGACGACACAAGGCCGTCCACAAGGCCCGCTCTCCCAACGGAGTTCACCACTAGCCGATTCGCACATTCATGCCAACTAGGAAGATCTGCAGCCGCTTCCCATTTTTGCTAAGCCTCCTTGTACTGCCACTTGGAAGGCCCCACCCAGGACACCTGGACAGCCCCTGTTTGCTCGGGCCATCACAACCCTATGTGAGCACCGATGTCCGCCAGGGTAGTCCCGCCGTCCGGTCATGCACCACCAGCCAGTTAAGACAGACCTCCTCACACCACGTGGAAATACTTCTCCCCGAATCGCTCATGCGGGCACTGCAACTCGTTCGTGCGATTTAAACAAAGTTCCCTTTTTGACAGTCCGAATTGGCTGTTTTGAATCAGCGCTTCTACCTCCGGTAGACAGGGAGCACATGCTCCCCCTTCTCTCCACACCACACCAACGCCAACCGTCTCACCAACTCGTACTCACCGTCACACCAACTCACACTCGCCTTCACGCCAACTTACCAACTCACACTCGCCATCACGCCAACTTTCCAACACACTCGCCATCACGCCAACTTACCATCTCAGACTCGCCATCACGCCGTCACTCTTCAACTTCGTTACACCATAACGCTCACTCCACCTCATCATCAAACTCTCATCATCTCACCGTCTCACTCACCAATCGAAGAGACCTCCTAGGAGGCTCTACTGGGGCGTCAGGCTCAGACGCTTCGAGAATCCGTCGTCCACCACCAAGCGGGTTAAGCGCCCAGTCAAGGAGATCCGTCATGATGACAGCGATTCCTTTCCTACAATAGTAGTCCAGGCACAAATCCCGCCGCGTTCGAAGGTGGTAGTTCGGCGGGAAGTAACGTTCCCTGACCGACCGCCACCGTGCGCACTCTAGCATCACGTGCTTTACCGAGCTTGCGCTGGCCCCGCAAATACATACAGGGTTCTTCTGAAAGAAGCGGTGCTGGTGAACTCCGAATGAACCATGTCCGGTGAGGACCTGATTAACAAAGAAATCTCCCTGCACTCTTCGACTGCTCACCTTCGGAAACACTTCATGCGTGAACCTACCCTTCGTGGAGCCATCCCAACGACACTGCCACCTATCTATGAGGCGCCTAAACAGGACGCCTCTTGCACATTTCACACTAAGCTTGACTGGAAGATCTACATCTTCACGTGCAGTTGCCACCTTAGCAGAACCATCGACTAGTTCGTTAAAGTGATGACCCACATGGGCTCGGATCCAATGCATCGTGATTCCTATCCCGCCACTCTTAATCAGGTCCTTGGTCTCAGCAACCGTCTTGTGCCTAGGCTTCAGACAGTTAAGCGCTTGCAGCGCCGATCTGGAGTCAGAGTAGACATCCATCTCACTGAGCCCCGACTCCATAGCATCCCTGATGGCTTCCCTGATCGCTATGACCTCCGCCGTGAAAACAGAGCTATGGTCGGTAATCCGGAATTGGTCTTCCGAGACGATCTCTCCCCCAGAGACCCGCAGGAACGCGCAGCCAACCCTGCCGTCCTCCATCTTCGAGCCATCCGTGTAATAACACGAGGCTGATTTGGGCGTTTCATCTCGAGTCCAAGGCAGTCTCCAGAGGTCTTCACGTCTCAGCTGATATCTCCAAGTCTCTACCGTTTCCGGCGTGAGATTGGTGTCTTCAACGCCTTCACCCCATCTCACTAAGCCTGTATACAATTGCTCAAATTCCGCACGGAGATGCAGAGGTGGGATCCCTGCAAGCACATTCAGTGCGTCACTTGACACCGTGCGGTAGCATTTCGTCACACACAACAACAGATTTCTCTGTATGGTGTTGAGCTTGTTATTCAATTTCACGTGGTTGGTGAACCAAACAGGAGCCGCATACAGTACTATTTTCTCAGCGACGGCCGAGTAGACTGCCTTCCGAGCCTTAGGCTTCAATCCCCAGTTAGCACCCGTGTAGCGCATCAACTTGTATTGAAGCTTTGATGCTTTCTCCTGAACATAGTTCAGGTGGGGCATCCAACTCTGAGCAGCGTCTATCAGCACTCCAAGGTATCTTATCTCGTAACTGAAGGACACCTTGTGTCCCTTCATTCGTATCGGCCACGAAGGCGCGTATCTCATCTTCCCAACAGCCGGAATAACCGTGTACAAACACTTCTCGTAACTAAACTCCAACTGCACCGTATGTGCCCACTCACATATCTCATCCAACACTGGGTTTATAATTCTGTTGAATTTATAAACCCGCTCCTCTCTCGCCATCAGGAAGATGTCGTCGGCAAAAGCCTGAACCACCAAGTCTGGAGTGGACTGAAGCCTGCTCAGCAATTCATTCACGAGCACCAACCAGAGAATCGGCCCTAGGCATGAGCCCTGCGGAACGCCAACATTATAGCTGAACTCCCCTGCGTTCGAAAGTATGGTCCTGTCCCTAAGGAACGAGTCCACGAGACCCAGGAGGTCCGACGGTACTTCATACTCCTCCAGGAGGCGGAGAATTTCCGTACGCCGGGCACTATTGAAAGCGTTCTTAATATCAAGGGTGACCAGACATGAGTGTCTGCCACCTCTCTTCAACTCGGCTACGAACTCCACCACTCTCTTGAGCGCATCTAGTGTGCCCAAGTTCCTACGGAAACCATACTGTTTCTCTCTAAGAATACCCCTCGCTTCCAGATGGGTCGCCAGACGCACTGCGCACATCTTATCCAGTGCCTTCCCTAAGGCCGGCAGCAGACAGATCGGGCGGTAGGAGCCGGGATGGCTTTTGTCTTTTCCCTCCTTCGGGAAGTAGACTACCAGAGCCCTTTTCCACTCCCGCGGAAAACAAGAGGTGCTGAGGCAGTGATTATACAGAGAGAGTAACCATCGAGGGTGGTACTCGAGAACCTTACGGACGATTTCCAAGCTGAAGCCGTCGTGACCGGGTGCCTTGTTAGGCGGCAGCGACTCTACTGCAAACTCCAGTTCCCCGATAGCAAACAGTTCGGGATCGTCGGTTCTAGATGAATCGATCTGCGATACGTCATCTGCTTGTGTGAAGTGATATTTCGCCAGTTCTGCTTGTATCTCCTCCCACGAGGAGATTTCTGCGCCATTTTCCAGTTTAAGTTTCTCTGGGGCTTCACGCCTCCACTTCCCTTTCACAACACAACACACCTGACCAAACTTATCAGTGCAGAGCGTATCTGAGAGATACTTCCTAAACGATTGACGTTTAGCTCGCAAGATCGATCTCTTGTATTCTGCCCGCTTCCGCTTATACAGCACCTCAAGCCTCACCCTCTGATTCGACTCCAGCGTTCGCTGGTAGAGCCGCCTCAGCGCGCGCAGCCGGGACCTCTGGGCGGTCAGACCTACCGTCCACCATTCTTTGCTTCTGTCTTGGCCAGAAGCCTTTCTGTGCTTGTTACATAGCCTCGTCAAAGTAGATATCAGATATTCAATTCCTGTGTCTGGGGAGCAGCAATCATAAGAAGCCAGATCTGCAGTGCGCAGATCGCGGAGGAAGGCCTCCCAAACCAGATCCCTCGGCCTCCAGCGACGGCTGGATTCCTTAGGGTGCATGGAGCCTGGTTTGCCCCGAAGGGTCCACTTCATGGCTCTATGATCACTCAGCATCTCTTCGTCAGAGACTTCCCAGTTTGCGATGAGCTCGAGGCAACCACGGACCAACAGGACGTCGATCCAGCTGGTGCCAAGACTCCCCACGAAGGTGGGTTCGCTATCTGGGTCATTCACAATATCCAGTTCATTGTTGACCTTAGCGAGAACGTCTGAGCTACTTCGGTACCAAAACTATAATTTCGCCAAATGAGTCCGATACTAAAACTGTGCCCCAAAAGAGTAATGCAAAACGCAAAGAGACGCTTCAAATTTTCCTACGATAGAAAAATTAAAGAGGTAGTAAAGGTAAGATCGAGACTTTTTATACAAGCAATTATTATTGTTGCGAAAATCGCTACTTCCACTTCAACTCTTTGTAATCCGATCGTCTGCGTCTGCGCGCACGAGAGGAATAGGGCAGTTCCTTGTTTGTAAACAAACATCTCAACTTTTATGAGTGGTTGGCAAAAAGGCTTGGGAAAAGCATAGCGATGGCGATTACTTGATTACTACCAACGGAAAATCAATGGTGGGCGGAACGCGGGAAAGTCGAGCGCGCTTTTTTGCCAACCACATGACGTCACGAGGAAATGCTCTATTGTGCGTTCGATAGCAAGAAGAAAAACGTTCTAAGTTCACAAAATGTAAATATTGTGTATTGTTAGTGCGCGTTAAGTATTTATGTAATTTTATCAGTATTTTTGAATTCGATAATTATATCACCGGCCGTCATAGCAACGTTTTTATATTGGGAATAAAGAAAGTACATTTTTAATTTCTCAATGACATTATTTTCAATTCCTGAGCTAACGGGATCCATCAAACTGAAAAAGTTTATTCAATTTAATGGCAATTGTAATAATGTAAAGCCAACAAGAAAAACGTTTATTATTATGCACGTTATATTTGTGAAATAGTAAACTGTCAAATTTTTAAGAATAAAATTGTTATCTTTTTAAACAAAAAATGGTATCAATTTAATTTACAAATATATTGATCAAGAAAATGGGTTGTTTAGGTAGTTTCTTTTATTTACAACCGGATTCCAAAAAAATTACTAGATGATAAACTGAAACAAGCATAAAATGGATTGGAAAGAAATTAAATTTTGTATTGGATTTATGATTATTTTTTCCTTTTTTTTATATATAAGACTTTTAGATATGATCTTAATTAGTACAGTAGTTTTTATTTATGGATTCCGTGACAAAGTTAAGAAATTTCTTAGCACTCCTGAAGTTGAATCTACAACCAAGAAAGGCTACTCTAAGCAGCTAGTAAATGATTGCAAAAAGCAAAATGTCTCCCCGACATGTAATTACAAACCAATTTCTAGAGAGGTTCAAGACTTTAATCCTGATGAACTTTACGATGATTCTGATGATTGTGATGATTCATTATCTTGTATATCTCAGTGTGATGAAAATTCGCTTCCCCGGCGAATTATCGAACTTAATAACTTATCTGCCAATCGAAATTCTGTCAAAATTAGATGGTCAAATTTTAAGCGGCAATTACGAAAATGCATATGCTGCTCATGTCAATCTGAAAGTAATGGCTGATGATTTAGTGCTTTGATTATATTTTAAATTCATTCATGAATAATGTACATAATTTACCATTTTCAAATAAATTTACCAGAAAAAAAAATAATACATTTTTAAAATTAGTTTGGAAAATTTTCGGGTATATTTTTTTTTTTATTTAAATGCTGCCACTTGGCGGTTTACGAGTTTCTTTCCCATTCCCCGCTATAAATCGCGAAATTATGTTAAAAACTTTAGCTAAATTAGAAGCAAAAGAAAAAAAAAATTGAAACTATTTTTGTCTTTAAGTAACAGATAAAAAGGAACAACTTGCAGGTTGGTCACTAACTCTATTTGACAATTTCTTTTTAGGTGATTATGGCGAAATCCGATTTTCGGAAATGGTTGCCATGGGTTCCAAACGGAAACAAATGTTGCAAAGAATCCAGAACAACATCTTTATCGTTCGAAACAGCGAAAAAAAAATCGCCAATGGAGTTGTAGACCAACCTGCAAGTTGTACCAATATAAAATTCTAAAGTGTTGATTTGCTATCTGTCGTCATTGGGTAATAAGAAAAAAATAAATAAGAATGAACGCTAAATTTTCCTGCGAATATATTTAATTTTTTTTAAAAATCATAGTTATTTTAAGGTTTAGTAAGAGAACAATCAAGAATATGAAACAATATTTCATACAGTATATATTAGAAAAATATACATCTGGCGTGCATATTTTTGTATTACAATTTTGGGTATTTTTCCATTTCGACGGTGCAAGCGATAAAGTAGGTATAGACGTAGGTATAAATTGGGCGGTATAACTATAGTATCTCCCCACAACTGGATTTGACGATTTTTCTTTCGTTTTGAACGATAACGAGGAAAAATATATTTGAGGGTTCTTCCTTGGCGAAATTGTTTGGCGCATTTTTGTTAATAACCTATAACACTATATACATATAACCTATACATATAAATAGGCTAACCTTAATATATTTACCACGATCACAACTTGGCGAGAATCAAGGGGCACCCTCAAATATAGTCTAACCTTATGATTTTATCATCTATGATTTATGATTTTTAGATTTATGATTTACCATAATCGCGAAAAATAAATCGCCAAATCCAGTTGTGGGGAGATACTATAGTTGTTACAAATAGGCAATAAAGACTAATAAAATATATTAGTCTTTCAAATGTAGGAAGTTTTGGGTTTACCTCATATATATGTATACATACAAAAATGTTTTATAAATAACTGATTTAGTAGGAGATTTTATCGCCTGCGCTGGCAAAATGAAAAAGTACCCGATTTTTGTTCGCCAAATCCAAAAACCGCCAAGAACGACACATGAGCAACGGTCGCCAAATAGATAATAAACGCGCCATATGCAGTGGTCCTTTTCTCGTCAATCGCATACGAGAAAAACAACACGACGACGTCCTGTTGGTATCGTTGAAATTTGAAATTGTGCCAAAACCGTCACTCATTGTTGACTAGACCTCAACATGTAACAAATCTGTACCAATTCTACACAAAACAAAATTTAATTTAGTATGACAGAATTTATTTCAATCTATTATTCCATATAAAGGCATGTAGTAGCTGTTTTTCATTTCCAAACATTGGTTACCATATTCATTTCTTAAAATTTCTTTGGTAAAGCTTTAGCATAGGAGCTTTTTGGTGGGTTTTAAATTCTTGTTGCCATTTTAGCTATGAATTAAAATGGCTATCACAAATGCATAAGTAATGAGCTTGGCGAGAAACGTACAAGCTACTTCGGTGCTAAATTTCAAATTTCGCCTTCGACAGAAAAGAAATACATTTTGGATTCCGCCTATGTGTCTGTTTGTTTGTCTGTCTGTCTGTCTGTCGCTCGATAGCGGCCGCAAAAATCATGATATCGACTTGCAATTTGGTACACATGTTCACGAGCCATATGGAATTATCTGTATAGTTTTTGGTGTGTATTTCACTTGTAGTTCGTGTACAAGGACACAACAAAATTTTTCTTATTATTATGGGCTGGCTATAGACATAATTATTATGTATCGCGATAGCGGCCGCAAAAATTACGCCTTTGACTTGCAATTTGGTTCACGTGTTCACGAGCCACGAGATATCAGTTGTACAGTTTCGGGTGTGTATTCCATTTGTAGTTCGTGTACAGGGACAAAACAAACTTATTCTTATCATTACGGGCTATGGACAGAATTTGCAGGTACCGCAATAACGGCAGCAAAATTCCTTCGACTAACTTGCAAATTGGTACACATGTTCAGACTCTGTACAAAAATAGCTGTATAATCTTTTATGTCTATATTGTGTATGGACTGTGTACAGGGACAAGCCAAAGTGTTTCTTATCATTACGGCCAATAGGATGAATTTAGTTTAAACGAATTTTAACATCGTTGCTCTGAGTTCAACAAACCGAAATTTCTGAGATACTTAAACTGATGTTTTCTGCAGAAAATATATTTGCTTTTAGGCATCCTAATTAATATACAGGACTTTACAAAAGTGTTCCGACAATATCACGTAATCATCCAAATTATGTCACATTTCGAACAATTATTCTTGAAAAAAGTAAAATAAGTTAAATATTCTTCGATCACATTTCATGAAACCATGGAAGCATCTGCGCAAGGGCTAACTCAATGAGTCCAATGCTAAAATAGAGGTGACAGTCATCTGACTCAGAGAAAATGAGCAATAACACAGAGCGCGGAATTATTGGATGTTTTCCAAATTTCAAACTGTCGGTTAAGCTGGCATCCCTCCAACATTTTGGACGCGTCCTCACTGCTAGTTTTAGTATATGTGGCCGCACTGTAGTTTTTACTGATGTATACTATGTTTATGGTTCGTTTGCAGAGACACACAAAAGAATTTCATGGCGTTATTGCCAGTAGACGAATTTTTATTTAAAAGCATTTTAACGCGTTCATGCTGCATTCAACATAATGGAATTAACATACATTATAAAGAAGTATAAAAACGTGTTTACAAAACTAAATGCAAAACTAGCGAAGAAATACCACATCCTTTCGAAACAGTTTGTGCTGTCTTCAATTTTATGGTGTATGAAGAAGTTTTAAAGTTTAAATAAAAGTGTGTTTACTCTAAAAAACGGGATATGTATAGACTAAATGATTTATTTACGGGGCCACACAAAACAATTTGGATGACATTCTGTAATCATTCAAATGATGTTAAATTAGGTTGAAATTATTCATGAGTTATAATTAATTAAATAGGTGTATTCTTTTTTAGTGTATATAATAACTGTGGCTGCTCTTCTAGGATACATAAAAGAATTTCGCACTATAACGATCTATAGTCCATATTTCTTAAAAGTGTATTTTAACATGGTTACACCCAATCAATTTACAGGGTTACATAAAATAATTCCGATTTGTTATGTAATGATTTTGCATGAAATTTGGTACAGATATTTATGAATTACAGGGAATTAATAAAAGACTATCAGTTATTAAGAATACAGATAGTTACAGAAAGAGAGATACATCGGGGGGTTGATAGAGGCGGCAGCCTCCCTCAGAAACATTTCTGTTTATGTAGGAAGTCAATTGAATCAATATATATATATTATATTAGCAGGCTTTGCCCGCTTCGCTGGTCATTATATTAAAATGAATTCTTAAAATACCATATCATTAATAATAATTAAAAAAAAAAAAAAACATTGAACTCAGTCAAAATCTGAGTTAAAGTTCTCGCTACCTTCGGTAGCAGTTTTCCCACTCGCCACACTTCGAGTCTGCAGCCCCAATGCCTTCGGTAGCGCCTTGCCTGCATTTTACTGCCTCTCCCTCGCGGGTAAAGTGGAAATATTTGCAAAATCACATCATATTCGCCATTCTAAGGTAATTTGGAGCAGATTTAAGTTTGAATTTTTTTTCCCCACCCACCCCAAAGGGGGGAAGAAGTAATTTCACAAAATCCCTTTATAGAGCATGTTGCATACAGATACCTAACGACACATTAAAAAAATCGAGATCCTGAGATTATTTGAATCAAAATTACATTTAAAAATGTGTTTATTAGCCCCCTCCCCCATTCTGCTCTTAAAGGAAAGAAGGAGGAAGGAATTTTGTAAAATATCTTTAGATTATGAGTTAGATACATGTAACTGATCCACACATCAAAAATCTCCTTCCTAAGATAATTTACTGCAGAGTTACCCCTGAATACATATTTCCTGCCCCAGCCCCTAAGGGGCGGTCTGTCTGTGTGTGTGTGTGTGTTTTTTTTTTTTTTGTGTGTGTGTCTGTGTGTATGCCTGTATGTGTGTGTGTGTCTGTCTGTGTACCTGTCTGTTATCAGCATATCTCAAAAGCAAATTATAGCAGAAAGCACAAACTTCGTATTGTAAATATGTATCATACAGGGATGCTAAACTAAACTTTTCATTGAGATCAAGCAAATAGTTATAGGGGTGCAGGAACTATTTGCTTGATCAAATAGCTGCTTGATCAATTTGCTTGATCAAAAGCAAATAGTTAGGGGTGCAGTGCTCTTTGGGTGTGCAGAAACACCCAAAAAATTCAAATACATTATGTCTATGGGGAAAATTGCATGTAAGTAGAGTTCTCTATAGACAGCACTAAACCAAGTGAAACGACTATATAATTTTTATATGCGTAAAAACATCTTTTATGTAGAATATGGTATGGAAATCTATCACTGTTCGTTTACAGGGCTACACAAAAGGACTAGATTATAGTGCGACAATACTTGAAAATTGATGGAAGTGTATTTTAGGTTGAGGCGTGTGTTATTAATATAGGGTTATAGTTTTATGTGTACCATGTAATGTGAAATAAGATTCAGAAGATATACAGGGCTGCCAATATTTAAGACTTTTTTTTTTTTTAATGGAAGTGTTTTACTATAATATTTTACTTAGTCTAGGAAAGCTACTCAAGAATTGAAATGAATTCCTCACAGACATATGGTAAATAATGCTTTTTTTTTAAGCTAAATATTCATTGCTTAGTTTTTTTATGTTTACATGTTTTGAGGTTTTTTGAATACCGAAGTCAAGTTTTGATCTTTGTCTGTGTCTGTTACAGTAAATTAAAAACACTCTATTAGATGTCCTTTCGAATGATATAGTTGGTTAGTTCAGGAAAATTTATAGGCGACCTGTATAAATAGCTGAATTTCAGGTCCTGCAAGTGTGTTCCTTTCAAAACGGCTGCAGGAATTTTTTTCAAACTTGCCATATTAACCTTCTTTTAAATACCCTTTTGCAAGTAATTGCTGTTTTGCGGTCAACAATTAATTACGCCAAGCTTTGGTAAAAGTCGGTATCTCAAAAACGGCTCTAACGATTTTCTTGAAAATTGTTACGTAAACCCATTTTAGGCATCCTTTCTCATGCTTTACTTGGTTATCACAAGAAAATTGATAGTCATCCTGATCAGATAGATCAGTTTTAGATCTCTGAAATTGGTGTTTCACAAAAAACTCTACCATTTTTTTTTCTCCGCTTCTTTTTCTTAAAAAGAAAAAAGAAAGAAAGAAAGAAATCGCTGTGTAAACTCTGTTTTATATGTCTTTACACGTGTATTAGTTTTCTCTTACCGGAAAATTTTCAGGTGTGTATTTCCTCAAGTCAATTCAATGTTTTCCGATAACATTATCTCCAAATGTGCATATAATACATGTAATAGTTGGTAATGGAAGTCGTGTGGTTGTTTCACACCAAATTTTATTTTAATATGGCACTATAGGACAAAATTTTATACAGATGTTCATAGTGAGAATTATTTTAAACTTTTCAATATAAAAAAAAAAAAAATGATAGCAATAGTCTACACTAGGAAATATATGTCTATGAGCTATAACTATGAAATATATGTCTAAATATATGTCTATGAGCATCGCTTCCCTCCTTTGGGGGAAAAGTATACCCCCGCCCACCTCAGGGGATATAATTTTTTATCGAGATCTGTGATATTTTAAAACTAATTTAAACTAATTAATCAGTTTTCTTTCTCCTTTTTTTTTATTTTTTTAATTTTACAATAATAATAATGAAGACTTAGGAGGAAAAAAAAAAAAGAAGCATTTTCTCAGATATCGGCGCAAAATTTGCTTTCTTTCGACATTTAATTATATACATACTAAACAATTTTTACTGCGTCAATTCGGATAATTTAGAGAAAACAACGTTTTGGCCATAACATACTAGTTTTGTGGTGTATATATTTCCCATTTTAAACATTTTATTTTGATCTATTTATTTAAATATCAATCTGAATTAATAAAATAATCCAATGTCATAACTACACGTCCATTTTTGTTTTTCGATATAAAAGTCTATTTATTTACCCGTGAGTAGCAAAAATTGAAATAAATATTTATGTACCTATATATAATTTTTTTAAGTTATAATGATATTAACAATGCCAAATGCATGAACAAATTTTAATTTTTAAAAGTTTTATTTCAATTTTATTATTCAAGTGTAAATAAAAATATTTCTTTTTGTGTCGAACGCATTATGAACATGTATGTTTTATAGCATTAGCCTAATATTTTTTATTTAATTTTAAAGCTAATATGGGCTTTTTTAATTTCATATTTTAATTAATTTTAAAAACTCTAATCAGAAGTTTGAACTTCTTCATAAAGGGTCAAAACGGACTTCCATGGAAAATTCTGTAGCTCTGTGATTAGCTGTTTGCCGAAAAAGCGACCGACATATATACACATACACACATACAGACATACACACGCATAGACACATACACACACACACACACACAAGCATATAAGTATCTTTTATAAATGTAGAGATGATACTTTCAGAAATATTAAAAGAAATTGACCTTAATTAATGTTTCATATTACTTCAAGTGCTATGTCTTTATGTCTTTTGAAAACATCAATGAAGCAAAGCGAAAATAATAATGCAACAAGTTTCATCAAACTTTTTAAAAATCTCATCTATTTATATTCTTCTATTCTAAATTCAGCGTCATTAAATTCGGAACAGCGTAAGATTCAATTATCATTTTCTAAAGTACTTTTAACATCGTCTAACATAATTCTCTTTTTTATGAAACAGAATATCTTTCTTTAATATTTTTTTTCTAATTCTTGACACAAATTAGTTCTGCCGTTCAAAATCAAATTTTATATAGATGAAGTAGATTTTATCAGTGATGTTTAGATAAGATAGTTATGTCTAAGACAAAATATTTATTTTAGAGAGAATTCATATAATGTCGCATCAACTTTTTAGTTTAGAATTTTAAAATATAAATGGTCTAAGAGAGATTAATTGCATGCTGCAGATGTATTGTTCGAAGAAAAAAAAATAATTATGCAAAAAGTTCTTTTTAATAATTCAAAGTGTTGATAAAATGATAGTACTTTGACGATGATAATAAAAGAAGAAAAACATTGTTTCTTCAGTGTGAGTAAAAATATATTTTTATATTCTTTAAGTAAATTGTTAAACTTAAATATAACTTATTCACGAAAAATGTTGCTTTAGAAAATATTTCATGAACAGAAATATTTTTATTTAAATCTAAAAAAGTACTAAATTCGGGAAAATTTTTGTCTTCTGGTCTTCGATAAATTTACTCGTTTTTCAGTTGTGATAAACATCCTAAATTTAGATATTTTAAGACAGAAAATTTTTTTAATCGTTATTTACAGCCAAATATTTGTTTATTTTTGTCAAAATCGGTTGAAAATTTGCAACTTAAATAATAATAATAAATAAATAAATTCAGTCCAAATACCTCTCAATTTATCGTCTAACATGAGTTGGAATTTGAAGTATTGACAGTTCACAAAACTTTTAAAATATGAATTCAAATTGGTCGGGAAAAAAAATCACATTTTAATTAATTTAAAACAAATTATCAAACAGATTGTTATCAAATATAGTTAACTAGCAGGCTTTGCACGCTTCGCTGGTCATTATATTGAAATGAATTCTCAAAATACCATATCAAAATAATAATAAAAAAGAAATCATTGAAATCAGTCAAAATCAAAGTTAAAGTTCTCGCTACTTTCATTAACGGTACCCACACGCCACACTTCAAGTCTGGAGAAACAATGCCTTCGGTAGCGCCTTGCCTGCATTTTACACCCCTTCCTCGAGGGTAAAATGGGAAGATTTGCAAAATCACATCAAAGTGCATATTAAGTACATTTAATCAAATCCCACACATCAAAATTCGCCTTTCAAAGGTAATTTGGAGCACATTTGAGCTTGAAAACGCGTTTTTTGCCCCCACCCAACTCTAAGGGGGAGGGGAGTAATTTCACAAAAATTCCCTTTATAGTTAATTTTGCATACACATACATAACCGACACATTAAAAATTTGAGATCCTGAGATTATTTGATGCAGAATTATGTTTTAAAACATGTTTCTTAGCCCCACCCCCTGTGTTTTTTTAGCCTCGTTCTTAAAGGAAAGAAGGGGGAGGGAATTTTGCAAAATCTCTTTATATTATGAGTTAAATGCATGTAACTGACCCACACATCAAAAAGTTACTAAGATAATTTACTGCAGAGTTACGCATGAATACATGTTTTGCCCCCTTGTCCCCTAAAGGGAGGTAGGGTGTAATTTCACAAAATCACTTTGTAGTGTATGTTGAATACGTATAAGCAGTCCACACATCAGAAATTGCTATTCTATGATAATTTTGAACAAAGTTAAGTGTGAAAACATGTTTTTTACCCACCAACCCTCAGAAGGTGGGGGAGATAACACGGAATTTAAATAATCCCTTTGTAGTTTGTGTGTGTTGAGTACGCATAACCAATCGACATATCAAAAAATCGCTTCTCTGAGATAATTTGGACTAGAGTTAGTTTTTAAAACGTGTTTCTGTCCCCCCCGCCCCCACCTTTAAAGGGAGGAAAGAGGAAATTTCACGAAATCCCTTTATAATGCGTGTTGGGAAACCATAACCAGACCATCACGCATAAAAAATCGCCTAAGATAGTCCAGAGCAGAGTTGCGCATGGAAAAATAATTTCCCCAAGCCCACCTCCAAGGGGATATGGTGGAGTTTCACAAAACCCCTTTGTAGTGTGTATCTTCCAGGAGTGCCAACCATCTCATTAATAAGCGTAGACTTGTTAACGCCCCTTGAAAATACGCCCCTTTTCCCACACCACTTTATATTTAGAGCAATTCTCTCCAAATAGTGTTACGATTAAATAAGAATGAAATTACTCTAAAAAATTACTGGTGTACAAAAAAAGGCGGTGACTAAAAGTACTACGCTTCATAATGAGATGGTTGGCAAGCATGATCTTCAGTACGCATAACCAATCTACAGATCAAAAAATCGCTATCCTGAGATAACTTGGAGGACAGTAACTCTTGTAAGAGTGTTTTTGACACACACCCCCTCCCCGCCCTTAATAATAGGAAGGGATAAATTTCGTAAAATTCCTTTATAGTGCGTGTTGGGAACGTATAAACAACCCACACATAAAATTTAATCTTACCGAGATAATTTGAAGCAAAGTTATGCTTGGAAACGTGTTTATTATAGATTATAAGATTTATAGATTTTCACTTCTATAGATTTCCACAATTTCTCCTTGCCCTTAAAGTGGTGGAGAGAGAAATTTTTTAAAATATTTTTATAGTGCGTGTTGGGAACGCATAAACAACTTACACATGAAATTTAATCTTACTGAAATAATTTGAAACAAAGTTATATGCTTGGAAACGTGTTTATCACCACCCCTGCCCCTAAAGGTGGGGGGGGGGGTGAGAAATTTCGTAAAATCCCTTTATAGTGCCTGTTGGGAACACATAAACAACCCACACCTAAATTTTAATCTTACTGAGATAATTTGAAGCAAAGTTATGCTTCGAAACGGGTTTATCCCCCCCTACCCCCATGGGGGGAAAGAGGGGGCTTTCGCAAAATCCCAGTTGCAGTGGGTGTTGGACACACGTAAATAAGCCACACACTGAAATTTGTGACCTTAGCTTCTATAGATTTCCACGGACGAATTTAGCGCTAAAAGAGTGGGTCGAATTTGCCCCCTCGTAACTCCTCCCCAAAATCGAAAATCGGAAAAAATCAAAAATAAGTTTTTGGAAATACCTTCAAGAAGACGCTTGGCGGGTTTTTTTTATATCTTTGAGCTATTACTGGTAGAATTTTACTCGAAAATCTGTACTTTGTTAAATTTGCCGCCAAAAATTATTTTTACCCCCCCCTCCCCCCCCTTAAAAATCCAAAATTCCAAAATCGCAGAAAATGACTTTTCTGTACTTAAGTCTAATCTCCTCATCTGCAATTTCTTCACCGTGAAGCAATTTGGAGCCTAGTTATGCTTATAAAGGTGTTTTTGCCTTCTGCGCCTCCGAAAATCTCCTTTTTACCCCCTCCCACCCTTAAAAATTCAAAATTCCAAATCGCAGAAAATGATTTTTGTGTATTCAAGTGTAGTCTCCCCATCTGCAATTTCTTAACCGTGAAGTAATTTGGAGCCTAGTTATTCTTATAAAGGTGTTTTTGCCTTCTGCGCCTCCGAAAATCTCATTTTTACCCCCTCCCACCCTTAAAAATTCAAATTTCAATATCGCAGAAAATAATTTTTGTGTATTTAAGTGTAGTCTCCCCATCTGCAATTTCTTCTCCATGAAGTAATTTGGAGCCGAGTTACGCTTATAAAGGTGGTTTTTGCCTTCTGCTCCCCCTGGGGGGGAGAAAGGTGGGGTATTTCGCAAAATCCCGTCTTAGTGAACGTCAGGGTTCTAAAACTAACCTGCTAACCAAAAATTGGGACTCTATCTCCCACAGGATCACCACGGCCGTGTTGAGTCAGTGATCAGTGATCAGTGAGTTTACTCTTTTATACATAGAGATAACCTCAAGATAAAATTAAAATTCTAACAAAAAATAACAATAACTATAACAATAATAATTATTATTATAAAATGCATTAAAATTGGTCTATTCCTTAGGCAGCTACCGTGTCACACTGAAGCATGCAATCTTAGAGAAATTCGCAAAGGTTTTAAACTTAAAATCCCTCTTTTTTTTTTTTGTGTGTGTGTGTGTGTGTGTGTGTGTGTGTGTGTGTGTGTGCGTTCGGAGGTTAAAAGTGAAAATTTTAGAGATCAATGCTTAAAAATGTCAATTAATTATTGATTCCATTAAAAAAGTGCAAGTAAGTGGAAATAGGAAAATAAATTTAATGTACTTTTCAAAGCGATAATAAAAATTCTTTCCACATCCTATCTTTAAAAATAAATAAATAAACTGATTTTAATTTAATGAATAATAAAAGTACAACTACCGAGAATTTTAAAAATATAAATAAAACAAAGGGAAAATAATAATGCAACAAGTTTTATACAAATTCTTAAAATCTTATCTATTTATATTCTCCTAGCATACATTCTGCATCATTAAATTCGGAATAGCGTAAACATTCAATTCTCATTTTCTAAAAGTACTTGTAGCATCATCTAACACAATTCTGCCTTTTTTTTGAAACAAAACATCTTTCTTTAATATTTTTCTAACTCTTGACGCAAATCGATTGTGTTATTTAACATCAAATTGCATTTAGATGAAGCAGATTTTAGCACTGAAATCTACATTAGTTTTGGTTTAAAATAGAATTTTTATTTTAAAGAAAATTCAAGCTGTCGTATCACAATTTTAGTTAAGTGTTTAAAAAAAAGATAAATGGTCACAGACAAATTAATTGAAGGGTATTGTATGGAAAAAAAAAAAAAAGATTTTTTATGCAAAAAAAAAGAATTTTTTAATCTTTGAAATTTTGTTGAATAGAATATGCTAGGATGACGATAATAAAATATAAAAACTTTTTTGTGTGTGTCAAAATATATTTTTATATTCTTTAAGTAAAATATTAAATTGAGATAGAAATTATTCCCGAAAAATATTGGTTTAGTAAATATTTCAGAAACAGATTTTTTTTTTTTTTTTTTTTTTTTTTTTTAATGTATGAATAAAAATATTTCATTTAAACAAGAAAATTCAATAGAATTACAAAAAGAATTTCTGAAAGATATGTTTTTATGATTTCTACATAACAAAATAATTTATGTACACTGGAGTGTTTTTGGAACAGAAACTGCATTAATTTAATAAATAATATTCATTTTTAAATTTATTTTATTTTATTTATTTTAGTTCTTCAGTTAAGTTATGAAAATATTATTTCAACAACCATTGTTTATATTATTATCACTCTGTCATGATATTAATATGATTTATAAAAAATGTTTTGAACATTAATATATATATATATATATATATATATATATATATATATATATATACATTTTATTAACTCTATAAAATATGTAAGTTAGCGAACGTAAGAAAATAAATTTCAAGATATTTTTAAAAAACAATAATAAAATTTCTTTGTCTTTTTAAATCATATCCTCAAAATTATTTAAACAGACTTATTTTAATTTCATAATTTATGTAAGGGCAAATTTTAAATTAAAAAAAAAAAAAAAAAAAAAAGGTGAAAATAATAATGCAGCAAGTTTTATCCAAATACTCAATAATACATCTGTTCATATTCTGCTATAGCAAAGTCTGCATTATTAAATTTGGAACACGGTAAAGATTCCATTTTCATTTTCTTAAAGTACGTGTAACATCATTATACATAATTTTATCTTTTCTGAAATAAAACATACTTCTTTAATATTTTTTTGTAATTCTTGACGCGAATTGGTTGTGCTATTTAACATCAAATTGCATTTACATGAAGCAGATTTTAACACTGAATTTCAGATAGTTATGCTTAAAACATAAATTTTATGTAAAAAAAAAAAAAGTCAAATGGCCGCAAACAGAGTAGTTGAATGGATATCTATTGCTTAAAAGAAAATTTTCGTTGTGTAAAAAGTTCTTTTAACCTTCAAATTTTTAATGAATAGAATATGCTTTGATGATATTAAAAATAGCTAAAAACGTGATTTTACTGTCTCAAAATATATATATATATATTTTTTTTTTTTTGAAGGAAGGGGGGGGGGGGAGGGCAGGGGACTAAGTTGTTTAAATGAAATGTAAATTATCCCTGAAAAAATACAGATTCAGTGGACATTTTATTAGGAAAAATCTGATATAAAAATATGAGTTACGAATTTAAATTTTATATAAAAATCCATCATAGTGATAAGCAGAACATTTGAGAAAAGTTTATCTCTTTTTTTTTTCGTCTCATTTGTAAGGTGCTGCTTAATGTTGTAGCCTCCAATAGATTCATGATTCTATTTGATTTCAAAGACAGACTACAAGAGACTCAAATAAAATCAAAATATTTATTTTAAATTAAAACAAGATAGAAAACTTTTGCCATTCCAATAGATTTTAAACTCTTTCAAACTGCACTGATCAATTATTTTGTTTAACTTTTAATGCATATTATTTCTGTAATGGGATCTTAAAATATATTTCGTTTTTTATTATGGGAGAAAAAAATAACTTTCAAAAATAATCTATTTTTCTGTACTTTTAAGTAAAAACTGTGCAGTAGATTACTTTTGTGTAGTCCTGTATACTGACCAAAAACAGCAAATCTTCAATAAAAGAAAGAACAAAAAACTTTTATTAATTATAGAGGAAGAAGTTTTACAAAAGCATCACTATATTTTTATTTCTAAAGAAAGAGCATTAAAAATATTGATTTTGTGTAGTCCTGTGTATTGTTAAAATTTGCTTATCCACCAAATAATATGCTAAAATTAAATCCTCATGATACTAATAATTTACATTGAGCACTTTCCATTTATATCAATTCCATGTGTATGAATAACTTTGTAGGGTTAAGCAAACTAAGTTAATAATATAGTTAATAATATTCTTTAATCAGTTAAGTTAATAATATTCTTTAAAATATTTTATTTTAAAGAAAAAAGGACTTTATGTATCTGAATAATGTATATTTATTTCGGTGGATGCGAATAAAAATGTTAAAATATGCTTTAAACAAATACTTCTCATAGACTATAACGTTTCAGAAATATTTTGTAAACCTTTGTATTTGAATAGCTTCACTATTTATACAATTTTCAAGAGACATCATACCATAGTGAAATTTAATAACATATGTTAGTTTCAAGACACTCTGAATGTATTTACGGAAATTGGAGACCGTATAGACAGTTAGACCAAATAAAATCATAATTAGTTTTAAACTTTGTTGGAAAGTTTTAAAAAGGAGTAAAACAACTGAAAAATATTTCTAACAGTTTTCAAATACATTCCCTAAAATATCCAAAATTATCTGTATTGCTTTGCAAGCCAGTCATTCACTATGTTTACCTATAGTAAATTCTTTTGAGGACAAATAATACAAAAATAAATTACGGAAATGAACTGTTGTGTAATAAACATGCTTATAGTAATAGGTTATGTACAATCTGTAAAATCATAACTCTTAATACTAAAAACTGTTGATTTTTTTTCCAATATTCATTGGAAAAAAAAATTGTGTAAAAAGTAAATAAATAAATAAAAGTAACAGTTCTATTTAAAGAATTTTTATAACATAATTTCATAATATTTATTTTTTCTTTGATATAAATTAATCTCTGTCTTTAATTTTGGTTTTTAATTTGGTCGCTTTAAATGTGGGGTTGCTATGCTGCAAATCTCAATTTTACAAAATAGTTATATCTCAGTTACTATAATGTATAATTATAAAAACCTAGTTTATGAGAGTCGCATCATGAAAAATTATACTAATTGAATTTGGGTGCATATTGGCTGAAAAGGAGCGCTACTATGCTGCAGTTTTTCACGTTTACGAGAATATTATATCTCACCTTCTATCTTGTATAAATGAACCAAACTTGATGTAAGTCATGACCATTATGAAAAAGAACACTGTTTTAATTTTGGTTTCTATCGGCCTACAGGTAGCGCCACTATTACCCATCTTCTTCAATTTCCTATACAAGTATATCTCCTTATCTACTGGACTAAACTGCATATGTGAAGAAGTTTATAGTGAGAAGCTTTGTTGATTCATTTTTATGCATATAAACTGGCAAGTGTTCTGTTATGTAGAATGATATAGGAGAAAGTTTTGTAATGACCATAACATACCGTATTTTCCGGCGTATAACGCGCAGGTCACATATGTGAGTTATACACCAGAAAATTTAATTTACAAATAAATCTATATTTGTAAGAAATAAAAGCTTGTTAAAAAATAAGCTTTTACTGTAAATTTAAATTTCCGGTGTATAAACTGATTTAACAAACCTGCGCGTTATACGCCGGAAAATACGGTACTTGTTTAGTACTTTCTGCTTTCTTATCTGCTAGGTCAGGTAAGCAAAAGATACAGAAAATTGCATGATTGCAAAGCAACACTAATTTTTTGCCAAGTTTTTATTAAATTCGATACTTGTTTGTTTGTCCGGTACAAATCTTGCAACTAACTTCCCTACTAGCTAGACATTTGAAACTTTCAGAATAGCTCGAACCCGGTGACAACACAAGACTTCGAAACCCGATTTTTGAATGTTTGATTAGTTTTCTTTTAATTAATTAAAATATGAAAATAATAACCTCCTAATAGCTTTAAAAATAGCCATTAAAATATTAGCTACAATTTAATTGTCCCCCCCCCCCAAAAAAAAAAAAAAAAAAAAATACGAGTTCATTTTCTTTCAAAATAAAAATAAATACATTTAATTAAACGTGAACGTTAAGAAATTGTAAAAAGTTAAATTATGCACCTCACCAAAATTGACGTCATTATCTCTTTAAAAATTTTATTTGCATTGATAAATTGCTAATGTAGTTCTATAGCTATGATTCACCAGAAAATTTAAAAACATGGTATATAAAAAAAATTTTATCTTATAATTAATTCTTATTAGGTATTCTTATAAAAAGCTTGGTCATCTTTCTTTTCCTATGTGAATAACGGAAAAAAAACTGGTTTCATTTTCACTATGAAAATTTTCATTTTTATTGAAAATTGCCCGTCTGATGCCTGTATTGTTATTACTCACGTGTTTAAACGCCATGTGCCATGTTCTAATCCCAGTTCGACCGGAGATATTCAGAGCGGTTCTAACCTAATTTAAACAATAGTTTCTGGTCTAATTAGTCTTAATATATGCAAAAAATAAATATAGGGCAACAAAACAAACCATTAAAAATTAACTGCACAAAAAAAAAGGGGGGGGGGAGGGAGAATCAAAGTAGAGGCAGATAATCTTTTTACTAAGTTATTAAACACAAACGTTGGCAAATATCTTTTCCCCTAATGTTAAACTATCCTTTATTTACATACACTTATATGTAACAGAATGTAACAGAACATGTTTTGTTACAATAACTCTTAAGTACATAGAAAATGTTTACAAAATGCAATCTCATGTATAAAAATAAAATGTGATCAAGTTCTTTTTTATTCGAGGCAGAAGTGCATTATTTCCATAGTATTATGTTTAGATAGCAGAGAATTTTATCGTCAGTAAACTATGAATAAAATAACAGTTAGTGATTACTTAAGAATGTGAATTCACATTTTATTTTTAAATTCTGTTCATAATAGGAAACCAAAAGAACCAGAATGTACTTTCACTGCGAGTTTTGTAAACGTTTCTATGAAAAATAATGCTTCGGAAAATAGAACAGTGCATGAATAATAAATCGGGGAAAAAAGAGGCAAAAATAAAGCAAATAACTTTTCCGTCAAAGAATTATTCCTCATATGGTAGTTTAACAGAATCATGTTGACTAAAATTTGCATTTGCAAGAACAAAAGAATATTAATGTTTTAGGTATGTTGGGGGATATATATGTGTGTTTTTAAACTTGTTCTATAATTCTACCAACTTATTTTTTAATATTTCCCCGTAAAATACATTGAAAAGTGTTAAAATTTACAATAATACATTCTTACAAATTTATATATATATGAAAATAAATTGAGAAACGAATGAATGGTATCTCCTCCCCCCGAAAAAAAGGAGGTCTTCATGAGGGAAGCTCTTCCATGCAGGGAATATAAAAATGAGAAGTTTCTGAAGGCACGTATGCTTTAAGCCAAAATATTCATCCCTAGCCCCCAACTTCTCAAAGATGAAAGCCCAAAAATATACAACCATCGAATTCAAGATTAAAATTAATTAATACAAAACATTAAAATAAAGAAATCAGATTCACTAATAAAGTACACTAATATAAAATAATACATCAGTATAAAATATAAAAAGATTAAAAGATAAATTCTTAAAACAAGATGAATGAAAAAGAATGAACAACCCCCCCTCCCCCCCCCCCACACACACACAATCACCAAAAAGAAAAAACACTCTTCAGCTAGTAAGGCCACTTACCAGTACTTCAGTGTCCCCGAGAAGAAGAAAACCTTACACTAGATTTTGTTTATGCAGATTGTAATGTTTAACTAGAAAACATTTAAAATTTTTAATTAAACGTTATTATTATTAAATAACATTTAATAATAAATAATTTATTTTTATATTATATTTTCTTTTGATGAATTTTGCGCATTGGTTTATAAATATATATTGATTTATAAATATATATATATATATGTGTGTGTGTGTGTTTGTGTGTGCGTGTAATCATTGATGTTAATCACACTATTTTCCATTGGAAGCATTCTTTATTGAATCTGGAAAATATATATTCATTTCGTATGTTTAACGCAATATAAAGATGTTGAAATGCTGAAATGCTTTTTTAAATAAAAGGTCTCTTAGACTGTAATATGTTTGATTTATTTTGTGAAATCTTGTATAAAAACTCTTGTTGTTAAATGTAAGATTTTTTAAATGGGAGCATTAGAAATAAAGTGAATGTGAAAATACTGAATACTGTATATGACTATTATGAAATTCTAAAAATATTTATTGAAATGAAATGCAAATTAATTTAAATATGGTTTTAAGATATACGAAACACTATTGAACTTTAATCAAAAGGGAATCCTCTAAACTACCCTTAAAGAGTGAAAGATGAATTACATTTCTTGAATTACTGCATGCATAATAAATTAATAAAACAAACAAAAAAATAATTAAAATTCACTTCTAATAATTTTTTGGCACATGTAACTTTTTTCATTTTAAAAGATATCAAAGCAGTTTCCGTAGTTAAGTAATGAAACCAGTATAATATTGTAGTCATTAAAAGAAAAGGCCGATTCGTTATATGGTACGTGTACTGTAAATAAAAAGGCTATAATTTTTTTTAGCAGAATGTATTAGCAAAGATGAGCATCAGAGCATATCCTGTAGTAAATAATACACAATAATAATAATAATAATAAAACAGCAAAAAACTTGTAAAAATTACACTTTTTTGCAGTGTATCGGATTGTGCAATTCCGTTGTATAGAATGTTACAGTCGGTAACAAAAGTGTCCGAACACTAGCAAAAATTCCTATGCAAAAAAAGTATACCTCATACGGTTTCGTTAAATAAATCCTTGTTGAATCCTGTTCTTAGTCAGTGTAAGAACATGATTCGATAAGGATTTATTTAACAAAACCGTATGAAGTGTACTTTTTTTACATAGGAATTTTTGCTGGCGTTCGGACACTTTTGTTACCGACCGTACATCCAGTTATAGAATGTTATAGAATGCTCATCTACCATGGAAAGCACATAGGGTTTTTAAAATAGTTTTAATTTTCCTTCCCAAAATGAATCAAAGAAGGATTCTCTAAGGAACCAGCATCATATTTGAAATTTTAAAACTAAAAATCAATTTCCTCAGTTTTTTTTTTTTTTTTTTTTTTTTTTTTAATAGCAGCTATGCCACATTCTAGATGTAACATTTGCATTCAATGTGAAAAGCGAAACATACGCACATGACTTGTTGGTATAAATTAAATTAAGTTATATTAAATCTTAATCGCATATACGAAATATATAAGCACTAAATTTATACTAAATATACCAAATATGTGTACGTTTAACCTATATTAAATAAACTATAACTTTATAATATTAGCTCCCAAATAAATTTGTATAAAATTTATATATGCAAAAATCTTGTTCGTATCTAAACTTTTAAACTAAAATTGAATATACAATTGTATGAAATCTCATAATTTGGATCTTTTGTTCCAATGACCGGTTCATAATTTCGATTTAACTTCGGAAACCTCAAAACGTGTTAAATTTGTCAAAAACAGACTGGCTCCCTTTCTCTCCCTCGACACACATAGATGAATGAGTGAAACAGGAATATTTTTCCATTATATAGAGCTATACGACAATGCTTTTACATTTACAAATAAATATTTTATTTGTCTCAGTAAAAAATACAAGCTCTTTTCTTAGAACAGCAATTTTTTCATTTTTAAGAGTTTTGCCATTCGAAAGTTATATTTTACAAATTAATTATTTTTGAAATAATTCATTTGTAACAGCCGATATTTGTTTAAATTTTTTAGGCTTAATGTAAATATAGGAATAAAAATATTAAACTTGTTATCCGCGTTTGTAATGATCGATAGATGGCGCTCTCTGAACTGCAGTTGTTAGTAAATATAATAGCCACGTGTTTTATTATTGTTCTTTCTCCGCCATTACATCATGGAAAATCGATTGCATAATATGATGATATGCAGTGGTGTGATAATTTCCCCTCAGCCCACCAGAGGACGAGCATTTCATTACAATCGCGGATTGTAAAAGGATTCATTTAAATATAGTGACCAGCGAAGCGGACAAAGCCAACTAGTATGTTCATACAATAAACAGGAGCTGTATAGTCCATGGCCACCTGTTACCAAAGGCACATTCGAAAGTTTTCTGCTGTCATATCCGACCACCACCAAAGTTCACTGCTCTGTCCTCATAGACAAGTCCTTTGTATGTATCACGTGTTTGTTGCTATTATATAATTCAGTGTTTAAAAGTAGTTTGTATTGATTTGTTTCCGGTCCTGGCTATTTGACCAGATTAAACGCTGATTTTATTAACCAGTGAATTTATTAAGCGGCGGTTACTGTATATGAAGTTATACAATACATTTAAAATAATACCATTCTATAGTTCCTCAAACATAAAAAAAAAAAAAAAAAAAAAATGCAAAGTTTAAAATTTTTATTTTTCTTTGGTTCCAAATTTCGGTAATAACCCTCTACTTATAATTTTCCATGTGAGTTTATTTCCATCTAATGCTTTTAAAAATTTGTATGAATGATAATCAGCGAATTTGTCACAAAACTGGGTATTATTTTTAAAACGTTATTTATCTGAATTTCCGTTATTTAACAATTTACTTATGAATCTTATTAATTTTATATTTTAACTGTGCTACTTGCCTTAAAAAACCCCATGGCGGGCATTCCACCTATGCTTAGGACTCATATACAACCGATCGGCCTTAAATTCTACACCTATATCTACACCCATCATGCAGGTCTCAATCAATTATAAATGCAGCATTGAAATTCGACAAAAAATATCAATAACAATAGACATTTAAGCAGACATTTAATCAAAATTACTAAAACTTTCAATGTACCAGAATAACTACCTGTTATATGAAAGTATTAAATTATTTTCATAATGCAATGTGCAGTTTTAATTTTAAAAATGTAAATTCTTAACATTAAGCCTGTCCAACCCTGAAGACGCGCATTGCAAATGAAATTTAATTGTGTGGGCCGCACTGCGCGCATATATATACACACTCATAAAATATCCCTACGGCTTTTAATTTTCCATAGCACTAGTTTTAAATACAGTTTTTTGTCGTGAAATAAGCATATATGTTTCTGAATCACTGAGCTGAAGAACAACTGGAGCAAATGCTTCCAATACTTTTACACAGTGTTCGTGCGTGCCAGTTTTTCTGCAATCGTTTGCCTGTCTTGCATGGCAAACAACTTTTGTCGGGTCGTCTATTACTATTATAATCTTTAAAGAGTTAAAATTTAAAATTGTAATGTCATGTTTAGCATATGGTTGTTCGAACAGACAACCTTTACACAATTTTACTTTGAAATATAAATATATCAAATGCTTTTTGCCATGCAACGCTTGAAAGACAAACCTTCAAAAAACGGCACGCGAAAACCGGTCTAGCATTTCCTCCAGTTGTTCTTCAGCTCAGTGTTCTGAATAAGTTTATTTTTAAAGAATAAGGGTGAAAGACTTCTTGATAATAGGTTCGTAAAAACCCTGATATATATATATATATATATATATATATATTATATATAGCTGATATATTATAACAAATATATGTATCCCGCAAATGCAGATGTCACCTAATATAGTTTTTCCCCAAAAGAGCCTGAAAGAACTTAATTCTTCCACTGTCAACAGAGTATAGCATTGCATAAATTTCTCGAATAACGCCACGAGCCGCAGGTTGGCCAGTGTCCACCTTTGTTTAACATAAAAAGAAAAAAGCTTTTATTAAAAGTAAGGAAAATCGGATGAATCATTCTTACTATGTACAAAAGATAATTGCATGTTACACTCAATTTTACCTCTTGATAAACAAAGAAAATGCAAAAAGAAAAGTTACATTCTATTTTCAAACTTAATTTTGCAAAAACCAGAAAGCGTCTATCTTCTCTTTTACTTACTGTCTTTGCAATAAAAAAATCTTAAGACAAAATCCACTCTTACTCATTTGCATATACTACTCGTATATTTTTCTTTGTTCTTTTAGTCCGGAAAAAAATATAGGAGACACCGTTTTCAACGCTGGAAAAATATTTTTATATTTATATGTCTGAGAATAAATTGAAGTTTGGAAGAAATGTACAGCACAAATTTTTGTGTACTGTACAGTGCATACAAATATAACACATTCATGAATACTTACATAAATATTTATTGTATAACGGGACTGGCAGCTTGTTTAATAGTGCATGGAAATAAAATAAAGCGCATTCACAGATTTATTATAATAAATAGAAAATAAAAAAGAACTATATTTTAAAATTAGAAAAATATTAATAAAAAATAATATGGTGTGCATTCACACGACTTTCTCTTATAAATCATTTCTATTCTATAAAAATTGATTGCAGATTAAGTCGCAAGATCAATAACGTAAGATAATAAAGTTCAACCTACTTTTAAAATAATCTAAGATAGGTTTAGGAACAGTTTTATGTGACATGTCATTTTGTGTGAGGCTGGCCACTGCCCCTCTCAACACCCCATTCAGTTATGGTGCCTATATATATATATATATATATATATATATATATATATATATACAAGGCTGTTATTAAATATTCTTCAAGCTTGTTTTAATGTGGCAATCCAATACGAATTTCAAAATCCAAATTTTAATTTTCTGCAATTATTTGTTTTTAATTTATGCGATTAACAGATATGCATACAGATGAAACGCTAAAAGATGGATTTTCGTATTCATAGCACCTCAAAATGTGATTTTATACAAAAATCCAGAGTGAAAAACTGAATTCCAAAAAATACTTTGTTTACAGTATGGGTATGAAAAATTTAAGTGGCAAAGATTGATTGACAAAGCGTTTGTTTGTAAACATGCCCTTTCCTTATATAGTAAAAGTTTGTTAAAAGTAGTTAAAAGGTACTTAGATATACACTCCTACCGATTTATATCGGCAAACGTTACTTCATAACAGAGGTATTGATGTTCGAAGTCGGAACTTTTTTTTTTTTTTGCAGTACTGTGAAGTCATTCAATTTATTCATTTGAATTTTCTATTTTTTCAAACTACCGAACACATGCTGTTGATTTATTTACTTAAATTGTATTTCAGATTGCTTCCAAGGAAGAATGTAGACGTATATGTTTGCAAAATTCTACCGAAATAGATATAAAAATATCCAATCGCCATGCATAATTAGTTGCTTGATCCTTTCAATGTTACCACATTATTATAATAAAATAGTTTGATTGGTTAGTCGGGTTTAACGTCGAACTATTACTGTCCAATTGGTAATTGGTGACGGTTTTAAACGAACCCTGAGGTTGGTAGTAGACCTATTATTAGAATGGACGGAGCATTTCATTATTAAGAGAATATAAGTAAAGGTGGCAAAGATGAAACACGTGACTGCTGAAAAAAAGTTACTTTTTCTGGCATTTATCGCGTTATTGGTGATTTTTTGTTCTGAATATAAATATTATTATTATTAAAAGAAAACTTTATTATTAATGCCGCTTAATGAAATCAGCATCGCCGGTTAATAAACTCAAAAAAAAATTCTTCAGTAACAAAAATGTCATTTATGCACGCAAAATAATTTTTTTATTTACACATTTTTTTTTTTTTTTTTTTTTTTTTTTGGTGGGGGGGGGTGATAAAAAGGAAATCAAAACACAGCAATATCGCTATTATCTCTCTTTGTTGAAAATTTTACATTTTACACTTGCAGCATAGTTACAAATTAAACACGCCCATCACTTGTCTCAGTAACAATTTCAAGGAACGTATTCTTAGAAGTGTGGTAATAAATTACAAATCTGATTTCATTCGCAAGTGATTTTTTTTTCTTTTTTTAATTAACAGACAATTTCTAATTCTTATTTTGAAATAACTAAGAAGCAAGAGGTTTAAACGAAAAATATTTTTATTTAAAAGAAAAGCATGCACTTTCGGCAAAGTAATAATGATTTTCGTCAAAGAAAAACGCATCGGAATTTTGAATGTTTTTTACTTATTTTGAAGAAACAATTAATCAATTACCTTTCAAATATTAATTAATATTATGTATTTATTCCATTATTCATTACATTTTGAAATTTCTTTCTAAATTCAGGAAAATAATACCTTTTGAGTGCAGTAGTACTCACCGGATATAAAAATCAGCCGCTTAATAAAAGCACTTTGGCTCAGGACGAATATGATTTCGTGATATGATAAGTGGCGAGTACTGTATTTTATAATAACTGTCTTTATATTTTTAATTGCATCGATTTGAATAATCTTTACCATCTCATGTCTCCTTAAAAAAAAAAGTACTTCCATATCGTCGAATTTAAGATCAATTAACTCACATCTTTTCTGTCCAAAACTTTTAAAATTAGAATCTAATTTAACACTATTAATGGTTCTGAACTAAATCTAATTGATCCATCCTAAAATAAAATAAAAATTAATTGGAGGCGCAAAACAATAAAAAAGTTGTATTAAAATATACTTTTCTGAATGCTGAATAATCATGTTTTTTTTTTTTTTTTTTTTTTTTTTTTATCCATCTTTAATATTATTTATATCTTTTCCATTTCTTGTATATAACTGAGTAGAAATTATTCGATTCGTGAAAAATTCTCTGATTTTTGAAAAATTTACATGTTTTAAGATATCTTGATTACAACTTCGCTTTTCGTAGATAATGTCTGTTTATGTGTGTGTCTATATGTGTATCAAATTTCTATAGAAAAATAATAGAAATACTTTTCGTGAAGGCTACAACATACTAATTTAAACTTTTTCCAATTGTGAATACAACTTTTTCTTTTTTTAACTTTATTTAAAGATTGAAATTATTTTATGAAATAAGACTTGTAACATATTTTTGAAACCGTGATATTGAAAAGGCATAAAATTTGTCCGCTGTGATATTAAATTCACAATATTCCACATTTGATTTTTTTTCTGTGTGTATGTGTGTGTGTGTGTGTACGAATTCAGAAAATACTTAATATATCATATTCGAAATCCCTTAGATTTTTTTGAAGAAATAAATCATTTTATTCGGCAATGTTTTATTATGAAACAAAATTACAGAAGGAAAAAAACGTACTATGTACAGCGTAATAAATTTTTGGTTCATTTTAAGCTTTGTTCATGAGGATAAAAAATTTGAAAAAGGAAGTATATTCATTCATGTGTTTTCTTAGAATTAAATCAAAACCTAAATTACACGTTATTCATCATACATTTGTTCTTTTTTTAATGCAATGGAACTGAGAAGAATATGAAGTATCTCCCATTCGCTTGAAAGAAGCAAGTTAAATGAATGGTTACAAATATGAATATTTACTATGTCTGTGGAAATATTTTCTGTTTAAAATTCGTATCTTATTATCTATGCATCTATGATATTGCTTGATATTTGTGATGCAATTTGGATACTTACTTTAAATACTATCACTTTATAACACATTTATTACATGACATGTAATTCGGATAAGATTTAATTTTATCTTTATCACTACATGTTCAAAGACGATTACTTTTTTCCCTGAGTTAGGAAATATTTCGATTTTTTTATTCTGTACACTTTTTTTTTTTCTTTTTATGAAAAGAATGTAAGAAAAGAAAACAGCCGTATCCTAAAAAGAACAAGTCGATTAATAGTGGATTTTATTTTAAACTTTGTTTATGGGAATGGAAGTTTTGAAAAAGAAAAAAGATTGTAGTGAGGTTTTTACGAAATTAAATTCCAAAATAAATTGTACTTCTTTCCACTGTTTTTCCTTTTCTTACAGTAAAAGTAAACAGAATATTATATTGATTTCATCCTTGATATAAATATATTTTTTAAAAACATTATGCCTTTTATTATTCGTATTCTTCATTACTATTGTTTATGCAACATTCGGCTTTATTAAAAAAGAAAATAATCTGGTGTGTCACTCACACGACTTTCTCTTACTCTGAAATTTAATACTATAAATACAGGTTGCAGATTAATAGGTAAGATAACGAGTACTGTTATGTAAACCTATGTTAAACAATTCATATTAGGCTTCTGAAGAGTTTTATATGGTAATTAGTTCTTTGTGAGGGGGCTACAGCCCCCCTCAATATATGAATTAATATAGAATTTAATTCGGTTACTAAAAAATAATTCTCTTTTTAAAAAATAATTTATTAAAATTATTATTTAAAAAAATTATCTTTTATGATAAGGCAGACGACTTCCATATTCGAGAAGTAGTATAACACCAAATATCCAAAAAAAGTCCATTTTATTCTCAAAATTAAAAAAAAAAAAAAAAAAAAGTACGATTTTTAAGTTCTTTTTTTCGTTAAAAGTAAAAAAAAATCTATAACTTTGTTTTAAATTATCGCAGATCGATGGTTCAACCATTCGTTTTAAAGGTATTGGCGAGCTCTTTTGAAAGATACCAATCATGAAAATTTACTCCCCTCGAGGGGGGACTTCCCCCCCCCAGGGGGAAGGAGAGGCTCCTATATACACAAAAAAAAATTCCCAGTTAACTATCTCTATTACAAAATATATATATATATTCGTTTCATTTGTTTTAGTGCATTCTATAGACGTTAAACTCTACTTTTCTGCAATTTCCCCCATAGACGTAATGTATTAGAATTCTCTTGATTGTCCCTGTACACGAACCATTTGCTTGATCTTAACGAAAAGCTTACTGTAGCATCTCTATATGATACACATTTAGAATACCAAGTTTGAACTTTCTGCCATAATTTGTTTTTGAGATATGCTGATAACAGACAGACACACAGACACACAGACATACAGACACACAGACATACAGACATACAAACACACAGACATACACACAGACTATTTGCTAAAAACAGGATTTTCGTATTCAGGGGACTTCAAAATGTGTAAATATAACAAAATCTCGCGTTCGAAAATTTGACCCAAAAACAATACTTTCTCTACCTTATGGGTAAGAGAAAGTAAAAAGTTTATTTATTTATTTATTAACTATTATTATATTAATATGTGTTTTGCTTTGAGAAATTAAATTTATCATAACCTAAGAAAGAATTTATACGCGAATATTTTGTAGTACATGGATATATATTTCCATATTATGCTTTTCGCCGTGACTTTGTTAGATAAAAGATATTTAATAAATAAATAAATATATATATATATATATATATATGTATATATATATATTTCTATATATATATATATATATATAAATTGCTATATTTTAAATAAAGCAAATAAGAATTGTGAAGAAAAATAAAATTAGTGAAACATAAATTAAAAAAAATATATATATATATAATATAAGGGAAAAACACCAGTGTTCGTCACCCCTTAAATTTGCACCAGTATTCGTCACCCTTACAAAAGCCGTGTTGAAATAACATTTAATTAACATCTATGAATTCGAATCTACCCGCGTCAGATTTCTTAGAACAAGAGGATGTAGCTCTAGCGGATTTGAATTCATAGGTGTTAATTAAATGTTATTTTAACACGGCTTTTGTAAGGGCGACGAGCACTGGTGCAAATTTAAGGGAGGACGAGCACTGGTGTTTTTACTTTAATATGTTTCAATGCTTTCATTTTCCTTTCTCATTTGGTATGATAATAAATGATTTGGCAAGTTTCAGTATCCAAAAAAATACAAGGAAAGTCTAAATACTATATTTTCCCCAAAAAAGCTTTTTCTTTTTTTTCTTTTTTATGATTATGTCATTCAATGCAGTGAATCACCCAGGTAGCACAGTATGGTATTTTCAACGTTGAACAAACGGCAATGCATTTCGTTGAATTATAGTTTTTCCGTAACGTTAATAATCTGAAAATATGTCTCGTTGATTTCCTCATCTTTCAATGGTTGTTTTAATACATTTTACAACGTAAAAAAAAAACCGTTGTAAAAGGGTTGTACTGTCGTTTTTTTTATAACCTAAAAAAAAAAAGTTGTAAAATGGTTGTTCAGAATCGCAATACTGTCGTGCTTTTTATATCAGTTTTAAACGGCTTTTCTTATGTCTTATAAACGTTGAAATCCAAGAAAAATAGCTATCTCCATATATCCATTGAATTTTTGTTTCTAAAATATTGCTAACAATTTTAAAAAGAAAAAATTAATAATAATAATAAAAAAAAAAATGGAACATTCTTTTTTACTTAATTTTTAGACTTTTTTTATTACTAATTTTATTACTTTTTTAATACTCAATATACGAAAATATTAGATTCGTAAAAATTTTCAACTTCCGTTTTTCGAGAAAAGCTAAATTTCATAGTACATACAACTGCACAAAATATAATATGTGAGACAACCAATATAAAAACGAATGCTGAATTAGTTAAGAGTGTGTATCAGCAGACAGGTGATGCTCTCATTACTCACTTTCAGAGATTTTTACATGACATCTCAACATCAGTTAATTAAAATTGCTGCAAATTCTGTATATAAAACCTTTATTCTGAGAAGCTGTATAAAACTTTAGTGCATGTTAAATAACATTATATATAGATTATTTTTTCAGTAAATATGAAAAAAGTAAAATTTTACAAAAGTACAGTTTTAAAAAAGAGTATTAAATATTTAAAGTTAGATCGACCCCTGAAAATTTAAGACAAGAAATCAAACATAAAATTAAAGAAGGGAAAAAGAAACACTCACTTCATTACTTGAAAAATCTTGTTTAAATAAATACAGCATCCACAATTAGACGAGAACTCTGTAATTTTTAATATTATGCTAGCAGGTAAACACACCCAAAACCAAAGTATATTATAACTTTGAGATTTTAAGGGAATTTACCAGCTAGCAAGTTGTTTGGAAATTACGTAAAATGTCAGAAAACATTCGTACCATTTTAACAGGAAAGCGATATTCATCTTCTTTCACATCACATTCACTTTCAAAATGGCACGCGTCGTACCGTAAGACGCTTTTAAGGTTTGCCACAATATACTTGGCGATTTCGCATGTAGAACGGGAGGGAGAAAGCGTACATTAGAACACCTTCGTTAGCTACGGTTTCCGAAAGCAAAAGAACATTCTACTATAATTGTTAATATAATTTGCCGAAAGCGTCCCTTCTTATCATGTTAGAAGTTCTTTCGCGGCACACCATATCTTCTAAAACTCTAAAGAAAATTATATTATAACACGCACATCCCGCCAATTCACAATCGTGTATCGATATCAAGTTGAAGAGATTCAACGTCATTTGACAGAAATAATGACTTATAAAAAGCACCTATTAATTCGTTGAAAAAACATATTTTTTATTAGAATCAGAAAGGAAAACAAAAACTAATAAAATACCTATTTTAAAACGTCGAAAAAATAATAGAAAAAGTACAACCATAAAATAACGTTTGTTATAGGTTTTCTTTATTACTGTGTAAATATTCGAAATTGTTCAGTGAGAATATTGCGAAATAAAAACTATTTTTCAACGGACATAAAATAACGTAACCAATTTTTCACTGTTCTGACTTATTTGCAACGCTATAACAACGTTATGTGTTACCTGGGCAAGTCCAAAAAATTATAATTTATTGCTGAAATTAAAAAAATTCTGAAGTGATTCTTTTCGACTTTTTGAATAGTTAGTCATTAGCAAACTAAATATATTTAAATGGAGAGAATTCAATAAATAAATAAATAGAAAAATCATAATAGAACGTTTGAGTATTTCTCTCTAAGTTGCGTATCGTACAACAGATGTAATGCATTCGAATTATTTCATGAACCTTTTTAAAATAACTAATATCGCCCAGTGGTCGAAATTAGACCACTTTTTTTGCAAAGGGAACCAAAGTAAAGTAATTGTCTTCCCCTAAACGAAATTAAATTGCAACACAGCTGCGGCAATTGTTTGTCGATATGCACTCAAACTGAATCTGCAGAGCTTTACTTAATATATTTTTCTAAGTTCCGTACACGACACGGTAGATGCTGAGCGTTTCCTAAAATGAGAGGAAATCGCAACGTGGTAGCGCCCCCTGTTGGGTGATATAGCTCAAAAACTAATCGGCACCATATCAAACCAAGGCCCAACCAAATATCAAATTCGGTGAAATTAATTCCATTGGTTCATGAAATACAATGTTTGAACTCAAAAAAAAAAAAAAAAAAAAAAAAACAGTTATTTTCTAAAAATGGTCGAATTGAGTTTGGGAAATCTCAAAAAGTGTAACTTCAACGAAAATCGAAAATCTAAAATTTTTCTGAATCTTATATTTTCTTCTTATATATGCAGAGGATAGAAAAATAAAGCCACTTTTTTAAAAAATAAGTAGTCTGTTTCAGTTAATTGAAATGCAAGGAAATCTCAAAAAGTGTAAATTCATCAAAAGACGCAAACTGAAATTTTCTCTGTATCTTCTACTTCATTCTTATACATGCAGAAGCTAGTAATAAATCCACTTATTTTAAAATAAGCAGTCAATTTCAGTTTACTGAAATGCAAGGAAATCTCAAAAAGTGTAAACTCATCGAAAACTAGAAATCGAAATATTTTCTGCATCTTCTACTTTCTTCTTATATATGCAGAAGCTAGTAATATATCCACCTTTTTAAAAATAAGTAGACACTTTCAGTTAATTGAAATCCAAAGAAATCTCAAAACGTGTAAATTCATCGAAAACCGGAAATCAAAAGTTTTTCAAAATCTTATACTTTCTTCTTATTTATGCAGAAGATATAGTAATAAATCCCTTTTTTTTCTTTCTTTTTTTTTTTTTTTTTTTTAATAAGTAGTCAGTTTCATTTAATTGGAATGCATTAAGTTTTAGTTTAAAAATATCTCTTTAAATTAGAGCTGGTGTAAATCACAAAAAAAAAAGAAGAAAGAAAAAAGAAAGAAAGAAAGAAAAGGAACTAGATCTTAAATAAATTAGTAAAAAAAATTAGAACTTTCATAAATTAAATCCTTTTTTAATTTGCGTATATTTTCAACAGTATAAATTTTCCACCTAAGACACATTCAATCAAATTTCTACCATTCTAATGACTGTTTTCTCTTAGAATAAAAAAATCTGTAGTCGAGATTATAGTGATGCTACATCTATACAAATTATTGTGTCAATGGTTTTATTTGAGTTTTAAGAAATTTCCAGATTTAACAACTTTCTACTTTAGGTATTTTTTAATATAAAAGAATTTGTGTATAAAATGGAAAAATGCATAAAAAGTAAAAGTATTTTTAAATACCTTCTTGACACCGTAAAAAATAATTTTTGTGTTCTGCAAATTTGGCTAATCATTCGAATGATGCCATTTTCACCCTCTACTCCCATAATTAATGGTTTTAAAGGGTACCCCAAATTTCATGTTTGCCCATTAATACATAGATTATAAATTATAAGAACAAAATATTCAATGCATAGGAATTCCGCTTTACATCTCTGTAAGTTCACCTATAGCACAGCTAACAACATTAGCTCAATCGAATAATGTGTTTGAACATTATCCTGTTCTCTCGATACACACACACACAGATATATATATACCATAGCCTCCTAAACTAGATGCCTGTCGTGGGGCTCAAAAGCGGTTCAACAGCGCCACCTGGTACAGATTGCGCTACTTTTTCATTCAACAGCCACCAAAAATTTTTAAATGTGGGATATGATATACATAAAAGGCGAATAGAATCGAAGAAAGGTCGATTATATATATCATATATCACTTCTTAAAATTATTGGTGACAATTGATTAAAAAAGTCAGTTTAGGAGGCTATGATATATACATATCAATATACAAACAACAAAAATGATCTCAAGAAACCTCAAAATGTATTAATACATCGAAATTTCGCAATCGATTTTTTACATGATTACAATATTTTTCTTTCATGGTGTAATATTCGGAAAATAACTGTCGTATGGATACATATAAGTGTGGATAAATTTCTGGATTAAAAATGCACATAGTGTTTTTTTTTTTTTTTTTTTTTGAATAACTGAAATAATTTCAATTGTATATGCTGTGTGTCACATTGAAATTTTTGAGATAAAACTAAATTTCTTCAGTAAATCATTTTAAATTCTAGGAGAATAAAATGTAGTCCCTCTCCAATATCTACTTAGAGCGTATCGTAAAAAGTCTATAACAACAATTCATACGTTGTATTTGCCTTACATTATACAAACTTTAAACTTCCGTGTTGTCTTCTGCCAGGTTCTGGTATGTGTAATAGTATTCTCTATTAAAATGTATGGGGAATGGCAACGCATTGTTTTATCTCGACAGCCATGTAGTTGTATTTTTACATACAATTTCTATATTTTGACCGGTCTAGGAAAATGTTAATGTATGCCTAGCTGAAACTCTTTTTAAGTTACGGTCGGTAACAAAAGTGTCCGAACACTAGCAAAAATTCCTACGTAAAAAAAGTACACTTCATACGGTTTTGTTCAATAAATCCTTGTCGAATCCTGTTCTTAGTCAGTGTAAGAGGATGATTGGATAAGGATTTATTGAACAAAATCGTATGAAGTGTACTTTTTTTTACGTAGGAATTTTTTCTTGTGTTCGGACACTTTTGTTACCGACTGTACTTTAGTGCACTTACTTACACCTACCCTAAAGAGGCTTTTGTACCATTTTATGGTTTTATATCATAAATTTTGACATATTTAATGTTCATTGTAATTTACTTCAATCATTAATTGAATTAAACTTACAATTTGGTTAAAACTTTTTTTTTTTTTTTTTTTTTTTTTGAGAGAGCGAAAGAGATTTGTACTTTCTACGTTCAGTGGGAGCTGGACATGTAAAGGAACAGACAGACAAACCATTCCTTATGTTAATATAGATTAACCGTATTTCTAATCAACATAATGAAACTCAAATATATAAATGTCATTTACATTCTATTAACAGCTGTATATCACGGTATTTATGTGGAAGATCAAAATTGTTATGGCATGTTTCCGAACCACCTCTAGGGGTAAGTCCTAGGCCTTCGCCAATTGCCCACTGCGCAGCACTAGTGTGATGTAAAACCCCCCATGCAACCATGCAACCAAACACGGTATTTAGTCATGGCTTTATTTTGTCGCAAATAGTCGTCAATATAAATATGTTTATTTAAACGTTTCATTTTTTTTTTCTTTTTTTTTATTATTATTATTATTCAATTAAATATAGTGAACAGCAAAGTGGACGAAATCTACTCGTGTATAATATAAATAAAGTTTATGAAAATTATAAAAGTCATAAGTAATTGAATAATATTTGTGTTTTAAAGCTAAATGTTTTGCTAGAAGAAAACAACACTCTCTTTTTAGTTGAATTAATATTGACTTTTAAAATTTTGAAATTTTATCTTAAAGAATAAAATTAAATATATTTTTAGTATAACATTAAAATATATGTATATGGCTTTTTCTGGAGAAAAAATTTTATTGGTTGAAACTAGTTATATAAAACTTTAAATTATCTTCCATTTATCATTTTCTCAAGTAAAATCGAACTCAATCCCATGCAAAATTAAACCACATTCATCCTGTTAATTGCAACATTAAAAATTCAGATAGTTGAAGAATTGAGAAAGAAATCAAAGAAAAACCATGAGAAAATTAAACTGAAATTTTCTTCTATTTTCTAGAGATTTCCTTTTAGGTACTTAAAATATGCTAACGCTGCATTTTTCTTTATTTTCTGTACCCCGTAGAATGAATATATTAAGAGTGTGGTGCGGTGAAAAATTCCTTTTAAAATGTAGATTTAAATCAAAAAACATTTTTTGATAGTTTACGTTTTATCATAAAATAGCGAAATATGCATGTGTTTTATTTACATAAGCATTTTGAGGTAAAATATTTGTGTTCTATAGAGGGAAGAATTATGTAAGTATTCATATTATTTTCGGTTCAAGAATTTCTTTACGCAAGGCATCGTTTTTAATGTGAAATAAACACAATAAAAAACAGCTAATCTTTTGCTGTTAACTCTCGCATGTAAATGTATTTTTAAACATTTTACATTCTCTTACTAAACATTGCCTCAAAAATGATTTTTTTTTTTTTTTTTTTTTTTTTTTCATTTTCGTGTAATATTTTTCACGTACTGAAAATTAGAAAACAGGTAATCTTTGTACCAACAAGTTTTTAATAGATTAATATGGGAAAAAAAAAAAAAAAAGAATCATACAGTTATCATACAGTTTTAATCACTGAAAGAAAAAAAATCATGTTTTATAAAGTAGGGGTGAAAAATAATGCTAGTAATTTGCATAAAGCTAAGCATATTTGAAATTTCTTGTATACTGTTGCAAAAGATTTAAATACTTCTCCGGCCTGTGAAACGTTGTTGCAGAAAGAATAGTTTTACAGGCAATAGAAAAGGTAAAACAGCTCTATTGATATCCAGTGAAGTCGGTCTTGGCAACAGACTTGACAACCGAATTTGGCAAAAAATAGTACTTTAAGGTTGCCAAAGTTTTCATGTTTTGTCGCCAATAAATGCCGGTTTCTGGAATTTTCGCTTGCATTCTAGCCCAGAAGCAGCTATCAATTACGCAAAATTGAGACTGAGAAAATAAGAAAATTTAGTCCTGGAGAGTTCAAATTGTGTTCAGACTCCGAGATCAGCAGTCATTTTTGAGAGACTGCGCTTTAAGCGTTTGATCATTGTTTGCGAACCTTCGAAATTTCTGTTCTGGGGTGTATCACTATTGTGATACGAGTGACCCTTTTATTGGATTATTTCAAGAACATTCACCGATTATTCACATTTCAGGAACGAGTAATAGTTTCATTGGTCTGTTTTCGAGAATTTTCGTGGAATAAAATGCATTCATCGACTTTACGAACTACTTTCCTCACGCAAGAAAATCTATACTTTCTTAACAATATAAAAACAATGTGCAAAGGGACTTTTCATTGAACAATGAAAGTGATCATGAGATTTATTTCACCAGATATAGAGTTATTCGTCAAATCTTTTTACTATAGGAATAATAATGCTCCTGCCATTATCAAGAAATTTTGACAAGTAAAAAGTTTGCATCGAATTTTTATTACATTTAAAAACTTCTGGCAAATAATTCGAAGACACTAAAAAAGACTCCTGACGTCACTCAGAAGTCATCCCATTTAACCCTAAGCGAGGAGTGGAGCTCCCAATAACCTTGTCGTTTCGTGTAATAAGAAAGCACTATAATTACATGAAGCTTCACAAGTAACGGCAATTCGAGGCAACAAAAGTTTAAGAGCTCTACCCTATGTTCAGGGTGGAGTGTTGCATGAATGAAGAAAAAGAATAATGTCCGATTGACGTCAGCATTCGTAGCATTTATAATTCGTACAGGAAATCTGGGGTTTTATGCCGACAATGCCACTTCAGCGAGGAAAAGTTATTTAGCTTAAGGCTGTACATCAGTCAGATAGCTCCCTTTCTCCCTTCCCATGTTATCCTGTGGGAATTTTGTTGCTTCGTTTTACAAAGATATATGAAGAATATATGATCAAAAATGAAGTTTTTCGAATTTTGTTTTTTGAATATTACCCTTTGAATATGTCGCCTTTTAGCTTAGTGAGCGATTTTTTGAAAAGAATAATATAACTACTTTGTTTCATTAAATAATTTAGGACTCTTAAGTTTGGATCTCTAATAGAAACATTTAAATTTATTTTTTCAAAAAATTGCTCACTAAGCTAAAAGGCGACCTATTCAAAGAGTAATATTCAAAAAACAGAATTCGAAAAATTTTATTTTTAAATTAGATATTCTTATAAAACGAAGCAACAAATATCCCATTGGATAACATGGGAAGAAAGAAAGAGGAAATCTTACTGATGTACAGCCTTAAGGCAATGTTTTTCTTTCAATACTTCAACAGGAAATCACTTGAAGTTGCTGCGACAACGATGCCTCGTGTACTAGGATCTTAAAGAATTGCGACTACAGTTGAAGAACTAGCAACAACAAATACACATGTGAGCGATAGAACGCGCATAATATACAGTTGCGATATTCCTTATTTATCAGTGTGAGAATTTTGTTTAATGATGTGAAATTTTACCAATACAAGATATTCCATAGGACAGGGATGGAACACGAGCGCAAAACTCATACCACTATCAATATAACAAAATTTCCTACTTCATAAATCAACAATATTATAGGCAGAGAAGTTTCTTAAACATATACCGGTATGAATTCTGCGCCCGTGTTCCATCCATGATAGGAGAAAACCGCCAATTTAAAGAATGACACAATCATTAAAAAATGAATAATTTCGCAAAAACTGTTTTCCTATGTAAAGATAGCTTTATTACTGTAATGCATATTTTTTGGTTCTTTAACTCAAATTATAATTGACATTATAAATATTAAAAAACTTTGTATTTAAGTGTGACATTTGAAGTAAGGATTTTATTTTTTTAGGCTATCTTTAAATCAAACTAGAAAAAAATTATAAAAAATCATTAAAAACCTCTATTATTTTTTTAGGATATGGATTTGCATTATGTTATTATTATTATTATTATTATTATTATTTTTTTAAGAATGTTTCAAGATTTACCTTTTAATATACAGGTAATACTTTTTAGTATGTTCTTTCAATATAAATTTTTAAAAAATTCTATTTCTTGTCAAATTTTTATCTCTAACTTTCACCATGATAAATTTGTGATTAAAAAGTATGATTTTTAACTGTAAACTATACACGTTTAAATTATTTGTATTATATTGAAGCCCATTTTGTCTTTGCTGTAGGTGTGGAATCATTTGGGGCTGTATGAGACACAATTCAAAATAAATGTAAAATGATTCACAAAATAAAAGTAAAATAAATGCTTGCAGCAGCTGAACATAAATGTTACTCAACCTGAGCAAGTTCTTTGACAATGTACAGATACCCTGCATTTTCAAAAAATACAATAACATAAATATTTTTTAACGGTTTAACACAATTTACTGCTCCTAATATTACTATGGTATGATCACCATGAAACTTTCTTCTATATTTCCCTATACAAATTCTCTGCGCTCAAAGCTGGTAGATGGGAGGTGCCGGGTTCGATCCCCGGTCGCGCTCATCGACCTAGCCGTTCGGAGTTTTCCGTGGTTTCCTCCGAAACTCGCGTAAATACGGGATAGGACCCCTTAGAAAGACCCCCACGGAGGGCATTCCCCCTATAGGCCTAGGACACATAAGGAGTCAATCGGCCTTAATCCTCCAACCAACCAACCAACCAACCAACCCTATACAAATTCACCCATTACATATTGTTTATTAAAATTATTAATTATCCAAATTATTTTCCATAATGAATCTAGATAATTTTCAACACACAGAATTATAACACTAAATATCCAAATAAAATCAATTGTATTCAATTTTGTAAAATATCTTATGAAGCAGAGAGAGAGAGGTGATGTCCCTACATATACCTTTTTTTCTTTCCTGGTTGATTAGTACTATCATACTTTTTTTTTTTTAAGTTAAAAGTTTCACCAATCCAATATTTTTTTTTCCTTATATATATAGAAGAAAACAATAACTATAATCTGAAATAAATTAATAGAGAAATATATAAATAATGCATAAACAAAATCATTACTTTTTTTTTTTCTGGGGTGTTATACAGTTTTAAATTATGCAAAGAATTTTAGCCTTTCATTCTTTAGCATGTATTAGAAATAAACAATGAGAGATAATATTTGAAAAGAGGTCACGTATTCTAAAGCGCTAAAAGAATTACAAAGCATGTAATCCCAGAAAAATATTCAGGGAAAAATATTTTGCAGACATTCAGATAAAACAAAATAAGAGTGTAAAAATAGAAAAATCTATAAGCAAAAGAAATATGAAATATGAAATGGAAATAACATTCTTACGAAAGAAATGTCATTTCTTTTAAAATACGTTTTCAGAACTAGAAGAAGTGAACTCAAATGTATTTAAAGGATACGGTTGAATGTTAGTAAATCATAAATGTAATGTTAGTTTTCAATAAATTTAATTTATTTTTTGAGGGAATAAAACAAGTTTATAAATAAGTATTTTTTACAGTAAAATTGTTTGTAAATGTTTTACAATTACTTCCATGGAAAAATGTCCTTGTTGAGGGCACTTTTCAAGTTAATAAAATGGGTTAATATGTTTTTTATAAATACATTGTTAGGAAATGCACTATAAAAGGTTATGAAAATTAATAACTATAATAAACTAATGCATGTCTGTTAAAAAAAAAAACAATATTTTCACTCTTTTAATATTCTTTTATATTTTGTACCTTGAAGGCAGAATGTCGAATGTTTAAGTAATATTAAAGAAAATTATTGGATTGTATTAAAATAAAATAAATGTAATTCTCTTTTTCTTTTTTTTTTTCCTTTTCTATTTTCCATGGTACGAATCTTTATACTTTTATAACATAAAGTGTAATTTTTAAATAAAGAGAAATATATAATAAAACGTGTCTTACTGCAAACTATTATTACCATCAAATATTTAACGGCATATATGAAAAAGAAGGGGGAAAAAAGTGTTTTTTTTTTTTTTTTTTTTACATTTGCGAGATACTGAACAAAAGGGTACTGAAAGAGTGAGTAATCATGCTATTATATGTCTTATTTGACTTTTTTTTTTTTTTCAGTTCTCTAAGAAAGTACAGTCGGTAACAAAAGTCTCCGAACACTAGCAAAAATTCCTATATAAAAAAAGTACACTTAATACAGTTTTGTTAAATAAATTCTTGTCAAATCCTGTTTTTAGACTGACTAAGAACAGGATTCGACAAGGATTTATTTAACAAAACTGTATTAAGTGTACTTTTTTTATATAGGAATTTTTGCTAGTGTTCGGAGACTTTTGTTACCGACTGTACTAGATTTCAAACACTCAAAGAACATTCTTAGTTTCACACTTTTCAGTTAGGATTTAGTCACGAGTGCAATCAGGGAACTATCCACATATTGGAGAAAAAAAAATACTTTAGATTACTTTGTATGCTATAAATGAAATGTAACTGTAGCACATAATATCACTTACTATTTACAGGTTTTTTTTTTTTTTTTTTTTTTTTCGTAAAAGTAGACACATTTTGGACAAACATAATTTTTTTTTAATTGATAATATTTTGGTAAGATTTTTGTTTATAACAAGAATGTGTTTTAAAAAATTACAAAAATTTCAGGAAAATTAACAAATTATTGTTTTGAAATTGAGAAACATTATTCTGAAACAAATTCATACATTTAATTTTCGATGAAATATGAGTATTTAAAGTAAACTTTTTCAGTGCATGCGCAAAAATAACATTTTTTTTTTTTTTTTTTTTTTTTTTTTTTACTACATAGCTTGAAAAACAGATGTATATAGCAACTTATGTCAAATGTTCATTTGAATAAAATAAAAATTACGAAAGTTATCGTCAAAAGAATGAGCTGAACTTTATTTTTTTCCTAACAGTTGTGAGCTCATAAATAAAATGATTTTTAAAGTACAAATAAAGTAATTAATTCTCTAACTTAAGTACGTAATATGTGAAAAATCCTGCATGGGATCGTAAATCTAACATAATTTTATTTATTTACTAAGATTTGTGAATTCATAAGGAATTTTTCATGAGGGATTTTTCATTTAAACATGAACATTAAAAAATTATAAAGAGTTAAATTATGCATGCCACAAAATTGACGTCATTGTCACTCTAAAAATTTTATGCACATTCATAAGAGCTCTATGATTCATCATAAACTTTAAAACGTGGTATATAAAAAGTTTTTTTTTTTTTTTTTTTTTTTTTTTTTTTTTTTTTAGATTATAATTATTTTTATTTCATTTTTATTTCCTAATTCAAAATTATTTTTTCGGAAATTGAATTTTACTTTATTATTATAATTGTAATTAAATCGTGCGTTTTGTGCATTTCGAATGATGTTTAATTCGGATGGCTTCTAATAAACAAAATTTCAATAATTACTGTGTTGGGTTTAGCAAATTGCTTGGGGGGGGGGGGGTTAAATACCAGCAAAATTTTTGTCTCACTTCAACGGAAAGAAGCAGAAGCAACATACACCTGCTAATGCGATTTACGAGCAGACATTTTTAATACGTAGATACTTTTCGAAAGTCGTTTGGACCCTTTTCAGTGTGTCGGATGAAAAGGAGTTTTGAAAAAAGTTAAACTTAATGTATTTCAAGATGCTCGTATAATTTTTATACAGTATAGTATAATTTATATATAGTGAAGTATGGAAAAATCTAAACTTTAATGCTTCAAAATGCATGTAGAAATTAAAAACAATACTGCCGACTCCATATGAGTTAGTTATAAGGACAAGTCCAGTAATAGGAAGATTCAGAAATGTTAAATGATAGAAAGGGAAATATTTACTGTATTTGATTAATATACGTGGATTTTCCGTAGAGATTACACAAGTAGTTTATGAGGCACCACGAGAAATAGAAATTTTGACAAATAATTTCACACAGAAATGACTGATTTACGGAAATTGGGAAAACTTATGGAAATTGACGGGAAATTTACGAGTAAAAGGCCGATTTATAAATTTATTTTCAAAGCTGGAAAGGTTTATCTCCTTTAAATGTCTAGCGACCCATGAAGACTGCACCTGTTAAAACCTGAATTATCGCTCAAAATATCACCCTGTCACAAAGGCTCTCATAAAAATATACATTCCAGAAAACATCCTACTCCAGTTATATAACTCACGATTTAACGACGCCCACTTCTTAAAAATTAAGCAATTGAGGAAAATATATATCAATGACGGCTCTTTTTAAATGTAAATATTCATAAATTATCCAGTTGCTTTCAGCAATTTCTCCATGTGCAAAAGCTGAGATTTCCAAAAGTGGACACAACCGATTTGATATCTGCATCAATAGATTATTAGATATTGTCGATTAAATTTTCTTACCCTTTTTAGCTATTTATCGGAAATTGAATTTTAGTTTATTATTATAATTGTAATCAAAACGTGCGTTTTGTGCATTTCGAATGATGTTTAATTCGGATGGCTTCTAATAAACAAAATTTCAATAATTACTGTGTTGGGTTTAGCAAATTGCTTGGGGGGGGGGGGGGAGAAAAAAAAACTGAAGTAAAAGGCGGGGCTAGGAATATTTATTCTCATTCAAATAAAACTTCGCAGCTAAGTACAGGGTGGTTCGTAATACTGTGTAGAAACTTGAAGGGAAGGTAGAGAGCGTAGTTAGGGAATCATGATCACTTAAAAAGGCATGTCGAAAATAACAATATATGCGACCTGTTAGCACATTTACATCGGAGTATTTTCCTGCTGTGAGCAAACACTAAGCCCCGCCCGTTCCGCGTTTTCTTAAACGATACATTAATTTACAAAAGGATTCCGCTTACTGGTGTTTAACCCCTTACATTTACCGCATCGTTTGCTGTTGATGCAAATTAAATGATTTGAACGCGAATGCGTAAAATCATTGTATTAAGGTAATGCATTTTGTTTTTAGAAAATAGCAAAAGGGTGGGACTTCCGAAAATAAGCGATGCCTAAACCACGTGGCGTAAAATTTCATCACAGACTACAGTCTTTTTATGATTACTAACTGTGCTCTCTACCTCACCTGCAAGTTTTTGCATAGAGTTACGATTCACTCTGTTCGATTGCTTTCGAAGAACAAAATGCTTAAAAAATAAACTAAATCGTTTCTCCTCTGCCTCTTCATTTTTAAAAATTCATTTTAAGCCCACTGTTCTTTGGGAAGTAATCGTAACGTTCTTAATCTATCGTAACTTGCAAATCATTAAGAAAACTATTGTTGTAGTAGAGGTCGTCCTTTCCTGACAAAAACATAACTTACCTGCAAAAAACGGATTAATTTAAATTTTCTCGTAAATATATATATATATATATATATTTCATTTGAAAAAAGTAAAAGACTATTTTTACTTGACATCCACGTTCACTAAACTAACAACAGCCATTGTTTCAATCATAAGTTTTAGCTGTATGCAGTATGACATATCCAGGTATGTTACGATGACATTTTAAATTTAAGTAATGCAAAATGTTAACCGTTTTCGATATCCCGCATCATTTACACCGGAAACAGCAAAGTGTAAAAGAGATTAGCATTTCCAAAGCAGAGTGCCAGTGCAAGATCATACTTCATAGGATCATTTCTATAGTATGATTAGCGAGTTCGCTCACCGAACTTCGCAGAAAACCCAACCACGATGATGTGGAGTGGGGTTTCGCCCCGAGCGTGAAGCCGGTCGTCATCTGACTTCGCGTTGGATGCGGTCATTGATGATCGCGCCCGTGTTGCCTCGTGCAGTGCGGGAAGGGCGGAGCTTGCTCTGAGTGGTTTCTTTAATAAACAGAGAGCGTTCACTTTCCAGAAGACACGAGTACCCAAAGCGATGAATTTAAAATAAAACTGTATTTTCTGTCACTTGTGATCCGCATTTATCATTTTCTACTCGAGTAAAGATGCCAATGTTCGCGTGTCGGAAGTATTTTTTTACAACACAGTCCGTAGCTCATCACCGCAGATTTATGAGTTTTTATCATTCAGGATTAATCGCATACATATATCACGACTGTGAACATTTTCACATTATTCGGTTCTGCAGTTAAGAACATCTGAAACTGTCACTCATTTTCGTAAAAAATTCCCTGTCTTTAGTGCAAAGATTAATAATATAAAGACACACTTATTCTTATGTGTAATGTCGACGATTATTTTTACTGAGATGGTGAGACTAAGAAATAAGACTTAGCAATCTAGTTTTTCGGAAATATTTAAAGTTTTGAAAATATAAAAACGGCTGACATTCTTCAAAATCTTTTTCAAATTATCGAATTGATTTGCATTAAAAGTATTTTTTCTCTTCGACAATCTTTTGTGCAAAACAGTCTTTCACGAACGGGGAATAGTCAGATGACCTTAACCTACACATCGCCTATTACTCAAACGAAAACTATAATTCATATGAAAGAAAAGTAAACAGAAATCATTCTGAATGAAAAGCAAAAAATGTGGAACGCTTCACGATTTTGCGTGTCATCCTTGCGCAGGGGCCATGCTAATCTTCTCTGTATCGTTCCAATTTTAGTATATGTACTGCCGAAGCAAGTACACCCTACCTTTCGCTCTGTAGCTATATATAAGCGCACAATTCGCCTGCATGAAAATGATGGTGGCAATAATTTATTATGCGTAAACTTTTCACGGTTGTTCGAATGTAATTTTACCTTACAAATTATACACTAATGGTGAGGACAACAGTGCGAAGGAGCTTTTCTTTGTTCTTTGGACATTAAATAAAACAATACTAAATATTATTTTTTTCGTGTATCTACTACGAAAAATCGCGGATTGTGCCGCTAGGTTCTAAGGAAAGAAAGGTGGGAAATGAGATTCAATTTTACGAATAAGAATTAGAAATTTATTTATAGTTAATTTTAGTGTGGATTTCTTTACTGTTTCCTAGATCTCAACTATTTCATATGTAAATACCTGAATTGATACAGTTTCACATATTTGCGGTCCTTGGTATTGTAACCCAGTATACAGCTTTAACAAAACATGTTTTCGGAGCTTTAGCAGAACACGTGTCAGAGTACTTGTCAATTTCAGTATGAAATTTCGCATGATATGAAATATGTGCCCTTTCACTGCGTTTAACATTGCTTAAATTAGGTAATGCATAAACTAGAAACTAATAAAATTCTGAAGTAAAGTAAAATGTCATTTTTCAGAATTATTCAAACCAATTTTGCCGTCAGAAAGTTAAAAAATTTGGCACGCTCGTATTTTCGCTTGGAAATTTAAAGCATTCTTCTTCAAAACAAATATATTTCTATAACGTTTGATAAAAACATTTTTATTGGCTGAATCGCCAAAATTAGAAATAGTCACTACTAAGCTGATACGTCTATCTCACAATAGACAGAAAGCTGTAATTGTGTGTTATTAGTTAATACTTTGATGCCCGCACCTTTTCCTATTTTTATTTCTGGTTCCCGCCCTTTGGCGTTCCTTTAAAACGTTACGTTGTTTAACCAAAACGAATTTACGTATTCCAATTTAAATTACTTAAATTTAATCTTCAGCAATCGATTCGGTTATCGCACTCAGGAATGTATACCCCAACAGCACTCAAGGAATTAAACACGAATGCACAAAAATCCTTTTGAAACACAATGTTTTGTTTTCAGAGAAACGTCTAAAGGAGGGGATAGTGTTTTTAACGAAACGAGTTAATACGTGAGCGATCAAAAATGTGTTAGCATAATCAATATATTTATGTTTTACCTTCGTATGACAAAGTAAATATCTATTCTGCTAAATTCATCTAAGTTTCTGCACACTTGTTGTATGTACTTATTACCACCGATGTCAGTTGTAACGACAACCCGAATGGAAACGTGAAGAGTGACAGGGATGAGTTTTCACAGTTTTTGAAACAAATGGGCGGTCCAAAATACAATATAGGGTGGGGAAAGAGTTGTTTGAATATATTTCAAAATCTATCATGGACATATTAATACTGATATTTTGGATCCCATCATCTTTTCAATGTTCTCAATACACAAAAACAATTAGGTAAAAAAAAAACTTAAGCAAAATAAAAATTACAATAATGTTTTAAAGTGCACACACGGCCTTCAACTTTTGCCATTAACATTACTAGTTTGATGTTAGTATGCAGAAAAAAAAAAAATGTGCAAACAAAACAATGATCCATAATGAACCAATTCGCACACATTTTTCAAAAGAAATGTAACGTTTTAAACTTACGCTGTGTATTAAAGTAGTTTTACGATAGTCTACTGAGAGAACTTTAAATTTAAATAGCTACAGAGGCGTGGCTTCCCACGTTCCGTGTCACTCGTACAAATGATTCAATACACGTCATTAAAAAGAGATGTGTCAGTTGTGTTTCGAATTTCATTTAACTACACAAAATTAACTTTTTCGAATAATGTGTGTACAAGGGAAAAAAAAAATAATATATACATATACATACGTAGAAAAAGACAGAGAGAGAATTTAGTGTTGAATTTTCCTTTTTCAATTAAGGTGCACATGCGATACAAAAATTAAATTTACATGATATAAAGTAAAAGAAATCCCGATGTAGTTTACAGTGCTTTCGCCGCAACAATATATTTAAAGAAATTTAAAAAAAAAAAAAAAAAAAATTGAAAAAGACTATTCTGATACTTTATGAACAACCTCTGTGTAGACAAGTAGAAATTTTAATCCTACTTTTAAATTCAAAAAAGGGCGTTTTCGAATTATTTTTCAGACACGGGAATAGACCTTTTTTCATGTGACTATTAGAAAACTCAAAAATTTCTCTCCTGGATCCATTTAGTTTATGCTCATGGTAGAGTAAAAGCGCCTTAAGCAAAACTAGGAAAAAGGTTTAATGAAGTAATTTGAAATTAATGAATAGTATTAATTAGGATTGTATAATTACAACTCTGTTTTTATACTTTTCTAATGTGTGTCGTATTTTTCTTAATCAATTTAAAAAATTGTGGAGATTTTCAGAACGTTTGCTGTTTTCTTTATTAAGATTCGTTTAAACGTGGAAAGCAAAGAAATAGCTTTAAAAATATGCTCAAAGTACACTCGTTTCCGAAATCTGTTTCCATGATTTACTGAAAAGGAAGAGGGAAAAGCAGTAAAGCCATTACTTGAGAAGAACCAGACACCTGAAAATTAAATTTTCTTTCTTTACGAAGAAAATATTCTTTTAAAATTTCGGCACGATTTTTCATGTGATTTTGCTGTGCTTATAAATAGAAATGAAAAAAAGAGAGCAAGAGTGAATTTATTCCGACGCGACCTGCGAACAATTGTTTCACTGAAATGCCTGTTTTCGAAACAGGCAATCAGCGTCAAGTTCTAGCAATGACTCTCGGAATTTAATCTACAAAATTAAAAGTGTCTCTTGGAGCAAATTCGTAAAAAAAAATAATAATAATAATAATAATAATTTTTAAAACAAATTTTCCTACTGAGAGGAAACTCACACAGAGTGAAAAAAAAAAAAAAAAAAAAAGAATGCAAACTACCACTAATGTCCAAGTCAAACTGAAACAAGTTGAATTTCAGAAAACCTGCAAGTGGTTTTTTGGTGGACAAGAAACATCTGAATCTATTTTATTTGCATTGTGTCCCATCTTTCGATGGGAATCCAAAAATTATGTTTAGGCTCATTGAGTTGTTCCCCTCCACGGTAATCTTTAGTAAAAGGCGAAAGATTAGCTTGATAAATGAAGAGAAACCTGAGCATGCACTGCTGACGGGACCAAAAACTCATGTATTACCTTTTCATTAACTGCACAGTGGTGGAGGAAGTATTATTGTGTTGCTACTTTTATTATATCGCTCAGTGGTCATACTTTATAACGAAAATATATTGCGTCTGTCTTGTTATTTCTTTTGCGAATTTTCTAATCTTTTCTTGTGTAATTAACTCACCACGAAAGTTTTAAATACCAGCAAAATTTTTGTCTCACTTCAACGGAAAGAAGCAGAAGCAACATACACCTGCTAATGCGATTTACGAGCAGACATTTTTAATACGTAGATACTTTTCGAAAGTCGTTTGGACCCTTTTCAGTGTGTCGGATGAAAAGGAGTTTTGAAAAAAGTTAAACTTAATGTATTTCAAGATGCTCGTATAATTTTTATACAGTATAGTATAATTTATATATAGTGAAGTATGGAAAAATCTAAACTTTAATGCTTCAAAATGCATGTAGAAGATAAAAACAATACTGCCGACTCCATATGAGTTAGTTATAAGGACAAGTCCAGTAATAGGAAGATTCAGAAATGTTAAATGATAGAAAGGGAAATATTTACTGTATTTGATTAATATACGTGGATTTTCCGTAGAGATTACACAAGTAGTTTATGAGGCACCACGAGAAATAGAAATTTTGACAAATAATTTCACGCAGAAATGACTGATTTACGGAAATTGGGAAAACTTATGGAAATTGACGGGAAATTTACGAGTAAAAGGCCGATTTATAAATTTATTTTCAAAGCTGGAAAGGTTTATCTCCTTTAAATGTCTAGCGACCCATGAAGACTGCACCTGTTAAAACCTGAATTATCGCTCAAAATATCACCCTGTCACAAAGGCTCTCATAAAAATATACATTCCAGAAAACATCCTACTCCAGTTATATAACTCACGATTTAACGACGCCCACTTCTTAAAAATTAAGCAATTGAGGAAAATATATATCAATGACGGCTCTTTTTAAATGTAAATATTCATAAATTATCCAGTTGCTTTCAGCAATTTCTCCATGTGCAAAAGCTGAGATTTCCAAAAGTGGACACAACCGATTTGATATCTGCATCAATAGATTATTAGATATTGTCGATTAAATTTTCTTACCCTTTTTAGCTATTTATCGGAAATTGAATTTTAGTTTATTATTATAATTGTAATCAAAACGTGCGTTTTGTGCATTTCGAATGATGTTTAATTCGGATGGCTTCTAATAAACAAAATTTCAATAATTACTGTGTTGGGTTTAGCAAATTGCTTGGGGGGGGGGGGGGGGGGGAAGAAAAAAAAAACTGAAGTAAAAGGCGGGGCTAGGAATATTTATTCTCATTCAAATAAAACTTCGCAGCTAAGTACAGGGTGGTTCGTAATACTGTGTAGAAACTTGAAGGGAAGGTAGAGAGCGTAGTTAGGGAATCATGATCACTTAAAAAGGCATGTCGAAAATAACAATATATGCGACCTGTTAGCACATTTACATCGGAGTATTTTCCTGCTGTGAGCAAACACTAAGCCCCGCCCGTTCCGCGTTTTCTTAAACGATACATTAATTTACAAAAGGATTCCGCTTACTGGTGTTTAACCCCTTACATTTACCGCATCGTTTGCTGTTGATGCAAATTAAATGATTTGAACGCGAATGCGTAAAATCATTGTATTAAGGTAATGCATTTTGTTTTTAGAAAATAGCAAAAGGGTGGGACTTCCGAAAATAAGCGATGCCTAAACCACGTGGCGTAAAATTTCATCACAGACTACAGTCTTTTTATGATTACTAACTGTGCTCTCTACCTCACCTGCAAGTTTTTGCATAGAGTTACGATTCACTCTGTTCGATTGCTTTCGAAGAACAAAATGCTTAAAAAATAAACTAAATCGTTTCTCCTCTGCCTCTTCATTTTTAAAAATTCATTTTAAGCCCACTGTTCTTTGGGAAGTAATCGTAACGTTCTTAATCTATCGTAACTTGCAAATCATTAAGAAAACTATTGTTGTAGTAGAGGTCGTCCTTTCCTGACAAAAACATAACTTACCTGCAAAAAACGGATTAATTTAAATTTTCTCGTAAATATATATATATATATATATATTTCATTTGAAAAAAGTAAAAGACTATTTTTACTTGACATCCACGTTCACTAAACTAACAACAGCCATTGTTTCAATCATAAGTTTTAGCTGTATGCAGTATGACATATCCAGGTATGTTACGATGACATTTTAAATTTAAGTAATGCAAAATGTTAACCGTTTTCGATATCCCGCATCATTTACACCGGAAACAGCAAAGTGTAAAAGAGATTAGCATTTCCAAAGCAGAGTGCCAGTGCAAGATCATACTTCATAGGATCATTTCTATAGTATGATTAGCGAGTTCGCTCACCGAACTTCGCAGAAAACCCAACCACGATGATGTGGAGTGGGGTTTCGCCCCGAGCGTGAAGCCGGTCGTCATCTGACTTCGCGTTGGATGCGGTCATTGATGATCGCGCCCGTGTTGCCTCGTGCAGTGCGGGAAGGGCGGAGCTTGCTCTGAGTGGTTTCTTTAATAAACAGAGAGCGTTCACTTTCCAGAAGACACGAGTACCCAAAGCGATGAATTTAAAATAAAACTGTATTTTCTGTCACTTGTGATCCGCATTTATCATTTTCTACTCGAGTAAAGATGCCAATGTTCGCGTGTCGGAAGTATTTTTTTACAACACAGTCCGTAGCTCATCACCGCAGATTTATGAGTTTTTATCATTCAGGATTAATCGCATACATATATCACGACTGTGAACATTTTCACATTATTCGGTTCTGCAGTTAAGAACATCTGAAACTGTCACTCATTTTCGTAAAAAATTCCCTGTCTTTAGTGCAAAGATTAATAATATAAAGACACACTTATTCTTATGTGTAATGTCGACGATTATTTTTACTGAGATGGTGAGACTAAGAAATAAGACTTAGCAATCTAGTTTTTCGGAAATATTTAAAGTTTTGAAAATATAAAAACGGCTGACATTCTTCAAAATCTTTTTCAAATTATCGAATTGATTTGCATTAAAAGTATTTTTTCTCTTCGACAATCTTTTGTGCAAAACAGTCTTTCACGAACGGGGAATAGTCAGATGACCTTAACCTACACATCGCCTATTACTCAAACGAAAACTATAATTCATATGAAAGAAAAGTAAACAGAAATCATTCTGAATGAAAAGCAAAAAATGTGGAACGCTTCACGATTTTGCGTGTCATCCTTGCGCAGGGGCCATGCTAATCTTCTCTGTATCGTTCCAATTTTAGTATATGTACTGCCGAAGCAAGTACACCCTACCTTTCGCTCTGTAGCTATATATAAGCGCACAATTCGCCTGCATGAAAATGATGGTGGCAATAATTTATTATGCGTAAACTTTTCACGGTTGTTCGAATGTAATTTTACCTTACAAATTATACACTAATGGTGAGGACAACAGTGCGAAGGAGCTTTTCTTTGTTCTTTGGACATTAAATAAAACAATACTAAATATTATTTTTTTCGTGTATCTACTACGAAAAATCGCGGATTGTGCCGCTAGGTTCTAAGGAAAGAAAGGTGGGAAATGAGATTCAATTTTACGAATAAGAATTAGAAATTTATTTATAGTTAATTTTAGTGTGGATTTCTTTACTGTTTCCTAGATCTCAACTATTTCATATGTAAATACCTGAATTGATACAGTTTCACATATTTGCGGTCCTTGGTATTGTAACCCAGTATACAGCTTTAACAAAACATGTTTTCGGAGCTTTAGCAGAACACGTGTCAGAGTACTTGTCAATTTCAGTATGAAATTTCGCATGATATGAAATATGTGCCCTTTCACTGCGTTTAACATTGCTTAAATTAGGTAATGCATAAACTAGAAACTAATAAAATTCTGAAGTAAAGTAAAATGTCATTTTTCAGAATTATTCAAACCAATTTTGCCGTCAGAAAGTTAAAAAATTTGGCACGCTCGTATTTTCGCTTGGAAATTTAAAGCATTCTTCTTCAAAACAAATATATTTCTATAACGTTTGATAAAAACATTTTTATTGGCTGAATCGCCAAAATTAGAAATAGTCACTACTAAGCTGATACGTCTATCTCACAATAGACAGAAAGCTGTAATTGTGTGTTATTAGTTAATACTTTGATGCCCGCACCTTTTCCTATTTTTATTTCTGGTTCCCGCCCTTTGGCGTTCCTTTAAAACGTTACGTTGTTTAACCAAAACGAATTTACGTATTCCAATTTAAATTACTTAAATTTAATCTTCAGCAATCGATTCGGTTATCGCACTCAGGAATGTATACCCCAACAGCACTCAAGGAATTAAACACGAATGCACAAAAATCCTTTTGAAACACAATGTTTTGTTTTCAGAGAAACGTCTAAAGGAGGGGATAGTGTTTTTAACGAAACGAGTTAATACGTGAGCGATCAAAAATGTGTTAGCATAATCAATATATTTATGTTTTACCTTCGTATGACAAAGTAAATATCTATTCTGCTAAATTCATCTAAGTTTCTGCACACTTGTTGTATGTACTTATTACCACCGATGTCAGTTGTAACGACAACCCGAATGGAAACGTGAAGAGTGACAGGGATGAGTTTTCACAGTTTTTGAAACAAATGGGCGGTCCAAAATACAATATAGGGTGGGGAAAGAGTTGTTTGAATATATTTCAAAATCTATCATGGACATATTAATACTGATATTTTGGATCCCATCATCTTTTCAATGTTCTCAATACACAAAAACAATTAGGTAAAAAAAAAACTTAAGCAAAATAAAAATTACAATAATGTTTTAAAGTGCACACACGGCCTTCAACTTTTGCCATTAACATTACTAGTTTGATGTTAGTATGCAGAAAAAAAAAAAATGTGCAAACAAAACAATGATCCATAATGAACCAATTCGCACACATTTTTCAAAAGAAATGTAACGTTTTAAACTTACGCTGTGTATTAAAGTAGTTTTACGATAGTCTACTGAGAGAACTTTAAATTTAAATAGCTACAGAGGCGTGGCTTCCCACGTTCCGTGTCACTCGTACAAATGATTCAATACACGTCATTAAAAAGAGATGTGTCAGTTGTGTTTCGAATTTCATTTAACTACACAAAATTAACTTTTTCGAATAATGTGTGTACAAGGGAAAAAAAAAATAATATATACATATACATACGTAGAAAAAGACAGAGAGAGAATTTAGTGTTGAATTTTCCTTTTTCAATTAAGGTGCACATGCGATACAAAAATTAAATTTACATGATATAAAGTAAAAGAAATCCCGATGTAGTTTACAGTGCTTTCGCCGCAACAATATATTTAAAGAAATTTAAAAAAAAAAAAAAAAAAAATTGAAAAAGACTATTCTGATACTTTATGAACAACCTCTGTGTAGACAAGTAGAAATTTTAATCCTACTTTTAAATTCAAAAAAGGGCGTTTTCGAATTATTTTTCAGACACGGGAATAGACCTTTTTTCATGTGACTATTAGAAAACTCAAAAATTTCTCTCCTGGATCCATTTAGTTTATGCTCATGGTAGAGTAAAAGCGCCTTAAGCAAAACTAGGAAAAAGGTTTAATGAAGTAATTTGAAATTAATGAATAGTATTAATTAGGATTGTATAATTACAACTCTGTTTTTATACTTTTCTAATGTGTGTCGTATTTTTCTTAATCAATTTAAAAAATTGTGGAGATTTTCAGAACGTTTGCTGTTTTCTTTATTAAGATTCGTTTAAACGTGGAAAGCAAAGAAATAGCTTTAAAAATATGCTCAAAGTACACTCGTTTCCGAAATCTGTTTCCATGATTTACTGAAAAGGAAGAGGGAAAAGCAGTAAAGCCATTACTTGAGAAGAACCAGACACCTGAAAATTAAATTTTCTTTCTTTACGAAGAAAATATTCTTTTAAAATTTCGGCACGATTTTTCATGTGATTTTGCTGTGCTTATAAATAGAAATGAAAAAAAGAGAGCAAGAGTGAATTTATTCCGACGCGACCTGCGAACAATTGTTTCACTGAAATGCCTGTTTTCGAAACAGGCAATCAGCGTCAAGTTCTAGCAATGACTCTCGGAATTTAATCTACAAAATTAAAAGTGTCTCTTGGAGCAAATTCGTAAAAAAAAATAATAATAATAATAATAATAATTTTTAAAACAAATTTTCCTACTGAGAGGAAACTCACACAGAGTGAAAAAAAAAAAAAAAAAAAAAGAATGCAAACTACCACTAATGTCCAAGTCAAACTGAAACAAGTTGAATTTCAGAAAACCTGCAAGTGGTTTTTTGGTGGACAAGAAACATCTGAATCTATTTTATTTGCATTGTGTCCCATCTTTCGATGGGAATCCAAAAATTATGTTTAGGCTCATTGAGTTGTTCCCCTCCACGGTAATCTTTAGTAAAAGGCGAAAGATTAGCTTGATAAATGAAGAGAAACCTGAGCATGCACTGCTGACGGGACCAAAAACTCATGTATTACCTTTTCATTAACTGCACAGTGGTGGAGGAAGTATTATTGTGTTGCTACTTTTATTATATCGCTCAGTGGTCATACTTTATAACGAAAATATATTGCGTCTGTCTTGTTATTTCTTTTGCGAATTTTCTAATCTTTTCTTGTGTAATTAACTCACCACGAAAGTTTTAAATACCAGCAAAATTTTTGTCTCACTTCAACGGAAAGAAGCAGAAGCAACATACACCTGCTAATGCGATTTACGAGCAGACATTTTTAATACGTAGATACTTTTCGAAAGTCGTTTGGACCCTTTTCAGTGTGTCGGATGAAAAGGAGTTTTGAAAAAAGTTAAACTTAATGTATTTCAAGATGCTCGTATAATTTTTATACAGTATAGTATAATTTATATATAGTGAAGTATGGAAAAATCTAAACTTTAATGCTTCAAAATGCATGTAGAATATAAAAACAATACTGCCGACTCCATATGAGTTAGTTATAAGGACAAGTCCAGTAATAGGAAGATTCAGAAATGTTAAATGATAGAAAGGGAAATATTTACTGTATTTGATTAATATACGTGGATTTTCCGTAGAGATTACACAAGTAGTTTATGAGGCACCACGAGAAATAGAAATTTTGACAAATAATTTCACGCAGAAATGACTGATTTACGGAAATTGGGAAAACTTATGGAAATTGACGGGAAATTTACGAGTAAAAGGCCGATTTATAAATTTATTTTCAAAGCTGGAAAGGTTTATCTCCTTTAAATGTCTAGCGACCCATGAAGACTGCACCTGTTAAAACCTGAATTATCGCTCAAAATATCACCCTGTCACAAAGGCTCTCATAAAAATATACATTCCAGAAAACATCCTACTCCAGTTATATAACTCACGATTTAACGACGCCCACTTCTTAAAAATTAAGCAATTGAGGAAAATATATATCAATGACGGCTCTTTTTAAATGTAAATATTCATAAATTATCCAGTTGCTTTCAGCAATTTCTCCATGTGCAAAAGCTGAGATTTCCAAAAGTGGACACAACCGATTTGATATCTGCATCAATAGATTATTAGATATTGTCGATTAAATTTTCTTACCCTTTTTAGCTATTTATCGGAAATTGAATTTTAGTTTATTATTATAATTGTAATCAAAACGTGCGTTTTGTGCATTTCGAATGATGTTTAATTCGGATGGCTTCTAATAAACAAAATTTCAATAATTACTGTGTTGGGTTTAGCAAATTGCTTGGGGGGGGGGGGGGGGGGAAGAAAAAAAAAACTGAAGTAAAAGGCGGGGCTAGGAATATTTATTCTCATTCAAATAAAACTTCGCAGCTAAGTACAGGGTGGTTCGTAATACTGTGTAGAAACTTGAAGGGAAGGTAGAGAGCGTAGTTAGGGAATCATGATCACTTAAAAAGGCATGTCGAAAATAACAATATATGCGACCTGTTAGCACATTTACATCGGAGTATTTTCCTGCTGTGAGCAAACACTAAGCCCCGCCCGTTCCGCGTTTTCTTAAACGATACATTAATTTACAAAAGGATTCCGCTTACTGGTGTTTAACCCCTTACATTTACCGCATCGTTTGCTGTTGATGCAAATTAAATGATTTGAACGCGAATGCGTAAAATCATTGTATTAAGGTAATGCATTTTGTTTTTAGAAAATAGCAAAAGGGTGGGACTTCCGAAAATAAGCGATGCCTAAACCACGTGGCGTAAAATTTCATCACAGACTACAGTCTTTTTATGATTACTAACTGTGCTCTCTACCTCACCTGCAAGTTTTTGCATAGAGTTACGATTCACTCTGTTCGATTGCTTTCGAAGAACAAAATGCTTAAAAAATAAACTAAATCGTTTCTCCTCTGCCTCTTCATTTTTAAAAATTCATTTTAAGCCCACTGTTCTTTGGGAAGTAATCGTAACGTTCTTAATCTATCGTAACTTGCAAATCATTAAGAAAACTATTGTTGTAGTAGAGGTCGTCCTTTCCTGACAAAAACATAACTTACCTGCAAAAAACGGATTAATTTAAATTTTCTCGTAAATATATATATATATATATATATTTCATTTGAAAAAAGTAAAAGACTATTTTTACTTGACATCCACGTTCACTAAACTAACAACAGCCATTGTTTCAATCATAAGTTTTAGCTGTATGCAGTATGACATATCCAGGTATGTTAAGATGACATTTTAAATTTAAGTAATGCAAAATGTTAACCGTTTTCGATATCCCGCATCATTTACACCGGAAACAGCAAAGTGTAAAAGAGATTAGCATTTCCAAAGCAGAGTGCCAGTGCAAGATCATACTTCATAGGATCATTTCTATAGTATGATTAGCGAGTTCGCTCACCGAACTTCGCAGAAAACCCAACCACGATGATGTGGAGTGGGGTTTCGCCCCGAGCGTGAAGCCGGTCGTCATCTGACTTCGCGTTGGATGCGGTCATTGATGATCGCGCCCGTGTTGCCTCGTGCAGTGCGGGAAGGGCGGAGCTTGCTCTGAGTGGTTTCTTTAATAAACAGAGAGCGTTCACTTTCCAGAAGACACGAGTACCCAAAGCGATGAATTTAAAATAAAACTGTATTTTCTGTCACTTGTGATCCGCATTTATCATTTTCTACTCGAGTAAAGATGCCAATGTTCGCGTGTCGGAAGTATTTTTTTACAACACAGTCCGTAGCTCATCACCGCAGATTTATGAGTTTTTATCATTCAGGATTAATCGCATACATATATCACGACTGTGAACATTTTCACATTATTCGGTTCTGCAGTTAAGAACATCTGAAACTGTCACTCATTTTCGTAAAAAATTCCCTGTCTTTAGTGCAAAGATTAATAATATAAAGACACACTTATTCTTATGTGTAATGTCGACGATTATTTTTACTGAGATGGTGAGACTAAGAAATAAGACTTAGCAATCTAGTTTTTCGGAAATATTTAAAGTTTTGAAAATATAAAAACGGCTGACATTCTTCAAAATCTTTTTCAAATTATCGAATTGATTTGCATTAAAAGTATTTTTTCTCTTCGACAATCTTTTGTGCAAAACAGTCTTTCACGAACGGGGAATAGTCAGATGACCTTAACCTACACATCGCCTATTACTCAAACGAAAACTATAATTCATATGAAAGAAAAGTAAACAGAAATCATTCTGAATGAAAAGCAAAAAATGTGGAACGCTTCACGATTTTGCGTGTCATCCTTGCGCAGGGGCCATGCTAATCTTCTCTGTATCGTTCCAATTTTAGTATATGTACTGCCGAAGCAAGTACACCCTACCTTTCGCTCTGTAGCTATATATAAGCGCACAATTCGCCTGCATGAAAATGATGGTGGCAATAATTTATTATGCGTAAACTTTTCACGGTTGTTCGAATGTAATTTTACCTTACAAATTATACACTAATGGTGAGGACAACAGTGCGAAGGAGCTTTTCTTTGTTCTTTGGACATTAAATAAAACAATACTAAATATTATTTTTTTCGTGTATCTACTACGAAAAATCGCGGATTGTGCCGCTAGGTTCTAAGGAAAGAAAGGTGGGAAATGAGATTCAATTTTACGAATAAGAATTAGAAATTTATTTATAGTTAATTTTAGTGTGGATTTCTTTACTGTTTCCTAGATCTCAACTATTTCATATGTAAATACCTGAATTGATACAGTTTCACATATTTGCGGTCCTTGGTATTGTAACCCAGTATACAGCTTTAACAAAACATGTTTTCGGAGCTTTAGCAGAACACGTGTCAGAGTACTTGTCAATTTCAGTATGAAATTTCGCATGATATGAAATATGTGCCCTTTCACTGCGTTTAACATTGCTTAAATTAGGTAATGCATAAACTAGAAACTAATAAAATTCTGAAGTAAAGTAAAATGTCATTTTTCAGAATTATTCAAACCAATTTTGCCGTCAGAAAGTTAAAAAATTTGGCACGCTCGTATTTTCGCTTGGAAATTTAAAGCATTCTTCTTCAAAACAAATATATTTCTATAACGTTTGATAAAAACATTTTTATTGGCTGAATCGCCAAAATTAGAAATAGTCACTACTAAGCTGATACGTCTATCTCACAATAGACAGAAAGCTGTAATTGTGTGTTATTAGTTAATACTTTGATGCCCGCACCTTTTCCTATTTTTATTTCTGGTTCCCGCCCTTTGGCGTTCCTTTAAAACGTTACGTTGTTTAACCAAAACGAATTTACGTATTCCAATTTAAATTACTTAAATTTAATCTTCAGCAATCGATTCGGTTATCGCACTCAGGAATGTATACCCCAACAGCACTCAAGGAATTAAACACGAATGCACAAAAATCCTTTTGAAACACAATGTTTTGTTTTCAGAGAAACGTCTAAAGGAGGGGATAGTGTTTTTAACGAAACGAGTTAATACGTGAGCGATCAAAAATGTGTTAGCATAATCAATATATTTATGTTTTACCTTCGTATGACAAAGTAAATATCTATTCTGCTAAATTCATCTAAGTTTCTGCACACTTGTTGTATGTACTTATTACCACCGATGTCAGTTGTAACGACAACCCGAATGGAAACGTGAAGAGTGACAGGGATGAGTTTTCACAGTTTTTGAAACAAATGGGCGGTCCAAAATACAATATAGGGTGGGGAAAGAGTTGTTTGAATATATTTCAAAATCTATCATGGACATATTAATACTGATATTTTGGATCCCATCATCTTTTCAATGTTCTCAATACACAAAAACAATTAGGTAAAAAAAAAACTTAAGCAAAATAAAAATTACAATAATGTTTTAAAGTGCACACACGGCCTTCAACTTTTGCCATTAACATTACTAGTTTGATGTTAGTATGCAGAAAAAAAAAAAATGTGCAAACAAAACAATGATCCATAATGAACCAATTCGCACACATTTTTCAAAAGAAATGTAACGTTTTAAACTTACGCTGTGTATTAAAGTAGTTTTACGATAGTCTACTGAGAGAACTTTAAATTTAAATAGCTACAGAGGCGTGGCTTCCCACGTTCCGTGTCACTCGTACAAATGATTCAATACACGTCATTAAAAAGAGATGTGTCAGTTGTGTTTCGAATTTCATTTAACTACACAAAATTAACTTTTTCGAATAATGTGTGTACAAGGGAAAAAAAAAATAATATATACATATACATACGTAGAAAAAGACAGAGAGAGAATTTAGTGTTGAATTTTCCTTTTTCAATTAAGGTGCACATGCGATACAAAAATTAAATTTACATGATATAAAGTAAAAGAAATCCCGATGTAGTTTACAGTGCTTTCGCCGCAACAATATATTTAAAGAAATTTAAAAAAAAAAAAAAAAAAAATTGAAAAAGACTATTCTGATACTTTATGAACAACCTCTGTGTAGACAAGTAGAAATTTTAATCCTACTTTTAAATTCAAAAAAGGGCGTTTTCGAATTATTTTTCAGACACGGGAATAGACCTTTTTTCATGTGACTATTAGAAAACTCAAAAATTTCTCTCCTGGATCCATTTAGTTTATGCTCATGGTAGAGTAAAAGCGCCTTAAGCAAAACTAGGAAAAAGGTTTAATGAAGTAATTTGAAATTAATGAATAGTATTAATTAGGATTGTATAATTACAACTCTGTTTTTATACTTTTCTAATGTGTGTCGTATTTTTCTTAATCAATTTAAAAAATTGTGGAGATTTTCAGAACGTTTGCTGTTTTCTTTATTAAGATTCGTTTAAACGTGGAAAGCAAAGAAATAGCTTTAAAAATATGCTCAAAGTACACTCGTTTCCGAAATCTGTTTCCATGATTTACTGAAAAGGAAGAGGGAAAAGCAGTAAAGCCATTACTTGAGAAGAACCAGACACCTGAAAATTAAATTTTCTTTCTTTACGAAGAAAATATTCTTTTAAAATTTCGGCACGATTTTTCATGTGATTTTGCTGTGCTTATAAATAGAAATGAAAAAAAGAGAGCAAGAGTGAATTTATTCCGACGCGACCTGCGAACAATTGTTTCACTGAAATGCCTGTTTTCGAAACAGGCAATCAGCGTCAAGTTCTAGCAATGACTCTCGGAATTTAATCTACAAAATTAAAAGTGTCTCTTGGAGCAAATTCGTAAAAAAAAATAATAATAATAATAATAATAATTTTTAAAACAAATTTTCCTACTGAGAGGAAACTCACACAGAGTGAAAAAAAAAAAAAAAAAAAAAGAATGCAAACTACCACTAATGTCCAAGTCAAACTGAAACAAGTTGAATTTCAGAAAACCTGCAAGTGGTTTTTTGGTGGACAAGAAACATCTGAATCTATTTTATTTGCATTGTGTCCCATCTTTCGATGGGAATCCAAAAATTATGTTTAGGCTCATTGAGTTGTTCCCCTCCACGGTAATCTTTAGTAAAAGGCGAAAGATTAGCTTGATAAATGAAGAGAAACCTGAGCATGCACTGCTGACGGGACCAAAAACTCATGTATTACCTTTTCATTAACTGCACAGTGGTGGAGGAAGTATTATTGTGTTGCTACTTTTATTATATCGCTCAGTGGTCATACTTTATAACGAAAATATATTGCGTCTGTCTTGTTATTTCTTTTGCGAATTTTCTAATCTTTTCTTGTGTAATTAACTCACCACGAAAGTTTTAAATACCAGCAAAATTTTTGTCTCACTTCAACGGAAAGAAGCAGAAGCAACATACACCTGCTAATGCGATTTACGAGCAGACATTTTTAATACGTAGATACTTTTCGAAAGTCGTTTGGACCCTTTTCAGTGTGTCGGATGAAAAGGAGTTTTGAAAAAAGTTAAACTTAATGTATTTCAAGATGCTCGTATAATTTTTATACAGTATAGTATAATTTATATATAGTGAAGTATGGAAAAATCTAAACTTTAATGCTTCAAAATGCATGTAGAAGATAAAAACAATACTGCCGACTCCATATGAGTTAGTTATAAGGACAAGTCCAGTAATAGGAAGATTCAGAAATGTTAAATGATAGAAAGGGAAATATTTACTGTATTTGATTAATATACGTGGATTTTCCGTAGAGATTACACAAGTAGTTTATGAGGCACCACGAGAAATAGAAATTTTGACAAATAATTTCACGCAGAAATGACTGATTTACGGAAATTGGGAAAACTTATGGAAATTGACGGGAAATTTACGAGTAAAAGGCCGATTTATAAATTTATTTTCAAAGCTGGAAAGGTTTATCTCCTTTAAATGTCTAGCGACCCATGAAGACTGCACCTGTTAAAACCTGAATTATCGCTCAAAATATCACCCTGTCACAAAGGCTCTCATAAAAATATACATTCCAGAAAACATCCTACTCCAGTTATATAACTCACGATTTAACGACGCCCACTTCTTAAAAATTAAGCAATTGAGGAAAATATATATCAATGACGGCTCTTTTTAAATGTAAATATTCATAAATTATCCAGTTGCTTTCAGCAATTTCTCCATGTGCAAAAGCTGAGATTTCCAAAAGTGGACACAACCGATTTGATATCTGCATCAATAGATTATTAGATATTGTCGATTAAATTTTCTTACCCTTTTTAGCTATTTATCGGAAATTGAATTTTAGTTTATTATTATAATTGTAATCAAAACGTGCGTTTTGTGCATTTCGAATGATGTTTAATTCGGATGGCTTCTAATAAACAAAATTTCAATAATTACTGTGTTGGGTTTAGCAAATTGCTTGGGGGGGGGGGGGAAGAAAAAAAAAACTGAAGTAAAAGGCGGGGCTAGGAATATTTATTCTCATTCAAATAAAACTTCGCAGCTAAGTACAGGGTGGTTCGTAATACTGTGTAGAAACTTGAAGGGAAGGTAGAGAGCGTAGTTAGGGAATCATGATCACTTAAAAAGGCATGTCGAAAATAACAATATATGCGACCTGTTAGCACATTTACATCGGAGTATTTTCCTGCTGTGAGCAAACACTAAGCCCCGCCCGTTCCGCGTTTTCTTAAACGATACATTAATTTACAAAAGGATTCCGCTTACTGGTGTTTAACCCCTTACATTTACCGCATCGTTTGCTGTTGATGCAAATTAAATGATTTGAACGCGAATGCGTAAAATCATTGTATTAAGGTAATGCATTTTGTTTTTAGAAAATAGCAAAAGGGTGGGACTTCCGAAAATAAGCGATGCCTAAACCACGTGGCGTAAAATTTCATCACAGACTACAGTCTTTTTATGATTACTAACTGTGCTCTCTACCTCACCTGCAAGTTTTTGCATAGAGTTACGATTCACTCTGTTCGATTGCTTTCGAAGAACAAAATGCTTAAAAAATAAACTAAATCGTTTCTCCTCTGCCTCTTCATTTTTAAAAATTCATTTTAAGCCCACTGTTCTTTGGGAAGTAATCGTAACGTTCTTAATCTATCGTAACTTGCAAATCATTAAGAAAACTATTGTTGTAGTAGAGGTCGTCCTTTCCTGACAAAAACATAACTTACCTGCAAAAAACGGATTAATTTAAATTTTCTCGTAAATATATATATATATATATATATTTCATTTGAAAAAAGTAAAAGACTATTTTTACTTGACATCCACGTTCACTAAACTAACAACAGCCATTGTTTCAATCATAAGTTTTAGCTGTATGCAGTATGACATATCCAGGTATGTTAAGATGACATTTTAAATTTAAGTAATGCAAAATGTTAACCGTTTTCGATATCCCGCATCATTTACACCGGAAACAGCAAAGTGTAAAAGAGATTAGCATTTCCAAAGCAGAGTGCCAGTGCAAGATCATACTTCATAGGATCATTTCTATAGTATGATTAGCGAGTTCGCTCACCGAACTTCGCAGAAAACCCAACCACGATGATGTGGAGTGGGGTTTCGCCCCGAGCGTGAAGCCGGTCGTCATCTGACTTCGCGTTGGATGCGGTCATTGATGATCGCGCCCGTGTTGCCTCGTGCAGTGCGGGAAGGGCGGAGCTTGCTCTGAGTGGTTTCTTTAATAAACAGAGAGCGTTCACTTTCCAGAAGACACGAGTACCCAAAGCGATGAATTTAAAATAAAACTGTATTTTCTGTCACTTGTGATCCGCATTTATCATTTTCTACTCGAGTAAAGATGCCAATGTTCGCGTGTCGGAAGTATTTTTTTACAACACAGTCCGTAGCTCATCACCGCAGATTTATGAGTTTTTATCATTCAGGATTAATCGCATACATATATCACGACTGTGAACATTTTCACATTATTCGGTTCTGCAGTTAAGAACATCTGAAACTGTCACTCATTTTCGTAAAAAATTCCCTGTCTTTAGTGCAAAGATTAATAATATAAAGACACACTTATTCTTATGTGTAATGTCGACGATTATTTTTACTGAGATGGTGAGACTAAGAAATAAGACTTAGCAATCTAGTTTTTCGGAAATATTTAAAGTTTTGAAAATATAAAAACGGCTGACATTCTTCAAAATCTTTTTCAAATTATCGAATTGATTTGCATTAAAAGTATTTTTTCTCTTCGACAATCTTTTGTGCAAAACAGTCTTTCACGAACGGGGAATAGTCAGATGACCTTAACCTACACATCGCCTATTACTCAAACGAAAACTATAATTCATATGAAAGAAAAGTAAACAGAAATCATTCTGAATGAAAAGCAAAAAATGTGGAACGCTTCACGATTTTGCGTGTCATCCTTGCGCAGGGGCCATGCTAATCTTCTCTGTATCGTTCCAATTTTAGTATATGTACTGCCGAAGCAAGTACACCCTACCTTTCGCTCTGTAGCTATATATAAGCGCACAATTCGCCTGCATGAAAATGATGGTGGCAATAATTTATTATGCGTAAACTTTTCACGGTTGTTCGAATGTAATTTTACCTTACAAATTATACACTAATGGTGAGGACAACAGTGCGAAGGAGCTTTTCTTTGTTCTTTGGACATTAAATAAAACAATACTAAATATTATTTTTTTCGTGTATCTACTACGAAAAATCGCGGATTGTGCCGCTAGGTTCTAAGGAAAGAAAGGTGGGAAATGAGATTCAATTTTACGAATAAGAATTAGAAATTTATTTATAGTTAATTTTAGTGTGGATTTCTTTACTGTTTCCTAGATCTCAACTATTTCATATGTAAATACCTGAATTGATACAGTTTCACATATTTGCGGTCCTTGGTATTGTAACCCAGTATACAGCTTTAACAAAACATGTTTTCGGAGCTTTAGCAGAACACGTGTCAGAGTACTTGTCAATTTCAGTATGAAATTTCGCATGATATGAAATATGTGCCCTTTCACTGCGTTTAACATTGCTTAAATTAGGTAATGCATAAACTAGAAACTAATAAAATTCTGAAGTAAAGTAAAATGTCATTTTTCAGAATTATTCAAACCAATTTTGCCGTCAGAAAGTTAAAAAATTTGGCACGCTCGTATTTTCGCTTGGAAATTTAAAGCATTCTTCTTCAAAACAAATATATTTCTATAACGTTTGATAAAAACATTTTTATTGGCTGAATCGCCAAAATTAGAAATAGTCACTACTAAGCTGATACGTCTATCTCACAATAGACAGAAAGCTGTAATTGTGTGTTATTAGTTAATACTTTGATGCCCGCACCTTTTCCTATTTTTATTTCTGGTTCCCGCCCTTTGGCGTTCCTTTAAAACGTTACGTTGTTTAACCAAAACGAATTTACGTATTCCAATTTAAATTACTTAAATTTAATCTTCAGCAATCGATTCGGTTATCGCACTCAGGAATGTATACCCCAACAGCACTCAAGGAATTAAACACGAATGCACAAAAATCCTTTTGAAACACAATGTTTTGTTTTCAGAGAAACGTCTAAAGGAGGGGATAGTGTTTTTAACGAAACGAGTTAATACGTGAGCGATCAAAAATGTGTTAGCATAATCAATATATTTATGTTTTACCTTCGTATGACAAAGTAAATATCTATTCTGCTAAATTCATCTAAGTTTCTGCACACTTGTTGTATGTACTTATTACCACCGATGTCAGTTGTAACGACAACCCGAATGGAAACGTGAAGAGTGACAGGGATGAGTTTTCACAGTTTTTGAAACAAATGGGCGGTCCAAAATACAATATAGGGTGGGGAAAGAGTTGTTTGAATATATTTCAAAATCTATCATGGACATATTAATACTGATATTTTGGATCCCATCATCTTTTCAATGTTCTCAATACACAAAAACAATTAGGTAAAAAAAAAACTTAAGCAAAATAAAAATTACAATAATGTTTTAAAGTGCACACACGGCCTTCAACTTTTGCCATTAACATTACTAGTTTGATGTTAGTATGCAGAAAAAAAAAAAATGTGCAAACAAAACAATGATCCATAATGAACCAATTCGCACACATTTTTCAAAAGAAATGTAACGTTTTAAACTTACGCTGTGTATTAAAGTAGTTTTACGATAGTCTACTGAGAGAACTTTAAATTTAAATAGCTACAGAGGCGTGGCTTCCCACGTTCCGTGTCACTCGTACAAATGATTCAATACACGTCATTAAAAAGAGATGTGTCAGTTGTGTTTCGAATTTCATTTAACTACACAAAATTAACTTTTTCGAATAATGTGTGTACAAGGGAAAAAAAAAATAATATATACATATACATACGTAGAAAAAGACAGAGAGAGAATTTAGTGTTGAATTTTCCTTTTTCAATTAAGGTGCACATGCGATACAAAAATTAAATTTACATGATATAAAGTAAAAGAAATCCCGATGTAGTTTACAGTGCTTTCGCCGCAACAATATATTTAAAGAAATTTAAAAAAAAAAAAAAAAAAAATTGAAAAAGACTATTCTGATACTTTATGAACAACCTCTGTGTAGACAAGTAGAAATTTTAATCCTACTTTTAAATTCAAAAAAGGGCGTTTTCGAATTATTTTTCAGACACGGGAATAGACCTTTTTTCATGTGACTATTAGAAAACTCAAAAATTTCTCTCCTGGATCCATTTAGTTTATGCTCATGGTAGAGTAAAAGCGCCTTAAGCAAAACTAGGAAAAAGGTTTAATGAAGTAATTTGAAATTAATGAATAGTATTAATTAGGATTGTATAATTACAACTCTGTTTTTATACTTTTCTAATGTGTGTCGTATTTTTCTTAATCAATTTAAAAAATTGTGGAGATTTTCAGAACGTTTGCTGTTTTCTTTATTAAGATTCGTTTAAACGTGGAAAGCAAAGAAATAGCTTTAAAAATATGCTCAAAGTACACTCGTTTCCGAAATCTGTTTCCATGATTTACTGAAAAGGAAGAGGGAAAAGCAGTAAAGCCATTACTTGAGAAGAACCAGACACCTGAAAATTAAATTTTCTTTCTTTACGAAGAAAATATTCTTTTAAAATTTCGGCACGATTTTTCATGTGATTTTGCTGTGCTTATAAATAGAAATGAAAAAAAGAGAGCAAGAGTGAATTTATTCCGACGCGACCTGCGAACAATTGTTTCACTGAAATGCCTGTTTTCGAAACAGGCAATCAGCGTCAAGTTCTAGCAATGACTCTCGGAATTTAATCTACAAAATTAAAAGTGTCTCTTGGAGCAAATTCGTAAAAAAAAATAATAATAATAATAATAATAATTTTTAAAACAAATTTTCCTACTGAGAGGAAACTCACACAGAGTGAAAAAAAAAAAAAAAAAAAAAAGAATGCAAACTACCACTAATGTCCAAGTCAAACTGAAACAAGTTGAATTTCAGAAAACCTGCAAGTGGTTTTTTGGTGGACAAGAAACATCTGAATCTATTTTATTTGCATTGTGTCCCATCTTTCGATGGGAATCCAAAAATTATGTTTAGGCTCATTGAGTTGTTCCCCTCCACGGTAATCTTTAGTAAAAGGCGAAAGATTAGCTTGATAAATGAAGAGAAACCTGAGCATGCACTGCTGACGGGACCAAAAACTCATGTATTACCTTTTCATTAACTGCACAGTGGTGGAGGAAGTATTATTGTGTTGCTACTTTTATTATATCGCTCAGTGGTCATACTTTATAACGAAAATATATTGCGTCTGTCTTGTTATTTCTTTTGCGAATTTTCTAATCTTTTCTTGTGTAATTAACTCACCACGAAAGTTTTAAATACCAGCAAAATTTTTGTCTCACTTCAACGGAAAGAAGCAGAAGCAACATACACCTGCTAATGCGATTTACGAGCAGACATTTTTAATACGTAGATACTTTTCGAAAGTCGTTTGGACCCTTTTCAGTGTGTCGGATGAAAAGGAGTTTTGAAAAAAGTTAAACTTAATGTATTTCAAGATGCTCGTATAATTTTTATACAGTATAGTATAATTTATATATAGTGAAGTATGGAAAAATCTAAACTTTAATGCTTCAAAATGCATGTAGAAGATAAAAACAATACTGCCGACTCCATATGAGTTAGTTATAAGGACAAGTCCAGTAATAGGAAGATTCAGAAATGTTAAATGATAGAAAGGGAAATATTTACTGTATTTGATTAATATACGTGGATTTTCCGTAGAGATTACACAAGTAGTTTATGAGGCACCACGAGAAATAGAAATTTTGACAAATAATTTCACACAGAAATGACTGATTTACGGAAATTGGGAAAACTTATGGAAATTGACGGGAAATTTACGAGTAAAAGGCCGATTTATAAATTTATTTTCAAAGCTGGAAAGGTTTATCTCCTTTAAATGTCTAGCGACCCATGAAGACTGCACCTGTTAAAACCTGAATTATCGCTCAAAATATCACCCTGTCACAAAGGCTCTCATAAAAATATACATTCCAGAAAACATCCTACTCCAGTTATATAACTCACGATTTAACGACGCCCACTTCTTAAAAATTAAGCAATTGAGGAAAATATATATCAATGACGGCTCTTTTTAAATGTAAATATTCATAAATTATCCAGTTGCTTTCAGCAATTTCTCCATGTGCAAAAGCTGAGATTTCCAAAAGTGGACACAACCGATTTGATATCTGCATCAATAGATTATTAGATATTGTCGATTAAATTTTCTTACCCTTTTTAGCTATTTATCGGAAATTGAATTTTAGTTTATTATTATAATTGTAATCAAAACGTGCGTTTTGTGCATTTCGAATGATGTTTAATTCGGATGGCTTCTAATAAACAAAATTTCAATAATTACTGTGTTGGGTTTAGCAAATTGCTTGGGGGGGGGGGGGGGGAAGAAAAAAAAAACTGAAGTAAAAGGCGGGGCTAGGAATATTTATTCTCATTCAAATAAAACTTCGCAGCTAAGTACAGGGTGGTTCGTAATACTGTGTAGAAACTTGAAGGGAAGGTAGAGAGCGTAGTTAGGGAATCATGATCACTTAAAAAGGCATGTCGAAAATAACAATATATGCGACCTGTTAGCACATTTACATCGGAGTATTTTCCTGCTGTGAGCAAACACTAAGCCCCGCCCGTTCCGCGTTTTCTTAAACGATACATTAATTTACAAAAGGATTCCGCTTACTGGTGTTTAACCCCTTACATTTACCGCATCGTTTGCTGTTGATGCAAATTAAATGATTTGAACGCGAATGCGTAAAATCATTGTATTAAGGTAATGCATTTTGTTTTTAGAAAATAGCAAAAGGGTGGGACTTCCGAAAATAAGCGATGCCTAAACCACGTGGCGTAAAATTTCATCACAGACTACAGTCTTTTTATGATTACTAACTGTGCTCTCTACCTCACCTGCAAGTTTTTGCATAGAGTTACGATTCACTCTGTTCGATTGCTTTCGAAGAACAAAATGCTTAAAAAATAAACTAAATCGTTTCTCCTCTGCCTCTTCATTTTTAAAAATTCATTTTAAGCCCACTGTTCTTTGGGAAGTAATCGTAACGTTCTTAATCTATCGTAACTTGCAAATCATTAAGAAAACTATTGTTGTAGTAGAGGTCGTCCTTTCCTGACAAAAACATAACTTACCTGCAAAAAACGGATTAATTTAAATTTTCTCGTAAATATATATATATATATATATATTTCATTTGAAAAAAGTAAAAGACTATTTTTACTTGACATCCACGTTCACTAAACTAACAACAGCCATTGTTTCAATCATAAGTTTTAGCTGTATGCAGTATGACATATCCAGGTATGTTAAGATGACATTTTAAATTTAAGTAATGCAAAATGTTAACCGTTTTCGATATCCCGCATCATTTACACCGGAAACAGCAAAGTGTAAAAGAGATTAGCATTTCCAAAGCAGAGTGCCAGTGCAAGATCATACTTCATAGGATCATTTCTATAGTATGATTAGCGAGTTCGCTCACCGAACTTCGCAGAAAACCCAACCACGATGATGTGGAGTGGGGTTTCGCCCCGAGCGTGAAGCCGGTCGTCATCTGACTTCGCGTTGGATGCGGTCATTGATGATCGCGCCCGTGTTGCCTCGTGCAGTGCGGGAAGGGCGGAGCTTGCTCTGAGTGGTTTCTTTAATAAACAGAGAGCGTTCACTTTCCAGAAGACACGAGTACCCAAAGCGATGAATTTAAAATAAAACTGTATTTTCTGTCACTTGTGATCCGCATTTATCATTTTCTACTCGAGTAAAGATGCCAATGTTCGCGTGTCGGAAGTATTTTTTTACAACACAGTCCGTAGCTCATCACCGCAGATTTATGAGTTTTTATCATTCAGGATTAATCGCATACATATATCACGACTGTGAACATTTTCACATTATTCGGTTCTGCAGTTAAGAACATCTGAAACTGTCACTCATTTTCGTAAAAAATTCCCTGTCTTTAGTGCAAAGATTAATAATATAAAGACACACTTATTCTTATGTGTAATGTCGACGATTATTTTTACTGAGATGGTGAGACTAAGAAATAAGACTTAGCAATCTAGTTTTTCGGAAATATTTAAAGTTTTGAAAATATAAAAACGGCTGACATTCTTCAAAATCTTTTTCAAATTATCGAATTGATTTGCATTAAAAGTATTTTTTCTCTTCGACAATCTTTTGTGCAAAACAGTCTTTCACGAACGGGGAATAGTCAGATGACCTTAACCTACACATCGCCTATTACTCAAACGAAAACTATAATTCATATGAAAGAAAAGTAAACAGAAATCATTCTGAATGAAAAGCAAAAAATGTGGAACGCTTCACGATTTTGCGTGTCATCCTTGCGCAGGGGCCATGCTAATCTTCTCTGTATCGTTCCAATTTTAGTATATGTACTGCCGAAGCAAGTACACCCTACCTTTCGCTCTGTAGCTATATATAAGCGCACAATTCGCCTGCATGAAAATGATGGTGGCAATAATTTATTATGCGTAAACTTTTCACGGTTGTTCGAATGTAATTTTACCTTACAAATTATACACTAATGGTGAGGACAACAGTGCGAAGGAGCTTTTCTTTGTTCTTTGGACATTAAATAAAACAATACTAAATATTATTTTTTTCGTGTATCTACTACGAAAAATCGCGGATTGTGCCGCTAGGTTCTAAGGAAAGAAAGGTGGGAAATGAGATTCAATTTTACGAATAAGAATTAGAAATTTATTTATAGTTAATTTTAGTGTGGATTTCTTTACTGTTTCCTAGATCTCAACTATTTCATATGTAAATACCTGAATTGATACAGTTTCACATATTTGCGGTCCTTGGTATTGTAACCCAGTATACAGCTTTAACAAAACATGTTTTCGGAGCTTTAGCAGAACACGTGTCAGAGTACTTGTCAATTTCAGTATGAAATTTCGCATGATATGAAATATGTGCCCTTTCACTGCGTTTAACATTGCTTAAATTAGGTAATGCATAAACTAGAAACTAATAAAATTCTGAAGTAAAGTAAAATGTCATTTTTCAGAATTATTCAAACCAATTTTGCCGTCAGAAAGTTAAAAAATTTGGCACGCTCGTATTTTCGCTTGGAAATTTAAAGCATTCTTCTTCAAAACAAATATATTTCTATAACGTTTGATAAAAACATTTTTATTGGCTGAATCGCCAAAATTAGAAATAGTCACTACTAAGCTGATACGTCTATCTCACAATAGACAGAAAGCTGTAATTGTGTGTTATTAGTTAATACTTTGATGCCCGCACCTTTTCCTATTTTTATTTCTGGTTCCCGCCCTTTGGCGTTCCTTTAAAACGTTACGTTGTTTAACCAAAACGAATTTACGTATTCCAATTTAAATTACTTAAATTTAATCTTCAGCAATCGATTCGGTTATCGCACTCAGGAATGTATACCCCAACAGCACTCAAGGAATTAAACACGAATGCACAAAAATCCTTTTGAAACACAATGTTTTGTTTTCAGAGAAACGTCTAAAGGAGGGGATAGTGTTTTTAACGAAACGAGTTAATACGTGAGCGATCAAAAATGTGTTAGCATAATCAATATATTTATGTTTTACCTTCGTATGACAAAGTAAATATCTATTCTGCTAAATTCATCTAAGTTTCTGCACACTTGTTGTATGTACTTATTACCACCGATGTCAGTTGTAACGACAACCCGAATGGAAACGTGAAGAGTGACAGGGATGAGTTTTCACAGTTTTTGAAACAAATGGGCGGTCCAAAATACAATATAGGGTGGGGAAAGAGTTGTTTGAATATATTTCAAAATCTATCATGGACATATTAATACTGATATTTTGGATCCCATCATCTTTTCAATGTTCTCAATACACAAAAACAATTAGGTAAAAAAAAAACTTAAGCAAAATAAAAATTACAATAATGTTTTAAAGTGCACACACGGCCTTCAACTTTTGCCATTAACATTACTAGTTTGATGTTAGTATGCAGAAAAAAAAAAAATGTGCAAACAAAACAATGATCCATAATGAACCAATTCGCACACATTTTTCAAAAGAAATGTAACGTTTTAAACTTACGCTGTGTATTAAAGTAGTTTTACGATAGTCTACTGAGAGAACTTTAAATTTAAATAGCTACAGAGGCGTGGCTTCCCACGTTCCGTGTCACTCGTACAAATGATTCAATACACGTCATTAAAAAGAGATGTGTCAGTTGTGTTTCGAATTTCATTTAACTACACAAAATTAACTTTTTCGAATAATGTGTGTACAAGGGAAAAAAAAAATAATATATACATATACATACGTAGAAAAAGACAGAGAGAGAATTTAGTGTTGAATTTTCCTTTTTCAATTAAGGTGCACATGCGATACAAAAATTAAATTTACATGATATAAAGTAAAAGAAATCCCGATGTAGTTTACAGTGCTTTCGCCGCAACAATATATTTAAAGAAATTTAAAAAAAAAAAAAAAAAAAATTGAAAAAGACTATTCTGATACTTTATGAACAACCTCTGTGTAGACAAGTAGAAATTTTAATCCTACTTTTAAATTCAAAAAAGGGCGTTTTCGAATTATTTTTCAGACACGGGAATAGACCTTTTTTCATGTGACTATTAGAAAACTCAAAAATTTCTCTCCTGGATCCATTTAGTTTATGCTCATGGTAGAGTAAAAGCGCCTTAAGCAAAACTAGGAAAAAGGTTTAATGAAGTAATTTGAAATTAATGAATAGTATTAATTAGGATTGTATAATTACAACTCTGTTTTTATACTTTTCTAATGTGTGTCGTATTTTTCTTAATCAATTTAAAAAATTGTGGAGATTTTCAGAACGTTTGCTGTTTTCTTTATTAAGATTCGTTTAAACGTGGAAAGCAAAGAAATAGCTTTAAAAATATGCTCAAAGTACACTCGTTTCCGAAATCTGTTTCCATGATTTACTGAAAAGGAAGAGGGAAAAGCAGTAAAGCCATTACTTGAGAAGAACCAGACACCTGAAAATTAAATTTTCTTTCTTTACGAAGAAAATATTCTTTTAAAATTTCGGCACGATTTTTCATGTGATTTTGCTGTGCTTATAAATAGAAATGAAAAAAAGAGAGCAAGAGTGAATTTATTCCGACGCGACCTGCGAACAATTGTTTCACTGAAATGCCTGTTTTCGAAACAGGCAATCAGCGTCAAGTTCTAGCAATGACTCTCGGAATTTAATCTACAAAATTAAAAGTGTCTCTTGGAGCAAATTCGTAAAAAAAAATAATAATAATAATAATAATAATTTTTAAAACAAATTTTCCTACTGAGAGGAAACTCACACAGAGTGAAAAAAAAAAAAAAAAAAAAAAGAATGCAAACTACCACTAATGTCCAAGTCAAACTGAAACAAGTTGAATTTCAGAAAACCTGCAAGTGGTTTTTTGGTGGACAAGAAACATCTGAATACAAGCGTCTTTCGCATCAAGACTCTCAAAACGGATTTGCGCAACTTCTCGCGCATCCTTCTGCTTTCGAAATTTTGTTTACGTTTTAAAAGTCCCTGTTCTCCTAAAACTGATCTGCGCATCTCTTTGCGCATTCTCTCTCCGAAGTTTGTTTATCTCCGTTGTCCGTTGTTGTTTGTTTATATTCTTGTGATCTTGTGTAGTATCGTATAATCATTAGGGATTACTGTGATATAAAATTAATGTAATATGAATGTGATAAGCACATTATTATTATTAATAATAAATGCAGTGAATACTTGAAACTGTTCGTTAAACAAATATACATAGACTTCTACGTGAATATGATTCTGACGAAATCATTTGGCTTGACTATCAATAAGAACTGTAAAATGTGTATTAATAGATAAATTTATTATTGAAATACGTGACAACTAAAATACAAATTTTGAATATTTTAATTTTACTTGTTTTTAAGCTATTTTATCATCAGTATTAAATGCTGTTTGCAATTGTGTACAAACAACATGAAGTGAAAAATTCCTACTTTAATGAAAAACTATACATCGCTTTCCAATTTATTAATTATCGAGTATACTCTTTAAAGACTTATCTTTTTTTTATTACTATATATGTATATATATATATATTTAAGACAATTCATTATTGTAATTATTTTGACTATGCATATAAAAAGTAAATTTCTATAGGTAATAATTAAAACTTGGTGCAAGTTGAAAAATGCTATTAAAATTGTATTGTCAAATAAATATGTTTTTAAAATCTATTTTTGTAGATTTGTTGTATTTTTGAAAAGTATACACGTAAAAAAATATAAACAAAGTACTGAATTTTTGTTAATCTTTTAAAATAAAGACCTAAGATAATAGCTCCAAAAATTTCTAATAAATGAAAAATCTTCAAATAACATATTTCTTATAATATTATTATAAAAAAAAAAAAAAAAAAAAAGTATTCATCTATTAAACATTTAAATCATTTCATTTCATAAAGCTACAGCAAGGGTGCTGCATAAAGTTATAATTTTTTCGAAAAAGGTTTTCATGTTTTTGTATTAAAAATTCATAAATATAAACAAACATATGAGATTTATCAGAAATGTAACTTCTCAACTTGAAAGTACATACATAAATTAATCTTTTACACAGTGCTAATGTGTTTGTGTGAGCATTATATATTTTTAATTTCGTGCTTTTGTAAATGAAAGGATGTTTTTTACTGTCATGGTGTCTACATTGCAATGACCTTAGCATGCTTTTTACAATAGCTGAAACACTATTACAATAATTTTAAAATTTCATTTATATTTTCTTGCAGGTTTTTTTTTTTGTAAAAATTTGTATATGTTATACTATTTAGTGTTTAATCTGTAACAAATGCATAGATTAATTAACTAGAGCAACAACTTAAGTAATTTTTAACAGTAGCATTCCATTTATATCAGGATGTTATGCAAAATGCTGTATTTATTTCTAGTATGGGGAGGGGCATAGGAACTTGTATATTGTAATTCTTGGAATAGTAAAATATTCCCCCCCCCCCTTCTTTCTCTGTATATGTAGGATTCATTAAGTAGTTATATCATGTTCATTTATAATTTGTTTATTATTTGGTTCCAAAGTTCATAACTTTCATTATTTGTTTTAAAAATGTCGAATGTACATTCATTACATAGAAACTTATTACAAAATATTATCAACTAGCAAACCTGTGTGGAATTTTTGCATTTAATTTTTTTTTTTTATTATTTGTCTTTACAGTTTGAAACTCAAGTCTTAAACCAATCCCCCCCCCCCGGTCTTGCCCAATTTTAATTCATCAAAAGCTATTACTGTAATCAAATTAATATTGTGGGGTGAAACACTAACAATATTTGAATTAAAATTGTTCAAAGAAAGGTTTAAAAATAAAATTCCTGTTTGACAATCCAGTTTTTATACTTCTTCAGGCAGTACAGCTTCTGTATAAGATCACGATATTAACTTTTAAACTTTTGTCACCATATTGGTGATGCACTTTCATTTGCCTATTTTAATATTTTTTTTTTTTTAAGAAAAAAAAGTATTTCAATTATATATTATGTTGTTGCATGTTGTAGTCAATTTATGACAATAGTTTATATTTTTAAAGTATATTGCTAGGTTTAAAATAAAGCTTGCAAAAATTGTAAAAATACAACTTTTTTTTTGGTAATGATTTTTTTATTATTATTAATGATCTGGTGTTTTGACGATTTATTTCAATATATTGACCAACAAAGCAGGCTACGCCTGCTAATATTATATGAATTTTCAGCCACTGATTCTTGAAAACTGTGTTTTTATACCCATATTACTCCACCTGACCCTATTCTTCTGGTCGGGAATAATGTTGTACTGTGATACACATGACAATGTACTGGAAAGAGAAAAGTTTTTCAATTTTTAATCGATTTAAGCAGTAATTAGAATCGCTCGTTATTACTGCTCACTTGTCTGCAAAAAATAATGCTTTATTTATTTTATTTTTTAAACTGGGGAATAAAAAAGCATTTTTAGAATTTCGCAAATTTCAGACAGATTTCAACAGAAATTGCTAATCGCCCTTGATAGAATAGCCATTTTGAGATATAGTTGTTTTTGGCCGATATACACACAAATTTGAGTAAGATACAATTAAACATGAGTAAGAAAATTGTCACTTGATACTTAATTTATAATATCAGATTTAATCATTAATAGATGCATCACCTACTGCTGATGATATTTTTTTTTTTTTTTTTTAACATGATTTCTAACAAACGACCTTATGCTTAATATATGCATAAATTCAAAAATGTTCTAGTTATGTGTATTAGATTTTGAAACATAGCTTTAAAAAAAAAAAAGGAAAATTAAAGCATTTCTAAACGAGCATTAGGCACTACAGAGCAGGAGTTATACTGTGAGATTTTTAAAGGATCACAAACCAGCTGGTTGTTAAAGGCAGCTAGTTACTGAAATATTTTATTAGAAGTGTACAATACGCATCTATATATTGAAATAAATATTGTCCTAGAAAACTGTGTAGTGCAGTACACTAATGAAATACTTAAATGTTACAAATTAATCTTTCTTTTAGAATAATTGTTGTTAAGAGCATCCGTAAGTGCTTTAATGTGCCTTCTACTCTGCCACCATGCTTGGCATAAGCATTAAGTTTAACCATAAAGTAAAGTGCAGGTGTGTGTATATTTGATTTTTCTATGTAGGCATTCAAAAAGATTATTCGATAAAATTATAATTACAATCTACTTGTAAGGTTTAATGAGTTATTCTACTCATTGTCATAAGTAAAAGAAATGATAATTCAAATTTTATTTTTGTAAGTATGATGGAGATTATTATTATGTACTTTCTTCTATATTCAATAGAAGAAAGTATTGGATTCGTAAAAATTTTCGACCTCAGTTTTTTTTTATGGATTTACCTGTTTTGAGAGCTGTAGAACACAATTTGACCATTTTTACTTTCTTCTATATGTAATATAGAGAAAGTATTGGATTCGCGAAAATTTTCGAAGTCCACTTTTTGATGGATGATTTACATGTTTTGGGATGTGGAGATCACGAATTAATAGTTTTTAGAAAATGTCTGTCTGTATCATTTTTTTTTGTGGACGCTGTATCTCACGAACCAATGAATGAAATTTAACCAAACTTGGTATTTAGTTGCACCCTGACATAAACTGGTGCCGATTAGATTTTGGGATCAATCGCTCAATAGGTGGCGTTGTGATCGCATTTTATGCAAATTTTTAACATGGCAGCATAGGACAAAATTCCGTATAAATAGGCATAAAGAGAGTTATTTTACACTTGTGATTGTAAAATTAATATGAATTATTGATAATAGTAGTAGTTAGCTAGGAAAAAAATTTTGTGCATGTGGGGGCATCGTTTCCCCCCCTGGGGGGGAAGTAAATTTTCAAGATGGGTATCTTTCAAAAGGTCTCGTCAATACCTTTAAAACGAATGGTTGAACCATAAATCTGTGATAATTTAAACCAAAGTTATCGATTTTTTTTACTTTTAACAAAAAAAACTTAGAAAAAATCGCTTTTTTTTTTTTTTTTTTTTTTTTTTTTTAACGAAATTTAACCAATCTTGGTATTTAGTTGGTCCCCGACATAAACTGGTGCTGATTATGTTTGGGGATCAATAGCTCAACAGGAGGCGCTGTGATAGCATTTTATCTAAATTTTTAACATGGCAGCATAGGACAAAAATTCGTATAAATGTGCATAATTAGAGTTGTTTTAAACTTGTGATTGTAAAATTAATATGAATTATTGATAATAGTAGTATGTAACTAGGAAAAAAATTTCTGCATGGGGGGGGGGGCATCGCTTCCCCCCTAGGGGGGAAATACCCCCCCAGGGGGGGTAAATTTTCACAATGGGTATCTTTCGAAAGATCAGGTTGATAATAGTAGTAGTTAACTAGGAAAAAATTTTTGTGCATGTGGGGGCATCGGTTCCTTCCCCCCGGGGGGCAAAGTTTCAAGATGGGTATCTTTCGAAAGATCTCGTCAATACCTTTAAAACGAATGGTTGAACTATAAATCTGTGATAATTTAAAACAAAGTTATCGATTTTTTTTACTTTTAACAAAAAAAAAAAAAACAGAAAAAAAATCGTACTTTTTTTTTTTTTTTTTTTTTTTTTAATATTGTTACTGATTGAATATGTATAGGTAAATATAGTATAAAGTCTTGTGGTGGCCACAACATACTAGTTAGAAAATGTCTCTCTGTCTGTGTGTGTGTGTGACAAAAGTTTGTGGCAACTGTATCTCAGGAACTACTGCACATAATTTCATACAAATTGGTATGTAGTTGCACCTTGACATAAATTACTGCCTATCAACTTTTGGTAAAAATTGTCTTACAGGTTGCGTTGCCATCCCACTTTTTCTAAATTTTTAATATGATGATATAGGACAAAATTTTGTATAAATGAGCATAAAGAGAATTATTTTTCAGTAATCATTATGAAATTTACAAGAATTATTTATAACAGAGATAGTCAACTGGGAAATTTTTTTTTGTATGTGTAGGAGCCCCTCTGCCCCCCCCCCTCTGGGGGGGAGCAAATTTTCAAGATGGGTATCTTTCGAAATATCTCGTCAATACCTTTAAAACGAATGGTTGGACTATAAATCTGTGATAATTTAAAACAAAGTTATCAATTTTTTTTTAACGAAATTTAACCAAACTTGGTATTTAGTTGGCCCCAGACAAAAACTGGTGCTAATTAAATTTAGGGATCAATCGCTCAACAGGTGGCGCTCTGATCGTATTTTTTCTAAATATTTAACATGGCAGCATAGGACAAAATTTCGTATAAATGTACATAATGGGAGTTATTCTTAACCTGTGATTGTAAAATTAATATGATTTATCGATAATAGTTGTAGTTAGTTAGGAAAAAAAATTTCTGCATGTGGGGGCATCGCTCCCCCCCCCCCCACCCGGGGGTGATTTTCAAGATGGGTATGTTTCGAAAGTTCTCGTCATTACCTCTAAAACGAATGGTTGAACTATAAATATATGATAGTTTAAAACAAAATCATTGATTTTTTTTTTTTTTTTTTTTTTTTTTTTTACTTTTAGCCAAAAAAAAAAAAAAACTTTTTTTTTTTTTTTTAAATATTGTTACTGAGTGAATTTGTATGGGAAAATATAGAAGAAAGTCTTGTGGTGGCCACAACATACTAGTTTTTAAAATGAAATTCTTTTATGCCACATGCAGACATGCATATTTATTTCATAAAAGGATGTCATAATGTTGAAATTCATCTTGTATAGAATTTTTAAGTTATAGAATATGGTATCTAAATACATTTATTATTATTATTATTATTTTTTTCAAAATTTTGAAGTATTGCAAATTTTTGAGTTGTTTTGAGAGACTGACATTAGTAAATAATGTTCTCAATTGTAGTTGTCAAATATGTTGTGCGTCACTAAAGGTTTATTTAGTGGGCCTCATTAGTGACCAAGAAGTTCCACTGTCAAATCTGGTAGACATTAGGTGCCTGGTTTAATCCCAGATTGTGTTTATCAGTCTAACCACTTTGTATTTCCTGTGGTTTTCTCTGAAACTTTCATGTATGTTCTAGGGTCTCTTAGAAAGACCTCTAGGGAGGACATTGCCCCTCCCCCGCCTTCTAGGATCAAAATGCAATCAATTGGTCTTAACTTTGAAAACGACGCCTTAGCCAATATCATCTTCAAACTTAAAAAAAAAAAATCAGTTTTAAAATTTTTTATAGGCTCATTAATTTTACCACCTTCCACATGAGAGTGGTTCCCAATTTTCCTATGTACCAGCACCTTGCCCTTTTTAAAACATAGATGGATGTTTCAATGTATAGTAACATAATGTTGCTAAATAATTTTCTACGTTTAAATACATCACTGTCTCTCTGAAAATTAATATTTAGTTTCTCCTATATTCAGAAGAAGAGAGCATGGGAAAAATTTCACAAAAATCTCTGACTTGTGGTTTTCTATATATTTACATATTTTGAGAGGTCCAGAACCAGAACACTATTTGACTATTTTTAGATAATGACTATCTGCATAACATTTTAGGTTGTAGCTCTATCTCAAGAACTAATACACAGAATTGCATATAAATTTATGTACTTGCTACACTTTGACATAAATTAGATCCTGTTAACTTTTGGTGAAAATTACCCAAAAGGCATTGCTGTCGAGATCTTTTTGTAATTTTTAATATATCAGTTTTGGACAAAATTTCATATAAATTTATACAATGAAAATTTAAAGTACCATGAGAAATTATAAAGAATTTTTTTTAATAGTAACAGTATGTAGGATCATCACTTCCGTCATTTTCAGGAAATACCTCCTTTCTAACTGTAAATTTTCAATATGAGTTTTTCTCAAAAGGACTTATCAATATGTTTAAAACTTTGTGGCAGTTATAAATACGTGGGCTATGCACATTTAAGCAACTTGGTTCATAAATAACTTTTCTATGTGATTTTGAAATTTTCAAGTGGCTGGCACTTGGAAACAAGATGACGGATCAAGTTTGTTAATGAACATATCAAATGCATTTCTAAGATATGTCTACTCTACAAATTTGGTTTATATTCTGTTTTCAAAAGTTATCGTGATGATAATTTTTTAAGTGGATGATGCATCTTAGAAACAAAATGGTGGAGCCAAGTTGCGCAGTGAACTAATCAATCTAACATACTTGTTAGCTAAGTCCACTATCTAACTTTTATACGGATTGTGATAATAAATTTTCAAGTGGCAGCGTGATTTCAAGGAACTGCTACTTTGAAACAAAACGGCAGAGCAAGCTGCCCCGCTATCTCATCCAAGATGAGTGACAGATAAGTCCAGTGCTTTATTTTGGTTTTAATTAATTAATTAATTATTTCAAAAGGTATTATGCTGACAAATTTAAAAGTGGTTACAATTTGAAACAACGTGGCAGAGCATCTTTGTTAACCCTCGCTTTTCCAGGATCAAAGCGTTACTGCAGAAAAATTACTTTCAGGTGCCGCTTGGCACATTTGGCGAAAATCACCAGCACCACACCTTTTTGTATGGTTTAGAAGTTGCAACATTCCACTGGTTACGTTTGCTATCTCTGGCAAATTAGCGCCCTTTTTGAATGAGGCGGGCTTAATTAAATTTCACCTACAAAATGGGATCAAAATCTTGGGAAAGCGAGGGTTAATGAACTCTTAAGATATTTAATAGATAAGTCCATTATCTAACTTTGGTTAGATTTTGTCTTATATTAAAAAATTATGATAAATTTTTAAATGGCCACAACTTGGAAACGAAATGGCAGAGCAAGTTTCCCAGCAAAAAAAAAAAATATAAAAAAAATTGCACTTGTGTTAGTCAATTCAATTTAAAATGATGTATATTGCATTCAAATATGAGTGCAAATAATGTTTTTTGTGATGAATTTGATGTGCTATGGTTAAAATCAGAGTTACAGGAATTTAAAATAACTGATCGCTAAAAAAACTTTTTTAAATAACCTTCCGCTTTTATCTATTTCTTAAATTTTGAAATTGACTTGAATATAGAAATTAAAAATTTTATGTAGAAAAATCAAATACTAACTAGGAATCGTTTATACATCAGGAAAGACCTGTTTAAATTTTACATCCTGAAATTGGTTTTATTATTTATTTTAAACCGGTAAACTTTGGCAATGACACATCATCACACCGGCACAACGGTTAAGCATCAAATCGCAAAGCGAGCGAATATGAGCAGTGTAAACTGCATTGATTCAACATCAGGTTATTAAATATGGAGAGTGGAATGCGGTGTAAATTAACTTTGGTATGTTGATTCAACACTGTCTCAATTCAACATAATGGTGTGCAGAACACACACAAACAGCTATGAGTTGCTATTTTCATCGATTTATTTCTTATATGAATTGATGAAAACTACACTGAAGTATAGGTTTCGGGATTGGATTCTGTGCTCCATTTTTTCACCAAAATATTAAAGAAAAAAAAAAAATGATTTTTGTTGTAAACATCATCGTCAGTTAAAATATATCGTTCACACCGTTGTTATTGTACATTCATGTACATCAAAATTGTTGCACCCAGTGATTTTTTAGAAAGAATTTAAAATGTGTCTTAAGAATTGAAACTTTTGTTTGTAAAAAAATGTCTAGATAGGGATTCTAATTATGAATGTCACATTTGAGAAAAAATTAAAAAGATGAATGAAACATAAAAATCACATGCCATTGTAACAACCCCTTATTTCAAGCAGTTAGATCATCCGAGGTGTAGTGCCCAAAAGAATAATTAGTGATGGTGATTTAAAATGTTGCCACAAATGATGACATGTATTTTTAGATTTACATATACATAATTAATGTATAGCTTTTTTTACGAAGAGAGAGAAGAGGAAGATTATGTGCACAAAGCTCACAAAATATAGAAAATAATTGCTGTGTTATCGAATTTGGTGTAGTTTGGAATAAATGTATAGCAAAATTGAGATATTAATGTACTGTCTAAATTTCTGTGAGGAAAGCAGACAATGTGCTCACTAATTTAGCAAAAGAAAAAAAGAATTTCATTGATAGATCTGTAAAACTTACAAATATCTGTATATATCATCCACAAAGATGATTCTTTGAAGTAATTAGGGCTTATGTTTTTCTTTAATATATGTATATATGAATTTAAATGTCAATAAGGTGATTTTAGAGATTGTATTTTATATATTTCTGATCAGTCAATCTGTAAGATTAACATACTTATTGGTAAGGAAGCACTCAATACCACATCGTGAAATATACTTTCTTTCAAAAATTGGACTCTATAAAGAAAAGAAAATTCATTTAAGTTTTATTCAGGAGGATTTTGGGAATGTTTTTTATTATCAATAATTATATTTAAGATAGTTTTTTCTGCATTCCCATCAGAAGATTCATGAGTACTTTTCATTACTTTTCTCTTTTTTTTTACATTTAAAAATCTTTGTGGCACAACATTTTTATTTGGGGGTATGTTGTCATTTAAAGTTTGAAAATTTACTTGGGAATTTTGTAATGTCTCAACGGCTTCTAATTGTGGTGGTATGGATGTTAAAATTTTATCAAGTACTTGGCATTTTTCCAAAGAAGTTAATGATTGCCGTATCTTTTGCCATTTTTGTTCTAATTCTGATATTTTGTTTTCAAGTGTGATGGGCTGAGATTTATTGGGGGCTGTCTGTGTCTGTGCTATTTCGTGTAGAATCAATTCATTTTCATCAATTACAAGGGCAGACTCATTGGTAGTAGAAGCAGTTGTATGGGATGAGGAACTTCTAATGTAATTTTGCAAATAATGAATATGTTTGCATAAATTATATTTGATTGACGAATCCATACAACTGCATATATATTTGTGTATACATATGTTACAGTCAGTGCATTTTAATTGGCATGAACAATCTTTGATATTTTCCTGAATTTCATATATTTCTGTTTTGTTTGATGATAAAATTGACCATCCATTTTCATTAGTAATAATTTCAGAGGATAATGTTTCACTTGTTTTATGTCTGTTTCTGATATCTCTAATTTTACTAGTAATTTTCCCTTTATTAGCAGTAATTAATCGCTCCACCATTTTATCTCTTACAAATCTCATAATACTATTTATGGCCTTATCTAACCGTTTAACGTTTTTCCCATGAAGATAGATATATTTTAAGGTTCTGTGCATTCGTTCCAAGTGCATGTTGGTATTAATACCACCATGAAGCCTGAAACAATAAGCCCAAGTGGATACATTTTGTGAATAATATGTCTCAAAATAATTTCCGAAATTAACTGTATCAGGATCACCCTTAAAAATCTGTATTGCTGCCCCAAGCAAATTATTAAATGTCTCTCTATCTCTTTCTTCTAAAAGTGCTCGCAAGATTTTATATGCATTTGTTTGTTTTTCTGCCCCTTTAATTTTTTTTAAATTTTTCCGCCAAGCTCGATCGACATGCCATGCACAAAAAAGTCTCATTTCTGGCATACCCATCACTAAACACCAAGCATTGAAAAATGATTCAGCCATATCAGACATGAATACTTTAGGTTTAATGTCCCCAATTTTTGATTTTATACATGAAAAAAATATGGACAACACTGACTGATCACTGCGATTTGATATTAAAAATGCACAAGGAAATCCTTGGCGCAATTCATCTATAACTAACAGTGTAATAAGCTCAAATCCATAACCATTCATACCATGTGTACCGTCAATGCATATACAATCTGAACCAAATTTTTTTAACATCTCCCCTTGAGCTTCAGTCATAATTATTAAAGCAAAATCATTTTCATTAAGGCATAAATAAGTGGTGTCTTTTACCCCCTGAGACTTATAAAATAAAATGCATGAATTATCTGAATTTTGCATTTCATGTACCCACATACCTACACTGACTGCATCATTACTGTGTTTTACGGAATGAGAAGAAAGTTTAAAACTCTTTTCTATATTATGCAGATCCTTTTTTGTTACTAAATGTATTCGCTCAAGCCCATCATGCGATATTGAATTTCTGATATCATCTAAAATATCATCAAGAGGAATTTTTGCAGCTATTTTAGCAGCAATATGTTTTCTTTCATTATCGGTTAAAAATATATGAGCTATATCATTATGGTGGCCAATATGAATTTTTTGATACAGTACTGAGCATTTGCCATTTGTAAATTCAGATACTTTTAACAAGGCAGGACAATATGCATTGATTTTATTACTACCAGTTAATTTTAAATAACGATGTCCTTTACCTTTAGAAATATAATTCCCTGACCTGTGGCATCTAAAATAGTGACTAGTAAACCCTTCATTATAATTTGTATGCTTAGTTCCATATGCAACATATTTGGATTTAGTTTTATGCTCAATATCATCCTTCCAAATTAAAAAATCATTATATGAATCAAAATTCAATTCATCATAATCCATCTCAATATCATGGACATTTTTAAAATGCAATGGCATGTCTTGTTTTTTTATATTATTTTTACATAAGGGACAAACATAAGTATTAGTTGCAGTATTGCTTTTTTTAGATAACGATTCTATTAAGGAAGCATTATAAGGATGATATTTTTGTGTATGCCGTTTTAAATTAAATTTAGTAGTGAAATTTAACTTACATTCACCACAAGACAACTCAAAATCACAATCACTCACATTGGTCATACACACATCATCAGAATTTATCTGGCATTTATTGACATTATCATTTATTATAATCTGACTGTTCAAATTTACTTGGCCTTCAAAGTACGTAGAAGTACTTGGCCTTGAACATAGTCCAGCAACTGAAATTGCTGGACTTTCAGATTTTTCATTTAAATTTTGATTAATACTAATATCAAAAACTTCTGATTGAACAGAAGTTGGTACCAAAATAATGGGACTTTTCGTAATTTCCGAATTTTTATTCAAATTATCAATTTGAAAGACTTCTGATTGATCAGAAGTGCTTGGTCCTGCATCTTCCTGTGCAGCAACCAAAACCGTCGAATTTTCAATAATTTCTGAATTTTTATTCAGATTTTGATTGAAATACATACACTGAAATACTTCTGATTGAGCAGAAGTACTTGGCCCTGAAAAGGGCCTTTGTTTTTGCATTTTTGAAAACATGATTCTACGATGCAAATAGATATAAAGTTAATGTATAAAATTCGACGCAACCAGAGCAAAAGCAAAGGGCGAAATGAAATGAACTCTCCCGATCGCCCCGTTCCGGTGGTTTCGATGGTAAACAGAAAATCCGTGACGTAGTGCGCAAAAGGGATGGGCAGATGTACATGCGCGAGAAGTTGCGCAAATCCGTTTTGAGAGTCTTGATGCGAAAGACGCTTGTCATCTGAATCTATTTTATTTGCATTGTGTCCCATCTTTCGATGGGAATCCAAAAATTATGTTTAGGCTCATTGAGTTGTTCCCCTCCACGGTAATCTTTAGTAAAAGGCGAAAGATTAGCTTGATAAATGAAGAGAAACCTGAGCATGCACTGCTGACGGGACCAAAAACTCATGTATTACCTTTTCATTAACTGCACAGTGGTGGAGGAAGTATTATTGTGTTGCTACTTTTATTATATCGCTCAGTGGTCATACTTTATAACGAAAATATATTGCGTCTGTCTTGTTATTTCTTTTGCGAATTTTCTAATCTTTTCTTGTGTAATTAACTCACCACGAAAGTTTTAAATACCAGCAAAATTTTTGTCTCACTTCAACGGAAAGAAGCAGAAGCAACATACACCTGCTAATGCGATTTACGAGCAGACATTTTTAATACGTAGATACTTTTCGAAAGTCGTTTGGACCCTTTTCAGTGTGTCGGATGAAAAGGAGTTTTGAAAAAAGTTAAACTTAATGTATTTCAAGATGCTCGTATAATTTTTATACAGTATAGTATAATTTATATATAGTGAAGTATGGAAAAATCTAAACTTTAATGCTTCAAAATGCATGTAGAAGATAAAAACAATACTGCCGACTCCATATGAGTTAGTTATAAGGACAAGTCCAGTAATAGGAAGATTCAGAAATGTTAAATGATAGAAAGGGAAATATTTACTGTATTTGATTAATATACGTGGATTTTCCGTAGAGATTACACAAGTAGTTTATGAGGCACCACGAGAAATAGAAATTTTGACAAATAATTTCACACAGAAATGACTGATTTACGGAAATTGGGAAAACTTATGGAAATTGACGGGAAATTTACGAGTAAAAGGCCGATTTATAAATTTATTTTCAAAGCTGGAAAGGTTTATCTCCTTTAAATGTCTAGCGACCCATGAAGACTGCACCTGTTAAAACCTGAATTATCGCTCAAAATATCACCCTGTCACAAAGGCTCTCATAAAAATATACATTCCAGAAAACATCCTACTCCAGTTATATAACTCACGATTTAACGACGCCCACTTCTTAAAAATTAAGCAATTGAGGAAAATATATATCAATGACGGCTCTTTTTAAATGTAAATATTCATAAATTATCCAGTTGCTTTCAGCAATTTCTCCATGTGCAAAAGCTGAGATTTCCAAAAGTGGACACAACCGATTTGATATCTGCATCAATAGATTATTAGATATTGTCGATTAAATTTTCTTACCCTTTTTAGCTATTTATCGGAAATTGAATTTTAGTTTATTATTATAATTGTAATCAAAACGTGCGTTTTGTGCATTTCGAATGATGTTTAATTCGGATGGCTTCTAATAAACAAAATTTCAATAATTACTGTGTTGGGTTTAGCAAATTGCTTGGGGGGGGGGGGGGGGGAAGAAAAAAAAAACTGAAGTAAAAGGCGGGGCTAGGAATATTTATTCTCATTCAAATAAAACTTCGCAGCTAAGTACAGGGTGGTTCGTAATACTGTGTAGAAACTTGAAGGGAAGGTAGAGAGCGTAGTTAGGGAATCATGATCACTTAAAAAGGCATGTCGAAAATAACAATATATGCGACCTGTTAGCACATTTACATCGGAGTATTTTCCTGCTGTGAGCAAACACTAAGCCCCGCCCGTTCCGCGTTTTCTTAAACGATACATTAATTTACAAAAGGATTCCGCTTACTGGTGTTTAACCCCTTACATTTACCGCATCGTTTGCTGTTGATGCAAATTAAATGATTTGAACGCGAATGCGTAAAATCATTGTATTAAGGTAATGCATTTTGTTTTTAGAAAATAGCAAAAGGGTGGGACTTCCGAAAATAAGCGATGCCTAAACCACGTGGCGTAAAATTTCATCACAGACTACAGTCTTTTTATGATTACTAACTGTGCTCTCTACCTCACCTGCAAGTTTTTGCATAGAGTTACGATTCACTCTGTTCGATTGCTTTCGAAGAACAAAATGCTTAAAAAATAAACTAAATCGTTTCTCCTCTGCCTCTTCATTTTTAAAAATTCATTTTAAGCCCACTGTTCTTTGGGAAGTAATCGTAACGTTCTTAATCTATCGTAACTTGCAAATCATTAAGAAAACTATTGTTGTAGTAGAGGTCGTCCTTTCCTGACAAAAACATAACTTACCTGCAAAAAACGGATTAATTTAAATTTTCTCGTAAATATATATATATATATATATATTTCATTTGAAAAAAGTAAAAGACTATTTTTACTTGACATCCACGTTCACTAAACTAACAACAGCCATTGTTTCAATCATAAGTTTTAGCTGTATGCAGTATGACATATCCAGGTATGTTAAGATGACATTTTAAATTTAAGTAATGCAAAATGTTAACCGTTTTCGATATCCCGCATCATTTACACCGGAAACAGCAAAGTGTAAAAGAGATTAGCATTTCCAAAGCAGAGTGCCAGTGCAAGATCATACTTCATAGGATCATTTCTATAGTATGATTAGCGAGTTCGCTCACCGAACTTCGCAGAAAACCCAACCACGATGATGTGGAGTGGGGTTTCGCCCCGAGCGTGAAGCCGGTCGTCATCTGACTTCGCGTTGGATGCGGTCATTGATGATCGCGCCCGTGTTGCCTCGTGCAGTGCGGGAAGGGCGGAGCTTGCTCTGAGTGGTTTCTTTAATAAACAGAGAGCGTTCACTTTCCAGAAGACACGAGTACCCAAAGCGATGAATTTAAAATAAAACTGTATTTTCTGTCACTTGTGATCCGCATTTATCATTTTCTACTCGAGTAAAGATGCCAATGTTCGCGTGTCGGAAGTATTTTTTTACAACACAGTCCGTAGCTCATCACCGCAGATTTATGAGTTTTTATCATTCAGGATTAATCGCATACATATATCACGACTGTGAACATTTTCACATTATTCGGTTCTGCAGTTAAGAACATCTGAAACTGTCACTCATTTTCGTAAAAAATTCCCTGTCTTTAGTGCAAAGATTAATAATATAAAGACACACTTATTCTTATGTGTAATGTCGACGATTATTTTTACTGAGATGGTGAGACTAAGAAATAAGACTTAGCAATCTAGTTTTTCGGAAATATTTAAAGTTTTGAAAATATAAAAACGGCTGACATTCTTCAAAATCTTTTTCAAATTATCGAATTGATTTGCATTAAAAGTATTTTTTCTCTTCGACAATCTTTTGTGCAAAACAGTCTTTCACGAACGGGGAATAGTCAGATGACCTTAACCTACACATCGCCTATTACTCAAACGAAAACTATAATTCATATGAAAGAAAAGTAAACAGAAATCATTCTGAATGAAAAGCAAAAAATGTGGAACGCTTCACGATTTTGCGTGTCATCCTTGCGCAGGGGCCATGCTAATCTTCTCTGTATCGTTCCAATTTTAGTATATGTACTGCCGAAGCAAGTACACCCTACCTTTCGCTCTGTAGCTATATATAAGCGCACAATTCGCCTGCATGAAAATGATGGTGGCAATAATTTATTATGCGTAAACTTTTCACGGTTGTTCGAATGTAATTTTACCTTACAAATTATACACTAATGGTGAGGACAACAGTGCGAAGGAGCTTTTCTTTGTTCTTTGGACATTAAATAAAACAATACTAAATATTATTTTTTTCGTGTATCTACTACGAAAAATCGCGGATTGTGCCGCTAGGTTCTAAGGAAAGAAAGGTGGGAAATGAGATTCAATTTTACGAATAAGAATTAGAAATTTATTTATAGTTAATTTTAGTGTGGATTTCTTTACTGTTTCCTAGATCTCAACTATTTCATATGTAAATACCTGAATTGATACAGTTTCACATATTTGCGGTCCTTGGTATTGTAACCCAGTATACAGCTTTAACAAAACATGTTTTCGGAGCTTTAGCAGAACACGTGTCAGAGTACTTGTCAATTTCAGTATGAAATTTCGCATGATATGAAATATGTGCCCTTTCACTGCGTTTAACATTGCTTAAATTAGGTAATGCATAAACTAGAAACTAATAAAATTCTGAAGTAAAGTAAAATGTCATTTTTCAGAATTATTCAAACCAATTTTGCCGTCAGAAAGTTAAAAAATTTGGCACGCTCGTATTTTCGCTTGGAAATTTAAAGCATTCTTCTTCAAAACAAATATATTTCTATAACGTTTGATAAAAACATTTTTATTGGCTGAATCGCCAAAATTAGAAATAGTCACTACTAAGCTGATACGTCTATCTCACAATAGACAGAAAGCTGTAATTGTGTGTTATTAGTTAATACTTTGATGCCCGCACCTTTTCCTATTTTTATTTCTGGTTCCCGCCCTTTGGCGTTCCTTTAAAACGTTACGTTGTTTAACCAAAACGAATTTACGTATTCCAATTTAAATTACTTAAATTTAATCTTCAGCAATCGATTCGGTTATCGCACTCAGGAATGTATACCCCAACAGCACTCAAGGAATTAAACACGAATGCACAAAAATCCTTTTGAAACACAATGTTTTGTTTTCAGAGAAACGTCTAAAGGAGGGGATAGTGTTTTTAACGAAACGAGTTAATACGTGAGCGATCAAAAATGTGTTAGCATAATCAATATATTTATGTTTTACCTTCGTATGACAAAGTAAATATCTATTCTGCTAAATTCATCTAAGTTTCTGCACACTTGTTGTATGTACTTATTACCACCGATGTCAGTTGTAACGACAACCCGAATGGAAACGTGAAGAGTGACAGGGATGAGTTTTCACAGTTTTTGAAACAAATGGGCGGTCCAAAATACAATATAGGGTGGGGAAAGAGTTGTTTGAATATATTTCAAAATCTATCATGGACATATTAATACTGATATTTTGGATCCCATCATCTTTTCAATGTTCTCAATACACAAAAACAATTAGGTAAAAAAAAAACTTAAGCAAAATAAAAATTACAATAATGTTTTAAAGTGCACACACGGCCTTCAACTTTTGCCATTAACATTACTAGTTTGATGTTAGTATGCAGAAAAAAAAAAAATGTGCAAACAAAACAATGATCCATAATGAACCAATTCGCACACATTTTTCAAAAGAAATGTAACGTTTTAAACTTACGCTGTGTATTAAAGTAGTTTTACGATAGTCTACTGAGAGAACTTTAAATTTAAATAGCTACAGAGGCGTGGCTTCCCACGTTCCGTGTCACTCGTACAAATGATTCAATACACGTCATTAAAAAGAGATGTGTCAGTTGTGTTTCGAATTTCATTTAACTACACAAAATTAACTTTTTCGAATAATGTGTGTACAAGGGAAAAAAAAAATAATATATACATATACATACGTAGAAAAAGACAGAGAGAGAATTTAGTGTTGAATTTTCCTTTTTCAATTAAGGTGCACATGCGATACAAAAATTAAATTTACATGATATAAAGTAAAAGAAATCCCGATGTAGTTTACAGTGCTTTCGCCGCAACAATATATTTAAAGAAATTTAAAAAAAAAAAAAAAAAAAATTGAAAAAGACTATTCTGATACTTTATGAACAACCTCTGTGTAGACAAGTAGAAATTTTAATCCTACTTTTAAATTCAAAAAAGGGCGTTTTCGAATTATTTTTCAGACACGGGAATAGACCTTTTTTCATGTGACTATTAGAAAACTCAAAAATTTCTCTCCTGGATCCATTTAGTTTATGCTCATGGTAGAGTAAAAGCGCCTTAAGCAAAACTAGGAAAAAGGTTTAATGAAGTAATTTGAAATTAATGAATAGTATTAATTAGGATTGTATAATTACAACTCTGTTTTTATACTTTTCTAATGTGTGTCGTATTTTTCTTAATCAATTTAAAAAATTGTGGAGATTTTCAGAACGTTTGCTGTTTTCTTTATTAAGATTCGTTTAAACGTGGAAAGCAAAGAAATAGCTTTAAAAATATGCTCAAAGTACACTCGTTTCCGAAATCTGTTTCCATGATTTACTGAAAAGGAAGAGGGAAAAGCAGTAAAGCCATTACTTGAGAAGAACCAGACACCTGAAAATTAAATTTTCTTTCTTTACGAAGAAAATATTCTTTTAAAATTTCGGCACGATTTTTCATGTGATTTTGCTGTGCTTATAAATAGAAATGAAAAAAAGAGAGCAAGAGTGAATTTATTCCGACGCGACCTGCGAACAATTGTTTCACTGAAATGCCTGTTTTCGAAACAGGCAATCAGCGTCAAGTTCTAGCAATGACTCTCGGAATTTAATCTACAAAATTAAAAGTGTCTCTTGGAGCAAATTCGTAAAAAAAAATAATAATAATAATAATAATAATTTTTAAAACAAATTTTCCTACTGAGAGGAAACTCACACAGAGTGAAAAAAAAAAAAAAAAAAAAAAGAATGCAAACTACCACTAATGTCCAAGTCAAACTGAAACAAGTTGAATTTCAGAAAACCTGCAAGTGGTTTTTTGGTGGACAAGAAACATCTGAATCTATTTTATTTGCATTGTGTCCCATCTTTCGATGGGAATCCAAAAATTATGTTTAGGCTCATTGAGTTGTTCCCCTCCACGGTAATCTTTAGTAAAAGGCGAAAGATTAGCTTGATAAATGAAGAGAAACCTGAGCATGCACTGCTGACGGGACCAAAAACTCATGTATTACCTTTTCATTAACTGCACAGTGGTGGAGGAAGTATTATTGTGTTGCTACTTTTATTATATCGCTCAGTGGTCATACTTTATAACGAAAATATATTGCGTCTGTCTTGTTATTTCTTTTGCGAATTTTCTAATCTTTTCTTGTGTAATTAACTCACCACGAAAGTTTTAAATACCAGCAAAATTTTTGTCTCACTTCAACGGAAAGAAGCAGAAGCAACATACACCTGCTAATGCGATTTACGAGCAGACATTTTTAATACGTAGATACTTTTCGAAAGTCGTTTGGACCCTTTTCAGTGTGTCGGATGAAAAGGAGTTTTGAAAAAAGTTAAACTTAATGTATTTCAAGATGCTCGTATAATTTTTATACAGTATAGTATAATTTATATATAGTGAAGTATGGAAAAATCTAAACTTTAATGCTTCAAAATGCATGTAGAAGATAAAAACAATACTGCCGACTCCATATGAGTTAGTTATAAGGACAAGTCCAGTAATAGGAAGATTCAGAAATGTTAAATGATAGAAAGGGAAATATTTACTGTATTTGATTAATATACGTGGATTTTCCGTAGAGATTACACAAGTAGTTTATGAGGCACCACGAGAAATAGAAATTTTGACAAATAATTTCACACAGAAATGACTGATTTACGGAAATTGGGAAAACTTATGGAAATTGACGGGAAATTTACGAGTAAAAGGCCGATTTATAAATTTATTTTCAAAGCTGGAAAGGTTTATCTCCTTTAAATGTCTAGCGACCCATGAAGACTGCACCTGTTAAAACCTGAATTATCGCTCAAAATATCACCCTGTCACAAAGGCTCTCATAAAAATATACATTCCAGAAAACATCCTACTCCAGTTATATAACTCACGATTTAACGACGCCCACTTCTTAAAAATTAAGCAATTGAGGAAAATATATATCAATGACGGCTCTTTTTAAATGTAAATATTCATAAATTATCCAGTTGCTTTCAGCAATTTCTCCATGTGCAAAAGCTGAGATTTCCAAAAGTGGACACAACCGATTTGATATCTGCATCAATAGATTATTAGATATTGTCGATTAAATTTTCTTACCCTTTTTAGCTATTTATCGGAAATTGAATTTTAGTTTATTATTATAATTGTAATCAAAACGTGCGTTTTGTGCATTTCGAATGATGTTTAATTCGGATGGCTTCTAATAAACAAAATTTCAATAATTACTGTGTTGGGTTTAGCAAATTGCTTGGGGGGGGGGGGGGGGAAGAAAAAAAAAACTGAAGTAAAAGGCGGGGCTAGGAATATTTATTCTCATTCAAATAAAACTTCGCAGCTAAGTACAGGGTGGTTCGTAATACTGTGTAGAAACTTGAAGGGAAGGTAGAGAGCGTAGTTAGGGAATCATGATCACTTAAAAAGGCATGTCGAAAATAACAATATATGCGACCTGTTAGCACATTTACATCGGAGTATTTTCCTGCTGTGAGCAAACACTAAGCCCCGCCCGTTCCGCGTTTTCTTAAACGATACATTAATTTACAAAAGGATTCCGCTTACTGGTGTTTAACCCCTTACATTTACCGCATCGTTTGCTGTTGATGCAAATTAAATGATTTGAACGCGAATGCGTAAAATCATTGTATTAAGGTAATGCATTTTGTTTTTAGAAAATAGCAAAAGGGTGGGACTTCCGAAAATAAGCGATGCCTAAACCACGTGGCGTAAAATTTCATCACAGACTACAGTCTTTTTATGATTACTAACTGTGCTCTCTACCTCACCTGCAAGTTTTTGCATAGAGTTACGATTCACTCTGTTCGATTGCTTTCGAAGAACAAAATGCTTAAAAAATAAACTAAATCGTTTCTCCTCTGCCTCTTCATTTTTAAAAATTCATTTTAAGCCCACTGTTCTTTGGGAAGTAATCGTAACGTTCTTAATCTATCGTAACTTGCAAATCATTAAGAAAACTATTGTTGTAGTAGAGGTCGTCCTTTCCTGACAAAAACATAACTTACCTGCAAAAAACGGATTAATTTAAATTTTCTCGTAAATATATATATATATATATATATTTCATTTGAAAAAAGTAAAAGACTATTTTTACTTGACATCCACGTTCACTAAACTAACAACAGCCATTGTTTCAATCATAAGTTTTAGCTGTATGCAGTATGACATATCCAGGTATGTTAAGATGACATTTTAAATTTAAGTAATGCAAAATGTTAACCGTTTTCGATATCCCGCATCATTTACACCGGAAACAGCAAAGTGTAAAAGAGATTAGCATTTCCAAAGCAGAGTGCCAGTGCAAGATCATACTTCATAGGATCATTTCTATAGTATGATTAGCGAGTTCGCTCACCGAACTTCGCAGAAAACCCAACCACGATGATGTGGAGTGGGGTTTCGCCCCGAGCGTGAAGCCGGTCGTCATCTGACTTCGCGTTGGATGCGGTCATTGATGATCGCGCCCGTGTTGCCTCGTGCAGTGCGGGAAGGGCGGAGCTTGCTCTGAGTGGTTTCTTTAATAAACAGAGAGCGTTCACTTTCCAGAAGACACGAGTACCCAAAGCGATGAATTTAAAATAAAACTGTATTTTCTGTCACTTGTGATCCGCATTTATCATTTTCTACTCGAGTAAAGATGCCAATGTTCGCGTGTCGGAAGTATTTTTTTACAACACAGTCCGTAGCTCATCACCGCAGATTTATGAGTTTTTATCATTCAGGATTAATCGCATACATATATCACGACTGTGAACATTTTCACATTATTCGGTTCTGCAGTTAAGAACATCTGAAACTGTCACTCATTTTCGTAAAAAATTCCCTGTCTTTAGTGCAAAGATTAATAATATAAAGACACACTTATTCTTATGTGTAATGTCGACGATTATTTTTACTGAGATGGTGAGACTAAGAAATAAGACTTAGCAATCTAGTTTTTCGGAAATATTTAAAGTTTTGAAAATATAAAAACGGCTGACATTCTTCAAAATCTTTTTCAAATTATCGAATTGATTTGCATTAAAAGTATTTTTTCTCTTCGACAATCTTTTGTGCAAAACAGTCTTTCACGAACGGGGAATAGTCAGATGACCTTAACCTACACATCGCCTATTACTCAAACGAAAACTATAATTCATATGAAAGAAAAGTAAACAGAAATCATTCTGAATGAAAAGCAAAAAATGTGGAACGCTTCACGATTTTGCGTGTCATCCTTGCGCAGGGGCCATGCTAATCTTCTCTGTATCGTTCCAATTTTAGTATATGTACTGCCGAAGCAAGTACACCCTACCTTTCGCTCTGTAGCTATATATAAGCGCACAATTCGCCTGCATGAAAATGATGGTGGCAATAATTTATTATGCGTAAACTTTTCACGGTTGTTCGAATGTAATTTTACCTTACAAATTATACACTAATGGTGAGGACAACAGTGCGAAGGAGCTTTTCTTTGTTCTTTGGACATTAAATAAAACAATACTAAATATTATTTTTTTCGTGTATCTACTACGAAAAATCGCGGATTGTGCCGCTAGGTTCTAAGGAAAGAAAGGTGGGAAATGAGATTCAATTTTACGAATAAGAATTAGAAATTTATTTATAGTTAATTTTAGTGTGGATTTCTTTACTGTTTCCTAGATCTCAACTATTTCATATGTAAATACCTGAATTGATACAGTTTCACATATTTGCGGTCCTTGGTATTGTAACCCAGTATACAGCTTTAACAAAACATGTTTTCGGAGCTTTAGCAGAACACGTGTCAGAGTACTTGTCAATTTCAGTATGAAATTTCGCATGATATGAAATATGTGCCCTTTCACTGCGTTTAACATTGCTTAAATTAGGTAATGCATAAACTAGAAACTAATAAAATTCTGAAGTAAAGTAAAATGTCATTTTTCAGAATTATTCAAACCAATTTTGCCGTCAGAAAGTTAAAAAATTTGGCACGCTCGTATTTTCGCTTGGAAATTTAAAGCATTCTTCTTCAAAACAAATATATTTCTATAACGTTTGATAAAAACATTTTTATTGGCTGAATCGCCAAAATTAGAAATAGTCACTACTAAGCTGATACGTCTATCTCACAATAGACAGAAAGCTGTAATTGTGTGTTATTAGTTAATACTTTGATGCCCGCACCTTTTCCTATTTTTATTTCTGGTTCCCGCCCTTTGGCGTTCCTTTAAAACGTTACGTTGTTTAACCAAAACGAATTTACGTATTCCAATTTAAATTACTTAAATTTAATCTTCAGCAATCGATTCGGTTATCGCACTCAGGAATGTATACCCCAACAGCACTCAAGGAATTAAACACGAATGCACAAAAATCCTTTTGAAACACAATGTTTTGTTTTCAGAGAAACGTCTAAAGGAGGGGATAGTGTTTTTAACGAAACGAGTTAATACGTGAGCGATCAAAAATGTGTTAGCATAATCAATATATTTATGTTTTACCTTCGTATGACAAAGTAAATATCTATTCTGCTAAATTCATCTAAGTTTCTGCACACTTGTTGTATGTACTTATTACCACCGATGTCAGTTGTAACGACAACCCGAATGGAAACGTGAAGAGTGACAGGGATGAGTTTTCACAGTTTTTGAAACAAATGGGCGGTCCAAAATACAATATAGGGTGGGGAAAGAGTTGTTTGAATATATTTCAAAATCTATCATGGACATATTAATACTGATATTTTGGATCCCATCATCTTTTCAATGTTCTCAATACACAAAAACAATTAGGTAAAAAAAAAACTTAAGCAAAATAAAAATTACAATAATGTTTTAAAGTGCACACACGGCCTTCAACTTTTGCCATTAACATTACTAGTTTGATGTTAGTATGCAGAAAAAAAAAAAATGTGCAAACAAAACAATGATCCATAATGAACCAATTCGCACACATTTTTCAAAAGAAATGTAACGTTTTAAACTTACGCTGTGTATTAAAGTAGTTTTACGATAGTCTACTGAGAGAACTTTAAATTTAAATAGCTACAGAGGCGTGGCTTCCCACGTTCCGTGTCACTCGTACAAATGATTCAATACACGTCATTAAAAAGAGATGTGTCAGTTGTGTTTCGAATTTCATTTAACTACACAAAATTAACTTTTTCGAATAATGTGTGTACAAGGGAAAAAAAAAATAATATATACATATACATACGTAGAAAAAGACAGAGAGAGAATTTAGTGTTGAATTTTCCTTTTTCAATTAAGGTGCACATGCGATACAAAAATTAAATTTACATGATATAAAGTAAAAGAAATCCCGATGTAGTTTACAGTGCTTTCGCCGCAACAATATATTTAAAGAAATTTAAAAAAAAAAAAAAAAAAAATTGAAAAAGACTATTCTGATACTTTATGAACAACCTCTGTGTAGACAAGTAGAAATTTTAATCCTACTTTTAAATTCAAAAAAGGGCGTTTTCGAATTATTTTTCAGACACGGGAATAGACCTTTTTTCATGTGACTATTAGAAAACTCAAAAATTTCTCTCCTGGATCCATTTAGTTTATGCTCATGGTAGAGTAAAAGCGCCTTAAGCAAAACTAGGAAAAAGGTTTAATGAAGTAATTTGAAATTAATGAATAGTATTAATTAGGATTGTATAATTACAACTCTGTTTTTATACTTTTCTAATGTGTGTCGTATTTTTCTTAATCAATTTAAAAAATTGTGGAGATTTTCAGAACGTTTGCTGTTTTCTTTATTAAGATTCGTTTAAACGTGGAAAGCAAAGAAATAGCTTTAAAAATATGCTCAAAGTACACTCGTTTCCGAAATCTGTTTCCATGATTTACTGAAAAGGAAGAGGGAAAAGCAGTAAAGCCATTACTTGAGAAGAACCAGACACCTGAAAATTAAATTTTCTTTCTTTACGAAGAAAATATTCTTTTAAAATTTCGGCACGATTTTTCATGTGATTTTGCTGTGCTTATAAATAGAAATGAAAAAAAGAGAGCAAGAGTGAATTTATTCCGACGCGACCTGCGAACAATTGTTTCACTGAAATGCCTGTTTTCGAAACAGGCAATCAGCGTCAAGTTCTAGCAATGACTCTCGGAATTTAATCTACAAAATTAAAAGTGTCTCTTGGAGCAAATTCGTAAAAAATAATAATAATAATAATAATAATAATTTTTAAAACAAATTTTCCTACTGAGAGGAAACTCACACAGAGTGAAAAAAAAAAAAAAAAAAAAAAGAATGCAAACTACCACTAATGTCCAAGTCAAACTGAAACAAGTTGAATTTCAGAAAACCTGCAAGTGGTTTTTTGGTGGACAAGAAACATCTGAATCTATTTTATTTGCATTGTGTCCCATCTTTCGATGGGAATCCAAAAATTATGTTTAGGCTCATTGAGTTGTTCCCCTCCACGGTAATCTTTAGTAAAAGGCGAAAGATTAGCTTGATAAATGAAGAGAAACCTGAGCATGCACTGCTGACGGGACCAAAAACTCATGTATTACCTTTTCATTAACTGCACAGTGGTGGAGGAAGTATTATTGTGTTGCTACTTTTATTATATCGCTCAGTGGTCATACTTTATAACGAAAATATATTGCGTCTGTCTTGTTATTTCTTTTGCGAATTTTCTAATCTTTTCTTGTGTAATTAACTCACCACGAAAGTTTTAAATACCAGCAAAATTTTTGTCTCACTTCAACGGAAAGAAGCAGAAGCAACATACACCTGCTAATGCGATTTACGAGCAGACATTTTTAATACGTAGATACTTTTCGAAAGTCGTTTGGACCCTTTTCAGTGTGTCGGATGAAAAGGAGTTTTGAAAAAAGTTAAACTTAATGTATTTCAAGATGCTCGTATAATTTTTATACAGTATAGTATAATTTATATATAGTGAAGTATGGAAAAATCTAAACTTTAATGCTTCAAAATGCATGTAGAAGATAAAAACAATACTGCCGACTCCATATGAGTTAGTTATAAGGACAAGTCCAGTAATAGGAATATTCAGAAATGTTAAATGATAGAAAGGGAAATATTTACTGTATTTGATTAATATACGTGGATTTTCCGTAGAGATTACACAAGTAGTTTATGAGGCACCACGAGAAATAGAAATTTTGACAAATAATTTCACACAGAAATGACTGATTTACGGAAATTGGGAAAACTTATGGAAATTGACGGGAAATTTACGAGTAAAAGGCCGATTTATAAATTTATTTTCAAAGCTGGAAAGGTTTATCTCCTTTAAATGTCTAGCGACCCATGAAGACTGCACCTGTTAAAACCTGAATTATCGCTCAAAATATCACCCTGTCACAAAGGCTCTCATAAAAATATACATTCCAGAAAACATCCTACTCCAGTTATATAACTCACGATTTAACGACGCCCACTTCTTAAAAATTAAGCAATTGAGGAAAATATATATCAATGACGGCTCTTTTTAAATGTAAATATTCATAAATTATCCAGTTGCTTTCAGCAATTTCTCCATGTGCAAAAGCTGAGATTTCCAAAAGTGGACACAACCGATTTGATATCTGCATCAATAGATTATTAGATATTGTCGATTAAATTTTCTTACCCTTTTTAGCTATTTATCGGAAATTGAATTTTAGTTTATTATTATAATTGTAATCAAAACGTGCGTTTTGTGCATTTCGAATGATGTTTAATTCGGATGGCTTCTAATAAACAAAATTTCAATAATTACTGTGTTGGGTTTAGCAAATTGCTTGGGGGGGGGGGGGGGAAGAAAAAAAAAACTGAAGTAAAAGGCGGGGCTAGGAATATTTATTCTCATTCAAATAAAACTTCGCAGCTAAGTACAGGGTGGTTCGTAATACTGTGTAGAAACTTGAAGGGAAGGTAGAGAGCGTAGTTAGGGAATCATGATCACTTAAAAAGGCATGTCGAAAATAACAATATATGCGACCTGTTAGCACATTTACATCGGAGTATTTTCCTGCTGTGAGCAAACACTAAGCCCCGCCCGTTCCGCGTTTTCTTAAACGATACATTAATTTACAAAAGGATTCCGCTTACTGGTGTTTAACCCCTTACATTTACCGCATCGTTTGCTGTTGATGCAAATTAAATGATTTGAACGCGAATGCGTAAAATCATTGTATTAAGGTAATGCATTTTGTTTTTAGAAAATAGCAAAAGGGTGGGACTTCCGAAAATAAGCGATGCCTAAACCACGTGGCGTAAAATTTCATCACAGACTACAGTCTTTTTATGATTACTAACTGTGCTCTCTACCTCACCTGCAAGTTTTTGCATAGAGTTACGATTCACTCTGTTCGATTGCTTTCGAAGAACAAAATGCTTAAAAAATAAACTAAATCGTTTCTCCTCTGCCTCTTCATTTTTAAAAATTCATTTTAAGCCCACTGTTCTTTGGGAAGTAATCGTAACGTTCTTAATCTATCGTAACTTGCAAATCATTAAGAAAACTATTGTTGTAGTAGAGGTCGTCCTTTCCTGACAAAAACATAACTTACCTGCAAAAAACGGATTAATTTAAATTTTCTCGTAAATATATATATATATATATATATTTCATTTGAAAAAAGTAAAAGACTATTTTTACTTGACATCCACGTTCACTAAACTAACAACAGCCATTGTTTCAATCATAAGTTTTAGCTGTATGCAGTATGACATATCCAGGTATGTTAAGATGACATTTTAAATTTAAGTAATGCAAAATGTTAACCGTTTTCGATATCCCGCATCATTTACACCGGAAACAGCAAAGTGTAAAAGAGATTAGCATTTCCAAAGCAGAGTGCCAGTGCAAGATCATACTTCATAGGATCATTTCTATAGTATGATTAGCGAGTTCGCTCACCGAACTTCGCAGAAAACCCAACCACGATGATGTGGAGTGGGGTTTCGCCCCGAGCGTGAAGCCGGTCGTCATCTGACTTCGCGTTGGATGCGGTCATTGATGATCGCGCCCGTGTTGCCTCGTGCAGTGCGGGAAGGGCGGAGCTTGCTCTGAGTGGTTTCTTTAATAAACAGAGAGCGTTCACTTTCCAGAAGACACGAGTACCCAAAGCGATGAATTTAAAATAAAACTGTATTTTCTGTCACTTGTGATCCGCATTTATCATTTTCTACTCGAGTAAAGATGCCAATGTTCGCGTGTCGGAAGTATTTTTTTACAACACAGTCCGTAGCTCATCACCGCAGATTTATGAGTTTTTATCATTCAGGATTAATCGCATACATATATCACGACTGTGAACATTTTCACATTATTCGGTTCTGCAGTTAAGAACATCTGAAACTGTCACTCATTTTCGTAAAAAATTCCCTGTCTTTAGTGCAAAGATTAATAATATAAAGACACACTTATTCTTATGTGTAATGTCGACGATTATTTTTACTGAGATGGTGAGACTAAGAAATAAGACTTAGCAATCTAGTTTTTCGGAAATATTTAAAGTTTTGAAAATATAAAAACGGCTGACATTCTTCAAAATCTTTTTCAAATTATCGAATTGATTTGCATTAAAAGTATTTTTTCTCTTCGACAATCTTTTGTGCAAAACAGTCTTTCACGAACGGGGAATAGTCAGATGACCTTAACCTACACATCGCCTATTACTCAAACGAAAACTATAATTCATATGAAAGAAAAGTAAACAGAAATCATTCTGAATGAAAAGCAAAAAATGTGGAACGCTTCACGATTTTGCGTGTCATCCTTGCGCAGGGGCCATGCTAATCTTCTCTGTATCGTTCCAATTTTAGTATATGTACTGCCGAAGCAAGTACACCCTACCTTTCGCTCTGTAGCTATATATAAGCGCACAATTCGCCTGCATGAAAATGATGGTGGCAATAATTTATTATGCGTAAACTTTTCACGGTTGTTCGAATGTAATTTTACCTTACAAATTATACACTAATGGTGAGGACAACAGTGCGAAGGAGCTTTTCTTTGTTCTTTGGACATTAAATAAAACAATACTAAATATTATTTTTTTCGTGTATCTACTACGAAAAATCGCGGATTGTGCCGCTAGGTTCTAAGGAAAGAAAGGTGGGAAATGAGATTCAATTTTACGAATAAGAATTAGAAATTTATTTATAGTTAATTTTAGTGTGGATTTCTTTACTGTTTCCTAGATCTCAACTATTTCATATGTAAATACCTGAATTGATACAGTTTCACATATTTGCGGTCCTTGGTATTGTAACCCAGTATACAGCTTTAACAAAACATGTTTTCGGAGCTTTAGCAGAACACGTGTCAGAGTACTTGTCAATTTCAGTATGAAATTTCGCATGATATGAAATATGTGCCCTTTCACTGCGTTTAACATTGCTTAAATTAGGTAATGCATAAACTAGAAACTAATAAAATTCTGAAGTAAAGTAAAATGTCATTTTTCAGAATTATTCAAACCAATTTTGCCGTCAGAAAGTTAAAAAATTTGGCACGCTCGTATTTTCGCTTGGAAATTTAAAGCATTCTTCTTCAAAACAAATATATTTCTATAACGTTTGATAAAAACATTTTTATTGGCTGAATCGCCAAAATTAGAAATAGTCACTACTAAGCTGATACGTCTATCTCACAATAGACAGAAAGCTGTAATTGTGTGTTATTAGTTAATACTTTGATGCCCGCACCTTTTCCTATTTTTATTTCTGGTTCCCGCCCTTTGGCGTTCCTTTAAAACGTTACGTTGTTTAACCAAAACGAATTTACGTATTCCAATTTAAATTACTTAAATTTAATCTTCAGCAATCGATTCGGTTATCGCACTCAGGAATGTATACCCCAACAGCACTCAAGGAATTAAACACGAATGCACAAAAATCCTTTTGAAACACAATGTTTTGTTTTCAGAGAAACGTCTAAAGGAGGGGATAGTGTTTTTAACGAAACGAGTTAATACGTGAGCGATCAAAAATGTGTTAGCATAATCAATATATTTATGTTTTACCTTCGTATGACAAAGTAAATATCTATTCTGCTAAATTCATCTAAGTTTCTGCACACTTGTTGTATGTACTTATTACCACCGATGTCAGTTGTAACGACAACCCGAATGGAAACGTGAAGAGTGACAGGGATGAGTTTTCACAGTTTTTGAAACAAATGGGCGGTCCAAAATACAATATAGGGTGGGGAAAGAGTTGTTTGAATATATTTCAAAATCTATCATGGACATATTAATACTGATATTTTGGATCCCATCATCTTTTCAATGTTCTCAATACACAAAAACAATTAGGTAAAAAAAAAACTTAAGCAAAATAAAAATTACAATAATGTTTTAAAGTGCACACACGGCCTTCAACTTTTGCCATTAACATTACTAGTTTGATGTTAGTATGCAGAAAAAAAAAAAATGTGCAAACAAAACAATGATCCATAATGAACCAATTCGCACACATTTTTCAAAAGAAATGTAACGTTTTAAACTTACGCTGTGTATTAAAGTAGTTTTACGATAGTCTACTGAGAGAACTTTAAATTTAAATAGCTACAGAGGCGTGGCTTCCCACGTTCCGTGTCACTCGTACAAATGATTCAATACACGTCATTAAAAAGAGATGTGTCAGTTGTGTTTCGAATTTCATTTAACTACACAAAATTAACTTTTTCGAATAATGTGTGTACAAGGGAAAAAAAAAATAATATATACATATACATACGTAGAAAAAGACAGAGAGAGAATTTAGTGTTGAATTTTCCTTTTTCAATTAAGGTGCACATGCGATACAAAAATTAAATTTACATGATATAAAGTAAAAGAAATCCCGATGTAGTTTACAGTGCTTTCGCCGCAACAATATATTTAAAGAAATTTAAAAAAAAAAAAAAAAAAATTGAAAAAGACTATTCTGATACTTTATGAACAACCTCTGTGTAGACAAGTAGAAATTTTAATCCTACTTTTAAATTCAAAAAAGGGCGTTTTCGAATTATTTTTCAGACACGGGAATAGACCTTTTTTCATGTGACTATTAGAAAACTCAAAAATTTCTCTCCTGGATCCATTTAGTTTATGCTCATGGTAGAGTAAAAGTGCCTTAAGCAAAACTAGGAAAAAGGTTTAATGAAGTAATTTGAAATTAATGAATAGTATTAATTAGGATTGTATAATTACAACTCTGTTTTTATACTTTTCTAATGTGTGTCGTATTTTTCTTAATCAATTTAAAAAATTGTGGAGATTTTCAGAACGTTTGCTGTTTTCTTTATTAAGATTCGTTTAAACGTGGAAAGCAAAGAAATAGCTTTAAAAATATGCTCAAAGTACACTCGTTTCCGAAATCTGTTTCCATGATTTACTGAAAAGGAAGAGGGAAAAGCAGTAAAGCCATTACTTGAGAAGAACCAGACACCTGAAAATTAAATTTTCTTTCTTTACGAAGAAAATATTCTTTTAAAATTTCGGCACGATTTTTCATGTGATTTTGCTGTGCTTATAAATAGAAATGAAAAAAAGAGAGCAAGAGTGAATTTATTCCGACGCGACCTGCGAACAATTGTTTCACTGAAATGCCTGTTTTCGAAACAGGCAATCAGCGTCAAGTTCTAGCAATGACTCTCGGAATTTAATCTACAAAATTAAAAGTGTCTCTTGGAGCAAATTCGTAAAAAAAAATAATAATAATAATAATAATAATTTTTAAAACAAATTTTCCTACTGAGAGGAAACTCACACAGAGTGAAAAAAAAAAAAAAAAAAAAAGAATGCAAACTACCACTAATGTCCAAGTCAAACTGAAACAAGTTGAATTTCAGAAAACCTGCAAGTGGTTTTTTGGTGGACAAGAAACATCTGAATCTATTTTATTTGCATTGTGTCCCATCTTTCGATGGGAATCCAAAAATTATGTTTAGGCTCATTGAGTTGTTCCCCTCCACGGTAATCTTTAGTAAAAGGCGAAAGATTAGCTTGATAAATGAAGAGAAACCTGAGCATGCACTGCTGACGGGACCAAAAACTCATGTATTACCTTTTCATTAACTGCACAGTGGTGGAGGAAGTATTATTGTGTTGCTACTTTTATTATATCGCTCAGTGGTCATACTTTATAACGAAAATATATTGCGTCTGTCTTGTTATTTCTTTTGCGAATTTTCTAATCTTTTCTTGTGTAATTAACTCACCACGAAAGTTTTAAATACCAGCAAAATTTTTGTCTCACTTCAACGGAAAGAAGCAGAAGCAACATACACCTGCTAATGCGATTTACGAGCAGACATTTTTAATACGTAGATACTTTTCGAAAGTCGTTTGGACCCTTTTCAGTGTGTCGGATGAAAAGGAGTTTTGAAAAAAGTTAAACTTAATGTATTTCAAGATGCTCGTATAATTTTTATACAGTATAGTATAATTTATATATAGTGAAGTATGGAAAAATCTAAACTTTAATGCTTCAAAATGCATGTAGAAGATAAAAACAATACTGCCGACTCCATATGAGTTAGTTATAAGGACAAGTCCAGTAATAGGAAGATTCAGAAATGTTAAATGATAGAAAGGGAAATATTTACTGTATTTGATTAATATACGTGGATTTTCCGTAGAGATTACACAAGTAGTTTATGAGGCACCACGAGAAATAGAAATTTTGACAAATAATTTCACACAGAAATGACTGATTTACGGAAATTGGGAAAACTTATGGAAATTGACGGGAAATTTACGAGTAAAAGGCCGATTTATAAATTTATTTTCAAAGCTGGAAAGGTTTATCTCCTTTAAATGTCTAGCGACCCATGAAGACTGCACCTGTTAAAACCTGAATTATCGCTCAAAATATCACCCTGTCACAAAGGCTCTCATAAAAATATACATTCCAGAAAACATCCTACTCCAGTTATATAACTCACGATTTAACGACGCCCACTTCTTAAAAATTAAGCAATTGAGGAAAATATATATCAATGACGGCTCTTTTTAAATGTAAATATTCATAAATTATCCAGTTGCTTTCAGCAATTTCTCCATGTGCAAAAGCTGAGATTTCCAAAAGTGGACACAACCGATTTGATATCTGCATCAATAGATTATTAGATATTGTCGATTAAATTTTCTTACCCTTTTTAGCTATTTATCGGAAATTGAATTTTAGTTTATTATTATAATTGTAATCAAAACGTGCGTTTTGTGCATTTCGAATGATGTTTAATTCGGATGGCTTCTAATAAACAAAATTTCAATAATTACTGTGTTGGGTTTAGCAAATTGCTTGGGGGGGGGGGGGGGGGAAGAAAAAAAAAACTGAAGTAAAAGGCGGGGCTAGGAATATTTATTCTCATTCAAATAAAACTTCGCAGCTAAGTACAGGGTGGTTCGTAATACTGTGTAGAAACTTGAAGGGAAGGTAGAGAGCGTAGTTAGGGAATCATGATCACTTAAAAAGGCATGTCGAAAATAACAATATATGCGACCTGTTAGCACATTTACATCGGAGTATTTTCCTGCTGTGAGCAAACACTAAGCCCCGCCCGTTCCGCGTTTTCTTAAACGATACATTAATTTACAAAAGGATTCCGCTTACTGGTGTTTAACCCCTTACATTTACCGCATCGTTTGCTGTTGATGCAAATTAAATGATTTGAACGCGAATGCGTAAAATCATTGTATTAAGGTAATGCATTTTGTTTTTAGAAAATAGCAAAAGGGTGGGACTTCCGAAAATAAGCGATGCCTAAACCACGTGGCGTAAAATTTCATCACAGACTACAGTCTTTTTATGATTACTAACTGTGCTCTCTACCTCACCTGCAAGTTTTTGCATAGAGTTACGATTCACTCTGTTCGATTGCTTTCGAAGAACAAAATGCTTAAAAAATAAACTAAATCGTTTCTCCTCTGCCTCTTCATTTTTAAAAATTCATTTTAAGCCCACTGTTCTTTGGGAAGTAATCGTAACGTTCTTAATCTATCGTAACTTGCAAATCATTAAGAAAACTATTGTTGTAGTAGAGGTCGTCCTTTCCTGACAAAAACATAACTTACCTGCAAAAAACGGATTAATTTAAATTTTCTCGTAAATATATATATATATATATATATTTCATTTGAAAAAAGTAAAAGACTATTTTTACTTGACATCCACGTTCACTAAACTAACAACAGCCATTGTTTCAATCATAAGTTTTAGCTGTATGCAGTATGACATATCCAGGTATGTTAAGATGACATTTTAAATTTAAGTAATGCAAAATGTTAACCGTTTTCGATATCCCGCATCATTTACACCGGAAACAGCAAAGTGTAAAAGAGATTAGCATTTCCAAAGCAGAGTGCCAGTGCAAGATCATACTTCATAGGATCATTTCTATAGTATGATTAGCGAGTTCGCTCACCGAACTTCGCAGAAAACCCAACCACGATGATGTGGAGTGGGGTTTCGCCCCGAGCGTGAAGCCGGTCGTCATCTGACTTCGCGTTGGATGCGGTCATTGATGATCGCGCCCGTGTTGCCTCGTGCAGTGCGGGAAGGGCGGAGCTTGCTCTGAGTGGTTTCTTTAATAAACAGAGAGCGTTCACTTTCCAGAAGACACGAGTACCCAAAGCGATGAATTTAAAATAAAACTGTATTTTCTGTCACTTGTGATCCGCATTTATCATTTTCTACTCGAGTAAAGATGCCAATGTTCGCGTGTCGGAAGTATTTTTTTACAACACAGTCCGTAGCTCATCACCGCAGATTTATGAGTTTTTATCATTCAGGATTAATCGCATACATATATCACGACTGTGAACATTTTCACATTATTCGGTTCTGCAGTTAAGAACATCTGAAACTGTCACTCATTTTCGTAAAAAATTCCCTGTCTTTAGTGCAAAGATTAATAATATAAAGACACACTTATTCTTATGTGTAATGTCGACGATTATTTTTACTGAGATGGTGAGACTAAGAAATAAGACTTAGCAATCTAGTTTTTCGGAAATATTTAAAGTTTTGAAAATATAAAAACGGCTGACATTCTTCAAAATCTTTTTCAAATTATCGAATTGATTTGCATTAAAAGTATTTTTTCTCTTCGACAATCTTTTGTGCAAAACAGTCTTTCACGAACGGGGAATAGTCAGATGACCTTAACCTACACATCGCCTATTACTCAAACGAAAACTATAATTCATATGAAAGAAAAGTAAACAGAAATCATTCTGAATGAAAAGCAAAAAATGTGGAACGCTTCACGATTTTGCGTGTCATCCTTGCGCAGGGGCCATGCTAATCTTCTCTGTATCGTTCCAATTTTAGTATATGTACTGCCGAAGCAAGTACACCCTACCTTTCGCTCTGTAGCTATATATAAGCGCACAATTCGCCTGCATGAAAATGATGGTGGCAATAATTTATTATGCGTAAACTTTTCACGGTTGTTCGAATGTAATTTTACCTTACAAATTATACACTAATGGTGAGGACAACAGTGCGAAGGAGCTTTTCTTTGTTCTTTGGACATTAAATAAAACAATACTAAATATTATTTTTTTCGTGTATCTACTACGAAAAATCGCGGATTGTGCCGCTAGGTTCTAAGGAAAGAAAGGTGGGAAATGAGATTCAATTTTACGAATAAGAATTAGAAATTTATTTATAGTTAATTTTAGTGTGGATTTCTTTACTGTTTCCTAGATCTCAACTATTTCATATGTAAATACCTGAATTGATACAGTTTCACATATTTGCGGTCCTTGGTATTGTAACCCAGTATACAGCTTTAACAAAACATGTTTTCGGAGCTTTAGCAGAACACGTGTCAGAGTACTTGTCAATTTCAGTATGAAATTTCGCATGATATGAAATATGTGCCCTTTCACTGCGTTTAACATTGCTTAAATTAGGTAATGCATAAACTAGAAACTAATAAAATTCTGAAGTAAAGTAAAATGTCATTTTTCAGAATTATTCAAACCAATTTTGCCGTCAGAAAGTTAAAAAATTTGGCACGCTCGTATTTTCGCTTGGAAATTTAAAGCATTCTTCTTCAAAACAAATATATTTCTATAACGTTTGATAAAAACATTTTTATTGGCTGAATCGCCAAAATTAGAAATAGTCACTACTAAGCTGATACGTCTATCTCACAATAGACAGAAAGCTGTAATTGTGTGTTATTAGTTAATACTTTGATGCCCGCACCTTTTCCTATTTTTATTTCTGGTTCCCGCCCTTTGGCGTTCCTTTAAAACGTTACGTTGTTTAACCAAAACGAATTTACGTATTCCAATTTAAATTACTTAAATTTAATCTTCAGCAATCGATTCGGTTATCGCACTCAGGAATGTATACCCCAACAGCACTCAAGGAATTAAACACGAATGCACAAAAATCCTTTTGAAACACAATGTTTTGTTTTCAGAGAAACGTCTAAAGGAGGGGATAGTGTTTTTAACGAAACGAGTTAATACGTGAGCGATCAAAAATGTGTTAGCATAATCAATATATTTATGTTTTACCTTCGTATGACAAAGTAAATATCTATTCTGCTAAATTCATCTAAGTTTCTGCACACTTGTTGTATGTACTTATTACCACCGATGTCAGTTGTAACGACAACCCGAATGGAAACGTGAAGAGTGACAGGGATGAGTTTTCACAGTTTTTGAAACAAATGGGCGGTCCAAAATACAATATAGGGTGGGGAAAGAGTTGTTTGAATATATTTCAAAATCTATCATGGACATATTAATACTGATATTTTGGATCCCATCATCTTTTCAATGTTCTCAATACACAAAAACAATTAGGTAAAAAAAAAACTTAAGCAAAATAAAAATTACAATAATGTTTTAAAGTGCACACACGGCCTTCAACTTTTGCCATTAACATTACTAGTTTGATGTTAGTATGCAGAAAAAAAAAAAATGTGCAAACAAAACAATGATCCATAATGAACCAATTCGCACACATTTTTCAAAAGAAATGTAACGTTTTAAACTTACGCTGTGTATTAAAGTAGTTTTACGATAGTCTACTGAGAGAACTTTAAATTTAAATAGCTACAGAGGCGTGGCTTCCCACGTTCCGTGTCACTCGTACAAATGATTCAATACACGTCATTAAAAAGAGATGTGTCAGTTGTGTTTCGAATTTCATTTAACTACACAAAATTAACTTTTTCGAATAATGTGTGTACAAGGGAAAAAAAAAATAATATATACATATACATACGTAGAAAAAGACAGAGAGAGAATTTAGTGTTGAATTTTCCTTTTTCAATTAAGGTGCACATGCGATACAAAAATTAAATTTACATGATATAAAGTAAAAGAAATCCCGATGTAGTTTACAGTGCTTTCGCCGCAACAATATATTTAAAGAAATTTAAAAAAAAAAAAAAAAAAAATTGAAAAAGACTATTCTGATACTTTATGAACAACCTCTGTGTAGACAAGTAGAAATTTTAATCCTACTTTTAAATTCAAAAAAGGGCGTTTTCGAATTATTTTTCAGACACGGGAATAGACCTTTTTTCATGTGACTATTAGAAAACTCAAAAATTTCTCTCCTGGATCCATTTAGTTTATGCTCATGGTAGAGTAAAAGCGCCTTAAGCAAAACTAGGAAAAAGGTTTAATGAAGTAATTTGAAATTAATGAATAGTATTAATTAGGATTGTATAATTACAACTCTGTTTTTATACTTTTCTAATGTGTGTCGTATTTTTCTTAATCAATTTAAAAAATTGTGGAGATTTTCAGAACGTTTGCTGTTTTCTTTATTAAGATTCGTTTAAACGTGGAAAGCAAAGAAATAGCTTTAAAAATATGCTCAAAGTACACTCGTTTCCGAAATCTGTTTCCATGATTTACTGAAAAGGAAGAGGGAAAAGCAGTAAAGCCATTACTTGAGAAGAACCAGACACCTGAAAATTAAATTTTCTTTCTTTACGAAGAAAATATTCTTTTAAAATTTCGGCACGATTTTTCATGTGATTTTGCTGTGCTTATAAATAGAAATGAAAAAAAGAGAGCAAGAGTGAATTTATTCCGACGCGACCTGCGAACAATTGTTTCACTGAAATGCCTGTTTTCGAAACAGGCAATCAGCGTCAAGTTCTATCAATGACTCTCGGAATTTAATCTACAAAATTAAAAGTGTCTCTTGGAGCAAATTCGTAAAAAAAAATAATAATAATAATAATAATAATTTTTAAAACAAATTTTCCTACTGAGAGGAAACTCACACAGAGTGAAAAAAAAAAAAAAAAAAAAAGAATGCAAACTACCACTAATGTCCAAGTCAAACTGAAACAAGTTGAATTTCAGAAAACCTGCAAGTGGTTTTTTGGTGGACAAGAAACATCTGAATACAAGCGTCTTTCGCATCAAGACTCTCAAAACGGATTTGCGCAACTTCTCGCGCATCCTTCTGCTTTCGAAATTTTGTTTACGTTTTAAAAGTCCCTGTTCTCCTAAAACTGATCTGCGCATCTCTTTGCGCATTCTCTCTCCGAAGTTTGTTTATCTCCGTTGTCCGTTGTTGTTTGTTTATATTCTTGTGATCTTGTGTAGTATCGTATAATCATTAGGGATTACTGTGATATAAAATTAATGTAATATGAATGTGATAAGCACATTATTATTATTAATAATAAATGCAGTGAATACTTGAAACTGTTCGTTAAACAAATATACATAGACTTCTACGTGAATATGATTCTGACGAAATCATTTGGCTTGACTATCAATAAGAACTGTAAAATGTGTATTAATAGATAAATTTATTATTGAAATACGTGACAACTAAAATACAAATTTTGAATATTTTAATTTTACTTGTTTTTAAGCTATTTTATCATCAGTATTAAATGCTGTTTGCAATTGTGTACAAACAACATGAAGTGAAAAATTCCTACTTTAATGAAAAACTATACATCGCTTTCCAATTTATTAATTATCGAGTATACTCTTTAAAGACTTATCTTTTTTTTATTACTATATATGTATATATATATATATTTAAGACAATTCATTATTGTAATTATTTTGACTATGCATATAAAAAGTAAATTTCTATAGGTAATAATTAAAACTTGGTGCAAGTTGAAAAATGCTATTAAAATTGTATTGTCAAATAAATATGTTTTTAAAATCTATTTTTGTAGATTTGTTGTATTTTTGAAAAGTATACACGTAAAAAAATATAAACAAAGTACTGAATTTTTGTTAATCTTTTAAAATAAAGACCTAAGATAATAGCTCCAAAAATTTCTAATAAATGAAAAATCTTCAAATAACATATTTCTTATAATATTATTATAAAAAAAAAAAAAAAAAAAGTATTCATCTATTAAACATTTAAATCATTTCATTTCATAAAGCTACAGCAAGGGTGCTGCATAAAGTTATAATTTTTTCGAAAAAGGTTTTCATGTTTTTGTATTAAAAATTCATAAATATAAACAAACATATGAGATTTATCAGAAATGTAACTTCTCAACTTGAAAGTACATACATAAATTAATCTTTTACACAGTGCTAATGTGTTTGTGTGAGCATTATATATTTTTAATTTCGTGCTTTTGTAAATGAAAGGATGTTTTTTACTGTCATGGTGTCTACATTGCAATGACCTTAGCATGCTTTTTACAATAGCTGAAACACTATTACAATAATTTTAAAATTTCATTTATATTTTCTTGCAGGTTTTTTTTTTGTAAAAATTTGTATATGTTATACTATTTAGTGTTTAATCTGTAACAAATGCATAGATTAATTAACTAGAGCAACAACTTAAGTAATTTTTAACAGTAGCATTCCATTTATATCAGGATGTTATGCAAAATGCTGTATTTATTTCTAGTATGGGGAGGGGCATAGGAACTTGTATATTGTAATTCTTGGAATAGTAAAATATTCCCCCCCCCCCCTTCTTTCTCTGTATATGTAGGATTCATTAAGTAGTTATATCATGTTCATTTATAATTTGTTTATTATTTGGTTCCAAAGTTCATAACTTTCATTATTTGTTTTAAAAATGTCGAATGTACATTCATTACATAGAAACTTATTACAAAATATTATCAACTAGCAAACCTGTGTGGAATTTTTGCATTTAATTTTTTTTTTTTATTATTTGTCTTTACAGTTTGAAACTCAAGTCTTAAACCAATCCCCCCCCCCGGTCTTGCCCAATTTTAATTCATCAAAAGCTATTACTGTAATCAAATTAATATTGTGGGGTGAAACACTAACAATATTTGAATTAAAATTGTTCAAAGAAAGGTTTAAAAATAAAATTCCTGTTTGACAATCCAGTTTTTATACTTCTTCAGGCAGTACAGCTTCTGTATAAGATCACGATATTAACTTTTAAACTTTTGTCACCATATTGGTGATGCACTTTCATTTGCCTATTTTAATATTTTTTTTTTTTTAAGAAAAAAAAGTATTTCAATTATATATTATGTTGTTGCATGTTGTAGTCAATTTATGACAATAGTTTATATTTTTAAAGTATATTGCTAGGTTTAAAATAAAGCTTGCAAAAATTGTAAAAATACAACTTTTTTTTTGGTAATGATTTTTTTATTATTATTAATGATCTGGTGTTTTGACGATTTATTTCAATATATTGACCAACAAAGCAGGCTACGCCTGCTAATATTATATGAATTTTCAGCCACTGATTCTTGAAAACTGTGTTTTTATACCCATATTACTCCACCTGACCCTATTCTTCTGGTCGGGAATAATGTTGTACTGTGATACACATGACAATGTACTGGAAAGAGAAAAGTTTTTCAATTTTTAATCGATTTAAGCAGTAATTAGAATCGCTCGTTATTACTGCTCACTTGTCTGCAAAAAATAATGCTTTATTTATTTTATTTTTTAAACTGGGGAATAAAAAAGCATTTTTAGAATTTCGCAAATTTCAGACAGATTTCAACAGAAATTGCTAATCGCCCTTGATAGAATAGCCATTTTGAGATATAGTTGTTTTTGGCCGATATACACACAAATTTGAGTAAGATACAATTAAACATGAGTAAGAAAATTGTCACTTGATACTTAATTTATAATATCAGATTTAATCATTAATAGATGCATCACCTACTGCTGATGATATTTTTTTTTTTTTTTTTTTTAACATGATTTCTAACAAACGACCTTATGCTTAATATATGCATAAATTCAAAAATGTTCTAGTTATGTGTATTAGATTTTGAAACATAGCTTTAAAAAAAAAAAAGGAAAATTAAAGCATTTCTAAACGAGCATTAGGCACTACAGAGCAGGAGTTATACTGTGAGATTTTTAAAGGATCACAAACCAGCTGGTTGTTAAAGGCAGCTAGTTACTGAAATATTTTATTAGAAGTGTACAATACGCATCTATATATTGAAATAAATATTGTCCTAGAAAACTGTGTAGTGCAGTACACTAATGAAATACTTAAATGTTACAAATTAATCTTTCTTTTAGAATAATTGTTGTTAAGAGCATCCGTAAGTGCTTTAATGTGCCTTCTACTCTGCCACCATGCTTGGCATAAGCATTAAGTTTAACCATAAAGTAAAGTGCAGGTGTGTGTATATTTGATTTTTCTATGTAGGCATTCAAAAAGATTATTCGATAAAATTATAATTACAATCTACTTGTAAGGTTTAATGAGTTATTCTACTCATTGTCATAAGTAAAAGAAATGATAATTCAAATTTTATTTTTGTAAGTATGATGGAGATTATTATTATGTACTTTCTTCTATATTCAATAGAAGAAAGTATTGGATTCGTAAAAATTTTCGACCTCAGTTTTTTTTTATGGATTTACCTGTTTTGAGAGCTGTAGAACACAATTTGACCATTTTTACTTTCTTCTATATGTAATATAGAGAAAGTATTGGATTCGCGAAAATTTTCGAAGTCCACTTTTTGATGGATGATTTACATGTTTTGGGATGTGGAGATCACGAATTAATAGTTTTTAGAAAATGTCTGTCTGTATCATTTTTTTTTGTGGACGCTGTATCTCACGAACCAATGAATGAAATTTAACCAAACTTGGTATTTAGTTGCACCCTGACATAAACTGGTGCCGATTAGATTTTGGGATCAATCGTTCAATAGGTGGCGTTGTGATCGCATTTTATGCAAATTTTTAACATGGCAGCATAGGACAAAATTCCGTATAAATAGGCATAAAGAGAGTTATTTTACACTTGTGATTGTAAAATTAATATGAATTATTGATAATAGTAGTAGTTAGCTAGGAAAAAAATTTTGTGCATGTGGGGGCATCGTTTCCCCCCCTGGGGGGGAAGTAAATTTTCAAGATGGGTATCTTTCAAAAGGTCTCGTCAATACCTTTAAAACGAATGGTTGAACCATAAATCTGTGATAATTTAAACCAAAGTTATCGATTTTTTTTACTTTTAACAAAAAAAACTTAGAAAAAATCGCATTTTTTTTTTTTTTTTTTTTTTTTTTTTTTTTTAACGAAATTTAACCAATCTTGGTATTTAGTTGGTCCCCGACATAAACTGGTGCTGATTATGTTTGGGGATCAATAGCTCAACAGGAGGCGCTGTGATAGCATTTTATCTAAATTTTTAACATGGCAGCATAGGACAAAAATTCGTATAAATGTGCATAATTAGAGTTGTTTTAAACTTGTGATTGTAAAATTAATATGAATTATTGATAATAGTAGTATGTAACTAGGAAAAAAATTTCTGCATGGGGGGGGGCATCGCTTCCCCCCTAGGGGGGAAATACCCCCCCAGGGGGGGTAAATTTTCACAATGGGTATCTTTCGAAAGATCAGGTTGATAATAGTAGTAGTTAACTAGGAAAAAATTTTTGTGCATGTGGGGGCATCGGTTCCTTCCCCCCGGGGGGCAAAGTTTCAAGATGGGTATCTTTCGAAAGATCTCGTCAATACCTTTAAAACGAATGGTTGAACTATAAATCTGTGATAATTTAAAACAAAGTTATCGATTTTTTTTACTTTTAACAAAAAAAAAAAAAACAGAAAAAAAATCGTACTTTTTTTTTTTTTTTTTTTTTTTTTAATATTGTTACTGATTGAATATGTATAGGTAAATATAGTATAAAGTCTTGTGGTGGCCACAACATACTAGTTAGAAAATGTCTCTCTGTCTGTGTGTGTGTGTGACAAAAGTTTGTGGCAACTGTATCTCAGGAACTACTGCACATAATTTCATACAAATTGGTATGTAGTTGCACCTTGACATAAATTACTGCCTATCAACTTTTGGTAAAAATTGTCTTACAGGTTGCGTTGCCATCCCACTTTTTCTAAATTTTTAATATGATGATATAGGACAAAATTTTGTATAAATGAGCATAAAGAGAATTATTTTTCAGTAATCATTATGAAATTTACAAGAATTATTTATAACAGAGATAGTCAACTGGGAAATTTTTTTTTGTATGTGTAGGAGCCCCTCTGCCCCCCCCCCTCTGGGGGGGAGCAAATTTTCAAGATGGGTATCTTTCGAAATATCTCGTCAATACCTTTAAAACGAATGGTTGGACTATAAATCTGTGATAATTTAAAACAAAGTTATCAATTTTTTTTTTAACGAAATTTAACCAAACTTGGTATTTAGTTGGCCCCAGACAAAAACTGGTGCTAATTAAATTTAGGGATCAATCGCTCAACAGGTGGCGCTCTGATCGTATTTTTTCTAAATATTTAACATGGCAGCATAGGACAAAATTTCGTATAAATGTACATAATGGGAGTTATTCTTAACCTGTGATTGTAAAATTAATATGATTTATCGATAATAGTTGTAGTTAGTTAGGAAAAAAAATTTCTGCATGTGGGGGCATCGCTCCCCCCCCCCCTTCCCCACCCGGGGGTGATTTTCAAGATGGGTATGTTTCGAAAGTTCTCGTCATTACCTCTAAAACGAATGGTTGAACTATAAATATATGATAGTTTAAAACAAAATCATTGATTTTTTTTTTTTTTTTTTTTTTTTTTTACTTTTAGCCAAAAAAAAAAAAAACTTTTTTTTTTTTTTTTAAATATTGTTACTGAGTGAATTTGTATGGGAAAATATAGAAGAAAGTCTTGTGGTGGCCACAACATACTAGTTTTTAAAATGAAATTCTTTTATGCCACATGCAGACATGCATATTTATTTCATAAAAGGATGTCATAATGTTGAAATTCATCTTGTATAGAATTTTTAAGTTATAGAATATGGTATCTAAATACATTTATTATTATTATTATTATTATTTTCAAAATTTTGAAGTATTGCAAATTTTTGAGTTGTTTTGAGAGACTGACATTAGTAAATAATGTTCTCAATTGTAGTTGTCAAATATGTTGTGCGTCACTAAAGGTTTATTTAGTGGGCCTCATTAGTGACCAAGAAGTTCCACTGTCAAATCTGGTAGACATTAGGTGCCTGGTTTAATCCCAGATTGTGTTTATCAGTCTAACCACTTTGTATTTCCTGTGGTTTTCTCTGAAACTTTCATGTATGTTCTAGGGTCTCTTAGAAAGACCTCTAGGGAGGACATTGCCCCTCCCCCGCCTTCTAGGATCAAAATGCAATCAATTGGTCTTAACTTTGAAAACGACGCCTTAGCCAATATCATCTTCAAACTTAAAAAAAAAAAATCAGTTTTAAAATTTTTTATAGGCTCATTAATTTTACCACCTTCCACATGAGAGTGGTTCCCAATTTTCCTATGTACCAGCACCTTGCCCTTTTTAAAACATAGATGGATGTTTCAATGTATAGTAACATAATGTTGCTAAATAATTTTCTACGTTTAAATACATCACTGTCTCTCTGAAAATTAATATTTAGTTTCTCCTATATTCAGAAGAAGAGAGCATGGGAAAAATTTCACAAAAATCTCTGACTTGTGGTTTTCTATATATTTACATATTTTGAGAGGTCCAGAACCAGAACACTATTTGACTATTTTTAGATAATGACTATCTGCATAACATTTTAGGTTGTAGCTCTATCTCAAGAACTAATACACAGAATTGCATATAAATTTATGTACTTGCTACACTTTGACATAAATTAGATCCTGTTAACTTTTGGTGAAAATTACCCAAAAGGCATTGCTGTCGAGATCTTTTTGTAATTTTTAATATATCAGTTTTGGACAAAATTTCATATAAATTTATACAATGAAAATTTAAAGTACCATGAGAAATTATAAAGAATTTTTTTTAATAGTAACAGTATGTAGGATCATCACTTCCGTCATTTTCAGGAAATACCTCCTTTCTAACTGTAAATTTTCAATATGAGTTTTTCTCAAAAGGACTTATCAATATGTTTAAAACTTTGTGGCAGTTATAAATACGTGGGCTATGCACATTTAAGCAACTTGGTTCATAAATAACTTTTCTATGTGATTTTGAAATTTTCAAGTGGCTGGCACTTGGAAACAAGATGACGGATCAAGTTTGTTAATGAACATATCAAATGCATTTCTAAGATATGTCTACTCTACAAATTTGGTTTATATTCTGTTTTCAAAAGTTATCGTGATGATAATTTTTTAAGTGGATGATGCATCTTAGAAACAAAATGGTGGAGCCAAGTTGCGCAGTGAACTAATCAATCTAACATACTTGTTAGCTAAGTCCACTATCTAACTTTTATACGGATTGTGATAATAAATTTTCAAGTGGCAGCGTGATTTCAAGGAACTGCTACTTTGAAACAAAACGGCAGAGCAAGCTGCCCCGCTATCTCATCCAAGATGAGTGACAGATAAGTCCAGTGCTTTATTTTGGTTTTAATTAATTAATTAATTATTTCAAAAGGTATTATGCTGACAAATTTAAAAGTGGTTACAATTTGAAACAACGTGGCAGAGCATCTTTGTTAACCCTCGCTTTTCCAGGATCAAAGCGTTACTGCAGAAAAATTACTTTCAGGTGCCGCTTGGCACATTTGGCGAAAATCACCAGCACCACACCTTTTTGTATGGTTTAGAAGTTGCAACATTCCACTGGTTACGTTTGCTATCTCTGGCAAATTAGCGCCCTTTTTGAATGAGGCGGGCTTAATTAAATTTCACCTACAAAATGGGATCAAAATCTTGGGAAAGCGAGGGTTAATGAACTCTTAAGATATTTAATAGATAAGTCCATTATCTAACTTTGGTTAGATTTTGTCTTATATTAAAAAATTATGATAAATTTTTAAATGGCCACAACTTGGAAACGAAATGGCAGAGCAAGTTTCCCAGCAAAAAAAAAAAAATATAAAAAAAATTGCACTTGTGTTAGTCAATTCAATTTAAAATGATGTATATTGCATTCAAATATGAGTGCAAATAATGTTTTTTGTGATGAATTTGATGTGCTATGGTTAAAATCAGAGTTACAGGAATTTAAAATAACTGATCGCTAAAAAAACTTTTTTAAATAACCTTCCGCTTTTATCTATTTCTTAAATTTTGAAATTGACTTGAATATAGAAATTAAAAATTTTATGTAGAAAAATCAAATACTAACTAGGAATCGTTTATACATCAGGAAAGACCTGTTTAAATTTTACATCCTGAAATTGGTTTTATTATTTATTTTAAACCGGTAAACTTTGGCAATGACACATCATCACACCGGCACAACGGTTAAGCATCAAATCGCAAAGCGAGCGAATATGAGCAGTGTAAACTGCATTGATTCAACATCAGGTTATTAAATATGGAGAGTGGAATGCGGTGTAAATTAACTTTGGTATGTTGATTCAACACTGTCTCAATTCAACATAATGGTGTGCAGAACACACACAAACAGCTATGAGTTGCTATTTTCATCGATTTATTTCTTATATGAATTGATGAAAACTACACTGAAGTATAGGTTTCGGGATTGGATTCTGTGCTCCATTTTTTCACCAAAATATTAAAGAAAAAAAAAAAATGATTTTTGTTGTAAACATCATCGTCAGTTAAAATATATCGTTCACACCGTTGTTATTGTACATTCATGTACATCAAAATTGTTGCACCCAGTGATTTTTTAGAAAGAATTTAAAATGTGTCTTAAGAATTGAAACTTTTGTTTGTAAAAAAATGTCTAGATAGGGATTCTAATTATGAATGTCACATTTGAGAAAAAATTAAAAAGATGAATGAAACATAAAAATCACATGCCATTGTAACAACCCCTTATTTCAAGCAGTTAGATCATCCGAGGTGTAGTGCCCAAAAGAATAATTAGTGATGGTGATTTAAAATGTTGCCACAAATGATGACATGTATTTTTAGATTTACATATACATAATTAATGTATAGCTTTTTTTACGAAGAGAGAGAAGAGGAAGATTATGTGCACAAAGCTCACAAAATATAGAAAATAATTGCTGTGTTATCGAATTTGGTGTAGTTTGGAATAAATGTATAGCAAAATTGAGATATTAATGTACTGTCTAAATTTCTGTGAGGAAAGCAGACAATGTGCTCACTAATTTAGCAAAAGAAAAAAAGAATTTCATTGATAGATCTGTAAAACTTACAAATATCTGTATATATCATCCACAAAGATGATTCTTTGAAGTAATTAGGGCTTATGTTTTTCTTTAATATATGTATATATGAATTTAAATGTCAATAAGGTGATTTTAGAGATTGTATTTTATATATTTCTGATCAGTCAATCTGTAAGATTAACATACTTATTGGTAAGGAAGCACTCAATACCACATCGTGAAATATACTTTCTTTCAAAAATTGGACTCTATAAAGAAAAGAAAATTCATTTAAGTTTTATTCAGGAGGATTTTGGGAATGTTTCTTATTATCAATAATTATATTTAAGATAGTTTTTTCTGCATTCCCATCAGAAGATTCATGAGTACTTTTCATTACTTTTCTCTTTTTTTTTACATTTAAAAATCTTTGTGGCACAACATTTTTATTTGGGGGTATGTTGTCATTTAAAGTTTGAAAATTTACTTGGGAATTTTGTAATGTCTCAACGGCTTCTAATTGTGGTGGTATGGATGTTAAAATTTTATCAAGTACTTGGCATTTTTCCAAAGAAGTTAATGATTGCCGTATCTTTTGCCATTTTTGTTCTAATTCTGATATTTTGTTTTCAAGTGTGATGGGCTGAGATTTATTGGGGGCTGTCTGTGTCTGTGCTATTTCGTGTAGAATCAATTCATTTTCATCAATTACAAGGGCAGACTCATTGGTAGTAGAAGCAGTTGTATGGGATGAGGAACTTCTAATGTAATTTTGCAAATAATGAATATGTTTGCATAAATTATATTTGATTGACGAATCCATACAACTGCATATATATTTGTGTATACATATGTTACAGTCAGTGCATTTTAATTGGCATGAACAATCTTTGATATTTTCCTGAATTTCATATATTTCTGTTTTGTTTGATGATAAAATTGACCATCCATTTTCATTAGTAATAATTTCAGAGGATAATGTTTCACTTGTTTTATGTCTGTTTCTGATATCTCTAATTTTACTAGTAATTTTCCCTTTATTAGCAGTAATTAATCGCTCCACCATTTTATCTCTTACAAATCTCATAATACTATTTATGGCCTTATCTAACCGTTTAACGTTTTTCCCATGAAGATAGATATATTTTAAGGTTCTGTGCATTCGTTCCAAGTGCATGTTGGTATTAATACCACCATGAAGCCTGAAACAATAAGCCCAAGTGGATACATTTTGTGAATAATATGTCTCAAAATAATTTCCGAAATTAACTGTATCAGGATCACCCTTAAAAATCTGTATTGCTGCCCCAAGCAAATTATTAAATGTCTCTCTATCTCTTTCTTCTAAAAGTGCTCGCAAGATTTTATATGCATTTGTTTGTTTTTCTGCCCCTTTAATTTTTTTTAAATTTTTCCGCCAAGCTCGATCGACATGCCATGCACAAAAAAGTCTCATTTCTGGCATACCCATCACTAAACACCAAGCATTGAAAAATGATTCAGCCATATCAGACATGAATACTTTAGGTTTAATGTCCCCAATTTTTGATTTTATACATGAAAAAAATATGGACAACACTGACTGATCACTGCGATTTGATATTAAAAATGCACAAGGAAATCCTTGGCGCAATTCATCTATAACTAACAGTGTAATAAGCTCAAATCCATAACCATTCATACCATGTGTACCGTCAATGCATATACAATCTGAACCAAATTTTTTTAACATCTCCCCTTGAGCTTCAGTCATAATTATTAAAGCAAAATCATTTTCATTAAGGCATAAATAAGTGGTGTCTTTTACCCCCTGAGACTTATAAAATAAAATGCATGAATTATCTGAATTTTGCATTTCATGTACCCACATACCTACACTGACTGCATCATTACTGTGTTTTACGGAATGAGAAGAAAGTTTAAAACTCTTTTCTATATTATGCAGATCCTTTTTTGTTACTAAATGTATTCGCTCAAGCCCATCATGCGATATTGAATTTCTGATATCATCTAAAATATCATCAAGAGGAATTTTTGCAGCTATTTTAGCAGCAATATGTTTTCTTTCATTATCGGTTAAAAATATATGAGCTATATCATTATGGTGGCCAATATGAATTTTTTGATACAGTACTGAGCATTTGCCATTTGTAAATTCAGATACTTTTAACAAGGCAGGACAATATGCATTGATTTTATTACTACCAGTTAATTTTAAATAACGATGTCCTTTACCTTTAGAAATATAATTCCCTGACCTGTGGCATCTAAAATAGTGACTAGTAAACCCTTCATTATAATTTGTATGCTTAGTTCCATATGCAACATATTTGGATTTAGTTTTATGCTCAATATCATCCTTCCAAATTAAAAAATCATTATATGAATCAAAATTCAATTCATCATAATCCATCTCAATATCATGGACATTTTTAAAATGCAATGGCATGTCTTGTTTTTTTATATTATTTTTACATAAGGGACAAACATAAGTATTAGTTGCAGTATTGCTTTTTTTAGATAACGATTCTATTAAGGAAGCATTATAAGGATGATATTTTTGTGTATGCCGTTTTAAATTAAATTTAGTAGTGAAATTTAACTTACATTCACCACAAGACAACTCAAAATCACAATCACTCACATTGGTCATACACACATCATCAGAATTTATCTGGCATTTATTGACATTATCATTTATTATAATCTGACTGTTCAAATTTACTTGGCCTTCAAAGTACGTAGAAGTACTTGGCCTTGAACATAGTCCAGCAACTGAAATTGCTGGACTTTCAGATTTTTCATTTAAATTTTGATTAATACTAATATCAAAAACTTCTGATTGAACAGAAGTTGGTACCAAAATAATGGGACTTTTCGTAATTTCCGAATTTTTATTCAAATTATCAATTTGAAAGACTTCTGATTGATCAGAAGTGCTTGGTCCTGCATCTTCCTGTGCAGCAACCAAAACCGTCGAATTTTCAATAATTTCTGAATTTTTATTCAGATTTTGATTGAAATACATACACTGAAATACTTCTGATTGAGCAGAAGTACTTGGCCCTGAAAAGGGCCTTTGTTTTTGCATTTTTGAAAACATGATTCTACGATGCAAATAGATATAAAGTTAATGTATAAAATTCGACGCAACCAGAGCAAAAGCAAAGGGCGAAATGAAATGAACTCTCCCGATCGTCCCGTTCCGGTGGTTTCGATGGTAAACAGAAAATCCGTGACGTAGTGCGCAAAAGGGATGGGCAGATGTACATGCGCGAGAAGTTGCGCAAATCCGTTTTGAGAGTCTTGATGCGAAAGACGCTTGTCATCTGAATCTATTTTATTTGCATTGTGTCCCATCTTTCGATGGGAATCCAAAAATTATGTTTAGGCTCATTGAGTTGTTCCCCTCCACGGTAATCTTTAGTAAAAGGCGAAAGATTAGCTTGATAAATGAAGAGAAACCTGAGCATGCACTGCTGACGGGACCAAAAACTCATGTATTACCTTTTCATTAACTGCACAGTGGTGGAGGAAGTATTATTGTGTTGCTACTTTTATTATATCGCTCAGTGGTCATACTTTATAACGAAAATATATTGCGTCTGTCTTGTTATTTCTTTTGCGAATTTTCTAATCTTTTCTTGTGTAATTAACTCACCACGAAAGTTTTAAATACCAGCAAAATTTTTGTCTCACTTCAACGGAAAGAAGCAGAAGCAACATACACCTGCTAATGCGATTTACGAGCAGACATTTTTAATACGTAGATACTTTTCGAAAGTCGTTTGGACCCTTTTCAGTGTGTCGGATGAAAAGGAGTTTTGAAAAAAGTTAAACTTAATGTATTTCAAGATGCTCGTATAATTTTTATACAGTATAGTATAATTTATATATAGTGAAGTATGGAAAAATCTAAACTTTAATGCTTCAAAATGCATGTAGAAGATAAAAACAATACTGCCGACTCCATATGAGTTAGTTATAAGGACAAGTCCAGTAATAGGAAGATTCAGAAATGTTAAATGATAGAAAGGGAAATATTTACTGTATTTGATTAATATACGTGGATTTTCCGTAGAGATTACACAAGTAGTTTATGAGGCACCACGAGAAATAGAAATTTTGACAAATAATTTCACACAGAAATGACTGATTTACGGAAATTGGGAAAACTTATGGAAATTGACGGGAAATTTACGAGTAAAAGGCCGATTTATAAATTTATTTTCAAAGCTGGAAAGGTTTATCTCCTTTAAATGTCTAGCGACCCATGAAGACTGCACCTGTTAAAACCTGAATTATCGCTCAAAATATCACCCTGTCACAAAGGCTCTCATAAAAATATACATTCCAGAAAACATCCTACTCCAGTTATATAACTCACGATTTAACGACGCCCACTTCTTAAAAATTAAGCAATTGAGGAAAATATATATCAATGACGGCTCTTTTTAAATGTAAATATTCATAAATTATCCAGTTGCTTTCAGCAATTTCTCCATGTGCAAAAGCTGAGATTTCCAAAAGTGGACACAACCGATTTGATATCTGCATCAATAGATTATTAGATATTGTCGATTAAATTTTCTTACCCTTTTTAGCTATTTATCGGAAATTGAATTTTAGTTTATTATTATAATTGTAATCAAAACGTGCGTTTTGTGCATTTCGAATGATGTTTAATTCGGATGGCTTCTAATAAACAAAATTTCAATAATTACTGTGTTGGGTTTAGCAAATTGCTTGGGGGGGGGGGGGGGGGAAGAAAAAAAAAACTGAAGTAAAAGGCGGGGCTAGGAATATTTATTCTCATTCAAATAAAACTTCGCAGCTAAGTACAGGGTGGTTCGTAATACTGTGTAGAAACTTGAAGGGAAGGTAGAGAGCGTAGTTAGGGAATCATGATCACTTAAAAAGGCATGTCGAAAATAACAATATATGCGACCTGTTAGCACATTTACATCGGAGTATTTTCCTGCTGTGAGCAAACACTAAGCCCCGCCCGTTCCGCGTTTTCTTAAACGATACATTAATTTACAAAAGGATTCCGCTTACTGGTGTTTAACCCCTTACATTTACCGCATCGTTTGCTGTTGATGCAAATTAAATGATTTGAACGCGAATGCGTAAAATCATTGTATTAAGGTAATGCATTTTGTTTTTAGAAAATAGCAAAAGGGTGGGACTTCCGAAAATAAGCGATGCCTAAACCACGTGGCGTAAAATTTCATCACAGACTACAGTCTTTTTATGATTACTAACTGTGCTCTCTACCTCACCTGCAAGTTTTTGCATAGAGTTACGATTCACTCTGTTCGATTGCTTTCGAAGAACAAAATGCTTAAAAAATAAACTAAATCGTTTCTCCTCTGCCTCTTCATTTTTAAAAATTCATTTTAAGCCCACTGTTCTTTGGGAAGTAATCGTAACGTTCTTAATCTATCGTAACTTGCAAATCATTAAGAAAACTATTGTTGTAGTAGAGGTCGTCCTTTCCTGACAAAAACATAACTTACCTGCAAAAAACGGATTAATTTAAATTTTCTCGTAAATATATATATATATATATATATTTCATTTGAAAAAAGTAAAAGACTATTTTTACTTGACATCCACGTTCACTAAACTAACAACAGCCATTGTTTCAATCATAAGTTTTAGCTGTATGCAGTATGACATATCCAGGTATGTTAAGATGACATTTTAAATTTAAGTAATGCAAAATGTTAACCGTTTTCGATATCCCGCATCATTTACACCGGAAACAGCAAAGTGTAAAAGAGATTAGCATTTCCAAAGCAGAGTGCCAGTGCAAGATCATACTTCATAGGATCATTTCTATAGTATGATTAGCGAGTTCGCTCACCGAACTTCGCAGAAAACCCAACCACGATGATGTGGAGTGGGGTTTCGCCCCGAGCGTGAAGCCGGTCGTCATCTGACTTCGCGTTGGATGCGGTCATTGATGATCGCGCCCGTGTTGCCTCGTGCAGTGCGGGAAGGGCGGAGCTTGCTCTGAGTGGTTTCTTTAATAAACAGAGAGCGTTCACTTTCCAGAAGACACGAGTACCCAAAGCGATGAATTTAAAATAAAACTGTATTTTCTGTCACTTGTGATCCGCATTTATCATTTTCTACTCGAGTAAAGATGCCAATGTTCGCGTGTCGGAAGTATTTTTTTACAACACAGTCCGTAGCTCATCACCGCAGATTTATGAGTTTTTATCATTCAGGATTAATCGCATACATATATCACGACTGTGAACATTTTCACATTATTCGGTTCTGCAGTTAAGAACATCTGAAACTGTCACTCATTTTCGTAAAAAATTCCCTGTCTTTAGTGCAAAGATTAATAATATAAAGACACACTTATTCTTATGTGTAATGTCGACGATTATTTTTACTGAGATGGTGAGACTAAGAAATAAGACTTAGCAATCTAGTTTTTCGGAAATATTTAAAGTTTTGAAAATATAAAAACGGCTGACATTCTTCAAAATCTTTTTCAAATTATCGAATTGATTTGCATTAAAAGTATTTTTTCTCTTCGACAATCTTTTGTGCAAAACAGTCTTTCACGAACGGGGAATAGTCAGATGACCTTAACCTACACATCGCCTATTACTCAAACGAAAACTATAATTCATATGAAAGAAAAGTAAACAGAAATCATTCTGAATGAAAAGCAAAAAATGTGGAACGCTTCACGATTTTGCGTGTCATCCTTGCGCAGGGGCCATGCTAATCTTCTCTGTATCGTTCCAATTTTAGTATATGTACTGCCGAAGCAAGTACACCCTACCTTTCGCTCTGTAGCTATATATAAGCGCACAATTCGCCTGCATGAAAATGATGGTGGCAATAATTTATTATGCGTAAACTTTTCACGGTTGTTCGAATGTAATTTTACCTTACAAATTATACACTAATGGTGAGGACAACAGTGCGAAGGAGCTTTTCTTTGTTCTTTGGACATTAAATAAAACAATACTAAATATTATTTTTTTCGTGTATCTACTACGAAAAATCGCGGATTGTGCCGCTAGGTTCTAAGGAAAGAAAGGTGGGAAATGAGATTCAATTTTACGAATAAGAATTAGAAATTTATTTATAGTTAATTTTAGTGTGGATTTCTTTACTGTTTCCTAGATCTCAACTATTTCATATGTAAATACCTGAATTGATACAGTTTCACATATTTGCGGTCCTTGGTATTGTAACCCAGTATACAGCTTTAACAAAACATGTTTTCGGAGCTTTAGCAGAACACGTGTCAGAGTACTTGTCAATTTCAGTATGAAATTTCGCATGATATGAAATATGTGCCCTTTCACTGCGTTTAACATTGCTTAAATTAGGTAATGCATAAACTAGAAACTAATAAAATTCTGAAGTAAAGTAAAATGTCATTTTTCAGAATTATTCAAACCAATTTTGCCGTCAGAAAGTTAAAAAATTTGGCACGCTCGTATTTTCGCTTGGAAATTTAAAGCATTCTTCTTCAAAACAAATATATTTCTATAACGTTTGATAAAAACATTTTTATTGGCTGAATCGCCAAAATTAGAAATAGTCACTACTAAGCTGATACGTCTATCTCACAATAGACAGAAAGCTGTAATTGTGTGTTATTAGTTAATACTTTGATGCCCGCACCTTTTCCTATTTTTATTTCTGGTTCCCGCCCTTTGGCGTTCCTTTAAAACGTTACGTTGTTTAACCAAAACGAATTTACGTATTCCAATTTAAATTACTTAAATTTAATCTTCAGCAATCGATTCGGTTATCGCACTCAGGAATGTATACCCCAACAGCACTCAAGGAATTAAACACGAATGCACAAAAATCCTTTTGAAACACAATGTTTTGTTTTCAGAGAAACGTCTAAAGGAGGGGATAGTGTTTTTAACGAAACGAGTTAATACGTGAGCGATCAAAAATGTGTTAGCATAATCAATATATTTATGTTTTACCTTCGTATGACAAAGTAAATATCTATTCTGCTAAATTCATCTAAGTTTCTGCACACTTGTTGTATGTACTTATTACCACCGATGTCAGTTGTAACGACAACCCGAATGGAAACGTGAAGAGTGACAGGGATGAGTTTTCACAGTTTTTGAAACAAATGGGCGGTCCAAAATACAATATAGGGTGGGGAAAGAGTTGTTTGAATATATTTCAAAATCTATCATGGACATATTAATACTGATATTTTGGATCCCATCATCTTTTCAATGTTCTCAATACACAAAAACAATTAGGTAAAAAAAAAACTTAAGCAAAATAAAAATTACAATAATGTTTTAAAGTGCACACACGGCCTTCAACTTTTGCCATTAACATTACTAGTTTGATGTTAGTATGCAGAAAAAAAAAAAATGTGCAAACAAAACAATGATCCATAATGAACCAATTCGCACACATTTTTCAAAAGAAATGTAACGTTTTAAACTTACGCTGTGTATTAAAGTAGTTTTACGATAGTCTACTGAGAGAACTTTAAATTTAAATAGCTACAGAGGCGTGGCTTCCCACGTTCCGTGTCACTCGTACAAATGATTCAATACACGTCATTAAAAAGAGATGTGTCAGTTGTGTTTCGAATTTCATTTAACTACACAAAATTAACTTTTTCGAATAATGTGTGTACAAGGGAAAAAAAAAATAATATATACATATACATACGTAGAAAAAGACAGAGAGAGAATTTAGTGTTGAATTTTCCTTTTTCAATTAAGGTGCACATGCGATACAAAAATTAAATTTACATGATATAAAGTAAAAGAAATCCCGATGTAGTTTACAGTGCTTTCGCCGCAACAATATATTTAAAGAAATTTAAAAAAAAAAAAAAAAAAAATTGAAAAAGACTATTCTGATACTTTATGAACAACCTCTGTGTAGACAAGTAGAAATTTTAATCCTACTTTTAAATTCAAAAAAGGGCGTTTTCGAATTATTTTTCAGACACGGGAATAGACCTTTTTTCATGTGACTATTAGAAAACTCAAAAATTTCTCTCCTGGATCCATTTAGTTTATGCTCATGGTAGAGTAAAAGCGCCTTAAGCAAAACTAGGAAAAAGGTTTAATGAAGTAATTTGAAATTAATGAATAGTATTAATTAGGATTGTATAATTACAACTCTGTTTTTATACTTTTCTAATGTGTGTCGTATTTTTCTTAATCAATTTAAAAAATTGTGGAGATTTTCAGAACGTTTGCTGTTTTCTTTATTAAGATTCGTTTAAACGTGGAAAGCAAAGAAATAGCTTTAAAAATATGCTCAAAGTACACTCGTTTCCGAAATCTGTTTCCATGATTTACTGAAAAGGAAGAGGGAAAAGCAGTAAAGCCATTACTTGAGAAGAACCAGACACCTGAAAATTAAATTTTCTTTCTTTACGAAGAAAATATTCTTTTAAAATTTCGGCACGATTTTTCATGTGATTTTGCTGTGCTTATAAATAGAAATGAAAAAAAGAGAGCAAGAGTGAATTTATTCCGACGCGACCTGCGAACAATTGTTTCACTGAAATGCCTGTTTTCGAAACAGGCAATCAGCGTCAAGTTCTAGCAATGACTCTCGGAATTTAATCTACAAAATTAAAAGTGTCTCTTGGAGCAAATTCGTAAAAAAAAAAAATAATAATAATAATAATAATTTTTAAAACAAATTTTCCTACTGAGAGGAAACTCACACAGAGTGAAAAAAAAAAAAAAAAAAAAAAAGAATGCAAACTACCACTAATGTCCAAGTCAAACTGAAACAAGTTGAATTTCAGAAAACCTGCAAGTGGTTTTTTGGTGGACAAGAAACATCTGAATCTATTTTATTTGCATTGTGTCCCATCTTTCGATGGGAATCCAAAAATTATGTTTAGGCTCATTGAGTTGTTCCCCTCCACGGTAATCTTTAGTAAAAGGCGAAAGATTAGCTTGATAAATGAAGAGAAACCTGAGCATGCACTGCTGACGGGACCAAAAACTCATGTATTACCTTTTCATTAACTGCACAGTGGTGGAGGAAGTATTATTGTGTTGCTACTTTTATTATATCGCTCAGTGGTCATACTTTATAACGAAAATATATTGCGTCTGTCTTGTTATTTCTTTTGCGAATTTTCTAATCTTTTCTTGTGTAATTAACTCACCACGAAAGTTTTAAATACCAGCAAAATTTTTGTCTCACTTCAACGGAAAGAAGCAGAAGCAACATACACCTGCTAATGCGATTTACGAGCAGACATTTTTAATACGTAGATACTTTTCGAAAGTCGTTTGGACCCTTTTCAGTGTGTCGGATGAAAAGGAGTTTTGAAAAAAGTTAAACTTAATGTATTTCAAGATGCTCGTATAATTTTTATACAGTATAGTATAATTTATATATAGTGAAGTATGGAAAAATCTAAACTTTAATGCTTCAAAATGCATGTAGAAGATAAAAACAATACTGCCGACTCCATATGAGTTAGTTATAAGGACAAGTCCAGTAATAGGAAGATTCAGAAATGTTAAATGATAGAAAGGGAAATATTTACTGTATTTGATTAATATACGTGGATTTTCCGTAGAGATTACACAAGTAGTTTATGAGGCACCACGAGAAATAGAAATTTTGACAAATAATTTCACACAGAAATGACTGATTTACGGAAATTGGGAAAACTTATGGAAATTGACGGGAAATTTACGAGTAAAAGGCCGATTTATAAATTTATTTTCAAAGCTGGAAAGGTTTATCTCCTTTAAATGTCTAGCGACCCATGAAGACTGCACCTGTTAAAACCTGAATTATCGCTCAAAATATCACCCTGTCACAAAGGCTCTCATAAAAATATACATTCCAGAAAACATCCTACTCCAGTTATATAACTCACGATTTAACGACGCCCACTTCTTAAAAATTAAGCAATTGAGGAAAATATATATCAATGACGGCTCTTTTTAAATGTAAATATTCATAAATTATCCAGTTGCTTTCAGCAATTTCTCCATGTGCAAAAGCTGAGATTTCCAAAAGTGGACACAACCGATTTGATATCTGCATCAATAGATTATTAGATATTGTCGATTAAATTTTCTTACCCTTTTTAGCTATTTATCGGAAATTGAATTTTAGTTTATTATTATAATTGTAATCAAAACGTGCGTTTTGTGCATTTCGAATGATGTTTAATTCGGATGGCTTCTAATAAACAAAATTTCAATAATTACTGTGTTGGGTTTAGCAAATTGCTTGGGGGGGGGGGGAAGAAAAAAAAAACTGAAGTAAAAGGCGGGGCTAGGAATATTTATTCTCATTCAAATAAAACTTCGCAGCTAAGTACAGGGTGGTTCGTAATACTGTGTAGAAACTTGAAGGGAAGGTAGAGAGCGTAGTTAGGGAATCATGATCACTTAAAAAGGCATGTCGAAAATAACAATATATGCGACCTGTTAGCACATTTACATCGGAGTATTTTCCTGCTGTGAGCAAACACTAAGCCCCGCCCGTTCCGCGTTTTCTTAAACGATACATTAATTTACAAAAGGATTCCGCTTACTGGTGTTTAACCCCTTACATTTACCGCATCGTTTGCTGTTGATGCAAATTAAATGATTTGAACGCGAATGCGTAAAATCATTGTATTAAGGTAATGCATTTTGTTTTTAGAAAATAGCAAAAGGGTGGGACTTCCGAAAATAAGCGATGCCTAAACCACGTGGCGTAAAATTTCATCACAGACTACAGTCTTTTTATGATTACTAACTGTGCTCTCTACCTCACCTGCAAGTTTTTGCATAGAGTTACGATTCACTCTGTTCGATTGCTTTCGAAGAACAAAATGCTTAAAAAATAAACTAAATCGTTTCTCCTCTGCCTCTTCATTTTTAAAAATTCATTTTAAGCCCACTGTTCTTTGGGAAGTAATCGTAACGTTCTTAATCTATCGTAACTTGCAAATCATTAAGAAAACTATTGTTGTAGTAGAGGTCGTCCTTTCCTGACAAAAACATAACTTACCTGCAAAAAACGGATTAATTTAAATTTTCTCGTAAATATATATATATATATATATATTTCATTTGAAAAAAGTAAAAGACTATTTTTACTTGACATCCACGTTCACTAAACTAACAACAGCCATTGTTTCAATCATAAGTTTTAGCTGTATGCAGTATGACATATCCAGGTATGTTAAGATGACATTTTAAATTTAAGTAATGCAAAATGTTAACCGTTTTCGATATCCCGCATCATTTACACCGGAAACAGCAAAGTGTAAAAGAGATTAGCATTTCCAAAGCAGAGTGCCAGTGCAAGATCATACTTCATAGGATCATTTCTATAGTATGATTAGCGAGTTCGCTCACCGAACTTCGCAGAAAACCCAACCACGATGATGTGGAGTGGGGTTTCGCCCCGAGCGTGAAGCCGGTCGTCATCTGACTTCGCGTTGGATGCGGTCATTGATGATCGCGCCCGTGTTGCCTCGTGCAGTGCGGGAAGGGCGGAGCTTGCTCTGAGTGGTTTCTTTAATAAACAGAGAGCGTTCACTTTCCAGAAGACACGAGTACCCAAAGCGATGAATTTAAAATAAAACTGTATTTTCTGTCACTTGTGATCCGCATTTATCATTTTCTACTCGAGTAAAGATGCCAATGTTCGCGTGTCGGAAGTATTTTTTTACAACACAGTCCGTAGCTCATCACCGCAGATTTATGAGTTTTTATCATTCAGGATTAATCGCATACATATATCACGACTGTGAACATTTTCACATTATTCGGTTCTGCAGTTAAGAACATCTGAAACTGTCACTCATTTTCGTAAAAAATTCCCTGTCTTTAGTGCAAAGATTAATAATATAAAGACACACTTATTCTTATGTGTAATGTCGACGATTATTTTTACTGAGATGGTGAGACTAAGAAATAAGACTTAGCAATCTAGTTTTTCGGAAATATTTAAAGTTTTGAAAATATAAAAACGGCTGACATTCTTCAAAATCTTTTTCAAATTATCGAATTGATTTGCATTAAAAGTATTTTTTCTCTTCGACAATCTTTTGTGCAAAACAGTCTTTCACGAACGGGGAATAGTCAGATGACCTTAACCTACACATCGCCTATTACTCAAACGAAAACTATAATTCATATGAAAGAAAAGTAAACAGAAATCATTCTGAATGAAAAGCAAAAAATGTGGAACGCTTCACGATTTTGCGTGTCATCCTTGCGCAGGGGCCATGCTAATCTTCTCTGTATCGTTCCAATTTTAGTATATGTACTGCCGAAGCAAGTACACCCCACCTTTCGCTCTGTAGCTATATATAAGCGCACAATTCGCCTGCATGAAAATGATGGTGGCAATAATTTATTATGCGTAAACTTTTCACGGTTGTTCGAATGTAATTTTACCTTACAAATTATACACTAATGGTGAGGACAACAGTGCGAAGGAGCTTTTCTTTGTTTTTTGGACATTAAATAAAACAATACTAAATATTATTTTTTTCGTGTATCTACTACGAAAAATCGCGGATTGTGCCGCTAGGTTCTAAGGAAAGAAAGGTGGGAAATGAGATTCAATTTTACGAATAAGAATTAGAAATTTATTTATAGTTAATTTTAGTGTGGATTTCTTTACTGTTTCCTAGATCTCAACTATTTCATATGTAAATACCTGAATTGATACAGTTTCACATATTTGCGGTCCTTGGTATTGTAACCCAGTATACAGCTTTAACAAAACATGTTTTCGGAGCTTTAGCAGAACACGTGTCAGAGTACTTGTCAATTTCAGTATGAAATTTCGCATGATATGAAATATGTGCCCTTTCACTGCGTTTAACATTGCTTAAATTAGGTAATGCATAAACTAGAAACTAATAAAATTCTGAAGTAAAGTAAAATGTCATTTTTCAGAATTATTCAAACCAATTTTGCCGTCAGAAAGTTAAAAAATTTGGCACGCTCGTATTTTCGCTTGGAAATTTAAAGCATTCTTCTTCAAAACAAATATATTTCTATAACGTTTGATAAAAACATTTTTATTGGCTGAATCGCCAAAATTAGAAATAGTCACTACTAAGCTGATACGTCTATCTCACAATAGACAGAAAGCTGTAATTGTGTGTTATTAGTTAATACTTTGATGCCCGCACCTTTTCCTATTTTTATTTCTGGTTCCCGCCCTTTGGCGTTCCTTTAAAACGTTACGTTGTTTAACCAAAACGAATTTACGTATTCCAATTTAAATTACTTAAATTTAATCTTCAGCAATCGATTCGGTTATCGCACTCAGGAATGTATACCCCAACAGCACTCAAGGAATTAAACACGAATGCACAAAAATCCTTTTGAAACACAATGTTTTGTTTTCAGAGAAACGTCTAAAGGAGGGGATAGTGTTTTTAACGAAACGAGTTAATACGTGAGCGATCAAAAATGTGTTAGCATAATCAATATATTTATGTTTTACCTTCGTATGACAAAGTAAATATCTATTCTGCTAAATTCATCTAAGTTTCTGCACACTTGTTGTATGTACTTATTACCACCGATGTCAGTTGTAACGACAACCCGAATGGAAACGTGAAGAGTGACAGGGATGAGTTTTCACAGTTTTTGAAACAAATGGGCGGTCCAAAATACAATATAGGGTGGGGAAAGAGTTGTTTGAATATATTTCAAAATCTATCATGGACATATTAATACTGATATTTTGGATCCCATCATCTTTTCAATGTTCTCAATACACAAAAACAATTAGGTAAAAAAAAAACTTAAGCAAAATAAAAATTACAATAATGTTTTAAAGTGCACACACGGCCTTCAACTTTTGCCATTAACATTACTAGTTTGATGTTAGTATGCAGAAAAAAAAAAAATGTGCAAACAAAACAATGATCCATAATGAACCAATTCGCACACATTTTTCAAAAGAAATGTAACGTTTTAAACTTACGCTGTGTATTAAAGTAGTTTTACGATAGTCTACTGAGAGAACTTTAAATTTAAATAGCTACAGAGGCGTGGCTTCCCACGTTCCGTGTCACTCGTACAAATGATTCAATACACGTCATTAAAAAGAGATGTGTCAGTTGTGTTTCGAATTTCATTTAACTACACAAAATTAACTTTTTCGAATAATGTGTGTACAAGGGAAAAAAAAAATAATATATACATATACATACGTAGAAAAAGACAGAGAGAGAATTTAGTGTTGAATTTTCCTTTTTCAATTAAGGTGCACATGCGATACAAAAATTAAATTTACATGATATAAAGTAAAAGAAATCCCGATGTAGTTTACAGTGCTTTCGCCGCAACAATATATTTAAAGAAATTTAAAAAAAAAAAAAAAAAAAATTGAAAAAGACTATTCTGATACTTTATGAACAACCTCTGTGTAGACAAGTAGAAATTTTAATCCTACTTTTAAATTCAAAAAAGGGCGTTTTCGAATTATTTTTCAGACACGGGAATAGACCTTTTTTCATGTGACTATTAGAAAACTCAAAAATTTCTCTCCTGGATCCATTTAGTTTATGCTCATGGTAGAGTAAAAGCGCCTTAAGCAAAACTAGGAAAAAGGTTTAATGAAGTAATTTGAAATTAATGAATAGTATTAATTAGGATTGTATAATTACAACTCTGTTTTTATACTTTTCTAATGTGTGTCGTATTTTTCTTAATCAATTTAAAAAATTGTGGAGATTTTCAGAACGTTTGCTGTTTTCTTTATTAAGATTCGTTTAAACGTGGAAAGCAAAGAAATAGCTTTAAAAATATGCTCAAAGTACACTCGTTTCCGAAATCTGTTTCCATGATTTACTGAAAAGGAAGAGGGAAAAGCAGTAAAGCCATTACTTGAGAAGAACCAGACACCTGAAAATTAAATTTTCTTTCTTTACGAAGAAAATATTCTTTTAAAATTTCGGCACGATTTTTCATGTGATTTTGCTGTGCTTATAAATAGAAATGAAAAAAAGAGAGCAAGAGTGAATTTATTCCGACGCGACCTGCGAACAATTGTTTCACTGAAATGCCTGTTTTCGAAACAGGCAATCAGCGTCAAGTTCTAGCAATGACTCTCGGAATTTAATCTACAAAATTAAAAGTGTCTCTTGGAGCAAATTCGTAAAAAAAAAAAATAATAATAATAATAATAATTTTTAAAACAAATTTTCCTACTGAGAGGAAACTCACACAGAGTGAAAAAAAAAAAAAAAAAAAAAAGAATGCAAACTACCACTAATGTCCAAGTCAAACTGAAACAAGTTGAATTTCAGAAAACCTGCAAGTGGTTTTTTGGTGGACAAGAAACATCTGAATCTATTTTATTTGCATTGTGTCCCATCTTTCGATGGGAATCCAAAAATTATGTTTAGGCTCATTGAGTTGTTCCCCTCCACGGTAATCTTTAGTAAAAGGCGAAAGATTAGCTTGATAAATGAAGAGAAACCTGAGCATGCACTGCTGACGGGACCAAAAACTCATGTATTACCTTTTCATTAACTGCACAGTGGTGGAGGAAGTATTATTGTGTTGCTACTTTTATTATATCGCTCAGTGGTCATACTTTATAACGAAAATATATTGCGTCTGTCTTGTTATTTCTTTTGCGAATTTTCTAATCTTTTCTTGTGTAATTAACTCACCACGAAAGTTTTAAATACCAGCAAAATTTTTGTCTCACTTCAACGGAAAGAAGCAGAAGCAACATACACCTGCTAATGCGATTTACGAGCAGACATTTTTAATACGTAGATACTTTTCGAAAGTCGTTTGGACCCTTTTCAGTGTGTCGGATGAAAAGGAGTTTTGAAAAAAGTTAAACTTAATGTATTTCAAGATGCTCGTATAATTTTTATACAGTATAGTATAATTTATATATAGTGAAGTATGGAAAAATCTAAACTTTAATGCTTCAAAATGCATGTAGAAGATAAAAACAATACTGCCGACTCCATATGAGTTAGTTATAAGGACAAGTCCAGTAATAGGAAGATTCAGAAATGTTAAATGATAGAAAGGGAAATATTTACTGTATTTGATTAATATACGTGGATTTTCCGTAGAGATTACACAAGTAGTTTATGAGGCACCACGAGAAATAGAAATTTTGACAAATAATTTCACACAGAAATGACTGATTTACGGAAATTGGGAAAACTTATGGAAATTGACGGGAAATTTACGAGTAAAAGGCCGATTTATAAATTTATTTTCAAAGCTGGAAAGGTTTATCTCCTTTAAATGTCTAGCGACCCATGAAGACTGCACCTGTTAAAACCTGAATTATCGCTCAAAATATCACCCTGTCACAAAGGCTCTCATAAAAATATACATTCCAGAAAACATCCTACTCCAGTTATATAACTCACGATTTAACGACGCCCACTTCTTAAAAATTAAGCAATTGAGGAAAATATATATCAATGACGGCTCTTTTTAAATGTAAATATTCATAAATTATCCAGTTGCTTTCAGCAATTTCTCCATGTGCAAAAGCTGAGATTTCCAAAAGTGGACACAACCGATTTGATATCTGCATCAATAGATTATTAGATATTGTCGATTAAATTTTCTTACCCTTTTTAGCTATTTATCGGAAATTGAATTTTAGTTTATTATTATAATTGTAATCAAAACGTGCGTTTTGTGCATTTCGAATGATGTTTAATTCGGATGGCTTCTAATAAACAAAATTTCAATAATTACTGTGTTGGGTTTAGCAAATTGCTTGGGGGGGGGGGGGGGGGAAGAAAAAAAAAACTGAAGTAAAAGGCGGGGCTAGGAATATTTATTCTCATTCAAATAAAACTTCGCAGCTAAGTACAGGGTGGTTCGTAATACTGTGTAGAAACTTGAAGGGAAGGTAGAGAGCGTAGTTAGGGAATCATGATCACTTAAAAAGGCATGTCGAAAATAACAATATATGCGACCTGTTAGCACATTTACATCGGAGTATTTTCCTGCTGTGAGCAAACACTAAGCCCCGCCCGTTCCGCGTTTTCTTAAACGATACATTAATTTACAAAAGGATTCCGCTTACTGGTGTTTAACCCCTTACATTTACCGCATCGTTTGCTGTTGATGCAAATTAAATGATTTGAACGCGAATGCGTAAAATCATTGTATTAAGGTAATGCATTTTGTTTTTAGAAAATAGCAAAAGGGTGGGACTTCCGAAAATAAGCGATGCCTAAACCACGTGGCGTAAAATTTCATCACAGACTACAGTCTTTTTATGATTACTAACTGTGCTCTCTACCTCACCTGCAAGTTTTTGCATAGAGTTACGATTCACTCTGTTCGATTGCTTTCGAAGAACAAAATGCTTAAAAAATAAACTAAATCGTTTCTCCTCTGCCTCTTCATTTTTAAAAATTCATTTTAAGCCCACTGTTCTTTGGGAAGTAATCGTAACGTTCTTAATCTATCGTAACTTGCAAATCATTAAGAAAACTATTGTTGTAGTAGAGGTCGTCCTTTCCTGACAAAAACATAACTTACCTGCAAAAAACGGATTAATTTAAATTTTCTCGTAAATATATATATATATATATATATTTCATTTGAAAAAAGTAAAAGACTATTTTTACTTGACATCCACGTTCACTAAACTAACAACAGCCATTGTTTCAATCATAAGTTTTAGCTGTATGCAGTATGACATATCCAGGTATGTTAAGATGACATTTTAAATTTAAGTAATGCAAAATGTTAACCGTTTTCGATATCCCGCATCATTTACACCGGAAACAGCAAAGTGTAAAAGAGATTAGCATTTCCAAAGCAGAGTGCCAGTGCAAGATCATACTTCATAGGATCATTTCTATAGTATGATTAGCGAGTTCGCTCACCGAACTTCGCAGAAAACCCAACCACGATGATGTGGAGTGGGGTTTCGCCCCGAGCGTGAAGCCGGTCGTCATCTGACTTCGCGTTGGATGCGGTCATTGATGATCGCGCCCGTGTTGCCTCGTGCAGTGCGGGAAGGGCGGAGCTTGCTCTGAGTGGTTTCTTTAATAAACAGAGAGCGTTCACTTTCCAGAAGACACGAGTACCCAAAGCGATGAATTTAAAATAAAACTGTATTTTCTGTCACTTGTGATCCGCATTTATCATTTTCTACTCGAGTAAAGATGCCAATGTTCGCGTGTCGGAAGTATTTTTTTACAACACAGTCCGTAGCTCATCACCGCAGATTTATGAGTTTTTATCATTCAGGATTAATCGCATACATATATCACGACTGTGAACATTTTCACATTATTCGGTTCTGCAGTTAAGAACATCTGAAACTGTCACTCATTTTCGTAAAAAATTCCCTGTCTTTAGTGCAAAGATTAATAATATAAAGACACACTTATTCTTATGTGTAATGTCGACGATTATTTTTACTGAGATGGTGAGACTAAGAAATAAGACTTAGCAATCTAGTTTTTCGGAAATATTTAAAGTTTTGAAAATATAAAAACGGCTGACATTCTTCAAAATCTTTTTCAAATTATCGAATTGATTTGCATTAAAAGTATTTTTTCTCTTCGACAATCTTTTGTGCAAAACAGTCTTTCACGAACGGGGAATAGTCAGATGACCTTAACCTACACATCGCCTATTACTCAAACGAAAACTATAATTCATATGAAAGAAAAGTAAACAGAAATCATTCTGAATGAAAAGCAAAAAATGTGGAACGCTTCACGATTTTGCGTGTCATCCTTGCGCAGGGGCCATGCTAATCTTCTCTGTATCGTTCCAATTTTAGTATATGTACTGCCGAAGCAAGTACACCCTACCTTTCGCTCTGTAGCTATATATAAGCGCACAATTCGCCTGCATGAAAATGATGGTGGCAATAATTTATTATGCGTAAACTTTTCACGGTTGTTCGAATGTAATTTTACCTTACAAATTATACACTAATGGTGAGGACAACAGTGCGAAGGAGCTTTTCTTTGTTCTTTGGACATTAAATAAAACAATACTAAATATTATTTTTTTCGTGTATCTACTACGAAAAATCGCGGATTGTGCCGCTAGGTTCTAAGGAAAGAAAGGTGGGAAATGAGATTCAATTTTACGAATAAGAATTAGAAATTTATTTATAGTTAATTTTAGTGTGGATTTCTTTACTGTTTCCTAGATCTCAACTATTTCATATGTAAATACCTGAATTGATACAGTTTCACATATTTGCGGTCCTTGGTATTGTAACCCAGTATACAGCTTTAACAAAACATGTTTTCGGAGCTTTAGCAGAACACGTGTCAGAGTACTTGTCAATTTCAGTATGAAATTTCGCATGATATGAAATATGTGCCCTTTCACTGCGTTTAACATTGCTTAAATTAGGTAATGCATAAACTAGAAACTAATAAAATTCTGAAGTAAAGTAAAATGTCATTTTTCAGAATTATTCAAACCAATTTTGCCGTCAGAAAGTTAAAAAATTTGGCACGCTCGTATTTTCGCTTGGAAATTTAAAGCATTCTTCTTCAAAACAAATATATTTCTATAACGTTTGATAAAAACATTTTTATTGGCTGAATCGCCAAAATTAGAAATAGTCACTACTAAGCTGATACGTCTATCTCACAATAGACAGAAAGCTGTAATTGTGTGTTATTAGTTAATACTTTGATGCCCGCACCTTTTCCTATTTTTATTTCTGGTTCCCGCCCTTTGGCGTTCCTTTAAAACGTTACGTTGTTTAACCAAAACGAATTTACGTATTCCAATTTAAATTACTTAAATTTAATCTTCAGCAATCGATTCGGTTATCGCACTCAGGAATGTATACCCCAACAGCACTCAAGGAATTAAACACGAATGCACAAAAATCCTTTTGAAACACAATGTTTTGTTTTCAGAGAAACGTCTAAAGGAGGGGATAGTGTTTTTAACGAAACGAGTTAATACGTGAGCGATCAAAAATGTGTTAGCATAATCAATATATTTATGTTTTACCTTCGTATGACAAAGTAAATATCTATTCTGCTAAATTCATCTAAGTTTCTGCACACTTGTTGTATGTACTTATTACCACCGATGTCAGTTGTAACGACAACCCGAATGGAAACGTGAAGAGTGACAGGGATGAGTTTTCACAGTTTTTGAAACAAATGGGCGGTCCAAAATACAATATAGGGTGGGGAAAGAGTTGTTTGAATATATTTCAAAATCTATCATGGACATATTAATACTGATATTTTGGATCCCATCATCTTTTCAATGTTCTCAATACACAAAAACAATTAGGTAAAAAAAAAACTTAAGCAAAATAAAAATTACAATAATGTTTTAAAGTGCACACACGGCCTTCAACTTTTGCCATTAACATTACTAGTTTGATGTTAGTATGCAGAAAAAAAAAAAATGTGCAAACAAAACAATGATCCATAATGAACCAATTCGCACACATTTTTCAAAAGAAATGTAACGTTTTAAACTTACGCTGTGTATTAAAGTAGTTTTACGATAGTCTACTGAGAGAACTTTAAATTTAAATAGCTACAGAGGCGTGGCTTCCCACGTTCCGTGTCACTCGTACAAATGATTCAATACACGTCATTAAAAAGAGATGTGTCAGTTGTGTTTCGAATTTCATTTAACTACACAAAATTAACTTTTTCGAATAATGTGTGTACAAGGGAAAAAAAAAATAATATATACATATACATACGTAGAAAAAGACAGAGAGAGAATTTAGTGTTGAATTTTCCTTTTTCAATTAAGGTGCACATGCGATACAAAAATTAAATTTACATGATATAAAGTAAAAGAAATCCCGATGTAGTTTACAGTGCTTTCGCCGCAACAATATATTTAAAGAAATTTAAAAAAAAAAAAAAAAAAAATTGAAAAAGACTATTCTGATACTTTATGAACAACCTCTGTGTAGACAAGTAGAAATTTTAATCCTACTTTTAAATTCAAAAAAGGGCGTTTTCGAATTATTTTTCAGACACGGGAATAGACCTTTTTTCATGTGACTATTAGAAAACTCAAAAATTTCTCTCCTGGATCCATTTAGTTTATGCTCATGGTAGAGTAAAAGCGCCTTAAGCAAAACTAGGAAAAAGGTTTAATGAAGTAATTTGAAATTAATGAATAGTATTAATTAGGATTGTATAATTACAACTCTGTTTTTATACTTTTCTAATGTGTGTCGTATTTTTCTTAATCAATTTAAAAAATTGTGGAGATTTTCAGAACGTTTGCTGTTTTCTTTATTAAGATTCGTTTAAACGTGGAAAGCAAAGAAATAGCTTTAAAAATATGCTCAAAGTACACTCGTTTCCGAAATCTGTTTCCATGATTTACTGAAAAGGAAGAGGGAAAAGCAGTAAAGCCATTACTTGAGAAGAACCAGACACCTGAAAATTAAATTTTCTTTCTTTACGAAGAAAATATTCTTTTAAAATTTCGGCACGATTTTTCATGTGATTTTGCTGTGCTTATAAATAGAAATGAAAAAAAGAGAGCAAGAGTGAATTTATTCCGACGCGACCTGCGAACAATTGTTTCACTGAAATGCCTGTTTTCGAAACAGGCAATCAGCGTCAAGTTCTAGCAATGACTCTCGGAATTTAATCTACAAAATTAAAAGTGTCTCTTGGAGCAAATTCGTAAAAAAAAATAACAATAATAATAATAATAATTTTTAAAACAAATTTTCCTACTGAGAGGAAACTCACACAGAGTGAAAAAAAAAAAAAAAAAAAAAGAATGCAAACTACCACTAATGTCCAAGTCAAACTGAAACAAGTTGAATTTCAGAAAACCTGCAAGTGGTTTTTTGGTGGACAAGAAACATCTGAATCTATTTTATTTGCATTGTGTCCCATCTTTCGATGGGAATCCAAAAATTATGTTTAGGCTCATTGAGTTGTTCCCCTCCACGGTAATCTTTAGTAAAAGGCGAAAGATTAGCTTGATAAATGAAGAGAAACCTGAGCATGCACTGCTGACGGGACCAAAAACTCATGTATTACCTTTTCATTAACTGCACAGTGGTGGAGGAAGTATTATTGTGTTGCTACTTTTATTATATCGCTCAGTGGTCATACTTTATAACGAAAATATATTGCGTCTGTCTTGTTATTTCTTTTGCGAATTTTCTAATCTTTTCTTGTGTAATTAACTCACCACGAAAGTTTTAAATACCAGCAAAATTTTTGTCTCACTTCAACGGAAAGAAGCAGAAGCAACATACACCTGCTAATGCGATTTACGAGCAGACATTTTTAATACGTAGATACTTTTCGAAAGTCGTTTGGACCCTTTTCAGTGTGTCGGATGAAAAGGAGTTTTGAAAAAAGTTAAACTTAATGTATTTCAAGATGCTCGTATAATTTTTATACAGTATAGTATAATTTATATATAGTGAAGTATGGAAAAATCTAAACTTTAATGCTTCAAAATGCATGTAGAAGATAAAAACAATACTGCCGACTCCATATGAGTTAGTTATAAGGACAAGTCCAGTAATAGGAAGATTCAGAAATGTTAAATGATAGAAAGGGAAATATTTACTGTATTTGATTAATATACGTGGATTTTCCGTAGAGATTACACAAGTAGTTTATGAGGCACCACGAGAAATAGAAATTTTGACAAATAATTTCACACAGAAATGACTGATTTACGGAAATTGGGAAAACTTATGGAAATTGACGGGAAATTTACGAGTAAAAGGCCGATTTATAAATTTATTTTCAAAGCTGGAAAGGTTTATCTCCTTTAAATGTCTAGCGACCCATGAAGACTGCACCTGTTAAAACCTGAATTATCGCTCAAAATATCACCCTGTCACAAAGGCTCTCATAAAAATATACATTCCAGAAAACATCCTACTCCAGTTATATAACTCACGATTTAACGACGCCCACTTCTTAAAAATTAAGCAATTGAGGAAAATATATATCAATGACGGCTCTTTTTAAATGTAAATATTCATAAATTATCCAGTTGCTTTCAGCAATTTCTCCATGTGCAAAAGCTGAGATTTCCAAAAGTGGACACAACCGATTTGATATCTGCATCAATAGATTATTAGATATTGTCGATTAAATTTTCTTACCCTTTTTAGCTATTTATCGGAAATTGAATTTTAGTTTATTATTATAATTGTAATCAAAACGTGCGTTTTGTGCATTTCGAATGATGTTTAATTCGGACGGCTTCTAATAAACAAAATTTCAATAATTACTGTGTTGGGTTTAGCAAATTGCTTGGGGGGGGGGGGGAAGAAAAAAAAAACTGAAGTAAAAGGCGGGGCTAGGAATATTTATTCTCATTCAAATAAAACTTCGCAGCTAAGTACAGGGTGGTTCGTAATACTGTGTAGAAACTTGAAGGGAAGGTAGAGAGCGTAGTTAGGGAATCATGATCACTTAAAAAGGCATGTCGAAAATAACAATATATGCGACCTGTTAGCACATTTACATCGGAGTATTTTCCTGCTGTGAGCAAACACTAAGCCCCGCCCGTTCCGCGTTTTCTTAAACGATACATTAATTTACAAAAGGATTCCGCTTACTGGTGTTTAACCCCTTACATTTACCGCATCGTTTGCTGTTGATGCAAATTAAATGATTTGAACGCGAATGCGTAAAATCATTGTATTAAGGTAATGCATTTTGTTTTTAGAAAATAGCAAAAGGGTGGGACTTCCGAAAATAAGCGATGCCTAAACCACGTGGCGTAAAATTTCATCACAGACTACAGTCTTTTTATGATTACTAACTGTGCTCTCTACCTCACCTGCAAGTTTTTGCATAGAGTTACGATTCACTCTGTTCGATTGCTTTCGAAGAACAAAATGCTTAAAAAATAAACTAAATCGTTTCTCCTCTGCCTCTTCATTTTTAAAAATTCATTTTAAGCCCACTGTTCTTTGGGAAGTAATCGTAACGTTCTTAATCTATCGTAACTTGCAAATCATTAAGAAAACTATTGTTGTAGTAGAGGTCGTCCTTTCCTGACAAAAACATAACTTACCTGCAAAAAACGGATTAATTTAAATTTTCTCGTAAATATATATATATATATATATATATTTCATTTGAAAAAAGTAAAAGACTATTTTTACTTGACATCCACGTTCACTAAACTAACAACAGCCATTGTTTCAATCATAAGTTTTAGCTGTATGCAGTATGACATATCCAGGTATGTTAAGATGACATTTTAAATTTAAGTAATGCAAAATGTTAACCGTTTTCGATATCCCGCATCATTTACACCGGAAACAGCAAAGTGTAAAAGAGATTAGCATTTCCAAAGCAGAGTGGCAGTGCAAGATCATACTTCATAGGATCATTTCTATAGTATGATTAGCGAGTTCGCTCACCGAACTTCGCAGAAAACCCAACCACGATGATGTGGAGTGGGGTTTCGCCCCGAGCGTGAAGCCGGTCGTCATCTGACTTCGCGTTGGATGCGGTCATTGATGATCGCGCCCGTGTTGCCTCGTGCAGTGCGGGAAGGGCGGAGCTTGCTCTGAGTGGTTTCTTTAATAAACAGAGAGCGTTCACTTTCCAGAAGACACGAGTACCCAAAGCGATGAATTTAAAATAAAACTGTATTTTCTGTCACTTGTGATCCGCATTTATCATTTTCTACTCGAGTAAAGATGCCAATGTTCGCGTGTCGGAAGTATTTTTTTACAACACAGTCCGTAGCTCATCACCGCAGATTTATGAGTTTTTATCATTCAGGATTAATCGCATACATATATCACGACTGTGAACATTTTCACATTATTCGGTTCTGCAGTTAAGAACATCTGAAACTGTCACTCATTTTCGTAAAAAATTCCCTGTCTTTAGTGCAAAGATTAATAATATAAAGACACACTTATTCTTATGTGTAATGTCGACGATTATTTTTACTGAGATGGTGAGACTAAGAAATAAGACTTAGCAATCTAGTTTTTCGGAAATATTTAAAGTTTTGAAAATATAAAAACGGCTGACATTCTTCAAAATCTTTTTCAAATTATCGAATTGATTTGCATTAAAAGTATTTTTTCTCTTCGACAATCTTTTGTGCAAAACAGTCTTTCACGAACGGGGAATAGTCAGATGACCTTAACCTACACATCGCCTATTACTCAAACGAAAACTATAATTCATATGAAAGAAAAGTAAACAGAAATCATTCTGAATGAAAAGCAAAAAATGTGGAACGCTTCACGATTTTGCGTGTCATCCTTGCGCAGGGGCCATGCTAATCTTCTCTGTATCGTTCCAATTTTAGTATATGTACTGCCGAAGCAAGTACACCCTACCTTTCGCTCTGTAGCTATATATAAGCGCACAATTCGCCTGCATGAAAATGATGGTGGCAATAATTTATTATGCGTAAACTTTTCACGGTTGTTCGAATGTAATTTTACCTTACAAATTATACACTAATGGTGAGGACAACAGTGCGAAGGAGCTTTTCTTTGTTCTTTGGACATTAAATAAAACAATACTAAATATTATTTTTTTCGTGTATCTACTACGAAAAATCGCGGATTGTGCCGCTAGGTTCTAAGGAAAGAAAGGTGGGAAATGAGATTCAATTTTACGAATAAGAATTAGAAATTTATTTATAGTTAATTTTAGTGTGGATTTCTTTACTGTTTCCTAGATCTCAACTATTTCATATGTAAATACCTGAATTGATACAGTTTCACATATTTGCGGTCCTTGGTATTGTAACCCAGTATACAGCTTTAACAAAACATGTTTTCGGAGCTTTAGCAGAACACGTGTCAGAGTACTTGTCAATTTCAGTATGAAATTTCGCATGATATGAAATATGTGCCCTTTCACTGCGTTTAACATTGCTTAAATTAGGTAATGCATAAACTAGAAACTAATAAAATTCTGAAGTAAAGTAAAATGTCATTTTTCAGAATTATTCAAACCAATTTTGCCGTCAGAAAGTTAAAAAATTTGGCACGCTCGTATTTTCGCTTGGAAATTTAAAGCATTCTTCTTCAAAACAAATATATTTCTATAACGTTTGATAAAAACATTTTTATTGGCTGAATCGCCAAAATTAGAAATAGTCACTACTAAGCTGATACGTCTATCTCACAATAGACAGAAAGCTGTAATTGTGTGTTATTAGTTAATACTTTGATGCCCGCACCTTTTCCTATTTTTATTTCTGGTTCCCGCCCTTTGGCGTTCCTTTAAAACGTTACGTTGTTTAACCAAAACGAATTTACGTATTCCAATTTAAATTACTTAAATTTAATCTTCAGCAATCGATTCGGTTATCGCACTCAGGAATGTATACCCCAACAGCACTCAAGGAATTAAACACGAATGCACAAAAATCCTTTTGAAACACAATGTTTTGTTTTCAGAGAAACGTCTAAAGGAGGGGATAGTGTTTTTAACGAAACGAGTTAATACGTGAGCGATCAAAAATGTGTTAGCATAATCAATATATTTATGTTTTACCTTCGTATGACAAAGTAAATATCTATTCTGCTAAATTCATCTAAGTTTCTGCACACTTGTTGTATGTACTTATTACCACCGATGTCAGTTGTAACGACAACCCGAATGGAAACGTGAAGAGTGACAGGGATGAGTTTTCACAGTTTTTGAAACAAATGGGCGGTCCAAAATACAATATAGGGTGGGGAAAGAGTTGTTTGAATATATTTCAAAATCTATCATGGACATATTAATACTGATATTTTGGATCCCATCATCTTTTCAATGTTCTCAATACACAAAAACAATTAGGTAAAAAAAAAACTTAAGCAAAATAAAAATTACAATAATGTTTTAAAGTGCACACACGGCCTTCAACTTTTGCCATTAACATTACTAGTTTGATGTTAGTATGCAGAAAAAAAAAAAATGTGCAAACAAAACAATGATCCATAATGAACCAATTCGCACACATTTTTCAAAAGAAATGTAACGTTTTAAACTTACGCTGTGTATTAAAGTAGTTTTACGATAGTCTACTGAGAGAACTTTAAATTTAAATAGCTACAGAGGCGTGGCTTCCCACGTTCCGTGTCACTCGTACAAATGATTCAATACACGTCATTAAAAAGAGATGTGTCAGTTGTGTTTCGAATTTCATTTAACTACACAAAATTAACTTTTTCGAATAATGTGTGTACAAGGGAAAAAAAAAATAATATATACATATACATACGTAGAAAAAGACAGAGAGAGAATTTAGTGTTGAATTTTCCTTTTTCAATTAAGGTGCACATGCGATACAAAAATTAAATTTACATGATATAAAGTAAAAGAAATCCCGATGTAGTTTACAGTGCTTTCGCCGCAACAATATATTTAAAGAAATTTAAAAAAAAAAAAAAAAAAAATTGAAAAAGACTATTCTGATACTTTATGAACAACCTCTGTGTAGACAAGTAGAAATTTTAATCCTACTTTTAAATTCAAAAAAGGGCGTTTTCGAATTATTTTTCAGACACGGGAATAGACCTTTTTTCATGTGACTATTAGAAAACTCAAAAATTTCTCTCCTGGATCCATTTAGTTTATGCTCATGGTAGAGTAAAAGCGCCTTAAGCAAAACTAGGAAAAAGGTTTAATGAAGTAATTTGAAATTAATGAATAGTATTAATTAGGATTGTATAATTACAACTCTGTTTTTATACTTTTCTAATGTGTGTCGTATTTTTCTTAATCAATTTAAAAAATTGTGGAGATTTTCAGAACGTTTGCTGTTTTCTTTATTAAGATTCGTTTAAACGTGGAAAGCAAAGAAATAGCTTTAAAAATATGCTCAAAGTACACTCGTTTCCGAAATCTGTTTCCATGATTTACTGAAAAGGAAGAGGGAAAAGCAGTAAAGCCATTACTTGAGAAGAACCAGACACCTGAAAATTAAATTTTCTTTCTTTACGAAGAAAATATTCTTTTAAAATTTCGGCACGATTTTTCATGTGATTTTGCTGTGCTTATAAATAGAAATGAAAAAAAGAGAGCAAGAGTGAATTTATTCCGACGCGACCTGCGAACAATTGTTTCACTGAAATGCCTGTTTTCGAAACAGGCAATCAGCGTCAAGTTCTAGCAATGACTCTCGGAATTTAATCTACAAAATTAAAAGTGTCTCTTGGAGCAAATTCGTAAAAAAAAATAATAATAATAATAATAATAATTTTTAAAACAAATTTTCCTACTGAGAGGAAACTCACACAGAGTGAAAAAAAAAAAAAAAAAAAAAAGAATGCAAACTACCACTAATGTCCAAGTCAAACTGAAACAAGTTGAATTTCAGAAAACCTGCAAGTGGTTTTTTGGTGGACAAGAAACATCTGAATCTATTTTATTTGCATTGTGTCCCATCTTTCGATGGGAATCCAAAAATTATGTTTAGGCTCATTGAGTTGTTCCCCTCCACGGTAATCTTTAGTAAAAGGCGAAAGATTAGCTTGATAAATGAAGAGAAACCTGAGCATGCACTGCTGACGGGACCAAAAACTCATGTATTACCTTTTCATTAACTGCACAGTGGTGGAGGAAGTATTATTGTGTTGCTACTTTTATTATATCGCTCAGTGGTCATACTTTATAACGAAAATATATTGCGTCTGTCTTGTTATTTCTTTTGCGAATTTTCTAATCTTTTCTTGTGTAATTAACTCACCACGAAAGTTTTAAATACCAGCAAAATTTTTGTCTCACTTCAACGGAAAGAAGCAGAAGCAACATACACCTGCTAATGCGATTTACGAGCAGACATTTTTAATACGTAGATACTTTTCGAAAGTCGTTTGGACCCTTTTCAGTGTGTCGGATGAAAAGGAGTTTTGAAAAAAGTTAAACTTAATGTATTTCAAGATGCTCGTATAATTTTTATACAGTATAGTATAATTTATATATAGTGAAGTATGGAAAAATCTAAACTTTAATGCTTCAAAATGCATGTAGAAGATAAAAACAATACTGCCGACTCCATATGAGTTAGTTATAAGGACAAGTCCAGTAATAGGAAGATTCAGAAATGTTAAATGATAGAAAGGGAAATATTTACTGTATTTGATTAATATACGTGGATTTTCCGTAGAGATTACACAAGTAGTTTATGAGGCACCACGAGAAATAGAAATTTTGACAAATAATTTCACACAGAAATGACTGATTTACGGAAATTGGGAAAACTTATGGAAATTGACGGGAAATTTACGAGTAAAAGGCCGATTTATAAATTTATTTTCAAAGCTGGAAAGGTTTATCTCCTTTAAATGTCTAGCGACCCATGAAGACTGCACCTGTTAAAACCTGAATTATCGCTCAAAATATCACCCTGTCACAAAGGCTCTCATAAAAATATACATTCCAGAAAACATCCTACTCCAGTTATATAACTCACGATTTAACGACGCCCACTTCTTAAAAATTAAGCAATTGAGGAAAATATATATCAATGACGGCTCTTTTTAAATGTAAATATTCATAAATTATCCAGTTGCTTTCAGCAATTTCTCCATGTGCAAAAGCTGAGATTTCCAAAAGTGGACACAACCGATTTGATATCTGCATCAATAGATTATTAGATATTGTCGATTAAATTTTCTTACCCTTTTTAGCTATTTATCGGAAATTGAATTTTAGTTTATTATTATAATTGTAATCAAAACGTGCGTTTTGTGCATTTCGAATGATGTTTAATTCGGATGGCTTCTAATAAACAAAATTTCAATAATTACTGTGTTGGGTTTAGCAAATTGCTTGGGGGGGGGGGGGGGGGAAGAAAAAAAAAACTGAAGTAAAAGGCGGGGCTAGGAATATTTATTCTCATTCAAATAAAACTTCGCAGCTAAGTACAGGGTGGTTCGTAATACTGTGTAGAAACTTGAAGGGAAGGTAGAGAGCGTAGTTAGGGAATCATGATCACTTAAAAAGGCATGTCGAAAATAACAATATATGCGACCTGTTAGCACATTTACATCGGAGTATTTTCCTGCTGTGAGCAAACACTAAGCCCCGCCCGTTCCGCGTTTTCTTAAACGATACATTAATTTACAAAAGGATTCCGCTTACTGGTGTTTAACCCCTTACATTTACCGCATCGTTTGCTGTTGATGCAAATTAAATGATTTGAACGCGAATGCGTAAAATCATTGTATTAAGGTAATGCATTTTGTTTTTAGAAAATAGCAAAAGGGTGGGACTTCCGAAAATAAGCGATGCCTAAACCACGTGGCGTAAAATTTCATCACAGACTACAGTCTTTTTATGATTACTAACTGTGCTCTCTACCTCACCTGCAAGTTTTTGCATAGAGTTACGATTCACTCTGTTCGATTGCTTTCGAAGAACAAAATGCTTAAAAAATAAACTAAATCGTTTCTCCTCTGCCTCTTCATTTTTAAAAATTCATTTTAAGCCCACTGTTCTTTGGGAAGTAATCGTAACGTTCTTAATCTATCGTAACTTGCAAATCATTAAGAAAACTATTGTTGTAGTAGAGGTCGTCCTTTCCTGACAAAAACATAACTTACCTGCAAAAAACGGATTAATTTAAATTTTCTCGTAAATATATATATATATATATATATTTCATTTGAAAAAAGTAAAAGACTATTTTTACTTGACATCCACGTTCACTAAACTAACAACAGCCATTGTTTCAATCATAAGTTTTAGCTGTATGCAGTATGACATATCCAGGTATGTTAAGATGACATTTTAAATTTAAGTAATGCAAAATGTTAACCGTTTTCGATATCCCGCATCATTTACACCGGAAACAGCAAAGTGTAAAAGAGATTAGCATTTCCAAAGCAGAGTGCCAGTGCAAGATCATACTTCATAGGATCATTTCTATAGTATGATTAGCGAGTTCGCTCACCGAACTTCGCAGAAAACCCAACCACGATGATGTGGAGTGGGGTTTCGCCCCGAGCGTGAAGCCGGTCGTCATCTGACTTCGCGTTGGATGCGGTCATTGATGATCGCGCCCGTGTTGCCTCGTGCAGTGCGGGAAGGGCGGAGCTTGCTCTGAGTGGTTTCTTTAATAAACAGAGAGCGTTCACTTTCCAGAAGACACGAGTACCCAAAGCGATGAATTTAAAATAAAACTGTATTTTCTGTCACTTGTGATCCGCATTTATCATTTTCTACTCGAGTAAAGATGCCAATGTTCGCGTGTCGGAAGTATTTTTTTACAACACAGTCCGTAGCTCATCACCGCAGATTTATGAGTTTTTATCATTCAGGATTAATCGCATACATATATCACGACTGTGAACATTTTCACATTATTCGGTTCTGCAGTTAAGAACATCTGAAACTGTCACTCATTTTCGTAAAAAATTCCCTGTCTTTAGTGCAAAGATTAATAATATAAAGACACACTTATTCTTATGTGTAATGTCGACGATTATTTTTACTGAGATGGTGAGACTAAGAAATAAGACTTAGCAATCTAGTTTTTCGGAAATATTTAAAGTTTTGAAAATATAAAAACGGCTGACATTCTTCAAAATCTTTTTCAAATTATCGAATTGATTTGCATTAAAAGTATTTTTTCTCTTCGACAATCTTTTGTGCAAAACAGTCTTTCACGAACGGGGAATAGTCAGATGACCTTAACCTACACATCGCCTATTACTCAAACGAAAACTATAATTCATATGAAAGAAAAGTAAACAGAAATCATTCTGAATGAAAAGCAAAAAATGTGGAACGCTTCACGATTTTGCGTGTCATCCTTGCGCAGGGGCCATGCTAATCTTCTCTGTATCGTTCCAATTTTAGTATATGTACTGCCGAAGCAAGTACACCCTACCTTTCGCTCTGTAGCTATATATAAGCGCACAATTCGCCTGCATGAAAATGATGGTGGCAATAATTTATTATGCGTAAACTTTTCACGGTTGTTCGAATGTAATTTTACCTTACAAATTATACACTAATGGTGAGGACAACAGTGCGAAGGAGCTTTTCTTTGTTCTTTGGACATTAAATAAAACAATACTAAATATTATTTTTTTCGTGTATCTACTACGAAAAATCGCGGATTGTGCCGCTAGGTTCTAAGGAAAGAAAGGTGGGAAATGAGATTCAATTTTACGAATGAGAATTAGAAATTTATTTATAGTTAATTTTAGTGTGGATTTCTTTACTGTTTCCTAGATCTCAACTATTTCATATGTAAATACCTGAATTGATACAGTTTCACATATTTGCGGTCCTTGGTATTGTAACCCAGTATACAGCTTTAACAAAACATGTTTTCGGAGCTTTAGCAGAACACGTGTCAGAGTACTTGTCAATTTCAGTATGAAATTTCGCATGATATGAAATATGTGCCCTTTCACTGCGTTTAACATTGCTTAAATTAGGTAATGCATAAACTAGAAACTAATAAAATTCTGAAGTAAAGTAAAATGTCATTTTTCAGAATTATTCAAACCAATTTTGCCGTCAGAAAGTTAAAAAATTTGGCACGCTCGTATTTTCGCTTGGAAATTTAAAGCATTCTTCTTCAAAACAAATATATTTCTATAACGTTTGATAAAAACATTTTTATTGGCTGAATCGCCAAAATTAGAAATAGTCACTACTAAGCTGATACGTCTATCTCACAATAGACAGAAAGCTGTAATTGTGTGTTATTAGTTAATACTTTGATGCCCGCACCTTTTCCTATTTTTATTTCTGGTTCCCGCCCTTTGGCGTTCCTTTAAAACGTTACGTTGTTTAACCAAAACGAATTTACGTATTCCAATTTAAATTACTTAAATTTAATCTTCAGCAATCGATTCGGTTATCGCACTCAGGAATGTATACCCCAACAGCACTCAAGGAATTAAACACGAATGCACAAAAATCCTTTTGAAACACAATGTTTTGTTTTCAGAGAAACGTCTAAAGGAGGGGATAGTGTTTTTAACGAAACGAGTTAATACGTGAGCGATCAAAAATGTGTTAGCATAATCAATATATTTATGTTTTACCTTCGTATGACAAAGTAAATATCTATTCTGCTAAATTCATCTAAGTTTCTGCACACTTGTTGTATGTACTTATTACCACCGATGTCAGTTGTAACGACAACCCGAATGGAAACGTGAAGAGTGACAGGGATGAGTTTTCACAGTTTTTGAAACAAATGGGCGGTCCAAAATACAATATAGGGTGGGGAAAGAGTTGTTTGAATATATTTCAAAATCTATCATGGACATATTAATACTGATATTTTGGATCCCATCATCTTTTCAATGTTCTCAATACACAAAAACAATTAGGTAAAAAAAAAACTTAAGCAAAATAAAAATTACAATAATGTTTTAAAGTGCACACACGGCCTTCAACTTTTGCCATTAACATTACTAGTTTGATGTTAGTATGCAGAAAAAAAAAAAATGTGCAAACAAAACAATGATCCATAATGAACCAATTCGCACACATTTTTCAAAAGAAATGTAACGTTTTAAACTTACGCTGTGTATTAAAGTAGTTTTACGATAGTCTACTGAGAGAACTTTAAATTTAAATAGCTACAGAGGCGTGGCTTCCCACGTTCCGTGTCACTCGTACAAATGATTCAATACACGTCATTAAAAAGAGATGTGTCAGTTGTGTTTCGAATTTCATTTAACTACACAAAATTAACTTTTTCGAATAATGTGTGTACAAGGGAAAAAAAAAATAATATATACATATACATACGTAGAAAAAGACAGAGAGAGAATTTAGTGTTGAATTTTCCTTTTTCAATTAAGGTGCACATGCGATACAAAAATTAAATTTACATGATATAAAGTAAAAGAAATCCCGATGTAGTTTACAGTGCTTTCGCCGCAACAATATATTTAAAGAAATTTAAAAAAAAAAAAAAAAAAAATTGAAAAAGACTATTCTGATACTTTATGAACAACCTCTGTGTAGACAAGTAGAAATTTTAATCCTACTTTTAAATTCAAAAAAGGGCGTTTTCGAATTATTTTTCAGACACGGGAATAGACCTTTTTTCATGTGACTATTAGAAAACTCAAAAATTTCTCTCCTGGATCCATTTAGTTTATGCTCATGGTAGAGTAAAAGCGCCTTAAGCAAAACTAGGAAAAAGGTTTAATGAAGTAATTTGAAATTAATGAATAGTATTAATTAGGATTGTATAATTACAACTCTGTTTTTATACTTTTCTAATGTGTGTCGTATTTTTCTTAATCAATTTAAAAAATTGTGGAGATTTTCAGAACGTTTGCTGTTTTCTTTATTAAGATTCGTTTAAACGTGGAAAGCAAAGAAATAGCTTTAAAAATATGCTCAAAGTACACTCGTTTCCGAAATCTGTTTCCATGATTTACTGAAAAGGAAGAGGGAAAAGCAGTAAAGCCATTACTTGAGAAGAACCAGACACCTGAAAATTAAATTTTCTTTCTTTACGAAGAAAATATTCTTTTAAAATTTCGGCACGATTTTTCATGTGATTTTGCTGTGCTTATAAATAGAAATGAAAAAAAGAGAGCAAGAGTGAATTTATTCCGACGCGACCTGCGAACAATTGTTTCACTGAAATGCCTGTTTTCGAAACAGGCAATCAGCGTCAAGTTCTAGCAATGACTCTCGGAATTTAATCTACAAAATTAAAAGTGTCTCTTGGAGCAAATTCGTAAAAAAAAAAAATAATAATAATAATAATAATTTTTAAAACAAATTTTCCTACTGAGAGGAAACTCACACAGAGTGAAAAAAAAAAAAAAAAAAAGAATGCAAACTACCACTAATGTCCAAGTCAAACTGAAACAAGTTGAATTTCAGAAAACCTGCAAGTGGTTTTTTGGTGGACAAGAAACATCTGAATCTATTTTATCTGCATTGTGTCCCATCTTTCGATGGGAATCCAAAAATTATGTTTAGGCTCATTGAGTTGTTCCCCTCCACGGTAATCTTTAGTAAAAGGCGAAAGATTAGCTCGATAAATGAAGAGAAACCTGAGCATGCACTGCTGACGGGACCAAAAACTCATGTATTACCTTTTCATTAACTGCACAGTGGTGGAGGAAGTATTATTGTGTTGCTACTTTTATTATATCGCTCAGTGGTCATACTTTATAACGAAAATATATTGCGTCTGTCTTGTTATTTCTTTTGCGAATTTTCTAATCTTTTCTTGTGTAATTAACTCACCACGAAAGTTTTAAATACCAGCAAAATTTTTGTCTCACTTCAACGGAAAGAAGCAGAAGCAACATACACCTGCTAATGCGATTTACGAGCAGACATTTTTAATACGTAGATACTTTTCGAAAGTCGTTTGGACCCTTTTCAGTGTGTCGGATGAAAAGGAGTTTTGAAAAAAGTTAAACTTAATGTATTTCAAGATGCTCGTATAATTTTTATACAGTATAGTATAATTTATATATAGTGAAGTATGGAAAAATCTAAACTTTAATGCTTCAAAATGCATGTAGAAATTAAAAACAATACTGCCGACTCCATATGAGTTAGTTATAAGGACAAGTCCAGTAATAGGAAGATTCAGAAATGTTAAATGATAGAAAGGGAAATATTTACTGTATTTGATTAATATACGTGGATTTTCCGTAGAGATTACACAAGTAGTTTATGAGGCACCACGAGAAATAGAAATTTTGACAAATAATTTCACACAGAAATGACTGATTTACGGAAATTGGGAAAACTTATGGAAATTGACGGGAAATTTACGAGTAAAAGGCCGATTTATAAATTTATTTTCAAAGCTGGAAAGGTTTATCTCCTTTAAATGTCTAGCGACCCATGAAGACTGCACCTGTTAAAACCTGAATTATCGCTCAAAATATCACCCTGTCACAAAGGCTCTCATAAAAATATACATTCCAGAAAACATCCTACTCCAGTTATATAACTCACGATTTAACGACGCCCACTTCTTAAAAATTAAGCAATTGAGGAAAATATATATCAATGACGGCTCTTTTTAAATGTAAATATTCATAAATTATCCAGTTGCTTTCAGCAATTTCTCCATGTGCAAAAGCTGAGATTTCCAAAAGTGGACACAACCGATTTGATATCTGCATCAATAGATTATTAGATATTGTCGATTAAATTTTCTTACCCTTTTTAGCTATTTATCGGAAATTGAATTTTAGTTTATTATTATAATTGTAATCAAAACGTGCGTTTTGTGCATTTCGAATGATGTTTAATTCGGACGGCTTCTAATAAACAAAATTTCAATAATTACTGTGTTGGGTTTAGCAAATTGCTTGGGGGGGGGGGAAGAAAAAAAAAACTGAAGTAAAAGGCGGGGCTAGGAATATTTATTCTCATTCAAATAAAACTTCGCAGCTAAGCACAGGGTGGTTCGTAATACTGTGTAGAAACTTGAAGGGAAGGTAGAGAGCGTAGTTAGGGAATCATGATCACTTAAAAAGGCATGTCGAAAATAACAATATATGCGACCTGTTAGCACATTTACATCGGAGTATTTTCCTGCTGTGAGCAAACACTAAGCCCCGCCCGTTCCGCGTTTTCTTAAACGATACATTAATTTACAAAAGGATTCCGCTTACTGGTGTTTAACCCCTTACATTTACCGCATCGTTTGCTGTTGATGCAAATTAAATGATTTGAACGCGAATGCGTAAAATCATTGTATTAAGGTAATGCATTTTGTTTTTAGAAAATAGCAAAAGGGTGGGACTTCCGAAAATAAGCGATGCCTAAACCACGTGGCGTAAAATTTCATCACAGACTACAGTCTTTTTATGATTACTAACTGTGCTCTCTACCTCACCTGCAAGTTTTTGCATAGAGTTACGATTCACTCTGTTCGATTGCTTTCGAAGAACAAAATGCTTAAAAAATAAACTAAATCGTTTCTCCTCTGCCTCTTCATTTTTAAAAATTCATTTTAAGCCCACTGTTCTTTGGGAAGTAATCGTAACGTTCTTAATCTATCGTAACTTGCAAATCATTAAGAAAACTATTGTTGTAGTAGAGGTCGTCCTTTCCTGACAAAAACATAACTTACCTGCAAAAAACGGATTAATTTAAATTTTCTCGTAAATATATATATATATATATATATTTCATTTGAAAAAAGTAAAAGACTATTTTTACTTGACATCCACGTTCACTAAACTAACAACAGCCATTGTTTCAATCATAAGTTGGGAAAACTTATGGAAAAAAGTAAAAGACTATTTTTACTTGACATCCACGTTCGCTAAACTAACAACAGCCATTGTTTCAATCATAAATTGGGAAAACTTATGGAAATTGACGGGATATTAATTTGTTATTAATATGCAGAAAAAAAAAAAAATGTGCAAACAAAACAATGATTCATAATGAACCAATTCGCACACATTTTTCAAAAGAAATGTAACGTTTTAAACTTACGCTGTGTATTAAAGTAGTTTCACGGTAGTCTACTGAGAGAACTTTAAATTTAAATAGCTACAGAGGCGTGGCTTCCCACGTTCCTTGTCACTCGTGGAAATGATTCAATACACGTCATTAAAAAGAGATGTGTCAATTGTGTTTCGAATTTCATTTAACTACACAAAATTCACTTTTTCGAATAATGTGTGTACAAGGAAAAAAATAAATAATATATACATATACATACGTAGAAAAAGACAGAGAGAGAATTTAGTGTTGAATTTTCCTTTTTTAATTAAGGTGCACATGCGATACAAAAATTAAAATTACATGATATAAAGTAAAAGAACTCCCGATGTTATTTACAGTGCTTTAGCCGCAACAATATATTTAAAGAAATTTAAAAAAAAAAAAAAAAAAAAAATCGATAGTGTTTGTAGTAGGAATTGACTTTGAAAAATTTTCTTTTATATTACTTGTTTCTTAATCAAACGTGGATATATAATATAAAAGTTTGCTTTCGAATGATAATTCTTCTATAAAATGCGGACCCGCAAGAATCCAGCATCATTAATTTTATTTCTCCAAAAAAAATTACATACATGCTAATGTTGTAATACATAAATAATAATGTGTGTACAGTCGGGGAAAAAAAAACGCAACACTCAACGTAACTTCGTTGTTAATCGATGTAGAAAAATGTAATAGGTATCATTCGACGGGAAATTGTAAGTAGTTTCAGAAAATGAATTGAAATTTTGAATTGGGGGTCGTCTACATATTAAAACGCGCACCAACTTTGATTTTTTCAATGGTAATGCCCCATTTTTATTTTATATTTGAATTCCTGGGATCGCGAGAACGCGAAAAATTATATTGGTTGTATATTTTACTTATTTTTTCACAGAGTTATAAGCGTTCAAAGTTTGAAGGTGCTAATGTTAAATTCATATTTCAAACTTTTATTAATATCTTCACAAAAAATAACTTGATCGGTATAATTTTTTTTTTTTTTTTACGAGATACAATGAAGAAATCCAAACATAATTCATCATTACTTTTGATTCTGAAACATATTTTTAATTATGAAAAATATTAATAAATTCATATTCATAAAAATTATGAATTATGACCCATATAAATTTTTACATAAAATGAATCCTAATGCTGAAAAATATGGGTGTGCAAATTTGCAGCTCATTCCAGTTTTTAGTTTTCGAGATATAAATAAATCTTTCTTTTGGAAGGGTTTAGGGGGCCGTCTCTTATAAAGTTTTGCATGAGATAACGAATCAAATCTTAAAAAATAACAAACAAAATTAAACAAAATATTTTATCTTTTATTTACGGGTCAAATTGTATACCAACAACGTCAAACGCAAAGAAATTAAACAAAAATGATAATTTTTTGACATAGCATCAAGAATTCCTGTTTTCTAAAGAAGACAAGCCCCGCCTTCATCGTTCTTCTAAACAAAACAATATAGAAAAGAAAAGTAAATGTGACATTGAGTATTCCTGTTAAACCCCTTATTTTATGTTGACAAAAATATGCACAAGTGGTATTTACTTCATCGATTAATTGGCGATAAATTTTGAACCTTTTAAACGAACACTAGAAGAAAAAAAATAACTAATTATGCGGGGTTTACTGTTTTAAATAGAAAAATAGGTTTAATATGAAATTGTCAAATATAAAAAACGAATGGAATTGGAATGCAAGACAGACTTGTAAAATCGTTTCATAAATACCGTCAAAGTTAAAAAAGGCTTAATCATTTGCTTCATATATTGCTTTATTTTACTTTATTTATTTACTTACTTATTTATTTTATAGGGGGGAGGGTTATTATTTTAAGGACTCTTTAGTCTTTAAAATTTTATTAATATATTTTAACTTTATACATTTTTAAAAACATATTTTAACTTTTATAAATATATTTTAGCACTTTTTGCGACCGCAGGATTTTGTCTTTCCGACAGTAAGACCCGCCTACGGGCGTTATAATCTCAAAATAAAATATTTCAGAACAAATTTTCTGTATTCACAATTATATTACAAATAGATATACTTTATAATTACATTCTTTCTAATCAATATATTTCTATCCATAGTATATTTTATTGCAAAAATATGAACACTGGGTACACACTTAAAAAATATGTAACACACAAATTACGAAAGAAACGCCCACCCACACAGTTACAGATTTTCAAATGGCGTGAATCTACGTCAGCAGTCGCGAAACGGTTATTTAAGAAATTATATTTTCATAGAAATTATAAAACCAATCGTACAGTTCCAAAGGGTTTAACTGACCCAAAACTGGTAAGTGCCATTAAAATTGTTTAATATTTACTTCATGAACCCTTACAATAATTTATCCGAAAAGATCTAGTTTATGCGTTGTTGTATATATATCTATATTATTTCCTTTCGTATATTATGTTACCTACCTACGAAAGAAAGTTTAAGCTTCAATGTTGATCAGTATAGCCATAATAGACACTTTTACTTGAAAAATATTGCACTTTTTTCAAAGGGTGCTGTATGGACTAATCGCAAGTGTAATGTATTTAAATAGACCTAAAATTATCTAAAGAAGTACTGAAGTATATACAAATCTAAAAATTGAATGGGCTCTTCCCACCGTCGTCTGCTCAATCACGTGATAGAAAAAAAGGAATAATCGAATTCTGAGAATCGAATTCAATTAAATATTGTTCTTAAGAACAAAAATTCTAATATTTAATATAAAATAAAATAAAAGTAATATTGTGCATTTGTAAACAATAGAATAGTTTTATTTGTAAATTTAATAATTTTTTAAAATCACTTTATGTGTTTATTTATTTTCAACTGTAAGAATCGATTTTTGTATGTTTTAGTGTAACTGTTACATTAACTGATCTAGCAGTAAATAATAGCTTGTTCTTCTGGAATGTTTATGGATTATAACTTGAACTTGAAATTTTAATATGCTTTCATTTAATTTAATTGCATAAAGGTGTTACAACAAGTTAATTAACTTAGTTACTGGTCTAAAGGGATTTATGCAGTACGATATTGCACTGTCACTGATTTAAGTACCAAAAATCGGAGTATTTAAGATGTTCATGAACATCAATAACAAATATAAACTATGTATACAGCAAACAAAAGATGATGAATAATGATATAAAATGGATTAAAAATGACGATGTATAAAAAAATAACACAGATTAAATACGATTGATCAAAAATAAGAATAGAAAATATGTTATTTCAGTAATCGCTATAGATAAACAAGACTTCGTCTGCTATTTGTTTTTCTTCTATCGTGTGACCTCTGACGTCAGGTGGGAAGAGCATATTCAAGACAATAAAAAACTCAAGATAGCTAGAAGAGAAGGTAGGTCCGTCCGAGAGGAATCGTCCATCTGCCCGAACGGGGATGTGGGATCTGACGTCATTGGTGCGATCGAGGCATCGCTCCTGCCTCCTGTCACTGTCATAGCTTGAGTACGCATCATTTTAGAAAGAAAAACCATAATCCACTTCTTTGTTTTCGTTTGCATTGTTTGTGTTTTTATGAATTAACATGCCCTGGTGTGCTGTAGCTGAATGTAAAAATGATGAAAATACTGTCGGTATTTCTTTCCATCGCATTCCAAAAAATAAAAAGCTAAGAACTGCATGGGTTGAAGCTTGCAAGAGAAAAGACTATTTCTCAGTAGATTCAGCTAGAATTTGTTCAGCTCATTTTAGTAATGAAGACTTTGAACATGATTTGAAATCTGAATTCGGTTTTCAATCTAGACGTCGTTTGATTGCTGGAGCAATTCCTCATCTTGAAATCCCTACCATATTATCTTCAAAACAGAATTCTGATGATATACAAAAATCTGAAGCGAGAACTGCAAGATCAAATAAACGACAATTAAAGCAGTATTTGACAGATATATTCGAAAATGAAAAACCATCGAAAAAAACGAAACTGACATTTGACGCTGAAAATATATCGAACTTACAAGCTCATGAAACTGATAGAAGTTTGAATTTAGAAACTTGTGACACATGTATGAAAATAATCAATGAAAAAAATAAGGAAATTGATTATCTGAAAGAAAAAATTTCTCATTTGGAGGAAGAATTAAAGAAAGTTAATGAAGGCTATAAATATTTGCAGAAAAAATCCTCATCTAACTATTATTCTTTTAGAAAACTTTCATCTTTGTATTACCATCATAAAGTTGAAGAGAAAAAAAAGACTGAACAAATTATTGGAAGGGTTTTAAATGGCACATTTACAAAAAGTCAACAACTCGCTTTAATTTCATCAAAACGCGTGAAATGGTCCTTGGAAGATATTGTAACAGCTTTATGTCTAAGAGGTCTTTCTAAAAGATCATATATTTTTGTTAGAGATGAAATGAAAATTCCATTGCCAAGTTTAAGTACATTAAAAAGATGGGTATCCGAAATGACATTTTCTAGGGGAATATTGAAAGAATTGTTTCATCTTTTATCAAGTGCTTCAAAAACTTTAACGAGATTTGAAAAACTATGTGTTATTGTGATAGATGAAATGAGTGTCGATGGCAAAATAGATTATGATCATTCTGAAGATGTTATCTTAGGACCACATAAAAATGCCCAAGTCGTAATGATCAGAGGTCTGTTAGCACCTTGGAAACAACCAATATTTTATGATTTCGACTGCAGAATGACTAAAGCTCTGTTATTTGAAATAATAAAAGAGGTCGAAAAAGTTGGATTTGAGGTAGTTGCTTTAACTTCAGATCTCGGCGCTGGAAATCAAGCTCTATGGAAAGAGTTAAATATTAATATCAACTGCACTCATTTTCAAAACCCCTTTGATGAAAGTAGAAATGTGTATGTTTTCGCAGATGTTCCTCATTTGTTGAAACTTCTCCGAAATCATTTGCTTAATAGTGGAATAATTTTATCTTCGGGTATTACTCTTGACAAAAATATTTTGATAAGCTTATTAGATAAGAACAAACAGGAACTGAAATTATGTCCTAAACTTTCTTTGAAACACATTCAAATCAAAGGAGTTGAGAAAATGAAAGTTTCTTTTGCAGCTCAGGTTTTTTCTCATCGTGTTTCTTGTGCAATTCGGCATTTTTTTCCATCAATGAAAGAAGCTGCAGATTTTTTTAAATTAGTAAATGATGCATTTGATGTTCTGAATTCACGATTTCCTACAGACAAAGTTATTTTAAGACGTGGTTATGGACTTTCGTTGGAAGAGCAAAATTCTGTGCTTGATAGTTTGCATGAAGAAATTCAAACATTGAGAGTTGTGGGGAAAAAATCGATGCTGCCTTTTCAAATTGGATTTATAGTGTCAATAATATCGTTGAAAAATCTATTCCATGTCCTTTCAAATTTGCACATATCCTATATTTTAACATGTAGGTTAAACCAAGACTGTCTCGAAAGTTTCTTTTCTCAGATTCGAGGAATGGGTCATGGATATGACCAGCCATCACCAAGCCAATTTAAATACAGATTGCGATTATTTCTATTAAGTGGTAGATTAGTATCTCCATCTGCTTACGTAAACGTTGCAGAATATGAGAAAAGTAATGTCCTGACGTCTTCTTATGTAAAAGGACTCATCAATATTGAAAAAGAGAACAGAGTAGTTCATAACGTACTTAATGAAGATTTATTTCCAACAACTGCAAAAGCAGCTACGGAAATAAAAATAACTTGCAATACAGCCTTGAATGTTGATCAATACAATACGATAGAAAAAGATGCAGTGGAATACATAGCAGGTTATTTAGCATTTAAAAGCAAAGACGAACATTTAAAAACTAATGATGCACATAACAATTGCTCTTGGATAAACTGTGTGAATAAAGGTGGACTCTCAAAACCATCTGCAGACTGGTTAAATACCGTTATGAACTTCGAAAATGTTTTCTTACAAGTTCACGGTCATAGTTTGAAAAATGAGCCAGGCATAACACGCTCATTATTTAATGTACTAAAATCAAATTTTCCTAATGTTGATGAAAAAATTTTATCCTTATATTCTCGACTGAGAATATTTATTCGGATAAAAAGCTTAAATGAAAATATCATTAGTTTAGCAAATGAAAGAAAATGTAAAAAAAAGAATTTACAATTTGCTAAAAGCAAGCTTTAATTTAATTATATCACACTTAGAATTTTTTTCCTATGAAATATGCAGTTCGGTGCAATTTTTCACCAATAGATGCTGAGATACAGCCATCTGAGAAACCCCATAAAATATTAGCAGTGCCATTTTTCTGTCTATATACACAAAAATTTAATAAGAATAATTTTTGATAATATATCTCCCACATCAAGTTTGGTGTATTTATATAGCATGAAAGCTGAGATATAGTTTCTCGCAAACGGAGAATATTGCAAAATAGCAGCGTCAGTTCTCGTCAGATATGCATCCAAAGTGAATCAGCATATTTTTTTCCTAATATCCATGTCACATGCCAAGTTTTATATATTTTTACACTAAAGAAGCTGAGATCGTCTCAAAATTAGGGTTAAATTGCCACCTTTTAGTCGATATGCACTCCTACTGAAACAGCAGAGTTTTACATAATATACACAGTCTCTTATATTTGTTTGATATACTGTAGATGTTGAGCCTTCCCGGTAACGAGAGAAAATCACATGCTGGCAGCGCCACCTATTGGCTAATTGATTAAAAAACTAATAAGTAGTAATTCAAGCCAAAGTCCAATCAGATGACAATTTTGATTAAATTAATTTCATTTTTCCTGAAGTATAATATTCGTACAGTCTTGTTAAATGAAAAAGATTGGTATTTTCTAAAAATAGAGGGCCGCGGTAGCCTGGTCGGTAAAACGCCGAGCTCGTAATCGGATGGTTGCGGGTTCGATACTTGACCCGGCCGAAGACCGTCGTGTACACTAATGGTGGCTGGTGCACGTTAAATCCGTCGTGGCCGCAAAGTCCTCCATGTTCCCATTCAAATTATACCTCTGGGGGTCACCAAAGCGGGGGAGCCATCCTCTCCGTGGTGGATCAAAATTGTGATGGCATATCTCCGAACCATCTTTAAAGGGGAGCTCTAAACAATCGCAAATTGCCCATAGTGTAGCACTAATTCGACGTAAAAGTGATTTAACCCCAATCTCTAAAAATTGCAAAATTGTCTTCAGGAAGTTTCAAAACGTGTAAATTCATTGAAAACTGGAAATCGAAAAATTTTCCGTTTGTTATACTTTTTTCTTATATATGTAGAAGATTCCCCCCCCCCCCCCACGATGTCGCTTTAATTATACCGTTCTAATAATACAACTTTCAATCCTCTATTCCAGTCACTGTATTTAATTCTCTATTAAATTTGTTAAAAACGTCCGACAAATTTAACGTTTGCGTATTAATATATAGATTAATTTACACTTTTTAAATCTATATGTAAAAGTATTCCATTCTAGAAATCACCAATTTATATAATTAAAAAATATTGTAATATTAATTGTGTCATAATTTTAATAAGATTTTCCTTTCTTTAAAATGCCGATGCGTGTGTGAGTATAAATATGTACTACATGCATCGAAAATGTAATATGAGAAAATAATACATATAACATCATTTGTAAAAAAAAAAAAAAAAAAAAAAAAAAAAAAAAAATAGCAAAACCTATATTTTGAGAGATTTCCCGTAATATGATGTATTTGGTGCTTGTAAAATTCAAAATGCATAAATTTATTAGCGAAATGAAAAAAGAAAAGGCAAAGGAAATGTTACATGTTAAATGCTAATTACGTTGTTTAAAAGTAACTGATAAGAAGAGAACATTTTATATTCAATAATGCATTGTTAATACTGAAACAATTTTGTCAACATTTTATATTGAAGAATGCTTTGACCTTTGAAAATGCTATTTTTAATTCTCATTTTTTTGTCAATTTTTGTCAATAATATAATGCATTAAATTTGGAAGAATCCTTCAGTTTCTCATTATATAATATACACATAATCCATTTAATTAACCCTAAATTTCATTTAATTTCTCAAGTAATAGTATACTGAACTAAAGAAAGACAAGGTTTCTCCTTTCTCTTTCCGCACCTCTGACGTCAAAAGGGTGTGTTATGATTGACCAATACACGGAGACCGGCGGATGAACCTACCTCTTTATTCTACGTATCTTGTAAAAAACTGGGAAAGAAGCACCGTTTTATTAATTTTTATAATTCTTTTTTTCCTGAAAGATTTCCGGTGTGAAACATTAAAATTTTCTCTATTTCTTATAAGATCTTAATTTTATTTTTCTACATTTAAAAGATAACCCCCTAACACACTTTTGTTTATAACTCAATAAATACTAAAGATAAAGTATATAAACAGTATACTTTTCCGCACTGCCAGACTCTCAGAAATTCAAAAATTAAGTCAAAATTGGGTGTTGCTATTGAAAAAATCAAAGTTGGCGCTCATTTCAATATGTAGATGACCCCTAATTCAAAATTTGACAACATATTCGGAAAGTGCTTTTAATGTCCTGTTGAATTATGTCTATTAGATGTTCCTGCGTCAATTAATAACGAAATTACAGCGGGTGTTGCGTTTTTTTTTTTCCCCGACTGTACATATATATTAATTTTACATGCTATATGTAACGCTAAAATATTTGATGTTGTTCTAATACATTAATTTAAATATTGCACTTCAATCTCTTTTTTTATATGCTTTGTGTGTTTAGACTCTCCTCTAATTATTTTTATTAGTCTTACTGCCATAGATAAAAATATTGGATAGTTCTAGTGGAATGTTTTTTGTGTCTCGATTCGATATGAAACATAAACTATTTCATACAAAAGAGTTGTTTAGATTGTTGTGTCTTTACGTCGCTAATCTTTAGAGGGGAATTTTTTTTTATTATATATATATACTTAAAAATCTAAGTTTCTAGAGGGCAGCCTTCTTCGCCTGTAACTTCACCAGAATATTACCTTGATTGATTGTGAAAACACATTGCTGAAGACTGCCGTAAAAAATAAAATAAAATAATATTATTATTTTAAAAAATTAAAGAACACGCTTTTATAGAAATGTGAACTAAAAAGCACAAAATATCTTAGTATTAAAATGGAGGGTAAGAGAAAATCGTGTGAGTGACACACCATAATATTTACATACATTTAAATCTTTAATTAAAATAATTTAGAATTAAACAAAAACCATTTTTAAAAAAATCTCCCCTGACTGGGATCGAACGCTAGACCTTTAGGCTCGTAACGCGGAACTATACCTCAACTGCACGGCGTTCACGTAGGGAAGGTCTTTTTTTACAATATAGATTTTTTGTTTGCTCCCAGAGCGGTTACAAACAAACATACAAACATACATACATACAGGTGAAGCTAATAAAAGCGTGTTAATAAAATAAAAATCTGATAAAAGAATCAGGGAAAAAATACTTACCATAATAATTATTGATATATTAGAATTTTACATGAATTTATTTTCTTAAGTTGTAATCATAGAAAAAGATCTTTTAGTCCGTATATTGCAGTCAGATATAATTGTAGATATCTTTGATGACAAGTGTTTTGTTTAATTGTGTTTTTCAATTTAAAGTAAAAATAATTGACAATAATTGACGTAGGTGGACTCTGATCAGTTCTCCATCACATATTTTTTATCATAAATTTATGTTATAGGGCATATTATATACATTTTAAGCTGAATATACTTGGTCGATTACTAGTGATGGTTCAGACCGCAATGCCCCTACACACTAAGCTATCCTACTTCTGATTCGATATATTTACCTTATTCAAATCTTCTGATTAATTTTATTACGATTAGTTTCTTATTTACTTTTCATGCAATTCTATACTATTGCTAATGCTATGGCCCTCATAAGGCACGTTTATGCAAAATTTTGACCTGTTCACCCATGTTAAGAAAACATTAAATTTCGTATAATTTACGAAGTTTTCGAATTCGAATGTGTAAGATAAATAGGGTTTTTTGTAGTATCATAAATTATATTTTAAAACTGTGATTAAGATGAAAATGTTCTTAAAATGCATGTTTATGCGAAATTTTGATCTATTCACCTACGTTAAAAAAATATTAAATTTCATATAATTTACGAAGTTATCAAATTAGAATGTTTAAGATAAATACGGTTCTTTGCAGTATCATAAATTATTTTTTAAAACTGGCGTAACATGATTACGATGAAAATATTCCTCGTAATGTATGTTTATGCGAAATTTTGTTACGTTAAAAAAATATTAAATTTCGTATAATTTACGAAGTTTTCAAATTAGAATTTTTAAGATAAATTGGGTTTTTGCAGTATCATAAATAAGATTTTAAATGTGGTCTTACAGTCGGCTGCAAAATTATTCGAGCACTAGCAATAATCCCTGTATAAAAAAAGTACACTTAATACTGCTTTGTTAAATAAATCCTTATCGAGTCATGTTCTTAGTCAGTCTAAGAACATGATTCGACAAGGATTTATTTAACAACACAGTCTTAAGTGTACTTTTTTAATATAGGAATTATTGGGTAGTGCTCGAATAATTTTGCAGCCGACTGTATATGATCACGATGAAAATGTTCCTCATAATGCATGTTTTTAAAATTTTCCGTATTCTCTCATGTTAAGAAAGTCATAACTTTTGAATTACTTGCGATTTTTTTAAAATAGAATATTCACAATGATGTTCATGTCAACATTATAAATGATATTTTAAAACTTATCCAAAACTTTTACGGTAAAAAGAATCTTTATTATGCGCGTTTATGTGAAACTTTGTCTTACTCTCCCATGTTAAAAAATCTTTTAACTTGTAATAACTTACGAAAATTTCTAATCAAAATGGATAAAATGAATAGGAGTTATGCCAGTAATTAAATGCGACGGTATATCTATGCTGGTTCGAAACTATAGTATTTAATAAGGACTGTATTACTATAATAATGAATCAATAATTTTACTTACACTTCACTTTACTAACAAGGGAACTCTTTCAAGTGATAATCATCAATTTCCTTCAAAAGATTACAGAATATAGTTTATGTTGCACTTAATTCACTGGTAAAAAAATTAGCTGCTGAATCGCAACAGGAAAGCCGCAAAAAATTATTAAACTTTACGTTTTGAACGCCAAATACGAAAAAAGTCATCGCCGAATCACATTAACCTTCCTTAAATGATGCCAAAGAACTTAAATATAGGAGGATAGTGTTTTCTATCGCTCTAGGGGTTACTGAAGCAAGGAAGTCATTCCCTCCGCGGAGGATAAAAATTAAGATGTTATGTCTCCGGAACATCTCTAAGTGTGAATATAAGGCAGTCTTTAATTTCCCACTGCGTAGCGATAGTGCGACGTTAAAGCCCACCAACACTCAAGATATTTTCTGAAATCTAGAAATTTCCATTTAGAAAAAGTGACGTTATGTTTTATGTTAGATCCAATATTTTCAATTATTTTATGTAATGTTTCAAAATTGCATTTATTTAAAATAATGCAATTTCAATTTCAGAGTTACTTTTACATTACTCCAGCTTATATATATTCTGGAGTAAATTAATGTTTGAAGCTCTCGGCATGTGCATTTATGTAAATTTGCAGACGATTTAAAAAATAATCTGATTTATAGGTTGGTTGGCTACGTTTTACGTCGCACTAGTGCTGTGTAATGAGCAATTGGCGACCAATATGAATTATAATATTTGATTGAACATTTTATTTGAATAGTTGATTGAAATTAATACTCAAATAAATAAATCAAAATTAAAATAGGTTGAGTTAGGTTTTAAGTTTCAATTCGCATTACATCTATGCAAAGGCGACAGTCTGGGATATATTCCTAGAGATGGCCCTTAGATGTGCTATTACAATTTTGATCTTTTACGGAAGGTTTATTTAAAATTGGAAAAATATGTGCATAACTACTACTTTACGGCTTCTTACATTTCTGGAAATTTATTTTATATATGTTTAAGAATAATAATATAAAGAATTTTGTAAAAATATGCATTAGAATTTCATAAGGTTGGTTGGGTTTTACGTCACACTAGTGCTACGCAATGAATTTCATAGGGAATTTTATAGAATTATTAACTGCGAAATCTTGTTGTTTTACAAATAATTGTTATGCTGAATGCAGACCCTCTGTGGCCGAGTGAGTATGTCACCCTTGCTAATCGCCTTCAAGTGTACAGTCGGTAACAAAAGTGTCCGAACACTAGCAAAAATTCCTATGCAAAAGAAGTACACTTCATGCGGTTTTGTTAAATAAATCCTTATCGAATCATGTTCTTACACTGACTAAGAACAGGATTCGACAAGGATTTAGTTAACAAAACCGTATGACGTGTACTTTTTTTACACAGGAATTTTTGCTAGTGCGTGAAGCGCACTCTTTTTTGCATAGGAATTTTCGCTAGTGTTCGGACACTTTTGTTACCGACTGTACGCAGAATGCAATCATTTATCACCTGCAGATGTCACCGGATCATCCTCAGAAGCTCATCGCAAACCGTCGCCAATTGCCCATAGTGCAGTACTAGTACGACGTTAAACCCAATCAACAAACAGGTCGAAATTTAGGGTAGAATCATAAATCGTCTGCAATTGCTCATTGCGTAGCTCTAATGAGATACTGGATCCACACAACTCATAGTCTGTTGAGTTGCTTGTTCGTCGAAGGTTGGTACTGCCCAATAAAATGATCGGACTTATAAGAAAAAAATGTGTTCTAATACGAAATGCTTTCATTTTAGTTTTAAAAAAAACAGCTTTGTGTTTTAATATATAATGTTTTATTTTATTTAAAATTATATAAAAGTCTTGATCATATATTTTTTAAATATCGTTATTAAAAACTTGGTGTTAATGCTCTTGCAATTGTTATTGACACAGCTTACTTAATTGAAATATTAAATATTATTTAGAATTTCGACTAATTAAGTCTCAATCTGGTAAAATATCTGGTTTTTGTTAAGTATTCTGAATTCTCAAGTGCTCGACAGCGTATGGAGTTCGTTTGGCTATCAAATAGAAAGAAGAACATCTACATCTATTAAATCTTCATTGCAATGAAATTCCGAAGAATGCAGTCGCCAAACAGGCGCTTTTTTGGAAATATTGCAGACATGCTTGCATTTTTAATAATTTTTTATAGCTTATCTATTGCGACTCAGCAGCTAATATTTTAGGAAGATGCTATTCATGATTGAATCTTATGCCAGAATTTTTTTCAAGAAAATCGGCGATTTTCACTTCAAAGAGTTCCCTTGTAAGTATGTGTAATTTTGCATGCATCGCTAAGCTGCAGTGTATTATGGGTTACATCACAACACAACAACAACAGAGATAAAAATCAACGTACAAAACTTGGATTGTATTTACTGCACTGGCGCCATCTCTTGGTTGAAATACCTACGTAAACAGCCAGTATTAAAACGATAATTTAAAACTAATCCGACCACTTTACAATCATTTGGTCTTGAAATATTCTGAGAAAGAATTAAAGAACATGTATCAAAAATCAAACATAATAAAATAACTACTGCCCTGACAAAAATTAACCAAGAAACAAATAACTAACTAACACATCGACAAGCCTACAGACATAGAACATTGTATTTTCGGATTCCTCACATCCCAAAACGGGTAAAAACGTAAAAATAAAAACCGATGTCGAAAAATTTTACGAATATTTAAATTCTCCATATCTATCACATGATAGCAAACTAGAAAAAGCTTTATCAAATATTCTTTAAATAACGTATTGAAAAAAAATCTATATTAATTACTTAAAAGTTCATAGTTTTATTTTTTATAGCAAAATCTCAAGTTTAATTTAATTCGCATTGGAATATTCTTTCTTTTAACCATTCTAAGTTATCTCAAAGAATTATATTGAAAATTGAAACAAAGAGCTTTTCACTTTAAAGATTATTTTGAAAGTTAAAATAAGTTATCTTTCACAATAAAAGTAAATACTTTTAAGATTCAAATCAAAGCATAGAGTATTACTCAGGAGAGTAGTACTTTTATAAAATGATAACAGACTTTTTTTTATTCTGAATGTATTAGACTGAAATAGAAATTCTGAAGGATAAAAGAAAGAAAGTTATAACTCTCGTGTCTGTGTTCAGAGTTAATGAATATATATAATTTTTTATTTTATATTTCGTTCTAAAATGTAACGTTTAGAAAAAAATCACTTTTGTGCTTAATTCTGCTGAAATTTATTTTGCTTTTTCTGAATTATATGAAAAATATCGATTATTTTTCCACTTCCAATATATATATATATATATTTAATTCAAATACATATTTATTGTTGAGAGATGTATATGTTTTGAATATTATGAAATTTATATATTTTGAATATTTGGTAATTTTAATAGACAAACATAATAATTTGAAAGAATTTTATAATCAATGTTTTTATCATTGACATAACTGAATATTGAAAATAAATAAAAATTTATAAGGAATATAATGGAAATTGGTATTTTCTTAAATTGAAATTTTCTAATTGCTTTATACGATAATGAAAACTAGATATATAGGTAAGTAGATATGATAAAGAGATCAAGGTATGGCATGGTATTAAGATTAAGGCCGATTGACTGCACTGGACTCCTAGAACTGAGGAAGAGTTCCCTCCGTGTGGGGTCTTTCTAAGAGGTCTTAACCTGTATTCACGCAAGTTTAAGAGGAAACCACGGAAAACTCCGAAAGGCTAGGCCGATAAGCGCAACCTGGGATCGAACCCGGCACCTCACATCTATCAGCTTCCAGGACAGACCGTCTCGGCCGCTGGTTGGCCCAAGTAAAGAAAACTAATATTAACGCATGTATTAATGTGCAAACTGGGGATAACTTTGTGCAGACTGCATTGTTAAATGCATCTAATGAAGATAATGTTTCTGCTAAGCTTCTCTGACTGTATTTATGAAGTTTACTGGGGATTCTAGCATGAACAAGAATTTTTAATGCATGTGATAATTCGATTGATAAAAATCTAAATTTTATGAAAATAAGAGTGTATGTAAGATGCATAGGGTGTCTCATTAAGAACATCCAAATTCTGCACTATTTAATTCCTCAGTTTGATATATATATATTATAAAATCTGTACCTCTGACCAGTAGTTTTCAAGAAAAATGAGAAAGAATGTATGATGTCTTAACAGGTTCAAGGGAAAAAACTGCATTCCAAAACTGTACATCGGTATTTGCATTTGTTTAAATAGAGAGGTGGGCTATACACGTTGCAGCAGCATAGTGTCCACCAAAGTGTACGTAATATGAAAACGAGCATTTAAGTCACTTTCTGCAATAATTAGGTCACGAAAAACTAATTCCCTTAAATGGCCCCCATAAGAAGAAATCTATAGGTGTCAGATCTGGTGATCATGGCGGCCTTTAAACCCGGGCCCTCACGTCCATTAACCATTTGCCGGCAATAACGCCTAAAGCGCTTTAAACAATGCTGTTAAGTTTAAAGACTCCTTTATTCAACTGTCACTACTAATTTTGATAAGTGGCATTGATATACATTATTGACGAATAACCTTCAAAAATATTAAGAAACCGTTACAGTTAACCTTTTACAGGCCAATGTTTCCGATTGGGGACATCAAATTAAAACTTATTTAAAAAATTAAATGGCACTAATACTGACTTGAAAAAACTAGCATACATTTTTAAAAGATGACTTGATTTTTTAGAATAGAAACAACATTCCTATCATTAGTTGGTAACTGTACAAAATATCTTAAAAAGGATCATTTTCATATTTTCTTTTACAGAGTACAACTAAAAGAAATGCATAAAAGTTTGAAAGTATCTGATGCTTCTGAAAATCAGTTGGTATATTTTAAAAACTCTTATTACCAAAAAGGACATCAAATTTGATAATATTAAACGGATGATATTAATAATCTATAATATCAATCTTAATAATTATTATTAATGATAATTAATATTTATGTATAATTTTTTCCTATTTAAATGATTAATATCCCTTAACTAAAGCATTATAAGGTAAAATATACAAAAAACTAATGAAAAATATACCTGGATCTAAATTCGGCCTGTAAAAGGTTAAAATGTAGTAAGGGATATTAAAGAGGACCGGCAAAGAGTTAAAACGTTCTGAGTACTAAGTATCTAGCCACTATTTCTTGAAAAACTATGGGTCGTACAGGTCGCTCTTAATGACCTTTGGGCATTTTTTATTCATGCCAAGCAAGGAACCTGGCTGTGCAGAGTTTGGGCGGTCTTAATGGGGAACGATATTATGAATGGGATGAATGATTTGGAATAAGGATATATCACTAAATATCTGATTTCATTTATAAAATATAAAATCATTCCATTGGGACAAAATATTTCTCTCTTGTTTTTTTCCATTTTTGACAACCGTCTGCTTATGTTAGCTGCAAAATACTAACATCTAAACAGTGTGTAGTTTCTAATGTCAATTCATATTCCAATAATCATAATTAAAATTCTTTTATTTTTATATAAATTTTGAATTTAATTTAAACTTTACGTAAAATTTTGCTCAAAATTAATACTTTTATTTAAAAAATTGAATATTGAAATATTCCTTTCATAAACTAGGTAATTTAAAAGGATATGTTACAATGATAAGAGAAAAAAAAATTTAAAAGAATTTTAATCATGAACCAATATGAATGTTATTATATTAGAGGTGCATAACCGTTTAGAGCGAGAGTCACTCGCTGAGTTAATTCAGTATGGAGGTCTGTTGCCAAGGCTAATGCCTTTTTACATATGTTTGTATAGCTGTTATTAAATTTACCATTCATAATAAGAAAATTAATCTCTTATTTTTGTAAAATTTGATTTATAAATAATTGTTAACGCTGAACATCAAGTAATATTCCCTCGTTCTCCTTGCCTATATAATCCTATGGGGGTTTTGTTGTTTTCGTATTATAAAATTATCTCATTCAAATATAAAGTTTTTGAATTCCACTTTTTTTATAATTTTATCTTTTATTTTATTGAGAATTTGAGAATTTTAATGTATATATATATATATATATATATATATATATATATATATATATATCACTGCAAAAAACAAACCCATAAAAGTACGAGAAAAAACAGGTAGCTGGGATGCCAGTATTTCTCCATCAAATATACGGGACAAAACTATATTTTTAACGAAAAACCTGGTTGATTTACAGGATTTCTCCGTAGAATATATGTCAGTGATACAATTTTTTGGTTTTAACCTGTACTTTTGTTTTACAGTTTTTTCCCGTTAAAATTTACAGCGTTTTCCAGTAAAATCTACGGGTATTTTTTGCAGAATATATATATATATATATATATATATATATATATATATATATTACTAAATGAACTCAATGCTCTAATTTATCTTGAAAAGAGATATTTAAAGTTATTTTTTAAAAAAAAGCTCACTAAGATTAAAGGCAACATGTTCAAAATGTGGAACTTGAAAAACTTCCATTTTGAACACTGTTATAATAAAGCAACTTTGCTGCCAGACATTCTCTGTAATTTGAGAAAAACAGTCATAAATTACGGGAAAATTGCATTGACAAAACGTATTTTTCTGTAATTACAGAGAATTTCTGGCAGCAAAGTTGCATTTTTTTAACAGTGTAAGATGACATCTTTATAGTACGAGGCAACAAAAACCCCGTAGGATTACATGTAAGACTTTTCCGGAGAACCACAAGTTAACTCCGCACTACTCTATTATATGTAGTGCTGTTTTTAGTTTCTTTATATATAAACTATATATAAGGTAAACGCACCAGTAGTGGACCCTGTACCAGTAGTGGACACTTTTAATTTTAAACTCGGAAAATAAACTATCTAAAAATTCTGAAGATTCGAGCAGTGTTCAGGAAGGGAGTTATAGTCCTTTACTGTTAAACCCCTTTAACAAAAAATAATTCCGGCCATTAGTTTTTAAAAAATGTTAGTTTAACTAAAAAAAAATTGCACTTTTTGTGATTTTGCCGTTTTCTTCTGATGACTTTGAATAAGGAAATGAAATTTTATTTGCTCGCTCTCTGCTTATTTTTAACTGATTTCTTCTACCTTTTGCTTTCACATGACTAAAATAAGTATGCAGAATTCATTTATTGTGCTGTTTTTCAAATCTTGTATTAACACATAGTATTTTTATGGGTGTCCACTACTGGTACCAAAAAAATGTCATCATGACAAATGGTGGACAGCCCTATCCACTACTGTCTCGTGTGACTTTTAATGCCAGATCCAGTAGTGGACACAATTCTGTAATCTAGCAATTTTAGAGTTGAATTTTAAAGCAAAAATTCAAAGGGGTCCACTACTGGAACAAAAAAGGGTCCACTACTGGCTCCTTTTAAGCTCTTCAGATTTTTGATTTTCTACATATATAAATGCTACCATTAGCAATTTTCATAATACGGTCGTGTTAAGAAAGAATTTGTAAAGGTCTGAAATATTAATTATTTTTTGAAACTCTAAAATTTAGGAAATTACACAAAAAATAGCCGGAAAATGTCCTTAAAGCGTCCACTACTGGTGCGTTTACCTTATATATATATATTGTGTGTGTGTGTGTATTTATTTGCAGGTAATGATACCGAATGAATCAGATACAGTACAAAAAGAATGAAAATTGTGTTAAGATTAAAGTTTACAGAAGAATAAACATTTGTAGTTCTTTTTATTGGCTTTAGAAGATTTAAATAGATATGTTAAAAATAAAAAAATAAAAATAAAAAACTTGATGCATAAATCTTCTCTTTAACTATCCAGATTTCCCTAAATTCTATTGTGAAATAAAACCAGGCAAATTAATTACTGAATCGTATTTCATTTATAATTTTTCTCTTATCTTAATACCATTTCAAAGAATTTATTTTAAATTCCTTTAATTGCTATGAAATGGATTCGTCAAAAATAAAATTAGAAATAGTTTCCGCATCATTAATTTTTAAAAAAAAGAATTGTATTTGCATTAATCATTTTAACAAAGAATAAGCGGTGATCTTTTGATTTCTTTATTTTGTAAGGAATCTTAAGTTAGATAAACCGAACATTTTTTTGGAAATTTTTCTTTATTCTTTTTTTTTTTTTTTTTTTTTTTTTTTTTTTTCCAGCTATTTCAATTTTGTGCTTCATTGGATTATTTTTTAATTGGTAATAGTTGAAAATTTTGCCACAATTAATGTTTGATTTCAGTGATAATGCTATTAAAAATGTTTTATTTAGAATAATCTAATAAAAGATTCATAGATCGTAATAATCGTAATCTTCAAGGTAGGGGGAAGGGAAACATTAATTTATGCTGCACGGAATACACTGTAAAAAATATGTCCTATTTGCTACTCCCCTGATAAAGACTTCCAAGTATTTAGAAATTTCAATAATTTATTTCTTAATTTTATTTTCATATATAGATAGATAGATAGATAACAGTGTTAGATTTTATGTTTATTTATTTTCATTTCATTTTATTTTATTTTATTATTGTTGTTGTTTGTTAGTTTGTTTGTTTGTTTGTTTTTGCTTTAAATGTGAGAGGACTTCTTTTTTTTTTTTTTTTTTTTTTTTTATCTAAATTACGTTCTTTATTATTTGACAGCTTATTTCAATATATGAATTTTTGTTTTTATTTAAACCAGGTAGAAATCCATTTAAGAAAACCGATTAGGTTAAAATTTATCCCTCGAATGTACTAATGCATTAGAGAAAAGCGTGTATGCTGATGAATTAAATATTATTTGAAAAAAGAATTTTAAATTTTTTTAACTATTTAACTGTATAAAAATAAAACAAGTCCTTATGGCTGAAACGGAAGACTATGTTGATATCTCTATTCTTTTTCGAAGTGGTTTTCATTTTGAAACACGGCGGTGAATCGAGTTAATTTATAAATTTCAGACTTTAATATAGGCTTTATATATATCGAGTTTCATGCCAATCTATTCGTAAATACGATTTTTTAACTGAAATTTCAAGGGTTTCCTATTTTCATTCAAGGTGGTAGATCTATTTCATTATTAAATTCAGTTTATATTTTAAAAGTATACGTACCGAGTTATAGGTAAATCAATGCATAATAACGTTTTTTATACGAGTTGGAAATTTTCAAATTCCCGCCATTTTGAAACCAACATAGTGGATTGAGTTGCTTAATAACTACGACATGGTTTCTCTAGATATCGAATTTAGACAAATAGGTTCATAAATACCTTTTTTTACATGATTTTGAAGTTTTCAAATGGTCGCCACTATTTAACAACATGCGGACCAAATTGGCTAGCGATTTCATTTAAGATAGTTCTAAGATAAATCTGTCCAGTCATGCTTGGAATTGATTCACATTCAGTATTTCGAATGTTATCATAGTGACAAATGTTTCACTATATTTATTTAAACAAAGAGATAAACTAAATAATTGCAATAAATCGTTTTCCGAAGAAATCGACCTAAAATGTGCAAGCGATTATTTTATGCTGATAGATTTAATAATTTTCAAGAAATGGCTGTTTATACCAATAATTATTTATGTAAAATGTATAAAACTGCCTAGTAATTTCATTATATTAAGTACCTCTATACTTTTATAAAAGCTTATTGGGTTACCTGAACTTTCACTTACTGTGGGCGTAAGTGGTGAGTGTTCAATGTGAGTAAAGGACACAATGTGCGTAAGTGAATATTATTTATTTGTTAAATCTGATTATTTCAGTTCTTTGGACATTGTCATGACAATACTTGGCTGTAACATAGATTCATATTAAAGATTAAAATATTTCTTCCTTGCAACATCAATTAAATTTTTCAGATTATTCTTTTTGACGTTTTCTTTTTCTTTGTTTTATTTTAGGTCTTAACATAATTTTTATACAAAAGCATTATAAACTAAAAGAAATTATATTCACGTTTATCATTTTCCAAATATACCCTTCCCCACCCAAAGAAAAAAAAAAAAAAAAATCCCTCTCCCTCCTATTTTAACATCTTGTACGGCATTAAATATTATTATATTATTTCTCCAACTTCCATTATATCTATAAAGTACAAGACCACTTTTTAAAAAATTCAATTTATTTACTTTCTGCTATACTTAAAAGAAATACCTGGTTTATTTGAATTTTTTCTTTTTCTTTTTGAAATAACACGTAAATGAATAAGTGAGAGCAAGAATGATGGATGACATGCCGAAAAGCTCAGATTCAGTAGATTTTTTTCGGCTCTGAACTTTCTTTTCGAAATCAAAGATATTGCTCTGAAGATATAAGCATGAAATATTCATTCGATTTCAAAGATTAATAGACTTCTAGTCACAGATTTACAAGACCTTTTCATTGACAATCAGATAATATATTTCAGGTTTAGATATACTTTGTATTTAAAGTTAATGTGTGAAATATGAAGTATTTATCTAACGTATTTGAGTTATTCGTTTATTTTAAGTGTTTTATATGAATTGTTGTATAGTTTCTGGGTAATTTAGTATGAATTATATAGAATATAATTCTTCATTTATCGGTTCTTTTTTTTTTTTTTTTTTTTCTTTATTGGTATTTCAATTCTTGCAAAATTGGACATATTTCTGGAAAATTTTTAATATTTCTATAAAATAGGCTACAGTACTGCTATTCATAAAATATTTGCATAATAACTTTTTTGTATGTGTGTGTGTAACAAAATATATATAATACTTGCACAAAAGTCCGTCAGTCTTAAAAATTTATAATATATTAAAGGCAAAACAGTTGTTCAGAGACAATATTGCAAAGGAGTTTTATTTGAGGTTTGAAATAGTAAAATAAGATAAATGTTACAATAAATTTTTGATCTTCTAAACTGTGGTCAATGAAATTTTACACAGAATTGAAGAAGATGATGACATCCTAATTGCAGTCGTTCAGATCATCAGAAAATAATATTTATTTTAAACAATCGCTGTAAAACTTTTTTTTATTTTATTAAAGGGAAGGTGTGTTCAGTGTTGCACAAAACATAAAAAAGATAATTTAGAAATATGAACTGGAACTTATATAAAATAAATCAACGTAGGTTTTCATGTTTTGGAAACTATTACAATGCAGCCTTTAACAGTGTTAAATAGCGAGTACTTCATTACTAAATTTTCCATCGGTTTCAATTGGTTTAAAGAAAATAAAACCTTCCAATTTTATTAAAGATAATACACTCCTGTTCAAAAGTTTAGCAAGATTTGCAAATGATCAGTTTTTTTTTTAATTTAAAAACTTATCTCTCGATAAAATGTTTTCAAGTATTTAAATTTAAATACTTGAAGCCCGACGAAGAACGCTTGAAGAACGACTCCCAGTTCTTAAGAACTAGGTCTTGCTCTTGTTTTTCAGTGAGACTGGTTTAAGATAACATTTAGGCGGTCGGTAACTAATTAAGCAAAATCAACAATGTTTGTGATCACCCTGTATCACAAAGTGAACGAAATGATCTGTAACTTTAGGATTTATTAATATAGACCCAGTACAATTTGTGAATGAATTTGTGTGTCGATACCTTATTAAATAACGGAGGTATAAGCATTTATTTTAAAACTCCAAAAACGTAGCATGTTTTTAATTTATAATATACAGAGTTTCAAACGAAAATTATTTTCACTTTCAGATAAATTGAGAAAACCCATTTGAAACAATATACTGCAATCGGAATACAAATATCTTAAATATATCATGAAATATGAACATCTTTATGAAAAACGTTTTCACTGCGCATGTGCGAAAGATAGAAAATTTTTTATTGCATAGGTTGAAAGCTAGATATATTGGGCAACTATAATCAAAAGTTCATTCGAATAGAGTGAAAATTAAGCAAATTTTCGGCAAAAGAACGAGCTAGATTTCAGATATTTTCCAAAAGTTGAAATTTCATAAGGGGCATATTTTCATATTCCGCGTAATTAATTTGAAGATCCAGTTATTTCAATCACGCTTCAAAAGTACTTTTTTATGAAAAACCTCTTATAAGCTTGTAACTCTAACATATTTTTGTTTATCTACTAAGATTTATGAGATGATAAAAGGGTTTTCACAAAAAAAAAAAAACTTTCTTGTTGCATAGCGGTTAAAATAATTAGATCTTCAAATTCATTACGCGGCATGTGAAAAACCCCTTATGAAATTTCAACTCTTGGAAAATACTTAAAATCTAGCTTGTTCTTTTGTGTATAATTTGCTTCATTTTTACTCTATTCAAATGAATTTTTACAAAAGTTGCCCAATATATCTAGCTTTCAACCTATGCAATATTTTTTTTTTTCTATCTTTCGCTTAAACGCAGTGAAAACGTTTTACATAAAAATGTTCATATTTTCATATTTCGTAAGATAGTTAAGATATTTGTATTCCAATTGCAATATATTATTTCAAAAGTATTTTTTCAATTCATCTGAAAGTGGGAATAATTTTCGTTAAAAACTCTGTATGTTATAAATAAAAAGCATGCTTTTTTTTGGAGGGGGGGGGGATTTTTAAAATAAATGCTTATATCTCCGTTATTTAATATGCTATCGCCACACAAATTCATCCCCAAATTAAACTGGGTCTATATTAACATATCCTAAAGTTCTAGTTCATTTCGTACACTTAACGATACAGGTTGATCACAAATATTATTGATTTTGCTCAATTTATTACCGCGCCCCCTAAATGTTACTTTAAACCAATCTTCACTGAAAAACACGAAGAAGACTCAGTTCTTTAAATACCCAATGTTCGGGAACATTTCATTGAGAGATAAATTTTTAAATTGAAAAAACTAATCGTTTGCAAATCTTGCTAAACTTTTGAGCAAAAGTGTACCATTCTTTGTTGAACCTGACTTAGTTGGAGTTATAAAATTGTAAATAAAAACATTCAAGTATTTAATTTTTAAAAATATCTGTCCGAAGAGTTAATAGAATATTTTATTTTACCTATAATTTTTGTGGAAAAGGACTTAAGACGATGTAATTTATCGTATAAATATCTTATGTCTTTTATAATGAGAAAACAGCAATTATTCTAATCAAAACACTCGTATGTTTGATGGAAATTTTTAAATCATGAAATAACCATAAAAAAAAAGCTTATCCCAACAGTTTATAAACAAATGCAAATTTATTATCGATAATCATGACATCGATTTGAACCTGAAAAGTACGTTGTAAGTTGTAAGAAAAGGGAAGTGATCATTTGTTCTGCGTTCTAAGATACCTAAAGCTTCACTACTCTCTAATGAAGAAATGCGTAAAATTCTGAATTTGAAATAGTAAAACTGTTAAGGAAATATCGAAACTTTTAAATCGTTCTAAAAGTATAATTTTTTGGGCTCGTAAGACGCGATATCAACATCAACCAAAATCTCATTGGAGGAGACCACCAGTGACGGATATTCGCAATGATAGACAAATACAAAGAATGGCTTCAAATCAGAAAATGTCAAATCGGGAAATTACTAGGGCTTCTCGGTTTCAAATCTCTAAGAACACTGTTTGTAGACGAATTACAGAAACTAGTTTTATGATCCACGCAAAAATGGCTCACACAACCACTCTCAAAACATCACATTAATAAGAGATTACGGTAGGCTTGCAAGCATATGTCATATGGTGATAAATGAATGGCTGTCTTTTTCAGTAATGGAAAAAAAAAAGGGGGGAGGAAACCTTGATCTGATTGGAATACATATTATTAGCATGATTTACGAAAAGATCCCAGGAGCTAATTTAGTAGGAATGTGGTGGTGGTTATATGATGCGTTGGGCGGCTTTCGGTTTCAACGATCAAGTGGGTTTGGCCTTTTCAGATGTCCGACAAAACTCTTCTAAACGCTACGAAACACTAAAAAATCATCTTATGCTATTTTCAGAAAACATAGAGGGGAGAACTGGGTGTACCAGCATGAATATGCTCCCCTCCCCCATACCACCAAAGTTAACGAATAATTATTTAAGCAGGAAAAATGTGACTGTTCTTGAGTAGCCACCGATGAGCCTCAATTTAAACCCACTTGAGAATGTGTAGGACATTATAGCTCGGAGGATTTATGAGAATGGTGAGAAATTTCATTCTGTGAATGCCTTGAAAACAGCCACTGAAAGCGCATGGTATAATTTGAAACCAAAGATATTACAAACCTTGATTATATCAAAGGAAAAACGTTTATACGATGTCATACTGAAAATACTTTGAACTATCAAGATTATTATATTCAGCATGTTTGCTTAAAATAACTTATGTTTTCTAAACTTTTGGAACACCTAACATTTCCATTTTATTATATAATTTAAATACAAATTCATATTTGTTCTATATATATATATTGTATGTAAATCGCATATGGTTCGAGTAAACATATTTGTAATTGGTGTTTGTATACCTTTAGATTTTTCTAAAACACACATTTTACTGGAGTCTATAAACTAGATTCATAAACTTTTAGGACAGACCGTATTTGTATTAAAGACTTGCTCAAATGACTTAACGTAATAAATGAAAAAGTTATTTTTTTTTCCTGTAAATAATAATTTCAACAAAGTCGGATGAAGTCAATTTCTCACATGACTTTCTTTTACCCTGTATATCAATATTATAAAGGTAGATTTCAGATTAAATCGTAAGATCAATAAAGTAAGATAATAAAATTCAATCTACTTTAAAAATAATCTAAAATAGGTTTACGTATAGTTTTATTCGACATATAATTCTGTGTGAAGGAGGCTACCGCCTCCTTCAACCCCCCGTTCTTTTATACTGCCTATATTTATATTAAAAAATACAAGACTGATATTAATTTGCCTTCAAACTTCCCGATCTTGATCAAACTTTTCAAGAGACAACCTAATACAAGCTTAAAACACCAAATTTCAATTTTCTGCAGTTATTTATTTTTAAGTTGTGCTAATAACAGATACATATCGATAAGTCGCTAAAAATTGGACTTTCATATTCAAGGAACCTCAAAACGGGATTTTATACAAAAACTAGATTTAAAAATAGAACTTCAAAAAATACTTCGTTTACAGTATGGGTATGAAAAATGAATTTTTCTTACTGAGCAGTGTTCGTCGACACAGTAAAATATAGCAAAGCACTTTCATCAATTACATTCAATAAAAAAGAACGTCTAGCTTAATTTTTTAGTAGCCGGTTAATTTTTGGTGTATATTGCCTATAAACTATATGCATATAACATTTTATATTTAAATTTAGTCTTATATGAAAAACACCTAACACAAAATGAAATACATTTCTAGCAATTTCCAAGTAGCACCGATATATGCAAATACTTTGGGTAGCCCTGTAAACGAATGATGAATGATTTCCATACCCCAGCCTACACGAAAAATGCCTTTATGCATATTAAAAAAAATATATTCATTACATTTCGTTTAGGGCTGCCTATAGATATTACACAGTGCTTAACAGAAATTTACCTCATAGACGTAATATATTTGAATTATCTTGGATTTATATACGAACTGTTTGCTTGATCTCAACGGAAAGTTTAATGTAGTATCACTATATGATACAGATTTAGAATACCAAGTTTAAACTTCCTGCTACTATTTGTTTTTGAGATATGGTGGTAACAGACGTACACACAAACAGAAACCCACAGACAGACACACACACACAGACCAGTGGCGCACCCAGAATTTCTGTCTGGAGGGGGCTGAAGAGTAATTGGGTCCTACAGTATAGTAATAGGTTTATGTCCATATACGCAGCAACGGCGGCTCATGAACCGAAAATAGATGAAGAGCTGAGAAATAACATTTAAGTAGTTTTAATGCATAATTTTAATTAAAAATACTCATTTTATTTAAATGTAAATTTATACTCTATAAATGAATACAGTGTAAAATATTAGGTGAAATGGCTCTTCACCTATTTTCGGTCCATGAGCCGCCACTGGTACACAGACATATGCATAGTAAAGAATCTGTTTTAAATGTTTCTTTTGAAATAAATGAATGAATGAATGAAACTGAATTTAAGTTGAATAGCACAATTGTGGAATTTTTCTCCGTATATAATGTGCAAGTAATTCGGTCAGTTGGGGTTGAAATTGAACTTTCGAACATAAAGTTGTAGATTCAACTATGATCAAAAACTGTCTATGATCAAAATCTTCTAGGTCCATCTACGATCAAAAGAATATGACAAGCTGGTGAACATAAAATTTACTCGAAATGAAATGCCCCCACCCAAATATTTCCATTGAAAATAAAATTTGATCAATTTTAATACCCTTTTGTGATGCTTTATTTGTAAATGCAGTAACACTTAAGTAATTAAGAAATCTTAATAATTATAGCCAAATAAAAGCTGCAGTTGTTATAAGTATGAATTAGAACAGAATTTCAGTGTAAATTTTTACATGGCTATTTTTATTTAATTATCTGGAGTGTGGGGTGATGCTCTTTCAAGGTTCGATTAACAGAAACAAATCGGACGTGTAGTCTTCGTGGGGGTAAGCCAACACAGCAAGCAGGGGGCAGAACCTCTTAATATCCTAAAACATATATTACTTAGAATAGTTTGTTAAGTTGGTAAATATTTCAAGCGTTACCTTTCTGAGTAATATCATTACAGGATATTGTATTCCAATAATATAATATATATTTATGAAATTTTAATTTTTATAACAGGCAAAAATTTTATTATCCAAGAACGGAGCTTAGATCTCAGTGACATCAGAAGCAAAAATGAAAATTGTGCTTGGACCCTACTGTATTTTCTACATACTGTTACAAATAATAATAATAATAATAATAATAATAATAATTAACCCCATCCTCCCAAGCATCTGTAAAATATCTCAAAATATTATTATCAGGGTATTTTCCTATTTTGAACAGTAAACTATGCTTTGTGGCATTTCTCTAAATCGGTATATTTTTAGAAAAATATTTTACTCATTTGTGATCAGATCAATTAAATTTTATCTTCAGCAATTGATGCGAAATTTCACTAGCATATATTTGTACTAGATGCATTTAAAGGGTTTAACACGAATATGCAAAGTCCATTTTTAATTTAAAATTTAGTTTTAGAGGAACGACTATAAGAGCAAAGCTAATTTTTATTTCATATCAAACGAGAATTTTTATTTGCCGATGTGAATGTGTTAATTTTGCCCAGGAACAAAACACACTTCCACAAAGATGCTATAAATACTCATAAATTAAGATACAATAACTGCATGAGCTTGGCATCCCCTTTTCCTGAAAAATACATCCCAGCTTATTTCCACGTCCGATTGCTTCTTCTGTCTGACTTTTTAGATACTTACTCGATTTCGTGATAACAGTATATTCTCTAGTTTAGGACCTTAGAAGCCCATCCCTAAAAATTGCAACTTCTTTCAACTAAAAATCAAAGAACTAGTTCATTGTTTTTGTTTTTGACAGTAAGGATTTCAAAAATTCCTAATATTTAATGTATAATTTATAAACTATTTCTGCTTACAATATCTGTGTTTGAGTAGTATTTTTTTTTTCATGCACATCTGAAATTTTTTACTATGTCAGCTCATTCTGGAGGGGGCTTCAGCCCCCTAAGCCCCCTCCGTGGGTGCGCCACTGACACAGACCAACTGCTAAAACCATGATTTTCGGATTCAGGATACCTCGAAACGTGTAAATATAACAAAAACTCAATTTCGAAAATTTGACTCAAAACCAATACTTTCTCAGAAAGTAAAATAGTAATTACTAAAAAAAAAACAATTAATTTGCGAAAAGTTTTTATTATTGTTAGGGACAAAATAATCGTCATTTTCATTGCTTGAAAAGAACTTTTTAGTAAATTAATAAGACACTGGGATAGAATTAATTCTCTTTCATAAAAAGAAGTTTTTGAAAGTTTTTTTTTTTTTATCTTTGCAGATATTTTTATTTATAAAACATTGAGGTTCTTTCCAGCCCGTTTAATAGAAAGATATTTTAGAGTATTTTACATTATGTCAGTTTTGTTCATATTCGAATCATCTATTTTGATGTAGTGGTATACAACAAAATTTCTCCTGACTGCATTCACATATTTTAGTAGGTATCACTCAAACTTGAAGATTACACTGTGTAAAAAAAGTAGAAGGACACTAGATATTTTCAGATAAAAAAATTATCTTTTATTTTTAAGGAAATTATTTTTATGTGCAGCATTTTGTATATCCTTTAATAAGAAATTATCAGTATCATTACCATTATTTTCAAAAATAAATTATTAATGACAGCAAAAATTGTATCTACTTTTTTAAGCTCTGTAAAAAAAAAAAAAAAAAAAAATAGAAGGACAGTAATACAAATATATATATATATATATATATAAGCGATATTCGTTAAGAGTACTATTCCCATTAGCTTTTATGACGTAGAATGCTCTATTTGGTAGCGAATCATACAAAGATTTGATTTCTGTTTGGCAAAAATTAGCCTATGTGCTATTCAAAGCTTCCCAAAGCTCAGTAAGGAATTCAAACTTTTTTTCACCAGCATAAACTTGACGAACAAGCATTGGCTAGATGATTCCACTGTGTTAAGATCAGAGCTTTTAATTGACTTTGCTAAAAACTGCACATTATTTGCAGAGAACCAATTTTGAACTCCACTGGTGGGGTGAATAGAGGCTTCATCTTGTTTAAACATCCATTCTTTTCCTCCTAATTCAGAGCCATAATGAAGAAGCTCAGAATTCAGCACTTCAACATAGTTTGTATGTTTCTGCCTAGCACTGAAAAAGACCAGACTTGTACTTTGTCCATATCCAATTGCTTAAAAGACCATCATCCCTCCCCTTCCATTTGTCGAGTTGAATAAAATTCCTCTGCATTCCTCAGACAATGCCAGTATTATTGGTAACCATCTAAATCGTCTAAGTTAAACTTATTCTCGTCTGAAAATATTATAGAAGTCCAATCTGAAGTCCGTGGTATGTGTTCCTTAGCCCATGGTAAACGGTAATCAATCTATGTTTTTTTTTTTTTTGTTTTTTTTTTTTTTACTTTGGTTGATTCTTCCGCTTTCTAAAAATGAATTATTTGGATCTTGTTATGTAGTTATAAACTATTTGTCTTTAAACATGATTAAATCCTGCTTCATTTTGAGCCTTTTTTATACTTCCACTGTTCTTTTTTAGCCCATTAGCAAGTTTTCTTCCATCGTAAGGCGTTATTTTTTTAGGCCTACCAGTCTTCTTTCTTTTCCTATTTCTATCTCATTTTCGTATAAAGTTAGAAACTGTATTGGGACTGACGTGTAGTATACGAATAATCTGTCTAACACCTTTACCATTAATTTTATATTGAAATATTTGCCCCTTTTGGAAATAATTTAAAAGTATTCTTCTGGGCAGTCTGAAAAGAAAAAAAACATTGCAATTTTTAACAAAATACATTTTACTCAACAAAAGCAGTTAAAGAAAATTCAATATTTTCTCTTTTACTCGTGTACAGTCCGACCAATAACAAATTTTGGAAAGTGTCCTTCTACTTTTTTTACACACTCGAAATCATGAATACTAGTTTTTCTACAACACACTAATTACCAATAGTAGTAGAGATTTTATTTTTACGTGAAATTAAAGAAAATTTGTTAAACAAAACCTGTATAAAAATCTAATAGCCAGTGTGAAAATACGAAAAATAATTACAAAATTCTACTGTCCTTCTACTTTTTTTTACACACTGTATATTCTCAAGAAATAAAAACTAAAAATGGGATTTTAAAGCACAGAATATCGCCTTTTTTCTAATCTCTGGAAAAGTGTTGTAACCTTTTCAATTAAAAAAAAAAAAATCTTAATTTAAAATAATAAATTAAAACATATATATATATATTACAATCGAAAAACATCCTAAACGAATTTAAAAAATACAATGTGGGCCAAATGTCTCTGACCTATTTTAAACTATAATATAAAATGATGAAACTGACGTACGAGATTAAACTTTATACTCTCACAATGAAAAGTTTTGTTTGAACAATTAAAAAAGTTAGTTCTAGACTTTTATCATAGATGGCGCTGTTTCGGAAAACAGATGAAAAACACTGAAAACACAAGTCATTCAGTTACAGGAAATCTATATTTCAAAATTCACTACAATACTACAACGTGTGCTCCTTTTATAACTCGAACCACATCCAAAGAGTAATCCAGTTTAATTCATGTGTTTTCTAACACGAATTTGGTAGAGACTGAATTATATGTGTTGTAGACGTCTTCAATACTTTAAGGTATCAACTATACGCGAAGCATACAGTGGTAATATAGTTTAACCTAACTGTATTAAAACCATTGACATAAACTCAAGTGATATTCATGAACAAATATTAAATCAGATATATATTTATGCATTTATTTAAAAAATCATTAAACATATTTTGATGGGAAAGAGGTTTATAACGACAGTGTATGCCAAAAGTCTCTGATATATTTGAAATTTTAATATAAAAAGTAGTATTTGATGTAGGAGAGTACAGTTTATATTCTCACGATGAAAAGTTTTGTTTGAGCAAATAAAAAAGTTTGTTCTAGACTTTGATCATAGATGGCGCTATTTCGGAAAACAGACAAAAACAGTAAAATCCTAAGTCAATCAGTTAGAGGGCATTTATATTTTAAAATTCACTACAACACTTCAACGTGTGCTCCTTGTATAACTCGAACCACATCCAAACCGTAATCCAGTTTAACTCACGTGTTTTCTAACATAAATTTGGTAGAGACTGAATTACAATGTGTTATAGGCGTCTTTAATACTTTAAGGTATCAACTACACGCGAAGCATACAGTGGTAATATAATTTAACCTAACTGTATCAAAACCATTCACATAAACTCAAGTGATATTTATGAGCAAATATTAAATTAGATATTCATTTATTTAAATAAAAAAAAAAAAAAAAAAAAAAAAAAAAAATCATTAAACGCAATTTGATGAGAAAGAAGTTTATAATGAAGTTTTCTCAATTTTCAACAAATTCTTAAAAATGCATATTTGCATTTGCTTCGTGGTCTGTTTTATTTTACGAAGATAAATTTTCATAATATTAAATTGACGTATAAGCTTGCATTACTATGGTGAACAACATCAAACAAGATTGATCGAAAGTATTTTCAGAGGCTTTTAAACTTTATCTGCGTTTACTTATATAAAGCAAATATTATCAAAACAGGATGTACTTTACATATTTCATGAAGAAAGTAAATTAATTATTTATTGTTTGGTAGATATTTAGTTTATGAACAATGCATAATGTTTAAAAAATAAAAGAAAAAGGAACTAGAGTTTGACAGTCTAAAAAATTACAAACTTATGCTAAATTACTATCATTCAAAATAAACTTAAACTCTCATAAATTTATTATGAGAAGTCAAAAATCATGAAAACGTTTTTAATCTATGTTTCAAATATCATAAATTGCATGCTATTAAGCTATTGTATAGCTTTTATCGCGGGCTTTGAGCGCGGCGACCGAATCAAAAAATTCCGTAACGAAAAAAAAAACCTAACACAGTTCGGCAGACTTCGGTAGACTTCGGCTGTACGAAGCTCGCACGAATCGAGACGAGCTGCTCCGAAATAGAAAGAATACGTAAGCAGCTGTTTGTGAGAAAGTATATAGGTGTATAGGTAGGTATCTATCATTTATGAACAACAGTGAATAGCTGTACGCGTAAAATTTGTGTATAAAGTAGATCAGATAAAACTTGAATATCCCCATTCGACTTGCAGGCCTTTAAAACCTATTAAATACCTTTTCTCTATTAAAATTTGTTTTCTTATCGGTCACCACGCTAAAAAAGTGTAACTTGAATTAATATCAAAGAAAAAACTTGAATATCCCCATTCGACTTGCAGGCCTTTAAAACCTATTAAAATTCCTTTTCTCTATTAAAATTTGTTTTCTTATCGGTCACCACGCTCAAAAAAGGTAACTTGAATTAATATCAAAGAAAAAACTTGAATATCCCCATTCGACGTGCAGGCCTTTAAAACCTATTGAAATACCTTTTCTCTATTAAAATTTGTTTTCTTATCGGTCACCACGCTCAAAAAGTGTAACTTGAATTAATATCAAAGAAAAAACTTGAATATCCCCATTCGACTTACAGGCCTTTAAAACCTATTAAATACCTTTTCTCTATTAAAATTTGTTTTCTTATCGGTCACCACGCTCAAAAAGTGTAACTTGAATTAATATTAAAGAAAAAACTTGAATATCCCCATTCGACTTGCAGGCCTTTAAAACCTATTAAAATACCTTTTCTCTATTAAAATTTGTTTTCTTATCATTATTGTTATCTTATCATTATTGTTATCTTATTCATTAATATCAAAGAAAAAACTTGAATATCCCCATTCGACTTGCAGGCCTTTAAAACCTATTAAATACCTTTTCTCTATTAAAATTTGTTTTATATCGATCACCCCGCTCAAAAAGTGTAACTTAAATTAATATCAAAGATAAAACTTGAATATCCCCATTCGACTTGCAGGCCTTTAAAACCTATTAAATACCTTTTCTCCAGTAAAATTTGTTTTCTTATCGGTCACCACGCTCAAAAAGTGTAACTCGAATTAATATCAAAGAAAAAACTTGAATATCCCCATTCGACTTGCAGGCCTTTAAAACCTATTAAAATACCATTTCTCTATTAAAATTTGTTTTCTTATCATTATTGTTATCTTATCATTATTGTTATCTTATTCATTAATATCAAAGAAAAAACTTGAATATCCCCATTCGACTTGCAGACCTTTAAAACCTATTAAATACCTTTTCTCTATTAAAATTTGTTTTCTTATCGGTCACCACGCTAAAAAAGTGTAACTTGAATTAATATCAAAGAAAAAACTTGAATATCCCCATTCGACTCGCAGGCCTTTAAAACCTATTAAATACCTTTTCTCTATTAAAATTCGTTTTCTTATCGGTCACCACGCTCAAAAAGTGTAACATGAATGAATATCAAAGAAAAAACTTGAATATCCCCATTCGACTTGCAGGCCTTTAAAACCTATTAATTACCTTTTCTCTATTAAAATTTGTTTTCTTATCGGTCACCACGCTCAAAAAGTGTAACTTGAATTAATATCAAAGTAAAAACTTGAATATCCCCATTCGACTTGCAGGCCTTTAAAACCTATTAAAATACCTTTTCTCTATTAAAATTTGTTTTCTTATCATTATTGTTATCTTATCATTATTGTTATCTTATTCATTAATATCAAAGAAAAAACTTGAATATCCCCATTCGACTTGCAGGCCTTTAAAACCTATTAAAATACCTTTTCTCTATTAAAATTTGTTTTCTTATCATTATTGTTATCTTATTCATTAATATCAAAGAAAAAACTTGAATATCCCCATTCGACTTGCAGGCCTTCAAAACCTATTAAATACCTTTTCTCTATTAAAATTTGTTTTCTTATCGGTCACCACGCTCAAAAAGTGTAACTTGAATTAATATCAAAGAAAAAATTTGAATATCCCCATTCGACTTGCAGGCCTTTAAAACCAATTAAATACCTTTTCTCTATTAAAATTTGTTTTCGTATCGGTCACCATGCTCAAAAAGTGTAACTTGAATTAATTCTCAAAGAAAAAACTTGAATATCCCCATTCGACTTGCAGGCCTTTAAAACTTATTAAAATACCTTTTCTCTATTAAAATTTGTTTTTTTTATCATTATTATTATCTTATTCATTAATATCAAAGACAAAACTTGAATATTCCCATTCTACTTGCAGGCCTTTAAAACCTATTAAATACCTTTTCTCTATCAAAATTTGTTTTCTTATCGGTCACCACGCACAAAAAGTGTAACTTGAATTAATATCAAAGAAAAAACTTGAATATCCCCATTCGACTTGCAGGCCTTTAAAACCTATTAAATACCTTTTCTCTATTAAAATTTGTTTTCTTATCGGTCACCACGCTCAAAAAGTGTAACTTGAATTAATATCAAAGAAAAAACTTGAATATCCCCATTCGACTTGCAGGCCTTTAAAACCTATTAACTACCTTTTCTCTATTAAAATTTGTTTTCTTATCATTATTGTTATCTTATCATTATTGTTATCTTATTCATTAATATCAAAGAAAAAACTTGAATATCCCCATTCGACTTGCAGGTCTTTAAAACCTATTAAATACCTTTTCTCTATTAAAATTTGTTTTCTTATCGGTCACCCCGTTCAAAAAGTGTAACTTAAATTAATATCAAAGAAAAAACTTGATTATCCCCATTCGACTTGCAGGCCTTTAAAACCTATTAAATACCTTTTCTCTATTAAAATTTGTTTTCTTATCGGTCACCACGCTCAAAAAGTGTAACTTGAATTATTATCAAAGAAAAAACTTGAATATCCCCATTCGACTTGCAGGCCTTTAAAACCTATTAACTACCTTTTCTCTATCAAAATTTGTTTTCTTATCATTATTGTTATCTTATCATTATTGTTATCTTATTCATTAATATCAAAGAAAAAACTTGAATATCCCCATTCGACTTGCAGGTCTTTAAAACCTATTAAATACCCTTTCTCTATTAAAATTTGTTTTCTTATCGGTCACCCCGCTCAAAAAGTGTAACTTAAATTAATATCAAAGAAAAAACTTGAATATCCCCATTCGACTTGCAGGCCTTTAAAACCTATTAAATACCTTTTCTCTATTAAAATTTGTTTTCTTATCGGTCACCACGCTCAAAAAGTGTAACTTGAATTAATATTAAAGAAAAAACTAGAATATCCCCATTCGACTTGCAGGCCTTTAAAACCTATTAAAATACCTTTTCTCTATTAAAATTTGTTTTCTTATCATTATTATTGTCTTATTCATTAATATCAAAGAAAAAACTTGAATATTCCCATTCTACTTGCAGGCCTTTAAAACCTATTAAATACCTTTTCTCTATTAAAATTTGTTTTCTTATCGGTCACCACGCTCAAAAAGTGTAACTTGAATTAATATCAAAGAAAAAACTTGAATATCCCCATTCGACTTGCAGGCCTTTAAAACCTATTAAATACCTTTTCTCTATTAAAATTTGTTTTCTTATCGGTCACCACGCTTAAAAAGTGTAACTTGAATTTATATCAAAGAAAAAACTTGAATATCCCCATTCGACTTGCAGGCCTTTAAAAACCTATTAAAATACCTTTTCTCAAAAAATAGAGTTAGATCATTCAAATTTGGTACATCGAGGTTTTCGATACCTACAAATCGATTGCGGATATTTTTATGATATATTCTCATTGCGGATACATTCTCATTTATTCAATAAGAAAAAAATTTGTTTTCTTATCGGTCACCACGCTCAAAAAGTGTAACTTGAATTAATATCAAAGAAAAAACTTGAATTAATATCAAAGAAAAAAAAATACTGCATAAATAAATTAAATAAATAATTATAATTGCATAAGTTGATAAAAAATGCTATGCAATAGCTTTACCGCGGCAGTCCTCGAGTGCCACACGTATTTTTCATTTTCTTTTTTTCTATGTTTTTTGCTGTTTTGTAATTCGGTGAAAACTTGATAAATATGCAAAACTGTTGTTTGTTGTTGTTGTTCTTGTTTATTTCTTTAGAAATTAACGTATTGCAATCTCTTGTATCTCTTGTCTCATATTGCTGTCTCTCCATACTGTATATATATATATATATTGTGGGGTTTGCGTTGATGCAAACTCCATCTTAATTAAGAGCTTAGATAACTAAATGGATAAGTAAGGAGAGCACGAGACTTCAATATAACAATAAATAAGAGTTTTATTTGAACAGATTAATGGGAGGGCGGTCTGGCAATCAAGCTAGCTCAGTCAGCGTATTTAATTACTTTATCAAAATATATGTATCAGAAATTAAATTAGATAATCTTAACTATCTCACCCCAGCAAATAGTCGAAGGTGTAGAGACGGTTGCACTCGTATATTCCGGTACTGCGACTTCACTGTGGATCAGAGGATTCCCTTCTGATCCAACTTTACCTTTACGAATGCTAGTAGATACGCACACCAACACTCATCACTGCTTAATCTTCACGCAACTAAATCTCCACTACTCCACTTCTCAATACTCGCCAAAATAAGAATATCCGCAATCTACACCACAATCTCCTATAATATACACCACCATCCACTCTCATCTACTAAAACCATCTCCATCTTATACTTCTTCCTACTAACCTCCTTTCTCTCAATACTCTCTTATACCTCCTTTCTCTCAATACTCCTTTCAATCAATATTCTTAAAATCTCTTCCTATTCATCTACCTCTCACTGCCTAATTCCTTCGTTGCAGCACCCTGCCGACACAAAACTAACCCGACCTCAAGTTTTGCCGAGTCACTGGTGACGAAGAGATTTAACCGTCCCAACATCGTCGATTTAACCGTCCCCCCCTTTGTTGGATCCAGCTTAATTTTACACAAACTGAGGTGACGTTCTGTCGTCTCAACCTCACAGTCCCCCTCCAAGAAAAAAAAAAAATTAGTCGGGAAAATCCCCAACGGGTTTTATCGAGTAATTTTAAACAGCTTAATTCCATATCTAACTATCTCATATCTGATATCTCGGAAGTGTGAGTGCAACCGTCACTTAAATTTTAACCGGGTGAGAGTAACTTTTAAAAAAATTTTGTTAAATCCCTGAGAAAAAAACTCGGGACACCAAAAAAAAAGAAAATTTTTTAAACTTTTAAATAAATGGCGCTCTTTTACCCCGAGAAACTCCGGGACCCTGACTGATCTAATACCAGAATTACAATAGGATTAACAAACGTCTTCCTGTTATGCCAGAAAGGCAAAATTTTATTTGTAGGAGGATTAAAGTACAGGGGGGTTGCTTTGACATAAACTAGCAACATGAAGAAAATAATTTTTATTGAGAAAAAAAAAATCTTGAAATTCCTTTTGAAGTAACTTCAGACCTCCAAATAAGCTTATGAACAATGGAATTATTTTTACAGCAATAGTTCTTTTGATTTTTATGGTTAATGTTGTTTTCGTATATTCGAATGAATCAATAACCCATAAATTTGCATATATATATATAGAGAGAGATAGATAGATAGATAGATAGATAGATAATATGATTAAAAATCGATTCATTAAACGGATGATTTAAATAAATCTCGTTGCAATTACTGTGTTATAAAATATAGCTAAAACAGAAAATTTTCAATGCCTTATACAAAGAATGTATATGTAATTCAAAATTTATACAGGGGAAAACATAACTTAATGTATTACTGTAACATGATATAATTTGGATAAAAGTAAAACTTCTAAAAGAATATTGCATTAAAAAAAAAAAAAAAAAAAAAAAAGATTTATTTTTCAACAGTGTTTTTAGAAAACGAAAAAATAACTACTATACTTCTAAATACGTAGATATAAGCTAATCATTTTGTTATTCTTTAAACAGGAAAGGCAACTTGCGAAAAAAAAATTATTTATTTAATCATTACTTAAAGAAAACATCGAATTTATCAAACATGAACCATTTGGTGCAAAATACATTTACTACAAACTGAGCTTTTAAATATACATGATGTAATAAAATGCAAAACTTTACGTCAGATTATAGTACGATTCAATTGCTTTTTCAGTAGAAGAGCCTCTGTAAGTTTCATAAATATTTAACACGTTTTTATTGTTTGGAGTTTATGCGATAAGCTATAATCTTTACAGAAAAAAATAAATACATAAATACCATAAAAACTACTGTTATCTACACCTATCTCATCAGTGTTCTGAAACGTTATTCTTAAAGTGTTTTTTTTTTTTTTTTGTTTTTTTTTTGGGGGGGGGGAGGGGGGATGAGAGAGAGAAATGAAAAATATATCGGTACGAATGCAAAATGAAGAAAAAAAAAATTAATGTATCAAAATAATATAGAAAACGTAAAATCAATTCTTAAGAACTGAAAATAATAATAAATCTGTACTAATTCTTTCTTAAAATTTTTTTAAAAGGTTAGTAATATTCAATTTATTATAAAAATCACACATTCAGAATGTGTGATTTTAATAATAATTTGTATCTCTTTCTCCTATTGTTTAATGGTGTTTTCCATTACCTGCGGCTTATTTCTGTCGAGCTATCTACATGATAGACCAGATGTTTCTGCCTAAAGGTTGTCTGAGTGAGTAATGCCGACCGGTTGTGGGCCTGGATATCTCAATTGGTAGAGCCTTGACTTTGTATGTCAAAGATCCGAGGTTCGACTCCCGGTCCAGGCATTATTTTCACTCAGTCGGAAAAATAAAAAAATTCAAAAAAATTTTAGCAATATTCAATTCGTTTATTTTTACGAACATTATTGTGTCCTGTTTACCTATATGTATAGATTCAAATTTAAATTAAGTATTAATACTTTTAATATATGAAATCAAATGAAATTAAATAATAAAGATAGTAAAATAATCTATCGTGTGTAGATTACAGATCAGAAATAGCCATTTTAAGAGTCACGGAGTTTTAGAAACTTCCTAAATAAAAATGACAATTTTTTAATTTTCTTTCTTTCTTTCTTTCTTTTCCCTCCTTTTTTCAATATTTTTTTCTGGAAACGAAAAAGTAACTACTCCATTGCCAAAATACATACCTGTAAAACTAATTGCTTCTTTATTTTTTAAACAAGAAAGGCATTTTGCGGAAAAAAAAAAAGTTATTTAATTATTATTTTATAAATGCTAAGAAAATCATAAAAAAAGAAAAGCATTTCTCGTCGAATTTATCTACCATAAACCATTTTACACAAAATAAATTTACTGCAAACTAAGCTTTTAAGTATACATGATGCCATAAAATGCAAAAACTTCCTTAAGATTATGGAACGATCCAGTTGCTTTTCTGTAACAATGACTGTAAGTTTCATAAATATTTAACACGTGTTTTTGTTCGGAGTTTATGCGATAAGCTATAATCTTTACAGGAAAAAAAGACGGCATAAATACTATAAAAATTGCCGTTATCTACACCTGTTTCATCAGTGTTTCGAAACGTTATTCTTAAAAGTGACAATTTGGTGAAAAGGGGGGGTTGGGGGTGAAAAGTATATCTCACAAATAAAAGTGCAAGAAAAAATTGTAATGCATCAAAATAACAAAAAGGAAAGGAACGTTGTTCCTAAGAGAGGAAAATAGTAAGAAGTCTGTACTAATTCTTGAAACACTTTTTAAAAGATTTCTCTAAATATTTAATTCATTTATTTTATTATTATTTTATTTTTTTTTTTTTTTTTAATATTATTGTGTTCTATTCACCTATGTATATATTGAATTAAGTTTGAAGTGAGTGTTAATATTTTAAAAAATTACCCTAAATAAAATAAAATTAATCGAAAGAAAGCAAAGTACATTACAAAGTACTTGTGTGCATTACGATTCACGGAAACCTTTACAGAATTGTAAGCGTTCAGTGTTAAGAGTCATAGAATAATACAATTCATAAAAATTGACTATTTTAATACTTTTTTTTTTTTTTTTTTTTTTTTTTTTCGTTTATTTATTTATTTATTTATTTTTTTTTTTTTCCTATCAAAGAGGTTTTTAAGAAACGAAAAAATAACTACTCTGTTGCTAAAAATGCACGATATAAAATTATGACTATTCAACTTTGTTATTTAAAGAAAATAGTCAATATCCGATTTTTATTATTGTTGTTGTTGTTTAATTATTTTTGAATAGAGTACAAAAGTAACAAGAAGAGAAAATGAAAAAAAAAAAAAAAAATGTAAGGCTTTCCTTGTCAAATTTATCTACCACAAACCATTTTTCACAAGACATATTTACTGCAAAATAGGCTTTTAAATATACGTAAAATTATAAAATGCAAATCCTTCCCTACGAATACAGCCTGGAATGATTAAGTTGATTTTATAGTAACAATGCCTGCAAATTACATAAATATTTAACACGAGTTTTTGTTTAGTATTTATACAAAAGGCTATAATCATTACAGGGGAAAAAAAGATGTCATAAATACCCTAAAAACTATCGTCATCTACACGTGTGTCGCCAGTGTTCCCAAATGTATTCTTAAAAGTGACTGAGAAAAAAAAAAAAAAGGTCGATGCTTGGTCATAAAAGGACCTGCGAAGTCAAAACCAATACAATTAAAAGGTCTAGATTGAGTTATTGTTTTTCTGGCAAGTCAGCCATGATTTGTGTAGCAGTTTGAGCTCGATATCTGCAACGCGTTACACATTTTTTAACTAATAATCTGATTACTGATCTACCTGCTATTATCCAATATTTTTGTCGTATTAAGGAAAGTAAAAGTTCAGGAGCTGCATGTAAATATTTAATATTAAAATATCTAATGATAATGTCAGTCAAATAACGTTTTTTCGGGAGCAATATTGGGTGTTTCTCATTTTCTGATAACTATGCGTGCTTTAATCGCCCCCCTACATTCAACAAATTTATGTTGTCTAAAAATGGACATAGACTACTAGGAGGCACGGCCTTTCCTGATTTCAAATAATGAAATTCATTTTGAAAGGTAGTAACTTGAACAAGTTTAATTCTGCAGTTTGTTGCATATTGTTAGGTTTAGAAGTTTAAAATATTAGTATGTTCTTGACACTCAATGTTTTATTGAGTTTCACTCCCTCTTTAGTTTAACTATCTTTCCTTTTTTATTAAAACCGATGGTTATTAAAATATAAGTAATTTATATTCTATTTACTTTTATAATTTTAAGTTAATAAATATTTAAAAACTCATAGTTTATTTAAAATTTATTTTAGCATAAAATATTAATACGTTAACCGAAGCTATCCGTATGCAAATGACATTAGTCTACGTCATCTGCTTGAATTGAATAAGTAGCTTAGCAGAAAAGCAATTGTGGGGCTTTTTCCGTGTTGATGCCGATGTGAATCCCGGTAATAAAGAAGCTGGCGTTAAACGCAGTTTGTATATTTCAGTTTAAATTTTTCCTTGATAACCTCGACAATATTAAAGCTTGTGTAGAAAGCTGTTGTTTTTCAGATGAGGTTTAAGTAAATATTTTTAGATTAATTCGAGGATGATAGTTATTTTAAAACTGCAAACTTTTAAGCTTCTTTCAGTAGTAGTATAGGCTTCAGTAACTACTCTGTACTAATATATCTGCCCTGAAGAATATTAAACGAATCGTCTAAATGTATTATAATTTTTATTTTCGTTTGCCATATTTTTATTTCACTAGATAAATCAATCTAGTTTTTAAATAAATGATTTTATTTAAAAGGAAAACTTGTCATATTTCTTTTTACCTGCTCAATACAGTTTCCACTGGGCTCTATTATTTCAACTCTGCTTAACTTTGAAGCTTTAAGATAATCATGTCAGGTTTATAAACCTGACATATTTGGTTATGGGCTATTGCCCAGTATTGAGCAGTTTAAGTGAAAGTTTTAAACTGACAAAGTTTAATGAAGTAAAGTTTTCTTCCGGCGTATTGGTCCCAAAGTTTTATAAGAATCTTTAAGAAGGGGGGGCCAATACAGTTAACGAAAATGGCAATGATACAGCATAGTATAGAAAAACTCAATGCTACGAATTATTGTAACTGGGCAGTTGATGTGAAGTTTTTATTGCTTGAAAAGAACGCCTGGGATATCGTAATCGGAACTGAGGAAAAGCCAAGAGCATCAGCTGATCCGAAAGAATTAAAAGATTATAATACGAGGTCAAAACTTGCTTTATCGATTTTATACCTCAATACTGAGAAGGACTTTCGTCGAATTATAGAGAAATTAACGGATCCAGCTGAAATATGGAAAAAACTTAAACAACATTTTTACCCTGATAACCGTGCACGCCACATGCAGTTGTGCAGCGAACTGTTTTCATGTAAAATAAAAAGTGGAGAGAAAATTGATATGTATGCTGCTAGACTCATGAGAATAGCTGAACTTTTAGAAGCAATTGATCAGCCAATGAAGGAAGTTTATCTTTCATTCCAGTTGCTTCGTTATCTCCCAGAGAAATTCGATAGTATAGTTCAGAGCATACTTAGGTGGTCAGATGATAAATTTGTATTCAAAGATATTTTAGTTGAATTAGTTAGTGAAGAATCAAGGATTGAATTGCGTGATCAAGATAAGTGTGATGAACTTTTCATTGAGAGTTACAGCACACAGTACTCAAGATCTAATGTGACTTGTTTCCGCTGTGGAGTTCCGGGACACATCAGTCGTTTTTGTCAAAATTCAAGGAAAAACTTCGAGCCAAGATCAACATCGAAAGTGTATCAACGCCGAAAGTCTCCGTTTTTCCAGAGGCAAAGTGCTCAATCCCCTCACAGACCATGGCGAGCTAAACCTCCAGAGGCAACTGTATCCACTACCAGTGATTCCAGTCCTGAGAGATCTAACCAGAAAGAACCTGACCATTCCCAGAGAAGAGGCCGTTCCAGACTCCCGAGACGAACCAGAAAGGACTCTAACCAGGTTTTTTTTACTTTTGCTAATTTAAGTAAAAATGTGTGTGACAAAAGCAATTGGCTTTTTGATTCGGCGGCGAGTAATCACTTTTGTGGTGATAAAAATTTGTTTTCTAATTTTAAACCATTGTATAATGAAAGATTAGCTGTTGCAATAGATAATATTGATTTTCCTATTGAAGGAACTGGTGATGTTAAATTACGATTTGGTCAACAAAATATAACCTTTACTAATGTAATGTATTGCTCTAAATTGAGAAAAAAATTTAATATCTGCTCCAAAGATGGATATTGCAGGAGCTAAATTTAAGGGGGGGAATGGTAAAATTAAAGTAACTAACAAGTATGATCAATTTTTATTTACTGCTAAATTGCATGATGGTATTTATTATTTATTTCCAAAAATTCCATCCAAAGAAACGAAAAATGTTAAATTTGAAGTTTCTAAAACTTCAAGTAAAAGAAACTCTCATGATACAAAAACTGAAGTTTTACATACTCAAAAGGACAGTTTTAACATGTGGCACAGACGTTTTGCTCATGCTAGTCCTAAATTAATTGACAGAACTTGTAAATATGATAGTGTGAGGGGGCTTCCTAAATTAAAAGTCAATGAAGCTTCTTGTGAAACTTGTAAACTTAATAAACAAAGACGAATTTCTTTTAAACCCCATGGTCAAATAAGGTCTAGACATCCTCTTGAGTTATTACATATGGATGTATGGGGACCATGCAAAATAACTGGCCGAAACGGTCAAAGGTATTTTTTATCAATTATCGATGATTTTTCTCGTAAAGTAACAATATTTCCTATGAAAGCAAAAACTGAGGTATTTAAAAACTTTAGAAATTATGTAACAAGAGCGGAGAGATTTTTAAACTGTCAGGTAAAAGCTATTAGATCAGATAACGGGAAAGAGTTTCAAAATAATAATTTTAAATCTTTTTGTGAGCTGAAAGGCATAAAACATGAATTTACTAACATTTATTCACCGGAACAAAATTCTGTTGCAGAAAGATTTAACCAAACTATTGTTGACGGTATGAGGACAGTTTTAGACGAAAGTGGATTAAATAAAAGTTTTTGGCCAGACGCAGCTTTATACTTTGCGTATACCTGGAACAGAATTTGTCATACTGATTTAGAGAAAACACCGTTTGAGTTGTATGGTGGTTATAAACCTTCAGTAAAGCACTTAAAATCTTTTGGCTCAACAGCATACGTAGGGGTACCCAAACAACTGAGAAACAAACTCGACCGTAAAGCGAAAAAAGGAATTATGATAGGTTACGCCCTTAGTACAAAAGGTTACAGGATATGGCTCCCAGATGAAAATAAAATAATAGAAACAATTAATGTTAAAATTGAAGAACCAATAAATATTGGGGAGCACAGTGGAGCAGTGATGGGCCGTGAAAATGAAAGTTGGTTATGTTCAGATGAGGGGTCAGATTCAGAAGGCGTGAATAATGCTCATTCAGATGCTATTAATATATATCAGACTTACCCTGATCATTCTGAATCTTCCTCTGACGAGGAAATTAAATCAAGTCGAGATATAATTAAACGAGTCCCCCTCAGAGAGGCTGTATGGTTTAGAACTCTAGTACCCCGTAAAACTAGTGACAGAATCGACGTTTATTATTGTGAATTTGGAAAAACTGAACGTTTAAAATGTCAGAAAGATGTTAAAAAATATTGTAAGAAAAATTGTATAATTTATGAACCAAACCTTTTTAATTTCAGTCCTAGAGAAAAATATGTAGGTAAAATTAATGAAAAATCTTGTTCTAGTGCAGAACAAACTTTAAATTCTGATGAAATTAATTCCGATAGTGAACTTGATTCAGATAATGAACTTAATTTGACTGAACCTGATTTAACTAAGAAAAACGATTGACTAGACGTGGATCAAACCCCAACGAGTTTTAAACAGGTCTTAAAATCTCCTTATAAAAATCAGTGGTTGCAGGCTATGAAAGAAGAAATGGATGTTATTCGGGAACGTAATGTATGGCACCTTACTAAATCACCTCCAAATACTAATATTTTAGGATGTAGATGGGTCTTCACTCTTAAACGTAATGAAAGGGGGGAAATAGCTCGTTTTAAAGCTAGACTGGTGGCGCAGGGATATAAACAGATAAAAGGAGAAAGTTATGACGATACTTTTAGCCCTGTCGTTAACTTTGGAGTAATACGCTTCTTCTTTTCATTGCTAGTTTCATGTAAAGGATGGACTCATTTACAACTGGATATTAAAGGTGCATATCTTTACGCACCACTCGATGAACATATTTATATGTCTCAACCACCGGGTTTCATCGAGATTGGAAAAGAAAAATTCGTTTGTAAATTAAATCGCGCTTTATACGGCCTTCACCAAAGTAGTAGAGCCTGGTTTTTCGAAATGAATAGAATTTTGATCAATATAGGTTTTAACAAATTTTCATGGTGTAACTGTGTTTATATTTTTAACAAGAAAGTAATTTTATTATTGTATGTCGATGACATTGTATTGTTTGCAAAATTTAAAAATCATATAGATGAAGTAGTGGACTTATTGAGTAAAAATTTTGATTTAAAAATCTTAGGAAAAACCCGTAAACTATTGGGTGTAGAATTCGAGGAAAATAATGGAAATTTAACTATTCATCAACATTCATATATTAGTGAAATATGTAACAGATTTAAAAATTTCAATTTTCCTATATCATCTCTCCCCATTAGTAAAGGGATAATTTACTCAAAATCTCAGTGTCCTCAAACTAACGCTGAAACAATAGAAATGTCAAAATATCCTTATAGAAGCATTTTAGGTTGCTTATCGTTTCTCTCTAATAGAACTAGACCTGACATATCGTACGCGGTTAATATTTTTGCCCAATTCCAAAGTAATCCTGGCATAATGCATTGGAATGGCCTGTTAAAACTCTTAGGTTATGTTTGTTATACCAAAAATTTAAAGTTAAAACTTGAGTGCAGGAAACCACATATTACTGTTTATTCAGACGCTGATTTTGCGGCCAACAGAGACGATAGGACTTCAATGGGGGGACAGCTGATTTTACTCGATAATTCACCCGTAGCTTGGAGAACGTTTAAGGAAAAATGTATCAGTTTAAGTACTATGGAATCTGAATTCGTAGCCATGACCGAAGCTACAAAAGAACTATTATGGTTCGATAGAATTTTAGAAGAATGCTTTAATAAAAAACTAATACAGGGTACTAAAGAAAAATCTTTACTTTTAGTCGATAACATGGCTGCTATAGATTTCGTGAAGTCTCCCATTGAAAACTATCATACAAAACACATCGACATAAAATTATTTTTTATAAGGGATTTGATTTATAAAAACATATTTAATATTAAACATGTTAAAAGTGCAAATAATTGGTCAGATATTTTCACTAAACCGTTAACAAAATACGGGTTATCTCTTTTCATAAGTAGCCTATTTTCATCTACTGAGTAACATGTATATTAAAGAAGTAAATTTTGAAAAGAAAAGAATTAAGGAAATAAGTTTCTATTTTTTTTTTTTAAGTTATTTGTTTCTAAAGAGAACAGAGTGTTTTCTCTTTAATATGAAAAAGCAAATGTATTTCTGAAAGTGTTTATTATATTGCGAAATGTATATACTTGTTTTATATCATATATTAATTAATTTATGTACATGTCAATGCTTAATTATTTATATTATATCTTCATAGCAAGAAGAATTTTCTGTATCTTTCAAATGAAGCATTGCAAAAATTGGACTGTTTACGTTAAAATCTTGAAATATACTAAAGAAGGACGATTAGTAGCAAGTCGTTGTTGAATCTGTCAACTTATGTTTTTTTTTTTTTTACATACAAGTTCTTTTTGTTACTCAAATAATATGATGTGAACTTGTAAATTCAGGGCAGATATATTTATATATATTTCATGGTCTCGAGTGTCAAGAGGGGGGGCTTATTGTTAGGTTTAGAAGTTTAAAATATTAGTATGTTCTTGACACTCAATGTTTTATTGAGTTTCACTCCCTCTTTAGTTTAACTATCTTTCCTTTTTTATTAAAACCGATGGTTATTAAAATATAAGTAATTTATATTCTATTTACTTTTATAATTTTAAGTTAATAAATATTTAAAAACTCATAGTTTATTTAAAATTTATTTTAGCATAAAATATTAATACGTTAACCGAAGCTATCCGTATGCAAATGACATTAGTCTACGTCATCTGCTTGAATTGAATAAGTAGCTTAGCAGAAAAGCAATTGTGGGGCTTTTTCCGTGTTGATGCCGATGTGAATCCCGGTAATAAAGAAGCTGGCGTTAAACGCAGTTTGTATATTTCAGTTTAAATTTTTCCTTGATAACCTCGACAATATTAAAGCTTGTGTAGAAAGCTGTTGTTTTTCAGATGAGGTTTAAGTAAATATTTTTAGATTAATTCGAGGATGATAGTTATTTTAAAACTGCAAACTTTTAAGCTTCTTTCAGTAGTAGTATAGGCTTCAGTAACTACTCTGTACTAATATATCTGCCCTGAAGAATATTAAACGAATCGTCTAAATGTATTATAATTTTTATTTTCGTTTGCCATATTTTTATTTCACTAGATAAATCAATCTAGTTTTTAAATAAATGATTTTATTTAAAAGGAAAACTTGTCATATTTCTTTTTACCTGCTCAATACAGTTTCCACTGGGCTCTATTATTTCAACTCTGCTTAACTTTGAAGCTTTAAGATAATCATGTCAGGTTTATAAACCTGACACATATGAAACTTCGCTGCTCTTTAGATACATTAATGTTCTTTTTGGTAATTTTACTCTTGCATTTGAAATAAACCGTAAACACCATGCAATTACATGTTGCAATTTTGTAAAAGAAAATATATTTGATATGACAGGTAAAGGTTCTTGAATTTGCGAAATTGTACATAATACAGTCGGCTGCAAAATTATTCGAGCACTAGCAATAATCCTTGCCAAAAAAAAGTACACTTAATACAGCTTTGTTAAATAAATCCTTGTCGAGTCATGTTCTTAATCAGTCTAAGAACATGATTCGACAAGGATTTACTTAGCAAAACAGTCTTAAGTGTACTTTTTAAATATAGGAATTATTGGCTAGTGCTCGAATAATTTTGCAGCCGACTGTATGATTTTTCTTTCTTCCTTTAATGCTTCTCTATCGATCGCAACTGGAAACAGAATTGGAAATGTCAAATGTGGATAAACAATGAGGTTGTATTCCACGAGAAGCAGTCAGCGGGATTTTCTGCCCTTTTTACATGATTCCAATGTACTCTAGGTAATGTATTGTTTGAATTTCTGCTATCCTGTTTAAAGGAATCATAATAATAAAAAAGAAAGGAAAGGTTTTTCGCAAGGGCGAAAAATAATAAGACATCTTTACTAGTGCTTGAAACAATTTTTAAAAGGTTACTTTAAATATTCGGTCCCCTTATTTTAATGAATATTAGTATGTCCTGTGTAATAATGTGAAAATGTATTGTATAAAAATAATAAAAGGAAAGGAAAGGTTATTCTTAAGCAAGCAAAATAATAACAAAGCTGGGCAAATTCTTGGAACAATTTTTAAAGAATTACGTTAAATATTCAATTCGTTTATATTTATGAACATTATTGTGTACTATTCATCTATATTCATTGAATTAAATCTGAATAAAGAATTAATGTTTAAGAAGAAATGAAATTAAGTAAAATTAAAGCATCCAAGAAAGAAAAAATGTATATCGTGCGTAGATCACGAAAACCTTTACAGTACCGTAATTTGTAAAAGTCACAGAAGTTTAGAAAAATTTAACTGTTTAATATCAAAAAAGGAATCTTAATACATTCTTAAAGAAACGCTATAATCTATATTCGTACTACATAGAATATCATTCGGATCTCAACAACTTAGTAGAATTGAAAACGTAAAGTATAGAAAAATGTGTACCATAAAAGACTCATTCTGTGCCACAAACATGTTTAAAATAATTAATTGATGCAGTAATACCCGTATTTAACTAAGATCATGGTATACAGAAAAATATTCGTTAGATCCGTATCCGATTCCTCGCTAAGTACGAATTGAAGTTGTTACAAAAAGAATCATATTTACAAAACACTTACGTGGGTTGTTTGATAATATTTATTCAGAAGTAAAAAAATATTTTACCAATGTTGATTGTTTAATTTTCATAACTGCCAAGTTTTTTAATTTATTTCGGGATGTTGTTAGCCCCGCCCTTTTTACACGCCGTAATCTTTTTAGAGTAATTTTCTTCATATTTAATCCTAGTTATATATTGAAGAAAATATTTCTACAAATATTACGGTGTGAAAAGAGGGCGGGGCTAACAACTTTCCGAAATAAATTAAAAAACTTGGCAGCTATGAATTTTAGAAAAAAAATCTGGTGTGAAACAACCACACAACTACCTTTACCCACTATTACACGTATTATATGCACTTTTTGGAGATAGTGTTATCGGAAGACATAGAATTGACCTAATAAAATAGACACAGGTATTGATGAATTGTTTTGAAAAATACTCATATTGAAAATTTTCACCGTACAAAAAAATATTCTGGTTGACAATTACTATAATAAATAAATAAATATAAATATATTTGTATATATATAGTTATAATTTCCCATTGAAAAGTTAAAAATAATTCACATTATGTACATTTATACGAAATTTTATCCTAGACTGCCATATTAAAAAATATTTAAAAAAAAAATGGGATGACAGCACCACTTATTAAGTGATTGATCCCCAAACATAATCAGTATCAGTTTAGGTCAAGGTCCAACTAAATACAAAGTTTAATTAAATTTCGTTCATTGGTTCGTGAGATACAACGTCCACAAAATTTTTGATACACACAGACACGCAGGCAGATGAACAGGCATTTTCTAAAAGCAGTCAAATCGTGCTCACTGCATCTCAATACATGTAAATTCATCGAAAATGGAGATCTAAAACTTTCACGAATTTAGTACTGTCTTCTTAAGTATATAGAAGAAAGTAAAAATATACCGGGGATAAATGACAATTTATAATTGTGGAATTTGCATTATATGTTCAAAGAAAAAATTTTCACCTTTTTATTAAACAAATCCCGAGCACAAAGAAAACAATTTTCACAAAAGAGTTCGTAAAATATACAACATCAAATTTTAACGTTAATCAGAATTGTTATAATTGCAAATTAATAAGCAAAAGTGAATACTTGTTGACTAAAAAATTTACTGTATATCTTCATTAACTGCATCATGATATTAATTACTATCATTATTTTGCACATAGGTATTTATGCGTTTTCACATGCTTAACTTCTACTAGAGAAAAATAAGCTCACATGTGATTATTACACTGCTTATAAATCACTGACCTTAGTAAAATTAACCTCACTAGAATTTAATGATTTCGGTATATAATGCTTAGTAGACCAAGAAACTTTATCAGAGCATGTCAACCAACCACTGAAGCGTTTCCATAGCTTAAATGTAATATCATATGATAATCTTCATATGTGCAATGCCGATTTTGATAAGGTTCAATTGACATCTCATTAAATTGATGCCCAGTCAAATGATATAACCAGAATTGAGTTATTAGTTTGATAATGTTGCCGTAGATAATTACTTAATATTTAGCTTAGGTAAATTACTTGGCTTTTTATAAAATTAAAAATTTCAATTACATATATATATATATATATAGGCTTTTATATGTGAAATAACATTTTTAGTTACTTATTGTAGTCGCTATACATAAAATGATGTAAATCTATTTGCTAAAGATAATATGTTATAAGTGTTATTTTGATACGATATTAGCAAAACGTTATAACGTTACTTTTTTTCCCCAAAAAATTGAAGGAAAAGTTTGGACTCATAATATTTTGTTTATAAATTTATAAATTTGGTTATGAATTTTAGAAGTTGGTCACTTGCTTCTTTAATATATCTTTTTTAATAATCTGTGTTCTATTTGATAAGCTTTAAATATTGTCATTCTTTTCGATTTTTTTCTTTTTTTCAAATTTTGTATTGAATTAATCTTTTACTGTAAAATAAAATTTTGTGTTTTCTACCCAAAAAATGATCTTTAATCAGTCAAATATGTTCCACTCTGTTCGATGACCGTTTGCCGTCTTTCTAGTAATTTCATGAATCCGCGCTCATACAAATTTTGGTCATTATGAGCAAACAACTCAACCAAGTGCGATTCGAAATCATCGCTATTACCGATTTATCTACTTAAAAAAAAATTGTATACTTTAAAGTAAATGATAATCTGATGAATCTGATGGTGAAAGTTCGGGGCTACATCACTTCCCAACTTATATTATTAAAACAAAACAAAAAAAAAAAAAAAAAAAAAAAAAAAAAGTGAAATCATGGGATTTGAGAGCATAATTTTACGGGAAATGATCGTTTTGCTCGCTAGACTGTCAAAGTCCGTAAATTGATGTTGTGAAAGTATAATTTTAGAATATTGGCATTTTTTTACGAACAAAAGCGGTTAATCTACGTAATTTGCTCAAATCTACCATCAAACTGCATTTTTATGGTCAAATTCCTTCAAATGTAAGTGACGTCAGATAAGAATCATTTCGCATTTAAAACTGAAAATATAATTGCAGTTTTGTTGGTTGTGAGAGTTTATTTACACATTTATACAAATAGCCATTGATATATTCGAAGTTGTATGTTTGCCACAATGTAAAATTACAGGGGAATACATCATTTATGGTCCAAATGTTTTTTTAAGGACTTTACCTGTAATCTCTGCTGCCGGTCATTACCCGTAGCAATACGCTGAAAAAAAAAAAAAAAAAAAAAAAAAAAAATTGAGTCCTGGTACCATTCCTGCTAATTCTTATGTAAACTGACCTCCTGAATCCGAATAGGACAATTTTATGACCATGAATTTGATTTGAAGAATGAAAAATAATTATTTAATTCTTAAAAATAAAAAATATATAATGTATAATAAGTGATAATAATAGTTGATTAATAAAATATAATAAATGTAACTTATAATTTCAGTGGCAAATCCCTCCACCCTCCAAATCTTCCCCTTGCTGCAAATGTTCATGTTATAGATTTTTTCATCTCTTAATAATTAAAATATTTCTTTTCTCTACTATAAATCAAACTTATAGCCATAAAATTACCGAAAAGTGGTAAATATAGGTTGGGGGGGGGGGGTCCTAAAACAACTGTAGGTGATAGGGTAAAGTGGCCGTCATATTCGGATTCAGGAGGTCATTTTACATAAGAATTTGCAAAAATGGTATTGAGGGCAATTTTCATGAAGAGCCGTGCAATCTGGCTTGAAATTTTTTTTACTGTGCAATAATTTTCTACATGTTGCAAAAGACGTCATGTTGTCGCGGGAAACAAGATTCCTCTGCGGCTTTCCAATTCTAGTCCTTTCTCTTTGACTGCTTCCTCGAATTTCATAAGCTATTGACAGTAAATTCTGAGTTGGTCGTTTGCTTGCTTGGAAGCAGCTCAAAATATGCAGCAACATCTTTGTAATCCCACTAAATTGGAAGCGTGATCTTTTTCCTGATGCAATTGAACTTTCAATATCATTTGTAGTGGTTCATCACGCTTGGATTATGATCTTTTTCAAAGAATGGTATCATAGACGTCATCGCCAGTGATGATTCGTTTCAAGAAAGGATCGATTGCATTACGTTTGAATGCGTATCACATTTTTTTTTTTTTTTTTTTAATTAATGCAGAATCCCACCATGCTGCTAATCGCCTTCGAATGTAGAAGAGCGGGTTCGCTTCCCTTGCTGGCCCTGGGTGTTTTTCCAATTCTTCGTATTGTAATTCTTTCATGTGCTATCTGCCTTTTTCTGACGAAGATTTATAAACGGGCAATAAGTCAAGCATACAAATCTGATGTATATGTGTTATAAATAAATGCGGAAGCTAAATATCGAGCTTGCTAATGAGTCCATGACATCTTATGCGATTTCCAATTATTGTGTGTGATACAGTTAAACTTTTTGCAATTTTTCGCACACACACACACACACACAAAAAAAAAAAAAAAAAGTTATAACATTGCAAGGGTAAAAAAACATAAAAATTTATTTTCTTTATTAACAAATTGTTTTAGCAATGGCATTCAGAAATTTGGGCTTTTATTGTTATGGCGATTATGAAAAAGAAAAAGTAAAATATGAGAAGTATATCATATAATGAAACACCATAAACATTTTTCATAACACTTTATCTTCCGGCGTACTTTGAAGTAATGTTAAATTAAAAAGCGTATAAAGTCGAATTTATGGAAGAAATGTCAAGAATATTTACAAGAATAGAACGTATGTACTTCTCTTTAACCTCACTACAAGCCACTAGACGCTACATGTAGTCATTTTTGTTCCAGAAAGGATTTTATAGAGAGCTCTCGCTGTTTTTGTTTAGCATTTTTCACTATCTTCGAGTGTGTTATAATTAATTCCTGTATTACTTTAAGAATCTCCCATTAATCTTATAAAAAACATTTTATACATAAAAAGTAAGTACTTCTTTACCCTTTTTGAAGGTCCAAATATGTTTTTCTATTTCTATATACCAGTGGTTCACTAAAATACCACCTTACAAAATCCTCATTAATTATTATGATAAGGTGATATGCATATTTTTTCTTGCATATACTCCTATCTTTAAAAAATACTCTTGAATAACTAAAAAAATACGTTTCAAATATACGTTTTGTCTGTTTCGTAATACGGTAGATAAAGGATTAATATACGACCACTTCTAAGATGCGTGTTATATCATTAGAATACTCTTTCTAACTACAGTCGGCAGCAAAAGTATCCGAGCATTAGCCAATAATTCCGATGTCAAAAAAGTAAACTTAAAACTGTTTTGTTAAATAAATCCTTGTCGAATCATGTGCGTAGATTGTCTAAGAACATGATTCTATAAGGAGTTATTTAAAAAAGCATTATTAAGTGTACTTTTTCTAGATAGCGATTATTGCTAGTGCTCGGATACTTTTGCTGCCGACAGTAAAAGTAAAATGCTAATGTTAACAGTTTAATAGATAGTTCTCTGATCAAACAAATTGAAATACATAGTAAAAAACAAATGACCGTTTCAGTCCAGAAACTGGATACTCGAGCCGGCCAAAGACGCCAGACCAAAGTATACCGGCCAAAGCGCCGGCCAAAGTATACGCTAATGGTGGATGATGTACGTTGGAGAACCTAACGCTTATATATATATATATATTTTTTTTTTTGCAGGAACACAAAGAAAAATCATTTATCATTGTGACATATGGGCTCAAATTATTTAAAGTGCGATAGCGTCTTTAAATAATTGAAATCGTCCCACTGAGCGAAAAAATTATATACAGGGTTATATATATTTATAGGTTACCGTCGCACAAACTGTATAGATTTTGGTAAGTTTAGCGACTTTTACAAGGACCCAAAGAATTTTTCTTTATCATTATGATCCATCGGCTCAAATTATATGAAAGGCAATAGCATTAATTTAAACAACATACTATAGCCATAGACATTGCCAAGGCTGTGATCCACGCTTTTGGCAATATTTAGTTTTTATCTCCCTTTTTTTGTTATTCTTTTTTTTTTTTTTTTTTTTTTTTCCTTCTATTTTTATCCCTTCTGCACTTTGTCATACACGACAACAACAACAACTATACAGAGAAAAATACTCAAATACACTATTATAATTTTCTCTTTTCTTTATTTAACGACTTCCCTTACTTTGTTTATACAACATTTAATTACTTAATGTTCGGAAAGTTGAGTAGAATCACTCCAGTTTTTTTTTTTTTTTTTTTTTTTTTTTTTTTTAACAATCAAACAATCAACTTTATTTCTAAAATAATTATCAACAATCGTACTTAGATATTAAATAACTATGCAAAGATAATTAATTCCTTTACTATAAATAATTCGAACGCAACTATTTTTTTTAGCATAATGACTGTATGAGATAATGTAAATTAATAAAAATAAATCTTTTCATAATTTATATGAAATTTTTTGTAACTCATTTTTAAAATACGTATTCGGAACGCAACTTTCCACTTGTTGTGCTTTCAAATTCTCTTATTTCAAATCAACTTTAAAATCTATTCCTTAACTATGGTGAAATTTTTAAATTCCGTTTATTCAGTTTGCGAAAAAAAAAGTCAATAAACAGATGTGATGTTTAAATTCAGTAGAAACTATCAAGTCGGGTATATAAAATAAATAAATAAATAAATAAAAACATTGATATCTGGGCATGTTTTTTGAGGGAAATATTGAAAGTTCAAAAATATTGTAAATAAAATTTCTTTTCCCACTTTATGTACTTATTTATGTATTTATTTATTTATTTTGAGATGTGTGTGAATACCATATGTTGTCAAATTATTTTAAAACATAAATTTTCATCACATTTATCAGTCACAGAGCAATTTCGAAATATATTTACTCGAAAGGGAAATTTTAAATACATATAAAGCCAATAAAATGTAAATCTTGTTTTGAAAATACGGCAAACAGTATATCGATTCCCCTGTAATTTCACAAAAATGCCATCTCAAAGTTTCTCATAAATATTTATTAAGTGTTTTTTATTCTGTTATTTATTATTTACGTTGTTTATTGAGTTGGATATTTTTATAGACTGAACAGTTCATGAAAAGTTGGGAAAATTAAAAACAATAATTAACATAGCTTGAGAAGTTTTTCATCCAGCTATATTTAGAAAATATATGATCATGAGGTAAAAACTGAAATACATTTGCATATTTACTTTCTGTTACAAAATATTATAAAATGTTCTCTTTTAAAAAAAGACATGAATTTTATGTAAATCGACTGTGTCAAATCTACTCACATGCAAATTATATTATGCAAATTTCATGATCGTCAATCAATTCCTTCTTGGTGTTCTTTATTTAATTTTCGGTAGTGTATATACACTGGTGTTCAAAAATTTAAGCAACAACCTGTTTTCTCGTTTTCTTCTTTTGCGCATAATTTTTAAACAAATAAGCATATGAAAACAAAATTTGGATGGCATGTTCTTTATCATATCATAAACCAAATTTTATATAACTTTAACATAAGTATCAATTTTTAGGCTAATAAATATTCATTTTTTCTCAAAAATAAGCTTTGGGAAAAAATGAAAAATTTCAACAATTTTAGAAAAGAAAACCTAATGAAAAATGGTCATAAGGATGCATTACAGATAGGTGAAGATGCACATGCATCCATGTGTTAGATTAAAGCCGGATCTTTTTACCTGTATTCACTTTTCTGTTTCTTCTTTTTTTCGCATGTAAATAACTTTTTAAAAAGTATACATACAAACATGAAAATTGGATAAGGTGTTCATTATAAAACTATTTATCGACATTTTTATTATTCTGGTGATGCTCATAGTTTACAAATTATTAATTATATATATTTTTTTTAAAGTCTATTATAAAAGTAAAAGAAAAGTTAATACAGAAAGAAAAATTGAGATTTAGAGTAACATTTCAAAGCATGTGTGTCTTTATCTATCTGTAATGCATCCTTAACACCACTTTTCATTAAGTTTTCTTTTCTAAAATTGTTGAAAATTTTCCTTAATGAATAATTATTAGTTTAAAAATTATGACTCATGCTAAAATTATACAAAATTCGATTAATGGTACGATAACGAACAGGCCATAAATTTTATGTTCATATGTTTATTTGTTTAAAAATTATGCGCAAAAAAAGAAAACGAGAAAACAGGTTGTTGCTTAAATTTTGAACACCAGTGTATATAGAGAGGGAATACAGGTGAGTATGGAATATATATAGGAGAGTTTGGAATATCATTTATATTTGAACTCACCATAATAAATTGAAGTGTTTTGGATCATTGTGGATTCGACTATTGCAAATTTTCAAGTGTTGTTAATGTGTTTTGATGGTTTAAATTACAAAAAATTAGATTTTATATGCAAAATATTCAGATAACATGGGTCAAGCCGGTATGTTGGCAATTGGGATTAAAGTCGATTGACAACAACGAGGTTGCTAGACCTGGATACTGTGCCCGCTGTGGGAGCCTTTAAAGGGATCATAGCCTGTATTTACACAAGTTTCAGAAAAAACCAGGGAAAACCCCGAACAGCTAGGCAGACGAGCGCAACCTGGGATCAATTCTGCACTTAGCGTCTACCAGCTTTGAACGCAGAACCGTTCGACCCCTGGTGAGGCATGGACCAAGACGGTAACATGGAATAGTTATGAAGGAAAACATGGAATACCCATTTCCTTATATAGAATAATACGAAATAGGATAGTATTTTCATAGAAAATCATGAATAATTACAATATAAATATTTTATTTTTAAATTATTATTGAAAATAAACAACATTGAAAAAAAATATCAGCATTCAATTTTTACAAAAACTGCAAATAATATAGAATAGTTGGTATTCTATATTATCAAAATCGTCATCTTCGAAAATAAATCAACTTCAACCACATGTTGGTAGAAATAAGTTCAAGGGAATCAGACTGCTAACTAACTTATTTGTCCTACTGGAAATAACACTAGGATTTCCCTCATTTTACTGTTTCCTAAATAGGTTACAGAATTCCTTCTACGTACCTCCAAAAAAGTCTGAATCTTGATAAGCTGAAGAAGTTGTATGACACAAAAACAGCTCTTCTCACTGACACAATGTGAACTGCTGTTCATATTTCAGGCCGAGTGAAGTCGTTTGACGTGCTTCCAATAGGTTGCATCTCCGTACAAGTGAGATATAACGGTATTCCATTTTACCCGGCTATTCCGTATTCCTCATCGCTCCTCTGTATACATGAGTCTGTTTTTGTGTGTAAAATAGAGAGAGAGTGTGTCTGTGGGTGTAAATTAAAAAGGAATGTTGTCAAAATTTTAAAATAAATGCAGACAATAGCTACACCAAAATTTTATACCAAACCCAAAAAACATTGTGATCATCGTCAGAGAAGCCCCTGTACACTGTAAAAAAATTTGTGTAAGAATACACTACATTATTGAGGGAATTTATTTTCCTCAACCATCTTGAGAAATGTTATCAGCTATAGCTGTGTAACAGAGGCATACTCTGGAATGTTACGCAATTACAACTGGTAACATTCCTCTACATGGTCGTGGCAAGTAAACTGCAAACTTAGACTGTGGTGTAACTGTTTCATCCTGTGAAGATCGTGTTGAGGTGTCGAATTCGAGCGCCGGTGGTGTTGTGTATCCGGACAGCGAGGATGAGTTCGAGCTTTCGAGCAAGCGTGCTAGTTGATATCCTGCGTTGAATGTGTAGATTGTAATACCTGCACGCCTTGTGTGTACAGCCTGTGTACAGTCTCAATGAAATGTTACCAGTTGTAATTGAGTAACATTCCACTGTATACCTCTGTTACACAGATAACATTTACTGATAACTGATAACATTTCTCAACATGGTTGAGGGAAATAAATTCCCTCAATAATGTTGTGATATTCTTACACAAAATTTTTTACAGTGTAGAAACAGTGGATGACAAACAGTACAGTGTAGAAACAGTTAGATGTTTCTAAAGCTGCTTAGTAAAAACAAAAAGCAGCTGATATAGGAGCTAAGCTGCATTTCTGTTTATATATATATATATATATACACTAGCAGGCTACGCCCGCTTCGCTGGTCACTATTTTTAAATGAATCACAATAATTAATGAATTCTCAAAATTGCATTAATTTTTATCATGTGATAAAAAAAGAAAAAAAAATCTGATCAGGAAAAATGTCGCACCGGGTCCCCACTGCCTTCGGCATCATCTAAAATCATTAAATCATTAAATCATCTAAAATCATTAAAGAATGGGTACCTAAATATTCCCGATAATTAGAAGGAAACCCTTCCACGAATGTCACGTCGGGAATTTCCTCGTAAAGCTTTTGAGAGATGCCGTAAAACCAAACGGCTTTATCGGGAGGAGGGTTAAACATACGCCGTCGTTCTGCCAGTAAATCCCGCAGAAACCAACTCTTACCGACCCCCGTGGGGCCTGCTAAGAGCATTGTAAAAGGGTGTTGAAAGCGTGGAAACTCCATTCTAAATAAACACAGACACATAGGTTTACATTATAAATAGTTTTTTATTGATAAAAAGGAGCACGTGTGCGAAATCGTTTGGATACAAAATTATAGACTCTATGGTCGTTACATATATTTTCAGTTACAAACTGCTTTAAAAAATCTTTCATAGTTTTACCACGACATCGGCAATAAATATAATACACACAAAATTGACCACAAACAGCTGTCACATGACTTTGCAGCGGAAGTGGATTAAACACCACTCGTGAAAATTGAGATACATAGTTCAATATAGGTCCTTTAAAAAAGTTTGGCTTGTTTCCATAGGAATCAAAGAATTCCGCTTCTGTAGGGGAGGATAGGTAGAATGCCACCCAGTGGCTTCCGGCTTCTGTAGACTTGTCCACGTTGCATACAAAACATGCAGGATAACGCTCGATCTTCTTGGGTAATTGATCACTGGGGAAAACACCGGAAAAGTATTTCTTGGGCACTGGATCGTGGGATAAAATAGTCTCGATTTCTATAGAATTCATTTTCAGTTGGGGAAGTCACACAACACATGTCGTGTTTTACTAATTTCTATAATGTTTTCAAATTCCGCATACACCAATACAGTCGTGGTTCTTTCTAAGGAGTCTGCAAACTTGATTTCAATTCGTAAATTTCCTTGTTGCTGTAGATTCAAATGGGGTCCGTCACACATGTCAGGGCTCAAGTCGAAAGCATACAAAGTACGCCCGTTCGCAAAGTCCTCTCGGGTTAGATAAATGCCGGTATCTCGATTAAATCCCGAAAACAAACGATGATACGCTCTTATATAGTTATTTTCTTCGAAATCCAATTCCAAGGGTTTGCTGGGTACGGGTTGTCCATCCACGTAAACACTTAAAAAGTTGACCTTGTGATGATAGAAATAAAAGGGATTTAAATCATATTGACCAGTGTAGGCACTATTTTCTAAAAGTCCAATAATAATTCTTTTCGGCATGGCTCCTAAAAACACATTGTCTTGCATAAAGGATTTACTTCCGGTTGAGATCGAATAGGTCTTGCATAACACTCGATCGATGGGATACTTTGCTGTACTTTTCTCTAAGGCCTTGGCATGACCCAGTAATACACCGGGGCTCACTTTCACTTTACGTATGAAAATAGAAGCATGTTCCAAAATCACTTTGTAGTTGGGAATGGGTTTCGCCGCATCGATTTTACACATTAAGGAAAATTCAGGCTTGCTTCGGGTCATCTTAATTTTCAAGTCAACCATATTCAATAGCAATCGATTTTGTTGAAAAATATCACAATGCAAAGGTCCAATCATATCTAACGTTTTGCTTTTATTCGTGAGTGCGTAACGTATCTTTAATCCGGGGTTGTCTCCAGCAGGATCTGTAGCAGCTAAATTCTCATCTTTGTAAAAACATTCGCAGCTCAATAAACTTTTCTTGGCATCTTCTCCATAATTCAACAGCGTTTCAATATAGGCGCGGTAGGGGTAGGTGTTACTCGACGAGGAGATCACTCTTTCGTTCAGGCTAATATCCACTTGAGAAAACAAGGCGTGTAAAAATAAATTCACGGGGGCAACTGCATCTGTTTCCGCTAAGGGTGATCCATCAAACTTGGTAATTTTCACTTTCACATACAGGTAGGAAGCCGATAAATCAATATAGTCTTCACCATTTCCGGAAATATTAAATTCCACAGGTCCTCCGTCTCGAATATTCGCAAGAGGGTGGTATTCAACAAAGTATCCTTTTTCAATAGCCGTTTGCGTGGGTGGGATCAAAAATAAATCCAATTCGGATTTCGCACAGGCAGCAGAATCTTTATGGATGAGTCCAGACATCTTTAAGCGAAAATATCTTGTACCTTCACTTTCTTGGCTTTACGTCGAATGACAGCTTTGGTAGAACGCTTCCTCTTTTTATACCGGTGGCCCGATCCAATCATCGTCTTCACTTTAGTAGCGGCTTTGTTGGTTAACGTCTGTCCAGCTTCTTTTAATCTTCGCTTGGCGGCCATTTTAATGTCTTCTCCGCGAGACAGGTCACTCAACACGTTCACGCCTGAATGAAACAACTGCTTGCCGACCGCTTTCGCTCCCGATTTGAAGAGGGGTACTGCTGCACAACAAAAGGGATCGAAACAGTCCACCGAATCCATATCCCTTTTGTAAAGTAGTGCCTTGATAATAATTTAGACCACTACCCGACTGATGGGAATAGTAATCTTCAAAAGATTTCGCACAACACTGGTAAGGAACAAACATCACGAGAGGTATTTTTGACGAAAGTGAAGCTTCACGTACGAGCGCCCACGTTCAAATGGCGTGAGTTCTCCGAGGTGGTTCCTTATAACGATTTCCAAAGAGTCGAACGATTTTCGGCTGATAGGTAAATAGTGTGGTCGGTCAAATGTCTCGCAAATCATTTCTTCATCTTTTCCCCTCACATTGACAATTCGTAAAAGGGGTGCTAACACATCTCCAATAATTTGGGCTTCCACAATATCCGAATAAACCAGCAACACTCTATAATGCGCACAGGGATCTGCGACATAGGTACTAAAAATAGTTTGCTCGATATTTATATCCGGCGAGGCGATTTCACCTGGTTCGAATCCCAACATCTGCGCTATCCCCTCATGCAATATCAGTTTTGTTTTATCTTTCACGTTAATACACACCTTTTTCGTGTGCGGATCATAAGTGAAAGAAATTTTATTTTTAATCTCTTCAATAGATATTGCTTTTAAAATGTCATCAACCGATTCGTAAAAGCCAGGGGGAATTCTTCTACCAAACGGGGATTTCTGGTCATTCAAATCGAAACCAAATAAATTATTATTTTGGTTCACATTATACCAGGTGTGAGGGTAAATAAATTCGACAAGGCCTACTTCCCATTCCCCTTTCAATTCAACAGGGGCGGGTAATCGCGTAATAAAATGAGAAATTTTATTCTCAGGAAAATAATTCCGGGAACTGTCCGAAGGTAACGTCACGTAGAACGACATTCTTTCAAATGATCTTTCAACAATCCAAACACTTGTTTTATAAGGTGAATAAATCAGAGGATGGAATCCATTGGTCAAATTTGCTGGGATAACCTTTAAATTTTACTTTGTATTCCACACGCTTTTTCCGTATCCGCTTATCTAAAATCTTTTCAATCGTATAATTCTCTTTTGGTTTCACTTTCTGAAGTTCTTGAGGGTAAAAGGTTCCTTTAATGGATTCTTCTAACAGGTCCTTGATTCGGTAGACGGGAGGGTCTCTTCTCACACATTCAGTCACCACAAACACTTCTTCCGTCCAGTTCGTTTCATATCCTTTTTCGAAGGTTAATTTCTGCTTGGAAACTCGTACAACATCTCCCGGTTGAAACATGCAGGGTTTTCTTTTCACATTTTGCATGTCACCGTATAAAGTATCCCATACATCGCTTTCATTTTCAGCGGTTACTTCAACTGGAGCTCTCTTGATACTTGAATGGTAAGTATGATTATAACTGTGTAACAACTGATCCAACACGTCTAAATAGCAGTAGGTATGATTATGGGTAAAATATTTCCACATTTTCGTTTTCAAAGTTCGGTTAAATCGCTCCACGACAGATGCTTTCGTATTGTTATTCGTCGTAAAAAACCGCACGCCTTCTTCTTTCAAAAATTTTTGAAAAAGTCTGTTTTGATACTCTTTTCCGTCATCCGATTGCAGGGACTTGGGTTTCCTCGTCGCGAAAATAGAGCGGAACGCCTTTACAATATCTTCACCTCGTTTTTGCTTCAAAGGGACCGCCCACGCAAATTTAGACAGAATGTCTATACAAGTCAGGATGTAGCGGTACCCTTGATTGAACTTTTGCAAACTGCCGAGATCCACTAAGTCGGTCTGCCACTGTTGATCGATTGAATACACTATCACTCGATTGGTCGGGAACTTTCTTCGAACAGGTTTGTGCAACGTGTATGCATCGACTCCGCTCAGCCAGTCCTGAATCTTCTTCTTCGAGATTTTGCCTTTGGCAGCACGAAATAAGGCATTTACACCACCAAAACTTCCTGCGTGACTTGGATTCTGATACACCTCCATCGTTACAACACAAAATTTTATTATGACTCACATTCACACGAAAGCGCATCATACCTTCCTCGTACGAAGATACGTTTTACAATGACTCACTAACGCAACGTCTCTCTTTATATACCTTATAAGTGCACTCACAAGCATAGCTTCATGGCTTGATAAATAAAACCCTTATCCACTTATCAAGCCGTGAAACTATTTTACCTTCGGTTCGAATCTAACCCTTGCAAAAATTCGAAAAAATTTTGAAGTCTCCAAAATTGTAAAAAAAAATACTAAGTCCGAAATTTATGAAAATAAATCTAACTCCTCAAAATTCCCCTTCTCCCCGATAGATGGTAGCACTCATCGCGGAAACCCTCGTAAAAGGTGATGACTCATTCACTCCGATATCCACAGTTTCTAGTCTTCCGGTGGCAACGGTCTAAAAGTTTCTATTCTTCCGGTGGCAACACCCCCTCGTCCAAGATGATGACTAAGTAGTGTAAAAAGGGTGTGTTCTGCTGCACGGTGGAGGCGTATAGGTGTAAGGGTGGTGGCGTGCCAGCACCCTACGCCTCAATACGCCTCTACGCCTCCACCGTGCAGCAGAATCACCCTTTTTACACTACTATTGCAAATGAGTTTTATATGAGGTTTGAAATAGTAAAATAAGATAAATGTCACAATAAATTTTTGATCTTCTAAACTGTGGTCAATGACAGTTTACACAGATTTGAAGGAAATGAAGACATCCTAATTGCAGTCATTTAGAACATCAGAAAATACATTTTTTTTTTTTTTTTTTTTTTTTTAACAATGGCTGTAAAACTTTTTTATTACTTTCTTCTATATTCAATAGAAGAAAGTATTGGATTCGTAAAAATTTTCGACTTCAGGTTTTTGATGGATTTACACGTTTTGAGAGCTGTAGAACACGATTCGACCATTTTTAAAAAATGTCTGCCTGTCTGTGTGTGTGTGTGTGAGCAAAATTTTGTAGCAACTGTATCTCAGAAACTACTGCACAGAATTTCATACAAATTGGCATGTAGTTGCACCTGGACATAAATTAGAGCCTTTCAGCTTTTGGTAAAAATTGTCTTACAGCTTGCGTTGCCATCCCGCTTTTTCTAAATTTTTAACATGGTGATATAGGACAAAATTTTGTATAAATGTGCATAAAGAGAAATATTTTTTAGTAATCATTATGAAATTTACAATAATTGTTTATAATAGAGATAGTCAACTGGGAGCCTCGCCACCCCCCCCCCTTGGGGAGAAGTCCCCACCCCCCTCGAGGGGAGTAAATTTTCAAGATGGGTATCTTTCGAAAGGTCTCGTCAGTATCTTTAAAAAGAATGGTTGAAATATAAATAACAAAGTTATCGATTTTTTTTTTACTTTTAACGAAAAAAAACTTTTTTTTAAGGAAATTTAACCAAACTTGATATTTAGTTGGCCCCTGATATAAACTGGTGCGGATTAGGTTTGGGGATCAATCGCTCAACAGGTGGCGCTGTGATCGTATTTTTTCTAAATTTTTAATATGGCAGTATAGGACAAAATTTCGTATAAATGTACATAATGAGAGTTATTCTTAACCTGTGATTGTAAAACTAGTATGAATTATTGATAATAGTAGTAGTTAATTAAGAAAAAAAATTGTGCATGTGAGGGCATCGCTTATACCCCCCCGGGAATCGTATTATTATTTTTTTTTTTTTTTTTTATGTTACTGAGTGAATTTGTATAGGAAAATATCGAAGAAAGTCTTGTGGTGGCCACAACATACTAGTTTTATTAAAGGGGGCGTATGTTCAATGTTACACATAACATAGAGAAGATAATTTAGAAATATGAACTAGAACTTATATAAAATAAATCAACGTAGGTTTTTATGTTTTAGAAACTATTACAATGCAGCTTTTAACAGTGTTAAATAGCGAGTATTTCATTACTAAACTTTCCATCGATTTTAATTGGTTTAAAGAAAATGAAACCTTCCAATTTTATTAAAGATAATACACTCCTAATCAAAAGTTTAGCAAGATTTGCAAACGATCAGTTTTTTTTTTTTATTTCAAGACGTATCTCTCGATAAAATGTTTTCAAGTATTTAAAGAACAGGGTCTTGCTCATGTTTTTCAGTGAGACTGGTTTAAGATAACATTTAGGGGGTCGGTAACAAATTAAGCAAAATCAATAATGTTTGTGATCACCCTGTATCATAAAGTCAACGAAATGATTGGTAACTTTAAGATTTATTAATATAGACCCAGTACAATTTGTGGATGAATTTGTGTGACGATACCTTATTAAATAACGGAGATATAAGCATTTATTTTAAAACTCCAAAAACATAGCACGTTTTTTACTTATAATATACAGAGTTTTAAACAAAAATTATTTCCACTTTCAGATAAATTGAAAAAACTCTTTTGAAACAATATACTACAATCAGAATACAAATATCTTAAATATCTCATGAAATATGAACACTTTTATGAAAAGCGTTTTCACTGCGCATGTGCGAAAGATAGAAAATTTTTTAGTACATGGGTTGAAAGCTAGATATATTGGGTAACTATTATCAAAAGCGTATTCGAATAGAGTGAAAAATAAGCAAATTGTCGGCAAAAGAACGAGCTAGATTTTAGATATTTACCAAAAGTTGAAATTTCATAAGGGGCATATTTTCATATGCCGCGTAATTGATTTGGAGATCCAATTATTTCAATCACGCTTCAAAAGTACTTTTTTGTGAAAAACCTCTTATAAGCTTATAACTCTAACATATTTTTGTTTATCTACTAAGATTTATCAGGTGATAAAAGGGTTTTCACAAAAAAAGAATTTTTTGCATTGTGTTTAAAATAATTAGATCTTCAAATTCATTACGCGGCATGTGAAAAATCCCTTATGAAATTTCAACTCTTGGAAAATACTTAAAATGTAGCTCGCTCTTTTGCGTATAATTTGCTTCATTTTTACTCTATTCAAATGAACTTTTGGCAAAAGTTGCCCAATGTTGCCCTAGCTTTCAACCTATGCAATAAATTTTTTCTACCCTTCGCATAAACGCAGTGAAAACGTTTTACATAAAAATGTTCATATTTCAGAGATAGTTAAGATATTTGTATTCCAATTGCAGTATATTTTTTCAAAAGTATTTTTTCAATTCATCTAAAAGTGGGAATAATTTTCTTTAAAATCTCTTTATATTAAAAATTTTTAAAACATGCTATATATATATATATATATTTTTTTATTTATTTATTTATTTTTATTTTTTGAGGGGACGGGGTGATTTTTAAAATAAATGCTTATATCTACGTTATTTAATATGCTATCGACACACAAAATAATCCACAAATTGAACTGGGTCTGTATTAACATACCCTAAAGTTGCAATTCATTTCGTTTACTTAACGATACAGGTTGATCACAAACATTATTGATTTTGCATTATGATGCGTTGGGCGGCTTTCGGTACAACGATCAAGTGGGTTTGGCCTTTCTAGATGGCCGACAAAACTCTCCTAAATGCTAAGAAACACTAAAAAATCATCTTATGTTATTTTCAGAAAACATAGGGGGGAGAACTGGGTGTCCCAGCATGATAATGCTCCCCCCCCCCATACCACCAATTTTAACAAGTAATTATTAAGCCGGAAAAATGTGACTGCTCTTGAGTAGCCACCGATCAGCCTCAATTTTAGCCCACTTGAGAATGTGTAGGGCATTATGTCTCGTAGGGATTATGAGAATGGTGAGAAATTTTATTCTGTGAATGCCTTTAAAATAGCCAAGGAAAGTGCATGGTATAATTTGAAACCAAAGATATTACAAACCTTAATTATGTAGAAGGAAAAACGTGTATACGATGTCATAATGAAATTAATTTAAACTATTAAGATTATTATATTGATCATGTTTTCTCTAAATGACTTATGTTTTTTTAAACTTTTGGAATACCTAATATTTCCATTTTATTACATAACTGAAATATAAATTCATATCTGTTCTAAATATTTTTTGAGTGCAAGTCGCATATGATTTGAATAAATATATTTGTAATTGGTGTTTGTATGCCCTTACATTTTCCTAAAACATACAATATACTGGAGTCATAATATTTCAGGCCAGACTGTATTTGTATTAAAGTCTTGTTCAAATGACTGAACACAATAAATGAAAAAGTAATTTTCTTTTGTAAATAATAATTTCAATTAAGTGAAATGGAGTCTTTCTCTGTAAGACTAAAATAATCCAGTGTATATTATTTACTATTCTTTTTCAAATTTTTACTAAGTTTTAGTCTAAATATATTCAAGATTTCTTTAATTATTCTTTCACTGGAAGTTGTGCAATTTGCTACACACACTATGCTTTTCTAATACTAATTTGTCAAATACTCGTAGTTATGCAGATTACTACAGTATCACTATCTATCGAGTACATAATAGTGAGACAAAAATGAACCTACTTGAAATTATATTAACAATCTATTTCTTATTTAATTACTTACGCTAAATGACAAACAACTAAAATATGGCATACAGGCAGAAGTTAAGAAATATTACAATAAAAATAAATAGACAATATAGCCATTTCCCTCTTTAGTAAAATGAATTTTCATAAAACGAATTAACCAATCTTTATTATTGCTCATTAAACCCAAATTATACCAAGCTTTTATTTATTTATTTATTTATTTGAACCAATATAACAAATTCAGGTACCCATAACAACTAAAAAAGAAATCTATAGAATAACTATAGCTAAAATTTCTTATGACAAATTAATCAAAACTTGATAAGTAATTTATTAATTTATTTATTAGAATACAAAACATAGTAGTTAAAGAATATAAAAATAATCTGGTGTGTCATTCATATGACTTTCTCTTACCCTGTATTTTAAAACTATAGAGGTAGATTGCAGATTAAATCATAAGATCAATAAGGTAAGATAATAAAGTTCAATGTACTTTAAAAATACTCTAAAATAGGTTTAGGAATAGTTTTATTTGACATATAATTTTGTGTGCAAGTGGCTACCGCCTACCTCAACCCCGCGTTCAATTATAGTGTCTATATTTATATTAAAAAAATATAAGGCTGATATTAATTTGCCTTCAAACTTCCCAATCTTGATCACATTTTTGAAGTAACAACCTAATACAAACTTCAAAACACCAAATGTCAATTTTCTACAATTATTTATTTTTAAGTTATGCTAATAACAGATATACATATCGATAAGGGACTTTCAAATTGGACTTTAATGTTCAAGGAACCTCAAAGCGTGATTTTATACAAAAACTAGATTTGAAAATAGAACTTAAAAAAATACTTCGTTTATAGTATGGGTACGAAAAATGAATTTTTCTTACTGAGCAGTGTTCGTCGACATAGTAAAATATAGCAAAGCACTTTCATCAATTACATTCAATAGAAAAGAACGTCTAGCTTAATTTTTTGGTAGCAGGTTAATTTTTGGTGTATATTGCCTATAAACTATATGTATATAACATTTTGTACTTAAATTTAGTCTTATATGAAAAACACCTAACACAAAATGAAATACATTTCAAGCAATTTCCAAGTAGCACCGATATATGCAAATACTTTGGGTAGACCTGTAAACGAATGATGAATGATTTTCATACCACAGTCTACACGAAAAATGCCTTTGTGCATATAAAAAATATATATTCATTACATTTCATTTAGGGCTGCCTATAGATATTACACAATGCTTTCTCCCTCATAGACGTAATATATTTCAATTATCTTGGATGTATATACGAACTGTTTGCTTGATCTCAACGGAAAGTTTAATGTAGCATCACTACATGGTACAGATTTAGAAGACCGAGTTTAAACTTCTTGTTACTATTTGTTTTTGAGATACGCTGGTTACAGACGTACACACAGACACAAACCCACAGACAGACACACACACAGACCAACTGCTAAAAACATGATTTTCGGATTCGGGAGACCTCGAAACGTGTAAATATAACAAAAACTCAATTTCGAAAATTTGACTCGAAAACAATACTTTCTCTACAATATATATGGGTAAGAGAAAGTAAATAAGTAATTACTAATAAAAAAGCTTTTATTATTTTTAGGGGCAAAATAATCGTCATTTTCATTCCTTGAAAAGAACTTTTTAGTAAATTAATAAGACACTGGGATAGAATTAATTATCTTTCATAAAAAGAAATTTTTGTAAGTTTTTTTTATCTTTGCAGATATTTTTATTTATAAAACACTGAGGTTCTTTCCAGCCCGTTTAATAGAAAGATATTTTAGAATATTTTACATTATGTCAGTTTTGTTCATATTCGAATCATCTATTTTGATGTAGTAGTATACAACAAAATTTCTCCTGACTTCATTCACATATTTTAGTAGATATCACTCAAACTTGAAGATTATATTCTTAAGAAATAAACACTAAAAAATGGGATTTTAAAGCGACAGAATATCGCCTTTTTTCGAATCTCTGGAAAAGTCTTTTTCGAATCTCTGGACAAACACTTCTTCCGTCCAGTTCGTTTCATATCCTTTTTCGAAGGTTAATTTCTGCTTGGAAACTCGTACAACATCTCCCGGTTGAAACATGCAGGGTTTTCTTTTCACATTTTGCATGTCACCGTATAAAGTATCCCATACATCGCTTTCATTTTCAGCGGTTACTTCAACTGGAGCTCTCTTGATACTTGAATGGTAAGTATGATTATAACTGTGTAACAACTGATCCAACACGTCTAAATAGCAGTAGGTATGATTATGGGTAAAATATTTCCACATTTTCGTTTTCAAAGTTCGGTTAAATCGCTCCACGACAGATGCTTTCGTATTGTTATTCGTCGTAAAAAACCGCACGCCTTCTTCTTTCAAAAATTTTTGAAAAAGTCTGTTTTGATACTCTTTTCCGTCATCCGATTGCAGGGACTTGGGTTTCCTCGTCGCGAAAATAGAGCGGAACGCCTTTACAATATCTTCACCTCGTTTTTGCTTCAAAGGGACCGCCCACGCAAATTTAGACAGAATGTCTATACAAGTCAGGATGTAGCGGTACCCTTGATTGAACTTTTGCAAACTGCCGAGATCCACTAAGTCGGTCTGCCACTGTTGATCGATTGAATACACTATCACTCGATTGGTCGGGAACTTTCTTCGAACAGGTTTGTGCAACGTGTATGCATCGACTCCGCTCAGCCAGTCCTGAATCTTCTTCTTCGAGATTTTGCCTTTGGCAGCACGAAATAAGGCATTTACACCACCAAAACTTCCTGCGTGACTTGGATTCTGATACACCTCCATCGTTACAACACAAAATTTTATTATGACTCACATTCACACGAAAGCGCATCATACCTTCCTCGTACGAAGATACGTTTTACAATGACTCACTAACGCAACGTCTCTCTTTATATACCTTATAAGTGCACTCACAAGCATAGCTTCATGGCTTGATAAATAAAACCCTTATCCACTTATCAAGCCGTGAAACTATTTTACCTTCGGTTCGAATCTAACCCTTGCAAAAATTCGAAAAAATTTTGAAGTCTCCAAAATTGTAAAAAAAAATACTAAGTCCGAAATTTATGAAAATAAATCTAACTCCTCAAAATTCCCCTTCTCCCCGATAGATGGTAGCACTCATCGCGGAAACCCTCGTAAAAGGTGATGACTCATTCACTCCGATATCCACAGTTTCTAGTCTTCCGGTGGCAACGGTCTAAAAGTTTCTATTCTTCCGGTGGCAACACCCCCTCGTCCAAGATGATGACTAAGTAGTGTAAAAAGGGTGTGTTCTGCTGCACGGTGGAGGCGTATAGGTGTAAGGGTGGTGGCGTGCCAGCACCCTACGCCTCAATACGCCTCTACGCCTCCACCGTGCAGCAGAATCACCCTTTTTACACTACTATTGCAAATGAGTTTTATATGAGGTTTGAAATAGTAAAATAAGATAAATGTCACAATAAATTTTTGATCTTCTAAACTGTGGTCAATGACAGTTTACACAGATTTGAAGGAAATGAAGACATCCTAATTGCAGTCATTTAGAACATCAGAAAATACATTTTTTTTTTTTTTTTTTTTTTTTAAACAATGGCTGTAAAACTTTTTTATTACTTTCTTCTATATTCAATAGAAGAAAGTATTGGATTCGTAAAAATTTTCGACTTCAGGTTTTTGATGGATTTACACGTTTTGAGAGCTGTAGAACACGATTCGACCATTTTTAAAAAATGTCTGCCTGTCTGTGTGTGTGTGTGTGAGCAAAATTTTGTAGCAACTGTATCTCAGAAACTACTGCACAGAATTTCATACAAATTGGCATGTAGTTGCACCTGGACATAAATTAGAGCCTTTCAGCTTTTGGTAAAAATTGTCTTACAGCTTGCGTTGCCATCCCGCTTTTTCTAAATTTTTAACATGGTGATATAGGACAAAATTTTGTATAAATGTGCATAAAGAGAAATATTTTTTAGTAATCATTATGAAATTTACAATAATTGTTTATAATAGAGATAGTCAACTGGGAGCCTCGCCACCCCCCCCCCCTTGGGGAGAAGTCCCCACCCCCCTCGAGGGGAGTAAATTTTCAAGATGGGTATCTTTCGAAAGGTCTCGTCAGTATCTTTAAAAAGAATGGTTGAAATATAAATAACAAAGTTATCGATTTTTTTTTACTTTTAACGAAAAAAAACTTTTTTTTAAGGAAATTTAACCAAACTTGATATTTAGTTGGCCCCTGATATAAACTGGTGCGGATTAGGTTTGGGGATCAATCGCTCAACAGGTGGCGCTGTGATCGTATTTTTTCTAAATTTTTAATATGGCAGTATAGGACAAAATTTCGTATAAATGTACATAATGAGAGTTATTCTTAACCTGTGATTGTAAAACTAGTATGAATTATTGATAATAGTAGTAGTTAATTAAGAAAAAAAATTGTGCATGTGAGGGCATCGCTTATACCCCCCCGGGAATCGTATTATTATTATTTTTTTTTTTTTTTATGTTACTGAGTGAATTTGTATAGGAAAATATCGAAGAAAGTCTTGTGGTGGCCACAACATACTAGTTTTATTAAAGGGGGCGTATGTTCAATGTTACACATAACATAGAGAAGATAATTTAGAAATATGAACTAGAACTTATATAAAATAAATCAACGTAGGTTTTTATGTTTTAGAAACTATTACAATGCAGCTTTTAACAGTGTTAAATAGCGAGTATTTCATTACTAAACTTTCCATCGATTTTAATTGGTTTAAAGAAAATGAAACCTTCCAATTTTATTAAAGATAATACACTCCTAATCAAAAGTTTAGCAAGATTTGCAAACGATCAGTTTTTTTTTTTAATTTCAAGACGTATCTCTCGATAAAATGTTTTCAAGTATTTAAAGAACAGGGTCTTGCTCATGTTTTTCAGTGAGACTGGTTTAAGATAACATTTAGGGGGTCGGTAACAAATTAAGCAAAATCAATAATGTTTGTGATCACCCTGTATCATAAAGTCAACGAAATGATTGGTAACTTTAAGATTTATTAATATAGACCCAGTACAATTTGTGGATGAATTTGTGTGACGATACCTTATTAAATAACGGAGATATAAGCATTTATTTTAAAACTCCAAAAACATAGCACGTTTTTTACTTATAATATACAGAGTTTTAAACAAAAATTATTTCCACTTTCAGATAAATTGAAAAAACTCTTTTGAAACAATATACTACAATCAGAATACAAATATCTTAAATATCTCATGAAATATGAACACTTTTATGAAAAGCGTTTTCACTGCGCATGTGCGAAAGATAGAAAATTTTTTAGTACATGGGTTGAAAGCTAGATATATTGGGTAACTATTATCAAAAGCGTATTCGAATAGAGTGAAAAATAAGCAAATTGTCGGCAAAAGAACGAGCTAGATTTTAGATATTTACCAAAAGTTGAAATTTCATAAGGGGCATATTTTCATATGCCGCGTAATTGATTTGGAGATCCAATTATTTCAATCACGCTTCAAAAGTACTTTTTTGTGAAAAACCTCTTATAAGCTTATAACTCTAACATATTTTTGTTTATCTACTAAGATTTATCAGGTGATAAAAGGGTTTTCACAAAAAAAGAATTTTTTGCATTGTGTTTAAAATAATTAGATCTTCAAATTCATTACGCGGCATGTGAAAAATCCCTTATGAAATTTCAACTCTTGGAAAATACTTAAAATGTAGCTCGCTCTTTTGCGTATAATTTGCTTCATTTTTACTCTATTCAAATGAACTTTTGGCAAAAGTTGCCCAATGTTGCCCTAGCTTTCAACCTATGCAATAAATTTTTTCTACCCTTCGCATAAACGCAGTGAAAACGTTTTACATAAAAATGTTCATATTTCAGAGATAGTTAAGATATTTGTATTCCAATTGCAGTATATTTTTTCAAAAGTATTTTTTCAATTCATCTAAAAGTGGGAATAATTTTCTTTAAAATCTCTTTATATTAAAAATTTTTAAAACATGCTATATATATATATTTTTTTTTTATTTATTTATTTATTTATTTTTATTTTTTGAGGGGACGGGGTGATTTTTAAAATAAATGCTTATATCTACGTTATTTAATATGCTATCGACACACAAAATAATCCACAAATTGAACTGGGTCTGTATTAACATACCCTAAAGTTGCAATTCATTTCGTTTACTTAACGATACAGGTTGATCACAAACATTATTGATTTTGCATTATGATGCGTTGGGCGGCTTTCGGTTTCAACGATCAAGTGGGTTTGGCCTTTCTAGATGGCCGACAAAACTCTCCTAAATGCTAAGAAACACTAAAAAATCATCTTATGTTATTTTCAGAAAACATAGGGGGGAGAACTGGGTGTCCCAGCATGATAATGCTCCCCCCCCCATACCACCAATTTTAACAAGTAATTATTAAGCCGGAAAAATGTGACTGCTCTTGAGTAGCCACCGATCAGCCTCAATTTTAGCCCACTTGAGAATGTGTAGGGCATTATGTCTCGTAGGGATTATGAGAATGGTGAGAAATTTTATTCTGTGAATGCCTTTAAAATAGCCAAGGAAAGTGCATGGTATAATTTGAAACCAAAGATATTACAAACCTTAATTATGTAGAAGGAAAAACGTGTATACGATGTCATAATGAAATTAATTTAAACTATTAAGATTATTATATTGATCATGTTTTCTCTAAATGACTTATGTTTTTTTAAACTTTTGGAATACCTAATATTTCCATTTTATTACATAACTGAAATATAAATTCATATCTGTTCTAAATATTTTTTGAGTGCAAGTCGCATATGATTTGAATAAATATATTTGTAATTGGTGTTTGTATGCCCTTACATTTTCCTAAAACATACAATATACTGGAGTCATAATATTTCAGGCCAGACTGTATTTGTATTAAAGTCTTGTTCAAATGACTGAACACAATAAATGAAAAAGTAATTTTCTTTTGTAAATAATAATTTCAATTAAGTGAAATGGAGTCTTTCTCTGTAAGACTAAAATAATCCAGTGTATATTATTTACTATTCTTTTTCAAATTTTTACTAAGTTTTAGTCTAAATATATTCAAGATTTCTTTAATTATTCTTTCACTGGAAGTTGTGCAATTTGCTACACACACTATGCTTTTCTAATACTAATTTGTCAAATACTCGTAGTTATGCAGATTACTACAGTATCACTATCTATCGAGTACATAATAGTGAGACAAAAATGAACCTACTTGAAATTATATTAACAATCTATTTCTTATTTAATTACTTACGCTAAATGACAAACAACTAAAATATGGCATACAGGCAGAAGTTAAGAAATATTACAATAAAAATAAATAGACAATATAGCCATTTCCCTCTTTAGTAAAATGAATTTTCATAAAACGAATTAACCAATCTTTATTATTGCTCATTAAACCCAAATTATACCAAGCTTTTATTTATTTATTTATTTATTTGAACCAATATAACAAATTCAGGTACCCATAACAACTAAAAAAGAAATCTATAGAATAACTATAGCTAAAATTTCTTATGACAAATTAATCAAAACTTGATAAGTAATTTATTAATTTATTTATTAGAATACAAAACATAGTAGTTAAAGAATATAAAAATAATCTGGTGTGTCATTCATATGACTTTCTCTTACCCTGTATTTTAAAACTATAGAGGTAGATTGCAGATTAAATCATAAGATCAATAAGGTAAGATAATAAAGTTCAATGTACTTTAAAAATACTCTAAAATAGGTTTAGGAATAGTTTTATTTGACATATAATTTTGTGTGCAAGTGGCTACCGCCTACCTCAACCCCGCGTTCAATTATAGTGTCTATATTTATATTAAAAAAATATAAGGCTGATATTAATTTGCCTTCAAACTTCCCAATCTTGATCACATTTTTGAAGTAACAACCTAATACAAACTTCAAAACACCAAATGTCAATTTTCTACAATTATTTATTTTTAAGTTATGCTAATAACAGATATACATATCGATAAGGGACTTTCAAATTGGACTTTAATGTTCAAGGAACCTCAAAGCGTGATTTTATACAAAAACTAGATTTGAAAATAGAACTTAAAAAAATACTTCGTTTATAGTATGGGTACGAAAAATGAATTTTTCTTACTGAGCAGTGTTCGTCGACATAGTAAAATATAGCAAAGCACTTTCATCAATTACATTCAATAGAAAAGAACGTCTAGCTTAATTTTTTGGTAGCAGGTTAATTTTTGGTGTATATTGCCTATAAACTATATGTATATAACATTTTGTACTTAAATTTAGTCTTATATGAAAAACACCTAACACAAAATGAAATACATTTCAAGCAATTTCCAAGTAGCACCGATATATGCAAATACTTTGGGTAGACCTGTAAACGAATGATGAATGATTTTCATACCACAGTCTACACGAAAAATGCCTTTGTGCATATAAAAAATATATATTCATTACATTTCATTTAGGGCTGCCTATAGATATTACACAATGCTTTCTCCCTCATAGACGTAATATATTTCAATTATCTTGGATGTATATACGAACTGTTTGCTTGATCTCAACGGAAAGTTTAATGTAGCATCACTACATGGTACAGATTTAGAAGACCGAGTTTAAACTTCTTGTTACTATTTGTTTTTGAGATACGCTGGTTACAGACGTACACACAGACACAAACCCACAGACAGACACACACACAGACCAACTGCTAAAAACATGATTTTCGGATTCGGGAGACCTCGAAACGTGTAAATATAACAAAAACTCAATTTCGAAAATTTGACTCGAAAACAATACTTTCTCTACAATATATATGGGTAAGAGAAAGTAAATAAGTAATTACTAATAAAAAAGCTTATATTATTTTTAGGGGCAAAATAATCGTCATTTTCATTCCTTGAAAAGAACTTTTTAGTAAATTAATAAGACACTGGGATAGAATTAATTATCTTTCATAAAAAGAAATTTTTGTAAGTTTTTTTTATCTTTGCAGATATTTTTATTTATAAAACACTGAGGTTCTTTCCAGCCCGTTTAATAGAAAGATATTTTAGAATATTTTACATTATGTCAGTTTTGTTCATATTCGAATCATCTATTTTGATGTAGTAGTATACAACAAAATTTCTCCTGACTTCATTCACATATTTTAGTAGATATCACTCAAACTTGAAGATTATATTCTTAAGAAATAAACACTAAAAAATGGGATTTTAAAGCGACAGAATATCGCCTTTTTTCGAATCTCTGGAAAAGTGTTGTAACTTTTTTAATTAAAAAAAAAAATCTTAAGTTAAAATAATAAATTAAAAAATATATATATATAACAATCGAAAAACATCCTAAACGAATTTAAAAAATACAATGTGGGCCAAATGTCTCTGACATATTTTAAACTATAATAAAAAATGATGTAACTGACGTACGAGATTAAGCTTTATACTCTCATGATGAAAAGTTTTGTTTGAAAAAATAAAAAAGTTAGTTCTAGACTTTTATCATAGATGGCGCTGTTTCGGAAAATAGATGAAAAACACTGAAAACACAATTCATTCAGTTACAGGAAATTCATATTTCAAAATTCACTGCAATACTACAACGTGTGCTCCTTTTATAACTCGAACCACATCCAAAGCGTAATCCAGTTTAATTCATGTGTTTTCTAACACAAATTTGGTAGAGACTGAATTACATATGTTGTAGACGTATTCAATACTTTAAGGTATCAACTATACGCGAAGCATACAGTGGTATACTTTAACCTAACTGTATTAAAACCATTGACATAAACTCAAGTGATATTCATGAACAAATATTAAATCAGATATATATTTATGCATTTATTTAAAAAATCATTAAACATATTTTGATGGGAAAGAGGTTTATAACGACAGTGTAGGCCAAAAGTTTCTGACATATTTGAAATTTTAATATAACAAGTAGTATTTGGTGTAGGAGAGTACGGTTTACATTCTCACGATGAAAAGGTTTGTTTGAGCAAATAAAAAAGTTAGTTCTAGACTTTCATCATAGATGGCGCTATTCCAGAAAACAGAAAAAAAACAGTAAAAACCCAAATCAACCAGTTAGATGGCATTTATATTTTAAAATTCACTACAATACTTCAACGTGTGCTCCTTTTATAACTCAAACCACATCCAAACCGTAATCCAGTTTAATTCATGTGTTTTTGAATATAAATTTGGTAGAGAATGAATTATAATGTGTTATAGGCGTCTTTAATACTTTAAGATATCAACTATACGCGAAGCATACAGTGGTAATATAATTTAACCTAACTGTATTAAAACCATTCACATAAACTCAAGTGATATTTATGAGCAAATATTAAATTAGATATTCATTTATTTAAAAAAAAAAAAAAAAATCATTAAACGCAATTTATAAGAAAGAAGTTTATAATGAAGTTTTCTCAATTTTCAACAAATTCTTAAAAATGCATATTTGCATTTGCTTCGTGGTCTGTTTTATTTTACGAAGATAAATTTTCATAATATTAAATTGACGTATAAGCTTACATTACTATGGTGAACAACATCAAACAAGATTGATCGAAAGTATTTTCAGAGGCTTTTAAACTTTATCTGCGTTTACTTATATAAAGCAAATATTATCGAAACAGGATGTACTTTACATATTTCATGAAGAAAGTAAATTAATTATTTATTGTTTGGTAGATATTTAGTTTATGAACAATGCATAATGTTTAAAAAATAAAAGAAAAAAGAACTAGAGTTTGACAGTCTAAAAAATTACAAACTTATGCTAAATTACTATCATTCAAAATAAACTTAAACTCTCGTAAATTTATTATAAGAAGTCAAAAATCATGAAAACGTTTTTAATCTATGTTTCAAATATCATAAATTGCATGCTATTTCATTTTCTTTTTTTCTATGCTTTTACTGTTTTGTAATTCGGTGAAATCTTGATAAATATGCAAAACTGTTGTTTGTTGTTGTTGTTCTTGTTTATTTCTTTAGAAATTAACGTATTGCAATCTCTTGTATCTCTTGTCTCATATTGCTGTCTCTCCATACTGTATATATATATATATATTGTGGGGTTTGCGTTGATGCAAACTCCATCTTAATTAAGAGCTTAGATAACTAAATGGATAAGTAAGGAGAGCACGAGACTTCAATATAACAATAAATAAGAGTTTTATTTGAACAGATTAATGGGAGGGCGGTCTGGCAATCAAGCTAGCTCAGTCAGCGTATTTAATTACTTTATCAAAATATATGTAACCGAAATTAAATTAGATAATCTTAACTATCTCACCCCAGCAAATAGTCGAAGGTGTAGAGACGGTTGCACTCGTATATTCCGCTACTGCGACTTCACTGTGGATCAGAGGATTCCCTTCTGATCCAACTTTACCTTTACGAATGCTAGTAGATACGCACACCAACACTCATCACTGCTTAATCTTCACGCAACTAAATCTCCACTACTCCACTTCTCAATACTCGCCAAAATAAGAATATCCGCAATCTACACCACAATCTCCTATAATATACACCACCATCCACTCTCATCTACTAAAACCATCTCCATCTTATACTTCTTCCTACTAACCTTCTTTCTCTCAATACTCTCTTATACCTCCTTTCTCTCAATACTCCTTTCAATCAATATTCTTAAAATCTCTTCCTATTCATCTACCTCTCACTGCCTAATTCCTTCGTTGCAGCACCCTGCCGACACAAAACTAACCCGACCTCAAGTTTTGCCGAGTCACTGGTGACGAAGAGATTTAACCGTCCCAACATCGTCGATTTAACCGTCCCCCCCTTTGTTGGATCCAGCTTAATTTTACACAAACTGAGGTGACATTCTGTCGTCTCAACCTCACAGTCCCCCTCCAAGAAAAAAAAAAAAAATTAGTCGGGAAAATCCCCAACGGGTTTTATCGAGTAATTTTAAACAGCTTAATTCCATATCTAACTATCTCATATCTGATATCTCGGAAGTGTGAGTGCAGCCGTCAGTTAAATTTTAACCGGGTGAGAGTAACTTTTAAAAAAATTTTGTTAAATCCCTGAGAAAAAAACTCGGGACACCAAAAAAAAAATAATTTTAAACTTTTAAATAAATGGCGCTCTTTTACCCCGAGAAACTCCGGGACCCTGACTGAGCTAATACCAGAATTACAATAGGATTAACAAACGTCTTCCTGTTATGCCAGAAAGGCAAAATTTTATTTGTAGGAGGATTAAAGTACAGGGGGGTTGCTTTGACATAAACTAGCAACATGAAGAAAATAATTTTTATTGAGAAAAAAAAAATCTTGAAATTCCTTTTGAAGTAACTTCAGACCTCCAAATAAGCTTATAAACAATGGAATTATTTTTACAGCAATAGTTCTTTTGATTTTTATGGTTAATGTTGTTTTCGTATATTCGAATGAATCAATAACCCATAAATTTGCATATATATATATATATAGATAGATAGATCGATAGATAGATAGATAGATAATATGATTAAAAATCGATTCATTAAACGGATGATTTAAATAAATCTCGTTGCAATTACTGTGTTATAAAATATAGCTAAAACAGAAAATTTTCAATGCCTTATACAAAGAATGTATATGTAATTCAAAATTTATACAGGGGAAAACATAACTTAATGTATTACTGTAACATGATATAATTTGGATAAAAGTAAAACTTCTAAAAGAATATTGCATTTAAAAAAAAAAAAAAAAAAAAAAAGATTTATTTTTCAACAGTGTTTTTAGAAAACGAAAAAATAACTACTATACTTCTAAATACGTAGATATAAGCTAATCATTTTGTTATTCTTCAAACAGGAAAGGCAACTTGCGAAAAAAAAATCATTTATTTAATCATTACTTAAAGAAAACATCGAATTTATCAAACATGAACCATTTGGTGCAAAATACATTTACTACAAACTGAGCTTTTAAATATACATGATGTAATAAAATGCAAAACTTTACGTCAGATTATAGTACGATTCAATTGCTTTTTCAGTAGCAGAGCCTCTGTAAGTTTCATAAATATTTAACACGTTTTTTTTTTGTTTGGAGTTTATGCGATAAGCTATAATCTTTACAGAAAAAAATAAATACATAAATACCATAAAAACTACTGTTATCTACACCTATCTCATCAGTGTTCTGAAACGTTATTCTTAAAGTGTTTTTCTTTTTCTTTCCTTTTTTTTGGGGGGGGAGGGGGGATGAGAGAGAGAAATGAAAAATATATCGGTACGAATGCAAAATGAAGAAGAAAAAATTAATGTATCAAAATAATATAGAAAACGTAAAATCAATTCTTAAGAACTGAAAATAATAATAAATCTGTACTAATTCTTTCTTAAAATTTTTTTTAAAAGGTTAGTAATATTCAATTTATTATAAAAAATCACACATTCGGAATGTGTGATTTTAATAATAATTTGTATCTCTTTCTCCTATTGTTTAATGGTGTTTTCCATTACCTGCGGCTTATTTCTGTCGAGCTATCTACATGATAGACCAGATGTTTCTGCCTAAAGGTTGTCTGAGTGAGTAATGCCGACCGGTTGTGGGCCTGGGTATCTCAATTGGTAGAGCCTTGACTTTGTATGTCAAAGATCCGAGGTTCGACTCCCGGTCCAGGCATTATTTTCACTCAGTCGGAAAAATAAAAAAATTCAAAAAATTTTTAGCAATATTCAATTCGTTTATTTTTACGAACATTATTGTGTCCTGTTTACCTATATGTATAGATTCAAATTTAAATTAAGTATTAATACTTTTAATATATGAAATCAAATGAAATTAAATAATAAAGATAGTAAAATAATCTATCGTGTGTAGATTATAGATCAGAAATAGCCATTTTAAGAGTCACGGAGTTTTAGAAACTTCCTAAAAAAAAAAGACAATTTTTTAATTTTCTTTCTTTCTTTCTTTTTTCTTTCTTTCTTTTCCCTCCTTTTTTCAATATTTTTTTCTAGAAACGAAAAAGTAACTACTCCGTTGCCAAAATACATAACTGTAAAACTAATTGCTTCTTTATTTTTTAAACAAAAAAGGCATTTTGAAAAAAAAAAAAAAAAGTTTTTTAATTATTATTTTATAAATTCACAGAAAAACAAATATAAAAAAGAAAAACCTTTCTCGTCGAATTTATCAACCATAAACCATTTTACACAAAATAAATTTACTGCAAACTAAGCTTTTAAGTATACATGATGCCATAAAATGCAAAAACTTCCTTAAGATTATGGAACGATCCAGTTGCTTTTCTGTAACAATGACTGTAAGTTTCATAAATATTTAACACGTGTTTTTGTTCGAAGTTTATGCGATAAGCTATAATCTTTACAGGAAAAAAAAGACGGCATAAATACTATAAAAATTGCCGTTATCTACACCTGTTTCATCAGTGTTTCGAAACGTTATTCTTAAAAGTGACAATTTGGTGAAAAAAGGGAGGTGTGGGGTAAAAAGTATATCTTCCAAATAAAAGTGCAAGAAAAAAAATCCAATGCATGAAAATAACAAAAAGGAAAGGAAAGTTGTTCCTAAGAGAGGAAAATAATAAGAAGTCTGTACTAATTCTTGAAACACTTTTTAAAAGTTTTCTCTAAATATTTAATTATTATTATTATTATTATTATTTAACATTATTGTGTTCTATTCACCTATGTGTATATTGAATCAAGTTTGAAGTGAGTGAATAAGTGAGTAAAAAATTACCCTAAATAAAATAAAATTAATCGAAAGAAAGCAATGTACAGTCACCCAAAAAAAAATCGCCACCCCACCACCTAATTTTGCCGTAAATTATCGTAGAAACATGCGACTGGTACCAATCAGTTTGTAATAACGTCTAGTTTATAATGTTATAGTTAGATTTTACTTAGGGGGGCGTCTACATAATAAAACTGACATCAACTTCATTTTTTTCAATGGTAACCCCCATTTTTTATAATTTATTTGAATTCTTTGGATCAAATCATCACGGAAAATGGTATAGTTTATACATTTCGCTCAATTTTTCATAGAGTTATAAGCTGTCAAAGTTTGGGGGTGCTAATGTTAAATGAATGTGACAAACATTAAATCATATCTTCCGAAATAATTATGATATTTAAATTCTGTTTTTTTTATTCGTTAGAATGAAGTAACCCAAACATATTCCATGCAAATTTTTGCTAAAAAAACATTTTTTGAATTATGAAAATTATTAATAAATTCATATTTGAAAAAACTATGAATTATGACCTATGTTAATTTTTGCACGAATAGAACGGGCATCATCAAAAACATAGGTTTCCAAATTTACAGCTCGTTCCTAACATTATTTTTTGAGTTACAGTGATATTTCACTTTTTATTCCTGTTAGGGGGCCGTCACTTGTTATAATCTGTCTCCTCTATAAGTAAATGTTTGTATATAATTTGATTGAAAATTATTTTAATTTACCTTTATGTTATTTTTATTGTTTCGTAAGCAATATTTCGATTTTTATTATACAAATTGGCATATTTTTGTAAAGTTATCACAATGTAGGCGAGGGATTGTGAAAGAATTTCAAAAGAAAAGAAGCCCCGCCTCTGATTCGCTGAAACACTATTTAAAAAAAAAGACAAATTTGCATATTCCTATTTGACTCTATATGTGACGCTGGTATGCATAAATCACAATGGTATTTACTACATCGATTATTGAAGACAAAACTTAAATGATTTAATTACAAATATGCAAAATTATTTTGCTTTATATTATAAAGTTTTAGAAAATTTGTGAAAAGGCGTGGCTATTTACATTAAGCCTTGATATGGAAGCATGTTGCTGTTTTTCGATGCTGCGAAATTTACAAAATATATTTGTGTTAATATACTATACAGATAGAAGAATAATTATATAATATCAACAAATCTTCTTTAATCAATATGTTTATATACATTACTGTATGGAAATGTTTATATATGAATATTGTATTTATTTTTAATGAGAGATATAAACACAAAATACTAAAAAAAAAAAAGAAGAAAATGTGTTATAAATTTTTATAAATCAAGCAAAATATATATGCATACTTGCCAACCTAACCCGTAACATTGTTAGTTCCCGCCTCTGTGTGTACACAATTTAATTTTTAGAGTAATTAACTTCAAATACATTTACGATTAACTCATTGAGCGCCACGCGAATTCTTATGGAAATCCCATTCAGGCCACACGTGCTGCTTAGAAGCGTATTATGTTTATCGAGTTTCAATAAACACCATTAGGCCTTAACGATATAATCCTATAAAAATCGTATTAAAAAAAAAAAAAAAAAAAAAAAAAAAAAAAACATGAAGTAAATTTTAAATAAATTGTCAGTAATTACTTAAAACTATGTAAGTTCTGTAGTTTTAAATCATATTTTACACTGCCGGCTGACTTAGCCTAAATGGAAAGATCAGTGTCAGCCACCGATGGCTGACACGGCTCTAAAAAGACTGATGTGAAAAAAATGTACGGAAAGGGGCGGGACCAGTAATCTTCCGGGATAGGTTGACAAGAATGTATATACATAGAGCAATGCCAGAAAATGTTCTTTATTTTTCATGAACCAGATGAATGGTATTTTTTTTCTGAATAGTCTATGTATTAAATATAATGCTGCTTTAAATACCCTTTAAATGAAAAGTTTTATTACGTAAAGTAATTTTCTGGCACTCTACAGCTCCCAAATGACACACAATACAAAACCCCCCCTTTTTCCAGTGTTTAAAGGGTATTAACGTTTAATATGCTTTATATTCGTTTTGATCTTTCTTTCTCCTCCTTATCTTTTTCTTTTTTCCTTAAAAAAAAAAAGAGTTATGTAACATTTTGACCTTTTCAAGTGAAGATTTAGATTAAGGGTAGTCAGCCTTTCTACACCCACCGTTCAGTTCGGTATCTGTGTTAAAGTGTAGAATTTTAGAACATCCCATTAAGTAGTAGGATTTATTATTTTACATATTAATTTGTTACACATTATAAAATATAAAAGCAAAAGAATATCGTGGAGATTTATGTAAAAGTTTTTAATAATGTCATGAAAAAAATAATAATAATATTTAATTAAAAAAATAAATAAATAAAAATAAAAAAATCTGTTTTAATATTTAAAAAAAGTCAATTAAAGAAAATGAAAGTACTGCAGTATCAGAACAAACTCCCATTGTCACTGTGAAACAAACGTGGGAACCAGGTTGAGTGCCGCCGTTTCAGACAATTATACGGCAGCTTGAGTTAAAATAATTTTGAATTTTCAAACAAATTTAAAACCATTCATCTTTTTTTTTTTTTTTTTTTTTTTTGATAGATATTTTAATATCTATTCAAGCTATTTAATTTTCTTCGTATTATGAAGTGAACTAACTATCTGATGTTTAATCAATAGAAACAAATAAAAATCTTTTAATTCATAAACTAACTCAGAAAGTTCTGTGAATTAGTCATTTTTTTTATTTTATAATTAACATTTCTGAAATTTTTTTCCGGTGTGAAACTTAATAAATAATGTATACTGGGTGGTAGATCGTGATTTATATTTTCTAAATGTATAGACGGACCCCTAATACATTTTTACGTGTAACTCTATTTAAAATTGATTTAAGGTATATAAATAGGTATGTTTTTCGAACCGTCTTGATCTCAGAAATCTGAATATGAAGTCAAAAATAGGGGTTGCTATTGAAGAAAATGAAGTTAATGCCAGTTTTAATATGTAGACGACCCCTTAGGCAAAATTTAACTATACCGTTATAAACTAGACGTTATTACAAATCGATCGGTACCAGTTAAATGTTTCTACGATAATTTACGGCGAAATTAGGTGGGGGGGTGGCGTTTTTTTTTTGGGTGACTGTACATTACAAAGCACTTGTGTACATTACGATTCACGGAAACCTCTACAGAATTGTAAACGTTCAATGTTAAGAGTCATAGAATAATACAATTCATAAAAATTGACAATTTTAATACTTTTCTTTCTTTCTTTTTTTTTAAATTTTTTATCAAAGAGGTTTTGAAGAAACGAAAAAATAACTACTCTGTTGCTAAAAATGCACGATATAAAATTATGACTATTCAACTTTGTTATTTAAAGAAAATAGTCAATATCCGATTTTTATTATTGTTGTTGTTGTTTAATTATTTTTGAATAGAGTACAAAAGTAACAAGAAGAGAAAATGAAAAAAAAAAAAAAAAAATGTAAGGCTTTCCTTGTCAAATTTATCTACCACAAACCATTTTTCACAAAACATATTTACTGCAAAATAGGCTTTTAAATATACGTAAAATTATAAAATGCAAATCCTACCCTAAAAATTCGGCCTGGAATGATTAAGTTGATTTTATAGTAACAATGCCTGCATAAATATTTAACAATATTTAATAAAATTACATAAATATTTAACACGAGTTTTTGTTCAGTATTTAAACAAAAGGCTATAATCATTACAAGGAAAAAAAGATACCATAAATACCCTAAAAACTATCGTCATCTACACGTGTGTCACCAGTGTTCCCAAATGTATTCTTAAAAGTGACTGACAAAAAAAAACGGTCGATGCTTGATCATAAGAGGACCTGCGAAGTTTAAACCAATACAATTAAAAGGTGTAGATTGAGTTATTGTTTTTCTGGCAAGTCAGCCATGATTTGTGTAGCAGTTTGAGCTCTATATCTGCAACACGTTACACATTCTTTAACTAACGATCTGATTACTGATCTACCTGCTATTATCCAGTATTTTTGTCATATTAAGGAAAGTAAGAGTTCAGGAGTGGATGTAAATATTTAATATGAAAATGTCTAATGATAATTTCAGTCAAATGACGTTTTTTCGGGAGCAATATTGGGTGTTTCTCATTTTTCGATAACTATGCATGCTTTAATCGTCCCCCTACGTTCAACAAATTTGTGTTGTCTAAAAATGGACATAGACTACTAGGAGGCACGGCCTTTCCCGATTTCAAACAATGAAATTCTTTTTGAAAGGTAGAAACTTGAACAAGTTTAATTATGCAGTTTGTTGCATATGAAACTTCGCTGCTCTTTAGATACGTTAATGTTCTTTTTGGTAATTTTACTCTTGCAATTGAAATAAACCGTAAACACCATGCAATTACACGTTGCAATTTTGTAAAAGAAGATATATTTGATATGACAGATAAAGTTTCTTGAATTTGCGAAATTGTACATAATATGCTTTTTCTTTCTTCCTTTAATGCTTCTCTATCGATGGCAACTATAAACAGAATTGGAAATGACAAATGTGAATAAACAATGAGGTCCAGATCACCACAGATTGTGCGAAATTAATTCTGTAGGTTGTATTCCATGAGAAGCAGTCAGCGGGATTTTCTGCACTTTTTACATGATTCCAATGTACTTTAGGTAATGTGTTGTTTGAATTTCTGCTATCCTGTTTAAATGAATCATAATAATAAAAAAGGAAAGGAAAGGTTTTTCGCAAGGGCGAAAAATAATAAGAAATCAGTACTAGTGCTTGAAACAATTTTTAAAAGGTTACTCTAAATATCCAATTCCCTTATTTTTATGAATATTAGTATGTCCTGTGTAATGATGTGAAAATGTATTGTGTAAAAATAATAAAAGGAAAAGAAAGGTAATTCTTAAGCAAGCAAAATAGTAAGAAATCTGGGCTAATTCTTGGAACAATTTTTAAAGAATTACGTTAAATATTCAATTCGTTTATTTTTATGAACATTATTGTGTACTATTCACCTATATTCCTTGAATTAAATTTGAATAAAGAATTAATATTTAAGAAGAAATGAAATTAAGTAAAATTAAAGCATCCAAGAAAGAAAAAATGTATATAGTGCGTAGATCACGAAAACCTTTACAGTACCGTGAATTGTAAAAGTAACGGTAGAAAAAAGTTTAGAAAAATTTAACTGTTTAATATCAAAAAAAGGAATCTTAATACATTCTTAAAGAAACGCTATAATCTATATTCGTACTCCGTAGAATATCATTCGGATCTCAACAACTTAGTAGAATTGAAAACGTAAAGTATAGAAAAATGTGTACCATAAAAGACTTATTCTGTGCCACAAAAATGTTTAAAATAATTAAATGATGCAGTAATACCCATTTTTAACTAAGATCATGGTACACAAAAAAATACTCGTTAGATCCGTATCCGATTCCTCGCTAAGTACGAATTGAAGTTGGTACAAAAAGAATCATATTTACAAAACACTTACGTGGGTTGTTTGATAATATTTATTCAAAAGTAAAAAAATATTTTACCAATATTGATTGTTTAATTTTCATAGCTGCCAAGTTTTTTAATTTATTTCGGGATGTTGTTAGCCCCGCCCATTTTACACGCCGTAATCTTTTTACAGTAATTTTCTTCATATTTAATCCTAGTTATATATTGAAGAAAATATTTCTACAAATATTACGTTGTGAAAAGAGGGCGGGGCTAACAACATTCCGGAATAAATTTAAAAACTTGGCAGCTATGAATTTTAGAAAAGAAATCTAGTGTGAAACAACCACGCAACTTCCATTACCCACTATTACACGTATTATATGCACTTTTTGGAGATAGTGTTATCGGAAGACATAGAATTGACCTAATGAAATAGACACAGGTATTGATGAATTGTTTTGAAAAATACTCATATTGAAAAATTTCACCGTACAAAAAAATATTCTGGTTGACAATTACTATAATAAATAAATAAATATAAATGTATGTATATATATATATATATATATATATATATATATATATATATATATATATATAATTTCCCATTGAAAAGTTAAAAATAATTCACATTATGTACATATTTATACGAAATTTTATCCTAGACTGCCATATTAAAAATTATTTTTAAAAAAATGGGATGACAGCACCACTTATTAAGTGATTGATCCCCAAACATAATCAGTATCAATCTAGGTCAAGGTCCAACTAAATACAAAGTTTAATTAAATTTCGTTCATTGGTTCGTGAGATACAACGTCCACACAATTTTTGATACACACAGACACGCAGGCAGATGAACAGACATTTTCTAAAAGCAGTCAAATCGGGCACAGTGCATCTCAATGCTTGTAAATTCATCAAAAAATGGAGATCTAAAACTTTCACAATTTCAATACTGTCTTCTTAGGTATATAGAAAAAAGTAAAAATATACCGAGGATAAATGGCAGTTTATAATTATGGAATTTGCATTATATGCTCAAAGAAAAAAAAATTAATCTTTTTATTGAACAAATCCCGAACACAGAGAAAAAAATAATTTCACGAAAGAGTTCACAAAATATACAACATCTAATTTTAATATTAATCACAATCGTTATATTTACAAATTAATAAGCAAAAGTGAATACTAGTTGACTAAAAAATTTATTGTATATCTTCATTAACTGCATCATGATATTAATTACTATCATTATTTTGCACATAGGTATTTATGCGTTTTTACATGCTTAACTTGTACTAGAGAAAAATAAACTCACATGTGATTATTACACTGCTTATAAATCACTGACCTTAGTAAAATTAACCACACTAGAATTTAATGATTTCGGTATATAATGCTTAGTAGACCAAGAAACTTTATCAGAGCATGTCAACCAACCACTGAAGCGTTTCCATAGCTTAAATGTAATATCATATGATAATCTTCATATGTGCAATGCCGATTTTGATAAGGTTCAATTGACATCTCATTAAATTGATGCCCAGTCAAATGATATAACCAGAATTGAGTTATTAGTTTGATAATGTTGCCGTAGATAATTACTTAATATTTTGCTTAGGTAAATTACTTGGCTTTGTATAAAATTAAAAATTGTCCATTACGTACAGTCGGGGAAAAAAAAAACGCAACACCCGCTGTAATTTCGTTATTAATTGACGCAGAAACATCTAATAGACATAATTCAACAGCAAATTAAAAGCACTTTCTGAATATGTCGTCAAAGTTTGAATTAGGGGTCATCTACATATTGAAATGAGCGCCAACTTTGATTTTTTCAATAGCAACACTCAATTTTGACTTCATTTTCGAATTTCTGAGAGTCTGGCAGTGCGGAAAAGTATACTGTTTATATACTTTATCTTTAGTATTTATAGAGTTATAATCAAAAATGTGTTAGGGGGTTATCTGCAAATATAGAAAAATAAAATTAAGATCTTATAAGAAATAGACAAAATTTTAATGTTTCACACCGGAAATCTTTCAGGAAAAAAATAATGAAAAAATTAATAGAACGTTACCTTTTTTTTTTCCTGTTCCTTAATTATCTTGAATTCAATTTTTTAGATTTGTATACACTTCAGTACTTTTTTAGTTAATTTTAGGTCTATTTAAATACATTACACTTGTGATTAGTTCATACAGTAATCTTTGGAAAAAGTGCAATATTTTTCAAGTAAAAGTGTATATTATGGCTGTACTGATCACCAATAAAGCTTAAATTTTATTTCGTAGGTGTAACATAATATACGAAATGAAATAATATAGATATATATATATCTATACAACAACGCATAAACAAAATCTTTTCGGATAAATTATTGTAAGGGTTCATGATGTAAATATTAAACTATTTTAATCGCACTTACTAGTTTTGGGTCAGTTGAATTCTTTGGAACTGTACGATTCATTTTATAATTTCTATGAAAATATAATATCTTAATTAACCCTTTCGCGACTGCTGACGTAGATTCACGCCATTTGAAAATCTGTAACTCCGTCAGTGGGCGTTTCTTTCGTAATTTGTGTATTACATTTTCTTAAGTGTGTACCCAATGCTCATAAATTTTGCAATAAAATATACTATGGATAGAAATATATTGATTGGAAAGAATATAATTATAATGTATATCCATTTGTAATATAATTGTGAATACAAAAATGTTTTTCTGAAATATTTCATTTTGAGAGTAAAACGTCCGTAGGCGGGTCTTACTGTCAAAAAGACAAAATCCTGCGGACTCAAAAAGTGTTAAAATATATTTATAAAAGTTAAAGTATGTTTTTAAAAATGTATAAAGTTCAATTATATTAATAAAATTTGAAAGACTAAAGTGCCCTTAAAATAATAATCCTCCCCCCTACAAAATAAATAAATAAATAAATAAATAAATAAAATAAAATAAAGCAATATATGAAGCAAATGATTAACCTTTTTTAACTATGACGGTAGTTAAGAAACGATTTTACACGTCTGTCTTGCATTCCAATTCCATTCGTTTTTTATCGTTGACAATTTCACATTAAACCTATTTTTCTATTTAAAACAGTAAACCCCGCCTATTTAGTTAATTTTTTTTTTCTTCCAGTGTTCGCTTAAAAGATTCAAATTTTATCATCAATTAATCGATGAAGTAAATAGCACTTGTGCATATTTTTGTCAACATAAAATAAGGGGTTTAACAGTTAACACGAATACTTAATGTCACATTTTCTTTTCCATTTCTGTATTGTTTTGTTTTGAAGAACGATGAAGGCGTGGCTTGCCTTCTTTATAAAACAGGAATTCTTGATGCTAACACTAATGTCTAAAAATCATCATTTTTGTTTCATTTCTTTGCGTTTGACGTTGTTGTTATATAATTTGACCGTAAATAAAAAATAAAAATATTTTGCTTAATTTTCTTTGTTATTTTTTAAGATTTGATTCGTTATCTCATGCAAAACTTTATAAGAGACGGCCCCCTAAACCACTCCAAAAGAAAGATTTATTTATATCTCGAAAACTAATAACTGGAATGAGCTTCAAATTTGCACACCCATATTTTTCAGCATTAGGATTCATTTTATGTAAAAATTAATATAGGTCATAATTCATAATTTTTATGAATATGAAATTATTAATATTTTTCAGAATTAAAAATATTTTTCAGAATCAAAAGTAACGATGGATTATGTTTGGGTTTCTTCACTGTATCTCGTAAAACAAAAATTATATCGATCAAGTTATTTTTTGTGAAGATATTAATAAAAGTTTGAAATATGAATTTAACATTAGCACCTTCAAAATTTGAACGCTTATAACTCTGTGAAAAAATAAGTAAAATATACAACCAATATACTTTTTCGCGTTGTCGCGATCCCAGGAATTCAAATATAAAATAAAAATAGGGTGTTACCATTGAAAAAATCAAAGTTGGTGCGCGTTTTAATATGTAGACGACCCCCAATTCAAAATTTCAGTTCATTTTCTGAAACTACTCACAATTCCCCGTCGAATGATACCTATTACATTTTTCTACATCGATTAGCAACGAAGTTACGTTGAGTGTTGCGTTTTTTTTTTCCCCGACTGTACATATATATATGTGTATGTATGTATGAGCTTTTATATGTGAAATAACATTTGGAGTTACAGTCGGTAACAAAAGTCTCCGAACACTAGCAAAAATTCCTATGTAAAAAAAGTGCACTTAATATAGTTTTGTTAAATAAATCCTTGTGGAATCCTGTTTTTAGACTGACTGAGAACAGGATTCGACAAGGATTTATTTAACAAAACTGTAATAAGTGTACTTTTTTTATATAGGAATTTTTGCTGGTGTTTGGAGACTTTTGTTACCGACTGTACTTATTGTAGTTTCTACATATAAAATAATGTAAATCTATTTGCTAAAGATAATATGTTATAGGTGTTATTTTGATACGATATTAGCAAAAAGTTATAACGTTACCTTTTTTTTTTTCCCCAAAAAATATATTGAAGGGAAAGTTTGGGCTCATAATATTTGGTTTATAAATTTATAAATTTGGTTATGAATTTCAGAAGTTGGTCACTTGCTTCTTTAATATATCTTTTTTGATCATTGCGCAGCACTAGGTCAGCGTAAAACCCATCCAACCAACCAACTATTCTTTTCGCTTTACTTTGATATATATATATATATATATATATATATTTTTTTTTTTTTTTTTTTTTCTAATTTTGTATTGATTTAATCCTCCATTGAATAAGAAACTAAAAAAAATATATCAATTTTCCTTAGAAGCTTAAAGAAAAAGATGTTAGTTCGTAACTTACTATGATAACATATTCATTTAAAAATTGTCCTAAGACTGTTAATAATTGAAGCATTTTATTTTTAAAAAATAATATTTCTCATCATTATTGGGTCGGTAAGAAAATAATTTCTGATTTTTAGTGTATTTTTTTTAACCCAAAAAATGAACTTTAATCAGTCAAATGTGTTCCATCCTGTTCGATGACCGCTTGCAATCTTTCTAGTAATTTCATGAATCCCCCGCTCACACAACTTTTGGTTATTATGAGCAAACAACTCAACCAAGTGCGATCTGAAATCATCGCTGTTACCGATTTATCTACTGAAAAAATTTTGTACACTTCAAAATAAATGATAATCCGATGGTGAAAGTTCAGGGCTACATCCCTTCCCAACTTACATTGTAAAAAAAAAAAAAAAGAAAAAAAAAAAGTGAAATCACAGGATTTTACAGCATAATTTTACGGGAAATGATCGTTTTGATAGCTAGACTGTCAAAGTCCGTAAATTGATGTTATGAAAGTATAATTTTAGAATATTGGCATTTTTACACGAACAAAAGCCGTTAATCTACGTAATTTGCTTAAATCTGCCATCAAACTGCATTTTTATCGTCAAATTCAGTGACGTCATATAAGAATCATTTCGCATTTCAAACTGAAAATATAATTGTAGTTTTGCTGGTTGTGAGAGTTTATTGAAACATTTATATAAATAGCAATTGATATATTCAAAGTTGTATGTTTGCCACAATGTAATATTACGGGGGAATTTAATAAAAAAGCACCACAAAACTGGCGTTGTAAAAATATTACTCACAAACTTTGAATAAACACCATAAAATGCAATAAACTCGCAACAATTGTTTCGGGTCGAAAAACACACGACCTTTCATCAGGCGAATAAAGTAAGCACAAGTGCTGCAGTCAAAGCGGCAACGCACAAATTTGTTTAAAATGAAGAGAAAAACTTTATAAAGTAGAATGTAAATATAACTACTGGTGTGAGTACAATTGTACAAGAAATCAAGAAAATAAATAAATGAGTGAGATTAAACATATAACAATATAAGGAAATCAAAAATTAAACGAAAATCTAAGTTACGTGAGTAATTTCCAAGCATCAGAGAAGAATGGAGTGGAAGAAATATCATTAACAAGATTTTTCAAATTTTTAAATATGTGAAAAGCTTCATGAATATCCAAATGGGAGGAACAGACAGGAGATGAAATTATGTTAGTATTGGAAAAATCAAAACGATGACCTTGAGACCAGCAGTGCGAAGCAATAGAAGATTTGGTAATCTCTTCATTACGAACATTCCGACGGTGCTCATTAATTCTGTATTTCAAACGCCTCCTAGTTTGGCCAATATAACCTAAATTACAGGACGAACACGGAATTAAATAAATTCCAGAACGGTTTTCGGTGGGAATGGGATCCTTAAGAGAAGATAATTTAATTTTATTGACGGGTTTGTAAATGACTTTGAAACCAAACGGTGAAAGAATTTTAGAGATTTTAAAAGAGAGTGAAGAATAAAAAGGTAAAACAACTGGGATGAGACTGTGATCGTTTAATTTGGGAGCAGAACGTTTAGGATTCTTAAATTTATATAGAGTTTTATCGATAATAGATGGGTTATAGCCACGAGAGAGAGCAAGAGATTTTAAATAATTAATTTCTTTCGAAAAATTAGACGGATCAGAACAAATGTGTAAGGCACGATAAACATAAGTGTAAAAAGCAGAGTCGATTTGTCCAATTTACTTTCTTTGATTAATTCGATTGACCCATGTATTCAATTCACTTTTGAGGTTGAACAGGATTACTCTTTGCCTTTCCTTGACGTTCTTGTAAATAAAGAAAAGGATTGTTTCTCTACTACTGTTTTCAGAAAACCATTCTCAGTCTCTTTGCCGCCGCATGCTCTCTCTAACCACGCCCCTCAACAAAAAATGTCTGCTTTTTACACTTATGTTTATCGTGCCTTACGCATTTGTTCTGATCCGTCTAATCTTTCGAAAGAAATTAATTATTTAAAATCTCTTGCTCTCTCTCGTGGCTATAACCCATCTATTATCGATAAAACTCTATATAAATTTAAGAATCCTAAACGTTCTGCTCCCAAATTAAACGATCACAGTTTCATCCCAGTTGTTTTACCTTTTTATTCTTCACTCTCTTTTAAAATCTCTAAAATTCTTTCACCGTTTGGTTTCAAAGTCATTTACAAACCCGTCAATAAAATTAAATTATCTTCTCTTAAGGATCCCATTCCCATTCCATTTCAAGGGGGAAAAAACATAAAAATTAATTTTTTTATTAACAAATTGTTTTAGCAATGACATTAGTTTTGAGTGTTAATTTCCAGAAACTTGGGCTTTTATTATTATGGCGATTATGAAAAAGAAAAAGTCAAATATGAGAAGTATCACATATAATGAAACACTATAAAAAAAATTTATAACCCTTTATCTTCCGGCGTACTTTGAAGTACCATTAAATTAAAAAGCTTATAAAATCGAACTTGTGGAAGAAATGTCAAAAATATTTACAAGAATAGAATGTATATACTTCACTTTAACCTCACTAAAAGGTACTATATAGACGCTACATGTAGCCATTTTTGTTCCAAAAGGGATTTTATAGAGTGCTCTCGCTGTTTTTGCTTAGCATTTTTCACTATCTTCACATGTACAAGGTCTGTCCCGAAAATAATGCGCCCCATTTTCTTCTGCCGGGACTATTCATCGCACAGGGTTACCGCTTGCACGGAAGGGTGAGTGGAGTCTTGGGAACACCGTGCCACCAGCGCCAGTCGGCTCCGAGCTCCTGCAGAGTCACAGTGGCTGTTTCAGTGAACCCTTGTATGAGTGCTCGGTCGAAATCAAGATGGAAAAAACTTTCGAGCAGAACTGTTGCAGTTTTGTGAGGGCGATCCAACTTTTTTAGACAATGTGGTAAGTGGTGACGAATCTTCGATCTTCTTGTACGACCCAGAAACAAAAAGACAGAGCTCAGAGTTGCACACGACGTCCCCACGCCCAAAAAAGGCAATAATGAGCAAATCGCAGATCAAAGCGATGCTCATTGTTTTTTTTTTATTATTATTATTATTCCAAGGGAGTGGTCCATTTTTAATTTGCTCCACCTGACCAACCAGTCAACGCCAAATTCTACGTTGAAGTACTGAAAAGGCTAAAGCAACGGATCAACCGCGTCAGGCGCGAGATTCCTGGAAGCTGCACCATGACAATGCTCCCAGCCACACCGCCTTTATGACGACCGATACTGATCAACACTGACATCTCAACGCTTCCCCAGCCGCCTTACAGTCCTGATTTGTCCCCACCCGACTTCAGAGGACAGCATTTGTGGACCCTGGAGAACATCAAGGCGGCTACGACGAGGTTACTAAAGGGCATCCCTGTGACGGACTTCCAGGACATTCCATAAAGCATGGAAATCGCGTTGGAACAAGTGTGTTTAAGCAGGAGGGAAGTATTTCGAAGAATATTGAGTAATTGTACGAATCGATTCAATAAATTTCTTAAAATAAAAATGGGCGCATTACTTTCGGGTCACACCTTGTATTATAATTAATTCCTTATAACTTCAATATTCTCCCACCAATCTTGGAAAAAACACATGGTTCATAAAAAGTAAATACTTCTTTACCCTTTTTGAAGGTCCATATATGTTTTTCTATTTCCATATACCAGTGGTTCACTAAAATACCCCTTACAAAATCTTCATTAATTATTATGATAAGATGATAAGCATATTTTTTATTGCATATATCTTTAAAAAATACTCTTGAATAACTAAAAAAATACATTTCAAATATATGTTTTGTCTGTTTCATAATACGGTAGATAAAGAATTAATATACGACCACTTCTAAGATGCGTGTTATATCATTAGAATACTCTTTCTGACTACAGTCGGCATCAAAAGTATCCGAGTACTACCCAATAATTCCGATATCAAAATGTAAACTTAAAACTGTTTTATTAAATAAATCCTTGTCGAATCATGTGCTTAGACTGACTAAGAAGATGATTCGACAAGGATTTATTTAACAAAGCAGTATTAAGTGTACTTTTTCTAGACAGGGATTATTGCTAATGCTCGGAAACTTTTGCTGCCGACTGTAAAAGTAAAATGCTAATGTTAACAGTTTAATAGATAGTTCTCTGATCAAACAAATTGAAACACATAGTAAAAAACCAAATGACCGTTTCATTCCAGAAACTCGATACTCGAGCCGGCCAAAGACAGTCGTATACGCTAATGGTGGCTGGTGCACGTAAAATCCGTCGTGGCTGCAATGTCTTCCATGTTCCCATCAAAATTATTCCTCTGGAGGTCTCCGAAGCTCTTCGGAGACCTCCAGAGGAATAATGAAGCAATACGGCAACAAAACCGATGAAGTTTTCGATACGGCAACAAAACCGTATGAAGTGCAAATTTTTTACATAGGAATTTTTTTTAGTGTTCGGACGCTTTTGTTACCGATTGTACTGTCTTCGGATGGCTTTTGTATTAAGGGAATGGTGAACACTAATCATGTGTATGTGTAACAAAGCGAAATGTATCAAAGCGAACATTTTGGTGCATATGAAATGATTCCTAATGAGGTAATTCAAATAAAATTTGCTAATATCAATTTTAAGCTAATATTTTCGTTGGTTAATATCTTTGATGTGTAGAGTTTCAATTCTGTTCGATATAGTAATAATCTTTTTCATATATTAATTAGTATACTCTTGATTAATTAATATAAAGATTACACTAGTGAGCACAGAGTTAGTATACGCTACACTTGACAATATTTATTTTTTTCTTGCCATTTTGACAATGAAATAAAATATCTGTCGCAATTGTATATGTGACGAACTTGACAAGAAACGTCAGAGCTACTTCGGTGCCAAATTTCAAATTTCGCCAAGGGTTCCTATACTAAAGCTGTTCCATATACATACTAAATACATAATATATATTGGTTATATTTTAAATTCTTAATATTTTTTATCGTAATCTCTTTCCTGGTTTCTTCGCATTGGCATGATAAAAATTATGTGTGTGTGTGTGTGTGTAAAATATAAGAATTAAATACTATGCGTAACAAGGTCAAAAAATCAATCATAAAAATCAGAAATGGCATATCGAATGAAAATTAATCAAATGTAAACTTAAAATTAATAATGCGTGATAAATATAAAAATAGTAGTAATAATAATTATACATATATACAACACAGTTACATCAATATAAATATTTATGTTACCAAAAGACTGTTTAGAAACATAGACATTAGAAAATAATGCATCATGAGAAAGTGCAACTGAAGCTGAATTTATAATATACAATACATTAAAAGGTTGAAGAGCTAGGAATATCTAATTCAATGAATCTAGAAATGAATGATCAAATATATATGATACCAGTACATATAGGATGTAATCATGAATAATAATTCAATATAAAAATAAGATGGTTAATAAAACATACATATATAAAAAAATATCCAAGTGTCCGATTACACAGGCCTACAAAAATGAAGTTGACAAAATTTGATTTGATGATTTCAGCTGATCTTTATGTTTTTTGATTTGCTGAAACCGAAAATGCAGCTCATTTTTCTCTATCACGTATGGATTTTTGTCAATACAGGGTGTTTACCGACACGATTTCTTACATATACCATCATAACAATCGGTTGATTTGTTGATTGATATGGTTTTAAGTCTCACTAGTGCTTCACAATTATAACAATAGGCATCTATGATTAATTAATCATGGAAACATACTATAAAACTTACTATAATTATATTGGTGGAAGAGTAATGGAAGAAATTGTATAGGCAGGCACCCTGTGTTGACAAAAATCTATACGTGAGAGAGAAAAACTGGCTTCATTTTCGGTTTCAGAACACCAAAAAACATGAAGATCAGCCAAAATTATAAAATCAAAATTTTACATGTCGGCCTGTGTTATTTTTGTGAGACACTGTACAAATTTAATACCAGGGGCAGCATCTTGAATTTCAATGCCAATACAGAATATAAAAACTTATATATATATATATATATATATATATATATATATATATATATATATATATATATATAACAGGGTTTCTACAAATTATTTAACCTCGCGTTGAATGATTTCAATAGAACATTACTCAAAATATTACATTGAATATTTTTCAGGCATAATGCGTAACATGTATGAATTCTTTTGTGTAACTCTATAAACAAATTAATAGTTCTGGACAGAACATTTTCATCAGAAATCATACTTACAATCATCTTAATAATATATGTTTAATTTGCACTATGCTGAATGTAGTGTAACAACAATAAACAGTGGTTAAAAAATTACCGTCAGCAGAACATAATACACTGAAATTAATTTATGTATCTTTGTACGTACATTAGTTACAAGCACTATGAACATTAAAATCTATACAACTAATTCCCTGTAACTCATAAACATTCGTAGCAAATTTTTAGTTTATTTTGGTGACAGACATTGCAGTACATATAATTCAGATATACATACAGTGCAAGTATACATACATACATATGTAAATTTAAAAAAAAAAACTTTTGAAGTCTTAGATAAGTTTCTTACTGACGAACGGGGGAGACTCCACAAAATCCCTTTATAGTGCGTGTTCAGATATAGCATACAGAAATACTCTTTTATATAATGTCATGACTAAGAAATTAAAAATGTGATCAAGTTTTATTAAACACTTTGTATGACGTAATAAGAGAGAGTAAAATTGAAAGATGATTATAGTGTTTTCAATATAAAATAAATAATTTTGTTTATTTATTTTTATTTATTTATTTTATCTTTTAGAAAATTACGAAACAAAGAAGATTACCTACCAAATATTGACGAAGAATTTTCTGAAGAAACGTCTGTAGAAATTGTTGATGAAGAAAAGCATTTATTAATAGTTGACGATGATGATTTTTTTCTTATTTTGCGTCAGAAGCCCCGAAAGAAATTAAAAGCCGTAAAGAAAAAGAAAAAAAAAAAAAAATCTGGAAATATATTTTTATCGCTGCAGAAGATCTCCTTAGGGTGTTTATGCCGCAACTATTATAGACATTTTATTACCTCCAAATATTAAAAAATAAAATAAATAAATAAGTAAATAATTCTAAACTTTTATAAATTAAAAACTTGAAAAATCTTGCCTGGAAAAATGAGTCGTTATCTACAGTAGTTTGGTAGAACTATCTTCTACAGATGATATACACAAGAAGAAGAAAATATTCCCTAAGAAATATATCCATTAAAAATTCCCGAGGAAGAATTTCCCTCGATATTGCCTTTTTTGAATAATACTGCTCGGCATGAAAATTGCTTCTGACACCATTTCAGCATATTCTTATTTAAAATGACCTCTTGAATCCGAATAGGACGCCCATTTTGCCCTATTGCCCACTGTTTTTTAAGAACAGCTCCCTAATTTTATCATTTTTCGGTGAATTTATGGCTATAAATTTTACTTTTAGGAGAAGGGGGGGGATTATTTTAACCGTTAAATATCTTCTGAGGGGCTACAGAGTTTTAAAATTGTAAAACATCGACATTTGCTACAAGGGGAAATTTTTGGGGGATTTGCCACTGAAATTATGTATTACATACCTTATATTTTTTTAATCTGTTATTAATGTTATTTTTTAAACTTTATATTCTATTGTTTTTAGGTGTTAAATTAATTCTTTTTTTATCCTTCAAATCAAATTCGTGGTCATAAAATTATCGAAAAGGGAAAAAAATTAGGAGGGCGTGGTGTTTCTAGGAAACGGTAGGTGCCTGGGCAACTCCCATTTTGGGAGTCATATTCGGATTCAAGAGGTCATTTTACATAAAAATCAGCAAAATTTGTATCAGAACTCGATTTTTTTTTTTTTTTTTTTTTTTTCAGAGCAGTGTAATATGCAAAAAGAAAAAACTATTACCGAAAATATCAATGTATCAAAAATCCACGAGGAAGGATTTCCCTCAGTACTGCTATAGCCCTTTCAGCGTTAGCCGTTTTTCGGTATATCTGTTTAATGATTCATAAAATTAATACTATGCACAGTACAAATATGAAAATATAATACAATACTCTATACATGTTTATTAATCTTATTTTCTCGAAAAAAGCAACATATATTTCAAAATTTAGCCATACCAGCCTTTTGTTCTGACTAGGCTTGACAGAAAAAGACGGGGGCTTATAGGGATAGATAATATTCAGATTCAGGTAATTTGCAAATTGAACTGCCACAGATAGGGATATATTAAAGACTGACGAGGAAGGAGTTCCCTCTTTTTTCAGACAACATCCAAAACAATAACCTGTTACAGAAAATATTGATCCTACAAAAATTGAGGAGGAAAAATTTCCCTCGGTATTGTTTTATTCAGATTAAAAGTTCAAATTATTGTTAAAAATATTGTCAAATAAATATATTTGTTGTAAACTGACGAGGAAGGATTTCCCTCTGTGCTGACTTTTCCAGTTAATATACAAAAAGTAGAAACTGTTGTTTAAGATAAAAATCTATCCAAAACTGACGAGGAAGGATTTCCCTCGGTACTGCTATCTTCAGTTATTTCATAAAACGAAACTATTGCCGAAAATGTGAAACTATCAAAAATTGTTGAGGTTGGATTTCCCTCGATACAGCCTTCTTTAATTGATATAAAACAAAAAGAAAATAACGCTAAAGAACCATACCCATTAAAAATTAACGAGGAAGGATTCCCTCGGTATTGCCTTCTTCAGATAATATTTCAAAAAAAAAAGACCAAGAAGCTATTGTTGAAGATAACGATTCATCAAAAATTGGTGAGGAAGGATTTCCCTTGAGACTGCCTTCTCCAGATAATAAATATGTATAAATAAAAGAAGCTGCCATAGACAGAGTTTTATCAGTAATTAATGAGGATATATTTCCCTCGCTAATGCCTTTTTCATACAAGAAGAATGGATTAATGCTGAACATACGTTATTTATTTAAAATTGACGAAGAAGGATTTCCCTCGATACTGCTTACTTCATATTACGTTTAAAAAGAAGGAAGCAGTAGACCAAAGCTAGACGAGAAAGAATTTTTCTCTCGTTTTTTTCTTCTTAAAATAATTTACAAAAAAGAAAAAAAAAAAAAAAAAAACTAATGCTAATGCTAATGCTAAAAAATTAATAAAAGTGACGATATTCCAATAGATAAAAATGTAAATTTCTTACATGGGCTAACAAAGTTGAATTTTAAAACAGAACTCAAACTGAAATGCAGCTCAGAAAAAGCCCTAAAAGTAATCTGGGACTATTAGAATATTTTTGTCGTGAATTTTCTGTTGCTGCAATTCATTAGTGAGTTTATATGGCATCATCGATAGGCATTTTTTGACCTCCAAATACTAAGGAAAATCAAATCTCCAATTAAAATATTTTTTTCTAAAACTCAAAGAATTTAAAAACTTTAAAAAATAATATTTATGAAAGGAAACATTTTCTGCAATAGTTTTGTATTCCTCTACAAGAAATAGAAAATAAAACAAACAATAGTGAATTATGTGCCCTTTTTTTGTGTCTTATATTTTTAAGATAGTGTTTATTTTCTTCTTTACTTAATATACTACGAAACCTTCCTATATCAAACCTCCATGTAACGGAAATGTCTTTATATCAAATTTTTATGAAACCCCGTCATCATTACATAATAAAAATGTTTCTCTATGTGTAAAAAAAATTCTAAATATCGAATATTTTCAAATTGCGAGACAAATAGGTGTGTATATGTGTGAGTGAACATGATAGCGCCTAAACGCTTTGCTCGAATGAACTGAAAGTTGGTACGTGCGGTATAGGTCACCATAGCACGAACACTATTGCTTTTGGTGAATCTAGCACTTATAATGTTTTTACAGGGACATAACGAAATATTCTTTATCATTATGGCCTATGGGCCCAAATAGTTTAAAGTGTGATAGCGTCTAAGCGCCTTATTCGTCTTAGCTGAAAATTTATATACATGTTATAGGTCACTGTCGCACGAATTGTGTAGATTTTGGGGGATCTAGCCCTTATAGATTTGTACAGGGGCACAAAGAAAAATTTCCTATCTTTATAATCTATGGGCTCAAATTTTTAAAAGGAGATAACGTCTAAACGCCTTATTCGAGTGAGCTGAAAATGTATACACATGTTATAGTTCATCGTTGCACAAACTGTAAAGATTTTGGTGAATCGATCAGGAATAGTGTTTTTACAGGGACACAATGACAAATTATTTAGAATTACGCCCTATGGGGTCAAATTCTTTAAAGTGCGATAGCGTCTAATCCACTTATTCGATTGAGCTGAAAATTTATATACATGTTATAGATCACCGTCACACCAACTGTATCTATTATGGAGAATCCAGCGCTTATATATATATATATATATATATATATATTTTTTTTTTTTTTTTTTTTTTTTTTTTACAGGAACACAAAGAAAAATCATTTATCATTGTGACATATGGGCTCAAATTATTTAAAGTACACTGTAAAAAAAAATCCCGTAAGATTACGGGGAAAGCCCGGAAGCAGAGATTCCAGACAAAGCCCGATAAAAGAAACGCTTAGACCGTAAATTAAGTGTATAATAACCTTAAATTACGTTACATGCCTGTAAAAAAACATTTTGCCCGTAAAACCAATGATTTTTTTACGGGCTTTGTCTGGAATCTCTGCTGCCAGGCTTTCCCCGTAATCTTACGGGATTTTTTTTTTTTTTTTTTTTTTACAGTGTAGCGTCTTTAAATAACTGAAATCGTCCCATTGAGCGGAAAAATTATATACACTTTATAGGTCACCGTCGCACAAACTGTATAGATTTTGGTAAGTTTAGCGACTTTTGCAAGGACCCAAAGAATTTTTCTTTATCATTATGATCCATCGGCTCAAATTATATGAAGGGCAATAGCATTAATTTAAACAACATACTATAGCCATAGACATTGCCAAGGCTGTGATCCACACTTTTGGCAATATTTAGTTTTTATCTCCCTTTTTTTTTTTTTTTTTAACTATTTTTATCACTTCTGCACTTTGTCATACACGACAACAACAACAACTATACAGAGAAAAATACTCAAATACACTATTATAATTTTCTCTTTTATTTATTTAACGACTTCTCTTACTTTAATTTATTTATACAACATTTAATTACTTAATGTTCGGAAAGTTGAGTAGAGTCACTCCAGTTTTTTTTTTTTTTTTTTAACAATCAAACAATCAACTTTATTTCTAAAATAATTACCAACAATCGTACTTAGATATTAAATAACTATGCAAAGATAATTAATTCCTCTTTACTATAAATAATTCGAACGCAACTATTTTTTTAGCATAATGACTGTATGAGGGATAATGTAAATCAATAAAAATAAATCTTTTCATAATTTATATGAGATTTTTTGTAACTCATTTTTAAAATACGTATTCGGAACGCAACTTTCCACTTGTTGTGCTTTCAAATTCTCTTATTTCAAATCAACTTTAAAATTTATTCCTTAACTATGGTGAAATTTTTAAATTCAGTTTATTCAGTTTGCGAAAAAAAAAGTTAATAAACAGATGTGATGTTTAAATTCAGTAGAAACTATCAAGTCGAGTATATAAAATAAATAAATAAATAAATAAAAACATTAATATCTGGGCATGTTTTTTGAGGGAAATATTGAAAGTTCAAAAATATTGTAAATAAAATTTCTTTTCCCACTTTATGTACTTATTTATGTATTTATTTATTTATTTTGAGATGTGTGTGAATACCATATGTTGTCAAATTATTTTAAAACATAAATTTTCATCACATTTATCAGTCACAGAGCAATTTCGAAATATATTTACTCGAAAGGGAAATTTTAAATACATATAAAGCCAATAAAATGTAAATCTTGTTTTGAAAATACGGCAAAGAGTATATCGATTCCCCTGTAATTTCACAAAAATGCCATCTCAAAGTTTCTCATAAATATTTATTAAGTGTTTTTTATTCTGTTATTTATTATTTACGTTGTTTATTGAGTTGGATATTTTTACAGATTGAACAGTTCATGAAAAGTTGGGAAAATTAAAAACAATAATTAACATAGCTTGAGAAGTTTTTCATCCAGCTATATTTAGAAAATATATGATCATGAGGTAAAAACTGAAATACATTTGCATATTTACTTTCTGTTAGAAAATATTATAAAATATTCTTTTTAAAAAAATACATGAATTTTATGTAAATCGACTGTGTCAAATCTACTCACATGCAAATTATATTATGCAAATTTCATGATCGCCTATCATTTCCTTCTTGGTGTTCTTTATTTAATTTTCGGTAGTGTATATACACTGGTGTTCAAAAATTTAAGCAACAACCTGTTTTCTCGTTTTCTTCTTTTGCGCATAATTTTTAAACAAATAAGCATATGAAGATAAAATTTGGATGGCATGTTCTTTATCATATCATAAACCAAATTTTATATAATTTTAACATAAATATCAATTTTTAGGATAATAAATATTCATTTTTTCTCAAAAATAAGCTTTGGAAAAAATGAAAAATTTCAACAGTTTTAGAAAAGGAAACTTAATGAAATATGGTCATAAGGATGCATTACAGACAGGTGAAGGTGCACATGCATCCATGTGTTAGATTAAAGCCGGATCTTTACACCTATATTCACTTTTCTGATTCTTCTTTTTTCTTCATTTTTTCGCATGTGAATAACTTTTTTAAAAAATATACATACAAACAGGAAAACTGGATAAGGTGTTCATTATAAAACTATTTATCGACATTTTTATTATTCTGGTGATGCTCATAGTTTACAAATTATTAATTATATATTTTTTTTTTAAAGTCTATTATAAAAGTAAAAGAAAAGTTAATACAGAAGGAAAAATTGAGATTTAGAATAACATTTCAAAGCATGTGCGACTTTATCTATCTGTTCTCTACTATAAATCAAACTTATATCAACTTTATCTAGCATCCTTAACACCACTTTTCATTGAGTTTTCTTTTCTAAAATTGTTGAAATTTTTCCTTAATAAATAATTATTAGTTTAAAAATTATTACTCATGCTAAAATTATACAAAATTTGATTAATGATATGATAACGAACATGCCATCTAAATTTTATGTTCATATGTTTATTTGTTTAAAAATTATGCGCAAAAAAAGAAAACGAGAAAACAGGTTGTTGCTTAAATTTTGAACACCAGTGTATATAGAGAGGGAATACAGGTGAGTATGGAATATATATAGGAGAGTTTGGAATATCATTTATATTTGAACTCACCATAATAAATTGAAGTGTTTTGGATCATTGTGGATTCGACTATTGCAAATTTTCAAGTGTTGTTAATGTGTTTTGATGGTTTAAATTACAAAAAATTAGATTTTATATGCAAAATATTCAGATAACATGGGTCAAGCCGGTGTGTTGGCAATTGGGATTAAAGTCGATTGACAACAACGAGGTTGCTAGACCTGGATACTGTGCCCGCTGTGGGAGCCTTTAAAGGGATCATAGCCTGTATTTACACAAGTTTCAGAAAAAACCAGGGAAAACCCCGAACAGCTAGGCAGACGAGCGCAACCTGGGATCAAACCTGCACTTAGCGTCTACCAGCTTTGAACGCAGAACCGTTCGACCCCTGGTGAGGCATGGACCAAGACGGTAATATGGAGTAGTTATGAAGGAAAACATGGAATACCCATTTCCTTATATAGAATAATACGAAATAGGATAGTATTTTCATAGAAAATCATGAATAATTACAATATAAATATTTTATTTTTAAATTATTATTGAAAATAAACAACATTGAAAAAAAATATCAGCATTCAATTTTTACAAAAACTGCAAATAATATAGAATAGTTGGTATTCTATATTATCAAAATCGTCATCTTGGAAAATAAATCCACTTCAACCACATGTTGGTAGAAATAAGTTCAAGGGAATCAGACTGCTAACTAACTTATTTCTCCTACTGGAAATAACACTAGGATTTCCCTCATTTTACTGTTTCCTAAATAGGTTACAGAATTCCTTCTACGTACCTCCAAAAAAGTCTGAATCTTGATAAGCTGAAGAAGTTGTATGACACAAAAACAGCTCTTCTCACTGACACAATGTGAACTGCTGTTCATATTTCAGGTCGAGTGAAGTCGTTTGACGTGCTTCCAATAGGTTGCAACTCCGTACAAGTGAAATATAACGGTATTCCATTTTACCCGGCTATTCCGTATTCCTCATTGCTCCTCTGTATACATGAGTCTGTTTTTGTGTGTAAAATAGAGAGAGAGTGTGTCTGTGGGTGTAAATTAAAAAGGAATGTTGTCAAAATTTTAAAATAAATGCAAACAATAGCTACACCAAAATTTTATACCAAACCCAAAAAACATTGTGATCATCGTCAGAGAAGCCCCTGTACACTGTAAAAAAATTTGTGTAAGAATACACTACATTATTGGGGGAATTTATTTTCCTCAACCATCTTGAGAAATGTTATCAGCTATAGCTGTGTAACAGAGGCATACTCTGGAATGTTACGCAATTACAACTGGTAACATTCCTCTACATGGTCGGGGCAAGTAAATTGCAAACTTAGACTGTGGTGTAACTGTTTCATCCTGTGAAGATCGTGTTGAGGTGTCGAATTCGAGCGCCGGTGGTGTTGTGTATCCGGACAGCGAGGATGAGTTCGAGCTTTCGAGCAAGCGTGCTAGGTGATATCCTGCGTTGAATGTGTAGATTGTAATACCTGCACGTCTTGTGTGTACAGCCTGTGTACACTGAATGAAATGTTACCAGTTGTAATTGAGTAACATTCCACTGTATACCTCTGTTACACAGATAACATTTATTGATAACTGATAACATTTCTCAAAATGGTTGAGGGAAATAAATTCCCTCAAAAATGTTGTGATATTCTTACACAAATTTTTTTACAGTGTAGAAACAGTGGGTGACAAACAGTACAATGTAGAAACAGTTAGATGTTTCTAAAGCTGCTTAGTAAAAACAAAAAGCAGCTGATATAGGAGCTAAGCTGCATTTCTGTTTATATATATATATATATATATATATATATATATTACTTTTTTCTATATTTAATGTATGTAAGTATTAGTTTCATAAAAGTTTTTGGCTTGCGGTTTTCGACAGATTTACATGTTTTATAAGGCCCAAAACATGATTTGATCATTTTTAGAAAATGTCTGTCTGTTAGTCTGCGTGTGTATGTGACAAAACTTTTATGGCAATAATATCTCAGGAATTACTGCATAGAATTCCCTATAGATTTTCATGAAGTTGCACCTTCACATAAATTAATTCCTATCTACTTTTGGTAAAAATCGTCCAAAAAGTGGCGTCACTATAGCGTTTTTTCTGAATGTTTAATATGGCAGTATAGGATAAAAAAATTTATAAATGTGCAGAATGAGAATCATTTCAAACGAATCATTTCGAAATAAAAAAGAATTATTTTTAATAATAAAAGTCAAGTAGTAAAAAATATTTCTATATGAAGGGGCATCGTTTTCTTCTAGGAGGGGTGGGGAGAGTAACTTTTCAATATGAGTATTTTTCGAAAGGACTCGTCAGTACCATTGAAATGAATGGTCGAACCATAGATCTGTGGCTATTTAAAACAAAGTTGCCGATTTTTTTTTTTTTCATCTTTAACAAATAATATATATATATATGTATATATGTAACGCGTATTTTTAAATGTCGTGTGTAGAGCATAAAATTGACTTTCTTTGGACATTTAGTGTTACACTTCTCTAAAATGAAAATCGTCTGCATTCATAAAGGAAAATAGTTTTAGTTAATAATAATATTAATAAACATTTTGTACAGCTCAAATTTGTATAGGAAAATATAGAAGAAAGTTTTGTGATAACTACAACATATTAATTTTATCTATTTTACATGTAAATGATTTTTTTTAACACTAAATTTAACAAATTTAATATTTAAATTTCAGAGTAGTCTGTTTTTTAAAGCACTTATTTATTTTTAATTGAATTTTATTATTTAAGTGAAATATGCCAGGTAAGAACAATAAAAGATTCAAATCTGTTTAATAAAATTAAAAGCAACACTACCTGCTTAAGAAATAAATATCGAAAATCTTTAAATTTTTAATGGCGAATACACAAATAGCTTCGTTAGATACAAAGTATATATAAGCAGAATATTTTATCATTGATATGTTATTACAAACTTTCTGTTTAACTATTAGAAATTCATGAAATGGAAATTATTTTAATGTATAGAAGCTTTTGAAAACAGAACATAATTACTAATTTAAAAGAGAATATGCTTTCAGCCATTCTAAATTTTAGTGAAATACATGTTATGTAACACGTACAAAAAGAAGGAATAACTTTGATTAATTTTCATTAAAATATATTTCTAGTTACATATTTTATAGATTTTTTTTTTCTCAAAAGAGATTTTAAAGTTTCTTTTAAGGGGTTGCAATGATTTCGAAGACTAAAAAAAAAAACATTTTTTTTTTTTTTTTTTTTTTTTCAATATAATGAATTAAATATTTTTATTCAAAATTTTGAGCATATAAAAAGCAACATTTCATTAATATTTTATAAAATTTTTATTAAGAAATTTGGAAAATTCTGCACACATCTTCAAAATAGTATTGACTAGTGCTTGAAAGAGAAGGATTTAAAATAAAATTGAATATTTAATTTTTGGCAGAGTTGTACAGATAAAAACAGTACAGTTTTCATATTTATTGAAATTTTTATTTTTCCGACTGAGTGAAAATAATGCCTGGACCGGGAGTCGAACCCCGGATCTTTGACTTACAAGGTTGATTGTGTGATTTTAATAAAAATTGTATTTCTTTCTCCCATTGTTTAATGGTGTTTTCCATTTCCTGCAGCTTATTTCTGTCGAGCTATCTACATGTTAGACCAGAGATGTTTCTGCCTAAAGGTTGTCTAAGTGAGTAATGCTGACCGGTTGTCGGCCTGGATAGCTCAATTGGTAGAGCCTTGACCTTGTAAGTCAATGATCCGGGGTTCGACTCCCGGTCCAGGCATTATTTTCACTCAGTCGGAAAAATAAAAATTTCAATGAATATGATTTTCTTCCACAGTTGATTGTGTGGTTTTAATTAAAAAAAAAAAAAAAAAAACAGTACAGTTTTCAATACATTTTACCCCACTTACAGCCTTGTAAAATTATTTGTAATCGAAAAAACAAAAAACCTTTCGTTCAAGCACTAGTGAATTCTATTTCGAAGAAGTGTGCAAAATTTCAGTATGATCGGTGCATTAGTTTCCATGAAATCCTGGTCCACCAGCGGCCGAGCAGTTCTGCACTGAAAGCTGGTAGACGTGAGGTGCCGGGTTCGATCCCAAGTCGCACTCGTCGGCCTAGCCGTTCGGAGTTTTCCGTGGTTTTTTCTGAAACTTGCGTAAATACGGGTTAGGACTCCTTATAAAGACCCCCACGGAGGGCACTTCCCCTCAGGCCTAGGACCCTAGAGCTGTCAATCGACCTTAATCCCCACAACAACTACTGAGAAATCCTATCCTCCCCTTTTCAGAATGGTCTTTGTAAATCAGGATCTACCGGCTGAATTTAACAAATTTTTAATGAAAATTTTATAACGTATTGTTCTTGTATATGCTCAAAATTTTGAATGAAAATTTATTTACTTTGTTGAAAATAAATAGAGAAAATGCGCTTTTTTTTTATAGCCTTCGAATCCCATGTAACCTCCTAAAAAAAAAGAAAATCTGAAAATAAAATATATTACGATGTTTAAAAACGAAAAATTCTGAAACTTCATAGTATACTAATCGTTTTAAATATGTTGATTGAATATTCAATTTTCATTTAAAACAAAAACAGAAAACTTCTATAACTTTCCTACAGAAAATTGCTGTTTTCTAAAACACCAAAAGAAATTACTGTAAAATTACACCTCAAAATGTAAAAATATACCTTTTTTTTTTCTGTAACTATAGATAAAAGCAGTGTCAATGGTTCCATATCTTATCTGGTGAGTGCATGTTTTTTTCTGTTCTGCATATAGAAAACATGGTACCAAAGCAGAAATTGGAAGTGCTACGTAACAGAGCTGCCAACCTAATCCGGCAAATTGTTTGTACCTCCCCCTTTTTCTACACCACTTAATTTTTAGAGTATTTGTTTTCTTAATTCATCGTAAATATATTTGAAGAGAATTACTCTAAAAATTAAGTGGTGTAGAAAAAGGGGCGGTACTAACAATTTGTCGGATTAGGTTGGCAGCTCTGGGAACGATTGTGCATCCATAGCTGCCAACCAAATACGGAGGATTGTTAGTACCGCACTTTTTTCCACAACACTTAATTTTTAGAATAATTCACTTGAAATGTATTTACGATTAAAAAAAAAAAAAAAAAAAAAAAAAAAGACTCTAAAAAAAGACTGCTATATAAAAAGGGACGGGTACTAACAATCCTTCGGATTAGGTTGGCAGCTATGTGCATCTGTGGCTGTGAGGTAACATCGACGCCTAACATGCGATGAATCCTGGTTCGGAAATTTAACAGAAACACAGGGATGGAACAAGGGCGCAGAATTCATACCGGTATTTGTTTAAGAAATTTCTCTAACTATAATATCGTTGATTGAAGAAGTAGAAAATTTTCTTACATTGATAGTGGTATAAATTCTGCGCCCGTGTTCCATCCCTGGAAACAGAAATTTAATAGAGTTAAAATATTTAAAATTGTTTCCGAGATAGGAAAGGAAAAATAAAATCCAATATATTTCGACTATAGGTAAAAAAGCATAAAAAATTAATGTAAACTAATATATTCAGTGTTAAAAGCGGAGATCGGGTGTTTTTGTTGTTATGTGCTTCATAAAGTTGAAAAATGTAGCAATAAAAGGCTACAAGATTCTTAAATACTCAGTGTAACGATCAAAATCCTGCCGTTATTCTTTTATGCAACTCCACTGACAAGGGAAGTATGAATCAGTAAAATTTCTATTGGAACCAAACCAAGCTTAAATTAAAGAGCATAGTCGAAAACATTGGGTACCGTACAAATTTGCTGCAACAACTCCTATGGGTGTCAAATATGCCCTCTATTAGTTTTAGTTATTTCTATAAAAGCCAACAAAACACACAGCGTAGTGAGAACCGATAGTGCAGAGCTAGCGTGCTTGACTTCGGATACGTAGGACGTGGGATCGAGTTCCCGCAAGGGCGTTTGTATTTTAATTTTTTCAATTATGTTTTCTTTACGTTTTTAATAAAATTAAATTATTAATTTAAGAGAAATTATTTATTACACTAAGAAGATTTTATTTTATTTATTTATTTATTTATTCTTTTATTTATTTATTTATTTATTTTTTATTTATTTATTTATTTTTTATTTTTTATTTTTTTATTTATTTTATTTTATTTTATTTTTATTTTTTTTGAGTATTCCAATTAATAAAGTATTGAGAATGAATTTAAGGAATGCATTTTTTTTTTTTTTTTTTTTTTTTCGTTTTTATTTATAAAAAAGAAAACCATGTTTAAAGCTACGAATATAGTTTCTAATTTATAACAATTATGATTAAAAGTAGAAAAATCATGGAACCATAAGTATTTTTCAAATTAGAACAAGAAATATAAAATGATTGATCACAATTATTTGAATTTCAATTTTGTTCACCGTCAAATATTGCTCATCGCGAACATTTTGTCAAATATTTGGGTTTTCGTCGAGATTACTTGATTTGTAAAATTCATATTTACCCAGATTTTGAATTTTTTTAGATGTAAATTAATTATAAACTAGTAAAATCATTTTGAGAAAATTTGTCATTGTCTTCAATATTATTGTTAGTTCTTCCGACACCACGAAACTTGAAAGTTGTTTAATGAAATATTTGAAATAAAAGTTAAATGCGACGTCGAATAGTTAAGCAACAGCTGTTCATCATTCAGGATTTTTCATGCAAAAAATAGCATTAATAAATAATACAGTTGAGAGCAGACAATTAACTCTTGCTATTAATGCTGTCGTTAAAAAATAGTAATTAATAATTTATATAAAACAATCATTAACAAAATTTTATCTGAATGTAATCATTAACAAAATCTTACCTAAATATAATATAAAAGTATTTCCCGTTAAATTATTAATTTCTTTAAATTTAATAAATAAATAAATAAATAGGTTAAATATATATATATATATATATATTAAATTGCCCGCGCTGAAAGAAAAAAAAAAAAAAAAACTTGTATTAATATAATTAATATATTTTCTCTTACAATAATGATTTAATTTAATTAAAAATGTCAAAAATAAATATTTCAGTTGAAAAAAAAAAAAAAAAATACAAAGGGACCTCGCGGGGACTCGATCCCTCGACCATAGTATCCGAAGTTAAGCACGCTAGCACTGCACTATCTGTTCACACTACGCTGGGTGTTTTTTTAGCTTTTATAGAAATAGCTAAAACTAATAGAGGGCGTATCTCACCCCCATGGGATTTGTTGCAGCAAATTTGTACGGTACCCAATGTTTTCGACCATGCTCTTTAATTTAAGCGTGATTTGGTTTCAATAGCAATTTTACTGATTCATACTTCTCTTGTGAGTTATATTATAACTAAAATTATGACAAAGTTTTTCAAAATAATAATAATACCTGACTAAAATATATTTAAGAAATTTAGTATATTTTCATTATTAACAAACTTTTTACACAGTCACTTTATTGCAGATTTTACATAAACAGTATTGTGTTTAACTAAAATCTTGTAAAACTTAAAATTTAGACTGAATTGGCCATGTGTTCGAGCATTTTATGGTTTTACAATAGCAATTACCCCAGATAGTCGAGTTTTATACGTTTCTTAAAAGCTATTTCTAAGTAAAATGTTTTTATGCAAATAAAACATAATAAAAATGAATGTCAAATGCTTCATTAATGACTGTTTTATTTATTTATTTTATTATTTATTTATTTTTGAGTTTGTATGGATGACAACAGTCGTAGGGACAAATATTGTTTGTTTACTTCATTTTTTGTATGATAGAAGAATATTACACCTTTTCAAGTGTATATATATCATTCAGGTGGATTTTTTTACGCAAAGTATATTATTTTAGGTAAAGGAAAGGGCTGTGATACTCATCTAGGATGATTTAGAAATTCTAGGATTTCAGGAACACTTTACTAATAAAGTGTTCCTCTCTTAATAGGTTTTAAGAATTAATAACTATGTGTATCAAATTGTTAATTACAACATATAATTTATAAGAATTTTTTAAAAAAAAAAAAAAATAAAATAAAACTGCCATTATTTCTAATGGTCATGTTTAAATACTTAAAATCGATTTTTTTTTTTTTTTTTTTTTTTTTTTTCATTAATTACACATATTATAAAGTATCTTTCTTCTTCTCCTTTTTTTTTTTTTTTTTTTTATTTTTTTTTTTTTAACTTAATGATCCGTGCACGCTGAGAGTATATTCATTTAGTTTGAGAATAATTTCTCATATTTGATTTTTTTTTTCCCCTTTCGTCATTTAATTCTGTTGGCTCACTTCCCGGTAATCCTTCCTTTTTTTTCCGTTGAACAATTAAGAGATGATTGCATTTTTTTCTTTTAAATTCTCCAGAACAGTTTAAAACAATTCTCTATTTTTTCCATTATTTTTTAATACATTTACTTTTAATATCCAAATCCATATAGTAAACGGAAAATTTCAGGAAGGGGAAAAAATTTTTCAAATAGGAAGTCATCGTGGAGATTCGCCATTACTGGCTATAAAGATTATGGGTTCTTACAATATTACGATCTACGCGGGGTAGAATTTCTTATCTTGTTTAATAGGCAGGTCGTTAAAATGTAATTATAATTCATCATCGCTTAACTTGAGCTGCGGGAACAAATGGCCCGTGTTAATGGGGTCCGTTTTGCTGCATAGTTTTGGCAGAGGCATCTGATGAGGAAAACCATAAAGATAATTCATTTCTCGAGTAAAATCGTTTGCCTCTTAGGCTTTATGTTGCCAAAGTCTAAAAAAGAAAAAAAAAATGCATAAACGATATGTATAATATTCCTTTTACGCGTAAACTATTTTCGATGATTTAGTAGATAATAAAGGGTTTGATGAATTTTTCGAGAATTTTACGTGTAGTCTTTTGCAAAGAACCGCTTTGTTAAGTTTTTCTTTTGTTGAAATTTCAGTCTGTTTTAAAGAGTAATGAATTTTCCATATATCATTTACATATGATTATTTAAAATAGTTTTAAAGCATGCAATTTTTATTGAAGTTAAACTATATAAGACTGACATAAAGAACATGGGAAATGGTGTAATCTTTCTATATACTTACTATCTGCCTGATACCCTTTTTTCCTTAAGACTTTAGTCTTTTCTTTACTATTTTTCTTTGACACATTTTAGGTTTGCATAAAAAGCAAACAGTTTTGAAGAGGAACTTTTTGTTTCACATTTGAATATGTCAATATCTACATTTTTTTTCTTCTTTAAAGATCTAAGAAATTGACAATTAAGAAATAAGATGACTTTAAAATATATTATTATAGCTCGAATGGTGACAGCGTTAAAATCTTAAGGGAAATCCTATACTTTTTAAAGTAATCAAAAAGGCGTATACAAATTAATTCTAAGTAATTTTCCTCTTTAACATAAATAGCACCCTCAATTTTATCAACTATACCAGGTGTAGTCAACCTTTTTATACCTACCGTCTACTTTTGTATGCTGTTAGTAATAAAAGTTTCTAACCGCTCACCGTTTCCACAAAAGTTAAACAGAACAAAAGTCGAATCTATACTCGAGTGAATTCTATTGAACTCTAAGCTGTACATTTGCCAATGAGGAATTCTGTAATAATCTGTGGAATACTATACGAGAACAAGCGATATTCGTCCTATGAGGTGCGTATAACACTGTTATCGTGACTTTTGTTATTGGGGTAATAGTTTTCTTAGCTTGTTTTAAGGAATGTTTATGGAGTATAACCTGCCTGTTCCATACTTGCCAACAATCTCATTAATAACCGTACAATTGTTAACGCCCCCTCAAAAAACGCCCCTTTTCTCACACCACTATATTTTTAGAGTTATCCTCCTCAAATGTTGTTACGATTAAATAAGACTAAAATTACTCTAAAAAATTATCGGTGTGAAAAAAAAAGGCGGGTACTAAAAATTGTACGGTTCATAATGAGATGGTTGGCAAGTATGCTGTTCATTTACGAACTTAACTATAATCTTATGCAAAAATGTCAATATTTTCGTAACAATACGCATATTTCAATGGGTATATAAAGAAGTTATGTGTTGTCCACATCAGATTTTTTTACTATAGGTACTTAAAACATTTTACGGTCAGTGCTGCCAGATTGAGGGAAATCTTTATTAAATTGACACCACTAAATTTTAATTGTAACGATTGCCTAATCACTTCGCAGACTTATGCGTAAAGGTCTTCAAAACAATTAGGCAACCGTTACAATTAAAATTTAGTGGTGGATATTGAATAAAAAATTCCTTCAATCTGGAAATATGTTAAAGAGAATTTTTAGTTTTACTCTAAAACTATATCATAGCTGCTAACATTTTAATTTATTCCGGAGTATTTTTAGTCCCGCCTTTGTTTTATACACTTATTTTTCAAAAGTAACTTTTCCCTATTTTATCGAAGTTATATATTGAAGAAACTTTTTCTATAAATAAAGTAGTACGAAATAAAGGCGGGGCTAAAAATACTCCGGAATAAATTAAAATATCGGCAGCTTATGCTACATTATTACAAACTTAGACTCGACATTAATAAACCGCTATTTCTATGCATAAAAGTGTATTAACTAAATTTAATACACTTATATTGTTTATTGCATTATTAGATTATTAAAATCCAATGGGAAATTACATTTTTGACTTACTACATTTTAAACCTTTGAAGAATTCGAGTATTTTGATTAATTTAGAACAATTCCTAGCTAAGCTCACTATCTAGTTTTTAAACGTTTCGCTTTAAAAACCAGACATATTAATTGTTATTTGCAAATCGTTTCTAATATAATTAAATCAAAAGAGTCATTAAACTTAAAAGTCTGTCTTCATTCTCGTCAGTATAGGTGGTCATTAACACTTTTACCTCATTTATTTCAGTAAAATAATTATAAATGAACGACTCATAAGTGAATGTTATCGTTTGAAAAATTCGAATTCATACAAATTTTAATATAAAACTTTTTTTGTGTAAGTACTTTTTTTTTTTTTTTTTTTTTTTTTTTTTAAGAGAGATCTTGTGAAATCTAATGACGTTTTCATTCCCTGTATTTTTGACAATTCACAAATAACCTCTATTTTGATATTCTATTTCAAATAAAATTGAATATACACACATAGCGTAAACAATGTTGTGCGCTCAGGGAATTATTTACGGTAAAGCATTCAAGGCACGTGTACGCAGCCTACGATTCCTACGAACTACCTTTCACATTTTTCAAAATTTTCCTCTATAAATGAAAAATATTTCTTTTAAGGATTACATTTCAGCCAAAATGACAAGTCTGTTTAATTCTAGTTGTCATTCCTCCTTAACCCTTTGCGGCGCAGGGTAATTCGGATCATTTAAATTACACTGCCACCGGAATTTACGAACAAAATTAAAATAAAAGAAATTTTAAATTTTCAGGTTTAAAAAAAGGGCCTTTTCTGCTATGTTATAAATGACCATTTTTGTAAAAAAATTTCCGGGATGAGATTTTGCACTTGAGAATTAAAATTAGGTGTTCCATCAGCGGTAACACTGCGACTGAAAAGTTTAATAATTATCAAGACTTTTTTTTATGTGTGAATGTGTTGTGTGTTTTTAATAATTAGTTCTTTAATAATGTCACTGAAAAACAAACCTTGGAAAAAGGATATCATTTTAAGAATAAAAGGTTTATTGCTTGTGATTTTTTTTTTTTTTTTTTTTTTTAGGACTGAGGGCCTATTAGTCTCAATCTGGGATTTTTGCGTTGTCGTTCTCAATAGTTGGACATTTGTCGAAATCATTTTTCGATAGTTGGACATTTACCGAAAATATAATTGAATAATTTGAAATCGATGTTATAATTGGGAAGGGAAAAAAAAAAAAAAAACTAATAGTCCTCCATCCTAAACTAAATTCTGCTTTCGCCAGAATTTCATCAAAATCATTTATTTTTTTTTTTTTTTAAGAAAAAGAAAAGAAAATTTATACAGTATCGTTACAAACAATATCGAAAAAGTTTTTTTTTTTTTTTTTTTTTTTTTTTTTTAATTTTGAATCAGGAAATAAAAAGGGCGCGAGCAATATGAAATAAAAATAAGTAAAAAAAAAAATAAATTTAATGATTTAAATTTTATATAAAACATGATCGCATGCTATCATAAAAAGTAGATGTAAAATTTAAAGTTTAATTTTTTTGGCAACAATTATAAATTAAAATAAATAATTTAATAAAAGTTTAGAAGTTAGAATTTATATTTATATATAATATATAATATTTGAAACGTTTAAATAAATACATTTCAATTGGCGACCCTTTTCATCAAATAAAAACTATAGCCAAGTACTGAGCTATACAGCCGTTAATGAAATGTAAATGACATTTAATTATTTCAATTTCATCATGTTAGTTTGAAATACGGTTAATTTAAAACAAACTGAATATGCACTCATATTAGGGAACAACTTTAGTATAGGACCCCTTGGTGAAATTTGAATTTTTTTTTTTTTTTTTTTTTTTTTTTTTTTTTCTGTAGACACAAATTTTACAGATTTTATTAATGGCTCATACTTCTTGTGCTACCATACCTGATCCAGTACTTTTGCATCGCAAACAAATTTTATTTTTCTGCAGACAGGTACAGAAAATTCTGCTGTTGGGCACACAGATTGATATATATATTATTTTAATAGAAGTTATAAGCTATCCGGAAATTAAGAATGAAAGTTGCATTAATGGGTTCAAAAGGAATATAGATTAAGCTTCATATTTCGTGATATTTAAAAAATTATAATATACACAATGAAGCCGAAAATATGCACTTAAAAACATGGTTACCGGGGGGGGGGGGAAGAGACATTTTTGACCGCAGTAAAAAGGAGCCAAGGGATGATGAAAATGATTAAAATCGATGCAATTAAAAATATCTAGATAGTTATTACAGAATGTACTAAAGATGGTTGCTGGAGGAAATTTACTTGTAGAATAGTAAAATAAAATCCCTGTTCGACGATTTCAAACTAAATTGGCCGTAAAGAATAAAATAGTTTTTAGTTAGTAGACAAAAAGGCTGAATACCAGATGAAAAGTATAGCGGCATGGCATTATAATTAAATTTAAATAATAGTACATTCTGTTCGGGGACCGCATGGAATGAGAGAGAGAGAGAGAGAGAGAGATCTTAATCCAGTATTAAGAGATGTTCACTTGACGGAGATCAGTGAGAGATTGAGTTAAATTTTAGCTGAATTTAAAAATCCCGATCATTAAGTTTATAATTTTGAATACTCCCAGCAGGTTTTAACATGTCCATTAAGTTTACTACAAAATAATAATAGATTCAATGTAAAAGTTGTTATAATCTGAGAGTCCAGCCCCCCAAACAGTGTTGCCAGATTGCGCGACTTTTTTTATTCAACACTCACCAGTAATTTTGAGAAGTGCTATTTAATCTACATAATCGACGATTAATCGTCTATAATGTATATCAAACATCACTTCTCAAAATTATTGGTGACTGTTAAATAAAAAAGTCGCGCAATCTGGCAACACTGCCCCCAAGTGTATAAATCTGTTTCTCTGTGCAATATCTATTAAAAGGAACTATAGAGACCAGTACTGAAATGTTGATCACACACATTCTAAATAACATTACGCCATTTCCCAAACTTCAAATTTTTCTCTGAAATAGTATTGGAATTAGTTCAGAGTTAATAAGCATTAATCAAAATTTGTATAATCCAGTTAAAGAAACAAAAATTGTTATAATTAATTTATTTTTTAATAAATGCAACCATATTTTCTTAATGTATAATCATCATAAATAAATAAATAAAATAATTGCCACCTCCCCCCCCCCCTTCCTGCCGACTAAATTTGCCACAAACTGTCACACAAACCTGCTGCTGGTACCAACTGATTGCTAATAGCGTCTAATCTATAATGATACACTTAGATTTTGATTAGAACCTATCTACATATTAAAACTGGCATTAACGTCCTTTTTTTTTTTTCAATGGCAACCTTTATTTTTGACAGTTTTTTTTTAGTTATTTCGATCAAATCATCACGAAAAATGGTATTTATATATTTCTCTCAAATTTTCATAGAGATATAAGTTGTTAAAATCCGAGGATACTAATGCTAAATGAATCTGACAGATTTTATTTCACATCTTCCCAAAGACTTATTCAATTCAAATTTCTTTTATATATATATACATATATATATATATATATATATATATATATATATATATATATATATATATATATATATATATATATAGAATGAAAATACCCAAACATATTTCATACAGATTTGCGATTAAAAAACATAATTTTAATTATGAAAATTATTAATAAATTGATCTTTCAAAAGAGAGAAACAGGTAAAGGTGAGGCTTACTGTTCAAAGTCAGAATGTAATAACCTCTTCTTTCTAAAAACAATATTAAATAACTTTTCCTCCTCTTTATCGCTAACTTTTTGTGTTAATTTTGTTATACATATTTTTGCATTTGAATATTATAGGATTCGTACGCCTCAAGTTGATCTAAAATATTTAAGTTAATGCATTAAGGTAGTGTTACCTAACTATTCAAAATAGACATGTCGTAACAATAGTAGTTTAGCTCTTTTTTTTTTTTTTTAACCCTATAACAACGGGTAAAAATATACTCAACTAAAACGCCAAATGCAAAAAAAAAAGTCGACCCTCATCAACTTTTGAAAGGAAAAAGTGTGGTAAGATAATTTACCACGCCTACAGTTTTTAATTTATTAATAATTTTCCATGGTAAATATAGTGTCAATCACATACAAGGGTATTTAACCTTCCACCGCTATTTTCTTGAAATAACCACTATCTTATTTCATCATAAAAATCTGCTGTTATATCTACACTGAAATGTAATATTTTAGAACACACCTGTTCAACTCAAAACACTTGGTGCGCCGCATTGGGAATCTATTTTATTTAGGCGAACCGCGCAGCAAGTATGTATGTGTATGTGTACATATGTTTGTGAATGTATGAAACATGTAGGGTAAGTGCACCAGTGATTGACACTTTTAGAGCAATCTCTGATGCTTTTAATGTTCTAGTCATCAGAAAAATATTTTTAGAAATCTTTAGTTAGTACATCTAGCATGAACGACATTCGGAACCACATATATGTTAAAATGTATACATTTGATAACAATTATTATTTTTATTTTTTATGAATTTTTATTTGACACCAATGTTCCAGTAACTGACACTGCCAGTTTTTTATTTTATCAGTAATTTGCCCCCTATGTTCCAGTGTTTGACACTGCTAGTTATTCATTTTACCAGTTATTAGCACCCTAAGCTCCAGTGTTGGACATAAAATGTTAAAATTTTTATATGTAAAATATATGACTTTATTATTTTTCTTATTTATTAATTATTTCGGGATAGATGTCAATTACTGGAGCATACCAATCACTGGAGCACCTACCCTATTTATATACATTTTTCGAGAGAGAGCAAATTGAACATTTAGAACAGAATACATTAATTTAAATTATTTTCATTCATAAATTAACAATAGAATCATGGAAAAAAATCTGGAGTGACTCCACTCGACTTTCCGAACATTGAGTAATTAACAGTTTTGTATATAAAGTAAATAAAGAGGAGTTGTTAAACAAACAAAAGAGAGAAAACCATAATAGAGTGTTTGAGTATTTTTCTCCATATATTACACGATGTTTTATTTAACGCTACTGAACTTTGAGCCCATAGATCATAATGATATAGAATTTTTCGTTGTGTCCCTGTAAAAACTTATATATGCTAGATTTACCAAAATGCTTATTGTTGTGCAACAGTAATTTATAATATTCATATAAATTTTCAGCTCAATTGAATAAGGCGTTTAGATGCTATCGCACTTTTAAAATTTTGGTCCCATAGGCCATAATGATAAAGAATTTGTCTTTGTGTCCCTGTAAAAAAAACTGTAACTGTTAAATTCACCAAAATCTATACAGTTGGTGCAACTGTAACCTATAACATGTGTACAATTTTTTTGCTCAGATTAATAAGGCGTTTAGACGCTATCACCCTTTTAAAAAATTGGCCCCATAGACCCTAATGATAAAGAATTTTTCTTTGTGCCCCTGTAAAAAAACTGTAAGTGCGAAATTCACCAAAATCTATACAGTTGGTGCAACTGTGGCCTATAACATGTGTACAAGGTTTTTGCTCAGACTAATAAAGCGTTTAGACGCTATCGCACTTTTAAAAATTTGGCCCCATAGGTCATAATGATAAAGAATTTTTCCTGATGTCCCTGTATAAAAACTATAAGTGCTAGATTCATCAAAATCAAAAGGGTTCGTACTATGGTGACTTACAATATACATACCAACTTTCAGCTTATTCAAACAAAGCGTTTCGACGCTAGCGTGTTCACTCACATACATACACACACATACATACTTACACGCATACATACATACATCATCGTAAAAATAGTGAAAACGGACTCAGTTGACCTCGAAACGTATAGAAACATCAAAATCACAAATTCGGATTTTTGACATGATTACAATACTTTCCTCACTATAGTGTTCGGAAAGTAATGAAAAAGTAAATGAATAAAGTAATCTAATAATATTTCATCACAATAGTGTGATTTTTTAGCTATCGTAATCATTGAAAGGTAGTTTCGTTTCAAAAAGTTTTGAAGATTTATTAATTATTAATTAGTTAACCAAAGTTGTCTAACTTTAAATATTGTTAGACTCCTCGCGGCTGGTTTTTGAACAACGTCAAAAAGTGGGCTTGTCTTGTTGTTTAAATTAGAAAAATAGGGGGACCTGAAAACAGCATGAATCGTCTACTGACGACTGCCGGTATACAAGGCAAACATGTTAAACTGCTTATTGGCGACCGCCGTAGTTAAAAGGTTAAATATTATTATTATTATTATTTCAGTTTTTTACAGTTTTTTTTTTTTTTTTTTTTTTTTTTTTTTGTTATCCATGTTTCTGTATTTGAATACTGTAGGTTCGTATGCCTCAAGTTATTTTAAGGAAAGAAAGAAAAGGAGAATTTATAAACCATATTTAAGAAGAAAAAAAGGGGGGAATTATATTTTATCTTTTGTACACCTTATATAAATCATAGAATTGAGAAGACTAGACATTAATATTAAATTTTTATTAACCCGTTAGTAGTCGCTATAGACAGCGCCCCCTATTACAAATTGCGCACTTTTTATTTAACTGTCACCAATAATTTTAAGAAGTTATGTGATCGACATTTCTTCGATTTTATTCGCGTTTTATGTATATTAAATGCCACTTTTAAGTTTTTTTGGTGGCTATTGAATAAAAAAAATCTCGTAACACTGAAGGATGGGCGGCAAATCGACGAACTAGCGACTACTAACGGGTTAAAGTAATGACAATTCACTTTTTCTTGAAAGAAGGATAATTTTTTCTGTTGAAGCAAAAACAGGGTATTTGTTATTTGGTAGAATATACAAATGCATTATCGAAAGGAAATGTGTAATATTATTTATTTATATCCAATAAAAGCTGAACAATGACGGCGTAACAATCGTATTTATTATGAATAAATACTCAAAAATAATGTTAATGTAGCATATTAGTTTTAAACATTTAGATAATTATTGAACATCTTACATATTAGGAATTAAAATACTTATTAAAATACTTATTAGAACAGCTTTAGATACAAATACAATAATTTTATCCATTTAACTTTAATTTATATCTAGAATTTTCATTTTTTTTTTTTTTTTTTTTTTTTCGGCTAGAATTTTAATGAATAATTTATTTTCTATGCGAGATCATAATTTTTTTTTTTTTTTTTTAATTATTTGGATGGAACATTAATACATTTTCGCTTCTAACTCTATGAAGAATTTATTGAAAGTAAATACTAGTACCGTTTTACGAACTGCCTTGATCTCAAAAATTTGAATATGGAGTCAGATATGGGTGTTACCATTCGAAAAATCAAAGCTTATGCAAATTTTAATATGTAGACGAAACAATTGCATTAACTAGACATTATTAACAGTTGATTGTCACCAGCCTGATATTTATATACATGGTGATACGCGGCAAAATTAGATTGGAGATGATATATATATATATATATATATATATATATATATATATATATATATATATTAATGACTGTGCATCAAAATAAAAATTAATATATCGTTCGCTTAAATATGTTTGCTTAATTATGTTCGCAATCACCTAATAAAAACTTTTTATAAAAAAATAAACTCAAAATTCATTTGTAAACTGAAGTATGAGTGCTTAATAAAATTAAAACTTTTTTTTTTTTTTTTCAAGCAAAACCTGCAGAAAAATAAATGCTACGAATATTATTTATAAATCATTCTTTTTTAAAAAAGAAAAAAAAATACATTCTATACCCTGAAAGTGTTTTTAGAAAAAAAAAAAGTATACTGTGTATAAAAACAAAAAGAAAAGCAATCCATTTTAAAAGATTTTATAAGTGATTTAGCCCTAAACGGCTTTTGACTGCCATCTATTATAACAGGAAATTTATGTGCGATAGAAAAGATAACGAACCAACAACATATAAAAAATATCATGAAAAATTCGGATAAAGATGGTATTTCAGTGACACCTTTGACAAGTGCTGTCATGTTGGGGACAAAACCTCCAATCAGTTGGATCATTCATCTTCCACCAGTTTCATACAATTGCCGTTGACCTTTTGAGAATAAAAATATTGGTTTCTGTCCGCTATCAGATAGATTATATTGATAGTTTATTAATAGAACTTTACGAGTTAAATAAAAAAGATTTGAGATGTATTAATATAAGAAAATAGATTTCACCTATTTCAATTGCTTCCGAATAAAAAAATTAAAATTAAATATTTGCATGATATATATATATATATATATATATATATATATGGGATTGATGAATTGGCATTTATAATTCAATGCATTATATAGTAGAACAAGTATTTACCAATTAGTAAAAACCCCAATTAGTAGATCAAGTATTTACCAATAAAAATAATTTTATTGAGTTCAATATTATGCACACTGAGATCAAATTATTGTACCATTTATTTAGTGGATTTGCTGGAACATAAAATATCTAAAACTTGACGTAAAAGATAAAACAATTTATTAAAATAAATACATTTCAATGCATAATATAAGCTTAATGAAAATGATATACTTGACAGCGTATTTGAAAATTAAAAGCAATGTTTCAGTATCCAAATATACTTTATTAGACCAAACAAATTAATTGCAATGGAATTTAAAAACAAATCATTTAATGTAACACTACTGCATTACTAGAATTTCGATATCATTTCTTTTTAAAACACATACTTTGATATTATAAGAGATGTGAATGAAAAAGTATCAGTGAGTAAATGTTATATATTATTTTATGTTGAAAATAACGTTTTCACTGTAAAGAAAAATAAAAGAAACTAGTTGGCATAGGTGGACTCTGCTCAGTTCCCCATCACATGTATGTTCTCATAAATTTCTTGTACAGGACATATTATATTCATGTTAAGAGAAATGAATTTGACCAAACGTTTGACACAGTGACAGAACGAAATAGTCGTAGGGGTTCTAAATAGGGTTCTTGCCAGTGTCGAAAGTAATATTTTAAAACTGATTTGACCTCTCTGCGACAATTTGTTCTTGAGATATCGTGTACACAGACTAACACACTAACGGTCTAACAAACTAACAGACACCCTACAGACGGACAACATACAAATTTTGTCATTTTCGGATTCCTCACACCTGAAAACGTGTAAAAAAGTAAAAGAAAAAAAAAAAAACCGAGGTCGAAAATTTTCCCGATTACCTAATTTCCCCATACCTATAGTATGATGGGGAACTAAAAAGAAAATTCAAATAATAAAATCTATGTACATTTTTAGTTAATAGCAAAGCGTCACTGAAAATTTGATATAATTATTTTTAAGACCCGTATTTCTAATTCTTATAGCCATAAAGTACAGTGTTGCGTCACAAAATTTTAACCCGTTAAGGATTTTTGTATTGGCATACACATATATAAAGGGATATACACATTACATAATATGCATATCATACGGCGCGCCTGAATAAAACAGTCTTAACCCTTTAACGTTCACTACTTAATTTATTTTAAAAATTACTAAACTAATTTTAAAAATGGCTTTTAGACACATAGCTGATCATAAATATTTAAAAAATAAAAAATTAGCATTGTTCCTTTTCGAGAAATTTTTGGTTTGAAACATCTGTAAGTAAACCTTATTAAATTCAAATAATATTTAATTTAATAAATAAATCACTTTATAACTAAACATTATCGACAACAAAAACTCGTAAAAGTTGCATAGATCCCAACATTTCAATTTATTCCGGAGTATTTTAACCCTTTGCGGTGCAAGGTAATTCGGATCATTTAAATTACACTGCCACCAGAATTTACGAACCTAATTAAAATAGAAGAAATTTTAAATTTTCACGTTAAAAAAAGGGCCTTTTCTGCTATGTTATAAATGTAAATTTTTACTATAAAATTTCCGGGATGAGTTTTTGCACTTGAGAATTAAAATTAGGTGTTCCATCAGCGGGAACACTGCGACTGAAAGGGTTAAACAAGGCACCGCAATCCCTAAACGCACCACAGAGCAAGAGTTTCGCTAATTCAGGAACAATGATCAACCGCTCAATTCAAAATCTGGAGAGAATTTGAATTCATTTAAAATCTTATCAGTGGTTTATAGAATTTTCGAGATAGTTCTGCGCTAGAAACCAATGCACCATTCCGAAAAATTCCTGAACTCGACTCCTATTGAAGTTAGATATTCCAAACTTTAGAAATCCAAAACTGTCATTTTCTGCCGAATTTGGGTGATAAATTTCCTAATTCGATGCTAAGTCGCAAAGTTTGTCGCAAGCATCCAAGTTGTCTTCATGGTTCCAAGTTATCCTTTCAAGTTGTCTTCTCAAGTTTGTCTTCCTAAAAATGGAAAAATTGCTATCTGTTTCCACTTTTACTGTAATACATTGTTGCCGACTTTTAAGCCTTTTTGCAACTGGAAAAATTTTATCAAAATTTTCTATATATTTTTGTTATAGTTTTTATTGGTTGCATAACGTAATAATTTCTATTACATTTTTTCGATAGCCAAAAAGCATAAAAGTTGGCAATTATGTAATACCGGTGTGGAAAGTAGCACGTAATGAAATAAGCCGATTTTTGTCTACAATCATCAATAATGATTCTCCTCTTTTCATAGTCTCGTTACTGTTTTGTAAAGTTTTCGAAGAAGTTAGTTCTCACTAAAAGTTTCGTAAGTTATTCGAAATTTACGAATTTCTTAACATAGCAGAATAACGCAAAATTTCACTTACAGGCGCAGAAAAAGGAATATTTTTATCGTAAAGATGTCATACCATCTTTCAAATATCAATTTTAATGCTTTGATGAACATTAAACGTAAGTACTTGTTATCTTACCCTTTAATCTACAATCTATCTTTATGATAGAGAAAGGCGTTTAAAATGCCACACCAGATTACTTTAAATACTTAACAGTAGTCATTTAAAATTATTTTATCAATCAAAGCCATAATGACTGATTTAAATTGGTCTACTTCTCTGTCTTACCGTTAGTGATCGGTGATTGGATATCATTATTGGTAAGTACAGTCGGTAACAAAAGTGTCCGAACACTAGCAAAAATTCCTATGTAAAAAAAGTACACTTCATACGGTTTTGTTAAATAAATCCTTATCGAATCATGTTCTTACACTGACTAAGAATAGGATTCGACAAGGATTTATTTAACAAAACAGTATGAAGTGTACTTTTTTTACATAGGAATTTTTGCTTATGTTCGGACACTTCTGTTACCAACTGTATATCAATTGCACATCACGAAATTGTATAAGAAAAGCAATTGCAAGGGGAATAATTAGCACAAGTGAACTTTTATCTGTTTCGTACCATGTCTAGATATTTTATATCAATAACATATAAATTATAATGCGACAAGTACACTTTTTCTAGAAAATCAAAATTGAATGTTTTTTAAAATGCGAATTCAACGATTCCTACAATTTGATTTCAGACATGTCAACAAGTTTTCAATATTCACAAAGCTAAAAATAACTTTTAAAGTCAGCCACTTTTTAGAAATGTATACCATTAAGTTTAAAGTTCAGATATGTTAACGCTTTTCATTATCTGTTGCAATGTTTTAGGACTAAAATAATTTTCATTTTTCAAAAATATTTTAAAAAAAAACTGGAGTATTTTGGACCGTTTCTCTTTACGTTTTTGCCAACAAGGAGCCCCCACCAGTGGCCATGAGGTTAAATTCTGATAGCTAATAGATGGGAGGTATTAGATTCGAACCTAGGTTGTGCTTGTCAGCCTAGCCATTTGGATTTTTCCATGGTTTTCTCCTAAACTCACGGGGATACAGGCTAGGGTTCCTTAGAAAGATTATCCGTGGAGGGCGATCCGCCGAGTGGGGGGATCAGGGTGAAGTGCCCAGACCCCCACCTATGACCTCAGATAATTAATCTGCCTTAACACCTACGATACATGCAACATATTGAAAGGGAAGCCTAGATTTACCAAATGTTGCTCTCAGATATCTCTTGATCTGATCGGGTATGGAGCCCGACTCGATTTTGTTTTTAATTTATTTCATGTTTTCCAATTTAACAGATTTTTCTTTTTTCTTTTTTTTTATGGAAAATGTTGTCATAGTTATGAGCATGAAAAAAAATTCTTTTTAAACTTATTTACTTATTTATTTTATTTATTTATTAACTATTGAAAATGGTTCATGGATTGGCATACGACCTCAGATAATTAATCAGCCTTAACACCTACAATATATACAACACATAGAAAGGGAGACCTAAATTTACCAAATGATCGGATATCTTACAAGATCTGATAGGGTATGAAACCCGACTTTCGTTTTTGTTTTTAATTTATTTCATGTTTTATAATTTAACAGATTTCTTTTTTTGTTTATGGAAAATGTCGTCATGTTTATGAACATGAAAAAAACATTTTGTAAAATTGGTGCGATGTTTTTTATTTCCATTACCCGACTACCGTAGATAATGGAAGTGTGTATTGCATTCGGTCCAAAAATTCGATATCGAGTTTTCATCTGATTTACACGTTTAAAGGTCTACTGGGTCCAAAAATGTAGTTTTTTGGCAATTCTTCAGCGTGTATGTGTGTATGTATGTGGGGAATATTCTGGCTATCATATCTCCAAAACTAATAAAGATAGAACTACGAAACATCAGAATTGAGACAGGCATGGTGTACAGATGATTTTTTTAAATTTTGGTGAAAATTGGAAAAATAGAAGTAGGACATCAGAAACCGGAAGTAGGACCGTAAGTCCGTATCTCAAAAACGGCTCTAACGATTTTCTTCAAAGTTGCTATATAAACACTCTATTAGATGTCCTTTCGAATGATATAGTTGGTTAGTTCAGGAAAATTGACAGACGTCCTGTCAAAGTCGCTTCTTGAAAGTTGCTATATGAACACTCTATTAGATGTCCTTTCGAATGATATAGTTGGTTAGTTCAGGAAAATTGACAGACGTCCTGTCAAAGTCGCTTCTTGAAAGTTGCTATATGAACACTCTATTAGATGTCCTTTCGAATGATATAGTTGGTTAGTTCAGGAAAATTGACATTCGTCTAGCTCAGTTTCAGGTCTCACAAGTGCGTTCCTTTAAAACGGCTGTACGGATTTTTTTTTTTTTTTTTTTTTTTTTCAAACTCGCCATATCAACTCCCTTTTAAATATCCTTTTGTATGTAATTATATGTAACTAGCAAACCCGTGCGAAATATTCGCCCTTTATTCCTTTTCTCATTTACCTACAAAATTTGAAACTCATAAATGTTATACCAATTTCACCACCTAATTAAAATTTTAATTTACCAGAAGCCAAATTATTATTAAAACCAAATTAATATTGTACAATAGTGAAACCAAAATCATTCAAAGAAAGGTTTCCAAATAGAATTCATGGTTCACGACCCAATTTTTATACTTCCACAGGCAGTACAGTTTTAATATAGGACTCCCACGACGCCTTTTAAATTTTTGTCGCCATGTTGGTGTTGTCATTTTATTAATTTTGATATATTCCTTTTGTTAATATATATATATATATATATATATATATATATATATAATAAATAAATAAAATAAAACAAAATAATTCCTATTTTGATTATATTTTTTATGATTGTGTTTTTAGTCCATTTATGACACAAAAGTTCATATTCGGTATACATCTTTAAAATACTGCTAGGTTTAAAATGACGCTTCTAAAGATTCTGAAGAAACAACTGTTAAAAATACATTTTTTCGTAAAATAATCTCATCAGACAAATGTCGTCATTTTTTTCTTATTAGTCCATTGAGCTAAGTCCATGCGCTTAAATATTGTCCATGCATAAATATTATTTTTTTATCCTCACGTTTTCGTATCATTTCGACAAAAAATAATTGAAACTGGTCCACGTTAGAGAAATATTATATAGATTGTTGTTTTTCGAACAAGTTTTGGTAAAAGTCGGTATCTCAAAAACGGCTCTAACGATTTTCTTGAAAATTGTTACATAAATATTCATTAATTCATTATACAGGTCACAGGCCAGATGACCTGTATAATGAATTAACCCTCATAAAACAACACACTAAAAAAGCAGGATATCCAAATAAGTTAGTTAATAAACTGTATAAAAAAAAACAAATAAAAAGCCTTGATAAAATTCCTAATTACAAGGAACCACAACTTAAATTCACAACGTCTATCCTTTACGGTCATGGTGCATCCTGTAAAATTAAAAATATTGCTGCTAAATACAATGTAAATATTCCTATAAAACCCAACCCCAATATTTTCAATTGATCAGAAATGACAAAGACCCAATCCTCCCTTTGGAAACTGCAGGTATTTATAAAATCCCACATACTGATAGTAAAGGTAATTATATGCATTATATTGGCAAATCCAAAAAGAAAATTAAAACAAGAATAAAGAAACATATCAATGACGTCACCATGGGTAAAATCACCACCGCGCTAACGAAAGTTAATAGAGAAGAGGATATAAAAATTCATTTTCAAAGTGTAAAAAAACTCGCAAATTACCATAACCACAAATATGCCGCGTATCGTGAGGCTATCGAAATTATCAACTTTTCAGATTCTTATAATGGCAACGATACGGCGGGACTAGACAAACAGTGACACCAACGAGATATATAAATCGCTGAAAGCCGACACTTAATATCTCAGGAAATATGGGAGGTTATGTTCTGATATTTTCAAAATAGAGTTTCACCTTCTGTCTGATCCTACCCTGAAATCGTTATATTTCTGCGTGCTATATATTTCTAGATATGAATTGGCTCATTTAAGTTGTAAATGGGCGGCGTATGTAAGGTATAAATTTTTCTCGAATATGGCTCGACCGAATGTCGTTTAATTGATATATGATATTAATCGCTTTTATCTGATGTGCCTGACGTCTCCCTTTTCCCTAGGAAAACTCTTGTTTCTTTTATAACTCAGTTTAAAAATCGAACTATTTTTTACTCCGAAAATACCCTGATGCGGCAGTTTCGCGGACGAATACAGTCCAAAGAATATTCTGAAATACTCAATATCAAATAATCGTTTTGGCGCCATCTATCGGAAAGCGTCAAAAATAAACACAAAAAATAAAAATAAAAATATTTTTCTTTTTTTAATATATATATTAAATGAGTTATTTATTTAGGTACTTGTATTTTATATGACATTTGTTTATCAAAAATATTCTTTGTATTTACATTGTTTTCATGCTGATACGTTGTTAACTTTCAAAATTGGTTCTATTTTAAAAGGTGATTGCAACAACAAAAAATTTTTCCTTTATTTTCATAAAAATGACAAATAATATGATAATCATATGCAAATATTTGTATTTTTTTCAAAATTAGGTGATAAATCACTTAAACTACGGATTGAAAAAATTCTTAAATCAGAATTTGAAAATAATTAATTTGCTCATTAAGTTTCTAGTATATATAATATATAAATTACATAATGTTAAGCTATAATAAAATTTTGATAAAATTTTGAATAGATTAAGATTTTTTTTTAATTAAATTCATAACAAACTATACTACTTAAATATTTACCAGTATAAAACTTTCACTTTTTAAAGATTTTTCTATTATTATTTATTTTTCTCTTTTAAATCAAATCTATACCTAAAAAATTATAATAAGAAATAAATATAAATAAGAAATTTTTGTCATTTTTAAAATGTACTATATTATGCCTTTGTAATGTTGCATGTGTCCATCTTTTTTATCACTTTTTATAAAATTTTGAAATTTTATTTAGTTTGTTATTTTGTTCAAGCATGACCTATAAAACAACACTTTTAATACAGTGTTATAACTCATTACCATGCTCCTTTAATTTTACGTTTTGATCATTAACCCCTAAAAAGTAATGATATCAATACAAAAAACCCTTAACGGGTTAAAAGTTTGTGACGCAGCACTGTACTTTATGGCTATAAGAATTAGAAATACGGGTCTTAAAAATAATGATATCAAATTTTCAGTGACGCTTTGATATTAATTAAATTATACATAGATTTTCTTATTTGAATTTGCTTTTTCCTTTTATTTATATTTACAGTGTAAACGTTATTTTCAACACAAAATAATATATAGCATTTACTCATTGATACCTTTCCATTCACATCTCTTATACTATGAAAGTATGTGTTTTAAAAGAAATTATATGAAATTCCAGTAACGCAGTGGTGTTACATTAAGTGATTTGTTTTTAAATTTCTCTGCAATTATTTTGTTTTGCATATTAAAGTATATGTGCACATTGAAATATTGCTTTTAATTTTCAAATACGCTGTCAAATATATCACTTTCATTAAGCTTATATTATGTACTGAAATATATTTATTTCAATGAATTATTCTATCTTTTGCGTCACGCCATCCAAAACTGTAAGTAAAATACATGGAAATGTTTACTTTGTGTCATTTCATCCAAATAAATTGAAAATGCATGCAAATAGATATCGTGATGCAAAGAAAAAAACTGTGAAATTTTTTTCAGTTTATATATCTCGTTGAGTGGCACCATATGCTCTTAAGAGACGGCGACCATACTAAACATTGCAGAGCGCACAGAACTGAATCTTCCAAGACCAGGAGAGCCGTTGAGAAAGCTGGGGGACCCCACAGTGAAAACGTTCCGGCCATGCCGTGGAGTTAAAAGAGGTTAATTGTTTTTATTTGTATGTTAAGTTTGAACTCCATGCTTAAGAAAAATATATAGTTATTCTAGAATATTTGGAATTTAATGTGGAATTCCGAATATTCTGGAATAGTCCAGCAATGTAAAAAAATAACCAGCTGCAAGAAACTCTCTGTGATTGGAGAAAAAAGTTATTTTCTCCAATCACAGAGAGTTTCTTGCAGCTGGTAATAGATATTTTTTTACAGTGAGGATATTCAGAACTATTATCCTGGGAACCCCACTGACTTCATTGCAAGACGAAACTCTGAACTCTATCCTTAACAAATGTTCCTTTTCTTCGTGAATTATTATTATTAAAATAAATATTCAGTTACGTGGAGTCTTTATTTCTGTTGTTTCTGAGTACACAAGTGCGTGAGGAGAGCATTTCCAACCCTGCATTGCTACGTGATTCTGAGTCGTCATTATGTACCCTACATCACTTAGAAGTTCTGAAATGTAGTACTGAGACTTCCAGCAAATTAAAATACAATAGAAGATCTTTATAATGCAGACTTAAAAACACAAGTTTCTGCGTTATACAGAATTTTGCATTACACAGATCATGTTACACACATCATTAAACTTACTTTGTAAACATGGCGAAATAAGGCCTTAAACCCTTAAACATAGCAAAACAGTGTAAAGTATTTTAAAGTTACATTCCTTGGAACAGAAGTTGGATGGATCATAACTTTCATTGTTAAATATACGTTATAAACATAGTCCACATATGCCTATTCATTATATAAATATTACTCATTTTCGAAAAGAAAAAAAAAAAACTTAATGATAGTAATTGTTTTATTAAAAAACTCCAAATCAAGGAGATAACGGGGGGAAAAAATGCATCACACTTGTTAGTTCCCAACAAAGAATAGTTTTTCACAAACTGTTTCTTAACAGCAAAATTCACTGATTATGTAAGAGAAGTCTTGGTTTTGTCTGCAATTCTGTATTATATACAGAATTGCATTATAAAGATCTTTTACTGTATATCAATTCTTCTTCAGCTAAAATATCTTTTTTTAGATATATTTAATGAAGTATGAATCATACTTCAATTTTACATTCAGTAACAAAATTTACATCTAGTATTAACAACTTACCTTATGATACTTTACTTCTAAATAAAATTACTTTTCTTTGGTTGATAGTGCTTGAAAACTTATTAAATTAATTAAGGAAAGAACTACCTAATTTTGCAATGAAAATAAAGACAATTTAATGAACAGTCACGTAAGTAAATTTAATAAATTGAACTCTATACCTGTTGAGGCTCACTGCTCCTCCTATTAGACATATGTTTATTCGTTTTCCCATGTTTGTTTATTTTCAAAGAATTTGAGTAAACCCATTTGCCGCCTCATCTGTGGTTAATTATCAAATATCCATTATCCAAGTGCAACATCACTGAAATTTTTTTATGATTTTCACCACAAGATTTCATTGGCTTGACCCCCCAGGAGCACACATGCAATGTTGTATACTAAAACTACAGTAATTTATAATACATGCGTAAAGTAATTCTATGGTTGTGGGACAAACTTGGAGAAGAGGTAGAGAACATCAAAAGGATTCAGAATTGTATAGAAAACCATAACCACAAATGTCATTTTTACCCTTTAAGAACTGGATGTTTTTGGTTATATTTTAACAATAAAATCCAGATAACTCCACCTAGGGTGTAAATTTTAAAATCTTGTATGCTTCATTATTTTGTAAAATCACACATATTAATGCAATTTTTAAAAATGCAACATTTGAGAGTCATGCCCATATCGAGGCTAGGGCTGGATTATTTATCAATATATCCCCAAGTATCGATATTTTTTAAATATCCCGATAACAATATTTAAGATTTTGCTCTGACGATATATCCCTTTAACGATATTACCTAGTGCGCACCGCGCGATCAATCGATATGCCGATAAGTACCGTTAAACGCCAACCACGGATTAATAGAATTATGCTTCCGCGCTAGCGCGCATCACGAATGCGACCCGAATGAAACCCGAGCGAACAAACCACGATCAGCGAACGAAACCCGAACAAAAAGAGCGCGCAATATCTTATACTAATACCCATTCTCTTATTTTTCTCCCATCCCTCACTGATAAAATAAAAAAATATAACCCCACCCCAAACGATCACTCCCACGATGCATATACTTCCTCTTCCTTTATTCCTGCATGCGAAACCTCAAATCTAAAATATCACTGTTTTAATAAGTCCACCGCATAATAAAAAAATAAACAGTATTTATTGAAAGCCATCTGCTTTTTCCACAGTATATTGATACATTCATGCATTTACTGACCCTAAACGATAATATGAAAGAATTTATACTACCGTTAGTATTTGGTAATATTGCACATCACCACTCGTGGATCGTAGGTGTAATACCACAGTAACCACAGACAAGGCGATATAAAAACAAACGCTTATTATGACGAATGAAAACAATATCTTTTGTTTTAGCTCATTTCCTGCTATTGGTTCATTGATATTGGTTTATTTCAAAGTATCGATAACTTCTGGCGAATAAGATGCGAGACCTTCAACATGTGTTTAACTCACTTTGGGCTGTACTTCAGCTTCAGTCAGATAGCTCCCTTTCTCCTTTCCCATGTTATCCAATGGGATTTTCATTGCTTCGTTTTATAAAAATATCTCATTCAAAAATGAAGTTTTTCGAATTCTGTTTTTTGAATATTACTCTTTGAATGGGTCGCCTTTTAGCTTGGTGAACAATTTTTTGAAAAAATTAATTTAAATATTTTATTTCAATAAGTAAATTATGGACTCTAAGTGTGGATCTCTAAGTAAAATATTTAAATTTATTTTTTCGAAAAATTGCTCACTAAGCTAAATGATGACCTGTTCAAAGAGTAATATTAAAAAAACAGAATTTAAGCTAAAAGACGACCTGTTCAAAGAGTAATATTCAAAAAACAGAATTCGAAAAAGTTCATTTTTTAATAAAATATTTTTATAAAACAATGCGACAAAAATCCCATTGGATAACATGGGAAGGGAGAAAGGGTGCTATCTGACTGATGTAAAATAAAGTTTTATCTTCAGTAATTTTACAGTGACAGTTTCTTTATAGAATTATATAATATTGGATAGTTTATTACTTTTTTTTATGTAGCATTTATTTTTTCTCTTTCCTTTTCCTTCTTTCTTTCTCTTTTTTTTTTTTTTTTTAAGCCGTACATGTTAAATAAAATTGGTTTAAATGCAAAATGAGTTACTTTAAGTAACAAAATGAAACTTTAACATAATTTTGTTTAAATAATATAATTTTTATACTGACAATGTATACATATATATATATAATATATATATAATTCAATTTTCAATTGTTGTGAAACTATTACGAATGTGAATTGAACACATATACATTTAAAAAATATTGTAATGATTTGGTAAGCAGATACAAAAATAAAAATGACAAGTAACTGACATTTAGGAAGCATATAAGAGTTTTAAGTAAAAAATATTACTCTCTATGACCAAAAAAGGTGTATCCAATGGCATTTCTTAACTATTTAAAATGATTTTCCTTTTTATTTAATACCTACGTCTTAAGACAATTTTTCTTAAGCTTTATTTTTAGTAGAATTATGAATTTTGATATACTTGGTAGAAATGATCACATATTAGCTGTGTTAAAATATGATTTTAAAATAATTAAAGCTTAAAATGGGAAGAATAGAGGACAAACTATACAGAGGTATACTAAAAAGCAATAGTATAAGACAGGGGTGGCCAACCCGCGGGCCGTAGTTTCTTGCGGCCCGCGAGGATACTAACAATAGTTAAAGTTTGACAGCTTTGGTTAACGGATCAAAAATTAATAAATACGGTCTAACTTTTCAAAATGAAAATACCTCTCAACGGTTGTGATAGCTAAAGAACTGTTGCAATGAAATATTATTAGATCCATTATTCATTCTTTTTATTGTAGTTTTAATATACAGTCATAAATTTTTCATGATACCATTGTTAACTTATGAATGAAAATATTTAATTTAATGTATTCTGCTCCGAATTTTCACCCTACCCTTCTCCGGAAAAATATATACATGGATGAATTATATACTCACAAGCATATATACACATATGTATATGTACAGTCATAAAATAATAATAATAATAATAATTTTCTTCCCCGGCTAATTTCACCGTAAATTATCAGCTAATTTGCGGCGAAATTTGTCGGGAAAAGAGGGGGGGGGGAGCTTTTTATGACTGTACATACGGTGCGGCCCGAAATTAATAAAATAGATTTCCAATGCGACCCACCAAGTGTTTTGGGTTGGACAGGCCTGGTATAAGATATAAGAAACACAAAATATTGATTCACTTTTCATGAATTTTTTTTTTTTTTTAATGATAAAGTTATGGTAGTAATATACCAGAAAATACATGGAAAACACTCTATACTTGTATACTTTAAAATTCGTGTGCATATGTCTTTAAAAAATAACAAATGTCTATTTTTTCCTATCTTGAAAGAAATATCGCAATATATCACTAATATCGATATTAACTTGGTGATATATCGCAATATTTAATATCTGATATCGTCCAGCACTAATCAAGGCAAAAACAACTGGTTTTGAAAAGGTTAAAATGACATTTGCGGGCATGGGTTCCCAGTTCCCATACATTTCTGAATGAGGGTGATGTTTTCTATCGCTTCTGCAAATTTGTCCCATGACCATAGAGTCATCCTGTATATATTTAATTTCTTCCAGTTCCTTTTTAATCAGTGTACCATGATGATTCAAATGCATACAAAAAATATTTATAAAGAGAATTTTATAATATTCACATCATGAAAATACTATTAAAAACATTGAGATCCATGGACTCAGTGCCTGATTTAAGGCAGGGCATTTAGGGCATGTGCCCTGGGTCCTCACAATGAAGGGGCCTCCAAGAAATTCCATCATACATTTAAAAAATTAGTTAAAGTGAAAAATTTCCAAATTTTGCTATAATGATCATTGCTTTTTGTTTTTTCATCAATGAATTATTAAAATTTATTCTGCACTGTATTACTGCATATATACTACTAATTGCATTACTGCACTGTTTTATAAATCAGCGGTATGATCTTTCAATGAAACTATCAGCTCATCGAAAAAATTGCAATATTTTCACTAAACGCAAATACAACTACATACTACCGATACTGCATTCCAAGCTTTTACTAAGGCTAATTAAATCCGAGTCACGCACAGCAGCGGTGATACATGGGCGTGATGTATGTTGATCCAATAGACACACATCGGATCTAGTTAAGCGTTATTCTTACCAATAAAATGAAAAGTGAAGTGAGGTGAAGAGAATTTTTAGATGCGTGATTCAAAAATATGCAGTTTGTTTTGTTTGTTGTAATATTAAAGTACGGGGAAAAGAAGCCCATTGAACACGAGTGCCCCTCCAGGTGAGAAAATTGGTCCCTGCATGGACTCTATATAGTTAAAAAATGTCAATATCATGCTACAATTTTAGAAATATTTATTTTATTTATTTTATTTTTCCTCATTTAATGTAACTAATCAATTTACTAAGTTGATTGTGTGTCTTTGTTGTATATTCTCTTATTATTATTTTTATATCAACTTTTAACCTACATTAGAGCATTTCTCTCCCCACTTCTTGAAGTAAGTAAGGAGATAAATAAAAATTATATAAATAATCAAATGAAAAAATGGTTTTAATTTCTGGCTTAATCTGACTATTCATGCAAGAAAGCTTGACAAAATTCAATATGGATGGAGATATGAAAAAAAAAAAAAAAAGATAGATAGATAGAAAGAAAAAGAAAGAAAAGAAAAATTGTAATAACATGTTAAATTCCCATTTAAATCTATCAATCAACATTAAATTTGATTTTACTCTTTTATTCCAATACATATCCTTTATTTTATTCAAATTTTTTCTTGCATATTGCTTTACTTTACTTTACAAATGCAAATTTATATAATGAACAAAGTTTCAAAATTAATTTTGTAAACTAAGTATGCCCTTGTTGTGGTTTTCCCCATTCTCATGATAAGTAATGTTATGCAAAAAAATAAAGAGTAATAACATGTACCCAGGACTGTTTTTAGTACTTTTAATGAATTGACTTAATTACTTAGATAAAGTTCTTTTCAATTAATTGAAAACAATATTTTTTTACTTATGACTAATATTATACATTTAGAGCTTGAGAATAAATTATTCTATTTAATAATCTCAACTAAATTTTTATGGTTTATAAAAACACTAAGTTTTAGATATAAACATGGAGGGGGGGGGGGGGGAATATTGTACCACAACTATATTTTTAACACTTCAGTTTCCAATTCATCAGCTTTTTTGGGGGGAAATAATTTATTTCATTTTATTGTTTTCATTTTATTTATTTATTCAATTCTTTATTATTTTTATATGTTTGTTTATTGACACTATTACAACTTTCTCAAAAGGTAAAAAAAAAACGGTATATTTGTTTCTTTCGATTTGAATGTGATACCACTTCCTAAAAAATATTTGTGAATGAAATATCAAATGTTCAGTCATTTTATGTATTATCATGAATTGTTGTTTCAAATTAAAAACACTCAGAAAATCAAAATAATAATAATAATAATAATAATAATAATAAATAAGAAGAGGTTAATTTTCAGAAGTTAGGGTTAATAAAACAATACTTATAAAATTTTCATTTTTCTTTCCTTTTTTTTCCAAATGAGGTCAAAATGTTTAAAATAATTAACTGTGTTAAAAAGTGTAAAATATTTGATTTTGTATAAATTTTACTGTATTATTATGGAATTAATAAACCTGTAGCTTTCATGAGAAATTTGAACAAAAGGTAAAAAGAAAGAAAAAGGTCTTTATTTGCAAGATAAAAAAAAGCCTTTATTTGCAAAATATCAAATATAAATAAGCAAATAAATAAATAAATAAACATAAACAAATAAACATAAAATCCTTTAAAATATCATAAGATTGGGATTTTTTTAAGAGGAAAGGATTTACTTTTACAATTGACAAATATGTTTAATTAATCTTATTTTAAAAACCAAATATAACCACAAATCATTTTATTTATTTATTTACAAATAGGCAGGATTTTAAACAATTAATCAAAAAATAAAACTATTACAAATTTTCGAAAAGTTAATGTAGGAAATTTAATACATACAATTAATAATGACTTTTTTTTTTTTTTTAAGAATTTATACATTTTTTTTTTTTTTTTTTTTTTTTCAAAGGAAAAAATGTAAGACAAATTACAATTAGGTAAAAATACATCTTGAAAGTTAATTCTTAATCAAAATAACTAACATATATTTTACTTCAATTTAAAAACTAAAACCTAATTAAAATTAAGAAAAAAAGAAGAAATCATATTAGATAATTAAAAAGCAGGTTGACAGGGCAAAAAAAGAAACAGAAAAAAAAACACTGTCCTAATTTATTTATTTATTTATTTATTTATTTTATTTAATCAAGAAATTTAAGTAAAAATAATATTAGCATGTTTTAATGGGGAAAAAAATACCAGCATGATTTAATGGAATTTAAAATGTTAACCCAAAAAAATATATATCTAAAGAACAGCAAAATAAATAGTAGAAATACATAACAGAAACAAAAATATATAATTGAAAATATCACAATTTTTCAAAGGAAAACAGTACATATTTCTTTTTAAAAATGTAAATATAAATGCAAAATTTTTAATGTGTCTATTCTTTAACAAATATGACCTCAGATATTTAACAATAAAAAAAACACCCAAGTTTGCAATGTAAAAACTTTTTCTATAACATATTATTTTAACATTGTCTTTTTTATAACTCCATAGTTATTAGTTTGTGTAATTTTGAAGTTAATAAATATAAATAACATTAATAAAAATTAACATAAATCCATTAACGGTTAATTACAGAATTAATAAAAAATAGCACATATTATTAACAATTGTATTTATTTATTAAACCGTTATCTACATTTTCATCTAAATTTGCTTTTCATCCAAAAAAAAAAAGTTGAGAAGATTTGATACCCTCACCACATACTAGAGCTCAAAGAAAAGAAAATATTTCTCATCCAATATTTTGAGTCTAATATTTGGGTCATTCATTGTAAAAGTGAATAATCCTTGTAAATTGATTTTGAAACAGGGTTCCCACTCTTAAAGAAGAAAAAAATTCAAAGACTTTTCAAGGCCTATTTGAAATTTTTCTAGGGGAAAATTGCAGAACGTTAGAAATATACACAAAACTTTAGTAACTTCTTGCTTATGCGTAAGAAAAAAAGTCAAGATTTAGTAAGTGTTACCGATTTTTGTGTTTAATACAAATCATAGTTATAAGAATTTATAAATTATATTAAAAAGAATTTGAAGTAACTTAGAAACTTCATTTTTATAATGAATATTTAGAAATTTTAGTTTTCCGAGAACAACATGTAATACCGTTTATGGAATTTTAATGCAATTATTGGAGTTTTTCTTTTTTATAATGAAAGATGTGACAAAATGTGATATAATTAAGCAAATATATATATATTTAAAAACTATGGAGTTACACCACTTTTACAATGAGACGTCCATTTATCAGATGATTAACAGTTAAAGTAATTTTGAATATTTCAAACATTACATACCATATACTTTTGAAGCAAATCTAATAATACACGTTGTTATTAAAATAAAGTCATTTGTATTTTATAATAACAATAATAAACCCAACTGCATATACACACTGTAAAAGCATCGACTTTCCTTTAGTCTTGCTACAAACTAAGCTAAAAGTAACAAGTGAATTATTTATGAAGTACTTAAATAATTTGCTTAACATTCTGATATAAATTACATCTAACTCTACATTTTGTGCATGAAAAGCTTGAGCTGTAATTGAAAAGGCGAAAATGAAAATTGAATTCTAAAGTTAATAACAACCTACAACCTGGACCAACCAGCAACAGGTATAGACGCCACCTGGTGCCATCTCCTGAAAGAGAGGGAGGATGTTTGTACACCTGAGAGAATCTTCACAGAATCACAGAACGGAGTGACCTGCGTTGAAAATGAGGGGGGGGGGGCCCTAATTTGAAAGTACTTCGCGCCGATGAAGAGTCACCTCAGTAAAGCTGAAGTAAGGTCTTTTATTTATTTATATATATTAATTTCCGTGGCTTTATATATTTAAATTTTCTAAAGTTAATAATTTCCATTCTTTTTTACAAAAGAAAAGGAATCAGAAGAACCTAACTTTTCTATTTTATATAAACTTTCTATTAATTTCAAAAGATTTCTTAATTTTATAATAAATCATACAGTGAATATTTTTTTTTTAAACTACCCAATTATTAGAATTTTTTTTGCAAATGATGAATTATGTTTCATGAAACTAAAAGTATATTAAAGGCATTTAAAAAAATAATAATTAGTTTATTAAAGGTTAATTACATTGTTAATCAAAAATAGCATATATTATTGAAAAATGTATTTATTTAATAAACTATTATCTACATTTTTATCTAAGTTTTCTTTTCATCTAAAAATACATAGAAATTACATATTATTGCAACTGTCTTGAGAAGACCTGATACCCGCATACAGTTCAAAGCAAAGGAAATCTATTTCATATGATATATTGAATCTAATAATTGCCAGATGATTAACACTTGAAATTATTTTCAATATTTAAAATGTCACATAACATGCAATTTTGAAATAAAACCAATGATGCAGTTTATTACTAAATAAAACCATTAATATATTACACAGCAAAAATAATAAATTAGAATGCATACATAAATGAAAAAGCACTAATCTTCTTTTATCCTTACTACAACTGTGCTACAGTTCAACCAAATATTGTGTGTAAAAATAAACATTTTGTTTAGTGGCATAAATGGGCAAATTTGTTAAAAGATACAGACTCAAGTTAAGACTTTTGGGAAATATAAACATTCAATTCTCAGTTAACTATATTATTAAAAGTAATTAAACTTAAGAACAAGATGGCTATCTTTAAGTAACGCTGTATAAATCTGATTCTTTGAAGCTTGGAATTTGAGCATGCACAAAATCTTCAAACCAATCCAAAATTATTGTATTCCTGTCATAAATGAAACAAGAAAAAGAAGAAAGGAGGGTTTTTTTTTTTTCCATTTTACAAATTGTTGTATGTAAGGTGCATTTAGTTTCAGGTATTTTTTATAATTATGTAACCATTTAGGTCTTTTGTACATTCTAATGGTACCATTTTTTTTTTTTTTTTTTTTTTTTTTTAATACTTTTTTGTAAGTGGCTGCTAATTATAAAAAAATGAGATTTGATTTCTTACATTATTTTAAAGAAGTTTTTTTTAAAAAGACTCTTTCCAAATGCTGCACTAAGTGCAATTTTTTTTTTTTTTTTTTTCAAAAACTTGTATAAAATGTGTAGAGATGATTCAAATTTCAAAGTCTGTAGATATTTCTACTAATGAAAACTAAAGAATTAGCAAAGTGTAGGCAAAAATGTTTTGCTTGCATCTCAGGAAAGGTGCAGTTAGGAAAGTAAACATATAAGCCAAGTAACCACAATTTAAACTTAAGATAAACTTGTCTGACAGGAAATAACATTTTCTATAAATTATGCATTGAATGTGTCAGATTTTTTCCCTTTATAAAGAGAATTACAGAAATAAATACAATGAAGCCATACCAATATTAAAGGTACTGAAACCTACTTCTTCTATATAATGCATTGAAAAGACTTGACAAATGTGTTTACTTAAGACAAGCTAATAGCATCATACAGAAGAAAAAAAAAACAATTCCTACACTTTACAGACAAATTCCAATATAACTTAGTTTAATAGCAGCACAGGACTTGGTACACAGACAATTGCATTATCTTGGGTTTCAATTATATAATTTAACTAAACATAATTTAAAAATATAAAGAGCTGTAACCATATAGATAAATACACACTGATGTTATGTGAGAGCACTTTTGTAACAGGTTAAAAAAACAGATATTTATGCTAAATGAAAGCATGATTTTTAAAAGGTTTCATAGATTCATTTTTGGTACTTGAAAATGCTGTTAGCTTTGGTCTTTGATAGTAATTTTACCAATTAGCTGATTATTTTTGTTTGTTATACATCATAAAGTATTTTAAAATTGTAATTTGTAAACTATTACATGAATTTTCTTATTTTAGTAAATTAATATTACATACCAAACTATTATCAATAAAATAAATTTGTTTTCACTCAGTCGGAAAAATAAATTTCAATAAATATGATTTTCTTCCCAATCAGTTGATTGTGTGATTTTAATATACTGTATTTCTTTCTTTCTCCCATTGTTTAATAGTATTTTCCTTTACCTGCGGCTTATTTCTGTCGAGGTATCTACATGATAGACCAGATGTTTCTGCCTAAAGGTTGTCTGAGTAAGTAATGTCCACCGGTTGTCGGCCTGGATAGCTCAATTGGTAGAGCCTTGACCTTGTAAGTCAAAAATCTGGGGTTCGACTCCCGCTAGGCATTATTTTCACTCAGTCAGAAAAATAAATTTCAATAAATATTATCAATAGTTATGATCATCAATAATAGCATAACTTTTTTTTTGGCAAAAATCATTGTGCATAAGTTATGTTTTTGTAAAACTGGGAAAAGCAAAATATATATCAAGCATGATATTTTTTTTTTTTTTTTTTTTTTTTTTTTTTTGTAGACAAACTTTAGTAAAACTATTACAAAAATTCCTCATACTTTTGCTAAAAGATGTTGATAATCTTAAGCATAATAGCATTTCAATACAAACCTTTTAGTTGAAATAGTAAAAATACAGAATAACTTTTGAGTTTGGTGATTTTTAAAATTTAATACTAATATTTTCAAACGTTATATTTTGCAATTCAATAAAACTATAGCTTTTGTCTTGCAATACTTGACAAGCAGCAATTCATGCATTTTCCTATTTGTTTTGTTAGCATGCATTTTTCAGATCTGTATAGAATTATAAGATAAAAAAAAAACTTTTCATATGCCATGTTTTTAAATTTTCTGTTGAATCATAGCTATAGAACTGTATTAGCACTTTATCCATGTGTACAAAATTTTTAAAGTGATAATGACATCAATTGTTGTGTGATATGATACAACAGTGACAATAAAATACACAAGGATAAAGAATAATATATAAGCAACATTTAAGCATGATGACTTAGTTCAGTGAACTAATAAAAAAAAAAAAAAAAAAAGCTGGTTTTAAAAATAAAATATTAATTCTTTTAGAACAATATATATCAGAATCATGAACTACATTAGCACTTTATCAATGTGTAGAAAATTTCTTAACTTATAATGACGTCATTTTTTGTGAGAAGCCTAATTTAACTTTTTATAATTTTTTAATGTTCACATTTAATTATATTTATTTTTATGTCGAAAAAAAAAAAAAATTATTTGAATTTTTTTTTTTTTTTTGGCAAATATTAAATTATAGCTAATATTTAAATGGTAATTTTAAAACTATTAGGAGGTTATTATTTTCATATTTTAATTAATTAAAAGAAAACTAATAAAAAATTCAAAAATCGAGCTTCGAGGTATTACGTTGTTATCATGTTCTGAGCTATTCTAAAAGTTTCAATGTCTAGCTAGTCGGGAAGTTAGTTAAAAACTGATTGCAAGATTTTTACTGGACAAACAAACAAACAAGAGAGCGAGTTAATAAAAACATGATAAAATCATCTGGTATTGTAAACTAGAGTTATATATATATATGTTAATTCTGATAATTTAAAATATATGCACGTCAAACACTTGTTTTTTATGTCAACAAATAATAACAACAACAATAATAAAGCAATGAATTTATCACACGCAATTATTTATTTACTTATTTTTATAATTTTAGAAAACTGGTAATGATTATATATATATATATTTAATACAATATGAAAATATCACAATGTTTTCTTTTTTTTTTTTCTTCTTTGAAATATCAACACTATCGTTGAACAAACTTATCTGCATAAAAATAAAAATCCAATAGTATTTTTTTTTTATTTAGTAGTAAATAAGTGAAATTTAATAAAATAATAAGTATATATAACTGTTATTTACATTAATTCATTTAAACATGAAGTTTAAGAAATATTTGCAGTATACTTATTTAAGATACCAAGTTGATTCAATAATTGTATTAATTACTCATTTATTATTTATATCATTGTAAAGCTAAATAATAAATAAATGATTAGTTTCTTACATACAACAAATAACTTTATTTAAAGAAAAAAAAAACTTAATAATATATACAACATTATTTTCTACAGCTACTATTCTATATATTATGAGAATACATTCACAAAAATAATTCAATGTTTTTCAAATTCAGTTAAAAGATAATTTCAGGTATTAGGACAACGAAACATCAGTGTTAAATAGCAGGAAATACATGGACGAAATATCTAGTTCAAGATTGTCTAACTTCATGTTGTCTTACTTCAAACTATCACTATCTAAATTCATACATGTTTTAAACTACATGCAATACAAATAAAGTAAAAATTGTAAAATGAAATGCAAATTTTAAGGGGACTAAGAAGTAGAGTATATGCCACAATTTTTTATGTACACATACTTTAGTGTTAAATCTAAACATAAAGAATAAAATTATTGCCAGTCCACATATTATAACATGATCATAATTAGACGATAAACTTACATAAAAAAGTATTGTTTGTGTAATCAGTTAGAGAAAAGAAAAGAAAAAAAATTCTCCAAATTTCATGTAAAGCCTTAATATCCTAAAAAATTTTGGTTAAATGCATAGAATAATCTATTTTTTCTCTTTAATTCAACAGTCTTCAATTTTCTTTTAAAAAGATATTCCTGTAATAAAGTTTAATGAATCATATTTTTCCTTCAAAAAAAAAAAAAGAATCCATACATTCTTTTTAGAATTTTCCATCATTACAATTTATTTATTTATTTATTTTCTTAAATTAAAAAATAAATAAATACATAAAAAACCATTTACATGAACTTTGATGAGGCAATAATCTGTTTTCTAATAAACAAACACGATTAAAAGAAAAAGAAAAAAAAAACTGCTAAGCTTAGTATTTAATAGTTGTGGCCATAGGATATATGGCTATGGTATGGGAAGATAAGGTTAACTGCAAAGTTGGTGAATTGAAATTTACTGAATAAACGATGAATAATTTTGACTATCTGAGCATTTTGAAATGCAAATTAAAAAATAAAGTAAGAAATCATTACTCACAAAGATTTTTTTTTTTTTAATTAATTATAATCATCCAAAGCACACCATCATTGTTACTTTGATAATTATCGCAGGCAGGAGACCTTTTTTTTTTTCTGGAAAGCTGTAGATTTATGGGGAGAAAACATTAAAATGAAAAACTATGGGAAAAAACTACATAACCACACAAAAATGAAAAGATTAAACTTCTTTTGAATTGGTATATTTTTAATTGTTACATATTCTTTAAATAAAATTTTAATTGAAGATATATATATGGCATAAATAATACATAAATGAACATGTATAATATTAAGCTTTATATTTTATACCACGATTGAAAAAATAAATTTCTTTCAATTAGGGTAAGTGCACCAGTGACTGACACTTTTAGAGCAATCGCTGATGTTTTTAATGTTCTAATCATCAGAAAATATTTTTAGAAATCTTAAGTTAATACATATGGCATGAAAGACATTCAGAACCACATATATGCTAAAATATATACATTTGATAACAATTATTATTTTTTTTTATGAATTTTTATTTGACACTCACTCAATGTTCCAGTAATTGACACTGCCAGTTTATCCTTTTATTAGTAATTGGCACCCTATGTTCCAGTGATTGACACTGATAGTTATTCATTTTACCAGTTATTAACACCCTATGCTCCAGTGTTTGACATGAAATGTTAAAATTCTAAAATGTAAAATACATGCTTTTATTATTTTTCTTATTTATTAATTATTTTGGGATAGGTGTCAATTACTGGAGCATGCCAATTACTGGAGCACCTACTCTATATCATCTTAGTCCCCTTCCTTAAAAAAAACAAATCATAAACTATTTCCTAAATAACACTATTTAATATATAAATGCATATTAAAAATAAAAAATACAAACAAGATATTACAAAATTAAAGATACATAAGAGAGATTATTGCATATATAATATTAAGATAGACTTAAAACATCTATTTTTGATTTTAGAATGTTTCCTAAGCTGTCTTCAGCCACAATAGATATTTCGGTGCTTCCATCTGGAGCATACTTTTTAATATCTTCTGTATTTAAAATCACTTCTATACAGCCTTCTTTTTCTGGATACTCTAGATGATGAAACAATGTACCATCATAATCCCTAAATTCAACAATTTGTATCCCATGTGAGGAACTAATTCTTAAGCTAAAAAGAAAATAAATTTATGTTTAGAAAAAATGTATATATTTCCCATAAAAATATTCTACCACTTAAATATGTTTAGGCCTATATTATCACATGGGCAACTGGGACTCTGTGCAGAACTTTAAGAAGCAAACAAATCCTTAAAATTAAACTATAAAATATCCAAATTATGTATATTTTAATTTAATTAAAATTTTCAAATAAAAAGTACGAAATTCTCCTTTAAATGAGTAAACTTTTTCAAAAGAATTTTTTTTTATTTTGAACCACAGAGTACCACAGCTACTATAGAACATTGCATTTTTATAGTTAGAAGAAATAAGCTTTTTACGTAGGATAATAGATTCTGATTGGTATAGCTAATTTACCAAGATCAAAGAGATATTCTTCCTAAACCCTAGTAGTGCACTTGTCCACAGAATATCCCGAGGAGGCCCATAGGATTTCCTTTTACCCACAGGACATTCTGGGGATGCTTTTCGGAGAAGATGTGCTGCTGAGGAAGATTCTAAAGATTCTTGAACATACAAATTACAAAACAAAAATTATGCTTGAATGTATGACTGACTTGCTGTCATGTAGGAATTATGTTGCGAAAGTTTCAGACTTCCTGATTTACTTTACCCAGGGCCCCAATTTATTCTAACCAGAGGTCTGTTTAATAAGCTATTGATTGCAACTGATAAACTGTGAAATAACAATACAATTTATTTTATCCATTTTAATAAATAAACAGGAAAAAATTCTTTATATACAAATATCACAAACTGTAAAAAAATTACAATAAATTATATTGCTTTTCTCAAGTAATTATAACAGTACACCATTCAACTTGTTTAATTAATCTTTCATGCTAATTAATTTCCACATTTTTCTCATGTGTAAAATTTGACAACATACAACTTTACAAATAAATTAAGAGAAACGAAGTACACTAACACATAATAAATATATAATAAACCTATCTTTACTTCGTGGCCGTTCTGAGATCTTTCAGCGCCGGGCACCCGGGCCTCTTCGGAGAACGTTAGCACTGTGATGGAGACTTGGGTTTCTGGATGCTTCTTTGTTGACTTTTCAACAGGTGGCTCCATGCCCTATTTGGGGCTACTGCACCACTTTCGTTGCATGTGTCTTCATTGGTTGATATTTCGATGGATTCTCGGTACATGGAGTATTGATAGTTATTGTAGTCGGATATTTTAGTGGTTTTATCGAATTCTATTTTGATGTCATTTTCGTTATATGTTTTGGCTAGGGCTGTATTGAATTTTCCAGTTTTGATGTCGTTTTTATGTTCTTTAACTCTGGTTTTTATTTTTATTTTTGTGACGCCGATGTAGGAACCGGGTTTATTGTTTTTATCTGTATACGGAATTTTATATATACCTGCGGTTTCGAGTGGGGGGGTTGGATCTTTGTCGCTACGAATTAGTTGGAAAATATTCTTGTTTGGTTTTATGGGGATGTTTATATTGTATTTACTGGCGGTGTTTTTGATTTTATTTGCGGCTCCGCGATCGAAAGGGATGGATGAAGTGAATTTAATTGGTTGTTTTTGGTAATTCGGTATATGGTCGAGTTTTTTGAGTCTATCTTTAATTAATTTATTTATGATTTTGTTCGGGTATCCTGCTTTTCTGGTTAGGTATTTAATGAAATCAAGTTCTTCTTCTAGATCTTTAGGTTCGTTGCAAATCAGAATGGCGCGATTAATGTAAGATTGAATGGCGTTTGTTTTATAGCTAAAGGGGGTTTTGCTTTTAAAATGGATGATTTCATTGCTATTGGTTGGTTTTCTGTAGACAGTGGTTTTAAACTTATTGTTATTTTCGTTCCGGGTTATTGTGACGTCAAGGAAATTAAGTTTGGATTCTCTCTCTTCTTCACATGTGAATTGGATGTTTTCGTCGTGGTTATTGATATCGTTAAGGATTTTATTGAGATCGGTTTTCTTATTAACTATGGCAAAAACGTCGTCGACGTAGCGGTACCAGTACAAAATGTCGTTTTTTAAATTTTCTATTATTTGGTTTTCTAGTTTTCTTAATTTAAACTCTGCAATGAAGCCCGATATGGGTGACCCCATGGGCACACCTTTAATTTGTTGATAGATTTTATTGTTGAAAGTGAAATAGTTTTCTCTAAGTAAAAAGTTAGTGGTGGAGTTTAATGTTCGGGTTATTTCGGGGTCTGTGTAGTTATTGTCAATGGTTTCTTTAACTATTTCACAAGCTTCTTTAATGTCTATTGAAGGATAAAGGTTTATGACGTCAAAACTAACAAGGTGATAATTATCGTTATTTTCTATTTCTCTTAATTTACTAACGAAATCTTCAGTTGATTCTAAGTTATGAGGTGAGGGAGGAATAATTTTCTGATAAATGTCTGCCATGTATTTCTCAAGAGAATAGGTTGGTGCTTCGTTTTTATTTACTATGGGTCTGAGTTTAGGGGGGGTTTTGTGATCTTTGTATCTGCCGAATATTCGTGGGGTATTAGGTGCATGGTTTATTATTTTCGGGGGGATGTTATCAGGCCATTTACCATCTTTGATAATTTTGCGTGTTTTATCGATTAATTTGTTATTTGGGTCTTTTTCAATGATGTTGACTCCTATTTCATTTATTGTTTCTTCCATTTTAGATACATATTCGTTACGATTGAGAATGGCGATTTTTCTGGTTTTATCTGTTAGTGTGCAGGTGATTTCATTATTCTTTTTTAATTTTTTCAATTCTGCTAAATCTGCTTTGTTGATATTTTTGTTTTTAGTAGATTTTTCAATCTCGGTTACGGCGACGTTGCGGATTTTATTTTGGTTATTAGGTGTGTGGTTTATTATTTTCGGGGGGATGTTATCAGGCCATTTACCATCTTTGATAATTTTGCGTGTTTTATCGATTAATTTGTTATTTGGGTCTTTTTCAATGATGTTGACTCCTATTTCATTTATTGTTTCTTCCATTTTAGATACATATTCGTTACGATTGAGAATGGCAATTTTTCTGGTTTTATCTGTTAGTGTGCAGGTGATTTCATTATTCTTTTTTAATTTTTTCAATTCTGCTAAATCTGCTTTGTTGATATTTTTGTTTTTAGTAGATTTTTCAATCTCGGTTACGGCGACGTTGCGGATTTTATTTTGGTTATTAGGTGTGTGGTTTATTATTTTCGGGGGGATGTTATCAGGCCATTTACCATCTTTGATAATTTTGCGTGTTTTATCGATTAATTTGTTATTTGGGTCTTTTTCAATGATGTTGACTCCTATTTCATTTATTGTTTCTTCCATTTTAGATACATATTCGTTACGATTGAGAATGGCAATTTTTCTGGTTTTATCTGTTAGTGTGCAGGTGATTTCATTATTCTTTTTTAATTTTTTCAATTCTGCTAAATCTGCTTTGTTGATAACCAAAATAAAATCCGCAACGTCGCCGTAACCGAGATTGAAAAATCTACTAAAAACAAAAATATCAACAAAGCAGATTTAGCAGAATTGAAAAAATTAAAAAAGAATAATGAAATCACCTGCACACTAACAGATAAAACCAGAAAAATCGCCATTCTCAATCGTAACGAATATGTATCTAAAATGGAAGAAACAATAAATGAAATAGGAGTCAACATCATTGAAAAAGACCCAAATAACAAATAAATCGATAAAACACGCAAAATTATCAAAGATGGTAAATGGCCTGATAACATCCCCCCGAAAATAATAAACCACGCACCTAATACCCCACGAATATTCGGCAGATACAAAGATCACAAAACCCCCCCTAAACTCAGACCCATAGTAAATAAAAACGAAGCACCAACCTATTCTCTTGAGAAATACAAGGCAGACATTTATCAGAAAATTATTCCTCCCTCACCTCATAACTTAGAATCAACTGAAGATTTCGTTAGTAAATTAAGAGAAATAGAAAATAACGATAATTATCACCTTGTTAGTTTTGACGTCATAAACCTTTATCCTTCAATAGACATTAAAGAAGCTTGTGAAATAGTTAAAGAAACCATTGACAATAACTACACAGACCCCGAAATAACCCGAACATTAAACTCCACCACTAACTTTTTACTTAGAGAAAACTATTTCACTTTCAACAATAAAATCTATCAACAAATTAAAGGTGTGCCCATGGGGTCACCCATATCGGGCTTCATTGCAGAGTTTAAATTAAGAAAACTAGAAAACCAAATAATAGAAAATTTAAAAAACGACATTTTGTACTGGTACCGCTACGTCGACGACGTTTTTGCCATAGTTAATAAGAAAACCGATCTCAATAAAATCCTTAACGATATCAATAACCACGACGAAAACATCCAATTCACATGTGAAGAAGAGAGAGAATCCAAACTTAATTTCCTTGATGTCACAATAACCCGGAACGAAAATAACAATAAGTTTAAAACCACTGTCTACAGAAAACCAACCAATAGCAATGAAATCATCCATTTTAAAAGCAAAACCCCCTTTAGATATAAAACAAACGCCATTCAATCTTACATTAATCGCGCCATTCTGATTTGCAACGAACCTAAAGATCTAGAAGAAGAACTTGATTTCATTAAATACCTAACCAGAAAAGCAGGATACCCGAACAAAATCATAAATAAATTAATTAAAGATAGACTCAAAAAACTCGACCATATACCGAATTACCAAAAACAACCAATTAAATTCACTTCATCCATCCCTTTCGATCGCGGAGCCGCAAATAAAATCAAAAACACCGCCAGTAAATACAATATAAACATCCCCATAAAACCAAACAAGAATATTTTCCAACTAATTCGTAGCGACAAAGATCCAACCCCCCCACTCGAAACCGCAGGTATATATAAAATTCCGTATACAGATAAAAACAATAAACCCAGTTCCTACATCGGCGTCACAAAAAGAAAAATAAAAACCAGAGTTAAAGAACATAAAAACGACATCAAAACTGGAAAATTCAATACAGCCCTAGCCAAAACATATAACGAAAATGACATCAAAATAGAATTCGATAAAACCACTAAAATATCCGACTACAATAACTATCAATACGCCATGTACCGAGAATCATCGAAATATCAACCAATGAAGACACATGCAACGAAAGTGGCGCAGTAGCCCCAAATAGGGCATGGAGCCACCTGTTGAAAAGTCAACAAAGAAGCATCCAGAAACCCAAGTCTCCATCACAGTGCTAACGTTCTCCGAAGAGGCCCGGGTGCCCGGCGCTGAAAGATCTCAGAACGGCCACGAAGTAAAGATAGGTTTATTATATATTTATTATACAACTTTACTTTTTATTTTATTTATTTTTTATTTTTATTTTTTTTTTAAGATCTGAGTCCCATTTCTTTCAGACAGGAAAAAAATGTTTTCACCAACTAAACAGATATCAAATTAATTTTTATAAACCATCTTGTGTATGCGTAATTAAAATTACGCTTTCAATCACATCTACTTTTTAAAGGTTTTAATAATAATAATATTACACCTATCAGCTTTATTCATTTTAGAAATACAATAATCAAATTTAAACAGGAAAAAAAAAACTATTTTTATACTAAAATTTTACTGGTATATATATATATTTTTTTTTTCTCCAATACATGGGGTGAAAAAATACCTATATTTACGACAAAAAATTAGTTAAACAGACTAAACAGTTTAACATTTATATTTGTTTGAGAACAACATTAACAAGTAATATTAAAAAAAAAAAAAAAAAAAAAATTAAGTCAATTGCTACTTACAAACACTATCGAAAAAGTTTTTATTTTATTTTATTTTGAATTAGGAAATAAAAAGCACACATGAAAAATGAAATAAAAATAATTATAAGATTTTAAAAAAACTTTTTATATAACATGTTTTAAATTTTCTGATGAATCATAAAGCTCTTATCAATGTGCACAAAATTTTTAAAGTGATAATGACGTCAATTTTTGTGAGGTGCATAATTTAACTTTTTATAATTTTTTAATGTTCACGTTTAATTAAATGTATTTATTTTTATGTCGAAAGAAAACGAACTCGTAATTTTTTTTTAGCAACAATTAAATTATAGCTAATATTTTAATCTCTATAATAACGCTATTAGGATGTTATTATTTTCATATTTTAATTGATTATAAGAAAACTAATAAAAAATTCGAAAATTGGACTTTGAAGTATTGTGTTGTCATCGTGTTCTGAGCAATCCTGAAAGTTTCAAATTTCTAGCTAGTCAGGAAGTTAGTTAAAAATCAATTGCAAGATTTGTACAAGATATAGGGAGAATGTGAAGTAATAGTAGGAATTGAAAAATAGAAGATAAATGATCTAATTGTAAAATATAGATAAATACATTAAAAAGAAATAAATTTTTAAAGAACTTACTTATCAATGCTAATAGATCCTTCATTTTCTTTATCTGTATCATTAAACCACCTACAAATGGAAAGCAGTTATAATAAAAAGAAATTGACAAAATATAAATTCAAATATTTAAACAATTTACAGAATGTTTAAATACATTATTCCACATCAATGTTTCTTAAATAATGTTCATTAAACAATAAAACACTGCTTCATGCAAAACTATCAGAAATTCTACTATAAAAAAGATTTTCTTAACTGATCAAATAGAACTCTTATTTTATTTATATTGCCCCAAAAGTTATATAATTTAACATAACAGTATCTTTACTTATAAAGGTGTTAGTTAAATATTACAAATAATTATATCAATAATTATTAATTGCTATATTTTTGCATCTATAAGAAAACTCATAGTATATCTGTGTAAATATGAATAGATGACCCTCAGGGAAGAGAACAAAATATCAATGTTGGCTTATATAAACAAAACATATAATCATGCAAAGTTTATTCAAAATCAACAAACAAAAGGATATTTCATACATAAACCAATTTACTATATAATTCACAACTTTTTTTTTCCGAAAAACACATTCTATATGCTTTTTGATGATGACTATGTACTATAATTAGCAGGGGTGGGAAAATGCTTAATTTACCTGCCACTGGCAAGTAACTTTTCGGACGTGACAAGCGAATTTTAAGTCGTTCAGTTTTATTGTCGAGATTCAGGATTTTTTGGTAATTCCACTACATAGTAGAACAGAAAAAGAAAAAAAAAAAAAAAACTCCATAAAACAGTAATGTGTCTGCATAAAACAACCAAGAGCATGAAAATTAATTGAAAAGGACACTACTTTAGATTTTGTTACCTTTCAAGCTATTATTCTATACTGATCACTTTTAAGAAATTATGCTTTGGAAACTCGAAAGAATTCTACTAAATGGTTAATTCAACTTAAATTGACTAAATTTTGTTGTAAAGGTTATCGACTGTGTATTGTATATTGCTGGCAAAAAATAAAAAAAAATTTCTTGGCTGGTAAGAATTTCTAAAATTTCCCCACCGCTGATAATTAAAGTTTTTAGTAAGATTAAATTAAATCAGCTTTTTAAACCAAAATCCTGAAAAGCACCATGGCAGTCAACATGTTAACAGCCCTCTTCACTTACCGTCACTGGAAACCAGAGCCAATGTTGTTCTATGGGAAATTTTCTTTACAAATAACTTATTAACTAATCCATATTTTTAAATTCTGTTTTCACATTCTGAAAATTCCCAACTGTTAAATTGACGGACCTTTTTTAAAGGTGTATTTTTTTAATTTTTAATATTTTATTTTGAAATTGCAAAATGAAAAAATTCACATATTGAAAATTCATATTTTGCAGCTTCAAAATAAAATACAAAAAAATAAAATATATTTTTTTTTAATCAATTTAACAGTTGGGAATTTTCAGAATGTGAACACAGAATTTAAAAATATGTATTAGTTAATAAGTTATTTGTAAAGAAAATGTCCCCTAGAATAACATTAGCTTTGGCTTCCGGCGACAGTGAGTGAAGCGGGACCTTAAGAAATAAACTCCTGAAACAATTTACGAGAAATGCAATAAGGAGGAAAAATCAGATTCTGGCATTTCAGCTTCCGTATTTTTAGTGCCTTCTTTACCAACAGAAAACTTAGTTGCACTACCAACTGAATGTTTGTAAATATTCATTTTTATGCTGCCAACATTAGACAAAGAATTTTTTTAGAAACACTGGCTAATACCTATAAAATAAACAGAGCTAAGCAAACATTGATTGCCCAGTTTTTCATAGTGATGATATATTCATACGTTCATAAAAGTTCATCTAGTTTCAGGTGAGAAAACTATATTGAATAAATCCTTAAAATGCATTTGTTGAAAATTTTAATGTTAAATCAAATTTCAATGAAAACAGTAAAAGTAAAAAAAATAATTTCATATCCTTGTAACTGCCCTTTAAATTTATTTTTTCTCTCACATTTTTGATAATTCAAAATCTGGATTATTTGAATATTTGTTGTGGTCACTAAAAGTTTGAATTAATAAAAATTGAGTGTATATTCAATATTGCATTTTCACAGTTTAGTGCACTATATCAAAAAGTAAATAAATTAAGAGAATTATATAAGAATAATAATAATAAAAACAAAGCAATTATATACAAAGTGTTTATGTAAAAAATAAAAAAAAAATAATTGGAATGCTGATTGCCCAATTTTATCTTCATAATTTAGTATTTTCTGTGAAGGTACTGAAAAAACACATTTTCCAACATTTTGAAGATGTACTTGATATCAGGAATATTGATCTGATAACCTCCTTTTAAACGGGAAAAAAAGATGATCATAGTATACTAACTTGTGATAATACAGTATAAGTGCACATGATCTAGTCCAGTAAGCTCCACCAATATGAAATGCATCTTTAAAATCATAAGAATAGACATCTGGAGGACTGGGTAATCTCCAGGGTTTATTGCCAGCTACAAAATTATTAAAGTAATTTTATTAATATAAGATAATATCAAGAAACATAATCACGTGAGTAAGTTCATTCAAAAAAAGTATAAATTTTTGTCAAAAATATACATAACAAAAAAATAAAGTGGTCTATTTCAATAAAAGCATTTAACATTTGAAATGCATACAATATTTTAATTTCCTTAAAACAATTATCTTTTCTTTTTTTTTTTTTTTTTTGAGGGAGGAGGAGATTCTAAGACTCGGAACAACAAAAAAGTATCTATTTTTCAATACTTTTCCACTAGCATGAAACTATATTACGTTCCTCCTGGCAAGCATGAATTTTTAAGAATTTTTGAATCGCTTGATCTTTGCATTATAATAAAAGATGTCTGTATGTATGGCTGTTGTTTTGTAGGTAAACAATGGTATGTAGAACTATAACATTAAGCAGGATAAATATGTACTAAATTTTTTACACAATGACATGATTTTTGATATTTTGTAATTTTATGTTTACTCACTTTTGTACTGTTTTCACTTTGAAAATGAATGTCACAATTAAGACAGAATATTACATGCAAAAAATAAACCATGAAAAAGCATTTTGTAAAATTGGCGTCGGATATTAAAAAAAAATTAAGTAAATAAACATGCATTTGTTTGTGTGCATTTTTAAACATTATATACAACTTAAACATCAGGCTAAGGAGAATTCTTCGCAGCGGAAGCATGAGATATACTTTTACAGAAAAAATTATAAAGAAAATTCTTTGAAGAACATATAAATATTCAAGCTGATGTTTAGGTTTCTATGCTTTCAAATAGATTTGAAAATGCTTAGAAAATAATTATATTTTGTATGTAAATAAAATATTGAAAATGTTTTGTTTGTACAATCACTTTCAAGAACATATTCTATCTTCAAATGAAAATCTATTTTATTGTCTAAAAATTCAGTACAATATATATATATATATATTTTTTTTCTCATTCTCCTTCTAATTTTGTGCTTGAGTTTTAAATGAATGCCCGCAACACTACAAGTGAAAAATTTAACCATTCTAACTCATACTGATTGGTCTTTGAAATTCCCTCAGCCTAATGTGTTGCATTAACCCATTTTAGGCCAAGCATAGAAATTTTATAAAATGTGACATTATTTTTATTGAAATATGCTTAAATTACGTTCATTAAGGCACAAAAAAAAAGTTTTGTGCATGAAAAAAAATATTTTATTAAATATCTTAAGAGAAATCTCTACTTATTGTCCCCAGAAGCCAAAGTAAATGTTATTCTAAGGTGAATTTTGCCCCATTATAACTCATTAGCTAATGCATATTTTTAAATTCCGTTTTCACATTCAAAAAATTCACAGTTGTTAAATAAATTATCACTTTCTAAAGATCATTTTTTTCATTTTTAATACTTTACTTTGAAGTTGTGAAACCAAATTCCCAGAACTTGAAATTTTGCATTTTTTAGCTTAAAAATGAAATCTTAAAAATTCAGTCTTTAAAAAGTGATAACCTGTTTAATAGTTGTAAATTTTCTGAATCTGAAAACAGTATTTAAAAATGTGTATTAGTTAATGAGTTATAATGGGGCAAAATTCCCCATAGAATAATATTGGCTTCGGTTTTCAGAGACGATAAGTAGAGAGCCCCTTTAATAAAATAAAGAATTTAAATATTTTGTAAAGATAGCAAATAACTTAAATACATACTGAAATCTTCGGTGGTACAGGTAGTTACAACAGATTCATATATGCTTGATTCTTCTTCTAGCGATAGCTCATTTAACTCATCACAAGTTGATGAAGGAGACATTGAAATTCGTTGATTATAGACAGAAGTTGCCTAAAAAATATTTAAAAATGAGTATACTTTGGATGAAATTTTTATTAAATAAGTAACTATGGAAATATAAAATTGAACTTTGTAATGAACTCACAAAATAATAAGGGTTGTGTTCCTTCTGATACAGATTATCATAATAGAACATGTCAATAATAAAATATTTATAAATATCATCAAATCCTCGGTCCATTATGCCACCTTTAGTATGGCCTAAATCAAAAGTATGTCCTAGTTCATGCAGCGTAGCACCAAGACCAGTTGCATAGCAAGCCCAATAAAAGCCTCTGAAATACAAAATAATAATTACTAAAAATAAATACAAAATTTAATACTTTAATAGCATTTTTTCTTCAGCAAAAAACCAATTTTTATACAGCTATTATTATTCAAACAGGGGTCTGTCCAGATGAAAACCTGGGACCATTACAGGAACCTTCACAAAATTTCACATCTTAAAAAAGTACTCTTCCCGATATTTTTTTATCCTAAAAAAGAACCCTTCACAAAATATTTTATCCTATAGAAAAACATTTCACAAAATTTTCACCTTAAAAACAGACCTTTGATAAATCTGTATCATTTAAAAAACTAATTTTCCAAGGAACGAACAGGCTGTCTGAATAATCCGACGTGCTTTGCTGTATTTCCCCAAAAAACTGATATTTAATTTCTAATTTATAAAAGATTTCTATTCATATGTGCAAGTTTAGATTTATAAAAGTGAACCATCATTGCTTAAAATGAATCTCTAATTGTAATTTTATTTTGTAAAATTACATTTTTCATAATTTCACAAAAAGAGAACCCTAGTCAAAAAGTTCAGAAAAACTTTATTCTCACTCTAAATTTAGATTCACAAAGTTATGTGTAGGATTTTCACAATTTCATAAAAACAGGACCCTGTCTGAGAAGTCGGGACAAACTCCCTGCCAAACAATGAAGATTTTGGTACTTTCTTGTTTTAATGACTACCATGTTTATAAAAAGACAGCCTCAAATGAAAGGCAATCCCAAAAATATAATTAAAATGATTATAATAAAGTATTTAAAGAAATTTGAGATATTAGTAATGGTGGATGATACTGCATCAGAGCCAAAATATTTATTATAAATTTAGGTACTTTCTATTTGTTCTTAATTTGATAATAATACAATACACATGGCAGCTGTTACAACAACAAAGTACCAAGATTTTTATGAAGACTAATCATAATATAGAAGAATTAAAAACTTTGTAACTAAACATCATAAAATTAAAAAGGACACAATTTTTCGGGTTAAAATAATGAATAGCCTGGGACTGCCCTCCTACCCACCCCCCTTGGTATGCCGTTGCCCTTATGTCTAAGATGAAATAGTTATAGACCAATATAAAAGACATTTTGAACCTTCATGTTTTTTTCTCCTGCATATGCCTATGTAATTACATTTAGAATATATACAAATGATAAATAACAAATGAATGCAAGATATTTTTACATAGCGACATACTTTTTATATCAACAATTTTTAAAACAAGGTTGTTTTAATTCCACTTTATGCTATTTGCTAAAAACAATTCCAGATTGATTTTTTAGTAATCAGAAATGTTGTACTTAAGAGAAATACAGGCTTAAAATCATGTAATAAAAGAAATATTTCAAATTTGAAATGATTTAGTTTTAACAAATAAGAAACATGCTATATTGTTCAATAAATAAACATAATAATTTTAATTTGTATTATACTAAAAAAAAACTTCCTTAATTTACTATAAATATACCTATTAGCACTATCATCCATTAATTTCATTCGATCAATTTTTCTTCTGTCACCAAACCTCCAAGCAACTTCTTTTAATGTTTCAGGCCAAGTGTGAAGGCACCCTGATCCAAATAATGCAAGGCCACCACCGCCTAATGCAACTTGCCCTTTTGTCATACTGAGAATTTCTTTGTGATTTTTTGGAAGCCTATACTGAGTATTTTGATAACGTGTAAAAGACAAAAATGCTAGGAACTTACATTTATTTCCAACTCTTAAATTAGAATTCATCAATTCTACAGCAAAATGAGACCACAACTGTTCTTCATTCAAACTGTACGCTTCACTAAGTTTTAAGGAACTGGTAAAAACATGACAAATAACTTTGCCCTCTCGCTCTTCTAAACAAAAACTCTTTTTTGTTAGATTATGATCTTTGAACTTATCATACGTAAAGGTCTGCAGCATTTGAGCTCCCAAAGTGATTCGATTACATGCACTAGATACAGAGTTATTTTCTTTAGGGGGTGCTTGAAATAAACCATCATCATCTTGGCATTTTATATAAACTAATCTAATGAATCTGGAATTTTTTAGTGGTTTATATGACAAGTTAAACTTAAGAAATGTTGATTTATGCTGAATTTGAATTTCATTGTTACCTTCTTTCAAATAAACTAAAGCTTTAAACTTCCCATTGATTACAGGCCATGCAACTGCATCACATGCTGATGTTAAATTCTGAACAAATATTTTACTGTCACCAGACACAACCGCCTCACCAACCAACAAAGGTAAAGGTACATTTAAAATATCTCCATTTTGATAATTAGTTATTTTAATTGTCATCTTGAAAGACAGTATAATACAGTGAAACGACTGAGCTTTTTTCTTCTACTAAACAATATTAAAGTATTATAGCTATGTATGTGAAAAGCCAAGCAAACTTATTGTTAGCCTAAGATGCCTTTTTTAAAAATATATCTTTCATAAAAAACTTTTATTTTGTATGACAATCCTATTCTTTATTTTCGCAAAATGACCTTTTTCAATTTGTCAAAATTAGGAAATTAAATATTTTAAATTAATAAATTTTTAATTTCTTCACAATATTGGGAAGTTTGTTGTTATATACGCAAAATATATTTGGATATATGTTGGACTGTCTGACTTTAATTTTAAACAACAAAATTGCAAAAAATATTTTTTTATTGTTATTAGGTTGTGTGTGACAACTTTGGTTGTAATGTCAAGCGGTTAAGCTAAATCAAACTGATGCTTTATATTATCTGAAAGAAAAATGTGTTTAGCATCAGCTTTATTAACCAAATATATAGAATTTCAAAATAAGAACCACTATTATCACATAAGCAAGTCCCATACACAAAATTGCAGATACGTAACGTAAATTTCGGGATTGTCGCATGGTTGGTTGTTATGGTTGTATGCTATTGCTGGCTGAGGCTAGGCTGAAACGAAGATACGGAGGTTCATAAATATATATATATATTTTTTAATAAATTATCATCTTTAAAGATTATTTTAAATAATTTAAAATAAATTAATATCTTTAAATAATAATTCATTTAATAAATTATATTTATTTATTCTTTCCATATTTCCGATGCTCCATGATGGTTATCTTTAACTTCAACTTTTTTACGTTATTGTTTATTTACATTTCCTTTCTCTTCTTTCCGGCTATTTTAAAACTTGTGTAAATGACGTAAATATAATTATTCAGTGTTATTGAAATATGTATTTACGGCAGACTAATGCATAAACTAATCTTCATTTTGAAAGTTGTAAAACCATATAATTGATTGAAGCATAAATTTTCAATGTGAATTTTGATGTATTTCATATTCCTGATTGTACAAAAACATATTCCATATTAAATTTCTACCAGCTCTGTCATTTACATTTTATTTAAACATGGTTCCTCCTGATATTCAAGCTTCTAATTATAATTCCAAATCTAATCGTGACCTGGTTACAGCACATAAAATTTCCTTGATAGTTCTTATTAAGGAATTTTGTGTTGTTAGACAAAAAGCACAGCAAAAACGTCCGCCAAATACAAAACCGGATGAAAATACTTGGGAACATACAAATCAACAAAATCGAGATTTTGCATCTACTATGCTAAAATTAATACAGGTAATTTGGTCATTCATAATATTAGTTTATAAATAAACACAAAATATATTTTTTAAATTCATATCTGTTGAATGAATTTATAGAATTGAACGTGGTTTGCGAAAAAAATCATTCTCGTGAAGGGGATTTTTTTTTTGGAAAAGAAAAAATATAGTTAAATTTTTTGTCGACGATAGTTAGAGAAATAAATTTTTCACACGGATGTGAAAGAAAAATATATGCAAATGAAAATCCTATAAATTGCACAAATTTACTATTAGAACAGTTTATTTCTTATTTTGCCACCTACTTGTGCGTACAGCACATGAAGTTTTAATTGCGATGCTGACTTGGTGTATAAAGTGTTATTGGTGAAGATGTTTTCCCTCAGGTAAGAACTGCCGACTGAAGCTGCAGTTAACAGTGTTATGACTCGTTTGCAAACTGTAATTTGTGGTGACGACGGACGCATAGAATAGGATTTATGTGCCTGTAAACATTTGCATGTGAATAAATAGTTTTTCATGAAAATGGGTGATCTGGTCATGCACAGCGCCTTCTATCAACAAATAGCTTAATTTTATTATTTTTTCTTTAAAAAAAAAAAAAATCACCCTTCACGAAAATGATTTTTTCGCAAATCGCATTCAATTCTATCAATTCATTCAGTAGTTATGAATTTTTAAAATGTCTATTCTTTGACCACATTTCTTGAGACCATGGAAGCCTCTGCACAAGTTCTGATTTGGCGAGTCCAATATTAAAATGAAGGAGATAGTCATCTGATTCAGAGAAAATAAACATAGAGTGCTGAATTATTAGATGGTTTCTAAATCACAAGCTGTCAGTCAATTTGGTACCCCTCCAAGCTTTTGGACTGTTCCTCACTGCTAATTTTAGGAAACGTGGTTGCACTATACAGACTTATGGGACACCCTGTATATACGTATATATATATAATAAAGAAAATTAGATTGCTTTATAAATATTTCATGTATTACATTGTCGTAATTCTTAAAAAACGTGTGATTAATGTGTGCACACTTGTTTGATTTTAATCTCTGGCAAAACTTATTTTCTGATAACTGTTATATTGTTTTAAGAAATAACCCTATTTAAGTTTTGTCTGCTTACGTTAATAATTGCCTCAATAGCTTATTCCATTTCAGATATTTAGAATACCCATCAATAGATGAAAACAACTTGGTACATATAAATCCAAAAGATGATAGCTTCATAGAATGTTAGTAATTAACCAATCAACAGTAGGAAATTAACAAACAAGTTTTTTTTTTTTTTTTTCAAATAATGCAGCAGACAACCATAAGAAAAGTGGTCACCAATAGTGAGTTTATTAGTGGCCTTTTTTTTTTTTTGGGGGGGGGGGGGCATTAAGTAGCCAGTAGTCTGTGCAAATTTTTCTCATAATCATTATTCCATATCTTTATTTCAATTAACATTTAAGATTTGGCATTATTTTTAAAATTTTAGTATATAATTTTGAATTTTATCAAGTACTGCCAAGTCTTCCCTTTCCCCTCCCAGAAAAAAAAATAAATAAAAAATCTATACGTAGAAAACATTCTGTGTTTAGAAACAAACATTGAACTTTACATAAAATAAAGTAAATGTATAAATGCAATTTTTTAATATAGTATACTTTATGAAAGTGCCCTTATTCTGTAATGTGCACCCTACCCTTTTTGATGTTCTAGAAGTCCCAGTTGTCAATTTTCAGTAGATTAAATGCCTATTTCAGTAAAACATTTTACATATTTAAACAATTACCGTAAAATCTCGATTATAAGCCCCCCTCGAAAATAAGCCCCCTCCCCATTTTTAGGCAATTTTGGATTTTTTGCATAATCCTAAAAATAAGCCCCCCTCTCCATTTTCTTCATTTTGAATAAAAAATTATTTCCCGAAATCTTATGTATATTTAATGATTTTAAATAAATGTATTCTTTTAAAATATTTTTTTACTGCAAAATTTATTAACTCTCTTCTTCTTCTGTTTTAACAAAATAACAATGAGGTGGGAATGAGAACTTTGAAATAAGTATAGATCTATATTGAAATTGTAAACCTTTTTTCTGATAGATGGCAGCACCAGTCTTAATTCCAGAAAATGTTCCTACAGGCTTTCTCAATATTCATAAAAAAAAAAAAAAAAAAAATTGAATCTATAAATAAACTTTTCTTTATTTACCTTTCATATACTAAAGAATAAATAGAGTTCTTTTATTTATTTATTTAATAGAGGTTACCTTTAAAAAATATATTAGCTTTTCTTTTAATTTAATTATTTCAATTAAAAAGATTGATGTCCTATTTTTGTAAAATGTTATGTTTAACAATAATATATAAAATGAGTTTTATGCATTTAATATTCACCTAAATATATACTCTTATTAATTTATAAACACTAAATTAATTGATGTTTGATAACCTCTCAAGATTTATCTTGCCTTTATTTTACCAAAATTAGTCTTTTTTTTTTTTTTTTTTTTTAGTCTTTCATATTAACCATATGAAAAAATTAATTTAAATTTTCAATTTAAATTAATAATAAAATAATTTTAAATTAATAATTTAAGATTTATTTCTGTAAGTTACATTCTATTCTGGATTAGATAATAAATATTAGTTTTATTCTCTGGTGATAGATGGCACCAGCACAACTTAAAGAAATTTCTAATAATCCTGATTATAAGCCCCTCCCTACTTTTTACTGGTATTGCATTTGAAAAACGGGGGGGGGCTTATAATCGGGATTTTACGGTAAATACAATTAAACTCAAATTATACCAATGAGTTATAAAATTAGACATTATTAGCAATATGCATTGATCCGGATTTTTTTTTTTTTTTTTTTTTTAAGTATTTTTCTGCTCTTACATTCTTTTTAGAAATCTCACTTTGTTTCTGGGTAAGAATCTTGAATTAATAAAACAGATATTTGAAAAAATATATATATATACCTACAGATACATGGTTCCCACTGAGTGCAAGATCATACTTTTTTTTTTTTTTTTTACATAATTTTTTTTAACATTGTTGAGAGAAATTTATGCATTTTTCTGGGGTCACTTGATCAAAATTTTTGGTCCAAAAATAGGTCATTCATAAAAATTAACAAACTTGAAATGAAAAGCCTTTCATTTTAAATAGAGCCTTCAAAAAGCTGAATGATTTTTAAAAAAAAATTAAAATACTTGGATTAGAAAATTGTGTATTTTGATAATCAGCTACAAAAACACATTATATTTCTACAATGAAATACCAGAGAAATTAGAATTAGGTAAGTGATTTTGTGTTGAAGATGCTTAAAAATTTAAGTTTCATCAATTTGCAGTGCAATAGCTGCCAATTTCAGTGATTGTCAGTGCAAAAATCGACATATTTAAGCAATTAAATGCGATTAAACTCAAATTATACCAATGAGCTGTAAAATTAGACGCCATTAATAATTTACATTAAATCATTTTTTTTTTTTTTTTGTTCTTACATTCTTTTAAGAAATCTCGCTTTGTTTCTGAGTAAGGGAGAGATATTCTCAACCAGTTTTTACCACTCCTGAGAACCCTGAAATATAAACAAGATAAAGCTGGGCTTTCCTTCTATAAAAGAAAAGTACCAAAAAAATCATTATTAAAGCAGAAACCTTGTCCTAAAATAAGAATTTCACTACTTACTATTTAAAAGGAGTTGGAACTATGGAATATCGTCTTTAAATAGATGTTGTCTTTAAGTAGACAGATGTTAAACAGAGAGTCAATTGCATTTAAATTTATTATAATCATTTTAATTATTTCTTTACAGTTGCCTTAAATTTAGCTAAATATTTTGAACATCATATGATGATATAAAATTTTTATCTATATTTTTCTATCACCTCACTGTCTCCCTGCAACAGAAGTGACTGTGAAATAAACTTGCCAAATAGCAGCTGTCTGAAATGAAAAAAATATCACTATTCTTTATTTATGTTATTGAGTAAATCTTTTTATTGTATATTTTTTATAACTTATTTTTCATATAAAACATTTAGCCACTCCATTAAATAAGGAAAATGTTTATAAATACATAAAAATTTATTTCTATTTTCTATAAAATATTTTAAATATAATTTGTATTTTATATTTAGAACCCAGACATGGATTTGAAACGTTTAATCAACATTATTCATCCTATAATGCATCCTAAAACATATCAAGTATTTATTGACAGGTAAATATCAAATTTCTTTTTATTAATATGTTTTTTGGATGGGATATAAAAGAAAAATAGTTTTACGTTCTTAAAAGCTATAGGTGCCTTAACCTTTTCAAAGGGGCTCATGTAAAATCTTTTAGTGAAGCATGATAATTACTGTCATTGCCCTTGTTTAAAGGTTAACAATATAATGATAAAGTCTATCTAAAATTACAGAAATACATTTTCATATTTATTGATAGCATCCTATCTTAAAATAAGAACTATAGATCCTTAAAGAAAATAGAGGTTAGGCTAGAGATAGGACTGACCCCTATTTGGCCTGGTGAAGGATTGTATGTATTGAACTTCATAAGTGACAGGTTTATTTGCAAGGATCTTTCCAAAAAGACAAATGCATTGCCTTTCATTGTTTTATAGAGGATCACGATTTTTGTAAAAGCGCATCAATTCTTGTCTAGTCTCAATAATCAAAAGAAGAAAAGAAATAAGCTCATTAGCTTTGCAAATAATGATTTTTATATTTTATGCACTTATAACTTTTTTTGTTCTATATGTATAGTAAGACTGTAATTATTTTCAATTTTCAAAGAATATGTTTGGAGATTTTAGAAGGACATATCCTAAAGTTTATTCAAGAGTCTAAAACCAAGGAAAGAAATAATTTTAAAATGTTTGTACAAAATTTTAGATTTTTGATGACTATGCTGAAACAGAATTTTTGACATAGTGATTGAAACCAGATAAAACCATCAACTGTCAAAAATTTACCAACATTGGAGTCGGCTGACTACCATTGACTCAAAAAAAAAAGTTTTATTGGCATTTTAAAGTTATTGTTATTATTTATTTATTTATTATCAATTTTTTTTTAATGATTGTAATATTGAAATGTCTTATGAAAACTTTGAATATTTTACTGCATTTCATTATTTACAGACTACAAACTTTGAAAAACAGTGGTGTGGCTGCAATAATGGACTATATTAGCAATATAGATTCTCTGCTTGTTGAACCAGCTCCTGCAATACCTGTCATTCAAAAGAGCAGTGTTTTAGGTAATCTGTTTTTTAAATTTTATACAACATTCACCCTAAAAGACATTATCTTATCTGTCCTTTTTTACTGCATCCCAATTGCTATTCAAGAACAAAGAGATAAAAAGCTTTCATGATCGGAAGTAACATCTGACGTTAGTATAAACTGTATTCATCTTGCACTGAAAAAGGTTTATTATTTAGAAAAACCCAATGGGATTGCTCATATCCGGAATTATAGCTGAATATAAATTAAGGTTACATGAAAATACTATCTTTAAATTAATGAAGAACAAAATCTTATTTTGGGTTAGATATGTTGATGATATATTTGCAATAGTTCACAATAACCAAAATATCGACGAAATCCTCAATACTTTTAAAGGAGCTTGACAATAACATTAAATTTACATGTGAAAATGAAGTAGATAATGAAATCAACTATTTGGATATAAAAATAAAACGCAAGAGTAATGGCATAAAATCTTCAGTATAGAAAACCTATGTCAAGGAAATTATAAATAATAGGAGTAAGACCCTGTTTAAATATAAATTAAGTGCAATCCAAAGCTACATTAATCACACGATTCTAATTTGTACTGATAAATCAGATTTAAATAAAGAACTCAATTTTATCAGGAAGTTAGCTAATAATGCAGCTTACCCAAAAAATCTGGTATATAAATTGTATAGAAAAAAGAACTCACCAATTAAATTGTATTCAAAACCGTCAAAAATCCCCAATAAAATTTACTTATTCAATACCCTAGGATCAAGGAGCATCCATCAAAATAAAAAATATAGCTAGTAACTTTAATGTTAATATTCCCATTAAACCCAATCCTAATATATTTCAAATTATAAGAAGCAATACGACTGTGGGTGATTCCATGGAAAACAGGACAATTATGTCCGGCATGTGACAGCTATAGTTTCATTAAAATAATTATAATTAAAGAAATACAATGGAAAAAATTTTGTGCTTAAAAAATCATATAAACATATGATTGTTTAAGTACAATTTTTTTCCCCATTTGTATATTTTTTAATTATAATTTTTTTAATGAAATTATAGCTGTCACGTGCCAGACATAATTGTCCTGTATTCCACCCCTTGAAACTGCTAGCATATACAAAATTCCGTTTAAGTATCAAAATAATGAAACAGGCTGTTACATAGGGATGTCGAAACGTAAAATTAAAACTCGATTGAAAGAGCATCAAAACGTTATTAAATATGAAAATGTACTACCGCCTTAGCCAAAACTTATCAAAATAGTAACATTGATATCCAGTTTAATCATACCACAAAACTCGCAAATTATAATAATCCAACCTACTTTTATACCGCGAAACTATCGAAATTATCCATAACTGTAATTCCATTGATGATCTGTGGTCAGCCTGCCAATGATTATCCTTGGCAGGATTAGGATAATCATTTTCAAAAGCCCCACCATATTTATTAAAGTCTATAGCTACTATGTCAAATGATTTCTATCAATAAAGATGTTACACAAAATATATTATTAGGCAAAACATTATCAAATAAAAACTTACATTTTTATGATAGAAATGGATTCGTATTATTCACAGGAATCCTCTTTGACTTGAATAATTCACAGTAAGTTTCACAAGCCCTCTAGTGAAGGAACTATGCACTAATTATACCAAAATTTATAAAATGCTACTAGATGCCGTTACAGCCTAGGTTGTCAAAGGAACAATATGGTCAGAGGCACACCACCTTCCCCTATATATAATTTCATACTTGCCAACTTTTCCGGTTTTCCCGGAAGACTTCCGGTTTTTTAGCGTATCTTCCGGTCTTCCTGACAGATGATGAAATCTTCCGTTTTTAAAAAAGTCGCGGGTATCGTTCGTTTTAAAAAGAAACCCCAAATGTTCTACGAAAACTCCCGATTCCCAATCTTTCTCCATCCATAACATGAATGTCAATATTCATTTCAAACTTGCTTTATGAGATTCTAGAACATGTAAAGAAATAGAATTGTTAAATATTTCTTGCTGATGTAATTATTTTTGCCCCCCCCCCCTTTATTATCTCCAACTAGTGATCAGCAATTAAATGTTGCTCAGAAGTCTTTTGTTTCCTAATCTTTATCTATCTGCAACATAAATGATAATAAATATTAATTTTAAACTTATTTCATTAGATTCTAGAAGTAGAGTTGAAAGAGTTTAATATTTCTTATTCTGTAATTATTTTTGTATCCCCCCCCCCTTTCCCCGGATTGTAATCAATTCTAGAAACAATAAAGCAATGGAAGTGCTCAATATTTCTGATGTAATTATTTTTAGACCTTTATTGCTGAATTTAATGAATCTATTTATTTTTCCTCAATTAAATTAAATATTTGTTTGACATATTTATACCAAAAGCATAAACATGGAAAAAAAAAATGAAGAATAATTTTTTCAAGTAGGAAAATTTTGTGCATCCCGGGCCCCTAGCTGGCACCACCCCTGAGTATAATCAATCTATAGTAAAACATTTTTATAGATTGCTTCAAAATATTAAAACTGTAAAACTGTATTGTTTAATATGTCAAAGAAAAAAAAAATCTTCCCTTTTTTTATGAAATCTTCTGGTTTTTCAACCAAAATCTTCCCTTTTTTTATTAAAATTGGTTGGCAAGTATGTAATTTATCAAAAACTTCAACAATTCTTCAATTTTTAAGCAGGATTTTCATTTTTGGTGAAAAATTCTTTTGTATCACTATAGATGCCATTATTTTTTTAAACAATTTTTTGCTTATTAATTAAATTTCACTTATGCATGTAGGTACTTGACAATTTAAAGTCTGTATTCATCTGTCAAAAACTTATCCGTGTTAGCAGATATGTTTTTGTGAAATTAGAATTTTTTTTTTTTTCTTTTTCCAGGGCTTTTTATTCGTCATATGTTGCTTGCATTTGATAAACTATCATTCAGTCTTGTTACAAAATTGTGTGTCAAGTTGAATAGTTATTTTGATGCTGCCTTTGAACCCTGTCTTGATGAGAGTGTTGAAGTAACTGACAATGATACTCCCCTTGATGAAAAATTGGATGAGAGGTACGTTGTTCTGTTAGCTTCATTAAATAACTAATTTTAGTGATTATCGCCTGTTTTAAATTGCATTGATTCTAAAATTTACAGATTTTAAAAATATTCTAATCAGGGGTAGAGATTAAAAAAAACTGGTCATTCATCCATTCTGTTAGATTTTTAAAAATACTTTTTAAAAAAATTGCAAGGCAAAATAAATTTACATGACAAATATGATAACTAATTTTTTTGTAATTTAACTTAAAAATACAAAGTGTGTCTGACATGAATAAAAAATTTAGGTTTTAAAAAATGGGTTAAATGACACATATTTACCATAAATATTGTATTATATAAGTATTAAAAGTAGAAAGAGTTATTAAAGGGAAATTCAGTGTAAAGTTACAGAGAATATGTAATATTGAAAATTATCACATATTATTGTAATGAAGTATACTTATTGTTGTAACATACTATTCTCTGGCAGATTCACGGGAAATTTTAGAGAAAAGTAAAAAAAAAAAAAAACTTTACTGGTTTGGTGGACCGCTATAATTTATATTTTGCTGGTCTGTTGAATGATTTTGTGGTCTCAGACCAACAGACCATTGTTAATTTCGAACCCTGCTAATTATACACACATTTTTAATTAATCCATCATTATGTCATTTAATATTACTTGTATTTTTTACATTATTATTCTTTTTTTTTATTTTTAGTTATAACGAAGAGTTTCAAGTTTTTGCATCTCAAAAACAAGCCGAATTTTTTATTGCTCAACAGGCAAGTTAGCCATTATAAATCTTTATTATTATTATTGTTAAATTTAATGTTCATTATCTAAGTGAACCTATATTAATGCTGAATCACCTGCTGTTTTATGTAATGCAAAAAACGGTAGGTTTTGTAATCCAGAAAACAACATACAGTATCAATGTTTGTTGTAATACAAAATATGTTTTCATTTATGGAAACTATTATATAATAGTTTTGTCCATCTGTTGTTTGAGTTAAAAATAGAAAGAGAGAAAGAAATCTTTAATATAATATTGAAATACTGAACCAACAGCATCTAATTCAATTTTTAAACAAACGGAAATCTGCTAAATCTTATCATTAGACTGTTCAAATGCAAGTCTTTTTTTTTTTTTTTTTTTTTTTTTTTTTTGAAGGGGGATAGAGACTTTAACAAGAATGAATGAATTTAAAAATTTTTGTTTTGTGAATGAAATTGTTAAAAAAAATATATAAATATCCTTCATGATCTCTAATTAAAAAATTTTCTGCCAATAAGAATAGCAACAGATTTAGATGAAAACCATGTTTCAGTTGATTTAATGAAATTGTAACAAAATAACATCATCATCATTAAAATGTCAAAAATTCTCTCTGTTCATAAAAATGATCAAATGATTCATAAGTAATTATGTATTGACTACAGATTATGACTAATCTTGTCATAATAGAATCCACAGCCAAGATTAATGTTAAACATGCAGGTTTGCTACAGTACCTGGAATTCAGGGAAAACTTGGAAAATTATTAAAAAAACAGGAAAAACTCGGGGCAAAATTCCGCAAATTATTGCAAAACAGAAAAAATTCAGGGAATTTTAACATTTTTTGAAAAAACATTGAAAATTTTTTTATAATCAAATCTTTTTTGAAATTTTAATGCTTTATAATGAAGAAGGAAAAGTCAATTATGTTTTTTTATTTATTTTTTCCCCCCGACTATTAGTGCATTAATAAAGTTAATATATCCTAAATATATTTAATTAACTTGTAAGCATGTTAGATTTTAATGCTGCATGATTGTGTGTCATCTATTTTAGTTTTAAAAGGGACAGGGAAAACTCAGGGAATTTTTTCTCCTGATTTGTGTAGCAACATTGTTATGAACAATGCTCAACACTGTAATTACTTACGAAGAGTATGTATTTAAAAAATTAAATATTTTCATTTTATATATAAATTTGTTATATATATTAAAATAAGACTTATCACAAATGTCTAAACAAGATCCTAAATGTGTTGGTATTTTCATATTGACAAAAAATTATAAGTAGACTTCGAAACACATAAAAACACTCACAATATGTCAAAATAGCGCTGTCTTAGAAAAATCTAAACAGCCTTTATTCAGATAGGTTTTCTTTTTTTTTTTTTTTTTTTTTAACTTGATAAACTGAGAAGATTACTTGATATGGATTTATTATAATGGAATTAAATGCCTTTTTAAATCATTAAATATGATTTATTCTTTTTTAGTAATTTAATTAAGAAAAAATTATACAAGTTTGTGTCTGTATAAATGCATTTAAAAATGTTTTTTATCTAATTTTTTTTACTGAAAATTATTATGATGCTTTTTGTCGTATTCACATCAGAAGATTAGAACATTAGTTGAGACTTATTAAATTATATTATGCTTGCATATTATTTATCTATTGAATATTAACAATTATCATTACATATGTATCTAACATATTTTAGAAGTGTTTCTTAATTTTTATTATCATATTGTTTGTTGTTGTTTTATTAATATAAATTGTTTATTTTTAGGCTGCTTTACTTCAAATAAATGAAAGTGCTGCTCTTTCTCCTTTTGAACTGCAACAAAAAATCAAAGAGTTATTGAAAGGGAATTCTGAATTATATGAAGCTGTAATTACTTTTATTTTTATAATATTTATCTAATTTAATAACACTGATAATTGCCAATTGTTATGTATTGGATGTAAAAATGTCACATTAAATAGATTCTGTTAAACATTACTCACAATTTGCATAAAAATATACCTTTATAAACTGTTTTCAATTAGAATGTAGAATGATTAAAAATTTAAATATTTAACCATTTTGATTAAATAATGTTAGATGTACAACTATACTCATGCTAGTCTTCTACATTCTGAGAAATGTTACATTTTATTATGTAGTTATGAAGTCTTTTGGGTTATGTTCATCTTATTAGGATTTACAAAGGTAGGGAAAGGGGGGGAAAACTGCATCACCTAGAAAAATATACATTTTTTTTATGTTATTTTATTTATTTATTTATTTATTTATTTTGAGAAATGTTATCTTAGTTGTTGAAAGACAAGATATGAGATTATTTCACATTCACGTTACATGATATTGTGCTTCTGAAGGATTTTCATCATTTAGTTTCTATTTTTAAAAAAAATGCAATAAAGAACAAAAATAGTCACTCTTCTCTTTTTTTTTTTTTTTTTTTTTTTTAATGATAAAATGGTGGTTCCTTATATTCAATTAACACAAGGTAAAATTTGTAGGGCTGATGCATTAGCTGAAGAAGAATATTTGACAGAAAGTGCTACAAACAATTAACAATCTCAAGTGCAATTAAATTGGGATGTGAAAACTGGTTTGTTGAGAGAAGGGCCTGATTATGTTAAAAAAGAATTACCACAAAATTTGAAAATCAGTATCTAAAATAAATATATGTCCATGATTCTCATACAAGTGTTGTCAATTAAATTTCAAATTTCAGAAAGACTGTAGTATTAAACTAAAAGCAGTATCTATTCAAAGACGCCTTGCATGTATATCGCCACATAAAAAGCATTTACTTACATGGAAAAATAATAATACAGAAGTGACTTTCTTTGGCAAAAGAGCATGTTTAATGGACAAAGGCTCAGTGTGACTCAAAAATTTTTTCATATGTATCTAAATTCAACCTACAGAGATTGTGAACGGTAAGCGGTATAGATAGATATGCAAAAATGAAACGTTATCCAAACAGCATATTGCCGACTATGAAATTCCTAGAGAGCAAAATTGTCTGTGGAAGCATATCCAGCAAGGGTGTTACATGCCTGAAATATATTACTGGAACTATGAATGCATCAGTTTATATCTAGATCTTGGAGGTGTGTTTAAGGTCAATTATTCCGGATCATTGTAAAAGTGTTGGATAAGGCATTTTCAACAGGGCTGCACTCCTCTTCATATTGCAAAATCAGCAAGTGCAGTCTAACTTATTCATTCGTGTTTTTGTTTCCTCATTAACAAGTTTTCATCTGCATAATATAATGGATATTATAAAAGTAATTTTTCCCCTATTTTACCTTTTTAGCTTCAGGCATATCAGACAAGTTCTTGTGTTATAATTGTTTACTGATTTCCTGAAATTGGCGAGGATTACATTCAGAAATTGACTATGCTGTGCCTTTTCAAGGCTATCAACACAGCTTATGGAGGATCTGCTAATTATTGATTCCCATGTATTTATTCGCTCTAAAGTCTAAGTTCATGTAATATGACTGAAGCAGTGTAAATAATTGATTAATCATAATAAAAAATGATCAAGTTTGATTCTGAAACTTTATTTTATAACACCAGTATAATTTTCATCTAAAATATATACATGAAACACATTATTTGAATCAGTGCATGCGGAAAGGGCTTTTGTTCATTTTTTTCAAAATTGAGATAGTATATAGCAGTGGTTTCAATGTGCTTAATGCTACACCTAGCAATGTATATAGAAAAGACGAGAATTTATTAATTATTTAGGGTAGGTCAGATTAGCCAATATTCTTCTTTCAGGCAAAAAGGGCTTCAGTCCTGGTCTGTTGCCCTTACTACTTTCAATAGACTCTCATGTCTTATAGATGGCTAGCACTGAAAAATAGCTTTTAGACAGATATATCTAAGTTACTTTTTTACATTCCTGAAAAATATCACTAATTTTGCAAGCAAATGGTTCAAAAATGGCTGACATGTACTATGTAATGAAAAAAAATGTTGATGATTAACAAAATATTTCAAATATTAATTGGAAAATGTATGTACAAAACTCTTTTTTTTTTTACATACAATTAAATATGTTAAGGGGACCTTCCCCTTATTTGGTAAAGTGTTTCAGTACAAGGTCTTAATTATTTTTTCTGTTTGGCCTAAATATGTCAAAGAAATGTTTCAGTTTTTTAAATACATCATTCATGAACAAATAAAGATGAATAATTAAGTTTATTCCTTAAATGATAATAGAAAATTAAGAGAAATCCATATCTTTACTAAATGCATGCAGAAAGGGCTTCCGTCCAGAGTCTTAATTAATTGTATGGTCTAAATTTTGTGCATTAAAATTAAAAAGGTCTCAAGAAAGTTTCTTATGCGCTAGACCATAGATGTATTTTATTTATTTTTTATTTTTTCCAGATTTTTTGCACTTGCAGGAAAGTAGCTAAATAGTTTTTTTTTTCTCAAAAAGTGGTTTTAAAGACTGAAGCCCTTTCTGTGCGCAGCAAATTATTTTTCTTTGCAGGTGATGCACTTTTTTTTTTTTCGCCCAGTATAGTTGAAAATTCAAACATTATTTATATTTTGTAATTTTAGTTCAATTTTAATGGTTGTAAAAACATGAAAAAATTGTCAATCTGGACTTGTTTTACCCTTAATTGCAACCATATTCTCAAGAAAGATTACATAATATTTTTCTAATATTTTGCTGGATAATTTCTATTGTAAAATGTACAAATTATTTTTCATTGAAAGTTTGTATAAAAGACTGCAATTCACATTTTGATTTTATTAAATTTTTTATATTGGAATGAGATCTGTGTTAATGGTTTGATTAAATTTTAAATAGTTTTTAATTTGGTATCAAGTCCAAGTCATTATGTCACTGTACAGTGTACACGGGTGTGAAATTCTACTGTTGACAGCTTATGCTTGGTTGCTTGCAGTCTGATCTTCCTAACTATTTAGCTCCTGATATTGAACCGGCTGTCCCTTGTTCTTATCTTTCAATCAGTGTGTTTACTAGCTGTAGAGTGTATTCGTATTCTAGTTTAGCTATCATCTTGATTTATATAAATTATCAATGTCTTCAACTAAAAGGAAAAGTTATACGGTGGATTTCAAACTGAAAGTTATTTCAAAAGCCGAAATATTGGGGAATCAAGAAATGTCACGGCAATTTAGTGTCGACGAAAAATGTGTTTGTGATTGGAGAAAGGGAAAAGAAAAAATGTACAGACGCAAGCATTCCATGCATTATCTTAACCCCTTCTGGCTAGAATTGGAAGAGAACATTTGTCATTGTGTTAAAATGCAACGAGAAGCAGGAAATCCCGTATCAACTATTAAGATCTGACTTAAAGCAAAAAAAATGGCTTCTGAAAGGGGAATTGTTGATTTTCAAGGAGGCAGCGATTGGTGTTACCGTTTCATTCGTTGGTCTTCATGTGCGAATGAAAACGACAATCAGACAAAAACTTCCCAATAATTAGCAGCAAAAAGTTTATAGACTTTTTCAAGGACTTAGTTAAGAGTGAAAATTATAGTCATAATCAGTTTATAAACATGGATGAAGTCCCTTTAGCATTTGATTGTCTGCCTAACATAACAGTTGATATAAAATATGCATCAGTTGTATCGACTGTAACAACTGGTCGCGAAAAAACAATCATGCCAGTTGTACTTGCTTGCTGTGCTGATGGGAGTAAGTTAAAACCAATGATAATATTTTTTAAAAACTAATGCCTAAAGTAGAATTCCCTCATAGGGTAATTATTTCCGTCAATGAAAAAGGATGGATGAATCAAGAAACTATGATTAAGTGGATCGACGAAGTTTGGAGGAAACAAAAAGTGTCTTTTTTTAACTCTAAAGGACTGCTCATTATGGATTCCATAAAAGCTCATATAGATGATGTAGTAAAGGTAGCTTCTACCTCGCCAAAAGTTGGAGCAAAATTAGCTGGGATCCCTAGTGGTTTGACCAAATTATTACAGCCATTAGACATTTCTGTTAACCAATCATTCAAGGCCAAAGTTCGAGCTCAGTTGCAGGACTGGATGTCTAGCAGCCTTAAGACATACACTAAGTCAGGAAATCTTAAAAAAGCATCTCTAGTGGAAGTAGTTGAATGGGTAAAGAACACTTGGGACTCTATTACTATCAAAACATTAAAATCCGGATTCAAAAAGTCTGGATTATTAACATATAATGACGATGAAATTGAGGACAGTGAAAAGTAACTTGTTGCGGAGGATAGTATGGATGATGAAGATGAACTGTCCCAAACAGTATTGCAACATTTTAATTCTGATACGGAAGAATCCAATTTCGATGGATATGAATGAATTTTGTACATAAATTTATTATTAATCTATAATTTTCTTATAAATTGAATAAAGGTGTTAATCATTAGAATTTACCCCAGTTTATAGTAATTTATATAGAGAGAAAGATTAAAATGATTATAAGTTATCTAAGTATGATCTAAGTTATGATTATTTGCTTTTTCATTATAGGTTAGTAAATTTATTTGTTTATTATTTATATTTATTTGTATATTATTTTTGTATCTTTTCCTACTTATTATTAAAATAATAGCAATTAGTATTGAAATTATAAACGGCGATTGCCGACCATGTGATTTTAGAAGTGTGGGGTATCTTTCGGTTCTAGTTATTTCAAAATAAATTTTTTATGCTGCATGTTACCTTCTGCCATGGATTATATGTGCGAAATTACGGTAGATAAAATTATAATAACTGTAAAATAAGCTGCTATACATAGGATCAGCTTTTGAATTCAGTCTAAATGATGACACCAGTCTTGAACTTCTTTAGTTATAAGAATTATGCATTTTAATGCAAATATAGATCATTACTAATATATCATAAGGAAAATAATATAATTATTAAAAATCTACAACGATAATTTATAAAAAAAAAAAAAAAAAAACTTAGATTATAGCAGCTTTAAAAAAAAAAATAAGAAGAAATGTTCTAGTTACTATATGAAAACAGCTTTGGAAATTAATGCATTTTTTTTATTGATATTAGATTTATAAATCAAATAATGTGTAAAGGTAGCTTTCCTTTTTAGTTTTAATTTGAAATTTTTGTTTCAGTGTTATTTGAGTTATCTGAATTCTGTACGAGTAAGAGAATTTTGTGGAGCTCGAGACAATCTCTATCATCATTTTGATCGTAATACCAGTGTCCCTCAAGATAATAAAATAGCACCTACATCAGAAGATATGAGTAGAAGTTCTCGATACGCTGCTCTTAATCTTGCAATAATGCATGCTTTATTTGGAAATAAGTAATTTTTAATTCTTTTTATATAGCAATAAATATTTCATTTGATATTAGCTAGTTTATACATTAATTAACTAAAATTTGAAGTTTAAATTTTTTCCGAATTTATTGTAGTTTCTTAGAATTTTCATTTTGTTTTATTCTTCATAAAAGTAATGTGAGTGTGTATATTTTTCAAAAATTGATTTTATTTATTTTAATTACAATATAAGCATAATTTTCACATAAAAGAAAATTAGTTAGCATATGTAGACTCTGATTAGAAGAATAGTTTGGTGATATTTTCGTATTCCTTATACCACAAAACATGGGGGGGGGGGGGGAATTACTACTAAGATTTCTCATGACTTGTAGTATAATGAGAAATTGAAAGGTCAAAAAATTTCATTCAAACTTTTTATTCTTGCTCTTCCTTAAGGCTGCACTTTAATCAGATTTACTCTTCCTCCTTTCCCACCCATGTAATCCTATGCAATTTTTGTTGCTTTGTATTATAAGGATATCTTGTTTAAAAATTAAGTTTTATGAATTCTGTTTTTTTTTTTTTAAATCCACTTTTTGAATGTGTTGAATTAAAATATTTCTTTAAGATTTAAAATTAGAACCTTGAGTTTACTTAACCCTTTTATGCCAGCTGTCACACATACATGCCAGCAAGAAATGCACTCGTTTTCTGACCAGCATGCCGATGTGCCAAAGCCCATATAGCAAATATTATTCTGTAGGAGCTCCCATGGTGAGTCCCAGATTTCCCATATTCCTCCCAGCATATTCCATAGGAATGCAAAATGTCTGCCGTAGTGGTCTCCGTAGGAATGTCATCATTTCATAGCTCCATCGTTGTCCCCGAGAAATACCTCTGTCAAATCATTCCTAGAAATATCAAGTTAGATTTTCCCTAAGATTTCCCAAACATGTCCGTTTTTCCTCCGGGAAGAATCCAGGGGGTTCAGGATATCCCAGGGAGTGATGTAGGAAGATTGTTGGTATATGGGAGCATTTTCTCGTTCACCCCTTACCGTCACACATTTGTGCCAGTGTCTTGGAATGTTTTAAAAACTATGATTTTTGGCACAAGGTTGCATTGTACATTCATAGGATTTGAGATACATGTATATTTCAACTCGAAATGAAAGTAACATGACTCAAATGCACATGTGTTTTGATTGTATAAACATAAAAGGAAAGGAATGTTTCCTAACCACATGCTCATGAGCCCATGTTTTTTTTTTTGTTGTTGTTGTTGTTGTTGTTGTTCATAATAAGTAGAAGAGATTTTTTTTTTTTTTTTTTTTTTTTTTTTGTTAGAGCATTATACAGTTTTTAATTGAGATTAGATCTTGTAGATGTGAAATTTTTCTGTTTTTACTGTTACAATGTTGAAGCGTCAAATGTTTAACTGAACTTGAAATGATGCAAAATATTTCAGATATTGATTCTGATACAGACTCTTGAGTGTAGTGATGGTGACACAATAATATGTTCTGATTGCTCTGTTCATATAGAATGTAACGAATCGAGTGATGATGAGGACATTTCGGACATATGCTGAGTATATCGAAAGTAAATACATCTCCATAGTCATTCACTATACAAAATTTAGTGCAGATACTATTCAAGTGCAATGATTATAAAGTAGGACTGTGTGTAGTTCCCTGTTTTTAAATTTTTCATACTAAAAATGAATTTTAACATATTTAGCTGTCAAATGTATAATATAAAAAGTCAGTAAATGGTAAGTAAATACTGAAAAAAAAAAGTGTAAGAAAATGTACTTCAGCAAGAAATATCTTAAATAAATAAAGTATATAAAGCATATACTGTTTATATACTCTACAGAGCATTATTAAACAATGCTTTCATACTAATTACTTTTGTAATAGGACGACAATTCACATTAAAAAACAAACTAATTTACCTTACACAAGTCCTAGTTATTCTCACAATGCATTTCAGGCGCTAGCGCACCCGTCATCAGGTGAAATGTGACAGCTCTCTTCACTGTTGTCATCGGGAAACATCGGCTTCGTTGCTTCACTTCTCTTCGTATAGGTGGATCTTTTGATTAGTTGGCTCCATTCTTTTGGGATTCTTGCGTGTTCGCGATCGTTGATAGCTCTGGGGTTAGTAAGGATCTCAAGCGCTTCTCTTTTGAAGGCGTAATTGTGGTTATTGTAGTGGGCGATTTTATTAGTATGTATGCTGTTAATATCAATTGGGTTATTGAGGTGAGCGCGGTAGATTTAATTAATTTAATTGATTTAATTAAAAATAAATCGGACCTTATACACAACCGTCAATCTACCGCGCTTGCTTCCGCTCACCTCAATAACCCAATTGATATTAACAGCATACATACTAATAAAATCGCCCACTACAATAACCACAATTACGCCTTCAAAAGAGAAGCGCTTGAGATCCTTACTAACCCCAGAGCTATCAACGATCGCGAACACGCAAGAATCCCAAAAGAATGGAGCCAACTAATCAAAAGATCCACCTATACGAAGAGAAGTGAAGCAACGAAGCCGATGTTTCCCGATGACAACAGTGAAGAGAGCTGTCACATTTCACCTGATGACGGGTGCGCTAGCGCCTGAAATGCATTGTGAGAATAACTAGGACTTGTGTAAGGTAAATTAGTTTGTTTTTTAATGTGAATGCTTTCATATTTCAGTAATTTCATGGATTTAAGCTTAATAGCAAAAAATTCTTCGGCCCTGAACAGACTCTTGCGAAAGAGAGTGCCAGCCTGAGTGGTAAGTACACATTTGCTCCTCCCGTCGCAAAAGGGTTAATGAAATAAAATATTTAAATTTATTTTTTTAATAAATTGCTCACTAAGATAAAAAGTAATGTATTCCAAAAGTAGAATTCAAAAAATTTCATTTTTGAATGAGATATCCATATAATTTGAAGCAACAAAAAGGATTTGGTGAGAAAGAAAGATTGAATCTGACTGATGTACAGTTTTACGAGATTCTAAATCTGAAAGTTTCAAATGTTGTAAAGTGTACTTTTTTTAGCAGAATTATCTGTCTATCTAGTTCCTAAAAATAATATATAAATATTAATAAAATAAATGTATTAGTATATTTCGTTCACACTAAACAGTAATGTATATATAATGAATAATAATGGCATAGTAAAAATGTAAATTCCATTTGCTTATTAGAATTTTGTTGGGTAATTCATAAAAAAAAATATAAAAAAAAAACTCACCATAAATAAAAATAGGTGTTTGTACAATTAAATATCAAAATTCTTGCATGAAGTACATCATAGTGTCTGGGCTTGTAGAAGGTTTATTCTGGACTTCTCTCAAGGTTCCCTCATTTCTTTTCTGCTCATAGATTTGAGCATTTAAATCAATAATTTCTATTTATTCATTCCATCATTTCAATATTCAAATTCGGTTTTATTATTATTAGATTATTTATTGAAACATACTGGGTAAATATGTACTGTATAAAATATACTGTATAATCTACATAATAATAATATTCTAAATGTTTTCTAGAGAAGAAGCCATTGCTGCTTTAAATGAAGCCATTATGGTAGCTCAAGAGGTTAATGACAACATCTGTTTACAGTATTCATTGGTGATTATGTTTTTTCTTTCTTCCTGTATGCAACATCTAACAAAACAAATATCAAATTTTACAGTTATCATGAACATTTCACATTAGGGTATCCCATTAATCACCTTTTTTTTTTTTTTTTTTTTTTTTTTTTTTAATGTAGGGTAAGTGCACCATTGATTGACACTTGTAGAGCAATATCTGATGTTTTTAATGTTCTAGTCATCAGAAAATATTTTTAGAAATCTTAAGTTAATACATATGGTATGAAAGGCATTCAGAACCACATATATGTTAAAATATATACATTTGATAACAATTTATTATTATTATTATTATTTTATGAATTTTTATTTCGCACCCACTCAATGTTCCAGTAATTGACACTGCCAGTGTTTCATTTTATCAGTAATTGACACTCTATGTTCCAGTGTTTGACACTGCTAGTTATTCATTTTACCAGTTATTAGCACATTATGCTCCAGTGTTTGACATAAAATGTTAAAATTGTTATATGTAAAATATATGATTTTATTATTTTTCTTATTTATTAATTATTTCGGGATAGATGTCAGTTACTGGAGCATGCCAATCACTAGAGCACCTACCCTATATTGCTAATTTTAGAAAAAAAAAAAACTTAAGTGTTACTTTATTTATGAAAATTAGCTTTCTATCTTATAAACTGCAGTGAAGTAAATATACTTAATTTAAAAATCTTTAAAGATGATTTTAAAATTTGTATCTTAATTTCTTACAGTGTATAGGGAAAATAAAAGTAAAAAAAAAAAAAACAATTTACAATTGATTAATTTCTGTCAAATATATTTTAACCATGCATTATATAAAATCTCTAAAACATTTTTAAAGACTATTTTATCACAGGTTAACTAAATAAACTTAAAAAGTCTGATTTCTGTAAAATAAACCTTTTTTGAAAGTTGGTACTTCCTGATAATTTTATCACTTGTCAGACAATTTGAATAAGGCCACATTCATGAGTACCAATTTTGCATAGTAAAGAAAAATGGTGAGGGGGATAAATATAGAAGAACATTTTATTTGAAGAACATTTATATTTGAAAAAAACTTTATAATTATTTTGTTTGGATTTTCTTTTGTTAGAGATGAAACATAACTGTCGTATAGCGTTATTTGGGTAAATGGATATGTTCTTAAATTTAATGGTTCTAAAAACAAGTCTTTAAAAACAAATCTTGTGATCGTACTGTAACTTCCTATAATGGTATGAAAGGAATACGTTGTGTTGGCAAAACCCATAATCGCTATGACGTACCACGTTGCGATGCCAATTAAAAATAGAAACAAAAACAGCTTACCAGGAGCCAGTGAAGAACTGAGATGAAACACTGAATATACTTCCAAAAAGATTTTATTCGAACGACCAGCATCGGGGAGTAGAGCATGAACCGGACATTTCCTTTCCGAAGACATCTTGGCTGCTCTGAAGGGTAAGTAACAAGGGATAATTACGATCCGAATTCATCCCTACGATGATCGGGTTCAATTCCATGCAGGTCTCAGAATATGTTTAACCGAGGGGTGTTGCTTCGATATACACAATTAATTTATTAAAAATTTAATCTATTTTAAAGTAATAAGTAGATTATTAGATAGCTGGTGATCTCCACGCAGGCAATTCCGCGAACAGCACACGTGGTGCGCGCAGCGCGCGACCACGGCAGATGTTACGACTTCAGTGTCCCATCGCAAGTCTCGTTCTCTCTAGTAGAAATTCGCAGCAGACGCTACCAAGCTTCCCAAAACATCACGGCGCTGCTCAGCCAATCGGCACGAGTGCTCGTGAGAGGGAACGCTGGAACACGTACATTACCGGAAAGATAGGAGGGGACGGCAAAGAAGAACCAAGAGAGAATTTTGAGCATTGCTGTGAAGCAACCGTGCAGGGGTAAAACGGGATGAAATGAAACTTAAGGAAATTTAGCCTGAATATTAAATAATAGCTTGATTTTGATAAAAATTAACAAAAATAATTAAAATTGAATAACGACAATGTCGTGCTTCACAACACACTCCCCGAAAAAGGGATTGAAAAAAAATAGCTGCACAGGGTGGAAAAGTAAAAGAGCAGGAGCAACCAAGAAGAGGGGCCAGACGGTCACGGATGAGCTCCATACAGAGGGTTACAGGCAGACACACAGTGTGTCTTAAAAATTTGACATATATTGAGGTTACAGAATGAGCTGCGACATGACAGCCTATAGGTAAGTATACCTTTTTACTAAAGTTTGACTTGACATACAATAAAATTATTTTTTTTTTTTTTTTTGTCTTTGTTCATTCTTTCATAAGAAAGTGTCATAAAAATAAAATTTTGGTATTCACTTTAAAAAAAACATAGATTGTAGTTGAAGGTTTTTAAAGTTCAATGCTAAGTACTACAATCTTGTTGAAAATCACAGAATTTGGAAAATATACATGTGAGACATCAAAATATTTCACCTGTAAGGTAAATATGTTAATACACATTTTGAATTGGAAATTGTACAAAGAAACTTTTTATGTTTCATCTGTGATAACAAACATCATGTTAAGCTGAAAAAAAATAAAATAAACACAAAAAAAAAATTGGAAGGCATCTTCAATCTGAGGAAAGGGTCTAGAATATTCCCAGACTGAGAGGAAGCAAAAAAAGGACGGCGAACATCAGGACTACATCCCTGCAGAAGATGCAATCCTGATACAACCGCAAGAGGGGATTACAGGTAATTGTAGCTATTACTATTTTTTATTTATTTATTTATTTTTTTTTAATATGTATAAAATGAAATCAGTTGCTAAAAATAAGGCAATGAAAACAAAAAAATATGCTAAGTGAATAATTACCAAAATAAATAATCATAAGATTATACCTGGCTAAACACAAGACTAACATATCATACTGAGCTTTTTAGAGCTCCATGAATTTTCATCATTTCTCTAGTTGTCAAATATTCTAAAAATAAACATAAGGTCAGTGCCTTGTTTGCCATAACTCTGCCATTTAAAAAAATCACACAAATTTTATATGATATGCAATCAACAATTGCTATATTGGCAGTAAAGTAAATATTTAATTTTTGATGTAACAGTAACCCTAGTAGTAAGCTTCTTATATTAACTAAACATATCTTGAAAAAAAATTAGAGTCCAAAATAGTTATTTTTGTTCATGACCACTCATTTTCTATACAATATATATAATAGTAATCAAAGTCCTGATGCGGTCTATGAGAAGTATGTAATTAAATATGTAATAAACACAAACTGAAATTTTATGTATTTCCGAATAAAATATGTGAATTATATCAAATGTAAATCAAATTAACACATCAAAACAAATCAAAGTAAAGTATATATATGTAGCTTAGTAATGTCTAATGATGAACACAAATAAAAAAAAACCCCTCATTTTCATAATGTTCAAAGGTAATTGAGAAAATAAACATAAAAATTTTGAAAAAAAAAATTGTGTTTTGATAAGTACAGTATGAAAACAATGGTAAAAATAAACCATCTCTTAAACAAAGTGTAAACCTCTAAATATAAGGTACACTTGAATGATTTGGTAATAAAAAGTAAAAAAATAATGTCACATTTAAAAAAAAACTATTGGTTATGAGAATATAAATTTGGGTTAGCTAAACGTAATACGGTGTTACCCAACTGCAAAACTGAAATGTGTAAGTGTAACTAGTAAATTGTGTAAACATATCGTAAAAGTAGAAAAGGGAATTGAATAACAAAAATAATATAAAACAAAATAAGTTGTGTTTAAGTCAGTAATTTGTAAATGCAAAAAAAAAATTTGCAAGACAACATGATAATTTATGTGTCTGTTAAAAATATATATAAGGGTAAAGTAACATGTGAATGAGAAAAAAAAATTGTCACATAACATGAATAAATCTATTGATTATGAGCAGATGACATAGTATAAGAATGTGTGAAGTGTAAACAAATGAACACCATCTCACAAATAACATAGAAAAGTGTGGAAGTGTAAATGTGAAAATCGTGTAAGAAAAATATGACATAGTGTAAAAAAAAAAAAAAAAAAAAAAAAAAAACATGGATTAAATAGGTTGACTCAACCGTGAAAATGCAAATGGACAAAAACGTAGAGTAAGTGGATCTACCTATTGTAAAAATTGGTCCTCCTTAACGTAACTATTGTATAGACCACAAACAATACAAAAATGAACATTGCACTTCACATAAGAATCAAACCAGATAAAATTTAATTGCACAGAGCAAATAAAAGAAAAAACACCTCATTTTCATAATGTTCAAAGGTAATTGAGAAAATAAACATAAAAATTTTGAAAAAAAAAATTGTGTTTTGATAAGTACAGTATGAAAACAATGGTAAAAATAAACCATCTCTTAAACAAAGTGTAAACCTCTAAATATAAGGTACACTTGAATGATTTGGTAATGAAAAGTAAAAAAATAATGTCATATTTAAAAAAAAACTATTGGTTATGAGAATATAAATTTGGGTTAGCTACACGTAATACGGTGTTACACAACTGCAAAACTGAAATGTGTAAGTGTAACTAGTAAATTGTGTAAACATAGTATAACTATTGAACATATCAAAAAAGTAGAAAAGGGAATTGAATAACAAAAATAATATAAAACAAAATAAGTTGTGTTTAAGTCAGTAATTTGTAAATGCAAAAAAAAAAAAAAATTGCAAGACAACATGATAATTTATGTGTCTGTTAAAAATATATATAAGGGTAAAGTAACATGTGAATGAGAAAAAAAAATTGTCACATAACATGAATAAATCGATTGATTATGAGCAAATGACATAGTATAAGAATGTGTGAAGTGTAAACAAATGAACACCATCTCACAAATAACATAGAAAAGTGTGGAAGTGTAAATGTGAAAATCGTGTAAGAAAAATATGACATAGTATAAAAAATAAAATAAAAAAAAAAAAACATGAATTAAATAGGTTGACTCAACCGTGAAAATGCAAATGGACAAAAACGTAGAGTAAGTGGATCTACCTATTGTAAAAATTGGTCCTCCTTAATGTAACTATTGTATAGACCACAAACAATACAAAAATGAACATTGCACTTCACATAAGAATCAAACCAGATAAAATTTAATTGCACAGAGCAAATAAATAAAACTACTATTGAATGTGTGTAATTAAAAAGGAATATAATTCCCCTATTGCATAAATGTAAACAAAAGCACACCAAAGGTCATGAAAGAAAAAAAAAAAATCCAACTATTGAAATATGTGAAAATGAATGTGTATGTAACAAACAATGAAATTTAATTCACCTATTGATTAAATATAGACAAAAGCAAATCAAGAGCCATGAAAGAAAAAAAAAATCGACTCGTAACAACCTATGCAATCTCACCACCAAATGTCCGCACCAAAACAGCTGCTGTGTGTGAGTGAAAAAGTGTAAAATGTGTGAATCGTGAACAGGTACAGACATTTACACCACCAAATAAACGCTGTCCAATAATGTGTGTGAAAAAAAACTATTGAAACATAGTTGAACAAGTTGAAGTTTAAATTCCAACACAGAACCAAAAAATGCATAGGTCTAAAATGTGTAAATTAATGAAAAAATAAAGGTAAATGGATGTGAGTAAATATGAATAAAAAAATGTAGAGTAAGTACTCCTAACCAAATGCATTAGAATGTGCTGGTTATATGGAGATTTAGAAAAATGAAATGAAGTTTTGAGAAAAGGAAAAAAATTTGAAGTTATGTGACACTAAACACAATACTGAGAAAAATACTATGTGAAAAATTCAAAAGTTATAGGAAAACGCATGAGTAAAAAAATAAAAATTCTATTGAATCATCATATAAAAATAAATCTGAATGAAGGTGAATGACATTACTATGAGAAAAAAAATCAAAGTGAGGTTAAAAAAATGTACATAATCAATTAAGTAAATAAAACATATAAAAGTTTCGTGTTGTTTCATTTGATCAAGAGCAACATCATAAGTGTATGAAAATTAAATGTTACTCAATCAAGACCTACGTAGATACTTTTATATCTGCATAATTTGACTTCTAAAGATTTTAATTCTATGATAAGTAAACTGACTATCTCCATACATACATATATATATTGTAAGAGAAAAAATAACTGAACTACCGTTCACAACGTGTGAACTGTTAAATAAAAAGACTTGAAAAATTGGATGAGTGTTAATAGATGTCTAAAAAGGATACAGGGAAACTTAGATTTTCATCAGGATATCTCTCCACAGTTGATCCTTTGATCAGGAAAGGTCCTCACGGCAAATTGACGATCTGACCGGCAGGTCTACATATTGCTGAGAGGTTAACACAGGCATATAACTAGTGCACCGTTAGAGCGAGTGAATCCATTTCAAATAGATCGTGGGAGAAACTAAAAATTTAACATCTGGTAAACATTACTTCTTGTGGATTAGAAAAATTTTGTTGATTAACGATGTATTGGCTAATTACGGGCGTGCAGGGTTTGTAGTTCAAGCTTAAACTTAAGTCTGCAGAATTAGCAGAGATGTTCCGGTTGAAAAATGAAAAGTACTATTTTAATGCATTATCTTCTTCATATTGATAGTTCTAAGTTCTTTTGTGTTAATTTCAATAGTTTTACGACGATTCTCATACAAACATCGCTGTTCGGCACGTCGTGCGACAAAACACACGGCACCATAATGTCGTATAGCGTTATTTGGGTAAATGGATATGTTCTTAAATTTAATGGTTCTAAAAACAAATCTTTAACAAATCTTGTGATTGTACAGTACCTTCCTATAATGGTATGAAAGAAATACGTTGTGTTGGCAAAACCCATAATCGCTATGACGTACCATGTTGCGATGCCAATTAAAAATAGAAACAAAAACAGCTTACCATTTAGCCAGTGAAGAACTGAGACGAAACACTGAATATACTTCCAAAAAGATTTTATTCGAACGACCAGCATCGGGGAGTAGAGCATGAACCGGACATTTCCTTTCCGAAGACATCTTGGCTGCTCTGAAGGGTAAGTAACAAGGGATAATTACGATCCGAATTCATCCCTACGATGATCGGGTTCAATTCCATGCAGGTCTCAGAATATGTTTAACCGAGGGGTGTTGCTTCGATATACACAATTAATTTATTAAAAATGTAATCTATTTTAAAGTAATAAGTAGATTATTAGATAGCTGGTGATCTCCACGCAGGCAATTCCGCGAACAGCACACGTGGTGCGCGCAGCGCGCGACCACGGCAGATGTTACGACTTCAGTGTCCCATCGCAAGTCTCGTTCTCTCTAGTAGAAATTCGCAGCAGACGCTACCAAGCTTCCCAAAACGTCACGGCGCTGCTCAGCCAATCGGAGCGAGCGCTTGCAAGAGGGAACGCTGGAACACGTACATTACCGGGAAGATAGGAGGGGACGGCAAAGAAGAACCAAGAGAGAATTTTGAGCGTTGCTGTGAAGCAACCGTGCAGGGATAAAACGGGATGAAATGAAACTTAAGGAAATTTAGCCTGAATATTAAATAGCTTGATTTTGATAAAAATTAACAAAAATAATTAAAATTGAATAACGACAATGTCGTGCTTCACGACACATAACATTGAGTGGAAAACTTTCAAAGACAATACATCAGTTCTGAAGTTTTAAACTACACAACAGATTTGAAAAATTGTTTTGTAAATCCAGATTGTTTCAAGTAAATTTAATGTATTAAATGCAAGTATGCAGTAAGATATTTTTCTAGTATGTATATTCATGGGCGTTGGCACATAAGGGCAACCGGGACACTTGTCACTCCTGGAAAATTCTAATTGGTAAAAATTAATTATTTTTTAATTATATTTAAAGCTGTAAAACTATGTTGTTAATTGTCGATAATTATCTAGATTGCCAAATAAAATTTATATTACAGGTCCAATTAGAGACTGGTCTCGCAGATCAGATTGGCTCTAATCTTTTCTTGAGTTTAGAATTTGAGTTGACTTGATAATAAGCTTTTTGGATTTGAGTTGGTTTGGAACAAGCTATATAATTTCATAAAATGTCTTAGCTTAAATTGAGTGCAAAAAAAAATTGTTGATGCTTATATACAGTCTTGTTTTCAATGTTCATCTTGACTTGCTCATCTGAATCAATCAACCATTTAGTCAAAGTTAATTTCTAAATTATATCAAACTTTTATAGTTTTCAGTTTACCCTTTTCTAAAAAAAATGTTCGTGACACCACTGTGTATATTTTTCATATAATGGTACACTTTAACTTTATTTTTATATAATATTATATACTTTTTTTGAGATTCAGAAATTTAAATTAAGCATAAAGTATTATAAAAATACTTTAAAATTTTTGTTTTCTTTTTTATTGTATTTGCAGTCAATAGAATGTTTCTAACTTTAGATCATCAATAATATACAAACATATCTATATCTCTCCTCCCCTTCATTTTATCAGGGGTTTTCTTTTTCTACATGGTCATAATATCTTTCTGAAACCATTGGATTTGTTTGTTAATGATAAATTAATTTTTAAGGTAAAAATCAATGTGTGATTGCTAGAAATTTTAAAAAGGTGGTTTAAGTTTTACAATGTATTGACAAATTAAAAAATAATAATAATAAAAACTCGAGGGTGATAAGAAGAAAAATGAGGTATGTGAAATATTTTTAAAAATTCTTTATTGAGATTCAATAAATTTTTAAAAATAATAATTATAAAGCCTTCGAATGTTCGTTTTATAAGCTGTTTGATTGAAAGTTTAATATTTGATTCAGTAAATTCTAATTTTATTTATTTTCTTTTCATTTCTAAGGCTTGGCTGTACAGATTAACAACCGAAAACAAAGAGATTTTGATTGAACGTTCTATTTTTAAGTCAACAGAATTAGGACTGTATGTAAGTATTTAGCATATTTTTTAAAATAATAATTATTAAAATTACTGAAATAATATTTATTACTTTCATTACCCGACTACCATAGATAATGAAAGTATTGTACTTGGTCTAAAATTTTACTGTCAAGTTTTCACCTGATTTACATGTTTTAAGATCTCCCAAGTCCAAAAAAAAGTTTTTTGGATGTGTATGTGTGAATGAGCATATGGGAGGAAGGAATTTTCTGACTATCATACCACCAAAACAAAAAAAAGACTTTGTATATAGTGAATATGACATAGAAAACAAGAAGTATGGGACCATATTTTAATTTGAGTCCATATCTGAAAATCAGCTTTAATGGTTTTCTTCAAATTTGCTATATGAACTCACTTTCATATGTCCTTAGTTGGTTACTGCAGGAAAATTCATAGGCATCCAGATTTGGCTGGTCAATTTTAGATCCCAAAAATGAGTGTTAAAAAGTGACTATAAATTTTCTACAAACTTATCATATTAAATCTATTTTAGATGTTCTTCTATATCTTTTTTTTTTTTTTTTTTTTTTTTTTAGTATACTAATAAATTTGTGAAATTTTGATGAAAGTTGATTGTGGGATTAAATGTTAGTGTCTCAAAAGGGGCTGTACACAATCTTTTTCGAATTTGCTACATGAACCCTATTTTAAATCTTCTTTTGTATATGTTGATTGGTCAGTATAGCAAAATTGTTTTAGATTTCAAAAAGAGTGTCATAATAAACAGCTGTCCTAATTTTCTTTAAACTCGCTATATAAAGTCTTTTTTACAACATATTATGTTTTACAACAAATGTATTTCTTTAAAAAATAGTTAAATATATATTTCTTTTAAAAAATCTAACTAATCAGACACCTATGTAGTTGTCTGATACGTTGAATCAATTTTATATCTCCTAAACACATTATCTCTAAAAAGAGTTTACAATATGGATAGTGGTGGATAACAAAAATTTTGTGGTGGTTACATAAGTTTTTTTTTTTTTTTTTTTTTTTTTTTTATATTATTATTATAAAGTTTAAATTGTATAAAAGTGAAAATGTTAATGAAATAGATATTAAAATATCATAATAAATAAAATATATAAAAGAAAATAAATTTATTTAGTGTTTAAAAAAAAAAATTGTAAAATATAGTATGTTTTTTTTATACGTGATAGTAAATACATACCTAATAGGATTTTTAGAAAAATTTTATGAATAAAATTGGTCATTGGAAATTTTAATTTTTTTTTTTCTACTTTTCAGTAAAAGAGATATAAATTTTTAATATTTTCATCATAATTTAATTTTTTTTTTTTTTTTTTTTTTTCCCTGCTGCTAAGTTGAAAATTCTTCGACTTAAATTATTGTTACATCAAAATTGTATCTTAATATGATGATTTTAAATCAATAGATGGCACGACCACTGTCCTGCCAATAGCCAAAGATAAAATGTGAGGCTTTACTGGCTTTAAATTCTTCCAAATGTACTTCTGAATATGAGATTTTGAGTGTTATGTTTCAGCACAAAAAAATTAATATTTTTTCAGTTTCTTTAAGAAAATTTTCATTTTAAGTGTATTAGATTAAATATTTGTAGCTGAAATCTCTTGCAGCTGAATTTATATGATTTCATGAATCTGATCTGGGTTGACCAGTAAGATAACACCTTATGTTACTATCGTATCATTTCATCAAAATTTAATCATAACTGGTCTATATATTAGATGAATATTATATAGATAATTTGTTATTAAATCTATACATTTATATAGACGTATGATATTTATTAAAATTAAAGATATATAGATAGATAAAGAGAAAATATAGTGTCCAGTGTGTCTTTACTAATAATAGTTTAAATATTATTAAATTCATTTTGTATGTCTTTTTTTTACTGATTGGTCAATATGCCTAGCTATTTTACTACAAGTTAGATTGTTTACAGTAAGAATCAAATTTGTTAAAACATTTATTTCTACTATCTTTCTGTCTGATCATTGGATATTATTTTGTACATCTTTATGAATGCAACTGGTTAATGCCAGTGTTAGTGAAGAATAATTTCAATTGTACCATTAATTTTAAAATAATAGTATGTGGCAGTACTCTTAGTGCAGAATTTTAAATTTATAAAAAAAGAATTGTTAAATTTTGTGTACTGTATTATTTTAATTAATTTAAAAAAAATAAATAAATAAATGTTGTTTCTATGCTGGCTTTAAAAAATATTTATGAAATACATCAAAAATTTTAATATAAGATTTTTATTTATTTATTTGGTTATATTGTGTATTTTGAGAAGTGAACATTTTTTGACCAAAAATTATTAAAAATAACTTTTTAAAAAATCTACTTAAGTACTTGTTGAAAAAGGCTTATGTACTATCTTTATTACTCACTTTAGATTTTCAAAAATATTTATATTTTTAACATTGTACATTTTTAATTTTAATTTGAAAATCTTTTTTTAGTGTTTATCGTCTCTGGGAGTGCAAGCTTTAACAAAACTGAAATCTTTTACAAAAGCACAACCATCTAGGTAAATTCTGATATATTCTGTACTGAAGTTCATTTTAAAAAGATTTTGCTTATTTTATTTTTATTCATGAATACCGACTATAGTGTTTGTGAATAATACTAGCATATTTGTGATTAATAAAATAATGTGTACATGAATAATGTGTACATTTGTGTATAATACTAGTTATAGCTAGTATTTGTGAGTAAAACCTTCATAGCTTAATCGAATTATAATTGCCTAATCTAATCATAACCTATTATCTAACTTTATTTTATTTTTATTTTTTTAATGTAAAAATCCTTAAAAATGTATGAAACAGTCGGACTGTTACATTTAATGTTCCAAGTAGATTGTAACATTACATGTAACAGTCATTACTTTCCCATACCTGTATTTGCCTAAAATTACTTTTCTATGCCCGTATTTGTCTGTCAGAAGATTTCCCAGGCAGCACAAAGATATTGGCCAATATATAACATTAGAGAATATTAAATGACCACTTCTTTCACACAATAAACTCTCTCAACAGTAATATCTAATTCCCTTATGTAATAGAAAATATTGGTTCTCTTCTGTTACTTGATACCCTTGTCTCTTGTACTGAAAAAGGCTTATGCATCACTGTCTATTGCAAAAATTTTGCTGTTTTTTACCTCTCCATATGCGTTTATGTTATTCACAGACCCAGAAAATGTCAGCTTTCTGTACTTTTGTTAACCGTGCCTTTAATTTTTGTTCCTATTTTGTTTTAATAAGCTAAAAAATCAAATATCTGAACACCATTGTAATTGCCAGAGGTAATTACAGTTGTAATTACAGCTTCCTTGTACTTTATCTCCTGGATCTATCTCTTCTAATATCAATATTGTTTTAATCTATTTTCCCCATTTAAGTTATGCCACGGCTAAAGTTCTCAAACAATATGTTTTTATTTATTTATTTTTCCACCTTCCAATAAACTCATCCGTTCTCAGTTAAAAAATCTTGCATAACTCTTCAGATATTTACAGCAATGTGGTATACAATTTGGTACAGTACAATTATATATTTATAGCAATATTCCCTACCAATGTGGTCTATCCTATATTAGTCAAACTGAACACAGTCTTAAATTTCATTTAAAAGAGCATTATCAATTATGTTCAGAAACATGAAACCAACAAATTGGACATTGCTAGGAGAAAAACTATAATTTTAATTTTAGTTCAGCTAAAATAATTTACTCTTGAATTCTAATAAATTTACTCTTGAACTCTATTTCTTTGGAGCTTCTTATGTCTGTAAGAAACTTTAAAACATTGTTAATTATTTTTTCACTATATTCTCTTTGTCTAATTGTTAGAAATTTTACGTTCAATCTACACTTTCTAAATTTTCCACAGTAATCATTTCTTAATTTCATATTGGCTAATCCTTCACATTTCAGTCAATTCTATTGATTGAAGTAGTCAATAATACTTTCCTTTTGTTTCGTTATGCACTGATATCAGTATGCTCAATGCTATATAAAACAGTTGTCTGCATTTTCTTACTCCCTTTAATGCCAAACCTCCTTTTAATATAAGAAAATGCATTTTGACATCCCCTTATATTTGGGGGGATAAATTTCTGAACTAAAATTAGTTTACATATATCTGCATTTGTTGCAGTTTAAAGCAATAATTTTACAGTTTTAATTATTTATTTATTTTAATTCCTTCGAGCTATGAAAGAATACATGAAAACATGATTCTCTTCCTTAATACCCCTTTTGTTGCGGGAGGGAGGGCACAATTCCTGAAATTTTATAAATTGATTTCTTAGAATTTGCGTTTCTTACATTTTAAAGCAAGAAATTTATCTGTATGTGTTTTTCTTTCTTTCTTTTATTTGAAATATGAAAAAAGAAGTGAAATGTTAACACATTTTGCATGCTGCCTCCTTGGACACAAACTCTTTAAATTCTTAAAATTTGTTTTTAAGTATTCATATTTATTGCATTTTAAAGCAATTATTTTACACATACTTGTTTTTCCTTTTGAAATACTAGAGGATATGTAAAAATACATTTTCTTCCCTCCATGCGGGTGAATTCCTGAAATTGGTTTTTGGGTATTTGAGTTTTTTTTTTTTTAAGTACCTATTTTAAAGGAAAAATCTTTTATATATCTTTTTTTTTTTTTTTCTTTGAGATATAATGGGATGTTAAAAAATACATTTTTTCTCGCACAGAGTGGGTGCGAGTTTTTTTTTTTTTTTTTTTTTTTTTTTTCTTAGTGAGTGTCTATGACGTGAAAGAGATGCTTTCATCAAGTTCCATGATTCTAGCTGCATGTACTTGGGCTGGGCAGTCAGGACAATTGATTGTATTTATATATAGATTAAATTTCCAAAGATTCTGAACTTATTTAATTTGTTTTGTATCTATGTATAAACACTTACATGTAAGAGAATCCTCTCTCTTTTTTTCTAGCATCTTTGATTTGTTGACTAGAAGTGATGTATTCAATTGTCAACATTCTATGACTGATATTTTAGGCCCTGCTTATACACTAAGGGCAGGATTATGGTCATATTATGGACATAGGTGTGTATACAATTTGCATGCATATTGTATTGTAGTATTTAATATGATATATATTTATATAGTGTTTATTTAAATATATAGTGTTTTATGTAGTGTTTAATTTAAAATAAGAACATTGAAAAGATTAATTAAAAAAAAAAAAATGTTTTTATTCTGAGCAGATTTGCATTTGAAAAATTAATAAAATTAGAATTACATTTTTTTAATTTTAATATTAAGAATAGATTCTGACGTATCTGATAAACTTAAATAATATACCGTAAAATCCCGAAAGTAACCCCCTCCCCTTTTTGAAAAGCAAAACGGGTAAATTTCAGGTGGGGGGGGGGGGTTTATAATCAAGATTCTTTAAAAAAATAAAGAAAAGGGAGGGGAGATTATATTCGATGGAGGGGGTACTTTCGGGATTTTACGGTACTTACTTAAAAGGAAATATTAAAGGTAATTTCTTACATTAAAGTTAAAAAAAACTGTGTAATGATTCCATTGATAACATGCATCTGACACTTTATGAAAAAATAGTTAAATTAAAAATAATATATAAATATTAAAACTTAATTCAATGCCAAACTTAACTTGCAATGCCAACGTTTCATAAGTGCGCCCAAAGATTGGATGTAGCTTTGTTGGATGGAGAGAAAAAAAAAGAGGGGGGGGGGTATTTTCAGGATAACGGAGACATTTCACTTTCAGCGAGAAAAGGGAGGGGGGTTATAATCGATGGGGGGGTTACTTTTGGGATTTTACGGTATATACATAAAATACAGGTTATGGTTGTTTTAATCTCTATCCATTACATTACTATATATTAAAATGTTGTTGTTATTCACATGAGGTAATAATAATGTAATAAAAACTAGTTGGCATAGGTGGACTCTGCTCAGTTCCCCATCATATTTATGTTCTCATAAATTTCTAGTGCGAGACATACTATAATCATGTTAAAAGAAATGAATTTGACCAAAGCTTGATACAGTGACAGAATGAAATCCCCGCCTAATAGGCTATCCACTGTTCACTTCGATATATTTATCTTATTCTAATCTATTAATTTATTTTATCAGGGTCAATTCCTTTGTTTAGTTTTCATGCTACTATTTCCAATGCAATAATCCTCAAAATTCAGATTTATATGAAACATTTACAATTTTGCTATGTTGATAAAATCGTAAATTACGAATAATTTACGAAATTTTCCTATGAGAATATTTGTATTCAATCATGTTCAAACAAATATCATAAATGTAATTTTGAAGTTGTCTAATGTATTTATGATCCTCAAAATGGAAGTTTATGCTCAATTTTGCCTTATTCTGACATGTTAAGTAAATCGTAAATTCCAAATAACTTACGAATTTTTTAAATTGGAAAAATCATAGTCTATGATATTCATGCCAGTATTCTAAATAATATTTCGAAAATGGTTTGACATCTTTACGATGAAAATATCCCTCAAGATTGATGTTTATGTGAAATTTTGATTCTGCCATGTTAAGAAATTCGTAAATTTTTAATAACTTACGAATTTTTTATATTGGAAAATTCATAGTCATTAATACTCTGCCAGTATCCTAAATAATATTTCAAAAGTAGTCTGACATCTTTACGATGAAAATATCTCTAAAAATTGACGTTTATGTGAAATTTTGCCCTATTCTGCCATGTTAAGAAATTCGTAAATTTAAAATAACTTGCAAAATTTTCAAAGTAGCATATTTATAGTTACTGATGTTTATTCCAGCATCAAAACTGATATTTTAAAACTGGTCTGGCATTTTTACAGTAAAAAGTTTCCATGTAATGCACATTTAAGGGAATTTTTGTCCTATTCTCCCATGTTTAGAAAATCGTAAATTTCTAATAACTTGTGAAGTTTTTAAATTCGAATGTTGCAAATGAATAGGGTTCTTGCCATTATCGAAAGTAATATTTTAAAACTGATCTGACCTCTCTGCGGTCATTTGTTCGTGAGATATTGTGTAAACAGACTAACACACTAACTGACACCCTACAGACAGACAGCATACAAATTTTGTCATTTTTGGATTCCTCACACCTGAAAACGTATAAAAAAGTAAAAAAACAGAGGTCGAAATTTTTCACGATTACTTAAGTTCCCCACACCTATAGTATGATGGGGAACTAAAATTTTCACGATTACCTAAGTTCCCCATACCTATAGTATGATGGGGAACTAAAAAGTTAGACCTTTCTGACTTGTGATTTTGTTTCATTAATTTCAGGCATTCTTTTTTATGCTATGATTCATCAGAATGCATATTTATTGAAAATGAATTGTAAAATTTTATTGTGTAATTTTAATTTTTAAAAATGCACTGTTTCCAAGAAGACTTTCACCATATATATAGTTGACCCCTAACTTCTTAAACAAAATCTTATAATAAATTAAACTTTCATGTTTAATTCAAATCACATTTGTAGTATGATGTTATAAAGCCATTGAAATTAAATTTTAATTAAATTTAGTATATTATTATTTTTTTTTTTTATTATTTATTTATTTTTATATAACACTAATATTTCATTTCTAATTAGAATGATACTTTAGCCATTTTATATTTTATGAAAAGAGACATTGAAATCGGGGAATATAAAAAAAAGTAGAAATAGAGGAATGTATGAAAGTATCATGGAATACCATTCTTACAGAAATAGTGAAGAAAAATTTCATTAAATTTTGTAATATTAATTATAAGGACGGCTCCGAAGATTTTTATTCGGATAAGGAGGAATCATTAAAGATAAGCATGGTTTAAATACATTTAAATAAAAAATCTAGTTATTTACTTCGTGCATTGTTTTATATCTTTTGAAACCGGGCACCCGGTCCTCTTCAGAAATGAACATCTGTGCTTGAAACTTGAAACTGAGTGTTCCTCTGTTGATATTTCAGCAGATGGTTCCATGCTCCGTTTGGGGCTACTGTGCCGCTGTCGTTGCATACGTCATAATTCATAGATATTTCGATCGATTCATGGTACATTGCATAATTATAATTTTCATAATGGGCTATTTTAGTGGTTTTGTCAAAATCTATTTTAATATTTTGTTTATTGTGTGTTTTGGCCAGTGCGGTATTATATTTTCCGGTTTTTATGTCATTTTTATGTTCGTTAATCCTAGTTTTAATCTTTCTCTTAGTAACACCAATATATGAGCCGGGTTTATTGTTTTCATCTGTAAAAGGGATTTTATAAATGCCCGCGGTTTTTAAAGGGGGGATAGGGTCTTTATCACTCCGGATCAATTGAAAAATATTCTAAGGCCTTATCAAAGATAAGACCCTATCTAAGACCCTATTCAAAGACCCTATCCCCCCTTTAGAAACCCCGGGCATTTATAAAATCCCTTTTACAGATGAAAACAATAAACCCGGCTCATATATTGGTATTACTAAGAGAATGATTAAAACTAGGATTAACGAACATAAAAATGACATAAAAACCGGAAAATATAATACCGCCCTGGCCAAAATACACAATAAACAAAATATTAAAATAGATTTTGACAAAACCACTAAAATAGCCCATTATGAAAATTATAATTATGCGATTACCGTGAATCGATCGAAATATCTACGAATTATGACGTATGCCACGACAGCGGCGCAGTAGCCCCAAATGGAACATGGAACCATCTGCTGAAAAATCAACAGAGGAACACTCAGTTTCAAGTTTCAAGCACAGAAGTTCGTTTCTGAAGAGGACCGGGTGCCCGGTTTCGAAAGATCTAAAACGACGCATGAAGTAAATAACTAGGTTTTTTATTTAAATGTATTTAATTATAATTATACTTCGTTTTTCTTTTTATTATAAGATAAGCATGGAATCTGTAGATATGTACAGTGCTGATAGAGAAACAACTTTGAATTCTCAACTAACTGAACCATATGAATATTCGGATTCTAAACATTACAGTTTGAATGAGAAATTTTAATCTCTAAATCAAAGCAATAAAATTTTTATATTTTTGAACTCTGTGTATTCTTATTTGATATGTTTTAAAATCTTAAACATTAATAATTTGATTTTTTTTTTTTTTTTTTTTTTTTTTTAAATAACCCATGTAATTTAACCCATTCTTTACAATTCCCAAATTTTGTCAAAAATTCCTTGACTTATATATGAGTCTAAATGATATAATCAACTCATTGGTTCTTTGCAGTCAAAATCAAAAATAATAATCAGTTGGGTGGACAAATTTTGTATTATTTGCTTAGGAACAATCATATAGATATTCTCATCAACGCAATATTCTTCCGTATATATTTCTATCTTTAATTAGACTTGAAAAATTGTAATAAAGATTTGTGTTTTTAAAAATAATATGTCACATTTGCTTATTCTTAAGTAATGAAAAAAATTTTGTGTATAAAACCAAAAGTTGATTTGTTTTTCTAAACAGATTGCTTTATCTAAAATTTGCCACTTTTTTTATAATAGTTTATATTGCTTTGTCTTTCTAATGAAACACTTTAACGTTTATTGTTTTGTAAGTTAAAGCAATTATATATTACTTTTTAGCATGATGATGAATTTATACAGTCAAATGCTCCTTTATTTAAATACAGCTGATCCTGTTCGAGGAGGAATCTTTCATATAGGTGAAGGCACATGCTTAGCATTAAGAAACTTGGCAATGTATTATGCATCTGAGGTAATTATATTATATTTGCGTTACTTTATGAAATTAATTTCAGGTTCCTTTATAAAAAAAAAAAATAATAATAATAATTAATGTATAGTTTTAAGTAATTTAATAGTGTTTTGTAATTTAAATCAGTATAGTCTCAAAAATCTGATAATCATCTATTTTCAGATATTCTCAATTTCAGAAATTTCCAGATTTTTGGCATTATAACTTTATAAATTAAATTTGAAAAAATGAATGTTTAATCAACTTATAAAATATCATAAAATGTAATTATCACAAATTTTAATTTATTTATTTATTTCATATTTTCATTTTTTCAGTTTATTTAGAAAAAACTATTTCTTTGATTGTGTATACAGACAATAATTCATGTTCTATAATAATATTTTTTTCTAAATGTTCAAAATATTAACTCACTAGCAGGCTTCATTCGCTTTGCTGGTTGTTATATTTCAATGTATTTTCAAAAAAAAAACTGAATCACTTTTTTTATAATATCACATTATAAGTAAATTAAAAAAAAAAAAAAAAAAATCCATTGAAATCGCTCTGAACCTTGCTTTGGGTACTCACTGCCTACGGCTGTGTCATTCTCACTCGCTTTGCATAGGGTCTGTGTTTCCACTGCCTGCAGCAATGTCTTTCCTAAACACTTTAATTTGAATAGTTGTCAGACGGCAGATAGAGCTGTTATTGTTCAAGAATTACGATTTTAACAATGGTTGTATTTCTACATCTATAAAATGTTTTGGTTTTGGCATTATGTATCTTATAGAGCTCGTTTTTTTTACACTTTAATAAATACGTTTAATACTTTATACACCTTTTTTTTTTTTTTTTTTTTGTAAATACAATAAACAATAATAATAATAGTAATAAATATTTTCCTTTCAATGGAATTAAATAAATGAAATATAATTAGTGTAACAATCATTGCTATGCAACACAGACAACTAATATTAAAGAATAAATTTAAGAAAATGAAGCAGAAAAGTAAATGGATAAAATCAGAAAAAAAATAATAAATAATAATAATAATTAAAAATTTTCGGAATTAAAAAAAAAAAATGATGAGGTGCACTCTTTCAGAGTCCAAGCTACAAGTTTTGTAGACACTTCTCTTTATTTATAAAAATTAATAAACAAATGAAGGAGATGCAAAAATAGTAGTCATGATTTAAATTATCGCCCATTTTGTTTAATTTTAGAAATTTGCTTATGTAGATTTAGAAGTTGTGTGTATAGATCAACTTTAAAAATAATATGATCTTTTTTTTTTTTATATATACTATCAGTTTCAGTTTTCTACTTTTAATACATCATTTTGTATTTTTCTTCAGAACTATACAACCTGTGATATTATTTTTGTGTTTTAGTTTTATTTGTTTGTAAAATTTATATTTTGCATACTATCTGTTTATTTAGTATTATTGTTGTTATTGTTAGGGTCTTGATGTTGAATCATCTCAAGTTTTAGGTCTAGCAAAAGAACTTTTTCCCTCGCATTCTGAACATAGCCATATTTGGCAGATGGCTGATCTAATTATAAAATTTGAAAAAGCTTTGTATAGTTGTAAATGGTTAAAAGCTGAGCAAACTCAAAAAGGAATTGCAATTTTTGATAAAGATGAAGCACATTTACGGTATTATTTTTTCTTTTTTAAGTATAAATTATCATATGAAATATGCATGTTTTTCATATTTATTTTTATTGTATAAAATCTGTAGTTTCAGCATGATGAAAAGAATTACATGTTTTATTTTCACATAAGAGTCAAATCTCTCTCTCTCTCTCTCTCTCTCTCTATATATATATATATATATATATGAAAGGATAAAGGGAGGTAAGCTTTTAAATTATTATTTTATTATTTTAAATTAATAGTGGGTAATAACTTAAAGAAAATCCCATTAGAAAGTCTTAACTTAAAATGAATTCTAAAGTTTCCCCTGTAAAGTAAGTTTTAGTACAATGCGCGAGTGTAACGCAAAACTCATAAAAGTGAATAAATTTTAGGAGAATAAAGTGCTGAATAAACGCAACTTGCAGTTTCTTGTGGTTAGAAGCTGCATAATAATGAATCCCGGTAATCTGGACCTCAGCTAAGCTGTCAATCATTGAGTTAATATCCAATAATCAGAGGTAGGAGTGGTGTGATTTTCCACCAAAAATGCTGGTATTTAAGAGAAAGCGCGTAGAGGAGCTCTCTCTTCTTGTGTTCTAGTGCTTAGTAAAACCACGTCAAAATACAGGCCCAAGAGGGGTCATGGGGATCGCATGATGTTTGATCGCGGGTTTCCAGTGGTCTCGGCTTCACTGCACTGCATCCACTTGCTCAGCCTTCAATTATGGACTGTATCCTATGATATGTTCCATATGGTTTAATAAATGCCTGTGTCTCAATTTGGATTCATTACTGACAAGGAGAGGTCATGACATGGAAAATTCAGATTGGGACGAAATTGCGCAGGATTGTAGTATACTATGAAGGTAATAACATATTAAAGCAGTAGGACCCACTATCCACAAAATTTTGAGAAAAAAGCATTTAAAGTTTCAGTAATATTTAAATACAAGTTATTTCGTAAGTGAGTAAGCGCCTCAGTGGCGTGATCCTAAAGCACGAGCCTCCCACCCAGATGACTTGGGTTCGAGGCTACCTGCGGGACTACTCTTTTTTTTTTTTTTTTTTTCTTCTTTAACTTTTTATGTAATCTTAACTTTTTATTTATTTTACTTTATTTTACAATTCAATTCAAAATTTGAAAATTTTAATAAAAAATTATTTAATTTTCTTGAGTATAAAATAACTTTTTCTATTTTTAATATTTATAACTTAAAAATACAATAAATTTATATAACTTAAAAAATAAATTTTAGTTTTATTTTAACTTTAAAATAAGGTAAAACTAAAGAAACTGTTTTTAATTATTTATCTAAATATTTTATTTCATTTTAGGTATATTTAATTTTATTTTTTAAATTACAAAAAAAAAAAAAAAAATTACAGAGAAATGATGATTTTAATTGCATATATAATTACTATCCTAATTAAATAATTACTTTTCCAATCAATAGTTTCTTAAAAATTATAGTATAGGATTGCGACGCTATTAAATTATTACAGATAAAGAAATGTTATCCTTAAATGTAGATTTTAAATGTTAATGAACATCGTTTCTTTTTCGATAACGACTTCCATTTTTTTTATCCTTCTGTGCACAAAATAAAATTCCACCTGCCCTTTTATTATTAACAAGCTAGAAGTGATTGCGTAATTTATACACATTCAAACCAAATCAGGAAGCTCAAACCAAGATTTAAGTACACCTGCTAACTATTTTACACTTTGTTTACAGCTTGTTTATTTTTTAATTATTTAAATATTTGTCTGTTTTTCTTTATGTTTCTTATTTAGGGATTTGCAAAACTAAACTTTATTTCTTAAGTTATAGAAATTTATTCTATTTTTAAGTTATAAATATTAAAAATAGAAAAAGTTATTTTATACTCAAGAAAATTAAATAATTTTTTATTAAAGTTTTCAAATTTGAATTGAATTGTAAAATAAATAAAAAGTTAAGATAACATAAAAATTTAAAGGAAAAAAAAAAAAAAAGAGAGTAGTCCCGCAGGTAGCCTCGAACCCAAGTCCTCTGGGTGGGAGACTCCCGCTTTAGGATCACGCCACTAAGGCGCTTACTCGCTTACGAAATAACATGTATTTAAAGATTACTGAAACTTTAAATGCTTTTTTCTCGAAATTTTGTAGATAGTGGGTCCTACTGCTTTAATATGTTATTACCCTCATAGTATACTACAATCCTGCGCAATTTCGTTCCGATCTGAATTTTCCATGTCGTGACCTCTCCTTGTGAGTGCAAGACTCTCTCCTTCATAGCTATTATGTGACTCAAGTTAAGTGAATAGGTCACATATATATTGAATTTACTGATGTTTCTTTTTAACATATTTCTTAATATCCTTTTAATAATCTGGTGTAGCTTATTAAAAATTTATTCCAAATTATTCAGAAAATTTTCACCTGCACCACTTCTTGAAACAACAATCTTGGTCAACTTTTCAAGTAGCAACCTCACACATGTGAACTTCAAAAGACAACGTTTGAATTGCCAGCAATTATTTGTTTTTAAGTTACAATGATAACAGATATATATAAAAAACTTGATTTTAGTATTCAGGGAACCATAAAACACATAATTATACAAAGAACAAAAAAAAATCACTGAAAATTTAACTTTAAAAAATACTTTATTTACCATATGAGTATGAGGAAATAATTTTCATTCCTGAGAAGTTTTCCTGGGCATGATAAAATACAGTGAAGCGCTTCCACCAATTGCATTTAAAAGAATGGAATGGTATGGAAGAGCATCTGCACGTTAAGCGTAGGGCCCGGGTTCGATTCCTGGCTCTGGCATTTTTCACATAGTTAGTCTAAAAATCATCCTTACACTCCAATCTATCCGAATAAAAAAAAAGTATTAATTATTGTTTTAAAACAATTGTGTTGGACTCTACTAAAAATTTAGTCTTTGATGATCGACTTATTGCAAATGTTAAACATACAGTGAGTATTTAATGAAATTTTTAATTCTAGGGCCTTTTTCAAGGGGATGATAAAGGAAAGAAAGAAAATATTTTAACTTTTTTATGTAAAAGCTTATAAAAATTGAAATCTCTTCTATGGCTATCATATTATTTTTTGTTGTTATTGTTGTTTTATAGCATAAATTAACCAATTTATTTATGCATTTTTTTTTTTTTTTGTAGTTTTACATGAGTCAAATCATTTTTATTTCAGGAAAGCTGAACTTTTTTTAAATCAAGGAAATCTGTCTGAGGCAGATGATATTTTAAAAAAATTACTAGATGAATGTGAGTCTAAAGATGTATCGCCTCATTTTTTTGTCAGGTAAAAAGTGAAAAAAAATGTTTACATCTTCTATGAGATTTATAAATAATTATATAAATGTTTGTATTTTATCTACATTCCTTTGAATGAGTTTATTTAGATTTAGATTTTTATACTAGTTAATTGTAAGGCATCTTAGATGCCTGTTGAAGTAGGATGAATATATAACAAAGATATATTTCATTGCTTGTGCAGATTGTACCAAAAGGAAAGACCATTCAAACACAGAATCACATAAGGAAAGATCATTTTCGCTATTAGGGTGTACTGTATTTTAACATTGTTAAAATCATAATTTAACGTTACACACTGATTACGCTTATTCATATTCTATTTTGACCACCAGAGGGCACTGTGAAACATTTTAAAATTTCATTAAATCATCCACTCAAACACATAATATATCCTAATCTCACATAAATCCTTTCATTACACAAAGATGATTATGTTCTAATATTTCGGAAAATCCCTAAAATTAAAAGGTGTATGTTCAGAAAAAATTAAAAACCTTAATGTTTTTCATATTTTATTGAAAAAAGTTTGCTTGTAATGTGTGAACATTTGCATATTTGAAATCAAAATAAAACATACACATATTGCATATGTATGTGCATACATGTCTAATGTGTAGGAAAAAATACCTATGTATACATGAAATAGAATTTTAGAAAAATATATGTAGTTCAAAAACTGTAATTTTACTCGGAATTACCCCTAATTACAACACATTTAATAAATTTGCTACTTGGAGACTCTGTAAGCTATTTCAACATCATTAAAAATCTAATTTCACTTCATACAATGATTATACTTAATGATGTATATGAAATATTATTTATTCATAATAGATTATAAATTCCTCTTTTGACCACCAGGGGTACTGTGAAACACTTTTAAAATATCATTGAAGTCATTCATTCACTTAAACATGCAATCTATCCTAATCTCTTACAAATCTTTTCATTACAACATATTTAATAAAATTTTCACCATAAAATTTATAAAATGTTAATACCACCTTACAGCATTACAGAAATGTATAATAGGATATGTACTGTGTATTTATATATATATATATATATATATAATGTATGGATATAAGATAAAATTTAAATATAGGAGGGAGTAAAACCTGAATTATTAAATAAATAGAACTAGAACAAAGTTTTTATAAACCAATGCGCAAAAGCAGCAAAAGGAAATATAAAACTATAATAAATAAACAAAAAAATTCAAAACCAGATGAAAATTTAATCCCAAAACACATGAGGGCCTTCATCAGGGGAGCTCCCCCATGTAGGGAAAGGAAAATGAGAAGTTTCTGACGAAACGCTGGTATTAACCACAAAATACGTTTCTAGCCCCCAACTTCTCACAGATGGATTCACGACCGTACAGCAAACGAATTTCAATTAATACATAGCATAAGAAGCAAATTAAATTCAGAAATAAAGCACAAAATAAATTACATCAAATATAAAATATAATACATCAAATATAAAGTACAAGAAATTAAATAAAATAAAAATATATAAATACATATGTGAACAAACCGAAATATTCAGAAAATGGAAAAATGAAAACCACCCCCCTTTTTTTATATGTGTGGATGTGATATGTATGGATATGTGTATAGAATATGTCTCAAATTTCACTACTATCTATATATATAAAAGAGCAGAGTCTGTGTGTCTGTGTGTCTGTGTGTCCGCTATAGAATCCTAGGCCGTTTCACCGAGCAGGACCAAATTTGGCACGGTTAATGTTTACGACCCGAGAAAGACAACGCCGCAAGCGATTTTACAAAATTCGCCCCCCAAGGGGGGGAGGGGGGGGCAAAACGTAATTTCACAAAATCCTTCCTATCTCAAACAAAAAAACAGATATCCGTAAAATTTTTGCTTTAAAATATAGCTAATACAAATGTCTAAAAATCGGTTTCTGGAATTTTTGAAATTCGGTCCCCAAGGGGGGCGGGGGGGCAAAACGTGATTTCACATGCGTAAGGGAGGGCTATGGGGCAAAAACAAATAGAAATACAGTTAGGCCGTTCAAAATTGGTACAGATAGGTTTAAGAGGCCTGTAAGTCGAATGGGGATATTTTCGATTGTGTAAATTTATTAGGAGGGGGAGGGGAGGGGGGGGGTCAAAAAAATAAAAATAGTGTCAGATCGTTTAAAATTGGTACATAGAGGTTTCCGATACTTACAAATCGATTGCGGATATTTTTGAATTTGTAAAATTATTAGGAGGGGCGGGTAGGGGGGTGGGGCAGTAAGGGGGGGCTATGGGGCAAAAACAAATAGAAATACAGTTAGGCCGTTCAAAATTGGTACAGATAGGTTTAAGAGGCCTGTAAGTCAAATGGGGATATTTTCGATTGTGTAAATTTATTAGGAGGGGTGAGAAGGGGGGGGGAGGGGAGAGGGGGGGCAAAAAAAATAAAAATAGTGTTAGATCGTTTAAAATTGGTACATAGAGGTTTCCGATACTTACAAATCGATTGCGGATATTTTTGAATTTGTAAAATTATTAGGAGGGGCGGGTAGGGGGGTGGGGCAGTAAGGGGGGGCTATGGGGCAAAAACAAATAGAAATACAATTAGGCCGTTCAAAATTGGTACAGATAGGTTTAAGAGGCCTGCAAGTCGAATGGGGATATTTTCGATTGTGTAAAGTTATTAGGAGGGGCGAGTAGGGGGGGAGGGGAGGGGGGGACAAAAAAATAAAAATAGTGTCAGATCGTTGAAAATTGGTACATAGAGGTTTCCGATACTTACAAATCGATTGCGGATGATTTTGAATTTGTAAAATTATTAGGAGGGGCGGGTAGGGGGTGGGGCGGTAAGGGGGGGGGGCTATGGGGCAAAAACAAATAGAAATACAGTTAGGCCGTTCAAAATTGGTACAGATAGGTTTAAGAAGTCTGCAAGTCGAATGGGGATATTTTCGATTGTGTAAAGTTATTAGGAGGGGCGAGTAGGGGGGGGGGGCAAAAAATTAAAATAGTGTCAGATCGTTCAAAATTGGTATATAGAGGTTTTCGATACTTACAAATCGATTGCGGATATATTCGAATTTGTAAAATTATTAGGGCGCTCATATATATGCATTCGCGCGTGCGCAACGCAATTTTGAGAATTCATTAATTATAATGATTCATTTTAAAAATAGTGACCAGCGAAGCGGGCATAGCCTGCTAGTTTAATATAAAGCCAGTTTCAATAATTTTGAATTTAAAAAACATGCTACAATTATTTTTACATTTTTTTTTTTTTTATCACTACTTATTTATTATAATGTAGATAAATTATAATAAATTTAATTTATCTACTTGTTACTCTTATTTATTGAATCATTGGAATTGAATTTTCTTAATTACTTATAAGTTATCTAGTTTATTTCATTATTATATTCGAGAATTCAATTTCAATTATACTTAGAGTTATTGTAACTGGCATTATTATTATAAGCTGTAGAATATTGATTGAATTGTAACCTAAATATTCAAATTCTACTTTTATAAATGTGTTAAAAATTTAGTCTGCTTCTCTGGCTCATAACTTTAAATTAAACTTTTTTTTTTTTAAATAACTACAGTAGAAAGAACCCCGCTAGTCTGAAATTCCAGTTAATCCAAACCGATTTTATTTTCGAAAATTACACTACTTGAGCAAATTAACTGAAAAGATTGAAATTGTACTAAAAACAAAAAAGTACTTACTTTTTCAGCATGCATAATTTTGTGCACGTTGAAGAAACTTTTGCAATAATTAAAGGATCACATTTACATTTAATAAAAACACTTTAGATTAACACATCACATACACATTAACGATTTTTTGGGGTGAAGAAATTTGTCAGATTTGAAGTGTCTGAATTTTAAATGCTAAATGTGTGTTTACTGTTTAAGATTCCAAAACTAACCTCAAGCATCTAAATAGTGTCCTTTTTTTTTTTTTTTTTTTTTTTTTTTAACTAGCAGCAACCTGTCCTTTTTAAAATCTGGGGAAACTGTTGAATGAATTTTTCATCTGTAAATATATATTTCCTCTTAACCATCATATCACTTTCTATAGATTTTGGAAAACATAAAATAACTCAAAAGGAAAATCGGCACTCAGGCTTTATACACAGTGAAATCTTATAAAAATATACTTATGTACAACATTTGGTGGAACTTGGTCACTCTTTCTATATGAAGATGTGATAACAAACATATAAACAATTTCATTAGTAGGATAAATTTAGAACAATGTCTTGCATTTTATAGAACTGAAAAAATAAATTTTTTTTGCATAGGACACTTTTGCTGAGAGCAGAACTGTTATGTGGCACACCAAATTATGTTGCTGCCCTACCTTCATTAATGACTTGTCTTTCAAAGTGTAAATCGCATCACCTTCTGCATTTAGAAGCTCTTACTACTCTCCAAGTAGCCTCAGTGCAGGTATTTATGAATTGGATGTATAAATATTTTAATTTTTTTTAATTTAAGTTTTATACTGCTTAAGATTTACAAATACTTAAATCTGTTTGAGTTTTAATTGTATCAAGATATACATGATGTTTTTCCCAGATTTTTTTTTTTTTTTTTTAAGATTGATGATAGAGGGAACCTCCAATGAATGAATGTTGCATTATAAAAGTGGAAGCAATATTTATTAAAATGTGATTTTCAGTAGATATATGGCAAAATTCTAACTGAGTATTTAGATAAAATTACTCGCGAGTTTGTTGAGGATTATGGTTCTGAGATTTTTTTGCATGTAGCATATGCAGAATGTTTGCCTGTCTTTAATCTCTTAAGGGGTTACATAAATTTCATAACTTAGAAAAAACGTCCCCCCCCCCCCTCTCTCTTTCACAGGTTAAAAAAAAAAAAAAAAAAAAAAAGCATTTTACCCTTCTCTCTCTCCTTTTATATATATATAATAATTTTATAATAAAATTATTTTATTCAAACTTTTATGCATGTAAAAAGGTAACAACATTTGAACAATATTTTATAAAATTGTTATTTAAAATTTTTGAAAATTCAGTTGTTGAAACTTGATTTTTGGAGACCCTTTAGAAAAAAAAAGTATCTTTGTGGTGGTCAGGAAAGGTCAGAAAAACTAATGATATCTTTATCTGAAATAAAAAAAAAAAAAAAAAAAAAAAAAAAAAAAAATTAATAGTGAGTATAGTTTATGATCGAACAAAACAATTTTTGAAAAACATTGAATTTGTAGTTTTTGGCAGAATTGTGTGATCAAGGAGGGGGGAAAAGAAAGAAAAAGCACTTCATTCAATTTCTAGTCAATTTTATCTAGAAGTGTACAAAATTTCAGTTAGATTGGTGCATTAGTTTTTAAGAAATCATATCCACCAACTTCAAGAGTAGAATTTTAAAGAAAGAAAAAAAAAAAAGCAATTAAAAATTTAAGAATATTTTATCAGAACAAAAACCCTTAACGGGTTAAAAGCTTGTGACGCAGCATTTTATTTCGATATGAATTGGAAATATGGGTCTTAAAAGTAATGATATCAAATTTGAGTGACGCTTTGCTATTAATTGAAATATATTACATAGATTTTCTTATTTCATCATTTTTTTTTTTTTTTTTTTTTTTTTCTATTTACATCACAGTGTATACATAATATTTTCAATTTCAGCACGAAATATATATAGAATTTACTCCCCGATACTTTTTCATCTGCACCTCGTGAATTCAAAATATGAGTTTTAAAAGAAATGATATAATTTCTGTGGCGCCTCAGTGTTACTTTAAAAGATTTATTTTTAGATTTCATTACAATTACTTTTGTTTTGTTGAATAAAGTATATTTACACATTGAAGTAATGCTTTTAATTTTCAAATATACTGTCAAATAATCGCACTTTTATTGAATTTATATTATAAATTGAAATTATCTAGTTCAATAAATTGATTTGTCTATTGCGTCACGCTATCCAAAGTTGAAAGTAAAAATTATGTAAATGTTTTCTTTGCATCACACAAACTCTTTGCACACATTTTCACTTAGTACTATGATACAAAGTAACATTTACAAAATTTTTACTTTCAGTTTTGGATAGCGTGACGCAATAGACAAATCAATTTATTGAACTAGATAATTTCAATTTATAATATAAATTCAATAAAAGTGCGATTATTTGACAGTATATTTGAAAATTAAAAGCATTACTTCAATGTGTAAATATACTTTATTCAACAAAACAAAAGTAATTGTAATGAAATCTAAAAATAAATCTTTTAAAGTAACACTGAGGCGCCACAGAAATTATATCATTTCTTTTAAAACTCATATTTTGAATTCACGAGGTGCAGATGAAAAAGTATCGGGGAGTAAATTCTATATATATTTCGTGCTGAAATTGAAAATATTATGTATACACTGTGATGTAAATAGAAAAAAAAAAAAAAAAAAAAAATGATGAAATAAGAAAATCTATGTAATATATTTCAATTAATAGCAAAGCGTCACTCAAATTTGATATCATTACTTTTAAGACCCATATTTCCAATTCATATCGAAATAAAATGCTGCGTCACAAGCTTTTAACCCGTTAAGGGTTTTTGTTCTGATATCATTACTTTTTAGGGTTAATGATCAACTGATCTAAAGATTAAAACAAGTCCTTCCACCTCATAGGAAGGGTAGGTTGATTCTTTTTTTTCTATCGCATAGCTGCTATTGAGAATTTCACAAAAAGCACTTTTTTTCTAATGTATCTGGTAGCTTCCAAAAATTGGTTTTACACAATATTAAGAAATCTTTTAATTAATTTGTTGTTTTTTTTAATAAATACAACATAGCAGTATTATGAAGGATTAAAATTCAATTTTATTAATGAATTTTCAGCTTTTTGTGAAAAAAAAGTAAACAAATTCTTCGCAGATTTAACGTTTTGAAAACTTTTGAATGTTGAGCAATTGTTTTGTAAATATATAGTAAAAATATTTATAAGTGACTTGTCTGAGATATAATTCATAATAGTTTAGCATCATTAAGATGAAATATGCAATAACACAGGTATTTTCATAGGAATTTCAAAAATAATACATTGTTTTCAATGCCGATATTGGATAACTTGCAAAAATTGATTTTTAGCCATTAGTGAGAAATCTTTTAGTTAAAAATAGATTTTGTTACTCATTTTTTAAATATATATAAACATATATATAAATATATATAAATATATATAAAAATTTTATAAAGGATTAAAATTCAGTTTTATTCATGAATTTTCAGTTTTTTTTGTGAACAAAAAGTAAACAGGAAACTTTATGATTTTTACATTTTGGAAAATTTTGAATGTTGAGCAAATTTCTTGTAAAAATATAATAAAAATATTCAAAATAGATTAATTTGAAGTATAATTCATGATTGTTTAGCATCAGTAAGATCAAATATGGAATAATACAGGGATTTTTATAGGAATTTTAAAAAATAGTACTTGGCGTTTTCAACACCAATAACCAACTCCTTCCAAAATTTGATTTTAGCCATTAGTTTGAAAACATTTAGTTAAAAATAGATTTTATTACTAACTTTTTAAACAAATAACATATAACAGTATTATTAAGGATTAAAATACAGTTTTATTAATGAATTTTCAGTTTTTTGTGGGAAAAAAAGTAAACAGATACTTAACAATTTTTACATTTTGAAAAACTTTAAACGTTGAGCAGATTTTTTGGTAAATATACAGTAAAAATTAGAGATGGAATTAAGCCTTGGTAAGGTCAAAGCTTTGGCTGGCCTGGCTGATATATACTCAAAGTTTCGTGGAATATTCGTAATTTGCATTGGCAACTTTTTTCCTATTATTAATCTTATTTAAACCTACATACGTCTTTGTTTTGTGATTTGTTAATTAAAAATAAAAAGTTTTCACTGCAGTTATAATACATACAGTAATAACATTGTAAGTAATTAGTACAAAACTTTGAAAAAAACTTTTCTTATAATAGTATAATAACATGGCTCAAAATTAACAGAATTTTGTTGATCCAGAAATATCGGCGTTGAAAACAAAGTATTATTTTTTAAATTCTTATGAAAATCGCTATACCTATTATTGCATATTTCATCTTAATGATGCTAAACAATCATGAATTATACGTGAAATGAATATTTTTAATATATTTCTACAAGAAATTTGCTCACATTCAAAATTTTCTAAAACTTAAAAATTGTAAAATGTTTGTTTACTTTTTCACAAAAAAAACTGAAAATTCTTCAATAAAACTGAATTTCAGTCCTTTATAAAATTTTTATGCATTATTTATTTTAAAAATAAGTAACAAAATCTATTTTTAACTGAAAGATTTCTCACTAATGGCTAGGTTCTGCTAGGTTCTGCAACCTGCAGGTTCTCCAAGATTGAAAAATAAAGTGCAGTATTGAACTACTAAAAAACTTTTCATTTGTTTTACAGTCAACTCCCTCTAACTCTCAAAAGTTTTGTCCAGAGGTTAGGCGGATTACAGGAATTCACAGATTAGAGATCATTGCTTTTGTTTACAGTTTTCTTTTGCAGATACAGAGTCAGTTATTATTAATTCATAAATAGACATCAAAATGGATAGACGATTTCTAATAATTTTTGAATAAAATATTTCTTCAATATTAATAAAACTAATCTATCATAATTCATATATGATGGTAAATAATTTAAGCATATTCAAATAATAGGCACATATAAAATGTAAACAAACAAATTTAAAAAATACGAAGCAAAATATTTTTGAAAGTTCGGAAATAATATTCATCACTGATTAATTTTGTTAAATGTTGATGCAATAGTGATTTGTTTTAAGCACTAGTCTGTATGAATTGCAGGATAATAAATACAAGACTGTTATTCCCCCTTCTCCCCAGTTATGTTTCAAAATAAGGTTTCAGCTAAAAATTTGTTTTAAAAAGAAATAATGAGAATTTTTTTTAAATATGAGATGTAAATTTCTTTTTCATTCAAAAAACAATCATAAGAAAGAATGAATAATTGATGTATATATGAAGAATTTTCCACATGTTAAAATTAAAAAAAGGCTTTTTGAACACAAAATTAAGTTAAATGGCAAACAGCATGTTTTCATGAAATGTTTCAGAACTTTTGTAGTGTATAGTATACACAATTAGGTTCATTGTTATATTTGATATGTCCAGCTTAGTGGATTATTAAAACCATAATAATTGATAATTTCATTCTTTATTATATAGTCTTTCTCAGATGCGAAAGTTTACTTATGAATTTTCACATAAGCCATGAAAACACAGGAATACTGGAATTTTTTTTTAAAGTAAAACATACATAATATATGTGGGCAGTAAATTAATATTAATTTGAAAATAATTATATTTATAATCTATATTTATTACACTTATCATTTATTAATAAATTTTTATCTGTTTATTATTATTATTGATTGTATAAATATTTGTACCTGTTTATAGCTTGGACTATTGGTGTTTGGTATTTTGGGAGTAAGGCTTATTGACTACTCTAGTGTCTTAGACCTAAGGGGGAGTATCCTCTGTGGGGGGGGTGTCTTTCTAAAGGGTTCTAGCCCATATTTATAAAAGTTTCGGAGAAAACCACAAAAAACTCTGAACAGCTAGGCTGACAAGCACGCCCTGGGATCGAACCCGGCACCTCACATCTACCAACTTTGAGCGTAGAACCGCTTGGCCTTTGATAGGCCCTACAGCTTAGACTAATATTTTTTTAAAAATCTGTACGAGTAAATATTAAATGTATTACAATTTATACATGTCCAGAAAGCATTCATATTTCTCTTGTCTCACGGTAATTATAAGAATTTCAGATGCAATTCAAGCTTGTTTAACATTCAGAATTATTGCTTTTTCATAAAAAGTTGCAATATCAGCAGTCATAAAAAAAAAAAAAAAAAAAAAAAGTTATATTTTTCTATAAAATATTTAAATACAAAATATTAGGCTATGCATTTTTATTTTACTGGTTAAATACATAATACTAAAAAAATTAAAATATACAATGTTGTATCGCAAATAAAATGATTTTCAACCAAAATTATTTATAAAATTATAAATTTTTAGAAAGGTTTTGTTTTTATATTAATCAAAATGTTAAAAACATTAACATGTTTACCTTTTAAAACATACTTATAAATAATATCGTATTGAAAACAACTATATTTTTGAAGTACACATAACTAAGTTTAACATATACTATATTAAGCATAGTTATAAATAAATTTCGTAATAGTATATAAAAGTATCACAGCCACAGCATATTTTGAATGAACATAGAAATAACTCATAATAAAATTTGAAAAGCCTAATGTTTTGTTTTTTATATTAATCAAAATGTTGTAAAAATGTGTTTTTTAAAGAACATCAATCTATTTACTTTTCAAAAAATCTTTATAAACTATATTTTATTAAACTAAGTTTTTTTATGACAATTAAATTATAAATATAGGTTTATGACAGTTTTTGACATTTTTGACAAGGAGGTTTTTGACGTGACGGTTTTAACCATGGTTTAAACCGTCAAAAACTGTCATGTGTCAAAAACCTGCCAACCCTGCTTGTAACTAAAAGGGATAAGCTCATACCATGAATTGTCGCTATACCGAGTTTGGTGGCATACTCGCCCATTTTCACTGTGAAAACTGTTTGCAGCAAAAGTTTAATGACTTTATATTTATATTTTCATAATTTTTCAGTTTAGTTATTAATAAACAACTCTTATGAATGTTACATTTCTTTCAATAATATATAAAAATAATGAAATTCTTACAACTACTCGGTATTGGCCGAATACTTAGTCCAAATTCGCCCGAGTAACGAGTACTCGGCAAATTAGCCGAGTACCGAGTACTCGGTACAGCTCTAAACCAAACCCAATTTTCTATACAAATATATGTATGATTTTTCAGAAAATGACTTTTGTACTTATTTTGTAATGTTTTCTAACAACAATGTTGAAATAAACATGGATTGTAGATCAATCGCATTATACACTTTCAAAATGTTAAAAGTTTGAATTTGTAGTTGAAACCAGCAAAATCATTAGTACAGGGCTCGAAATTTCCTCTCGCCATTGGTGAGTGGAATTTTTACTGTGGCGAGTAAAAATTTGGTCTAGTTATAGGTAGAATTCTTACATGATAAGGTGACAGAAAACATTCTTTTTATAGATTTAAATATGGCAAAATCTTGCCATCTTATAACCTCATATTTAACCTCTCCTTTTTCTCTTCTTTGAGTGTTGAGTCTGTGTGCGCATTGACCGACAATCGTCCCAGACTGAGAAAGGAAAAATGCATAAAAGTACACGCATAAAAGTTTTAATCTCTAGGCAGTTTCGTTTCTCCCGCTGTGATTTCTTTAAGCAGAGTGAGAATAGACAAGTAGAGAGCCTCTTTGCTAGACGCCCACAATCCAAGAGAAAAAAAATTCAAAAGTTTACCTATGCGATATTGGCGCATGAAAATGATCCCGAGCCCTTTTAAAGATACTGCCTATGTTTATTTTGTTGAATAATGATCAAAAAACAGTTAACATTTTCCAGTTTTTGCTGAAACACCAAGAATTTATGCTTGTTATGATTTGTAAGCAACAATTTTATCGAACATGTAATTCCGAAATGGCTATTTCAAATAACAACAATGAACAAGTTATACACATCGACATTCCATCTGATCATAAAAATAAAATGGACGAAAAAGATATTTCTGATGTAAAAAGTTAAATATATAAATAGGTAAATAAGGAAGCTTAATCTTGCATAATAAGATTTTCACAGGGTGTTGATTGAAAAAGTTTTTTTTTTTTCCTCTTCTTTTTTTTTATTTTTTAAATGACTCTTCCCATTGATAGATATTTTAACCTTTTTTTTCAGATCTCAAATATAATGCATTATAATAATTTTTGATTATAGATGATTATGAGACATGATGATATATATGATACACTTTTAATATATATAATTTTAGACATATTTGTAAAAGCATTTCAGATAGTTAGAAAAAATAAAAAAACCCAAAATGCGTAAAACAGAAAAAAAAAAAAAAAAAGACAACCCTATTTTGCAGCGAGTATAACTTTTTTTGGGGTGGGTGTAATCGGAGTTGAAATTTTAGGCCCTGCATTAGTATATTACAGAGAAAATTCAAGATCAAACAAGCAAAATCATTATTATGACCAACACAACAAGGAAGCGGTCTGAATAGCCTCCACACTAATTGCACTGATGGTCCAAATAGCAATGGCCACAAAAACCCTGAAAACTAATACCTGCATGCAGATAGGGCACACTTATTAGTGATATATTACATGGCTACTTATTATAAGTGATATTTGAAGAGTTCTTAATACATTTTAAGGAAACAACTACATTTTAATTAAACATTAAAAATGAGTAATTTCTGCAAAAACAAAATAATTTAACATGAAATTCAAAGAAAGCAAAAATTTCAAAAACCCTGAATTCAGGGATAGCAAATGAAAAGTTTCACCCCTGAATAAAGCAACACTAAATAGTTATTAAAATCTAGTCTTCTGTGAAAAAAATTTATAATTATCTTATTAAAATACAATTTATATATATATATAAGCAAGAAAAAACAGTTGTTTGTCAATGTAAAGAAAACTATATGTCTCGAGGAATGTAAAACATAAATAAACAAAAATAAAATGTAATGCATAAGTGAAAAAATAGAAACACATTTAGACCGTTCAAAATTAGTAGAGATAGGTTTTAGAGACCTGCAAGTCAAATGAGGATATTTTCGAAAGTGATTAGTATATTAGTATTATTACATTAGTTCACTAAACTAATGTAATTTTATTTTTTATGATATATATAAACAAACACTTACCTGAAAAAAAGAAGGGTAGTGCAAAAAATATATATACAGTGTGACTCCCGAATGTCGGATTTTATAATTGGTGACTGAAATAAAATTGTCGTAGTATGTGACAAAATATTTAATAAACACATACGTGAACAATAATCTTTCAGTCTAGTTGATCATCAAAGACCTGTTAAAAATGTAATCTACAATACTTCTCAATAAAAAATTGTATTGATTTTGGAAAAAATAAAAAATAAAACGCGTATCATATTCTTAACAAGCCGCCACAAGCGGAGGAATACAGTACGTAAACAAACCAAACTAGCTAGCCCTGTCTTTAGCGAGCGTCAAGAGTTTTGGATCTGGATAAAGTACGCATGCGCTCCAAAGACCATGGACCATAGTATAAATTCGTGTGCATGAGTGATTTAAAATTTTTTTGCTTTAATTTTTTTTTTTTTATTATTATGAATAACGATAAAATAGAATATCTATAATTAAAAAATACTTCTTTTACTTTAAATATATAATAAATATTTAAAACAAACAATGAAGTTTCTTTTTTTGCATTTAATAAAAAAAAATCTAACTATTTTATTGACTGCATTCAGATTAAACCAACCAACCACAGCCTCAGAAAACCGAATGACGCCTGTTCTAAATTCTGAGAATATGCAGTTCAAATACATGTATTGGCGGAGGAAAAAATAGTTCGATTTTTAAGCTAAATTATTTAAGAAACAAGAGTTTTTTGGGAAAAACGGGCGACGTCATGCTTCACAGACAAAATAAATTAATATCATATATCAATTTCATAAAATTTCTCCGAGCCGTTTTCGAGAAAAAAACTCACACAAAACACATTTTTCCTTCGAAGTCTTAAATTACAACTCCAGATCTCAAAATATATACAATTTTGAAGTGTGAAACTTTCAGGATAGCATCAGACAGAAGAAAAAAGGTTATTCTGAAAACATCAGATCAAAATATCTCCTATTTACTGAGATATTAAATGTCGGCGTTTCCAAATCCCTTTGATGTTAAATTAGCTGTATAATAGAGTGTCGCTGCTAAGCTTTGTTTGAGCTTTGCTGCGTCACTCAAAAAACTGCCGTTTTTTATGATTTATTTATTTATTTATTTTTTTTTTTTTTTTTTAATGGAATGGTTGAATTCAGCCCTATTAAGCAAAGAAAAGAAATCAACTGATACTAGTCAGAGAAAGCATAAAAATTCAGTAAGTTAAATGTATAAGATAGGATTGAGGGGAGGGATGGGATTGAGGTAAGGATAGTATTGAGGTATAGGTATCATCAGATAAGGCTTGCCCCTTCTCTTTATTATAATACCACTAGTGTGATTTTCTTGGGGTGGAAAAAATGGTGGAAAATATATATTTTTTAATGCCAATCACAAATTTGCAAAAAATAAATAAATAAGAAAATTGATTGATATTGGTTAAAAAATAAAATAAATACATAAATTAATTATTATAAACACATTAAGTAATGGGAGATTTTACATATTAATATGCAAACATAAAATTTGTTGTATGATTGTAACATATTTTCAATAAGAGAAAGGGCTTAAAAATAGTATTGTTTGAAAGGTATAGTTAATGTGCATTGCCAGGAAAAAAAAAAAAAAAAAGAGTTCTAATGATGGCAAGAAAACATACAAAAATACTATTAATTTTTTACATGAAATCTATTATATTTAAAATTCCTTTAGAGAAAAGTTTTTAAAACTGTACATGCTTTTATTTATTATTATTATTTGTTTGTTTTTCTATTCAATACGCTTGTGATTAAATTTATTTTCTGAATTTATTCTTTCCTATCTGTATTTTAAAATTTCAAACATAACACCAAATAAAAAAATTGCTCTTTGCTTTATTCTAATTTTCTTTCATAATTTGTCTTTTGGCAACAAGAAGGAGTATATTTTATTTTTCATTTGTTGGGCAACAGAAGTATATTTATATTTTTTCAAATTGTTGAATATTGTTTCAATATAGACAGTGTTCTTTGCTATTGAAATGCCTTGAAGAACTTTGATTGTTTTGATTGAGAAGCAAATTGGTAGAGAAATTCATAGGGATATGCATTGTCATGTAAAAATATCCTAATAACGATATTTTTTTTTTTAGGTTAGATTAATTTTTAAAAACATTGTTTACATGGAAATCTTGAATTTCAATATTTATTAATTAAATGCTAAGTTATAAAAATTGGTCAAGTGTCGACCACTGGGTGATACTAGTTATAATGAATAGGCATAGTAATCATCAGACAAAGCACACCTTGGGCACCCCACTATTGCATTTCCAAGTGAAAAAATAACATGAACTAATTGAAGGGCTAGTGAAAAAAAGAGTAGTAATTGGAAATGCTTTTATAAGTTATAAAAAAAATTGTGTCTAAATTTTATTTAATGTATTCTTTTAATAGGAAAGTGTTGTGATGAATTACACAAAAATTAATCACATTGAAAATAAATGTATAATAAAACAAACAGAAATGGAAAATAAATAAATAACCAAAAATAAAAAGCAAGGATTCTATGAAAAGGAATAATGGGGCAGAACGACCAATGAAAAATAAGTGCATAATAAAATGAGGGGGAACCAACTGCCAATGGAAAAGGTGTCTTTGAACACTCCCAGTAACAAAGAATTAGCATATGCTAATACAAAAAATGAAGAAGGGGCCAAGATGAGAAGGACTGGGGCTTTTTGGCTTCCCTGACTCTCCCTGGAGCCTGACACCGAACCTGAAGAAGCAGATCTCTTCGATGGAAACCTAGCTGCGTCTTCTCCGAGATCTCCGGCCGACTATCAGCGCTGGCGGAACAATTGGAATGGAGATATTTTCCATACTTCTCTCCCCCCTTTGCAAGTAATATAATTTCTTTTTCTTCTCAAGAGCATGACCATAAAATTAAATAATAAATAAAGACATTTAAGAGGTTAAGAAGACATGCGTAGGGACTATGTCGTAAAAAAATGGTATCGCATCGCTATTAATATTGTTATCAAAAGCTATTCTAATATTATATTTATGTTATGTAAAAAAAAAATATATATATATATATATATATCCATGCTCAATAATTTAATATTTAAACTAGTAAATTGTCTGTCTTGTTACAGCAAAGTATCAAATCTTAATAAATGTTTTTTTGCTCTTTAAAGTATCTGTTTTATTTTGCTCTTCTAGTGATTTATTTTATGTAATGATGATTTTAGATATTTATGAGAGCAAGATTAAATTACTATATATTCCGGGAGAAAATAGGTCTGTTTAAAAGTAGATTAATAGAAGTATTTGCAATAGTATCAAAATAAAAGTAATAAAACTTTAATACTTGATAAACAGCAGTGCTATAAAATTTTGTTGGGATTTGGGTTGTTATTGAAAATTCAGAAAAGGTTCCTGTAAAAGGCACCAAACGGATGGTGGGGCAATGTTGGGATGAATTTAGCTATTTTAACTTAAAACAAAGTGAAGCAGAAATTCAGCCCCACCAGATATCATTGCGTTGTTAAAATTTGCATAATTATGCTAAATAGCTAGTGATAAAATGACAAAACGCCCAGATTCATAATATTTTTTTTAACACCCTTTCTGAATTGTCAATAACAACCCAAATCCTAACAAAATTTTATAGCACTGCTGTTTATCAAGTTTTAAAGTTTTATTACTTTTATTTTGATACTATTGCAAATTCTTCTATTAATCTACTTTTAAACAGACCTATTTTCTCCCGGAATATATAGTAATTTAATCTTGCTCTCATAAATATCTAAAATCATCATTACATAAAATAAATCACTAGAAGAGCAAAATAAAACAGATACTTTAAAGAGCAAAAAAACATTTATTAAGATTTGATACTTTGCTGTAACAAGACAGACAATTTACTAGTTTAAATATTAAATTATTGAGCATGGATATATATATATATTTTTTTTTTTTACATAACATAAATATAATATTAGAATAGCTTTTAATAACAATATTAATAGTGATGTGATACCATTTTTTTACGACATAGTCCCTACGCATGTCTTCTTAACCTCTTAAATGTCTTTATTTATTATTTAATTTTATGGTCATGCTCTTGAGAAGAAAAAGAAATTATATTACTTGCAAAGGGGGGAGAGAAGTATGGAAAATATCTCCATTCCAATTGTTCCGCCAGTGCTGATAGTCGGCCGGAGATCTCTGAGAAGACGCAGCTAGGTTTCCATCGAAGAGATCTGCTTCTTCAGGTTCGGTGTCAGGCTCCAGGGAGAGTCAGGGAAGCCAAAAAGCCCCAGTCCTTCTCATCTTGGCCCCTTCTTCATTTTTTGTATTAGCATATGCTAATTCTTTGTTACTGGGAGTGTTCAAAGACACCTTTTCCATTGGCAGTTGGTTCCCCCTCATTTTATTATGCACTTATTTCTCATTGGTCGTTCTGCCCCATTATTCCTTTTCATAGAATCCTTGCTTTTTATTTTTGGTTATTTATTTATTTTCCATTTCTGTTTGTTTTATTATACATTTATTTTCAATGTGATTAATTTTTGTGTAATTCATCACAACATGCCGCTATATCTGGTGGGGCTGAATTTCTGCTTCACTTTGTTTTAAGTTAAAATAGCTAAATTCATCCCAACAGAAAGTCAAATATGTATATATATATATATCTTTGAACATGTTGTGTATACTTTAGAAAATTTAGTAATATGTTTTATTTTTTCTTATTTTTTAATACTTTTAAAATACTTCCAAGTGTATTTTTTATAATCAAATTTAAAAATTATGTCTAAAAACTAATCTTTAAAAATAATAGTTATATAAAAAAGAATTGGGGATTGTGTGGAAACTTGTGAATAATTTGAATCATTCCTAAGCTTTTTTTTTCAGTGAAATTTCTTTTTAATAAATAACAGAAGCCATTTCATTCTATGTTTAGTTTAAAAACTAGAATGACTAAAATGGAGAGGGAGGGGATTGTAAGAGTTTGGAAAACACGTTTATTTTATTATTTACTTATTCTTTGAAATAGGCAGTTGTCTTTAGAAGCTTTAAACAACTGAAAATTGATTTTAATGTAATTATTTGAAATTTTTCACATTAATATTTTACAAAGTAGGTGTTATTCATGAAATTTTGATTGATTTTTGTTTGACATATAATAAAATTGTAGTATTTATCTTATTTATGTATTTTATTTTACTGTCTTTTCTTTTTAAGGTATCTGTCTACATTAAAATCGTCATTTTTGAAGAAAAATTCGAATTTCTGTTTATTGTTATGTTTTATAGAGGAATCGTTTAGGTTTCCAAAACACCTTTACTTTTGTTTGTACGATAATTAGAACCACAGTTATAGCCAATTAAGTTACTCAAATCAAAATTAGTTAATTATGCCTTACAAAATTACTTAATTGTTAATCAAAATTACTTAATTGTACAAAACAATGAAAATTACTTAATTATGAAATTAGTGAAGGAGTGACATATAAATGTGGAGAATTTTAAATGTAGAAAAGGAATAGAATATAATGTTTGCTTAAAGCAAAATCTTTAAATGCATTTTCTGAAAAACTACTATTTTAATGATTAGTGTGTACGATAAATCTAATTACTTCAAAAGTTTTGAAGATAATTTTATAAAATTTTTCTACAGTATTTTATGCATTTCTTTTTATGCTTCGAACTAAAAGTTAAGCCCTATGTATAAATTTGATAATTATACAGGTTTATATGTAAAATAATGAAATTTTTTAAAAGAAAAATTCTGTATTTTTCTATGTGATTTGCTATATTTCAGTTACTTTAAGGAATATCACATTTTAGTTCATTGCACAGGTAAGTGTCATAATAATATCCAGTATAAAGGAATTTAAAATATTTTCAGTTAAATTGAATTTAGAGCATCTGGCATAAATGTAAAGATTTTGCTTAATTTCTATACAAATTAACCTATTTTTTAAAAATTTATGGAATATTTGTGAAAATTATGTGTTTTCAAAATTTTAAGTCGCATTTTAACAAAAAATGTGTATATTTAAACCATATTTTGTGCTTTTGCAAAAAAAGTGTTCTGAACGTAGACAGATACCTTAATTATTTAATTATAAAAATAATTCTTTCCTTTATTATTCTAGTTAAAACTGGGTCTTCCAAGACAAGCCCTTCATCTTTTAGATGAAGTATTTGTAACTTTGCTTACACATGGTACAACATATGATAAAGGAAGCTGTTGCTTTCTTTATGCAAGATGCTTAGCTCTGGCAGCTATGCAAAATAAAGACAAAACAGGAGATCAATACAAAAAAGGTAGTAAGTTTAATGCAGGTTATTTAAATTTAATAGATATGGCTGAATATCACATAAGTGTGCATTTTGGATTTTTTTAAACTTTTTTTTTAAACTTTGTATTTTAATTTGAATTTTTTAAAATAAGTCCGTAAGTACATCTTAAATAAATTCTGAGTTTGACAGAGATCGATCATAATTTTTTAAAATTTTATTGAAATTTTTCAATAAAAATTTATAATTTTAATTATCTTATAAAATCAAAATTACCATTTAATTTTTTTTTTTTTTTGTGGTTCAGATTCATTAAAAAATACAAGACTTAGGCTTTTCTAAAAAGTTCTTCCCATTTTAAAAAATAAAATAAAATAAAAATACCCAAAATTTTTAAATTAAAATAAATAAATAAATAAATTTAAATTTAATTTTTTATAAACATAAATTATATCAATGGGAAATATCATAGACTGCATACCTCTTGACTATAAACTGGAAATAATTAGTTTACTTGCATTAAATTTTTAATTATAGCATTTAAAGATGTCAAAAAATGATGTCACTGAAATGACTGGTTTGTCACTGAAATGACAATGTTTGTCACTGAAACGACTGTTTGTCACTGAAATGACAATATTTGTCAAAATGACTATTTTTCACTGAAATAACATTGTTTGTCAATGAAATAGGACCATATAATATTAAAAATGGAACATATTAGAACAATAGAGAAAAGATTGTGAAGGGAAAAGAAAGAGCAATAATGAGAATATCAAGCAATTTTATTGTATTAAAATCCTTGTATTACAAGTTTAATGATTAACTGAATTAAATTCAGAAAAAGCATTTTGAACATTATTAAAATCTTCATCCTGAAGTCTAAAATATCTATTTGAAGCAGGTTCAGGAGAATTCCTAATTTTGCACAGAATATGTGGCACTTGAATTTCATGGACATCCTCTTTCTCAGGCCATGCAAACTTATTTTTTCTGCATCTTGCCATAAATGACACAAGTAAAATATTTTGAGTAACATTCTCAATGACACCTTAAAGGGGGCAAAAAAAAAAAAAATTAAAAGTTTGCTTTTTTAATTGTATCTTAATATTAATGTCGTATGTAATTTTTTTATATTTACCTGGATACCGGAAAGTACTTTAAATATTTAAATATAAAGCTTATCCTACACCAACAAATCTTTTAACTCAAAATAAAAAATTATTTAAATCCAGGGCTTACAAAATAGTAAATCTGCAACAAATGTCATTTTCGTGACGTCACGAAAATGACAGATCGTCAATAATTCGTTTCTGTACAGAAAAACATGCTTTCACTAAGCCGATATCGTCACATTTCCTTCTTCTGGTCGTCATTCTATATTAAAATAAAACTTTGTTCTAAATTTTATAATAATATTTTTTTATTTTTTATGCATCTCGAAAATGACAAGCAATAAAAATACGCACAGCATGTAAACAATAAAAATAATGTTAACTCTTACCTGTTTTTAATTTTCTTGAGATTTATTTTCTCCACATATCGTCAATGTTGATTTCTGATCTTAAACTTTAAAAAAAGTGAATGGTGGCACCATCCCTTGATGATATATGAAGTTATTTTCACGTGTCACGAAAATGACGTCAAGACTTGCATACAAGCATTTTAATTACTCATGCATGAAAATTAACGTAATTAAAAAGAAAAAAAAATTTCCTTTGAAAACAAATAGTTTTTTTTACAAGAATTAACAATTATTATAATTATCATTTTATTTTTCTTAGTAAAAAACATACTTTGTATGTAAACATTTGGTCTTGAGACAGTCACGAAAATGACGATTTTAAGGTTTAAAATTTTCTAAAAAATACTGAAATTGCTATAAACTCACATTTTATGATTGGATGCTTTTTTAAAAAGGTGCTTCTAAAGAATAATAATAAAATTTTACAATTTATTTGCTTAAAATTAATAATAAAGACCTGAAACACTAAAATGCACATTTATGTGATATTCAGCCATATTTTTAAATTTCAAAGCCTGTGTTTTTCCATAAATTGCATAAACTGAAATGTTTTTTTTTTTTAAGTATAAAGAATAAAGATAATATGTTTTTAATAAAGAGTGGCGAGCAAATTGGAAAATTGAGGAATGTCTGGGATCTTAGTGATACTGGAAAAGGTTAATGAAATTGTTGAGAATTTTCAGTGAACATGAACTTTCAATCTTGTGTCAAAATTCTCCTTTCTCTCTTTTGTTTATGTAATCATAAAAATATTTAATGTTTCTTCAAAATCCTTTTTTATTTATTATTTATAGAGGGATGGTAGAGGGGCAGTATCTGCACTAAATCTACAACTGTTTTTCAGATGACTCACAAAAAATGTAAGTTGCATTAAATGAAATTGTATGAAGCATCACCAATATTTTCTGATAGACCACCTTGGATAAAGCAGAAACCTCCACAGTATATTTAAGAAAAAAATTCTCATTTAATATAAAAATTTGTTTAGGAGAGGTTAAAAAAAAAAAAAATGCAAACAGAGATATTAAAAAACTTGTGATTAAACACTTTTGCACATATTTAAAATAATCTGATATCATGATAAAACATCCTTAAGAATTTGTTCCAGTTATTTTTCAACCCTGGAAAACGTCTCCAGCTAAATTTATTACAGTAGAACCTCGATCCATCGTTTTTCATGGGGTAAGTGAAAAAAATCGATGAAAGCGGAAAAACGATGAATGCGGGTTAAAGTCAAAACACAAATAAACCAATGTTTATGAAGTAATACACGAAATATATATAATATACTAGTTACTACTAATAAAAACTAATTTGTTACTCTTTAAACTGTCAAAGAAATAAATCAAAGTTGTAGAACATTAAGTGATATTCATTTTTAAAAATCAATAATTTTATGTTGGACATTTTGTTCATTTTATAAATTAAACAGGGAATTTCCAGATTTACAACATTTGCTGGTCCTTTTCTGTAATTTCATGTACATATAAAAAAAATTGTGCATTTTCAAATGCCGTAATTACGTCAGACACACTTGGTACTGGCGTAGGCTCAGCCTCAGGAATGAGAAAAAATGTAGTAGCTGGCCATACTGGATGCATCCATTCTCCTCTTTACACAAAGTAGAATAACTTATTCTCCAAGCAACAATACACAATCTGTATTCAGTAATTCATAGACACTTTATAATATCTGCACAATCCTTGTTCTTCAGCTAAAAAAGTATAAGGTTGAGTAGTTGAGGTTGGTTGGGTTTTACATCGCACTAGTGCTACAATATGGGCAAATGGCGAGACAGTCTGGAACTCACCTTTGAGGATGGTCTGGAGACATACCATCACAATTTTATTCTTCCATAAATTAGGAAAAGAGTTATTTTAGGATAAAAGAAGTAATTCCAGTTTGAATGTCATGTGGAATCGTTTGATTTTCAATTTCATTTCAGTCAGAAGAAAAATTTTTGAACAATGAATGCGGGAAAATGACTTTTTGAAGAACGATATATGCAGGTTCCGTTAACATTATTTAAATACAATTTGTGCAGGCACCATAGAAATAAAATTATCAATACGGGAAAACGATAGATCGAGGTTTCACTGTATCATTGTTTTTAGTTGTAATTTATCTATGATCCTAAAAAAGGATTGGCCAATATGCTTTTATTAATCAGTGTACTTATGTCAAGGCATAAGAAAGTGATATTTTAATGTTCATATATTTAAACATATTTTATAGCAACAAAATACATTATTTATAAAAATAATAATAATAAGTTATAAAGAAAGAGAAAATATTAATAATAACCACTGAAAAAGAAAAGTATATGAATCAGTTGTAAAATGCTTAGTAATTTAATTTCATAGAAAAATATGTATGTATATACATAAATTATTCATTTTTAGACTCTTAATCACCATATTGTACATTGTTATTTCATTTATTTACAGATCTATTATTTTCTCTGACTATGAGTAATAAAGCTTTGGAGTACTTAAAAAAGGTTAAAGCTTTCCAAAAAATGAAATCTTGTCTTGGTTGGCAAGTAAGTATTTTATTTTATTTTTTGTTTCTAAGTGATATTCAAAACTTCAGCTAATTTTTAACTGGGCTTTTTTAGAAATTGTAATCGAACTTCATTTACTGAACTAGTCCCTATGACAGAAATTTTTTATGCTTTCTGCGACAAGTCTTGTTCATGCAAACCTTTACTGCAAGATTATATTGACATTTTCTTATTTACACATAATATGTGCATGTAACTATAAGACCAATATTATTAGTAGACTGTTGAAGAATTCTTAAATACAAGACATGAGTTTTCTACTGAAATTTAGATATAGTTTTCATTTTTATGGGCAAATCTTTCTGCAAGTGACAATTCATTTTCTGCAACAATGTTGCTGTGTCACCTAAATTCTGTCACAGGGGAACTAGTGTTCTGTCCTCATAAATTAAAAGGCCCTAACTCTTAATTTTTTTAAATGCTTTTTTATAATGTTTCTGAATCCACTAGGAAGCTCTAAATTCAGTTCAGTGATGAGTTATATTGAAATTTTTAATAGCCCTAACTCCAGGTTTTTAGAAACACTATAAAAAAGCATTTAGAAAAAAGTTTGAGTTAGGTCCTTATAATTTATGAGGACAGTTTCTAAAGAATTTTTAAATTTAAATGTAAAAATTTTAATTGTGTATTCAAAGTAAGGGTTAATTATTACTTCAGAATAAATGTTAATATATGTAAAATAAGCTTGTACAATGCCTTGACATAATACAAAAGTTTTTGTAAGTACATTGTTCAGAATTTTGGTGCTACATTGAACCAAAACTAGGTGCTACATTAACTGCAGTTATACAATGGTAAATGATTTCACTATCTTAAGGCTCTGTGACATACAACAACTTTTCGTATAAGTACCTCAATGCCCAGTGTAATAAGAATCAGGAATACAAACAATTTCTTCTGACTAGTTGTAAAATAGTTGTTCTTATAGGCAATTTCTTCTGTGATTAACCAAACAAAAGAAAGATCTTTGTACATCCCATGAAAGGAATGATAGATTCATGCACCTTCACATGTGCTGAACACTATGAAAACGAGTTTTTAAGGTGACCTTTGACTCAACATTTGTTACCAAAATTCAGATTTTAGCCTCCAGAAATTTGGTTCACACAAAATTTATGCAAAAAGTTGTCTTACATTATAACACCATTATGGTTGTAGCTACTGTAATTCATGTCTTGGTTCAACCTAAAAGAAATTTTAACAATGCAGCTTTATAAGTCCTAATTTATTCTATAATACAGTAAAGCATCGTTTATACATCTTTTACATTTATACGTCCTTTTAGTGAAGTCCCGATTCATTCCTATTCATTTTAATGCAAAAATTCTTCATTTATACACCGTTAATATTGGCTATATGTCTTTTCCATTTAACTAAAATTTGCAAAATTTCTCGACCTGCCATTTTCCATTCTAAATAAGACAGATTTTTCCTTGAAAGCATCTTAAATGGAGGAACAGAGGAAACATTGAAGAATACTGATCAAAGAATCAATTGAATTCACAGTAGAATTTTTAATACTCATAGACAAGCAGCAAATCAGACGAATATTAAAGATTTTTAATGTTATTAAATAACTGTCTGTATGGACATAAATCGTAAGCTTATTATTAAAGATATGTAATATATATAATTAATATTCAAAATGTGTTTGTTCATATAGTTCTTAAGAAATGTAATATAAAACTCAATATATGATATATGTGATTAGCGACCTATTGGCTGCTAATTATTGTCTTTAAAATTATTAATTTTAATTATTGTCTTTAAAAAAAAAGTATAATATACACTTACTAACTCAAGAAACTTTATTAAGTAGTATTTTCATATACATTTTGCTTAAGTGTCATTAAATTTGTAGTAATCAAAGGGTTATTATTAAAATTTCGATTATACGCCTTTTCATTTATGGGTCATTCTCTGAAAAGTGGTCATTTCATGTCCCAGTAGATTTGAGGGTATATTTTTAAAAGCACAAAAACAAAACGCTGTTTAAACTATCAATATTAGTTGGTTTTACATATAAACTGTTATTCTTTGGTTATTGGAATTCAAATATAATTTTTAAATAATTTTTAAAATGCAAAATATCATTCCCTCACTGTGTCCCCATTCCCACATGTAAGTAAATAAAATGGTTTCTATAGCATTAAAGCATGTATATTTGGATTAAAAATTTATTAAACATACTTTAATAAATATTTATCCATTATACTACATTTATATATTATGCAATGAAAGAAATTAGAAGACACTTTATTGTTGTCCCTGGTATTAGATATCATTCCCTCATCAAACTATAATCACATCCCTACTTACTCCATTAATGGCAGCCCGTGCTTTATATAAGTCAAACTTAATTTGTATAGCAGCAAAGTAAAAAGCCATGTTGTGTTCTGTTCGAAACTTTTTACAATGAGTTGCATAAGGCTCTCAAACGTTAGATTGAAATACAGTATTTTTATTATACGTCATTCCCTCACTCATTATAAAGTTAACTAAAATAAATCAAATTTGCTTTTTTATGATATTATATTAATAAAAATATGTTTTAATAAATATTTAGTGTTTGAAAATATAACTAAACTTAATAATATTTTTATAAAGTAGTTTTTAGAAGAAATTTGTCATTCCCTCATTTTTCTAATTAATAAAAGTAATTGCTATATCAAAAATTATCAGATACAGTTTGGTTTATATTATTTTTTTTATTAATTGTAACATATGTGTACATGTACAAAAAAAAAAAAAAAAAAATTGGAGCAATTTTATTTGGACTAAGGTTTTATCTTTTTTACTTTAAAAAAAAAAAAAAAAATGCCCACTTTTCAAGAGAATGACCCTTATACGTCCTTTTACGTCAGTCCCTTGAAAGACGTATAAACGGTGCTTTACTGTATTATGTTGTACGTCTTAACCTATTAAGCACCAAAGCTCCCATTGCGGGAACACTGGATTAAGAATTTTGTTTGTACAAGTAATTAAGATATAGATTTTTATTTTAATGAATATTAAAGTGCGTAGCTTCGTTGCTAATTTTTTCAAAAGGTTTGTAATGTAAATTCTTTCTATTTTTATTTTAATTATTCAAACAAAATTGCCTGTTTTTACTGAATAAGAAAAAATAAATAAATTTACAAAAATAACTCATTCGAGTGCAGGGGATTCAAGACATGGAATATGAAAGAAAATAGTTCTTTCTTAAATTATAATGAACAATGATCAAGAAAACTAATTTAAAAGAGTTTTTGCAGTTTACTGTTTATCTGCATCTATTCTACCCCCATTAGGCACCAAGTCTCTCATTTTGAAACCATATCTTCTAACAAAATAAAAAATAATTAGTTAAACTACATATGATTAGAGATGCACATTAAAACCCAAAATATACAAAAATTCAAAATTTTTCTTATAAATTAAATACTGCAACAATAAATTATTCACTTTTTAAGGTATGTATGTAAATCTTTGACATTTAGTAGATTTTTACTATACATTTTTCTGACTTGCATAACTTGTTTTGTTTGCTATATTAATTTTGATCCTTATTCTTTTATGTTTTTTTTTTTTTTTTTTTTTTTTTTAAGTAAGTTTTTATATACTTTATTTAAGTAAGTTTTTATATACTTTAGCATCATTTTTCTTTTTTAGGCTCACATGTATAACCATTTAGGAATGACTAATGAAAGGAATGATGCTTCATTTATGTTTCGAAATTTAGAAGATGAAATTGTGTAAAATACTCTGTATATTGGAAATTTTGTAATAAAAACTTTTTTATTACGTCGTTGTACAATTTTTACTTTCTCTTACCCATAAGGTAGAGAAAGTATTGTTTTTGGGTTAAATTTTTGAAAGTGAGTTTTTGTTATATTTACACGTTTTGAGATGCTCTGAATCCGAAAATCATGTTTTTAGCGGTTGGTAGAGTCCTGCATCGGGTCGGGTAACCCGATTTTACCCAACCCGACCCGCGGTTCGGATTCGGGTCGGGTTGAGAGAATTTTTTTCTCTTGCGGTTCGGGTTTGGGTTGGATTGACTGATATTTTTTTCATGCGGTTCGGGTCGGGTTGACTTAATTTTTTTTCTTGCGGATTCGGGTTCGGGTCGGGTTTGGTTTTCTACAAGCCGGGTCGACTTAAAAACACCTTTCAAAATATTTTTTACAATTATAAACATAAATTTATAGGCATGTTTACAACTATGTAACTAATTTAAACATTCTGCACATACTAGACATGTATCGGTTGGTTGTTTGGTTAGAGGATTTAAGGTCGATTGACTCCAGATGTGTCCTAGGCCTATAGGGGGAATGCCCTCCGTTTGAGTCTTTCTAAGGGGTCCTAGTCCGTATTTACGCGTGTTTCAGAGGAAACCACGGAAAACTCCGAACGGCTAGGTCGATGAGCGCGACCTGGGATCGAACCCGACACCTCCCATCTACCAGCTTCGAGCGCAGAACCGCTCTGCCGCTGGTGGGCAGACATGTACCGGATCTCCCTATTCGTATCCGCGGATATCCGCCAGAAAAATAGATCCGTATTTGTATCAGGATATGTTTTCTTTTCTTCAACGAAACTAATATGTATCTTGTAGAAATTGTATGAAAATTAGAAATGTATTAGAAATCTTTCTCGACTGTTGTTAATATATAAAATAAAGAAATACAAATACAGTATAACCTCGCATTTACATTCTGGAAATTCAAAAGATATCACAGTTTACAGGGTTTTTTTTATTTACTTTCTTCTATATTCAGTAAAAGAAAGTATTAGATTCTATCAACATTTGGTCTCAACCGCTCGACGGGTGGCACTGCTATACAGCGATTTCTGCAATTTCAGGGGAGGCTATATCTCAGGTTCTGTTGCATGTAATCCAACAAAACTTGATACGTGAGAAGACCAATATAAGATATTATGCTGATTCAATTTGAATACCTATCAGCCAACAGGTGGCGCTGCTAAACAGCGATTTCCGCAATTTAAGGAAAGGCTATATCTCAAGAACTACTGCATAGAATTTCATATAAATTTGTATGTAGGTGCCATTTAATATATATTAGCGACTGTCAACTTTTTGTGTAAACCGCTCAACAGGTGGCGCTGCTACACAGCGATTTCCACAATTACAAGGAATGCTATATCATGTTCTATTGTGTATCGTCAAACAAAACTTAATATGTGAGAAGGCGAGATTATGAGACATTATGCTGACTCAGTTTGAATGCTTGTCAGCCAATAGGTGGTGTTGTTATACTGCAAATTTCATCGATAACAAGATGGCTATATCTCAATTACTATGCCATATAACTGTATGAACCATAATATGTGAGATAACCATTATAAAAATGCATTGTTCAAGAAGTTATTTATAGACAATAAAACTGTCTCTCTTTGGATATTTAGTGTTAGATTTCCCTAAGATGAAAATTATTTGCATTCATCACGTTAAACTTTTTAATAATAGTTTTAATAAATTATTCGCACTTAGTGAATTTGACAGAAAAATATAGAAGAATGTCTTGTGGTGGCCACAACATACTAGTTTTTTTTATAATTTACCAACTGTGTGACAATGAAAATTTACTTTATTTTATATCATGTTATATCATTTTACCTTGTTTTGCATGATTTTCAGACCAATAAGTAGTGTTGATTTATTTTTTGGGTTTCGGGTCGGGTTCGGGTTAGATAAGTCGGGTTTCGGGTCGGTTTTCGGGTTGATGAAAATTTCTTTGTCGGGTTCGGGTCGGGTTTCGGGTTGATGAAAATTTTTTTGTCGGGTTTCGGGTTGATTTAAAATTCATCTGTCAGGTTCGGGTCGGGTAGGCCTCTAGCGGTTGGTCTGTGTGTGTGTCTGTCTGCTATCAGCATATCTCAAGAACAAATAATAGCAGAAAGTCCAAACTCGGTATTCTAAATGTGTATCATATACAGATGCTATACTAAGCTTTTCGTTGAGATGAAGTACATGGTTTGTGTACAGGGACACCCAAGAGAATTCATATACACTACGTCTATGGGGGAAATTGCAAGTAAGTAGAGAACGTCTATAGATGGCACTAAACCAAATGAAATTTATATATATATATTTTATATGGGTAAAAACATGTCTCATGCAGAATATAGTAGGGATATCTTTCACTGTTCATTTACAGGGCTACACAAAAGAACTAGATTATAGTGCGACAATAGTTGAAAATTGGTGGAAATGTATTTCAGGTTATGCTGTGTATCATTACTATAGGATTATGTTTAGGTGCACCATGTGGTTTGTACATAATCTTCAAAAATTATACTGGGCTGCAAATATTTAAGCAATAACATTCCTTTTTATTGTTAGTGGAAGTGCTTTACTATAATATTTTAACATGTCCAGGAAAGCTGCTCAGGAATTAAAATGAATTCTTCATAGACATATAATAAACAATGTAAATATTGCTTTTTTTTTTTTTTTTTTTTTTTTTTGGCATATTTACACATTTTGAGGCTTCCTGATTACCAAAGTCAAGTTTTTTAGCATTTGGATCCTTTGTCTGTGTGTCTTAGAGTAACTTAAAAACAAATAATTTCAGAAGATCCAAAAGTTGTAGTTTCAAATTAATATAAATTTGTTGCTGGAAATGTTTGATCAAGACGTTCCAAGAAATGTTGCGTGTGAAAGTTGCCTGAATAATTATAAGTAAACTTTTAATGTTAATAACAGATTTAAATTCTATATAAATGTAGGTACAGTTATGAAATGGAGGGTTGAGGGAGGCAAGAACTAATTATCATATAAAACTCTTCCGAAGCCTAATTTAAATTGTTTTAACATAGGTTTACATAACAGTACTCGTTATCTTAACTCTTAATGTCAAACCTGTATTTATTGTATTAAGTTTCAGGGTAAGAGAAAGTCGTGTGAGTGACACACCAGATTTTTTTTTTTTTTTAGTATACAGTAAGTTTGTAATAATTTCATATTTCTTTATGTGTGAGGTGAGGGATAGAAATAATTTTTGATTATTTTATTGAATTTACTTTTTACACATTCTGTATTTTTAAATGAATGTGCATACATTAAGCTGCATGGTCAATGCTATGATTTTTATAATGAAAGCTAAACTTTTTTTCTTTAAAATAAACTGATAAATATACAATTTCAAAAAAATATTTATTCAAAAATTTTATAAAAATAATAACACACTCAAAAGAAAAAAACTTTTTTTATAAACTCGTGGAATGCATTATAACATTAAACTTTACATTATTTCTTTTTATAAAAGTATTCTAAATTTTTCTGAACGTGGAACTTTGTTAATGACTAAACGACCATCATAACTTAGAGAGGCAAACAACCAGGGATCGACTGGAGACCATTCAACTGCATAGACACTATCTTCATGTTCTTCATACACTGAAATTACTTCATCAGGAATACATTTTTCTGAACTTCTGTCTTTCTCATCAGCATCATCTTCAATTAAGTGACCAAATGGTTCTGATGACACAGAAGCTGCTCTAGATAAAATAACACGTGAATCACTACTTGAGGTTAGCACTAATTGATCATGCGAATTGTTATATCTTACACACCACACCCAATGTGAGTGGTCAGAAAGTACTAAAACTGCTTCTTTGGCATTTCTGACATCCCAAAACTTGGTTTGGCAATCATCACCACAACTTGCTAAATAATACTGCTTATTAGGATTGAAATCTAAAGAACGAACTAATTGACCATGTGCATTTTCTATTGACCAGCATTGTTGCATAGATCGTATATCCCAACTACGAACTGATGTATCTATTGAAGCCGCTAAGATGTTGCAGTTATGGTGAGGATTCCAACTTGCATTTGTAAATTTCTGCCTCCCTTTCTGATCAGGTAACATATAGGACTGAATTGGCTTACTTATATTTTCAAAATCAAAAAGATGAAAAGAAGAATCAATCAAACTTATCAATCTTTTTCCAGATGATGGTTCCCACAAAATACTCTTGAACTCTCCAGTAGATTCCTTCAAATCTAAATCTGCTATTAATTCTAGGGCAGGAAATGATGAAGATGAATCATCAGCACCAGTGCTAAGTTTATTAGCAGGTAAACGCCATATAGCTCCACGCATTTCACATTTGCCATCAGAAGTAATTTGATTGTAACATGTAGACAATAAATCTGGGTCACTTGGTGAAGTATTTAGATGCCAAATTTCTCCAGCACTATGAAGATAAACAGTTTTTATCACACTGTTGTTTTCTTCGTCATAGTCTAACTGGTGGATCTGATTTTCAAATTTCAATGACTGAGTACCAACAAAAAATCTAATAACATCTGTTTCAGCATTTTGAGCACTTAATGCTCTAGCTTGAAATTCTAAACCATATATAACAGGTGAATCATCTTCCATAATCAATCTGAAAATAAAAATCTAAATTTAGTATTGATTTCTTTTTAAAACTATTTTGATAAATTTAATTTTTTCTAACCCAAGAATAAGTTGCTTTCTCAAATTTTTGGCTTAAAATAAATTTCATAATATAAATATTAAACATGTAAAACTTTCAACCATATTGTTATTATTATTGTTTTGTTTTCAAATTTTGTGATTTTTTTTTTTTTTTTTTTTTTTAAGTAGACAGTGAAAATAAGATGTCAAAAAAATTCGGCTTAAAACTAAAAATTACAAACTCATAAAACAATAATAATAAATAAGATATAGTTAAACATTTTGCATATAGGGGACTATCATATTTCATCTGTTTCATTGACCTGCAAAGTTTGTGTGCAAAAATATAATTATTTTTCTTTTAATAAGAGCAAAAACTAATTAGGTCATGGATCTATTTATCCCACTTTTATTGAATTCAGTTCAACTTTTCCATCTAATATATGGATTGTTCATTGTAAAATTGAATTATCTCCTTGGAGTGTAGGGAAGAAAACTCAAGATTCAGTAAGTGTTATCGATTTTTGTGTTTAATACAAATCATAGTTATAAGAATTTATAAATTATATTAAAAATAATATGAAGTAACTTAGAAACTTCATTTTTATAATGAATATTTAGAAGTTTTAGTTTTCTGAGAAAAACATGTAATGCCATTTATGGGATTTTAATACAATTGCTGGAGTTTTTTCTTTTTTGTAATGAAAGATGTGACGAAATGTGATACAATTAAGCAAAAAAAAATATGGAGTTACACCACTTTTACAATGAGCTATCCATATGTTTGTTCACATTTGGTCAGTTATAAATCATAACTATGTAATTAATCAAGGCTTAGACACAATTTTTTTGTGATTTTCAAGATAAAAATTGGTTAATTTATTTCTTATCTCTGAAGTCTGTGGAGGGGGACTATTCAGTATCAATATAAAAATTGTATACCAGTTTTTACTACAAATCCTAAAGACTTGCAAATTTTTAATTTTTTTTTTTTTTTTTTTTTTTTTTTTTAAGAAACAAAAGAGACACTTTTATTCATTTTGTTCAAGCGATTGTAAATATTAAACTAAGTAATATAAATATTTTGGATATTTTCCTCGTGTTATTAATAGGTGATGCTGAATAGTGATACCAGATATTAAAATAATCATAATAAAATTCTTAAAAACTTTTTTTATGAGTTTTTAAAAGAAAATGAGCTATTTTAATGCCAAAACAAGCTAGAAATATAAAAAAATTAACATTTTATAACTTGTTTAATCATCTTTAGATAAAATTACAAAAAAATAATGACTACTATTTACAAATTCTTAACAATATTATTTCCCACAGGATTTTGATAATCTAACAATATTTATATATATTACTAGATTTAGCAAATATATTTTTATATATGGAAATAGCAATTTATTATTGTAGTTAAATCTTTCATCTCAGTTTCTTATAATACGAAAGTAATAAAAAGGTGCTCCCGTTTTACCCCTATAATTGTTTTATTACAATCAAACAATCTTTTTAAGCATTGTTCTTATTATTAAATAAGTTTGTATTTATGTTTTCCTTATAATAAAATAAACGTTTGTAATGTTTTATATTAAATGAGTTTATTTCAATATTTATAAAATGAACATTCTCTGATTATTATTACAGAAATATATTTATGTTTTTTAATCATTACTATTGGTGGTCCATGGGATTTTGAATTATTAATTTAATGGTCTATGGTATTTTAAATTGTGAATTTAGTGGTCCATGTCAGTGTTGGGCATAATTGATTAAAAAGTAATTGAAGTACAATTATAATTATTTTACTGTCAATCAATTAACAAGTAATTGATTACAAATTGAATTACTTGTTATCAATTACTTGTTAATCGATTGACAGTAAAATAATTATAATTGTAATTCAATTACTTTTTAATCAATTATGCCTAACACTGGTTTATGTAATTGAAAAGGTTGGCCACTGCTGCAATAGATCACATATAACTTATAGGCTTTGGAGCAATATTGATTCAGTATAAGATGCAGCTTCACCTACTTACTTGATTACCTTTATCAGTTTGATAACCACAGCAACAATGGTAACCCTACGCAGCAAATTTATTTATTTTTTTTTTTTTTCATTCTGATGTTTTAAACTTTTATTTACCACATCATGAAATAAACAATATATATTTTTCAAATATTTTTTTTTTAGTTACTTAAGAAATCTTTTTTAAAGATATACAACTAAAATTATGTAAATCACTTTATCACAGTAATTAATGAGATGATGTACATAGAGGTTTAAAAAAAAAAAAAAATCAGACTCCTACAAAAAAAATATATATATATACCAGGGCGCGTGGAATTTTTATTGTGGCGAGTAAAAATTTGGTCTTACACAATACAAATTCTTACACGATATGGTGACAGAAAACATTCTTTTTATAAAAAGAACAGGTCATATTTTTCAGTTTTTTTACTGAAACGCCAATGGTTTGCACTTGTAAAGATTTGTAAGAAAAGATTTTATCGAAAAAGTTATTCTGAAATGACTATTTCAAATGACAACAATGAACAAGTTATACACATCGACATTCCGTGTGATTACAAAAATAAAATGGACGAAAAAGACATTTCTAATATAAAAGTTATGTAAATAAATAGATGAACAAGGAAGCTTAATCTTTCATAATAAAAAGATTTTCACGGGATATTGTATGACAAAGAATTTTTTTTTTTTCTTTCTTTTTTTCTTCAATGACTCTTTGCATTTATGTTATTAGATAAATTTAATCTTTTTCAAATCTCAAATACAATACATTATAATGATTTTTAATTATAGATGATTATGAAACATGATGATATACGACACACTTTAAATATATATAATTTTAGTCATATTTGTAAAAGCCTTTCAAATAGTTTGGAAAAATAAAAAACCCAAAATGCGTAAAAATAATAATAATAATAATAATAATAATGACAACCCTATTTTGTGGTGAGTAAAACTTTTTTTTTCGGCGAGTGTAATCCGAGTTGAAATTTCGGGCCCTGTATATACCATAAAATACCATTCAAGTGCCCCTTTAATCTTCAAAGAAAATTGAGATTTATTTAGGAGAGGGTGGATAAATGGTAAAAATATAGAAATGTATTTTCCTGCTAAAATTAAATGGCATAAAAATGATTTTAAAACAAAACATATATACAGGGCTTTTCAAAAGTATAGATGTATCAAAGTATCTGGAAAGGAAAGCAATTTTGCTGAACACATTGATTTAAAAAATTTCATGCATTGAAATAATCTATCGTATGAGGAATCATTGGTGGGCCCCACGTGACACAAACTCAATTTTTTCAAACAGAAACCATATTTTTTCTTAGCATGATCATGTTAAATAGGAAAAATCTGTTTTAAATCATATATTGCTTTTTCTACTTCTGCAGTGGGAGACCCTGGAGCCACGATTCTCATGCTGTAATAAAAAGTCTGGAAATCCTAAAATATCTCAATAAAAGAGCAATTTCACTGAACTTAATGATTATAAAAGTGTTGTACATTCAAATGAACACATGAGGTATCATAGGTGTGTCCTCCGGCTGCCACATGACACAAAGTCAATTTTTTCACATAGAAACTGTAATTTTTCTTTACAGAATTGTGTTAAGTGGGAAAAATCTGTTTAAAATCATGTATTGCTTTTATTTCTTATTTTGCAGAATAAGGGACTCCAATTCTCATGTTGTAATAAAAAATCTGGAAATATCAAAATATATCAATAAAAAAGAAATTTCGCTGAACACAATGATTACAAAAGTGTTGTGCATTCAAATGATCTATCAGAGGAGGTATCATAGATGGGACCAAGGGGCCCCCATAGGGGGGGGGGGCTCCTGTGGCACTAACTCAATTTTTTCAACTGGAAACTATAATTTTTCTTCACAGAATTGTGTTAAGTGGAAAACATTTTTTTAAATCAATTAATGCTTTTTCTTTTATTTTTCAGAATATGGGGGCCTCTGCATTTTATGTTCCAATAAAAATTCTGAAAATCCCTAAATATCTAAGAAGAAAAGTAATTTCGCTGAACACATTAATTACAAAAGTTTTTTCTATTCAAATGATCTGTCACATGAGACATCATAAGTGGGACCTCAGAGGCCCCACATGTAACAAACTCTATTTTTTAAATGGAAACCATACTTTTCCTTAATACAATACCATGAAGAAATGGGATATTTTTCTATTTGAAAAATTGGAATTTGTATCGCATGGGGTCATCTTAGGATCCCTGGAGCCCCCCATATGTTATTTCATTTAATAGATCATTTGAATACACAACATTTTTGTAATCACTGTGTTTAACAAAATTTATTTTTTATTAAGATATTTTCAAATTTCCAGATTTTTTCTTAAATTGATAGTAAATCCTTGAAGTAATATATATAAATAATTTATAATACAGGTAAAGATAATAAAATATGGCAATCAATAACAACAGCTACATGCTATGAAATGCTTTCTTTTATAAAAACGATTTTATGTAACATCTAGTGCCATAGAGTGAGATTAAAATGAAATAGGGTAGGGCGGCATAAATTGGTGGTAAATTTTTAAAAAATGTATATTTATCCCTTTTTATAATTTATTAAATAAATTTTAATAATGTCAAAATGTTGTTTATACTTTTCTTAATAATAATAAAATACTTACGTTCAAATACCTATTACTACATACAAAAATAGAAAAAAATGAAAAGTTTGTATCATTTTTTTTATTATTATTGCAAACCTTAAATTCTCTTCATTTTTATAAAACAAAACATGATGTAGACCACACAGATCTGGAAAAAGTTGGTGAAATATGTTATCACAAGAAAAAGGATATCCTAAGCTATAATTATCTACGTTCAATTATTTTCTTATATTAAAAGATAAATGTAAGTTTGAGGGCTGAAAATTTTACCTCCATATTACCCCACATGGGAAAATTGGTGGAACTTTTTATTATTATTTATTTTTTTTTTGTCAATTTATTTTTATTTAGAATTATTTCAAAATACAGTATAGGATCCGTTATCCAGAAAGCTTGGGACCTGGGATATTCTGGATAAGGGGTTTTTTCGGAACATTTTATTATATGTATAAAAATGATACAAAATAATTTCATAAATAGCAGTGATAAACATGAATAATATATATATGTAAACACTTTACCTATATATTTGTTGATTTAATAAATTATTTCCACAAAATAAAAAACATTCTTAATTAGAATTCATTCTTAGTTAGAATTTCAAACTATAAATAATAATAGTAATAATAAATGTGAAAAATAAACATATATAAAATTTAATTTTAGACCTGAGAGTAAAATCCTTTCATTTGGATTTTGCAAAACTTTCTATGATATTTTTTTGCTTATAGGTTGTCTCTGCTCTGATACTAATAGTTCATAAATGTTTCAAATATTTTTAGCACATAATGCTAAATATTTTATGAAATGAATTCTAAAAATAATGGACATTAATAAAAACTATTTAAAAATTTCATAACAATTGGGACTTCATGCATGCGACCTGAGTTCAAGGATAAAATTCATCTACTATTGCACACTTTAAGAAGTATGTGTTATTAATGTTTATCAACTAAAGTACAATAAAAATTCATTTTCTAACCTAAATTTGCAAAATTTTCAGTAATTATTTGGACAATTTTGTGCTCACCATATTCCCTCAGAATAACACCGTAGCATTAAAGAAAGTAGGCTGTAAAACTATAATTCTGACCGCTGCTATTATATAACTTTAATTCTTAAATTTTACGATAATTAAAAATTTTGGTAATTGGCATTTTGCATTCTGGTTTTCGGAACATTCTGGATAACGGATCCTATACTGTATTATAAACAACTTGCTTAAGACATTTCCTTTGATTCCTTAGCTTAATTTGGGCATTTATCAAGTCAGTTCTGGGCACATTGATTTTATAGAAGCAGACTGCGGTAAAGTAAAGGCATTGTTGTATAACAAATAGGAACAGCTGGGATGTTCGTTTTAAAGCTTACATAGGTTTAAAACATGGTCTACCATTGTATTTTTAAGTTATTCTTTTCTTATAAGTACATTTCCTAATTTTAAAGTAATAAATTTACTTAGTTTGTTGAGGTCCAAAAACATCGATTTTTGTCAAATTTTACATGTTTCTAATAAAAATTCTGTAAAAGTAAAAAAAAAAAAAAAAAGGGGGGGGTTGTTTTTCTTAATCCAATTCTACTAGTTAGTAACTTATAGCAATATCAATTATTCACATGTCTTTGATGAGGAAGCCTGCACAAAACAAAAATGGTCAGAATTCGCAGTTTTTATTTTTAACCACATTTTTTGAAGCTTATTTATTTATTTAATTTTTATGGAAGTATGTTTTCTGTAAAGGTTTTAATTGTTGTTTGAGCACTACTTTACCCCACATTTTTAACATCAAACTGAATAGGGTTTGTAGCCATAACTCCAAATTATCCCACATGGGGTAAATTGGGGATAACTTTTATTTATTTATTTTATTATTGGGGTAAAAAAAAGTTTTTAATTTATAAAACCATCTCAACGTGATACATTAATGAACTACCCTGCTGTAGCCACTTTTATAAATGAGAAAAATCTTGAAAGTATGAACCTTGTTAAAAAAAATAAATTTTCCACCGACTTACCCCATCCTACACTATATATATACATATATATGTTCAATCCTTATAAATACCTTTGATACTCCTTCCATTAATTTGATTTCATACAGTTTAATAATAAGGATCTGCAACTTCAAAAATACATAGGATTTTTCTCACTAAAATCGAAAATAGCAAAAAAATTCAATGACGTCTTTTTTTTTTTTTTTTTTTTAACTTCATATTTTTAGAATTTTGCATGAAATCTGGTATTTTATTATCTAACAAATTCAATAATTATTTCTTATTTTAAAACAATATTTATAAAAGTGAATCTAAAAAATCATACAAATTGGGAAACAGGAAGGATGGGTGCAGTGGAAGGGGTAAATGCAAAAGCGTGTTTGGAAAGGAGTCAAAAAGAAAAAAGATTTCACGGACAAAAAGGAGAACATAGAATGTTAACTATATTATGAAGGAATTGTTTAATTAAAAGAACGAATATCTTTAATTCAATGTGATAAATTTCATGATTTTTTATTGTGAATCCCCTATAAAGAACTGTACATGATGGGTAGGAATTTAGATCATTTTTAGATTCAGCATTCACAAAAACAAAGTTTACCAAACAGATTTCTTGCAGCTAAGGGGAAAAAAAAGGTATCTCTGTAACATAATAGTTTATTAATCCCATGCCGGCTCAAGTCATTTTTTTTTTTTTTTTAATGCTTGTTTACATAGATACACATTTTTACTTTCTCTTACCCATAAGGTAGAGAAAGTATTGTTTTAGGCTCAAATTTTCGAACGCGAGATTTTGTTATATTTACACGTTTTGAGGTCCCCTGAATACGAAAATCATGTTTTTAGCAAATGGTCTGTGTGTCTGTATGTTATCAGCATATCTCAAAAACAAATTATGGCAGAAAGTTCAAACTTGGTATTCTAAATGTGTATCATATAGGGATGCTACAGTAAGCTTTTCGTTAAGATCAAGCAAATGGTTCGTGTACAGGGACAATCAAGAGAATTCTAATACATTACGTCTATGGGGGAAATTGCAGGAAAATAGACTTTAACGTCTATAGACTGCACTAAACCAAATGAAACAAATATATATTTTTTGTAATAGAGACAGTTAACTGGGAAATTTTTTTTGTGTATGTAGGAGCCTCGCCTCCCCCCTGGGGGGGGGGAGTCCCCCCTCGAGGGGAGTAAATTTTCATGATGGGTATCTTTCAAAAGAGCTCGAAAATACCTTTAAAACGAATGGTTGAACCATCGATCTGCGATAATTTAAAACAAAGTTATCGATTTTTTTTTACTTTTAACAAAAACAAAACTTAGAAAAAAAATCGTACTTTTTTTTTTTTTTTTAATTGAGAATAAAATGGACTTTTTTTTGAATATTTGGTGTTAAACTACTTCTCTAATATGGAAATCGTCTGCCTTATCATAAAAGATAATTTTTTTAAATAATAATTTTAATAAATTATTTTTTAAAAAGATAAATATTTTTTAATAACCGAATTAAATTCTATATAAGTGTAGGTGCATCAGCCCCCCTCACACAGAACTAATTATCATATAAAACTCTTCAGAAGCCTAATATGAATTGTTTAACATAGGTTTACATAACAGTACTCGTTATCTTACCTCTTAATCTCCAACCTGTATTTATAGTATTAAATTTCAGGGTAAGAGAAAGTCGTGTGAGTGACACACCAGATTATTTAAACATAATAACACAATTCGAAACATTACCTAAACAATATGAAATAAAATTACCTAAAAAATAATGTAAAAAATACCATATTTAAGCTTTCCAAATTTGAAAAATTGGATTCAGGAACATCTAAAAGATATTTTCATCTTCATCCAAATCGGAATCATTCATATCAGAATCAAATAACTATTTGCAAGCCATTATGAGAGTTAAAAAAAACACTACGTAAACCAACAAATGATTTCTCACAAAGAAAAAGATATATGAACTTTCACACCCACTTGCCCTTGAATTTTCCTGCAACCTAAAACAACTCTATAATGTTATCATCTAGTGGCCAGAAACAGAAATCAAAGTGTTCGAAATGATTAAAAAGCACATCTGAAAAAAATTCAAAAAATTCGTACACAGTGAATATTTTCCCACTGCTTGAACTACACTCTGGATGAGCAAGATGTATATTTTGCCTGACTGAGCTCAGGTCAGACAAACTCGTCAAATGGTTAAGTATCATTGATAGATAAAGGATTAATGAGTCAAAAAGGAAGTAGACAATGTTTTCAAAAATATTTTTTTATTAATAATTTCAATATGATGTTGCCCTCTTGAAGGATTATTATTTGATTAAACTTCTTACTTGATGAATTTCTTTTTTTTTCTTTCCCCTTAAAGAAATACAATATTGTACATAGGTCATTTTCAACTATCATATATTCTGGCATATAACATACAGGGATTGAAACAGGATTTATGAGACCTAAAGCAGTTTATGTTTATGAGGTTCCCTTCACATAAATATTGATCTATCTCCCTTTCCCCAGCATTTTTATTCCTCTATTGATACATTTTTCATCACTTGTCCCAAGTTTTTATTGTAATACACAATAAAATTTTAATTTACAGTACACTAAATATATTATCAATTTGAATATAATAAAGTATGCTTGATTTGCTCTGGATACTGGCTGTAGAATTAACTAAATTAGTATAATAAAATACTTTTAAATTGTTTAAAAAAAATAAATAAATAAATAAAGATATTTACTTGATGAATGAGAAAATAAAAATGAGATTTAAAAAAATACTAGTTAATACCCGTCAAAATTTGACAGATTAAATGTTTTCACAGCAGAAAGATTATACCCTGCTATAATATTTTCCATTGCTTTTAACCACTCTAAAATCCCCTGCTTTAATCAATTGTATCTTTTGGTTTGGAAGGAGGGGAGGGGGAATAAATGTAATGAAATTTCAATCTACAAAACTTAAGTATACTCCACAGAATAAAAATAAAATACCAAGTTTTTCTTAATTTTATTCTAAAAATGACCAAAATAATGTTAGTAGTAATTAAAAGAAAGACTAAATTTATGGAAAGAATCAATATTTTTAAATGAGATATTAGTGATAATACTTACTAAAGCATTGTGCATGTAAATTATTCAAACTATGGAATTTTTCCTGCCTCGCTAAATCAAAATCTAATGAGTTTAGTGTGCAATTTGTTTTGTTTATAACTTTTCACGCAAAATGAAAGAATACAAAGATTTACTACTAGATTATAATTATACTAGTCTACTATCAACGGTAACAGATAACATTTTTTGAATAAAAGACAAAGATTTTATTCAGTTGCAAAATCTATCATTAAATCGGTATTTGCCAAGAATATAATAAGTACATTTTAAAATCATATTCTATTTCCTTTAACAAAAGTATTTAAACTTTAATTTTGATTTTTCATTCCCATATTTGTAAAATTATTTCGATTTAATCCAAAACCCTATTGTTTCATTGCATTCTAAACATAAACTGCAAATCGGCTAACAAACTGAGCATGTGTACGTAGTTTGCCTCCTTCTCAAATATTCCATATATCAAGCATCAATGATATTTCATTTCAATTTCATTATGACTGTTTTGGCACCACCTGTTAGCTATAAATGTAAAAAATACTTTTATAAATTTAAAATTCTTTTCCTTTTTTAAAAATCTGGAAGGGACAGCAGCAAAAAAATGTTCTTTACTTTTCTGAGAATAATAAAATAATAATTAATACTTTGCAATGAACTAATTTAATTTAATTTATAATAATTAATATTATAACCAAATAACAAAAAATTGTAAATTTATTTAAATGCAGAAAATTTACTCACTTCATATTTAAAGTATATGTAAGGCATTTAGAAATTTTATTTATTAATACATCAATCATGAAAATTCAATTTATATAAAGTGGAGCTACTGAGCTACCCTAGCTGATGACCAGCTCGGCATTTCTCACATAATATCCATTGGCAAGGTCACCGTGTCTGTAAACGCAGATGATGTAACAGGTGAGAATATATCTTGTAGCACAACTCCAATAGACCATGGAATTTCAATTATTAATACATCAACCATAAAAATTTAATTTAGATAAAGTAGAGCAACCACACGTTAAGTGGAGGGCCCGGATTTGAATCCCGGCTCTAGTATTTTTCGCATATATGGTATAAAAATTAGCCTTACACTCCACTTTATCTAAACATGCAAGGTAGGGATGCACAACCTTTTTGGCTGGTGGGACATGAAGGGCCACAGGCGAGGTAATATAAAAGAATGAAACTGTGCAGATGTATTTGCTGTATAATATTATATATATATATATATATGTGTGTTTTTTAAAATATATATAAAAAATTTTTAATCAGCGAGTCAAGTGAATCTCAAAGTGTAATAATCATAAAGTTACTGAATAGTAAACAAAATAATCAAATGTATAATATAAAAATAAAATACAAAAAAGGATAAATAAAATGTATTGCTTTGCAGAGAGAGGGGGAGGGAGGTTATGCTGGGATTCTCAAAAACACCTAGCACAAATGTAAAGGCAGATAGAGGGTACCAAAATAAGCAGTTTTAGTGTAGGTAAATGGGTATTTAAATACCTCTTTGAGGTATTAGATGGCATTGGCGAGATCTATAAGTGAAAAAGCTTCTCAGGGTTTTTATTGTCATTTTCCACATGAATTTCAAACAATGTAAATTGTGTCACCTTACTGTTCTGCCGTAACAGAAAGAACATGGTCTGCAAATGTCTTAATTAATTTAATGAGTCTTAATTAATTTGATTAAATAGTCATAATTAATTTGATTGCTAAACATTATGACAGCAACCAAGGGCATTGCCAAGGAAAAGGGTGCTTGTATTGTAGCTTAGATATTTCTGAATTAAATAATTTTTTATTTTTGACCCTTTAAACAAATTACGAAATAGCCTCAGCCTCCAACGTGCCTCCTGCTGATAATATCTGTAGTTACGTCTCTGTTAGCAATCAGCTAAACTATCATAATAGTTACCATCAGCAACTGAATATACTGCTGAAAATACTATGTGATATATCTTATATTTTTGCAAATGTAACCTCAATACATGCACGGCGATTGAAAATCTTGGTTTTATCTACACAATCTTTTAGCCGCTGATCATTTCTGTTTGCAACTTCATAAATCATAAATGATGGCCATCATTATTGCGGTCGGTGTTTTTTTTTAGCTTTACAAAATAATAACCCACCGGACTTGTATTTCTTTTTTATGTCACCAGACAGAAATAAATTTGACTAACTGCACATTTAAAGTTTTTTAATAGAAATTAATTACTATTATAAATTTATGCTTCTTCATCATTAATTTTAACACACATAAGGGAAAGATTTTTAAAAACGGGGAGTAGGAGCTTTTACTTACTGATTGTTACATTTTTCAGTTTTTAATCTTCTCAAGTAGATAAAGATCACTTACCAGTAGATTATTCCATGATTTTTTCCAATAAAAAATGCAGGACCATACTGTGGGTTACATTATTGAGAAATAGAATGGAAAACTTAGCTCTCAAACAGAAACATGTATATAAACCAACAATTGCCCCCCCCCCTCCCCCCGCAAACAACAACAAAAAAAGTTTTTGTAAATGCCAGTTTTGCAAATGCAATAAATAAAATATTTTTTCTTTCTTTTTCATTTTTTTCTCTCATGTTGTCATGCTGATGATTAATGTGAGCTAAAATGTCTGTCCTTCCGCGGGCCGCAAATTGATGGCTAGTGGACCACATGTGGCCCCTGGGCCGCAGGTTGTGCACCTCTAATGTAAGGCATATTTAAAAATTAACTCTTGTAAGCATACATTGAAATTTTATTCAGATATTAGCACGTATAGGTTAGAAGAGAAGATGCTTCATATTTCTTTACTGTATGAGTAAAATGTACTCAAATTAGTGTTCTATGATTAATTTGTAAAGGTAAAAGAAAAAACACTCTAATGTTAAGAGTTACGGGTAAAAATTTTAAATATACTATAAAGTAATAAAAATTAAAAAGCACAGCTTTAGTATGGGATCCCCTTGGTGACTTTAAGTATTTTTTTGCCATCTTGGTGATGAATTGAAATGACTATTGCAATTGCGTTAGTAAAGACCTTGGCGAGAAACATCCGAGCTATTTCAGTGCCTAATTTAAAACTTCATCAAGGGAGACCCCCATATTAAAGCTGTGTCGGTTAAAATTAAAAGAGAAAAACTTGCCATTGTTTAATCATAAAATGGGTTTCATCCCAAAATCCGGTACCCCATGCCAAGTTGGCGATAACGCCCACAGGCATCTACCATGCCTACGAGCTGGCGGGGATTGCGCCAACAGAAGTCTCCAAAAAGTGCCAACGAGTACCGGATTTTGGGATTCCACCCATAAAATGCATGAAAGATATGTAAGTTTATGTACTTTTCTCTGATAGACATAAACAACCAATTAAATTTCGGTCAATGAAAAATATGTAAATAATTATATTCTCCTAATAAACATTCAGGAACAACTTCAGTATATCCCCACAACAATATTTGGCGATTATGGCTAAATCATAAATCCAAAATAAACAACATATAGGCTGCCATATTATATCGCAAACAGTCCAGAACGACATCGTTATCGTTCAAAACGGTGCCAAAGAAAAATCGCCAAATTCAGCTGTGGAGATATACTGAATCTAACACACAACTCACGAAGATTTGCTCATAATTACTAGCTCTTTATAACATGGTTGGGGTTTAGGACGTCCGAAACTGGTTTTGGACAGGACAGGTGGTTTTTACCGTCCAAAAGTGTCCTAAACAGTCTAGGGCCCACCAGCGGCCGAGCGGTTCTGCGCTCAAAGCTGGTAGATGGGAGGTGCCGGGTTCAATCCCAGGTCGCGCTCATCGACCTAGCCGTTCGGAGTTTTCCGTGGTTTCCTCCGAAACTTGTGTAAATACGGGCTAGGACCCCTTAGAAAGATCCCCACGGAGGGCATTCCCCCTCTAGGCCTAGGACACATCAGGAGTCAATCGACCTTAAATCCTACAACCAACCAACAACCTAAACAGTCTAAAACCTAAAATTATGAGAAATTCCATTTTATAATCCCTTCATTTCTTAGCACAATTATAATTAGTAATTAAAGGCATTTTACATGAAAATTTAGCTATTTTTTTAAATGTGAAAAGAAATTTAAAATTTAGCAATAGCTATATAAAATAAAGATTTCGATACCCTTAAAATTTTTCTTGCAATGAAAAATGTGTGATAATATATTCAAATTGAATAGTCAGCCAATTTATTTTTATTCATATTCATATATATATACATATATAAATTGGCTGACTATTCAATTTGAATAGTCAGCCATTATTGAATAGTCAGTAATTATAGAACTAGTTTAACCCTGCAGTGCATGTTGTAAGCCATGCTGCCTGTCTCCATATTAATTTTAATTTCACTCTGTTTCATTTTTAGTTCTGGTTTAAGTTAAAGATGTTTTTCGTACTCTATTTGGTTTTAGTTTGTTTATTAATTTCGTTAAGTTTTTGTTGACTTGTTTTATTCTTGAATTTTTTGTTTAAATATGATTTTGTAGTTGGTTTTGCTTTTCAATGGGATGTTTGAATATATATATATATATATATATTTTCTCATGACTTACTTATCCATTATTTTATAGAAATTCTGTTTAAAAATAGTTTTATTAAAAAAAAAAAAAAAATCCTTTAAAGGAATATAAATTAAAAGTTACCAAAAATAAACATAAATTAAAATATAAAATTATGGTTAGGCAATGAAGTCTATACATTTTAATGATGGCAGATATGTAAAAAATATAAAACATCTATTTAAGAAATTTAAGAATTCTATATATGTATATATATATTTCCTTTTTCGTTCGAAAACATATACATACATATATATATATATATATAATTTCTTTTAAGTATTTATTTCAAGATGATTTTTTTTAAGCATTATTTAAAAATATATATATAATAATTAAAGAAATTTTAACGCAAACACAATATTTATTCATATTACTTATGTGTGTATGATTATAAATATTACAAATTTCAATATCTGAGACACAATTATCTTTTTTTTTTTTTCATTAAAACTTCAGTTTTTTTTTTTTACTGTTTTATATTATAATTATTCTCTCAATATGTATATTATAAAAATTAAAACAATGGCAAATACTTGAAAGAGTTACAAAATAACAATTATTAATTATATATGTATATGCACACATATTTATAATAATTATTTTGTAAATCCTCTGAATATTTGCATTATTTTTAATAAAATATAATTTATTAAAAACTATAGTTTTGGACAGGACAGTAAAAACCATGGTTTATACCGTGGTTTTTACCATAGTCTCCGAAACCTTGCTTTATAAAATTAGATGACATCACTGAAAAACAGACATAACATCAGTTATATTATTAGAAATATAAGTAAATGAAATTTCAAACAAGGCTTTGAGAAAACATTGTAAGTCGAACCTCAAACATACATTATCATTAAGTATTATCATTTAAAATGAAGTATTTAACAAAAACACTAATTCCTCCTATTGTTTCTCGGCAAAACTTAAATCAGGAATTCTCTAACATATTTCTTGGCATTAGAAAATATCTAAATTACCAGTGCACTTTTCATTCAATCATTACAAAAAATTAAGATCATTTTTAGAAGTATTTTAGTCAATAAACTGCATACGTACACAGAGAATAAAGAAATTATAGAAGGCGACAATCGACAATCAGTAAAATTTTAAAATATTGTTGACATATTAAGATTGATTGATTAAGTAGAGTCAGTTCATTAACGGGGAAGATATTTTTTTAGCCAATGAGTTGAATAAAATAGGATCGGTAAGATCAATCAACGGATTTTTAAAAAATGCTTGTGCTTTCTGTATTTATACTTTTATCCACTGAATTATCGTTTGTTCTTCAGTTTATTAACACAACAGTTTTTTAATTTGCAGAATACGAATTCCAATTTCCATTGAATCGCTTTAGGAAATCGATTAAACAGCTGATCATCCGATTCTAGAATTGAACTAATCGACTTTGTTTTCGATGAAAATGTTTACGTTTGCTTGTGAGTTCGGGTTTTCAAATTTTTCTATTCTCAGTTTAAGATTTATGTAATTTAATTACACTGAAAATTCTGAATAATTCAAGATACAGCCATCTTCTCTTCCCTCGAATATAATAAAATCTAATTCTCTTATCTAAATTTTGTATAACATATTATAAACATTATGAACATGCTTTCGTATAAATCATTAATTGAAGAAGGGGATTTAGTTATAGTTTATTTAGATGTCCGGCATATGTATCCTGTTACTGTTAAAAAAGATGAAGTATTTCAAAGTAAATATGGTGCCTTAAGACATAATGATGTTATAGGTAAAAAATTTGGTAGCTGTGTATCGTGTACACGAGGATATGTATATGTTTTATTTCCGACTCCAGAACTGTGGACAGTTACTTTACCTCATAGGACTCAAATTTTGTATGCTGCTGATATTAGTCTTATAGTATTTCAGTTAGAATTAAAACCTGGATCTGTAGTTTGTGAAGCTGGTAATTCAATTTTTTATTCATGTAATCTGTAATCTTTGTTAATACTTTCAAATATCATTTATATATATGCAGTCCTCACTGTGATATTTATATAAGATATAACCAGGGGATAAGCTATTTCGTTTTTCTATGTATTTGTAGCTTGTTTATATTTTATACATAATGTTTTGAAGAAACCAAGTGGCAAAGTAAAAAACTGGTACTTTTCTTTTACAGTGGCCCCATAGGGCCGCTGTAAAAGAAAAAATACTATAAATGAACTAATATTAGTACTATGGTACTAGTGTGTATGGTTCGCTATTTACAATCATCTTAATTTTAGGCTAATACCTGAAAAAATAAAATCCTGTTATGTGTGTCTCCTCAGTAAATACCAACTGTACCATGATCTCGAAACAGGGTGTCTACTAGGTCATGAAAGTTGGCCGTCAATTAGAATCCTGCATCGCATCGAGTCGGGTAACCCAATTTTATTGAGCCTGATTAGCAGATCATGTCAAATAAATTTCTTCTCTTGAGGTTTTGGTTGGCTTCACTGAAATTTTTTTTCTGTGGGTCAGGTTTAGTTTTCAACGAGTTGGGTCGACCAGGGATTATCTTTCAAAAAAATTTTACTTTGATTAACAGAAATTTCTGTGATATAATTATAACTGTACAACTGATGTAAACATATTATATATGCCCATGATTAAAGAAATACTTACCTAAATTATTATAATGAAATAAACATATCAGAAAAAGCAATTAACAAAGAAGCATAAATTTATTATTTTTATTTAAAAATATAAGCATTCAACAATAAACTACAAACACTAAACTCAGAGATATTTTTAACTCCTCCACAAACATATTTTATCCATTAAAATTTAAAAATACTCCCTAAATTTTTAACCATGAGTATTTTCACGCTTTGTATTTTTAGGTTAAATTTAGTTTAGTTTATTAAATGTGTCTGAAGAAGTTTATATTCTTCCTGCAATTCAGTTCACTGTATACTTTTTTTTCTTATTCAATTAATATCTTCTCTTACAATGGATAAAAAGTTTTTAAAATTAAAGTTATTTTGAGTAAAACTGTAAACGTTTGCATCAATAATAGAATTTCTCAGATTCATGTATGGCCTTATCATCTTTCAATGTTGTTTGTAATTTATACAAACAATGTAATTTGTAATTTATATTATTTGGGTCACATTATGTTCATATTCTGAGTTCTAACATTATATTGTACAAATTATGCTGAAGGGAATATTATTACAATTAGCCAGTCCGTATAATATAACTTGAACTCATAATTGAAATTTATAATGTGAGTTCATATACATTAGGGTGGTTCGAAAAAATCGATTTTTTTATTTCGGAATCGCGTTACCTCTCAAAAGTTGTAGTTTGGTATCCTCAGTTGGGGAAAAATAACAAAAAAATTCTAAGTTGACATCTTCAGTTCGCGCATGAGGCTGAAAGTTTGAAAAAATATGTTAAAATTTGAAAATTTCAAAAAATAATAAAATTAGTTTTTTTGTAATTTTTTATAATGCAACAGCCATAAATTGTCAGTATATAGCGTAGTTTGAACCTAAAAAAATATTTTATAGCTTTTACATTATATCTTTAGTTCGCGCATAAGCCTTAAATTGGGCTAAAATCTTCTAAAATTTGAAATTTACGTGTTTAATATACAATAATACATACATGGCATATTTACGTTTCAAAAGTATTTTAAAAATTCTAAATGTGTTGAATATAACCTTTTATTACAGTATTATACGTACAAGTATAGTTACACACACACATTTATATGTATATAATAACATTGCATGTCCTAGCTAATTACAGAATGATATATAGATTTGACCTATTTTTTGTGTCTTTAAGATTCCTCAGATGTGTTGAGCATTGTTTTAAATTGAGATTTATAGTCAAATAATGGCATAGTTGACCTTCAGAGCAAAATTGTCCTTATGAAACAATCCCTGTTCTCTTTTCCACTTTTGTACAAGATTCTGTTAAGAGCTTTACAATTCTTTCGACACTTTTCGTGTGGCAAAGAAATTTAATTAACTCGAACTCTGGGAAAACATTAGTATTAATAAGTTCTTCTAGGCTTTGCATTGACACATTGCTCATTATTGGAGGAGGTGTAAGTTTGCACTTGGAACAATCAATAAGTTCAATGTAATTTGAAGCTGCAAAATTGATGGTCGGTGGTTGAAAAGTTCGCACCGATTTCCCTTTTGTCTCTTGTTTTCTTGCTTTTAGCAATCTTAGAAAAGCTAGCTGTCTTACGTGCACTCTCTCATCTAGTACCATTGAAATTAAAATTTTTGGGATGACAAAAATACGCATTCCTTTGAATGACAGGATCAATTATTTTACGTACCCTCTCGGGCAGCTGTCAAGTCTTCTGTACTAATTTATACACGTGAACTGCTCCAAACTTTACGAAGGGTTGCATTTTAATTCCAAACCATACTGGAGCGTATATCTTCGTAATATAGCTGACCAGACGTTTAATTTCGTCAGAAAGTTTTACTTCAGAAATATATAGTCTTAAGATCATATTTGCCCAAATTAACCACCGAGAGTTATTAAGAGGTCCAGGATCTTTCACAGCGAGATCTGGCGCACACTCTCCTGTCTTGACTGCTCGATAAATATTAAGTAAATACTGTTGGTCCTTGTTTAAGTCAGTTTTGGTCACATTTATCTTCTCAGTATTAGTTGTTTCAAAATTAGCAACAGAGCGCTTTTCACAGTCAGTCAACTTCTTGCCAATTTGTCCTGAGAAACTATGCGCATAAGGTAAAACTGAATAGACAAAATGGTCAAGAATTTCTTATTTACACATTTCTAGATGGTGAAACAATATTCTGAATATTCCGAATTTTTTGCATTGCGAGAAATTCGCACTTGATTTCCTAGAATTAGGTCATACACCAAGATTATAGTTGCTGAAACCCGACTCTTGTAGTCTCATTTATTTGCAGAGATTTTTAAATAACTTTGCCCTCGAGAATATAGGCAAATGCTCTAGAATTCTAATACGGGCTTCTAGAACTCGCTTTTCAAGGGGACTAGAATTTATAAGGATGACATGGAACTATTTTTTATAGAGCTATAATTTAGATTCTAGATGTCAGTTACAGAATTTTTCCTCAGTGTGCCTAGACAAGTCGGCAATGGAATAAGAATGCGACGGTGCGGCGCCAACTTTGTGCTTGCCGGACAGTTACTGTTCGTGTTCAGTTTTTGACATTTTTTTTCAAAGTTTAAGCGCGAACAGAATATGTCATCTAAAAGTTATAAATTTTTTTTTATGTTGAAACTACGCTATATACTAACAATTTATGGCTGTTGCATTATAAAAAATTACAAAAAACTAATTTTATTATTTTTTAAAAATTTCAAATTTTAACACATTTTTTCAAACTTTCAGCCTCATGCGCGAACTGAAGATGTCAACTTAGAATTTTTTTGTTATTTTTCCCCAAGTGAGGATACCAAACTACAACTTTTGAGAGGTAACGCGATTCCGAAATAAAAAAATCGATTTTTTCGAACCACCCTAATATACATACAGAGGGTGTTCGCACATTTTTTAGACGATTTTGATGGAGTGTACTGAAAAAATTACACTCCTATTTTGTGTTTTAAATGTTCAGTTTGATAGCCCTTGTTCGATTGTAATTTCCATGATAATAATGCTTTTTGTAATATCGGAAGAGGTATTTTGTTCCACTCCTCTTGAACAGCTTTCCAAAGTCCACAAAGCGTTGTAGGTCGGCGTTGGGATAAGGCTGATTTTTAGAGTCCAAAAGCACAAAAATTCCATCAGTGATACATCAGGAGATTTAGCAGGAATATCAGTGAAAGGTATGGTTTTAATTCCCGTTTCTTGTTCCTTTTTTTCTAGAAAAGCAATTTTGGATTGTGATTTGTGGCTGCTTGCTTTGCCTTGATGCAGTTCAATGAATTGATGGCATTGTGGATAAAGATCTGGAATTTCATATTTAAAAATTGGAGCTAAAATATGTTCTTGATAATATTTAGAGTTGGTTTTGACATTTTTGTCAACTGTTTTTTACTTCTATCTTGCTTTTGTATGAAAAACCAGCAGCAATCATAAATCTTTTAGAAAAACTTTCTTTTGTTTTTTTCGACCATGTAGCAAATTTTTATTCTCCTCTTTTATGATAATAAATTTTTTTTTTTTTTTGTAACAATCACTTAAATAAACCTAATAAGCTTCATCTATTGTTACAACATTTTTCCATTTTTCTCCTGATCCCTATTTTTTCAAAAGAGTTCTGCAGTGTGTTCTATGTTCATAGATACGACGCTGAGAAAACTATTCTTTCAGCATTAAAGATTTCATCTTTGCAATATTAGAAGAACTGCATTTTTTCTTTGGATAAGTATTTGGAAGAATTTTCCCTTTAGATGCCAGACTATGACGATTTTTGCCTTTCTTATTTATAATATTTCCTATCATGGCATTAGATATAGAAAAACCATGGCTTTTACAGCATTTCTGAATTACTGAATAAGAATAGAATAACCCTCTGCGAAAAGAGCGAAAACGTATCCTTCTATCCATTGCCTTTTTAAAAGCGCCATTTTGTATGTAAACAAAAATTCTAAATATCAGATGATAAATAAAACTTCCAAAAATATAACTGTTGTGAAAATAAAATTTCCATGCAGACGATTTTTTCTTACAGCAAAATAAAATCATCTAAAAAATGTGCGAACAGCCTCTGTATATCTTATTTTCAGGGGTGGCTCCAGCTAGGGGGCCGGGGGGGCACAGCCCCCCCCCCTGTCGGGGAGTCTGTGACCCCCCATCGGGGCATACTCCTAAAATCTCTCGGGGGAACAAATACTAAATTTTCAGTTTTTCTACTTTTAGCAGCATTTTTCTTTCCTTTTACAAATTTGGAGCATTCCAGTTTTCCATGAATATACACGTTTTGAGAGGTCTAGAACATGTTTTGATCACGATATTTTTAGAAAATGTCTGTCTGTGACACGATAATCTTCAAAACCTCAAGGAGTACTAACAAATGGAATAGTACAAATATTAACAGTAATATTATCAATAGTATTGCAGTTTTTGTTGAATACTCATATAATAAACTCTCTTTATGAAGTGCCCCCCTGTCGGGGAGGTGCTGTCCCCCCGTCGGGGAATTTCTGGTGCCACTACTGCTTATTTTTTAACTTATTAAGAAAGGAGTAAAATTTAGCATGAATTCACGAAAGATCAACTTTTTTCTCTTCCACTTTTTTTTTACTGCTAGTATTGCCAAATTCCCTCCTTCTAGAAAGATCAAGGAGTATTTTCACTCCTAGGAAAAAATCCTAGCAATATCTCTGTCTAAACTTGATGGCCATTTTTGTACACTTGAGGTACACAACACACATAAATAGTTAAAAATTATTATTGATATATTTTTCAAATTTTAAAGCTGTTAAGTTAACTTAATGTATTAGTAATTACATTTTTAATTCTTCTTATAATGATTTACCAGTTGTGTGGCAAGGAAAATTTACTTTAAATTAATTTAACTTAAAAAAATTTTGCATGATTTTTAGATGAATTATTAATTTTTATTTAGTTTTCAGGTCGTATGCGGGTCATCAAACTTCTCAATTGTGGGTTCGAGTTTGTTTTTTGGGTTGATGAAATTTGATGTGAGCATATCAGTGTGATATATATTTACTTGTGTATATTGTATTATGTTTTACTATGCAAAATAAAATTATGTTCAGTTTGTTTGAATGTGATATTTTGTAACATTTGTTGATTTACTATTTATTATTTAGTAGTGTAAATATATAAATATGATTATAATCCTAGCTTAGTCATTTATATCATTAAAAACATTTCACAAATAAAATTACCTTCTATGAAAATCCACAGGCATTCTAGCTTTTGTTGCAAATAAAAAAAAAATACTTTGTTAATCAAAACAATATTAATATGTAAATGAATGAACTACTTTTTTTTCTAATTTAGAATATATTATATTTTGAAGAATAGGAAAAACATTTAAATGAGATATATACTTCAGTTATATAATTCTGTTCTATTAGTCTTTTCGTAAAAAGTATTTAAGAAAAAAGTGTTGATTTCAAAAAAGAAATTATGATACATATGCCTTCTCTGACTGCAAGAAAAATAAATGACAATTTTCACATCCTTGAAAAGACTTAGTTGAAACAATATAACATTGCACAAATAGTGTGTAGTATATGTTTGTAGTTTTATGTGTCTATCTGTTTTAGACTGTTTATCATTGGTATTTATTTAAATTGTTAATGAAAAAAAAGTGTTTTCAGATTTCTTTTTTTTTTTTTTTTACTGCTAATAATGTTGTTACATAATAACTTAAAAAATCATCAAAATGTTTTTTTTTTTTTTTTTTTAGTGGGTATATTGGGAAAAAAATTGAATATATCAGTTTAAAAAAAGATTGCATACATTGATGAGAAAGATCATTAAAATTTTTTTGTGGTCATGAATTTTTTTCTGTCAAGTCAGTAGACAACTTGTTAAAGGTCATGGGTGCATGTTGCAGATGTGCGTTCCGTTGGTTGGCCGATAAACTTTCGTATAATACATTATACGAATATCAGTAACATTATTCTGGTTTTAAGATACTTGTACACATTATATGAGTATCTTTGCTCTTTATTTATAAGTAGAGATATATTTTCACTAAATATAAATATTAAATTAACAAAAATACTTAGTTTTTCACAAAAATTGGTTTTAGGAATTAACATCTGGATTAAACTCCTCTAGTAATAATTATGCAAATATTTCTAGATTGAAAATGAAGTATTTCATAATTCTAGGTACTGGAAGTGGATCATTATCTCATGCTCTTGTGAGAGCCATTGCACCAAATGGCATGCTTCATACATTTGATTTTCATGAAAAGCGTGTTGAAGTTGCACAGAAAGAATTTGAAGATCATGGTTTAAGTCATTTAGTGAAAGTCCAGCAACGAGATGTATGTACCGATGGATTTGGTCTAATGCAAGAAGCTGATGCTGTTTTTTTAGATCTTCCTAATCCTTGGGATGTTATCAGTCATGCTGCCAAAGCTTTAAAACCTAGAGGTAATTGTTTGGTACTTCTTATAACTTAACATAAGTGAATTGACTAACTTTGGTGGTAATTTAATGCAATTATTTTTTCTATTCCACAAAAAAATAATTATAAGATAAAAAAACTTTTTATATACCATGTTTTTAAATTTTCTGATGAAACATTAATAAAGTACGTGAGGATAAAAAATAATATATAAGCAATATTTAAGCACATGGACTCAGTTCAGTGAACTAATAATAATAATGGGGAAAAAAAATTAATTTTTTAAGGTTCACGTTTAATTAAATGTATTTATTTTTATGTCGAAAGAAAATGAACTCGTAAATTTTTTTTGGCAACAAATAAATTATAGCTAATATTTTAATGGCTATTTTTATTGCTATTAAGAGCTTATTATTTTCATATTTTAATTAAAAGAAAACTATTCGAAAATCTGACTTCGAAGTATTGTGTTGTCACTGGGTTCTGAGCTACAGTGAAAGTTTCAAATGTTTAGCTAGTAGAGAAGTTAGTTAAAAATATATTGCAAAATTTGTACCGGACAAACAAACAAGAATAGAAGTTAATAAAAACATGGTAATAAATTATTTCAAACATACACTTAGAGGCTAAATTATTATGACCACCTGACACTTTCAGACGTTTTGTCAAATATATCAAAAAGTACTGAACAAATTATTTTGAGACTTCAGGAGAATAAACAAAGAACATGTTATACCTCATACATTTCAGTGAAAGTTTTGTCCCATCAGCAAAAGAGGGAACAGTAAGAAATTAAAGAAAAATGGAAATGTTTTCGATCACCCTGTAAAAGCTAATTCTTTGAAATGTATTCTGGCTGTAGCATGTGATTAAGAGGTTTCTTATTATCTGTACAAATTTTTATGAAGATATCACGTATATTCATGCAGACATAGCACCTTCTTTAAAAAATTGATTATTATTATTATAACACTCATGATTTTGTAGCCAGAGTGAAGCCATTTTTAGGAAATTTGGCTTACTACATTAGGCACAAAAATATTAAATATCTAATGAAATATGAACATTTTTACTAGATATTTTTTTAACTATGCATGCATGGATGTCGATAGAATGGGGCAAGCCCCCCCCCCCCCCTCCCCCCTGGAAAATTTTACTAAGCATTTTTTAGCGACGCCACTGTATGCATGCATAAGCTTTAACAAAATTTCAGTTTCATAATTTGATAGCTAAAAATATTTAAGTTACTTAGAGGAAAACTTAAAGAAATATTGTATAAATTCAAAAAGTTGTACATGTTAGAAAGTCGTACATGTTCCTCTAAAAACAAAACCTGAACTATAAGGGGTTTTCACTCACATTTTTATTTTGATTCTACCAACTGTAATGTCCATATTGATAAAACCCCTTATCTTTCTTTTTTTTTTTTTTTTTTTTTTTTTGAGAGAGAGAGGGGAACTGAAGTTCCATTCATTGCAACTTTTTGAATTTAAATGATATTTGTTTGGCGTTTTCATATAAATAGCTCAATACTTTATCCCATTAAATTACGCAAATGAAATTTCATCAAAGCTTGCACATGCTTAGTTAAAAATTATTTAGTAAAAATGCTCATATTTCATTAGATACTTAATATTTTTGTACTAGCATTTCCCGTGCAGAACATCTGTGTGATAGTACCTACATACTTAATATGATTTTCAGAAAAATCTCATAAATAAAATCACTGGAAATTTTCAGTATTTATTTTATTTTATTTTTTGATTATTATTAATAAATGAGATTTAAATCTTCGACATTTGCATTATATTTTCAATTTTAGAATATACTTCTTTTGCTGCTAAATAAAAAAAAAATTTAGAATTAATTTAAGCTATTATATTAAAAATCAATTATTTCCTAAAATTTGATGTAATTAAATTAGCATATCATCATACATAGCAGTAATTCCATCGTTGATAAATGTATCTACGAAAGAAATAGAAAGAAATGATGTTCATTGTATTTATAATGAATAAAAAATATAATAGATGGTGCCACCAAATTCCTACTGAATAGCTTCTATTAAATGTGAGCCAAACAGGCTTTAAGTTCTTCAAAATATACTTCTAAATATGAGACTTTGAGCATATGTTTCAACATAAAAAGTTAATATTTTTTCAATTTTTTTTTTTATGAAAATGTACATTTCAAGTGCATTAGCTTAAATTTTTGTACTTGAAATCTCTAGCTAAAGTACTCATAATCGCTTCGTCTCTAGCAGATGAATTTACACTTTGTGTCTGGTTTGTCCAATCAGATAACACCTTACGTCAGTATCATATCATTTTGACAAAATTTAATTGTGATTGGTCCACGTTAGAAAAATATTATACAGGGTGTTTCAAAACTCATGAGAAAAAATTTAAGGGGTGATAGAAAACATCTAAACAAGCCATTTTCACCATACAATGCATGGGTGGAGAGCAAGCGGTGACTGCTAGAGGGCGCTGTGATGAAAAGGATAAAGCATGCATTTTCATACACATCGTCATTTCTACCATGGATTTCAGCAGGCATGGTGACATACAGTAATCAGGAAAAAGCAGACATGCATTTTATGTATGGTCTGGGGAATGGGAATGCTCTGGTTGTTGCAAGACAGCTGTGGTATTTTTCGGTCTGGCGCGTGTCTTCTCGGGAAATGCTGCCTTGCGACTTCCAGAGCATTCCCATTCGCCAGACCATACATTGATTACTGTTTGCCGCCATGCCTGCTGAAATTCATGGTATAAATGATGATGTGTAAGAATATGTGCGCTTTATACTTTCCATTACAGTGCCCTCTAGCAGTCACCACTTGCTCTCCGCCCATGCAATGGATGGGACAACAATGGACTTGCTCCGCCCATGCAACAAACATCTAAACAATGGCTTGTTTAGATGTTTTCTACCACTCCTTCAATTTTTGCCCATGAGTATTGAAACACCCTGTATAGATTCTGATTGCAGTACGCTGAGTCTAATGTAGTATGTGAAGTTTTCTAAAGTGGGTTTCACTCTGGGTTTAATAAACTAAGTGTTATAATTTAAAAAGTGGCAATTAAAAAAAAAATGCTATGTCACTATAAATATATGTGGTAGCCTCATAAAAATGTATACAGATAAGATAATAAAAAAAAAACCTTTTAATCATATGCTATATCCAGAATGCATTTAAAGCAGAGTGTTTATAGAGTAATCCAAAACATTTTTATTTTTATTTATTGTTTTTCCTTTTGCTTTTTGGACAAAACTTTCTGTTAAATATATGTGGTATAACATATTCAGTACATTCCTAGTACACACAGCTGAATATTGTTGAATATTTTACTTTGCTTGAATTCAAAACGGATTATAGTTTATATCTCTGACATCAAATGTTATTCAATATGTACCTGAACTAGCTTGTGACATTAAAAAAAAAGAAAAATTCATTTTAAACAAGCTTTTAATTATACATTACATAACTATATTTTTATAAAATCTCCGTTATGTTGTTACTTTTTAATATCATATGCAGCTCATTTTAGTCATGCTATGTATTTATTTTTAATTTAGTTACTGGTAGTAGAATATGTTCTTTTTCTCCTTGCATTGAACAAGTTCAACGCACATGTAAAGCTCTACAGGATCATAATTTTCAAGAAATTACAACTGTGGAATGTTTACAAAGAGTATATGATGTAAAGAAAATTACACAAAGCATTATTAGTTTTGAAGTAAGTATGCTTAAATTTGTAGTTTTAGTATATGTATTTATTTTAATTTTTTATTTAAATTTATTATTTTTTATTTATTATTATTATTTTACAAGCTCATAAAAATTATTCTTTAACACTTTGATAGCCGTGGCTATCATATGTGATAGCCAGTGATGTTTCCGTAGGGACACTGGCTATCAGATATGATAGCCATGGATTTTCAATACTTCAGTCTTTATTGGGAGTACAAATTAATTCGGTCCGTTTTTTTTCGTTAAAAAAACATTTTATTTATTATCAAAATGAAAAAACATGTTATTCAAAGTATTGTCCATCGGTAGCCACAACTTTTGTCCACCTTTCTGGCAATTTTCGGATTCCATCTCTGAAAAATGAGTCCTCTCTGGACGCAAACCATGAATCGAGCCATTCTTGAATTTCTTCGAAAGAAGTGAAGCGGTGTCCAGCCAAATCGTGATGCATCCGTCGGAACAACCAATAATCAGAAGGAGCAAGGTCTGGCGAATACGGCGGGTGGGGTAGGACCTCCCATTTCAACGTTTCCAAGTAATTTTTAACGACTGATGAAAAATCGCTTTTCACCGTCGCGCGGTTTCAACTCGTATGGGACCCAATTTCCTTGCTTTTGAACCATTCCCATTTTTTTTAAGCGCACGGAAATTGCTTGCTGAGTGACTCCCAACAATCCTGCAAGCTCTTGTTGCGTTTGGCACGGATCTTGATCGAGCAATTCCTCCAATTCGGCGTCTTCGAACTTTTTCGGCTGGCCCGGGCGCTCATTGTCTTCGACACTAAAATCACCATTTTTGAAGCGTCGAAACCACTCTCTACATGATTTATCAGATGGCGCAGATTCACCATAAACTTCCACAAGCGATCGATGTGCTTCAGCGGCACTTTTCTTCCAATTAAAAAAGAAAATCAAAACTTCCCGCAAATGTTGTTTCTTTAGCACAAAACTCGACATATTGAATGCTCAAAAAACCAATGTTGTTGTATGAAACTCGAAGCTTCGTTGACTGAATATGGTTGACAAAGGTCAAACCTTTCTAACAATGCCAAAAACATCTATCATTATTCAGTAAACAAATCAGCCAGAGCCATCTATTGAAAACGGACCGAATTAATTTGTACTCCAATAGCTATAAAAACGATATCAGTTACATGAAAATCGTACTGGAGATTGATTGTTGGAGAATGAGAATCTCCCCATGTGTTGCAAAATGAATCAGATTGAAAAATATTTTTTTTATATATATAATTTTATGTCGAAAAAAAAAAAATACAAATTACACAACAGAATTTTTCGGCACTGTGGTGAACATTTGCAATTTTGGCTTGGCAGTCAAAGTGTTAATATTGTTATTGTTTTGTAAAAAAAAAATCAATTTTTATTACACTTTTAAAGTACTTATTATGAAGTCTTTATTAACTAAACTTTTCTTTTACTCTGAGTTGCAAGGAATGCAAGTTTGAAAATTTTTATGTTTGACATAAATTTATGATAAAACCTTTTTTTTAAAAAAAAATAAAAACTTATATATTTAATGAGAAAGCATTGGATTCATAAAAAATTTCATTTTTTGATGGATTTACACATTATAGCCATCTTTATAAAATGTCTGCCTGTGTATGTCACAAAACTTTTGTTGCAAGTCTAGCTGAAGGACTAATACACAGAATTTCATACAAATTTACAAATGATATTGCACCTGGACATAAAATAGTGCCTATCAACTTTTGGTGAAAGTCACCCAATAGGTAGCATTGCCATTGGGGGGATAGAAAAATAGAGTGTTTTTCAAATTTGAAATAAATTCAGTTGCTCTGGCAGCTGGGATTTTTCAAACCCTGTATTAAAACTACTGACATGTTTTTGATTGGTGTATGAGTACCAACCTCTATAAGTATATGTTTATGTCAGTGGCGTCCATGAATGACATTTTAGTCTATCTCAATAGTCAATATGGGTGGCTAGAAACAGTACATTTTCTTAGTAATAAAAGCTCAAGTTTCTGCAAAGTAACACTCTAAACTGATACTGTTGATAAAACAATTTATTGAAATAAAGGAAATAAATTTTAGTCTTGGTTAAGAGGAATGAATAAAATAATAAGAGAAGAAGAATGATTTAGCAAAAAAAAAAAGCAATTGGAATGATACATTGAAAAAAAAAAGAAAAGAAAAGTATCTATGACAGGGATAGAACACGGGCGCAGAACTCATATCATTATCAATGTAACAAAATTTTTTACTTATTAAATCAACGATATTATAGGTAGAGAAATTTCTTAAACAAATACCAGTATGAGTTCTGCACTCGTATTCCATCCCTGCTATGATTTGAAAAAAAAAGAGTAGATGTAAGGAACATTAATTAGTGATTTGGCAGTTTTCTTTCTTGGCCACTGTTATAAAATACCAAATTATGGTGAAAACATTTTACTAAATTAGAGGAAATTATATATTTTTAAAAATATAGTAAAATGATTTTATAATAAATAATAAATTGATATTAAAAATGGTATAAATGATAATAAATTCAAACCAAAAAAAAATTTTTGGGTACTTTTCTTTTACCAAGATCAGATTCAGGTAGAGTAAAAAAACTAGTATGTTGTGGCCACCACAAGACTTTCTTCTATATTTTCCTATACAAATTCACGCCATAACAATATTTAAAAAAAAAAAAAAAAAAAAAAAAAAAGATTTTTTTCAGTTTTTTTTCGTTAAAAGTAATAAAAAATCGATAACTTTGTTTTAAATTACCACACATTTAAAGTTCAACCACTCGTTTTAATGGTATTGATGAGACCTTTCGAAAGATACCGATCTTGAAAATTTACCCCCCCCCCCCCTTCTGGGGGTACTTCCCCCTAGGGGGGAAAGCAATGCCCCAATTTTTTTTTTCCTAATTAACTACTACTATTATCAATAATTCATATTAATTTCACAATCACAGATTAAAAATAACTCTCATTATGTACATTTATACGAAATTTGTCCTATACTGCCATGTTAAAAATTTAGAAAAAATACGATCACAGTGCCACCTGTTGAGCTATTGATCCCCAAATCTAATCAGCCCCAGTTTATGTCAGGGACCAACTAAATACCAAGTCTGGTTAAATTTAGTAAAAAAAAAAAAAAACGATTTTTTTTCTGTTTTTTTTTTTTTTTTTTTTTTTTTGTTAAAAGTAAAAAAAATCGATAACTTTGTTTTAAATTAGCACAGATTTATAGTTCAACCATTCGTTTTAAAGGTATTGACGAGACCTTTCGAAGGATACCCATCTTGAAAATTTACTCACCTCGAGGGGGGACATCCCCCCAGGGGGGGTGGCGAGGATCCTACGCATACAAAAAATTTTTCCCAGTTGACTATCTCTATTATAAATAATTCTTGTAAATTTCATAATGATTACTAAAAAATAATTCTCTTTATGCACATTTATACAAAATTTTGTCCTATATCACCATGTTAAAAATTTAGAAAAAGCGGGATGGCAACGTAACCTGTAAGACAGTTTTTACCAAAAGTTGATAGGCACTAATTTATGTCAAGGTGCAACTACATATCAATTTGTATGAAATTCTGTGCAGTAGTTCCTGAGATACAGTTGCCACAAAATTTTGTCACACACACACACACAGACAGACAGACAGACATTTTCTAAAAATGATCAAATCGTGTTCTACAGCTCTCAGAACATGTAAATTTATCAAAAACCCGAGGTCGAAAATTTTTACGAATCCAATACTTTCTCTATATTAAATATAGAAGAAAGTAAAAAAGTAATAAATTTTGTGTATTTAGATATATTATCCCTTCAACAAATAAACTAGCTATAATTTTGATGAATTTCCACTAAAGTTAATTTTTGTAGATAATTAAATTTAAATTACTTGACTGGAATTTCATTATTTTTATTTAAAAAAAACAGTTTAATTTTAAATAATCATTTTGTTTTCATTATTGACTATTGTCATGACATTTGAACAATGTTTTTGATATGGCAAATTTGAAAAAAGGTTCATTTGAAATTATGAATCGCTAAGTGTGCAAAGACTGGCAATTAATGAAATATTTTTTCATCTTATTGGGTTATTTTGATTCACTTATTTCAAGAAACAACGTAGATATGGTGACATTTCAACAGTCAATCAAATGAATGAGCTGTTCCTGATAATGGACTGCTTCTAGCCACCCATATAGAGATAGCCTAAAACATAGTAGTGTCTTGTTCACAAGACAACACTATGAAAAAGAACTACATTCGAGCAGAGGATAACTGTATTATTGAAATCTAAAACATGGTCTCTTTTAATTGTATTTTGAAATAAATTAGAATGAATATCACAATTATCAAAAGCACGTTCATGTTCAGAGATTATAATAGAGCTAGTACAATCATTTTAGTTTATATAAACAGTATCACAATTAGAACAATTTTATAAATTGAAACCCCTATTATCAAGAGGGGGAATTTTCTGTTTAACATTACAAATTAATGAATGTAATTTATTTGGTATAAAAGCAACCTGAAAATTATAGCATGAAAGAATTTGTGCAATAGATTCGAAAATACCATTGTAATGAGATATCATAAGATTTTTTTTTTTTTTAATGAAAGTTAATTACTCAGAAGGGAAGGAGCATACTTACATTAGTTCTGTCATATATGAAGGTGTAATGTAACTGAACTTAGATTAGATATTATGTACTAATTAATAAGTTTGGTTGAATTTTATGTGTCAACTATTTTTACTCATTTTTCTTAAACAAAAAATATATAATAATAATCCCTTTCTGTTTTCTCTCTTTTATTTAATCTCTTTAAATTTAATTTTCTACTAAAAATATGAGCATTATTTATTAATGTACATTTATTTTGTATGCTTTTTTTTTTTTTTTTTTTTCAAAGAGTCAAAATCCTAAGAAAAGATGTTTAGATAATTCCACCTCAACAGATAATTCTAACGCATCATCTATTACTTCAGTTGAAGAGCCATCTGATCCTCAGACATCTGGAAAAAGAGTTTCTGACTGTGAAACTGTCACACATTGGGCTGCTGTACCACCTATTCAAACTGCGGGACATACTGGATACCTCACCTGGGCATCGCTCTGCTCAAGTTCTTGATCATTGTATTCTGTATGTTTTGTAATATTAAATTAAAGATGTTTTATACTTTTGAAGTTGTTTATTTTTAAAATAAGTTTTCTTCTTTTTACTTTCTTTTTTTTTTTTTTTTTTTTGTTCCAAAAATTAAAGACATGCAACATGCACACTAGTTTTAGCCCTTCTAGTCATATTTAAATATAAATAATTTTAAGAAAAGCCTTTATAAAAAAAAATACTTATATTCAAAAAATAATTAACTGGGTAGTCTTTTTATCAAATTATGTTTGAATCTCCACACAAAACCACAAGAAGAAAAATGAACTATTCCTTTCACGTGCTAATATGTAATTTTTAATCCCAACTCATTTTATTTATTTATTTTATTTTTATCAGTTGCTGTCAGTAATCAAATCTTTAATTTTTCCATATGTTCCTCAATCCAAAAGTAGCTGAATTTTGAAACATAAAAGTATTACACAAGAGTGTTCTCATTGGAGATAAAAGTTGAGTGAGAAATTTTCGGCCTGACTGAGAAACAAAGTGAGATTTCTGAAAATAAAGTGAGAACAGAAATATACTTCACAAAAAAAATATTTTCTGAATTATTATAAATTGTGAATAATAAATAACGTTTTCAACTCATTGGCAAAAACTTCAGTTTTTAGACTCTTTTTTAAGCTTACATTCTCCGTCATAAATCTTCTTCCGAATCCGGTTTAAAAATGGAAAAAGGGGAAAATAAGTTACAAATATCAGTCCTATCATTACAAATTTGGTACCAGATTTAAGGGACAATTTTTCTGAAACAGTTTTTTGACACGACAATTAGATCTTTTTAAATTAACTTAAATATGAAAATTAGGTGGCAACACTTCATTTTAATTCCATTCAGTCATTTTAAAAAGTGCGTAGCTTGTTACAAATTCGGTTCCAAATTAAAGGGGTGATTTTTCTGAATCCACGGGTGCAAACAGTTTTTCCACACAAATAGATTTTTTCAAATTAAAGGTGTCAACACTTCATTTTAAGCTTTTCATACTTTTTAGTGTGAATCAAGCTATAAGATAAAGTCTTTATTTTTTTTTTTTTTTTTTTTTTTTTATTGCTGAAATACATAATTATTTTCACTGCTAATCACTGAAATAGGCAATTGTTGCACCACTTACTATCAACAAATTTGTACATTTATTTATTTATTTATTTTCAAAGCTGATTTCTGAAGTATATTATTTCAGAATTTATTATTCTTACCTAAAAATAGAAAGATTCCTTTGTTGTTGTTGTGTGTGTGTGTGTGCATGTTTCATGGTTGAAACAATGTCATATTTTTGCAACTGATTAGCAAAAGACACAACTTCTTCCTCTTCCAACATTTTTTTTTTTTTTTAATGAAAGGTCATTTTAAATTCGCTGATTTTTGTAAAATGTCTATTTTAAGATTGACAGTTTTTCTGAAGAGTCCAATTTTAAAACAAAAATTTTCCGAAATTGACTTGTGGAAGTTGTGAACAAATTTTTCATAAAATTGAAATTTTTATGAGAGAAAATAAAAAAAAAATACACAGAATTTTCCCAATCTCTTTTCTTAAATGCAAATTCTGCATAAACACAAAATAAATGCAAGCCCGATGATTCTATTTATCCATGACAAAATAATAAACCTCAAGTAATAATCTTAAAACCATGTCATGGTTGTTTTACACATTCACACCAGCGTGACCCATCCAGTTGGTCACAGCTAAAGTCGGCAGCAAAGGTATCCAAGCACTAGCAATAACCCCTGTCCAAAAAAAGTACACTTAATACTGCTTTGTTAAATAAATCCTTGTTGAGTCATGTTCTTAGTCAGTCTAAGAACATGATTTGACAATGATTTATTGAACAAAACAGTTTTAAGTGTACTTTTTTGATATTGGAATTATTGGCTAGTGCTTTGATACTTTTGAGAAGACTATGTAAACAAAATGTGCCGGCATGAACATGATAAAATAAACGATGTCACTGTGATTTATATTGCAATGATGTCATTTAATTTTTACATTAAAATTCATCTGCTTATTAAAATACTGAATCATACTATCAGTCAAAAAAATATTGCAGAGCTGTATGAAAGTAAAATATTATTTTAAGCTGTTGAATGAACAGAAACACCTTATTTTTCTGTGGTGAAAAAAAAAAAAAAAAAAATCTAGTTATCTAATATATACCAAACCAAATTATGTGTCTCTTGATTAATTTTTTTAATTTGACTCCCAATATTTGAACTTGCAAGTCAAATCTTACTAATCACAAAAATTTTAAAAGCATGATTTCATTTTCTATTTAACTCCTGTTAAACTTGTTTTTTCTATAGAATCAAATTTACATATTCTCTTTTATGTTTTTATTTTATATTTAATTAAGTACATATAACATGAATAATATTATAGTTGCAATTTGATGCTTAAAGAAAAATAAAATATGAGCTGTGTTAGAAGAAAAGCAAACTGATATCTCCTTGTAGCCAATTTCAAGTGTATCTTTTAGATAATCATTAGTTTCAAAACTACATAAATTGTGGTCATCTGTTAGTAAGATTTTAAATATATTGTACTGAAACAACTTCATGTAATTTTTACATAAATACATTTTGAATTAATTTTAAACATATAGGTCAAATATTATATATATGTGTATTATTATTATAATGGATTATATAGTACATCCCTTATAATAATAAACCATTTAAATTTGTTTGATTGTAATAGCATGCTGTGTTTGAATCTTTTTTTTTTTTTTTTTTTTTTTTAAACCAGGATTAGGTAATAAAAAAAAAAAAAAAGATTCCTTGACTTATTTAACTGTTTTTAAAACTTAGAACATGAAAATAGCTTTGTTTTTGAAATAGTATAGTTTAAATGTTTTTTTTATTTTTTTTCCTGGAATCATCTCTAAAAAACTGTTTATAAAACTTAATTAAAATATTTTATATAAAAACACAACTTTATTTTTCAAATCACTTTTTAAGGTTAATATCTGAAACAAAAAAGTCATACATATGCCTTTTGTGCAAGTAATATGAAAGGTAATATAAACAAACTACTTGAGTGAAAAAATTTAGAAAAGTCAAATAGATAAAGGAAATGACATGACAAATTGTAACTGAATGGCAGAATTTTTTAACTCCAATATCTCTGTTCTGAAGTAATGATTCCATATATAAGTTGATTGGAGTGAATATCTTGTTACAACTCCGTAAATTTTGGTTACAATCAGTGTGTCACAGTATGTGAGTGTTCCTTGTAAGTTAAAATCTGTTTCACAACTGAGGTTCAAAAAATCCATCTGCAGTTATACCCGTAACGATGGCATTGGGATATATTTGTATCTTAACCCATTAACCGCTGGTGTTGTGCAAAATAATTGCGTTTAAGAGTTAACTATAAAAGATATTTTATATTAAGTATTGTTTTTAAGTAAGAAAATAGCATATGTTTATTTTATTACAAAAAAATTTGATCTGGAAAATAATTTTATATTTAAAAATTAATTTCAAACTTAAAACACTTTTCAAACCAAAACTTTTGAAACCATCTGTAGTTTGTTTCATGCTCCCTCAAGAAAATTTCCATAAACATTCATTTGTATTCATATTATACTCTTATTCCTCTGAAGTTGTATAAATGCAACACTCTATTTTTATTATGGTAAGACCGATTTTCATAATTTTATTTTAAATTATTGTTATATATGATCAAAATAATGAGTGTTACTGTTTGTATTTAGAAAAAAACATTATTTCTAGTTTTGGCAGTTAATGGGTTAAAACCGGTTTATATATGGTGTTTCAGGACATTTAGGAAGGGTAGGATGTACCTTGACAACTCAAAATCATATAGCACTGCAAAGTTGGAAATGCTCTTCTAATGCATTGGTGTTCATAGAAACATCAGAAATAAAAAGATGCCATGTAAGTGAATATTAATTTTAATGATAAATGTACATGCACAAAAGAAAAATGATCAAAGAGGGTGTTTGAAGTTTCATCCACCAGCTTCAGTGCAGACCTCACACCGTTGACAATGCCGAAAAACTGATTGCACAAATCACATAGCTGCTGGTGCTGGAGAAACTTTAGATGAACTTGGACTATTCCAAAATATTCAGAATTCCATGCAATGCAAATGTGAGGCTTGCATTGAAGTCGGTGGTCAAAACTTCAACACTATCATTGACCAATGCTCCTTTTGTTTATGTACATTTATTATTAAAACTGATATTCACTTAAGTGACACTTTTTTTTATTTCTGGTGTTTCTGTATACACCAACATGTCAGGAAAACATTTCAGATACTTCAGTGCCATATGATTCTGAGTCTCTTGGATTCACCTTACCCATCCTAGAATTTCTGAAATGTGGTACTAAGATGTACTGTGTAGAGGCCATCATAAGCAAATTTATCTATATTTTAATTTCAAAACTTGCAATTTAAAAAAATGTAATTTTTAAACAAACGAATTGAAATAGCTTTTTAAGTATTCATCTATTAAAAAAAAAAAAAAAAAAAAAAAAAGTAAGTTTTTGTTATTATTATTATTTATTTATTTATTTTATTGTTGTTTTTATTTATTTTTATTTTTTCTGCAGGGGTATGTATGTTTTTATTTTCATTGTTTTATTAATAAACTTTAAAGTCTGTAATTGACTATAAATAAGCAATTTAAGTTATTTGCAAATGAACAAAATATTCTATGATATATATAGATAGGTTCATTTAAGCTGCATTAAAATTAAATTGAAATTCAAACATTGAAATGCAAGAATCAGCTTGGAATTAACAATTGAATTATTTTTTATTTCACTGGTTTCCAAGTTGGCCAGCTTATTCCCAATCTGTACAAAACCATCTCTACAAATTTCTATTATTTATTTATTCATTGTGTTAATATTAATTTCTGTTATTTACTTTTTTTTCTTTTTTAACTTACACTGTAATAATATTTCTGTAGTGATATAGAGTAAAAGAAAGTAAAATTATTGTTATATCAGATTATTTTAAATAAGAAATTGAAATATTTCTGCTTTTTAGCAGATTTCCTTTTTTTTTTTTTTTTTTTTTCCCTTCCCTCAAGAATATATATATGTTAGGTGCTCCAGTAATTGACATCTGTACCGAAATAAGTAATAAATAAGAAAAATAATAAAATCATATATTTTACATATAAGAATTTTACATTTTATGTCGAAATACTGGAGCATAGGGTGCTAATAACTGGTAAAATGAATAACTAGCAGTGTCAAACACTGGAACATAGGGTACCAATTACTAATAAAAGGTAAAACGGGCAGTGTCAATTTCTGGAACATTGAGTGGGTGTCAAATAAAAATTCATAAAAAAAAAAAAAAAAAAAAAAAAAAAAAATTGTTATCAAATGTATATATTTTAACATATATGTGGTTCTGAATGTCTTTCATGCCATATGTATTAACTTAAGATTTCTAAAAATATTTTCTGATGACTAGAACATAAAAAACATCAGAGATTGCTCTAAAAGTGTGAATCACTGGTGCACTTACCCTATATATATTTTTTTTTCTCTCTGTTTTCCTTTTCCCACCTTCTTCAACTAACAATCAATTATCAAACATTGCATTTAAAGTGTTGTGGTTTCCAATCCTTCTCCATCCACAATATAAATGTCAATGTTCATATTAAACTTGTTTAATTAGACCCTAGAACTTATAAAGAGATAGAAGCGTTCAATATTTCTAACATATGTAATTATTATTATTATTATTAACTTATTTCTGGAATAAGAAAGGCTTCAAAAAATTAAAAATTTCAAATATATGCAGGATATATTGAAAAGAATCTGTTAATTCCCCTTCTCTCCTTTAAAAAAAAAAGTCAACAGGATGGATGAAGATATTCTATTCGTTCCAGATAATTTATATACAATATGTGTAAGCAAATTTATAAATAATAAGAATCTTTTTAAGTTTTTTTTTTCATAGTTAAAGAAATAAAGTCTATATATTTTCTCTTTTCTGTGTTTATATTTTATTTTAGAAAAATACCTTATAATTTTCTAAATGTGCATATTGTATAGATTTAGAAAGAAAATTTAATTCATTTTAAGTCATTTAATTTCTAGTATATTAAAAATAGCACATTTATTTTTAAAGGAAAAGTAGTTATAAAATAAAGGAAATTTATTTGGTAAAAGAATAAAGGATTAAAATAAAATTCAATTAAAGTTGAACACTTTTATTTTTGCGAGATGTTTTGCAATTATTTTTAACACAAAATCTAAATATATTTAAACAATAGCCACTTAGTATGATTTAATATTTAATTAATCAAAGTACAATTAAATTGCATACATATTTTACATAATTAATAAAAAAAACTTTTTTATTTTAAAATGTCCAAACATGATATGAAGCTCTTTCAGTGGTTCAAATTAGTCGAATTTTTAAATATGACTGGCCATTATATATATATATTTAAAATTACCTTGGAAATCTTCTGAAATTGAAGTCCATACCAAAATGATATGTTTTAGCTAGTATAATTTACAATAACACCAAGAAAATATCAAATGTTTATTTATTTGTCTCCTGTTGTGTTATAAATATTTAGTTTAACTGTGTTCTTGCTAGCATTGCTGTGGAAGATTATTCACCCAGTCAACTTCAATTTAAAAATATTCCTTTTTTTTTTTTTTTAATAAATACATAGAGAATTTTCTATAATCAATATCTGGTAGAAGCATTTATAGTATGTATAATAATATCCAGTAGAACTTTTGTGATTCATTTTTTTTTCCATAGTTGATAATGATTCCGACAGGTATAAAATTGAATACACTTTTGTACTATTTATAAATTTTTGTCTCTTTACATATATTTATTGTCATTGGAAAAATTTGTATCATAAAAATAAAGGCAAAATTGATATACAATTCTTCTCAATTGTTTTAAGTGTTAGTATTCATAAAGGTTGATCCAGGCAAAAATTGGGTTCTTTCAAAAAATTTCGCTTCATAAAAATAAACTGTTCACAATATTCAAATCCTATAATAGGTCCCTTTCACAAAATTCAAATCCATAAAATGAGACCCTTCACAAAATTGAAATACATAAAAATAGCTTTTTCACAAAATTTCATTTTATAAAAATGATCCTCTTTATGAAAATTTTCTTTGCTTTCAGTATTATTTCAAATGACTGCTAAAACGAAAGGTTTTACAATTTTTTTTTCCCATATATATTTATACAAGTTCCACAAAAATATTTATTTTTGACAAAAGAGGTTCCAAAGGTTAAAACTTGGATTTGACCCTTAATTCAATTCTACTGTCAACATGCTTGATTTAAATGAAATTTGTTACCTCGACATATAAATTTGACATAAACTTTTTCTACTATTGGGAAATTAACCAATTATATTAAATATTTTTTTAGAGTCGATGTATTTCTCAATAAAATATAACATTCTCTCAAGTATTAAAGATAGTTATTGTGTAGGACAAAATATTTGTATATAAAATATTTTAGGACTGAGGGCCTATTAGTCTCAATCTGGGATTTTTGCGTTGTCGATTTCGATAGTTGGACATTTGTCGAAATCTAAAATTTATCGAAAATATAATTGAATAATTTGAAAGCGATGTTATAATTTGAAAAAAGAAAAAAAAAAAAAAAAACTAACAGTCCTCTGTCCTAAACTAAATTCTGCTTTTGCCAGAATTTCATCAAAATCTTTTTATTATTATTATTATTATTGAAAGAACAGAAAATTAATAATAATCAGTATCGTTACAAGCGATATCGAAAATGTTTTTTTAATCATCATCTGTAAAAGAAATTTGTTTAAAAAAGAACAACTGTATAAGAAAGTGTTTAAGAATTTTTTTGTTTGTAAATATTTTCAATGTGCTAATTATTTTTACATTTAATTAGTAGTGCAATGATAAAATTTAAACTTTCATTAAAATCCAAATGAAATAAATAAATAAAAAACGAACTTAAATGCTTGATTCCCTTTTTTTTTTTTTTTTTTTTTTTCTTTAAGGATAATTTAGATTTGTTGCAGAAACGTCTACTGAAAACAGATTGGTAGTGTTTTATATAAACTTACTTTCATGTAGAAAATAGTTTTGAGATGATTCTCCACAATATTATACATAAATCATCCACTTTTGTTTTGTCTGAAATGAAAACCTAAAAAAAATACCTATGAAAACCTAAATGAAAACCTGAAATTAGCACCTAAAAGTCTGTGTTGTTAGGCAAACATTTGGTGAATTTAATTTTTCAAAAAATACAAGATTTTCATTAAAAAAATAATAATACATTTATTTCTAATATGTATTTTATATCAGGCAAACTTGGTTTGTGTAGACATTTTTCTTTTCTTTTTTTTTTTTTTTTTTTAATATAGATTACTTTAAGAAAACATACCACGCCAAACATTCAGTATAAATCAGTTGAAAATATCAATATATAATTTATAATTTATTTTTTTCTCCAGAACAATACATTTCAACTTACTTGCTCTTTTTTATTATTATATTTGGGTATACTAGATATGTCAATTCTTAAATCAGCAATTTGTTTATTATTTAATCTTTCTCCAATTTTTGCAAAAATAGTATTTTTTAAAAGATATTCTTTTATTATTTCCCTGCTCATATTTTTGCTTATCATAGTCATAATTTCTGTTATTATAAAATCTTTGGCATGGATTAAAAGAGATGTTTTTTTCTGGTAAAATTGCGATACTTAGCCTTGATGTAATAGGTAAATCGTTCTCTAATTTTCTTCTATCACGATTTTGTGCTATTTTTTCTTTTTGCTTAATTAATTCACTGTTTAATTCTTCTTCATTCAAATCTAAGTATATAAACAATTTTTTAAACACAAATAAACCTTCGTTAAATCTGTCAGGCCCTAATTCAAACTTCCTATGATGCATAAAGTAAGTCTTAAATTTTTCTAAAAACTTATTTGGATTATATCCACTAAGTTTAGATAGATTTTCAGCTTCTACAAATTTCAACAAAGCACTGTATGAAGTAGATTGATGAGTCACATCCATATAGCATCTTGTGTAATTTGGACCACTTGGTTCTAAACTAATAATGTCTGGTATTTCTATATCATTTTCAAATTTATTTTCGTTTATTTTATTCTTAATTTCATACCACAAAACGGCATCAACAGCCAGTTGATTTTCATTTGATAAACTCCTTGTATCTCCGGAATATTTGAATATAACTTTTTCATCTTTGGGATTTATAATCCACCCTGTTACAAGAGATTTATGATGATCAAAACCATACCTTCCAGAACGGTGATCTGCTGGTATACTAATAAAATTAATATTTTTCTGCATTCCATTTATGTCTTTATCAACTGAAATTTTAGTAAACCATTCCACCTCCTCTACATTTTTAAATCCAAAACTCTCAAATAGTTTTTTATCTCCTTTGGGCACAAAAACTTGAGGCTCAGACCAGCCATTTTTATTACACTTCTCTAACATCTTTTCTAATGAATATCTGTTAACATGATCTGGATGATTGTGCGATATTAAAATACAGTCAATCTTTGGTAAGTCGTCAATATGTGGTTGGGATTTTGTCTTTTCTGGATAAAGCAACCAATTTAAACCATAAAATACCGGATCTGTTAGAATATTGAATCCTGGTAATTGTATCAGCTGAGTTGCGTGCCCTATATTTTGAATTGCATATTCTTCAAATTGCAACTCTTGTACTTTATCTTTTTTATATATCTTTTCTTGATCCATATTTACTTCTGGATAAAAATACGATAATTTTGTCTTGATTCTCTTTGGCACAAATAGAGAAAGGTGATTTCTAAGTGTTCTTTTCACTTGTGTTTCTTTAAATATTTTTTCATCGTTCGTGAAGCTTTTATTGATATCATTTGTAATATACATTCCATCAATAGGTTCAATTCTTGTAAATTGGCAGTTTTTGAATTCTTCTCTAAGTTCTGTAATGTAGTCAACATTTACTTTCTTCATGTTTACTTTTTATACTTTAGCTGTCATGTCACAAATAACTTCAAAGTCTTTTAAAATATTTTCCGATTTTATTTTCCTTTTTGTGCTGCAGTTATTTATGTAATTATTTAAAAGTTGAAAAAACGCACACTAATATTCCACTTCATCAAAATGCTTTTGAAAACAAGCGATTAAAAATGCATTAAATTTTAAGAAATGCAAAACAATCCGATTATTATAGCAAAAATAAAAATAATTTATTCTAAATTACACATTTATCGAATTTTTATATCATATTAGCGCGTGCTGATAAAAATTTTGCTGCGCTTTCAACATCAGCTGTTTTTTTTTTTTTTTCTAAATGCTTTTAAAAAAGTAATTTTCCTTTTTGCGTTATCTTTGCTGACACAGATACATGCGTACATACATATTTTCTATTTCCTAATGATTGCAATATCAGTTTAACTTCCCAAAGTGATTCATTCCGACTTCCATTTTTAATACTGAAGAGAAATAACGCTTTGCCACACTAACGAAAGAGCATTTACACTTGCTCTTTTTTTATTGATCTTTAGAGAGAGACGAAATGAAAAGGTGACCTACTTTTTTCATGACCAACAGCACATTTCAGCTTTCAATGAAAACATCTAAAGGCCACCGTTGGTAAGTTCATGGACGATGTAGCTTTGATAAATATATCCAGAGCCGATGAGAGAACTTTCTGTAACATATACGAAACATCATGCGGCTCACTTTGAAACAGAAAAATAAAAATCTCTCATTATACATGAATTATAGATAATTTTCCATTTACAAGTACTTGTGATATTCAAATTATTTTTCACAATAATACTATATAAATTTTCAGTTTTTTCTACACAATATTTTATGATTGTTATATATTTACATCGTTCAAACTCATTTTAGAGAAATTACTGACCATAATTTATAATAAATTTGAAATATTCAATCGGCTACTTCAACACTACCGCTTTATTTAATGAATGTTTATTTAGTTGTCAGTTGTCATATTTTTCTGCTAAATCATCTTTCTTCCATTATTTTATTGATTCCTCCTAACTAAATACTATATATATATAATATAAATACATTTTTGTAGCAATGACATCGGTTTCAGGAAACTTGAACTTTTATTATAAAAAAAAATCTGGTATGTAACAGCCACACGACTTCCATTACCCAGTAAGGACATCTAATAGAGTGTTTATATAGCAAATTTGAAGAAAATCGTTAGAGCCGTTTTTGAGATACGAACTTACGGTCCCACTTCCGGTTTCCGATGTCCCACTTCAGGTTAAACTCAATTATTGACAAGAAAACAATAATTACATACAAAAGCATATTTAAAAGTGAGTTAAAATGGCGAGTTTGAAAAAAATCCGTACAACCGTTTTTAAAGGAACGCCTTTGCGAGGCCTGAAATTGAGCTATTTATACAGTATGCCTATCAATTTTCCTGAACTAACCAACTATATCATTCGAAAGGACATCTAATTAATAGAGTGTTTAAAAACAAGTTTGAAGAAAATCGTTAGAGCCGTTTTTGAGATACGGACTTACGGTCCCACGTCCGGTTTCCGATGTCCCACTTCCGGTTTTTCAATTTTCACCAAAATTTGGAAATTTCATCTGTACACCAGACGTATATCAATTCTAAAGTTTCGTAGCTCTATCTTTATTAGTTTCAGAAGATTCTCCACATACGCACACACACATACATACACACTGACCAATTTCCAAAAACCACTTTTTTGGACTCAGGGGACCTTAAAAGGTGTAAATCAGGTGAAAACCCGATATCGAATTTTCAGACCGAATACAATACTTCCATTACCTACGGTAATAGGGTAATGGAAGTAAAAATATTTAAAACACATTATAACCACTTAAATGTTTTAAATAATCTGGAGTGTCACTCACACGACTTTCTCTTACCCTGAAATTTAATACTATAAATACAGGTTTTGGATTAATGGGTTGAGATAACGAGTTCTGTTATGAAAACCTATGTTAAAATAATTCAAATTAAGCTTTGGAAGAGATTTATGTGATAATTAGTTCTGTATGAGGGGATTTTCCCCATTTCATTACTGCACCTATATATAGAATTTAAATCTGTTAATTAAAAGTTCCCTTAAAATTATTCTGACAATTTTCACACGCAACATTCCTTGAAACTTATCAATCTTGATCAAACTTTTCCAGCAACAAACTTATTAATTTCAAGATACAACTTCAAGATTTTTAATTTCAAGATTTGGATCTCCTAAAATTATTCGTTTTAAGTTACCATGTTTTTATTAACTTCGATTCTTGTTTGTTTGATTGTACAGAACAAATTTTGAAATCGATTTTTAATTAACTTCTCGACTAGCTAGACATTTGAAACTTTCAGGACAGCTCAGAACACGGTGACAATACATTTTTTTTTATACTTTTAGTCACCTGTTTCAGGTAAGCGTATGATACTTCGGCAGCGTTTATATTATTCGACAGAAAATTTATTTAACTAACTTCCCGACTAGCTAGACTTTTGAAACTTTCAGAATAGTTCAGAACACGGTGAAAATGCAATTTTTTAATACTTTTAGCCAACTGTTTCGGGTTTCTGCTGCCTTCGGCATCGTTACCACGTTACCAGTACAAAGCTTGAAATCGATTTTTCACAAACTTCCCGACTAGCTAGACATTTGAAACTTTCAGAATAGCTCAGAACACGGTGAAAGTACATTTTTTTAATACTTTTAGTCAATTGTTTCAGGTCCCTACTACCTTCGGCAGCGTTTATATGATTCAACAGAAAATTTATTTAACTAACTTTCCGACTAGCTAGACATTTGAAACTTTCAGAATAGTTCAGAACACGGTAAAAATGCATTTTTTAAGTATTTTTAACCAACTGCTTCGGGACCCTGCTGCCTTCGGCAGCGTTACCAGTACAAAGCTTGCAATCGATTTTTCACTAACTTCCCGACTAGCTAGCCATTTGAAACTTTTATAATAGCTGAAAACACGATAGCTATGAATTTTTTTAATACTTTTAGCCAATTGTTCCGGGTTCCCGCTGCCTTTGATAGCGTTTATATGATTCAACAGAAAATTAAAAAAAATGGTACATAAAAGTTCTTTTTATCTTGTAATTACTATTCTAAGAGACACAGGCAAATATCAAACGTTAAAAAACTTGACTCTGGTAATTAGGAAGCCTCAAAACGTGTAAATATGCAAAATACAAGCGATGAATATTTAGCTTAAAAACATACATTATATACCACATGTCTATGAGGAAAAAAAAATTTTTTTCATTTCAATTCCTGAACAGCTTTCCTGGACATAGTAAAATATCATATCAAAGCACTTCCATTAACAATAAAAAAGAATGTTATTGCTTAAATATTTGCAGTCCTGTATATCTTTTGAAGATTATGTACAGACCACATGGTGCACTTAAATATAATCCTATAGTAATAATACACGGCACAACCTGAAATACACTTCCATCAGTTTTCAGCTATTGTCGCACTATAATCTAGTTCTTTTGTGTAGCCCTGTAAATGAACAGTGAATGATTTCCCTACCTACCATATTCTACATGAGACATATTTTTACGCATATAAAAAATATGGATTCATTCTATTTAGTGCAGTCTATAGATGTTAAACTCTACTTACCTGAACCCCATAGGCGTAATGTATTTAAATTCTCTTTGGTGTCCCTGTTCACAAACTATTTGCTTCATCTCAACGAAAATCTTAGTGTAGCATCCCTATATCATACACATTTAGAATACCAAGTTTGGGCTTTCTGCTACTAATTGTTCTTGAGATATGCTGATAACAGACTAACAGACCAACCGCTAAAAACATGATTTTCGGATTCAGGGGACCTCAAAACGTGTAAATATAACAAAAACTTACTTTCGAAAATTCGACCCTAAAACAATACTTTCTCTATCTTATGGGTAAGATGAAACTAAAATTTGTTGTGAATCTAAAAAAAAAATTGCAACACAATTTTTCTTCGATTATAATTTTTACATCCTTAAGTATAAAGTATATTGCTGTGCTCTCTCGTCGTTGCGATAGCAATTCGGTCAGTACAACAAGAACCCACTGATACATTAAGCTATCATCCACTCAGCTTCCTCTTACTTAGACTACAGTACTTAGTAAGCCTCAATTCTTATTTTCTAACAATAATCTACCAACAATCTTCAAATATTAAATAACTAATTTATTATTATTATTTTATTTATTTACTAGCAGCCTTTGCCCTCTTCGCTGGACACTAAACTTAAATGGGTTGTCAAAATCCCATATCTTTATTAATAACCTAAATTCTCGCTGTGATTGGTAGAGGTTTTCTCGCTCGCAAAGTGAGGAGTCTAGGTCTCCACTGTCTTCGGCACAACTTACCCACTTCTTATTTCCCCTTCCTCAGCGGGTGAGTTCGAAATTTTGCAAAATCAGACTAATGTACATAATGCGTACACTTGATCAATATCCAGTCTGGGTCCCCACTGTATTCGGCACAACTTACCCACTTTTTACTTCCCCTTCCCCAAAGGGTGAGTTCGAAGTTTTGCAAAATCCCACTAATGTACATAATGCATACACTTAATCAATATCCGCACACCAAAATTCGCCATTCTAAAATAATTCAAAGCGAATTCAAACGGAAAAACATATTTTTACACATGTTTATTGGAAACGACTTCAGTATAACCCCACAACGATATTTGGCGATTTTTTTGTTGGTGATTATGGCTAAATCATAAATCAAAAATCATATATGATAAGTGATAAAATCATAATCCAAATCATAAATCATAAAACATTAAATCATAAATCCAAAATAAACAACATATTAGGCTGCCATATTATATCTCAAACAGTCCAGAACGACATCATTATCCTTCAAAACGGCGCCAAAGAAAAATCGCCAAATTCAGCTGTGCGGTTATACTGAAGTTATACCGTTTATTGCTCTCGACTCCGAGAAGGAGGGGGGGGGGGAGATTTCGAATTTCGTGAAATCCAGTTACAATAAGTGCCGGATGCAAACAAACAATTTACGCACCAAATTTCGTGACCACAGAAGCCTTTAATAGAAAATATTATAAATAAATAAATACAAAACGCACAGCTTTAGTATGGGAAACCTTTGGTGACTTTAAATATTTTAAGCCATTTTTGCGATGAACTGAATTGGCTATCTCAATTGTGCAATTAAAGATCTTGGCGAGAAACGTCAGAGCAACTTCGGTTCCAAATTTCAAATTTTGCCAAAGGGTGTGTTGGTGTTAGGGATTAAGGCCGATTGACAACACTGGGGTCCTAGGCCTGAGGGGGAGTGCCTTCCGTGGAGGTCTTTCTAATTTTGCCAAAGGGATCCAATACTAAAGCTGCTCCATATCGAATCTGGGTTAAAAACGGAAAAAGGGTAAAATAAATTAGAAATATCAGACCTATATTTATAAATTTGATACCGAATGAAAGGGGCGATTTTGCTGAATCCAGGGGTTCAAACAGTTTTTCCATGCGACAGTTAGATTTAAAAAAAATAACTAAAGTATGAAATTTAAGTGGCAACGGAAAAACGGATAAAGGGAAAAATAAATTAGAAATATCAGACCTATCATTACAAATTCAGTACCAAATGAAAGAGGTGATTTTTCTGAATCCTGGGGTGTAAACAGTTTTTCGATACGACAATTAGATTTTTTAAAATTAACTAAAGTATGAAACTTAGATGGCAACACATCATTTCAATCTTTTCATAATTTGTAGTGCGAATCACGCGAATACAAAAGTCTTTAACTTAAAAATTTATTTTTATATTTTATTTTTCCATTAAAAGCATTTTAGTGAAAAAATATTTATGGCGCATGCGCAGGCGTTTTTTACCCACAATTTAAACACTAATCAAAATTTTGAAAATTTCTATAGATATAATTTCAAGTTGGGTGAAGACCTAAGTTTCTGCCAAGCGCCGTTGAATTCCGTCCAGCCGTTCTCGAGTGATGCCCGGACAAACGTGTTTTAGTCTTTTACCCCCTAGGGGGGAACGGGGGGAAATTTCTGAAAAGTTGATAGATATAATTTTAAGTTGGGTGAAGACCTAAATTCCTGCCAAGCGCCGTTGAATTCTGTCCAGCCGTTCTCAAGTGATGCCCGGACAAAAAAAGCGACATTCGGACACGATGACACACACACACACACACACACAGGCAAAATTTTCTGAAGTCATTTTCGGCTTTTATGGGGTGTAAAACGTGAAGATATCGCAAAATTTTTCGATTCCGACAAATTTACAGACAAAAGTCTGATTTTATTAATATAGATTTATTTTATTTTATTTTGACGAGAGTGTGGCGGTGTCTGGTCTGGTCCTCGTTAATCTTTGCTGCACCGTCAAGTGCTCGATAGGGTCGTTTAGCAGTCATCGGGCTACCAAAGCGGAGTACCATCCCCCCGTGGTGGATCAAAATTGCGAAGGTCCCTCTTTCTCTTCTCCATTCGGCCTCCCTGCGCATAGTAATTTCCCTCCCAATTAGGTGTATTTAGGCCTTGCCACTTCAAAATCTTCTAAATTTTCGCTATGCGCCCAAAAACTATCTTTCATACCCCAGTGACTTCACGTATTCAATTTTTTTTTTTTTTTTTTTTTTTTTTTTTTTTAATAATCTCATTGTTCCTATATCGTTCAGCTTCTCTTTCTTAAATCTTGAATGTTAACTGTTGTCCCCTTCCCCTTTTCAAATGGCCTCCACTTTTGGTTTTAATTATTGTGTGCACTACTACCTTTAGCGCCTCCCCCAGCGTTTTTGAAGTGAAAACTTCTTTAGGCGCGTTGAGCACTTTTGGGTGAACAAAAATCAGGGAGCTCGCGTCATCGTCACCGAACGCTTTCCATGAGCAATATTTATACTATAAGGGTGTACAACCTTTTTGGCTGGTGGGCCACTCTCGCTGTTTAGTGGGACATAAACGGCCACAGACTAAGCAATATAAAAGAATGAAACTGTTCAGACGTATTCGCTGTATAATATATATATATATGTGTGTGTGTGTTTAAATAATGTTTCTTAAAATATATGCATAAAATTTTTATAAAAATTTTCAATCAGCGACTCAATTGAATCTCAAAGTGTAATAATCATAAAGTTATTGAATAGTAAGCAAAAGAATTAAATATGATTAAAATCATTATCGTATAAAATACAAAAAAGGATAAATAAAGTAAATAAAATGTATGCTTTGCAGAGAGAGAGAGAGGAAGAGAAAAAAAAAAACTTGTATGTTGTGGCCACCACAAGACTTTCTTCTACATTTTCTTTTACAAATTCACTCAGTAACAATATTAAAAATTTAAAAAAATTCAGTTTTTTTTTTTTTTTTTTTTTTTTTTTTTTCGTTAAAAGTAAAAAAAAAAATCGATAACTTTGTTTTAAATTATCACATATTTATAGTTCAACCATTCGTTTTAAAGGTATTGACGAGACCTTTCGAAATATACTTATCTTGAAAATTTACTCCCCTCGAGGGGGTCTTTCCCCCCGGGGCGGGGGGCGAGGCACCTACACATACAAAAATTTTTTCCTAGTTGACTATCTCTATTATAAATAATTCTTGTAAATTTCATAATGATTCCTAAAAAATAATTCTCTTTATGCACATTTATACAAAATTTTGTCCTATATCACCATGTTAAAAATTTAGAAAAAGCGGGATGGCAACGCAACCTGTAAAACAAAAGTTGATAGGCACTAATTTATGTCAAGGTGCAACTACATACCAATTCGTATGAAATTCTGTGCAGTAGTTCCTGATACAATTGCCACAAAATTTTGTTACACACACACACACAGACAGACATTTTTTAAAATTGGTCAAATCGTGTTCTACAGCTCTCAAAACGTATAAATCCATCAAAAACCCAAGGTCGAAAATTTTTACGAATCCAATATTTTCTTCTATTGAATATAGAAGAAAGTAAAAAAGGTTATATTGGGAGTCTCAAAAACAACTAGAACAAACGTAAAGGCAGATAGAAGGTACCAAAGCAACCAGTTTTAAGTGTAGGTAAGTGGGTATGAAAATACAGCTTTGAGGTATTAGATGGCACTGGCGAGATCTATAAGTGAAAAAGCTTCTATGGTTTTAACCTTTTCCTTACGTGTGGGATTTTCGGAATTCCAAGCAAAAATGTGTTTAAGAATACGGGGTTGGTATTACCGTTGTTCTAAACATTTATTCCCCTAAAACATGGGGTGCAGTACTCCCATGCTTTAGGGGAAGAAATGTTTAAGACGACGATATTACCAACTCCATAGTCTTAAACACATTTTTGCTTGGGATTGCGGAAATCCTGCCCGTAAGGAAAAGGTTAATTGTCATTTTCCACATGAATCTCAAACGAAATATATTGCGTCACCTTCCTGTTCTGGCGTGACAGAAAGAACAAGGTCTGCAAAAATCTTAATGGATTTAATGAGGATTTGGCTGCTAAACTATTATGATAACGACCAAGGACATAGTCAAGGAAAGGGACACTTGTATTGTAGCTTAGATATTTCTGAATTAAGTACAGTCGGGGAAAAAAAAACGCAACACCCGCTGTAATTTCGTTATTTATTGGCGCAAGAAAATCTAATAGACATAATTCAACAGGAAATTAAATGCACTTTCTGAAAATGTGGTAGAAGTTTGAATTAGGGGTCATCTACATATTGAAATGAACGCAAAATTTGATTTTTTTTCAATAGCAATACCCAATTTTGACTTCATATTCGAATTTCTGAGAGTCTGGCAGTGCGGAAAAGTATACTGTTTGTATACTTTATCTTTAGTATTTATAGAGTTATAATCAAAAATGCGTTAGGGGGTTATCTCTAAATGTAGAAAAATAAAATTAAGATCCTATAAGAAATAGACAAAATTTTAATCTTTCACACCGGAAATCTTTCAGGAAAAAATTAATTACATAAATTAATAAATACATTTACATTTTCAAGTTTCTTAATTGATCATAATTCGTTTTTTAGATTTGTATATATTTCAGTAATTTTTTAGATAATTTTAGGTCTACTTAAATACATTACACTTACGACTGGTCCAGACAGTACTCTTTTAAAAAGGTGCAATATTTTTCAAGTAAAAGTGCTTATTATGGCTGTACTTATCAACAATAAAGCTTAAATTTTCTTTTGTAGGTGTAACATAATATACGGAAGAAATAATATAGATATATATATACAACAACGCATAAACTAAATCTTTTCGGATAAATTATTGTAAGGGTTCATGAAGTAAATATTAAATATTAATCGCACTTACCAGTTTTGGGCCAGTTGAACTCTTTGGAACTGTACGATTCGTTTTATAATTTCTATGAAAATATAATTTCTCAATTAATCCTTCGAGACTGCTGACATAGATTCACGCCATTTGAAAATCTGTAACTCTGTCAGCGGGCGTTTCTTTCGTAATTTGTGTGTTACTTATTTCTTAAATGTGTACCCATTGTTCATATTTTTGCAATAAAGTATACTATGGATAGAAATATATTGATTAGAAAGAATATAATTATAATGTATATCCATTTGTAATATAACTGTGAATACAGAAAATTTGTTCTGAAATATTAAGTCTGTTTTTTATTTAAAACAGTAAACCCCGCCTATTTAGTTAATTTTTTTCTTCCAGTGTTCGTTTAAAAGGTTCAAAATTTATCACCAGTAATCGATGAAGTAAATACCACTTGCGCATATTTTTGTCAACATAAAATAAGGGGTTTAACACGAATACTCGCTGTCATATTTTCTTTTTCTGTATTGTTTTGTTTTGAAGAACGATGAAGGCGGGGCTTGTCTTCTTCAGAAAACAGGAATTCTTGATGATTAATGACTAAAAATCATCCTTTTTGCTTCATTTCTTTGCGTTTGGCGTTGTTCTTATATAATTTGACCCGTAAGTAAAAAATAAAAATATTTCGTTTAATTTTCTTTGTTATTTTTTAAGATTTGATTCGTTATCTCATGACGACCCCGTAAACCACTCGAAAAGAAAGATTTATTTATATCTCGAAAACTAATAACTGGAATAAGCTGCAAATTTGCACACCCATATTTTTCAGCATTAGGATTCATTTTATGTAAAAATTAATATAGGTCATAATTCATAATTTTTATAAATATGAATTTATTAATATTTTTCAGAATTAAAAATATCTTTCAGAATCCAAAGTAATGATGGATTATGTTTGGGTTTCTTCACTGTATCTTGTAAAAAAAAAAAAAAATTATATCGATCAAGTTATTTTTTGTGAAGATATTAATAAAAGTTTGAAATATGAATTTAACATTAGCACCTTCAAACTTTGAACGCTTATAACTCTGTGAAAAAATAAGTAAAATATACAACCAATATACTTTTTCGCGTTGTCGTGATCCCAGGAATTCAAATATAAAATAAAAATGGGGCATTACCATTGAAAAAAATCAAAGTTGGTGCGCGTTTTAATATGTAGACGACCCCCAATTCAAAATTTCACTTCATTTTCTGAAACTACTCACAATTCCCCGTCGAATGATACCTATTACATTTTTCTACATTGATTAACAACGAAGTTACGTTGAGTGTTGCGTTTTTTTTTTTTTTTTCTCCGACTGTACATTTTACCATGTTTTTATTAACTTCGATTCTTGTGTGTTTGTGTGTTTGTCAGGGACAAATCTTGCAATCGATTTTTAACTAACTTCCCGACTAGCTAGATATTTGAAATTTTCAGGACAGCTCACAACACGGTGACAATACATTTTTCTAATAATTTTAGTCAACTGCTTCAAGTTCCGCTGCCTTCGGCAGCGTTTATATGATTCGGCAGAAAATTTATTTAACTAACTTCCCGACTAGCTAGACATTTGAAACTTTCAGAATAGTTCAGAATAAGGTTAAAATGCATATTTTTAATACCTTTAGCCAACTGTTTCGGGTTCCCGCTGCCTTCGGCAGCGTTATCAGTACAAAGATTGCAATCGATTTTTTCCTAACTTTCCGACTAGCTAGACATTTGAAACTTTCAGGATAGCTCAAAAACCGCTGACAATACATTTTTTTATTACTTTTAGTCAACTGTTTCAGGTCCCCACTGCCTTCGGCAGCGTTTATATGATTCAACAGAAAATTTATTTAACTAACTTCCCGACTAGCTAGACATGGGAAACTTTCAGAATAGTTCAGAACACGGTGAAAATGCATTTTTTAAATATTTTTAACCAACTACTCCGGGTTCCTGCTGCCTTCGGCAGCGTTACCAGTACAAAGCTTGTAATCGATTTTTCACTAACTTCTCGACTAGCTAGACATTTGAAAACTTCAGGATAGCTCAGAATACAGTGACAATACATTTTTTTTATACTTTTAGTCAACTGATTCAGGTCCCTACTGCCTTCGGCAGCGTTTATATGATTCGAACGAAAATTTATTTAACAAACTTCCCGACTAGCTAGACATTTGAAACTTTCAGAATAGTTCAGAATACGGTTAAAATGCATTTTTTTAATACCTTTAGTCAAATGTTTCGGGTTCCTGCTGCCTTCGGCAGCGTTATCAGTACAAAGATTGCAATCGATTTTTCCGTAACTTCTCGACTAGCTAGACATTTGAAACTTTCAGGATAGCTCAGAATACAGTGACAATACATATTTTTTTTTTAATAGTTTTAGTCAACTGTTTCAGGTCCCTACTGCCTTCAGCAGCGTTTATATGATTCAACAGAAAATGTATTTAACTAACTTCCTGACTAGCTAGACATTTGAAACTTTCAGAATAGTTCAGAATACGGTTAAAATGCATTTTTTTAATACCTTTAGCCAAATGTTTCGGGTTCCTGCTGCCTTCGGCAGCGTTACCAGTACAAAGCTTGCAATCGATTTTTCACTAACTTCCCAACTAGCTAGACATTTGAAACTTTTATAATAGCTCAAAACACGAGAGCAATGAATTTTTTTAAAAATTTATCCAATTGTTCCGGGTTCCCGCTGCCTTCGGTAGCGTTTATATGATTGAACAGAAAATTTAAAAACATGGTATATAAAAAGATCTTTTTATCTTGTAATTATTTGTTTTTGACCCTTTAAACAAACTAGTATCGCCCAGTGGTCGAAACTCGACCATTTTTTTTTTTTTTTTTTTTTTTTTTTTTTTTTTTGCAAAGCGAGGCTGGTTGGTTGGTTGGGTTTTACGTCGCACTAGTGCTGCGCAGATGGGCAATTGGCGACGGTCTGGGACACACCCCTAGAGGTGGTCCGGAGACATGCCATCGCAATTTTGATCCTCCACGGAAGGGATGGCTCTCCCGCTTCGGTAACCCCCAGCAGAGGTATAATTTTTGATGGGAACATGGAGGACATTGCGGCCACGACAGATTTTACGTGCACCAGCCACCATTAGTGTACACGACGGTCTTTGGCCGGCTCGAGTACCGAACCCGCAATCTTCCAATTACGAGGCCGGCGCTCTACCGACTGGGCTACCGCGGCCCTGCAAAGCGAGGCAAAGCAAAGTTATTGCCTTGTCCTAAACGGAATGCAATTGCAACACTGCTGCGGCAATTGTTTGCCGATATTCACTCTAACTGAATCAGCAGAGTTTTACTTAATATAACTATTTCTCTCTGTAGATGTTAGCCTTTCTTGAAATGAGAGAAAATCGCAACGTGGAAACGCCCCTTGTTGTGTGATACAGCCCAGAAGCTAATAGGTACCATGTCAAACCAAGGCCCAACCAAGTATCAAATTCTGAAAAATTAATTCGATTGGTTCATAAAGTACAGTGTTTTTTTTTTTTTTTTTTTTTTTTTTAAAGATATTTTTCAAAAATGGCCGAATTGAGTTCGGGAAATTTCAAAACGTGTAACTTTAGCGAAAACCGAAAATCTAAAACTTTTCTGAATCTTATATTTTCTACTTATATATGCAGAGGAAAGAATAATAAATCCACTTTTTAAAAAATAAAAATAAGTAGTCAATTTCACTTAATTAAAATGCAAGGAAATCTCAAAACGTGTAAATTCATCGAAAACCGGAAATCAAAAGTTTTTATGAATCTTCTACTTGCTTCTTCTACCCACAAAAGCTAGCAATAAAGACCCTTTTTTAAAAAATAAGTAGCCAATTTCAGTTAAATGAAACGTAAAGAAAGCTCAAAACATGTAAATTCAGCAAAAAACGGAAATCGGAATTTTTTCCGTATCGTCTACTTATACATGCAGCAGTTAGTAACAAATCCATTTTCCTTTTATTTAGTATATTAGTTGAATATTTATTGTTTAAATATCACCCTTTGAAATGAAATGTTATATGTTTACATTCGAAACTGGAAGTTTGCCATTTTTTTTTTTTTTTCTTTTTCTGGAGTTTTGTGATTTTAAATTAAAATTTTATCAATTTTACAGAAAAAATAACTCAATCAAACACATGTAGACAGTAACTTATATATAACCAACGAGATATATAAATTAGAGTGCTGATTCAATGGATGAAGGATTAACTTTCCGTGGTTCAAGATGAATCACGTGACATGCTCGAATAGGTTGCTGTGTTTGACCCTTTATCGCTATTTTGGCATTTAAAATATCAGTTCGACAAATTATCATTATTATTACGTAACATGACAGTCCTATGACCGAAATAAATTGTTTTTAAAATAATTTTACACATATTTCACATTTTAAAAAATAATAAAATACCTTTTTTTTTCATAGTTTCCCAACGAAGTTTAAAAGTGTTTATAAAAGAAAATTTAAACTTTTAAAGAGCTAAGTTTAACAACAAATAATAATTTTTCAACTATTTTTAAGCATTTTGTCGGTTAAAGTTCAACTACACGAAATAAAAAAGAAGTAAAATCAAAATAAAAATGGTTTAGAACAAAAGAATATTAAACTCCGTAAAGTAAACAAAAACATTGAAATCGTTGCCATAGAAATTTACTGAAAATGAGCTGTTACCAAGGAAACCACCGAATACGCAGGTGCAAGGAGAGCATATCACATGACTCATCTTGGACCTTCTCAAGGGTTACCATTTATCACTCTACTTTATATATCTCGTTGTATATAACTATCAATACAAAAAACCCTTAACGGGTTAAAAGTTTGTGACGCAGCACTGTGTTTCGCAGCACTGCACTTTATGGCTATAAGAATTAGAAATACGGGTCTTAAAAATAATGATATCAAATTTTCTGTGACGCTTTGCTATTAATTAAAAATTACATAGATTTTCTTATTTGAATTTGCTTTTTTCTTCTATTTATTTTTACAGTGTAAACGCTATTTTCAACATAAAATAATATATAACATTTACTCACCGATAACTTTCCATTCACATCTCTTATAATATTAAAATATGTGTTTTAAAAGAAATGATATGAAATTCCAGCAACGCAGTGAATTTACACTAAATGATTTGTTTTTAAATTCCACTGCAATTATTTTGTTTTGCATATTAAAGTGTATTTGCACATTGAAATATTGCTTTTAATTTTCTAATACACAGTCAAATATATCACTTTCATTAAGTTTATATTATGTACTGAAATGTATTTATTTCAATGAATTATTTTATCTTTTTCGTCCCGCCATCCAAAACTACAACTAAAAATTTCGCAAATGTTTTCTTTGCAGCACACTATCTATTTGCATGCGTTTTCAATTAATTTGGATAAGATGGCACAAAATAAACATTTTCATAAATTTTAGTTACAGTTTTGGATAGCGTAACGCAAAAGATAAAATAATTCATTGAAATAAATACATTTCAGTACATAATATAAACTTAATGAAAGTGATATATTTGACTGTGTATTAGAAAATTAAAAGCAATATTTCAATGTGCAAATACACTTTAATATGCAAAACAAAATAATTGCAGTGGAATTTAAAAACAAATCATTTAGTGTAAATTCACTGCGTTGCTGGAATTTCATATCATTTCTTTTAAAACACATATTTTAATATTATAAGAGATGTGAATGGAAAGTTATCGGTGAGTAAATGTTATATATTATTTTATGTTGAAAATAGCGTTTACACTGTAAAAATAAATAGAAGAAAAAAGCAAATTCAAATAAGAAAATCTATGTAATTTTTAATTAATAGCAAAACGTCACAGAAAATTTGATATCATTATTTTTAAGACCCGTATTTCTAATTCTTATAGCCATAAAGTGCAGTGCTGCGAAACACAGTGCTGCGTCACAAACTTTTAACCCGTTAAGGGTTTTTTGTATTGATTTGATATCATTACTTTTTAGGGGCTAATGATTAAAATGTAAAATTAAAGGAGAATGGCAATGAGTTTATAACCCTGTACAAAAAGTGCAGTTTCATAGGTCACACCATATTACATTTTACTTCGAGCAAAATAACAAACTAAATGAAATTTTAAAATTTTATGAAAAGTGATAAATAAAAAACTTTAAGAAAGAATATTTCTTGTGTGGTGGAAACACGCAACATTACAAAGGCATAATATGGTATATTTTAAAAATGACAAACAATTTCTACAAAAAAAAAAAAAAAAAAAAAAAAAAAAAAAAGAGAGAGAGAGAGAGATTTATTTTATTTTACTTAATGTTCAATTTCTTTGGTTCAACGGTTCATCTATTTCCAAACAAAACAATGATTCTTCAAACTCATTAGGCCCTCTCTCCTTTTTTCTTAGGCTTTTAGAATTCCCAAGGTGTTCTCGAAACACGAGGGACGGGGGGAGACTTTAAACGAAAAATTTTCTTTCATATTTTTCTAACGAATAATTATGGAGAAAAACATTTTTTGTTAAAATGTTGTTTTGAAAAGGTCTTTCCATCAAACAAACAGAAGATTCCCCCCTCTCCCCAATTTTCACATTTACAAAATTAAAATTTGCCCATGTCTGACTCCTTGTGCCCCCTTCCCCCACCATACACATTTGTTTTCTTCTTAACTAAACAAAATCCCGTAAAAATTGTCGAAGACGTGTTTTACAGTTTTTAGAAATTCCGAAAATTAGTAGATAGAGAAAAACAGAATCTTGAAAAACAGTGTCGAATACGAATTGTATTCGACACTGTTTTTCAAGAGTTTGTATTAACTTCGGAAACACACTTTTCTAAAATCAATTAAATTAAATTAATGAAAAAATGAACAACTTGATTAGCTTTTCATATAATACAAAATGAATTTAAATCAATTTGATTTAAAGTTGTTTTCCTAAAAGAATTGCGACTTTTATAATCTAATGCAAACACAAGTTCCTGTAACAATCTTTGTGTTATCAGTAATTTTAAGCAAGGCAAAATCATTTAATTTAGTATAAGTAATAATCGTTATTGTTACTGGTTTGGTTATCAATCGTTGTTATTGTTGGTCGACTTTTAACTTTTTAAACTGATTAATTGATTAGTTTTGCAAAGTGAAAACAATTACTTACTGTAATTTTACTTAATTTTTTGTGTTTTAGTTAAAAAATTAAAATTACCTCAATTTACAGTCAGCAGTTTACCTCGTAACACTTTTAATGTTTTATGGATATTACGTAGGAAGGCTATATTAAAAAAAAAAAAAAAAATGTGATAGTTAAAAAATAAAAATAAATAAATAATAATAATTAAAGAAAAAAAAAATCCTCCTTTGTAATGGAAATAAACATCCTTGAATCCCATTTGAACCTCAATGTCATTTAATAGTTTGAATAATATAATTCACCAAAAAAATATTCTTGAAAATGTTATGACATATTTTTTAGAGTAGTGTATACAAAATTTACAATGTATTATTAATTTTTAATTTAAAGTTTGCAGATGCATGGTAATTTAATTTTATATCAATATTATATGTAAGAAATAAGTTTATACAAGTTAAAGAGAAATTTTTTTTTCTTCTTCTTCTAGAGTAGCTTTTATTGTTATATTCATGCCTCCTCCCTACTGTTAAATTTAAGAAAGAAACAATTATTATTTTTTAAGTATAGATTTGATTTAAAAGAAAAAAATAAATAAAAATAGAAAAATCTTTAAAATGTGAAACTTTTATACTGATATTTAAGTAGCATAGTGTTTTAATAGAAATTTAATGAACAGAATAATTTATCAAATAATAGACTATATAATTATTAATTTATTTTACCGGTATGTTTTGCAGAAATATATTATTTTGTAAAATTAAGTATTATAATGTGAAGAAAAAAAAATAATTAATTAATATTTTTAAAAATATATTATGGGTTTAAATTTAAGTCAAATAAAGATGTATTTTACTTTATTTAATTTTAGTACTTATTTTACTAATTTTAATTCTGTTTTCAGAGTTTTTCCCAATGCATTTAAGTGTTTGGTAACCGAGTTTTTTTTTTTTTTATTTATTTTTTATTACAATATTATTTTATAAAGGTAAAAGAAAATAAATAAATAAATAACAGAAAACATGAAATTTTAGATTTGGATTTGATATAATTATAATTATTATAATCTTTGTAAAATATTTCATTTACATACTATATTTTAGGAATTTAACTTTAAAAAAATCTTAATCTATTCAAATTTTTTTACAGCTCAACATTGTGTATGTATGTATATATATGTATGTATGTATATGTATACATATATGTATATATATACTAGAAATTTAATGAGCAAATTAATCAATTAATTATTCCTTTCTTTTTTTTTTTTTTTTTTTTCTTTTTTTTTTTCAGGATTTTTTTATTCATAGTTTAAGTGATTTATCAATTAGTTAAAAAAAAAAAAAAAAAAAAAAAAATACATATATTTGCATATGATTGTGATATTATCTATCATTTTTATGAAAGTAAAGAAAAAGGTTTTTGCTGTTGCAATCACTTTTTAAAATAAAACCAATTTTGAAAGTTAACGCCGTATCAACTTGAAAACAATGTGAACTGAATGAATATTTTTGATAAAAAAATATTATATAAAATACAAATACCTAAATAAATAACTCATTTAATTTTTATATTAAAGAAAGAAAAATATTTTATTTTTGTATTAAGTTTATTTTTTACACTAACTGCCGATAGATGGAGCCAAATTACCTATCTGAGATTGAATATTTCAAATGGAAGCGAAGTCTGTATTGTATGCATCCGCGAACATTCCAAACCGGATTACATTCTTTTCTTTTGAGTGATGCGAAAGATAAGAGTGTAATCCGCGAGGTAATATAGTTCCATTTTTAAAGTGAAATATATAAAAAACAAGAGTTTTTTGGGAAAAACGGAGCACGTCACGATTCTGAGACAAAAGAAATTAATATCATATTACAATTTCATGAAATTTGTCCGAGCGGTTTTTGAGAAAAAAAAGTTACACAATTACCATTTTTCCTTTGAAGTCTTAAATTGCAATTCCAGATCTCAAAATATATAGAATGTGGAAGTGTGAAACTTTTAGGATAGCATCAGACAGAAGAAAAAAGATTATTCTGAAAATATTAGATCAGAATATTTCCAATTTGCTGAGATATTAAGTGTCGGCGTTTCCAAATTCCCTTCATGTTAAATTAGCTGTATATATGGTGTCGCAGGTAAGCTTCGTTTGAGCTTTGCTACGTCACGGAGACACGGCCGTGTCTCATGATATCCAAATATCGGAATTAAAATCGGCAGATAATTTCCGTTATTTTTTAATAATTTTTTACAAAAAATCCAATGGAGGATTAACATAGAAAATCTTTTTCATGGCTCCATGGACAGACAGTGACGTCATCACTTCGCTTGCGTATAGTGATGCTACATTATTACTGTGTCTATGGTTTTATTTGAGCTTTATGAAATTGCCAGATTTAACAACTTTCTACTTTTAGGTATTTTTTAATGTAAAGGAATACGTGTATAAAAGGGAAAAATGGGGGAAAATGCATAAAAAATAAATGTATTTTTAAATACCTTCTTGACATCGTAAGAAAATAATATTTGTATTCGCACCTTCCGGCTAACTATACCTTTCGAATGATACCATTTTCAACCCTCTACTCCCATAATTAATATGTTAAAAAGGGACTACAAATTTTATGCTTGCCTATTAATATATAGATTAGGAAATTAGCCTTAGCCTCCTACATATGCCCCCTGCTGATAGCGTCTGTAGTTACGTCCCTGTTAGCAATCAGCTAAACTCTTATAATAGTTACCAGGAACATCTGAATCTACTGCTGAAAATCTGTGGTATGTCTTATGTTTTTGGAAATGTAACCCCAGTACATGCACGACCAATGAAAATCTTGGTTTGCTCCCTACACATTCTTTTAGCCGCTGCCCCACTTCTGTTTGCAACTCCATATATCATAAATGATCGCCATCATTATTGAGATTGAATAAAGAAGCACCACAAAGCTGGCGTTGTAAAAATTATTACTTACAGACTTTGAATAAACACCATAAAATGCAATAAACTCGCAACAATTGTTTCGGGTCGAAAAAACACACGACCCTTCATCAGGCGAACAAAGTAAGCACGAGTGCTGCAGTCAAAGCGGCAACGCGTTTGGTGCGTTGCCGCTTTGACTGCAGCACTCGTGCTTACTTTGTTCGCCTGATGAAGGGTCGTGTGTTTTTTCGACCCGAAACAATTGTTGCGAGTTTATTGCATTTTATGGTGTTTATTCAAAGTCTGTAAGTAATAATTATTGAGATTGGTCTTTTTATCAGTTTTACGAAATAATAAGAATCCACCCTTCTTATATTTCTTTTTAATGTCGCCAGACAGAAATAAATTCAATTCACTTCACATTTGAAGTTTTTTAATAGAAATTACTTACTATTATAAATTTACACTTCTTCTCTTCTTCATTATAATTTTAACACACATAAAAGAAAGATTTTTTAAAAAAAAAGGGGGGGGGAGCTTTTACTTACTAATTGTTATTTTTCAGATTTTAGTCTTCTCAAGCAGATAAAGATCACTTACCAATAGATTTTTCCAATAAAAAATTAAGGAACATACTGGTGGGTTACATTATTGAGAAATTGAATGGAAAACTTAGCTCTCAAACAGAAATATGTATATAAACCAACATTTTCATCCCTCCCCCCCCGCCCAAACAACATCAAAAAATTTTTATAAATGCCAGTTTTGCAAATGCAATAAATACAATATTTTTTCTTTCTTTATTTTTCATTTTTTCTCTCCTGCTGATGATTAATGCGAGCTAAAATATCTGTCCTTCGGTGGGCCGCATGTGGCCCCACGGGCCACAGGTTGTGCACCTCTAGTACTGTGTATATAGTATGTGCATAGATATACCTCCGTGCGTTATTAGTATACATTATATATATACAAAGAGTATATCTCTCTAAATATATATCCAAATATGTAGCGCACGGCGCGGCATGCCTCATATACATATATATGTATAAAATGTATACTAATACGAGTAGTATACTGGCTACTGGCATCTGTCTCTTTCTAGTTCTATACTCTATGTATGTACCGTAAAATCCCGAAAGTAACCCCCCTCCCATCGAATATAACCCCCTCCCTTTTCTCGCTGAAAGTGAAATGTCTCCGTTATCCTGAAAGTAACCCCCCCCCCCTTTTTCTTTCTCCATCCAACAAAGCTACATCCAATCTTCGGGCGAACTTACGGTACGTCGGCATTGCAAGTTAAGTTTGGCATTGAATTAAGTTTTAATATTTATATATTATTTCTAATTTAACTAATTTTTCATAAAGTGTCGAATGCATGTTATCAATGGAATCATTACACAGTTTTTTTTTTTAACTTTTAATGTAAGAAATTACCTTTAATATTTCCTTTTAAGTAATTACCGTAAAATCCTGAAAGTACCCCTCCATCGAATATAACCTCCCCTCCCTTTTCTTCATTTTTTTAAAGAATCTTGATTATAACCCCCCCCCACCTGAAATTTATCCATTTTGCTTTTCAAAAAGGTAGGGGGGGGAGGGTTACTTTCGGGATTTTACGGTATGTACTTTTTCCACAGTATATACATAGTTCAAAAAGTACAAGCACGTGTTTTATACAGACTGCTATATTCTTCTTTTTGCTTTCAATATAAATTTAAAGTTTAAATTGGTCATTAACACTTCTTTACAAACCAAAAATAATTCAAAAACTACTATGTTGTTGTTGTGGCCACCACAAGACTTTCTAATTCACTCAGTAACAATATATAAAAAATATATATGGTGTATATCGGCAACTTTGTTTTAAATTATCACATATTTATAGTTCAACCATTCGTTTTAAAGGTATTGACGAGACCTTTCGAAAGATACCCATCTTGAAAATTTACCCCCCCCCCCCCCCGAGGGAAACGAAACGATGCCCCCACATGCACAAAGTGTTTTTCATAGTTAACTACTACTATTATCAATAATTCATATTAATTTTACAATCACAGGTTAAAAATAACTCTCATTATGTACATTTATACGAAATTTTGTCCTATACTGACATGTTAAAAATTTAGAAAAAATACAATCACAGCGCCACCTACTGAGAGATTGATCCCCATATTTAATCAGTACCAGTTTATGTCAGGGGCCAACTAAATACCAAGTTTGGTTAAATTTCGTTAAAAAAGTACGTTTTTTTCATTTTTTTTTTTTTTTTTTTGTTAAAAGTAAAAAAATTCGATAACTTTGTTTATATTATCACAGATTTATAGTTCAACCATTCGTTTTAAAGGTACTGATAAGACCTTTCGAAAGATACCCATCTTGAAAATTTACTCCCCTCGAAGGGGAACTCCCCCCCCCCCCCCAGAAAAGGGGTGGGGTGGCGAGGCTCCTACACATATAAAAAAAATTTCCCAGTTGACTATCTCAATTATAAATATTTTTTTGTAAATTTCATAATGATTACTAAAAAATAGTTCTCTTTATGCACATTTATACAAAATTTTGTCCTATATCACCATGTTAAAAATTTAGAAAAAGCGGAATGGCAACACAACCTGTAAGGCAATTTTTACCAAAAGTTGAGAGGCACTAATTTATGTCAAGGTGCAACTACATACCAATTTGTATGAAATTCTGTGCAGTAGTTCCTGAGATACAGTTGCCACAAAATTTTGTCACACACACACAGAGAGACAGACAGGCATTTTCTAAAAATGGTCAAATCGTGTTCTACAGCTCTTAAAACTTGTAAATCCATCAAAAACCCGAGGTCTAAAATTTTTTACGAATCCAATACTTTCTTCTATTGAATATAGAAGAAAGTAATAATAATCTAATTCGACGATACAATTCACAAGTTACTTAGTTTTCACTTGTATCGGCAGTCCCCAAAGACTGCCCCGCATTTTTTTTTTTTTCCCCTCCCTGCCTAAATTCAAAATTGTTTTAAATTTTGTTGTATTCCAGTTATTTCGGCTCTCAGCTAGTAAGTGCACTTATTCCAAATTCCATAGCATCCAGGAGCGCGTCTGTACGTTTCCACCGTGGCTATCTTGGAGGGTGTGGTGTGCAAGTCGAGCTATGTGTCCAAGAAGCAGAAGTCGCTAACCTGCAATGGGGAAATTGCACATTTTTCATTTTGACTTGTAAATGATAGAGCATGAAAATACAAACATTTTGATACCATTTTTATGCATATTTGAAAACCGGATGCTTTAATAAATTAACTTTAAAAGACGTAGTTCTCATGTTGGCGGGAAAACGCTGCGTCACGTGATAAAACCTATCGTGACGTCACTATCCATGAAATGAACTGCCGGCTGAATTTCTCCCTCTTGTATTGTAAAGAAAAATCGTGCATTCAGTGAAATTTTGTATTCTTTCTTTAAAAAAAAAAAATATATATATATATATGTATTAAAACTATTTGAACTCATTAAACATCACTTCATTCTATAAATGACACCAAGTTTCAATGATATTTTTTTGTACTCGCCTGCTGTTATTAATCCAAATTAAACTATAATCGAAATAATAGTTGATCAATAGAATTTTCTTAAAGAATGTTTTTAGTATGCTATGCCAAAGATGTATCTTTTAAATACTTGTTTTGTTTCATTTTATTATGTTTTATAGATTTATTATTATTTTATTATTATTATAGACTGAGTACAGAAATAAAATATTGAGTAATAATATTTAACTGAATGCATATTTTCATTGCTTAAATAATCTAGAATAGTTTATGCTAAATTAACCTAAATTAGATTACTTTTATAATTATGAGATGCCAGTATATCTGTATATATATATATATATATATATATATATATATATAACTTTTTTAATACATTTCAATATTATAACTTAACAATATTTCTATTAAAATAGCAGCTGAAGATTGTGAATAATTAAAAACATTATAGTGATGCAGTTTGAGAAATTGAAAAGTATTTAAGGAAAATTACATGCGCTTATCCATTCTAAATAAATAAATAAAATTAAAAGAAGGTCTCCGTACAAAAATATTAATATTATTTATACATGTATATATATATAGAAACGCGTTTAGTTATTTTTATAATGTAATTACTTTTTTATTTGGAAAAATTTAAAAATAGAAAGAAAAGATTAATAGAAATAGAAAGTAATAATAATAACAACATTTAGCAATAGGAAAGATATAAAGTACTTTAAAATAAAATAAACACATGAAATATATGTTAAATGTAATAATACCTTATAAGTTATACATGATCTAGTAAAAAAATATGAATGGTATTAAATAATTAATTAAAAATTTGCAGTAAATTTCGGCAATCAAACGCAATATATACACTGGTGGACAATTGCTAAGAACGGATGACAATAACTAAGCTATTGTCATCCGTCCTTAGCAATTGTCCACCAGTGTATATATATATATATATATATATTAAATTCATTTATCAATGAAGCCTTAATGTAAAATCCAAATATGTTTAGAATATATCAGGGGTCGATCCAGATAAAAACTGGGACCCATTTGCTTCCCCTTCACAAAATCCAAATATCTAAAATGAGCCCCCTTTAGAAAATACAAATCCATAAAATGGGTCTCTTCACAAAATTCAGATTCATAACAACAGGCCTCTCTCAAGATTTATTTTTAAAAAGATGATGATTTTGCAAAAGTTTTCCACGTTAACAATATTATTTTTAATGAGTGTGTATACTTGGCTCAGTAATATGCTGTTAACTTGATAATGAACATTAGATAGAGTAACTTCTTAAGTGAAAGGTTTCGTGTGATAATTCTTTTTATCACAAAAAGAAATAAATTTTCACAAAATTATTTTGTTTTTCACAAAAAAAAAAGAAAGAAAAAATTGTTTTCACAAAAATGAGCCCCAAAAGTAAACCTGGAACAACCCTTGCATATACTATAACTGACGGTCTTCGCCTGCTTCGCTGGTCGCTAAATTTAATAAATTAACAAAAAAAAAGAAAAAAAAAAACTTATTTCTTTTATATCATTCTATAAACAAAAAATAAATAAATAGATAATTAAAAAATAATTTCATTGAAATCGCTCTTAACATCGTTTTGGTTATTCGCAGCCTGCGGCAACTTCTTTCCCTCCAGTGTACCCTGCTTTTTTGGATCTGGGTTCTTATTGCCCGCAGCAATGTCTTTCGTGGGCACTTCAATTTGTGTACATATCAGGAGGCGAAAGCTGCTATTATTAAAAACTAAGATTTTAAGGATAGTTGTATCTCAGCGTCTATTAAATATACTTTAATTTTGGCACCATGTACTTTATTGCAATCACTTTTTCTGCTATATTACCATTTCATTTCGATTAGTACAATAAATAAATAAATAACAAAAGATTTTCCTTTCAAAGGCATTAAATAAATAATAAATAAGTTTTTATTAAATTTAAATTTTAATAAGACTAATCCTTTATGCGATATTAACATTTTCCCGATAAAAACATTTAATTATATTTTCCTTTTGAAATGAATTAATTAAATAAATAAATAGTTGTGTAACAGCCGTTGCTAATGTAAACAACGTAGAACAATATAATTCAAATAAATTTAAGAAAATTAAATGGAAAAATAAATGGATAAAATTGAAATATATATATAAATTACTTAAAAAATTATAAAAAGTAAACTTTTTTTTTTTTTTATAAAATAAAATAAAAAATAATAAATAAATAATGCAATTTGAAAATAACATTCTTTTTTCGTTGCAAAAACATGAAGTAAATATTAAATACATAATTAATGACTGCTCTATAAAATAATCATATATAATTTATAAAATAACATAATTAAAAAATTCTGGTTAAAAAAAAATAATAATAAAATAAATAATCAATAAAATAAATTTTTATGTACTATGAAATTTTAATGAATATTTTAATTATAATTAAATCTTTAAGCATACATTATGAAAACAGAAATATTCTCACATACAAGCATCTAAAAAATTAGAGAAATGTAAAAAAATACTACTAATATATTAAAGCAATGCTAAAATTCTATTATGAAGACGTTTATAATTTTCAAAATATGAATACAGGACAAATCTAGATCATTTAGCTTTAGCTACTCTTATATTTATGCGCTAATAAAATCGAGGTTTCTTCTCAAAAATGAAAATATGGAAAGAGCATCTATTTTCGGAACATTATCCGATTGCTCTTTTACAAATCCAAAATCGACATTATACAAATAAAAATAGAAATATATATATATAAGATATAGTATAGTTATGGAAGGTTTAAGTTATTTCTTACAAAAGGTAAAAATTTTAAGAATAAACTATAAAATACAGATTAGAATAGAGAGAACAAAAAGAAAAGCAAGCGGTAGAAGAGAGTAAACATTCACACTTCGTGTACTGTGACGTCAATCCCCTCACGGAGCGTTTTCGGATCACGTGGTTTTGTTTCGGTTTTTAGCGATTTTAAAACGTTAATTAAAAGTTAATTTGAAATAATTTTACGATTTTAATTGGATTTTTCGGATTCCCAAGATTGATTTTATCGATTACAATTAAAAGAAATTGTTTTTCCTTCCGTGTGCAACTTCCCCATTCCTGAGCTCTGGTGTTCCCGTCACATTGCTGCCCAGAAGTGACATAGCAGTTCCATCTTCCATCTAGTTCCTGGTGATGATGGATGAAGTCTGAACGAAGAATCATCGGATACAGCTCATTCTATGTAAGGTCATTGTGCCTAAATGCGATAACCCATAAATGCGACAAAGTTCTTCTACGGAAAATCTACATGCTTAAATCCTAAACTTATAAATCATAATGGAACATACACATTTCAAGAATGGTTCGCGAAACTTTTCATTAAATTTTAAAAGTTTTTTCTAATAGAATTCACTTTTGCTATAAACATTGTTCATTATGGCTTTCCGACGTCTTTTCCTAATTGCGATGAAATATTTTCAAGCAGTAACTGTAATTTTATCCTTTCATCTTTCAAGGTCAAATAACCACTGTTACGTCATGTGCTTGAATACCCTTTATACCTACCAGAAGAAAATAAAAAAAAAATACTACATTTTTTTAAAAAGAGGGGTTTAAAATTTTTATCGCATTTAAGGGTCTGTTTACACCATTTTCCTAAATGCGACAAATTTTATCCCTTAAATGCGGCAATTTTTACAGTTGATATATTAAGGGAAGTTTAAGCATTTTTTCCTTTTTAACACTTTCCAACAAGGTTTAAAAGTGACTTAGGCTTGTCTGTCCCTCTGTCCGCGCTCTAACTCCTGTAGGGACACCCGAAAGTATTCCAAAGCACTGTGTTCTATGAGAGGTATTGCTGTAAACCATATTTAATACCTTAACTGTATACAAATCTTAGTGAAATTGAATCATGTTATTCAAGTTCACTATCGGATGTTTCATATATAAAATGGAATAAATACCACCACTAGTTTGTACACAGGGACACTCGAAAGTACTCCAAAGCATTGCGTTCTATGAGAGGTATTTCTATAAACCAAATTTTAATAACTTTACTTTCCACAAAGTTTAATGAAATTGAAATATGTTATTCATATGCACAAAATTATGCTTTGAATAAAATATAGCATGATTAGCATTAGATTCACAGGGCCACACAAAAATATTCAGTTACATTAAGAGCTGTTCATAAAAATTTGCTATAATTTCAATTTCGTTTACATTAAGCGTTTTTAACATTGTCTAACAATTTTCATCTGTGAATATAATTTCAATTTAAGTATCTGTCTGTTCGTCTGTCCGCGCTCTAGCTCCAGTAAATATTTATGTAATTTCTTGAAACTGATATATGTTATTTAAGTTCACTCTCGGATGTTCCCTATTGCAAAAGGAGTTAATATCTCTACTGGTTTGTGTACAGAGGCACCCAAATCTTTTACAAAGCATTGTGTTCTATGAGATATAGTTCTATAAACCATATTTTACACAAACCTTAAAGAAATTGAGAAATGCCATTCAAGTTTACTATCGGATGTTTTATATATTAAATGGAGTAAATACCACCACTGGTTTGGGCACAGAGACACTTGAAAGCATACCAAAGCATTGCGTTATATGAGAAGTATTTCTATAAACCAAATTTTGATAACTTTACTTTCCACAAAGCTTAATGAAACTGAAATGTGTTATTCATATGCACAAAAGACTGCTTTCTATAGAATATAGTATGTTTAGTATTAGTTTTACAGAGCAACAAAAAAATATTCAGATACATAAAGAGCTATTAAGAAAAGTTTGCTGGAATTGCACTTTCGTTTACATTAAGCGTTTTTAACATTTTCTAACAGTTTTTAAGTGTGAATATAATTTCAATTTGCGTATCTGTGTATCTGTTTGTCTGCCCATCTGTCTGTCTTTCGACGCTCTAACTCCGGTAAATATTTATGGAATATCTTGAAACTAATATATGTTTTTTAAGTTCATTATCGGATGTCCCCTATTAAAAATGGAGTGAACACCTCTACTGGTTTGTGTACAGGGGCATCGGAAAGTACTGCAAACTATTTTTTTTTCTATGAGAGGCCTTTCTATAAATCATATCTTAATACCGTTACTTTACACAAATCTTAATGAAATTGAAATATGTTATTCAAGTTCGCTATCGGATGTTTCCTATGTGAAATGGAGAAAATATTACCACTGTTTTGTGTACAGGGAGACTTACAAGTATTGCGTTGTATGAGAGGTATTTCTGCAAACCAAATTTTAATAACTTTACTTTGCACAAATCTTAATGAAATTGAAAAATGTTATTCATATGCAAAAAGGAATGCTTTTTATAAATACAGTATGATTAGTATTAATCTTACAGGGCCACATAAAAATATTAAATTACATTATGAGCTATTAATAAAAATTTGCTGTAATTGCATTTTATTTTACAATAAGCATTTTTAACACTTTCTAACAATATTTAAGCGCGAATATGATTTTAATTTGGTTTATCTTTCTGTCCGATTGTCTGTCTTTCTATCTGGCTCTCGTCCCGAGAGTTCTTAAATATTTTCAGAATTTTGAAAAATTGATATATGTTACTAGTTCACTATGAAATGTTTCCTATTTAAAATGCAATTAATATGTCCTACACAACGTGTTTGTGTACAGGGAACTTCCAATGCGAAGCAGGACACTTTGGTCCCGCCGTTTTGGTCCCGCCACTTTGGTCCCGCCATTTTGGTCCCGCCGTTTTGGTCCCGCCACTTTGGTCCCGCCATTTTGGTCCCGCCGTTTTGGTCCCGAGGAAATATTGGTCCCTGGCCATTTTGGTCCCGAGACATTTTGGTCCCGCCAAATTTTTGCATTTTTAAAAATATATATCAGTTTTTTAATATGATAACAATATTTATTGATACGGGAAAATTGAAGTGCTCTTAGAATATCTTTAATTAAGGTATCTTTAATTAAGATTTCTGTAAATATCTTACAGATAAATACATAAATTTTTGACATAACGATTGAGATTCGGAGAATTTTGTACTAATTTTTTACGAGCATTTAATATATTTATTTATTATTATTATTTTTTTTTTTATGTAATTACACATTTTTATTTATTTATTTATTTTTTAATTGCGATTTTTTTCATTTGATTTCGATTTAACTTGCTTCAATTGTAATTTAATTTTTAATTTACTATCAGTGACAAAATTTTGCGATTTTAAAAGTTGTTAACAATAACAACAGTACCTTCTTATTAAAAAAAGAATCCCCATTTAATTTTATTTATTTATAAAGTTTCAATTATTTTAAAAATAATAAAATACAGAAAAATTTTGTTTAAAAAAGGGAAAAAGAAAGAAAGAAAACCTTACGATATTAAATATAATTTGCTTTTAGTGGTAGAAAGCTGTTTCTTTCAAAGAACTAATTATTGGCCTGCTCCCGTCATAGACTCTTCTTCATAAGCCTAAGGTTTCGATCATTTATGAAGTTTTTGAATTTATATATGAATTTATTCATGAATATATATACATGTGTGTTGTCTTTTTAATTAATTGCTGCCCTCTATCGCATGGGATTTTATATCCGGCAGCAAATGTAATTTTTTTTTTTTTTTTTTTTTTTTTTTTTTAATGTTTATGCAATAAACAACTGTGGAGGCTTAACCTTCAGACACTTGCTCTTTCAAAATTTCACATTTTTATGTAACATTTGTTGTCAGAGCCCCCTTTTGGAGGTTAAAATTGCTCAAAACTGCTGCATAGTGGTGAGCGGCCTCCTTCCGTCTTTGAATCTTTGAATATATATATATGTGTGTGTGTGTGTGTGTGTGTGAGAGAGAGAGAGAGAGAGAGAGAGAGATACGTTTCATTCGATTTGATTGTGATTTAATTTTTATCATTAATCTAAGAGGAATTTATTTCAAAATCTCTGTTATATTGATAATAACAATAATAATAAAATGCATGTTTGTTTGTCCGTGATATTTAATTACTTTAATCTTGTATATATGTGTATAAATTACTTTTCTTTCAATTACAATGGTTTTATTTTAAAAATGAAAAAAAAAAAAAAAATGTAAGAAGTCCAATATTTAATTGACTGCTCGCATTGCAAGCATAAATGTTCAGAAAATGTTGATGTACAATTTTTTTTTATCATTTTAGTTTAATATTATGTTTAAAAATAAAAATAAATAAATATATATATATCTGTCTGATATGTCTCTATGACTAAAAACAATGCCCGCATTATAGGGCCTGGTACGAAATTTCTAAGGGGCACAAAATTTTACTAATGGTTAAAAAATATCTGATCTAAATCCCCTAGTTTTTTTTTTTTTTTCGTTTTCTAATTCAACTGTGTTTTATTTTTATAAATAAAATTTTAAAATAAAATCTTGATTGGTACTGTACATAAGATCATTTGAAATACATGAAATTCTACAATTAACGTACGGTGAAGCATCGATAATCCGGCAGCATCTATATTTGGCTCAGTGAAGTAATTTTATTAAAACTAAAAACAGAAACAGATAATTTTTTTGTTTAAATACTTTTTCCAGTCAGTCTGCCTCGCCTGCTATAAATCATAGTATAATAATAGGGGCCTTTTTTCGGTGGGGGGGAGAGGGGGGGAGGGGACACTACAAAATTTTTTGTTAGTCGGGCCTTGCCGCATTGAAATCTCTGTAGCACCTTGGGATTTGTTTCACACCTGTTTCTCCCACATACAATGAAAAGGAATTTCACTGTTTTGTTTCAGCGCATTTGAAGAAAAAAAGGGGGTGGGAGGGGCTTTTAATGGACATTTTCTTAAACAATATTGTAAGAGGTTATAATATGTAACTATTTCCTGTGTTTGACAAATATATCCAGATTGACATAGAAGAAAATGACTTAAGTTTAGCAGATCTGTACAAATTATTCCCGAGATCATTATTTAGGTTCCTCGCATCTTCTTTTATTATTACACTCTAACATTTAGGAGATACTTTGATAAAGCATCGATTTCCTACAAATTTTGTATTCGAGCACTCTAAATATGAATGAGATATAAGAGCCGCATTACAGTGTTTTATATTAAAAAACTTGTATTTTATTTAAACTGAAATTTTGCAGACTTAGATAAATTAACAATGCTTACATCTACGCTAATAACTAATACCTTTATCATTCAAAATTCGATCCGAAATAATAAATTTTCTGTTCCATGTATCCTATAGTTACATCATTTTCAACAAAGGTTGTAGATATTCAACTCTCCAATTGAAAACATTTGTCAAAGTTCTCTTTTGCCCGAAGTTCTTTCAAGTATTTGCTGTCTTTTTTCCTCTATCGTACAAAGAAAAACTCTAAATTTCAAAATTTTAGACGTTTTTTCCGTTTTATTTGTTACTACAACTTTCTGTTGCAAAATAATAATAATAATAATAATAATAATAATTTTGACTTTTCCTACCCCCATGTTTTCAAGTCAAATGACAAAAATTCGAAATATGAAAAATAATTTCGCCTTTTTTCTGTAATACTTTGATTATTCCTGATATCGGGACCAAAATGGCGGGACCAAAACGGCGGGACCAAAACGGCAGGACCAAAACGGCGGGACCAAAATTTCCTCGGGACCAAAGTGGCGGGACCAAAACGGCGGGACCAAAGTGTCATGTACCCGTGTGCAACTCTGCCTTCTTATTAACTCTGTGTGTGTAACTCTGTGTGTAACTTTTTATTAACAGCGCCTTTTTATTAACAGTGCATGTAACTCTGTGTATAATCCTGCCTTTTTATTAGCAGTGTGTGTAATTCAATGTTCAATTTTTTTTTTTTTTTTTTTGAACAATGTGTGTAACTTTGCGTGTATCACTGATTTTTTGCTGTGTATAATTCCGCCTTTTTATTAACAGTGTGTGTAACTCCGTATGTAAATCTCTTTTTTTTTTCGACAATGTGTGTAACGCTGTGTGTACCGCTAATTTTTTGCTAACAGTGTGTGTGTAACTCTGCATTATTATTAACAGTTTGTGTGTAATTGTGTGTGTAACTCTGCATTTTTATTAACAGTTTGTGTGTAATTGTGTGTGTAACTTTGCCTTTTTATAACAGAGTGTGTAACTCCGTGTTTAACTCTTCTTTTCTGAGTAGTGTATGTGTAACGCTGATTCCATGAATATTTACGGGAGATAGAGCACGGACAGACAGGCAGACAAACCTAAGTCATTAACACTTTTCAACTTTATTGGAAAGAGTTAAAAACATTTAGAAAGTGATAAAAACGCTTATTGTAAACGAAAAGGCAATTCAAGCATTTTTCCAACAATACCTCTTAATGTATCTGAATATTTTTGTGTGGCCCTGTAAATATAATGCTAATAATATTGTATTTTATGGAAGGCATTCTTTTGTGCATATGAATTATATATATATATATATATATATATATATATATATATATACACGACTTGTGCAAAAAAAATCATTAAAATTTGGTGCTTAGAAATACCTTTCACAGAACGCAATGCTTTTAAATACTTTCGGATGTCCCTGTATACAAACCAGTGATGGTATTTACTTCAATTTACATGGGGAATATCCGGCAGTGGACTTAAATGATATATTTCAATTTCATTAAAATTTGTTTAAAGTAAACGTATCAAAATACGGTTTATAGAAATATCTATCATGGAACACAGTGCTTTGGAAAATTTTGGGTGTCCCTGTAGACAAATCAGATGAGGAATTCCCTCCATTTTCAATAGGGAACATCCGATAGTGAACTTGAATACGATATATCAGCTTCAAGAAATTCCATGAAAATTTACAGGAGTTCGACTGCGGACAGACAGACAAACCGAAGTCATCGACACTTTTCAACCTTGCTGGAAAGTGTTAAAAAAAGAACGAAAAATCATGCAGTACGCACTGGTTATTAATACTCTCCAATTGTACGTGCTTGTTGTATCGTATAACTTTCAATATTCTTTGCCTGCATTATCAAACAAAGGAGAGAAGCACAGAAAAATATACAGATTGACTAATTCAATTTAAAACCGCTCTCAGACATCGTTGAAGAACGTTAAAAAGGCTTAATGCAAAAGAAAATCCAGCCGTCAGATTATAATTGCTTCCCTTAATGTATTTGAATATTTTAGTCTAGTCCTGTAAATCTGAAGGTTGATCATATCATATTCTATACAAAACATTATTTTAGAATATTAAAATACATTTCAATTTATTTATAATTTTTACAGTAGAAAGTTATTTAGATGTGATTTATAAAAATGTCTGTCCTAAAACGCAAAGCATTGGAAGGGGTACATGACACTTTGGTCCCGCCGTTTTGGTCCCGCCACTTTGGTCCCGCCGAATTGGTCCCGCCACTTTGGTCCCGAGGAAATTTTGGTCCCGCCGTTTTGGTCCTGCCGTTTTGGTCCCGCCGTTTTGGTCCCGCCATTTTGGTCCCGATATCAGGAATAATCAAAGTATTACAGAAAAAAGGCGAAATTATTTTTCATATTTCGAATTTTTGTCATTTGACTTGAAAACATGGGGGTAGGAAAAGTCAAAATTATTATTATTATTATTATTATTATTATTTTGCAACAGAAAGTTGTAGTAACAAATAAAACGGAAAAAACGTCTAAAATTTTGAAATTTAGAGTTTTTCTTTGTACGATAGAGGAAAAAAGACAGCAAATACTTGAAAGAACTTCGGGCAAAAGAGAACTTTGACAAATGTTTTCAATTGGAGAGTTGAATATCTACAACCTTTGTTGAAAATGATGTAACTATAGGATACATGGAACAGAAAATTTATTATTTCGGATCGAATTTTGAATGATAAAGGTATTAGTTATCAGCGTAGATGTAAGCATTGTTAATTTATCTAAGTCTGCAAAATTTCAGTTTAAATAAAATACAAGTTTTTTAATATAAAACACTGTAATGCGGCTCTTATATCTCATTCATATTTAGAGTGCTCGAATACAAAATTTGTAGGAAATCGATGCTTTATCAAAGTATCTCCTAAATGTTAGAGTGTAATAATAAAAGAAGATGCGAGGAACCTAAATAATGATCTCGGGAATAATTTGTACAGATCTGCTAAACTTAAGTCATTTTCTTCTCTGTCAATCTGGATATATTTGTCAAACACAGGAAATAGTTACATATTATAACCTCTTACAATATTGTTTAAGAAAATGTCCATTAAAAGCCCCTCCCACCCCCTTTTTTTCTTCAAATGCGCTGAAACAAAACAGTGAAATTCCTTTTCATTGTATGTGGGAGAAACAGGTGTGAAACAAATCCCAAGGTGCTACAGAGATTTCAATGCGGCAAGGCCCGACTAACAAAAAATTTTGTAGTGTCCCCTCCCCCCCTCTCCCCCCCCCCACCGAAAAAAGGCCCCTATTATTATACTATGATTTATAGCAGGCGAGGCAGACTGACTGGAAAAAGTATTTAAACAAAAAAATTATCTGTTTCTGTTTTTAGTTTTAATAAAATTACTTCACTGAGCCAAATATAGATGCTGCCGGATTATCGATGCTTAACCGTACGTTAATTGTAGAATTTCATGTATTTCAAATGATCTTATGTACAGTACCAATCAAGATTTTATTTTAAAATTTTATTTATAAAAATAAAACACAGTTGAATTAGAAAACGAAAAAAAAAAAAAAACCTAGGGGATTTAGATCAGATATTTTTTAACCATTAGTAAAATTTTGTGCCCCTTAGAAATTTCGTACCAGGCCCTATAATGCGGGCATTGTTTTTAGTCATAGAGACATATCAGACAGATATATATATATATATTTATTTTTATTTTTAAACATAATATTAAACTAAAATGATAAAAAAAAATTGTACATCAACATTTTCTGAACATTTATGCTTGCAATGCGAGCAGTCAATTAAATATTGGACTTCTTACATTTTTTTTTTTTCATTTTTAAAATAAAACCATTGTAATTGAAAGAAAAGTAATTTATACACATATATACAAGATTAAAGTAATTAAATATCACGGACAAACAAACATGCATTTTATTATTATTGTTATTATCAATATAACAGAGATTTTGAAATAAATTCCTCTTAGATTAATGATAAAAATTAAATCACAATCAAATCGAATGAAACGTATCTCTCTCTCTCTCACACACACACACACACACACATATATATATATATTCAAAGATTCAAAGACGGAAGGAGGCCGCTCACCACTATGCAGCAGTTTTGAGCAATTTTAACCTCCAAAAGGGGGCTCTGACAACAAATGTCACATAAAAATGTGAAATTTTGAAAGAGCAAGTGTCTGAAGGTTAAGCCTCCACAGTTGTTTATTGCATAAACATTAAAAAAAAAAAAAAAAGAAAAGAAAAAATTACATTTGCTGCCGGATATAAAATCCCATGCGATAGAGGGCAGCAATTAATTAAAAAGACAACACACATGTATATATATTCATGAATAAATTCATATATAAATTCAAAAACTTCATAAATGATCGAAAGCTTAGGCTTATGAAGAAGAGTCTATGACGGGAGCAGGCCAATAATTAGTTCTTTGAAAGAAACAGCTTTCTACCACTAAAAGCAAATTATATTTAATATCGTAAGGTTTTCTTTCTTTCTTTTTCCCTTTTTTAAACAAAATTTTTCTGTATTTTATTATTTTTAAAATAATTGAAACTTTATAAATAAATAAAATTAAATGGGGATTCTTTTTTTAATAAGAAGGTACTGTTGTTATTGTTAACAACTTTTAAAATCGCAAAATTTTGTCACTGATAGTAAATTAAAAATTAAATTACAATTGAAGCAAGTTAAATCGAAATCAAATGAAAAAAATCGCAATTAAAAAATAAATAAATAAATAAATAAATAAAAATGTGTAATTACATAAAAAAAATAATAATAATAATAAATAATAAATAAATATATTAAATGCTCGTAAAAAAATTAGTACAAAATTCTCCGAATCTCAATCGTTATGTCAAAAATTTATGTATTTATCTGTAAGATATTTACAGAAATCTTAATTAAAGATACCTTAATTAAAGATATTCTAAGAGCACTTCAATTTTCCCGTATCAATAAATATTGTTATCATATTAAAAAACTGATATATATTTTTAAAAATGCAAAAATTTGGCGGGACCAAAATGTCTCGGGACCAAAATGGCCAGGGACCAATATTTCCTCGGGACCAAAACGGCGGGACCAAAATGGCGGGACCAAAGTGGCGGGACCAAAACGGCGGGACCAAAGTGTCCTGCTTCGGTTGCACACACACTTTTATTTACGTACAGGGTTACACACACTGTTAGTTACACATAAGTAAAATTACACACGTTGTTTGCTAAAAATCAGCGATACACACAGTGTTACACACACAATGTTAAAAAAAATCTGTTAATAAAAAACAAAATTACACATGGAGTTACATACACTGTTAATAAGAAAGAAGAGCTACACACACACTGTTAATTGCATACAGGATTGCACACACAGTGACAGTTTCACATAGCGTTACGTACACTGTTAGAAAAGTTCAGCAATACACACAGAATTACACACACACTGCTAAAAAAAAAAGAAGAGTTACACACTGTTAACAAACAGCAGATTTAGACACAAAGTTCCACACACTGTTAATAAAAAGGAAGAGTTACACACACTGTTAAAGGCAGAGTTGCACATAGAGTTACACAACATTTTATCTTGAAATAGTTATGTGGTATTAAGTATTTTATAAACTATAAAAAAAGAACGAAAAATTATGCATTACGCAATGATTATTAACACTTTCCAACTGCACGTAATTGTTGTATCTTATAACTTTGAAAGTTCTGTACCTACGTTATCACACAACAAACAAACAGTAGTTCTGAAAGGCATACACGCAGACTAATTGAAATCCTATTCATTCTTAAACACTGTTTGAAAGTGTTAAAAATGCTTAACACAAAAGAAACCGTCGCCCTTCGATTGTAATTCCAGCCCTTAATCTATCTGAAAATTTCAGTGTAGCACTGTAAGTTTGAAGGTTAACAAAATCATATTTTATACAAAACATTATTTTAGCAAATTAACAATAAATGCCAATTTCTTTATGATTTTACAATTGAAAGTACAGTATGAAAGTTCTTTAAATGTAAATTATAAAAATGTATGTCCTAAAATGCAACGCATTGGCATTTTTTGCGCGTTCCTGTACATAAACATGTTGTACAGCACCTATTAATGCCCTTTTTATTTGGGAACATTCAATAGTGAATATGAACAACATATATATATTTTTTTTTAATTCAGAAAATATTTCCGGACGCTAAGTGCGGTACACGGACAGATAGACAAATGGAGATTCGGGCACATAGATACAGAAATTGAAAACACGTTAAGACAAACAAGAAAGAAAAATCATGCAGTGCCCATTGATTAGTAACACCTTCCAACTGTACGTAATTGTTGTATCGAATAACTTTTAATATTCTTTGCCTACGTTGTGAGGTTGAGACGTCAGAACGTCACCACAGTTGTTTTAATTAAGCTGGATCCAGCAAAGTAGAAAGTGGGGACGGTTAAAATCGCTTCGTCGCCAGTGCCTCGGCGAAAGTTGAGGTCGAGTTAGCTTTGTGTCGGCAGGGTGCTGCAATGAAAGACTTAGATTTTGAATGTTAGATAAATTAGAAGTGATTTTAAAAGGACGGATTGAAATGATGAGAGAGGAGGATGTAGGAAGAAGTATAAAATGGCGATGGTTTTAGTAGATGGGAGTGGATGTTGGAGGATATTATAGTGGATGTTGGAGGATATTATAGTGGATGTCGGAGCATATTATAGTGTGGATATTGGAGTATTATAGTGGATTGTTGAAAGTCTTACTTTGGCGAATATTGAGTAGTAGAAATTTAGAGGAGTGAGGAATAAGTCATGATGAGTGTTAGTACGAGAATTTGCTAGCGCTCGTGAAAGTGAATTTTGATCTGTAGGGAATCCTCTGATCGAAAGTGAAGTCGCAGCAGTGGAGTTACGAGTGCAACCGTCGCTACACCTTCAATTGCTTGCTGGAGTGAGATATTTAAGATAATCTAATTTAATTGTTGATATATATATTTTGATTGAGTAATACACTGACTGAGCTAGTTTAATTGCCAGGCTACCCTCCCCATTAATCTGCTCAAATAAACTATAGTTATTGTTAATTTAAGTCTTGTGTTCTCTTACTTATCCATTTAGTGATCTAATTAAGTTAAGATGGAGTTTGCGTCAACGCAAACTTTACAACGTTATCATACAACAGACAGAAGGACTGAAAAATATACAGATAGACTAATTGATTTTAAAATTACTCTTAGGCGTTTTGGAAAGAGTTAAAAAGGCTTAACGCAAAATAAAATGCAGCCATTAAATTATAATTACAGGTTTTGATCTCTCTGAATATTTTAGTGTAGCCCTTAAATCAGAAAGTTAATCATACCATATTCTATACAAAACATTATTTTAGAATATTAACAATACATTTCAATATTTTTATGATTTTTGCAGTAGAAAGACTTAACTTTCAAAAAATTCTGTCCTAAACCGTAATGCATTGGCATTTTTGTTGTTGTTGTTGTCCCTGTAAACAAACTAGTTGTACAGGACCTATTAATGTCGTTTTGAATGGGGAACATTCTATAGGGATAATGTTTATAAAAATAACACTCATAAAACACAATGCTTTCGAATGCTTTTGGGTGTCCCTGTACACAAACCAGAAGAGATATTCACTCCATTTTCAATATGGAACATCCGATAGTGAACACCAATAAAATATATCAGTTTCGAGAAATTCCATAAATATTTACAGGGGTTAAAGCGCGGGCAGACAGACGGACAGACAGATGGACAGATACACAAACTGAAATCATATTCACACTTAAAAATGTTAGTAAGTGTTAAAAACGCTTAATGTAAACGAAAGTGCAATTCTAGAATTGTTTTATCAGTAGCTCTTAATATAAATGGATATTTTTGTGTCACTCTGTAAACCTAATGCTAATCATGCTATATTCTATGCAAAGCATTTTTTTCTGCATATAAATAACATATTTCAATTTCCTAAAACTTCGTGGAAAGTAAAGTTATTAAAATTTGATTTATAGAAATATCTCTCATAGAACGCAATGCTTTGGAATACTTTTAACTGTCCCTGTACATAAATCAGTGGTGGTATTTCCGCCATTTTATACAAGAAACGTGCAGTAGTGAAATTGAATAACATATTTCAATTTAATTGAGATATGTCTACAGTAAAACCAATAGAAATACCTCTCATAGAACACAATGCTTTGAAATGCTTCCGGGTGTCCGTGTACACAAACCAGTATAGGTATAAACTCCATTTTAAATAGGGAACATCCGATAGTGAACTTGAATAACATATATCACTTTGAAGAAATTCCATAAATATTTATGAGATTTAGAGCTCGGATAGACAGACAGGCAGACAAACAGGCGGACAGGCAGATACACAAAACGGAAATCATATTCACCCTTAAAAAATGTTAGAATGTGTTAAAAACGCTTAACGTAAACGAAAGTACAATTATAGCCATTTTTTTTTTTAATAGCTCTTAGTGTAACTGGCTATTTTTGTGCCCCCCTGTAAATCTAATGCTAATCATGCTATATTCTGTGCAAAGCATTCTTTTGTGCATATAAATACCATATTTAAAATTCCAAAAACTTCGTGGAAAGTAAAGTTATTAAAATTTGATTTATAGAAATATCTCTAATAGAACGCAATGCTATGAATACTTTTGAGTGTCCCTGTATATAAATCGGTGGTGGTATTTCCTCCATTTTATACAGGAAACATCCAATAGGGAATTTGAATAACATATTTCAATTTCATTAAGATATGGCTACAGTAAAGATATGAAAATATGGTTTATAGAAATACCTCTCATAGAACACAATGCTTTCGAATGCTTTTGGGTGTCCTGTGCACAAACCAGTAGAGGTATAAACTCCATTTCAATAGGGAACGCCCGATAGTGATCTTGAATAACATATTTCAATTTCATTAAAATATGTCTACAGTAAAGGTATGAAAATATGGTTTATAGAAATACCTCTCATAGAACACAATGCTTTGAAATACTTTCGGGTGTCCCTGTACACAAACCAGTAGAGGTATCATATTCACCCTTAAAAAATGTTAGAATATGTTAAAAACGCTTAACGTAAACGAAAGTACAATTCTAGCCATTTTTTTAATAGCTGTTAATGTAACTGGATATTTTTGTGCCACCCTGTAAATCTAATGCTAATCATGCTATATTCTGTGCAAAGCATTCTTTTGTGCATATAAATACCATATTTAAATTTCCAAAAACGTCGTGGAAAATAAAGTTATTAAAATTTGATTTATAGAAATATCTCTCATAGAACGCGATGCTTTGGAATACTTTTGAGTGTCCCTGTACATAAACCGATGGTGATATTTCCTCCATTTTATACAGAAAACATCGAATAGTAAACTTTAATAACATATTTCAATTTCATTAAGATATGTCTACAGTAAAGGTAAGAAAATATGGTTTGTAGAAATACCTCTCATAGAACACAATGCTTTGAAATACTTTCGAGTGTCCCTGTACACAATCTAGTAAAGGTATGAACTCCATTTTCAATAGGGAACGTCCAATAGTAATCTTGAATAACATATATCAGTTTCAAGAAATTTCATAAATATTTACGGGAGTTAGAGCGCGGACAGACAGGCGGGCGGACGGACAGACAGACAGACAAACCGAAGTCATAAACACTTTTCAACCTTCTTTGGAAAGTGTTAATAACATTAAAGTAGCTCCCATGCATTAAATGCATTATCGCATTTAGGGAGTTTGAACATCGCATTTAGGATATAGTACCTTAAATGCGACAAAAATTTCCTAAATGCGACGCTGGTATATATTTTCATAAATTACTGATATTTTTTTAATTTCTTGAAAAAAAATGACTCAAAACACTAGTTTAGAACTATGAGTATAATATTCAACCATTTTTTCTTTCTTTTCATAATTATTTGTTTGCTAAAATGTCAAAAGTTTCCTAAATGCGATAAACTTACCAAAAATCACGTCGCATTTAGGCACAATGACCTTAGCGACTAGATTACTGTTTGGCTGTAGGCAGCTTCCATGCGGTGATCTGGCGATTTATTCGCTCCGGCAGACGGCATCCAACCCGTTAAGCTTGGCCGAGTCCAGGCAGGCAGTGGCCGTCCAAAGGTTTCTAAGGAAGTATATTGTAATCCCGATTTGCAAAATAGATTTTGTATTTCGTATAACTCCAAAACGAATCATCGTAGAATGTTGTAAATTTATATTTGTGACTTACATGATGTCTAGTTGTGTACCTGCAACTTTGGTACGAGCTCCCGTTTCACACTATGATAGAGCCCATAATGATATTGTCATGAAAGTTATCGACATTTTTGCGCATAGAAAGTAATTCTTAAAGACATAAGCAAGTTCTAATCGACACATGCACTTTATTTAATTAATATTCAACCTGTAGATAGAGCACGTAATGTTATTGTTATGAGAGTTGTCGACATTTTTGCGAGTAGAAAGTACATAAACAGGTTCTAGTAGACGAATGCATTTTATTTAATGAATATTCAGTCCGTGCGTATGGCCCGTAATGGTATTGTCACGACATTTTTTGCATGTAGAAAGTAATTCTTAAAGATAGAAACAGATTCTACTCGACGAATGTACTTTATTTAATGAATATTCAGTCCATATGACACAGCCCAGCCAGGAGCCAGTTACGATAATATCATGAAAGTTGGCGACATTTTTGCGTGTAGAAAGTAATTCTTTAATATATAAGTAGATTCTTGTCGACTAATGCACTTTATTTAATAAATATTCAGCCCGTAGATAAAGTTCGTAATTATATTGTCATGAAAGTTGTCGACATTTTTACGAGTAGAAAATAATTCTTAAAGACATAAGCAGGTTCTAGTCGTCGAATGTACTTTATTTAATGAATATTCAGGCCATAATGATGTTATGACAGTTACCGACATTTTTGAGTGTAGAAAATAATTCTTAAAGACATAAGGAGGTTCTAGTCATCGAGTGCATTTTATTTAATGAATATTCAGCCTGTAATGATGTTATGAAAGTTGCCGGCATTTTTGCATGTAGAAAGTAATTCCTAAAGTCATAAGCAGATTCTAGTCAACGAATGCACTTTATTTAAAGAATATTCAGTCTGTAAATAAAGCCTGCAATGATATTAGCATGAAAGTTGTCGGTATTTTTGCGTGTAGAAAGTATAAGCAGGTTCTAGTCGATGAATACACTTTATTTAATGAATATTCAGGAAACAGTTGAATAAAACTCTTTTTTTTGTGCCATAAAAATCAACAATCAATTAAAATTCTCGAAACAATCCAATGAAACAGTCATTCTTGTTACAAAAATCAAATAAATGTTGTTAAATGCACTTCTGTGTAGAAATTTCGCTAATTCAAGAACAACTGAAAATTAGGAAGTCTGAATGACATTTGAATTTATCGAGAGTATTTTCAGTGATTTATATAATTTTCCAGATAGTTCTGCGCTAGAAACCAATGAATCATTACGAAAAATTCCACAACTCGACTTCTATTATAGTTAGAGTTTTCAAAACTTTGGGGATCCCAACTACCATTTTTCACCCCATTTCAATGCCTAATTTGATGCTATGTCAACGCCCATATTCGTGGAAATGAAAAACTACCATCTCTTTCCACTTTTACTGTAATACAGTACAGCAAGTACTCGTAAACATGTAAGCAAGTTCTTGTCTACATTCATCAATAATCACACTTTTTTTTATATAGTTTTGTTAGACATTTATAGAACTTTCCAAGAATTTAATTCTACGCCGCTGTAAACCAATGAATCTTTCTGAAAAATTCCAGAACTCTGTTCTTATTGAAGTTAGAGCTTCCAAACTTTGTCAACCCTAAACTACAAATGTTCACCAAATTTGACGCCAAAATCGATTCCAAGACTAAAATCTGTGTTAGCTAAAATCTTGGCGGCTTGGCGAGATTAGCGATCAAGTTTGCCAGCAAATATTGCTGCAGGATAGCCAGAATTAGTAGAGTATTTCTCAGATTTTCGATATTAATTGTTTTGGGGAAATGCATCACCACTAATTTTCGCCAAAGAGAGCAAAAGTAGGCCATCTATACTCGAATGATTTTCATTGAACTCTAAGCTGTTCATTTGCAAATGAGAGATCCTGCCAATCCTGTTTTTTTTGTTTTAGGTGTCTTTTAATGAAAGAGGCAGGGTAAAGGAAGGGTGGTAATGGGCTCCTCATATTCTGTTACTGCCTTTGCCAGCAAGTCTACAGTTTCATTGCCAACAATCCCCCTGTGGGCAGAAAGGTGTGCTAGGGCTATTTGTGGTGAAAGTTCTTTTAAGAGTAATTTAATTTTTAGGATTTGTGGAAGTCTACTTCTGTGGTTACAGATGGTCTGTAGACCCGAGAGATTGTTCCTGAAGATGGAAATTTTGCTGTAGTTTGACTTTTGAGTCTTAAACCATTCAAGGGCCTTGTGAGTGGCATGAAGTTCTGCTTGGAAAACAGAGTTGTTGTCTCTCAATCTGCAAGCCCACCGATGAATTTCTACTCACTCCGAGAAGATGCAGAAAGCTGCAATGACTCCATGACCTGTTTTCGAGCCATCGGTGTAGATCACGACGGGGCAGTTGGGGAGAAACTATTTTGTTTGTATTAATTACAGATGATGCAACATCTTGAATTGGATGCAGTAGCCAGCTGAAGGAAAGGTTTTGGATTTCTTTATTAGGAAAGTATTTTTCTTCTAAGTCAGAATTGTTGAGCGTAAGAATGTTGGTTTTTAAGTAGAAATATTTAAGTTGGATGTGGATATGAGGAATTCCAATGATAACAGTGAGGGCATCAGTCAATATGGTTTAATAGCCTCGCGAAATTTGTGGTAAGAACATTCTTTGTAGAGTTAAGTTTAGTTGTTACCGCATCTGTTAATTTCCCTCCCTAGATTCCTGCCCCATATGTGAGAATTTTTTCATTTACTGTTTTATACCACATTTTTAGAAAGTTTGTGCTTATCCTCCATTTTTTGCTTTCCAGTTTTGTGGAATTGTGGTAAATTTTTAGTGCTTTAATTTTTAAATCATTAATATGTGAGAACCAGTTAAGGTTTTTGTCTATTGTTACCCCTAGGATTTTAATTTGTATAACATGCTTGGCACTGATGCTGTCAATTCTTATCACTGGATTTCTTTTAAGTGACTTTCGAAAAGAGAAAGTTAGTGCTTGGGATTTTGTTGGGTTAGAGAAAGATTATATGAACAAAGGAATGAGCTGAAAAGGGAAAGGGCCTCCTGAGCCTGTTTTTCCTGGTCTTTCCTCCACCTGTCCGAGAAAATAACCAAGAAATTCTCAACATAGGTAAATGTTTGGAATCCTTTAGTATTCATTTCATTAAGGATGTTATTGTCTATTAGGTTCCAAAGAATGGGGCCTAGGCAGGAGCCTTGTGGCCATCCTTTTGACTGTGGGAGGTCAGTGGTTCCTGGTTCCCAGTTGACTGTGACTGACCTGTCCAATAGGTAAGAGCTGATGATTCCTAATATATTTCCCGGGCAATTCAGTGATTTAAAGAGTCTAAAATATGGGGGTCATTCAATATTGTCAAATGCACCTTTAATGTCTAAAGAGACTAGGGTGGTATAATTTCTGGACTTATAGCTTATGGTGCAGAAAGACAGGATTTTAGACAAAGCTAGTTCACATGACCTGCCCTCTCTGAACCCAAACTGATTTGTGTTGAGTGCGTTATTTTCTAAAAAGTGATTTAATCTGGTGACAATTTTCCTAGCGTTGGAAGCAGGTAGATCATATGATCAGAGGGTAGCTTCCCTTGCTTTAGAAATTAAATTTTAGGCAAAGATTGGACCAGTTACAGAGAATTGATGGTATGGGATTGTGTGTTTGTCTGAGGATTTTTAAATCTATACCATCAGGACCTGAGGTTTTCTTTACATCAAAACTAAAGAGGGCTGAGCATATTTCTTCCTTTGTAAAGGCTTCGTTTGCTAGAGCTGTGAAATGGTATATGTTGGTGAAGTTTGAAGGAGGGAAGAGCTGTGATGTTATGTATTCTAGGTTAGTTTTTCTGGAGGTCATTTGAGTTCTACTTTTGAGGGTGTAAAAAATTCATTTCTGTAAAATTTCTGTGCTGTGTCAAACACATTGGTTTATGCGGAGCAGAAGTTTTTCCAAGCAGTGTGTTGGCGCTATTAATTATCTTTTTAAATTTTGCAGAGATTTGTTTGATTTTTAATTTGTTGTTGTAGTTGGTTGGCTTCCTTGTATTTTAGTGGTCTTTTGAGAGCTGCGAGTTTATTTCTCATGCTGCACAGCTGGGGAGACCAGAATGTGTAAGCGGATTGTCGCCTAACCTTTTCAAGTCTGAATGCAAAAGTGGCTGGAAAACAAATAGAGGTGATCAGAGTGTATGTGAAATCATTAAGTTGTTCCTGGTTTGTGATAGAATTCAGTTGTGCTGTTAGTGAGTCTGTTTTGTATCAAAAATTTATCGAATTTTTTAAAATTACCTGTATTTGATACAAACCTTCGATTAATTTTAATTTGAGATGTAGATTTGTATGGTGTAAGTTATGTAGTTGTGGTCTGAACAATTGTGTGACTAGCACTGACCAGTCGTTAATTTTTTTGAATGTGGTGGGGTTTATTAGTGTGAAATTTGGTTAGCCTTGCATGTCATTTCTCTGAAATGTTGGTTTGGAATTTTTGATGTTAGCGAGGCATAATTAATTTGTGGTGATGAATTCTATGAGGCTTCTTTCCTTAACGTTCTCACGTGGAAGTGGAGAATTAGCATTTAAGTTGCAAAAGTAATGTAAATTTAAAGTATTAAAAAAAAAAAAAAAAAAAAAAAAACATTTCACTCATTCATTAATTATAGAATGTATTTAGTTTCCTCCAATAAAATTTGAGTACTTTAATTTTTCAATGTCAAATTTGCATTTTTCTAGTTCCTCATCATACTATAAGTATGGGAAATTTAAGTATTTGCGATAATTTTCAACTTTATTTATTTATTTTTTTAATGATTTTATAAATTTACGCATGTTAAAGAATCTGAAAGTCACAGAATTCATGTACTTACCATCTTTAGATTAGTTAGTTTAATATTTAATTAGTTTGTTAGTCTGTGTTGACAATATCTCAAGAACAAATGATTATAAAGTGGTCAAAGCAGTTTCAAAATATCACTTGTAATATTAGAAAGAACTCTATTTCAGTTTTCTAATGTAAAAACTGAGTAAGTAATTTGAAATTTACGATTTTCTTAACATAGGAGACTAAGACAAAATTTCACATAAATAAGCATTATGAGGATTATTTTTATCATAAAAATGTTGGATCGGTTTAAAACATCATTTATGATAACAGCATGATCATGAACATCATTAACTATGAACACCCTACTTTGGAGACTTCATAAGTAATTTGAAGTTTATGTGTTCCTCAACAATGGTGAATAGGGAACATTTCGCATAAACAAGTATGAGGATTAATTTTACCATAAATATGTCAAATCAGTTTTGAAATACCATGTAGGATGCTTTCATAACCATTATTAACTGTGAGCATTTTATTTTGAAAATTTCTTACATTATTCGAAATTTACAATTTTCTTAATGTGGGAGAATAGAGCAAAGTTTTATATAAATACACACATTAAGGATTATTCTCATAATAAAGATAGCAGATCAGATTTAAAATGTTATTTATAATGCTGCCTACTGTCATGAACATCATTTGCTATGAATATTCTAACCTGAAAATTTCATAAGTTATTCAAAATTTTGGATTTTCGTACAGTGGGAGAATAGGTCAAAATTTCATATGCATGTGCATAATGAGATTTATTACATTAAATATAGCATGGAATTGCATGAAAAATAAAATTAATCCTAATAAAATTAATCAACAAATTAGGATAAGATAAGTGTATCATATTGGAGGTAGGGTAGCCAAGTGGGTGGAGAATTTCAATCTGGACCATGAGTTATCAACCAAGTTTACTTCTCTTAATATGAATACAGTATGTCCTATAGCCGAAATTTATAAGAACAAATATATAATAAGGAATGCAGCAGAGTCCACTCATGTCAACTAGTTTTATAGATTATACCAATATACTGGCAGAATTATAATTCAAAATATTAATTCATTCATCCTTCAATGTCGTAAGATATAAAATGAAGTTGTCATTATTCTAAATTTTTTACACATTCTTTGATATGATGGCGTGTGAAAAATAAATAAATAAATACACAAATAAAATAAATGAACTGTTTCACTAACAAGTGCAAAACTAGTTTTATAAATGCATCCAATCCTGAATTTAATTAAATATTATTTTCCTATAAAATCTGTAATTTTATGTTAGAAGAAAGCAAACTCGCAAATTTTAAAATCTAAACAGAAGACTTGTCTTGAATTTACATAAATATTCTTTTTCTTTAAAATATCTAATTTAATTTTTAACTGAATTTAGCAATTTTAAGATTGTGAATCCATAACTGTTGTTTTAAACTAAATTTCAATTTTTGTTACTAAAAATTTGTAATTGAAAAAAAAAAAAACTTATCTGAAAGTTGGAAGATTGACAGCTCACAAATTTGAAAACAAATACAAAGTGACTTGGAAAAAACAAATATTTTTAAAAATATCTAATTTTCAACTGATTTTACACATTTTCAGACAATGAATTCATAATCGCTATTTTTAGCCAATTTTTAACTTTTATCAAAATCTGTTTAAAACTTGTGATTTAATAAAAAAGCATTTTCACAGTCTATTCCAAAAATTTAGATGACTCATCTAACTAACATGATTTGGAAGTTGGAAAATTGCCAGCTTTTAAATTTTATTTAGATGCTGAACAATTGCCAACTCATATATTTTAAATTATCGATGGAAAGTGGTCTAAAAATAATAATAATAAATAATAATAATAATTTTTAAAAATCTACTAAACAGAATTTCATCGAAAATAGCTAAGAACTATCCTGATTAAATCAGCATTCTAATAATAAAAAAAAAAAAAAAAAAAAAAAAAATGTTGAAATATGTCTATTTTATTGAAATTTTATTTTTCCGGCTGACAAGGAGAGGTCACGGCATGGAAAACTCAAATCGGGACGAAATTGCGCAGGATTGTAGTATACTATGAGGATAACAACATATTAAAGCAGTAAGACCCACTATCCACAAAATTTCGAGAAAAAAGCATTTAAAGTTTCAGTAATCTTTAAATACAAGTTATTTCGCAAGCGAGCAAGCGCCCCAGTGTTGTGATCCTAAAGCGCGAGTCTGCTAGCCAGACGACTTGGGTTTGAGGCTACCTCGAGACTACTTTTTTTTTCTTTAACTTTTTCTTTATTTTTACTTTATTTTACAATTCAATTCGAAATTGAAAATTTTAATAAATTATTTAATTTTCTTGAGTATAAAATAACTTTTTCTATTTTTAATATTTATAACTTAAAAATACAATAAATTTCTATAACTTAAAAAATAAAGTTTAGTTTTACAAAACCCTAAATAAGAAACATAAAGAAAAACAGACAAATATTTAAATAATTAAAAAATAAGCAAGCTGTAAACAAAGTAAAATAGCCAGCAGGTGTTATTTAAATCTTGGTTTGAGCTTCCTGATTTTGTTTGAATGTGTATAAATTACATAAACGCTTCTAGCTTGTTAATAATAAAGGGCAGGTAGAATTTTATTTTGTGCAAGGAAGGATAAAAAAAAAAAAGGAAGTTGTTATCGAAAAAGAAATTATGTTCATTAACATTTAAAATCTACATTTAAAGATAACATTACTTTACCTGTAATAATTTAACAGCATTGTAATCCTATACTATAATTTTTCAAGAAACTGTATTGATTGGAGAAGTAATTATTTAATTTGGATAGTAATTATATATGGAATTAAAATGATCATTTCTCTTTATTATTATTATTTTTAATTTAAAAAACAAAATTTAGTATTGTTTCAAGCATACCTAAAATAAAATAAAATATTTCGATAAATAATCAAAAACAGTTTCTTTAGTTTTATCGTATTTTACAGTTAAAATAAAACTAAAATTTATTTTTTAAGTTATAGAAATTTATTGTATTTTTAAGTTATGAATATTAAAAATAGAAAAATGTATTTATTTTATATTCAAAAAAATTAAATAATATTTTATTAAAATTTTCAAATTTTGAATTGAATTATAAAATAAAGTAAAAATAAATAAAAAGTTTAGATTGCATAAAAAGTTAAAAAAAAAAAAAAAAGTAATCTCGAGGCCTAGAACCCTAGTCATCTGGCTAGCAGACTCACACTTTAAGATCACACCACTGGGGTGCTTACTCGCTTGCAAAATAACTTGTATTTAAAGATTACTGAAACTTTAAATGCTTTTTTCTCGAAATTTTGTGGATAGTGGGTCCTACTGCTTTAATATGTTGTTACCCTCATAGTATACTACATTCCTGCAGAATTTCGTCCCGATCTGAATTTTCCATGTCGTGACCTCTCCTTGTGAGTGAAAATAATGCCTGGACCGGGAGTCGAACTCCGGATCTTTGACTTAGAAGATCAAGGCTCTATCCATACCGACTGATTGTGTGATTTTAATAAAAATTATATGTCTATTTGTTTGGAAACTACAGTGCCACAGATAATACATACAAAGGCTTCAAAACTTTATAACATCAGCTATTTCTTTTTTTGGTCAGGAGTTAAAAATAAATATAAATATTTAAAATAGTACTTTACTTTCAATCTTTTTAATTTATAAAATGATTTTATGCATTTTTTGATGAAAATGTATGATATGTTTTCTCGAAATTCATTAAACACCACAAATAAACACCAAATATTTATTACTTTAAAATTTGCATTCAAGTATTAGAAGCTGCCTTGGAACATTTAATTATTTCCAGTATAACAGATGTAAATATCTTCATATAAGTTAACTATTTTCATAGATTTTTAATTAAGCAAATGTGAATCAAAAAAATCTTTTCAAAACAAAAATGTTTTTCTATACAGGAGTTTTTATAATACATAATCAATAATACAAAATATATATATTTTATATATATACACAGACACATACATTTAGCATCAATACTTTTTAAGATTTTTTTTATTTTGACAACAGTATCACAAAATATATTGACAAAAGGCAGGAATTCTAAGCTATGTACATAAGTATTTGCAGATATATGTCGTAAAGTTATAAAAATTAGGTTAGTAATTAGAATTTTGTAAATACCCAAATCTTAAAAAAATAATTACACAAAATTTTAAAATTAGAAATATCATTAGATTCAAAACTCTTGAATTTAATTAATTTTATACAATTCCTATAGTAGGTAATAAAAATTTATTCTCTAATATATATTATAAATCAAGCTAAGGCTGGATAAATAAAATAAAAATCCAATGTTTACTTCTTTAAATATTGAAGAAATTAAAATAATCATAAATGAATAGTGTTAAACATCAGCTTACAAATGTTATTTCTATATACATTTTATTATTCATTTAAATAAAGCAAAATTTAAGAGATGCACTGTTAGTTAGTTTAAAAAGTGAAAGCTATTTTTTAAAAACTATTTTATGCAGATAAATGATACATAAGCTTCTCATTAATTTTTCTTTTACTGCTTACCACAAAGGGTTTTTAATTCTTTGTAAGCTTAGCATTCCTTCTTGAGAAGAATAGAAAGGGGGATGAGGGTTAATGTTTGCAATCTTAAAAATATAAACTTTTTGCTGATATTTAAAATATACAACCTGTGTTAAGGGGTTTCAAATGCTCCTCTCTCTCTCTATATATATATCTAAATATCTATATGTATTAAATAGATTTTTTTAATCAAAACTTTGAGAATATAAAACAGCATTATTTAAACAATATTTTCTAAAATTTTCATTAAAAGTTTGGGAAAATTCAGCTGGTGGATCCTGATTTATGGAGGCCTTTCAGAGAAGCAGTGAACACAATTTTTCAAAAACTAATGCACCAATCTTATTGAAATTTTGCACATTTCTTCAAAATAGAATTGACTATTGAATGAAGGATTTTTCTTTATTTTTTATTTTATTACAACTAATTTTACGAGGCTATACCTGCAGATGTAATGTAAAGTGTACCGAAAATTGTACTGTTTTTGCATACAACTCTGTAAAAAATTCAAATTACATTTTTTTAAAAATCCTCTTTCAAGCACTAGTCAATTCCATTTTGAAGAAGTATGCGAAATTCCAATAATCCTCTTTCAAGCACTAGTCAATTCCATTTTGAAGAAGTATGCGAAATTCCAATAATATTCTTTCAAGCACTAGTCAATTCCATTTTGAAGAAGTGTGCGAAATTTCAATAATCCTCTTTCAAGCACTAGTCAATTCCATTTTAAAGAAGTGCGCAAAATTTCAATAATCCTCTTTCAAGCACTAGTCAATTCCATTTTGAAGAAGTGTGCAAAATTTCAATAATCCTCTTTCAAGCACTAGTCAATTCCATTTTGAAGAAGTGTGCAAAATTTCAATAATCCTCTTCCAAGCACTAGTCAATTCCATTTTGAAGAAGTGTGCAAAATTTCAATAAGATCAGTGCATTAGTTTTTGAGGAATCATGTCTACCACTTTTTTAAGGGTCTCTGGAAACCAGGACACTCCGGCTGAATTAAAAAAAAAATTAATGAAAATTTTAGAGAATACTGTTTAAATGTTACTTTTTTTACATGATCAAAATTTTATTTATTATAATGAGAGAAAATGTGCTTTTACGCCTTCAAAACATGTGTAACCTCTTAAGTTGCTCAAACATAACTGGTCAAATTTTTTGTGAGGAACAGAAAGTATAATTGCTGTTTAGCATTATTTTCACAATGCATCCTGCAATTTCTTCAAAAGTTATTGTTGTTATCAATCGTGAGAGAAATTCAGTATTCTTCAGCAGTCTACCAATAAGCATAAGAAATTAATATTATTCTATTTACTGAAAATAAGACAATATTTAGAGTACTGTAAAAGCATTTATTTTCGGGAGCCGTAATTTTCGCGAAAGTGAAGATATCGGTGATTTCACGAGCTGAAAATTTCGCGAATTTTATATGAATAGAACCGAAAGTTGAAAAATCCTAAAGTTAAAAAGCACCTAAATATAGAACTCGTTTTGCATAAGGAATTTTAAGAAACTTCCTTTTGTCCGAAAAGTTCTCCCCCCCCCTCCCCATCACTCTGAAAACGATTCATTCTTACAACGGTGCTATACACCAACTTTGGACTTGGCTCAATGCACGCATTCCAACTCAAACAAGTGTCTTTTCTCAATCTCTTTTTTCCCCCTCGCACTTTATCACACTAGGGACTTCTGAACCCCCCTTTTGCACCGAAAATGTAATCACCCTACCCCCTTTGCTTTTCTCGGATTCCGACCGTCCATGCCTGTGAGCTTTGGTAAGTTAAAATTTCCTGATTTTTTATTATTATTTGAGGCTGGGGAAAAAAAAAAAGTATTTCGCAAAGCTTAAATTTTCACAATTACGATTGGGTCGTGAAAATCGCGAAAATTAAAGCCTTGCGAAAATAAGTGCTTTTACAGTATTTTATCTATGTATGTTTAATTTCTTTATTTTTCAGTATTTTATATATTTATCTATAATAAATGTTACCGAAAGAAATAAATGGAAGAGTAAATTAGCACAGAAATCTAATGTCTAGAGCAAAAACATTTTTTTCTTTTTTAACAGTTGCAATCAACATCTTAAAAACTTTTTAAAATGTTTTACAGATTTGACCCTCTGCTGCAGTTCTGAATGAAGTTCACCAGTTTAATTTAAAAAACTAAGCATTTAAATGAATAAAAAAGAATCAACCATCTTCCAAAAATAGTTATCTCTCATATTAAAAATTGAGTTTGAAAATATGTATTTACAGGACATTATTGGTTTTTGTTGAAGTTAAGACACATATATGGCCTAAAATAAATTAAGTGAATGACTAAACTCCACTTTACACTTAAAAAACAAGACAGACTGAAAATTTTTAATAATAAAAATAGAAAGGGATAGATTCTAAATTTTGTGGAAGACGAAAATGCCATTAGGCTTTTGAGCAATTACAGGCATGGGCACATGGGTTGCTAACAGAGGGCCTTCAAAATAAATCTGCAAATGTAACTTAAAACTGGTACAAATTTACATATATACTTTGAAAATAATGGCTTTAATCTGAGAAAATCAAGGAAAGTCTGCTATAATTAGTTATGATAGTTTTTTAACATTAATAATTCTTTATTAATTTTGATACATTGAGTAACTTATTTCTTCAATTCCAAAATTTAATATAGCATTATTCTTAAGTTATTTTCTAGACAAAATTAAAACTTCTCTGTTTAAATTTTATCATTTAAAGTAAGGCATGGAATCTCAGCAGTATAATATAATTCTATGAAGATAATTAATTTTATTTAACTTCAGTTTGTGAAGGAATGAATTTTAATAACGATTAGTTATCTTCTGTCTATGTACCCTTGAAGCCTAACCAAGGACATGTGAATCAACTGTCTCGGACTCCCAAATCAAATATACTATTTACTTTAATGCCCTTTTTTGGTTGCAAGTAAAGATGTATAAGGGGTCCTGAAAAAATGTCTGCTCCAGGTCCCAGTTAGGATAAATCGGGCACTGGTACCCTTAAAAACAAAGTTTGTAATTTTTATTTATAATGATGAACAAAAATTTGTATTTGCTTATAATAATTTTATTGGTCATCATTGGGCACCAGTACTGGTTTATTATCCTGCAATATTTATTAATAGCAATTTAAATATTTTATTACAAATATATACATTAAATATAAGCAGAATAAAATGATACAGGAACACAGGAGGAATTGATTCTGCTGAATATGCAATCTTTTTGTAACATATATATTTTTTGCTTATAAAATTTGCAGCTGATTACTATTGTTGCATACTGATGAAGAATTTGTTCATAAGCTGACACATCTAATTAAAAATTAAATGTTTTTTTATATGATAAATTGTCTTTTTTTTTTTTTTTTTTTTTTTTTTTTTATGTGTTCATTTATTACAATTATGATAGCAAAAGGTATGTATTTTCCTTAACATTCTTTATACAAGTTTTACTTTACAATACCTTATGTTGAATGTAAAATACATTATTATTAAATGTAATTTTATGTAAAGTTTTTTTTTTTTTTTTTTTTTTGTAAGTCGAAAATTAATGAATCAAAAACTTCCAGCATTAGCCTGATTTTTTCTTTTGTTCTTCATTTCAGCATATTACAGTATGCAATGACATTATGATAAAAAATAGCCAAAAAATGATAAAATTATCTTATAAAAATTCAAGAGTATACATGAATGTATAGATAAAGTCAAAATAGAAATATTTTCAATCCTGTTAGACCAAATATTTAATGCATTTATGAGAATTTTAATTTGTAAACAGCTGTGCTTTCCTTATTTAAATGTAATAAAAAGTTAGACACTGACATTTAATATTATGTTATATATATATATAAATTATAATTTTTTTTTTTTTTTTTAACTTTCTATAAATGGTTCCCTAAGCCCTTGGACATTTAGTATTTATAGTGTTTTAAATATTTTTTTCTAATTTTACATTTAATTCACAAAGGAAATAAACTCCCCCTCCTCTCTAATACATACATAAACTTATTTGAACGAAAAAAAAAAAAAAATAATAAGAGTTGTTCTAAATCACAACCTGGTATATTTTGTACCATAATCACTAAATTTCCATCAACATATACATAAGAATTCAGATTCAAAATGAATCAGATTTATTTATCAGTAAAAGCAGGAATAACCAACCCATGATCTGCCTAGTAAAGTTTTGTGGCCCAGAATTCACGAATTTTGTGAACTGATATATTCTATTAACACAGTAAAAATTAAGAAATTTATACTGACTCTTTTAAGTGAGATATATAGATGGCCATGGTAGCTGTCAACAGAAGCATATTAGAACTGTGATGTTATAGATGCTGATTGGGGGCGGTAAATTAATAGTTAATAAATTACAAAACAACATTATCTCTGTATGTGTTGTAATAAGGTCTTTTATTTTAACACTTTTCTATTTAAAGCCATCTGCTGTTTGATTTTCATATATCTCATTTTTGTTAAATAAATGTATTACTATTATATAATATCTGAAAAAAATTATTATCAATTGTATTGTTCCTACTTTTTTAATACAAAGGTTATTTTATAATACTCAAAAATGTAAATCCAACATTATGTAAATTACTGAATACAATTAAACTCCCAATAAATATTGTCTTTAAATTTTCCATGTGTTAGAACTTGTATAATACCGATTCTGTGATATTTTCCCCATTTTACTTATAAATTCTTTTTTAGTTTTTGCACAGACAGGGCAAATAAAATATGATTTTTAGCTCATTTCGTTGCCATGTGTTACATATAAAGTGTGGCTCACCAGAATGAAATGCATTTTCAAAGAGGTCCTCAAAGGTTTTAGGTTGGATAGACCTGAGTAAAAAGTAATATATCTTTTACTTATACCACGGAAAATCAATGTGTTGAAAATATTTACACAAAGCTGTAACAATAAAAAGACGATTATTCATTAGTATTGCAATCAACTATATTACTACTAATGATACCAACATATATAGGAAAATTAAACAAAAAGAACAATTCTTTGAATCTGAATGAATGTAGCTGAAATTATTGTGCTTGTAGAGGTATTGTGTGATTATGGTATAAATTTTCCTTTGAAACATACATTTTATTGACAAAAAATAAAATAAATAATTTGAGAATAAATTTTAAATAATTTATTAAAACAGAAAAAAAAAAAAACTATTAAACTAATTTGAAAATGTTAAATAGAAATAAAACCAGTTTTAAAAAGTTGGCAATAACCTATATAAAAATTATAAAATGTAATCAATGCAGATACTTAGTAAATATAAATTTCAAAATTATTGCCAATAATCAATGATGAAAACCAAATATTTAAAATCTGGAACAATAACAATGAATTAAAAAGTTTCACTTATGATGTCCCATATAAAAGTTTCTTTAAACTGAAAAATACAAACAATTTTTAAAGTTGTGCTATAAATAAGAAATGAATACTTTTATACTTTTTTTTTTTTTAAAAAGAAATTTAAAATGTGATACTTCTTAATGTATTTAATATCAAATACACAGCACTCATAATATTAATATATATGACATCTAAGAATTTGCGCACTTGTGTCGTTGCTTAGTTGTGTTCATTTTATCCAAAAACAGACATCTGCAATAAAATATAGTGTTGCCAAAATAATAATAATAATAACAATAATAATAATAAACATATCTGTAAACTAATAGAATGAAATGTAGCCAGCAACCTCAAAAGCATTCTGAATTTTACAGCATATATCAAAATCTCTAATACAAAGCTGCAAAATTTCTGGGCTTTTATTTATTTTTATTATGTCATTGAATTCCCAATAACATCATCAGTAATAAGAAATACTAATTAATTATGGAACTTAAAAATATTAATAATAATTGTAAAGAACATCTGATAAAATAGATCAATAGTCTTTTGTTAAATAGATATGTAACTTTCATCTACATCTTTGAAAAAAAAAAAAAATATCTATATTATTCATTTTGCAAAGCATAAATTTCAAGTTTGTAAAATTTAAAAACATAATTGCCAACTTGATCTTATAAGGGCACAATACCAATCTTCACCGACAGCCAAATTCCATGTTAAAATTACTTATGGAAAATTATTTTTTATAGAATTACACATAACTTAACCATTTTTATCATTTTTTTTTTTTTTTAATTCTGTTTGCACATTAGAAAAATGTATAACCATTAAATTAGTTTTCGTTTTCCAAAAATCTATTTAAAAAAATTTTCATATTTTATTTTGGAGCTAAAAAATGCAAAAAACGAGTCAGCAAGGTATTGTATCCATTGAAATAAATAAATATTTGCACCCCCTAAAAGTAAATAAGTGATTCAACTAGACAATGCAAGATATTACTTGAAACATTTAGTCTATCTAGAAAATAGGTATTTCTAAATGCTAAGTTGCACTATAATAAGCAAACTAACCTAACACAAATTAGAATGGAGAAAAGAAAAAAATTATATGAAATTTATATGTGAATATACTTAAATAAAAATTATTGTAAGAAAATTGAATGAAATGAAATATCACCAAATTGGAAAACTATTCTCTAAAGCAATATATTCAGAAGTACCCAATAAAAAAAATATCGATAAAACTTAATACAATCCATAAAAAATATCAGCAAATAAAACAGAGCATAAGAAATAAAGAAATGCTGTTCAGAAAGTTTTGAGCATAACTTATAAATATGGCACATTATGTTCCAATATTTATTTACTTTTTCCTGTAAGTAATCGCTGTATTTTTGGAAATGGAAAACATTTATGGCTGCAACTTTGATCATGATAAAGTTATCATTTTGTGCGTAAGGCAGCATTTCCAAAACTTCCTGACCAGACCTTGAAAATCAGACAAAACAACTTAGCCAGCTGAGAAAAGCTGTACCAAATGATCACATTATTGATGCAAGCATATACTACAATATGGTTGAATTGTACATGAAAATTATGCTACACAATTTAAAGACCCATGGAGAATTTTCGAAAAGGATATTTCTATGATAATGATTCAAAAAGTCTTAAGACAATATACGTATAGATTTAACTTTTAAAATTGTACAAGAGAGTTAAAAAACATCTATCACATCAACATCAATTTTTTAATAATAAATATTCTATAAATACATTTATTTTGCAGAAAAAAAATCACAATAGAATAACTATTTAATGTGTGCACAATCAAAATTTTTTTTAAATATTTATGAAATGTCACAATATCATTGTTATGTATTTTGGACACTTTTTGTTAGAAGATCATTTGTATATTATATAGTTAGACTCTCATACAGATAGACAATGAAAATGTTTATGAAAATTTTCATTATAAGAATTTTAACTTCATTTTATAAAATGCATTAAAAATGAATTCCACATTATATAAAAATGTATTTACTCTTTAAGATTAAAGATATTTTTCAAAATTTTATTTATGTACAATTTATACTTGATAAAGATAATTATATTAAAATTTTAAATGTACATGTTTAATATATATAATATATTATCATATTAATAATTATTTTATTATCATATATAATTATTTGTTTATCATGTATAATAACTATTTTTATGTACACAACAATGCATATAATTTTATATATACATTTTATATTAATAACATTTTATTAAATTTTAAATCAGTTTCAGAATAAATTTCACATTGGCAAATTTTCGTCAATGGTTTGATATACACAATATTTTATTGGGTTGTTCGGAAAGTCATTTCGTTTTTCTCAGCAGAGGACTTAATTGTATTTTTTTCACACCTTCTTCACATTTAAGTTGCATTGCCATTAAATATTGTGACAGCTGATATAGCAAGGCTTGCTTGTGAAAAAGGTCGTTTTATTCTGCTCAATAGTTTTTGATTGGTGCCCTATCAAATAAAGAAAATCAGAAGCGACATTTTCGGCATATTTTGTTTTTGCTATCAAAAATGCGAAAATACTATTCAAACAAGGAAAAAAAGTATACGATGTGTGCACAGAAAATTTATTTAAAGAACGCTATTGTCAAAACTGGTTTACCAAATTTTGTTCTGGCAATTTTGAGTTGAAGATGCATAACGTTCTAGAAAACCAGTTTGTGCTAATGAAGACAAAATAAAGTATTGATTTATGAAAAACTGCCAAATAACAACTCGTGAGATCGCTAAGAAACCGATCAAAGTGGAGAATATATAATTCATTAAAATATTTATACAATATAAGAAAATCGTTTTTCATTTTCGAAGGAAAAAACAAAATTACTTTCCAAACAACCCAATACTTTACATCAATCGGCAGCAAAGCACTACTTATAAATTCATCTTTCAACTCATGCTTAACTTTATCACATCAGTATTATCAAACTATTTTCAGTTCACATAAACAATAACTTTATTATAAATAATTTTACAATTAGAGAGTTTTATCAAAAGAGAAAATTTAGATATAGAAAATTTAATGACATCTTCACAAGAATAGCAACCTATTTTAAACAAAGAAAAAGTAATTAAAAATAAGATTCAATGTAACCTTTTGCACTCAAAGCCTTTTTCGTTCCAGCAAACAAGCAACTCAAGATGATTTTCCGCATATTTGGTGAATTACTTATCATTAGCATAAAATGACTTCACACACAATTTAACATTTAAAACTTTTTATTTCACCATTTTATGTAACTATATACTTCAAAAAAGGACACATCAAACATTGCCATATATTAAGTGGTGACCGAGAGCTACCATTTGAGAGTGCAAAGGATTAATAACAAATTAATTTTTCAGTTTAATATTTATAACTTTTTAAAAGAAATTTTATTTTTAATCATTCATACTTATATCACCAATACAGCAGAATGTACTAATATTTTTTTCAACATTATTTTTATACAATATTCTCATATGATAAAAAAATATTGTTTAAAAATATTAATTTTAAAATTTTTTAATATTCAGTTATTTAAACCTATCAACAAAAGTTAAAAAAAAAAAAAAAAAAAAAAAAAAAAAACTGATAAATGCTATTCTACAAATTTCTAACAATACCAAATATAATTCAACGAAACACATAAGTTTGTTTTAAACTATAAAAAAATATTTTAACAATCAATTTTTTCTTTACATCACTACTTTTCAGATGTTACTGAATAAAAAAAAATTAACAATTAATTAAATTTGAATTGGTTGTTTGAGAAACCCCATAAATCACTTTTTTTCTTGGTCCATAGGAAAGTTTTCAGTAATCTGAGGCAGCCCACAAGACAAAAACAGTTTTTCTTGATTTCCCAAAAGTTTCTCTCATCTGATTTATGGGGTTTCTCAAACCACCAATTTATTTATTACTTATTTATTTTTATTTAAGACACTGATATATGCTAAAGTAAAATAATTAAGTCATAAAGGCTACTTACCTAAGAAAATATACTTTTATAGCTGCAAGCCCTCCCCCCTCCCCCTTATCTCTCAAATCAAGTCTTAAGATTTACATGCCTATTTTTTTAATTAATACATTTTAGACAATTTAAAGAAAAGGTAGGTTAAATTGGAAGCATACAAAAAATCTTTTTACAACTTTTTTTTCTGATCATGTATCTGTTGCTTGGCTTTTACTGCATTTAATAATTCAGTATTATATATGCGTGTGTATGTATACACACATACAGACTCATAATTGTTAAAATTTAGTGATTACAGAATGTTGGGGGTGATATTTATTTTTGCAGTATTTCTACAGAAAAAATTTCTGGAGAAATTTTTTAATATTTTGTGCATTTATCAGCTTTTTTTTTTTTTTTTAAAGCTTTACAGCAGGCTTTATTTTTAAAAACAGTAAAAATAAAATACTTTTAAAATAAAAGAGAAGATTAAAAAATAAATTATCTCACCAAAATTTATCCAGTATTTTAAGGGACAGAAATGATGAATAAAAATACGATACTCCAGTAAAAATGAAACTATTCAGGTTTCAGTCTTATTTCTGCCTCCAAGGTAGTAGCACATGTTTTTTGCACCTGAAGAAGAAAGGCCATGTCCTTTCGAAACCGATAGTGCTTCTCTTTATTTAATGGTGTGTGAAGAAGTTAAATCTCAGAAATACAATCATTAGAAAATTTCAGTTTTTTTTTTTTTTTTTTTCCATAAAAGAGAAATCTTTAATATTTGCATTAGAATTTAAATTTTATACAATAATTTTTTCTGCTGTTAAGTTAAAAATTCTTAGAATTAAATATTAAAAATCAAATATTTCAAAATCAATATATCAAATCAATAGATTGGAATAAATTATAGTCGAAAGGAGTATGTCATGGCCAGATGTTCCAAAACTTATTATCCAAACATTTTCAATGTGTTTCAATTTTGCAACATGGGGGGGAGGGGAAGCCTACCATTATCAGGGAGCAGTTTTATAAGGGTTAAACCTTTTCCATTAAATGGACATTTTCGACCAAATTCCTGTTTCAGTTGCAGCAATTGTTGCTTGTAGCATTTACAGTTAAACTTATACTGATCTCTAACAATTTGTAACATAGCAGCACACTCTTTATACCCCATCAGATGAATAAGAAAACTTTTTTGCAGTTAAATGGCTTGTTTTGTCATTGGTGTTGTTGCTTTGCTGAAATTCCTCCAATGTTTTTTGTATTTCAGATTCTCATAACATTTTTTTTTTTTAAATCTGTTATGACAATTTTCCACAAAGACAATTTTCTATGTTGCCTGTTTAGCACATTTATGCACTTCAAGACACATAGTTATTCTTGTTTCTCCGGGTCAATGCATATGGCAGCCATGTTATTGACTTCTGAATCTTTCTCATTGCTTGAGAAAAATTACAAATAATTTTTTGTGATACTGCTCATTGTGTTGGCAAGTTCATTTTGAGTTTGAGATACATCTTCATACTTAGTGGCGCGCCATTATGCTCTCAATCGGTAACATGAAAATGACTATCTTTAAAACATCGAAAACAAAATTCATGTGTGTTTTTTGATACGATTTCCTCTCAGAGTACAGAACAGATAGACTCACATGTTTTTAAAGAACTTTTCTTGGGTGAAACTTGTAAGTAATGCAATAATTAATAGATGACTTACCGTATGATATGTTTCATCTTCGAAATTTCAACTTTATTTACACTTACTTCCCAGCTTCTGCACTGGTTTAATAACTGAACAGATTTTTATCACATGACACAAACACCTTGGACTGATTAGGATGCTATTTCATAATAACAGCACACAAAACTCGCTTTACAACTTCTCACTGCAACCAAAATATTTACCCACTAATATCAAATTATAAAATCATTTTTAGTAAATTGACCAATTTCATTAAAAATAGCAATTTCTGATACACCTTGAAAGATTTGATTCATATATACAACTGATTCAACTAGCCAAGACATCGTGAGAGCAAAAATTACAAGACATTTATTATCTATAAATTATACTGCATAAAAACCAGATCAGAATATGGAAATCATTAATGATAAAAATAATAATGACAGGGATTTGTCCAGATTTTTCAGACAGGGTCCTGTTTTTGTAAAATTGTGAAAAATTCTACACGTATTTTGGTGAATTTAAATTTAGTATGAAAATAAAGCTCTTCCGAACTTTTTGGCCAGGGTCCTTTTTTTTGTGAATCCTTTATAAATTAGAAATTGAATATCAACTTTTATGGGAAATACAGCAAAATGCGTCCGATTATTCAGGCAGCCTGTTTGTTCCATGGAAGATTAGTTTTGAAAATGAAACAGATTTATCAAAGGTGTGTATTTAAGGTGAAAATTTTTGTGAAGGGTTCTGTTTTAGGATAAAAAATTTTGTGATGGGTTCTTCTTTAGGATAAATAATTTTGTGAAGGGTTCTTTTTTAAGATATAAAATTTTGTGAAGGGTCCTTTAACGGACCCAGGTTTGCTTCTCGACAAAACCCTGAATGAATAAGCAAGGATTACAAACATTTTTATATTTTAAAATTCATTGATGAATTTATGGAAAAGTGGAGTACCTTATAAAGCAATGATGGTGAACCTTTTTGAGAAGTGGGCGAAATCTTTTTCATTTTTTAAAAGCTATTTGCCTGTGGGTCACTTTAAAATCACTTAAAAACTGGAGAACAGGGATGAGAGGAAAGAATATCAATGATTTATAAACACTGAAAATTTGCTAACAGAAAAACTTGACAGTTAACAACCCCCCTACTTTTAAAATTCCATAAAAGTTTAAAAGATCCACTTCATTTTACAATTTTTATTTTTGCAAGTGAAGAGTGAAAAGTGAATGTCAATATTAAAAATTTGATATTAATCAGATGATAAAATGAATTATCGTCCTAAGTGACACCCCATGCACTGAGTATTTCAATGGGAAAGGAATAACTGAAAGAAAACATATATCATGAAATGTTCTTCACTCATAAATGTCTTTGCAGATATGTATGTATATGCACATTAAGTTGAATTATTAAGTATTTCTAATGTGTATGCTATGTTTAACAGTTACTTTAGCATTGAGAGCTGTAACTCTTGATTATTGTTTTACAATGCAAAGAATAAGCTTGCCAAGTTTATAACAGACCATTATAAATCATACATATAGGAGCAATGACATGACAGAAAATCAGTTAATATTTTGGAAATATTTGTCTTTTATAAATTCAAGAATAAATATTTATACTTTTTTTTTTTTTTGAATATTTATGATTGTCTGTCCTCTTTTTTATAACATAAAAAGTAAGTTTATAAAAATCAATTTGTATGTCATTTAAAAAAGCCTTTATGAATCAGTGTTTGACTTGGGCATCAAAAGTTTGCCACCACTCTTGAAGAAGACCCCCCTAAAAAAACCTGTTACAATTGAAAGGATAATAAAACAAATGACGCTTGATAAGTACTGTCGATTGCGAGCAATACATGTTTCAAGATGATGTCTGAAATCTTTCATCACCCAACATGGCATGTCTTGCTACCTTTGCTCAAACTACTCTCTTGAGGTCAGCGAGAATGTGAGGTCGATGTGTGTTAACTTTTGCTTTAAGGTGACTCGAAAGGGAAAAAAAAAAAAATCATTTTTGACGAGGACAATGATTGTATTTATCAATTGTGTCATTGCCACACATTAGCACAGTGTAATTCAATTCATAACACAATATTTAGTTTATAAACTGTATTCAATACTAGTTTAATGCAATATTTTTTGTTTATATTTGCTTTTTAAGCATGGAAGGGATTTTTTTTTTTTTTTTTTTTTTTAGGAGGAGTGGGAGAAGGGTGACACTGTAGAAACAAAATATACAATTATTTGATGGAGATGAGAATTCACATTATTCAATTAATTCCATTCATTTTAGTGAATAAATTAATCAAATAAAATGGTTTGTCATAGTTATTTTTTAAATTCTGCAATGATGAATAACTCAAATTTTTATATATTAGTAAAATTTAAATAATTAATCTTAGGAACTAAGTTAATATATATATATATATATATAGCTTTCAGTATTTGTTTAATTTAAGACCTTGATTATAATTTACAATTTGATATGGGCTGATGAACTATTTAAAATAAGAGAGTAAGCATTGTCGGGGGTCGATCCAGGTAAAAATTGGAATCTGTTTGCTGCCCCTTCACAAAATTCAGATTCATAACAACAGCCCTTTCACAAGGTTTATTTAAAAAAAAAAAATTATGATTTTGTAAAAATTTTCCAGGTTAACAGTATTATTTTTAATGAGTGTCTATACTTGGTTCAATAATATAATGTTAACTTGATATTAAACATTAGATAGAGTAACTGCTAAAGTGAAAGGTTTTGTACAATAATTCTTTTTTTCGCAAAAAGAAATAAATTTTCACAAAACTATTTTGTTTTTCACAAAAATAGGCTCCAAAAATTAAAACCTGGATCAACCCTTGATTGTAATCCTGAAAAGAAGAAGAAGAAGAAGAATATGAATTACTACTTTGCAAAAGCAATGATCATGTACCATCGCGCTATTAGATATTCCCTGATATTAGTTTCTGTATTAATTACATGAACAATTACCGTACTTTAATTTCTAATAAAAACATTTTAAATAAAATTAAGCACTTAAAAAAAGAAAAATTTTAAAATAATTTGAAAGTATTATGTTTATCATCATGATCTAATATTTATTGAAGATCATCAACTTTTCTTCTCCTTAGTCGAACTTGCTTTAGAAAGAATTCAAGGAAGAAAAAAAAAAAAAAGAGAGAGGAGGGGGGGGGGGGGGGGAGTGTTTAAAACGATAAAAAATTCAACCATAACGAAATTGTTAAATAAAAGTAATAGACCATAATTAAAATTAATATTTCACACAATTCAAAATATAATCTCAGTGGTCATGATAGTAAAATAAGGTAGTTAGCAGCACAAATTTCAGTATCATTTGCTACAGCATTCTATGCAGGAAAACTATTTGTGCATCTCACTAAAACAGGATTTTTCACATCCAATGTAAGCTTCTTTGAGATGAAATGGAATATTTCATATCACACTAAGTTATCACAAATTATAAGTTTACAAAAAAAAAAAAAAAAATTACAATGATATAGCAATTTAACTGTTCTATAACATACATAATTAATATCAACAGATCATATACTTTGCTAAGATAAAGCTATAAAATGACTACGAGATAAGCTATTCAATATTTAGGTGTAGTGCATATCCTATATTTATAACTATACTTAAAAAGAATAAAGCTATTTGTCGGTACTTTTGATTATAAAGAAACTCTATTATAGATATATGACTATTTTTTACTTTCCAAAAATATTTTAAGTTATCACTATATCAGATAAATGAAACTAGACAATAAGCTATAAAATAGTTTAAGTTATCCTAAGTGAACATGCTTAAATGAATCAAAAGAAAAAAAAAACATACCATAAAATATATAATTATCTATAAACAGATATTCATATATATATTTTCTCTTTTTGTACTTTTACACGCATATTAAAAGGAAAATAGAAAGAATTTGTGTACAAAATAATAAAAAATTGTTTAAAAAATATTTATTAAATGTATCATAAATAAAAATAACCAAATCCAAAATTATATAATTAAAAAAAAATCTCAACATAAAAAAATATACTCTGAGTATGCCAACATTTATAAAGAAAAATGACACTTCCTTCAATAAAAGTATAGAAATTTTCCTTATAATAAAAAGACCTGTTGCAGTCAGAAAGAATTCTCATAACAGCCCACAATAAAACTTTTATAACTCAAAGTAATCATAATGACAGCTTTGTTTAAACACACATATAACAAAAAAAAAAAAAAAAAAAAAAAACTCAACTGATATAACTTAATGCTATAACAATTTTGGTAATAATGTAGAGGAGTTTTCAATGCATATAAAATAATATTTTTTGTCCTATAATTTATTCATAACAATTGTAAATATTAAGCTGATGTACATATTGCATATTACATGATTTATAATTTGTAAACAAATATTGCAGCACAAAACAAGCATTTGTTTTTCCTTAGAAATATTTACATGCAGTACCGATACACTTGGAATGAAAATAAATATCGTTAGAAGACCAATAACCAGCATTAACTTGGTATCAGGCATAGTGCAGATTTCAGACAATAAATGGGTAATTCCACATAACATGGGAATTACAGTTATAAATAAAAATAAATGACTTACTTTTAATTTCTACGTGCTGTAGATTTATTAAAATTTACAAATTCGAATCTGGCAACATTAACTGTTTTTCAATATTTCAGTCTATTTATTACAAAGAATATTATTAACAATTCTAATAATGTTAGCTTGAAAACAGATGAAAATTGCAAATATTCAAATACATCATTATTTCATTCAGCAAATACTTGTCATCAAAAGCAAATAATAATAATAAAACAAAAAAATTAATATGCTGGAAATAAATAAATTTATAAAAATAAAATTAGTCAACAGCAAAAATTAATTAAAGTTTTATGCAAAGAAACAAGCTTTCTACATAAAAATGTTTATCCTGTATAATATTGCCCTGTAGTAGGAAAGAGAAAATAATTTTTAGTTCTATGAGACAAAATAGTCAAAATTAGATTTTCTCTTCATAGGTAGGTTACAGCTAATGTGTAAATACATATATAAACATATACTCGGAAACCTTTGGACAGCCCCTACCTGCCTGGTTATAGCCAAGCTTAACGGGCTTGCTGCTGCATATCTCAAAATTTAGCTTTTTTTTTTTTTTTTTTTTCAAATTGATATGATTACACTGAACATCAAGTGTATACTACATAATTTTAAATGCATAAGTTCTGGATGACGATAAAACATCGTGAACAAAGTTATAAAATGTGTGAATACTTTTTAATACTCTAAAATTATTTTAAACAGAAACTACTTTCATTGCAACATTTACCGTTATTCTCTTAAAGCATGCATGTAATCACCTTAAAGATATAAAGCAAATCTGACTGATTCAATAAATAATACATTAAAAATTATTGCTCTCTACTTTTGAGTTTTAGAAATGGTTACAGTTATCATCACAGAAATTTCAATATGTATATATATAGTTTTCTAACAGTGCGAAAAGAACAGCAATTCTTCTATTGTGGAAAGCTTGTAGTTATTTTTCATCTCAAACTCTCTTATTTTCCCCAATATAGTAGTTAAATAGTTAATACCAGTTATACTAACTAAATTGATATGGACAATAAACCCTACAAGAGATCAAATATAGTAAGATCATCAATACTACAAAAATATTGAAGCAAAGCAAAATGCATCTAAATATAGAGAATAATAATAACAATAATAATGTGGGGGATGGGGTTAGATAGCTGCTGTTTGAAATATGAAACATAAATTTTCATTGAATATCAATATATACCACTGATACTTTTAAAATGCACACTAGAAAAAAGAGAAAAAAAAAAAATCTGAAATTAAAGGTAAAGAACATTACTAATAAAAAAACTTAAAACTTTAAAGGGAAAATACTTCAAACATGAAATTAAAATATTAATTGCATAACAAACAAAGTTAGTTACAAATTAATACATATATATAGATAAATATATAATCAATAATTAGTAAAAAACAATTTGTTTATACAGATATAATACAACACTGCATAAAGTAGTACATCTTTTTTTTTTTTTTTTTTTTTTTTTTTCGTTCCTTATATAACAAGCAAGAACTATAATATTTATATCACAGAAACTAAACATTTTTTAAACAAAACTTTACATCTTTAAATAGAAAAGAAAAAAAAAAAAAATGTACAAACACGGAAAATTTGGAATTCTTAATGCATCTACAACAGTAAATAGAAAAAGTATGACATATTATACATTTCAGATACTTTCCACTATGATGAATATCAAGAATATACATAAAAAATCTTTAACATTGCAACAGAAAATAATATATTTAATACAGATCAGCATATATAAAAATTCCACAATAAATAAAATTTTGTACTATTCATTTATCACATATTAATGTAAACAAGAAAAAGATATTAAAACTAACTCGAGATAATAATAATGCATACATTAGTTAATTCGAAACACAAATCTCAATTTAAATAATATATTTTTAAACATTAATAGGTGCATTTCTATACATGATTTTCTTTTTAAATTTTGCCAGTGTTGGCTGATGTCTTTAAATAAAAGCAATTATTTAAAAAAATACATACACAAATTCTGTTAATAAACTAAATAATTTTTCACATAAAGAAAAAAAAGACCTTTAACCGATCTAATTTATTCATTTATTTATTTAACAAAGCTAATCATGCCAGTAAACTAACATTTGATCAAACTAACTACAAAATAAATAAATAAATAAAATAAAAATGAATTTGAAAAAAATAAAATAAATAAAACAGCCATTCTGATTTTTATTTAATATAATTTAAAGTAAAATAATTGCACATTAAATTTACATAATATTATATATATTTCTCCTACATAAGGAAATTTTTCATTCTTATTGGTCTTTGTGGTTTCAGTGATCTTGTATCTGTTGCTTGGCTTCTACTACGCTTAATAAATCATTAGTGTGTGTATGTATATGTGTTAAGCTGCTGTCATTTAATGAACAGATTTCTTTTTTTCTTCTAAGGCTTAGTTTCAGATATATTTTGTAAGTTTAGAAATTTTAATTCAAACCTTAACAAAATACAATAACAAATATATACTAAAAAAATATTTTACCGGAATAAAATGTGCATTTTTAAAATTTATAATTACTGTTATTACAGATATATGTTTAACCCTTTAAGTGTTATGTCAATCTTTGTCCCTCATCCATAGTCAAAATAAAAAGCTCATGTAAATAAATTTTAAAATACAGGTTAACATCTAAAATTTTGATTTGATAATTTCAGTTGAACTTCATGCATTTTGGTGTGCTGAAACCAAAATTGAAGACAACTTGTCTCTATCACATGTAGATTTTTGTCAATACAGGGTGTCTACGGACACAATTTCTTCCATGACTCTTCAACCAATATAATTATATGGTAACTTTGATAGTTCCTTTGCATAATTAATTATAATTATTCATGGAAACATACCAGAAACTATCGAAAATGAAATAAATGTGTTGGTAGACACCCTGAATGACATCAATCTCTATATGATAGAAAAAAAAACTGGTTTCATTTACGATTTCAGCAAAGCAAAAGACAAAGATCAGCCAAAATTATCAAATTAAATTTTGCCAACATTATCTTTGTAGACGAGTGTTATTAAAAAGATACGTTGAAAAACTGGTAATGCTTAAAAATTTAAATATGATTAAACTTATATCCTTGTGAAAAAATTTTGAGTTTGATTACTCTAACACCCCACTTTGATTGAAAATCAATACAATGATAAAAGAAAAACAAAGAAAAATTGGCTTCAGACATAAATGCATAGTAAGAAAAAGCAGTTCTTTAAATGCCTTTCTAAAATGCTATAAAATAATGATTATCACACATCTGAACACATAAGAGATATAGTGAAGTTATAATTAGATATAAGTTAAGAATAAAGTACAACATACATGAATATCATATTTAACATTAAAACACAATGTCAAGCAACAAAATTCTAATAAACATGTATTGCTAAAGCTATCGTTATAAACTAGTTAACAAAAAAAAAAAAAAAAAAAAAAATATATATATATATAATGAAATAAGTCTTGTATAAATTTTTAAATACTTGAGTATTGAATAGCACAAATGACTAATGAGATACATAGAAACCATAAGATGAAAAAAATTGGTACTTTACAATTTAATTTTAAAAATATTATTACTATTATTATTTTCATTACATAAAAACTCTGCCATAGGGAATAGTAAATCAATTTATAGTATATAAAATTTAAGGTATATAAAATTAACTTCTTAAGATTTATTTATTTTTTTAAATAAATTCACAATTTCAAATAATAGAAATCAGAATTTTAAGCTTCTATTTGCAGTCTTCATTCTTAACCATGAGTTTTAACTCCAGTTTTCCATAACTGTAATTTTTTTTTTTTTTTGTAACATTGTGATGTCACTTATATCTGATTTTTTTTTTTTTTTTTTTCAAAAATTTTTCAGTATTCTTGTAATGGGAATATAATAAATACCTTTATGGGAATATAATAAATACCACATCATCAATTTCAATTTGTTAAAACAATTTTTAGATAATGGAATCCAAGAATACTACTGAACAAACTTCAGAAAATGGAATAACAGATGTAGGATAAAGTTAACGTAATATTGTTATGAAAAATGTACTTTTATGGAAATTTTGAGCTAAAACTTAAAGTTAAGAATCAAGACTATCAAATTTTTATTTATTTATTTTTTAAGTTGTGAATCCCATCCTTTTATTTAATGAAGTCATTATTTCAAGATCATATAAAAAGAATAATTGATGTAACTTTATATACATGACTTAGAATTTGAAAATTGCATTCAGTAACTTATAACACTGAAATTATGAACTTATCTTCATTTTACAGATATTTTTCATGAATGATAAAAATGTAAAACTGAACTGTGTTTTGTCAAACCAAATTTAATTGCTATTAAATACTCAAGAAGATACATATGTATTTTTAAAAAGGCATTTTCATGAAAGGTTAATCTCTAAACACAAATTTTTATTGTGCAGTCACAACACTTATAATAAATTTCATTGAAACATAGTATTCGCTAAAAACATATATGTGCTGTTCAAACAGTCCTATACAAAATTCTGAGTACAAATCTAAAACATTTATTTTGAAATTTATTAAATCAAAATTAGAAAAAAAAAAAAAAAAAAAAAACATAACATAACAAAAATAAATTTATGTCATAAGAGAACACCGGGAATAAGAATATAAATGATAAAAAAATATAATCAATCCAACAAAAATCAAAAACCATTCATTATGACTTAGGTCAATTTCATAACAATCCCCATACATTTCATACTTAAAAAAAAAACTTAACACATCATAGATCAAATCAAAAACAAAAACAATAAAAAAAAACATTTTTTAAGAAATGAAAGTAGTAAAGGTTTTTAAAAAACAACAGTTTATCACAACATAATCAAACTGCAACAACAATTACAAAAGTAAATTTTTAAAAATTCACAGACGACAGACAAACAATTATACAAATTAGAAATGAAAATCTCTTTGTGTAAAAAATAATGCAGAAAAAAAAAAAAAAGGCTTTTATACTCAAGCTTAAAAACTCGCAGAGTTTTTCATGCATAATTACTGTTACTATATAAATCAAGACATGAAAAAACAATATAAAATCAGTAATTAACTTTCTGATAATTATTGAACACAAAAAGATATCAGAGGGGCATGAAAAGGCATGACATCAGACATTGATTAACTATGCAAAACAGAGATGAAATAATTTGGCAGTTCATTAAGCAACTTGAGATGAAAGATGAGAACAATTCTTTTGACATACTTCGATTATATTTAATTGCTAGGAAATTTGCCGAGTGGTTCAGGAAAAACTGAAAAAGAGTTTTTAAAGTTATCAGTTATTTAAGTGATTCAATAATTTAGAAATTTTCAAGAATAATAAGAAAAATGATTGCATTACATTAACTTATATTTGTAAAATATTTAAAACTAGCAAACCCGTTCGAAATTTTTGCACTTAATTTCTTTTCTTATTTACCTTTAAAATTTGAAACTCATAAATATTATACCTATTTCACGACCTAATTAAAATTTTAATTTACCAGAATCCATAACCAAATAAATATTGTACAATAGTGAAACCAGAATTATTTAAAGAAATGTTTCAAAATAAAATTCATGGTTGACAACGCAGTTTTCATACTTCCACAGGCAGTACAGTTTTAGTAAAGAACTCCCACGACTCCTTTTAAAATTTTATTACCAAGAGTGCAGTGACATTTTATTTATTTTGGCATAATTTTTGTTAAAAGAAGAAAATAATTATTTTGACTATACTTTTTATGATGGCATTTTTTAGTCAATTTATGATAATGATTTATATTCTGTATATATCTTTAAAATAGTGCTAGGTTAAAAGTGACGCTTGCAAAGATTCTGAAGAAGCAACTTTTAAAAATACATTTTTCCATAAAATAATGTCATCAAACAAATGTCGTCATTTTTTCTTATTGGTTCATTGAGCTGAGTCTGCATGCTTTTGTTCATTTTTAAATATTATTATTTTTTATCCTGGCGTATTTTATTAATTTCACCACTATCGTATTGTTTCTACAAAAAATAATCATTACTGGTCCACATTAGAGAAATATTATATAGATATTAGCAGGTTTTGCCCACTTTGCTGTTCACTATATTTATTGCGGGGACCGGAAACTAACGTTTCTGAGCATGTCGATATTCGATTGTCATTTATCTGCTCATTGTGTGCCTGAACTGGTGCCAAAGACATTTCAAGGTTAGGGTGACTTGTTTACTCATAAATTATTAAAGCTTATTCATTTTTTTCAATTTATAGTGAAATAGATAGGTAAATAAAAAAATAGTTACATATCCAACATTGTATGCCTTTTGAGTTTCGAAAGGGTAGTAACGCAACAGTTTCTACAAAAATCATTTGTGATGTTTACTCAAGTGCATTAAACTTTTGTAAATGCTAAAGGTGGTTTTCTAATTTCAAATTCAGAAATTTTGGTCTTTCTGACTCATATCGATCAGGAAGACAAACAACTTTAGACAATGAAATGTTAAGGGCAGAACTGGAAACAAATCCGTGTCAAACAATCGAGAAACTGTCAAACACTCTTAACCTACCTTGGTTTATTATCCAAGAATTTTTGCAGCAAACTGATAAAGTAAGCAGAGCAAGTGTTTGAGTCTCACATAATCTGTCCAAAGGAAATAAAGCTAACCAATCGAGCACATGAAACTTATTGCTTCAGAGGCATAATACAGAAGAGTCTTTTAATTAATTAATCACTGGAGATTTAAAATGGGACCTTTATGATAAAGCAAAATGCAAAAGGCAGTGACTCTCTTCAAATGAATCCCCACAAAATAGAGCTAAGCTAGGTTTACACAACAAATAGGAGCTTTTGTATGTCTGATGGAGTATTTGCAGGGTAGTTCATTTTGAAGTGCTGAAATCTGGAAAAACTGTGAATGCAGACTTTTACTGTGAACAATTGGATTGAGTAGATCAATCTTTAATTGAAAAGTGCCCAGCAATTGTCAACAGAAAAGGGGTTATTCTGCAAAACGATAATGCAAGACTGCATGACGAACCTTGAAAAAAAAAAAAAAAAAAACTAATTGTGGTGAAAGGTATTGCCTCATCTACCATACTCACATGATATTGCACCATCAGATTTCCATTCATTTTGACCTCTACAATATTTTCTAAGCAGCAAAAAATTTGAATATTTGAGTGATGTTGAAAATGCAGTCTCCAGAGATTTTCCTCAAAAATCAATTGATTTTTATTGATCCGGTATTGAAAACATGAACACTAGATCCCTAAAAGTTGTTGATAACGAGAGTGATTACATAATTGATTAAAAATAAAAACTTTTTAAAAAATTACGTTTAAATTTATTTTGTAAAAAAACAGCATTACTTTCCGCTCTCCCTAATAAATGAATAATAGTGAAAAAGAATCACTATTTTTCCTTTATAAATAAAAACTTTAAAAAACAAAAATCCACTGAGATTGCTCAAAAACTTGCTTTGGGTCCCTGATGCCTTCAGCAGCATCTTCTTTACCTGCAATATCTGGAGTCCGTGTCACTATTGCCTGAGACAACTAAAGCCTTACCCTTGGACTTTAATTTGGATGTTTATGTTTCAGAACGGATAACATAAAAAAAAATGAAGTATCTTTTTCATATTTAAATAGAGACTATATTGAACAACACTACACAGACTATACATAGTATTTAATACATAGTATTTAATTTCTTATATTTTATTTGATTAATCGGTTGACCATAAAATGATAGCAATTATACTCCAAATGTAGTACTACAATATGTTATAAAGTTTAATTTGATGTCAAAATGAATGAAAAAAAAAAAAAAAAAAAATCCATTAGTAAATGCACTATTGGAATTTAAAAAAGGGCATTTTATAGCACCTTATAGCACATTGAATGAAAAAAACTGCAGAATCTTCAATTTTTTCCTTGGAGGGTGGAAGGGAACGTCTCGCAGCAAGAAACGGTCACGCGAAAACCTTGATAGTTAATCATGTTTTAATTAATAAATTGTTTTCTAATTAAAAATTTTTAAATTTGGTTTTGAGGTGCACATGGAGACACTCCAGACTATGTGTGTACCAAATTTCACATCTATAAGTGTGGTAGATTTTTCTGGAGATATCTAACACAGGGAAGGACAGACGTTTTTTGGTTTTATTAATAAGCTATTAAAATAAAATATGCAATCATATTAGAAAACAGCTATACTATAGGACCTCATTGGCGAACTTTGAAATTTAAAAAATAGCTAGGATGTTTCTCACCAAAGTCTTTACTTATTCAGTTGTGATAACTATTTTTATTCATTGCCAAAATGACAAAAAATATTAAAAGTCAACAAGGTGTTCCTATACTAAAGCTGTAACCAAATTAGTACCTGTAACTTTATGGCACTCTTTCAAATATTAATTTTTATTCTATGAACGAAATTTAATTAAATATTCAATAATCTCTATAAATTACTAACATAAGAAATGTTAACTATTAGAAAAACAATTAATATACATGATAACAATTTTATTTTCATTATTTTTTCATTGGGAAGAAGTATTTTGAGTACTAACTTGATATCTTTCTTAGAGTAATTTTTGTCAGTATTTTTACTTCCATTACCCGACTACCATCGGTAATGGGATAATTGCATTCGGTCAAAAAAAACTAATATTGAATTTTTAATCTGATTTACATGCTTTAAGGACTTCTGAATTAAAAAATGTAGTTTTCAGCAATTGGTCAGAGTTATGTGTGTGGGGAATCTTCTGACTATTATATCTCCAAAACTAACAAAGATAAGGTGACGAAACTTCAGAATTGAAACAGATTAATGTACAGATGATTTTGTTTCAACTTTTGGTGAAATTTTTAAAATGAGAACTGGGACATTAGAAATTCGAAGTGTTTGTATCTTAAAATGATCTCTAATTTTCTTTGAAGTTGCTATATAAATACCCTATTATACAGGGCGCGAAATTTCCGCTCGCCAGCTCGCCATTGGCGAGTGGAAATTTTACTGTGGCGAGTAAAATTTCGATCTAAATGTAGATAGAATTCTTACGGTATATTGTGCTACAATAATAATAATAAAAATTTATCGATCATAAAATCGTGCTAATTTAATTTAAGGTGACAAAACATTCTCTTTTTTAAGAGGACAGTCTTCTTTTTCAAAGCTCTGTTCTCTTAAACGAAAAAAAAACATTACAGGACTAAAAAGCCCTCTTTTTTTATGTTTTTGGTACTCTGTCCTCTTTTATAAATGAAAAGGATTTAGTCCTTAATTTACAAAATTTCGGAAAACTGAGAAACTCAATCGGTTGTTGGCTGTATCTGTATCGAACTGTGAACACTAACTTTTTTCTGCGTTAGGTTTGCAAAAGGACAACTTTCTAATAAACCTGCCAAAGCATATTATGGTTTATATCTATTCACATTCTTCAAATCACAAAGAAATAAAAGTATTCCCTATATTTTTACGGTTCTTTGATCCAGAACACTTAATCACTATTGATTGAAATTGTCATGAAATCATAAGAAGGTGATGGTTCGGTTGATACGCGGTGGGTTAACGTGTGTTCTCACTTTTGCATGAATAATATTCCTCATAAAAATAGGCTCACTAGTGACCGAGAGGTTCTGGCCTCGAAGCTGGTATACGTGAGGCCTGGGTTCGATACCTGGTCGCGCTCGTCAGCTTAACTGTTAGGAGTTTTTCGTGGTTTTCTTCGAAACTAGCGTAAATATGGACTAGAACCTCTTAGAAAGATCCCACGGAGGTCTCCTACTCAGGCTTAGAGCCCTAGTGCAGACAAATGGTCTTAATGATAACACTTCCACCACCCCACAAAAATATGTAAAAGTTAGTTGAATTTATTTTATGTCCTTCTGGCAAAAACGCTCCCACAAAGCTGCTGTTTCCTTCAATGAACAATATGTAGACATGTGAAAAAAATCTCCTCTATATGCCTACTTTAAAAACTTATTAACTACTAAGACTAATTTAGGTTATACTTGTGAGAATTTTTATAAAATGTTGATAAAGGTTGACGTTCGTTAAAACAAATCGTTCCATCTGCCGAATAATAATTATATTTTTTCATTTGCCAATTTCATTTTTTCTTTTATGATCATGATTCTGATTAACAATAACGATAAAAAAAAAAAATCTATACCAACTTATCTTATGTAACTGCATGAATGTACCAAAAAAAAAAAAAAAAAAAAAAAAAAAAATCTATAGCAAAAATTAATATTTAAAAAAATACTATGTTTTCCAGTGACACCTATAAAAATTAGGGATTTTTTCCTCTCGTATCCGTATATTATTAATCTAAATTAAGGTGTACTGATCCAAATTCATCATTTAAGATAAAAATGTTTCCACCACTTGTGTAAAGTAGCTTTTGAATCAGTTTTTATAATCATTTTCATTCAATTTTGTGTCCTCTAAAATGACCTCTTTTTCAAAATTGAATGTCTTCTATTCTGTTATACAATAAAAGACATTGCGCAAATTTCCCCTCTTTTTCCAATAAAAAGTTCTGGTTACCTTATACGTAAAAAATAGAGTAAGTTAATCACATTTTGTGGCGAGTAACTTTTTTTTTCAGCGAGTACTATCTAAGTTGAAATTTCGGGCCCTGCTATTATATGTCCTTTGGTAATTATTAATTGGTCAGTTCAGGAAAATTGATAGGTGTCTCATATAAACAGGTCAATTTGGGTCTTGCAAGTCCATTCCTTTAAAAACGGCTGTACCAGAGCTGCCAACCTCATGACTAAAATTTAGGAGCAAGAGACTTAAAAAATCAGAGCAACTTTTCGGAAGCCGAAAGATTAACTTAAAAATCGAAAAACTTCTGCCAAAAAAGGAAAAGTTGGCAGCTATGAATAAAAGTGAAAATAACAAATAAAGAAATGTCAAGTTTGAAAAATCAGAGTTTCCCGATAATTTTCGGATTAACAGAGCATGCCGATAAAAATCGGAGTACTTGGCAGCTATGCTGTACAGATTTTTTTCAAACTCACCATATTAATTCCCTTTTCAAATATCCTTTCGTGTGCAACTGTTTTCTGATCAATAATTGAGTTTGCCAAGATTTGATGAAAGTCAATGTATCTCCAAAAGGACTCTAACAAATTTCTTGAAAATTGTTTAAAAAACCCCTTTTTAGATACCCTTTTGCATGTATTATGTGGTTATTACAGGAAAAGAGATAATCATCCTGATTAGGTAAGTCAGTTATTGGTCTCAGAAATGGGTGTTTCAACGTGGTGTCTCAACATTTTTTTTTAAAACTCACTATGTAAACTTCTATTTTATATGTCTTTATACAGGTATCAGTTTTCTCTTACAGGAAAATTGTTAGGTGTCTTGATTTGTTAGATCAATTTTATGTCTTCTGACCAGTGGCAGATCCAGAACTTGACTTTTTTTTTTTTTTTTTTTTTTTGGGGGGGGGGGGGGGGACTAAGATTTTTCAAAGTGTTATTCTAGACCAATAAAAAATTTACAATATTGCAATATTCAATTGTGAATGTCAATGTCAGTGTTTTTTTTTTTTTTTTTTTTTTTTTTTTTTGGGGGGGGGGGGGGGGGGGGGAGGGGGTCCCTTAAATCCGCCACTGCTTCTGACCACATTATTTCTAAAAAGTGCATAAAATATGTGTAATAGTGGGTAATGGAAGTCGTGTGGTTGTTACACATCAGATTTTTATTTATTTATTCATTTTCCCCTATATTAATAGATTAATCATTGTCTCTTTATTTTTCATATATCTTTCTAAGCTTTTCTAAAATTTATTTCTTCTATTTCCACAGATTTTTTTCTCCCTTTATCTCAATTTCTTTTACTGACAATTTTGAATTTAGATCAATATATGTTTAACCAAACTAATCAAAACAAAAACTTTGGTAATGAAAATCATAAAGACTTAAAAACAACAATGAAATTGAATGTTTCAGAATAATCAATTTAGTTTTCATCACTTCTGGCCCATTGGAAAATGTTTTTATTAGGCTTTATTGGAATATTTATTCTTAAATTGGTTCTTTCTGATTTTAATTTATTATTAGCACTTTTATTGTACAATATTGATAGAGTATACATTAGTTTTCATTTTTTGGCATTACTTATAATATTTAGTTTTTTAATCTTGTTTTTATAAAGTTTATTCATCAAATTTTTTTTATAACTTGTATTTTGACAAATTTCTATGATTTTATTGAGTTAATGATGCACAACTTTTTTGGAGGGAAGGCACTGATACAGCTGACTGTGCAAAAGATGCTCACTCAATTACAACACAACTGATTAGAGTATGAAGGGTTAATGATTGTATAAATTAAACTGCAAAGTTTTATTAAATTTATCATAAACTGTCTTTACAGTATGAAAAGCATTCAACCTGAGGGTCGCAGGTTGAATGTCGATTTTCTTCTTCACCAATATAAAACAGTATAAATGTATTTAAACACACATTAACTTTGGTAAGATCCCTTGCACTCAAATCAACTGTAATGAGATTGAGTGCCTCTCTATAACTGTAATCAACAGTACAAGTGCTTGCAAAAGTTTGTGCATCTTTATATTAAGTTCTTGCTTTAGTACTGTTTCATTTGTACCTATATTAATTGCATGATTTATACATGACTTTACAGCTGCTATTTTGTACCTGTTTTTTTTTTTTTTTTTTTTTTTTTTAATCTCCACTTACCACAAACACTAAGGAAAAGAAGTAAAGTTTTTATTTTAAGTACATTGGAGTGTAAAGGTTGATATATTTTTATTTACCAACTATGTGAAAAATACCAGAGCCGGGAATCAAACCCGGGCACCTCCGCTTAACGCACGGATGCTCTACCACTGAGCTACCCTGGCTGACAACCAGCTAGGCATTTTTCACATAATATTCGTTGGCAAAGTCACCGAGTCTGCAAGTGCAGATATAACAGGTGAGACAATAATAATCGTAAAGTTTTTACTATAAATAAGTTAGAAAGTAACTTACGTAAACCTTCTCTCAGCCTTGTAGGTGACAATGGTACAGAACTCTTGAGATCTAAACCTTCAAGTTGCTTTCCAAGCTTCAAATTTAGTACATTTTGTTTTTGTTGGAGAAGCCTTTGAGAGGTTAGAGTAGGAGTGCTCATCCTCCTATCATTTCTCATTCTATTTGTATTTTCGCTAAAGTCTTCAGGAAGTAGGAATGTTAACTTTTTAATCACTTTACCGCCACTTGCTCGACGTGCCAGTAATTGACTTTGGGCAGCTTCATTTTGACTAGAAATAACTGCTGGTGGGGATTTATTGCTAACTATATCATGTTCTTCCTCACTGTCTTTCTCATCATCATCATCATCATCATCGGATCTACGACTCTGAGCATGCTGCATATGAATTGCAATGGAATCCTGGTGACGGATATAATTCTTCTTGAATGCAAGATGAATTTCTTTCTCTTCACCATCATTTGTTTCCTCAGGATTAGCAAAAGGTTGGGATGTTGCACTATCATAGCCACTTTCATTAGGTGATGAAGGAAGAAACACAGACTCTTCAGACTGCAATGAATCTTCATTACCTGAGGCATTATTATTTGAGAGATCAGAAGAATCTTTCATAGATTGAGAGTTATCACTGTCTAAGAAAACTCTACGAACTTGGAATCTATTTCTTGGACTAGATGAAGGACTCATACTGGATTTTGAACCATTAGGAAAAGAAGCACTGCTCACCATGCTTGGAGCCGTCACATTAGCACTTCCAGAAGACTGCGAACGAGATGAAGTGGTTTTTTCACGAATGAGAGATGTTAGTTCAGCATCACTCCTAATAACTGGAATATCTGCACTCACAGCTGCAAAACTAACTTTTTTATCTAACAGAGTTTCTTCACTAATTTTTTCTTTATTTCGTTTACAATATTCATGAATTTCTTCAATAAGTTTCGGTCGACTACTCATTCCATCTGAACTCTACAGAAAAATAATATAAAATAGGTATTTAATTTTGCATTTGAATGTTTATTAATACTATATACATATTCGTAAAAGAAACTTTTTGTTTTAAATAGTTAAAAAAATATTCTATATGTGAATGCGATTAATATTAACAAGAATGGCTTCTTAATGCTCTTTTACATATTAAAACAAAAGATTTATAAAATTGTACACATAAAAAAAAGCAAAATCAATGTAAAAAAAAAAAACCCTTTAAAATACCATAAAAGTAATGAAAATATTTACAAAATAATAAATAATTTTACTTCTGGCAAGAACACAGATTTTAGCACAGATAGTCACTGCAAAAACAAACATAGGTACAATTGGAATAATGGTCCAATTTTTTTGCCATTTTTTTTTTTTTTTTTTTTTTGTACACCATTTTGAGTGATAATGATGTAGTTCTGGACACTTTGGCAACCTGGTATAGCGATACATTTGCCGCTTATTTTTGATAACCTGATCGCTATTTAAACATTCTATGCTATAAACCAGGTTGTAATTTTCCATTTTGTTATTATTTTAATCTTGTGTTTTCCCATTGTTTATTACTGATTTTGTTTAAGTATGGCTTTTAGTAGTAGAGATTCAGTGAAAATGATTGTTGAAAAACATAAGCGTTTGCTGAAAGAGAAAGTTAGAGTGGTTGTAATGAATGGCAGACCGATTTTTGAAAGAGATGGTTTTAGATTACTGTTGTGTAGAATTTCATGCATTTTCTGATTCATGTTTGACAAGTTAGTTGTATCCAGTAACTTTTTTTTTTTTTTTTTTTTTCCATATACACAAAACATAAATACAGGTGTATTAATGACTGCCACAGTACAGAATATTAAGCATTTCAAGGTTCATTTGCGACAGGTCAGCTGTATTGAGTGATGCATTTTTTTATTTTTCATGTATACGAAGCATAAATACATGCGTATTACTGAGTGTTGCAGCACAGAACTTCATGCATTTTTTCTTGCATTGAAAAGGAAGCAGCTTAATTTTAAATGTTTGTTTTATTAATCTTAAAAAAAAAAAAAAAAAAAGAGGGGGAGGGGCTTAATTTATTTTTTTGTTTTTCAAAAGAGATGTCCTTTTTAAAATGCATTTTCACCTAGTTTACATTTAGGATCAATGACAACTGTTTCGGAAAACTGCATTTTGTCATGCTCAGCAGGAAAAAAATCATCAAAAATGAGTCTTGAATCAATATCTCAGTAATAATTCTTATTGGGTTTTTAAAAACTCCAGTACTTTCATAATATTTTGCTGTAAAGTGTATATTTTATTTATTATTATTATTTATATGAAGGAGAAAATTGTCAGCAACTGAGAGGGAGGAAAATAAATAAGTAATTTTATACACCAATATACTTGTCATGCTTATTAAAAAAAAAAGAAAAAAAAATCAAGCTAATTTAAGCTTAAATTCAATAATGACTTCAGAAAGGAACTCTGCAATTTATTGAAAATATGGAAAATGTCTTACAATTCAGAGAATTATCATTGCTTAATTATAATGCTCATAAAATAATAATAATAATAATAAAATATTTGCTTTCTAAATATGAACAAATTTTAAGCGGCATTTTTCAATAATAAATTTAAGGAATTTTCTTTAAAGAAATGTCCACAATTTTTTGAAATCTGATACAAATGTATGTTTGAATAACAAAGCCTCACAAATTGAGAAATAAAAAAAAAAAATAAAAAGAATTTATATTTCTTAGAGGAAACAATATTAAGCCGAGAGTAGTCATGTCATTTTTTGTAACACTAGTGGTCGCATCTCTGTCTATTTTCCGCCGTCCGTTGTGTTGAGGGAAAGCTGACATAAAGCCAATAGGGAAAGAAGAGAAAGTGCATCTATTTCACGTGAAGTTTTTCCCGCAAAACATAGACCTGTCTGAAAAACCGGATGAGAGGGGCGCAGGGCCTGATTACCCAAAAGGCTCGGGAAGCACAAGCTTCCCCTCTAAAATGTAAGAGGGGCCCCCAAAATGACTGAAAACAGGGTCGAATTTTCTGTTTTATATTTTCATACTGAGATTGAATTTTTCTGAGAAAATTCACCTAAATTCGCTTAATACTCACTATTTCGGGAAAAATCTATTATTTAACCTCAAAAATCTGAATGTTTTTAAATTAATAAGTTATACGATTTTAATGTTGTGTGTAGAAACCACCCAGATATATGAATGAAAAAAAAAAAAGAAAAAAACTATAAACACACACTAATTTTTGGTCTTTAGCATTTTTATATTACAATATGTAACAGGAAAACAAGATTTTCTGAAATGAGAGGGCCCCGAAATGATACTGAGCTTCCCCTAGCTTCAAAGCTTAATCGGGCCCTGAGAGAGGGAAAATGAATCAACGTTACTGGTCGTGCCGTGGTCAAATAGACTGATTTTAGAAGTAAAATGTTATTTATTGCTCGAAAAATAGTAGGAATGACTTAAAAACATACTATGTTTAAGGACACCCACCCCAGGTCAGTTACACAGAGTTTCCCCACTTTATCTTTAAGGGGTGATCTATAGGATGAATTAAATAAGTGATGGGTGGTGAAAAGACCAATACGCGACTACTAACGGGTTAAAAATATATGGAATTTAAAAAATCTGTTTTGAACCAGAGTAGATTTTTTTTTTTAAGAAATCCCTAATTTTATATTGAAATTTACAATTTTTTAAGGCCTATGAAAACTTTTATTATATATATATATATATATATATATATATGAAAGGATAAAGAGAGGTAAGTTTTTAAATTATTATTTCATTATTTTAAATTAATAGTGAGCAATAATTTAAAGAAAATCCCATTAGAAAGTCTTAACTTAAAATTAATTCTAAAGTTTCCCCTGTAAAGTAAGTTTTAGTACAAGGCGCAAGCATAACGCAAAAATCATAAAAGAGAACCAATTTTAAGATAAGAAAGTGCTGAATAAGTGCAACCTGCAGCTTTTTGTGGTTAGGAGCTGCATAGTAATTAATCCTAGAAATCTGGACCTCAGCTAAGCTGTCAATCATTAAGTTAATATCCAATAAGCATAGGAAGGAGTGGTGTGATTTCCCGCCTAAAATGCCAGTATTTAAGTGAAAACACGGGCAGAGGAGCTCTTCTCTTCTTGTGTGCTCTTGCTTAGTAAACTTACGTCAAATAACGGCCCGAGAGGGGTCACATGATCGCATTCGGCTGCACTGCACTGCATCCATTTGCTCAACTCACAATCATGGACTGTACCTTATATGTTCCAGATGGATTAATAAATATCTGTGGCTTCATCCGGAGTATTTACTGAGTGCCAGCCTCTTTCCTTCATAGCTATTATGTGATTCAAGTAAGGGAATTCGTCACATTAAAATAAGTCGACAGGCATGAACACCTGCTATAAAGTAAATAATGGTACTCAAGTTATGGCTGCAAGAAAATTAATTATGTTTGATCCTGACCCCTCTCGGGGAAACATTAAATTAAATCTATATCAATAAAAGCAAACCTTTTCAATAGAAAGAAAAACAATAAACTAAATCCGCAGAAGGAAAGAAAATAATAAATTAAAGCTATATGAATAAAGGCAGCCTTTTTCAAAAGAAAAATATCATTCCTTATCTTTAATACCTAATGAAGAAAAGAAAATAAAGGATAATATATTCATTCAATCAGGCAAAAGAACTTATTCAACAGAGACTGAATTGCATCTCAAAGAAAGTGTGTCAAGTTTTGTTTTTCTCTACATTCTTCTCCCTGCATCCATCAAGGTCAAGTGCTTTGGCTACTAATATGGTGTTCTTCCTTCATCAAATGTGTTATTTCATCAAGGTCAATGGCCTCATTCACTGGATGGAGAATTAAACAAAGATAACAGAATATAAACAACTGCAGACATAAAGTGGAAGTAGCAATTTTATTTATTTATTTTTCTTTTTTATTCCGGCACGGGGGGGAAAGTAAGTGAGCAAATGATTTATTTATTTTGAAATAAAGAGGAACTTTAATAATAATAAAAAAAAGTAATAATAATAATACAATAAGTATTTTTTAATGTGTGTAAATTACTATATTAAAAATGAGTATTTTTGCAGTTCTCCCATATTTAATAATGAATTTTTATTATATTTAAGGAGTATATAAATTATTTTTGATTGTTCATTTTCTGCATAAGTATTTTTAAAAAAATTTTTGATATTTTCAAAGTTAAAGTGTATTATTTTCTGAAGTTTTATTTTTATTTGAAATTTGCATATTATTATGTTTAAGAGTTATCTAAATTAGTGGTGGTTTTTAATGTCTGCATAATTATTTTTAAAAATTGATATTTTCTCAAAGTTGTTATTTTTTGAATTTTTATTTGAAATTTGAATATTATTATATTTAAGGGTTATCTAAATTAGTTTTTGTTTTTAATGTTCTGCATAATTAATTTAAAAATTGATATTTTCACAAAGTTGTATTATTTTCTAAATTTTTATTTTTATTTGAAACTTGAATATATTTCATAAAAGTTAAATTTCTTTGAAAAAAAAAAAAAAAAAAAAACTGAATTTTCTAAATTTGAAATTAAAAAATAGAAGTTAAGATGGCCAAGGACCCACCCGAAGATCCAGTGGTCCATGAGAATACAGGTGGAGATAATTTAGGTGCCATTTCAGAGACGGAGCAGGGTAATTTAAGTGAATTAAATAACTCTTCCTCTTCTACAAACACACTGGTAAAAGAGGAAAATGTGCTTATTGAATTTTGCCCTGAAAATGGAATGTTATGGATGGCGTGGTTGCCGTATTTTGACGCTTGGTGTGAGGAGAATAAAAAAGACGCAATTTGGAAGGTTAGAAACATACAAAGGTTTTTAAAGGGGACAGCCCTAACAGTTTATGTTAATAATAGCTTAAATATGATGCACTGGGAAGAAGTAGTAGAAATTTTTAATGAGCAATTTACTACACCTGGAGAGACCTCTTTAAATGATTTTTCAAGTATTGTATTCAAACAGGGTGACAATGTTATAGATTACTATCATAAAAAACTTCAAGTAGGACGAGCTTTAGGTCTAGAACCTAAATTCTTGTTGGACGGGTTAACAGACGGATTGCCTTTAACGTTAAAACAACTTGTGGTGGTTAATTCCCCGAAAAGCATAAATGAATGGAGGGATTTGGTTCATCGCTTAGATAAATTGCAACTATCGGAAAAATCAGCTGAACCCCTCCCACCTAAGTCGGATCAATATCCAAAATATAACTACTCTCAAGTCTTCAATAGGGCCCCTGTGCAATACAATCCCCGTCCACAACCTTGGAGTTATCGATTTCCTAATGTAAATAGACCCCATATGAGATACTCTAATCAAAATCAACCCACTAGGACTCATGATAACTGACCCAATTTACGAGGGCCTAGACCCCAGCAGTCAAACGCAAATGCACGACTACATTTTCAAGGACCTTTACCTCCTTTTCCATGTAAATATTGTACTAAAATTAACATCCCTAACACGTTTCATTGGCATAGAGAATGCCCTTTCAAGCAGGAACAACCGACTCATACCACAGAAGAGTTCACAGTAGGAAACAGTACAACAGAAGGTGTAAATAACACATATTGACAGTTTGCCGCGACCGGTCGCATAATTCAAAATAAGGGTACCCAAAGAAAGAATCAGCAAACAAGTCAAAGTGTTAAAAACCCAAACTCGTACTCTAATCCTATTCCTTTAATTTTCGACACAGGCAGCAGTTTAAGTATTCTTCCTCAACATTTTGTTCAGAAATATCGACTTCCCACAAAAAATATTTCTCCAATTAATGTTGTACAAACACAAGGGATGTTGAAGATTACCAAAAAATGTTCCCTGTTATTACAAATAGGTAATATTACAAAAAATATTGATATGTTTATTTTGAATAATAACTTACCATATGCTCTCCTTAGCTTAGATCATTGTGGACTATTTGAATTAACTTTTGATTGTGCTAAAAAATGTGTAACACAAAATAAAAATATTTTACCATTGTTAAAAAATATACCAAGTTGCTCTCAAACCTTACATTTACTTCCTGAAAGTGAAAATACAATTAGAAATGAAAATGTTAATGTTCAATCAAATAATAGGGTAGAGAAGATAGAGTACACTCCTGCCACTGAGGAAAACCACGTAACTCCTCAGTCTGCTAGAGAAGGAAAACTTCCTACTTTATTATCAAAATATGTCAAAATTGTTGCTAAATCAAAATATGACGTTGGAAGAATTTGTATGGAACCCCAGAGAATTTATTTAAATTCTGATTTACCTATTTCACTCAGAGCATATAGAACTTCCCCTAAGGAAGAAGAAGAAATTAAAACCCAAATTCAAAATTTATTACAGGCAGGTATAATAAAAGAAAGCTGTTCCCCTTATTTGGCACCTGTAACCCTGGTGTATAAGAAGGAAGAAGGAAAAAAGAGTCGTTTATGTGTTGACTTCCGTAAACTTAATTCGATAACAAAAACCGATGCTGAACCACTTCCACGAATCGATACTTTATTAGATAAATTAGCTAAAGCAAAATTCTTTTCCACCCTCGACTTGGCAAGTGGATATTGGCACATTCCTATCCACCCAAGAGATACTGAAAAATTGGCCTTTGCTACAACTTTTGGATTATATGAATGGAAATACCTGCCCTTTGGCCTCAAGAATGCCCCCGCTATCTTCAATCGAACAATTAGAAGAATCTTAAATAAATACAAAATAGATTTTGCATGTAATTATTTTGATGATATTATTGTATTTTCACAGTCAGAAGAAGAACATTTCAAGCACTTAGAGCAACTTTTTGAAATCTGTGTTAAAGAAAACTTAAAATTAAAATTATCAAAATGTAATTTTGCTAAAACAAAAATTAACTTTCTAGGATATGAAATTACTAATGGACTTATTACGCCTGATAATCCCAATATTGAGGTCATAAAAAATTTGAAACCGCCAAAAAATGTCAAGGAATTACGGAGAGTTTTGGGATCCGTAAATGTCTATGCTAGATTTATTCCAAAATATGCAAAAACTAGAGCTCCCTTAAATAATTTGCTAAAGAAAAATGTCCCCTATGTTTGGGACCAAAAATGCGAAAATTCCTTCCAAAAATTAAAAAATGCTCTAATAAGTAAACCCATTTTAAGACTCTATGATCCCAAAAGTCCCTGTCATTTATTTGTTGATGCCTCGAGTCATGGTGTGGGATGTGTTGTTAAGCAGGCAGATGAGAATGGTAATTTACATCCAGTAGCATATCATTCTAGAAACTTACGTAATTATGAAAAAAATTATGCCATTACTGAATTAGAATGTTTAGCAATAATTGATGCTTTAGATAAATTTTATCATTATTTGCACGGTCAAAAATTTTTCATACATACAGATCATGCGGCTCTCACTTGGCTAAAAAATGTTAAAAATTTAAGAGGAAGATTATTCCGCTGGTCCCTTAAACTTAGTATGTTTGACTACCAAATTCAATATCAAAAAGGTTCAACTAATATTGAAGCTGATATGTTATCCCGATTGCCTGTTTTAGAAAATGTGTCACACCATGTACACCTCCTTGACTTAAATGAAATTAAAGACAATCAGAAAAAAGAAAATATAATTATTAATGGTAAGAAAATTATTGAAATTGATGATGTAAATGTAATTAAAAAGAAAGGTTTGTATAAGATAATAGTCCCTATGTCATTAAGATTATCCCTACTAGAGAAAACCCACACTCAATTTGGACATCCTGGAATTTATAAAATGGTAAATTTAATTACACCCCAGTATTATTGGCCTAATATTAATAAAGATATTGAAAGTTTTGTGAAACATTGTCATATTTGTCAATTAAACAAAAAATGTAAACAAAAAAGATTTGGCTTGTTACAACAAGTACCACCAACAGATAAACCTTTTGAATGTTTGTCTTTGGACACTGTTGGTGGACTTAATTATTATAATTCTACAAAAAAGTATTTGCATTTGGTCGTGGACCATGCAACCCGTTATGTGTGGGGATTTCCATCAAAAAGCGTTACCACTGAAACTTATACAAACTTTTTAAAACAAATATTTCAAATTCAAGTGCCTAAAAAATTGTTAACAGACAGAAATGCAGCATTCACTTCATCCCGTTTTAAAAAATTTCTTTGAAATTATTATGTTAAACACCTATTAACAAGTAGCCATCATCCCGAGTGCAACGGGAAAGTCGAGTGGCTCAATCAGACTATTGTTACGCGTTTAAAGTGTAAAGTTAATTCTTCTTCAAACAAAATTCCCTGGACTAAATTACTTGAAGAAGTTTTAAATCAGTATAACTCAACACCTCATTCAGTAACTCAGTTTCCACCTAAATATTTATTATTAGGAGAATTACCATATGACCCCTTATTGGCAAATAATAATTACTACCCTTCAGTTGATGAAGCTAGAAAAATAGCAAAAGAAAAAACAATACAATATCATAATAAAAACAAAGTCAGATACGATGCTCGATTTCTCCCTGTGGAATTTAAAGTTGGAGATGAAGTGATTTATGAGGAATTTCAATATCCAAACACGCGTAAATTGAGTTCACCTTATTCAGGCCCATATAAAATCTTAAGACAATTATCTAACGTTAATTTTGAGATAGACAAACCCAGCCTTCATTTTAAGAGAAATTCAGAAATTGTCCATTCATCTAAGTTAAGATACTATAATAATCCTAAAAACTTCAAATTAAGTCATGAATAAAGTAGTTAGGTATCAGCTTCCTGTCCCATGTTTTTTTTTATTTTTTTTTGCTTTCCTATTTCCCCATACACGTTGGATGAGGATCCTAGCTGAGTTAAAGAAATCGAAGGGATGTCGGGAGACATATCTTCCTTTCTTTGACTCAGTGGCACTAGCGTGCCCTTAACTTTTCTTTTTTACAAATATACCTTTTTGGTTTATTTAAATTTTTTTCTTAAATATCATGTAGATGGTTTTGTGAAATGAGGATCCTCCGCTCCTAAGCCCCCTTTCTATAAGCAGTCTGTTTTCTCATGGTCTCCTGATCTTCACCATTGTGATGTGTTCGGAGAACACGGGAAAACTGATTTGTTTTCCCTCTCTGTAGAAGCTAGCCAGTTTCCACCTTTATCCCAAATTACTTTTGGAAAGGCTTGACATTATCAGAGTTTCAAGGGTTAATGTACCCACCATATAATTTTTGTGGATTGCCAAACTTGAAGTTTATAGCAGTCTGTAATACTTTGAAAACAAATAATTACTCAAACAAAGTAATTAACTTGGTTTTAGGTGTAAATAAGTTGTAGAAATTTTTGCTGTTATTAATGTCACGTATAAGAAAAATGAGTTACGTATAAGAAAAATGAGTTACGTATAGAAATACGTGACCGAATAGGAATTCGGGATTGAGTAGAGAAACTGAGTATTCTGAAAATTCTTTTTAAGGAATATAAGAGTTAAAATGTCTAATTCAGAAATCAGCAAAAAGGCTTTAATTAATAGTTCCGTCAAGTATAACGTAGTTAAATAGTTCCTGAGTACCTTCAGAATTACTCCGTGAAATCAGGTTCTTTTGAAAATAAAACATCGCTATGAGACACGCAATTCGATGTCAAGAAAATAAAGGTAAAACAAAACCTTACCATGAATGCTGGGAGTAAAAAGAATGGAGACAATGAATGAAGATCAAGATGTTTATTACTGGCTTTGTCAGGACTGGGGTCTGAATCCGTGTGCAGGCGTCTCCAACATCTTTCTCGTTGCTCCATACGCGTAGACATAAGGCATAAATCCAATCCGAATACATCATCGCGATAATTGTATTAAATAACATTCTAGCATCCTTAGATGATTCATCTCAAGCTATAGTTTCAAAATATTGCATTAATTTATTACTAGTTTCATCCACTTTAATATAATAATCGGTTAATTTTAGCAGTTGAATATTTCCACGCGACAACGCCGCGAAAACGGCACGTGGTGCGCAAAGCGCAACCACCGGAGATGTCCAACCTTCTCAAACCATGGCAAGTCCGCTTCTCTGTCTGTTAGAACTTCCCGGCAGACGCTAACCAGCTACCCCAAAAGCGTCACGATGCTGCTCAGCCAATAGGAACGAGCGATCGTTAAAAGGGGAGCGCTGAAACCTCTACACTACCGGGATGACAGCAGGGTCCGGTGAGAAGAACCAAAGGAGAAAATTTCGATCGTTGCAGGGAGACAAACGTGCAGGGGTAAACGGAAAGAGTTGAATTAAGGGAAATTTAGCCTGAAACTTGAATAATAACTTGATTTTGTTAAATTTAATGAGAGTGTGATTAAATTAATTAAACACGATGTCGTGCTTCACGACACTCTCCCCAAAAACGGGATTGAAAAAAAAATCCTTGCACAGGGTGAGAATGCAAAGAAAGAAAACAGGAGCAACGGAGGATGCGGATCAGCCGGACACGAATGAGCCCATACAAAGGTTTACAAAGAGACACACATTGTGTCTAAGAAATTTGACATTATAAGTTACAGAAGGGCTGTTACGTGACAGCATATATGTAAGTATATCTTCTAATCAACCTCTGATACAATAAAATTATTTTTCTTACAAATTTTGTCTTGTGTTATTGCTTGTTAGAAAAACATTTACATATAAGTAAACTTTTGGGTATCTACTTCAATACAAAACACAGATTGTAGTTAGAAAATTTTTAAAAGTTCACTAATATGTACTACAATCTTACTAAGGGTTTACAGAAATTGAAAAACAATTTATATCCATGTGATCAAAAATGTTGACCTGTAAATGTAAGTATGTGATTGGATATTTTAAATCATAAATTGCACACAAAAAAAATTATAAAAATTTCATCTGTGATTTACAAATGTCATGTTAAGCTGAGAAAAAAAAATAACCACAAAAAAAAATATAAATAAACAAAAAAAAATATGGAGAGCCTCTTCTTCAATCTGAGGAAAGGGTCTAGAATATTCCCAGAGTGGAGAGGAAGCAAAAGGACGGCGAACATCAGGACTACACCCCTGCAGGAAGATGCAATCCCGATACAACCGTACGAGGGGATTAAAAGGTAATTACCATTATTGCTATTTTTTTTTTTTTTTTTTTTTATATAAAAATATATCAGTTGCACAATATACGGCAATGAAGACACATACAACATGAAAAGTGAATAGATACCAGCAAGCATAAATAAATAAACATTTGATTATATGTAAATACACAAGTTTATACCACATGACGAGCTTTTTATAGCTCCATGAATTTTCATTACTTCTGTAACTGTCAACTAAATTACAAAATAAACACAAACATCAGAGTAGTGTCCTGTTTGCAATAATTCTGCCATTAAAAATTACTAAAAATCTTATAATATAAGCAATCAGCCACTGATGCCTTGGCAGTTCAATAAGTATTTAATTTTTGATGTGCATAACAATAATCCATTGTATTATCTAAAAGTCTCTTGAGAATAAGATAAGAGTCCAAAAATATTTTACCATTCAAATATTGCATTAAAAATATATATATGGCAACAAAGTTCCTGCTGAGGTCTTATGAGGAATATATTGGTAAATCAGTAATAAACACAGAATAATACTTTAATTATTTCCGAATAATATATATATGAAGTATATCAGAATAAATGAAATTACACATAAATAAATAAGGTGTATATATGTATAACGTAGTAATGTGCAGACAGAACACACCTGAATTTGCTTACAGATGAACACAAACATAAAAAAAATTCATTTTCATAATGTGTGAAAGTAATTGCGAACTTAAAGATAAAATTTTTGAAGCAATTGATCTGTGTATTAATAATAATAGTGTGAAATAATAGTAAATAGAACCATTTCTGACGTAAGGTGTAAGCCTCTGAACCTAATGCACATTTGAATGACTTGGAAATGAAAAATGAAAAAAAATATATAGTCACCTTTTTTTTTTTTTTTTTTTTTTTTGAACTATTGGTTTTAATATGGGTTACATCTTGTGACATGTAACTACCCTAATGAAAAATGAAATGTGTAAGTGTAACAAGAAAATTGTGTAACCATAGTGTACTATTGAATAAATCACAAGAGTCGAAAAGTGAACTGAATAAAAATATAAAGTACAAAAACAAATAAAATGTGTTTACGTAAGTGAATTGGAAATAACAAACAAAAATATTGAGAATTTAAGTCTGTTAAAAAAATAAGTAAGGTAACATGTGAATAGTTGTAATGAAAGTGAATAAAAAAAAATTGTCACATAACATGAATAATTCTATTAAGTATAAGTAAATGACATAGTGTAAGAATGTGTGAAGTGTAAATAGATTGACTGTTATCACAACAATAAAATTGAAAGTTGTGGATGTGTAAATGTGAAAGTCATGTAAAAGTTGGCCTAGTATATAAAAACTATGAGAAAAATACAAAAAGAATTAACCAAGTTGACTCAATTGTGTAAGTACAAATGAACAAAAATGTAGAGTAAGTGGATCTACTGATGGTAAGAATTGGTCCCCCTAAGTGCAGCTATTGTATAGACCACAAACAATGCCAAAACTGAACATTGCACCTCACATAAGAATCAAACTCGATAAAATTTAACTGCATATAGCACAAAATAAATCAACTATTGAATGTGTGAATAGGAATGTGTAAGTAAGAAGGAAAATAATTCCCCTATATATGTAAATAACAAAAACCCTAAGGCTATAAAAAATAAAAAAAACTATTGAAATGAGTAAATAAATAAAATATATGGTAACAATATTAAACAGTGGTCATTGCCTATACTGCACGGATGACACAATACCGCATAGGTCTGTCCAGCAGTACCATCGTGTATTGTCCATAAACAGGAACCGTCATTCCCATCAATGGGTTGCCAATGAGTGCAGGAAAGGAGAACCACATGAAGAATTATTATATTAATGTAAACAAGAGCACCCGAAGGTAAAAAAAACTACTATTGCAATGAACCAAAATGAATGTGTATGTAATAATTGAAATAAAGATCACCTATTAGATAAATAGACAAAAGCAATTCAAGAACCATGAAAGAAAACAGAAATCAACCCATAACAATCTATGCAATCTCACCACCAAATTGCCTCCTCCAAAACAACTGGTGAATGTGAGTGAAAATGTGTACCATGTGTGAAAGGTAAAAGGTACAGACGTTTACCCCGCCAAAATAAACGCTGTCCAAAGTGTGTAAAATAACTATTGAGTATAGTTGAACAAGCCGAAGTCTAAAATCTAACACAGAACAAGAAAAGCTTAAGCCAAACAGTGTGTAAAATAATGAAAACATAACTAAAGTGAAATGAATGTAACTAGTTGTGAATCGAAAATGTATATTGATGCCTCCTAACCCAATGCATTAAATGTGCAGGTTATATGGAGATTGAGAGAAATAAATTGGAGTTTTTGGAAAATGAAAAAAAACGTTTTGGAAAATGAACAAAACAAATAAATGTAATTGAATGTGAATAAATGTAAATAAAAATATTTTGAAGACTCCTAACCCAATGCATAAAATGTGCAGGTTATATGGAGATTTTGAAAACTTAAATAGAGTTTTGAAAAATGAAAACCAAAAAAAAATTTGAAGTTATGTGACACTAAACACAATTCTTAAAAACTTATGCGAAAAAAATAAGGTTTATGAAACACATGTGTAAACAAACAAATCTATTGGGTTATGGTGTAAAATTTTAAAAGAAAGTGAGTGACATAAAGCTAAAAATGAAGTGGGTGTGTTATGCATACCGATTGATATACATACAAAACAAAGAAAATTTAAATGCATGTACACAAAAAAATAATAGTACAATATGTCATAGCGAGACATTCTATTAATGTGAATATAAATATAAACAGTGAGAAAGACTTGGTTGTGTAATTGGAAATAATTTGTAAATGAAGGGAAAAGTAAGTAAAATTGTATTTGGCCTAACATAAAAGTTATGTATAAAATTACCTATCCCTATCCATTACTATCTTATAAGAGGTAAAGTTAAGCTCTTCACCTAAGTACATAAATATGATAATTGAGGAAAAAAAAAACTATCTGCACTACTACTCATACAAGGTGAAATATTAAAGATGAAACAAAAATGCAATTTAGGAAATTAAAAAAATTAAATGCATATATATATATTCATTGTTACACGTGATACTAATAACTGCACAGTACTTCTGTAAATAATGTAGAATAAATAAGCACAATAAAAAAAACGTATAAACAACACATATTAGGTATGAAAAAGTAAGAAATAACACAATTGTATACTTGTGAAAATCACGCGCTATGATTCACTATGAGTAATTAATGTTCATTCATAAGATGCATGTGATAAATGAGAAAAAAAAAAATATATAAATACACTAAAATTCACACTTCTTGGACTATTCAAATTGGAAAATGAAAATTAAATGAATATATGAGTAAAATAAAAAAATATATCTAATCAATACAGTAAATAGAACATAATTTTTTTTTTTTTTTTTTTTTTTATGTTACTAGGCCTGATGTAGAGCCACCACGAGTGTCTGACAATGAATATTATTCACAATTGTGACCTCTAATATCGTTAAAAAAATTGGCTCTTTTCATATATCTATAAACAAATTGTAAAAGATTAAAAATTAAAAAAAATCAAATGGAAAAATTTATTCACATTTTGTGAAAACATAAAAATATATAAATCATGATACTTAGAAAGGTAAAAAAAATATATTTGTATGTATATATATCATAAAAACTAGTTGGCCAACACTCTTCTATGAATGAAAAAAAACACAATAGGTATAAATTGTAAGAGATGAGAAAAAAAATAGCAGTTCACAACTCGTGAACTGTTAAAAAAATAAGGATACATTATATAAACCATAGAAATTAGAAAATTTAAATAGAAAATGTAAGTGTAAATTTTATATCCTTGCACTACTTAATAAAATAAAACACTGATAATAGATGTAAAATGGATCACCCCGTATTTTTTTTTTTTTTTTTTAAATGCCATCGTAGCTTGTGCCAGATGAACTGATAAATCAATGGAAATAATAAGAACTTAATAATGAAGTTAATACAGTGACAAATAAAGTATATACATATATATATAAAGTAGTAAAAAAACTTGAAACATTCTAAAAAAATGTACACTTCATAATTGACTTACAATTCTGTATAGGTATGCATTAATTAGAAGGTATTAAAACAAACATTTTAAGTTAAAATCGATATATAACCTATACAAAATGAGAAATAACCCTTGAGAACGGCATATTTCTGTAATATATGCCAAATAATACAATTATTTTTTTTTATATTATGCAAGTAGTCCGTATGCCGGATAATTAATGAACTTAGTTTTTAATTTTTGAAGTCTCTAAAATAAAATAAAACACCTTAGATGATTGTTAAAAAATAAAAGGATACATGCGGCCTATTAATAGGACCGGTATCTGCAGGCGACCATCTGGGGTCAAGGGCTTCCTCCATAGTAAGGATAGTATGAAGAGTTCCAAGGCTGTATAATCGCGTCCAATGTACTTCCTTGAAACCAATGGTCGTCGGCGGAATTTTTTTATACAAACATTTGCATAAAATTTTAACTTCTGGAGATCTTGAAACATGTTGAATCCGTTCATTATATTAATTTTTGTAGCGATTGTTAAACTATCGTTAGTCGATCTACTGACATCGGTTGATTATCGGCACGCAGTTTCATATACCGCATTAACGGCACTTATCAGTTTGAAAATGACAAAAAGAGACTACCCCTCAAAACATATTTTCTTGATGCATTCACTTCATCCGGTAGAAAATTCTAGTTCTATGAAAATGGCTTTCAATAGCTTCACGATGAATTTATTATAGACATCGTTGCATGCAGTGCCTCGTGCGAAAATAGACACGGCACCACGTGTCACGTATAAGAAAAATGAGTTACGTATAAGAAAAATGAGTTACGTATAGAAATACGTGACCGAATAGGAATTCGGGATTGAGTAGAGAAACTGAGTATTCTGAAAATTCTTTTTAAGGAATATAAGAGTTAAAATGTCTAATTCAGAAATCAGCAAAAAGGCTTTAATTAATAGTTCCGTCAAGTATAACGTAGTTAAATAGTTCCTGAGTACCTTCAGAATTACTCCGTGAAATCAGGTTCTTTTGAAAATAAAACATCGCTATGAGACACGCAATTCGATGTCAAGAAAATAAAGGTAAAACAAAACCTTACCATGAATGCTGGGAGTAAAAAGAATGGAGACAATGAATGAAGATCAAGATGTTTATTACTGGCTTTGTCAGGACTGGGGTCTGAATCCGTGTGCAGGCGTCTCCAACATCTTTCTCGTTGCTCCATACGCGTAGACATAAGGCATAAATCCAATCCGAATACATCATCGCGATAATTGTATTAAATAACATTCTAGCATCCTTAGATGATTCATCTCAAGCTATAGTTTCAAAATATTGCATTAATTTATTACTAGTTTCATCCACTTTAATATAATAATCGGTTAATTTTAGCAGTTGAATATTTCCACGCGACAACGCCGCGAAAACGGCACGTGGTGCGCAAAGCGCAACCACCGGAGATGTCCAACCTTCTCAAACCATGGCAAGTCCGCTTCTCTGTCTGTTAGAACTTCCCGGCAGACGCTAACCAGCTACCCCAAAAGCGTCACGATGCTGCTCAGCCAATAGGAACGAGCGATCGTTAAAAGGGGAGCGCTGAAACCTCTACACTACCGGGATGACAGCAGGGTCCGGTGAGAAGAACCAAAGGAGAAAATTTCGATCGTTGCAGGGAGACAAACGTGCAGGGGTAAACGGAAAGAGTTGAATTAAGGGAAATTTAGCCTGAAACTTGAATAATAACTTGATTTTGTTAAATTTAATGAGAGTGTGATTAAATTAATTAAACACGATGTCGTGCTTCACGACAATTAATATTGTTATTGTTTGTATCTTTAGTAAGTATTTTTATCTAATTGTTTGAAAATGTGTTTTACATTAACCAGGAAAAGTGTCAATGATCTGAAATGATACAAATGTATTTATAGTGTCATTTTTTCAAATATATGGACAGTAGAGAAAACTGCAAGTTCCGTATATTTCTTTTAAAAAATAAATTCCTTGCAGATGTGTAATATCTTGTTCAACGTCATTATATTTTTATGTAATGTTAAAGACTCTGTACAAAATCCAAAGGACTTCTGCGCCAAAGAAATGAACTATTTTTCTTACTGAGCAATTAAAAAACATATTTACAGGACCTTGTTATCATAGTTCATTACAAATGAACAAAAAACAATATAAGACTATAAGCTTTACCAACTAGTTGGGAACAAGAAATTTCTGCTTTAAGATAATATTGTATAAGAGTGCTACATTATGTTTTATTTTATATTTTTATATTACTCCTAGGACACTATTGTATGTATAGGGTTGAGCACGTGGAACGTGCAGTTCTACAGAAAAAAAAAAAAAAAAAAAATTAATAAACGGGACTAAATTAATAATTAAAGGGAAAATATACGCACTTCTCCTTCTACACAATAAGACAGACCATCTTTTCCTGGACTATCTGCCACCTCGGAATGAGTTCCCATGGACTTGCAGGCAAGCCCAGGGGAACGTTGTCTTGGAGGAGGGGGGGGGATATGAAAGGATAAAGAGAGGTAAGTTTTTAAATTATTATTTCATTATTTTAAATTAATAGTGAGCAATAATTTAAAGAAAATCCCATTAGAAAGTCTTAACTTAAAATTAATTCTAAAGTTTCCCCTGTAAAGTAAGTTTTAGTACAAGGCGCAAGCATAACGCAAAAATCATAAAAGAGAACCAATTTTAAGATAAGAAAGTGCTGAATAAGTGCAACCTGCAGCTTTTTGTGGTTAGGAGCTGCATAGTAATTAATCCTAGAAATCTGGACCTCAGCTAAGCTGTCAATCATTAAGTTAATATCCAATAAGCATAGGAAGGAGTGGTGTGATTTCCCGCCTAAAATGCCAGTATTTAAGTGAAAACACGGGCAGAGGAGCTCTTCTCTTCTTGTGTGCTCTTGCTTAGTAAACTTACGTCAAATAACGGCCCGAGAGGGGTCACATGATCGCATTCGGCTGCACTGCACTGCATCCATTTGCTCAATTCACAATCATGGACTGTACCTTATATGTTCCAGATGGATTAATAAATATCTGTGGCTTCATCCGGAGTATTTACTGAGTGCCAGCCTCTTTCCTTCATAGCTATTATGTGATTCAAGTAAGGGAATTCGTCACACATATAAAAGTATTTTGCTTCAATAACATATCAAAGAAATTGAAATCTTTTTTTATGGAGACAGTAAATGATAATGAACTTCAATTTTTGATGCAATCCTATTTATAAATATACTAAAAAAATGTTTTGATAATTTTTTGAGACAACAGCTGATCAGATGATAAATTGTTTTTCAAAAGGAGATATACTACCAATGACTTAATAAAAATAACAATTTTCATAGCGATTAAATAATTTCATCATATATATCAAGTTTTGTACACTTATACAGCATAGAAGCTGAGAATATAGCCTTCTTTTTAATGGGGTAAATTGCAGCATAGCAGTGCAACCTGTATATCTCTAAAGCTAATCAGAATCAATTTAGGCCAAGGTCCAACTAATTATCAACCTTGTTAAAATTCCACACTATGGTTCATGAGACACAGCATTCACAAAACACAATAAAATAGAAATAGAAATATATTTATAATCAGTATAATGAAATATGATGCCACTGAAAAAACTTATGACTTCCTAATTAATACTCTTTTTTTCATAATATTATAAGAATAAAAAACTTTTTAAGTAAAAATTAATTACCTCATCAACTTTGATTGTCTGATCTACCCTCAAACTTATCATACTTTGGTTATGTTTCAAAGACAAAGCAAGAGCCATGAGACCAGCTAATTTTATCTCATTTCCTGTTAAATCTATTGAAGCTATATGTTGATTGTCAGCAATGAATTCTGCTAAAGCAACAGCACCTGAAAGCAACAGCCCCATAAATATTTAAGTAACAATACATTATGCACCATTACAAAGAATCCACAGTAATTTATATTCTTAGAATGCAGATAAATATATGGTACTATGACCTTGTTAAGTTAGATAAAATAATTTGGCAATTGCCATTTTTAAGAATTAAATAATAAATAATTTAGGTAAATATCATAAAAATGAATTTTTTCTTTTACTGATTAAGTTATAGAAACTAAATATGCTATGCATGTAGTAACAAAATTAACATATTTTGCATCACAGAACTTAAAAAATTAACTTCATCACAACTTAATGATTAGGAACTATATAAAATAAACTACATATAATTTTTTCAATTGTAACATTTTTACTTACTCATTTAAAGACCCTTCAAATAGATAAATTGAATTAAATACCTTTAATAAAGTCAGTGACTAGTTTTGTCTTGGGACTTTGAGCTCTGGGCTCATTTCAAAATGTTTGGTCAATGATATGTGGTGATTACTCTTGCTTCTTGTGATCTTTATAAATGATGGATTCCCAGCATATGTCAATGTTTCCAGGTGGTTACAGTTTACTTCATCTGCTAAAATTTCCACTGTTACTCGATTCAGTCTGTAATTAAGTTTTTGCAATTGGCAAATTTTTTTATTTGTTTGAAATTGATATTAATTTGCTGGTTTCTGTGTACTTTAGTTAAGGCAGTGGTTATTTTATCAAATTTTATGTCTTTTTTTTTTTTTTTTTAAATATCCTTTGGTTAATTTTATATTTCACCAAGCCAATATAGTTTCCAGTTTGGCTGTTTTTATTTTGAAAAATAATTTGATAGATACTAGCCATTTTGAGGGGGTCAAATAAAATTTATTGTTAGAAACACGTTTAAATATATTCAGGTTGAGTGTATTAGGTATATTTATTTAAGCTGTTTCAGATTTAATGTTACTAAATATGCCTACATTATATGGGATGGTAATAATGAATATTTAATAAAATTAAATCTGAAGCAGCTAAAATAAATGTACCTATTAAACACAACCTGAATATATTTCAATGCATCTGAAACAACAAAGATCCAATTCATTTATTAAATATGCCTTTATTATATATGATATTAATAATACATATTTAATAAACTTAAATCTGAAGCAGCTAAAATAAACATAAATTTACCTGTTAAACCCAACGCGATTATATTTCAGTGCCTCCAACTTACACTTTCAAAACAATCTGTATCTATAAAATCCTTTTCCAAGATAAAAACAATCAAACTGGAAACTACAAATTGGCATTTAGAAAAGTAAAATTAACCAAAGGATAAAACAACACATGAATGATAAAGTTTGATAAAATAACCACTGCCTTAACTAAAGTAAACGGAAACCAGCAAATAAATACCAACTTCAAAAATAAAAAACTCACCAACTACGAAAATCATAACTAAGCACCAAATTGGGAGACAGTGGAAATTTTAGCAGATGAAGCAAGCTGTAATCAACTGGAATTGCAAGGAAACATCAACACAGGCTGGAAATCTATCATATATAAAAAGAATAAAAAGCAGGAGTAAATGCCACAAATCATTGACCAAACAGCATGCAATAAGCTGGGGTTCCAAGGGGAAACTTGTTGCTGACTTTATTAAAGGTATTTTATTCAATTTATGCAATATATATTTCTTTTTATAAAAATGTACAATAATTTTTATATTAATATAGAATTTTATCACCCTTAGTTTTTCTGTTAACAAATCTATTATATATCAACAACAATAAATACTGGATATTACAGAATAGTTTGATATTTTTTTCATAAATGGAAACCTTTAGGTTTAGAAATTTGTAAGCAAAATGCACTATGAGATCCCTACAAGTAAATACACATATAAAAATAATTTTGAAATATCTTTTAAACTATTGTTAATTTCTAAACTGGCAGTTTATTAAAACTGCAAGTGGTTTGCCCAATGAAATGATATGAGCAAAAGCACTGCTTAGCAAATTATTTCTTTATGCAATAGTTTTTCCATTTGAGGCAGTGACATACGCAGAAAACTTCTAAGGGAGTGGCTTACTGCATATCTTTATCTTCCAATATTTACATAATGTGTTATGTATGTGTATACATTTATGTACCAATCTTGGTAGATTGCATGTTCTTTAAGTTATATTTAAGATGTTAAGTGTAAAACAGAAAAGATAACTGAAATCCATCAATGTTCTAACATAAATTAATAATCTTCTCTGTTTTTACGTTAGCAGTATTGCATATAGTGGCTGATCCACAACTCTTGAGGCCCAGGGCATAAATCTCATTGCCCCCTCTTGTATTGAAGCACCCCGCATGTCTTCAACTATGTTTATTACTACAAAAAGGCACTGAAGTAAGTTTTAAGATTGATTTGGTAGCCAAATCTAACAGAAAGGCCAAGGATATTGGCCCCGCTTGTTTTGTCTTAGTCAGACTTTGCATAAATGAGTTTTTTTGGTTTTGGAGTTGTTGCTCCATGGTCACATTTTGTACATTAAGGCTCTTTAGACAGGAATTTACAGATTAAAGTGGAATTGCAGTGAATGTTTCAGGTTAAAATAATAGCACAACTTCACAAGATACTTAAGGACAACTTACTTAAAAGTTAAGTATCCTCAGAGGCTCACTCATGGCAAGAAGCACAGGGTGGCTACTTCCTCTGCCCAACCTTTGGTACACCACTTATTGCATGTAAAATAATTTAGTAAATGATCAGACAGGCATTGTCGTGCTGCAGAAGAAACTCATTTTGCTTTTTCAGTAATTTCCATTGAATAGTTTCGTTTAGTTGGTACAATTGTTGAATATAAAGCTGAGAGTTTCATTCTATTCAAGCAGTTTTTAATGACTTTGCCTTCCCAATTCCACTATTATTTTTGTTGCTTCATACTGATGTAACGGCACCACTTCTTATCCCCTGTAACAATGTAGTAAGGAGAATTCTCTCTGTAACCATGCACTGCATGATGTCAGATGAGTAACCTGACGCCAATTGTGTATGGTTGATTTTTTATTGTTTTTGCTCAACGTATGGCATCCATGCATTGCACATCTGATCATTTCTCACTGGGTGAAGATGACTGACAAAAGTATTTTTTAAAGCATAATTCACTGGCTCAGCCAATTCTTCTGTTGTTTGATATAGATTTTCATGTAGCTGTTGAGTCAGTCGAGCTTCTTCAAATTCAGTTAGTTGATCGAAACATGGTGCATTCTTCAAGTCAGAATTTCCATTTTTGAAACGAGAAAACCAGTGGCAAGCAGTACTTTGAAGCATTGCTCTTTGTCCATACAAAGCAAAAGTCAAGAGGTGATGAAAGTTTTCACTTTTGTCCATTTGACATTCCATTTTAATTATTTTAAATACACAGAAAAAGGAAAAATAAATAAATAAATAAAATAAAAAACTCAAACACGCCATCTTGTAGAGCAAACAATTCTTTTTTAAAACACACAATAATCCTTCTCAATTTACTTCCTACAAAGAATTTTAAAAGTAAGGAAACATTCATGACCTTTTACTCAACTCAATATTTATTATTTCCTTTCTTACTTATTTCATTATTTATTACAAATAAGTATCTTATTTATGAATTGTGCAAGAGAAGGAAATCTCAAATGGTTTAACCTTTAGAAAGCATTGGGTATGAGTCTCCAACTGCACCAAGTAATTTGGTCATCTTCAAACAAAAAAACACCCTTTATACAAAAAAATAAATAATAAATAAAGCATTCAAATTTGAGGGGAAGGAAGGGGAATGCTAAGAAATATATGAGTAACATATGATTTTATTCAAGTTACCTTCACAAGTCAATTTAGCATTTGAAAGTTCCAAATTTTCTAGTGACTGATTAGTCAGAAGACCTTGTTTCAGATGCTGAATTCCTTCGTCACCAATGGAATTATGACTAATATCAAGTGACACCAATGTTTCAGACACCAACTAAGCAAAATATGTACAATGTTTTTAAGTACAGAAATAGCAATACATTTTAAAACCAAATTAATTAATCTACTATATTTTTACTACTCAAATGGTTAAATACATAAAATAATCACCACCACAATTAGGTAATGATATTTAGTAACAGTACTTTTTTTTTTTTTCTTTTTAAAAGAAAACATTTTTACATTTTTTGTAGACAAATTTTTGCAGGCATGAAATTACAAAAAAAAAAAAAAAAAAAAAAAAAAAAAGGAGGGAAGTCAATTTTAAAGGTAAATAAAATGTCACATAATAAAATGTCTAACATTCTTTATAAGCATATACCAAACAATATTTTTAAATGTTAATAAAATATTTTAAATTTCATCATTAATAATAAATGTTATAAGTATTAGATGCTTATTTAAAAATATATGCAATAATAATAATAATAAATAACTTTTACGTAGCCTAAAATTTTACTTCTATATAAAAATCTACACACTACTGGCAAGTAAATCGCATTTACAACTTTACAAAATTTTATATTTTTACTTATAAAATAGAGCCTGTGAAACAAAGTCAGATAAACCACTGAAAACACTGTCAAATAATGGTGAATAGTTTTTTTTTTTTTTTTTTTTTTTTTTTACTTTTCATTCCCTATTTACAGGTTTTGATTCTAATCACAATGGTTCAGATAAAGTAAAACATAGTCAAAATCTGCAGACTGCAGAAAATTTATATGTAACATCCTGTATGGGATTGTTTATTACATAAGAGTTTTGTATTCCTTTAGTTCAATTAAAAAAATAATTTATTTTTCCTAGTTTAAATTTATTACAAAATATTTAAACAAGCCTCTAAAATATGAACAGTTATTGTTTCCTAGAAATGAATTACTTTTTAAACAATCCATTTGTAAAACACAACACTCAAATGGCAACATTCTTAAAAAATAAATAAATAAAACAAAATAAACTATTGTTCTAAGAAAAAATATACTTGTATTTGTTATGCAGATTTTGTAACATGCAAAAGCCTTCTGATATTGTATTATAAGTTGGAGTCAAATATTACTTTTGCTTAATATTTATTCTATCACTAGTAAATAAAATTGCTGTCCTAAGAAAAGATACACTTATATTTATTACGCAGATGAAGAAAATATTTATCTGTAACAAGCAAAAGTCTTCTAATATTGTATTATTGTCAAAGATTACTATTGTTTAATATTTATTCTATAACTAGTAAATAAAAGCTCCACAAACAATCATAATAAAGTATAGCAATATTCTCAATGAAAATGCATATTTCTCATCGAATGAGTTCTAAGAAATGACATCATTCTAACATAAAAATTATTTTGATTTTAATTATATTAAGACACTACATCCTTTTGACATATTCACAATAAAATTTTTAAATCACATGAATAAAATTGTGATAAAAATGTAATTTTAAAACAAAAAAAAAAAAAAAAAAAAAAAAAAATCATTTTACCATTTTTTTATAGCTTCATTTTCAAGTTTCTATAGCTGCATTATTACTGTGATGTTTTAGAGGGGTTTTTCTCACCCCTTCCTGCTTCATCCACTAAAAATGGCAAACTCTTACCATACTACTTCTCCCACCCTGGTAATAAGCAGCAAGCCAGTAACCGGGTCAAGTTTGCCTCAAATCAGTTCAGTGGTTTGGGGGAGATGTAAGATATATCATGACCTTCGAAATACTCAAGGCTGTGACACTTCCTAAAAGAGAAGGGGGGAAGGCAACATTTCTGTCTTATAGTACAGTTAGTTTTTATTATTTTATATCTAAAATCTATCTGATAATACATATTTAATCCAATGTTATTGTTTTATTTATTGTATGAATGCTGCATGAACATTTTTTGAATGCTAATGAATTATTTTCCCGAGTAATAGATAAGCAGCAGGATTTAAAATAAATAAATATGAAATAATAGAAAATAAAATAAATAATAAAAGAAAGAACTACAAAATAATAACATTGTATAATGAATTTTAGTAGTATAAGAAAAGTGATTATTTAAATTAATCATTTTCCTATATTGTTATTTTGAAGAAAATAGCAAGAAATAGAATCTGAATTGTTATGAATATTATACATGGAATAATTATTGTATTTGCTGTATTATTGCACTGAAACTTATTTATTTATTTATTTATTTATTTGTCTATCAAGATTTGTTTTTGTGAGCTCTATTAATGGGTGTCAAATCTTCAAATTACAAAATTTTCTACATTAAAACTTCATCAGTATAATCTGTTATATATAAAATTTTCTTTGGCTAACTAAAGATATTCATAAAAATATTTTTTTGAGAGGAAAAAAAAAAAATCAGAATTTTAATTGATTTAAAAACTCTATGTTAAATAATAATTACTCCAATGTATTATTATTATTTATCTATTTATTCACTGCATGAATGTAGAACAATTTTTGAAATTTTATATATTGCTTTGCTAAATAATATATAATCCAGGGTTGTTTGTATCCCCGTTTGCTACCAGAATTTTTTAAAAATTATATTATTGATATTCTAGTAAAGTTTAGCAATTAACTATAACCAAAATTTCAATTCGTAATTACTGGTGGAAAATAAATTATACAACCAGGAATGGAAATACCTCTGATAATCAGCAATGTTAAAATACCCCGAAGAAAAAAGCATATTAATGAACTTTAGCTGTATATTGTAAAAGGTTATTTAAATCTATTATAATTATTATTATATTGTGGGAATAATAAGGAAAGGAAACTAAATTGATATGAGTAATATACATTGAATAACTATAATGTTTTTTTATTTATTGTATCAATGCACTGAAATTTATTGATTTTTTTACTTTCCTTCTTTTCTTTTCTTTTTTCTTTTTTAGAGTTACTTCCATAAAAACTTGTTTAATGAGAATAAATTGTAAAATTTATGTATAAAAATTCTCTTTCATTACCTAAAGATTTATTTTTCTTAATAATAAAAATAACCAGAATAATTATAATGTGTAATACTACTAATAATAAAATCCATAATATAAGTTTCGTTTGTGAGTATTAGTTGCATATAAAAATTCATTATCTACGTAAAGGTACGGACATTATTTCACGAGAAAAATTTATAGAAATAAAAATTATTTTGAAATTAATATGTAGTTTTATTTTATTTATTAAGCTAATACATATCTGTTAACTGCTTACTAGAGACTATTATTCAGTGCAGTGTACTAAATAATTATAATCTGTTTCACCAATGTATAAAAATTATTTATGAAAAGTAACTATTCTTCAAAATGCCTCTTAAAAAATTACGAAGCATGGCAGTGAAATTTAAATGAATAAATGTACAAATATTTAATTTAATTTAATTATTTATTTACTTATAATAAACGTTAGTTTTGTGCATATTCGAATTTTCAGCACTATAACATAAGACTGGTGATAATAATAATAAGGCTTCTGGTTTGTATTCTAAAATTAAAATTTTTTTTGATTGCATAATCATTATAATCACCAATGGCAATAAATACATTATGGGCATACATTACCAGGGTGTCGATAGTCGAAATTTTTTCCCTGATTCTTACACAAGTGAATATATAAAATAAAATACTTTTTTTACTTAATTGATCGTGCAAACTTACTACTAAAATACCGGTGGAAGAATCACAGAAAAAATTTTGACTGTCGACACCCGGATTACATGGGCAGACAGAAATATAATTAAAAATATATATAATTTTCTCTATATGTTTACTATAAATTATTTTTTATTCTGAAAACAAGAATATATTAAGAGCGGATATTGAAGGAAGATGGACGGAAACATCTGCCATGTTTTTCTAGAGTCATGGCCTTGAGTATTTCGAAGGTCACGGATATACTCATTCACATATATACAATGACTTTTACTTAATATTAAGATTGATCAATTTATAAAACTTCTAAACAACCTTACTTAGAAAGGCTTAAATGTCATCTTGAGTCACTTTCACTCGGGAGCCCCCAGTATCTTCAGAAGCCAGACTTTCATGGCTAGCACTGTTTCAATAACTGATGAAAACATTAGTTATCAAACCAGTGATAGCTGTGAAGGTCTGGCTTCAGAGGATGCCAATGGCCTCCAAGCAAAAGTAACTCAAGCCGAAATTTAAAACCTTCCAAAGTAAGGTTGTTTAAAGTTTTTATAATGTGAATTAAGGCTTTATTTAAAAGTTTAAATAATTGACCTATTTGTTTAGCAAAATAGCGTCGGAAGCATAACTTGGTCGTAAAGTGAAGAGTACCTTTACAGAATTGATTGAAATAGATGATTTTTAAATTTTTTTACAAAAGCAGAATAAGAAAAAAAAAGTACATACCAAAGCACGATTTACATGAGCCATTCCACTATGAGTTAGATGGTTATTTTTTAAAACTAAAGTCTTTAAACATTCTCCCGTACCAGGAACCTGTTGAGATAAACCCTCAATGAGATGTCCTATGCCTATATCCTAGATACAATAAAAATTAATAAAAACAAATTGAGTTACAGTATAAAAAAATATATATTTCATTCACCTTATTAGGCAGTATAATAATAATGATTAACAAAGTAAACTTTTTTTATATTCACATACATTATTATTTAAAAAAAAAAGAGAGAAAGAAATTGGCCATGAACCATAAAAGATTTACGAATGGATTGGAAACAAAATAACAAACTTGGCCAATCCATGATAAATCTATTTGTTAATGGTTGAAGTTACCCTAATTTACCAAATTGTGAATTAGCACATTTTAAGAATTTAATAATATTTTACAGCATTTTCTTAATTAAAAAAAAAATAATTACCAATTTTATCGACTCTGAGAAAGGTAGTGGGATATATAAAATCCCACTTAACTTCAATTCCCAGCTGCAAACATTTGTCAACGAAATTTTTAGTAAAATTTTACTGCTGTTATAAATTAGAGGAAAAAAAATCTTCATTTATCTCTTTTTTTCTAACATTGCTCGTAATACTGGTGACTCTTCATTTTAAATGACCAAAATTGCTTTGCCCCTGAAAGGGTTAAACAACTAAAAATAATAGATTTCTAATTTTAAACATATTTCACCTTTTCAGCATTAATGGGTTTTTCAGCATACCCCTGTTTAGTAATTCATAAAACAGGGTTCCCACTCAATTTAAAAATAAAATTCTCTCACTTATCCAAATTTTCCAGGTCTATTTTTAGAAAATTCGAGTCACAAAATTATGTTTGCTGCATAAAAAATAGTTCATGGCACAAAACATAACATGGCTTGAAATAAAAAAGACAATATAGTAACACAATTTATGACATAAATTGCATGCTCAAAAAGCATTTCCAGGTTTATATCATCAATTTTCCCGACATTTCCCGGACTTTTTTCACTAATTTAAAATTCCTTGACTTTTCCAGGTTTTCCAAGTTCTCCCTGACCCGTGGGAACCCTAATAAAATAAATATTACACAAAGTATGAAAATTAGTTACAAAATAGTGTAGATATTTACTTATTTTATTTTCAAGAAAAAGTAAGATATGTTTCAAAATGTTGTCGCACCAGCCTTTTATTTCGATTAATGTATGATGGGAAAAAGGCAGGCATAGCTCAAAGGTTAAAAACTATTTTATAATAACATACAATTATTTTTTTTATTAAACATTCCCTATTTTAATTTTCTGACTTTTAGTCTAGTGTAGTTTATTTATTTTATTTTATTTTATTAATGTGATTTCTTCCTGTTGACTTGAAGATTTTTTCTAAGAATAATAATTAAAAAAAAAAAATTGTTGCTAAAAAAAAAAAAAAAAAGAAAAAAAAAAAAAAAAACATTCTTTAATTGGCTAAAACTTATTTCTAACAAAAAACTGTCATACACTGATGGAAATTAAAATTTACAGGTAGTTAGTTAAAGAGTATCAAGATACACACTCCTATCAATTTACATCAGTAACTGTTACTTTAAAACACAGATATTAGAGTTTGAAAATTCTGCCATTTAGTTGAAAGTTCCAACATCATTTATTTTATCAATTTGACTTTTTTTTTTTTTTTTTTTTTTTTTTTCAAACTTGAGCTATTTACTTATTTGTTTAAATTGTATTTCATGAATAGCCTGTGTATGTTTATAAAATTCTGCAGAAGTAAATCTGAAAATATCTACTTGTCACCTGGTGATTTAGCAAAACTAGTATGTTGTGGCCACCACAAGACTTTTTTCTATATTTTCCTATACAAATTTACAAACACAAATTATTTATTAAAACTATTTCCCATGATGAATGCAGACAATTTGCATCTCAGAGAAGTATAAAACTAAATTTCAAAAGAAAGTCAATTTTGTGCCAATATCTGTTTTTTTTTTTTTTTCCCCCCCATTAAAAATGAAAAAAAAAATTATACCTTTATTTTAAAGTATCATAGATCTATGGTCAAACTATTCATTTCAAAGGTATTGACAAGCTCTTTTGTAAGATACCCATACTAAAAATTTACATATCACCTAGTGAGAAGCGATGCTCCAACATGCACACAATTTTTTTCTAGTTTCCCTAACAACACAGTTGTCCATAATACAATCTCCCAGGAAAAGCTTCTTGCAAGTATAATGAAGCCAAAGTAAGGTGTTTACTTATATATTTTTAAATTATTTTTCATTATATATGCAGACGACTTTTATCTGACAGTATTATATTATCACTAAATTCCGAAAGATGTCAATTTTTTGCAAATCAGAAGAAATATTTTTTTTTTTTTTTTTTTGTTAAAAATTTAAAAAATCGATAACTTTGTTTTAAATTATCACAGATCTATAATTCAACCATTCGTTTTAAAGGTATTGATGAGATCTTTCGAAAGATACCCATATTGAAAATTTACTGCCCCCATGGAGGATGGGGAAGCTCCCACATCCACAATTTTTTTTTCTTAGTTAACTACTACTAATATCAATAATTCATATTAACTTTACAATCACACGATTAAAATAACCTCTCATAATGTACATTTATACGAAATTTTGTCCAATACTGCCATGTTAAAAATTTAGAAAAAATGCAATCACAGCGCCACCTGTTGAGCAATTGTTCCACAAATCTAATCAGCACCAGTTTATGTCAGGGTCCAACTAAATACCAAGTTTGTTTAAATTTTGTTTAATGGTTCGTGAGATACAGCGTCCACAAAATTTGTGATACACACACACACAGACATTTTCTAAAAACAGTCAAATCATGTTCAGGATATCCCAAAACACGTAAATCCATCGAAAACTGAAGTTCAAAAATTTTCACGAATCCAATACTTTTTCTATATATACATATAGAAGAAAGCAAAAAAATTGGATGACAGCACAACTTCTTGAGTGATTGATCATTGATCCCAAAATGTAATCATCACCAGTTTAGGTTAAGGTCCAACTAAATACAAAGTATGGTTAAATTTCATTCATTGGTTTTTGAGAAAAGTAATTGCAAAACTGGTGATACACACAGACAGACTGACAAACAAGCATTCCTTTTCTAAATCATGTTTCAACGGTCAAATCATAGACATTTCAAAGCATGTGAATCCATCAAAAATTGGAGTTTCAAAATTTTTATGTATACAATACTTTCTTCTAATATACATATAGAAGAAAGTAAAAAGAAAAAAATGGTGACTGTGAATTTCATAATAAATCTCAAGAAATTAAGTTAATGTCAAAAAGATTCTGCATTCCTTAAATTGGCCGTAAAAAAATATGCTTAATAAAAAAAAAAAAAATTAAAAAAACTATGAAAAATTCTCTGTGTTTTTTATTTATACATTACTACCACAGCTTATTTGAAAATTGCTACTATTTGTTTAGCTATCATATTTATTGGTTAATTGTATAAAGTTTAATAGCCAATTTAGCTTTCTAGATACTGTAATATAAAAACTATAAAACTCAATTAAAAAAAAATTGTCTTATATTAAAAAAAGAAAAGAAAAATTCCTTTAAAAGCAATTTTAAAATTAATTTCTACTGCAAACAAAGCATACACATGCCTTTTTACAAGTAATATGAAACATAATTTAAATTTAAATTAATGAATAAAAGCTCTCTGATAGACTCTACTATTGAAACAGAAAGAATGTAAGATCTTACAATTTCAGATTATATGAAAAAAAAAAATTAAAATAAATAAATAAATAAATAAACAAACAAATTTAAACAAATAATGTTATAGTTTTAAAAAATTAAAGAACACGCTTTTATAGAAATGTGAACTAAAAAGCACAAAATATCTATCTTAGTATTAAAATGCCAGGTAAGAGAAAATCGTGTGAGTGACACACCATAATATTTACATACATTTAAATATTTAATTAAAATAATTTAGAATTAAACAAAAACTATTTTAAAAAAATCTCCCCTGACTAGGACCAAACGCTAGACCTTTAGGTTCGTAGTGCGGAGCTATAACTCAACGCCACAGCGTTCACATAGGGAAAGTCTTTTTTTACAATATAGGTTTTTTGTTTGCTCCCAGAGCAGTTACAAATATACATACATACATACAGGTGAAGCTAATAAAAGCGTGTTAAAAAAACAGTAGTCTTACTTGTAAATTATTTGAGCTTATATCTAGAAGCTGGAGTGTAAAATTACTTCTTAAAAGATTACCAAGTTGTAAACCATCAGCAGAACATATTTTGTTTTCACCAAGATAGAGTTCAACTAGCGTAGTATTCAATTTTAAAGCAGCAACTAAAAAAAAAAAAAAAAAAAAAAAAAAAAGTTATTTTTTTTTTTTTTCCTCCAGTTATAGTAAAACTATAAAATAGGAACAGCTTAAAAAAATAAATATATAAATACATACTAAAAATTTATAATAGATTTATGATCCAAGCCAATCTATAATAATTTAAAATGTGCAAAAAGGTTTTAAGAGCGCTAAAAGAAACTAATATGTTGTAGTCACCACAAAACTATAAAGTCTTAAAATTATTTTCCATGATGAATACAGACAATTTTCATCTTAGGAAAGTACTACACTGAACGTTGAAAGAAAGAAAATTTTAGGAGTCAAAAATGAAAAAAAAAAAAAAAAAAAAAAAAAAAAAAAGATATATAAATTTCTTTTAAATTATCACAGATAGAATGTTTAAACATTCATTTTAAAGGTAATGATGAGTTCTCTTAAAAAATCAGGGTTTTTTGTATTAAATATAGCACAACTGGGTTTGAATTTTAAGTTTTATTTCAAAAGAGAACAGTTTTAGGCTAGGTCTAAACTGAGGAATAAAAGTAAAATGAACTCTTATTTCATTTTATTCAGTATTTTATCAAAATTTCAAATTTAAGTTATTATTAAATTATTTTGTGTAAAATTAAAACTAGTAACAAAAGCGAAATATTTTAACCCTTCAATGTACGATTTTCATATTACAAATAACAATATATATATATTTGTATGGGTAAAGTAAAAAGTATGCAAAAAATCTATTTTTGAATTTTTGTTATAAACTGATACTGACATATTTGAAGGTTATTGAAGTAAAAAGGATTTTTCCAAAGTTGAAGGTGAAAAAATAATTACATAATATCAAATTGGTGTATATATTGCTAATACAACACACTATATTATATAATAATGTCAAGTAGAATATAATAAATGATAAAAAGAAAAGTGAAAAATTTTATTAGGCTTAAAAAACCCACTGTTTTTTTTAAGTGGGTAAACCCCCCCAAAAAAACCCAGACAGTTTTTTTGGGGGTTTGTAGGTGGGTCCAGAACCCTGTGAAAGATATACCATATTGAATATTTACACACCATTTTAAGTACCTCTCAAACACTCATAGGAGGGAAAGGGGGGGTGGGGAGGGGAAAGTGTTGCCTTACACATACAAGAACTTTTTCTTGGTTGATTGTTACCAACATAAATATATACACATTTTAAATTTCAGATGGAAAATTCTCATTACCATAAAATATAAAAGCATCCCCCTCTTTGCTTTTCACCTGAATCTTGTTTGCAAATACCGAATAAGCGTCCCTTTATGCTCAGCAGATCCGAATAGGAGGCAGTTTTTTTATGTTATTTATTATTACTAAGATTCACCTACATAAATATGACATATTTATTTAATTTATAATAAACTGGACACTGTAATTATTTGAAATTGGAAAATGTAAGCTTCCTAAATAGAGAAAATTTTCACAATTTTATTTTGGTTAATTAAATGCCAGTTAACCAAGTGTTAACTTTATTATTATTGTGAGAACAAGTTCACACATATGTTCTTTTGAATATTTAATTTCTTTCTAAATAATTCAATTTATAATTTTAAATAAAAAAGTCAATTTATTAAGAATAGTTATAAAATTAATTCATTCATTTAAACATATAAAATCTAATTTAATTTATTCCAATAAAAAGAACATTTTATTCTGTAATATCCTCTGAATTCAATTCATTCTATTATAAAAGGCAATCTCTATTTAATTTAATTTGTATTTTTACTAGGGGACTTATTCGTTTGTAGATAGATACATTTCCCCCTTTTCATCAACGGTATGTTCAATATCTCATTTAATTATAGACAGAAAATAATTTATTTGTCTAAATTACTTTATAATATAAACAGAAGTTGCAAAATTTATTTCATTTCCGGTGATTTATGCTTTCATAATAGCTTAGTTCAGTCTTATTGGCGTCAACAGATGTGGATTCGTTTCTTTTAATAATAATAATAAAATAAAAAAATGAACAAATAAATTCTTAATGATATATTCGTGGCGCCCTTGGCTTTGTCTTTTGAATAACAGATGAAATTTTTAAATTAACCAATTAGAACATTCTTTTGGCGCTTTATTTGGCATTGGTTTATTAATTTCGGGTTTGAATTGACAAATGCAATTGAGTACACCTTTTGCTTTCAAACAGTCAATATCTCTTGTTTACTGGTTTAGAAAACAACTGCCCTCGTTTGCTCTCCCTCTCTCTCTAACCTATAGAATTCTACGAGAACCATGCAAGTGCTTACTTGATTGTTCCTCTTTTTAGCATAAAAATAAAAAACTATTTTATTTGAAATGACTGATGCTATTATTGTCAAGTGGCACTCTCTTTTAAAAGGATCTATGGACTTCCAGCCTGGGTATTGTGGTAAGCAATGTACTTGATGGATTCACTATTTCACGGACAATGAAACTTCTTCACAAATCTTGGTCTGCGTGACCAGCGGTTCTCTATTTTCTACAAGGATCAAGAGAGAGGGAGGGGCTGTATTCATTCTTATTTTGTTGAAAATCCTCATTATTCGCAATATACTCAAACTTTTCTCATGGATTACGCATACGCTTATCGGACATAACGGAGAAAAAGAAACAATTTAAGTTATATTACTGGGCAGCAATGCCTCCATTGATGAACTATGTCTCGACTTGTGCTACTAGCCTTTTTTTAATGTTCCTCTGTATAAAGAAACGAAAAAAACGCTCAACTGTTTAACAGTGCATTTTTGCTTACATACAAGTTAAAAGCCAGAACTTCGTGCAGTTTTTTGCGTGTTATTGATTTAATTGAAAATGCGCTAGTGGATTTATTATCTGCATAAAAGATTTTTGTCAACTCCTGTCCTCCGTTCGATCACCAAGCTTCGTCACTGAGCAACGGTTACCTGTAGTATGATGCTTCCATATTTCTGTGAATGTACAGTGCTTGGGAAAGTTTAACAATCTCTTGGTTTTTCAGCAGCTGTTTCTGTCCCAATCCAACCTTCATCATTTCCGAAGTTGGTGTATTCAAGCCATGCCGTTTGGATTTATTTTGCCCTACGTGTACAAACTCGTGAAAACCATATGTGTAATGTGCAAAAGAAAAATCGTATACGGGAAGAAGACTGCTTCTTTTATGTCAACGTCAGTGCTCATAGATTTTTTAAATTTTTGTTAAAGACATAATTCCAGAATTTTGTTTTCATACAAGCAATTTCTTCATCGTTTACAAAAATTAGTGAACTTTTAGGATTATTTGAATACAATTTCTTCAAGACTCTTTTCATGTGAGTGTATTATTTTTTCCATCACAGAATTTTTCCATAGACTTGGTATACTTTTAGTATTTAAAGCGTTTTCTTTACGTTTAAATTCCAAGTGTTTCATATATATATTATGTTTGGTTATGCTCGTAAATTTTCAGGTATTTTTAATGTTGAATTAAATTTTTTGGGTCTTGTTTTAATACATTTAAGGGAAAATTAATTGATATATATATATGTGTGTGTATGTACAGTGCCTTATACATGATTATTAATATATCGTTTCATGTGCGGTCTTGCATATTTATACACGTGTATATAGATTAAATGCACTGGGAGTTATTGTCGAGTCATTTATAATTGATATGAGAATTTATCTATTTTTCTTTGTTATGTTTATATATGTGTTTATACTTATATTTGATCTGGTCAATTTTTATGAAGAAGAAATTTTATTAAATCTAATTTTTCAATACTATTGCTTGAAAATGGTGTGCATGAAAATGTATTATTGGAATTTTTTTTTTTTTTTTTTTGGAATTTCTCGATGGGTTTAAATAATAAACATACACATATTTTTTTTAATTAGTTTTTATTTTTTAGGAACTAGTGTAAATAATGTGTTAAATATATTAGAAAATGCACATTATAGTGTTTGAAATAACTTTACACCGATGTTTCCTATTTTTATTTTACACTTTCACATACACTTTTAAACAACTTACTTGAGAAATTTTAAAATGTTAACTTAATAATTTAATTTACATAAATTTAAAACTCATTTTTTTTTTTTTTTTTACACTATTATTGCAAACAAACTATTTTTAGGGAAGTGTATAATTGTAATATGCTTACAACAAATGTGTACATTTGTACTAGAGGTGAGTTCGGGCTCTATTTTGGCAATCCGAGCCCGAAACATTTTTGAACTGAGCCCGCCCGAGCCCGATATTGAAAGTGGTACGCTATGCAACGCATACACAAAAGTAAAATTAAATACCGTTTTCATTTTCAAATAAATTTTCTTATTATCAATCCTCAATTTAAATAACTATATATGTTATTATAACAATTTTTAATGTCTGTGTCTCTGTATACATGTATATATTTATATAATAGATATTTATAGTGCAGCCCATTGTTTATAACGCGCCTATCAAGGGGAAAAAAATTTATCCGAATGAGTGATATAATGAGGCCCGATATAACGAAGGAGGAAGGATTACTGTATAACACTATGACATAATATGCATCCCGTTGAAAAAAGAGTTCTATTTAGAAAAAGGAAAGTCAAAGCTACTAAGGTTTGCAAGATTATTTTTTGATTTATAACCTATCATGACTATTATGACATTACTAAAGGTGCTCTCAAAATGAATATTTTTTTTTTTTTTTTTTTACATTTTCCAGTTATTGAAGAATGAAATAAACGGAACTTTTAGCTTGAATCCGAGCCCGCCCGGAGCCCGAAGACTTGCGTAAGATTTGAGCCCGATCGGGCTCGGGCTCGGGCTTACGGGCTCGGGCTGAGCCCGTCTCATCTCTAATTTGTACTTCCCATTTAAATTCACATTTACACACAATTTCCTAAAAAGTATACTATAAATTTATAACTTATGGACATTTACATAAATTTACATAAGGTAACAATTTAAAATTATATTTAGAAAAAAAAGAAAAAAAAAAAAAAGAAATTGTGCATGCACTCTGATTTTCAGTGATATGTAGTAATATATTTTCTCAAAAGTATTTTGCATAAAATGATTATGTATTTTTTAGCCAATTTTTTTATTGATATGAATATTTATGGACATTTAAAATTATACTTTTACCCATATCATTTACAAATTAAGTCACTTACATGAATATTTACCAAGAATTGATGATAAAAGACTTTTTTACTTCATTGATAGATAATGTTTATATATACATTGATAGATGATTTTCATTTTAACTCATCACTGAGATCAAGACTTAGATTATTTTTATCTGCTTTAATTTAGTTACATACGAAGGTTTTACACTGCAATATTTTTTTTACAGATTAACAATCTGTACACTATAAACATGTATCACACTGAATTGATAATATTCATTTTTTTAATAAATTCAATTTTGGGCAATTTATCATAATTGCATTTTATTTTTATCTTGTGTATTTGTGCCCCATTGCTGTGTTGAGTGCCGGCTTAAATGCAGAAATGGTATTTTTGATGCTCAATGCATAATCCTTTCTCTTGATTTCTGGCCAAAAATTTGTCTTGAGTAAGGGTATGCTTTGAGTAACTTAATTTGCATAATACACATTTTATTACACTTTCATAAAATAATTTTAGCTATAAACATTGTGATTTAACATTTATAAAATATCAAGTAATTCTAGCCGTGTCAGTAGCTTAAGACTGTTTTGCTAGTTTTGATTTCTGATTTTACAAATCAGACTATGCATGATTGTGTAAATCTAGCCTGATCTGTTTTATTTAAAAAAAGGAAAACATTGCTAGTCACAGTGTTATACATGCATAGTAGAACAATTTAAAATATTTTATACAGAATAATTACACCATTTTTTTACATGTATATTTTTTTCAGTTGTACAAAATATCTATTTGCCCATTTTTTTAAACCTTTAAGGAAACACAAAAGTTTATAATTTTATTTACACAATTTATTTATATTTTAATGATTGAAAGTTGTATTGCAGGTACTGGGTCTTGAATAAATTATGAGAAAAATAATTCATCCTCAGTAAAAAAAAAAAAAAATTAAATACTTTGTACATTAAATTTATTCAAACATTTACAAATATTCAGTTTTTTTCCCTCTTACTGCATAATATATAATTATTTTTGGTCTGCTCAGTTTGTTTTTGATATGCTAATAATTTTTGAATAAATCATAATGCAACTTTTTTTTCATACAGGTATAAGTTTATCACCTTTCATATTTTTCAATATTTTTATTTTTTATTTTGCACATTACAATTTTATTTATGGTATTGGCACAGAAATTGAATTTCTTCAAGACACATTTTTTTTACATAATAACGAATAATTAATTGTTGTACCAAATGTGATTTTGGTCACATTAAGTTATTTATAAGTTTTATTTTGACACACACAAAGATTAAATTTTACTTATGATGTGTTCACATACACCTGGCTGGATCATCGAGATCTTGAAATATGTCAGTTGTGAATTAAACACATCATGTCTTAAAATACAATCACACACTTACTCATTTTAAAATACATTATTTATTTCATTTGTCAATTTACCATATTTAATAATTAATGCAGTTAACTGAAGGTTATTTTTTTTAAATTATCAAATATTTTGAATTAACATTTTTTTTTTATTTTTCTCATTTACCTTAATTGACTATTTTTGTATAAACGCATGATGATAGCAGTTGAATGTTTGTTGATGAAGAGAATTGTTTAAGAGAAATAATAAGATAAAAAAAAAAAAAAAAAAAAAAAAAAAAGGAATTGGTTTATAATAAATGAGATCAACTGATTTTTGGCAATGAGAAATTCATGAATAAATATGCTAGCAGATTCAATCATAAGAATCATATTTTTGTGTACACTTGTTGAAGGCATATATAATTGCCGTTTCATTTTATTCCAGCTGATGATTTAAATTGTGTTGACGTATTCTGTTGAAAAGGTCAACTAATATGCACTGATTTATTTGAGTTGACGTATTCTGTTGAAAAGGTCAACCGTTATTATTATGGCCATGCTTTACATAATATTTGCGCTATTTTAAGAGGATCCTCACACAATAAATAAATATAAAAAAAATAATAATAATAATAATTAAATAAAAAAAAGGCATATATATATTTTTTTATGTGTACACTAATAAACATTTTTTTTTTTTTTTCTTACTTTTTCTTTTTGTTTACATTTTAGTGCACGTTAAATTCGTGATTAGAGAGCTTTCACTACAGCTATGGTAATTTGTTTTTGTGGCAATTTATTTTAATTTTAATATATTGTGGAACACTTACAGACATATACTAAATTTTTTTAATAGTTTCAATTATTTCAGTTTATAGTTTACAAATCTATTTAAATATTAAAACATATCACCCATTTGATTACAAGTTTAATTAGACTTACACATTTGCCCTGTAAACACAATTGTGTTGCTCTGGTTGTCAGTATAATAATGACTTCTATAATCTTTGGATTTCGACCATTATATTGGTTTCAACACCTGTAATTGTGTAGGGGACTTCTAATTTTTTACAACAATTTTTAAAGTTATAATTTAATAATTAATTCACACAAATAAAAAGAGTTTAAATTTATATATTTTTGTTGCTAGATCTCTATGTGTGTTTCCGTATAAGTTTTCTTTTGGGTCGGAATTTCATTGTATTATTGGCTGATTTATGAGTTTGTCAGTCATAATACAAATATATCCAATAGTATTATTTGATTCTCTTGTACACGCAAGTTTTACCATGCTTTTCTGCATTATTATCAGACTTGGCCTCACAACCCAATGTTTGACACACACACACACACTTTCACAAAATTTTCTCTGACCTATTTAGTTGATATTTTATTGGTTCACATGTGGTGATGTAGTTTTACATTTTTGTTTATTAAATTTTTACAAGCATTTTTACACAGGAAAAAAAAAAAAAAAAAAAAACTGGTTATATTAATAAAACACACCTACACAAAAGTAAATAAGTAGATAAATAATTTTTATTTCTTTGTCAATTTGCAGTAAATTCTGATATTTTTTTTTTTTTTTTTTTTTTTTTTTTTTAGAGTCTATGTGGCTTTCAAATAAAAATAAAGTCATTGATAAAACATGAAATATCCGTACATATTCTGTACGTGTTAGAAAATTTTTGGTTTACAAATAATTTCTTGTTTAATAAGTAAATTTTTTTTTTTTTGTTTTTATTTTCTTTCAACTTAAATTAAATACTTATTTGTTTAAAATTTCTCATTTAAAATAATCCCATTTTGTAATGTTTTGCACCACAGATGCATTTTGAATGGTACCTTGAAATCATCTGTGTGTTGCAAGAGGTAGTCTGTGCAGAAGCATGTGGCTGGTTCACTCTTCATTTTTTTTAGAATATTTCTTGCTGAGCAACATTATAAAATTATCCGTGTAACATACGCTATGATTCTTGGGCAATATATGGAATATTGCTTAGGCTTGATAAAACAATAATTCAAATTAATTCTAAAACAATATATATTTAGAAATTTTGTAGTTTTTGACAATTTTTCTACATGGTTTTGTCTTGTTACATCTATACTAAAATGACTTTAATTTTTATCGCTGCCGATTTTGTTAAAAAATTATATAAATTAATTTTTCAAATACTAATTACTGGTTAAAGTTCTGTTCAGGAAAAGGAAATTATTTCATAAGAGTAAATTTTTAATAATTTTTGACCAACACAATATATTGAAATAAAGTTTGTTCAGAATTTCTGCAGAGAAAATAAATTATAATACAAAAAATAAAAATAATTTGTTTTTCTTTAAAACATTACTAGAACTATTACATGTGCGCTCTTATTTTAACATAGGGCAAGATTTTTTTTTTTTTTTCCTACACATTTTTTTACACACAAGACATTTCATTATGTCTCTTTGCAGAATGCTGGTTGTCATCTTTTGCACAACATGAAGCCTCTTCTGCTTCTCATACAGTTCATTATGCTATGTTCGGTATGGCATCACAAAACCATGTTGGTCATAGCTATTGTACTATTCTACACTCTCTAGCTCATTTTGTTAAACATTTAGATTTTCACGTGCAGAATAAATTTTTGTATATACTCTAAAATTGTTTGGAATATTTTTCATATTAATACTATATTATTTTATTTAAATTAACAATTAAAAATTTAAATCAGTTGATTTACATATTTTTTTGCTACTGATTTCCTTTTCCTTTTCTCAAGCATATATGCCATTTTATGAATGGGAACTTTGATATTTTCAACAAGTTATATATTGTGTCACACTAGTATACTTCACTAATTAGATAACTATTTCATGTTCAATACACAATGTTATAACAATGATATGTCTTGTGAGTTGTTCTAAAACTATGTATATTATTCAGATTTTCAAATTTATTCTTATATGCCACCTTTGTTTCTATTATTGTTTGACAAAAGATTATTTGTATTGTTTTCAGCAATATTACTTGAGATATTCAAATTGTCATGTGCTGTTTCTAGGTGAGAGAGAGCAAACCTTTCTTCTTCTTCTTTTTTTTTTAGGGCATTGGGGAGAAATATGTGAGAACAAGTTCACACATATGTTCTTTTGAATATTTAATTTCTTTCTAAATAATTCAATTTATAATTTTAAATAAAAAGTCAATTTATTAAGAATAGTTATAAAATTAATTCATTCATTTAACATATAAAATCTAATTTAATTTATTCCAATAAAAAGAACATTTTATTCTGTAATATCCTCTGAATTCAATTCATTCTATTATAAAAGGCAATCTCTATTTAATTTAATTTGTATTTTTACTAGGGGACTTATTCGTTTGTAGATAGATACATTTCCCCCTTTTCATCAACGGTATGTTCAATATCTCATTTAATTAGAAATAGAAAATAATTTATTTGTCTAAATTACTTTATAATATAAACAGAAGTTGCAAAATTTATTTCATTTCCGGTGATTTATGCTTTCATAATAGCTTAGTTCAGTCTTATTGGCGTCAACAGATGTGGATTCGTTTCTTTTAATAATAATAATAAAATAAAAAAAAAGAACAAATAAATTCTTAATGATATATTCATGGCGCGATAAAAAGTAATTACTTTAGTATAATTTATGTTGCCAAGCTTGGCTTTGTCTTTTGAATAATGGATGAAATTTTTAAATTAACCAATTAGAACATTCTTTTGGCGCTTTATTTGGCATTGGTTTATTAATTTCGGGTTTGAATTGGCGAATGCAATTGAGTACACCTTTTGCTTTCAAACAGTCAATGTCTCTTGTTTACTGGTTTAGAAAACATATGCCCTCGTTTGCTCTCCCTCTCTCTCTAACCTATAGAATTCTACAAGAACCGTGCAAGAGCTTACTTGATTATTCATCTTTTTAGCATAAAAATAAAAAACTATTTTATTTGAAATGACTGATGTTATTATTGTCAAGTGGCACTCTCTTTTAAAAGGATCTATGGACTTCCAGCCTGGGTATTGTGGTAAGCAATGTACTTAATGGATTCACTATTTCACGGACAATGAAACTTCTTCACAATTATCATCTTTTTTTTTTTTAAATCACTGCAACTTAAAAGATATAAATGTTTTGTTTTAAAATCATTTTTGTGGCATTTACTTTTAGCAGGAAAGCACATGTTAATTTCTATATTTTTGCCGATTTTTACGGTTTATTCGACCCCCCTCCCCAAATATATCCCGATATTCCTTGAAGATTAAGGGAACATTTTAATGGTATTTTATAGTATGAACACTTATACAAAATTTTGTCCTATATTGTCATATTGAAAACTATGGAAAAATAGGACATTAGCATCACTGATCCACAAAGTGAGTGCAAATACTTTTCAATTACAGCATCCACAAATATCTGTAGAATGAAAAAAAAATTGTAAATGTCAAGATGAGATACAAGGGTGAATCAAATACAAAAGAGACTCTAGGCAATATGGACGTGTGATGATTTCCTCTCTTATCGCTGTTGGACAAGAATGGAAGGAATAAGGGAAATATTTGAGCAGAATCACCTTTTCCGGTAGTATTCTTTACTATGACATCTGAAACAATGCTCGCCCCAATACAACAGCCCTGACAAAATAAAATTTGAAGAACTAGTTGGAAAACATTTTAATGACTTCCTTACAGTCCAGACCTATTATCCTGCGACTTTCATGTCTTTAGTCCCCTCAAAGAAACTTTAGAAGGACAAAGGTTAAACGATAATACTGGGGTTGAAGCCAATGTGTGCAACTGGCTGCAGATATGACCAACTTCATTCTATAAGGAATGGATATCAAAGTCACCCATTCACTGGGAGAAATATATTTTGATAGCAAAAGAAGATGCAGAAAAATGACCAGATTTATACTTTTCACTGTCAAATTAAAAAAAAAAAAAAAAAAAAATTAAAAATAAGTCTTATTTATATTTGATTTACCCTTATACTATACAAAGTTAACAAATTTTTAATACATGCCAAGGACTAGTCATAAACTTGACTTTCTCTTATATTACAATACAATCTAAAATATACATAAATAAAAGCATACATATAAATAATTTTACAAAGGAATATGGTAATTTTACAAATACAAACCTAAAATTACCAGACGTCTTCCATAGATGCCACAATTTTCTAAATGTAAAGTTACTAGATAAGAACCAGTTCGAAAGGCTCGTCCTAATATTAAAAGACTTTGTTCGTTTTGTGCAGTATGTGAAGCATCCAAATACTGCAAGCAAGGTGTCTAAAATAGATTAAATCTGCATTAAAGATAATATAAAATTTACCATCATTGAAAAAATATAAGAATCTTAAACAAATATACTATTGTATTAATAACAAACTTAAACAAGGTGTGCAGTTTATTTTTGATAAAAACATATTCCTCATTATATAATAAGAGTGGCTATTATTAAAACTTTTCCAAATTCCCTGACCTTTTCCTAGACAACTTTTCATCATTTTCCCTGATTTACATAGTTTTTTCCCTGCAAAAATTCACAAAATTAGCACACATTTTAGTAATTTATAATAACGAGCTTTAAAATGAGGCCTATTTTCACGAATTTTGGCAGAATTCCCAGACTTTGCATAAAATTCCCTGATTATTCCATGACTTTTCTAGACTCACTTAAATTCCCTGACTTTTCCATGATTCTCTGACCAGTGGCCAACCTGAACAAAATAAAAAAATTAAAATTAAAAAATTCAGCAATCATACACAAATAATATAAAACATGTAACTGATATAGTAAGTGTACTCCTTTTTTTTTTTTTTTTTTCTTCTTATAGTTGTAAATACGAAACTTTGGCAAAATATTTTAACCTATTTTAATTTGAATATTTCTGCATCCTTAGGAAGGAAAATAATAATAATAATAGAAATGTAGTACAATAAGACTTCTTCACACACCATAAGTTTAAAGCCAGCACAACCGGTTTCGAAAGGACGTAGCCTTCCTTCATCAGGTGCAAAAAACACGTGCTACTGCCTTGGAGGCAAAAGCAAGACTGAAAGCAGGGCAAAATCCAGAGGGGGAGGAGCTGGATTTTGCCCTGCTTTCAGTCTTGCTTTTGCCTCCAAGGCAGTAGCACGTGTTTTTTGCACCTGATGAAGGAAGGCTACGTCCTTTCGAAACCGGTTGTGCTGGCTTTAAACTTATGGTGTGTGAAGAAGTCTTATTGTACTACTTATCGTTTGTACACCAGTTTTCCATTTAGTTTTGGTTAATAATAGAAATGATTAGCAATGGTTTAATTTTACTTTTCTCAAATAAATATAAGACCAACAACAGAATATTAAAAACTAGTTGACATGAGAGGATTCTGTGGAATTTTCCCTCATATATTTGTTCTCATAACTTTGTACTATAGAATCACAATATCATCAGGTTAAAAGAAATGAAATTGACTGATCATTCGGCATGGTCCAAGAATGAAATTCCCTGCCCAATAGGCTACTCTCCTTCCACCTCGATACATTTATCTTATCCTAATGCTTAATTTTATTAGAATCAATTTCCTATTTCAGTTTTCTTGTAACTTCATAGTATTTCAAATCCAATAATCGTCACAATGCATTTATATGAAACATTGCCATATTCTGCCATTTTAAGAAAACTGTAAATTTTGAATAACTTACGAAGCTTTCAAAGCAGAATGTCCATAATCAAGGGCATAGCCAAGCGAAGGCTTATGGGGGCTTGCGCACCTCCTCTTAGAAGTTTTGAAATAAAACAAATTTTTATTTTTCACCACTGAAATAAACTATTAAGTGGGTCTCAGCACCCCCTAAAAAAAAAGCTACCTTAGCTTAGCCCTCTGTAGATGTCTCTGACTGCAGCCCTGACCATAGTTAATTATATTTATGCCAGTATTTTAAATATTTTAAAACTTGCTCAATATCTTTTAAAAATAATCCTCATAAATACATATTTACGCAAAATTTTACCCTATTTTCCCATGGTTAAGAAATTCATAATTTTCAAATAACTTATGAAGCTTTCAAAGGACAATATTCGTCATAGTCAAAGATGTTTAGTCATTATAAAAAAAAAACAGGCCACCCCCAACTAATTTTGTTGTAAATTAGCATAGAAACATGTGTCTGGTGACAATCAATTATTAATGTCTAGTTATTAATACTATAGTTATACTTTGTTTAGGGGGTCGTCTACATATTAAAATTTGCATAAACTTTTTTTTTTTTTCTAATGGTTACATCCATTTTCAGCTGCATATACAAATTCCTGAGATTAAGGCAGTTCAGAAGAAGGTGTAGTTTATATTCTTTTAATTAATTCTTGATAAAGTTACAAACAAAAATGTATTAGGACATTTAAAAAAAAAATCAAATTAAGACTTCAAACAGAAAAGTATTATATCCATTCAGATAATAACCAAGAAAGAAGTAAGACAAAATAAAATAAATGTAATATAAAATAAAGACTAAATTTAACATACTTTTTTCAACATTTTGGAGCATGCTTGCCAACCTTGATTCCCTATACTCTTATTATATGATATATTTAAATGGGAAGTTGAATCATAATATTCAATCATATCAAAAATTGCAGCAGCACCCTAAAAAAATGTCACTTTTGTAAAATAAACAAAAATGCACATTGTTTTAAAAATATAAATATTTTAATGTTTCAATTTATAAAATAAAACCACATATATGATGCATAAAATTTCAGGGGTCGATCCAGGCAAAAATTAGGACCCTTTTGGCCCCTTCCCAAAATTCAAATCTCTAAAATGGGTCCCTTCATAAAATTCAAATTCAGAAAATGGGCCCCTTCACAAAATTCAGATTTATAAAAACAGCCCTTTCACAAAATTTTGTTTTATAAAAATAATACTTTTGTAAAATTTTTTCATGTTTACAGTATTATTTTTAATGAGTGTCTAGATACTTGTTTAATAAAATGCTATTAACTTGATATTAAACATTAGATAGAGTAATTGCTAAAATGAAAGGTTTCTAGCAACAATTCTTTTTTTCACAAAAGTGTTTAGATTTTCACAAAAATAATTTGTTTTTCACAAAAATGGGCCCCAAAAATTAAAACCTGGATCAACCCCTGAATTTATACATGTTTATACAACAGAATTCACTTTCCAAAATAAAATTAATTTCACATTTAATAAATATAATAAGACTATCTGCTTCAAAAGCAGAAGAGAACTCTCACTACTGTCAGTGATTGCTAAATAAATAATTGCAGAAACACTTTAACCATTTGAAAGAAAAAAAAAAAAAAAAAAAAAAAAAAGCTTTTCACTATTTTTTCTTTTTAATTTGTTAAAAAGAGAAATATACTGCCTTCCGGCAAAGCCAATGAATAAGATTTTAATTAAACTAAAATTATTTCACTGAAAAAATCTAATTGAAAAAAATAATAATTAAATTATTAAAAATATGAATTTTGATAATTAAATTTGCTGAGATTGCTAAGACATTTTTGGACTTTTAATTGAAAAGATATTTTTCAAGATATTTTTAGTATAAAAATATTTCTTTCCTTTTTTTTTCTGTGAATGATTAAATAAACAAATAATAATAATTAAAAAAAACTGATTAAAAATCATTTAATTAAATATTTTAATTAAATAATAAAAATTTAATTATAAATGAAAAACCTATTTCAAAATACTTTTAATTATGAAAAAGTTTTTTTTTTTTTTTTTTTTTTCTATCAATGATTATCGAAAAATGAACTAATTAAATTTAAATAATCTAATTGTTAAAACTAATTTTATATTATTTTTTATTATTTATGAAAAATATATAAATCGCATGAAGAAATAAGTTCTTTCGGCGATTCCCAGATATGGATATATATTATTATGTTCACTCAGCAACATGTCATGTTATCAGCTTGGTTTTTATTAGAGCCTCTTTTTATCTTTAATCAAGATATTCATCTGAGAATGTGGTTTGCCAGCCTGTGCACAGGGACTCAGGTAGGGGCCATCTTCAACTAAATTATTGAAAAGGAGAAAAAGCTAAACCTTTTACTCCCCAACAGGAAATTATTCCAGTGATTAATGGGGTTTTTTTCACCCCCAGTGCTATGTGGACCCAAATCGTATGAATGTTCAGTTAAAATAACCAGCGAACAAAAGAAATAGAAAACAAAATCGCAGACAACCAAGTTAAGAAAAAGAAATCAATAGTATCCAAAGAATTAAATTAACTTTCAACTTGTACTTCAAAATACAACTTGTGCATTTTAGCTAAATTGCTAAAAAAAAACTTTTTTTTGAGAGGTTAAACCCTGATATACACTAATGTAAATCTGTGAAGTTCTTGTGAAGATAACACATAACATGTCTACTAATTTATATTTTAATTGGATGTTTTTTAGACATTAGCACACTTCAAACAATTCAAGCCTATAGCCCATAATGATAAAGAATTTTTCTTTGCATCTCTGTAAAAAAAACTATAAATCTTGTGGCCATATCACATGAGAGATTTTCGCATAACATTTCACCCAACACAACACAGCAGTGCATGGGGAAGATTCAAGGTCAGTGGGTAATCAACTTTTTCGACCGTCACTTGGAAAAGTTCATTGTATTGTGCTTGGTAAAAAGATGAACAAAATCTCTTGTGTGGTATGGCCATTACATTCATTATAATCTATACAGATGGTGTGATGCTATATGCATCAAATCTAGCAACTTTCAGTTACATTGGATAAGGCATTTAGATGTTATTGCATTGAAAATAATTTGAATCCATAGGAGGCCATAAAGATTTTTTTTTTTTTAAACCCCTGTAAAAGAGCAAATCCAACACTCATCAAAATCTACACAAATCATGCTGCAGTGGCCTATAACATGCCTGTCAACTTTTAGCACAACTGGATAAAGTGTTTAAATGCTATCCATTGCACTTCAAATAATTTGAGTCCATAGACTATAATGATAAAGAATTTTTGTGTCCCTGTAAAAGAATTATACGCTCTACATTCATCAAAATCTATATAGTTTGTGTAATGGTGACCTATAACATATGTACCAACTTTCAGCTCATTCGAACAAAGCATTTAGATACTATAGTGTTCACTCATTCCCATGTACATACACACATACATCATCGTAAAAATTGCATAAATGAACTCAGGGGACCTCCAAACATGTAGAAACACCAAGATCTCAAAGTCGGATTTTTGACATGATTACAACATGTCAAAAAGAAATGCTCTCTACTTTTCAAGGTTAGAGAATGAAAGAATAAAATGGTTGGTAAATATAGTACAATTACAAATGTCAGCTTTAATATTTTTTGCAGAAGTCTGCTAAGGCACATTTCTACACAACTATTAACCCCTTGATGTTTCAACTGTACAGTGGGTAACAAAAGTGTCCGAAGACTAGCAAAAATTCCCTTAAAAAAAAAAAAAAAGTAGAGTTAATACTGTTTTTTTAAATAAATCCTTGTCGAATCATGTTCTTGTTCTTAGTCAGCCTAAGAACATAATTCGACAAGGATTTATTGAACAAACCAGAATTAACTCTACTTTTTTTATATAGGATTTTTTTGCTAGTGTTCGGACACTTATGTTACCGACTGTACTTTTCCATTTTGCCGCTGTCCTGGCAAAAATGCATTTTTGCCGACAAAAACCCAACCCTGGGTGTGGTATAACATTTTTTTTTTAAACAAAACTATCTAGGAGAACTTTATAAACTTCATCTTCAGGAAATTTTCTGAAATTTTTTACTTGATTGCAGTGGCGGATTTAGCCCCCCAAAAGTACTGACATTCACAATTGACTAATACAATTGCAAACTTTTCTTTGATCTGGAATAACACCTTGAAAAATCCTAGCCCCCCCACAAAAGGTAAGTTCTGGATCCGCCACTGCTTGATTGTTCACTAAAATTACAACTTAGAAAATAATAATGCATTAGATTGAAACAATAAATATAGCTTTCTGTGTAATTTTTAAATTAAGAAATCAATGACACAATTTTACATAAATTAATTGTGTATGTAACAAACCTCATCGTCTAAATGACAATCTTCCAGCTGAAGGGATCTGAACTGTAATCTTTTAAAAATTTCTTCCAAAGCTTCACAATGTTGAGCATCTAAATTTTCACCTGAAAAGAGAGGAAATATTTGAAAATTATGACTTATTTTTAAATTTCAGTAAAATTACTAAAAATTTCTCAATTAATAAAACTAATAACATTTTTTTTTTTTTTTTTTTTTTTTTTTTTTTTTTTAAATAGATTGTTAATGTTGTTGCAACAGCTTTCTTTATATTATAAAATGAAAAATGAAATTTGAATAATAACAATGCTCTCTACTTTTCAAGATTAGAGAATGAAAGAATAAAATGGTTGGTAAATATAGTACAATTACAAATGTCAGCTTTGATATTTTTTGCAGAAGTCTGCTAAGGCACATTTCTACACAACTATTAACCCCTTGATGTTTCAACTGTACAGTGGGTAACAAAAGTGTCCGAACACTAGCAAAAATTCCCTTAAAAAAAAAAAAGTAGAGTTAATACTGTTTTTTTAAATAAATCCTTGTCGAATCATGTTCTTGTTCTTAGTCAGTCTAAGAACATAATTCGACAAGGATTTATTGAACAAACCAGAATTAATTCTACTTTTTTTATATAGGATTTTTTGCTAGTGTTCGGACACTTATGTTACCGACTGTACTTTTCCATTTTGTACATTTAAAATAAATAGCTGATGTGGCTAGATTTTGAAAAAAAATATTTATATTAATATATATATATATAGCTTTCAAGCTTGTATGCTTCTTTCCGTGGCTCGAGTCCCGGTCCAGGCATTATTTTCACTTAGTCGGAAAAATTAAATTTCAGTAAATATATATATATATGTTTTTTTTTTTTTTTTTCTTAGAGAATAAGATTAATAAATATACATAGTATACAGTATCAAATTTCCATACTTGTATTGTGCATAGTATTAATTTCATGAATCATTAAACAGATATGTTGTAAAACTGTTAATGCTTTTAAAGGGTTAACACATCAAATAGTTTCTTAAAAATATCCATTCAAAAATTCAACAGATTCATTTATTGGGATAAAAATCCTAATTCGTCAGCTTATCATCTGATTTTAGAACTAACCCAAATAGTAATATTATGATCTATTCAAACAAAATGTTTATTAACCTGGTTAGAAAAAATATTGATCATACAGGATGGTCATAAAATAACTTTTCCTGTTTGGAGCTATCTGCAACTAAATCAATGCAATGTACGGAATAAAACCAAATTTCATATATAGACTGTGAATGACATGGGAAAATGATTTCCGCAAAGAAAAAATTAGTACCAAAAGTTACTAATAGAGTAGATTTTAGCTCTGCTGTCATGAATACACTACGAAATTTGCTCAGTGGAGGTAGATTAAGCAACTTTCCTAGTCAAGGATGATCTAGGTTTTAATTTTTGGAACCCATTTTTGCAAAATTTATATTTATGTTTGTGAAGAAATAAACAGGTAATAATAATAATACTGCATAAAATCTTTCATTTCTTTCACTTTTAATTATTTATAAAAGTATTTTTTTTATTATAAAACATACAGTTTTGTCTAGAAGCTGTTATGTTTATTTAAAAAAAAAAAAAAAAAAAAAAAAAACTTAAGAATCTGATACAGACACTTCAAAATGTTAATTACAAATTGCACTGATAGATGACACTGTCAGTTTCAATTACGGATCCCTGTAAAGAGAGCTTAGATACTAAGAACAACTAAGTTAATGAAAATTTCGTTGTTGAAATGTGACAGACCATTATTAGCATATAGTGAAAAAAAAATTCCAGGAGTGATGTTCTCCATAACGGAAAGGAATATTTATTGTGGTGGAGTACTACAGACTAAATCACAGTACTACTGCCACAAGGAGAAGTTTTCAAACACAATTTCCCATCACAAAAGGCCTAGATAGGAAAACAAATTATGAACTATTCAAAAAATTTCAACAGACAGGCAATATCACTGCTGTGTTAATTAGAAATGTAAATCTCCTCTACTCTGTCATGACACCTGCAAATGCAACAAGTTGTTGCATTGAACTATCTGGCATTTAAGAGAAAATGCATGGACTGGCCTCAATATGCACCTGACCCCAATCCCCTGCGGTAACAATCCTTTAACACTTGACGAGCTTCGGGTGGCTATTTATCAAGCTTGTATGCTTCTTTCTAGTGACACGCTATAGAGAATCACTGACAATTTAATTCTCCATTTGTGACATGTGTTGATGTAAATGCAAATACCCACTATGTATACTTATGGTAATACTGCCATGCTATATATCCATGCAATTTGTAACTAACATTTCAAGATTTCTGTATCAGAATATTACGGTTTTACATACAACAGGTTTTATGTTTCTATTCTAGTTATTTGTGTTTCTCAGTTATTATTTTTTTTTTAAGTTAGGGGTCCTTTTTGAAATACCCTGTATGATTGTGCATAATTTAATCCTCTAAGCATGTGGGGAGACTGTCTGAGGGGAAAAATGGTATTGTTGTTTTCACTGTAAATTCTTTATAATATACTAAAACAATGGATTTTTCATTATGCATTTAAAGATGAACCTTGATGACTATTATATGATCTTTCATACTTAAAGAAACAAACTTAAAATCTATAGTTTTGCATATTTTAAATATATGTTTTTTAGGGAACAAACAATTACTAAAACATATTTATGACCATTAAAGGGTTAAATTAGCTATTATTATTGATTATTAATTCATTTATTTTAAATTTCATTTAAAAATTATCTAAATCAAACAGATAAAAAAGAAATCATGGAAATAGATTTGTATTATTGTGATCCTTTATCATATACTAGCAGGCAACGCCCGCTTCGCTGGTACCTATTTTTAAATGAATCGCTATAATTACTGAATTCTCAAAATTGCATTAATTTTTATCACGTGAAAAAAAAACAGAAAAAAAATCTTATTAGGAAAAATGTTGCACCGGGTTCTCACTGCTTTCGGAAAAAATTCCCAAAATGCTCTAACTCTTATTTCTATTATTTTCCCCCTTCGCCCTTCTCCCTCCCGTCTACCTAATAATTTTAAAAATTCGAAAATATCCGCAATCGATTTATAGGTATCGAAAACCTCTATATACCAATTTTGAATGCTCTAACTCTATGGTATTTTTTTTGCCCCTCCGACCCCCCCCCTTCCCAGCCCTCCTAATAACTTTACACTTTCGAAAATATCCCCATTCGACTTGCTGGCCTCTAAAACTTATCTGTACCAATTTTGAACGGCCTAACTCTATTTCTATTTGTTTTTGCCCACCCCCCCCTTCCCGCCCCTTCTAATAATTTTACAAATTCGAAAATATCCACAATCGATTTGTAAGTATCGAAAACCTCTATGTACCAATTTTGAACGATCTAACTCTATTTTTATTTTTTTGCCCCCCCCCCTCTCCCCTCCCCCCTTCTCGCCCCTCCTAATAACTTTACACTTTCGAAAATATCCCCATTCGACTTGCAGGCCTCTAAAACCTATCTGTACCAATTTTGAATGGCCTAACTGTATTTCTATTTGTTTTTGCCCATAGTCCCCCCCATACTGCCCCCTTCTAATAATTTTACAAATTCGAAAATATCCGCAATCGATTTGTAAGTATCGAAAACCTCTATGTACCAATTTTGAACGATCTGACACTATTTTTACTTTTTTGCCCCCCCCCCCCCCTAAAAAAAAAAAAAAAAAAAAAAAAAATCGGAAAAAATCAAAAAATGAGTTTTTGCAAATATTTTCAAGAAGACGCTTGGCGTTTTTTTTTTTTTTTTTTACATTTTTGAGCTATTACTTTTACTCGAAAACCCGTATTTTTCTAAATTTGCTTCCGAAAATCATTTATACCCCCTTCTCCCGTTAAAAATCCAAAATTCCAAAATCGCAGAAAATGATTTTTTTGTTTTCAAGTCTAGTCTCTCCCTCTGCAATTTCTTCACCGTGAAGCAATTTGGAGCCGAGTTGTGCTTATAAAGGTGGTTTTTGCCTTCTGCACCTTCGAAAATCATTTTCAGCCCTTCTCCCCCCTTAAAAATCCAAAATTCCAAAATCGCAGAAAAAGATTTTTTTGTACTTAAGTCTAGTCTCCCCATCTGCAATTTTTTCATCGTGAAGTAATTTGGAGCCGAGTTATGCTTATAAAGGTGTTTTTGCCTCCTGCGCCTCCGAAAATCATTTTCACCCCTTTTCCCCCTTAAAAATCCAAAATTCCAAAATCGCAGAAAATGATTTTTTTGGATTCAAGTCTAGTCTCCCCATCTGCAATTTCTTCACCGTGAAGCAATTTGGAGCCGAGATATGCTTATAAAGGTGATTTTTGCCTTCTCCCCCCCCGGGGGTATTTCGCAAAATCCCGTCTTAGTGAGCGTGAGGGTCCTAAAATCAACCTGCTCACCAAAAATTGTGACTCTATCTCCCATAGGATCGCAACAACCGTGTTGAGTCAGTGAATCAGTGAGTTTACTCTTTTATATATATAGATTACTGCGTAAAAATAAATTTTTAGTTGTGCATTTTTTAACTATACCTTTTTCTAAAAATAATAAAAAAGTCCTTTAAACACACATAATAAATGGTGCTTGCACTGTGTTTGTATATTTGCCTAAATTCTATGGCACAGTAAAAAAAGTACTGTAAAACATTTATGCAATATAAAAAATATTTAAATTAATAAATATTTAATATCTTTTACAAACAGCTATATTAAAGCAACTTTACCTTTTAAATTAAGCTCAAATTCCAATTCAGGAGTAAGTTGCACAGACTATAGAAAAAAATACATATACTAATTAAAGCTACATTTATTTCAGGTATTTATTTACATTTATTTTAAATTTAGATAGAAAAAAAAATAAAACTTTATTCATAAAAAAAAAAAAAAAAAAAAAAATAGGTTGCTGAAATCACATAAAAATATACGAATACAAGCCTTTATCATCAAAAGCTTTATTTAAAAAATATATGTACACTAAAATGTATGTTACTTTAAACCTGTACATTACTCTTTACAGACTGTTAATTTTTAAAAATGTAAATCGCTTTTAAAATTGCATATTTTTAAAATTAATATTTGAAATTTATATATCTTTAGGAGTTATATCAGAAAAGAATTGCAGTTTTAAAATGTAATAAAAAAAAAAGGAAAGGAAAATATCAAGCTTATAAAATAATAAAAACTAAGCGTATACTTCTTATCGTTAAATTAATTAGCTGATTAGTTAATGATTTCTTACTGATGCTTACCTGTAATTGTTGAAGCACTCGTTGCAATGGTTTGACACCTTGTTTCCAACAAGCTGCTCGGTAGGCTGCAACAATATTATCTGTAGATACTGATAATTCTAAAAAGGAAAAGATGTGAATTACCTTATTACATAATAATAATTTTCTGCTATAAAAATTAATAGAATTATGCAGTCACTTAATAATGTTAAAATTAATAGTACTTAATAATGTTAAAATTAATAGTACTTTATTTAACTTTTATTTATTATCAAAGGAGGAATCAAATTTTCTAATGAGCACAAGTTGATAGAATTGAAAATATAAATGTATTTTCTTTTTTAATTATTTCAAATAATGCACACAGATATGAAAAAGTCATCTGAAATTGGAAATATATATTACTGAAATTATAGAGATGCTTCAAAACAATATTTTGTTACACTTACTGTCCTAAATTTTTAGATTTTCTATACAAATTATTCCACATTTCTTTCTTTCTTTATTTTTTTCTTAATACTTTCATTATTAAATTTTGTTATGAGTAAATGAAAATTTAAACTAAATTAGAATGATTAAAAACAAAATATGCGTAAGAAGTATTCAAGATTAATAATAAAGATTTTTACACTGAATGTAAATTTTTTGTACAAACTCTAATAGTGAAATTCTAATATGATTTTAAAATAAAAATTCTGTTGGCTTGAATCTTGATATGTATAAAATATCCTTACAAGTTTTGTATACTTCAGATAATTAAAAAAATAAATAAATCATAATAAATTTTTATTAAAAAGGAGAGATAAAAGAAATGATCGATTAAACAGAGAAAAATTTCTAAGATTTAAGACAAACAATCAAAGCAGATTATGTGTACGTTTTTTTTTTTTTTTTTTTTTTTTTTTAATTATTCATTTATTAATGTGAGAGATATTTTATCCAAATCATTATCTTTCGGTCTCGTGGGAAAATTATAGCATTGTCTAGAGTTAAATTTTCCCCTCAAATGTTATCATAAAATTAAGCATAATAACTCACCTTCACTCCATGGATCAGGTGCATCAAAATAACCAGTGACAATGGTATCATCATCTGGAAATGTAACTCTTCTACATTTCACATGGCCCACTATGCTGCTAATTTCTCTAAGGACAGGGGCAGTTCTTTCGTTGGGGGATGAAGGAGCTGAAGCTGACCTTTCAATCATATTACTCATAGCACAATCAATGTCAATTCCCAGCGAGGATGTAGTCATGTTAATTTTTTTTTACAATTACAAAATTTAAATCATATCAATAAGAGGTTGTATATCATCAAATATAGCTAATGCTCCCCATCGAATTCGTTTCAACCAGTGTTTTTACGACTGTGTATTTACCCCATAAAAAAGAAAACAACACAGTTCATTAATGATGAGACTTGCCAAATAATAATATGCCAATATGTTTGCAAGCGGGGGCGGAATGTTAGAAATATGGCAAAAAAAATAATAATAAATTTATTGGTGATAAATTAAGAATATTAAATTGTGAGCAAACTCATTTTAATCGAAACGATCATAGAGCAAAGGGGCTTACTTTATTCGCATCGAGATCATCTCGAGATCGAGAGTGACGTCACGATGACGTACCAAAACGAAACCTGAATACCGTTTTCTCAGTTTGCTACTTTATTCCACATTTTTCGAGACGGTCTCGAAAGTAAACATTCGTTATCAAAACGAAGCCTACTGTGTTTGCGAGACGTTGTCGAAAGCGAATTGTAGAAGCATTTTTCAATATGGCGTCTACGTAATTTCTATGGATGTCGAGCAAAATAGAGGAATTCCGAGAAATTATTTAAGAAATTGATCTTCCAGATGTGAGATTCACCAAACTATTCAGTCTGGATAAAGAAATTGTGATATTTCTCTGCGACGAAATAAAACCGTCCCAAATCATAACTACATACTATCATAAATAATTACTTCATCCTCTCAGTTCTTTTCCTTATTACATTGATATTTTATGCTTTTTTTCCTCTCTCTCTGTCTGAATAGTTAAGAAAATTCCGATGGTTTCAAATTGTTTTTGAATTGTTATATGCTTTGTAATCGTCATTGTATTTTTATTAGGACAAGTTTGTTTTCGATTTTAACATTTTTCTAATAGACACTAGATAATCTTTATTTACTTTAACATAAATTTCAAATTAATTCAGATGCATTAATAGTAATAATAATAAATACTTGGTATATCTTTAAGTGACAAACTTTTTCATCATCTACCATTTATATCTATTTCATCAATATTAAATACCACATTCTATAAAAATATAAATATGGCATAAAATTGTTACTTATAACAATATATTTCCTTCATTTTAACTTCGGAAAATTTTTAATCACTCATACTCACACAACAATTGTTAGCAATTAAATTATTTTCGAATGACTAATATAATTTCTCTTTACTGACAACAATTTCATATTACAGTCGTCAGCAAATAAATACTGCACTTAATACTGTTTTGTTAAATAAGTCATTTTGAATCATGTTCTTAGACAAGGATTTATTTTCAAAAAAAATATACCATGAAGCACTTATTATAAACATATTTAAAATATACAACCTTTTATTAACCATCTCTCACAGACATTATTAACTTATAAAATATACAACATTTTATTAACTTCATGTCTCAAAGACATGAAGTTAATAAAAGGTTGTATATTTTAAATATGTTTATAAGGATTTATTTAATAGAACAGTATTAAGCATGAAAAATCATGTATAATAGAATTAGATTTTTTTGTGTTTGTGTGCATGAAGTGTATATACATGTATGATACAGGGTTCCCATGGGTCAGGGAAAACCGGAAAAGTCAGGGAATTTGAAATTACTGAGAAAAGTCAGGGAAAACTGTAAATATTGCTCAAAAACCTGGAAAAATGATGATATAAACCTGGAAAATGCTTTTTGAACATTCAATTTATATCACAAGTCACGTTACTATATCGTCTTTTATGTTGCAAGCTATGTTTTGTTTTATACTGTGAGCTATTTTTTATGTCACAAACCAAATTTTGTGACTGGAATTTTCTAAAAATAGACCTGGAAAAGTAAGGGAATTTTATTTTTGAAATTGAGTGGGAACCCTGATGATAGTGATTGCTATGAAACAGATTTTTGTGCATTTTGAGATTGATACACAGCAAGGTAACAGAACCCAGTGATTTTTTTTTTATGTGTGTGAAGTGAAGTGTGCATATGTGCACAGTGGTGAATGTTGTAATATGGATTTTCCTGCATATTTTAGATTCATGCACTGCAAGGTAGCGGCAAACAGTGAAGGCTGTTTTTTTTTTTTTTTTCGTGTGCAAAAGAGTACATATGTGCATGACAGTAATTGTTACAGAACCGAGTTTTGTAATTCATACACAATAAGGTAGCAATCCCAGTGGCAGAAAATTTTGAAGTTGTCTGTGACAGGCTTTTAAAATTTCATAATCTGTCTGCAAAATTTGCATGTAATCAGGGGTAAAACTGAAAATGGCTTACACTCAAAAAGACTGAAAGCTGATGGGGGGGGGGGGGTTAACATCAGTGGTGGTCTTGTGCAACAATACACAAATACAATTTTACTACAAAACGATATGGTATAAACAATTGTATTCATTCAATTCATCTCATTCTATTAAATATTTTATAGCAATGTTTGATACAACACAATATAAATAATACAAGTTTTAGTTTTGATACAGCAATTTTTATAAGTGAATTGTTATCCGAAAGTTGCAGACAAATTTTTTTCTCAGTGCAGACAAAAACTGTCCGCAAGCCGTTTTTCTGTGTCCGCGACTATGTCGCCGTGTTTCTGCCACTGGGGTAGCAATACAAGTGATATATATATTTTTTAATTTTCTCGTGCATGTAGCTTACAAATATGCTTGAAAGTGATTGCTACAATAAAGATTTTCTCACACTTTTTAGATTTATAGAAAATATGGTAGCAGCACACAATATTTTTTTTTTTTTTTTAGTACAACAGGACTATTTCTTTCAATCTGGTATTTTGTATCGTTACCAATTTATAGTGTTCCACTTCGAAAATGCCTTCGAACTTCCTCCATAGTTTATCTTTTTTTTTTGTTTATTTATTTTATTTTTTTCATATGCGTGAAGCTTACATATATACACTCGTGATAATAATTGCTACGGAATCGAATATTGTAAATTTGAGATTTATACTCAGTCAAATACAATTAAATTTATTAGTACATTTAAGTACTATTGTAACTGGTGTTGTACAGTACCGTAGATACATGTAATAATGTATCAGTACAAAAAAAATAAATTACAAACAGTTATATATATATATATATATATATATATATATATAAGAGTAAACTTACTAATCACCGACTCAACACAGTCGTGGCGATTCTATGGAAGATAAGAGTCGCCAATTTTGGTAACCACGTTGGTTTTAGGACACTGACGCCCACTAAGACAGGATTTTGTGAAATATCTTTTCATTTCCCCCCCCCCCCTGGGGGGGCAGAAGGCAAAAACCCCTTTATAAGCATAACTCAACTCCAAATTGCTTCACTGTGAACAAATTGCAGAGGGAGAGACTAGACTTGAGTACAAAAAAAGTATTTTCTGCGATTAAGGATTTTTAAGAGGGGGGGGAGGGGTAAAAACAATTTTCGGAGGCAAATTTAGAAAAATATGGATTTTCGAGTAAAACTCTACCAATAATAGCACAAAGATATAGAAAACCGCCAAAAACCTTCAGGATATTTCCAAAAATTCATTTTTTTTTTTTTTTTTCGATTTTGGGGGGGAGTTACGAGGGGACAAATTCGAGCCACATTTTAGCGCTGAATTTGTCCGGGGAAATCTATAGGAGCTGAGGTCACGAGTTTTAGTGTGTGGCTTATTTTCGTGTTTCCAACACCCATTATAATGAAATTTTGCATAAGGGGCAATACACTCGTTTCCAAGTATAACTTTGCTTCAAATTATCTCAGCAAAATTGAATTTTATGCGTGGGTTGTTTATGCTTCCACAACACAAACAGTAAAGGGATTTTATGGAATTTCTCCCCCCCCCCTCCCTTTTAAAGGAGGGGGAAGGCAAAACACGAATATAAGAGTAATTTTGCTCCAAATTATCTGAGGATAACGATTTTTTGATATGTCGATTGATTATGCGTAATCAAGACGCACACTATAAAGGGATTTTGTAAAATTCCACCTTATTCGCCTTGGGGGTGGGTTTAGGGAATCATGTTTCCATGCGAAACTCTGCTCCAAACTATCTTAGGCGATTTTTTATGTGCTGGCTGGTTATATGTTCCCAACATGCACTATACAGGGATTTTGTGAAAATTCTCCTGCCCCCCCCCCCCCCCTTCCAGGATGAGGGGTGGGAGAAAAAACATGTTTTAAACGTCAACGTGAGTGCTTCGGAGTACCTGCATTTGGTCGCAACCAATGCTTACCTCCAACGAAACATGAGGAAAACATAAAAATAATCTTCCATAAAATAATTAAAAGCCAAAAGGATGAATTTAGAATTTTGATCTCTGAATAAATCTCCGCGTGAGCAGAGACCAATCAGAGTGAAGCACTAGGAGGTAGCTACCGAAGGTAGCGAGAACTTTAACTTGGATTTTGACTGATTTCAATGATTTTTATTATTAATGATATGGTATTTTAAGAATTAATTTCAAATAATGACCAGCGAAGCAGGCAAAGCCTGCTAGTTAATTATAAATTTACCATATTATTTATATTTAAAAATTGGCGATTACTTAGTGGCATGAGGATAATATGCAAGCACCTCAAAAAATACATTTGAAAAAAAAAATATTCATATTAGGGATGCACCGGATAGCAGTTTTGGCTGAATATTCAGCCAACCGAATATCGAATATTTTTCAAACCTAATAGCAGGGATGCAGAATATGTCCGAACGCCCGAACGAGGTTCGGGGGAAATTTAAACTGACTGGGGAAATTTTGAATATTTTTTTAAGAGAAAATAAAAATGTAAATCAAAAATAACAATTTGCTATTTTGAAGTGCTTATACACTAACAGCGTTATTTTTATTTTACACTGTATACTTATTCTCTTAAAGATTTATTACATAGAACAAATGACTTTGTATAGCAAAGTATATTTTTGCATTATTGAGGGAAATGTATACTGTGTTTGGGGGAAATTTCCAAGGTTTGAACATTTTCTGCACCCCTGCCTAATAGTAACTATTCGGCCGAATACCGAGTATTCGGCTGGCTGATTTACTTATATTCAAGTGTCAATCAGCTAATTTTTTGTGAACTTTTTCAGTAATATCATTTACATTTAGTAATATTTCATTTTTTTAACACGTTAATCGCCACGATAATATCAGAAAAATTTTCACATAGGCCATGGTAACTTTATTAGACAATTTAGTTAAAAATGCGTCAGGCGCATATGACTGACATGGCGATTAACGTGTTAATAATTACTCGGCGTATATCATATTCCTTTTAGGGTTATTTCCTAGTTAAAAATGCGTCAGACACATATGACTGACATGGCGATTAATGTGTTAATTATGAAAAAAATATTACAAAAAACTACTATTCAGAAACTATGGTTTATATAAATGTAGAAAAATATTAGGAAATATTACCAAACATAAGTAGTGGTGTAATGCTGAATTCACAGTCAAAGAAAATTATTAACTGTCTGGCTTCTTAATAAACTTACAAACTTTCTTAAGTAACAATATCTTGTTGCACCCACTCCAAAAAGAATAATTTGGTGTGTCACTCACGCGACTTTCTCTTACCCTAAAATTTAATACTATAAATACAGGTTGGAGATTAAGAAGTAAGATAACAAGTACTGTTATGTAAACCTATGTTAAAAAATTCGAATTAGGCTTCGGAAGAGTTTTATTATGATAATTAGCCCCCCCTCAACCCCCTGTTTCATTAATGCACCTACATTTATATAGAATTTAATTCAGTTATTAAGAAATAATTCTGTTTTAAAAAATAATTTATTAAAATTATTATTTAAACAAATTATCTTTTATGATAATGCAGACGATTTCTATATTAGAGAAGTAGTATCATACTAAATATTTTTAAAAAAAGTTTAATTTATTCTCATTTTTTTTTTTTTTTGGTTAAAAATGAAAAGAGTCGATAACTTTATTTTAAATTATCACAGATCGATGGTTCAACAATTCGTTTTAAAGGTATTGGCAAGCTGTTTTGAAAGTTATCCGTCATAAAAATTTACTCCCATCGAGCGGGGGACTTCCCCCCCCCCTCCAGGGTGGGAGGCGAGGCTCCTACATACACAAAATTCTTTTCCCAGTTGACTATCTCTATTACAAAAAATATCTATTTGTTTCATTTTGTTTAGTGCAGTCTATAGATGTTAAACTCTACTTACCTGCAATTCCCCCCATACACGTAATGTATTTGAATACTTTCGAGTGTCCCTGTACACGAACCATTTGCTTCATCTCAACGAAAAGCTTACTGTAGCATCCCTATATGATACCCATTTAGAATACCGACTTTGGAATTTCTGCTATTATTTGTTCTTGAAATATGCTGGTAACAGACAGGCACACAGACCATTCGCTAAAAACATGATTTTCGTATTCAGGGGACCTCATAACATGTAAATATAACAAAAACTCACATTCAAAAATTTGACCCTAAAACAATACTTTCTCGACCCTATGGGTAAGAGAAAGTGAAAAACAGAAATGCAGCATTTGAGAAAAATCAATTTAAAAGTGACAACGTACTGGATAACCTATATCAAAACTGTTGTAAATGTCTCTGACTCTCATGTGAATAAATTGTGAGATAGAGATGCGATACTGTTCGTGCATGTTGGGGCACTTCATATACATTTTTTAGTAACAAGTTAAAAACTGCTAATATATGACTTGTGTCATTTTTCTTGCCAGATTTGGATCCGACCTTTTTTTGATCTCTTGAAGTTTCCTAGATTGTAACTTGAATTGTAATCATGTGAATTATGTACGTTCTTTCTTAACTCAACTTAGAAAAGTATCGTTGTACTGTTATTGATAAAGACAACTTTTGTTAGATATTATTAATTGTTATGATTAATGTAACCAATAATTTTCTTTAACGTTACTTGAAATTAGATAAAATAATTGTTTTCCTTTAAATATAAACTATTTCTTAATTATAATAATAAAGCACCATAGAACTGGCGTTTTAAAGTAATCACTACAGAACTTTGGATAAACACCATAAAATTCAAAACTCGCAACAATTGTTTTGGGTCGAAATAACACACAACCCTTCGTCAGGCGAACAAAGTAGGCACGAGTGTGGCAGTCAAAGCGGCAACGCACCTTATTACCAACGCGTAGCTGCTTTGTTCGCCTGACGAAGGGTCGTGTGTTATTTCAACCCGAAACAATAGTTGCAAGTTTATTGCATTTTATGGTGTTTATCCATAGTTCTGTAGTTATTATATTTCTTAATTACTCTGAAAATTTTAATTATAATTAAAAATCGCAAATTTTTTTCAAATAATTAAAAATTTTTTAAAAATTGAATTTTTATACGTTCCAACTAGCTGAATAATTTAATATTCGGCTAGTCGAATAGTTTGATTCGACTAAACTGAATATTCGGTAGTATGGCCGAATACCGAATATTCGGTGCATCCCTATCATATCTTTTCCTTTTCTATTTCATTACTTTAAGAAAGATGATCCTAATTCATAGCAGGAGTTTCAGAAAGCATGAGGCATTTGCATATCTGCGTGCAGTTCATAATTTTTTTAAATGGAAATAAATTAAAGAAGTGCAGTTGGTAGTTGGCTCACTGTCAGATATTTATGAAATTTTAAATTTCAACATGGTTGGGTGTTACATAACGAAAATTGCATTGTGTAAATGGGGAGGGCCTGACGCCTGACACAGGGGGAAATTTACTTTTACCCACCTCTTGGCGATTTTTCTGGCATTCGCCTGGATGGCACCGTTCCGAATAGTAACCCTCACTGGCAGCATACAAAAGGGAGCTTTTCAGCGATATAACCAAACAAGAAAACACATCGAAGAAAAGCAATTTGATCAGAAGCAATACATATAAAAAAGAAAATCATCATTAAAATGTCATCCTTTGATGACTTAAGTTCAATTATAAGAGCAATTAAATTTACTAGCTCTAATAAATGTAATTTTTTAATTAATTCTTAAAACTTATCTCTATTCCTTCTTAATTCTCTTCATTACAATTTATGATACTCTACGATAAATCAAAACTGAACCAAAACAAAAGAAGTGAACAAGCAACATACATATTGCAACAATTTGGTATTCATATCCATACATTTTATATTTTCTTTAATATGGCTAATTTAAAGTATTAATGTTATTTAGCAACTTCTACGCAATAAAAGTGCAATATGTAAATTAAGATAACGATACATTCATAATCAACTAATGATCATTAAAAAAAAGTCTGTTTTCAATTTATTGTTTCTATTGAGACTGACAAAGTTTAAATACATTTACTTCTTGCAGTCACTTTAAATACATTCTCTTCTTGCTTTCCAATGAAAGAAAATTTGCATGCTTCATGCTTTAAAATAGGCTCAATGGCATTGTTAAAATGCAATAAAGACTGAACACACTCACACACAAAAAATTACATCTTATATTAAAAATATAAATACTTTAATATGTTAAATACAAGGAAAAAGTGTATCTAAAAAGGTTTGTAATTAAAAGTACTAATTTTAAATCTAAGAAAATAGTTTATTTTTAAGTTTGATTGCATCTATTCTTCTATAATTTGTACATCTAGGAACCCCCAAGCCCATTACATAAATAATGTTTTCCCTTTTCTAGAAGGAGAACATTATTATTATTAAAATAATAAACGCATGCAATTTGTAAACAATTCGACAATAAACAAACAACACGGAGGTGCGATCCGAAGCCGATTACAGTTAATGTTCGCTATGAATCTTGGAAAATAGTTTTCTATTTTTTTATTGGTTAAAAAATGCGAAGAAGAAGTTAAAAGTAACTCCTCCTTCGCTGTTATGTCATTTCGAAGGGAGGGGCTTACTGTCGTTTCACTGACGATATCATCTCGATTTCACTTATCGGACGAGAGGAATAAAGTACCAATTCTTGCACACTTCGTTTTCTAGGTATCGTTTCCAGACAATAACGAAAGACGTCACTCTCGATCTCGAGATGATCTCGATACGAATAAAGTAAGCCCCAAAAATTTGAAATGATTATTTAAAAATATACCTTACACAGTCGTAACTGTGTAATTAAAACAAAAATTAAAATGTTTATTCAAAAAGATAATTGGATCATGAAACAAACTTATTTGCCACTATCAATTCTAGGATAAGGCCACCAACCGTCATCGTATTGTGCGGACAGTCCCCACTTTTGTTATAATTATTATTATTATTATTATTTTCTGCATAATCATTTTTTTTTAAGTAAAATTTTTGTGGAAATTTATGATTTAAAATTGATAGTAGTGTATTTTTTTTTTTAGTATTACTTTTGTCGCCATTTCTTATTACTTTCTTCTATAGAATAATGCAATCAGCAGCAAAAGTATTCGAGCACTAGCAAAGATTCCTATGTAAAAAAAGTGCACTTATACAGTTTTGTTAAATAAACCCTACTGTTCTTAGTCAGTCTAAGAACATGATTCGACAAGGATTTATTTAACAAAACAGCATTAAGTGTACTTCTCTTTACATAGGAATTTTCGCTAGTAATCGGATAATTTTGCGACCGATTGCATATAGAGAAAAGATTGGATTCGTGAAAATTTTCGAACTCCAATTTTAGATGCATTTGCACATTTTGGGATTTCCTGAAACCGATTTGTCTGTTTTTAGAAAATATCTGTCTGTCTGTGTGTATCACAAATTTTTGGGCGCTGTATCTCACGAACCAACGAACGAAATTTAACTAAATTTGATATTTAGTTGGACCCTAACATAAACTAGTGCTGATTGCATTTGGGGATCGATTGCTCAGCAGGTGGCACTGTCATTGTATTTTCCTTAAATTTTTAACGTGGCAGTATAGGACAAAATTTCGTGTAAATGTACATAATGGGAGTTATTTTTAACGTGTGATCGTAAAACTATTATGAATTATTGATAATAGTAGTAGTAAACTAGCGAAAGAAATTGTGCATGTGGAAATATCCCTTTCTTCCTGGGGGGGGGGGGGAGGAAAATTTCAAAATGGGTATCTTTCGAAAGATCTCGTCAACACCTTTTTAACGAATGGTTGAACTATAGATCTGTGATAATTTAAAACTAAGTTATCGATTTTTTCATTTTTTAACGAAAAAAAAAAAAAAAAAAAAAACCTTAGAAAAAAAAAAAAAAAAACGTATTTCTTTTGATATTGGCAAAAAATTGACTTTCTTTCGGCATTTAGTGGTATACTTCTGTCAGATAAAAATCATCTGCATTTATAATGGAAAATAATTCAATAATTTAATAAATAATTTGTTTAGCAAGAATTTTGTGTAAAATCACACAGAAGAAAGTCTTGTCGCTCCCCTCAACCCCCGTTTCATTATTGCACTTACATTCATATAGAATTTAATTCGGTTATTAAAAAATAATTCTGTTTTTCAAAAATAGTAGTATAACACCAATTTATCCAAAAAAAGTTTCAATATTAAAAAAAAAAAAAAAAAAAAAAAAAAAAAAAAAAAAAAATGATTTTTTTTCTTTAAAAGTAAAAAAAAAATCGATAACTTTGTTTTAAATTATCGCAGATCGATGGTTCAACTATTCGTTTTAAAGGTATTGGCGAGCTCTTTTGAAACATACCCATCATGAAAATTTACTCCCCTCGAGGGAGGACTTCCCCCAGGGGGGGGGGGGGGGATGGCGAGGTTCCTATAAACACATTTTTTTTCCCTGTTGACTACCTCTATTACAAAAAATATACATTCGTTTCATTTGGTTTAGTGCAGTCTATAGATGTTAAACTCTACTTATTTGCAATTTCCCCCATAAAAGTAATGTATTTGAATACTTTTGAGTGTCCCTGTACACGAACCATTTGCTTCATCTCAACGAAAAGCTTAGTGTGGCATCCCTATATGATACACATTTAGAATACCGAGTTTGGAATTTCTGCTACTATTTGTTCTTGAGAAATGCTGATAACAGACAGACACACAGACCAATCGCTAAAAACATGATTTTCGTATTCAGATGACCTCAGAACATGTAAATATAACAAAAACTCCCGTTCGAAAATTTGACCCTAAACAATACTTTCTCGAACCTACGGGTAAGAGAAAGTAAAAAAGGGAATATATTAAAAATTCTATCAAAACTTCGAATTTTCTTCGAACATTTTAGAGGGCAAAATTGTATATAAAAATGCATAATGAGGCTTAGTTATTCAAAAATCTTAACGAAACTGTTTGGGGGGAGAACTGTTAAGTTTCAATCTATTTTTTGTAGACCAGTTTTATATAAACCCGAAAACAAATTAGAAATATCATTTCTATTGTTACAAATTCAGTACCAAACGAAAGGGGCGATTTTTCTGAACCCAGATGTGCAAACAGTTTTTCGACACGACAATTAGTTTTTTTTAGAATTAACTAAAGTATGAAATTTAGGTGGAAACACTTCATTTTTAATTCATTTCAGTCATTTAAAATAATCTGGTGTGTCACTCACACGACTTTCTCTTACCCTGAAATTTAATACTATAAATACAGGTTGCAGATTAAGAGGTAAGATAACGAGTACTGTTATGTAAACCTGTGTTAAACAATTCAAATTAGGCTTCGGAAGAGTTTTATATCATAATTATTTCTGTGTGAGGGGGCTACATTAATGCACCTACATTTATATAGAAATTAATTGTTCTATTAAAAAATAATTCTGTTTTTAAAAAAATAATTTATTAAAATTATTGTTTAAAAAAATTATCTTTTACAATAATGCAGGCGATTTCCATATTAGAGAAGTAGTACAACACTAAATATCCAAAAAAAGTCCATTTTATCCTCAATATTAAAAAAAAAAAAAAAAAGATTTATTTTCTAAGTTTTTTTTCGTTAAAAGTAAAAAAAAAAAAATCGATAACTTTGTTTTAAATTATCGCAGATCAATGGTTCAACCATTCGTTTTAAAGGTATTGGCGAGCTCTTTTGAAATATACCCATCATGAAAATTTACTCCCCTCGAGGGGGGATTCCCCCCCCCTCAGGGGGGGAGTCGAGGCTCCTACATACACAAAAATTTTTTCCCAGTTGACTATCTCTATTATAAAAAATATATATTCGTTAAACTCTACTTACCTGCAATTTCCCCCATACGTAATGTATTAGAATTCTCTTGATTGTCCCTGTACACGAACCATTTGCTTGATTTTAACGAAAAGCTTACTATAGCATCCCTATATGATACACATTTAGGAGTGTCTTGAGTTTGGAATGTCTGCTACTATTTGTTCTTGAGATATGCTGATAACAGACAGACACACACAGACCAACCGCTAAAAACATTATTTTCGTATTCAGGAGATCTCAAAACGTGTAAATATAACAAAATCTCACTTTAGAAAGTTTGACCCCAAAACAATACTTTCTCTACCTTATGGGTAAGAGAAAGTAAAAAGTACGTGGCTCAGTTTTACGGTCAAAAAATGAGATAAAAAATAAATTAAAATTAAAAATTAAAAATTAAAATTTTACAGATTGAAATTATCAGTCTTTCGTACTAAACTAAATATTGCCTTTGAAATAATTTAGAAATTTCGGAGTCTATAACCCGCCCATACAAAAATGCAGTTTATTATTATTATTAATATTTAATACTATTCTTCGCAAATTTTTATAAAAAATCAGTTGTTTTATTCGCCATTTGTCATTAAGTAAAGTGCGAAAAGTCTGAGATATTTTTGAAGTCACATCACTTCTTTAAGAATTCTGCAGTTTTTATTAAGTCGTGACCTTTACTTTAAAATCGCTGCAGTTTTTATTAAGTCGTGAACTTTACTTTAAAATCGCTGCAGTTTTTATTAAGTCGTGAACTTTACTTTAAAATCGCTGCAGTTTTTATTAAGTCGTGAACTTCACTTTAAAAACTCTGCAGTTTTTATTAAGTTGTGAACTTCACTTTAAAAACTCTGCAGTTTTTATTAAGTCGTGAACTTTACTTTATAAATTCTGCAGTTTTTTTAAAGTTAAAAGCACATTATTTGAAATACTGCAGAAGTTCTTCAGTTTTGGTGTTTTGCTGCGGAAAAACTGCAGAATTTTTTAGCTGGGCTATTGTCTAATAAAACATTTTAATTTATAGCAGTAAGCTCATATTCAAAAGCAAGATGAACACTATTTATGTATGTATGTACGCACATACATACATACATATATGTATATTACTAGCTGCCTTCGGCGACCAGCTGGTTCGCGATCCCTGAAAAATCCGACTTTACGAAACTCCCGCTCGGTGGCGCCTACGGCGCCTTTTTCCCGTTTCAGATCTAATAACAGCTTATCGATATATCGTGAAAATAGCTTATTGAAATCGCAGTAAATTCCCGTGCGGTAGCGCCTTTGGCGCCCTCTTCCCTTTTCAATATCTGAAACAGCCTGTTCGCTCACCATGTTATGATATTTCAAATTTCTGACTTTAGCTAAGTCCCGCTCGGTGGCGCCTACGGCGCCTTATCCCCGTTTTAGGACTTACAACACCTTCCTCGCTCATTAGAATTTGAAATATTGAAATTTTAAAATATTACAGCGCCATCTGGTTGTAGAAATTTCTGTAATGTATTGTTCAATTCCAAATCAACAAAGCTTTCAAATGATGTATTACTTATGAAATTATTTTAATTAGTAGCTGAGATACAAAAGAAAACCTTATCAGGACACCTTAAAACATGTAAATCAGGTGAAATCTGGTGAAAACTTTCGATAATATAAAAGTACTTTAAAATATATTTCGAATGATGTATCTATTAAAAATAATTTAATCATAATTAGAATTTGAAATATTGAAATTTTAAAATATTACAGCGCCATCTGGCGATAGAAATTTCTGTAATCTACTGTTTGATTCCAATTCAACAAAGCTTTCTAATGATGTATTACTTATGAAATTATTTTAATTAGTAGCTGAGATACAAAAGAAAACTGATTCAGGACACCTCAAAACGTGTAAATCTGGTGAAAACTTTTTATAATTTAAAAGAACTTTAAAATATCTTTCGAATGATGTATTAAAAATAATTTAATTATAATTAGAAATTGAAATATTGAAATTTGAAAATATTACAGCGCCATCTGGCGGTAAAAATTTCTGTAATCCACTGTTCGATTCCAAATCAAAAAAGTTTTCTAATGATGTATTACTTATGAAATTATTTTAATTAGTAGCTGAGATACAAAAGAAAACCTAATCAGGACACCTCAAAACGTGTAAATCGGGTGAAATCTCGAATTCCATTTTCGATAATGCAAAAGTACTTAAAATGTGTATCAACTGCTAAAAAAATCTGCAAAAAAACTTAAAAAAAAAACTGCAGAAAAACTGAAGGCAATTGGCACAAGTTTTATTAAAGTTTTTTTAAAGATATTTTAAAGTCAAAATTTTACATAATTGACTTCAAAATTTCAGCGAAAAAACTTCAAAAAAACTTGTGCCAATTGCCTTCAGTTTTTCTGCAGTTTCTGAAGACCTGCAATATTTCAGCGAAAAAACTTTAAAAAAAAACTTGTTCCATTTACCTTCAGTTTTTCTGCAGTTTTTGAAAATCGGCAAAATTTCCATGGAAAAACTTTAAAAAAACTTGTTCCATTTACCTTAATTTTTCTATAGTTTTCAAAATTCTGCAAAATTTCCATGAAAAAACTTAAAAAGAACTTGCACCACATACCTTCAGTTTCTTGAAAACTGCAAAGTTTCTGCGAAAAACTGAAAATACTTATTCCTGTTACTTTCAGTTTCTCTGCAGTTTTTTAAATTCTACACAATTTCTGTGAAAACCTTAAAAACTATTATTGTTTCCCTGCCACACACAAAAGCTAATTTTTAAAACTTAGTTTGTTGTGACCAGCACATGACTCTCTTTTGTGTTTCTATACAAATTCCCTCACTAAAAAATAATTTATCAAAATTATCTTCCATGATGAATGCAGACAATTTCCATTATAGAGAAATAATATTAGGACACACGACTCTCTTCTGCATTTCTATACAATTTACCTCAGTAAAAAAAAAATTTTTTAATCAAAATTATCTTCCATGATGAATGTAGACAATTTCCATTCTAGAGAAATAATAATAGTACTAAATATGCAAAGGGAAATCCATTTTTTTAGATATGACTTTTTTCAATTTTAACCTAAAAAAAAAAAAAAAAAAAAAAAAAAGCTTAAGTTTCTTTTAAATTACTACATATTGAGGGTTCTACCATTTATTTTATAAGGTGTTGATGAGCTCATTTGGCAGCTACTCATAATGAATATTTGCCTCCCTTCGGAGGGACTTTCCTTTTGAGGGGGGAGGGTGAACCGATGCTTGCACATTTACAAAAAAAAAAAAAAAAAGAAAGAAAGAAAATTCTCACTTGACATCACAATTATAGATTCTTCGTTTTAATTTCATAATGATTATTAAAAAATAATTCACTTTATGTATATTTATAGGAAATGTTCTGCAATGCAAAAAATTAAAGTGGAAAATAATTGCAGAATGACAACCCCATTTGTTGGATAATTTTTACCAAATGTTTCTAGACATTAATTTATGTCAAGTTGCAACTACAAATCAAATTTTATGAAATTCTGAGTAGTATAGTTCCTGAGATACAGTTGCCACAAAATTTTATCACATACAGATATTTCCTAAAAATTGTCAAATCATGTTCTAGACATCTCAAAACATGTAAACCCATCGAAAACCTGAAGTCTAGTATTATTACGAATCAAATACTTTCTTCTATTGAATATAAAAGAGAGAAAAACATGTTATGCATATTTTAATAAAATAAAATATTTCTATTCAAAAATTATAAACCGCTACCACTGCTATTTTTCAATCTATCAGAATCGTTTTCGATTTCTTGGTAAAAACTGTTTTATATGCAGTCAGATAGACTTAATTTTGTACGGAAATGCGGCATAAATAAATAAATAATCAATTTAATAAATAAATCTTCAATTTTGTAATGTGTCTATTTTTTATTTATTTTTTTTTTTTTTAGGAGTGAGTTATTCAAATGTAATTAACCTTAATTATTTAAAGCCACTGCACAAGTACTAATTGGATTAAAAATCTGTATTTCACTTTCTTTTATTTTTGCTAGTGACCATAAATTTAAAAATAGGTCATTTTAAAAATAGTAAGTGCTACTACTGAGAAAATTACATATTCTAGTTAAGTAGGAAATATATATAGAAGTTGATTTTTTTCATGCAAAATTAATTTCAATTCGGGAAATTCCTTTTAATTTTTTAGAAAAGCAGAGCCAAGTCTCTACCTAAATTATCTAAAAAATAATTAGGTCTAAAATAATGAAATAATATTTACTATATTTAAAAGAAATTTTATTAAGATATTATTCTATATACTACGAAAACTCAAATCTATTATTTAAAAATTATAAATTAAGGTAAAAAAAAAAAAAAAATAATAATAATAAATTCAAAACAAATTTCCTTATGTGCATTATGTGATAAGGATAAATAAACAATCATTTAAGTATTCTGATAAACAAATAAACATTTACATTAACCATTTCTTAAGGATTATCTACTTCCCTTCAGAATTAAACTCTGAGTGGGGGGGGGGGGGGGTGTTAAAAATTAAGTCAGTAATCTAAATTCTCCCCCCCCTCCCCCATAAAATAAAATTAATAAATAAGTCTTCAATTTCATATCATATCTACTTTTTATTTTTATTTATTTTATTTATTTATTTATTTATTTTTTATTTTATTTTATTTATTTATTTTTTTTTGGGGGGGGGATGTATTAACTATGTAAAGGTAATTAACCTTAATCATTTAAAGCTACAGCACAATAAATGCAAATTGGATTTAAAAACAATATTTTACTTTCTTTTCTTTTTTCTAGTGACCATATGAATTTAAAAATAAATCATTTTAAAAATAGTGCGTAATATGCTAAAACCAATTCATACTTTCAGTTAACAATGAAATATCTAATAACATGATTTTTTCATAAAATTAATTTAAACTTAGGACATTTCTTTTAACAGCTTAAAAAGCAAACCGAAATTTTGTCTCTCCTAAAATTGTCTAAAAAATAATTAGGTTATAATTTAATAAACTAATATATTCACTATGTTTAACAGAAATTTCATTAAGATGTTATCCTTCGTATTATGCATAAATCAAAGCTGTCATTTATTTCTAACAGAAAATGATAAGAGTAGATGCGGGTTGATTTATTTAGGTATACATGTTTAAGATGGGTTACAGCAATATAAAATTACTTTGATTATTTATACTTTAGTTGAATATAAGTTCACTAGTTAGTTCTAAATATATCCTCATAAAGTAACAGTTCATTACATTAAATTACAAATGATCAATTATAGAAAAATAACTAAATAATTATAGTACTTCTTGATCATTTGAGGATAAAAGTATCAAAATATGATATAATATTTAAAAAAAAAAAAAAAAAAAAAAAAAAAAACGAACAAAAATTCTATAACAGAAAAACTAGAAATTTCCTGCCAAAATCAGTTTTATAATTATTTTTATACACTGCATAATTTTTTTTATTTATTTATTTTTTTATTTGCTTGTACCTTATATATTTCCAACTTTATATACAAATTTGTTCTAATTAAAAACCATTTATTCGCATAATAAATCCTTTAACTGGAGAAGCTATTTTTAAAAGTAATACACTCTGCTAGTATAAGAAACTGCACCATTATGCATTGTTTACTTACATTTAGATTTTTTTTTGTAAATTTAAAATTTATGGAAGTTTGTGGGTTCTTTTCAAAAAATATTAACATGAAGTATACATACTAAAAACAATATTAATTACTAATATTATTATTTTAAAAAATATATTCATCTAATTGTAACTGTGAATTTTTTTGTTTTTATATTAAAAAAAATAAATAAATAAATAAATAAATAAATAAATTCTATAAAATTACCTTAATTTTAATTGACACTTTTCAACGCGAACTGAATAAACTAATTTGTTCATAAAAAAAAAAAAAATATTTAACTAAACATTATTGAATAAACAAGTTTTATTTTATTTTATTTTTCTTTTTATAACAAAATTTTTAAAATATACCAGTAAAATTTCCAAAACAACTTCATTTATCATGTTTGGGAATGCGCTTAAATATTTACTGCACGAGATTGTACGTAATCAAAGTCATAATATACATTTATGCATATATACTAATAAACAAATCTCTCCGCATTGATAATTTATGCCATTTCAAATCTCTGAAAAGCTTTAAAATATGGTTTCAAGTTTATTTTATTTTATTTATTTTTTTTATCAGTAAATAAGGTAAATACTTCAACTTAATTTAACATATGCTATATGCAGTTGTTAAAACTGCCTGAAAAATTAATGAAATATTTTAATATCTTAAATTTGATGTAATATTAAGCAAAATTGCAGATCATTCTAAATAAAATATATCCATTATTGCTATTATAAATGAAAAATGCTAAATATTTGATTACTAGAATCTAGAAATGCACTTCCATCAAACGAAAGATTGAAATATATAAGTTAATACTTCGTTAAATAGAAATTATACATGCATTATTAAATAATCTTTATAATATTCTTTTAAATTTATGAGAAAATAATGTTTCTTACCTTTTTCTTTCATTAAAATTCCATTATCTTTTATGAACCCCACGTGCTACTTTATAAAAGCCCTATTGCACATGCATGCACGTGCATTGTAGTAATCATATAGTTGTACTGGTCAGGCAGGTCACCCACCTTCCCCTTTTCTTCTTTCTGCTCCCTCGCCCTCCGACCGTGACGTCATCAACTTTTAAAATTCCAGTGTTTCAGACTTGTCACTTATCACTATCAGAGGGCAGTGCATGAAACCCCTGCTTCTGACCCACAACCAAAGCGTATGTACGCTTTGCCCGCAACCCGCAAAAAAATATTATTAAGTTTACATTATACAATAAAGAATCATTTATGCGTCTCTCGTTTATACGTCTTTTACATTTATACGTCTTTTTAGTGAAGTCCAGATTCATTCGTATTCATTTTAAGGCAAAAATTCTTCATTAATAAATAATAATATAAATAATAATTATTATTATAAATTATAATAATTCTTCATTTATTATAATTCTTCATTATTATTTAATTCTTCATTCACGCCGCTAATATCAGTTGTACATCTTTTCCACTTTACTAAAATTCGAAAAATTTCTCAACTTGTCATTATTTTCCAATCTAAATAAGACGGATTTTTCCTAGAAAACATCTTAAATGGAAAGAAAGATCGAATAATACTGATGAAAGAATCAATTGAATTTTTGTTACGCATGCACACACAGACAGACGGACAGACAGACATTTTCTAAAAATAGTCAAATCGTGTTCTAGACCTCTCAAAACGTATAAATCCGGCGAAAACCGGAAGTCGAAAATTTTTACGAATCCAATACTTTCTTCTATTGAATATAGAAGAAAGTAAAAAGCAAAAATTTAAATTAAAATTTTACACATTGAAATTAACAGTCTTCCATACTAAACCAAATTCTGCCTTTGACAAAATTTTTATTTATTTATTTATTTATTTATTTATTATTATTATTATTATTATTATTTTGTGTGTGTGTGTGTGCTATTTTCAGAAGAAGCTTGGGTATAAACTTTGTGATAGTGAAGTGATCCCCCCCGCCCCCCTTCCACTCAACCCAGGGAAAGACTCTGAAGGACATGAAAAATGTTTTTGGGGGGAATGCTTTATTACCTTCAAAACAAAGCGTAGCGCGTGATTCTGCATGCTTTGAAATGGGAGATACAGATTGTTAAACTGTTTAACCCCCCCCCCCTTTTTTTTTTTAAATCTTGTTCTACAAAATTTCAAAAAATAAATAAATAAATAATTTGAAAGAAAGAAACTACAAAAATCGGGTTCTACAAAATTTTTATTTCAAATTTTAAAGTGTTGCAAAGCTTTAAAAATGAAAGATTTGAAAAATGTTGGACATTTTTCTGAATGAACAACTGTACAGGAAATGAAAACTGTCAGTTGTACATAGAATGAGATTAGAAATGGGGGTATTGAGTTTTATAAAAATAAGTTTTTCAGAATTTTTGCTTTCTTAAAATCATCTTTTTATGCCATTATATGCAGATTTAAGGGATAGCTTATCTTTCATATTTAGCTGCTATTCCATACATCTATAGAGATACATCTACCTATTTTATGAAAATGTAAGATAAACTACGATATTATAAGGGGGGGGGGGGATGCACTTTTTTCTGAAACCGGCAATTACAAAAAGGCAGTTTCTTTCTTTCTTTTCATTTTTTTTTTTTTTTAAATACTGTTCTTCGCATTTTTTTTTTTTTTATAAAAACTGCAGTTGTTTTACAGTTACCATTTACATCAAGTTAACTGTGATAAGTTTGCAATATTTTTGAAGTCACAACCACACCTTTAAGAATTCTGCAGTTCTTACTAAGTCGTGAACTTTACTTTAAAATTTCTGCAGTTTTTATTAAGTCATGAACTTTACTTTAAAATTTCTGCAGTTTTTATTAAGTCGTAACATTTACTTTAAAAATTCTGCAGTTTTTATTAAATCGTGAACTTTACTTTAAAAATTCTGCAGTTTTTTTAAAGTTAAAAGCACATTATTTGAAATACTGCAGAATTTCTACAGTTTTAGGGTTTTTCTGCGGAAAAACTGCAGAATTTTTTAGCTGGGATCCAATTCCAAATCAACAAAACTTTCAAATGATGTATTACTTATGAAATTATTTTAATTAGTAGCTGAGATACAAAAGAAAACCTAATCAGGACACCTTAAAATGTATAAATCAGGTGAAATCTCGAATTCCACTTTCGATAATCTAAAAGTACTTTAAAATATCTTTCGAATGATGTATTAAAAAGAATTTAATCATAATTGTAAAATAAAAAGTAAATTTGTAACTTTTTTTTTTTTAAATTTTTGCCCCTTTTTCCCGTGCTTCAAGAGAAGAAAATAAAAAAAATCAATTCTCATTGATTAAAAAGTGGGGACGGGTCCCCACTGCCTTCGGCAGCGCGGTCCCGTGCGCTGTGCGCGCGCACAAGTTAGGGGATACGCGTGCGGTGCACACCTATTTCTTCCCCACCCTTTCAGCCTCTCTTAAGTAACCTACGTATACCAATTTTGAACGGTCTAACTCAATTGGCTGAGATGCAAAAGAAAACGTATTCAGGATACCTCAAAACGTGTAAATCTGGTGAAAACTTTCGATAATATAAAAGTACTTTAAAATATATTTCGAATGATGTATCTATTAAAAATAATTTAATCATAATTAGAATTTGAAATATTGAAATTTTAAAATATTACAGCGCCATCTGGCGATAGAAATTTCTGTAATCTACTGTTCGATTCCAATTCAACAAAGCTTTCTAATGATGTATTACTTATGAAATTATTTTAATTAGTAGCTGAGATACAAAAGAAAACTGATTCAGGACACCTCAAAACGTGTAAATCTGATGAAAACTTTTTATAATTTAAAAGAACTTTAAAATATCTTTCGAATGATGTATTAAAAATAATTTAATTATAATTAGAAATTGAAATATTGAAATTTGAAAATATTACAGCGCCATCTGGCGGTAAAAATTTCTGTAATCCACTGTTCGATTCCAAATCAAAAAAGTTTTCTAATGATGTATTACTTATGAAATTATTTTAATTAGTAGCTGAGATACAAAAGAAAACCTAATCAGGACACCTCAAAACGTGTAAATCGGGTGAAATCTCGAATTCCATTTTCGATAATGCAAAAGTACTTTAAAATGTGTATCAACTCAACAAAGCTTTCAAATAATGTATTACTTATGAAATTTTTTTTAATTAATAACTGAGATACAAAGAAAACCTAATCAGGAAACCTCAAAACGTGTAAATCGGGTGAAATCTCGAATTCCACTTTCGATAATGTAACCGTACTTTAAAATGTGTATCGAATGACGTATTAAAAAAAATTTAAACATAATTAGAATCTGAAATATTGAAATTTTAAAATATTACAGCGCCATGAGACCTCAAAACGTGTAAGTCAGGTGAAATTTCTTATTCCATTACCTACGGTTGTCGGTTAATTCTAGTAAATCGAAAAACAAAATTTTTACCTTAAGTGAAAAAATTAAGTGTTGCTATAGAAAGTGGCATCCTCTTTCGAGACAATTTAATTTGCAATTAAAACGTAAACCTTTTGTTTATTGACCAAAAACGATGAAATTTGAACTGCAAGTTTGTTTTGTGGTGTTAAGTTGGTATACTAAGTGTCGTGTGCGAAATTAAAAAATTGAAGAAAATAGAAATTTGCAATTTTTTATCCTAGTCAAAATACCTCCGATTCTCAATCAGTGGCAGCTGTTTTTTTTTTTTTTTTTTTTTCACTTCCCCTTAAAAGAATATAAATATTACGCATAATTTTCAATCGAAAATATAATGTTTTGATTTACAATGAAATACATTTTTTATAAAACGGGTTAACATTATTAAAATACTAATTAATCTATTGTAATTCTTAGACCGCAATAGAGTTTTTTGTTTGGTTGCTTGTTTGAATGCCTGTTTCTGTAAAAGAATTTTAAATAAGATGCGTATACAATTTTCAATAAGGAATATGCCATTGTGGTTTTTTTAATAACATGATTAAATATTTACGTAAGCTTGAATTTGAAAAGAGAAATCATAAAAAATTTGACTTAAATTATATTGGTAAGTTTTAAAAAATTTACATTACTTTCATTCTAACAGTCTCAGTTAGATAATAAAAGTGATAAATGTTGTTTCCAGTAATTCTGAAACACAATAAAAGGTAAAACTTCAATAAATAAGTCAAAACAAGCAAGCTTTATAAATAAGAACTGAAATGACTAGACAGACGTCACATACACACTAAAATATCTTATCTTGACAAACCATCATATTTCATAATATATCAACGAAGATATTCAATGCCATTTTCTCCCTTATTTTTGTTTTATTTCTTTCAAATCCAGTTCGTTATAATTTATAATACAAATATTTAAATACATATCCTTTGCTACATTATGAAAAGACGAAATTTCTTCGTCTCTACGACGAAATTTCTTCGTCTGTCTTCGTATGTGTTCATAGGAATGCTCTATTTGTCATTGCCGGCAGCTAAACCTCATGTTACTCCATAATGCAATTTGTTATGAACATTTCTCATTAGCTTTTACGTTTTAGCATTAAGAAAATTCATAACCAATAAATTCATTCTTGTTTTCCTCAAACTGATTTTCGTAATTTTTAATGTTTTATTTTGACTTAGAAAATGTGAAGGAATTAGGCTATCAGCCGCGGGAGAATTGCAAAAGTTAGAAAGGAAACTTAACAACATTGTTGCCTTAACAATAAATAATTCCAACAAAGTTGAAAAGTGACTTCGATTCGTCTATCTGTCAACAATCTTACTTCTATATATATATGTATAAATATATATACAAAAAAAAAAGTATATATACAGTCGGCAACAAAAGTGTCCGAACACTAGCAAAAATTCCTATGTAAAAAATGTGCACTTCATACGGCTTTGTTAAATAAATCCTTGTCGAATCTTGTTCTTAGTCAGTGTAAGAACTTGATTCGATAAGGATTTATTTAACAAAACCGTATGAAGTGTACTTTTTTTACATAGGAATTTTTGCTAGTGTTCGAACACTTTTGTTACCGACTGTATGTATACATTTTTTTTTCTTTTTTTTTTTAAGAATTTCTTGAAACGACCGTATATTACTCTAAACTTATTTCGTGTTTCATACGTTGTATTTCCAGTGTAATTTATGCTGTATGTGATTAATATTATAAATAATTCATTATAAGTAAGTTTATTAGACATTAGGCGATTTGTCAGCACACCGACCAGCAGCCAGCTACACGATAAGATTCAATAGTCAACAACTCTTATATCAGTTAATGGTTTGCAGTTGCATACATGTAATTGAAGTAGTTAATTTATATTATATATATATATATATATATATAATATATATAATTTTTACATTTCTGTTATAAGGATTTAGGCATATCCTTAATTTCTCACTATGGGTTGCGCAGCTCTAGGCGACGTAAAACCCACCCACCCACACAACCAACCAAACCATTGGGCTTTCCGACAACTACTAAACTGTTAGCCCAATCAGTTGGTTTATTATCCTGATGTATAATACCCAACCTTTCTAACTCATAAAGAGTATTTTTTAGCTCTTTATGCAAGGACCTGAGGTATTCTTCTTGGAGCATTAATTACAGGGTATGTCTGATTTAATTTTCAATGTGATGTGGTTCTCCATGAAAGCTTCACAATCCTTCAAGTACAACTTTATAATTTTCAACGACTTTTAATTTTGATTCCATGTTAATCACATAAACATATTTTACCAAATGCTGCTTTCCCCAAGCTTAGAAACCTAAAATTGGCTTTGCTTTTAAATCAACAATTATAAAGGTAAGCAAGATATTTGAATATTTATCAGTACTACAAATTAAATCTATAGAACCAATTGGTTTTAGCTTATTTCAATACGACACCAAGATAACATCAGTTGAAGTTAATTTATGTTGTAAGTTTAATGTTTTGAAAATATGCTAAGGTAGGACATTTACCTGAGCACACGTATCAAGTTTAAAGGATACCTGTTGGCCTCCCTAACAACACATCTTCTCCACATGACATCCTCAGGATATCCTATGGAGGAAAAGGCATACACAGGACATCTTAAGGATGTACTATGGATAAGTGTGATGTTAGGGCTTCAACTGATATTGGAACAACTATAGTATTTCCCCTCAGCTAGATTTGGCGATTTTTCGTTGGCGATTATGGCTAAATCATAAATCTAAAAATCATAAATCATATAGCATAAATGATAAAATCGTAAGCTAAATTATAAATCATAAATCATAAATCCAAAATAAATAGCATGCAGGCTGCCATATTATATCTCAAACAATCCAGAACGACATCGTTAAAGTTCAAATCGGCGCCAAAGAAAAATCACCAAATTCAGCTGAGGGGAAATACTATAGTTGTGCCCTGATATTACCTTAAGTCATTCATGACTTTTATCTGATTGAACATCATGCATACTATCAATAAACAGGCACAAATTAGAGTTATGGGGTTCAGATTGAGAACTGGAGTCATTAAAGTCATTAACATGTAATTCATTCCCAGTTCTGTGATTATGTCTTGCAGCTGATATCTGAGAATAGTACTTACCCATGCACATCGCTGCAAAATAATTTCTTCGTTTACACTTGTTACAAAGCTTATTGTAAGCAGGACATTGGCCTTTTATATGTTTTCTGCCACTTGCTTGGCACTCTAGTATCTGATCTGAGGTACTTGTAGCAGCATGTTTATCTATTACATCAACACTAGTATGGGATTCATTAATAGTTTCTACCTGCTTTTTGCTGATTTCACATGCTCGTACACTGTCTACAGCTTTCTTCAATGTCAGGTTTGGTTCTCTCAAAAGCCTTTCTTGTAATCCAGGGTCATTTACACATAGTACGATTTTTTCTCGAATAAGACTAGTTTCTTGATCTCCGAAGTTGCATGATGCCGCCAAAGTCTTCAACTTGGTAGTATATGAATCAATGTTCTGACCATCTTTCTTAGAACATGAAAAAAAAATTGAATCGTTCAAACACTTCATTATTTTGAGTCAAGCAGTAGCCATCAAATTTCTTTATTACCTCGTCTAATTTCCTCTTTGTTTCATCACTTTCAACCTTAAAAGTACTTAAATATTTCCCCCTTCATCTCCAATCAGGTTCAGCAATATTGCAATCTTGATTGCCTCTGATTTATCTTTTTTTTTTTTTTTTTTTTTTTTTTTTTTAAAGCAAGTAAAAAATTATTGAATTTTAATTTGCATTTCGACCAGTTCTCTTTCAGGTTACCACTAAACAGCAGAACTCCAGGAGGTCTGAATGTCTTCATTTTCTGATTAGTATTGTACGACGATTTCTTCCTTTTTTTTTTTTTTTTTTTTTTTTTTTTTAAGCAAATAAACCATCTACACAATCAAACAGCTTACAGTGCAGGAATACACACAAAAATTTCAATTCAACTGTAGAACATAATCTGAAAGTTCTTTCTCTTGGAACACAAAAGTTCACATCATGTAGAAGAAGATCCGCATGGGTTCGCATAATCTATTTTAATCGCCATAATACAAACGCTGACACCATGTTTTATGCGTTGTATTTCCAGTATAATTCATACTGCATTACTGTATGTGATTAATATTATAAATAATTCATTATAAGTAAGTTTATTAGACATTAGGCGATTTGTCAGCACACCGACCAGCAGCCAGCTACACGACAAGATTCAATAGTCAACAACTCTTACATCAGTTAATGGTTTGCAGTTACATCCATGTAGTTGAAGTAGTAATACAACAGCTATCACAATTTCGTATTGGAAGTTAGTATGAATAGCACTATTCGTTTCTTACTTCAAGAATTGACAAAATAGTTCATGTACATGATGGTATTTACTAGCTTTATTTATTTATTTATATGTAAAAAAAAACAAGAACGAAAAATCACCCAGTACTCATTGATTATTAACACTTTCCAACTGTACGTACTTGTTGTATCGTATAACTTTCAATATTCTTTGTCTACGTTATCACACAACGGACAGACAGAAGGACTGAAAAGTATACAGATAGACAACTGAATTTAAAATCACTGTTAGACATTGTTGGAAAGTGTTAAAAAGGCTTAACGCAAAGAAAATGCATTCGTTAGATTATAATCACAGCCCTTAATGTATCTGAATATTTTAGTATAGCCTTGTAAATCTGAAGGTTAATCATATCATATTCTATACAAAACATTATTTTAGAATATTAACAATATATGCAAAATTTTAATGATTTTTACAGTAGAAAGTTATTTAAATGAGATTTTTAAAAATGTCTGTTCTAAAACGCAATGTATTGGATTTTTTTTTCTTTTTTCTTTTGTTGTCCCTGTACACAAACGAGTCGTACGGGACCTATTAATGTCATTTTAAATATGGAAAATTCCATTGTCAACTTGATTAATGTATATCATTTTTTTTAAATTCCGAAAATATTTACGGACGCTGGGGATAAGGGGCAGACAGAAAGATAGACAATCGGACAGACAAATACGCAAATTTAAATCAAATTTACGCAGAAAGTGTTAAAAACACTTAATGTAAACGAAAGTGCAATTCCGGCAAATTTTTATTAATAGCTCTTAATGTAACTGAATATTTTTGAGTGGCCTTATAAATCTAATGCTAATCATACTATATTCTATAGAAAGCATTCTTTTGTGCATATGAATTACATATATCAATTTCATTAAGCTTTGTGCAAAGTAAAGTTATTAAAATTTAGTTTATAGAAATACCTCTCATAGAACGCAATGCTTTGGAATACTTTGGAGTGTCCTTGTACACAAACCAGTGGCGGTATTTACTCCATTTTACATAAGAAACATCCGATAGTGAACTTGAATAATATATTTAAATTTCATTAAGATTTGTGTACAATAAAAGTATTAAAATATGATTTATAGAAATACCTCTCTTAGAACAAAATGCTTTGGAATACTTTCGGGTGTCTCTGTGCCCGAACCAGTATGGGTATTCACTCCATTTTCAATAGGGAACATCTGATAGTGAACTTGAATATCATATATCTGTTTCAATAAATTCCATAAATTTTTACGGGAGTTAGAGCGCGGACAGACAGACAGACAGCAGACAAACAGACAGAGAATTACACAAACTGAAATCCTATATTTACGCTTAAAAATTGTTAGAAAGTGTTAAAGACACTTAAGAGGGGACAATACCTAATCTCGCCGGCAGCATTCGCCCATGTTATTCTATGGGAAAATTTGTTGCTACAATTACACATTACCTAATGAATATTTTTAAATTCTGTTTTCGCAGTCAGAAAATTCATAACCGTTAAATGAGTACTCATTTTTGAAAAATTCATTTTTTTTAATTTTTACATTTTAATTTTGAGTTCAAAAATGCGATTTTTCACAAAATGCATTTTTCTCATTTTCTAATCGCAAAATGAAATACTAAAATTTAAAAAAATCAATTTTTGGAAAACAAGTACTAATTTAACGCTTATGAATTTTCTAAATGTGAAAACAGAATTGAAAAATATTCATTAGGTAATGAGTAATTATGTAAACAAATTTTCCCATAGAATAACATGGGCGAAGGCTGCCAGCGAGATTAGGTATTGTCCGCTCTTAATGTAAACGAAAGTACAATTCAAGCAAAATTTAATTAATAGCTCTTAATGTAACTGAATATTTTTGTGTGGTCCTGTAAATCTAATGCTAATCATATTATCTTCCATAGAAAGCATTCTTATGAATAACATATTTCAATTTCATTACGTTTTGTGTTAAAAAAAATATTGAAATTTGGTTTATTATAGAAATACTTCTTATAGAACGCAATGATTTGGAATACTTTCGAGTGTCCCTGTACACAAACCAGGGGGAGGGGGGGGTATTTACTCCATTTTAAATAGGAAATATTCGATAGTGAATTTCAATAACATATTTCAATTTCGTTAAAATTCGTGAACAGTAAAGGTATTAAAGTATGGTTTATAGAAGTACATCTCTTAGAACACAATACTTTGGAATACTTTCGGGGTTCCCTGTACACACACCAGTACAGATATTCACTCCATTTTCAATAGGGAACATCCGCTAGTGAGCTATCAGTTTCGCGGACAGACAGACAAACCGAAGTCATTAACACTTTTCAGCCTTGTTGGAAAGTGTTAAAAACTGAAGGTACTTGTTTAAAGCATATTTTAATGTAATAATACTGCAAAGAACATAAAGAAATTTACATGCATTATTCCGATTCAGAAATACATTTTTACTTTCTCTTACCCCATGTACGGGAGAGAAAGTATTGTTTTGGGGTAAAATTTTCGAAATTAAGTTTTTGTTATATTTACACTTTTTGAGGTCCCCTGAATCCGAAAAACAGGTTTTAGCGGTTGGTCTGTGCGTTTGTAAGTTATCAGCATATCTCAGAAACAATCTGCAGCAGGAAGTCCAAACTCGGTATTCTAAATCTGTATCATATAGAGATCCTGCACTAAACTTTTCGTTGAGATCAACCAAATGGTTCGTGTACAGGGACATTCAAGAGAATTCAAATACATTACGTCTACGGGGGAAATTGCAAGTAGGTAAAGTTTAACATCTATAGGCGGCATAAACACAAATGAAATGAATATGTAATTTTCATAGGCATAAAAGCATGTTTTATGCAGAATATGGTATGAAAATCCTTCACTGTTCGTTCACAGGACAACACAAAAGAACTGGAATATAGCGGGTTAATACTTGGAGACTCATGGAAGTGCATTTCAGGCTGTGCTGTATGTTATCAATAAAGGATTATATTTAAATGCGAAATGTGGTCTGAACATAATTTTTAGAAGATGCACAGGGCTGTCAATTGTTAAGCAAAAACATTCTTTTTTATTGAATGTAATTAGTGGAAATGCTTTACTATAATATTTTACCATGTTCAGGAAAACTGTTTAGAATTTAAAATTAATTCCTCTTACCCATGTGGTAAATAAAGAAATTTTAAAACTAAATATTTATCTTTTTTTTTTTTTTTTTTTTTTTTTTTTTTGTATATTTACACATTTTAAGGTTCCCTGAAAATTGATGTCATGCTTTTAATATTTAGTCTTGTATCAGCATAGCTTAAAAACAAATAATTTCAGGCAATTCAAATGTTGCATTTTGAAGTTAATGTAAGGTTGTTATTTGAAAAAAATTATCAAAATTCGAAAGTTTTAAAGAACGGTGCGGGTGAAAATTGTCAGAATAATTTGAAATGAACGTTTAAATTTAATAACTGTTTTTGAATTCTCTTTAAATCTAAGTATAACATTAAAACGGGAGGGGGGGGGGGGATTGAGGGGGGCAGTATCCCCCCCTAAAACAAAATTATTTGTCAAATGAAGCTTTTTTAACCTATTTTTAACGAAGGTTTATATAACAGTATTCGTTATCTTATCCCTTAATGAATGTCCAATCTGCCTTTATGGTATTGAATTTCAGAGTAAGAGAAAGTAGTGTGAGGGCCACACCAGATTATTTCAATACAGTATAGTATGATTAGCACCAATGATTGGTTTGCAAGGCCACGCAAAATTATTCATACGTTAGTGGAAATTGTTCGGAGTGCATTTTCAGTTGTGTAACGAGTTTCTTTTATTGTTATTTATACGTATTATAGTAAATTTTTCCTTACTATACGGTGCACATGTAATTTTTAGACAACGTATAAGGTTACACAAAAGCAATCTGTTTTATGCTTTTCCTTAAAATCTGGGCTATAGAGATTGCTTTTATAAGGTTAAGTAAGAAGGGTTGTTAGAGTTTTCATAATATTCTCCTTTTAAGAATAAATTAGTTACAAGATGGTTTATAAGCCAAATTAAACCAAGTACTATGCCAAATGCAAACTATGCGCTGATGTCGAATTTAATGAAGGCCGCCAATAATGCTCAAGGGTGGCATACAAGCTGCATTACTGTTTTAAATAATTTTAAATATTGCTTTCTTAATCTTAATAAAAGAATCAGATTCATCAAAACTTTAAATTTCAATATTTTCATGGATTTACATATTTTGGAAAATTTCTGAAAAAGATTTGATTACTCTTATAGACTATTTGGTTTCTGTTCGTTTGCATGACCCAAATATTATGCGTGCTGTAACGTAAGAATCAATATACGGAGTTCCATGAAATCCCATACTTAGTTGGACCTTGACATAAAAAGGAACTTAGTAAATTTTGGTTCATGTCACGCTGTAGATAGCATTTCACGGCTTTTTTTTTTTCTCATGATTTGCAGTATGGCTATATTTCAGATTTTAAGTTATAAATCTCTCCAAATTCGTATACTTATTGTGAGAAACAGAGCTGCCAACCTTCCTAATTTTTAAATCAGATTCAAACTAGTATTTTTAAAAAGAAATCTGCCACATATATTTTCGACGATTAAATAAACTGAAAATGTTCATAAAAACTTTCCTTTATGAAGTCTCCCTTGAAAAACGGGAGATTTAGCAATTGTACTAGTTCAATTTCAGATAATTTAGCCAGTCATGTGATATTTCTATGATGTACTTTTCACAATATACTGAATAAACTCAGTTTCTATGACATGGAATTGTACTAAACTTGATGTGTGAGGTGCTTATTGGACGTGGACGGGGGTCAGTAAGTAACGCATAAAATGTAAAAATAAATCAACAATTAACGACAATAGAAAACATAAATGAAAGTATTACCCATTTATTAATATTTCTACGTAATTCCCAAGCATGTTGAGCATTTGACCCAACGGTAGATCAGTTTAAAAATCCCGGTCGCAAGAAGAGCCACCTTCTCACTGCTCGTTTGAGTTTGCCGTCAGAGTCAAACTTTTCACCACCGAGGAGTTTCTTCTTGCGTTCAAACAGACAGAAATCAGAGAATGACAAGTCGGAACTGTATGGTGGGTGATCCGAAACTTCCAGACCATATCCCTGCAACTTTTCGAGAACTGGCTGATCATTATACAACCAGGACCTTGCACTCTCCAGTTTCCGTCTGTTTGAACCCACGAAGAGCTTCATCGGCGGTAAGACGTTTGACTCTGACGACGAACTCGAACTGGCCGTGCGAAGATGGCTCTTCGAGACGGAGGTATAAATAGTAACTAAACTACTGAAGTGAGTGAAGGTTGGGTGAGGTACCATATAATGATTAGGGTGATTCCTAATAATTTAGCTTGAAATATTGTGTTCTGTTCACGGAATTTAATCGATAGTGAGAGTTATATTTTACGTTTACCAGGGAGAAAAAAGCATATGCAAAACCGTCGTCGATTCCTGAGCCGTACCTGTAAATGGTAAGAGGGGTGAAGACCGGAGACTGGATTATAAACAGATTATTCAAAGTGTAAAAGTTAGGAAATGTATACAATTTTAGTGGTAGAAAGAGATTACCTTTTTAGAGGGTGATATTGTTTGTTTTTATTGTCGATTTGTTATTAAAAATTAAGAAACGGCGATATTCATTCTTTAAAAGTCTATAGTTTTAGGGTTCCCGCAAAAATATACAGAGTACATCCGTGGAAACACTTTTATATGAATGGAGAATTTTAAAGAGCGGTAGTCACTGAATTGAGATACGTTTTCTGACTCCACGTAAGTTGAGGTCTGGAAACCAACTTTGAAAACCGTAGAAAATTTGCTTGAATATTATTATGCTATACCAAGTTTTTGGAAATTGCATTTTGAGTTATTTATCTCGGATTTTTACGTAAACAAAACTACGCACAAAATAAAGACATTTTGAACGTAAGGGTTGGAGATGGTTTAACCAATTGAATTAAAATCTAAAATCAATCTGAGATAGGGTATGGAAGGTCAGTCAGAGATAGAGGAACCATTAATTAAAAAATAGGATTGCGTTGTGTAAGATTTCTGCTCAACATCATCGCCACTGTCTTCTAACTGGAAACAACTATAGACCAAGAGAGTCCCAGATTGTAATAAAGTTGCTGATTTGGTGGTTTACATTTTTTCAAGCTCAATTATTTGTATTTCTAGCCACAAGGACACAGAAATCATCCGCATAAGCTATGATATCCCCTCGTGTCTGCTTGAACAAAGCCAAAATTTTGTTTGCCACCGGAAGCCACAAAAGAGGACTCAAACGGGATCTCTGAGGACAGCCCGTAAAAACATTAAAATAACGAATTCCAGGTGAGAAACGAGATCCTGTTTTTCTATTGTTCATATATTTTTTTAGTGAATTTTATAAATTTTAAATAATTTGGTAGAAGTGATTCAAGTATACAGTTTGAGTTAGCAGAACCAAATCAATGGAGTCAAAAGGCCCTGTGACCTCAAACCAAATAATTTAACAATATTTAAACGAAGAAAGTAAAGAGGCTTAAATTACTTTAAACCCTTTTCGGTGCAGTGTTCCCGCTGATGGAACACCTAATTTTAATCTTCACGTGCAAAAACTCATCCCGGAAAATTTTTAGCAAAAATTTATATTTATAAGATAGTAGAAAAGCTCCTGTTTTTCAACCTTAAAATTTAAAATTTCTTTTATTTTATTTTGGTTCGTGAATTCCGGTGGCAGTGTAATTTAAATGGTCCGAATTACCCCGCACGGTAAAGGGTTAAAGAAGATATGGCTTAGATGGTGTTCCTTCGTTCTCGAAACAAGTTAAACATCACCGAAATAGTTTTGTTTTTCTAGGAATGTGATAAGTCGGGACTTGATCATTTTTTTAAAGAAATTATTCAAGACAGGAAGGAGGGAAATTAGATTTCGAGAACGAAGTATTTTTCTTTCTTTTACAGAAGAATATCACTAAATCTTTCTTCCACAAATCTTACACCAATGTAGTCATAACTTGGACCTTTGTTGAGTGTAAGTGTGGAAGCTGCATGAGTAATCTCTCCGAGTAAGATGTGAAGAGAAGAATCAAATTCTATTGAAGATGGAATGTTAATGTAGTCGAAAGTCTAATTTAATTGTGAAGGAAGTTGTACAATGCTCTGCAACCAGATTCGACAGTACATTTTCGTAAGAATATGTGATATTTCTTGCTTCTAAAATTGTAGGTATTAAGTCTGTACTTTTAAGTATTTTCTGCCGTAGAATGTTAAATACCTTTCCACAGGCATTACTTGCATTTTCACAAATTTTAGCCATGCTTATCTCTTTCGAGGTTAATTTGTATTTAGCTCTTTTCTGCTTGTATATTAATTTATAAATCAAATTTAAGTTACGTTGTGATCGTTTGTACAGCAGGTTGAGTTTATTACATTGCATTTTTAATTTTGTTGTGTACCAGTTGAATTTTGATGTGTATATTAGACGTTTTTTCTTAAAGGCAATATCTAGTATGAATTTAAGAACTGATTGAAAATCATCCAGAATGAAATTTAAAAAGTTGGTATTATGAGGGACAAAAGAATAGAGAGAAAATTATCTTTATAATCTATATAATATTTCTCTAACGTGGTCCAGTTACGATTATATTTTGTCGAAACGATACGATAGTGGCAATAAACTACGCGAGAATATAAAAAAAAAAAAAAAAAAAGCAATATTTAAGCACGCGGACTCAGTTCAGTGATCGAATAAAAAAAAAAAAAAGAAAAAAAAGAAGAAGAATACGACATTTGTCTGATAAGATAATTTTATAGAAAAATTTATTTTTAAAATTTGCATCTTTACAATCTGCAAGCATCGTTTTAAACCTAGCAATACTTTAAAGATATAAGCAAAACATGAACTTTTGTGTCATAAATTGACTAAAAAACGCAACAATAAGAAGTATAATCAAAATAGGTATTAAGTTTCCCCCCCCCCCCCAAAAAAAAAGCCAAAATGAATCAATTAAAAAATAAATTAAAACGCATCACCAAGATGGCGGCAAAAATTTAAAAGTCGCCATAAGGATCCTATATACTGGTTTGGGAAGTATGAAAACTAGATCGTCAAATACCAATTTTATTTTGAAAATTTTCTTTGAATGGTTCTGGGTTAACTATAATTAGCGTTTCATCCCCCCCCCCCCCCCAAAAAAAAAAAAAAAAAAAAAAAAAAACTAATAATAATTTAGCTTCTGATGAATTAAAATTTATATTGGGTGGTGAAATTGGTATAAGAATTATAAGTTTCAAATTTTAAAGGTAAATAATAATAATTATTATAATTATAATAATAAACTGGGAAAGTTTTGCAAAGGTTTGCTAGTAGTCAAATATTTTGTTAAATTTAGAAAAAATTGTATGTTTTGTTTTATAATGAAAGTCTGATCTTAGTCAGGGACAAAAGTTAATACGGTTAACTTGCGAAAAGTGAAAAGTTAATATAGAGGTGATTACTAATAGAAGCGCTTCAATAATCGATTGTCCGACCGTTAAACGAGTTAACCACATTCATTTCACAAAGCGTAAGCTAAGGAATGTGAAAGTACAAGAACCCCCACAATAAACTAGAAATATTGAAAGAAATTTTCGTTCGTTAGCGGCATGCGATTTAATTGATACTTCACATTACCTACGTTAACTAACTCTTAAGTATTTTAAAGCTTGTGCAAAAAATGATGTAGAAAAAAGTTTTAAATTGCTTCATTTATTTCTAGACTTGCTCTTTATCGATCGGTCTGAATATTTAAGAAAGTATGAAGTAAAAATGGAGGCCATAAAAACATATACATAAGTATGTTACTTTTCAATAATCTTTATAGTTCTGTGAATCAGTGTTGAGAATATTATGTAACATTATTGAAGTAAAGGTATAAAAAGCCAAAGTCAAAATAAGAGAATTACATAGCATTATTTTCTTTTTTAAGAATAAGATCTTTGTAAACAAATACCTTAAACATGCAAGCAATATATATATATTAATATATATGTATAAACATGCAATTAATTACCAGAACTAAATTCAAAAACTGGCGTACAATCAATAGAAAGATATTAAAACTTCTTCACACACCATATATTTTAAGTCAGCACAACCGGTTTCGAAAGGACGTAGCCTTTCTTCATCAGGTGCAAAAAAACACGTGCTGCTGCCGTGGAGGCAAAAGCAAGACTGAAAGCAGGGCAAAATCCCGAGGGGGAGGAGCAACTCAAACAACCAATAGGAAGCATCATGCAGGACCAATCAGAGAGAAACACACATACACACACACCAAAAAAAAGGGAGGGAAGGAAGGAGTAGTCAATTAAATTTATTTTGTTTTATTTATTTAATTAATATTATACTAATTAGTAAATTTAATAAAATTAATTAATTAATTAATTATTATTTTTTTTTTTATTATAACTATTATTATGCTATAAACATAACGAAGGAAATTATTTAATTGAATTAAACATTTTCATTGACAATTTTATCACGATTAAGGTAAATAGCTAAATTTTTCAAAAAATCCAGTTCGGAAACGCGTTTGGCATGAAAGATAATTTTGGTACTCTTAAAATTAAAACTATGATCAAATTCTCAACTGTGCTTCGCAATAGAAGATTTAGAAATTTCTTGATTAACAACATACCGAGAATGTTCACGTAAACGGCATTCAAGATTTCTTATTGTTTGACCAATATAAGATAAATCACAGTTATTACAAGGGACATTATAGATACCCCACTTATGAAGCTCAGGAACAGGGGATTTGGTTGAAGGGAATTGGAATTTATTGACAGGTTTAAAAATAACGTGAAAATTGAAACGCTTCAAAACTTTGGCTAATTTAAAACATAAGGGGGGGATAAAAAGGCAAGACAATCTTTGTCTTGCCTTTTTAGCCCCTTTTTACAGTAAAACCTCGCTAAGTTGGACACCTACGGTTCCAAGAAAAAGTGTCCAACTTATAGGGGTGCTTACTTTTCTTGATTTAATTAAACTGTATCTATGCATGCTTTTTAACTTTTAATCACATCTACATATAATATAATTAAGTATCCATGACTTATATACAAAAAATAATCTGGTGTGTCACTCACACGACTTTCTCTTACCCTGAAATTTAATACAATAAATACAGGTTGCAGATTAATAGGTAAGATAACGAGTACTGTTATGTAAACCTATGTTAAACAATTCATATTAGGCTTCTGAAGAGTTTTATATGATAATTAGTTCTGTGTGAGGGGGGCTACCGCCCCCCTCAACCCCCCGTTTCATTAATGCACCTACATTTATATAGAAATTAATTCGGTTATTAAAAAATAACTTATTAAAATTATTATTTAAAAAAATTATCTTTTATGATAAGGCAGACGATTTCCATATTAGAGAAGTAGTATAACACCAAATATTCAAAAAAAGTCCATTTTATTCTCAATATTTAAAAAAAAATAAAAAAATAAAAAATAAAAAAGTGATTTTTTTTTTTAGTTTTTTTTTTTCGTTAAAAGTAAAAAAAATCGATATCTTTGTTTTAAATTATCGCAGATCAATGGTTCAACCATTTATTTTAAAGGTACTGGCGAGATCTTTTGAAAGATACCCATCATGAAAATTTACTCCCCTCGAGGGGGGACTTCCCCCGACAGGGGGGGGGGGAGGCGAGGCTCCTACATAACCAACAATTTTTTTCCCAGTTAACTATCTCTATTACAAAAAAATATATATATTCGTTTCATTTGGTTTAGTGCAGTCTATAGATGTTAAACTCTACTTTCCTGCAATTTCCCCCATAGACGTAATGTATTAGAATTCTCTTGATTGTCCCTGTACACGAACCATTTGCTTGATCTTAACGAAAAGATTACTGTAGCATCCCTATATGATACACATTTAGAATACCAAGTTTGAAATCTGCCATAATTTGTTTTTGAGATATGCTGATAACAGAGAGACTCACAGACACACACACACACACACACACACACAGACCATTTGCTAAAAACATGATTTTCGTATTCAGGGGACCTCAAAACGTGTAAATATAACAAAATCTCGCGTTCGAAAATTTGACCCAAAAACAATACTGTCTCTACCTTATGGTACGAGAAAGTAATAATTAATTTGCCGATTTAAAATTTAAATTTAAATTGCTATGCTGCGGCCATTATAATACTTTATTCTATATTTTTTTATAAAATGGCGCTACCTACCAGTTAACATGCAAGAAAATTTAATCAATATAGGTTCTCACAATAAAGATTTTGCACATGCATTTTGATGCAATTTTATCCAATAGATGCTGAGATAGTCATGTGGAAAATCCGAGAATGTGAGTAAAAGTAGCACCACCTGTATGCTGATCTAAACCCAAATTAAGCCGAATTCATTTTCATAACGGCCATCTCACATATGAAGTTTGGTGAATTTATTCACTCTAGAAACTGAGATATAGTTTTCCGGTGAATGGGGAAAACTGAAGCATAGCAGCAACATCTGTCAGCTGATATGCATTCAAATTGAATCAGCATCGTTTTTCGTAACAGATCTCTCTCATATTAAGTTTAGTGCAATTATACACTCAAGTTATATACTTGGTAGGAAAAACAAAAGGGGTAAATGAAGAGGAACTCTGCCAACCAAAATGTATTGTCTAATGCCGATTTTTAAACAGTCTAAGTCAAAACATGCCTGTAAGCTCTCTGTGGAATATTAAAAAAAAAAAAAAAAAAAAAAAAAAAAACTATATATTTAAGGATAATTCACGCAATTCAATAAAAAGAAAGATTCTTGCATTATGCACTAAATTACAGTAATTTGTGAATGTTTCAACTGAAGAAAAGAAGTATTTTTTAAAAGATAAGACAGAGGTAAATATATTGTGACAAGAAACATTTTTTTTTTTAGATATTTACAGTTTTTTCTGCAAGGGATAAGTAAAATTTCTAAAATAAGAGTGAGAAAATGGAAGATTTATTTCTATTTTTTTTTTTTCTGTCCCATCGGGTAAAAGTGTCCAACTTAGGACAGTAGTTCACTGTCCAACTTCTAAGTTAAAGGGGTGTCCAACTTATAGAGGTTGGACATAATGTTAATCCTATTGATACATTCCGTTCCGAGAAAAAGTGTCCAACTTAGAGGGGTGTCCAACTTGAGAGGTTTCACTGTATTATGGTTCAAACCCAGGTCACACTCAACAGCTGTTCAGAGTTTTTCAGAGTTTCCCCTAAACTTGTGTAACTAGAGCTAAGATCCCTCACGGAGGGCACAATACCCAGTTCTAGGTTCCTCTTGAGGACAATCTGCCTTACCCATACATCGTTTCAGATAGAAATAATTAAGCAAGACTTTTCTACTGGGGAAAAAAAAGTTAAACACGAATGCAGCATGAAAGCAGGAATTAGTGCCTTTCATTTATTCATTTGAGGAAGAGTTGTCCTTAATTATTCCGACCTGAAACAATTATTATTCGTCTATGCATTTTATAGTGTTTCTTTACAAAGCTCTTTCTCATTATTACTCAGCATCAGATTTTAAATGTCTTTTAAACCTTATATTTATTTTTAACAAAACATCTACAATAATAATATAAATATTTGCAAACTATTAGCGACACTGAGAGCAATAAATCGAGTATTAACCACCACTAACATAAAAACTAAACGTGCAATCTATAAATAAATATGCGTACTACTTATTATATACAACGGAAAAAATTATATCAGAAAACAGAAATTGGAGCTTGATATCTGATTCGTAACATACTTATGAAAAAATTCAATCCTGCTCTGCAAAAACATAAAAAATTATTCATGAAGGTCAAAGAATTTCGAAGAAATTTTTTTTTTTTTTACATTCTTGAGATATTAAACAGCACATGTTTATATTAAAGCTATATATCAAGAATATTCTTACTTTTCTTTTTTCATTTTCTGCATTTGACGATACACTGCACTGTGTTGTGTCCATTTTACAGTGCACACTGTATTGTACAGAGCACACTATATTGTGCATTTATACAGAAGAATTCAGTGCCATTTATTTTAAGAGAGTACATTTTTCACAAACTTTTGAAGATGAACGAGAATTTGTTATGTATTTTTACTTCCTCCAACCCTTATCTGACAGAGATAATATTATTTTTAGATTAAAAAAAAAAAAAAAAAAAAAAAAAAAACTGAATTTTTGATACAAGTACACATTTTGAGGTTCCCTAAGTCCGAAAGTAAGGTTTTTAACCGTTAATCTCTGTGTGTCTGTTGGTTAATCGATTACATGTCACATCCGTCACAAAAAATTAAGAATTAATTTTTAATACGAAAAAGTGGAATTTTTTTGCTATTGCTTTAGTATAATACTTTAGCTCCCTATGTTATGTTGTAAAACAGTAATAAAACAATTCAATTATTTAGTAATATTGTAAAACAATAGGAAAAAAATTCTATTTGGTATTTTAAAGTTATTTCTTGAAAGTTTTGTGACGGGTGTGACATTTAACGGAAGAAGGTCTGTTTTTGTATCTGTTATCAGCATAATTAAAAAGACACAGATATTAGTATAAGAAGACCAAATTCGGTATTCTAAATCTGTATCATATTGGAATATCACTTAAAACTTTTTATGGAGATCAGATAAATGGTTCGTGTACAGGAACATACAAAAGAATTCAAATATGGACAAAAATTTTCATTGGTATATTTTAAAATCTTTAGACTGCACGAAACATATTTAACATATATTTTCTATATGCACAAGATCATGTTTCATATAGAATATGATATGAAAAGCATTTATCCATTTGTCTACAGGCCTACATAAAAAATATATATTGTGATTCAGAATATAGTTCTAAATAGCTTGCAGTGCATTTCAAATTTTGTTATGCATTTTCCATGCTGTGTTTAAATTTAAGTATACACTATGTGAAGTGTATACAATTCATAATCTATATTCAAGGCTACTCAAAATTAGCGAAATAAAATTCAAAGAGTGGTGAATGCGAAAATTCTCTAAATTATTTGAAATAATCTTTTTAATTTAATAACACCCTTAAATGTTAAGGATTTATGAATGTATTTAACACTATTCAATCTGTAGGGTGAAGGGGACACTACCCTTTACATAATAATGTATTCCAAATACAGTATAACCTCGATCCATCGTTTTTCACGGAGTGTGTGGGAAGAAAAGAAAAAAAAAAAAAAAAAGACGAAAGCGGGAAAACGACGAATGCGGGTTAAAGTCAAAACACGAAGAAAACAATGTTTATGAATTAATACACACAATGTATACAGTATACTACTAATAAAAACTAATTTGTTACTTTCCAAATTATCAAAGAGATAAATCAATGTTGAAGAATATTAAGTAAAATTTATTTATAAAAATCAGTAATTTTATGTTGGGCTTTTCGTTCATTTTATAAGTTAAATAGGAAATTTTTCAGATTGAAAACATTTTTTTCTGGTCCTTTTATGTATTTCATGTGCTTTTATAAAAGTTCATGCATTTTCAAACGCCATAATTATGTCATCGGCGTGAAAATTAGTATCCTCTGTTTCTTTGCCATTATTTTCATTTTTTGAAATCACACATTTCTTCTTTGCTTTAGGATATCGCAAGTCGCAGTGTCTTGATTAATGCAAATATCATCACTAAATTTTGTACCAGACGCATCCTCTGCTACACTACACTCTTCATCTGCATTATCAGCATCATTATCATCATAATTTTCTTGCCCTTCTGTTTGGTATTGTTCATCAATTTTCCGCACGTAACCGCATTTCATGAAACAATTTTCTGACAACTGAAGAGGTTATTTCCTGCTATTCTGAAGCTACAAAATAAATGGATATGGTCCGGAGAAACTATGTAGCCTGCTTTTTACTTTTCGAACATATACTATGTAAAGAAAGTATTGTAATCATGAAAAAACAAAATGTGACTATGAGAATTTTGTATTTCTACATGTTTTGAGGTCTCCTGAATCTAATTTACTATTTTTATATAGTGATGAGCGTGTGTATGTGTGTAAATGAATACGATCGCACTTAAACGCTTTATTCGATAAGCCATAAATTGGTAATCATGCTATAGGTCCCCATCTCGCGATCTATATAGATTTTTATGAGTATAAGACTTATTGTTCTGTTTTGGGGACACAAAAAGACGAATTCTTTTTTAATACATCTTATGGAATCATATTACACTGCGCTGATGATGATAATAATAATAATAATAATAATAATAAATAAAAAATAATAAAATAAAATTCGAGCCATGAAACAATTTTTGCTGATTCTTATGCAAAATTACTTCCTTATTCTGAATATGACCCCCATTTTGTCCAATCACTCACCGTTTTCTCGAACGCCCCCCCCCCCCTCTTCCAATTTTCATCATTGCTCGGAAATTTTATGCCCATGAATTTGATTTGGAGGGTGGAAAAGGATTATTTTAACGCTTAAAAACAAAAATATATATAATGTCTAATAAATAATAATAATAATAGATAAATAAAAAATAATAAATGTAATTTATAATTTAAATGGCAAATCTTTCCTCCCTAAATTTCCTTCTTGCAACAAATGTGCACGTTTTAGAATTTTTCACCTTTGTAGCCCTCAGAAAATAATTTAACTTTTAAAATAATCCTTTCTCCCTCCAAATGAAATTAGTATAGCCATAACACTACCGAACAGTGATAAAATTAAGAGGGCGTCCCCCCTCCCTCCTCCCAAAAAACGGTGGGTGATGGTGTAAAATGGGTGTCGTATTCGGATTCAGGAGGTCATTTTACATAAGAATTTGTAGAAATGGTGTTGGGGCTGATTTTCATGCAGAGCAATGTTATTTTAATTACGCTAAGATCTAATCTCTGTATTTGTTAAATATCAATTTGTTTAAGCAGGTTATAGATCACTATCGCAAGTACTATTAAAAACCTGGGGTCGATCCAGTCAAAATTGAGGCTCTTTATAGTTGCCCCTTCAGAAAATTCCATTTCATAAATAAGACCATTTCGCAATATTCAATATCCATAAATTGGGCCCTTTCACAAATTAAAGTTAATAAAATCCAACGTTTCACAGAACTTCATTATTATCTTTTTAAAAATTTGCCCTATGTTTTCAGTTTTATTACAAAAGACTGCCTATTTACTTGGTTCAGTGAAAAACTATTCATTTGATATTAAGCATTATAAAGATTGACTGCTAAAATACTGAAATAGAATCTTTCACACGATAATTTTTTTTTTTTTTTTTTTCAAGAATATTTATTTTTCACACAAAATGGGCCTCAAAAATTGAAAGATGAATCAACATCGATAGATTTTCATAAATGCAACGTATATATATATATAACAATCGCACAAAGCAGATTTCTTATACATTTGGTTTGTGATTTCAAAATGGAAGTTCGTTACATAAATGTTAAATTGTTTAAAGAAACAACTGAATCGCTTTTTGAAAACTCAGTATTCAAAATTCTTAATCCAAACCTAAATGTTCTTATCTAAGTGACTGGATTGCTTTCAAGGTTTTCTATACACTGCACTAAAAATTCGGATCACGTTTTCTTAGAATTTACTCCCTAAAAATATCTTCTTTCTGTTCATAAATTTATAATTAATACTATTATTAAAAAAAGGTTAGGAATACCAATATAATTGTTTCCCTAAGGCTAATATATTGCGAAATATTAGTCTAAAACCACCGAAGATTCTACTCTAAATTAACAGTTCTTGAATATAATTACGACAGATGGTAATGCGGACAGAACAAGGATAGAATATAAAGTTTCTTTCTTTTCTGTGATGTTCCCAACTTGTAGTAAACGCTGCATACAATACTAAATATCAGCAAAAGCTAATTGCAGTTGAGAGTTGATCTCTCTCTATATACTATATACCAATAAGTATTTGGACACTTTCGAATTCAGACGTTTTGTCAAATATCTAGTAAAGTTCTTTAGGAGTCATCTTGAAACTTTGGTAGCGTAAAGTATATGTTATTGTACCTCATATATTTCAGCAAAAATTGTGTCCTGAAGAGGAAAAAGGCACAAGTAAAAAATTAAAATGTTTTCATCTTTAGCCTTACTTTATACCCTGTAAAAAGTAATGCTTCAAATGCATTTTGGCTGTAGCATGTGATTATGAGGATTTTTTTCATTATTTCTATAAATTATTAATATAAATAATTTATAATAATTTTATAAAATTATTATAAATTTGTATAAAGGCTACCACATATATTCATGGAGATAAATGTTTTTTAAAAAAATTGGAAAAAAAAAAAGAAATCCACTTTTTTAATTATAACACCTAGGGTATTAAACGCAGTGCAAAGCCATTTTTAGGAAATTTGGCATGCTACATTAGACACAGCATACTGCAATCAGAATGCAAAAATTTTAACCATCTTATGAAATATGAGCATTTTTACTAAATAATTTTTAACTATGCATGCGCTGGTTTTTAAAACATTTCATTTGCATAATTTAACAACCAAAAGTATTGAGCAACTTACATGAAAACCCCAAACAAATATCGTGTAAATTCAAAAAAGTTATGAGAAACAGAATGAACAAAATTTCAATTCTTCTCAAGAAAAAAAAAAAAAAAAAGATGTTAGTTGTTTTTATCAATATCTATTTATAATCAACGACTACTCTATTACCATTGGGCACTGACTGAATCAAGATAAAAATGTGAGCAAACCCCCTTATAGTTTAGCTTTTATTTTCAGCGAACTAAAATTCTGTTCATTCTATCTTTCATAACTTTTTGAATATACTTGATATTTGCTGCAGGCAGTGGTTTGAATTCAGAGCACGCATGCACAGACTCACTGATATCTCTCTCTTTATATATATATATATATATATATATATATATTATATATACAAATTATTATCATTAAATAAACTAATTTTCAAGTATATCTCGAGAGCTGTTAGGCTGTCCACAAGAACGAATCTTGTTAAATTTTACCATGTTTATTCGTCATGTTATTGATATTTCTATTGCTATTATTATTACACTGACATGCACATTCTCCTCGTTGTGTATTTTAATATGGGGATCCACGAAAATGAATGTTTAGAAAAAAAATAAAACACAAAAATAAATAATAAACTAAATAAATAAAAGAAGAAATTGCTAAAGATCTTAGACCTTTTTTAATTATCAGTTTTAGATACTTTCTTCTTTACTTCTACTTCAGTCAAACGAATTTTTATCGAATGATTGATTGATGAATGGGTGTAGAGGTTGACTGTCTTTACGGATTTTACGTACACCAGCCACATGTACACGTCAGTCTTTGGTGATTGTCTGAGAGATTGACTGGTTTGGAATTAGAAAGAAAAAAAATCATTCTATCCTAATTTTACCAAAACTTGATATACTCAATTATTGACCGGAAAACAGTTACATACAAAAGGATATTTAAAAGGGAGTTAATACGGCGAGTTTGAAAAAAATCCGTACAGTCGTTTTTAAAGGAACGCACTTGCGAGACCTGAAATTGAGCTATTTATACAGGACGCCTATAAATTTTCCTGAACTAACCAACTATATCATTCGAAAGGGCATCTAACAGAGTGTTTATGTAGCAACTTTGAAGGAAATCGTTATAGCCATTTTTGAGATACGAATTTACGGTCCCATTTCCGGTTTCCGATGACCCACTTCCGTTTTTCCAATTTTCACCAAAATTTGGAAAATTCATCTGTACACTAGACCTGTATCAGTTGTGAAGTTTCGCAGTTCTACCTTTATTAGTTTCGGAGATATGATAGCCAGAAGATTCCGCACATACATACACACTGACCAATTGCTGAAAACTACGACATCGATTTTTGGACCGAATACAATGCGTCCATTACCTACGGTAGTAGAGTAATTGAAGTAATAAATTCAAGGCTCTTATTAAATTTTAAAGTTTATTTCAAATTATTCACATAAATTTCACCAACGATACGCCTTGAAACTTACCAATCTTGATCGATCATTTCAAGTACAATCGGCCCCGCTTAAACGAATATCTACCGTTCCAACTACAACACATTAATTCGATTAAGCGGGGTATTCAATTATGCGAGGAAGACTAGAAACGCAATTGCATGCATAACTATAATGGTTTTATGCTTACATGAAAAGATAAATGATCGATACCCCTTTCTTATTTAAATATTTAACAAAACTTTTACTAAGTTAAAATGTTATAGTAATGTATAAATGCAATTAATGCTGGAATAAATATAAAATAAAGTGTACTTACAGTTTTACTTTTACCCCCCCCCCCCCAAAAAAAATAAATAAAATAAATAAATAAATAAAATGAAATAATATAGATATATATATATATACATATATATATATATATATATATATATATATATAAGTTATGATTCATTACTTTAACATAGACCTAACTAAACATGTTTCGATTTCTTTTTCTAAGACACATAAATAGATTATAGTCGTTTCTATGAGACTCAAAATGACGATGAATAATGTTAAAGGATTTTGCAGTTTCATTTATCGTTCGCTTGCTCTTCTTTATCATTTTCATTTTTAGGTTTTATCGGGAGATTAAACTTTTCATCTCATTCTTTTTCTCCATCTTTATCCACATCTATGAGTTCATAAAGTTCTTTTGAAAACTTTCAAAATTTGTGATTTCTAATTCCTGGAGATAATTTGTATTTTAATTTCTAATTTTCTCATCAGTTGCTGATTTTATAAATTTGGCTTTTGCAAAACAATTTTTATCACCTCGGCAGGAATACTGTCTCATGTTTAAAGAGCATGCCTTAGTCATGTAAGGTTTTTAAGAGAAGAACGGATTTTTTTTTTTTTTTTTTTTTTTTTTTTTTTTTAGAATGAGAGGGAAAATTTGGCCAGAAATTGAGGAATTTTATTTAAGAAACTTTGAATGTTTATGGGATTAAGCGGGGTGGCGTTGTAAAAAATATATCTTTAAACGAGGAAATTTAACATTACTTCTATGGGAAAAAAATTGGTTCTATAACTTTATATTCTTATAAGCGGGGTATTCGATTATCCGTTACCCGATTATGTGGGGACGACTGTAGCAACCTCATACGAACTTCAAAATACCAAATTTAAATTTCCGGCAATTATTATTATTTTATTATTATTATTATGCTGATAACAGACACATAATAATAATAATAATAAAATATAACAAATAATAAACATAATATAAAAAAACATAAAATATAACAAATACTCGATTTCGAAAATTTGACTCAAAAGCAATACTTTCTCTACCATATATATGGGTAAGAGAAACTAAAAATAAATAACAGGGCAAATACTTGAATTGGTTTTCCAGAAAAGGATGCACTTTATTAAATGAATATTCGATCCTAAAAGATATCAGAAGGTCAAGCTAGCATACTTCAAAATGTATTATTGTTATTTATTTTTTTATTTTTTAAGAAGGATTGCATAACTTAAATTTTAAAATAAAAAAAGTATTGCATTAAACTAGTACAAAATGTTGAAATACTAATATAGATAATTATTCAATTGGAAAATAAACAAAATTTTATATTTACAGTTTAGAACTAGTATGTTGTGGCCACCACAAGACTTTCTTCTATAATTTCCTATACAAATTCACTCAGTAATAATAATAAAAAAAAAAAAAAAAAAAAAATACGATTTTTTTTTCAAAGTTTTTTTTCGTTAAAAGTAAAAAAAAAAAAAAAAAAAAATCGATAACTTTGTTTAATATTATCACATATTTATAGTTCAACCATTCGTTTTAAAGAGCGATGCCCCCATATGCACAATTTTTTTTCCTAATTAACTACTACTATTATCAATAATTCATATTCATTTTACAACCACAGGTTAAGAATAACTCTCATTATGTACATTTACATGAAATTTTGTCCTATACTGCCATGTTAAAAATTTAGAAAAAATACGATCACAGCGCCACCTGTTGAGCGATTGATCCCCAAATCTAATCAGCACCAGTTTATGTCAGGAACCAACTAAATACCAAGTTTGGTTAAATTTCGTTAAAAAAAAAAAAAAAAATGCGATTTTTTTTTTTTTTTTTTTTTTTTTGTAAAAAGTAAAAAAAAAAAATCGATAATTTTGTTTTAAATTATCACAGATTTATAGTTCAACCATTCATTTTAAAGGTATTGACGAGACCTTGAGACCTTTCGAAAGATACCCATCTTGAAAATTTACTCCCCTCGAGGGGGGACTTCCTCCCAGGAGGGGGGGGGGGGTGGCGAGGCTCCTACACATATAAAAAAAAATTCCCAGTTGACTATCTCTATTATAAATAATTCTTGTAAATTACATAATGATTACTAAAAAATAATTCTCTTTATGCACATTTATGCAAGATTTTGTCCTATATCACCATGTTAAAAATTTAGAAAAAGAGGGATGGCAACGCAACCTGTAAGACAATTTTTACCAAAAGTTGATAGTATTAATTTATGTCAAGGTACAACTACATGCCAATTAGTATGAAATTCTGTGCAGTACTTCCTGAGATACAGTTGCCATAAAATTTTGTCACACACACACACAGACAGACAGACAGACATTTTCTAAAAATGGTCAAATAATGTTCTACAGCTCTCAAAACGTGTAAATCCATCAAAAACCCGAGGTCGAAAATTTTTACGAATCCAATACTTTCTTCTATTGAATATAGAAGAAAGTAAAAAGGAATTGTTAAATTAAAATATTTATTATATTAAAATTTTCAACAGGCATGCTAACCAGAACATATCCCCAACTGTAACCGTTTGGAAGATGAAGAATATTTCAATTTCAACTCGTCACTTGCGTACGTAATTTTACCACTAATGTCAAATATCTTGCGAAAATTCTCAAGAATACCTGTCAATGTATATATTCATTAGCTGCAATTAATCCAAATTTAAAGCAGGAATAAATTTTTGGGTGAAAAGGATGTTAGTGTATAAAAGTAAGGTCGAATGATAATGTTTGAGTGAAATGTCCTCCGTTTTTTTTTTTTTTTTTTTTTAAGGGGGTTGGTTCTGTCCCGCATTTATACGAGTTTCAGAAGAAACTTCGGAAAGCTCAGAATGGCTAAATCAACGAGCACGACTTGGGGTCGAACCCGGCACCCGCCGCTTTCACAACCGAATATAGTGAAAAAAAAAAAAAAAAGACGAACGAATGAGATTGAATTGAAACAATGCAATGTTTTTCAGAGTCACATTTTCTTAATTAAACAAGAAATGTTAATTTTTTACATAACATAAAATATAAAATTAAAGGGTAATAAAATTTTAAATTCGTTTAATAAAAATATTTTCACTTAGTTGGAAACATTTAAATAAATATTAAATGCAACTCGTTTGATGCTTAGAAAAGTAAGCAAAATTAAGCTAAGTATTTTCTAATAGTTTTAATTTTCATATCGACATTCAACTAAAATAATCAATTGCCATCACAATTCACGATTCAGGCAGACGATCTGGAACCGGCTAGCCTTGATCTTGACCTTGAATGTGACACAAGAACAAAAGGATTCAATTTCCTTTCCACTTAGAAGGCCAAGGCTAAATTTTTATCGGGTAAAGGTTGACAGTGGGTGTTTAATTACTAAAATTGTGATGAGTTTTCTTATCTCTTTTAATTAACTTCACTACGTCCGACTTGAAAGTAAAGGATAGATGTAACTTTAGAATTTAAATAAAAAATTTAATTTAAAAGACTGAAATGCTGAAGAATAAAGAAACGCGTACACCTTGGTTACATAAAAGACAATTTTCAATCTGCATACAATCGATCTGTCACATAAAAATAAATAAATAAAAACAATAATAATGAAAACTTTGAGTTGGAATGAAAAATTTCATTATTCAACTAAGTTTGATTTAACCGATTTGACACAGGGAAATTCGGTTTGAGCATATTTCTTTTTTAATACTTTTAACATTTCTAATGAGAGACAGGCAAATACATTCGGGGTTATTACCCTTAAGCTAGAGAGCACAGGCAATATAAAAAGATTTAGCAGTGAAAGAATATTAATATTAATAAATATTAAATAGTATATTAGTTTTTATTAATAAATATTAAATTAATAAAGGCGGCGTTCATTAAACATTTTTCAGTGAAAAGATATGTCTATTAAAATTGGTCTATAAATGTAATGAACGTTTTTTTTTTTATAAATCCATTATGGAAAAGTTATTGAACAAGAACAATGTGAAAACTATGTAATTAAATTTTAAAACAAGAAATGCAATTGAAATTAATTCTAAAATTAAAATTTCAATAAATTTTATAAACTTTAATATAATCAGCATTATTTAGTACAGAGAATGCGCAAAAATTTTACTACGATATCTTTCTTGTAACTCGAGCTACAAAAATGAAATATTGTTAAAGGAATGCTTTCCGATATATTATTGAAACCTTCACCTTTTTACGATCGCAGACATTTCCACATTTTTAAAACTAATCTGAAAAAAAAAAAAAAAAAACCCTAAACGTTTTAAAAACCTTCTGTAACAGTGATAATGTTTCGATGTTATCAAATTGTTAGAATTGAAGAATTTTGTGTTGCTAGGGAAGGTGAATTTCGTGAAACCAGAACAAGGCAGTTTGAGTTTTTTTTTTTTTTCATTTTTCCTCTCTCCAAAGCAGTCTCCTGCTGAGAGAGTAAATTGCCACACGATTTCGATTTTTTAAGATTGTACACGCCAGAGTCTTTTTGTAGGCTATCATCTATGTGTAGGCTGACCAGATCAGAGTACATTTATTTTATAATTGAGAAGCGTGAAAAATTGCTACAATTATCCAATTATGGATGCATTTTTTCATTCCTAATAAATAAGGACTAAAAATAAAATACTATTGATTAATAATTTACTTTCTACAATTTTTTAAAACGTAGAAAAATGCGTTCAAAATGAAGGCTGTCCCTAGAAAAAGGAAACATTTGGTCAGCTAATCTATGGGTCAAAACGGGTCAAGATATCCCATAGGAAATTTCCTTGAGTTTGCTGTTACCTTAAAATAATAACAATAATAATAGTGTCCCTATGTTCAAATTTCTATATTTCGTAAATGATTATTACAAAAATATTTCCTCAAAATATATCTATTACGTTTAAGCTTTAAGCTCTTTTGTTGTGATTGCAGACATTTTTCCTAGAGACGATACCTATATGAAACGTCAGTTCATGTGTAGTCGCGTTTCTGAAACATATGAGAAACGTTTCTTTGTCACAAAACAATTTTAATAAGACATAACTGTTATGTTTCTGTTTCTTTTTTTTTTTTTACTTTCCGAACATACATAAGTAAGGAAGATATTGTAATCATGACAAAAATCCGACTTTGAGATTTTGGTGTTCCTACACGTTTTGAGGTACCCTGAGTTTATTTTGCTGTTTTTACGGTGATGTACGTATGTATGTGTGTACGTATGTGAGTGAACACGATATTGTGTGAACTCTCTGATCAAATGAGCCGAAAATTGGTATGTATATTATAGGTCACCGTAGCACCATCTCTATCGATTTTGATGAATCTAGCCCTTATAGTTTTTTTTGACAGGGAGAGAATGAGAAATTCTTTATCATTATGATCTATGGCTGAAATTATCTGAAGTGCAATAGCATTCAATTAAAGAACATAGGAATACTATGGCGAAAAATACTCAAAGCCCTATTATAATTTTCTCTTTTGTTTATTTTATGACTTCTCACATCTCTTACTTTAATTTATTACTTGTTGACTTTTGCATCCTGACATTGACATCATTTAGTTTCATAATTATGATATACTAAGGTCCCTCCCAATATTTTTTATAACTTTAGACACTGACCTTTTCAGTACTTTGATTTGAATTGTAAAACCACACACGGCCACTTTCCTTCAGACAATTTTCTCTCGCCTTTGCTTCGTAGCACTATCTTCATTCGGGTTTTTCAAACGCGTCTCAAAATTCCGTAGGTTAGATGAGGAAAGCATAAATGGTTACTCAAACAAGGTATCACAAATTAAGCGAAGTATTCGTCCAAGTGGATGGCGTCTAAGCCGTGCTATTTGTGCAGATGCACTGCACTTGTATAGATAAATAGAAACAATGGAAGCTGTAAATCACAGTCAATTCATTCTTCGAAATAAATACAGACAGATTTAGAAAAGTTTGATTAAATCTCTCAACCATACTATCGGATTCAGGATGCAAGGTATGCTATCCGAGTCTTGTGTATGTCGAGATATCTGCAAAGTTCAGTAAAAAGTGCAGAGTTGAAACTAGCACCTTGATCTGAATGAAGAATCATAGGGACTCTAAATTGTGATATCCAATTTTGCACAAAGGTATTTGCTGTTAGAATACTATAGACTCCGAAATTCATATTTAATAATTAATCTAGACTCTTTCATTTTAAGACTCTAATTTTCAGTATGCTTATATGTAGATATATCAAACCCAATTGTTCCGCATTTTGATCACACCCTGCGATTTTCATGATGTATACATGTATCCTCTCTTATATCTTTTCGCTCTGTAAAAGGAATTCAGTAATGTATGTGTATCTGCTTTGAACAAGAAGAGCGAGCCTTTCGCTTGCTCTCTGAAACCAGCATATATTTTAATAAATAACCCAGATGAAATTCACGTTCACAATTCATTGATTACTCAATATTAAATCCACAGTGTATAACCTGGAAAATATTCTAGATTTTTTTTCAGAATAACCAGTGCTAAATTCTAATGAATGGAAAGGTGGAGAGAAATGCCAGAAATGATAGATAACTCGGAATGTAAGATACACATTTTCTTTATGTAAGAAGATTTACAGGTAAGCGAATTTTACTTACCTATATTATCTACTCTGAAGTTATTATAAAATATTGAAATTTTAAATACATGATATATTTTTAAAAGGATAAATAGTAAGAGTTAAAATCGTACTCACGCCATATATATATATAAAAGAATATTTTATTCAATTAACAGATTATGAGACTGATCTCAAAATAGAACTATAAAAAGAAATAGTTAATATTTATATACTTATATATTAAAAATTACTAAAACAAATTGTTTTTCTAATAAACTATTCTTGGTGAAATAAATTAAATAAACAAAATGAACTTATTTAAAGAAACTAACATTGAGTCGCTAAACGCAAATAACTATGACGTCTGGAAGTTTAAAGTTGAAAATTTGTTACAAAAAGATGATTTATTCATAGTTATAAGTGATGAACCTCCCACGCCCATTACAGACGCATGGAGGTCCAAAGACCGTAAAGCGCGTGCAATTATCAATTTATTAGTTGATAATGATCAAATAATATATGTAAAAAATCCCTCCACCGCTCGCGAATGCTGGCAAACTCTTAAAAAAATACAAAAAAAGAAAAAAAAGAAAAAGAAAAAGAAAAAAAATTAAAAATTGTTTAAAATTTTAAAAATTTTCCTGCTAATTATTATTATTATTAATTTTTCCTCTTCGTTTTAGCATTATTATGGTTTAAAAAAATATATTAAATGTATATTAGGTTGTTACTTTGTGAATTCAATGGTAGGTTAATTTTTAAAATTATGTTAAGTGCTGAAATTTCAATGAAAATTTTTAGCATTCAAACATAATATTTAAAAAACAAAAAATATGCTGATTGTACATGAAAGGTCATCGCTCTCAAGTAAACTTTTTCTTCTTCGTAAATTATATTCAATTAAATTAGCTGAAGGAGGTGACATCATAGAACACATAACAAAAATATATCAGACGAGAGACAAACTCATTGCAATCGGAGAAAAGATTGATGATCACCATCTCTCAGCCCTAATGCTATGTTCTCTACCCCCATCCTATGACGTATTAATTACTTCTTTGGAAAGTAGACAAGAAGCAGACCTTTCCCCGGAATTTATTAGATCTAAGCTGATCGACGAATATCTAAAAAGAGAGGAAAATAAAAAAGAAAACAATATTTCAGCTTTAAAAATTATGACTAAAACAAAAAACAAAAATACGAAATTTTGTAAATTTTGTAAACGTAATAATCACAACATCGATGAGTGCTGGATACTAAAAAAGAAAAATAATGCAAGACCTAAACAAAATCCCAGATATAATAGTAACAAACAGCCCTTTAGATCTGCAATGTGCTCTCACGATAGAGATAACGCAGACAAAACACAGATTTCGGTAACTGATAAAAAGAAATCAGACAAAGTGTTTACATTATATATGGGTATGAAATCAGATAATTGGTATATTGATCCAGGCTGTTCGACACATGTAAGCAACGATAAAAGTAAATTTTATGAATTCTATCCTAGCTCCTCGTACGTCACAATCGCGAATGGGCAGGAAATAAAATCGCTTGGACATGGATCGGTAAAATTACATACCATAAATTCGAATAATACACAAAACACCATACTATTAAAAAATGTATTGTATATACCGGATATTGAGACAAATCTCATATCTGTGAAAGGGGCAACAGAAAATGGGTGTGTGGCAGTATTTAAAGATAAATCATGCAAAATAATGCATGAAGGTGAAACATGTATTGAAGGGTATATCAACAATAATTTATATGAATGTAAAATAAATTCTGATACAACACACACCATAAACATTGTGAAAACATGCGAAAATAAAAACTGCATAGACAAATGGCATGTTAAATTGGGTCATAGAAATATTAATCACATAAAACAGTTAGTAAACAAAAACATGGCAACCGGGATAAAACTAGATGATTGTAAACACGATAATGTATGCGAAACTTGCATATTATCTAGATTAACCGACAATCCTTATCCCAAAAAGGCTCAATTTAGGGCAACAAAAGTTTTAGAGTTGGTTCACAGCGATTTATGCGGGCCGATGAAAACCCCCACGGTCGGTGGAAAGTATTATTTTTTGACCTTTATAGATGACTTCAGTCGATTCACTGTTATATACCTATTAAGAAATAAGGTCGAAGTTTTATCAAAATTGAAACAATACATAGCAATGACTTCAAATAAGTTCGGGAGAACTTTGCAGGCAATCCGCTCAGATAATGGAGGGGAATACACCGGAAAAGAATTCGATGAATATTTAGGAAAATTAGGCATAGACCATCAATTCACAGTCCCCTATTCGGCTCCTCAGAATGGCGTTTCTGAGCGTAAAAATCGAACTTTGGTTGAGATGGCACGTTGCTTATTAAAAGATGGAAATTTACCGAATTCTTTCTGGGGTGAGGCAAATTAATACCGCTGTTTACTTACAGAATAGACTCCCGACTTCCGCGTGTGAATCGACACCCTATGAATTATGGACGGGTCGAAAACCTGACCTATCAAAATTAAAACCCTTCGGTTGTGCCTATGCTTATGTACAAAAAGTACACAGGGGAAAATTAGATGATACTGCCCAGCAAGGTATATTTGTAGGGTATGATAATAGAAGTAAAGGGTATAGAATCTGTACGAATGGTAAAAACATAGTTATAAGTCGTACTGTGAAATTTGTAGAACATGAAAATAAAGAAATATTAAATAATGAAACATTAAAAAATAATGATGAAAGACCTGATAACACAAAATTATCACCAAAACTGCAGATAATAGATTCGGAAGCAGAAAACACAGATGATAGCAGTTTGTCAGATAATTCACAAGACATACCGCGAAGATCGCAAAGATCTAATAGCGGGGTACCACCTGATAGATTTACGTTCACAGTAAACAATAAAAGAATTGAAGAACCGAAATGTTGGGACGATATAATGAGTATGAAAAATCCCATAGAGAAAGAAAATTGGATTAAAGCCACGTTAGAGGAAATAAACTCACTTAAGGAAAACGACACATGGGAATTAGTAGAAGCCTTGCCAGGAACTAAAGTAATAGGTAGTAAATGGGCATTTAAGGCAAAATTCAATAGTCAGGGACTAGTGGAAAAATATAAAGCAAGGTTGGTCGCCAAAGGATTTTCCCAAAAATATGGCATTGATTATGATGAAACCTTTGCACCTGTTGCATCACACACAACCATAAGATGTTTTCTAGCAATGTCCCTGTACAAAAATTTAAGTTTAAGACATGTTGACATTAAGACGGCTTTCTTACATGGGGAATTACAGGAGGATGTATATATGCAGCAACCAGAGGGTTATGCTGCACCAGGCGAAAAGCATAAGGTTTGTAAGTTGAAACAAGACCTTCCGGCTTTTTCGGAAGAGTAGGTTGATTTCTTTTTCCTTATCAAGTAGCCATCATTTTGTTTCAAAATGGCGGCTACAAATTATTAATGCACTTGGTAGAAATATTGATGTAGGCTATGCACATATGGAGTTTAAAGCAAATCGGTTCATAAATACACTTTTATGTGAATTTAAAATTTTCAAGTGGCCGGCGCTAGGAAAACAAATGGTGGGTTAAGTTGACAAATATATGAAATGCATTTGTGAGATAAGTCTACTGTACACACATAGTTCGAATTAATTCAAAATCTCAAAAGTCATTGTGTTGAAAAATTAAGTGGCTGTCACTTCGATAAAAATAGCAGAGAAAGTTGCTCATCTAAGATATCGTTGCAAATTTGAAAATAATTTTTTTTTTGTAGAAATTCTTTCAAAGAGGCTTAGTAAGTTGATAAAATGTTAGTTTCCTGCATTTCTAGTTTGTTTTAGCATTAAAATAGTCTAATTTTACCTTAAAAACGCATTAAAAAGCTCCAGTAACGTGTGTAATGGATTTGGCGCCAAATTTGGCGACTTTTCCCCTATGGCGACTTTTTTGGCGACTTTTGGCGAGAAAATACGTATTATCGATAGACCAAAGATGGACGCAATAACGTGATTGGTTCATGAGTTACGTGAATTTTCTAAATTTTTGTTGTTTGAATGATAAATCCATTTTTCAACTTTGATTTGAATTGATTAAGTATTTTGTTCCAAAGTTGTACTAAAGTTCCAGCAAACACATCGAAGATATTTGAAGCATAGGTTACTGTCCAACTGTGGTTTAAATCAGTGCCGTGTTTCAAAAGTTATTATTATGGCAAATTTTCAAGTGGCAGTCTAAGTGGCTGCGACTTGGAAAACAAAATAGCAAAACAACTTGCCCATCGAAATCATCCAGTATATTTGTACGATAAGTTTATTGTCCAGTTCTAGTTTAAATTAAATCAGAATTTCAAAAATTATAATCATAAGAAATTTTCAGGTGGCTCCACTTGTAAAAAAAAAGTGGAGTGAGATGCCTAGCGAACTTATCTGAGATATTTGAATGATAAATCCACTACCCAAATTTGAAGCGAATTGATTCTGTATTACTAAAGTTACCATAATGACAAATTTTCAAGTGGCCGCCACTTGAAATTAAAATTGCGGATCAAGTCATCAAGTGAACTTTTCCTAGATATTTGAACCAAAAGTTCACTAACCAGCTTTTATTTGAATCAGTTTAGTATTTTAAAAGTTATCGTGATGGCATATTTTCAAGTGGCAGTGTGATTTCAAGTGGCTGGAACTTAGACACAAGATATCGGGACAAGTTGCCTAGTGAAAACATTCAAGATAATTATGTGATAATATCACTGTCAAAATTTGGTTCGATTTGAAGTATTATTTCAAAAGTTATCGTGATTTTAAATTTTCAAGTGGGAGCCTGATTTCAAGTGATCCCGCTTAACTTAAGATATCCACCACTTTATTAAAAATGGCGGATAAAGTTCATTAATAAAGTTATTTGAGACACTTGTGTAATCTATGTATACATCAAAATAAAAAAAAATTCGGAATACGCTTTTTACAATTTGAATTTGAAATTTTCAAGTGGTCTCCACTTGAAAACAAAATGGCGAAGCAACTTGGTTAACAAACTCATCCAAGATATTTATAAGATAAGTTAAGACACTATTCAAATTTGGTTCGATTTGGAGTATTCTTTCGGAAGTTATAGGGATTTAAAATTTTCAAGTGGTAGCCTGATTTTAAGTGGTCCCGCTTAACTTAAAATATCTGCCACTTTATTGAAAATGGCGGATAAACTTCATTAATAAACATCATTGAGACCCTCATGTGACCTGTATTTACAACAAAATTCAAGCAAATCTTGCTTTAAATATGCTTTCTACAATGTCGGTTTGAAATTTTCAAGTGGCTGCCACTTGAAAACAAAAAGTCGGAGCAACTTGGTTAACGAACTCATCCAAGATATTTATAAGATTAGTTCACTGTCCAAATTTGGTTCGATTTCGAGTATTATTTCGGGAGTTATCGTGATGACAAAATTTTCATTATAGATAGATAGATAGATAGATAGATAGATAGATATATATATAGATAAACGAAGTGATTGCAATAGGTCGATTTCTAAAGAAATCAACCTAAAAGGCCATCTATGGCTTAAAGCAGGCCGCGAGGGCTTGGAATCAGAAATTAAATGATACATTATGCAAATTAGGTTTCAATCAAAGCCAGTACGATAAATGTCTTTATAAAAGAAAAAAAATAATTCAACAACATATGTTCTAGTATATGTTGACGACTTATTAATTGCGGGTGAAAATAAAATTATAAACATGTTAATAGACAAATTAAAGCAGGAATATCCGATGACAGACTTAGGCGAAGCTAAGTATTATCTAGGTATAAATTTAGAAAGACCCAGTAAAGGCACGATAACGCTCGACCAAACGAACAAAATAATGGAACTAATTACCAAATTTGGGCTTGAAAATGCGAAACCAACAGATACTCCCATGGAGCCAGGCTACATAAAGCTAGTCGATAATGAAAACCTTCTACCGCACAACACCCAATACCGACAAGCTATCGGTGCGCTACTCTATATAGCCACGGTATCGCGACCGGATATTAGCGCTGCAGTGGGGATTCTAAGCCGAAGGAATGAGTGTCCCAGATCAAAGGATTGGGAAGCGGTTAAGAGGGTCGGTCATACGCTATCTAAAAACAACAATTAACCTCAAATTAACATTTAGCAATAAAGAGGAGCCTATCCTGAGGGCATATGCAGATTCAGATTGGGCAAATGATGCATCCGATAGAAGATCAACCGCAGGAAATCTATTCATGCTCGGAAGCAATCCCATCCAATGGAACTCAAAGAAACAGAATTGTGTAGCAATGTCCTCAGCTGAAGCAGAATATGTATCGGCAGCAAATGCTGCACAAGAACTAATTTACATTAAGAATTTATTGTACGAACTAGATTTAAATCAAGAGGAACCAATAACTTTGTATGAGGATAATATGTCCTGCATCAAATTGGCAGAAAGCGATAAATACCATCATAAAACGAAGCATATTGATCTGCGATATCATTTGCTTCGTGAGAAAATTAAAGAAAAGAGAATTCAAATGGTTTATAAATCTACAGAAACTATGATCGCTGACATCCTCACGAAGGCTCTGCCCAAAACTATATTTAGCAAGCATAGAAGTGAACTATTAAAATGAATCAAACTTTCAGAGTCTAAGTGGGGATGTTAGAATACTATAGACTCCGAAATTCATATTTAATAATTAATCTAGACTCTTTCATTTTAAGACTCTAATTTTCAGTATGCGTATATGTAGATATATCAAACCCAATTGTTCCGCATTTTGATCACACCCTGCGGTTTCCATGATGTACATGTATCCTCTCTTATATCTTTTCGCTCTGTAAAAGGAATTCAATAATGTATGTGTATCTGCTTTGAACAAGAAGAGCGAGCCTTTCGCTTGCTCTCTGAAACCAGCATATATTTTAATAAATAACCCAGATGAAATTCACGTTCACAATTCATTGATTACTCAATATTAAATCCACAGTGTATAACCTGGAAAATATTCTAGATTTTTTTTTCAGAATAACCAGTGCTAAATTCTAATGAATGGAAAGGTGGAGAGAAATGCCAGAAATGATAGATAACTCGGAATGTAAGATACACATTTTCTTTATGTAAGAAGATTTACAGGTAAGCGAATTTTACTAACCTATATTATCTACTCTGAAGTTATTATAAAATATTGAAATTTTAAATAGATGATATATTTTTAAAAGGATAAATAGTAAGAGTTAAAATCGTACTCACGCCATATATATATATAAAAGAATATTTTATTCAATTAACATTTGCAACAGTTGTTGCTTTTAGATCTGGTATCGGTATAGATTTAGGTCACTTTGTGAAATAATCTATTATCACAAGTGTTTTCTTTAGAAATCTGAGGCAACGACAGCGGCAGTGGCGTAACAATTTGAGAGTCCTCCCACTAAATCTTTCATGAGACAGTTGCTTTTATACATATTTTTTTTACTTCAAAAAATCTTATTTTTGTCGCCAATTGAGAACCTTTTCGAGTCGCGTTAACGATGCTAAAATGTCCAAAACGATTTTCTTGAAAAGCATGCCAAAGTTACGTTGAGCGTTGCAAACATCTTTTAGTTCGAGTTTTTGTTCCACATGCATGACATTCCCTACATCATTTTTCTACATCACTACAAATTGTGAAATAACGAAACCGATCCTAAAAAAAGTGTTCTATGGTCTTACTCAGACTTTTCAAAACTCCAAGGTGTCCTCCACTTGGACTGTTATGTACTTCTTTCAGAGGATGAGTGAGGACGTCATTAGCTCTGCATTTCAGAATGATTGACTGCGATCGAAATGTTTCACCGTATCATTCTCTCACTTGTGGTATAATAGCATTCCATTTCTAAGATATGAGGAATCCCACAATGACCAATATCGTTTTGTCGTAGAACTATATGGAATCATTCCTTGCCAAGATGTTTGATTAGAATTTAGTTTCTAGAAAGGGTTTAATGTCTGAATCATCTAATGGACCATGCACGAGTGGCAACGGCTGTAATAAGTCCCGCCACTGAAGGTATTATATTCTGAATTCCGTCCGTGATGGTATGATAAAACTATTTTAATAATCAGAGTATTTTTTGAAATATTACATATTTAGTTATCTTCTGAAAGATGTGGAGATTTGTGGATTATAGATCATCGTTTTTGTTTATGTATTTTTCTTCTATAGTTTAACAACAAATTAATAATACGAATATGAAAATTTGGATTACATATGTATTCCAAAAATAATTTTAAATTTATTTAAAGAAAAACTGACTAATTATAAAATAATAAAACTCGATATAACACTTATCATTATATAGCATAAATAAATACAACATTATAAATAATAAAACATCTATTACTAAATATTCATAAGTTATTCATCATTAAATATGTAGTGTTTATAAACTGTTGAATTTACATATTGATATTATTTAACTAGTATCGCTGAGTGGTCGAAACTCGACCACTTTCAAAATGGGATTAAATTGCAACTTAACAGCGTCACTTGTTGGCCAATATGCACTCAAACTGAATTAGCAGAGTTTTACTTAATAAGTTTGGTACACTGTACATGCTGAGCCTTTTCTGAAATGAGAGGAAATTAAAACGTGAAAGTCCCCCCCCCCCCTCCGTTAATATCAAGTTCGGTTGAATTAAGGCCATTGGCTCCTGAAGTGCAGTGTTCAAACTCAAAAACACAGACATTTTCTAAAAATGGTCGAACTGAGTTCAGGAAATCTGAAAACGTGTAACTTCATTGAAAATCCGAAATCTAAAATTTTTCTGAATCTTATACTTTCTTCTTACATATGCAGAAGATAGAATAATAAATAGACGTTTTTAAAAGTAAGTATTCTTTAACCACATTTCTTGCGACCATGGAAGCCTCTGCGCAAGTGTGGATTGAACGAGTCCAGTGTTAAAATAGGGGTGACTGAGAGAAAACAAGCGATAAGGGAACACCGAATAACTGAATGTTTGCCAAATAACTATCTCTCGGCCAATTTTGCATCCCTCTAAACTTTTGGACTCGGCCTCACTGCTAGTCGTAGGAAACATGGTCGCACTATAGTCAATTTCAGTTAATTGAAATGCAAGGAAATCTCAAAACGTGTAAATTCATCGACAACCAGAAATCAATTTTTTTTACGCATTTCAACTCCCTTCTTATACATGCAGAAGCTAATAAAAAATCCATTTTTTTTTTTTTTTTTAAATAAGTAGTCAATTTCAGTTAATTGAAATGCAAAGAAATCTTAAAACGTGTAAATTAATCAAAAATTGGAAATTAAAAGTTTTTCTGAATATTATACCTTTCTCTTACATATGAGAAAGATACAGTAATAAATCCATTTTTACTTCCATTACCCTACTACCATAGCTAATGAAAGTATTGTTTTCGGTCCAAAAATTCGATATCGAGTTTTCACCTGATTTACATGTTTTGAGGCCTCCTGAGCCCAAAAAAGTGGTTTTTGGCAAATTACTTCCAAAAATTCGATACCGAGTTTTGAGGTCTACTGAGTTCAAAAAGTGGTTTTTTGCAATTGGTCAGTGTGTGTGTGTGTGGGGGGGGGGGGGGGGAGGATCTCCTATCTATTATATCTTCGAAACTAATAAAGATAGAACTACGAAACTTCAGAACTGAGTCTAGTGTACAGACGAATTTTCCAAATTTTGGTGAAAATAGAGGTGGGACTGTAAGTCTGTATCTCAAAAACGGCTCTAACGATTTTCTTCAAAGTTGCTATATAAACACTCTATTAGATGTCCCTTCGAATGATATAGTTGGTTAGTTTAGGAAAATTGATAGGCGTCCTGTATAAGTAGCTCAATTTCAGGTCTTACAAGTGCGTTTCTTCAAAAATGGCTGTACGATTTTTTTTTTTTAATTTGCCATATTAACTTCCTTTTAGATATTCTTTTGTATTTAACTGTTGTTTTCCAGTCAACAATTGAGTATGCTAAGTTTTGGTAAAAGTTGATATCTCAAAAATGGCTCTTTACAATTGTTATATAAACCCGTTTTACATATTCTTTCTCATGTATTACGTGGGAAATTAGCAGTTATCCTGATTAGGTAGGTCAGTTTCAGTTCTCGGGAATTGGTGTTTCAAAAAATGTGGCCCAAAAGAACCGATAATTATTTTTTCCTTATCTTTTAACCCGCTATGTAAGTTCTGTTTTATGTGTCTTTACATGTGTATCAGTTTTTTCTTATGGGAAAATTTTTAGGTATCTACTTTGTGAGGTCAATTTTATGTCTTCTGATCACATTATCTTCAAAAAGTGCATATAATATGGGTAATAGTGGGTAATGGAAGTCGTGCGGTTGTTTCACACCAGATTTAAAAAAATAATAATAATAAAATAAGCAGTCAATTTCAGTTAATTGAAATGCATTATATTTTAGTTTAAAAATATGTCTTCAAATTAGAGCTGATGTAAATCACACACACATACACAAAGAAAGAAAGAAATTAGATCTTAAATAAATTTAGAAAAAAAAAAAAAAAAAAAAAAAAATCTGGTGTGTAACAGCCACACAACTTCCATTACCCAGTACTACACACATTATAAATATTTTATATACATTTTTGATTTAAATAAATAACAAAATTGCTCTATCCATCAAATAAGTTATTTAAAATGATAATTAGAAAAATTATAATATATATATTAATCATTTTCCAGATATGTTACGAAATTCTGAGGAGATATTGCTAGAAAATAGTTTGCATTAATTTTATTATTTGAGTAAAAGTTTTTGGAAACTTTAATTTTATTTTCAGTAATTTTTAAAATGTTAATTATATATATTTTCAGATAAATTTCTTTGTTAATTAATCATGTCATATCCTTTTAAAATTACTACAAATACATGCAAGTTAACTTTTCTTGTAATATTTTTTATAATTTTAATAAATTCATAATAGTCAAATTTATGTCCCAAAAGTGAGTTAAAATGGCGAGTTTGAAAAAAATCCGTACACCCGTTTTTAAAGGAACGCCTTTGCAAGGCCTGAAATTGAGCTATTTATACAGGACGCCTATCAATTTTCCTGAACTAACCAACTATATCATTCTAAAGGACATCTAATAGAGTGTTTATATAGCAAGTTTGAAGAAAATCGTTAGAGCCGTTTTTGAGATACGGACTTACGGTCCCACTTCCGGTTTCCGATGTCCCACTTCCGGTTTCCGATGTCCCACTTCCGGTTAAACTCAATTATTGACAGGAAAACAATAATTACATAAAAAACATATTTAAAAGTGAGTTAAAATGGCAAGTTTGAAAAAAATCCGTACAACCGTTTTTAAAGGAACGCCTTTGCGAGGCCTGAAATTGAGCTATTTATACAGGACCCCTATCAATTTTCCTGAACTAACCAACTATATCATTCGAAAGGACATCTAATAGAGTGTTTATATAGCAAGTTTGAAGAAAATCGTTAGAGCCGTTATTGAGATACGGACTTACGGTCCCACTTCCGGTTTCCGATGTCCCACTTCCGGTTTTTCAATTTTCACCAAAATTTGGAAATTTCATCTGTACACCAGACGTATTTCAATTCTAAAGTTTCGTAGCTCTATCTTTATTAGTTTCTGAGCTATAATAGCCAGAAGATTCTCCACATGCATACATACATACTGACCAATTGCCAAAAACCACTTTTTTGGACTCAGGGGACCTTAAAACGTGCAAATCAGGTGAAAACCCGATATCGAATTTTCAGACCGAATACAATACTTCCATTACCTACGGTAGTAGGGTAATGGAAGTAAAAATTGAACTTGCATAAATCAAATCCTTTTTTAATTTGCATATATGTTCAATATTATTGGGTGAGTGCAAAAGTTCGTGCCGAGGTGCAATAGATGGCGTTAGAAGCGGCGTAAAGTGTTGTCATTAATACTGCCATCTACGTAAGACAGATCATTGGAAAGGTGATGTGTGCAGTTTTCATTTCAAACAAAATAATTTGTGTAGATACAAACTGCTTCGAGAAAGATTACTTTCAAAATGAGTGTCGATACGGAGCATTTACGGCATGTTATGCTTTATGAGTTTCAGAAGGGAATAAACGTTGCAGCAGCCGTAAAAAAACATTCAAGAGGTTTATCAAGATCAAGCACCAGCTAAACGAACTGTGGAAAAATGGTTTGCAAAATTTCGACACGGAGAGCTTAACCTTGAAGACGATCCACGGTCAAGTCGACCTTCAGACATTGATGACGATGTTGTGCGTACTTTAGTTCAGAATACTCCGCGAATTTCAACAGAGGAAGTTGCTACAGTACTTAACGTTGACTGATGAACCACTTTTCGTCGTTTAAAAAACATGGGATTCGATTTGAAGTTCGATATATGAGTGCCCCATTTGCTGACCGAGAGGAACAAAATCGAGCGAACTTCTGCTGCCGTTTCTTTACTTGGGCGGCTCAAAAACGAGCCGTTTTTGGATCGATTACTGACGGGCGATGAGAAATGAGTCCTGTACAACAATGTTAAGCGCAAATGCACATGGAAACAGGCAGGTGAGCATGGTGACGCAATGGCAAAGGCCAGTTTGCACACGATCAAGGTGATGCTTTGTGTTTGGTGGGATTGCAATGGCATAATTTATTTTGAGTTTCTCCCCGCTGGCCAAACGATTGATTCGGACAAGTACTGTCGCCAGTTAACCAATCTGAATCGAGAAATCAAACAGAAACGTCCGATTTTGTCAGATCGCAAGGGCGTAGTCTTTCATCACGACAACGCCAGAGCACACGTTTCGAGACAGACGCTGCACAAACTGAACAGCCTGAAATGGGATGTCCTAACTCATCCACAGTATTCTCCTGATATCGCACAATCTGATTATCATTTGTTCCGGTCATTGCAAAATCATTTAAATGGAAAAAAAACTTGAATCTTTGGATGCCTTAAAAAACGTCGTGTCTTCGTTCATCGAATCTAAACCGTGCAGTTTTTATGATCGGGGCATCCTTATGCTGCCAGGACGTTGGAAACAGATTATAGAAAATGATGGAGAATATATCATTGATTGAATAAAGAGCTTTGTTTGCCTAATCACTGTGTGACCTTTACTCACAAACTCCGCATGAACTTTTGCACTCACCCAATATAAACTTTCAATCTAGCACTCATTCACTTAAATTTCTACCACTCTATTAAGGTTGTTGTTCTCCTAAAATGAAAAATTGTGGTCGAGACTATAGTGATGCTACATCTATACAAATTACTCTGTCTATGGTTTTATTTGAGTTTTAAGAAATTGCCAGATTTAACAACTTTCTTCTTAAGGAATTTTTTAATACAAAAAGAATATGTGTATAAAATGACAAAGTGCATAAAAAATAAAAATAATTTTAAATACTTTCTTAACATTGTAAAAAAAAAAAAAAAAAAAAATTGTACTATTCTGTAAATCTGGTTAATTATACCTTTCATATGATACCACTTTCGATCCTCTACTCCCATATTTATATGTTAAACGTGTACCACAAATTTCAAGCTTGCCAATTAATATATAGATTAGTGAATTTCGTACAAAAATTTAAATGTGGAGATTGTAATGTACAGTCCGAAAAAAGAAAGAGAGCGAGAGAGAGAACATCTTATCTATCTCATTACCTAATTATCGCAGAAATATGCAATAGTCACCAATCAACAGAAGTTTATATCTATTTTTACAAAATGTAGGGAAAAAAATTAAGGGCGTCGCCATATTAAAAAATGATCCAACTTTAAAAATTCGAATGTTGACCCCCTAATTTGACGACAGAAAACGAACTTAGAACATCACAATAGCCTAAATACAAATTTCCCCGTAGATCCAAACAATAGTTCCTGATATATTTAATGTCTTACTTCTGGGGGTTATCGATGTGTATAATTCCTAAACTTACACCAAATAACTTCAAAATTTATATCTGGGGATGAAATTTTTCGTAGAATCGATATATGAATACAAAATTACATGTAACAATTGAAAATTTTTTTGACATGATTTCAATATGGAGACGGGCCTCTGAAGCTAATTTTTTTGAGATACCTTAAAAGAAGACAAAATTTCCTGACGAATGGCACCTATAGTGCTTCTAGTTTCTCTGAAATAATTTACTAATACTACACGTAGGGTGTTTTTTTTTTTTGTTTTTTTTAAAAGGGGTGTATAAACAAGCATTGGTGTATTGTCAAGGTGTGTGTGTAGGGGGGAGGTGTTCGTAGTGGCACGTGGTAATTTCATTTTCTTAATCTATATTCTTATTGTTGAGGAAGTGTTCTTCACCCATGTAGGTATCTTCAACACACACATTTCGCATGTGTGAGACAATCAGAACTCGCATGGTATGAGAGTCAGAGATGCCAAGAACGTTTGGGTACTGGGATCGTCAGAGACTATTTGCTAGGACCAAATTTAATACCATCCCGTTTGGACAGAGCAAATTACTTTACATTTTTTCAGAATGTGTTACTGGATTGTACGAATGAGTACAGAAAATTTAAATATCAATAAATTGGTCGCGATGGCCAATTTGTTGGCTACACTAGAACAGTTACTGGATCTATTTTCAATCAATTTCTATGTAAGGCGTGCAATGAAAAACATGATGTATGAGATTCAGAGATATAGACCTTGTAGCAAGCACATCCATTGCTACTTCATAAACTCAGGAAATGCTGAGAATATTCCAGAAAGTCCTATTGCCCAAGCAATATAGTTGTGCTGTATGTACTCTAGAAAATGGTCAAACTTTCGAGCACTTCTTGTAAGTCTGTAATAACGATGTACAAATAAATGATTTTTTTTCTTTATCACATTCTTATTATGCATTCTTTCCATCATTTAGCCAGGATCAATAGCCATGATCATCAACAAATCAATAGCCATCATTTAGCCATGATCATGTTGCCCTACTACATGACTTCTGCAGCCATTCTTTTTTATATAAAATAGTCTTTTTACATAAAAAATTCCCTAACATCTTACCAAGTATTGATGGTGAATTTAGATACACCTTGTATATCGAAATATTTAAGATATATTATGAAAATATTTACAGAAATTAAAGCACAGACAAGTAGGTAATCATACAGTCGAGCCAAAGTCAAATATTTTCAACATTGGAAAATGCAGGGGTCGATCCAGGTTTTAATTTTTGGGTCCCTTTTTTGTGAAAAACAAAATATTTTTGTGAAATTTTTATTTATTTTTGTGAAATATAAAATATTTTTGTGAAAAAGTAAAATATTGTGTAAAATCTTCCATTTTTACAATCACTTTATGTAATGTTTAATATCAAGTTAATAGAGTTTCGTTGAGCCAAATTAAGGCATTAATTAAAAATAATACTGAAAATATGAAAACATTTAATAAAAGGATCATTTTTATAAAACAAAATCTTGTGAAGGGACTCATTTTATAAATTTGAATTTTGTGAAGGGTCCCTTTTTATGGATTTAAATTTTGTGAAGGGTCCCTTTTTGTGAATTTGAATTTTGTGAAGGGTCCCATTTTATGAAGGGTCCCTTTTTACTATGTGGAATTTTGTGAAGAGGCCGCAAGAGGGACCCAAATTTTGCCTGGATCGACCTCTGAAATGTTAATATGTATATTTTTACATTGCAACCAGTGACTTTTTAATCAATAAAACTTAATAATTTACAAAAAAAAAAAAAAAAAAAACGGAAAAGCGTCTTTTTGCATTTTGTGGCTTGGTTTGATCACACCATTTGCACCTGCCTAAGCACGACCCTGACTTAATAACACATTGAATACTTGAATACAAATGTACATGTAACTTATTTCAATTTTTTTTATCATACTTTAGAAAATTAAAACTTTTCACTGGTATGCATTATCTTTGCTTATTGGATGCAGGACCTCAAAATGATAGTTTTGTTTCAAAGCTGATTTCTTTTCAACTTACCTTTACCTGGTAATCAGACTTCAACATTGACTAGTCAAGTGAAAAAGTAGTAGAATGAAAAACTAGTTAATTATAGGAATTGTTTGCATAACAAAATTCTTCCTAACAGTTAATAATACTGTGAATATTAAACTTCCTGACATTTCTGAATTGCTGCCTTATTGCTAGGAGAAGCAGCTGCTGCCCTTGACTAGTGGCAAAATAAGTGCCGCGTGGGGAAAGCAGCCTGACCTGACCTATTTTCGCCATTGGCCCCAAGAAGTTTTAAATGGGGTTAATCCAGGGGTTACAGGTTTTAAATGGGGGTCACAGGGGTTGATCCAGGTTTTTATTTTTGAGCCTATTTTTATGAAAATCAAAATAATTTTGTGAACAAATTATTATCACACAAAATCTTCTACATTTTTAGTTACTGTATATAGCATTATTTAATATCAAGCTAACAGTGTTTAAATTGAATAAAGCATCGATAAACATTTATAATAATATACTAAAAACATAGAAAAATTTTGCAAAAAGGTCTTTCTTATGAAACAAAATTTTACAAAAGCACCATTTTTATGAATTTGAATTTTATGAAGGGCCCCCTTTTATGATTTTGTGTAGCGGCAGCAAGAATCTAATTTGTGCTTAGATTGGCCCCTGCATCATATTTTATTATGTTATTTATAATTTCAATTTATTGTAATTTAACTATGTTGCAACATATTCAGTTAGATACATTTAAAGGCTGATATCTTTTTTTAAACTACTCCTACACTCTTTTATTTGCATATGGAAAGTTGAAACTTTCGAGTCAAGACGGAATATTGTGCCAAGTTGGTAAGTTTATAAAACATGTCAAGCACTGGGCTAAGTTTCTTCAATGTATATATTATGGAAAAATTGTCTGATTTCAAACAAAATTTGATCAGCCCTAAATAACACGATATACATACCTTAGATATAATCTATTTTTTCAAATATTTTATGGTTTTTGACCCTTCAAGGCATTATCATTAGAATACATTAAATCTGTATATATCAAAAGAAAAAAAAATAGAATATAGAGATATTATAAGTATTTGCTGTTTTCTGATGCATGAAGTTTCCATATATAACTCCCTCTTTGCCCACCCAAGAAAAGTTTTGAAAGCTAGTGCAGGTACATATCTAATTGTTTGATAACATTAATAATTTCTATAAAATGTTCATAGCAAATCATTTATATAAAACTTGCATAAATTGTTAAAAGAAAATAGCTTGAAATAAACTTCTCTTACATAGTCCCCCCTTTCCTTCAAAGAAAAAAGATAAATAAAAGACAATGTAATTGACAGGTATCTGACGAAAAATCATACTATAGCATCCTCCTCAGTTTTAGCGCTGCCATGGTATGATTTTCTGTGAACTACATATTTTACCTAATAATTGATAAATGGAGAAATTATCTGCTATTTATGTTATTTGAAAGGACAGTTGTACATGAAATAAAAATGAAATAATAACACACGAGATGAAATATAATTACCGTAAAATCCCGATTATAAGCCCCCTCCCCACTTTTAGGTAATTTTGAATTTTTTCCATAATCCTAAAAATAAGCCCTCTCCCTTTATTTTTTCATTTTCAGTACAAAAATTAATTTGCAAAATCATATGTATATTTAATGATTTTAAATAAATGTACTCTTTAAAATAATTTTTTTACTGCAAAAATTACTAATTCCCCTCTTCTTCTGCTTTAGTAAAATAACAATGAGATGGGAATGAGAATTATAAAATATTTATAGCTCTATATTGAAATTGAAATAAACCTATTTTCCCATAGATGGCAGCACCAATCTTAATTCCGGAAAATATTCTTATATACTTCTTCAATATTCATTAAAATAATAATTGAATATAGATAGTGTTGGGGGGTGGTCCGCCATCTTGGCGATGGTGGAAACTCCATTTTTACTAAGTCCAACTTGGCATTTATATTTTTATGATAAACTCTTTGTTTATTTATTTACTGTCATTTGTCTCTATCACGGATTTTAAAAATTTGTCATGTAACTGTTCTTGTATTAAATAACAACTTGTACACCCTTGTGGTGTGGATATTTCGAGATATAAGCGGCCCTTGAGGCACGCAAAAATCTCAGTACTCATCAAACCAAACCAAACCTAATTGAATATATAAATAAACTTTTCTTTATTTACCTTTCATATACTAATATAGAGTTCTTTTATTTATTTATTTAACTTAACATACATTGCTTAAAAAAATATATATTAGCTTTTCTTTTAACTATTTCTTTTTTAATTTTTAAAAGGATTGATGTCTTTTTTTTTTTTTTTTTTTTTTTTGTAGGATGTTATGTTTAACAACAATATATAAAATGTGTTTTATGTATTATTTACCTAAACATATACACTTATAAATTTATATACTCTAAATTAATTAATATTTGATGACCTTGAAGATTTACCTTAACAATAGCAAAATCAGTCTTTTATTTATTTATTTATTTTATTTTTTATTCAGCTTTCACATTAATTATACGAAAAAACTAATTAAAAATATCAATTTAAATTAATAGTAAAATAATTTTGAATTAATAATTTAAAATTTATTTCTATAAAGATATATTCAATTCTGGATTGGATAATAAATATTAGTTTCATTCTCTGAAGATAGATGGCACCACCACATCTTTTTTTTTTAAAGAAATTTCTAATAATTTCGATTGTAAGCCCTTCCCTATCTTTTACTGGTTTAGCATTTGAAAAATGGGTGACTTATAGTCAGGATTTTACAGTATATAACACAAAGTGTTACACATTAAAAAAAAAAGTGAGGGGGGGGGGGGAGAGTGTAGATGGAAGTAGTCTAATGGGAATGATAATGAAATATTAAATGTAATTATAGAAATGTAGAAAACCAGAAATCGTTTTAAAAATGTATCAGTGTTTGTTATGAAATTAGAAAAGTAAGTATGTAAACAATATGTGAAGTCTAAAATTTAGAAATAATCATGACATTTTTCAATAATATAGAGACCATTCATAATGAAGAAAATATCCAATTTATTTATTTATCCAATATTTTTATATATCCAATATCTAATAATTTATTTCAACATTGAAATACTTTATGTTTTAAGATAAAAATTAGATTAAGATAAATTAGATTTTTATCTTAAGGCATAAAATATTTCAATAAATAAATACATACACATTTTAAATGTAATAAAATTTTAAAGAAAAATCATGATTTTCCAATTCAAATACATGTTGTCTGTTGTCCCCTCCTTTGAAGGGGGTGAATTGAACTTTTTAATAGTATAGTGACTTCTTTCAAGTATTAAGGAACATATGTATGCCAATTTTATTTTCAACATATCTAAGTTTGTAGATTTCTATTGCAAACAAAGATACTTCCATATCTATACATAGGCACGCAAGAATTAAACATAATTTTGGAAAGGAATTAGTACAAGAGAGTAAAATCGTAAGCATTTTTCATAGTAAAAAAAAAAAAAATGGTGTATTTAACAAAAGCAATAAAAGACACAAGAAAACAATATGTTGTTGGAATACTTTAATTATACTGATTTGTAAAATATAAAATTTGTACAGCATACAATAGTTTGAAAAATTATTGGCACAATCATAATATGCAAGCCATATTTTATTCGCTTCATATTGGCACTCAGGTTCTATATACAAGAAAAAAAGTACTTCAAAGGCCAGCTCAGAAGTAATTATTCAATGAAATGTCCTGACTATACATCCAATTTAAAATTATTGATTCATAAATTTGAAAAAGAAATAAAAAATTTCTAGAGTTAAAAAAATATCCAAATATAATATATTCCATTTTTTTTTTTCTTTTTTTTTTTTTTTTAACAAAATATGATTACAATCATGACAAAAGTAGAAAATTGGTCAGAAGAAAAACTTGCAAGCCTATTTTCTACTTTTAAAGTGATTATATATATATATATATATATATATTCAAACATAAGACTTTTAATGTTGTAATTCAATTCATTTTTATGATTTAAAAAAAAAAAAAAGTCTATCTAAGGAGACAGATATTTAAGGAAGAATAAGTCTCAATTACAAAGTTTAAGAGCATGATTAATAGTAAAACTTGAAGTAATTAAATTCGATAAATTTTAATAAATTCTAAGCCAAAAATCCAGCACTAAATATAGGGATGAAAGTAATATCTCTAAACCTCTTACTGTAGATTAAAAATAAATAAATAATTTCTATTTAAAAATAATAATAATAATAATAAGTATAATTGTAGTATTTTTTAGTGCTAAATAATGAAGAGAAAAAATATATATGGGTTTGATTTAAAAATAAATTTATTTCATATTACATATTAAATACAGTTAATATACAAAGGAATTTTAAAGGACTCAAAGAAATTTAAGTTGATAAAAAAAAAAAAAAAAATTAAACAATATTAAATAATTACATTAGATTAAATTAAATGTCATTCTAAATTCTCAAAATGAACAGTTTTTAGCTTAATTAACTTAATGATAAATATGGCAATAAATGCATAAAAGAAATTAAACTGCATACAGGATATATGAAAAATTTCAGTTGAATCACTTAAATGTAAAAATTTCATATACAATGGATAAATCCTAACAATAATATTTTTTACAAATATGTATAATACATTTCTTTCTTTCTTTTTTTTTTTTAAAATGAAAAGAGGCTTTAGAAATTAACATTGTACATTAAGCCATATATTACACATAATTTTTCATTTGATTTTGTTAGGACCTCTCTACTCTCCCTAATAAACTAAAGAAATAATAAAATAAGACTTTTATATGTACTAGAAATGCATGAAATCAGTCACAAAAGTAATAACTTTTTTAAGTACTTTTCATTAGGTGAAAGCATGCATTTTAAAATAGAAATATATGTCTAAATTGAAATGAATTAGAAAATGTAGAAATACACAGGATAATTTTTTATTTTTAACTCATTAAGAAAGATACATTGCACAGAGATAATATAACTGATATAATTAATTTCTTCTTTTTTTTTTTTTTTGTTTTTTTAATTTCCTCTATAATCTTTAAAAAAGAATCTAACACTTCAAAACTTAAACTTCAGACATTTCATTTCTTATATATTATTATCTATCTATAAAATCTAAATATATCTCTCCTATGAGTATGACAAATAAATAAAAATTAGCAACTTAGTCATACATAACAAAAACAATAAATGGCAGTGTATATACTCAGCACACAAATAAAACATTTAAAACAAATATACTGTGTAAATAATTATCAGACTTTGAAAAAATAGATACTTTTTTTTTCAAATGACTTGAAAAACAAGACAGTCATCTTGTTACGATATGGGAAGAAGTGAGTGAAAAGCTCCTGTAAAAATATGTTTATTTTATTTAATTTCTTAAGACATACTCTTATATATATATAAAACTTTTTGATATTTAGCTTTCCTATGTGAATATATAGCAGTCTTCCCTAAGAGAAACAACCTTACAATGTTTTTCTTTGTTTTAACCAGCTTTTAAACTTTTGATTTTTTATATATAAATAAAAAACCTTACATTCAGCTTTATCGACGTGACTCTTCATCGGCGAAGTACTTTCTAATTAGGGCCCCCCCCCTCATTATCAACGCTGGTCACTCTTTTCTGTGTTTCCGTGAAGACTCTCTCCAGGTATTCAACTTCATCCCTCTTCTTTAGGAGATGGCGCCAGGTGGCGTCTATACCTGTGGCCGGTTGGTCCAGGTTGCATGCATTGGACCAACCGGCCACAGGTATAGACGCCACCTGGCGCCATCTCCTAAAGAAGAGGGATGAAGTTGAATACCTGGAGGAAGTCTTCACGGAAACACAGAAAAGAGTGACCAGCGTTGATAATGAGGGGGGCCCCCCTAATTAGAAAGTACTTCGCCGATGAAGAGTCACGTCGATAAAGCTGAATGTAAGGTTTTTTATTTATATATAATTAAATTTTGTGGCTTTATATATTTGGAATTCTAAACTTTTGATTTTTTTTTTTCTGCTTTGAACAGAACTTCACCAGTTTAATGCAACATATTTCAATTTGGACTTTAAAAAGTTACATACCTCACTTCACAACATTTAAAATTAAGTATTTACATAATAAGGATGACTGGAGCATGATGCTCAAAATATTTTAATGTTTGTAGTCTTCCACAATGTTCTCTGTTTTGTTTCACCTTGTGTGCAGGCTCTGACTAACACCAGGGCATGCAGGGCAGCTGCCCTGGGTCCCCCTTCTGGAAAGCCCTCCCCCACAATCATATGCAGAAATTCTGCAACCTAAAGACCTCTTATGCCATGGCAAAGGAGCCCTTCCAGAATAAGCTTGCCCCGGGGCCCCAGGTAGTCTAAGTCAGGCCCTGCTTGTGCGAAAAACATCTGTCTTCCTTGACAGTTAACAGAGTTCTCTGTCAGCAACAGTGACTACAAGGGAACATTTCCTTGACAGCATCGAAGCTGCTACACAATTTTGTTTTGTTTTGTTATATTTCAGATCAAATTGTTCAACTTAGCATCCTTTCTGAGAGAATAAGAGACTGCATCTATTAATTTCCTTTAGAACTTCCTGGTATAAAATACTAGTTAGCATTTAACGTTTAATCTAAACTAGGTTTATTACTGCCATTTTGCTATTTAAGTCACTATTATTTCCTTAGAGGTCATTTAAATTTATTAACTAAATATTACTATAACAGAAAATTTACTTACTACACTTGAACATCGCCTCCAAGTAATGTAGATTAATATCAATTACATAGTGGACAGTGGACAGTTCAAGACAAGGGATTTTTTCTCTTTTTTTTCTTACTCTTACTTATTCCCTAAGGGAGATGCACAATTATACATGGGTCTTTAATGAAGATAAATTAGTATTAAACATTATTGGGAAAACTTGGGATTAAGACAAATTGGCCATTAGGCAAGGTGAGCTCTTAGAGAAATTTTTAGTGTACTTTTACAATATTTTAAGTACTAATGAATAATATGAAGAAATCAGTACCATTTCCATGAAATTTTTTAAAAAGTGATACACATACGAAATAGGTTAAAAATGGAAATGATGAATTAAATAAATAATTCACTGTTTTATTATAGTTTAAAACAGATGCTATATGCAAAATAAAATAAAATAAATAAATAAAAGACACAAACAGAAGATCTGCAATAGTTTAATGAGACTAGATTAGTGGATGATAATAGCTATAGGATATGTTGATAAGTACTTAGACAATAAAACAACAGTATTTCCATTAATAATAATAAAATAAAATAAAATATACTACCCACGAAAAAGAATTTAAAGCATATTTTCTTCTTTCTTTCTTTTTTCCATTACAAAAAAAAAAAAAAAAAAAAAAAAAAAAAGAGAGAGAGAGAGAGAGAGAGAATTGCTGTTATTTTAAAAGTCACAACAATTATTATTATAATAACAAAATAAATCTCACAAGTAAAGAGACAACTAATACACACACACACAGACACACCAAAATAAAATAAACAAAACTGAAGAATCTATAAGAAGGTAACTTAAGAGAGAAGATAACTTTTAATGTGCAAAGTTTTTACAGTATAATGATTTAAATGCCATTCAGTTTTTAAGATGTCTCTTTTAAAAGTAACCGGTGGTGCTAACTTACACTAATTTTGAAAGAATTTCACTCACTTCTTGTACTATATACCAATATACTGTATTTTTATACAAAGAACTATGTATATATAAACATCACAAGGAATGTCCTTCCAAATAATTTATACAAAAACATAAAATAAATTACTTTACAAAAATGATATAGTCAAACAAAATTAATTACATCAAAAAAAAAAAAAAAAAAGTTTAAGTAAAACAAGCATAAAATATTAAAATTTATTTTTCACAGGGATGAGGAAATGAAGAAAAAAGATGCTCAAATGCTGTGAATCCTCACAGATTTTGTTTATTTAAAGCTCTACATCAAAAGCTTTAAATGGTGCAGAATTATGCATTGTTCCTTTATATTATTTACAAATCTATTCCACTTTATTTCAAGCTGTATTTTTCAAAAGTATCACATTTGGATTTGATACAAATAGTAACAACTAATACTTTTTCTACAAATTTTAGATTATGATTATTGAAAAGATCTTTAAACATTTGACTAATAACAAATAAGCACCATTTAAAAGCTACAAAAGTCTGCATTAAAATGTGGGGCATGCATTAGATCCAACATTGTGTCTTGCAGCCATATCCACCCATTCAACTCGACGATCATTTATTGCAATATTTCGCAAGCATCCAACAAAATTGTTCCTGCTGTGAACAGCTCCAGTAGGTGCTTCATCTAATAAGAAATTTATAAAATATATTTTACAATAAAACAGCTCAATATATACATATATATTAATCATATCTTTAATAACGGTATTAATATTGTTTAAAAATAACACAAATTTATATTTAGTAATAAATAAATAAATAATATATAATAAACAAATGACTTTTACATGAAAAAAAAAAAAAAAAAAATATATATATATATATATCAACTGTACCATTGAAAATTTTTATAAAATTAGAAGTTACAATAGAGGTTGCTCTATAAATTACAAGTTGTTATTCAACAACTTAATCAAGTTCAAAATAAATAGCCAATTTTCAAAAGTGTAGTAAGCCAGAAGTCAAGATTAACTCCATTGAAATAATACTAATTTTTCTTTTAAAAAAAATTAAGCATGCATTTAATAAATTAAGCATTTTTAAATGTAGTTTAAATTTAATTTAATTTTAGAATGATTTTGCATAAAAACACAAATATACAAAATCAAACCTCGTTAACGTGAATCTCAAGGAGGATAAAAATTTTGATCATGTTATCAGTAGTTCCTGCTATCAGTAACTCAAAAACTATTTTTTCTGTTGATATGGATGTAGGAAACAGTTCATGCAAGGCCGTATCCAGAAAGAAATTTTGGTTCACTCAGATGTTGGTCACACACCCACACATATGCACACGAAAAGCATGTGCACTAAATTTTGACCCCTCCCCCCCAATAACCTTAACTTTAAAATAAATATAGGTTATTGTCTTAAACTTCATATCTAGGCATAGTAAAATGGTTATACGCTATAAATAAGATCGGTTGCAATGATGCATGGCAGCAAACAATGGAATTATTGTTCCTAAAATCAAAAATGGCAAGGAAAGATTTAATAATAATAATAATTCTAAAAAGCACCTTGGGCCTAAAGATGATGGAACTAGTCCTGTAAAATGCACAATTCTCTGCTAGACACTTCCTTAATCCGTGACATTATAAACCACTGACAAACAAAGAAATATCACCAAAAACTGGACTCACGGTAGTCCAGTTAATAAGGCGTCAAGCTAGTAATTGAGGGATTGAGTTTTCGGTACTCGAGCCATCCAAAGACTATCACGTAGATTAATGGTATCTAGCGCATGTAAAATTGGTTGTGTTCTTCATATTTCGTAAATATAATAACTATGGGTATACTGAAGTTGGGTAAACATCTCCACCGTAGAGGTTTTAAATTGTGATGGCATGATTCAGGATTATTTTAGGAATGAATTCTAGACAGTAGCTGTTCTCTCTGTCTAGCTCTAGAGCATTGTTAAGCCCATTCAAATTCAATATAACAAAAACTGGTTGATGTCCTAATTCAGTGGTATGGCGCATGACTCATGTTCAAAGCAACCACATTTCTAATACTTTTAATCTTTTGAGATATAGCTTCTTTTTAACACAGCGGAGATATATCTTTCCCATAAAAAGAACGATTTAGTGCAGCTATACCACCTGATGGGTGATATACCCAAAAATCTAATCAACAAAAAAATATCTAAGTTTCCAAAAATAGTCTAATGGTGTTCAATGCATCTAAAAACATGTAAATACATTGAAAACTGGAAGTCTAAAAGTTTCCGAATCCAATACTTTTTTCTCTTACTATGTATATAGAAGAAAGTAATATATAATATATATGGTTTTCTAATTAGATAATATTACCTGCTTTAGATCATGTTACCCGAAACATGAGGACTTGTGTGCTGGTGTACCCGAAACGTGAGGATTTGTGTGCTGGTGTCCACTAAACCTAGACACATTACATGTCTAGAGGTTTAGTGAACATATAGAGGTCTTCTCATATGGCTTACTGTTTAGTGTGGATAGGCATGTCTCCTACAGACCCTGGGGCCATGCTTATATGCATTGCAGTTGCTGAAAATCTTCTGGCATGGTGTACGGGGTGAACTATCTAACGTTTCTATATGTACCCAGGGTCATTGGCTGAGTGTGTATCATCCAGGTGTCTCATGTGACACAGCATATCTTCAATTGTGGCTGTGCGTCATCATCGGTTATCATTTGAAAAGTGAACAGTGGAGCAATGACCTATCTCCGCGTTCCACATCAGACTCAGATATGTCTGCTTTGTGACGATCTTAACAAAGATATTTGCATGGCATGTGGGTTTTTTAAGGCCTGTCAGGGCAGTAGATAGCACAGCCACTTATTCTACTTGCATTATGCCTGACACCCACTTGGATTTTAGGACCATCTTAGATCTTTTCAGAGGTCTGTCGAACTCATGGAGTTTTAGCTCCAACATTATTTATACGCTTTTTAAAAAGTTTTCTCTCTCCCTTTGCACTTGGGCTAGGGTGTGATGTAGGTAGAGTACCAATGTAGGTACAATACCCTACTTGATTTTTCCAAAGGTCTTTCAAATGCAGGGAGCTACAGCTCCTTTTCTAACTTTGTGTTGACCAATAAATGTTGTATTACTTGGGGTTATACAATTTCAAGCCATTGGTTTTTCACCCCGAAAGATTCATTGTGGTAATCCTTCTGATTTCTTACGCAAATGTTACTTAGTTATAGGTACATGGTGACATATGACGGTAATGGTGTGATAGTTTGAACGATGCTGGTGATACATAGCCACAGATGATGGCTTTTTCTGCAAATGGGTTCAACACTTCGGTTTTCTATGGGAAAACAAGGAAAACTGAAACCGAATTTCTTTGACAGAACCTGGGAACGTGATAGCAGGTGTGGAGAAGTGGCATGTCAACCACCCTCAACGTAAATTTCAGCAAAAGTGATGGAACCTATGAACCACATGTATCCACAAGAGCCTGGTCCAGTCAAAGTTCAGTCTGGTTTGGGAATCTGGACATTTGTCTGAAATTCTGCCTTACTACAAATATGCATGCTGAATGCTGTACTCTGTGATGTGATTACTGGCATTTTTGCTTTCAGTAGGATTAAGTAGTACCATCTTTCATCACATGTCTTTCTGTAAAGTCGACTTTATATAGGTTGTTTTTTTGTTAGAATTTACACTCTATGGTAAGTACATTATGTGCATAACTGGCAAAACTAAAAGTTCCATACGCAACTGTGATCTTTGTGAATGATGAATCTTTTGTTTTACAAGGAATTAAAACACTATTTCTGACAAGAGAAGTGTTTAAAAGAAAGGAGACACATTATCGTGTTCTACAATAAGTACATAAAGTTCTCATTTTAGTGTTTTTTACAAAAAGCTAATATGCATTTCGATAATTTGGATTTTACAAGACAGAAAATTTCTAATAAATAAGGTTTCACAAGCACACAAACAACAACAACAAAAAAAAGATACTGTGGAGAAAAAATTCCTTTTTTTACAAGTTTTTTTCTGGTCATTAGAACATGAAAAAATTTGTCTCAGTAAATTTTAGAAGGGAAAGGGGAAGCTCGACCTCCTAGAGCCCCCCCCCCCCTCCTCTGGATACAGCCCTGAGTTCATGTTAAAAGTAATCCACATTAACAAAGTTTGAGTGTAATTTAGTGTATTGCTGCATTACTTTTTCTTGTGTAATATATATTTATCTATTTGTACTGTACTTACTTGCATTCAAATTCCATAATAAAATTACAGTATTTTAAGTTTGGAATTTTGTATCACATACAGGGTTGATACACATTCCTTAGACAAAAATTAAGAACCTTCTTCAAAATACTCAGATTTGTGTTAAATTAGAAGCCAAAAGTTCACTACATAATTAACCAAATACTAACCAAAATAAATAAAGTTTTGAGGGGAAGCTAATTTAAATAAAGAAAAAATGTAGATATCGATATAAAGGAAAATAAGATAATCTCAATAGCTTTTATGCTTTGTGAGTATGATAATATTGTAGATAGCCTGCATGTGTGCCTAGGAAAATCATTCTCATTGTATGTTAACACATTGCAATATAAAGTTTTATTCAACTTTTAATCCACAATGATAACATTAACTTAAACTTCACAAAATAAGCTCAAGTTAACAATGAGCTAGTATGTTAAAGCCATCACAAAATTTTCTTCTATATTTTCCTACACAAATTTATGCAGTAAAAATTATTTATGAACACTATTTTCTGTTGAATGTAAATTATTTTCATCCCAAAGAAGTATAACAGTTTGTGCTGACATCTGAGAAAAGTGGGAATAGAAAAAAAACAATTTTTTAAATTTCTAGTTCAACTATTCATTTTAAAGACATTGAAGAATTCTTTTCAAAAATACTCATAATAAATAATTACAAGATAAAAAGAACTTTTTATATATCCTGTTTTTAAATTATCTGTTGAATCATATATATAAATGCTACCGAAGGCAGTGGGGACCTGAAATAATTGGCTAAAAGTATTAAAAAAATGCATTGTCACCATGTTCTGAGCTATTCTGAAAGTTTCAAATGTCTAGCTAGTCGGGAAGTTATATGATTGTTGAATCATATAAATACTACCGAAGGCAGCAGGGACCCAAAACAATTGGCTAAAAGTATTTAAAAAATGCATTGTCATCGTATTCTGATTTAGTCTAAAAGTTTAAAAAGTCTAGCTAGTCGAGAAATTATATGATTGTTGAATCATATAAACGCTACCGAAAACAGTGGGGACCCGAAACAATTGGCTAAAAGTATTAAAAAATGCATTGTTATCGTGTTTTGAGCTATTCTGAAAGTTTCAAATGTCTAGCTAGTAGAGAAATTAATTAAAAAAATTTTCTGTTGAATCATATAAATGCTACTGAAGGCAGCGGGGACCTGAAACAGTTGGCTAAAAGTATTAAAAAAAATGCATTGTCACTGTGTTCTGCGTTATTCTGAAAGTTTCAAATGTCTAGCTAGTCGGGAAGTTAGTTAAAAACCGATTGCAAGATTTGTACTGGACAAACAAACAAGAATAGAAGTTAATAAAAACATGGTAAAGTTTATAAGCAATGACCCAACTTACACAATTTTTTTTTCCTAATTGACTATTACTATTACAGTTGAACCTTGTTAATGTGAATCTCAAGGGAGTAAAAACGTGTTCATGTTATCAGTAGTTCATTCTATTAGTAACAAATTTCCATATAACTAAACTAATCTTCATTTTGACGGGGATTGTGGAAACAGTTCATGTTAAAAGTAATTCACGTTAATGAGGTTCAACTGTATAAACAATTCTTTTTAATCTCACAATAATTCATTAAAAATAACCCTTATACTGCACATTTTTGGGAAATTTTGTCCTATACTGTTATATTGAAAATTATGAAAAAAAAAACAGGATGGCAAAGACACCAGTTACATGATTTTTCCCGAAATTTGATTGAGACTCATTTCTGTCAAAGTACAATATAAAATTGCATGAAATTCTGTCCATTAGTTCATGATCTAGAGCTGCCAAAATTTTTTTGTCACACACACACACACAGAGACATTTTCCAAAAAAAGGTCAAATCGTGTTCGACATCTCAAAACATGTAAATCCTTTGAAAACTGAAAGTCGAAATATTTTTTACAAATCCAGTATTTTCTCCTATTGAACATAGAAGAAAGTAATAAAAACATTGATATACAATATTTGTATTAACATTTATACCTGGTATTCCCCCGATATATAAAGGAGTAGAAGTGCTAGGTTCCAAAGGCAAACTTTCACTCAAGCCCACAGCAACGTCAAATAAATCCACTTTAAGAGTAACAGCTTTATGGGCATACTGTGCAGTCACCATATGCCACTGGCCATCACACACATGATAAGGAGATTCAAACGATCGTGATGCACTAAAAGGTTTCTCTTCATTTCCCAGAATGACTGTGATGACAACCTAAAGAGAACAAAAACATTACAAAATTACAAGAAAGTAAGATGATTTATGTCCCACTGAAAGTAAGACCATCTACATCATAATTTGGTTATCCAAAAATATCAAAAGGTAGACAAAAACATAAAATAAATAAATAAATAAAATAAAATAAATAAATAAACAATAATAACATGGTAACAATAAAAATAACAAAAGTGTTAAGTTTTGCAATACTTCGTTAAAAATATTCTTAAAAAAAGAGAATTTAGGCAAAATTTTGTCCTATGCTGCAATGCAAAAAAAAAAAAAAAAAAAAAACATATATATATATATATATAGAAGATCTCATTAGACTAATGTCATCATTTTTTCTTATTATATCATTGAACTGAGTACACAAGCTTAAATATTGTCCATTTATAAATCTTATTTTATTTTTTATTTCATTTTGCATGCGCACTTTTTATTTCCTAATTCAAAATTGTTAAAAAAAACTTTTTCGATACTGTCCGTTTCGAAACTGATTATTATTAATTTTCTTTCCTTTTTCTTAAAAAAAAAAAAAAAAAAAAAAAGATTTTGATGAAATTTTGGCAAAAGCAGAATTTAGTTTAGTACGGAGGACTATTAGTGAAATCGACCATTGAGCTATTAATGGCATTTAGCAAACAAACATTGAAAATTAAATTTAGAAGTTTCTTTTAAATACTTGGATTTTGATTATTAAAAAGATTTTTTTCCTTATTGCTATTTTATAAATATTAAAACACATTTGTTAAAAATATATATATATATATAGTGGGCAGATGTTTGATTACGGAGGTGGGGTGGTGTTGTAAGGCTGGATGGTTGGGTGGGTTTGCGAAATTAAATTAAAAAAAAAAAAAAAGTAGAAGGCTTGTTGCATTTGCTTTGTATTACTATGCAAACTTTCATTTTCCAATAAAATTTCAGATTTTTCCTTTTTGAGTTGTCAACTATATTTAATGTTCTAATTATACTGTTAAACACAATGTGATCAATCGGTGAATTTCATTGTGGCTTCGTGGTTTCATTGTTGTTCATCTGCTTTGAAATTTTGCATTTTTAAATCCATATGGTTCCTGTTCTGGTTGTGGCAGGCTGGGGGAGTGTTGCCGGCATAAAACTAGTATAACCCCACAGGCAAGTCACAAGTCTTGCCGCCTGCCTCCTTTTTCCTATCTTGTGTTGTTTTTTCATTAATTTTGATAAGTTTATGGTTTTAAGTTAAAATTTGTTGTTTTACTTTATTGATTCGTTTGTTTTGCAGGCTGTTAATTAATAGATCTGATTTCTTTACATTAGTGTATTTCATCTACTGATGATTTTTTTTTTTTTTTAATCTTATTGGTCATTGGTGTTTCAGTGATCTTGTATCTGTTGCTTGGCTTCTACTATGCTTAATAGATCATCTTTATTATATATATATATAATAAAAATGATCTATTAAGCATAGTAGAAGCCAAGCAACAGATAGAAGATCACTGAAACACCAATGACCAATAAGATAAAAAAAAAAATCATCAGTGGATGAAATACACTAACTTAAAGAAACCATATCTATTAATTAACAGCCTGCAAAACAAACGAATCAATAAAGTAAAACAACAAATTTTAACTTAAAACCATAAACTTATCAAAATTAATGAAAAAACAACCTAAGAAACACAAGGTAGGAAGTAGGAGGCAGGCGGCAAGACTTGTGACTTGCCTGTGGGGTTACACTAGTTTTATGCCGGCAACACTCCCCCAGCCTGCCACAACCAGAACAGGAACCATATGGATTTAAAAATGCAAATTTCAAAGCAGATGAACAACAATGAAACCACGAAGCCACAATGAAATTCACCGATTGATCACATTGTGTTTAACAGCATAATTAGAACATTAAATATAGTTGACAACTCAAAAAGGAAAAAACTGAAATTTTAATGGAAAATGAAAGTTTGCATAGTAATACAAAGCAAATGCAACAAGCCATCTACTTTTTTTTATTATTATTATTATTATTATTAATTTAATTTCACAAACCCACCCAACCATCCAGCCTTACAACACCACCCCACCTCCGTAATCAAACATCTGCCCACCCAACCGCCACCTTTTTTATTGTCTTTTATTATTTTATAATTTTTTTGTTGATATACACAAGAGTGTACACAGTTTTTTTTTTTTTTTTTTTTTTTGTACTGACAGAGACATGGTTAAGGATATAAAATAGAAAATACAAAGTTTTTAGGAAAACCCATTTTAGCAGTGGCTGTGATCAGTTTATTAATATTCTTGTTTTTAAACTTTGCAGAGCATAAATTATTAATTCGAAACAAATGGTTAATGATGATGTTTCTAAATACCGAAAGATGCAGACATGAATTAAAATGTGTAAATAAGTTTACATTAAAACAAAAATCTTGCCGTTTGTCAAAGATATCTGTGTAAAGTTTATTACCATCGATGATTATTTTGAGATCTAAAAAGTTATATATAAATATTTTAGCTGACCAATTTGTTGTTCATATACATTATTTTCACAACAATTGTTGGTTTGTCAACATGGTCGCACAAACTCTAATTATGCTGGCAATTTTATTTTAGTTTGGATAGTAAAATTGTAAAAAATCAAAAATACAGACATATGTGAACTGCATTAATATTTGTTATAAATTAGATTGCCATTTTGTTCATTGGGGTTTGACTTATAATGCAACTTACTGTGTAATAAGTTTCTAACACAGAAAAAGATACGATAGCAAATGCAAATGTTTAATACATTATCAGTTCATCAACTTATAAAAGTATTCTGTGTATTTAATCTTTGACTTCAGTAGATTAGAAAAAAAAAAAAAAAAAGTTAAAAACTATAGAGTTAAAACTGTTATTCTTACTTTTTAACATACTTTGAAACTAGATTTGAATCACAGGTTATAACTATTACACTTTATAACAAAAAAAACAAAAACAAAAAACAACGCACGAAGAAGGAGTTATCCAAATGGAACAAAAATTGATAGATGTGATGTACATGTGGAGAAAAACAATTGATTACAGTTTCAGAAAATTTGAATGATTTAATCAAGAGAAAGTTCCTCACAAAGTAAACAAGTCAATAACACATTGGTCCACTTCTGGCCTTTATGTACGCAATTATTTGGCTTGGTATTAATTGATAAAGTTGGCAGATGTGCTCCTGTGAAGTACCATGCCAAATTCTGTCCAATTGGTGCATTAGATTGGCAAAATCCTGAACTGGTTTTTGGACCCTTTTTATGATGCTCTAAACGTCCTCAGTGGAAAAGAGGTCTGGGGACTGAGCTCAACCCCATTTCACTGAGCCACCTATTAAGGGTCTTTGAAGTCACTGAAATACCAGTTGCACATAGGATCGACGATAATGATGAATTGAAGCTTTGAGTAATGCTTTGCGATTGACTAGTTCTCACTTTCTGTCCTCTATTTAGGCCGACCGCTTCCTCCTTAACGCTGTGTTCAGCCATGGTTCAACCATTCCTGTCAATATCATCTAATAGTGGTACCGCTCCTGTCCAATTGTAAAAAAATTCATAGATTAGACTAACCAGCTTCTTTGAGCCCAACTACACACCACACTCAAATGCTGACATCTGTGCAGGTTGTTTGTGTACCTGTATGCGAGGAATAGTTATTGTCTTTCTGAGTAGACGAAATAAAATTCTCGAAGAATTTATGACCTGGAATCAAAATTTCTCATTTTTAATATTCTACAAATTGCCCAGTTAAGATGCGCTGCAGCGCTGCATGCTCATTCAATGGCAGCCAAACTTTAAAATTTTGCATTTACCATTGGAACCTGTATGTATGTCAATTTGTGTCCAGTTTGCATTACTCCTTCTTGGTGCGTCCCTTTTTTTATTTTTGTTATAGAGTATATTTGAAATCCTTATGGTTTAATTAAATTTGTATATGTCCAATATAAAGACACATTTCTAATTATAATACTATCAACTCTAACTAAGCAGAGACATACTACAGTAAAATTTTAAATATCTCAAGTATCACATTAAAATAAAGACAATGAAAGTAAAAAAAAAAAAAAAGTCTGAAATATATTGCATCTTTTAAATAAAATAAATACATAAATGATTAATTAAAACAGAAGTTACAAGATAAATAATAATCAGATTTCATGACAAATCTGAATTTTTATCTAGAATTTAAACATAAATGTGTACATTAAAAAAAAAAAAAAAAAAAAAAACTTTTAGTATATATTTTTAGTCGTATCATAGCATTAATATTGAGCAATACTGTAAGCAAAATCCAATAAGAGGTAGCTATATAAGAGATATACATACAGTTCCATTAAAAAGTTCCAGAGCCAATGAAGGAATGCCAAAACCTTCTGACAAAGCAAGAAGAATGCCATTTTGCCGTGTTGTTTTGAATTCCATTTGAATGTCCAATTTCAGTCCAAGATCAAATTTTTTATCTAAATAAATAATAATAATAAATAAATCTTCATATAAGAAATCTTAATCTTGTGCAATGAAAATAAGACATAATTCACAATTTAAACAAGTCATTCCAGCTCAGTTGGAAGAGTAGGTAGAGTTCTATTTACTTTTCAAGTGGCTGCCATTTTGAAACAACATGCCGAATCAAGTTGATCATTAAACTTCAGTGATACTTTGATATGGGCCATGTACAGATTCAATTTCAAGTAGAAAGGTTCATAAATATGGTTGAAATTTATATGAGTTTGAAACTTCCAAATGGTCACCATTTTAAAACATTAAAAGTTTGAAATTTTTAAGAGGCTTAAAATTTTTTTGTTGAAATAAGATTATGGATTGATTTGGCTAATAAAGTCTCATAAGATATTTCTAAAATAACAGGTCTACTGTCAAACTTTAGTTTGAATTAATTCAGTATTTTGGAAGTTATCCCGATTTTCAAGCGACTGCTGTTTTGAAACAAGATGGTCGATCAACTTGATTAATAAACTTGATGATTAGACCTATATATTCATCATAATTTAAGCAAAGCTGTTCTTAAATACGTTTTTTATGACGTGAATTTGTAATTTTCGGAGTGGCCACCATATAGAATCAAGATGGAGAACCAAGTTGCCCAGCAAACTCGTCCAAGATATTTGTAGGATAAATCCATTGTCTAACTTTGGTTTGAATCGATTCAGTAATTCGGAAGAAATTATTGTGATGGTAAATTTTTCTTTACACATATATAGATAAACTAAGTGATTGCAATCGAGTGATTTCTAAAGAATCCAACCTAAAATATTTTATAAATGCAGATATCAATTAGCAGAATGAAATTAAATTCATTCAAATAATAATTAACATAAAATGCAAGGAAGAAAAATTTCTAGTTTAATTTAGTTTTAAATTAAAGAAAAATGTTGATTAATTAAATATGCATAATATTAATCAAAATGCATCATAATTTAATTCAAATACTTCATATTATACTTTTGATAGACTACTACGGATTTTGATGGGCTAAATTCCACACAATTTGTGACAGAACACCTGCATATGTTTATTTCGATCTATTTGCTGTTTCTTTCCCTATCATTCTTTCTTACAAATTTTTATGTAACTGGCATTATACATAAATTAATTTAATTAATCATAGCAACAATATATAATATAAACAATAATATAAATTCTATGAAATCAATTAGATTATCATACAAAACTATTCATAATTAATTAGGTTATACTTTGAAAAGTTATACTAGAGATTTTTGATTGACTGGCCAAATTAATATTTACAAGAGTGAAAAGTGACTAAACCAGAATTAATTAATGTCCCGATGCTTTACCAACTGAGCTATTACTGGCTGAACAAGCCAAAGGTATAGAAAAGACGAAGTGGGAGGAATTTGAAGGCTCAGGCCATTAAGATATTTCTTTTAATTAAAAGAAAAAAAAATAATTTTTGCTTATTGAAACAAACTAATAAGTTGATCTCAGCCCCTCACAAGCCACCTTAACCCCCACCAGATGATGTCTCTGTTTATGCACCTAAGGTCAGGTACAATTTTAACAAATAGTTTCAAGTACTCCATACGATACAGATTTAGAATATCAAGTTTGAACTTCCTGCTAATATTTTAAGTTATGCAGATAATAAACAGATACAGATCAATCATACATCAATCATCAACATACAGATCAATCTCTAAAAATCTGATTTTTGGAAACAGGGGACTTCAAAACGCATAAATATATCATAAACTCAGCTTGAAAAATTTAACAAAAAAAAAAAAAAAAATTCTCTGCAAGAAAGTAAAAAGGTGGGAAAGACATTTACATCACTTTGAACTGTAAATATTTTATGTCTGTTTTCAAATTCAAGAACACTAATTTTTAAATAATTTTTGTTTGCAAATTTTTATAATTTTTATTTTTTACATAATATTAAGACATCTTTCAGAAAATACTGTTAAATGAATAATAGATTTTCTTAAAAATTAATTTTGAAAGTCAAGGAATTTTAAATTATTTATGTGCTTGTGCGTGTGGCCAATTGTTTAATATTGCAAGATGCAAAACATATAAAATGATAATGCATATAAAATAAATAAATCCTACAAAAATGAAAGAAGCAAGAGTTAACGAAAATGTAAAATTTGAAGGAAAAATTAAGTTACCATAAATAGCATATGCATCTCCAGGAAAATAAGCACCAGGTTCAATTTTTGAGAAGCACTGCCCAACATTTTGCAGTTCTCCTTTTGCAATATCTAGAAACTCTCCATTTAAATAAAAATTTCTAATGCATCCTTTGAAGCTTTCCAGAACCTAAGAAAATTGAAATAATTTTTTTTTTCAGAAAGAGTTTATTTTAATATTTAAAAAATTAAAGTTTGAAAAAGAATATTTAATATCATTAGTTGACATTTCCTATTGATAGGGCAAAAAGATTTTGCGTTGATTATTGTATTATCATTATCATGAAAGCAGATAGGTGTACTACATATTTTAATTTTTAAAGAGAGCAAGATGTGAAAAAGTATACTTTATAGAAGAAACTATTTATAAAACATAAATAAAAAATGTTATGATTTATACTTTAGAGCAATATATTTTAATAAAAGCAATTTTTCATCAAAATAAATAAATGTACCATAAATTTCAATCTTTCAACTGGGCAAAATGCAACAAACAGATGTCGATCAGATTAGTTCAGTGATTAGAGTATTAAAGTCAAGCAGACAAGTTTAAATGAAATCCAAATTTCTTAACAATTTTATAATAATACACTTTTTTTTTTAACTAACACTATTCAAAGCCACATATAGCATGGTCTAACAACGGAAATGACACCAAACTTAGCATGGAGACTAATGATGACATAAGTAGGATTCTGTGAAAAAAAAAAAAAAAAAAAAATAATAATAATTTCAAAAATCGCTGATAGGATAGGTGTATTCATGGCACTGTTGCAGCTTACCAAACTGAGAATCAGCATAAAAGCACTGACAATCAGCATGCCAAAGCCAAATTAAAATTTATGCTTTAGTAGGTGACGACAATGCCAGTAATTTGGATTTTAAAAACATGTAGACAATTATGAAAAATATTCTCAGTTGAAGTGAGCCAGCTACAATAAATATGACTCAAATTACCAGAAGACGGTCATATTGAATGTGGTCGAATTCTTTGTCGGAATGTAATGAATAGAGCTTAACTTTTCACTGTAATTCTGTATGTGTTATTATTATTGTTATTATTTTGTAACACTTTTTACACTGTACAGAATCATAAACACTTCTACTGGCAATTTTTGGAACTAATTTCGCTTTAACGGAACCCCATTTCCGATGTCAACATTAATCACCATAGCAAATTTGGTGCCATTAGATCAAGCTACAAATTGCTCTAAATAGTGTCAGTAAAAAAATCATCCTGTATATAATTATCAGATAATCTATCTGTGATTAGTTAAAGAAAGAAATTCTTTCTGTCATGGTTGAGAAAATATATCCTAAAAACAAAATATATTAAAATAACAAACACATTGAGTGAACTAGTATGTTAAAATATTTATTAGCCCTTAAAAGCCACAAACTATTACTTTTATATTCAAATATTGATATTAAATAAATTATTCAGTGAATAAATTGTAAGTTTTAAACTAATTTTTCCAGTCTCTAACCACATCAAAAACATATCAGATGACAAAAGTTAGATCATAAAGACTAGAAATTAGCAGGTTCTCACCACTGTTTATTATTTATTCAGTCTTTTAAAACTTTTATATAATTATGGTAATAATATTAAATATACATGATAGTAATAAAATAACTTTCCCTATATTTTAACATTTATATAGTGAAAGCTAATGAACAAAATGAAACTAGATTTCATATATAGTCTGTGGAAGACATGGGGGAGATGATTTCCTCAAAGAAAAAAATTAGCACTAAAAGTTTCTGATAGGGGAGATTTTAGCACTACTGTCACATGTGCACAATGAATTTTGCATAATCTATCTTGATTCTGTAAATCTATACATATTGCATGTAATCCTGGGACTCCAATGTTGATTAATATTTTTGAATATTTTCATGAGTTTAATATTGTATGTCAGCCCTTTCTTCAAACATTAATGAAACTTTACATAATCTATTTTTCACATATTCATTGTAAGTATTTACTTTTTTAGTTTTCAACCATTGGAAAATTACATATGCAGTAGGAAAGTTACATAATCTACATTGATAGTGCAAATTTTATAGTGCACACATGACAGCAACACCAAAATAACCCCTAACGGGGATTTTCGTTACTTTTGCTAATTTCTTTTTCTACAGACTGGTGAAAAAATAATTATTTAAAATTAATTTAGCAAATATCCAAAATGTAAGGAAAATAGATTAGATAAAGAATAACAATCTTACAACTTTATGGATTGATTCCATTTCCTCTGGAACACCTCCAATATAAAGAGGAGACCTAAGGGCAAGTCTGCGACGAACTTTAAAGTTGATACCTTTTTTCTTCATACCAACTTTGAATGTTAAACTTCGACCAACTTTAGACACTGAAATCTGATTTAAAACAACCAATAATTATTTTTGTTTTTGGCAACATATTTAATTTCATTTTAAATAATAGATAAATGAAAAGTTATGCAATTAAAAAAATATGAAAATTAATTAATTTTGAACAATATCAGTCAAAATTTGAATTTTATTCAATAATCATGACATATACTTACCTGATGCATAGAATTTTACAAATAAATCTTCATAAAAATGCTTTCAGTTTGAAGAAATGAAATTAATTTTTTAAAAGCTCGTTTAGTTTTAATTTTTCCACGTTTATCTGACAGTAATTCTTAAATAATTCAAATGTGTTTCCAAATCTGAGAAATTATGAAATTTAACTCATCATAATTTAAGTCAACTAATTTATCAATAAATAATATTAGCATACAAACATACATTAAGATAATTACTTTAAACAATGTAATAAAATCTGATGAATTAAATGGAGCTGTTAAAGATAAAAATGCAAGTGCACAATTCGGAAAGTCAAATAATTATAAAAATTGTTGAAATAAAAATCTCCATAAATAGTATGATATATAAAAAAAAAAAATTAAATATAAAATTTATTTTTTGACCTAAATTCTATAACTTACATGATGCCAATTACCATCATTGAGAAAACCATGACCAGTCGCTCTGCGAGGTTTTCTGTCATGCATATTGATAACAGCTTTTCCCCCAAACAGCATAATTGCAAAGTGTGAGAAACTCCTGTCATTTTTCACTAATGCAATTAATCCATTTGCATAGTACGTTCTCAAATCAAATGAAACATTGAAGCTGAAAATAAAAATATGAATAAACTCACAATGCTTTTAAGATTATTATTAATAAAAAAAACAATGAATTAAAAGTTGAATATTTTACATTAATCTAACATAAATCCAGTAAGTTAAGAATAACAATGGAATTCAGTTTACCAGTTTAAATTTGCAAACATAAAATAATGATATAACCTGGGAAAATATATAATACAGATTTTTTATGGTTCCATAATGAGAATAAGAATTTTTAGTTTTAAAGTTTAAATTTGTAAAACACTGACACATGAGCATTTCCTAAATACAGTTAAATCATCTTCAGGGTAGTCTAAAATATGTAAATTAATCAAAACTAAAGAAGTAAAAATTTGTCGCCCATTTTAAATTTTTTGTCTATGGTGAATATAGATTAAAGTAAAAATGATTAAAATAAAATACAGTATTAAAAAAAAAAAAAAAAAAAAAAATTGACTTATGCAATAACTGTCATAATAGGAAAAATTACACAAATAAGTTATCATATTTAACCAAATAAAAAGCTGTTTTAAGTTAAAAATAACATTTTGATATCTTGATATCTTTTCATATAAAAGGATATAAAGATAAATAATACATTATATTACAATCTCTATTCAGAATTACAGACTTAAACTTACACTTTAAGCCTACAGTTACAGTCTTAAATTTACTGCTATATTATATTTCAACTTTTCCTGCATGGTCTTTTATAATGCAAAAATCATAAAAACAATCCAAGTTTCAGAAGAAATAACACAATATAAGCACTACTTGCAACTTTTTGAAGTATACATAAAAATTACCCTGGGAAATTCTTTAACAAGAATGAGTTAGTTATACATGCATCAATCAAAATCAAAATTACCAATAAGAATTAATAATTGTCCTTAAACTCACTCTGACACCTGACAATAAAAACCAGAAACAAACAAAACCACTGTGCAACCAAAGAAAAATAGTTTTCTGATAATAACATACAACTGTCTAATTCATAGTCCTAATTTTAGCATATGCATAATTATGACTATCAAGATGCTTAATCTGGCTTTACTACAAAACTAAGCATGAATAAAAAGATCTCCATTAAACTTGAATAGCTTGTCATAATTAGTATTGTCTTCCAATGGATTTCCACCCACACAGTAATAACCAATCAACTTCTGTAAAATAATAATAAAAACTAATAAAGACTAGACATTTAGTTAACTGACCTCTTTTTATTAATATGTTGGCATTACAGAACGATAAGTTTGCCAGGATTGTCAAAAACAGTTATCATCATTGGAATACTTGTCATTTTTCCTCTATATTCTCTTGTTTTGTTTCATTATTTCTGGCATTTCGTCCCAGATGTAAGGACATGCTTAAGTTCAGTAATCAATTCTTATTGGTAATTTGAATTTTTATTGATATTTGGGTTCATTGTTGCTGAAGAATTCTTCAATATATATATATATATATATATAATAAAGATGATCTATTAAGCATAGTAGAAGCCAAGCAACAGATACAAGATCTAAAAAAATTACAGGTAGTGGTTATGCTGAAAAATACCATTTGAAACTTGAATCTTTTTATAATTTTCCCAATACAGAATATTGTAATAGGGAACCAAGTTTCAGAATTAATGTTTGTATATAATTCTGAATAGATATTTCAGTTTAAAATGTTAAGTATCATTATATCCTTACATAGATATTATATCATATTGTATCATTACACCCTTACATTTGACACTCTTGATAATTATTCTAGCAAATAAATACATATATATGTAATAAGAAATACGGGGTTGTAAAGGGTCCTTCATCGGTACTGGAGTCATTAACTTGCAGTCTAGGCGCAATAACTACAAATCGGCTTGCAAGGCAAAACTTTATTGTAATTCCAAAGCATGATTGGAGTCTGATGAAGGCAATGGAAAGTTCCGATGTCGCAATACTCTAATTTTGTGGTCCCAGACCGCAGCAAGGAGTTAGATTGGGGTTTAATGATTTGACGCTTTCCGACTGGGGTCCCGATGGTTCATGGCCGATGAATATTCTTTAGTTCTTTTTAGCAGATGATAGTTCAAAGATCTCTCAAGTCTGTCTAATTTTTTTGAGTTTCATGTTTTATACCCATAATTTTTGGTGTAATTTCGCATATTTCTAATCTCCTCCCTATTTCTTTTATTGGTTACTTTATTTAATAACACACATCTTCTTTGTCTCTTATTGGCTACAATTCCCTGCTTAACAGACAGTATAACACCTTAAACCGCCAAAGTCGCCACTTCATAAATGCAGTATTTATAGCTTTACATCTGACATAAGCAATCAAACCCTAATTTATAGTCATAAATCTTTTATTTCTTTTAGCATCATTCATCTAATTCTTGTATTGAATTTTTCTGGTGCCAGCTATTCATTAAACTTAATTTATTAGTCATTTAACTTACTTATAGAATATTTCTAGACATCAAAATGCTTATTCAATTTAAATGATTAATTTGTTTATTTATTTTGGAATGATCGCGATTTCAATTTCCGTTCTTTATTTTTTATTCTTTTAAAGTAACTTACAGCCTAATATGAAATCTCCTTTAATTCATATTGCAATATGACTTTGAAATAAAAAGAATACCCTGAAATATGAAAATAATAATTTAAAATATAAAAAATATTAATTTAATTCTTACCTTTTTTTCTATCCTATTTTATATATATAAACATTCTTTTCACTTTTTTTGCTCCACAAACTTAAATCCCTTTAATAATACATATTTTTAAAAATTACTTACTCATCAACAAATTCTTTTCTTCCAATGGGTATTTTAGCATGGCTGAAAGGTTCATCTCCAAATTTTGCTGCCTGCATTTCTGTATTATATGATGCCATTTCAGCACATGTTTCTAAAGGTTGGATGATTCCTGAATAAGGGGCTTCAATACCAAACCAATCTTTTTGATTGCGACCAATACCAGCTCCTCTAAACTCAACAGGCTCATTGAAGTTTAATAATCTAAAATTCAAGGAAATACTCATGAATACCATGAAAAAGAGGGAAAAGTAAAAAAACCTCTTAGGTTAACTTTTAAATATTATTATTATTATTATTATTATTTTCTTTATTAAAAAAAAAAAAAAAAAAAAAAAAAAAATCTATAAACATAATTTTTTTTTTTTTTAACTTTTTTTTAAAGTAACATTTTTTTTTTTTCTTTTCAATGCATGCATAATACATTTTATGGCAATTTAAACAAGAATGAAAAATAAATTTGGAAGGAGAAAGGGATTAGATACAAATAACATGCAATGCACCATAAAAATGGTACAAAGAATTTTTATTCAGGAAATATTTACTGTAAGTGTACCTCAATTGGTGAGTCATATTTTTGATTTTTATAATTTTTAAAATTTACAACAAATGACAAATAACTTACTATAAAATTTTTAGGGTTAAAAAAATAAAAATGTATGAAATATCAAGTTACGCAAATACATCTCAATTAAAAAAAAAAATATATATATGTATGTTTTTTTTTTTTTTTTTTTTAAGAGTAAATTTGAAAATATAATTTAGTATTAATCCAATTTATGAAGCCTATAAAATAGGGAGGCCCAAAACTATAGTTTATTAACTTACAAATAATCCTGCAAATAAAAAAATAATCAGTAAATAAAAATTAAATTATATTTTTTGATAAGCAAATAATAAAAAGTAGATGTTTCTGAAATACTGTCACTTTAATGGAGAAACTGAACCAAATGAAAATTTAAACAAGATAAAATTTTGCTTTCAGAGAGAAATAAAATAAAAATGGGAATTACAGATAACACCACATACATTAAATAATCATGTTAAATAACACATGCAATACCAATTGGAACAGTAGTAATTGTTAAGCAGTTTAGAAGTATAGTAATTGTACATTTCATTATTATTATTTTCATATATCAATGTCTTGTTATTTAGAAAGTGTTAACAGGGCCAGATTCTCCCGGGTCCCGGGGCAAATAAGGCAAGCGCCTGGGCCCTCAAATCAGCTGCCTTTTAAAATTAAAAGCATTTTACATATATACAAAATTCATTTTGTGCATTTTATAATGAAAGGGGGCCCCCAATTAATAATTTTGCCATGGGTCCCCACTTCTGTTGTAAGTCAGTCCTTGTGTGTTAGAATAGATTATTCCAAATGAGCTACAGCACCACTACCTGCTATTGTACGAAAGTGTGTAGTCTCGTTAACAGAGTATTGCAACAATTTAAACATTAAAACAACATCCATGTCCTTTGTTCTGTATTAATTAAATATAACTGTTTGTTAATAACTTTACTGTGTATGTTTTATTACTTTGCTGCTATTTCGCCCAACAGTAATTACAGTAAAGCAGTCACACTCTCCAAGGAATCATTAATGAAGCAACATATTGTAACTAAAGTCTTTTATTCCTGCAAATACAATGCTGTCTGGTCAGTGATGGTCATCATAACAGCGCTTGTGCTTGGTGTGCCAACCCATAAGCTGACAAGGCTTTTGCTAACAATCAAGGTCTGTTGAAATTCCCTCTTTCAGTTGCATTATTTAGTTTTATTATATTAATTGCTAAAAGTAGAAGCAAATTCTAACTACTATTTAATTAAGGACATTGTAAGTTCATGACAGACTTTTTTAATTTGGATTTGAAAATGCTCTATTTCTGATTTCAATTTATAAAAGTTTAGTTTTCTGCTTCCTCTTTTGATTAATTGATTTTAATTAAAATTTACTTATAATTTTGGTTAATTCAATTTAATCTTAACTATTTTAATATTATGTTATGCATATTTATTTAACATAGCATACTTATTGTTAAAAATAGCATCTTTAATGACTCCATGAAGTGGTACATCTGTTGCAATCATTGAGCTGAAATCTATTCCTTCTCTAAAGCCACCGAAAAATAACCCTCTATGAGGAGGTGCATCTATGTCTTTAGATCCTCTGGGTAATCGCTGAGATCCAATTTCAATGTCATCAATTCTCATAGTTATCCTAAAGAAGGGAATAAATAAACAAAAGATAAATTTTACATGTAAATATATCATAACAATATATTTTAGATATTCTTACACCTTATTTTCAACAAAAAAATATACACAAATTATTTTAGCTTTACAAAGCTTAAAAACTGTGTTTGAAATTGATAGAGATCAATCTTAACAATATAGCCAACAAAGTTTTTAAAGTGTTGTCTTTATTTTTAAAAGCATCTTTATTGTTCTTATCAAATTCTCTCTCTTTTTTTTCCTTTTATAAAAGTGTAAAGTCATTCTGTTGCATAATTAAGATTATTAAACAATTAAAATTTCATTTCATTCTTTAAAAATATATATATTTAAGATGATTAAACAGGCAAACATTTCATTTTAAAGATTTAATAAAATTACACATTATTCTAAATTATTTTTTAATAGTTACATTATTTTTTTATAATCAAATAAATGTTTTGTCTAAATTAGTCAAAAAGTGCCAAATTACACTGCTCTGCAAAAAATTTTTTTTTTTCGAGATCTGATATCATTCTTGCTGATTCTGATGTAAAATGACCTCCTGAATACGAATATTGACTCCCATTTTTCCCACTCACCCACTGTTTTCTAGATACACCATCCCCTCCCTCAATTTCTTTCCCTGTTTGATAATTTTATGACCATGAATTTGATTTGAAGAATGAAAAATAATTAATTTAAGCCCTAAAAAAAATATATATATAAAGTTTAAAAAATAACATTAATAACAGAATAAAAAAATATAAGATATGTGCATAATTTCAGTAGCAAATCCCCCCAAAATTTTTCCCTTGATGCAAATGTCCATGTTTTAGAATTTTCCAACTCTGTAGCCCCTAAGAAAATATTTCACGGTTAAAATAATCCTCCCCCCTCTTAAAAATCAAATTTATAGCCATAAAATCACAGAAAAATGATAAAAATAGAGGCCATTCCTAAAAAACGGTGGGTGATAGGGCAAAATGGGCGTCATATTCGGATTCAGGCAGTCATTTTACATAAGAATATGCTGAAATGGTGTCAGAGGCAAATTGCATGCCGAGCAGTGTTATTCACCACTAAAATTTAATCAGAAATGTTAAAAGATACAAATATAAGTAATTAATTTTTAAAGTCAGTATATTAAAAAAAAACATATTGGTGATAATCATAAGAACTCACTTTCGGTGGGCTTTTAAAACAGTGATTGTATGATAATTTCCATCATTGTATGTATCGTCAGAAACAATTTTGGCTTCACCATTTCCTCCATTAAATCTGGCTTCTATTTCTCCATCAACTACAGCAACCGAATAATAATCCTAGAAATTTTTTGTGTATAATAAAATATTACATTTGACTTTCAACATTTAATCAGGTAGCAAATTAAAATTTAAATTTAAAAAAAGTAATTCAAGATTTTGAAGAAAGAAAAGGCCAATCTGGAAACTTTTTTAAATACAATAATACTTACCTTTTTTGATGAGCTTTTCCTCTATGAAGCATAAAAAGAATCAAACATTATATATAAACAGATTATATTAAAAAATGTTTAAAAGAGATTAAATTTAATATAGCTTTATTTTTTGATATAACTACTACTTAAAATAAATATAATTTCAAATTTAACAATGTAACTCTAAAATCACTAAGCATAATGAATTATTTCAATTATAACCTATATTTATAACGATTTATTAAAATCTAAAAAAATTAATCAATGCATTCTCTGAAATATCAGATATTTTAATAATATTTTCATGAAAACTTCTATTTAGCCAACTGAAAAGAATATTTTTGTTTTATAAAAAAAATATTAGAGGTATTATTATATTTGACTGAAATCAGTATACTACAGTTAACTAAAATTATTCAATAGGTTGAACAGAAGAGGACATTAAAATAACAAAATTCCTATTCTGTTGCCTTCTTATTGCTCAATGTGTTCTAGTTACTTTCTCTTGTAATCCCCACACCCCCAACCCTTTTTTTTTATAGTTAACAATAATTATTCAACAGGTTAAACAGAATAGGAAATTAAAATAACAAAATTCATATTATGTTGCCTTCTAATTAACCAAATTGTTCTGGTTACTTATTTTCTCTTGCAATCCCCCCCCCTCCCCTCCCCCCATCTTTTTTTTTTTTAAACCTGAATTTACTTACATGACTGAAACATATTTTTTTTTCCTCCTGTTTCCACCATAGATATAGTAATATTATATATATCTATCATCCCCATGTTATCGAGCAAAAATTTTTGATGCCGAAAAAAAGTTCTAAAATCAGTCATTAGAAAGTATTGAAAAAAAGAAAAAGAAAGAAAAATGAATTTGAAACTGTATTTGGAGTTTTTCATACACCTTTCGTAAATAAATTATTCATAAATTTTATTTAGTAAATTATCCGTAGTATTCCTGTGTGTAATCTATTCGGGGAAAGACAGCCATTAGAGTGACTTTTCCAGAGAAAAAAAGAATCACTTTTTCCCTTTCGCTGATCAATCTGTCTTCCACCATCCTGTAATGTTAAAGCAACTGGATGAATTCCCTAACTACATTATCATTCAAATGTTTTAATTGGCCATCCCCCAACTATTAAAATCTGTTTTAAAATAAAAAAGAATTGATTTAAAATTTATAATATTTAAATTTACCTTATTTAAAATCATTTATAAAAAGTTAAGCTTATATATTTCGGCAACCCAATTGGGGCCACCTTCAGAGCTCGAAATGACAAACTAAAGTTAACTAAAGTAACTTTAGTTTGTCATTTTGAGCTCTGAAGATGGCACCGATTGGGATGCCGAAATATATAAGCTCAACTTTTTATAAAGGATTTTAAATAAAGTAAATTTAAATATAATAATTATTAAATTCTGTTTCGGTTCAGACGTATTCTCTCTTTTAATTATTTTAATATCTTTCTCTGAATAATACAAATTAAATTACAATCCCTCTAATGTCTGACCAAACAAGTTTGAATATAGCAACTATTTCGGGCAAAGAAAATTATGTGTATATATATATATATATATATATATATATATATATAATAAAGATGATCTATTAAGCATAGTAGAAGCCAAGCAACACATACAAGATCACTGAAACACCAATGACCAATAAGATAAAAAAAAAAAAAAAATCATCAGTGGATGAAATACATTAATGTAAAGAAACCAGATCTGTTAATTAACAGTCTGCAAAACAAACGAATCAATAAAATAAAACAACAAATCTTAACTTAAAACCATAAACTTATCAAAATTAATGAAAAAACAACCCAAGAAACACAAGATAGGAAGAAGGAGGCAGGCAGCAAGACTTGTGACTTGCCTGTGGGGTTACACTAGTTTTACGCCGGCAACACTTTTAATATTTATGTGTCAGGATGGTTTCAACAAAACAGTTTTTTACAAGAAATAACTTTTCTTATGGTGCATGAATTAAAACTGTGAATGAAGCTGATTTTCAGTGTTTGTAATTGATAGTACCTCTAATTTTTCAGTTATAACCCTTATTTTCCCCATAATTGGGATATTAAGTCATTACACATTTACAAAGCATATCCAGAAAGTAAGTTCTATTTGTTTTTCTTGAAACTACATTGCTGAGATCACATTTTTGCAGATGTGCAGTACTTACTCTGATTCATTAAGAAGTATTAAGATACTATTTTTAAGTTAGCTTATTGTGTATATTTGAAATATTAAAAAATATATATATTTGATAATTCTTGCCACTTGTAAGGTAAGGTCAATAATCTATTTTTTCAATGTGAAGAGCATTAAACCATTTCACATTCATCAACAGATCAATGAGGTTCACAGAGAAAATTTGATATGTCATACAATGATAAGGAGATGGGAGTGAGATAGTTCAATAATGGACATGATAATATGCCTGATGACAATTGCAATGGACACCCATCTATGATTAATGATGAACTGGGTTTGCTCCTAGTGACTTCCATCTTTTTTTTTTTTTTTTTATAAAATCATTGCTTGTGGCAAGATGTTCACCGATTCCCACAAGATCAAAGAATATGTTGTTATTTGGTTGACATCACTAAAGACACATGTATGAAGAGGAAATAGAAAAACTTGTGCTAAACTATTCAAGTGCATACAAAATGATAAAAGTTGTGTAAAATAATAGTCGAAACCTTTAAAGATTTTCATACATTAAATTTTTTTCTGAATAGAATATGTACTTGTTTTATCTGTCAAATGGAACTTACTTCTTAGATATGCTACATATTATAGAAATTCTAGAATTCTAGAGATGTACTTTAATTAAAGCATTCATAAAAAAAATTTCCCAGTTTATTAATAATTTTAACAGATTGAATAAAATATACCTGTCTTTTAGTTTCTAGGTTTTTTCCTGAATCAAATGTACTTAAAAGTAGAACAGCAGTATCTTGTATAGTCTGGAAGGAAAAGGTAAAACTTGATTCTTGAAGCAATGGTTGCCCTTTCATTTCTATATATCCAGTTCCTTTGAATCCTACAGTTTTTTGGGACTAAAATATTAAAAAAAAAAAAAAAAAAAAAAAAGTCAGATCATATGTAAGAAAAAATATAGTTTTACAAATTTGCACAAATTTTATAAAATATATATGAGTGATATCAGAAACCTAATAATATGATGTCTGGACAAAATATCACAATGGTTTGACATAAAAAAAACTGTTATTTTTTAAGATACAATTTTTCCACTGTATTCCCATGCATATAAAAATAATTATTCAACAACTATTTCCTATAAATTTTTTTAAATAACTGAAAAGCCATTCTCCTATCCAGTTAAAGTTTTTTTTTTTTTTTTTTTTTTTTTTTTTCTGAAACTTTATTTATTTATTTAAAATTTCACATCAACATTTCACAAATTAAATAAGTAGTAATAAACTATATATACTTAAAGTTGTAAAATAACATTATTTGTATACTTTTAATCATGTAACTTATCAATGCATATACCATTTTTAATAACATTTCAAAGTTTCCGCATGTGCTTGGCTTATGGTATTTTTCAATAATTTTAGGTAAAAGGAGGGAATTTTTAGTTAGGTGCTAACAACACTATTTAATCTCACCATTTTATTGGATTCATAGTGTGATTTGAAGATCTGATTAATCAAGTGTTCTTATCATAATTTTAAAGTTTTAAACTGAGGAATATAACATTTTATGCTGCCATTCTCTGGCTATAGGTCTGAGTAGCAGGCTGAATAAAAAAAAAAAAAAAAAAAAAAAAATGTCATACTCTTGACAGACAAAAATGCAGAAATGTTATTTTCCTAGCATAGTTAGCACAGTCAGATACTTAGCATAGTTTGAGTTCTCTTTATTTTCCCTTTATTAAGTGCCTTATAAAAAATAAGTATAAAATTTTATAGATTTTTTTAAAGCACATTTGTTTTTAAGAACATGATTAGCAAATGTTAAGTTTTGGAAAATGACACATAAGTTGATCCTTATGAAAAATAAACTTGGACATTTTTTTAATAAAACCAATTTTATATGCTTTTTAATTTAATGGTACATGCTTTAAAGTACGAGAGGCAGAGTTAGATGAAGGGTTAAATTCCAAATTTTTATTTCATAGAATGTCATTTCATTATATTCATTCATTTATTTCATATATTATTTCATTTAATATTAATAAGTACCACAAACGTTTTTATGAATATTTTTAACAAGAGTCTCATATGGAATAAAACATGTATTAAATAATATAAATTGAAATATTTATTTATTCATTCATTCATTGTGTTTTGTTTTTAAACTAAAGATTGAAGTATTTTGGTAAGATTTTCACTTACAATGTCTTTACAACTTGCTTCTACGCCATAAGAACTGTTTTGAAGTAAATCAAGAGGTGTAGAATCTATCTGAAGATCCTTCATGCAACCAAAAAACCTCTTAAACGTAATACCACTCCATCTAAAGTTGGAAGGAAAAAAAGTATACATGTACCAACAATTTACATTATGTATTTGTTATAATCTAGTTTAGATGCAAACTTAAATTATTTTAGAAAAGGTGAGAAATTCCAAACATTTCGCAATTTTGAAACAAATTCTTCAAAAATTGTTTTAACGTATTTTGAATAAGTAATATGTTTAATTTATAATTTGAAAAAATAATTTTTAAATAATTTTATGCCAATTTTGAAAAAAAATAAATAAATAAATAAATAAAATTAAATAAAAATAAAATTAAATAAAATAAAAATACTGTTGAACTAAAGGTTTAATAAACAGCCAACAGAAAATTTATCTATAGGCTGCTGATTTAACCACCAAAATTAAGCATACCAAATACCTTTGAAATATAAAAAACTTTACTGGGAATTAAGAATTTGTTAAATATGAGTACTTCACAATCTTAAAAAAATAAAATGAACGAAAATATAATAATAATCATAATGTAACAAAATCATAAATTAAATAATTCATTAAGAAATTAAATAATTGTAAAGTGAGAAGTGACATTTTTCAAAGAAAAATTTTAACATTTCTAAAATGTATTATCATAGTGAAAATAGTTATTTGTGACAAATTAATAAAGTCTTAATTCTTTGAATTTAAATATTAAAAATTTTAATTTGCTGGTATTATATTTACGATGACCAAAATTAATTGGATTTTGATGTGATAAACTCTAACAAATATTAAGTATAATTATTGAAGCATATCATTTTATTTTATTTAAAATAAAATTCTTATTTAAAATTAATAATAATAATAATAATAATAATAAAAAGATTAAAATATAAATTTATTATCTTCAATGTAAATTATATGAATAAAAATAAAGATTTAGGGAAACTTCTGAAAAAATATAACACCAAATTTTGAACCAAACATACCAAAAAAAAAAAAAAAAAAAATCTTTAAATTAACTGCAGATTATTGCATTTGAAGGGAAAAGTGAGGCAAAACTGATCCATTAAACTTTGAACACAAATATAAGAGAAGAATCATCTATACAGATAGTTTTGCAAATATCAGCCTATATCCTTCCTTATAGAAACAATTTTTTGACTCATGAAGTACTAATAAGCATACTATTTTATTAAAATTAATAAATAAATATGATTGTATGACTATACAAGAAATATTTTATTTTTAAAAGCAGAAATCTCAAACAAAAACGCCATCTTGTTCCTTACAATTGGAACAAGCTTTATAGGTACATCTTCAGTATATAAGATACTGGATCAACCTTTCACCATTCACTGAGTTAGCATATGAGTAATTCCAAAAAATTCAGTCATCTTCTTAAAGTCATTAGAATTGGCAGGATTTCATTTAGAAGTTTTTGGCTTAATCATGTGCTGTTCCCTGTTTTCAACTTCTGTTTTTTGTTTTTTTCCCTCCATTTTGTATTAGTAATATAAGCAAGTTTTCTTTTAATACTTTTCCTTCTTTTATTATTTCCATCAATTTTTCTCTTTATTTTATTGTTTTTTTTTATTTTTTAAATTTTTTTTCATTCAGATTCTAATTCTGAAATATGTTCAGAAGATATTAATATTACAGTATCCCCCTGCTTCCTGCCATATAATAGTTTTATTTCACAGTATGTGTCAAAACGATATGATGAATTACAGATATACAAGAAGTGGTGATTCATTTGTATGCTAAAATATGCTATTAAATATAGTGAATTTCTGAACTTACTTATCTACATTAAATCAATAAATGTGCCAAATATAAAATGATGTAATTTTTATAAAATATAAGTACACACTGCGCTAAATGAAAAGGGGCAATATGATCTGCTAATAAGGTTTTACCCTATTCTCCTATACATTGTACAAAATTAAATTTTTTAGTAAATTCTTCATGAATCACAAGTCATTGGAAAATGGTATAAATAGACCTCTACTCGATGTGCCTAGCTCTCAATGTGCTACTGAGGACTACCCTCCTTACAAGTCATAAATTACAGTAATTAAATATCTTATTTCCATAATAAAATAAAGTAACATTTTTTTAAAAACAGAAACAAGCCACATATTTTAACATTGTAGTTGAAAAAATGTAACAAGTGAATAAAAATTTCATCACTGTAACATAGATTGTTCCCAGTTCATTCATAATTCGACAATAAAAGTTCCGCTTCATAGCATAAACACAATTTGATACAGATGATTATTAATCACTTAAAGATATTGAATTTAATGATTAATGGAAAAGGTTGTTTTTCCTTTTTTAAAATTTTTCAATTTAAAACAAATTATTAATCTGAAAAATGTTATAGCAAATGAATATTTTTTTTTTTTTTTTTTTTTTAATATTGAATTAGATTTACTTACAAAGTTGTAGTAAAGTTAGGTGGAACACCTCCAAAGTAAATGAATGTCTTTTGTAATTCCATGGCAGTAGGTGTGCCAGCTGGTAATTGTCCTTCATGAGATTCTTCATCTACATTTAAACTACCTAAAAAAAACAAAGCATTTAACATGTCAAAGAATTACAATTTTTTAATTTAATATATACGGGGGGGGGGGGGGGGGACTGAAAAGTTCCTAGCTTTGCTTGGAAAGAAAAGAGCCAGTGTTTTGAAATTATATGTTTATTCAACATGGTCTCCATGGAGACTGGTACATTTTTTACAGCATTGTTCTAACACTTGTAGACCATTAAAATAAAATGCATTTGGTTATTCATGAAACCAACTTTCAGTAGCATCTTGGACATTAGAAACGTCCTAAAAATATTTTTTTCAAATTAGGATACAGAAAATACCAGAACAGGCTAGGTCAGGTGAATAGGAAGGATGGTGGTCCAATTAGAAACCCAGTGTGTTCAATTTAGCTCAAGCAACGTTGAAAGAGTACGCAGGTGCACTGTCATGCAAAAACAGGATTCCTCTGGTCAACTTGCCCCGTTTCTTTTTAATTGCTTCTTTTAGTTTGTCTAGAACAGTGGTCGGCAGACTCATTTTTTAACAGAGCCAAATGTCAACAGTAAAACGATTAAAATTTCTTTTGAGAGCCAACATTTTTTAACTTGATTTATATTGGTTGATTCATTCTTATTAACATAGAGTATTTTTACGCTTATCTTTGCTAAAAATTCAAGGAGCCGCAGATTGTCGACCACTGGTCTAGAAGGTTAGCACAATACTCTCCAGTTATACTGGAGCCCTGAAGTAAAATAATGCCCACCAGAAGAATCCCATCTTTGTCCCAGAAAAAGGACGCCATGACTCTTTTTGGCCAATTTTTGGGTGTGAAACTTCTTTTGACGCGGAAAACACCTGTGGCATGGCACTATTCTTTTATCTGTTCCTTTCTTTCAGGATCATAAATGTGGAGCCATATTTTTGTCGTCTGTCACTAACTTAGACAGAAAGAGCTGTAAAACTTCAAAATGGGTCAAAATGGCTTTGGATGCTTCAACTCCTTTATTCTTCTGATCATTGTTCGAACATTTTGGCATAAATAAAAATATATTGTAAAAATCAGATTGATTTGATATTTTTACAGTTACATATCAAGACAACCATTGTAAAACTGGCAACAATATTTTATCTGTAGATTGAGACTAATAGTCCTCTGTACTTAAAAAAAAAAAAAAAAAAAAAAGAAAAAAAAAAAAAAAGAAACAGGCTTATAACAAATACCAGCAGTTATTAAAAAAAAAAAGTCTTCATTATAGTCAGGGTCTTTCTAAATCAAAGTTCAATATATTAAACAATTTGTTTATGATGCATCAGAAACAACATGCATTAATTTATTCCTGCATAAAAAAGCTAACCTTCAGAAAAGTTCATGAGTGTTTTAGGAAATATTTGGCTTATTTGATTACTTTTATTCCTATTTATATCTGATATATTTCATTTCATAGTGAGAATGTTTCTTCCTATTTCATTATGTTGAATGTAGTTTACAATAAATTTTATTTATATAAATTAACATTTGCATGAATTTTATGTATGTTACTATACATATAAATATAACAATAATTTTAACTATGCACAAAAAGAGTAACATATTATTAAACTCATCATTATTAAATAATTTAAGAACTTTATTATTAAATTATTTTACGAAATTTTACTATATTCTAAAATCTTATTACACGATTCAAAACATTATATTTTTTTCAATGAAATTAAACTACATTCTGAAATCTTAAAGAAGAAATTATATGTGATTCAAAACATTACATAAAAAAAAAAAAGCTCATATGATTTAAGAAATATTAAATGGCAATTAACCTTGAAGATTTTCTCTCTGTGCAACAAGTCGAGTCCAATTTCCATTATTGTACTTTTTACTCGTTTTTAAAACTGATCTAGATTGACTTCCTCCTAAATTGAACTGATACACAATATAACCATCTCGCAATTCTAATGAGACAAAGTCCCCCTGTTAAAAAGAAAAAAAAAAGTCAATAAATTATCATTATATCCAATAAAAGAACTAAATAATTTAAAAAAAAAGTAAAGCGTAAGACAAAACAATAAAAAAAAAAAATAGCATATAGTCGGCAGCAAAATTACTGAAGCACACATCCACACTTTTCTCCCCCCCCCCCTTTTTTTTTTTTTAAAGTTTGATTGCTAATTTTTACCATCAGCTTATTATTTTATAACAGCATAAAGACTAAGATTATAACATATAACTCAACAAACATTTACTTAACAAAACAGTATTAGGTGCATATCTTTTAAATACGAATTATTTCTAGCGCTTCAATAATTTTGCTGCTGACTGTAAGAACAAGGGAAAAAAATTCATTTGAATATTATTTATACATTTTTTATCATTATGCTATAAAGTGAAATCATAATAAAAGACTATTTTTTTTTTTTTTTATTAGCTACAAAGTAAAAATACATTAATTACATTAATAAAATTTAATTAAGTTATAAAATTATAGATTCACTTATTTTTAAAAAGTTCTATCACTAAAAAACAACATTTATTTTAAAAGTTTGATTGTTTGCTTTAAAGTACAAAAGTTAATTTTTCAAAAAAGAATTAGATTATTTAATATTCATAATAAATTATAAGGAAAGAAAATAATGAATGATGAATGGGTACATGACACTTTGGTCCCGCCGAATTAGTTCCGCCACTTTGGTCCCGAGGAAATTTTGGTCCCGCTGTTTTGGTCCTGCCGTTTTGGTAACGATATCAGGAATAATCAAAGTATTATTGAAAAAAAGCGAAATTCTTTTTTCTTATTTCGAATTCTTGTCATTTGACTTGAAAACAAGGGGGTAAGAAAAGTCAAAATTATTATCATTATTATTATTATTTTGCAACAGAAAGTTGTAGTAACAAATAAAACTGAAAAAACGTCTAAAAAATTGAGATTTCGATTTTTTGTTTGTATGGAAAAAGGACAGCAAATACATGAGGGAACTTTGGGCAAAAGAGAACTTAGACGAATTTTTACAATTGGAGAGTTAAATATCTACAACCTTTGTCGAAAATGGTGTAACTATAGGACACATTGGAACAGAAAATTTATTATTTCGAGTGAATTTTGAATGATAAAAGGTATTAGATATCAGCGAAGTTCTAAGCATTGTTAATTTATCAAAGTCCTGAAAATTTTAGTTTTAATAAAATACAAGGTTTTTAAAATAAAACACTGTAATGAGGCTCTTAAATATCACATTCAAATTTAGAGTGTTCGAATACAAAATTTATAGGAAAGGAAATCGATGCTTTATCCAAGCATTCTCCAAGTGTTAGAGTTTAATAATGAAAGAAGATACGAGGAACCTAAATAATGAACTCGGGATTTAATTTGTACAGATCTGCTAAACTTGACTCATATTCTTTTCTGTCAATCGGGATACATTTGTCAAAGACAGAAAATAGTTATACATCAATTGTAAAAACAATTTTCCTTACTTATAATCCCTTACAATATTGTTTAAGAAAATTTCAATTAGAAGCACTTTCCTCCCCCCCCCCCTCTTTTTTTTAAATACGCTGAAACAAAACAGTGAAATTCCTTTTAATTGTATGTTGGAGAAACAGGTGTGAAACGAATCCCAAAGTGCTTCAGAGATTTGGGCATTGTTTTTATTTACAGTGTCATATCAGACACATATATTTATTTATTATTATTATTATTATTTTAAACATAAGATTAAACTAAAAAGATAAAATATTGTGCATCAACATTTTCCAAACTTTGATGCTTGCAATGCGCACAGTTGATTAAATATTGGACTACTTACATTTTTTCCTTTTTAAAATAAAATGATTGTAATTGAAAGAAAAGTAATTTATATACATATATACATGGTTAACATAATTAAATATCACGGACAAACAAACATGCATTAAACTTCATAAATGATCACAATCTTATGCATATGAAGAAGAGTCTATGATGGGAGCAGGTCAATAATTAGTTCTTTGAAAGAAACAGAATTTTGTCACTAAAAAACAAATTATATTTAATATCTTAAGGTTTTCTTTCTTTCCTTTTCCCTTTTTTTTTTTCTTTTTAACAAAATTTTTCTGTATTTTATTATTTTTAAATTAATTCAGACTTTATCAATAAATATATTCAAATGGAGATTCTTTTTTAATAAGAAGGTACTGTTGTTATTGTTAGCAATACTTTTAAAATCACAAAATTTTGTCACTAATAGTAAATTAAAAATCAAATTACAATTAAAGTAATTTAAATCGAAATCAAATAAAAAAAAAAAAAAAAAAGAGAGAGAGAGAGAGAAAGAAAAGAAAGTGCAATTGCATTAAAAAAAAGAAAGTGCAATTGCATTAAAAAAAAAAAAAAAAAAAAAAAGTTTAACTATATTAAATGTTCGTAAAAAATCAGAAAACAATTCTCCGTATCTCAATGGCTAGGAAGCAATCATAATGTCGAAAATTTATGTATTTACCTATAAGGTATTCCTTAAAGATATTCTAACTGCACTTCATTTTTCCCGTACCAACAAATAGACTATCATATTAAAAAAAAAAAAAAGATATATATTTAAAAATTAGCAAAAAATCAGTGGGACCAAAATGTCTCGGGACCAAAATGGCCAGGGACCAAAATTTCCTCGGGACCAAAACGGCAGGACCAAAATGGCGGGCCCAAAGTGTCCTGCTTCGTGATGAATATTTTATTTCAAAGAAAATTGAATAATGCAGTATATGTATTATATATATGTGTGTGTTTGTCCAGAAGAATAGTTAAATGGAAGAAAAGTTAAAATAAAATTTATAATTATTTCTCAAAATATAAATTTTATAATTAAATCTAAGTACTATCAACTATGAAGAATATGCCAATATACATGCAAATAATAACAATAAAAATTTTCCACTTACAGTTTGAACATTAGGAGCAAAAAACAGCAGGGCATTTTCATCAAAAGTTCTGAAACGCAAAGCAACAACATATGATCTTTTCTTATATCGCTTGATTTGGGGAAGAATCGCATATCCATCCCCTCTAAAACTATATGCTGAGAAATCAGCTTCTTCTTCAGCCCTATTTTAAATATTAATTCTTAATATACAGCACAAATACATAAGAAAGAAAGAAGGAAAAAAAAAAATCTAACAATATACTTATTTATAAAGAATAAAGGAATACATTTTATTACATAAATAAATAATAATAATAAACTTCATATTTTTAATCTGTACAATTTTGTTTAACGTTTCATTTATATTTTGTAAAACATTTTTAAGATAGAAAACAATAGAAACTTAAAAATAAATTTCAGTGCAGAAATTTAAATTACAAAAATGGTAGTTTTATGAATATAAACTAGCATACTCTTTTAATAGTAGAGTGAGGGAAGAAATGGAAGTAAATTTCAGTACAGAAATTTAAATTACAAAAATGTTTATTTTATGAATATGAATTACCTTACGTACTTTTAATAGTGAAGTGAGAGAAGGAATGAATTTTTATTTTACGTATTTATTCTTAATTGGTATCTCATTTGCTTCCTTAATATGGGAATATAAACACAAAAAAACAATGGCCTCAAGACGATATTATTATTTAAACTAAATAAACAAAAAGGGAAAAAAAATGTATATAAATGTACATTTTCATAAAAAAAAAAAAAAAAAGAAATGTGATTTTAAATCAAATTAATAAATTATGAAACCATTTCCATACCCTTCTTTACATGCATCACATCCTTGACTAGTAACGAAATTCCATAGACCCACTTTCTTACCATCCAAAATAACTTCATACAAACATCCAGCAAAATTTCTAGCTTTTAAATCTCTAGGTACCTATGTAAATAAGACCCACTTTAAATAAGTTACATTAACATATTTCAGTAAATTAAATTAATATATTCAAAAAACATTTTAAATAAAATCTATAGAAATATAGCACAAACTATGTTGGATAAATAACAGAAAATAAATTAAAAAAAACTATTAATTATGGAAATGGATTTTGATTCCTGAAAACAAGTGTGATGAATGTTTGATAAGAAGGTAAAAAAAAAAAAAAAAACATAAATAAGAAAGATTGCTTATTTCCATTTCTATTTCGAAATTGTAAAGTTAAGTTTATTTTTGTTCATATTGATAGGCCAGTTTTTATGTTTTTCACTCATACTTATAAATTTATTAGAGGATGATGTATTTTAACATAAACAAATAAACTGGCAAAACACGCATTGTATCAACACATAATACTAAAACCCATCCAGTACATTTTACTTTTTGTTTTCAAAAGCCAGGCATATTTTTCTGAGAAGATTCTATTCCACGAAGCAGAAATAGGTACTTTTGGAAGACACTGTCTTTATTTTTATCCTAGACACATCACAGCAATGCCAAGAATTATTTTGCTACTCTAGGGGGTTGTTAAAATTGAAAATTTTAACACTTTTGAATTTTATTATTTTTTATCAAATCCTCCAGGAAATACTTTGGCTCTCATTCATTTCATTTATTTTCCCCATTTAAAATTTAAAAAGTTTTTTCTCTTTCAAAATTTATTTTATACTCTGCGAAAATTTCTATCAAAATCGATCGCGATCTATTTATTTAAAAGATTTCCGTTTTTACTTGAAAATTTGCTTTTTTCAAAAATAAAATAAAATAAAAACAAATACAGAAATTCCGCATTAATATAATATCGTAATCGATATTCTGTGCAAAAATCACTAAGAAAATAATAGTAGAGAAATTACTAAAAGTGCAAAATTAAAATTAAAATGTATAAAATTAGAAAAACCCTAAATTATCTTGTCAGCAATCAGTGTCCTGATTTTGCATTTAAAATTATTTTTCTAAGTTTTATTTATATGTAACATTAATTTCATGAGATAGCTTATTTTATTTCCTTTAATTTCAGCCATCGCTCATAGAAATAGCTTAAAATTTAATTGTTTTCTCTTCAAAAAATCATAAGTCCAAAAATACCTTTTTTATTTGACTGTATTCTTAAATCCAGCGGTCAGCCATGTTTGCTTAAAATTCTCGACTTTCCCGCGCTTTCAGAGGGGGAAGAGATCTTCTAGAATACTCCGGAAGGTTCATGGTGTCCGTTCTTGACGTCAGTGGCGTCTCTTTCGCGAGAGCTCATTGGCTGGCTCGGGCACGCGCAAAATTGGATGTGGTGGTTTCCTTCTCTTGAATGCAAGCGATCTAAGAGAGCACACGTGTTTTTCGCCCGGCCGGGCACCGTTCATAGCCAAAATGAGCGGACGGTGTTGCGGCCAGGCATGTTTACTTGTGTTAATTACATAATAATGTGATCTAAAGGTGTTGAGAAATTATTTTTCAAAGAAAATTTCTGTATCATCAAGGATTGAATTAAAATTGTGAGTTTACGTCCTTGAGCTATGCCTAGCGGATACAACCGGCGTGACTCAGCTTTCGAGGAGATTTCATGAAGTGTACTGCGTCATTATCCGTATTGCATCCCGTTTTACGATGGACTGCCTGATATGCACTTATAATTCTTGTCCTAGACCACCAAAATGAAATACTTCAGTGATGTCCGGGGATATCAACCGTTCACAATCCGAATGTCATCCGAATGTTTAAAAGTGCACAAACAGCTGTGCTCCGTATAGAAGTGGCTTCATGGAAGCAGACAATATTTACAAAATTGACAAAAATCTTTAAAAAATTGGATTTTCTTAAATGTGTGAAATACTAATTTAATAGTAATAGTAATAGTAATTTAATAGTAATAGTAATTCCCATGTTCTTCTCTCTTTTTCACTTGACAGTTTCTTGCCACCTGTTTAAGCTAACTAATGCCATATCTTCTTCCACTCACATGATAATTTGCAATTGCTTTGTGTTAGAATGTGAAATTTTATGATGACAAATGCTGTTCTCACTATTATATAATTTACTTTGTTTGGAGTTGTTTGTACATTATTATCTCTAACCTGAATAAAAAATAAGTATTTGCATAAAACGTTGAGGGAAGTTAGATAAAAATTATGACAACGATTTAATAAAAGTTTGAAGAACAAGTTAGTCAAATATCAGTAGATGAAAATCAGAAAGACTTTCATCAAGTAAAATTAAAAAATTTTAATTCACCAAAATGAAGCTGAAAGGCTAATATTTTAACATTAATGAAAAAATTCAAACAGGGCTGCAGATGGTGCTTGACATATATATAATAAAAAACTTCCTTCTAAAAATGGAAAGTACAGGGATCAATGTGTAGATAAAAAAGGTGAGTATTTTAAAGGTTGCAACTGACAATGAACATTGCCAATACTTAAATTTTTATAGAGCTAATTTGAAAATTTGTGGATCATATTGCAAACAATCAATATTTAAATTTAATCTAAATGAAATTAAACAATCCATTAGTTAATAAGCTTCCGTATTTCAATTTGGAAATTCAATTATATTTCAAAAATTGAGTGTTGTTATTTGTTATTACTTAAAATTAATGATGTACACAAATGGAAAATGAATAAATATATTTTTTACTTTAAGCAAAGCCAAATTATAGATAAAATAAAAAGTGGTTTCAAGAGAATTTTTTATGTTTGAAAAATAATCAAGTTTTCTTCTATTTTCATAAATGTTAGGATAAGATTTTTTTCTAACAATATTTATACATCATTTCAGAAAATATGTCAAAAGAAATTATTCAAAGTTTTGGATTGAAGTTAATCCACACTAACCAAATCTGATAGGGTACAAATATAAGTTTACACAATTAAAAAATGACATAACTATATTCAAACATAGTGAATTTTCTTAAAAAAAGAAAAAAAAAAAAAAAAAAGGAAGTTAATATTCTGGTTTATTTATTAGACTTCTGTTTTCTTATTCTGCTCTTCCTTAACCCATTAACTGCCAAAACTAGAAATAATGATTTTTTTCTAAATACAAACAGCAACACTCATTATTTTGATCATATATAACAATAATTTAAAATAAAATTATGAAAATTGGTCTTACCTTACTAAAAATGGAGTGTTGTATTTGTACAACTTCAGAGGAATAAGAGCATAAAATGAATACAAATAAATGTTTATGGAAATTTTCTTGAGGGAGCATGAAACAGCAAAAACTACAGATGGTTTCAGAAGTAATTATTTTATTATGATTTTTTTTTTACAAGTTATGTAAACTTATTGAAATATGAAAATTTTCAAAAGTTTTGGTTTTAAAAGTGCTTCACGTTTGAAATTCATTTTTAAATATAAAATTATTTTTCAGATAAATTATTTTTTGTAATAAAATATACATCTGCTATTTTATTACTTAAAAACAATACTTAATATAAAATATCTTTTATAGTTAACTGTTAAATGCAATTATTTCTGGTGTTGCATGAATGCAACACCAGCAGTTAATGGGTAAAAAAAAAGAAAAAAAGTATTTTAAAAGAATTTATTAAAATTTAAATCACAACAAATAACTAACACACTAGTCCCAAAGTTCCTAATAATAATAATAATAATAAAAATAAATAAATACACATATTTAAATTACTTATTATAGTACTCATTATTAATTAATTATAATATTGAAAAATATATCTGTATGATCCACTAGGGGAAAAAAAAATTAACATTACATTGATATAATACTCAAATAACCAGACAGTTTAAATTGCATTGAACAATAAATTCACTTACCCTGTAGCCTTTAGGTGTGCCTCCAATATAAAAGAATGATGAAGAGTCTAAATCCATCTTAGAAAAACCAGCAGGCGATGCACCAGTGACCATGTATGGATCAGAACTTTGAGCACGGGTTATTGGTAAAACACTCAGTGTAGCAACATTCCCAAATCTATATTTAATCAAAATTAAATATACTGAAAATGATGTATGTATACTCATTTAAGTTCTTTTAATATATCTGTTTATGTATGAGTTTTAATTAAAGTAAGAAACCCACAGAATTATTCTAGCATGAATATTCATTTAAATTTAGTTTGTGTTCATAAACTTAAGAAATATAAATTAAATAGATAAAAACTTAGGATATTTGGCCATTCATCCTTTGTACTCAACTAACAGAAAAGCATTTACAATACATTTTTTGCATGATTAGGGAATGCTGATCCCTATACTTTAGCTTCAGAAAAAGTTCCAAAACTTCTCACTTTTAATAAAAATATACAATTAAAATCAGTTATGTAATCCTTTTTGCATAATTTTTTTTTAAATATTAACTAAAATTTTATTAATTACTGAAACACTTGAGGCCATTACAACAATAACTCAATACACCACACAATACCACAAGATAATCGTATCAAAGCACACTTTTAACATTACAGTATATTTTAGTTAATTCAAAAGTTTTTGTGATTTTATTTATTATTTACTTATTTTGTTTTACAAAATTTAAGAATTGTGAAAAATCATAAACTTTAGATTATAAAAATAAGCATACCTATTCACTACAATTTTATACCAACGATTATCTGTCAGCAATTGCCTATCATTTGTTTCAATAGTCAAATTGTGTTGTATGACTTCACTGCCACCACCAGCATTCCAGAGGAACCTTATTTTTCTATTCACCATTTCAATGATCATGTAATCCTCCTAGAATTTTCAGAGGTAATAATAAAAAAATATTTCTCTATTCATCGAAATAATCTTAATAATAACAAATATTGCATTTAAAATAACAGAAACAGCAATATGTAAACATAAGAAGAAATGTTCTCAAAGATAATATTAATAAATATAAAATTTAAAGGAAATGTTTTATATATAATTAATTATTATATGAACTCCCAATTCCTCAATTCCAACAAAATCAAGATTTTAATTAAATTAACAAGAACTAAGAAGCCAACATAAGCACAGTAATCGCTTAGCATTCATGAGGGTTACAATCCATGAAAACCTCACAAAAGTCAAATATCTGAATATTAAGACTATCTTTCTGTGCGAAAAGGGGGGTTACTTTTCATAAAACTCTAATAAGAATGACAGAACCTTTAACAAACAAAGAAATATGTTTATTAACAAGAAGTTATGATAATAGTTATACAAATGTTCTGATTGTTGCACATTCTTGATAGCCAGTATGAAGTATAATTCATAAGAAAGAGTATTGATTAATATGCTGTGGAATTTTGCAAAAAGTAGAGCAAAGTGAATATAGAGTTTTGATAAAACATTATTATTTAAAAGAAAAAACCTGCTGTAAGAACAAAATTAAAACTGGATAAACACTATAGGGAGTTTGCTCCTTTCATATGTACCATTTACAAATGGTTCAGAAATTTTTGTTGTGGTCACATGAGCACAAATGATGTTGATTTTCTTGAACATCTAGCTGAAGTCATAGCTCCAGAAATGATTGAAAAAATCCAAGACATGATTTTGAAAGACCAAAGATTAAAGTTACGTGAAATTGTAGAGACTCTTGGCCTTTCCTTGGATCATATATATAACATTTTGCAAGAACTTTTAAGTGAAAAAATTGTCAGCAAGAAGGAATGCCATGCTTGCTGACGATTGATGAAAAACATGAGCATGTGAACATTTCAAAAACGAATTCGGTAAATTTTCAGAGAAATTTAAATGAATTTCTTATCATAGTGTATGAAACCTGAATTCATCACTACCCGCCAAAAACTAAAGAACAAAGAAAACAGTGAGTAGAAATTGATGAGCAGCCATTGAATCTTTAGCTGGCAAAGTCATGGTTATTGTTTACTGAAATAGTCATAATATAATTTTAATTAATTTCTTGGAAAAATGAAAGACAATAAGTGTTGAATATTATGCATTCTTGTTGGACAATTTAATCCAAGAAATAAAAGAAAAATATAATCTTATTGTGAAAGAAAAAAAAAAAAAAAAAAAAAGCCATTGTTTCTTTGGATAATACACCAGCACACACGTTCACAATTGCAACAACAATTGTGTGAATTACATTTTGAAATTTTACAGCATCCTCTTTATTTTCCTGGTCTAGCCTTGTCAAACTATTTTTTCTTCCCAAACATGAAAAAAGCTGGAAAAAAAATTCTCATCAAATGATAAGGTCATTACAAAGACAAAGGTATATTTTTTGTTGGACTTTACACAAAGGTTGTAAAAAAAAAAAAAAAAAAAAACCTTTAAAAACATTGGATGAAGTGCATAGAACAGAAAGGGGACTATGTTAAAAAACAGTGCAGAAATTTTTTGGAAAGAGAGAAAAATAATTTAATAATAATAATTATTATCAATAGCGCAAAGATTTGTAAAACAGCTCTGGTATAAAGATTCATTTTATAAAAATACTATTACAATGTTTTAAAAATAAATGTATGAAATAAAATTAAACCATACTGTATGAAAATAAATAAATAAATAATAATAATAAGACAAAAAATACACACACACACACACACACACACATATATATATATATATATATATATATATTATTTATGTCTATCAAAATTATGAAAATGTAAAGAATATGCATAAATAATCTGCAGGAGTTAAACTTACTGGTTCAGTGTCTCTAGTCATCTGAGCCGCATTAAATGTTAAACATACATAAAAGTTTATATACATAGATATGAAAATGTAGTAAAATTGCAGCTGAATTAGAACTTTTATAATAATGAATCTTTACATTTGTAAGAAATTTTGCTATGCAGAAAAAATTTCAATAACTAAGCATAACATACAAAAATGCAATTAATTGGTATTTAAGTTTTATTTAAGTGTTTATATATATATATGTCACCTAAGTATGAAATGAAATAAACTTTCAAAAAATGTTGAAATTGGTATGATCACTGGCACAATAGTCAATGTATGTGATACACAATGACATACATAGACATAATAACAAAATGTAGATAAGCAAAAGTATTACATACTCACATATAGTGTTGAATTACAGAAAACGGCCAATTTACAGAAAACAATTCTGTAGGATATGGAGAATAATAATAATAATAATAATAATAAATATTTTTTTAATTATTTTAACATTTATATTTTATTAATATTCTCATCACCTTCTTGTACTTTGTAATATTTGTATATACATGTCTCTAATTTTAAATATTTATATATTGATTTATTCATTTCGACATTAATCTTATTTAAACAAATATTCCAATGTATTTTCATTATATTTTTATCATCTACAAACAAAAGTAAATGCAATTTTTTTTATTTTACTTTTACTGTTTGCAATGTGTAAATGTTGTGCAAACTGTGTGCTTTGAGCATAAAATTTCCCAGTTCATTAACCTTAATAGATCAATCTTACAAAAAAGAAAGTTTGTTGCAAACTTTATTAGTATTTAAAATGATGTAACTGCACTAAAAATAGACTAAAATTCCCCCATTTTTTTTTCCTGAAATTTAATTATATTTTGCTGAATATTTGATTAATCATACTTGGTGAAGCGTTTCTCAGAGCAAATAAGTTTAAAAGCTCAGTAACCCTGCAGGCACTGATGCACAGTGCCATAACTGATAATTTAGTATGTTTCTGGCAATTGTCCTATTTGATACTTAAATATAATTTTTCTGAATTATTTGCTTGATAATTTTTTATTTATTTATTTATTTTATTTACTACTAGCAGGCTACGTCCACTTCGCTGGTCACTATATTTAAATGAATCTTTAAAAGAATTGGATCATTATTTATTTTTCACATCACATTATAAATAAAAACTAAAATAATTACATTCGAATCGCTCTAGACCTCGCTTCGGGTACCCGCTGACTACGGCAGCTCTTTCTCTGCCCGCACTGCATCAGGAGCAGGTTCCCACTGCCTGCAGAAATCTCTTTCCTATGTATTTCAATATGGGTATTTATTGACAATAGGTGGGTCTGCCATTATTTAAGAACTACGATTTTAAAGATAACTGTATCTCAGCGTCTATTAAATATTTTAGTTTTTGAACCAAGTATTTTATTGCTCATGCTATTTACACTGTATTACAATTTGATTTCGACCAATATAATGAAATAAAATAAAAAGTAGATTTTCTTTTAAAGGAATTAAATACATAAAAAACAAATAAATTGAAATCAGTTTAATCCTTTCTACTATATACTACCATTATTTTCTGACAAATACTATAAATTAGAAAAAAAACTTTTAAAGAAATTAAATTAACAAATGAAAAATAATTGTTGTTATACTACAAAAATTATACATAAACATAACTGTTATAAATACGTTTTTAAATTTTAAATTTAATATACTTAATTTTCTGTGCATTACCATTTTATTTTCAATAAATATAATAAATTAAAAATAGAAAAAAGATTTGCCTTCAAATGAATGTATTAAATAAAAAATAAATTGCATAATATAGCCTTTGCTAAGACACGCAGACGATTACAATAGAAGAATAAATTCATGAAAAATGAAACATAAAAGCCAATGTTTAAAATCAAACAAACATTAATTTAAAAAATTCAAATTTGAAAAAATCTCGATGAGGTGCACACCTGCAGGGTCCCAGGTACCTATATGCCAAATTTGGAAGCTCTGCGATCAGTAGTGTGAGCACCAGAGTGCAAACAGACACACAGACACTTTTTTTTATTTATATAGATTTAATTCCAATAAAAAAAAAATTTAAATAAAGAAACAAAAATGTTTTAAATAATTTTTTTTTTTTAAAACATATAGCAAATATATTGAGAAATATAACAATTCCACAGGTAAAATATTTTATACTTTAAAGTTTCCTAGATAACTCATGCATTTTCTTGAATTATACACACAATAAATACATAAAAATAAAGATTAAAAAAAAAAGATATATATAAAATATAAAAAACATTAGCCTAAAAATTAGTCTAAGTTTATTTTAGTAATTTTTATTTACACATTTTTTGCATAAAATGTAAAACATTATTTCAATTAAATAAAGACAAATTTTGTATTAATGTTAATAAGTTTTTTGTTTATAAAAATATTAAATGGATATTACTAATGATTTTACACAAAGCAATTATAATCAAAGCAATAAGTAAAATCTTACAGTGGTAGAACTTGCTAAAAATAACAGCAAACTATCTTTAGCTTCTGTTTTGATGGCATAATTCAAAACAATTGCATTAGTTGATGTAGGTTCTACTTCAGGTTGATAAGATCTAACACAAATACCAGCTCGATCAGCACTAAGAGAAATTCGAATCTGGAAGGGGGAAAAAAAGGGTATGGCATTAAAAAAAATTAAGCATAGATGATATATCTTTTGAATAATTCATAAGTACATATAACTTAAATGAATACTCAAAAATGAACCAACGCTAGTATGTTTAATGCTACTGAAACAGCTGTCTGCAATTTCTTTATTTCTTTCGGTGTTCTATACATTAAAGACTTTTCCTGTGTTAATTAAAAAAAAATATTTGGACAAATTTTGGAACAATTTTTTAAAAACTAATTTATCAATGAAATAATAATAAAAAAAAAAAATCTAAATATTTAGAGAATAAATTAGACATAAAAAACCAATAATAACGAACTGTTTTAAAAACACAGAGTTAAAAAAAAAAAAAAAAAATCAAAAGCGTATGTTTAAAAGTACTTTATAAATTATAGATAAGCACTGCGACCTTTTAATACAAATAAACGTCAGTATATTAACTTACACTTGATGCTTTCTGACGAGCTAATAATATTTTGTTCTTCAAATCTCTAACACTCGATTGCATTTGACCATTAAGATCTTTAATTCTTTCAACTCTATTTTCAACAATAGTAGCTCTTTTATCAGCAGCTATAGAAGTAGACTTTGCCAAATCAACTGAAAGATATATATAAAAAAATCTATTAAATTAAATCTATACAATAAGTATAACAAAATACTTAAAATAAATAAATAAATAAAAGTTGTCAAAAAACAATTTCTTCTCAACACAGCAATTCTATAATAAAACAACAGCCACACACATGCTACAATTTCTCATTACAAAATATTGCAGTAAGCTCACACAATATACTTCAAGTACTATCACAGTTACTTCACTTATTGTAAATTAATATTAATGAATGAATGCCAGCTAATAAATTAATACAATTGGATCCAGTTATAACAAGTCCACATTAAACAAGGGAAATGAAGTATTTTGTTTGGTATACAAACAAATGCAATGGAGAATAACTCTTTGAGTAAGCAATTTCTTTCTTTCTTTCTTTTTTTTTTTTTTTTTTTTTTAACACTTCACCAGGACTTTATGAAGAAAATAAATATGAAATCATTAACTAATAACAGAAATAACAACATATAATAATAATAATAAACATAAAATATATAATTTTCCCATTCATTCTTGCCAAGACTGTAGCTAAATACGGGCTAGGACCCCTTAGAAAGACCTCCACGGAAGGCACTCCCCCTCAGGCCCAGGACCTACAGCAGTCAATCGGCCTTAATCCTAAACACGCCAAGACTGTAGCCAGAAAGAAAAAAAAAAAAAATGGAGAAGGTTCAAGCTTTAGTGCATAATATTGAATGTTAAAAATTATGTATAACTAAAATTTTCACCAAATCTGCACATTTTCGAGGGGAGGGGTGAACAACCAAGGGCTTTGACTAAAGCCTTGACTCTAGCAAAGAAAAATTAGCATTCTTTAATGCTAAATACAATAAGGAGTGCAACAATGCTGTTGACAATGTTTTAACACTGGACATATTCTTCACTGAAAATATCATCATGGAAGTAGTAAAAGGCTAGGAACAGAAAAAGTAAGTAATTGTAATGAATAAGACCTAGAATGACCTAGAATAAGAAATTATAAAAAGCAATATGTGCTCATGCAGCTATGCCATTACAAAATCATGAACTGTTTAGCAATAGAATATGCATATGATGAAAATTTAATGCATTAAGAGTTTCACAGTGAAAATCAAATGAAGTAAAATTTTATAAAGTTAAACAATCAACTTTAAATAAATATTTTTTCCTTTTTAAAAAAAGATTATCAAACAATTCATGTAAACGTTTTTTATGCACAAATTTGTTTGTACAAACTAAATTCTGATTAAGCGAGCCATCAGGGATCAGATTTAACAGGTTCTACTGTAATATATTTGTTCTCTTTACATTAATAAAGTAAAAAAATAAGAATTGCAACTCAAACTGGAAAAAAATTTCCCCGACTTTTCCCTCTCTTTTAAAATTAAAAATAGATGACATGCAATCATGCAACATTAGAATTTAACATGTTTACAAATAAAACATATATAGGGCACATTAATTTTATTAAATTACTATAGTTGATGAAAATCATATAAGTATTTTTTCTTCATCATAAATCACTAAACATTGAAAATATTTTTCTCCAAAATACAAAACTAGACAAAATTAAATAAAAAAATTTAAAATTTTAACAATATTAGAAAAAGTTTTTCCTATTAAAAAAAAAAAAAAAAAAAAACTAAATTCCCTAAATTTTCTCCTTTTTTTGCAATAAATTTTGAAATTTCCTGATTTTTAATGAATTTTTCTAATTTCCCGAGTTTACCAGGTTTTCTTGAATTTTAGGTACTGAAGCAATCTTGATAATAATTTCATAATTGCATGATATATATTAATCTTTTACTCTCAAGCTTTTAATAAACACATTAAGTGATCAAAGGAAAAAAAAAGTAAAAATTTACAGTCATACTCATTGTAGATGTGTTAGCTAAACCAGCAGAAGACTGTACTTGTAAACCATCTAGTTTTGGATATAATTCATCACTCAGAGACTCAAGTAAGTCATCAATCTTCGCACGAGCTGTATCTATTTTACTTTGCGCAGCTTTATAAGTGTCATCTATGTCACGTAATTTATTTCCAATACCTATGAAAAACAAAGCAATGAAACTTTATAAAACATAAAATTCATCAATGCAAACAATGATAATCGAGTCAAAAGATAACAGTGTTGTACATGTATTCTATTTATATATCAAGCAACACTTGGCATATATAAAGGGTGGCAACGAAGGTGGGATTTTTATTTTGTACATCACAAGATTTTTTTTTTCAAGTATAAACTTGGCATGTATTAAATAATATTAGTTGATATTTATAAACTAATGATAGATTACCGACTTCTGGAACAAAGTATTTTAATCTGAATTCTGGGTATTCTCATATGTGTATTAAAAATTGCAAATTGTTATGAATTGAAATAATGCATTATGGATCACATGAGATCAAAATTATTGTAATTGTAGGCTTCCAAGCTCTGTTAAAATAAATAAATAAACAAACAACAAATATTAACAGTAATTAAAATTTTATTTATTCAGGAATTGTCATAAAATAAATTTTAACAGAGTAATATGAAAATGTAAAGCGTTAAATTCTTGCTTTAGCAATCATTGTCTTTTTTTTTTTTTTTTTTTTTTTTTTAATAATTATATTAAATTTGTTTGTTATATTTATGATAAAAACATTATCTCTTTTACGAGATAATTCATAAATTTGTTCTGTACCAAAAAAAAAAAAAAAAAAAAAAAAATCAAGCAATATGATTAAATAAACACTATATAAATAAAGAAAAAAGTTTATAAACCACTTTCTATTCAGTTATTCTATGTTTATTCAATTGGATAATAAGGGAAAAGTTGATCAGAGCAAAATTTTATTTTTTAAATACTAGAAGACCCAAATAGCCTAAAAATGAATCTGTTTCTTCAAAAAAAGTGAAAATTTAATATAAAAATATATTTGATCATTGTGACACTTCTCTAAAAATAACTTTCATCAGGAGTTATGCTTTTAATATGAGCTAATTTAATGTATTTTATTGTTATTTGTGATTAAAAATATTTATTGTTATAAATTTTCAGTAACCATTCTGCTAGCATTATAAAAACCTGCATTAACCCTAGAATATCTAGTAACCTTTACAGTTTGTAACCATGTGTAAAATTTACTCAGTATTTAAAAAGCGCATTTAAGGTATATTTTTTAAAAATGTTCTTTCTGTATGCACATACATTTAAATGCTATTTAGAAATTAGTGTGCACAGTTTAAAAGCTTCTTGTGAATGTTTCCATTGTATGAGTAAAATTTATGCAGGTTCCAAGATTAAAGCAAAAAAGAAGATGAAGAATTATCTTTTAACTTTTTTGACTAGTACATAAGTAAAAGCAGTAGCCTAATTTAAGATTTATTTAATTCTACAATGGAAAAAAGAAAAAGAAATAGATAACATAAATAAGAGTTATAATTAATATTTTTAAATAACCAAATATGTTAAATTTGAAAGACATCTTTGAGGTTGAACTGATTTGAGATAAATTGAACTTTTAACCTCTTTTGATCGTAATTGATATCTATTCTATTTTTAGAAGTGGAATGTTTGTCGTGATAGAAGAAGAACTTTTTGAGCAATTGTGACAAAGTGGAAACACAGTCACTCAGGAGGGTATTTGGGTGGTTTGTGATCGAACGCTTAACTGACTTCGGGATCGCCGTTTTTACATACTGTTGAAGTAACGATCCAATATTAGCAATCAAGTAAGATGATGATAATAAATGTTAAGTTCGTCGAGCAATTATTTTGTATCGTTCATTTTACAGTTACATCATATTGCATTGATAGAAGTAGGAGTAAGCCACATTACTTATACATTCCAGGTTCTTATATGCATATCGCTAGGTGGCGCTCGATATTACGTTAAGGAAAAAGTACTAGAAAACTCTTACCGGATAACAGAAAGGAACAGACCATGCTTCTAATAAAAATCAGTTGTTTTATTGAAAGACTCCAGAGAGGACAGGATGGCAGGTCTCCTAGATGTCTGATCTATAGATGCTTGGGTTGCAGCACATGTGGATTGGATACGCCGGAAAACTTAATCTTTCTGGATTGATAAAATACCTGGTGGTTTTGTAGCCGTTAAAATACTTACGAATAGCGTGCGTACTAAACATTTGAACTATTGATCTATTAACTTAAATTTATATCTATTTATTTAAAAGATGGTTCATAACATAGACCGTTCAACATGCGGCATTTTCTCGGGCCGCACGCGGCGCGAGAGCCAAGAAGCGCTGGCACGCAAGATCCAACCTCGTCAGAGTCTGCCCATCAAGTGCAGTGAAAAGCGCGCGCCGAGGGCACGCTCACGAGCCCCAAACATCATCATCAAGAGCGACCAATCAGGAACGGATGCTGACGAAAGAGTAGGGCGACAGGTGAAGAGCGTCAAAGTCACCACACACGATAACGGGAGAAAAGGGGGTCCGCGAAGGAAGGAACAGGAGGGAAATTTGAGGTTCTGTTGGAAAGCAAACTAACGGCATGAAACGGGAATGCGTCGAATTTTTGACTAATTTAGATTAGATGGAAAATATTAAGTTGTTTTTGCCAGAAAAGTAGAAAAGCCATGTCATGCAACATGACACCCTCCCCAAAAACGGAGTTGAAAAAAAACAGAAGTCCGGCGGTCAAAAGAGAAACCGGAACACCCAAGTAGGAGGATCAGACACCCAAGGACTATCCATCTACAAAGGGTTACAAGAAGACACACATCATGTCAATCATACGTGGACATAGGTTTACATGACAGAACAAAAGGTGTCGCTACAAAACTGCACATTTAGGTAAGTATACATCTGTCAAATATATTATCTGTTAAAAATTGAATAAAGATATTCTTTTGTTACAATCGTGTCTGGTGTTGTTATTAACTACATATAAACTACAATGTCACCTAAATTTGAGACCAATTGTATACATGGTAAGTATATTCAATAATACAAGCAATGAATGTGGCACGTATCTCATGCTGTAAAAAGGAATGACAAAACAAAAAATATATATATATAATTATCATGGAAAGCATCTCTTCAATTCAAGAATAGGGACTAGTATATACCTGGACTGAAGAGGATGAAAAAGGCAGCGAACATCAGGATTACATCCCTGCAGAAGATGCAATCCCGATATTACCAAAAGCAGAAGAGCCATGTCATGCAACATGACAGCAATGAACTTCAGTTTTAAAAACTAATGTCAATTGAAATGATGAATTGTAAAAAGAATTCTGAATATCGGAAAAAATGAGAATCCTGATTATGAAAAATATATACAAATCATCAATTTTTTGTTCTTCTTTTACACCTTCTTAGTTTTTGTATAATTTGATAGTTAAAAAAAAAAAAAAATAATAAAATAAAATCTGTTTTTTAATGACTGAAAAAGATAACCTAACATCTTAAGAAATTTGAACTTCTCGTTGAAAATTAGAACCATACACTTTAAACTTTTGGAAGAAATCAATTAATTAAAAGACACAAGCAAAATTCCATTCTTATTTATTACCAGATAATTGATATGATTATATTATTATTTTAGTATTTTTTAAGAAATAAGTATACATAGAAGACAACTGTAAAAACTTGAAACATATCATATGTAAAACAATTTTACCTTTTGTTAAAGAATCCATATCCTGTTTAAATTCACCTAAAGATGCAACAACTTCCTTAACATCTCCAGATATTTGCCCAATGGTACTCTTCTTTTTCTCAAGAGCCACCTGGACATCTATGAGATATTAACATTTTGTCACAAAACTTGCAAGTTTTACTAAATAATCATAAATATTGATGATGTTGCAAAAAAGATCTTGCATATTATATTATCTTAAAACATCAGAAAGTGAATAAATCAACTATATTGAAATTTATTTTGCATGCCAGTATACATACATTCACATACATGCATGCATATCTTTGAAAAACACTAGAGAGGAAAAAAAAAAAATGTATCAATAAGGTTTTGAAAAACAAAATAGAGTAATCATAATAATAATTAAAAAAAAGTTTTATAATTAGAAGAATATATAAACTTGTAAAAATTCACATTTAGTGCTAATAGATAAATTTTATAAATTTTACATAAATTTAGTATGGAGGAGGAAAATACATGTAGTCCAAGGATGGCTTGCAGTCTATGGACACAATAACAACTCTAAAATGTTCTACTTGAACATTTTTTATTTTTATTTTGGCTAAGTTGTGGGCCAGGAAAAGACAAAATTTGGCTCATCAAAATTATCAACGCTCAAAGAATTAAAAGAATTAATCTCTTGAATAGAATACCAGAGATGCCAACTTCTAATGACAAAAAAGCAGGAGATTTTTTAACAGAAATCACGAGACTTTTTCCAACAAGAAAGTTTGTAAGAAAAATGAATACTGCAAATTTAATTTTAAGTAAAGCTTTATCCGCATTTGTAACGATCGATAGATGGCGCTTTTTCAGCTCTTGTTGTTAGTAAATATTACAGCCACGTGTATCTATTTTTGTTCTTTTTGTTATTCTACTTAATATTCGTACTATAATTTCTCTGCCATTACATCATGGAAAATTGATTGCTTTTGGAAAAAAATATTTCAGTTTATTCAAAGTTCTATCGGAAGTAGATTTTTAACTGAAGATGAACAAATATTAGTTTCAAATCATCTGATTAATTCTTTACTTCCATTAGCCGAAGCAACTGAAATTTTAAATTTGTCATTTGGAAATAAATGGAAGCTTAATTCTGGATTTCTTGGTCCTTTGGAGTTACACTGGAGCACACAACAGTATGTGTTATCTTTTTTACCGGATTTATTCATTTTTATTCAATAAATATATGTGAAACTAAACATCGGCTAGCAATGGCGGCTTGATGGAATTCAAATTAAAGCATGTTTATTGTAATTTCCCCTTAGCCCACCAGAGGGCGAGCATTTCATTACAATCGCGGGTAAGCTTAGGAGGTATGTATTTACAAAGCATCAGTATTAAAATTAAATGAATAATATGTTTCTTGCAGTAGCACAAACTATTACCAAAAAAAAAACCTCAGACATACAGTTATTTAAAATTTAAGTCAAAATAGACAGATTTGATCATTCTACTCCTAATATAAAACAATAAGAATCTTAATTATCTTTGTAAAATAAAAGGTAATAAAGAAATGAAAATATCAGCTATATTCTAATGAAATTTGAATTCTTTAAGCTTTCAACAGTTATGGTATTTAAAAAAAAAAATCTTTTGATAATAAGACATTTTTCATTATGCAAAAATGAAAGTTAAAAATTTATTCTTAGCAAAAATTAGTTTCAAAGCATTATATAGCAATTCACATTCAAACTGAACTTCATAAATTGCAGGGCAAGATAAACTTCAATTTTCTTTCAATTTTTTTTACCCAATCTGACAAATTTTAACCATAAATTATGCTAAGAGGGATAGATAAAAATTACATCAGAAAAGCAGGAGAAATGAGTGGAAAAGCAGGAGCATAGAAAAACAAGCAAAAAGCAGGAGACTCCTGCCAAAAGCAGGAGACTTGGCATGTCTGGAATACCTATCCGATACTTAGGAAAATCAATTTTTTATAAAACAAAGAGGATGCAATCTTTTGTTACATTTTCCTAGGCAGAGAATATAAAATATTGTGCCTTTAAATTTGTCTCGATATATTTCCAATACTCAGTTGAATAAAATCTTGTACAATAATTTACAGATCAAATGTTTTCTATAGTAAAACCAAAAGGAACAGATGATTCCAAAATCCAGCAACTAGATTTTAGCTGTGTAATTCACAGGCAACAAATTTACTCATACATTTTTAAAACCATGTGCTCTGTACACTGATCTCATCATCATCATCATCTACAGTATGGATTAGGCTATCAGCCTGTTCCGGTCCCATTGATCAATCCACCGGAGCATAGGTCTGCCCCGGTCTCGGTAACCTCTAGGTTTGTATTTCATCAGCTTTTTTTGGTAGTCGGTCTTTGCTCATTCGCTCCCTGTGATCTTTCCATTTATATTGATATTCTATAATTTTTTTGGCTGATGTTGTATATTTTTAATTCGGAGCGTATGACCCGGAGAGCTATGCCGGCGGTAGTGTAGCTACTGGCAGGGTCATCCAAGTCGGACAGGTCGAAGAGTAGGTGCCAGATGAAAAGAAACAACCTGGCCCTCCAGGTTGGGGGTTTTGATTGAGGTTGGTACCCTCACCATATAAAAAAATTACTACTCGCAAACCCCAAATGAACAATCACCCAGCAGCCACACTGATCTATAAATAAAATAATTTTTTATTTACTTTATTTTTTTTAGCTTCATCGATTTTTTTCCCCCCCAACTGTCACAGATAATTCTCAAAAACATAATGAGTTGAGTCATCTTGGAATTCTTCATTGCTTAACTTATAAGAATTTTTGACATTTTCGAAACTGAATGAGATCTTAGATTGTTCTATTACTAATGAAGTTAGTTTTTTGTTACCATCAGAGCTGTAGTACAATAAAACAATTACTTTCATTTTTCAAACTTTTCCATTGTAGAAGGTTTCTCCATTAACTATATATGTTTTATCCAAAAAAAAAAAAAAAAAAAAAAAGGAGATTGAAAAAAAGCTTGGTTGCATTAGCACTGAAAATAGCTTTTGTAGCATACATTTCAATTAAAGATAGCAAAGTTCTTTCCTTCTATTCATATAATGTTTTTGGGTTAACACTTACAAATTTTCCAGATATAGATCTGTAGGCACACAATGATGCTTTTTGAATCTGTAAATTTATCCATCACGAGCAGAAAATTCTTCCAAGCCAAGCCTCGAAGAAATTTCAGAGCTTTTTCCTTAAAAATTCAACCATTTAGTGGGACATTAGCTTCTTAAATCTGATTAACCATTGCATTAAAAGATTCTCATGTTTATAATACATTGATGACTTTAACTTCTTTCTTATTTTAGCATAATTAACTAGTTTTTCGGAATCAATTTCGATCATACCTGCCTATTTCAAAACCCTCTGGAGAGTAGCTATTGCAATCATAAGAGATTTGGCCAACTCAACTTTTGTCTTATGAAAATCTTGATCTTTGTCTATTATGGCTTATTCAACTGAAGAATATAAATTACAATGTTTAGAATACATTTTTATAAGTTTTTTTTTCTCTTAAAATAAGCAAGCAAATGATGAACACAAAATATAATTTTAAAATTGACTGCAAAAATAAAAAAAAATAACAATCAAAAAAAGAATTGCATTGTTATTCATTTGGAGTTTATCACATGCTTATTCTACTGGTGTTTTGCCATTTTACCAAGCTATTATCTCCACCTAATACACTTGACCCACAATTTTCATTTCTTGCTTGTATTTGAAGAAAAATTTTGAAGTTAACATGGGAGAGTTATAAAAAAAACTGGTTGAATCATCTGGTTTTGAATTTTAAATAAAATGTGTAATGTATTATAAGAAGGAAAAAAAAAAAAAAAAAAAAAAGAATTGCATCTTTGCAAAAGAACATCAAAAGTGGGAATATACTAGAAAAAATAACACTAACAGTGAGTATTGAAGAAAAATCAAGACCAAGAAGAAAAAATGTTAAATATGGGATATGTTAAATCGAGGCTCTACTGAAATATATTTATATATTTGATATTATGTGTTATTTAGGCATTATTTTCCCTGTGCATATTACAGAGAAAAAAAAAAGAGTAAAATGACTGTAAAATTTTTTTTTTATTTATTATTATTATTTTTTTTCATATGATATGTTTTAACATTCTTACCAATAACATCATTTTTATGCCTTTCAGCTGCATCTCTAAGAGTGTCACTAGTTCTTTTCAAAAATTTAGCTTGATTTGAAATAGAATCATGTCTTGAAGGTTCTGCCTGAAAGTTTAAAAATTAAAAAAAAAAAAAAATAGTTATAATTAATTATTCTTTTAAAATAAAAGATTTTATAAAATAATAAACAATCAGCGTGGTATTAATTATTATCAAAGTGCTACAAAAAATCAGATTAAGATTTTTATTAAATAGTTGATAATGCGGGGGGAGGGAAGAAGGAAGGAACCAATACAGCACACTTACATCTATGAGACGTCGCAACAACATCACACTGTGACATTGCGATGTTGCATAGATGTTCTGTTACAGCTCTGGAACATCTCAGATATGTTCTAGGGATGTGGAAATGTCTCAGCTTTGTGACATCGCATATTACATCTCCAGTACATCGCAATTTGGGCTCTCAAATGTCTCAAATAGTACATCTCAGAGACAATCAACCGTGATATCTCAGAGATGTTTGTTTTAAGACGCACTGAGATATGATGAAAATGAAACATGGCGATGTACTTAAGATGTCTCTGACACATAGTGTGCTGTATGGGAAGGTATATAATATCTCCTCTCTAGAAATTAAGTAATGCATTCATTGATCATAATATAATATTTGGAAATGAATAACTGAAACAAATGAATTACCTTAATTGCTTTGAAAAAAAAAAAAAGTTTTATACAAAATTACTTTATTTGAATTTCAGTGGTAATCACAGAAAATATTTATAATATGCATGAATAAAGTGGAACATTGAAATATAAAATAAAGAAATATGATGTTAAAGTTCTTTTCATCACTATTTTTACAGCATTAAAAATTTATAATTTATAGCCAAAATATTATAACAGCCAAAATCATAAGAAAATAAATTGTCAACGGAATTTCACATATAAATTTACATCATACAGACAACAACAACAATAATAATATTAAATGCAAGCTCTCTAAATATAAATAAGCAATTCTACTGTCATATATATGAAAATAGAGACATATTTACTTCATAATAAGCTCTATCTGAAGTACTGTATGTTTGACCAGCGATTTGTTCAGCTGCTTCAATATTATCAATGATATCATCATACACTTTAGCAGCTAGCAGAGGAAACTGAGAGGCAACTTTGGTTCCACTGAATAGGCTATTTAGAAAATATATTATCATGCAAAATCAAAAATTATAAAGTAATAATTCAATTTGTAATTAAAAGGGGTTAAAATTAAGAAGATATAAATGCAAATAATTTAATTTAGAATTTCCTTTTAAATTTATACAATATGCCATTTTCTGAAAATTAAAAATATATATTTTAGAATTAAAAACATAAATATTCTCAATAAATATATATTAAATATAAACATACAGTTACAGATCATACTTTAACACATCATGATTTCCGTTCTTAATTTATGCAATAATTTTAGAGCTAAAAATAAGTTTATTCTACAGTAGAAAAAATACATATAATTCAGAAGAAAATAAATTAAAATTGTAGAAAACTTTATAAATTCATCCACTAACTGAATATCATTATTTTAAAAGTTAAAAATTGAAATCTACAAAAATTTTAAATCGAAATTTGATTACTTATTCTAATTTCACAATAGGATAGTGTTTTTGCTGATCTCAAAATTGAATAGATATACTAAAGTGCTTAGCAGTTATTAATATATTAAAGATTCAAATATTAGTGCTGACTCTAGGTTAATTTGGCAGGGTGCTCCACCCTGCAGCCCTTTTAAAAACATTTTAGTAACAAGTGGCTTTTTCAAACATTTTAAATATTCAGAGGCCTTTAAATACTTTTCTTCCTGGCATGTAACCTTCTAGCAATAGTTTTATAACATTCTAGTAACAACAAATGCATATAGCCCACATATATAAACGTAAAATTAGTAATTTACTTTTGTCCCGTACAAAAATCACAACATAGAAGACAGCAAATTATGCAAATAATGCGCTTTTTATTGAATTTTCCTCAGTGACTCTTCTATTCTAGGTTAAGCACTAAATATTAATGTTGGATCATCAAAATAAAAGTTTATTAATATCAGATATACATAAGAAGTTCCTTTCAGTAAATTCTATATTAATGAGTTATTTTTGAAAATCAAGTTTCACTAATAGATCTTTTAAATTACTTGAGGGCCCTAGTATAAGCGTGTTGTTCTGCAGTGGATTCCTGGTCACTGTAATTTACACATTAATGAATTAAGCAGATTTTCTAGTGTAAAAGGCTGCTATGCTGACACAATGTTCCAGACAAGAGGCTTCTTTTCCCACTGCAAAACTGTCTTTAAGACATTTTTTAAGGCTGAAGTAAGGATGAACTCAACAGTAAAACCAATGCCAAATATCGAAAGAGACTTCTGGATGTACCCAAAAAGCCGAGAAGAGAGGCAGTGGCAAACTTCTGCCTATTGATTGGTCATGCTCATGACTGCCTCGCTGCCCATCTCGGCATACTTCCAGATGCTACCTGCCCTTTGTGAGCCCATTATTGGGAGGCAAGAGGACTCATTGAGTGATAAATAGACTCACTGAGTGATAACCTCTGGTTATCTCATAAAGTTTTTTGGTGTTTTTTTGTTTGTTTGTTCATTCCTGTTTCTCTACTTCTAGTTCATGTACCCTGCCATTGGAAATTAAACGAACAAAAAAAAAAAAAAAAAAAAGTTTTACTAATAGAAATAAAAATATACATTACTATTATTTAATATTTCTATATTTGCTAGAGAAACAAAATTCCTTTTTTCAAATGAAAAGCAAATGTTATTAGATGTAAACTTAATAGATTTAACATTATTACTAGCATCTTTGAAAATATATAAAATTATTTAACAAGTGCAGGTTATTTATTTTTATTTTTTTTAAGTCCATATAATAATAATTTCTTTATAACATTAGTAAAATCTAATAAAATAAAGATTTTTTTGATATTTCTACTTTACACAATTTGACATACATAAAGGTTTTGATGGAATCAAGCACCAATTCATCATTATCACCGATCCTACGTGCAACTGGTACTTCAGTGACTTCAAATACCCTTAATAAGTGGCTCAGTGGGGTTGAGCTCAGTTCCGGATCTCTCTTCCACGGAGGACGTTTGGAGAATCATAAAAAGGTCCTACAACCAGCTCGGGATTTTACCAATCTAACGCAACAATTGGACAGAATTTGGCCCAAAACTTCACAGGAGCACATCTGCCAACTCTATCAATTAATACCAAGCTGAATAACTGCTTACATAAAGGCCAGAAGTGGACCAATGCGTTATTGACTTGTTTACTTTGTAAGGCCCTTTCTCTTGATTAAATCATTCAAATTTTCTGAAACTTTAATCAACTGTTTTTCTCCACATTTACATCACATCTACTAATTATTGTCCCCACTCTTCTTGGTGCATCTATTTTTTTTTTTTTTGTTATAGAGCGTATATTAATTAATTATCATGTAAATATTTCTTAATATATATATATATATATATATATATGAATAATAGACTAAACATACAGTATAAATATTATCTCAAAATAAATACATACTCAGCCAAATATAAGGATTGCTTGGCGATGTGTTCTGCATGTTCAGAACAAGGAACAACAAACTTCTGAATATACCTTGGATTTATCCTGGCTAAAATACCTCTGTGATGTTCAACTTGCTCAGTTGCATTTTCTAACAATTTTTGCAAAGGTACAGATGCCTGTAATGGAACACAGTACATAAAAAAAAATCTGGTGTGTAACAACAACACAGCTTCCATTACCCACTACTACACATATTACAAAATCTTTTTTGAAAAAGTGTTGTCAGAAGACATTAAATTTATCGAATTAAATTGCCTAAAAAATTTCTTATAATAACAGCAAATATACATGTCAGGATATCTAAAAGGAAATTTATATAGCTAGTTTGAAGAAAATCAGCAAAACTATTTTTCAGTCTCACTTCTGATTTTTCTCTATAACTTGGCAAAGTTATCTGTACGTGTACACATGAAACCAAATAATATATACGAAAGGATATCAAAAGGATACTCACTGCCAAGAACTAAAATTGACCTACAAAATTAGAACGTCTATCGATTTTTCGGCAGTAACCAACTAATTCATAAGAAAGGACATCTGAAAGGGGAATTTACACTGCAAATCTAAAGAAAATGTTTATATCCATTTTCAAAATATGAACGCTCAATCCCATTTCAGCTTTAAATGTCTCACATTTAGTTTTTAGTTTTCACCAAATTTAATCTCTACACCAAACCTGTTTTAATTATTAAGTTTTTTTTTTTTTTTGTCATTTATTTTTATTTTGAAGATATGATATTTTGAAAATCGCCCCCCAACATGCACACTTACATACTGACCAAAAGATACTTTCTTATACTGAAAGGGCCTTAAAACATGTAAATCAGGAGAAAACTTGATATAAAAAAAAAATTGACTGACTACAACACTTCCAATGTCTACAGTAGTCAGGTAATGGAAGTAAAACTCAACCAATAAATTTCCAAATAAAAAATTAAAGCAAAAGAAAGTATATTACCTCTAAAATCCCTGAAACATTTGCAAGAAAGATTTCAGCTTCTTTTAATAATTCATATGAAGTTACCGAACTTTCATTGGCTAGATCATTATATTTCTCAGCTAATAGGATGTTATTCTAAATATAAGAAAGAAAGAAAGAGTCATATTATAAGTCTTTTTGGTAAATTAAATACATTATCAAGTACGTAAGTGCACTAGATTTTATTATGATTGTAAATGATATTTAAGTACATATACAAATTTATTGTAAAATTAATTAAACATTTCTGATTGGTTGTTTCTAAGTTATTAACTAATATTACAGAAACAATGAAATTTACTGAGCAGGTATGTTCATTAAAGAGTACACAAGAAACTTTCATTCAACGGACACACAGAGATATACTAAGGGAAAGAAAACTTCAAAACAGACTTTGTGATTTGTGTAATGTATCCAAAATTGAGTATAAATAATAAGTGATTTTATTTAATAAAAAACACATCCATTTTTCATTACAAATAATTCAAATTAAAAGTCAAACATTGAATTTAGAATTAAAATATTTATTCTAAATTCTGAAGAGGAAAACCCTTTTGTAAAAGTATCACTAAAGGACCAAATTAAAAATAACTATAAAACAGTTTTGGTCTGATTGATGGCAAAAAAAAAAGATTTCATTCTAAGCAAATTAAACAAAAGAAAAAATATATAATGCCCATAAAAAAATAAATAAATAGAACTTATTTTACCACTATCTTAATATAAATAATATACTTTAAAAATTCATTTTTACTTCACAAGATAAGTTAGTAACAATTGACATTGTAAGTTTTTTTTTTTTTTTTGTTTTTTTTAAGAAAAAGGTGTAGAATCCCTCTAATTTAATAACAGATCAAAATGCATACTCAAACACACATTTAATGATAATAAAATTTTTAATTCCAAAATTAATTAAATTAAGCATCCAAAAGAAATAATTTTTTAGTTTTTTTTTTATCAAATATACGAATGACCTCAACATTTAAACTTTCATACATATAGTCATTAAATACATCATCAAATTCGTCGAATAATTTATAAAAAAATAGTAAAATTTTATATGTGATCACAAAAGCAAAGTTGCATCAAATAATAAATTTTTATACAATAATTTAAATTATTTTTTGTTACATATTTAAAGTTCTTTTTACAAAAACTTAGGTAAGAAAGTAGTTATTTAGCAGAATATATTAATAATACTGCTTCTCCAAGTATGAATAATTAAAAATTGATAGTAGATAAAATGTATTTTATGTATTTTTTTTTTTTTTTCATGGATTACTTAGAATGCATTACTGAGTGAGATACTTGACATTTTTAATATAAAATTCTTTCTTAACTATAATCACTCAATCTTAACAACCAAAGAACCATGAAATAGTAATAATAATAACTATTTCAGCTATACAGTGCTACTCAGTAATAAAATATAGTATTTGATGCTGCATTTACGATGTGTAAGAGAAAGTAGAGAGATAGAGAAAAGGTATATATATACTAAGCATTTAAAAAAAAATAAATAAATAAATAAAATAAATAAATAAATAAACTAGTTATAAATATTTGTATCTAGATTTCTTTACTACTGTTTTTAACTTTCTATTTGGAAATATTTACTTTAATAACATACATGCTTATATTTAGAAATACAAGTCAATAGAAATCAAGTAAAAAACTTAGCATAAAAATTAATTCAAACTTACATGAATTTCTTCTTCTATTTCTCTGGAATCACAAACAATAACAGAAGCTTTAACAGATGGTAGACGGATTCGTCTTTCGATTAAATGAATGAAATCACTTAAGATATTGCTAATATTTTTTAGCATCTCTTCTTCAAAGGTAAACAAACTGAAATTCATTATAGTATTGTGGACAGCATCTGAAGTCTGAAGAGCTTTTCTAAACAAAAAGAAAAATCTATTGAACTACATGTCTATTTTTGAGGGAAAGGATATATATATATATATATATATATGAAAGGATAAAGAGAGGTAAGTTTTTAAATTATTATTTTATTATTTTAAATTAATAGTGAGCAATAATTTAAAGAAAATCCCATTAGAAAGTCTTAACTTAAAATTAATTCTAAAGTTTCCCCTGTAAAGTAAGTTTTAGTACAATGTGCGAGCATAACGCAAAAGTCATAAAAGAGAACAAATTTTAAGTGAAGAAAGTGATGAGTAAGTGCAACTTGCAGCTTTTTGTGGTTAGGAGTTGCATAGTAATTAATCCCGGCTATCTGGACCTCAGCTAAGCTGTCAATCATTAAGTTAATATCCAATAATCAGAGGAAGGAGTGGTGTGTTTTCCCGCCAAAAATGCCAGTATTTAAGTGAAAACACGCATAGAAAAGCTCTCTCTTCTTGTGTGCTCTTGCTTAGTAAACTTACGTCAAATAACGGCCCGAGAGGGGTCACGGGGATCACATGATGTTTGATTGCGGGCCTCCGGCTACACTGCGCGTCTCCCATTTGCTCAGCCTATAATTATGGATTGTATCTTATGATATGTTCCAGATGGATTAATAAATATCTGTGGTTTAATTCGGAGTTATTCCTGAGTGCCAGCCTCTTTCCTTCATAGCTATTATGTGACTCAAGTAAGGGAATTCGTCACATATACATATATATCAGGGAAAATCCTATTCAAAATTGTAGATTGTTAATAATCCTTAAGGGGACTCTCTACCTATTCTGTCCGAAAGCCGAAGCCAATGTTATTCTATAGGAAATTTTGCCCCATTACAATTCATTATCTAATATATATTTTTTAATTCCGTTTTCACATTCAGAAACTTCACAACTATTAAACAATTTATCACTTTTTAAAAATTGATTTTTTTTTTTTTTAAGATTTCATTTTTAAGCTCAAAAATGAAAAATTTCACACTGTGGAAATTCTCATTTTACAACCTCAAAATAAAGTATTAAAAATTTAAAAAAATAATTTGCAGAAAGCGATAAATTGTTTAGTAGTTGTGAAGCTTCTGAATGTGAAAACGGAATTTAAAAATATATATTAGTTAATAAGTTATAATGGGGTGAAATTCTCCATAGAATAACATTGGGTCTGGCTTCGGGGGACGATAAGTGGAGAGGCCTCTTAAGTCATTTCTGTTTAGTTTTGACAAAGACATTTTGTAAAGCAAAAAATCAAAAAGTGGAGAAATTTTAAGAGAAAATTTTGCATACCAACACAATTATACTTTGTCTGTGGTTACAGATATATTTATGTGAGCTCTGAAAATGCCAACAACTAACTAGAATCAAGAAAATCTCTACAGAAAACAGTCAAACAAAAACAACCAGAGTTTTTTGCATGCAATTCAGTAGCTAAAAAACCTGTGGCTGCTCTCAGTCAAAATCTGGAATTGGTGAGAAGTTCTACTGCCTTGCTCGATCATGGATTAAGTGCATAAAGATGCTCTGATTGGATTATCAAAGATTTATTATTGTGTCCATAGACTGCACATATACATGAAATGATAAAAGCAGTCACAATTTTTAATGAAGAGATAGTTTTCTGTGCACAAACTTAGTTTATATGGTATAATTTCATTTATTTACTTCAACATTTTTATTTTTAAAAGTTGATTTTTTTTTTTTTTTAAACGTTTTACATTGGTGTTCTATAAGGTTGTAAAATTGTGCTTTTAATTTTGAACAAAGATTTCCATTTAAAATAATTTTTTTTTGTATTCTTTCATATATATGAGTATATATATCTTTCAATACTTTTAAAGATATACAATCACCAAACACATCTCTCTACAATTTAGTGTATAATGATTAAACTTTCATTAAGATGGTGATATATAATGTTGTGAATATAAAAATAGCTTAAGTAAGATAAACATGAAAGCAAACTGATGTTTAATTTTTTAGTGCAAGAGAGAAGCCATGATGCATAATGCAAAACAAATATGTAGTGGGGATATAAAATAAACCAATTAAAAAACATACTGTAAAATTCTGATTATAACCCCCCTTTCCTTTATAAATAAAAATCATTAAAATCAGAAGGTGTGATATTATTGGAAACTTTTAAAAAGCTGAAATTTTAGGAAAAACTTCAGATTATAATAACCAAGAGAACGGAAGGTTTTGGGGAAAGGGAAACATCCAAAAATTACAGAGAAAGGTATATTTGTGTGGGGGGTTACTATCGGAATTTTATGGTATAATTTTTCTCAAATTCTATTCAATGTACACAAGAATTACAAGCTACAGGGTTCATACTCAAGTATAGGGGGAAAAAAAAAAATCCCTGAGTTTTCCAGACAATTTTCAAGAAAATATCAGCAACACCCAAAGCAGTGCCATATGGAGATAATAATGCACAATGCAAAACAAATAAATGATGGAAATATAAAATAAATCAATTAAAACATATAATTTTTCTCATATTATAAAGAGTGCAGTTTTATAAAATATAGAATTCTCAATAAAAATAAACAAACTTTGATAAAATAAATAAATAAAAGTTCATAAAGTGGAATATATGTGTGGGGAGATGGGGGAATTAATTTAATATAAATTCAATATTTAATAGGCATTCTCCATAAAATAAATAAAATAAAAACAGTAATCTTAATTATGATATATGAACTATGCTATTTTTTACATTTTTATTCTATTAGGTATAATTTACGCATTTCAACCATTATAATAGATTAACCTTTCCAGCAATTTGTCCATCTTTTTTCTATCAGGCAGTAGTTGAAAAAAAAGTCTCTTGCCATAAAATTTTGCAACATATGTCTCTTCTTAAAAATAAATAAATATCAGTGGTATTCAGTACTGAATTTTTATACTTATGCTTTGCATTGCATTTATTTTATGAATCATTAAGTAGAGATACTTAAAGGGTTAATAAAAACACCACGAACAAAGTCTTAAAATTGTATTTTAAACAAAAATATATATTATTATCATTATTTTTTGGCATAGAAAATATACGAATCTGAAATAAGGGAAAGCCTGTAACTAAAATACCCGTACCTCATTTCCCTTTCTGCTTCTTCTCGGAGTAAATCCATGTCCTTACTTTTAATTTCTTGAAGAGCTTTTTCTGACCAGCTAATTTTTTCCGCTACAGCTTGTTCAGAGAAATTCAAATTTTTACCTTGTTGTTGAAGGTGATAAATGGATTCTAAAAACAAAAATGCTTCAGTCAAAATTGCCAATTTTTTTTTTTTTTTTAAGTATAATACATATTAAAGCTAAATAGGTTCCATATTTTTAAAAACATAAATAGCACTTTTATCATTATCTTAAAACAAAATAATTTTGTACAGCCCCTCTTTTTTTTTTTTTTTTTTTTTTTTAAAGATATTTATTTTAATAACATCTTCATTAAAAAAATATAATAGTAGCTTAAGGGATTTTTTTTTTTTTAATCTTTTTATTTTTGACATACACTGGAAATATCATTATTAAAATTTATTTATTTATACATTTTTTTAGAGATAGCAAATGCAATTTACAACAAAATCATAGGAAAAAATGAAAATGGAAAATCTAATGAAATAAATTATTCTCCATCAGAATCAGATAACTTATTTTAATTTTATTTTAGAAAACTGAAATGTAATTATCTCAACTATGTGTAAACTATTTTAGTTTAAAAAAAAAAAAAAAAAAAAATGTTTACAGAAGACGCAATTGTCTTAGGATACAACCAAAATATTACACAATATTTTAGGAAAAAAACATCTTAATTAAACTTAATCATTTTTACAATATGAAACACAATAAAAACATATAATAATAATAATAACAAACAATTAGTAACAAAATATTCATTACAATTTAGACTTATATGAATTTTTAAAATATAAATGATTGATTATATTTTAAATCTTCAAAATAATATCGATAATTTTTTCATAAAATTAGAAAAATGGCTGCAACATATTTTTCAAAGTTTCATTGCTAGATTTCATAAGTATTTTTATATTTTAAATGTTTGGTATTTATTCTCCAATTCCAATAAAATTTCTCAAGTAATATCCTATATGATAAAGATTTAGAATATCGAATTTGTACTTCATGGTAATATTTGTTTTTGAGTCATGCTGATCATTATCTCAATGACAAATACTAAAAATTTAATTCAGAGTGCCTTAAAACATGTAAATATAGAAAAAACTAATGTTTGAAAATTTGACTGAAAAATGATACTTTCTCTATAACACAAAAGGGTAAGAGAAAGTAAAAGATACTGTACATATAAATTTCATATATTATTCATACAAGTTGTCTGAATTGGATTTGTGTAATGGCATTGAAGGGTTACCCTCACTGAATTTAAATAAAGGTAGGGATAAACTTATTTTTTAAATTAAGAATTTGAACCTCAATACCCTAATTTATAACATTATAATGGATGTGTTATTTTTCAAAAATAAATAAAATAAAGATTACCATAAATAATTTTCCATATCTTTTCTAAACTTTTCACCATAACTTCAGCATCTTCTCTAACTTCAAGAGCATCAAAAGCTAAATGTGGTGCTCTGATATTCATATCTCGACCCTGAAAAACAGTATAAATTTATTTCTTTATTCAGTTCAACAACAGTAAATAAATAAATAAATAAATCTCCATACCCGAAGATACATTATATCTGCTCTTGTATCAAAATCAAATTCTCCATCGAATTCCTCAGAGATATTTTTTGCAGCTTGTATCACATCAACATACTTTGATACAGCTTTCTGGAAATACAGAAATCACTTTTGTAAAATATATCTTAAACTAAATATTGAAATAAATAAATTATATCTATCTATCTATCTATCTATTTTCTTTATGGTAACTGATTTCTCCTGTGTTCCCATGCAAATTAAGTGCTGAATGAAAGATTTAAATCATAAAATACATTTTAAAACGTATATTTAATATTTGTTGTCATTTCTCGAAAATATTTTAAAAATAATTCTGAAATAAATAAACAATTACATATGTAACATTATGCTGCAAAAGAAACATCATAAAACACATTCTCATTTTAAACATATCACAAAATCAATATCTCAGATTTTTGAGAATTTATTTTAAGCAGAATTTCTTCCATATAAAACATTTAGGAAATTAAGATCTATTTTGTTATGTTGCAAATAAATAATAATAATAATAATAATAATCTACATATTAGGGGAAAAAAACATCGATCCACTCATTCACTGATTCAATATGGTCACGTCAACTCTATGGGAGTTAGGATCATGGACTTTGGTATGAAGATTGGGCTTTTACGGAATTCTATTCACCCCCACCCCCCCTTTGGGCAGTAAAAACCCATTTGCAAGCATAACTCAATTCAAAATTACTATGCAATGAAGAAATTGTATGGGAAAACTAGACTCAAGTAAAGAAAAAATAAAATTAATGAATATGTTGGCGATTTTTGAATTTTTGGTTTTAAGGGGGAAAAATCAATTTCAGGGAGAAATTTCACAAAAACCAGATTTTTGAGTAGAACTCTAACAACAATAACACAAAGAGGTTGAAAATGGTTGTTCGTCTTCTAGAACATATATTATATAAATACATTTTGGGTGTTTTACGATTTTTGAGTTTGTAGTGGAGTTATGAGGGGGAAAATCTGAGATCTCTCTTTTTGCATTAAATATGACCAGGGAAATCTATTGGAGCTGGAGTCACAAGTTTTAGTATGTGGGTTGATTATGTGCAACCAACACCTACTGTGGCAAGTGTTATGCTTGGAATCAGTGGCGTCGCCAGAAAATTTTTCAGGAGGGGGCAAACTTCAAATTGCCAAATTTCAGCATGTTTTTACAAATTCAATTAGATTCAAATGATTGGTTGGTTGATTGAGGTGATTAAGTAAGCATTTACTACAATTTTTTAGATATGCAGTTTAAGTTACAACATTTTCCTTATAGAAATTATACAACTTATTCTAAACCAACACTAATCCGGAAAATGTACTGTCAAGTCGATTTAAAATCTGTTTGCAGGAAAAGGCTAGAGACAACCTATAAATGCAGGTCGAGTAGGTTTGACTCTAATTGGCTCTGTGACAAATTTTACTTGGTTATTTTAATTCTAATGACACAGCTTTAAAGCTTTAATTGTAATTTTTTTTAAATCATTATTTATTTATTAGAATTTTCCAGGAGGGGGCAAGTGCCCCCCCTTGCCTCTATGTGCCGATGTCCATGCTTGGAATAGCATGGCATTAATTTCATTAACTATATTTTGCTGTTCAAAATCTTGATTTGTTTTCCTTGATTGATTTTGACTTTCTGATGCATTCATGAGGGAAAAAAAAAAAAAAAAAAAACACTTAAAAATATTGACTTTCACGCCTTTCCCATTGAAGCAGCTCAAAAAATTAATTGAATATCTTCAGATTTTTATTACATGAAATTAAGTTAAAATAAATAGGAGGCTTACAATGTTTACATTTCCAATGTGATGTTGGCATTAAAATTTTCATCAAGCAATATAGTATTAGTACAAAAAGAAATTAAAAAAAAAAAAAAAAAAAACAAGGTGCAAAAAAGTGACTCATGTCGAAAAACAAGAATTAAAGTAACAAAACATATGTTTATTCAATATGTGTCAAATATTCATGGACTTCAAATTTAGATGTTTTTATTGAATAACTAAAGGAAAATAAGTTTGAAACTTGAGGCATAAAAAAAACATATTACACCTCATATATCTCAGCAAATGCTTTCAGTGTTCGAAATTAGCAGTCGTTAGTCGTGAAATGTGACTAAATTATTGCATTTGACGAATATAAAATTATTTGTGATCTTTGATGACTAGCTTTTTTTTTAAAGACTTATTTTTGTTTAACTTTGAAAGCTTCAAGTTCATATCGTATTTCCCCCCCCCCCTGCTGCATAGGGACTATGTCGTTTGGACATCTGGGTATTTGGGGCATATTTCATTCCCCGTTTTACAGAGATAAAAAAGAAAAAGTTTCCTTTAATCCCTTTTAATCTTATCTTTTCTTAAAACTGCAATTTGCAACCCTCTCGCCGCACATGCATACAAATAACCTATGTAACAAACACATTACATCTGTGTGCACATACTGATATGATGTGTAAGAAAAACACACACTCATACATATACATATATATATATATATATATGTGTGTGTGTGTGTATTTGTGTTTCAGAAATTTTGATGTGTAGTTCAGGAAATATTGTTTTACGCTGAATCACCCGATTAGTCATGTTAAAAATGAATTTCGGAAATTGCAACTAGAAATTTCAATTTGACACCTAAAATATTTACAGCATGCGTCATACGACACCTTCCCTTTCCATCCCAATTTCTATCGCATCGTACCAAAGATAAAAAGTTGATCAGTTCTAAAACATTAATAATCTTGAATTAAAATAGCTTAAGAAACCACAGAATATATTAAATCTAGTATTACAAACCTTTAATGTAATAGTTTCATTGTCCAGCTTTAATAAGGGTATCCAAGGAGGAGGTGAAAAACTAGAAATATTAAACTTCGATGCTAGTTCAACAAGATATTCAACGTCAATCAACAATGGGCCAATACATTCATCATCACAGGCTTAAACAGAAAGAAAAAAAAATATATATATATATATATATAAATTTTAATCATGTGATGTAAAAACTATATGAGTACTATTAATAATTACATTTAATGTTATTTATGTTGTGTATCTATAAGTACATTCTGATTTAATTATGTTACTTGAAAACTTAAAATGTGAACAGATTTCATGTGATTTTTTAATACATGTATTGTGTACTTAAAAAAAAAAAAAAAATAGTTCTAATATACACTGATGAAAAAAAAAAATCCCAACACCAGGAAGGAGCTGTGCTAGATAAACGAAATTTGGTAGGCGTGTTTATACATCTGAAAGATGAAGTCGATTCAAATTTCGAGCTATGCGCATAAGTGTGGCGCTAGTAGCGACACTGTGAACATGCAAATGAGGTTTGCTTTAAATAAGCACTGTTTGGTTCGTGATCGTTATTTACAGTTGAGATTTGACGTAGTGGGTTAATGTTAGTCAAGGATGCCTCTAAGAAGACGAAGAAGCCATTATCAACAGCTCACTGAGTTTGAATGAGGTCGTGTAGTAGGGCTACGAGAAGGTGGGTTTTCTTTCCACGATATTGCAGAAAGACTTGGCAAGAATGTATCCACTGTGCATGAGTGTTGGCAGCAGTGGTCAAGGGAAGGTACTGCCTCAAGAAGACCGGGTTCCGGGCGGCCACGTGGCACTACTGAGAGGAAAGACCGCCGTGTTCAGCGTATGGCTGTGGCTAATCGTACTGCGTCTGCAGCTGAAATTCGAGCTGCAGTTGGCACCACAGTGACACAACGAACTGTTACAAATTGGTAACTTCAAGGACAGCTCCGAGCCAGACGCCCTGTAGCATGCATTCCACTGACTCCAAACCACTGCCGTTTGCGACGTGAGTGGTGTCAAGCTAGAGCCCATTGGAGGACGGAGTGGAGATCTGTTGTGTTTTCTGATGAAAGCCGGTTCTGCCTTGGTCACAGTGATAGCCGTGTGTTGGTTAGAAGGAGGCCAGGTGAACGCCTGCTAGCGACCTGTCTGCGGCCTAGACACACAGGGCCTACTCCTGGAGTTATGGTTTGGGGAGCAATTTCGTATGACAGCAGGAGCACTCTTGTGGTTATCCCACGCACCCTGACTGCAAATTTGTACGTCAGTCTAGTGATACAACCTGTTGTGCTGCCATTCATGAACAGCATTCAAGGGGGTGTTTTTCAACAGGATAATGCTCGCCCTCATACCGCTGTTGTAACCCAACATGCTCTACAGAGTGTCGACATGTTGCCTTGGCCTGCTAGATCACTAGATCTTTCTCCAATCGAGCACGTATGGGACATCATTGGACGACAACTCCAGCGTCATCCACAACCAGCATTAACCGTCCCTGCATTGACTGCCCAAGTGCAACAGGTATGGAACTCCATCCCACAAACTGATATCCGACACCTGTACGACACAATGCATGCATGTTTGCATGCTTGCATTCAATATTCTGGCGGTTACACCGGTTACTAATGTACCAACATTTCACATTTGAAATGGCTCTTCTTGCCAATGGCTCTACCTGTGATCTTGAAACTTTAATCAATTAAATATGTTACCTAGACAAATGTATTGCTGAAATTTCATTACTATACAATAATTTTTTCTTGGTGTTGGGATTTTTTTTTCCATCAGTGTACATCATGGGTTTGAGACACTTTTGAGATTTTATTATTATTATTATTTAAAAAGTACATTACATTACATTTTCAGTATAAAATTTGTAGGATGTTTTGAACTTAATGACTTTCAGCTGTCATTCTAAGTCAGTTGAATAAATGCCTTTTACATAACATATCCTGGGATACTTAGCACTAAAGTCATATGATACAAACAGCATCTGAGTTGATAAGCTCTAATATTTTATGTCTCACCAATCCATGAATTTTAAGCTGTGAGGTATGTAACACAACTATTTTATTTATGTACAAACACAACTATTTTAGTGAACAAAATAATTTTATGCAGGCACATAAAGATGTGAAACTAAACCCCATTCTTTGACCAATCAAAACACAACTACTAAGTTTAAGACAGCAAAAATGTTTGTTATCTTAAATCCTTTAAATATGTTATTTATCAAATTCTGAATAAATATCATTCTTCTATTCTTAAGGAAAAAAAAAAAAACTACTATTGCTACCACTGTTGTTTTTCAATCTATCATGTCTATTCTGCCTTTTTAGGTTATACTATAAAAGCTGTTTCACATAATAACATGGAATTTGGCAGTTTTGTACAGAAATGTGTGATAAACATGATGAAATGGACTGCTTATATTTCAAAGCTTTATTTAAGGTGATGTTAAATGTTGAAGAAAGAATAAAACATTTCAGTTGTAAAAATTTTTTTATAGACTTTAAGACTCATTCATGGCTACTTCATCATATTTTGCTAAAATAGACATCAGATGATTGTGTTATATAACTACTTTTTGATTTTATATATATTTTTTTTTTATGTTTTAGGCAATTTTTTTCGATATATTTTTTTTTTAATTGTAATTTTCCTGATAAATTCTGATACCAATAAAAATAAAATGTGCACAACTTTTTATTTATTTATTTTTTAATGTAAGTGAAGGCACAGTTTCAAATTTAGATGTTTTCTGAAATATCTAAAGAAATATTTTATGGATTTTCTTGGAATTTCATGGGAAAAAGAATATGTTACATTTCATATATTCCAGTGAAAGTCTTGTCCTAAAGGCAAAAAAGGGATCAATTACAAATTATTTTTAATTGATTTATAACTGAACTTCTTTTTATCTCTGAAACAAGACTTTTGCTGAAATATATGAAGTATAGCAAGTTTTTTTTTTTTTTTTTTCCCTGAAGTTCTAAGAGAATTCCTTCCATCCCTCTTTTACATATTTGTTGAAAATTTTTAAATTTAAAAGTGTGTCTTTACTTATATGCATGATTGTGTATTACATTTTTTTTTTTTTTTTTTTTTTTTTTTTAAGTATACATCAGAAGTTAAAAATATATGTCTTAAAGAATAACATGAAATCTGTGTACATTTTAAGTTTTCAATTAATATCATTAAACATAAATAAATAAATTAAGTAAATTAAAAAATAAAATGTAATAGGGTACAATGTAATTTTTAATAGTTCTAAATTTTGTAACACTGACTTTGATAAAATCAACATTTAAATTATTAAAATATTATTTTTAACTTTATGCATAAAAATATGCTTAAATTTTAAATAGAACTATGATAGCAGGAAATAAACATGAAAAATTAGAAATATTATGCATCATAGATTATTAAAATATATAAAATTATGATAGTTAATAACATCACCAAAACTTACAAGATTGAAATGCATAATCTTGTGCTAAATTTATTCAAAATTATTTCCTTCATTTTTAAAGACTGATTTTGTTTTACATTTGTTACAAAAAATAAAATGTAACAAATAAAACTGTAGTAAAATGGACAGCTTTTTAAACATTTCACACACACACACACACAAAAAACAAAAAACATACAAGTAATTTTACTTTGAAGAAAACTTTTAAAGATAACTTACATTTACAACCTGCATCAGTAAGAATATGACGAGCGCTACACTGAGTACAATCTCTCCCACCTATACCCTTCCGACAATAGCACTGGCCTGTCATCCGATCACATATTCGATCAAGTGAACCATAAGGATTACAATTACAGGGCAGGCATTTACCACCTGGCATTTCTGGATTTCCATAATAACCCCGAGAACATCTGAAAATGAAATATCTGACATTTAAAACAAACATTTGATAAAATTGATACTATGCAAGTTAAAAGACATTTGAAATAATTTTTATGAATCTAAACTAAGAATGTCTACTGGCAACAATAAGACTGGATAATCCATTCTCAATATCTTCGATATATCTAGTGGATAGTCGGTGAAGGATATGAAAACTACAGGATCTACAGAATCATCATAGGATGTTCAGGGAACAGTTGTGTTGTCTGGGAATGTGTGAAAAATTGAACAAAAACATTATTATAAGTATCAAATTAAAACTTTTAATACAAAGGTCATTTATCTGGAAAATGACAAAAATGAATTTTTTTGCCAATAATTAGAAATTCAAAATGATAAATGTATTTTTTAACCTGATTGGAAATTCAGGAGCTTAAAGTGCCATCATTTCTACACTTATAATCACAACTCGTCAACTATGAATAATAAAAAAAAAAATTTAAAAAAAATGTTTTTTGGAGATTTTTAGAATTAAGCGGTCTTCAGCATTAAATGACTTATTTATTTATTAATTTATCTTAAATCATCTTACAAACTACTTAAAGTGTGTAATCATTTGTATCCTTCCCTTATTATTATTATTACTTTATGCTGACGGAAATAATATTAAAAAATATATATAATATCTATTGAAGTTTTGAAATTAAGTTACAATACACATAACTTGTTATAAAAAATAAATAAATAAACTGTGCAACTTCATGTAGAACCTCATACACATCAAAATATATTTTTTTCTTTTATTACAAGAATTCAGATTATTATTATTTTTTTTTTTTTTTCATAATGCATATGCAAGGTAATATATATGAACATGGTTTGAAAATATTTTATCTACTTCATCTTTTTTATTATTTATTTGATTAAACTAAAAATGACAATATCCATAGTCACAGCATTTCCAAAAGCAGCTTAAGATGAAATAGACAATCAGATAAATCCATAAATAAAAACACAGTTTTTACAAAATATATAAATGATGATTACTTTTCACATTTTTTCCCTTCATAACCAACTTGACAGTTAGTACAAATATGATCTCCAGTAATTATCCCAATATTGACCTCACTTTCACATGTGTCACTAAAGCTACAAAAAAAGAACAGAACACACGTAAATATTTCCAAAAACGATAAATTAAAGCAATCTTATGAACAATTTTACATTAATTCACACAATTTTGGTTCTTTTAATGTTCTCTCACAATTCTTTGAAATTTATTGTGTAGATGGGAAAAATAAATAATAAATGAAAAAAATAAGATAATATGAAATTCGATACTTCATATTAATCTATTAGCATGGGATTTGGTGATTTATTTCATTTAACCACCTGACTGCCTTTGAAAAAGGCAAAATTGCAATGTCGTTTTCATTGTACAGTCTTTTGATGTACTAAAATAATACTTATTTCAACTTGAGATTTCAGATTTAATCATACACATGATTATAATACTCATGGCTATCTTTCAAGACCTTCAAAATTAAAAAACAATCTAAAAATTCATAAATATATAATTTTAAATTATAAGTGTATTGTAGAAAAAAGAATAGATCAGTGACCGGATGGTCAGAGGGTTAAAAGTGGTTGAAGTTATTTTTTTTTTTTTTTATCCTTAAAGACAGGAAGGAAAAAAATTGAGTTGTCTATTTAAAATGTTAAAAGATATTTAAGGTTTAGCTTGCCACTTAACAATAATTTTTTTCACAGCAGATCTTATATCAGGATCTATGGCTTAGAGTGAATTCCACTCAAAATCAATATTTATGAACAATTTTTAACTTTTGTTAAAACCAGTTTAAAATTCACGATTTTTTAAAAAAGTATTTTTAATAATCCAATCCAAATAATCTATGTTATTTATAATCTAACATAATTTTTTAAAGATCAGAAGATGGTCAGATTGCAAGTTTTATTCAATATAATTTTAAAAAGTGGAGATTACCAATTGATAAATTTTAAAATATCAATGCAAAATATACTGAAAAAATACACATTTTAATTATCTTTAAAAAAAAATTACAAGTATGGAAAATTGGCACAGAATTCATACCACAAAAAAATAAAACAAATATTTCTTCTTCTTAAACCAATGGTTTTATAGGTAGAGAAATATTTTAAACAAATACCAGTATGAGTCCTGTACCAATTTTCCAGCCCTGAAATTTTCAAACATATTTTCATCACTTTTGACTAAGAATCATCCTGAATAAATCAATGTTCTAATAAATAAATAAATAAATAAATAAAATGAACTGGAATTGGTCTAGTTCTTTTGGAAGCTGCTATGCCACAGACAGTTAGACAAAGGTTTCAAATTTATATCATTTTGCCTTTTTTTTTTTTTTCCAGAAGTTAAAAACATACATTTTTCATAATTTAGTTTTGTTGTAATACACAGCAGAAATAAAATCACATATGTAAATTCACTTCATGCATGACATATTAATTGTAAATGAGTAAAATTATGCACATTCCCTCACACATACCTATTATTGACAAGGGGACAAGCACATGGTCTACATGGTGCCCTGAGAGGATCTCCAAAGAATCCTTTTGCACATAACTCACAAAAAGCTCCAGCTGTATTTTCTCGACAATTCTAAATAATAAATAAATATATAAATAACACAAAATCAATATTTTCAATGATACATACAAAAAATACTGCAGTAACAATAATAAATTTTGTTTATTGTAGAAGAAATGCTTATAATAAAATTAATTTGCTATAACAAAAAAGTCACAGAGTAATACTTCAATATTAAAAAAGAAACAAGTTGAACTTAACATAATTGAACATTATTTATATATCTCTCACTATTACATAAAATTCAAACGACTTTTAAATGAGATAATTAAATACCTTAAAAACATAAATGCACATTTTATTTAATACACTCCGAAGCTAAGATCATAGCTTCAGACATTCAGACATTTATGACTCCCAAATTTTTCTAGAGGGTGTGTTTATGAGGTTACAACTCTCTCCTTTGAATAAGCTTAAAGCAGTTCCTCTCAAGTATTTAGTTTCATTTTGATGTTTTGCTGATAGATTTTAACTATTATACATTTGATATAATGACACTGTAGAAGGCTGATTTATAACCAAAACACATTCCTTGTGTGTTATGTTTTTAAATAAAGTGTGCTTTTATATATTTAATATATTTAATTATCTCATTTAAAAGTTGCTTGAATTTTAAACAAGTTGAAATTTATAATCAAAGAAATGTATAAATCGAGGTATTTACTAAACTTTAAAATTTTTCAAATATAAGGTATGTAAAAATTAAGGTTATATGCCATATTCGTTGGAGAAGGCAAAAATGCTTAAAAAGTTTTAATTTATAAAAGGCTTATTAATGGATATTTATATTTTGTAATGAAATCTTTCAAAACCCTTATATAGTCTTCCTTTTCTTTTCTTTCTTTCTTTCATTCTTCTTCTTCTTCTTCTTTTTTTTTTTTTTTTTTTTTTTTCATTTTCAGAATGCAGCTTTAAAATGATAAGTAAAACAAATATCCCTACTGTTTTTTAAAGCATTGTTGGGTCTATGCAAGGTAAAATCTTGTTGCATTAAATTGCCAGGATAACAAAAATATCAATAAATAATTTTATGATGAACTCCTCATCCAATTTTCATGTTCCTATGAATATGTTTTAAAAAGTTATTTGCACATTAAAAAAAAAAAAAAAAAAAAAGAAAAGAAAAGTGGATGCAGGAATGGTTTTCAACATTTAGAGGCAAGTGCATCTTTAGTTATCTGTAATGCATCCTTAACATAATTTTTCATTTAGTTTTTGTTTGTTTGTTTTTTTTCGAAATTGCTTAATTAATTTTTTCTAATCCTACTTTTCAGAAAAACTGATCTCATTTGAGAAAATATAAATTTAAAAATTACTGCTTATAAAAATTAGAATTATTGCTCATAAAATTTGATTAATGATTTGATACTGAACATGTCCTCCAAATTTTATATTCATATGTTCATTTATTTAAAAATTATGCATAAAAGAAAATAATATGAAAACAGGCTGTGATTCTAATTTAGGACACCAGTATAAATGAAAAATAATCATTTGTTTTTTGCAACTTTTGCTTAAATTGCTGGACAATAAATAATCAAAAATCAAGATTAATTCACTGTACTGATATGAATAAAATATCAAGCAATTTTTAAAATAAGCATACAAAAAATATTTCTCAGTTAGAATTAATTTGCAGATAATGTGTTTCAAATAATATTAACATGCAAATAATTAAATTCAGAAAGTTATATGGATATCTAAATGAAATATGAATATCTATAGGTCATATTATAATGTGTTTTATAAAATATTTGTTGAAATAATTAATTATTTAATTTCCAGCATCATTTACTCATACTTATGAATTTCACAAACTTATTATGATAACGTTCTCCCCCCCCCCCTTCCCAATGTACACACATTTTATAAATTCTCTAACAGGGTAAAAAAAAAAAAAAAAAAGAGTCGAGGACTAGAGCTAGATTTAAAAATTTCTGTCTAGTTCTTTGCCTAAAGTGAAAGTGCAATCAAAGATATATGAAACTGTGAAATTTATTATCTTAGAGTCAAGGATATAATCTAATGTCTAGTGACAGAGAGACTAGTTAATAAAATTATAAAATAAATAATTTATAATTTGATAATCAATTATTTTGGTTCTCGTTCTCAATAGTTCAGTTATAAGTAACGTAATTTTCAAAAATTAATTAAATATACTTATTGAATTGGCAATTTTCTAGAAATATAAATTCAAACATAAGAATTTTAAGCAAAAATTTTCATTTTATTACATTATATATTGACAGAGAGAGAAGTACTTACCCGACAATGACCATTTTGAGGATCACATTCTTCACTCCTGTTATTACAAGGGCATTTTGCAGATTCTCCAATAAGATCAATGAGCTCATTGCTTTCATTAAAATTTTTTACTTTCCTATAGTAACCTTTCCCTGGATCCTAGAGAAATATAATATGAAATAAATATATTGCTTCATTTTACCATAAATTAAGCATTATACAATTTCTACAGGTATATTTAAAAATAGTTTGTTATTAAAAAAAAAAAAAAAAAAAAAAAAAAAAAAAAAAATCAATTTAAGATTTAAAAAAAAAAAAAAACAAGAATTTTATAATATGCAAGAGAAATAAAAATAAAAATATAAGCAACATTTAAAATTTACATTTAAATTTTTTTGCAACATCTGTGAAGATGAAATCAAAATGAATCTATTAAGTTTTACAAAATATTAATATCTACCTAACAAAATTTTTATTTACCCAATGTGTAAATTCTATTCAAATGCCTAATAAATAATTGCACTTTTTACAAAAATAACACATTTCTTATTCCTTTAATATTCTCTTGTGTTATCTACAACAATATTAAATAAGTCAAAATAACAATTTTAAATCATTTTTCTTACTCAATACTAATTGTTTAATCTTTAAAATTACCACATGAAAGAACCAAAAAAATGTATTTCAAACATATATTTTTAATTACTTAAGAAGAATGTTTAAATATATGAATAATAAAAACTATGCATATTGCTTCATTAGGTAGAAGGTTGCCTCCTGTTGGACCCAAATCAATCATTCAAATGGGTCAGATGACTGGGATCTAAAGCTCAAATAGCACAGTCATCAGCAGACCTCAAGATCCAAGTTGTCCCCCCACACCTGGAAACATGGTGCTAAGGTCCACAAGCTGCTGCATGCATGCTACCAAATTGCTGAGAGTCTTTCCTGAGGGACAGCAACTGCAGTGGATGGGTAAGGGTGTGTATCTAGCCAGTCCAAGCTGTAGACACTTAACAAAGGCAGTGCTGTTAAGTCCCATCCACTGCAGTTGCTGTCTCTCAGGAAAGACTCTCAGTAATTTGGTAGCATGCATGCAGCAGCTTGTATAGTGCAGATTCCTCAGCTACACTGCAGTAGTTGAAAGTCTCTTAATGTTGTGTAATGTGTGTAAGTCTAGCGTCTGCAGTACTACTACAGTAGAAGTGTGAAAGCAAGGAAATGTTGTGTTTGGAGGCTGAAACATCTTGTAACTGCACCTAGCTTTGGGTACAGAGATATTTTCTGTGCTCCTTAGAGGTTATAAACATTCAGTGAGCAGTTCTTCCCCTACTACTAACTCATCCCATCATATGTGTTTAATGCTGTTCTTTGTCTCAGTGCAGTTTGTCTTTATGTGTATTTGGGTGGAGTAATTTCCAAGTGTAAGGAAGACCTGAATTTTTCAAATATAAATTTCCAGTAAGCTCCCAAAGCTAAAGCACTTGCAAGGACTCTGACTTAGGTAGATGCTGTCATTTGCATGAGGTATCAATTGGATTTGGGGTCACTAGCAGTAGACCGGATGGGCTTTTGAGAGCCTGGGATGGAAAAAAAAATGTAAAAATCAGTATTTATTATTTTATACATTTTTTCTAAATTGATGGTGGATTTTTTAATAATCTATAAATTAATTATAACACACAGGTGAAGATAATCAGTGATTAGCACTCTATAAAACCTTTTCTTGAACAAAACAGCATCATGTAACATCTAGTGCCATAGAGTAAAATTAAAATAAAGTACATATGTCAATCTTTATATGTCCTAACTTGACATTCCTTCTGTAAATTAATTTTACATGCTTTTTAATTTAATTAGAATTTAAAGCCTTATAGATGGATAAAGAATTAAAACTCATTAAATTTATAAGAAACAAAACATTCTAGAAGACAATGTATGCATAACAACAGAATATATTTTAATAAGAACTGATTACGGTCTACTTTAAAAGTTCTAAAAATTTTAGTAAAAGAAGAAATGACCAAGATATGATTAAATTTTTTTGTGATTGTAATCAATAAAACACATTAAAAGTTTCTGTATATATATATATATATATATATATAAAAAAAAAATACAAAAGAATTCTCAACTTTTTTATTATACAGCAGATTTCTCATAACAGTCACTGAAAAATAAGTGAAAAATAAATAAATTGAAATCAAGAAATATATTAAATAAAAATTCCTGAAACCAGAAAAAATCTTACACACAATTACTTTTGTTTAATGCCTTTCTTAAAATATATTTAGAAAATTGCATAAAAGAGAATTGCACAATACAATATATTTTCTATCAACAAACTCTTAAAAATAACCAGTTATATTTAAAAGATGAAGATTGATTATAAAATAAAACAGATAATTAAAAATCAAGGGGTAGATTGGGGGGGGGGGGAATCTATAGAAATAATAGAAATTTTCATTTATAAAAATATCTAATGATATAAAATGTATTATAGTTTAAGACTACAAACTGCAATCAGTAAAACTTTGAATGAACACCATAACATGCAATTTTTTTTTACTTATTATAAATGCCAGTCTTCTGGTACATTTTTATTACTATCAACTACAAATTAATAATATAAATGTATTTTAAGAAGAAAAAAAATCATGAAAAATATTTACCTGACATGATAAACCTCCATATTCTTTTGGACATTCACAGATTTCAATTCCAACAGCTACATAAGGAGAAGCTGGATTTGGTGTTAATGGTACAGCAACTTCCAGATTAACATCACTTAATCTACAAAAAGGAAAGGGAGAGGTGAAAACAATATAAGCTATCAAACCAATGCTGAATTTATCAATTACCTTTTTCACAACATATATGTATAAAAAAAATGTTAATAACAATAAAAATAATAAATACCTCAGAATATTTCCACTGAGAGCATATTAAAAGATAAATTATTTTTATTTTCAAGAAATTACATACAAATTCCAGAAAACTAAAATGAGAATATAATTTGCTCATAAAAATTCTAAATATCAATGCAAGGCTAAGTATAACTAAATTTTTTACGTAAAATCGTAATTTATACAAATGATAATTTTAAAATAGGCTCCTTTTTTGAGAATCTTACCACCTCATAAAAAATAAACCAAACTTAAAGAATATTCTAAGAATCAAAAATTGAAAACAATTTACTCAGATGAAATATGTAAAGAAAAAAAATCACAATTAAAAAAAAAAAAACGTTATATGTCTGAGTTTTATTCCTGAATTGTCAAATAAAGCTTAAGAAAATTTAATGCAAAAAATTAAGAAAAATAATATAAATTATCATTAGCACATAAATATATAATTAATAAAAAAAATTGCTATTATTACTTTATTCAGAGAGCAATTAATGCAGCATCCTCTTAGCTAACAGATTTTATTAACATGGTTAATTTTCATTTTGAAATTTAGTAATTTCAAAGAAATTATTCTGGTAAAACTTAGAGTAACAAAAATGATAAAGAAAAGATATCAAACATAATACGATCAGGTTTAATTTTAAAATCCAAATTCATAAATAACATGTGACTTTATAAATGCATATGTTTGAAAATTAGAATAAAACACACTGCATCACGCAAGAAAACAAAATGTACCTAGCTATTTTAACATCAGCTCCCTCAGTAGCTCTGATCAATATATCTTGGACATTTTGCAAAGCAAACATCAAAAGGGTTCTTGTGACTGGAACTTCAGGATTTTCCAACTGTAACCATTCATCCTAAAATAAATAATAATAATTCCTAATATTTAGTATAAAATAATCATGAATTAACTATTTCTCAACATAATGAAACAAAACAAATTAAAATTCAGGTGCATAACATTCTCATTAATTTCTGATGACTGAAATCTAAAAATGCACGATTTCTTGGAAAATATAGATAATTTATTTTTGATGAAAGGATTATATGCTTACTCTGTACCTTAAATTGCAATTGACATCCTATCTATAATCAACAATAATACTAGTCATTTAAGAACATGTAAACAATTTAATAAAAAAGAACTATAATTAAATATATTTATAGATATTAATCATATACTAATGATGAAACAAACACTCACACACATACAAAAAAAAAAAAAAAAAAAAAAAAAAGAAGGAAAACATAAACTAAAATTTAAAATTGTCTTAATGAACAACTGAAACACAAATAAATTTAAAATTAAATATACTGTCAACTTTTAACAACTATTAAAAGATACAAGTTATTAAGGATTTTAGCTGGTTGTATACTAATTAAGAAATTTGTTGAAAGATATGTTTGCTATTATAAATGTTTATAAAGGTACAGTGAAACTTGAATAATTCAAACTTGTTTAATTCGAAATTCTGGATAATTCGAGTTTTTTACTCGGTCCCTTGAATTTTGTATCAAAATAATGTTAAAAAATCGTGGATAATTTGAATTCTATTTTGGATAACTCGAATTTTTCATACCATTTTACTTTAAATTATTACAGTAAAAATTTTTTCAGCTAAAATGCTTAATTTATTTTAATAGTCTTTCAAAATAAGGATAAGGAAATACAAGAAAAGCCCTACATAGTGCATCAGATTGTGCATGTACATGAACTTTGAGGGTTTTTTGAATAGAAAGTCATGTCTGATGTAGAAGATTCTATTTTTGTATCAACTGATAGGTTGAAGTCATATGCTATGACACAAAGACTGTACTTGATGAAGCAATAAATAATATCTGACTATTTTCTAAGAAAGTGTTGAATAATTAAGCTCGTAAAAAATATTGATTTAATCGGAAGGGGGGGGGGTAGCAGTTTTCTTAGATATAAAGTTTTTATGTTAAATCTTTGATCGTAGAGTTTTAATTTTTTTAATTTATCTCTTCTTTTTGACAAAATAGCATGCTTGCCAACATCCTAATTAAATATTCTGTAGTGTTGTTGGTCCCGCCCTTTTTTTCACACCAGTAAATTTTTAAAGTAATATTTTTGCAAATGCAATTACGATTAAATAAGAAGAAAAATACTCTAAAAAGGATACTGGTGTGAAAAAGAAGGTGGGGCTAACAATACTACGGAATTTTAATTAGTATGTTGGCAAGTATGAAATAGTATATGTAATTTGAATTTTTGGATATTTCGAATTTTTCTCAGGTCCCTTCAACTTCGAACTATCCAAGTTCTATTGTATTAACTGATGCTCCTTAAATAAATTTCTATAAGCATAAAATGTTTACAATGTAGTTCATTGAAACATTTTTTAACAAAAAATATAAACAAACAAACAAATAATGTAATATCAGTGCTGGATCCATATTTTTACTTTTGCAGCCATTCAATTTTATGTTTAATATCAAGTAAATAATGTTTCAGTGATCCAAACAGAGACAGTCAATTGAAATAAAACTTAAAACATGAAATTTTTTTGTAAAAGGATCATTTTTACAAAACAGAATTTTGTTAAAGAAAAATTATTATAAATTTGAATTTTGTTAATGAAACTTTTTTTTTTTTTTTTTTTTTTTTTTTTTTATGCAGCGATATTTTGTGAAGAGGCAGCTAATGAGCCCAAATTTTTACATGGATTGACCACTAAATGTCTATATTATTATTATTTTTTTTAATTCTGTAATTTAAAATGAACATTCTAATAGTAACAATTTTTCATTAAATATATATATATATATATAAAACATTTCAGACAAAAAAAAAAAAAAAAAAAAAAAAAAAAAAAAAGGAGAACAGAATGAGAAATTTAATACTTTATATATTGGGTCGTCTAGAAAGTTTGCACAGGTTTTCATTAATTGTCATAAGGACAAGTCTGAATACATCAGAATCATTGAAAACAAATGACATATGTACATATTCTAAAAATTGGTACTTCAGGCATATTAAGAAAAAATTTCGGTTACGATACGTTAATGGTTGTCAGTTTTATACATCTTTGAATATGGAAGCAAACAAAGTGCATTATAGGCATTTAATGCTTTTCTTTTATCAGAAAGGCAAAAATGCCACACAAGCGGCAAACAAAATATACACTGTTTATGGCGAAGGTGCTGTAATTGAAAGAACTGTGCAGAAGTGGTTTGCTAGGTTTAAAGTTGGTGATTTCAACATTCAAGATCAAAAATGCCCGGGTATACCCTCCACTACAGATGAAGATCAGATTAAAACACTGATCGAAAGTAACCCACACTATACGACATGTGAATTAGCAGAAATGTTAAAAATATCAAAATCCACTATTCACAAGCATTTAAATGTGTTGTGTTTCAATTTTCCTTCAAAATTGGCCCGATCTTTCTGGATAACCCAATATATAAATTTTGAATTCAAATTCAATTTTTTACTGAAATTAAAATTTTTTAAAAGATTTTTCTTTTAAAAGTTGTTTATGAAAATGAAATTACAATGACAAAACATTACCTCATGTAAGCGAACACTGTATCTCCCTCCAGAAACTGGAAGAAATGGGGAGTGTGCTAGAGCAATTCCATGTCCATGAAGAATTATAAGTGGATATTTAAAGAGCAAAGGATCTGGATAACGACGAGAACTGCGACTTTCAATATGAAAATTAAACATCCCATTATAAGAGCGTGTCTGAAAAAAAAGTTAGAGAGAGAAAGAAGAAAAAAGCTTGTATAAAGGCAGCTAAAATAAAACGAAAATATAACAAATGCAATTTCTAGTTATTATTAAAACACATAATTATGTATACGTCAAATATTAATAGCAGTCTGTAAAACATGTAAAATATCCTACAAATATTGTTATTAAAATATTTATTTAAGGAAGTGTGTACGTAATTAGGCTTGGAGAGAACATAGTAAAATTTCTTACTTATTTAAGTTATATTTCAAAGAACATTTAAACTATAATAAAACTTAAAATAGCTTCTCATTTCTTTTTAAAACGAACATTTTTCGCTGGGTACCCAGCTTTCTTCAGGTGTTCTGATGACTTGAGTATTACCTTCCACCAGTTGCCTCAATTTCAGACCACCACCATATGTGAAAATTTCTGATTAGTTCCTTGTCATTACATGTGCGCACATCAGTAAGATATGCCAATGTAATGTGCTGATGTATGAATGCTGGAGGAAAATATGTTTGTGCATTATATATTATTTATGCTTATCCAATTATTAAAGGTTCAAATTACATTATTTTTCCCCTATCTTGTCAGACATACATGTTTGTTTTTATCCTCATTTTAATTCTACATTTGTGAGTACTTTTAGGTTGCAGATAGTTCAACTACAGTAATTTTTTTTTTTCAAGTCTTTTGGTATTTTGCTTTCAGAAAATGCTGGAGGTATGTACATTTGTGCATATATATTATTTATGCTTACCTAATTATGAAAAGTTAAAATATATTATTTTTCCCTTTCTTGTCAGGCATAAATGTTTGCTTTTACCCCCTTTTTTTTTAAATTCTGCATTTGTGAGTATTTTTAGGTTGCCGATAATTCACCTGCTGTAATTTTTTTCTTTCAAGCCCATTTATATTTTGTTTTCAGATAATGCTAGAGGGAAGTTTATTTATGCATTATATATAATAAACTTTTTGTGACAATTTGGAAATTCATCAGGTTTAGTAAGTTTTGTTATTAGCTGATGTTATGACAAGTTAAATGATTAATTTTTGTGTCTAACATTAGTGGTATTATAAACAATGAACGTGGAATGCAACTCTGAGAATTTATCAGCTTAGTATAACTTAGATACTTAACTTATATAACTTGGTTTTCCTTTTTAGAATTTAAACAGATTCAATCGAAAATTCAAGTAGTTTAAACTTACCTTCTCTCCTAAAAATGTCCTTGGAAGCATCCAGTATACTGGCTGGTTAAGCATATAAGGTATTCCTAATTTTACATTTCCAGTTTGGCCAGGAATCAGATAGAAATTGAATTTTGTAGCTAATGGAGTTCCCCCAAGTTCAAATTGTACTTCTCGATCAGGTGTATGAATCTACAAATACATTTATAAAAATTTAGTATCTAAAGAGAAATTTCTTTTATTAAAATATGACGTTAATTTCACAAGTAATCATAAAACTAATCCAATAAAATATTTATATTCCTCCAATACTTCCAAAGGAATTAATAAAATAAAATAAAATAAAATAATAAATAAGTAAATTTAAAACTTAGAAACTTTAAAACTTATATCACACTAGTCATTAGCCCTAGAAGTCAAATAATACAAAAAATTTAAAATAAATTGCAACACATGTATAACATTATATTTTTTAATACATTGTAATCTATGTTGTAGAAACCTAACTGGCATAGGCAGACTCTGCTCAGATCTTCATCATATACCAATTAATTTTTCATTTAAACAATTATTATAAAACACAGAAATGTAAATAAATAAAATCAATTGTCATATGACTAAAAAATTACATACCTGAGACCACACCATTTCTGCTTGTTTGCATGAATTGGACCGCTGAAAGCAAAAGCACTCAAAACAACCTTTGGGATTATCAAGAGCTAAGCCAAAAGTTCCTGGCTTACATGCACCACATTTCAAACCCTCAACATTTTCCTAGAAAATATATTAATAATTTTTTAAAGGTAAGAATAATTTTGATAATCAAATGGTGACAAAAAGATACCAGAGAAAAAAATGCTAGTATGCTGTGTTTATTAGAAAACATTCTTCTATAATTATAAAAATATATTTTCAATACTGTGAACATTAAATAAACAAAAAAAAAACATTTTATAACTTATTATCACTTACAGCCTAGTTTATATCGGACTTCTTTGCTATTTCTACGCTATAATATTTATTTTACTGTTTTTATTTAATAATTAATAAGATATTTGGAAACTGAAGTTATTTTGAAATTTAGTTGTCTTAATTCATGATAAAATAGTGACATAAAGTCGATATAGAATAAAAATTTCTCATCTCTAATAATTGCACATAAAATATCAAGAATGTGGTAGTAAATTTACTATTATAGCAAAAAATGAAGGCAAAATTTAAATAATTCACACATTTAAATTTTGGTTAAGCAAGTTAACAGAACTGACAGAAAATTTTTATCTTGAAGATAAAATAAAAAAAGAAAAGAAAAGAAATAAATAAAAATAATTATTTTTTTTTTTAAACATCTATCATACATACAAACATAAATAAATAAACAAAATAAAATAAGAATAAAAAAAAAATTTTTTTTTAGAAACACACACACAAACAAACAAAAACAACAACAGCAACAAAAAAAATCTTTTTATACTAACTGAGCAGATTATTTTAATACAACAAAGAGAGCAGGTAAAATAAATGGCATAACATTCAACTGAAAAATCTAAGAAACAGAATTCTATAATAAAAAACTGAAAAAAAAAAAAAAAAAAAAAAAAAAAAAGATTATAAACAAATATAAATAATTTCAGAAAATTTTGGAGTGGAAGGCTGATTTTTTATACCAACTATGTAAAAAATACCAGAGTCGGGAATCGAACCCGGGCCTTCTGCTTCATGTGCGGATGCTCAAACCATTGAGCTACCCTGGCTGATTACCAGCTAGGCATTTCTCACATAATATTCGTTGGTGCAAAGTCACCCAAATTTTCTGAAATGAACTTTCATGGTTGATGAATAAATTTCTAAATTAAATACATAAATAATTTCCAAAAAACAAATTTATTTACCTTACATGGACATTGTCCATTATCATCGCACTGACAAAGACCTTCAATAGTGCATTCTTCAGGTTCTGTTCCATCATACTGACAATCACATTTGCGACAAATTGGAAACTGAAAATGAGCAAACCTGCATTTGTCACATCGGCGACCTTCAAATCCTTCAATACAGATGCAATTTCCATTATCAACATCACAGATGCTATCACTTGGAGATCCACGCCAATCACAATTGCAAGGCTAAATATAAAATCAGTCATCAGGTGAGGTACTTGAACAATAATCAAACAAACAAGTGATGCTCACTGTTATTTAAACTGTAAAATCTTATTTACACTTGTATCATTAAAATATAGCACACTTAAAATAATATTTTACCTAACACATACAGAAATAAGTACAGAATAAGAAAATTAAAAAAAGAAAGATAGCGATACATTAATGTAGCATATTCTCTCTTCCTTAACACAACACACATCCCAACATAGCATAATGGTTTTCTTCAATGCAGGTCAGATGGATCAAATTCAGGTATGTTCACTGATATAAGCGATGAGTCAATCGATTGCCCCTATTTTCACCCTTTTTTTCACAGTGGTTTTAAGTAAACAGACACATTCATTCTTTGTTTAAACTCTCATACGAAGCAGGTGGAAAAACATAAAAAATGTACCTTAGTTACGTTTTCCTTACAGGAATTTGCATTTAAGGTTTATACATTGTTAATTAAAAAAGTAAAAGGTAACATTTCTTAATTATTTTAACAATTAATTTATTTTGCAATGCAGAATCTTTAATTTAAATCAAAATTAATTAAACCACTACACAATCCAAATTTTATGTTATTTTCTTTATAACTGTTGTAATTAATTATAAACATACTTATAAATTCAATTAACAGTAAATTAATTATTTAATGACTTTAACACAACATTAATTTCAAAAACTGAAACCTTAAATAAATTAAATTGTAGCTACGGATAAATTCATCTATATTTTATTATTATTTGAAAGAAATTCGTAATCAACCATTCAGTAAGTTTTTGAAATACAGCATGTAATATTGTACCTATAACCTTAATAGTGTACCTTCAACCTGTATTTGAAAGAAATACAGGTTGTAACAGAAGAATACAACTGTTAGTTTATTGCTTAATATTAGTAAGTTTGTTTTTGCAGTAGATTTTTTTTTTCTTTCTGTTTTCCTTTTTATTTTATTCTAAGAAAATAAATGTTCAAAATTTCCCCTGAACCTTGTTTGCGTATTCAGACATATTCTACATCCCTGCCTTATTGCAGATAACGGGTCAACAGATTATTATTATTTTATTTATTTATTTATTTTTTTTGGGGGGGGGGGGGTGTAAAGTTTATTCGACCCATGCAGGACTCTTTTTCATTATTCCTGAGACAAATAATAAAATCAGCAAATGTAATAAAGATATCTTTTTACCTTGCATCCAAGATATGGATCATATCCCCAAGAAGAAGAAGTGCATCTCTGACAATATTCTCCTTCCGTATTAGGTGGACACACACATTCCCCTGTTTGAGCATCACAAATGTGGCCTGAACTTTTGCACGGCTCACATTCTAAGGGAAAAAATTATATTTAAAAAAAGAAAGAGAGAGAGAGAAGAAATAATAGAAGCACATAAAATACATTTGTGAAAACTTATGAAAAAAAAAAATCACCTTTGCTTGTATGTTAAAAGACTTTTTTTTTTTTTTTGAGTTACAGAAAAAATTCTGAAATTAAGAGACATTTTATAAAAGAATTTATATTAATATTTTAGATTTTACCAGTTTTTATTGGATGATTCATATCAAATGATAGTATTTAATATTTATCAAAATTTTATAGCGTCTTATTCCTGAAATACGCCTTCTTTTTATAGCCGGTTCTTAAAATGCAAGATTATTTTGTCACTGTTTGACTTTTTTTAGGTTTAATAGGCAAAATATGTAATTTTCAAATGAAAAATTAATAAAAGCTCACAAGAGAAAATAAAATAAGGGGGGAGGGGAGTTCTTTTTATAATTGCCACATTATTTTGTTTAATCACCCCATGATAATTGGAAAGAGCATCCTCTTTCCAATTCAGGTATCTTAACATACTCAAAATTTGTGTTGATTTGTCTAGTTTAACAAAAGTTAGTCAAAGAAAAGGCATGTATATGACAGACCCACTGAAAAATTTACCATTTGTAGATCATGATAAAATATATAACAGGATATATTAAGAATAAGCCTTTTTGAAGCACAAAGGAATAATCAAAATTGAAGCATCTGTTCATAAATTATATGCACTAAACAGTCTGTTTAATTTCGAAATACAATAAAAGCAGCACAGGTGTAGAATAATTATAGGTATGTAGGTTAGATAAATGCCCAATGGCTAAGATAAGTAAAAATAAGTATTTTCCATTACTTCCAGCAAATACTGAAATTGGAAGTACTTATGAATTTTTATGGCCTAAATTTTACAATCCAGAACCATAGCATTTGTTTGCATAGAGAAAAGAATGTTAACCACAGCTACCACACTGGATTACATTTTTTTTTAAATGTAAGTTATATATGCATTATGATCATATAAATCTCAGTTGTAACTATTTTTATTACAGTGAAAGATTAAGAAATTGAATATTAAGAAATGTTGAGGTTTTCTGAATATGACTTTGGATTGAAGACACTTATTTGAAGCTGCAGATTTTGTAGAAATTTGTTTTATGACCAATTATTATCTGTTAAAGATACATGGTTCAAAGTATATTACAGTATTTTATGGAAGAAACGCCGCACCCGGCGTAAATGCTGCATTCTCAAAAGTGAGCTTAATAAACCAGAAAATCATCATAAACGCCGCACGGCCGATAATGAGCTTAATCAACAAAAACAAACATTGTAAGCGCTGCGATTTTAAATAAATAAGTAATCATTCATTAAAATAATAATAAATAAACCTTAATTAAATTTTAAAGTGTTTAAAAAAAAATTACTAAAGCAAAAATTCAGAAATGAAAATTCACACAAGGCAAATAGTACGCTAAGCAGAAATACGAATGTAAATAAACCGCTTGCTCAGTGACGTCAGATTGAAAGATGTTATTGCCATTCCAAAGACTAAAAAAATATAGTTAACGCTGGTGTAAAGGTGACTCGTTCATGAGTCCGAATCGTTCATATCATGCTATCAGCCAATCAGAGCTTTAGTTTTGTCTTATTGTAAATGCGCACGTATGCATAGACCATGGAGCACATCCATGGCATAGACTGAGTATTGTCATAAAAAAGCGTGATTCACTGCTTGTAGCGCAGTTTGGCAACACTGCACTGATTTTGCCAAAACAGGATCGAACCATTTTTCTGAGGAGGTGGGATGGCTTTCTCTCTTAGTCTGAGAACGAGAAATGTTCAAAAGCACGTTACAAAAAGTAAACATTGGCGTAATTTCACGGAATTAGAAACAAATGCATTTTTCTTGAATGTTTACAGCATATTTCTTAACGACTTCGTCTATTTAAGATAAAAAAAATATCGTAAACGCCGCACTTATTTTTTTAATACTTTTTTACTCGTAAACGCCGCGGCGTTTCTTCCATACAATACGGTATATATTTCTCTGCATGCAAAATCTTTCTAAGGAAGCCTAATTCATATATGTTTAGGAGAAAATAACCTTCTAACTGAAAAATAATGATGTGCTGAAGACAAATGATATACATGAAAATAAAACTATTGTGTACGATCATCAACATTCATTTATACATTACTAAGAAGCAAAAGAAAAACAAGTAAAAAAAAAAATTATTGTATGCATACTCTTATAACTGAATCTAAAAATGAGTGTCTGAATTTTGTGCTTTTGAGAATTCCAAAACTGCTTTCAGAAATCTAGAGAGTACCCTTTAATTGCTAGTATCACCCTGCCCTTTTCTAAATCTGAAAAAAACTCTGTAACTGATTAAATTTTAATAGAAACGGAATAAAAAGATGGCGACAAAAATTTCTAACTATAAAAATATTCAAAATGTATGAATAAAAAAAATCAATTACAAAAAGCATCATGTAGCTTTCTCGAGCACATGGAAAGTAAAATTTATTTTTTCCCCTACAAAAACAGTAGTGAAAATTTTATTAAAAAATACCTGTAGTAAAATTTTGTAATAAAGTAAAAATATAACATAAAATAAATTGAAAATGAGTATTTACTTTCACATCCTTCTCTTGAGAAACCAAAATATCCTGGTAGACATTTATTACATTTATCACCTCCTATACCAGGGCGACACTCACAAGTTCCATAGAGTTCATCACAAATTTGACTAACAGAGCCGATTGGATTACATTTACAGTCTTCACAGCCATTGCCAGATAATAAATTCCATGTTCCTGTCTGGTTTAGAATATAATTTTAGACTAACACATGTAAGATAAAAAAATATAAGAAAAATAAATAAATAACTTTTTTTTTTTAAGGTAGAACATGTTTTAAATATATTATTTTAAATGATTGCATAAATATTCTCAACTTCATACTCGGGGTAAAAAAAAAAATATATATATATATATATATATATATTCAAAATTTTTAAATTCTAAAATTAAGTTAAAAGTTTGATAGGGTTGCTTTTATACACTAAATTTTTATCAGAAGCAAAATTCATCAACAGATTCTTGTAGAACATAATAAAAAAAATCAATTGAACATATAGAAAAATTAGTTAAGAAGAGTAATTAGAAAGCAGATAGTTTTCTTCTTTTTTCCTTTCTTTTCTTTTCTTCTTTAAATATTTCCTTTTTTTAAATATGAGATAGGTATCAATACATTTTAAATATCGCATATGTCACCCCCCCACCCCCCCCCCCCCAAAAAAAAAAAAAGAAAAGAAAAAAAAAAGAGCATTTTTGATGATAAAATTTATCTAAAATTCAAATATTGCTGCTAAATTTGTGAGGGGGTAATAACATACTACTTTCTTTGATATTTAATGAAAAAAATTATGCATTTTTCTTCTTTAAATAAAATGTTTCTTATCAAATGAATTAGGCTTTTACATTCATTATATTTTTTAAATGACATATAAATTCTTTACTTTAAATTTTTAGCATTTTGTAAAGTTGAAATCTTAAAAGATGTTCACTGTTCTAAAGGTTTAGATTCAATAATTAAAACTAATATAGACATATGGATTTTTCAGAATTATAATTAGTGAAAAAAATTGAAAAATCTAATATATGCGCTTGTATAAATTATTATGAAAATAATAACATTTATTTAAGTTGACTAAGTTATTATAAAGAAACAGACAATTATTAAAGAAACATACATTAATTTCTTAGATAACTGTGAGTAATGCTGCTTAAACAGTGAGTTAAATAGGTAATTTATTTGTTTACCAAACAACTAACATTAGAACAGTTATTTATTTATATAAAAAAATAAATAAATAAATAAATAAAATAAAGAGTTAACTTACTACACATTTACTGCAATTTCTACCAGTGACAAACAGTTTGCATTGGCATTGACCAGTTTCATCACACTGTACACTGGCAGCACCATTATTATCACAACCACACCCTAAAAAAAAATATTTTAGTTTACATAAAACTGTTTCAAACTTTCTAAACAATTTATAAATTTGTGTAATAAGATATTTATTTTATTTTAAACTTAAAATCTGTAATTCATCTTGGCTAAAATTTTTAAAACACTTTTCATTTCAATATTAGTGTGATTATATCACTTATTATTCATCAGGGAGAAGAGAATTTGCAGTGTTTTGGAATTAAGGTATTTTCTATTCTCTACTAAAAGTTGAATTTCCATATCTGGCCTTCCCAGCCAGATTTAAAAGTTATATAATTCCCTCCCAAAAAAGACCATTCAACTTTTGATATTCTTTATCAATAGGTAATTTTCTTTCGATAGAACTAATATAATTACAAAATAATGATATACTTTTTGTTTGGAAATCATGTTAGAACACAGTTGTTAGACTTTTTTTTTTCTCTCTATATATACCCCTTGTATGTGTTTTTCTATGTACTCCCTTTTGAATCCACCTGAATTACATTTTATTTGATCTGTGTCAAGCCAGAAATATTTCCCTTTTTCTTGCTAATTAGTGGGAAAAGTAAATGATAAAGCATTTTTTTTCATACCTTTTTACAGGGTTTGCATGGTCCATATTTTTTGACCACTTATATTATACAGCAATTTTTGTTGTGAAATAAGACTTAAACTTTAAAAAAAAGTTTATTAAAAGTTGTGGAAGACTTTTTTTAGGATGGAGGACTATTAGTCTCAATCTACGGATAAAATGTTGTCACCAGTTTTACGATGGTTGGACATTTATCAAAATAGAAAATTTATTGAAAATATAATTGAATAATTTGAAAGCAATGTTATAATTTGAAAAAAAAAAAAAAAAAAAAAAAAAAACTAATAGTCCTTTGTACTAAACTAAATTCTGCTTTTGCCAAATTTCATCAAAATCTTTTTTTATTATTATTATTTATTTAAGAAAAAGAAAAGAAAAAATTAATAATAATCAGTATCGAAACGGACAGTATCGGAAAAGTTGAAGAAGCCCTTTTTTAGACAAAAATACATAAATTATTTTAATTTTTAATTGTTGCCAAAAAAGATTATGAGTTGATTTTTTTTTTTTTTTTAAATGAAAAGAAATTCACACGTAAATATTAAAATTTATATAAAACTTTGTGAAAAATTAAACTTACTGGGTAAAATTGACATCATTATAGCTCTAAAGGTATTTATTATTATTATTATTTATTTATTAATTTACATATTCAATTTATTTTTAAATAGGACATTAATACAAATCCTGACGTTAATCTGAATCACAGCTCTAAATGTTAGTTTGCAATATGAAAATTTCTTGTAAACATTTTCTAATAAAGTTGAAAAGTGCTTATGATTTCGGCTTGTATGTCTATTCATGTTCTATTTCCATGAATATTCTTACACTGACTCGAAATTCATACGTTATTTAGGATCACAATTACTAGGATATCTATAATAATAAATGGAAAGGTTTGTCTGTCTGTCTGTCTGTCTGTCTGTCTGTCTGTCTATCTGTCTGTCTGTCTGTCTGTCTGTCTGTTCTTTTATACGTTCAGCCCCTATTGAACGCAGAAGTACAAGAATTGACATACGGATGCTCTGGAGCCTTTCCGATGTTTTCCTCGAAACAGAATTTAAAAATCTTAATTAGTTTCGGAGATATTAATTAAAATGCTGACCCATATCGATCGCGAAAATGACCAAAAATCCTTATTGCTTAAAAAGAGGCATTCTATCAGCATTCAGCAGACGATTTAAACGGCTGTCTCTAACGGAAAAAAAACATGTGCAAGTCATTAATGTCACATGATCTTTAACTGGGGTTAAAAATTGCAAATTTCAAAGTGCTTCAAATTTTCTTTTTCGTACACAATACTTAATATACAACCTATTCAGCACAAAACCAACCTGCAGTTAAAATTTCATCAAATTTCATTAATAAACAAAGCAGTTACATTTTAATTGCTAATTAAATTTTATTCTAACACGTAATCTATCTTTCAATAGACGATAGGAGTTTCCATAGCAACAAAATACATTTGAAGGAACTAAAAAATACTCTTTCTTTTTTTTTTTACTTCCATTACCCGACTACCGTGGTATATATATAGGTTTTGGCGAAATAAAAAATATTTATTTTTCTTTTTACTTCCATTAATAAAACTACCGTAGATAATGGAATTAGAGATTTCACGTGATTTACAAGTTTTAGAATGTCCTGATTAGGTTTTCTTTTGTATCACAGCTGCTAATTAAAATAATTTCATAAGTAACACATTATTTGAAAGCTTTGTTGATTTGGAATTGAACAGTAGATCTTTTAAATTATCGAAAGTTTTCACCAGATTTACACGCTTTGAGGTCTCCTGAATCAGTTTTCTTTTGTATCTCAGCTACTAATTAAAATAATTTCATGAGTAATGCATCATTAGAAAGCTTTTTTAGATTTGGAATCGAACAGTGGAATTCAGAAATTTGTACCGCCAGATGGCGCTGTAATATTTTAAAATTTAAAAATTTCAATTTCTAATTATGATTAAATTATTTTTAATACATCATTCGAAAGATATTTTAAAGTTCTTTTAAATTATCGAAAGTTTTCACCTGATTTACACATTTTGAGGTGTCATGAATCAGTTTTTTTTTTTTTTTGTATCTCAGTTATTCATTAAAAAAAGTTCATAAGTAATACATCATTTGAAAGCTTATTTTAGTTGATACACATTTTAAAGTACTTTTACATTATCGAAAAATGGAATTCGAGATTTCACCCGATTTACACGTTTTGAGGTGTCCTGATTAGGTTTTCTATTGTATCTCAGCTACTAATTAAAATAATTTTATAAGTAATACATCATTAGAAAGCTTTTTTGATTTGGAATCGAACAGTGGATTACAGAAATTTCTACCGCCAGACGGCGCTGTAATATTTTTCAAATTTCAATATTTCAATTTATAATTAGGATTAAATTATTTTTAATGCTTCATTCGAAAGATATTTTAAAGTTCTTTTATATTATCGACAGTTTTCACCAGATTTACACGTTTTGAGGTTTCCTGAATTAGTTTTCTTTTGTATCTCAGCTACTAATTAAAATAATTTCGTAAGTAGTACGTCATTAGAAAGCTTTTTTGATTAGGAATCGAACAGTGGAATACAGAAATTTGTACCGCCAGATGGCGCTGTAATATTTTAAAATTTCAATATTTCAATTTCTAATTATGATTAAATTATTTTTAATACATCATTCGAAAGATATTTTAAAGTTCTTTTAAATTATCGAAAGTTTTCACCAGATTTACACGTTTTGAGGTTTCCTGAATCAGTTTTCTTTTGTATCTCAGCTACTAATTAAAATAATTTCATAAGTAATACATCATTAGAAAGCTTCTTTGATTTGGAATCGAACAGTGGAATACAGAAATTTGTACCGCCAGATGGCGCTGTAATATTTCAAAATTTCAATATTTCAATTTCTAATTATGATTAAATTATTTGTAATACATCATTCGAAAGATATTTTAAAGTTCTTTTAAATTATCGAAAGTTTTCACCAGATTTACACGTTTTGAGGTGTCCTGAATCAGTTTTTTTTTTAAATCTCAGTTATTAATTAAAAAAAGTTCATAAGTAATACATCATTTGAAAGTTTATTTTAGTTGATACACATTTTAAAGTACTTTTACATTATCGAAAAATGGAATTCGAGATTTCACCCGATTTACACGTTTTGAGGTGTCCTGATTAGGTTTTCTTTTGTATCTCATCTACTAATTAAAATAATTTCATGAGTAATACATCATTTGAAAGCTTTGTTAATCTGGAATGGAACAATAGATTACAGAAATTTCTACCGCCAGATGGCGCTGTAATATTTTTAAATTTCAATATTTCATATTCTAATTCTGATTAAATTATTTCTAATACATCATTCGAAAGATATTTTAAAGTTTTTTTACATTATCGAAAGTGGAATTCGAGATTTCACCTGATTTACAATTTAAAGTGTCCTGATCAGGTTTTCTTTTGCATCTCAGCTAATTGAGTAAGAATAAGTAACTGGAATGGAACAATAGATTACAGAAATTTCTACCGCCAGATGGCGCTGTAATATTTTTAAATTTCAATATTTCATATTCTAATTATGATTAAATTATTTCTAATACATCATTCGAAAGATATTTTAAAGTTCTTTTACATTATCGAAAGTGGAATTCGAGATTTCACCTGATTTACAATATAAAGTGTCCTGATCAGGTTTTCTTTTGCATATCAGCTAATTGAGTAAGACCGTTCAAAATTGGTATATGCAAGTTAATTAGAAGGGGCTGGAACGGTGGGGAAGGAATAGGCGCGCAGCGCGCATGGGTTTGGGACCCGGTGCGAGTTTTTACACGATGATAAAAGATTTTTTTTTTTTTTTATTTTCTTAATAATAAAAGTTTGAGTTGAGAAGGAATATGAGTGTACAGCGCACGAATATCCTCAAGCGTGCGCGCGCAGCGCGCATGGGTCTGCGCTGCCGAAGGCAATGGCGTCCCGGTGTGAGTTTTTACCCGATGCTAAATGATATATTTTTTAATTCCTTTTCTTGAGAATGAAAGTTTATGAGTAATAACATTGAATTTTGAGAAGTCATAAGGATAGTGAAGGAATACGTGCGCGCAGCGCACGGGTCTACGCTGCCGAAGGCAGTGGGGACCCGGTGCGACATTTTTCCCGATCAGAATTTTTTTTTCTCTTTTTTTTATCACATGATACAAATTAATGCAATTTTGAGAATTCATTAATTATCGTGATTCATTTAAAAATAGTGACCAGCGAAGCGGGCGTAGCCTGCTAGTATAAAATATATGAAAAGTACCATACTTAAAAAAATTTTTGGATAAAAATGTATGCCATATCTTTTTTTTTTTTTTTTTTTTTTTGTTGTTGTTTGTTTTGAGAAATTTTAATAGTAGAATAAAAGTGTTTAAAATAAAGTATATCTAAACTCTTTGAAAATTTAATTTTTGATCAATCAGGGTGCAAGTGTTTACACGAAGCTGAAGCAAGCCTCAAAATTTTGGTTTGTATAGACTTCTACTTTATGTTTTAATTCTGGAATGAAATAATGACACTTTTTATAAATATAAATAAATAGAAAACAAAAAATACTGCTATTGTAGAGAATTACAGAGCTTTTAATTGATGAATCAAAGACTCTATTTTGGATTTGTGTTCTTAAATATTGCTGGATGAGGAATACTGCCAGGCCAGTGCTGTTTCTTGTCTCCACATTATGTGTAAAACGAAGTAATTGTTTAATTTCAAAGATTTAACATTAACTATTAATTCTGTAAATGTATAAATTATTTCTATTATAATCATTATATATTTATGTGATTGAATTATTGATAATTTTTGACTGCATTATGCAGGTTATAGAATGAGTTATTCGATAAAAATATATAAAATTTTTAAGCACTTTTAAAAGTAATTAAATATGCATGCAACTGTTTTCTTACTATGATTGCATTATCTTAATATCCTTCTTATTAATAAAACCTTTCAGCATTTAAATAATTTTTTTATTTTGCTTTTTTGTCAATAAGTAATAAAAAATGAATTTATGCTAACTCAGTTATGGAAAATATAATAATAACAGCAAAAATTATGATTAAACATTGCATCAACATTTTTTTTTATTTTTAAATATAGAGAAAGAAAAAAAAGTTAAAAATCATACATTTGCAACCAGTTTCTGAAAAACTATAATAGCCTTCCAAGCAAGAATCACATTTCAATCCAAATACACCAGGTTTGCATTCACATTTTCCGGAGATAGGATCACATTTATTAGTTTTTCCTTCTACAGTTCCAGTTTTGTTGCACTGGCACGGTACACAACCAAGTTCGACATTTCCATATCCAGGCTAAATAAATAGAATATACATATAAAAAACTAATTTAACTGTCTATTATTCACTTATTATTAAAATATACAAAAACATAATTTCAAAAAAGAAAGTAAATCTCCAGACTTATGACTAAAAAAATAAATTATTTTATTTAAACAAAAATCTTCTTCTGCAACTTATATACACTAGCATTTAAGAAACTGAATTGTGGAAAACATTAAATAATAATAATAATAATAATAATAATAATAAACTAACTTTCAAATTACTAATGTTTCTTAATTTTCAACCCTAACCAAACACAGAAGTAATTTCTTAATTGCAAAAAAGCACCACAGAGTTGGCATTTATAAGTAATATGTAAACAAATTTGAATAAACACCATAAAATGCAAGAATTCACAACAATTATTTCAGGTCGGAAGGAAACACAACTTCTTTGTCAGATGAGCAAAGTAGGTGTAAGTGCTGCAAACAAAAGGACAATGCACAAAACTGATTTCAGCAAAAACAAATGAAACCAAATGTCAATATAAATACTAGTGTGACCAGAATTATAAAAAATACAAGAAGAAAAAAATTAATAAAAATAAAGAATAAAATAAAATATAAAAAATATCAACACTAAAGGAAAACTGAAGCTATGTGAGTAATTTCCAAGCATCTGACAAGAGCGGAGTGGAAGAAATATCTTAATAAGATTTTTTTAATTTGTAAATTTGTAAAAAACTTCATGAATATCCAAAATGGGAAGACGAGATAGGAGAAGAAAGGATGTAGTTTTAGAAAATTCAAAATAATCCACTGTCACTGTTTTGATTTTTCTAAAACTAACATAATTTCTTCTCCTATTTCCTCTTACCATTTGAATACCCATTAAGCATTTTACATATTTAAAAATTTGAAAAATCTCATTTCTGATATTTCTTACACTCCTATCTTGTCTGATCCTTGGAGATTACTCACATAACTTCAATTTTCATTTAGTTATGATTATTTATTTTAGATTTCATTTCATTTATTTTTTTCTTTTTCTTTTTTATAATTCTGGTCACATCAGTATCTATATTGACATTCAGGTTTATTTGTTTTTGCTCATATCACTAAAATCGGATTTGAGCATTGATGCTTTGTTTGCAGTACTTTGTTCGCCTGATGAAGTGTCATGTTTTCTCATGACCCATAACAATTATTGTGAGTTTTTTCATTTTATGGTGTTTATTCAGTGTTTCACTTATTAATTTCTTAATTGCTCTCATTTCTTACTTTTTAAATCCTAACCACTTACAGAAATATCATTAATAAAAATATCAAATTCATGATAGTTTAAGAGATTATTGTACATTTATACTTGTCTATATATGAGTGATGTTCAAAGGATTAAAACTAGACTGTTCAAATTTAAAATAATCAAAGGCAACTGTTGCAAGTACATTTTGATTTATGCAAATTTGCACTTCCACATTAATAAAACAAACTTAATAATAATAATAATAATAATAATAATAATAATAAAATGCTCTTAAGAGGTTACGTGGGTTTCTAAGACTAAAAAAAGGATACTTCCTCCATTTTTTTTTTTTTTTTTTAATTACAATAAATAAAAATTCTTATTCAAAATTTTGATCATATAAAAGATTTACATTAATGCAACATTTAATAAAAGTTTCATTTAAAAAACTGGAAAATTTACACAGAGACCCTTCAAAAAAGTGGTGGACATGACTTCTCCAAAACTAATGTGCTGCTCGTATTGAAATTTTATGCATTTCTTCGAAATAGAATTGATTAGCACTTGAACAAAGGATTTATCTTTTTTTTCAATTACAACTAATTTTACAAGGCAATACGTCGGGTAAATGTGCCAAAAACAGTACTGTTTTTGCATGCATACAACTCTGCCAAAAATTCAAATTTCAATTTGTTAAAAATTCAAGCACTATTGAATTCTATTTTGAAGAAGTGTAAGAAATTTCAGTAAGATTGGTGCATTAGTTTTTAAGAAATTATGTGCTGCTTTTCTGAAGGGTTTTCGGAAACCAGAACCCTCTGGCTGAATTTTCCAATTTTTTAAAAAAGAAAATTTTATAAAATATTGTTTAAATGTTTTCTTTTATATGCTCAAAATTTTGAATATATATATATTTTTAATTATTAGGATAAGTGCTCTAGTGATTGACATGCTCCAGTAATTGACATCTTTCCCAAAATAATGAACAAATAAGGAAATAATAATAATAATAAATAAATACAAGCACTTGTTTTACGTACAAGAATTTTAACATTGTACGCCAAACAATGAAACGTCGGATGCCAATAACCGGCAAAATGAAAAACTAGCAGTGTCAAACACTGAAGCACAGGATGCTAATTATTGGTAAAATGAAAAACTGGCAGTGTCAATTACTGTAACATTGAGTAGGTGTAAAATAAAAATTCATGAAAAAAATAATAATTATCAAATGCATATATTTTAACATATATATGTGGTTCTGAAAGTCTTTCATGCCATCCTAAAAATAGTTTCTGATGACTAAAATATTAAAAGCATCAGAAATTGCTCTAAAAGTGTCAATCACTGAAGCACTTACCCTATATGAGAAAAAAAAAAAAAAAAAAAAAAGAGAGAGAGAAAATATGCTTTTTCTTTTTTACTTTCAAAACCCATGTAAACCTTTAATCAATAAATTAAATGGAGCTAAAAGTAATACTCACTTGACATCGATCACAGTTTTTCCCAACAAACTTTAAACGGCATTCACAGACTCCATTACTAGTGTCACATAAAGAACTAATGGCACCCACAGGACTACACTCGCAGGCTGAAAGGAACCAGAGATGTGCTCATCTGCAAACTACCACAATCTAAAATTACTACCATCAAAACTGAAGTTTTAGATGGTATTTTTTTTACAAAAAATAATACTGAAAACTCTATAAAATGACCTGACTTGTAAATAATACAACCATAATTTAATCCTTTGTCTTTGACAAGATAATACTGTCATTGATTTTTTTTTTTTTTTTTTTTTTTAAATTTCCTCACCTGAATATCGCAGAAAAATATTTTGATTAAGTTTTTAAATCTTCATCATTTCATAGTGACAACTGTCACCCAGTCATAAGAAAGCATCGCCAAAATCACACGCATGGACAACAAATTTGTTGCTTATTTTATATATAGATATATATTTTTTATCGGCAGTTTATAATTTTAAAATAGTTGAAACAAATGTATTTTGACAATTGTAAAATTTAGGCAAAAATGTCCTTTTAGAAATTTATGTATTCTATACAAGATTCTTTCTACGATATATAAAAGAATAAAACTGTTGACAAAGGATTAAATTTATATATTATTTATTTTTTGTTTTCAGAAAATGAAGAATATCAAAAAATCTTCTATGTCTAATAACTCCTCCTTCATAATCCCCCAGAGAAGTAACTTATATTATTAAATTAATTTTTATCTTTTTTTCCTTTTCTTTATATATTCTTTAATGTGTAATTTTGACTGCAAACCTAAGGAGGAGTGTATTAACTACAAATGTAGATTTTTTAGTTTATATAATTCTCTTTACACTATAAGTATTATAAAGAAATTAAACACTTTTAAAATAAAAGCTCATTTTTCTCTCATTTATTAAAACTGGTTTGCTATTTTTTTCAGAGAGAAATAAACATCATCATCATTTGTGATAGACAAAGTTGAGCTTTGCATAATAACAAATAGACAATTATAGAATCTATGAGTTTACAAATGTGTAAAGAGGAAATGCCTGAGTGAAAAATAGGGCTTGGTTATTAAATTAAATTCTGTTTAAAAAGAAATTAATTTTTCATTTAAATTATCTTCTGATTAAAAAATAAAATATTGATATTTCTAAAAAATGTAAAATATCTGGAAAAGTGAACATCTGTACAGTATAGGACCCATTATCCAGAACCCACGGGACCAGAAGAATTCCGGATTTCGGAAATTTCTGGATTTTGGGTCCTTTCCCATTATTGCTTTCCCTTAATTATAAAACATAACTCAGTAATTGGCAGATACCAATTTACTTCTAGGAGCAACTACTTCACATACAGACAGACCTTTAAAAAAATATTTGAATTATATTCTAGAGCTCTTAAAACATGCAAATAAATCAAAAATTGGAAGTCAGGATTTTTTGCAAATCTGATACTTTTCACTATTAAATTTAGCAGGAAGAAAAAAATAACTATAATGCACATATATATACAAACATGTAGTACATACATTACTGCCACTTGCCATGAGTGGCATGGTTGCTTCTTTATCAATGCTGCTAAACATGAATACTGTCTCAATCATAAGAGCAGAAGGCTAAAAAAAAAATTTTCTTTAAAAATTTCCTTTTTTTTTTCCCTCAAGATCTTAATGAGAAGTTAAAAATCACTGGAAATCTATCATAAAATAAATTTGATTTTTTTTTTTTTTTTTTTTTTTATGTAACTTGCTGTGAATTCCAGGGTTTTCCTGGACCACAATCATCCCTCACCATATGAAAGAAAGAAATTCTGTTTTAATTTCTAAATTTTCATAATACTACCTAATAAAGCACACAATAATTCATTTTAGGGCGATTTTCTTTCTTTTTTTTTGATTTTAGATATAAAATGTATTTTAATCATTAAAAAAAAAAATCTGAAATGATTCTGGATTTCGGGTCTTCCGGATTTTGGAATTCCGGATAATGGGTCCTATACTGTAGTAAATAATGTCGCTTAGCAACTAGTACCATAATCTAAAAACTTGCATTGTTACCAACGAGATAAATAAAATAGAGTGCTGATTCAATGGATAAAAGATTAGCTTTCCGTGGTCCAATATGAATCACATGATATGCACCAATAGATTGCTAGGTTTGGCCCTTTATCCGCTATTTTGGCATTTAAAATTTCAATTCGGTAAATTATCATTATCATTAGGTAACACGGCCATCCTATGACTGAAATAAATTGATTTTAAAATCATTTTTCAGATATTTCACATTATAATAATAATAAAAAATTAAATATTTGCCAACAAAGTTTAAAAGTATTTATAAAGAAAAGTTAAATTTTTAAAAGAGCTAAATTTAAAAACAAATAATAATTCCTAAACTGTTTTTAAATATTTTGTTGGTTAAATTTTGACTATACGAAATAAAAAGTAGTGAAGTTTAAATTTATATTATTTAGAACAAAAAAATATATTAAATTACGTAAGTAAACAAAAAGATTGGCAGTTATAACTTCTGCGAAGTACGATCTCCAAGCAGTTGTCATAGAAATTTATTGAAAATAAGCTGTAACCAAGTAAACCAGTGCATAGATGGTTCATTTTACATGATTCATGTTGGACCATGTCAGGGTTACCATTTATCACTCTACTTTATTTATCTTGTTGATTGTTACTTCATTTAGATAAAAAAAAAAAAGTATCTTATTTTCAATAAGATTTTTTAAAAATTCATTAATTGTATTAAACATATTATCTGCGATCATTCAATAATTTTTATGAATAGTAAATTAACGATTAACTGAAAAAAATTTCACAGGAATTTTTTTAAGAGCTATGTAATTCAAAAACTGTTATAGAAATTTAAGCTTTTAATTGCATTCAATATATTTAATATATATATATACTCCGGAGGTAAAGGACACAACCTCACGAATATGTATTTTTTAAAGAATGATATTAATGATGTTATAACAAAATACATTTGTCATGAATAAAGAAAATGGACATGATTTTATTTTCCACTGTCCTATCTCCTTTACAGTAACTGGTCATCATGCTTAATGCCTCTATATAAAGCAAAATATGCAAATCAATGACATGGAACCAACCCTTTTCACAAAATAGACATGGTGTACTTTACATCCGGGTTACAGATATGTGTATATATGTATTTATAAATTATTCAATTTAATAAGAATTTTGATTCTTGTACTGTAAAAATTCATGCAGCATTAATAGTAATAATAATAGCAATAATTTACCTTTTCAAAAACATTTCCAGCAGTACAAAAGAAAAAAGAACAACAATCAAGAAATTATAATAATTAAAAAAAAATAAAATAAATAATAATAATAATAAATACAATTATGTAATGAATTGAATATATCTACTGTTATTTACCTATAAAAAGTGCTTTTTAATAAAAACACAAATAAATAAAATTTTGTTAAAAGATAAGGAAAAAATGAATATATTCTTACGTTTGCAATTATGGTGATAGGCACTTCCATAATGTCCTTCTAAACACTGTTCACAATGCCATCCTCCAGTATTACCAATACATTTCAAACATTGTCCTGTAATATGATCACAGTAATCTGGATCAAATGTATTTACATTTCCAGTACAATTACAAGGCTGGCAGAATCCTCCAAATATTCCAGGAGTGCCAAAGTACCCAGATGTACATCTAAAATGATTATGTAATTAATTTTATGATGGTAAATTAAATATTTCAAAGTACACTGAAACTTATCACACAGAAATCAATAAAATGATTTACAAAACAGGATGGCTACAAAAATTCATAAAAAAGTTCCCTGATTTTTCCCTGAGGACTAATTTTGACAGATTTCCATGATTCCTGCTACTTATACATACATAATTTTGTGTACTGTCGTACCGCTATGAGAAAAACCCTGAGCAGGGTTGCTTCCTCAAACCATTCCAAAAGAGAGAGGTGGGTGAACTTTAGGACATGCGATGTCATGGCACAATTAGCACTTCTTTCATAACTCTCCCCCGATGTATAAAGGGAATAAATATGTGTCATTTACATAACACAAAAATACAGATATAGAAGTAGTGCTCATTTAGTCGATCTTTTGAATTTATCCTATGCAATATTACTTATAAATATTTTTATTTATGTAAATGAAATTAAAATTTACAACATATTATAATAATTATTGTTTAATAATAATTTAAAAATGTGTCATTGTCCTACAATCCAGATAAATTCACTATTTTTCTTTTTACTTTTTTATAATTCAACTGTACCAAAAATTCCAAGATTTTACAAGGTTGATGTACATATTAATGTTTTTTAAAATAAAAATCTAAACGAATTTTAAATTTCTATTGATTAAATAAAACTTTTACTTGTTGAATATGATACGATAGTTGTAAAAATATTAAAGATGTAATAAGTTAGATATTCTATCTATTCTGAATTTATTAAAAATTGGAGACACGTTAAAGACATAGCCAAATTTAAATCCTTCATTCAGGTATTAATATTCATTTGTAAGCACATGATAGTATAAATATTTTGTTCTCACATATGTTATGCACCAATAAACATACTTTTCACATTTAGTTCCTGTATATCCAAAAGCACACTCAGTGCAAACATAATCAGTGGCTCCATCAGTAGTAACAATGTCTTTGCACACCGGTGAAAAATTATTTTCAGGATTAAGTAAAGGACAAGCACAAGGTTGACAATCTTCTGGAGTTCCCCTCAGAGGATTTCCATGAAATCCATCTTTACATATTTCACAGTGGTAGCCAGTTGTGTTATGATCACAATCCTACATAATAACAACAATAAATTAAATGCACACAACAACAATCATATATATATTTGAAAATGCAAGAAATCTTAAAAGAGACAAACTTTAAAAGCATTTTAGCTGATGTAAGCGTAATCATCTTTTTGTTGTTAGAAATGCATACAAAAAAAAAAATAAAATAAAATAAAAAAATAAATAAATAAAATAAAATAAAAATAAATAAATGCATAATATATATTATAAATGAGTTTGGTATATTAAAAAAAAAAAAAAAAAAAAAAACTTTCCGCAAACAATAATATTCAGATTAAAAAAAAATATATATTTATACAAATTTTTCACATGGTTAATTTTAAAAAGGCAGTATTCTATGGGATATAACATTCCAAAATTTCACATTATAAAAATTTGAATATTTTAAATAATATTGAAAATTCTAAATTGTAATCTGGAACTTTAACTCATATATATATATACAATGAATCATTTCTATTTTTTAATGCTAAATATAGAATTTAGTTATGTTAAGCTTTAAATAAAAGAATTATTATTTACTTTATTTAACTGAATTATTATTATTATTTTTAATAATCAATTATTTCTTACTATACAATGTCCAGTATAGGGATCACAGAATCCAGCATGACCATTGCATTCACATGGAACACATATTCCTTTGTGCAGTGTTTCATTAATTCTTCGATATCCAGGTTCACAAATCTGAAATGTAAAATAAATATTAGATATATTTAATAGACAAAAATATCCGTTTCACTTTTTTTTTAAGCCTACAAGTTTTTCAACATTTTTAAAAAACTTTAAGCTTTTAAATATAAAGAAAAAATAAATCCACTGAAATAATTTGAAAATTTTATTGTATACATAATTTTTATTCTTCTTACTTCACCGCGAATAAAAATATCAGCATTTACTTTAAAACTTTTTAGAGAGTGAAAACTACTGACTCTCACAAAAACGAATCTATTTGTTTATTATAAAAAATCAAGCCCCTTTTCAATGAATCAGCTCTATTTTTTAATTTTTTTTAATCTTATCATCTTAAAAAGTAGACAAAAGGGGGGAAAAAATGATAAGTCTTTTGGTACTTTCATAAATAAAATAAATAAATAAATAAATTCTTAATATGTAGTTTTAATCGAAATTAAATAAGTTGAATAGTAAATATTCATAATTCAAGTAAAATAAATAAAAGTTAATTTAAGAGAATGATGTGACCTTTAATATGAATTCAAATTAAATTATTTGAAGAATGTAAATAGTTACTTTTTGTTATTCTTGATATACAATATAAAATTTCAATTATGAATAAAAAGTTAATAATTTGTACAATTTAATTAATTTGGAAAAATTATCAATTTTCTTTTATTTATTTATTTTTCTAAATTAAATTATACTTTTAAAAAATTAAAGAACATGCTTTTATTGAAATGTGAACTAAAAGGCCCAAAATATATCTATCTTTATAGTATTAAAATGCAGGGTAAGAAAAAATCATATCAGTGATACACCATAATATTTACATCTTTAATAAAAACAAGTAATATAAATAATTTAGAATTAAACAAAAACCATTTAAAAAAAATCTCCCTTGACTGGGCTCGAACGTTAGACCTTTAGGTTTGTAGCCCAAAGCTTTACCTCACAGCCACAGTGTTCATGTAGGAAAAGTCTTTTTTTACAATATAGAATTTTTGTTTGCTCCCAGAGCGGTTACAAACAAACATACATACAGGTGAAGCTAATAAAAGCGTCTTAAAAACATATTCTATAAATGTAAATTTGTGATAATAATACACAATAGTTTCTATACCTCACATGAAAGACCAGCATATCCTAACGGGCATTCACACTTTTCAACAGTAAGCATCTTTTTCAAACTACTTGAATATCTATCAGCTATCTCCATTTCAACACTATAAAGACTACAGGAAAAAAAAGTAAATTTCAAAATTTCAAATAAAATAATATTGTAATTAATTCCATAAAAAGATGGCTTAAAAAAAAAAAAAAGGAGTTATAAAAGGAAAGGAAAGTAAAAAAAGGAAACTAATACAGCAAGTTTGAAGAAAATTGGTTGGACTGTTTTGTAAGACACTCACTTCTGAGACCTAAATTTGACCTACCTAATCAGAATGCTTATAAATTTTTCTGCATTGCCTATCAACCCCTTGTATAAGTACTGTCCTCGCCTTTATGAAATATCTAAGGCTTTTATTAAAATTTATTTCAAATTATTCAGAGAACTGATACTTAAACAACTTTTTGGTCTAATTTGGAGTAGCATGTACTTAAACTTTGAACAGAAAATACACACATGAAAAAGAAAAAAAAAAAAAAAAAAGAACGTATGTATGCTAATTTCATTTTGTTTAGCGCTATTTAAATATGTTAAACTATACCTGACAGAAATTTCCCCATAGACGTAATGTATTTAAATATTTTGCATGTCCTTGTAGAAAAACCACTTGTTCCAATTTAAATAAAAATTCTCAAGTAGCAGTCTCAAATAACATAGATATAGAATGTCTAATTTGGACTTTTTACTGATATTTGTTAGCTCTTGAATTATGTTGATGACAGAACACACAGACTAACATAAAAGTATAAAAAAGCACCACAGAACTAGTGTTAAAAAGTAATAAGTACAAAATTTTGAATAAATACAATAAAATGCAACAATTGTTTTGGGTCAAAAGAAGACATAACTTCTTTGTCAGGTGAACAAAGTAGGCATGAGTGCTGCAAACGAAGCGGCACGACAATGCACAAAACTGATTTCAGTGATGAGCAAAAACAAACAAAACTGAATGTCAATATAAATACTGGTGTGACAAGAATTATAAAAAATAATAAGAAAAAAATAAATAAATAAAGGGACCTCAAAAGGGGCAAATATAACAAAATTTCAATTATTAATATTTGACCTAAAAGCAATACTTTCTCCGTTATATGGGTAAGAGAAAGTATAAAAAAAGAATGATCTTTTGGAAAATCTAAAAAATACCAGCTCTTTTAGATATGTAACAGAAATACAAGTATTTTTGATTATATTGTTACGAAATTGCAAATAATTGTATTTATTTTTGTATAAATTCTTTCAAAGAGGCTTAGTAAGTTGATAAAGTGCTAATTTTGTGCATTTCTAGTCGTTTTAGCGTTGAAATAGCCTTATTTTCCCTTAAAAACGCATTAAAAAGCCCCAGTAATGCAGGTAATGGATTTGGTGCCAAATTTGGCGACTTTTTCCCACCTTGGCGAGAAAATCCTTATATGGGATATACCAAATATGGAAGCTGTAAGTTGATTGGTTGACCACTTTCTAGAGTTTTCTCGAAAAATCTGGGTTCCATGGAACAGCATATAAGGAGCGCTTCCTCGCCAAGGCAGTCAGTTCAGTTCAGACCTCAGCCAGCTTCGCTAGTGCTTGCATTTCTCTTGAGCCTCTTTGAGAGAGACTTACTTCAAGTGTTATTGCTATACAGTTTGTACTGTGGATTTGCTATTGACAGCTGTTGTTTAAGCTGTGGTTACTCCTTGAATTGAAGCTGATAATTGGTTTATTGACCTGTATTTTTCTGGAACTTTCTGTGAATAAATTACTGAATTTTTGTAAGTTTGGCCTTTCATTCCCGGACAACTCACGAACCCTCAAGTACGCAACATTTCTGGTGTCAGAAGCGGGATTGTCTGTGAATGGTTATAACTAGAGCTATGGAGGAACAGATGAAGAAACTTCTAGAAAGCTTAGCTACCCAGATGAATGAAATGAAAGAAGGGCAAAGAGAGATGAAAGAAAGTATGGAAGCATCGCAAAGAGAGATGAAAGATAGCCTGAGTCAAGAGATGAAAGAAATGAAGGCAGCACAAGAGAAAATGGAAACATCACAAAGAGAAATGAAAGAAGGACAAAAAGAATTGAAAGACGGCTTGACTGAAGAAATGAAGGAAATGAAAGCAGTTCAGGAAAAGATGGAAGCCAGTTTGACCGAAGAAATTAAATCTAACCAAGATGAGATGAAGAGAGAGCTTTCAACGGTGAAAGAATCAATGGAGGGTAAATTAACAGTGATGGAAAATAGAATGGATGGAATAGAAGAGAAAGTTATAAAGATAGAGGAAAATTTTGAAGAGAAAGTTATAAAGATAGAAGAAAATTTTGAGGAGAAAGTTTTGAAAATAGAAGAAAGTTTTGAAGAGAAAGCTATGAAGATAGAAGAAAATGTTATGAAGGTTGAAGAGAGTGTTACGAGGATAGAACGGAGTTTCGGGGAGAAAGTTAAAGAAAATTTTGATCAGGAACTGAAAGGCAGGTTTTCAGAGATAGAATGTAAATTGAAGAGAATTGAAGAAGATCTGGAGAGAAAAGTGGAAGAAAAGTTAGAGTCCATGACCCAGGAAACTGAAAAGAAAGAGAGAAGAAGCCAGAATCACGAATTTATTAAGCTATCTACCTACGACGGCAGTTCCTCCTGGCATGTATATAAGACGCAGTTTTCCATCGTAGCTGAAGCTAACGGCTGGGACTCTGTTGCAAAGATGGCTCATCTGGTAGGGTCGTTGCGGGGCGACGCCGCAGATATTCTGGAGACCCTTTCAAAGGAACAGCGATATGACTTCGAAGCTGTAACCAGAGCACTAGAGCTACGTTTTGGAGCGAAATGGTCCAAAGAATATAGTCGACTCCAGCTAAGGTCCCGTCGTCAGAGACCAGGGGAAAGCTTACAAGAACTGGCATCAAACATCCAGAGGCTTTCACATTTGGCTTTCTCAGACTGTCATCCTGAAACAGGTAATGATTTGGCTCTAGAATATTTCATTGATGCTGTCGGAGATCCAGATATTCAAAAAGCCCTCAGACTCTCCGGCGTGAAGGATGTGGAGTCAGCTTTGGTGTATGCCCTAAAGCTCGAGACAGCCCAACAAGCCTCCTATAAACATCGCCAGAACAGCACAGCAGACAAAGTGAACGGCTCTCAAGATGATCTTAAAGAGATTCAGGAAATGATTGCAGAAATCAATAGAAGACTACGCATTCTTGAGTGTAGGAAAGAAGGGAAGACTCCAACAACTAAATGCTGGGGCTGTGGAAAAGATGGGCATATCAAACGAAGTTGCCCAGTAAGAACACCTAGAGATGCAACCAAGAATGTCTCTGAAGTATGCCACCCAGGAGGAGCTCTTCGGGAAAATCCAGATGCCTTCTTGCAGAAGCCTCCATCTGAAGATCATAAATACATCTGTAAAACCGATGACAACAGACCCCAAAGAATACAGCCAGTTGCTCGCCAAGTTACTGTCGCAACACCATCAGAACAAGATCCCGATCCCTGGAGTGACGAAGAACTTAGACAAGCTCAGTTGGAAGATCCTGACATAAAGCCAATATTACAGCTGAAGGAGACGACCAGCAACAGACCTATCTGGCAGGACATTTCCAGATTTAGTCCCATTACGAAAAGTTATTGTGCACTTTGGGACTCTCTTCATATCAGAAACGGCGTATTATACAGAAAGTGGGAATCTGATGATGGGAAAAGCTTCAGATGGCAGATTTTATTACCAAGATCAAAAATTCCAGCTGTTTTAGAACAACTGCATAGTAGCTCTACCGGAGGCCATTTTGGGGTAATGAAGACTCTGCAGAAAGTTCGGGAACGCTTCTACTGGTGCAAGGCAAAGGAGGATGTGGAGAAATGGCGTAAATCCTGTGATGCTTGTGCGGCACGTAAAGGCCCGCAGAAACGAAGTCGAGGAAGACTGCAACGGTATAATGTGGGAGCACCATTTGAACGGATTGCAATCGACATCTTGGGTCCTTTGCCACGGACCTCCAGTGGAAATAAATACATTCTCGTCATGATGGACTATTTCACCAAGTGGCCTGAGGCATATCCCATTCCCAATCAAGAGGCATGCACAGTCGCAGAAGTCCTAGTGCAGCAATGGGTGTCAAGGTACGGCACGCCCCTACAACTTCATACCGACCAAGGTAGGAACTTTACCTCTGATGTTTTCAAAGGACTGTGTCAACTACTCGGCATAGACAAAACCCGGACAACACCCTTACATCCCCAGTCGGACGGCATGGTCGAGAGGTTCAATTGTACCATCCTGAATAACCTCTCACTTCTAGTATCAAGGAACCAGCAAGATTGGGACTTGAAGTTGCCATTGTTCCTGCTGGCTTATCGAAGTGCTGTCCATGAAACCACCGGCTATACTCCAGCCCAGATGCTGTTCGGACGTGAACTTCGTCTCCCTTGTGATCTCCTGTTTGGTTGTCCACCCGATGCGCCTTCATCGCCCGAGGAGTACATCCAAGATCTCCAGGCACGATTTGAGGACGTACACAAATTTGCTTGGGAGCGGATTAACATGGCAACGGAGAAAATGAAGACAAGGTACGATCTAAAGGCTACACAACATGAGTTCCAGGAAGGAGAGAAGGTCTGGTTGTGGAATCCTGTTCGACGCAAAGGACTCTCTCCCAAGTTACAGTGCAACTGGGACGGACCGTACACAGTCTTAAAAAGGCTGAATGATGTAGTGGTGCGGATCACTAAAACACATTCATCAAAACCGAAGGTGGTGCACTATAACAGGCTAGCCAAATACCACAATTACCGGTAATATTAAAATAAAAAATGTAAACACTGATAAAATTTGCGCATGCGCACTGTAAATATTTGTACATATTTGTGAATTTTGTAAATATTTCCCACTTAATTTATATTTCTATGTTATCTTTATGTGCAACTTAGTTCTTGTATTTTAGATTGTGTAAATTTGTTTAGTTTCGCCTCCTGACCAAGGGTTGCACTGCCCGGGACGTGCAGTCCTTGGGAGGGGGGCAGTGTTACGAAATTGCAAATAATTGTATTTATTTTTGTATAAATTCTTTCAAAGAGGCTTAGTAAGTTGATAAAGTGCTAATTTTGTGCATTTCTAGTCGTTTTAGCGTTGAAATAGCCTTATTTTCCCTTAAAAACGCATTAAAAAGCCCCAGTAATGCAGGTAATGGATTTGGCGCCAAATTTGGCGACTTTTTCCCACCTTGGCGATTTTTTTTTGGCGACCTTGGCGAGAAAATCCTTATATGGGATATACCAAATATGGAAGCTGTAAGTTGATTGGTTGACCACTTTCTAGAGTTTTCTCGAAAAATCTGGGTTCCATGGAACAGCATATAAGGAGCGCTTCCTCGCCAAGGCAGTCAGTTCAGTTCAGACCTCAGCCAGCTTCGCTAGTGCTTGCATTTCTCTTGAGCCTCTTTGAGAGAGACTTGCTTCAAGTGTTATTGCTATACAGTTTGTACTGTGGATTTGCTATTGACAGCTGTTGTTTAAGCTGTGGTTACTCCTTGAATTGAAGCTGATAATTGGTTTATTGACCTGTATTTTTCTGGAACTTTCTGTGAATAAATTACTGAATTTTTGTAAGTTTGGCCTTTCATTCCCGGACAACTCACGGACCCTCAAGTACGCAACAATATAGAATAAATTATGACACTTTTATAATTTACAGAACTTTAGTCTTCTTGAAAAATGAACTTGGTAAGCAAACAATGAAAAATGTAAAAACACACAACAGTTGTTTTGGACTGAAGTAATTAAGCACAACAATTTATCAGGTGAAAAAAAGTAGGAATGAATGCAGCATAAAAGCAATCTGTATGTTAGGACATTCAAAATGATTAAAAGAATATCATGGCAGACACTGATATTTGTAAATTGAATAAGTTAAACCTGTATTTTAAAAATTCAAGCATCACTTAAAAGAAAAAAAAAAAAAAAAGTAAATTAGATTATTTGAACAGTTTAAATTAATTTTTCTAAGCTATAAGAATAAAGAAATTTAAATAAAATATTTTAACAACTTACACTCCTAATACCTGATCAGAATGATATTTTGCTCGAATCAATAATCTAGTAATGTTATTCATTACTGCAGCAAATGTTTCTTTGTTTACAGTCCTACTCCTTTTGCCTGCTGCAGTCAAATGTGACCATGCTCGTTCTTGTAAAGGAAGGGTGACTGTAATATTTCCAGGAATTTTACGAGGTCCAAAATAATAACCAATTCGAATGGCATCACTCTGAAAAAGGTTATATTTAGTAATAATTAAACAGAGTTACAAAAAGCATATATAGATATCAATAAAATAAAATTTTAAACAGTAAATCCCCTTCATTATAAGCCTACAATTAATCCTTACATTGCCTGTAATGTCAATTAGAATCATAACATTTAAGATTTTTGTCTTACCATCTAAAACTTTCAATGATTCCAAATAAACACTATTATAATCTATGTTCCTACTGAAAAAAAAAAAAAAAAAAAATAGATTTTAAATGGTTGCATTATCCCTGTTGATTAATGAAAGGGGGTTTTACTCTATTTTTATAAAAATGTTGAAATTAGTTTCCTTTGGGGGCAATTTAAGTGAATTAACTGTTTCAAATATATATTTTTTTTGAAATAATAATTCAACATGAATTATTCTCTTTTTCAAGAAACAGGGTTGCCTTTCAAACAGGAGAATGAAATTCCCTGACTTTTCCAGAAATATTCTAAAAAAATTCCAGTCTAACCGTATATTGAACATTTCCTGTGTTGAGGGAAAAATAATTATGATATCACTTGAAAACACAAAAGTTATATATAGTGACAGCATTTGTCGCTTATAAGCGAGATAAAAAATTTCTCTCATGAGCAGAAAAGAAGGGTGGGAGTGTTTAAAACAAATGGTGGAAGCTAAAGGGGGATAAATGGAAAAATGACCCTACATTGGCAGACAAATTGTTTATTTTTTGGCCGTCATCTCATGAAATTCCCTGACTTTCCAGATTCTGGCTAAAATATTCAAATTCCCTGACTTTTATAGTCAATTTTTGAATTCCCTGACTATTCCAGGTTCTCCAGGTAGCGTGGCAACCCTGAAGAAAATTAGAATTTGCTGGTAACCTGAGCTCCATCTAGGAGAAAACTCACCATCCCAGTACTGCTTTTTAAATATAATTAATATGGAAAAACATTCTTTCTTTAATAAGAATAAACTTAATTGTTATTTTCACAATTTATTTTTTACTTATAGAAGCAGAGTATTCTTATTTTTTGAAAAGATCTAAATTTTTTTTTACCTCAAGAATTATTCCAGGTGCATCATTCTGGACACCATCATCCTCAGTAACTGTGTAACCAATAACATATCTCAGCTCACCACCATAGGAGTACAGCTTTAAAGCAAAATAACTATGACCATTAATATCAATAACTAATTATTTTAATTAAAGTACCATATTAATTTATCTATCTTACATATTACTTTAAAAGCTTATAATTTATAAAATATAATTCACAACAGTAAAATTCTATTATATAATGTGTACTGAGAGGCAAATATTTATAAATGTAAATTCTCTTTAATATTTTATCAGAATATCCAAGCTTAAGATACATAGTTTATTATTTTATAAGAATGCCAATCAAAAAGACAGAAGGAAAAAAAAAATAATGAATATTTATAAAATTAATTTAAAAGTTAATTAAAAAGGTAAAACTCTAAAAATATATTAAAACATTAAAAACCTCTTAAAATTACTTAGTACTAGCGCTTTCTGTCGCTAACCACAGCCTTCTTCAGGTACGTTTTGGTGAACTTGTACACTCGGCGGTCTTGTCATCTGTTTTTTCCTTCCACTCTCCTCCAGAATGGTGTGCCACCCGGCATCTATTTCTACTGGATCTGTGTTGTATGAGTCGTGGTTTGCTAAAATTTCGATGGCTTCCCGTTTTGTTGCGTAGAAATAATTATTATAATGAGCTATTTTGTTAAAGTTTTTGAAATCAATTTTAATATTATTTTTAGTTTATTTCAGTTAAAGCTGTTGTTATTTTATTACATTTTATATCGTTTTCGTGTTCTTTTATACGTGTTTTTATTTTCTGTTTTGTCATGCCTATATAGCATCCGATTTTGTGATTTTCGTTAGTGAAATTAATTTTATAAATACCACACCATGCTGGAGGAGAGTGGAAGGAGAAAACAGATGTCAAGACCGCCGAGTGCACAAGTTTACCAAAGCATACCTGAAGAAGGCCGTGGTTAGCGGCAGAAAGCGCTAGTACTAGGTAATTTTAAGAGGTTTTTAATATATTTATAAAATTACTTATAATTTCAAACAATGACAAAATCATTTTGATGCAGAGATTAAATTTGTATATAATATACCTATGTGATTAAATATACGTAAAAAGTTCTAAAATTTTATCTTTTATTCAAATTGACAGATAAATACACATATATACCATAAGTACAAACACACATGTAATGTATCAGTGTAGCAGTCATAGCATGTGTGGTTGTGTGGTTCATGCATAGTTTTTGTTTTAGATTGTCATTTTTACTAGCTCTGCATTATATAGTAATATGCTGGAAAAGTTAGGTTACAGTGGCAATTTATGAATTATTTCTGAACTATAACTTTGAATTGATTTTTAAAAATTAAATTTAATTTTTTTATCCTTTCACACATACATGCCTTAACCATACATAATACACATACATCATAGCCACACATAAGTATTCATAAAAAAGGCAAGTTTAATATTAAGGCATCTTTTATGACCTTTTAAATCCTTTAATTTCCTTCATTATAGTTTGTGCTCCAAAACACTCTGAACCTGAACAACGGTCAGGCTGAGTGTCTCATGGAGAAACTCTATTCAGACATTCACAGCTGGGGTCTTATAGAATAAGAGATTTTATCAGCAACTCTTAGATGGTGAAAAATTGTCTTTTTCCTGCACAAGCTTGTTTTCATCTCTTAATTTCATCATTTGCCACCAGAGTGCTAGTTAGCTTCCACTTAACTTCATTGGCAAATAAATTTATAATTGACTTTTAAAATCCATTCTGGACATTCAGAATTTTAATTAATATACATCATACACCACAGATATCAGCAAAAAGTATAAGACTGATTTCTTCACTTTTTAAAACCATCCATTTCATTGGCTTTCACATCCTAAAGTGTTATGTTGGAAAAGTTAATTCACAGGCATGTTTCACAAATTATTTTTGAGGTAAAATTTCTGATCAAGATCCTTAATTAAATATTAAATCTTTTTTATCTTTCATAGACATTAATCATTTATTAATAATGAAAAAAAAAAAAAAAAATACACAAGAAGAAAAATGCATGCAGTATTCTTTAATTTATATAAATTAACAATGTCAGTTTACAAAATGCTTTTTATGAAATAAAAAATTATTTATCTACATTTGATTTGCATAAATAATATGAATGTGAAAAATTATTTAGAATTAAAATATTGCCTCAATCATAATCAAAATTTAAATATTCATGATACTTAATTTTTTTCCTCTAATCAAATCTAAAAATAATGTTTTATCACCTACCATAACCCACCTTTTTGCCCAGGTATTCAGGTGGTGCACTCCAGTAATAGCTATCAAACCCAAGCATAGCATCGTTTGTAATTTTAATGTATCCATTATCATTTACAGGTTCAGCTACATGAAGTCCATACAAATCAGTCACTAACCATCCATTTAAACTGTAAATCTATAAAAATATTTAAATAAACAGAGAAATAAAAAATTAATATTAGTTGTAATAATAATAATTACATAAACTATCACATTTATAATAGAGGATGTGCCTAAAAAGTCCTGTGGGTGGTTAATTAAAAAAATCACCCAGGAGGATGTATACATAAAACTGATAAAATAAATTTATAGTTCATAAAGTTTAGAGTAGTAAAGAAATGCTACACAGTCTAATGTGATGTCATGGGCAGTTTTTTTGAATAACAACTTAACAGTAAAAGTAATAAAAAATAGTAGTAAAAAAAAAAAGAACATTTTAGAACAACATGTATTAGCATCATAATTTATATTAGCAATTTATTAATATGTATGAAATTTTCAAAATGATAATGACGTAAATTTTTGTGAGATGTATAATTTAATTTTTTATTGTTCCAGTTAATAAATGTATTTATTTTCCTGCCGAAAAATAATGAGCTCCTGAATTTTTTTGGCAACAATTACATTATGGATAAAATTTAAATGGCTAAATTTAAAGCTATTATGACGTTATTATTTTCACATTTTAATCAATTAAAAGAAAGCTAATCAAAATTTGAAAATTGGGCTTTGAGGTGCACTTGGATCTCTCAGGGGGCACCTTCGTGTTGAATTATGTGCTTTGTGCTACACTGTCCACAGATACACACACAGAGAGACATTGCCTTTTTTATATATAAAGATATATTTTTAATAGTTTAATACACTTTAAAAGTTTAAATATATTATAAATATAGTGTTATTATGAGATAAGATGAATGCTATTAATGTATAGAAATTGTATCACATTCTGTAATAATAAATAACTCTTTTAAAATATGTAATAATTTTCTTTGCGACATTTTTTGAATAATGAAACATTATAAAAAAATTAAAAAATGTGTAAAATGCTCGCAAAATACAGTTGAAATTTGAGAAAGAACTGGAGTAAAATATATTTTTAAAATTTACAAATATTTTTGACTAATAAAAAAAAAAATCTTGGAAATGAAAAAAAGAGATAATAACAATCACAAATAGTTAAAGAATACATCTTCATAAATTCCTTAGACAGCAATTTTAACATATAAATAAGAACATTAACTATTAAATTTTAACTTTATAACAAATAATATATTAAGATAAATCAAATGAACGATAAATTTTACAATATCAATACATAAAATTAAATATTTAAAATTTTTACATACTACTTTGGCACCCCAATCACTAGGCTGACACCTGCTGGTAATCCCTGAACAATAACATGGAGTACATCCATCTGAGTTTTCAGCATCTAAATTATAATGGCCACTTTTGCAAAACTCACATCTGGGTCCTTCAACATTTTTCTAAATGACACAAAATTAACATATTGCATAAAGTGTGAACACTAAAAAGCCTTACACATAGCATGCAGCAACATAGTTACATAAATGTACATTTCAGCATGTCCTATTATACTATATGCAGAAGTCACTCTGGACTTAAAAATGTGAGAATCACACTGACTCATTTTCTATAGAATTGTAAGACAATTTTTAAGAAGTACAAGTCAAATTCTATAAAATTGTCTGAAACTCGATTAAGTGTAAAGACATTACATATTCTATTTTAGATATATTTTACTATGACAATTTAAATAAAATAATATTAAATTCTAAACTAGGATAAAATTATAATTTATCTTTGATTTTAAATCTAAAATAAACTGTATGCTATTTATGCAAAGTAAATAAAACAAAATTTCTAGAATGAAATTTAAAAATACATGCTTTACTGTACCTTAATATTACCAACATGTGATTTAAAAAGCTATTTAAAATTAAAAATCTGTATTATTAATAAATAAATAAATGAATAAATTAAAAAGCCTCTTTTTTTTTTTCTTTTTTAGAATATATAATTTAAAAGAAAATTCATAAAATTACAGGATAAGTGTCCTAAATAATCTTTTCTGTGAGTCAATTCTGATTCGCAGTTTCAAAAGGAACGAATGAAAATTTTCCAAAATTACAAATTTACGCGTAAAATGTAAGTCAACTACAATGTCTGTATACGTATAAAAAGTTCTGGGGAAAACATTTGCACTCTCAAATAAAATTCCAAAACATAAAACTACAAATAAGCACTAAAAATAAAATTTTCTGGGTGTCTGACAGGATAACAGACGTGAAATTTTGTTTCATTTTTATTTCTAAAATGTCTCCTTTTATAGAGTCACAACAACTATTATGACTTTACGAGCCATTTACATAAGCAAAGTAACTATGAAAGAAAGATATTTTTACCTTACACACACACTGGCCTTCACAAGTTGCTTCTCCTTCAGTTCCAGCAGGGTTACAAGGACAAGGCTCACAAACTGGATATTGCTTATAGCCAGATGCACAATGATCACATTTACTGCCAGCAAATCCTTCTTTGCATATACAATCACCAGGATACTAAAAATACACATGTATCAAAACATTTAATATTTAACACTTTGACTGCCATGGCTATCATATATGATAGCCAGTGATGTTTCCGTTGGGGACACTGGCTATCAGATATGATAGCCATGGATTTTCAACACTTCAGTGTCCTTGGCTATAAAAACGATATCAGTTACATAAAAATCTTGCTGGAGTTTGTTTGTTGGAGAATGAGAATCTCCCCATGTGTTGCAAAATAAATCAGATTGAAAAATATTTTTTTAATATATAATTTTAAATTACACAATAAAATTTTTCCGCACCGTGGTGAACTTTGCAATTTTGGCTTGGCAGTCAACATGTTAAGAAAATATACAAACAAGTAACAAAAGAAAAAAAAAAAAAAAGTATTAAAAATTTAGGTAAATTTTGATACAAAAATAGATGTAAGTGAATAAAAAATGTAAAAAATATATTAAGTAAATATGTCCACATATATTAAGAAAAAAGCATGATTTTATTCTAAAATGTATGAAAAACTTATAAATTTGGTTTCAACCTGATGAGACAGGACTCTAGAAATAATCCCATATTGTATTATTATTGACTATGGAAGCCTGTGTAAAATTTCATCAAAATCAGTTGCGTAGAAATGGATTAAATATGAATTGTATGATTTAAAACAGAAAGATAGATTTTTGCTCCTGGAATTGGATCCTGCCTTTAGTGAGTAGATTCCTAAAAGTACTTGTGCACATTGCATAGTCATTGACTACGGACTCGTGTGCAAAATTAAGAGATGAGAGTGGAAAATGGATAAAAGTCTAAAAATATGTACAAAATGCAAACATAATTCGTTTTTTACAATATTCACAATAAATTTGATGATTTTAGAGTAAAACACATATACAAAATACAATACCATACTTCCCACAAAGAAACATGAAAATATATGGAAGTAGATTATTTAGGTACATGAAAAAACAAAGAAAATTAAACATTAAAAAAAAAATAAATAAATGTACAGCAATTTTGACAGTTTATATGAATGTTAAAATAATTTTATTATTACATAAATATTTGAAAATTTATCAAAAATTTAAGAATAGTCTGGAATTTCTATCAAAGTCTGAAGAATTTCATTCCTGAAAATTTAAGCAAAATCTGTTTGGTAGAATTGATTAAAAATGAATTGCAAGATTTAATAGAGACAGACAGATTTTTACCACTGGTAAGACAAATTCCTGAAAATACTTGGATATTGTGTTGTCACTGACCATGAACTTTGGCATACATTTTCACTTTCTTCAGCAACTGGTTCAGTGTAAATAAGTTAAAAATTTACTACAAAATTAACCATACAGATAGAACAACTAAATTAAATAAAAGCATGTAATAAAGAATGGAACACATTATGCATGTTTTAATCAAAGAAACTCAGAAGAATTTAATAGATAATCAGATTTTTGAACTTAATATGACGATTTTGGTATAGCTTAGTAAAGAGACAAGTGAGAATCAATCCAGAGTAATGTTAAGCTAACAAAAGAAAATGAATCAGGCTCACCCAGTTCAGCAGTTAGTACATTAGCTTTTAACGAATTTGAACCTAATTTCCCGCCCCCCCCTTTCATGTAAATATATTTTGGTCATTAAAAACTCTTTGATTTTTTTCTTCTTTTCTCTCTCTCTCTTTTTCTTTTTGAAAATGCAGGATAGTTAAAAATGATTACTACATGTTAATATTACTTGCATATTACAGATACGAATATTAATTTAAAATTTATTTACTTAAATAAACAAAAAACAAATAAATAAATATATTATAAATTTATATGTATACATTCATATACTTAAAATTAACATGAATTGAAACTACAGACTCTGTTTAGAGCATATATGATTAATTTAAAGGAAAAAACAAGTACTTATGCTTGAATATACTTTAGTACATTACTTGATTTAATTTATCATACATTGTTTGATCGTTTTTTCTACTGAATTCATCAAATTTAAATTGTCCAATTTCAATATCATAAATAAGTTTAATAAGAATATCTAAAATGATTTTATAATTTGAATATGCAATTCATTACAGTTTAGTAATACTTAAAAAATATAGTTAAGAATGAAACAAAATACAATATATTTCCAACATTATTACATACATGAGTACTTCAAGGAAGTACTGCATTATAAAAGGGGAGAGGGGAGGACGATTTTCTACAATGATTTTTTGCAAATTAACATTTTTAGACCCTATAACATGGATTCTACACGGAAAAAAGTTCATAATGACATGCACTATGGTGAAATTTTAAATATCCACAGAGTTCTTGTCAGTATGGTGATATGGCAACAATCATCATCAAGTTCTACAAATAATGTGAAAATCATAGACATGGGCGACAAATTTGTCACTTAGCAATTTTTATGAACCATTTTCTTTCTATCTCCTATTTCTATTTTTTGAAAATAAATAAATAAATAAAAATATATTTACAAAATATTTGTAAAAAGAAAAAAAAAAAAAAAAACCTTTTCAAATAAAATAAACATATTTTAAACAAGCATTTAACTCTAATAGTGGTTTTTTGTTTGGTGAACATCGTTTACAACTGAATTTAAAGATTTTTCTATCTCCAAAAATGTGTACTAATGCTACTTTAAATCTACTATATAACATTGATTCTTTTACACTGCACTAGTGCCTACATTTTTTTACTCAATGAAAATTTATGCTTTATAACCTCAAACTGAAACAGTCATTGTGTCTTTTTCCAATTGATGGTGTTTGCATATTTTAAACTATTTTCAACAACAATTTCTTGGTGCACTTTACAGCAAGTTATTAAAATCCATCTTCATAATTTATATGTTTAAATGAATTACTAAAATTACAGTTTTCTAACTTTATGGGGATTAGTATTAATAAAACAGAAATACAATGACAGCTTGTGTTAAGAATAACTTAAATAGTAAATGCTTGTTCTGTTTTCATCATATATAATTATTGATTTAAACATTACAAATATCATGTATAAAAAGTGTACTGTTGTACAAGTTTTTCTATCATTTTATCTATTTTATTATTATTATTATATTTTTACCACAGCCTAAGTGGTCTTTTGGTAAACTTTTATTTCTGTCATGAACCCTACTCATATGACATATACAAATGTATAAAAATATACCACAGAAAAATTCTTACAATGCCTTCGTGGATATATGAATCATCTTTTACACAGAGACCAGTTACACCAGGTCCTGCACAACGACATCTACGACAAGGTTCTTCATCATCTCTTTCTACTCCTAAAGGTCTATAATATCCATCTTCACACTGTTCACAATTTATCCCAGTTGTATGATGCTGAATAAAATAAAGAAATCGAAAAACATATGAGCATTTGACAAAATTTTTCTTCTTATAAGTAATCTTTGTCACACAATAAAATAAAAATAAAATATATAAACAGTGCCAGAAGAATGTATATAAAAATTAATTACTTGACATTTTATACAAACACCTCCGCCTTCATAGTTTCCATTTATATTTAAACTGGCTCTCTTATCTGCTACTGTTTGATCATAAAAACAGATGTCTGAATGGCCAAAACACTGGCACTCTGAAATGAAAACACACATGTGAATGGCCAATAAATTTACCAAATGTAAAATTATTACAAAATAAAAAAACTCTGAAAGTACAAGAAACAATTTTAAAACAAAAAGGAAAACAAATTCGATTACAAAAACAAATTTAGGACAATGAGAGAAAATACAGTTTAAAAAATTGTGTATGAATTTATTGCCGTAATTTCGTGTGTATAGTTCGCAGACTATGTGTGTCAAAAAGTAATTTTTTTTCACCTGCGGACTATATGATGGTGCGGATTATCTGCTAGTTATTCACAGTTCAAATCCTCAAAATCACAATTAAACAAACAAATACAAACTGCCGATTCTGACGATCAAATATAAACATAAACAAAAGAATAAGACACAAAGAAAACATCGTATCGTATATCATATCGGGAGCGAACCATGGAGCATAAAGCAAAAGATCACTATTAGGATAGCACATTGCTGAATATTCCTGTACTGTTATTTTTTAAATTATGTTTGCAAAATATCGTCGAAGTTTTACTGCTGAGCAATATCAATGACAAACTTTGAGATAATCTTCCAAAAAATATCTCCTAGTGCTGAACCCAGGAGCAGAAAGTGCTTAAAATTGCGACGTACGTCGTAGAACAATTGAGGCTTTTGCAGAACATTTCATCTATCCCACAACTGGAAGATGATGATAAATCTAATATTCTAAAATTAATATAACCTAGACATGTTCAACTGACCTGTAAATATGTTAGGACATTAGAAAATTGCTGGCTACACTCATAGTTTCAATGTATAGACAAAATTTATAAACATTTTGTAAGTAGTATATCCACATTAATGTGACAATATTAATGTCAAAAGTCATTGACAAAATTGCAAATTCTGAGTGTATTCCTCAGTTTTAGATTATAAAATTTTGATATCCATGTTTTTTTTTATAAATGTGTAATAAATATTTCACTAATCAGTATTATTTTTATGCTTATTTTGTATTTTACTGGGGGTCAGACAAATTTGGACAAAATACCTGTAGAACATTTGCAAATTTTGATGTCCTGTCGCAGAACATCAGATATAATTCTGCTCTTGGGGTGCTGAATCACAGACAATCACCCATAGTGCATTTCTAGTAGGAAAATAAAACTCACTCAATGACTCAACCATTCAACTGGGAATTCCGATAGAAAATGTAAACATCAACTTTAAAGGTTTCTTTTAATGTATAATTTCTAAAATATGGATTATTAGTAACAAGTACTTCTTTTCTTTATACTATTTATTTTAATAGCGGGAATGCTTTAATATTTTCATATAAAACTACATAATATAGTGTTTTACTTGCTGTTTTCTTGGGGTTATATTTTTCTCCTGCAGACTATATGGTAGTGCGGGCAATCTGATGTTTTTAAAAATAATTTTTACATAAAACTTCACATGCGGACTATACGATGGTGCGGACTATGTGCACGAAATTACGGTGCATATTAGTGAGCTTTAACTGCTTTGTTGGTCGCTCTATTTAAATGAATCTATTATATTTAATTCCTCCCCATTATAAATAAATAAAATATATATATATATATGTCTTTCCTGTACACATTGTTTCTTTTTGTAGCCTTTAACCCTTTAATGTTCATTGGTTTTGCAGCGAAACCAAACATTGGACATAATTTAAGAATTTTTATGCAGCAGTTTTTTTTTTTAACATTCCCCCCCCCCCCTGTTTTAATCAGGTTTTAAACTTTTTTTCCTTTTCTGTCTGTAGATATCAACACTATTCCAAAATTTAACAAATAATGCTTCAAAGGAACCTAAATGGATAAGTCACTTAAAGTTTATTTGTGTGCGCGAGTGCGAATTGCTGGTTGGACGATGCTAGTTTTTTTCATTTAATGAAGAGCTGGACTATTATTTTTACCTGAAACAACCTTTACGAGTTTTTGTATTCGATAATATTTACTTACAAAGTGTTTTATTTATTAAATTAAACATTATTTGAATTTAATAAGGTTAACTTATAGATGTTTCAAACCAAAAATTTCTCAAAAAAGAATAATGGTAATTTTTTATTTTTTAAATACTTATGATCAGCTATGTGTCTAAAAGCCATTTTTAAAATTAGTTTAGTAATTTTTTAAATAAATTATGCAGTGAATGTTAAAGGATTAAATGTACTCACTGCCTTCAGTTTTTTTTTTTTCCTTCAAGAAATAAATTAAGTCTAAATAAGTACCTCAGCTACTTTAAATTAGAAAAAACCTTTTTAACTTGCCTCGTTGTTGGCCGTAAGCTTTTCACCTGGACGTCCAGGCCTCCTCAGCGGCTTCATCTGTCGTGAAATTCGGACGGTGTTGTTGTTTGTGGGCGGTTCTCTTTATGAGATGTCTCCACGCTTCATTTGGGGCCACTGCGTCGCTGTCATTGCACACATTGCACAAATTTCACGACAGATGAAGCCGCTGAGGAGGCCTGGACGTCCAGGTGAAAAGCTTACGGCCAACAATGAGGCAAGTTAAAAAGGTTTTTTCTAATTTAAAGTAGTTATAGTGATGTCTCGTTTTAAGTTATATAATTTCTAATAAGTACCTCAGTTTGGATTTCTACTGCTTTCAGCAAAATACTTTCAATGCGCCCAATACATACTGTTTCTTTTATAGTTTTTAAACTGACAGGTCACCACTGCCTTTGGCAGCATTTTTTTCCAACTACTGTGGTGCATATTTTTTAAAAAACTTTTTAAAAATGTACATAATTTTTTTTTGTCTTCAAATAAATCAGCAATTTGCCATGATCCTCCATTTCAACCACCTTACCCTGATTATTTCATTTGCACTTATTCCCCTGAATTCTATAACCCTTATCCATACCTGCCAATATTGAAGGATCAAAGTAACGGAGATTTTATAAGCAGCATTTTCAGGCTTAAACAACATTGATGATTTTTAGATATATGACAATATTTAATAGTTTCATCCACGGTTCAAATTGTCATAAATCTACATGTGCAAGTTAATTATTAAATAAAATTGTAATAATTATTAATTAAAAATAAAGCTATTTATTGAGATGCACGAGAATTTTTTTCAGCAAAAGCAAAAATCTTGCTTAAAAATTGAAGTTTTGAATAAATTATAACTTTAAAATGTTCAGAATAAGGGAGAAATGTGCGATAATAATGGAGAGTGAAAGACAGTTCCAAAATAAGGGAGTTTCTGTTGAAATAACGGAGAGTTGGCAAGTATGCTTATCTCTTTTATATCCTGTTACACCCTTAAAATGTAACCAAATGTAATTTTTGTTTACTTCCCAGTGTTTCTTTCTTTTCTTTAGTAAATTTTAAATCATACTTTTTAGTCTCTATTACTTAAATTAAAACCTCCTTCTTCATTTTTTTTTTTTTTTTTTTTTTTCAAAAGATTTGTCATAATTTATCATAAACACTGAAGAAAGAACGATTAGAATAATAGATACTGTGAGTATTAAAATTGAAGATTGCAAAAAGATTTTTCATATTTATTTACTTTTTCATTTTAGTACTTTAAACAACAACAACAAAAAAAAGTTAAAACATTTGTTTATTAGTTGAATGAAATAAAATCTTACTTTCACAAATTGCAGCATCAGTAGCGTTTCCTGGTCGCCATGGTTTTTGTTGATATAGTGGACAACACTGTTCACAGTTTTCTCCACATGTATTGTGTTCACATTTACATTGAAATAACTGCAATAAACAAAATAGAATGTAACATGCTAACCTGAATTAATCAAAGGTAAATAAATAAACAAATAAAATAAAGCATACTAGCTTTGTTATTCAATATAATATACAAGTGAAAAAATATATAAGAAAAATTTACAAGTATTATAAAAACAATTTTCAATTTTAAACAGTACATTCATACTTAATCTTTCAAGGAGACTACAGGGTCATCAAAAAGGATTTGACACACTTTAGAATCTCATAATTTTAAAAGAAATTGAACAAACACAATAATATTCTTTTCAAACAATTTGGCAAATGTCCAAGGTTTTTAAATGTAATTGATATGCAACCTTGACTGTGAATCTTGCATAGCAGTGATGCAAAGTGGAAGAGATCTTTGTTCAGCTTTTCGCCAATACAATGGCAATCGTTCAGCAGAAAGCTTAATGTGTGTTGTGGGGGTTAGTCTGCAAGAAGTCCCAATTTTATACCACTCAACTTTTTTTTTCTAGGATTATGTCAAGAACATTGTTTGCAACATAAAGGTATGGGACTTGACACATTTATGGGAGCGAACTCTCAAGGCAATTGCTGCAGTGATGTCCGACATGCTCCATAACACATACGTTTAGAGATTGATTATTCAGTTGATATTTATAGAGCAACGAACGGTATTCACAATGAAACTTATTAAGGTAAAATTCTATTAAATTCTGTAATTTATAGAGCTGCCAATTTCTTGAAACTGTTATCAGTAATCTAGTGGTATTGCCATCAGAAACTGATATGCCGTATTGCACTATTTACAATATATTAAAACCCGAATAAACTACTACGAGATATGTCAATAAGAGTGAAGGTGTTGTCAACGTAACGGGTCCAAAAAGGAAAAGATATTTTCTTAAGAAGCTTGCTTTCGAAATAGTGCATGTAAATATCTGCGAGAACTTTCTATACTTTTGTAAACCGTACCCTTAATATTTGTTTGTCTCCCTTCCTCCCCATGCGCATTCATGTCACCCACCTAACCAAAAAATGGCTGCTTACTATACTTTTGTAAACCGTGCCCTTAATATTTGTTCAAATCCTATTTTATTAAAATCTGAAATTAAATACCTGAAAGCCATTGCAATTGACAGAGGTTATGACCCTTTCGTTATAAACAAAGCTATCCAAAAATTACAACTCCCTCATATTTTGTCTACTAAATCAGTCTCTTCTAATATCAGTATTGTTTTACCCTATTTTCCTAAATCCAGTCAAACCATAGCTAAAATTCTCAAAAAATATGATTTTAAAATAATATTTTCGCCTTCCAATAAACTCACCTTTTCTCAGTTAAATGATCCCATTGATATGCATAATTCTTGGGGCATTTATAGTATTTCCTGTCAGTGTGGTTTATCATATATTGGCCAAACTAAACACAGTCTTAAATTTCGTCTAAAAGAACATATGAATTACGTCCGCAAACAAGAAACCAATAAATTGGCTATTTCTAAACATTGCTGGGAGGAAAATCATAATTTTAAATTTAATTCAGCTAAAATAATTTGCAAACCTAAATCAATTCATGAACTCGATTTCTTTGAAGCTTTTCATATTTATAAAAATTTTAAAAACCTTGTAAATTGTGATTTCACTGTTCCCTATTTGTCTGATTGTTTGAAATTTTACATTCAGTCCACATTTTCTTAATTTTTCTACTGTTTACACAGCTAACATTCCTCATTTTCCATTGGCCACACTCCCCACCTTTCCCATAATCCTATTGGTTGAACTAAATTCGGTCCCTCTCCTATATATACGAGCACTTCTCCAGATTCAGAATTCTTTTTGTACTGAAGATGGTATGCTTAAGGCTACCGAAACAGCTGTATGCATCTCAAATATTTTTCTTTGGTGTTTCTCACGTAGTAGTTTATTCGGGTTTTAATATTCCAATGCCAAGTCTCTTGTTATTATTTACTATATAAATATATATAATACAGTATATAATATTTAATATACATATGTACATATAAAATATATATAATGGTCATAATTAAAAAAAAAATAGATAATATTTATATATTATACATATATATACATGAAAGGATTAAAAGAATTCAGATTCTAAAATTTTTATTAGAAATTAATATTAAGTGATATCTTAATAGTATTATCTCAGAATAAATCTTAATTTTAAGAACAACTTTGTGAGAATTCTATTTTAGAGCCCCAGTAAAGTTAGTTTTTCAACAAAACACGTTGTAGCGCAGGAATCGGAGTTAGAATAAGTTTCATAATCAAAATTATGCAATAGTCGAAATAAGCGGCAAAGCATTGCAAAATACTAAATCCTAGATGTCTGGGTCAGCCAATGAAAAAATGTAGGCAAGATTTTAGCTTACTTAATTATCCAATAAGAATTCATATTAGGAGTTTGGGCCTCGCCCCAAAATATCCATATTTAAGCGGGAGCACACGGAAATTGACACCTTTTTCATGGAGGCTTTTGCTTAATTAGTCCACGTCAATAAAAAGTTAATTTAACGGCTCCAGGAGGGGAATTGGTTGCGGTTCCGCTGTTAACGGGATGGTTTCGGCCTGACTCGTCTATGGATGTGCATGTCAGTGTGCTCAGACTGTTAATAACATGTAGAATGCCTAAGTGCCTTCAATAAAACGACTGCATAAACTATTTTGGAACATTTGTTGAGTGAAATATCTTAATATGAAGTGACAGTAACAAATCATCTTCTAAAGAAACAATTCGTTACATACACACACACAGAGGTGCCAAGTTTCAATAAGCTATTAGTAATCAAAGTTATATACTTGTGCAACGTGGAGACGTGAATGGAATAATTTTTATGCACAAGCCCACATATAACAGTGAATTGCACTGTTTTTGTAAACAAGTATATAATATATTAATTAGAAAAATCTCTAAAACAAAAGTAAATAAATATGTTGGAGGGGAATCTTGATTTGCAAAGTAACTGCTAACTGTTATCATTGAACAGAGATGGCAGCACCAAACAATGATTTAAACTTTCTTCTGAATACTATCCAGCACTGGACTAAAACTCTTTTGGACTCCTCTGCGCAGGTGTTTTTTTTTTTTGTGCTCCCGAAAAATCTCGGAAGGAAGGGTGCGTGGCACCTTGAACATTCAAATCCAATCTTATTCGAAATAATAATAATGTTATTATTCGTCTTAATTCATTCTACTCATACAACTTACATAAAATAAGTTTAAGTCATGTATAAATGAAAGTTATTTGTAGAAGTAATACTAGTCTAATGAGTTTGTGTGTGAGCTCTTGTATTTAACTCGTCCCAGATCTGGCACAGGAGAGAGTAGATTAAATTTATTCTCATTGAATCTAATGCATGTTTTATTGATATTATCTAAATGAAATTCTAATCAATTCAGATTTAGGAATCTAAATAGTTAATCTTATTTGAAATTCTTAATTACAGATATTCTAATTTCAATGTTTCAGACAGAAAAAAAGGATCATCACCCATTTGCAGTAAATAAAACAGGATGTCTGACAACATCCTCTCAAAAAAAAAAAAAATAATAATAATAATAAAATAAAATAAATAAATAGGTCTCTTGTCCAAAACTAAATTATGTTTAGGATAGAAGTTTAATTTTGTGTTTTCTTTGTATATAATTTTTTTAATTACTTAAACAGTTTAAAATAAGGCTACAAGTAAATTAATATTAGTAAAAAAAAAAAAAAAAATATATATATATATATATATTCATGAAATACACTAAATACTTACAGATGTTTCAGGATTAAGCGGGCAGAGTTTTGCATGGCCGTAGCAAACACATTGTCCTCCAATAGAAATGTCTTTTATTGAATAAAAATACTAAAATAGATTAAAAACTATGAGAAGGATATTTCTTAAAAATGAATAAATAAAAATCTGAATTTAAAAAGGAATTTTTTTTTTAAATGACAGGAAATAGTTATGCATACATACCCTTCTTGTAATAGATTTATCAATTTTCCTTCTGTCACTAGTTTGCATTGTCATAAGATCAGCATTCAAAGTTCTTATCTTTTGATATCTCAGTCTTATAAATCTAGCAGTAGTGAAATTCTAAAATTGGAGAACAAATTTTAAAAATCAGTGAACAAATTTTAAAAATCAGTGAACATTTTTTTAAAACACAGAGAGATTAAAACTTTTTATTTTAATAAATTTAAAACATTTATGATGAAAACAGCATTATAATTGATTTTTCTTAGTTTTTGAACGATACATACCCTTAATGTATCACTAGGGCCTTCAGCTCCTGGCCTACCATTGACTAGAGAAGTATGAATCTAAAATATAAAAAATGCACAGTGACTAAAATATTACAATGAATTAATAATCGTGCTTTAAAAAAAATTATAAGATTTTATTAAATTGAATCTCATGAAAAATTAATAATGAAATCTTGTTAATATAAATCCACAGTATGTAAAAAGAATCTCATTTTAAACATTAAAAAATAAGTGTATTTTGTACAAAAGGACAGAAGTAAACACATAAAAAATATCATTTTTATTAACATAAAAAATAAATTACAAAATAAACATACAAGAAAATAGTTAATCGGTTATGCCATTTATTTATTACCAGTAATAAGGTATCTGTAATACTTGATTACAGTAGAATACTGAAAAGTCTTTCTCATAGAAATCTAAATAAAATCTTTACATAAATACTATTAAAGCTTAATTCCTACATGAAATAAATTGAAAAGATTATTGCACTATTAGGTACTAATTTACTTTTAACAAATACAAAAAATAACAACATTATTAAACAGTAATAATAGTCTAAATTACTGTCTAATCACAGATACTATTTTTTCTTCTTCTTCTTTATTTATTTTTACATTTCATTAAAATTGTTCTGAAAAGTATCTTTAACCTCAATCTATTTTCTTTTTTTTTATTTTCCCCCATCTCTTAGTTAGTTAAAATTGAAACGATAGAGTAGTAACTATAGCAGAAATTAATAAGTTGCAAATAAGCATTGATAAAATTTTTTATTTGCACATTTTTTATGTATAATATATTAAAATAGAAGTAAATAAATACTCAGTATTTTATCAGATTCATTGCTGTTCATGTCACTAGTTTCTTAAAACTGAAGCAACACTAGTGAAACATATTAGTGTATAATATTTATACTTCTTCACTTTTATTCCTTCATGAGACAACCTTTCACCACCAAACCTAGGGCTTCGTCAGACGAAACAACAACTCCTATGGAGCATCTTGCATCATCTGGTATTAATAAGGGCCAGATAGACACCAGATGGCAGAAGCAGGCATGAGAGTGCAGAAAAGTAAAGAAAGAGGAAACACGCATGTTCATAAAATAAATTTTAAAAGAAAAATAACGTGCGCGGGGAAATCTATACAAATGTACGTTCATAAAATTTATTTCAAATGAAAAATAATGCTCACAGGAAAAAACTATACAAAATATTTTAAAAGTGACAAATTAAACTAAAAGAATAATGCACATCAATACAATAAAACACATGTTAAAAAAAAAAAAAAAAGTTAGCCAGCAATCAACATTTAATCATTGGCTGGTGGGGGAAAATGGGAAAGAAGGGGGGGGGGTAAAAGTAGTTCATGAGAGAAATATTAAACACAATTCTACTTCTTTATGGGTTCTAGAATATCATAAAGTAAGTTTAAAATTAATATTGTGGATGGATAAATATTCAAAAATAAAAGGCTTCCTGCAGAATGTTTGATCGGCAATTGTTAGAGATGAAGAAAAGGGAGGGGGGAGGAGGACAAAAAAAGTTACATGAGTGAGAAATATTGAATAATTCTGTTCTTTCATATGTTATAGAATCTGACAAAGCATGTTTAAAATGAATATTGACATTTATATTTTGGATGGAAAAAGATTGAGAATCTAAAGTTTTTCGTGGAGCATTTGAACACTGATCGTTATTGGAGTTTGATTTTAACAAAATAAAAAACCTCGGAATTAACAAAAAGCGGAAAATCGTGGATCCGCGGAAATTTCTCATGCCTGCAGAAGACACTCAATATGAGTTGTAAAGGAAAGAGAAGGAATCTGAGACTGAAGTTTTGTCAGATGAAGCTCCGGGTTCAGTCGTAAAAAATGTCTCATGAAGAAATGAAGGTAAAGAAATACAAATATAACTTTTTTTTTTTTTCAATTACTTAAAAGTTACTATATTAGTGTATATTTTAAAATATGTTTTCTTAACATTTTACAGATATAATATTTCAAAGCCTTAATATTTTTAAAACATCAAATATAACATATATCAGGCTTAAATTAAGTTAAATTTATATAATTCCAGATTTACTTTCTATAACTAGAGCAGAAATTGCTCTTTGCAAATAGCAACTTAAGTATTAAATAAAGAAAAAATATTAATATAGAATTTTACATTCCAAATTATAATATTAGATTTTTTTTTTTAAATTAATGACTTACTTCACCACCTTCTAATGGATTTAGCTTTGAATAATATGAGGTACAAATGACTTCATCATCACTAAGAAATCGAGGTTTCCCACTTGTTGCTTTTATTTTATATGCTTCCATGCATTCTGCATCGTTTATAGCATAATACTGCCATACTTTGTAATCTATACCATTATTAGAACGTTCCAAAATCCAGTTACCTGGCCTCGGAGAAATTGCAGCTTTAACAATCACATAAGCAATTTGAAAGACCTAAAAAAAAAAGTAATAATAATACATAAATTATTTCTCAAAGCTTATTCATTTTTTCATTAATGTTTAGATCACAAACAGACAGTCCTATAGAATATTGTCTTTTAGTTTTAAATTCAAAATTTTCTTACAGATCTATGATTAAAATGTAATATAGTAAAAGTAATAACCCCAGAAGTACATGTACTACCATACCACATACCAGAAGTACATGTACTACCCAGGCTATGCCCGCTTTGCTGGTCACTATATTTAAATGAATTTTCAAAAGAATTGGATCAGTATTTATTTTTTACATCACATTATAAAAAAAAACTAAAAAAATTACATTGAAATTGCTTCAAACCTCGCTTTGGGTATCCACTGCCTACTGCAGCTCTTTTTCCGCCCACACTGCATCGGATCCAGGTTTCCACTGCTTGGTGCTTGCAGAAAAGTCTTTCCTGGGCACTTCAATTGAATATTTATCAACGACAGATGAATCTGCCATTATTTACGAACTACGATTTTAAAGATGACTGTATCTCAGCATCTATTAAATATTTTAGTTTTTGAACCATGCATTTTATAGCTCCTGCTATTTACACTATATATTATGAATTGATTCCGACCGATGTAATAAAATAAAATGTAGATTTTATTTTAAAAGGAATTAAATATACAAAAAACAAATAAATTTTAATCAGTTTAATTCTTTCTACTATATACTACCATTTTTTTCTGATAAATACTATAAATTAAAAAAAAAAAAAATGAAAAATAAAAAATTGTTACACTATAAAAATTATGCATAAACTTAACTGTAACAAATACATTTTTAAATTAAAAATTTAATACACCTAATTTTTTCTACTGCATTACCATTCTTTTTTTCAATAAACATAATAAATTAAAAAAATAAAAATAGAATTTGCTTTAAAATGAATGTATTAAATAAAAAATAAATAGCGTAATAGCCATTGCTAAGATACACAGATGATTTACAATGAAAGAATAAATTTGTGAAAAATGAAACATAGAAAACAATATTTAAAAAGAAAAAAAAAAAAAAAAAAATTGAAAAAAAATCTCGATGCGGGTGCACACCTACAGGGTCCCAGGTACCCATCTGCTAAGTTTTGTATCTCTGCGATCAGTAGTGTGAGCACCAGACAGACACTTCTCTTTATTTATATAGATTATAATTATGTACAATTTGTTAACTATCAATTCATTATTGCTCATTTGCATTTCAAAATATTTTTTCTAGAATAATAAAGGTGATAAGAAAAAAAAAAAAAAAAAAAAAGATATGTTTTTTACTATCAGTTCTGTAAATAAAATAAATATTAAAGTATCGTTAATTTAAATTTTTAAATTTAGAGTTAGAAAATGTTCATAGATAATCATTCAATGTTTTTACATCTCAACATGACCTGTACACTTTATATTTCAATGACACGACAGACCTGGGCTTGATTGATGGTATAATTTTTATTAGTAGCTCTTACATGCTTAAAAACACATCCTATAAGTCCTGTTCCTGGGTTTATAAATGTAATTGCATGAAACACCAATAGAGAGTTAATTCTATGTAAAAAATTTTTATTGATTAATATCTGCAATCACCACTTATTTCATTGGGCAATAACTGTTGTTAATTGGGCACTAAAGTGACCAACTTTTGGCAAATTACTTCAGATTTCAATTCATTCTAATTTCAAAATGTTTTAGTCCAGGTTTCAAAATAATTACTTAATTATACATTAACTTTCCTTTTAAATATTTTGAATATGAATTTCAAATAACTTGATAACTTTATTTAGTTATTTACTAAATTATTGCTACTTTTAATATCTTATTACATACATATCTTTTTTTTCTCTCCATAAAATATTAGAGAAATTACAAAATATAATTTGAATGAACAAAGTAAATAAATAATAATAATTCTAAAAAATTAGAAATCAAGTTTCAGTTTCTAAACAATTTTGTTCTTTTTCTATACATAAACCTATAACTTTAAAGTTAAAGCAAATATTTTTACCTGCTTTAAATCCAATGTGATTGTAACCCACTCATAACGTTTTCCATTTTGTAGAGTAGGACTTTGCCACCATTTATTAGTGCCATCAATTGCATTAATTATAGGATGTCTATGTTCAGAACTTTCACTTCGAGCATTACATAATCCACACTGAGGTTCTCTAAATAAAAGCAAATATAAAATAAAATAAAAATATCTGAATGCACAATTATATATAAATAGAATAAATTTATGAATATTTTAAACAAGTTAGAACATTAATAAAGTCTGTAATTAAACATGTTTTTAAATTTCAGTGACTAGTTGCTATTTTAAAAATTTTGGCATTAATTACGCGAAATAATGTGTTGTATTTCTTTGAGATGAAAATCATCTGCATTCATCATGGAAAATAATTTTAATAAATAATTTATATTGCATGAATTTATATATGAAAATATAGAAGAAAATTTTGTGATGGCCACATCATACTAGTTTTCAAAAAAAAATTAGCTGTTTAAATAAAGTGTGATAATTTATTATGTCAATAACAAACTTTTTTTATAACGTTATTTAATATCAGTGTACGTAACAAATTATTTCTTGCCATTTATACTTTTTTAAATATGTTCCTTGGCAAGTGTAAAAGCGGTCAGTACCAGGGTTGGAAAATTTTTAGTAGAAGTTTTTACTAGCCAGCAATATACAATACATAGCCTATAATCTTTAGAACAAAATTTACACAGTTTGTAATTACGATAATAAACTTTATTTCAGGTTTCATCTGTAGTAACTTTCCCCAGGGGCCCCATGGCATCATCAGCAGTTCCCTCTGTGGTTGATATTTTTCTTGCAGAGTCATTCAAGAAAAGCACTCTGCATAGAAAACACCGAACACAACTGCTGATGATTCTGTGGGGCTCCCGGCGAAAGTTACTACAGATCAAGTCAGAAGTAAGGTTTATTAACGTAATTATAAGGTATTAAGCAGGCTTCATTAAAACCTTTTACAAGTTAAAATTTACACAATTGTAATGTGAATTGATCATTTAGTATAATTCTTTCAAGTCCCCAAAGCATCATTTCTTAAAATACAGTGTTCAAAACAGAATAATGGCAGCTTAAAAGGTAATAAAATCTAAAGTAGTTGCCTATCCAAACACTGTTCATGATCTTGAGAAGGGTTTTTTGGGTGTTTTACACAGCTACACTGCTGTTTCACAGTTTTCTGATTGTTTTACTACATTGAATATCGGCAACGGAATTGCCTGACTTAAAATCTATTTACTACGTTCAAAAAACTACTTGCCAGAGACGAGTAAATCAAGCATTTCCCCACCCCTAGCCAGCACAGCATTATGTAATTAAAAAAAAAAAAAAAAAAAAAAAAAATTTAAGAAAACAATAAAAATCATAATTTGCTGTCATATTTCTGAGGATAGCTTCTTATTAAATGTAAGCATTTAAATTGTCCCAAAATTTAATTACAAAGGATAAAAAATAATCCAAAATTAAAAATATGTTGAAAAAGAATCAACAAAATAAAATTCCTACTAACCTCATAAATACATGTTCAACTAATTTACAATAAATTTCTGGTTCTGATTCTCCACATGTGGCATTGGCACTGATGATTGCATTAGCAGCTAAATTATTTACAGATGGAAACAATCCTTTTTCTAGAAAAAAAAAAAAAAAAAAAAAGAGAGATTATATAAGAGTAAAAATACTATTATCATTATAAAAACTTCAACCCTTTCGGTGTTAAGTATTTTTCTGGCATGCAGTAGTTAAAAAATAATACTGTTCTGAGAAAAATTTTAAACATATGCTACTTTTTCCTAGGTAACAAGATAAACAAGTATCTATACATTTCAGTAACTAATTTTTATACTCATACTTTGTATAAGCATTTATATTATGAAAAATAATAATAATAATAAAAGACTAACAGTGAAAGGGTTAAAACAGCAATTTTCAACATAAAAAATTTAATGTTTTTACATTTTTGCAAAAATAATGAACTTCTTTAAAAACCTTTTGTTACCAGGCCTGGGGTTTCTTCAGATTCTGATGTATCCCTAGTTTTAAGAACTTTCTCTTCTTTACATCTCGGTTTGATTATTAGGCACCTTCTGATATCAATTAGGGCAAGATAATTATCATTACAAACTGTGGAATTTGCTAATACATGTATGGCTTCACCTTTTAACCCCATTGTTTGGTATTTATGAATCAGCCTCATTGCTGACATGTGGTCAATAAACCAAATGATCACTGGCATGTGGTCAATACCAAATGCATATTTTATGTGCATTTAATTGTTTATATTTATATACATTTATTTATGAACATTATAGAGGTGATCCTATAAAATATATTTTATTTTCTTAATATACAAAGAAGCACATCAGTGACATGTGGTTAATGTATAAATATCCATTGTTTTCGTAATTTGTAAATCTTTCTTTTGTGTTAATTTTTGTTAATGCTCTGGTTACATTATTAAATGTAATTAAACCTTAATAAAAATTAACTAAAGAGAAAATTTGACAGTAGATTTAACCATATTATAAAACTCACAAATTACGAAAAACAGTAACTATGCAATAAAATGTGAAACTGTAATGGTATTAGCAAATTCCACAGCTTGTAATGATAATGTCTTTAATTGATGCCTAATGATCAAACCAAGGTGTAACGAAGAGAAAGATCTTATAACTGAAGATACGCCTGACGAGGTCCCACACCTGGAGGCAAAAAGTGCCTGATGACGATTAAACGAGGTAAATAAATTAAAGTTATTAAGATTTCTTCATCTAAGAGTAAATTTAAAATAACTAATTTCTTTAAGGAATAATATCCCAACTTTGAAATATTGCATAGAAATTACTCTATCATATTTACTCCAATTTTCATTTTAATCAGTTAAAAAATCATAAAGCTTTTATATTTCTTAAAAGGAAAAAAAATATATCTTTCAATTATTGCAAGCAAAACATTCTTTAATAATCTTTAGTAATTATTCTGTAATATATATTAAACAATGTTTTTTTAAAAGCACTGAATGAAATCACATTTTTTTAAACACACCTATACTAATTTTTTTCAGCAAAATCTTGTATAAGTTATCAAAATTGAAATAAAAGTGAATATTTTACCTATCTAGATTACTTATGCAGTACTTTTCTTTTTTAAATAAAATACAAAACAATTATATTCATTGAAATAAATAAGAGTAATGTACAGAGTGCATTTTATCTGGAAATGTTAGGTAATTAATAATTAACATGAAGTTAGATTATATTTCACATAAGACATAATCTATTTGGAGTAGACAGAGATATTGCTAGTATTTTTTCCTAGGAGTAAAAATACTCCTTGATCTTTTTTGAAGGAGTGAATTCTGCATATTAAGAGTAAAAAAAAAAGAGTGGAAGAGAAAAAAAGTTGATCTTTCGTGAAATCATGCTAAATTTTACTACTTTCTTAATAAGTTCAAAAATAAAATATTTGTATATGAACTGATGTTATAAGTTTCAATTATGAGTTCAAGTTATATTATATGGACTGGGCAATTGTAATAATATTCCTTTCAGCATAATTTGTACAATATAATATCAGAGCTGAGAATATGATCATAATGTGACTCAGTTTATAATTACAATGAGCACTGAAAGATAAGGCCATATGTGAATCTGAGAAATTCTATTATTGATGCAAATGTTTATAGTTTTACTCAAAATAATTTTAATTATAAAAACTTTTTATGCATTGTAAGAGAAGATATTAATTGATTAAAAAAAAAAGTATGCAGAGCATTGAATTGTAAAAATAATTTAAACTTTTTCAAACACATTTAATAAAATAAATTTAACCTAAAAAAACAAAGAGTGAAAATACTCATGGTTAAAATTTTAAGGAGTATTTTTAGATTTTAATGCGTAAAATACGCTTGTGGAGGAGTTAAAAATATCTCTGGGAGTAGATTTAGTAAATATAATCCATTGAAGTATTATTTACACACAATTTATTTTATTGTCATTTCTTTAATTAGGGTTGAAAACTAAATTAATTTTTTTTTTTCCGCTTAAAATTCTCTGTACCATTACCGAGATAAAAACACATTAATTGCCCATTTTCATACATTTTGAAAGATACTACTATTTCAAAAAAGTTTTCTTTGTCTTATTTAAATTAAAATTTTTAGTCTTTTAATAAGGCAAAAAATTTTCTACAAAAGTAGTGGGAGACAAAATGCATAAAATTTGCTAACTATGCAGCAATTACCAAATAACTTCCAATTACCAAAGTGTCATTTTAGAGATAAAATGACGTTTTAATAATCGAGTAAAATAAAAATACCAAGTGAAACAGCATAAAAATGAGAAAAATATTTAACATTTTAAAAATTAAAAAAACTTACCTTCTACATGAAAAAATAATATAAAATTTCCATCTTTACATCAGTTATTTATTTTATATTGTATATTTCTATCAGTATATCTGAACATGAACCTTAGTCAATTTATGAAATTTATTTTGATTTAATTATTACTTGTTATTATGTAAATTTCCCATAAAAAAAAAAAAAAAAAAAAAATCTTGAACACTTGATTTTGTACAGTTTTGTAAGTACAAATTTCTCAATGTTATAATGCATAGTTGCTAACTTTCATGCTTTTTTGCTACCGGAAAATTTTTATAGAAATTTGCATTTTATTTATATACTGAAAAATGTTACTGAAACATATAAAATTTTTTTGGTAACAAAAAAGCATAAAAGTTGGCAGCTATTATATTGTACATTTTCCATCAATTTATCTACCACAGAAAAATTACAAGTTGTTTACCCTTATCTCTTAAAAAAAAAAAAAAAAAAAAAAAAAAAAAAGAGGATTTCACGCATAAGATTCTACAAATTAAAGTATGCTGTAAAATAAACACGTTTTCTCCAATTCAGCTTAAAATTTAAAGTTTTAAATTTGATATTTTTCAATTTAAAAAATTGCTTTTCCAAGAGGGGCCTAAGGGAGAATATTCTCCGTGAGGGTCTTTCTAAGAGGTCTTCGCCCATATTCACGCGAGTTTCGGAGAAAGCCACAGAAAACTCCGAACGGCTAGATAGGTAAGCGCGACTTGTGATCAAACTTGGCACTTTCCGTTTACCAGCACAGAATCGCTGGGCCAGGGCTGGAACTCACTGGTTCTCTGATTGTTCTGAGAAGAGTTCGAATATATATTCAGATTTTGTAAGAAAAAGAAATAAGTTTTAAATTAGTCATCGTAGATTATTATTTTCATAGATCTTTTTTTTTTTTTTTTTCATATCAATATTTATTTATTTTAAATCTTTTCATGCATTGTCCTCATCGTGAAATAGTTTTGTCGCTAGAATGGGAGTATTTGCATCATAATAAAATTTGTTATTGCATACATGTAAAATGACATTACAATAAATTGTGGTGTTTTTATTTTATTTTCCAACAAAGAAAGAAAAGATTTATTTTTACAAACAAATGCTAAAAAAAAAAAAAAAAAAAAAAAAAAAAAAAACGGTTAAATAAATAAATAATGAGTGTATAATTTTCTAAGGAGAATGTAAACGAAGCTATGAATATATAATACCGAGAAGTAAACAGGAACATTAAAATATAAAACTCATGTATTATGTACTAACTGTTTAAAACATTTTCATGATCGTTGAAAATTTACTTAGTAAATGACCTAATTTCGACAGTTGAAACCAAAATCGTTCGTATAGATATAAACTGTTTTTCTTTCATAAAAACTTAGAAAGACCCCTACGGAGGGCATCCCCTTTAGCAAGGCTCTAGTGTAGATAATTAGCCTTAACCCGAACAACAACGCTTTTCATAAAAATAAAAATTTAGTCTTTTTTTTTTTTTTTTGATAAATTTGTTTGAAGGTTTATATTTCTCAACTATATTTTTTCGCCAAAATTTTTAAACAAAATTTAGATTAAGAAATCCTTATCTCTTCCAACTATACACTATTATCTTTACTGCTGTTTAAAGATAAAATAACATATAGAAAAATTCTTTTGTTCTTTTCATTGCTAAACGTTATGAAAATGAGGTTATTCAGTTTCTGGATATATATTTTGTTATACATATTGGCGCATAATATAATTATAGGTTTACTGATTGTTCCCGCTCTGAATTCAGGAAAACCTGATGCTATTGGTGATAAAATTACCCTATTATAGAAAGAAATCGTTATTATAATCAAAACTGTGTATCGGATATCGCCCATTATATATATTTGTATAACAGATTGTATTTTTTCACACTGAATTCCGTATAGGTACAGGACAACTATAATTTTATACCCTTAAGTTTGCAACTCGGTTCGAAATAAATCATCTAAAATAAATTAAAGTTAAACAAGATTTACTCCTGTTTCTAACTTGAATGTATGTAATTTAAGGGGGGGGGGGGTTGCTCTCCTGCACAGACTTTAGGTGTAAAATACACCAATACGTAAGGGTATAATAATATTTGAATTTTTCTAAGAATTAATCAAGATATTTATAAAAAAATCTGGAGTGGCCCCACTCGACTTTTCGAACATTAAGTAATTAACGGTTGTATAAATATAATTAAAGTAAAAGAAATTGTTAAATACGTAAACAAGAAAATTATAATAGGGTGTATGAGTACTTTTCTTCATATAGTACGTTGTTTAGTTTAACGCTATTGCGCTTCAAATAATTTGAGCCCATAGATCATAATGATAAATTTTCGTTGTGTCCCTGTAAAAATCTATAAGTGCTAGACTTAAGAAAATCTATAAAGTTCGTTCTATGGTTACCTATAACATGCACATAAATTTTCAGATCAACCAGATAAGGCATTTAGACGCTATTGCAATTTAAATAATTTGAGACCATAAGCCACAATGATAAAGCATTTTTCTTTGTGTCCCTATAAAAAAACTATAAGAATTCGACTCACCAAAATTTATATGGTGACTGCGACTGTGACCTGTAACATGTGTATGAATTTTCAGTTCATTCAAATGAGTTTAAGATGCAATCGCACTTTAACTAATTTGAGCCCACAGGGCATAATGATAAAGAATTTTTCTTTGTGTCCCTGTAAAAACCTATAAGTACTAGATTCACTAGAATCTTCATGCTTCATACGACGATGACCGTACAGTACGTATATAAATTTATATACAGTACGTATATAAATTTTCAACTCAATCGAATAAGGCATTTAGACGCCAATGATTTCAGCCCACAGGCTATAATGATAAAGATGTTTTTGTTGTGTTCCTGTAAAAAAACAACAAGTACTAGATTCATCAAGAGCTATACAGTTTGAGCAACGGTGACCTTTAACACGAATACGAATTATCAGTTCATTTTAATAAGGCATTTAGACGTTATCGCGCTTCGAATAATTTCAGTCCGTAAGCCATTATGGTTGTTGTGTCCCTGTAAAAAAAAAAAAAAACTATAAGTGCTAGATTCACCAAAATTTATTCACTTCGTGCAACAATGACCTATAGCATGCGTGTAAATTTTCAACTCAATTGAAAAAAGCTTTTAGACGCTATAGCAGTTTAAATAATTGCCGAAACGTCAGTGGAGGCCCTCTGTTGAGACTCAAAACGGTTTTGGGTTGTGTCTGTGTGTCTGTCTGTCTGTCGCGCGATAGCGGCCGCAAAAATAGCGCTATTGACTTGAAATTTGGTACACATGTTCATGAGCCCCACGAAATCAGCTGTATAGTTTTTGGTATGCATCCATTTGTAGTTCGTATACAGGGACACGCCAAATTTTTTCTTATCATTACGGCCTATGGGAGAAATTTGTATGTATCGCGATAGCGGCCACAAAAATCACGCTATTGACTAGCAATTTGGTACACGTGTTCATGTGCCCCACGAAATCAGCTGTATAGTTTTGGGTGTGTATTCCATTTGTAATTCGTGTACAGGGATACGCCAAAGTTTTTCTTATCATTACGGCCTAAAGGAGGAATTTGTATGTACCGCGATAGCGGCCACAGAAATCACGCCATTGACTTGCAATTTGGTACACATGTTCATGAGGCCAACGGAATCAGCTGTATAGTTTTAGGTGTGTATTCCATTTGTAGTTCGTGTACAGGGACACGCCAAAGATTTTCTATCATTACGGCCTATGGGAAGAATCTGTATGTACCGCGATAGCCACCGCAAAAACCAAGTTATTGACTTCCAATTTTTGCCGGAACGTCAGTGGAGGCCCTTTGTTGAGACTCAAAAGGATTTTGGGTTCCGTCTGTCTGTCAGTCTGTCGTGCGATATCGGCCGCAAAAATCACGCTATTGACTTGAAATTTTGTACACTTGTTCATGATCCCCACGAAATTAGCTGTATAGTTTTGGGTGCGAATTCCATTTGTTGTTCGTGCACAGGGACACGTCAAAGTTTTTTTTATCATTACGGTCCATGGGAAGAATTTGTATGTACCGCGATTGTGGCCCCCAAAATAACGCTATTGACTTGCAATTTGGTACACATATTCATGAGCCCAACGGAATTAGCTATATAGTGTTAGGTGTGTATTCCATGTGCTCTTAAGCTTTCTAATTAATGTACAGGACCTTTCAAAAGTGTTCTGACAATGTCACGTAGTCATCCAAACGATGTTAAATTTGGAACAATTATTAATTTTAAACGCAAAATAAGCTGAATAGTTTTTACTAGTGTATACAATGTTTATGGTTCGTTTACAAAGACACACGAAAGAATTTCGTAACATTAGAGTCTATGGCCAAATTTTTAATTTAAGCGCGCATTTTATTGCGTTTTTGCTGAATTGAACTTAATAAAGTTAACATACATTATAAAGACGCTTAAAAACATGTCTACTCTTAAAAAAGGTTATGTATAGACTAAATAATTTATGGGACCACGCAAAATAATTCCGTGTATGTACTGTAATCATCCAAATGATATCAAATTAGTTTGAAAAATTAATGAGTTATAATTAATTAGGTTTATTCTTATTATTTTCGTTTTTAATGACTGTGGCTATTTTATACATAAAGGAATTTCGTACTATTACGGTCAATAGTCGGTATTTCTTAAAAGTGTATTTTAACGTGCTTACACATCATCAAATATAATGAAATTTTATTAGAATTTTAAAAGCATGTTTTCCTGTTGAAAATTGTGGGCATAAAATTGATAATTAGTTTAAAGGTTACGCAAAATATTTCCGATATGCTATGTAATTTTTTATTTATTTATTTTTTTTGTATGAAATTTGATAGTTATGAAATTCGGTATTTATGAATTTCAGTGAAATAATACAAGACCGTCGTTTGTTAAGAATACATATTGTTTCTTACTTGGGGATTCGTAAGTTTTCCGAGAATGAAAGGCGAAACTTGCAAAAAATCAGTGATTTCTTCACAGAAAGTTCCAGAAAAATACAGGTCTATAAACCAAGTATCAGCTTCAATTCAACCAGTAAACATAGCTTAAACAACAGCCGTTAACAGCAAAACAGCATTACAAACTGTTTATCAATAAAACATAAAGCAAGTCTCATTCAAAGATGCTCAAAGCAAAGCAAGCATTTGACGAAACTAACACAGATCTGAGAGTGGCCGCCTTGGCTAAAAAATATCTCCTTTTATACTATTCTATCGAATACAGACTGTTCTGGAAAATTCTCGTATCTCATCAGCCAGTGAGATTAGAGCTTCCATATTTGGTATATCCCTAATAAGGATTTTCTCACCAAGGTCGCCAAAAAAATAGCCAAGAAGGGAAACAGTCGCCAAATTTGGCGACAAATCCCTTTCTTCTTTATTGGAGTTTAATGCGTATTTAATGGAAAATTAGGCTATTTTAATGCTAAAACGACTAGAAATGCACAAAATTAGCATTCTATCGACTTTCTAAGCCTCTCTGAAAGAATTTATACAAAAATAAATGCAATTATTTACATTTCCGTAACACTTTATATCATATACAAATAGGTATAGAAAGAAAGATACAGCAGGGGGTTGAGGGGGCGGCAGCCCCCCTCAGGAATGTATCTGATTATGGTAATAAGTCGATCGAATCAATATATACTATTATATAATAAGGAATAAATAAAAATGACTTATTGAATAATGCCTGATGCAAAATGGGACGTTGAGGCTCCTGATCTGCAGATCCACTAGTTTTGGCCCATATAGACCATAATGATACAGAATTTTTCTTTGTGTCCCTGTAAAAAAACTATAAACGCTAGATCCACCAAAATTTATACAGTTCGTGTGACGATGACTCATAATATGCGTATAAATTTTCAACATAAATGAATAAGACGTTTAGACACTATCGCACTTTAAAGAATTCGGGCTCATTGACCATAATGATAAAGAATTTTTCTTTGTGTCCCTGTAAAAAAAACTATAAACGCTAGATCCACCAAAATTTATACAGTTCGTGTGACGATGACTCATAATATGCGTATAAATTTTTAACTTAAACGAATAAGACGTTAAGACACTATCGCACTTTAAAGAATTTGGGCTCATTGACCATAATGATAAAGAATTTTTCTTTGTGTCCCTGTAAAAAAACTATAAACGCTAGATCCACCAAAATTTATACAGTTCGTGTGACGATGACTCATAATATGTGTATAAATTTTCAACTTAAACGAATGAGGCGTTCAGACACTATCGCACTTTAAAGAATTAGGATCCATTGACCATAATGATAAAGAATTTTTCTTTGTGTTCCTGTGGAAAACTATAAGTTTCACCAAATAATATTTACCAAAATCAATAGGATTCGTGCTATGGGGACCTGTAACATACGTACCAAATTTCAGCTCATTTGAACAAAGCGTTTAGACGCTATCGTGTTCCCTCACATACATACACACATACATCATCGTAAAAAAAGTAAATATGAATTCAGGGGACCTCAAAACGTGTAGAAGCACCAAAATCTCAAACTCGGATTTTTTACATGATTACAATACTTTCCTTACTATAGTGTTTGGAAAGTAAAGAAGTTATTCTGCATATTAATTGGCACTTCTGCAGATAATAACTATAATTGCAGCTATTAATGTTGATTTGTTTGGTCTTAGGAAGAAGTAGATTGACGAAATACTCCACATCCCACATCCAATGAGCCGGTATCGTAAAGTTTTAAAATACTACGGAAAAAAAAAAAAAAAAAAAAAAAAAGAAATATCAGGATAAAATTTATTCTGCAAATTAAATTATTCTTATCTATAGAATGTTGCAAATTACAGCTACTAATGTTAATTTGTTTAGTTTCAGGAAGCCGTACATTGCACTAACCCATATTCGCTCTGTTCGACAATGATGACCTTTGAGAAACTAATAAACACTGGTGAACTCTGGATATAGTAAATGTCTTAAGACAAACAAATAAAAATTAAGATTCTATCTTGATAATTTTTTAGTAATAATTAAAATTTCTCGTCACCTCCTTTATAAAGTAGATTATATATTTGATATATTAATGTTTATTTTTATTTATCTATTGTTTATATAATTTTCTTTTATGATTATTAATAATGTACAGAAAATAATTCAACACAATCTTAAATTTTTTATTATACCATTTGATGACTAAAAAGGTTCTAACGCTATAGCTGCACAAAAAATTTGTAACAAAAATTGCAAGTACCCTACATCCACACTACACTTCAGGATGTTTCTGGGATGGCTTTTATCCAGAAGATATCTTGAAGATATCCCAGGGAGAAGATGCGCTGTTAGGGCACACGTGAGCAGAATTTTGAAACAGTTAAAATAACAGTTATTTTTAATGGTTTTACAAATTTTGGAAAATTTTGAACTTGAACTGACATTTAAAAAAAAAATACATTTGTATGTCTGTATGGATGTATGTTACCGAAATAATGAGGGATGAGGGAGATGCAGTTTCAGTTAGAGTTCTGTACGGACTTAGGCAAAAAACTCGGCTCATTGGATTATGTTAGAGCCGGGCTTTATCTTTAATATTTTTTTGCATTCTTGACCAGGGACCAGCTAATTTTTTCTGTATACTCGGGTTGGAATAGGCTTAGATTACATTTTATCCGGGCCGACTTTTTTTTTCTCCGTTAATGAGAGAAGAACATAAATAATAAATTCTTTTTCCTCCCTTTTATTTTATATAGTTTTGTATGTTAATATGTCATGTGAAATGTTTCTTCCTTCCCAACATTTTAAAATTTCAAAAATAATAGAGTTTTTAATTTTGCTCTTTTTTTTTTAATTTAGATTTTGTTACCCATATATATATTTTTTTATTTTAAATTATGTATAATGAATTCTCATTTGTATGTAATTGTCTAAGTGATCAGTAGTTTTATTAATCCATATTCTATTACTTCGACATAGAAAACATCTGAAGTACTATATTTAAAAGTACTTCCATAGAAATGTATTCAATATTTTTTAAGCGGAATTTTAATGAATTTTAGAGTAATAATGATTAAAGTATACCTGTACATTTAAACTATTTACTTTATTTTATTTGATCTCGTTAACCATGGGCTTCAAAATTTCGTCTTGTGTAGATTTCTAGCTCAGAGTAGACTTCTAGTTTAACTGTAAAATTTCATGAAATTTTACATTTAAACCTTAACATAAATTAGTGTTTATTATAGTCTGATGTAGCTCTAGATTATCCAAAACTGTGGCTAATTTGTTGCAATTTTAATGATTTTAATGGTAGCTGTATCTCGGCATCTATTGAATGAATGTGGTTGCTTTGTACTTAATATCTGTACAATCTATTTCTCTATCTCGAATTATTCTTACTATATACACTAATAAAAAATAATAAGATTCTTTTGATGAGAAATTATACTTTTTATATATCTCATCCACTATTGAATAAAATAAAATAAAACATGATATATAATATAAATATTGAGTAAAACGATGCTTATTCAATTTTGCTTTAGATCATTCGACATAGATACCGCATTATCGACAGTTATTTCTCAAATTCTACTGAATAGGGGTTAAGAAAATGTTTATTTTACATCCACAATACTGAATACATGACTTTACAAATAAAATAATTAGCATTATGTAAAATAATACATAAATAATAAAAGTAAGCCATGGTTTTATTTAAAAATGTACTAAAAATTCCACTTCAGAGGATGAGAATAATACACATGTAATACATGAGAGAGATGTCCGGGACGGGCGGAATTCGGTTAAATTTCGAAACTATTTTTGAACTGGAATTGGGGGCGCATGGCCCAACCCATAAGTCCATCATTACCTGCGATTCTTACAGGGGTCTGTCTAGAGGAAAACCTGGATCCGTTAAGGTACCTGTATACCTATAAAATGCAATTTTCGGTAAAAACTCCGATATTCTATTTTCGGTTTAGTATTAATTAAAGCCTGACATTTTAGCTTTCTAAATCAGTTTGAATTTTATTTTTATCTTGATTAGAACTTGAGTTACAGGCATTTAAATATTAGTCACTCGCAAGTTTTTGAAACCGGAAGTGACCGTAAATGCTTGTTTACATAAATATTTTACTCAATATAAGCATCAAAATTTGTTACTGAATATAAAATGAATTTAAAAAAATAAAAAATAAAAAATTTTGAAATAAATTAAGAACTTATTGAAATTATTTTTTATTTAATAGGTAACATCTGGTTTTTAATTATGTTTTCTGCTTTTTCTCAAAAGGAGATTTTTAACATTTTGCTTTATCGCAAAACATCATAACTCTAAACGTTATGATTGAAAACTTATGAAACTTTGACAAAATACTCTAGAGGAGTTGTTTTAGGGATTGAACTACTACAATGAATCTAGCTTTTTTTTTTTTTCGATAGAAGTATGAACTGTCATCTATACTCATGATTTTTTCAGCATGTGAAATATTATCTTCTCTAAAATATTAAATAGCATGGTTATAGTTTTGAGAATAATTCACTCCCTTAAGGACCTTTCAATAATCGAAATAAAGTTTAGAGAAAATCTGACTTATGATGTTTTGAAAAAGTGCTTTTTTTTTTTTTTTTCCAAATTTATGTATATTTTGAGCCTAAATATCAAAATATTTTAAAATTTGCATATTTTTTCATGTTATTAACTATATTCTATTATGTAATGCATAAAAATAGGCAATTTTTCAATTATTAAGAAAAAACAAAAAATCACCTCCGACAGTAGACAGGAGCCTAAGGACCCTTCACAAAATTTTCTATCTTAAGAAAGGACCTTTCACAAAATTATTTATCCTAAAAAAGGACCATTCAAAAAATTTTCCCCCTTAAAAATAGACCTTTTGATAATTCTGTTTCATTTCGAAGAACTAATCTTCCATAGAACGAATAGGCAACTTGAATTATCGGACGTGCTTTGCTGTATTTCCCTAAAAAGCTGATATTTAATTTTTTATTTATAAAAACTTTCTATGCATATGTGTGAGTTTAGCTCTATAAAAGGGTTGGTTGGGTTTTACGTCGCACTAGTGCTGCACAATGGACAAATGGCGATGGTCTGGGACTCACCCCTAGAGATGGTCCGGAGACATGCCATCACAATTTTGATCCTACACTGAGAGGATGACTCCCCCGCTTTGGTAACCCCCAGAGGTATAATTTCTCTAAAAAAGGGAACCATCACTGTCTAAAATGAAACTTAAATTGCTATTTTATTTTGTAAAATTACATTTTTCACAATTTTACAAAAGTAGGACCCCAGCCGAAAAGTTCGAATAAACTTAAATTTTACACTAAACTTAGTTAGATTCACACAATTATGTGTAGATTTTTTCACAATTTCACGAAAACGGGATCCTGTCTGAAAAGTCTGAAGAGACCCCTGACTTAGCTGTCGGAGTTATATATGTATACAAAATTTCAGCTCAGTCGGATAGTAGGACTTGAGTTAACCCTTTGCGGCGCAAGACAATTCGGATCATTTAAATTATACTGCCACCGGAATTCATGAACTAAATTAAACTAAAAGAAATTTTAAAGTTTAAGGAAAAAAAACCCGGCCTTTTCCGATATATTATAAACGTAAATTTTTGCTAAAAAATTTCTGGAATGAATTTTTGCAGCTGGATCTTAAATTTTGCGTCCTCGCAGCAAGGACAGCGCGCGTTAAGGGGTTAAAGTTTGAAACAAATTTTAAACTGGATTTGGAGGCCCAAGGCCCCTAAGACCTCCATTCCCATAAATATATAATATAAATAAATGTACATAATATAAATATTTTCTATTTAATTGCATGTATTGCCATCGGAGTTATACACGTATGCACAATTTCAGATCAATCAAACGTTCAGAAGTACTTTAAAATTAGTAAAAATAAATAAATAAAATAAACTGGATTTGGGGACCTTTAGAGCCCCACCCATAAGTCCGTTACTTCTTGATCATGTATTGTCATCGGAGTTATACAGTCGGTAACAAAAGTGTCCGAACACTAGCAAAAATTCCTATGTAAAAAAAGTGCACTTCATACGGTTTTGTTAAATAAATCCTTGTCGAATCCTGTTCTTAGTCAGTGTAAGAACATGATTCGATAAGGATTTATTTAACAAAACCGTTTGAAGTGTACATTTTTTATAGAGGAATTTTTGCTAGTGTTCGGACACTTTTGTTACCGACTGTACATGTACGCAAAACTTCAGCTCAATCGGACGTTCAGAAGTACTTTAAAATTAGAAAAAAAAAAAAAAAAAAAAAAAAAAAAAACTGGATTTGGGGACCTTCAGAGCCCCACCCATAAGTCCGTTACTCCTTGAACATGTATTGTCCTCGGAGTTATACATGTACGCAAAACTTCAGCTCAATCAGACGTTCAGAAGTACTTTAAAATTAGAAGAAAAAAAACTGGATTTGGGGACCTCCAGAGCCCTACCCATAAGTCCGTTACTCCTTGAGCATGTATTGTTCTCGGAGTTATACATCTACGCAAAACTTCAGCTCAATCGGACGTTCAGAAGTACTTTAAAATTAGAAAAAAAAAAAAACTGGATTTGGGGACCTTTAGAGCCCCACCCATAAGTCCGTTACTCCTTGAACATGTATTGTACTCGGAGTTATACATGTACGCAAAACTTCAGCTCAATCGGATGTTCAGAAGTACTTTAAAATTAGAAAAAAAAACTGGATTTGGGGACCTTTAGAGCCCCACCCATAAGTCCGTTACTTCTTGAGCATGTATTGTCATCGGAGTTATACATGTACGCAAAACTTCAGCTCAATCGGACGTTCAGAAGTACTTAAAATTAGAAAAAAAAAAAAAAAAAAAACTGGATTTGGGGACCTCCAGAGTCCCATCCATAAGTCCGTTACTCCTTGAACATGTATTGTCCTCGGAGTTATAAATGTACACAAAACTTCAGGTCAATCGGACGTTCAGAAGTACTTTAAAATTAGAAAAAAAAACTGGATTTGGGGACCTCCAGAGCCCCACCCATAAGTCCGTTACTCCTTGAACATGTATTGTCCTCGGAGTTATACATGTACGCAAAACTTCAGCTCAATTGGACGTTCAGAAGTACTTTAAATTAGAAGAAAAAAAAACTGGATTTGGGGACCTTTAGAGCCCCACCCATAAGTCCGTTTCTCCTTGAGCATGTATTGTCCTCGGAGTTATACATGTACGCAAAACTATAGTTTAGTCGGATTAAAATTCGAAATAAATTTTGAAGTGTATTTGGGGCCCAAGGACCCTAGACCCCCACCCCCTAAATCCATTAAAACTTGAGCATGTATTGTTATAGCAGTTATACATGTATGCAAAATTATAGCCTAATCGGATGACAGAAAGTGGGTGAAAATTTAATTCTTAGATTTGACCCACCCACACACACACACACACATAAATAAATAAATAAACCAAGTTACCAAGTTAAATAAAACCATACAATAAAGTTTTGCTATGATATGACTATAGCAAATTATTTTGAAAATAAAGAAATAAATAATTGAAAATCAAATTAAGAAATAGGCGCTTTGAAGTTAACATAGAATTTTTTCACTGAAAAAGGATTTTTAAATGATGCCGAAAACTTCCGTTCAACAGCTTAAATTCACAGTTTAGAAACTCAAAATAACTTTCACGTGAATTGGATTGTGCGTTTCCGTTCGAAAATATACACAAGTAAAGAGCAGCATTTATTTTAAACTGTAAAAGATACTAAAAATAGTGTAAAGATAATAATTTGAAGCTGTGTGAAGTCAGAAATTATGACTCTTTCGGCAAGTCGAAGAAACAGAAAGAAAAACCACGCTTTGATAAAATGCATTTGCCCACTTTGTTATCAATGTCCGTGCCTAATTCTCGTAAACAAACATTCGTTGCGATAAAAATAATGTACACAAGAAAAAACATAAAAAACAATCCAAACCGAAATACTTGTACATCAAATCGACAGACGTGATTCTATGTAAAAAGTTATCAACTTCTCTTAAAAGAAAAAAAAAAAAAAAAAAAAAAGAGAGAGAGAGAGAGAGAGATTAGTATGGAATTGATTAAAGGGGGGAGGGAATGGGGATAAAAAATAGATACCAAATCGAACTATGGTGGAAACTTTCAGATATTTTTTGGCAGGAATCAGAACATCCAGGTTTATCCAAAAGAACCAAAATTATCCACAAGAACCAAAAACAGAAATATTTACGAATAGTTTAATGAAGGATATGAAAACATTCACAATACTCACAGTATAATTAACCATAAAAACCCGTATTCATTAATAAGGGACAGCTTAAAAATAACAAATTGACAATAAATAAGAATGTCTACCCATACAAAATTCTTTAGCATCAAAGAAAGAACAATGATAAATTTAAGTTGAAAAACGCTCAAAAGCTGAAGAAATTTCTCTTCAAGGAACGTACAATTCTTCACAGTAAAAAAAAAAAAAAAAAAAAAAAAAAAATCGCAAGATTTCAAACTATAATAGTCATATTAAGCCAAGCACTATAGGGCTTGCGATGAAATCTGATCTTACAATGAAACTAAAATAAATTGAAAGATGTAGTGAAAACAATGAATAAATAATAACTAAAGGAACACTGCCACAAATTTAGCACACTTTCGTGAACAAGCGATAGAACATTTAAACATATATTGGAATAAAAAAAAAAAAAAAAAAAAAAAAAAAAGCTGGTGTAGCCTTTTCTACATTTTCTTATTCTACATAATGTTAGAAAAACAAATTATTTCCGATTACGGTGAAAAATGAGAGGTAGTGTACATAAACTTACTGCAAAAACAACTGAAAATAGTAAAAAAGCTGGTGTAGCCTTCATTCTACATTTTCTTATTCTACATAATGTTAGAAAAACAGATTACTTTCGATTACGGTGCAAAATGAGAGGTAGTGTACATAAACTTACTGCAAAAACAACTGAAAATAGTAAAAAAGCTGGTGTAGCCTTCATTCTACATTTTCTTATTCTACATAATGTTAGAAAAACAGATTATTTCCGATTACGGTGCAAAATGAGAGGTAGTGTACATAAACTTACTGCAAAAACAACTGAAAATAGTAAAAAAGCTGAAGTAGCCTTCATTCTACATTTTCTTATTCTACATAACGTTAGAAAAACAGATTATTTTCGATTACGGTGCAAAATGAGAGGTAGTGTACATAAACTTACTGCAAAAACAACTGAAAATAGTAAAAAAGCTGGTGTAGCCTTCATTCTACATTTTCTTATTCTACATAATGTTAGAAAAACAGATTATTTCCGATTACGGTGCAAAATGAGAGGTAGTGTACATAAACTTACTGCAAAAACAACTGAAAATAGTAAAAAAGCTGGTGTGTAGCCTTCATTCTACATTTTCTTATTCTACATAACGTTAGAAAAACAGATTATTTTCGATTACGGTGCAAAATGAGAGGTAGTGTACATAAACTTACTGCAAAAACAACTGAAAATAGTAAAAAAGCTGGTGTAGCCTTCATTCTACATTTTCTTATTCTACATAATGTTAGAAAAACAGATTATTTCCGATTACGGTGCAAAATGAGAGGTAGTGTACATAAACTTACTGCAAAAAACAACTGAAAATAGTAAAAAAGCTGGTGTAGCCTTCATTCTACATTTTCTTATTCTACATAATGCTAGAGAAACAGATTATTACCGATTACGGTGCGAAATGAGAGGTAGTGTACATAAACTTACAGCAAAAACAACTGAAAATAGTTTTAGAAGCAGTTTTATTTGGCATATATTTTTGCGTGAGGGGTTATACCACCCCCTCACGAAATAATTTTGGAATAGTATTTTTTCTTAAAAATTCCTTTTAAATTTTTTCCCTTGATAGAACATTCGTGAGTTACATTCAATAGGAAAAAAAAAAGAACGAAAAATCATGCGGTTTTTATATAGATTATTAACATTTTCCAACTATACGCACTCGTTGCATAGTTTATATGTGTGCAGGGATGGAACACGGGCGCAGAATTCACACCGGAATGTGTTTAAGAAATTTCTCTACCTATAATATCGTCGATTTAAGAGGTAGAAAATTTTCTTACACTGATAGTGGTATGAATTCTGCGCCCGTGTTCCATCCCTGTGTGTGCCGTTACGAATGCGTATTATAATTTTTTCCCCAGTCATTACACAACAACAACTAGAAAAACAGCTTTACAGGTTTTACGTTCATTATAGGCTTACGTTCTCAGCGAAGGTTTTGCATATTAAAGATGCTCGAGTGAAGAGACTAAAGAATGAACTCGAATTTTCACAACCAAGATTTTCAAATTTGGCGAAATTAAAAATAATTCCTCAACATATCACCAGATACTTATTTACTTGATTGACAATGTGGTATTACAGCATCGATTACTGGAAATTTCAGCTTCTTTTTTAAAACATATTATTATTATTATTATTATTAAAGAAAATATTAAAGGCATTCAAATTTAAAAGGTTTGGTCATTAGAGGTTGCACATTAGTCAAATTCACAATTTTTCTCTTCCCATTTAATTCAATAAAATTTTATGTTGCTTCCTATTGTAAGAATATCTCATTCAAAAATTAAAAATTTTGAATTCTGTTTTTTAAATTCTAGTTATGGAACGTGTCGCCTTTTACCTTAATGAGCAATTAAAATAAATATATAAATAAATAAATATTTCTTTTCGAGATTGAATTTTTGAGTCTTGAATTAACTTAAGGGAAATAAAACATTGAAATTTATTTTCAAAAATGCTTATTAAGATAAAAGGCGGCATGTTCAAAGAGTGGAATAATAATAATTATAAGATAGAATTTGGAAAGAAAGAAAAAAAAAAAACCCTTATTTTTGTATGAGATAGCCTTATAATACGAAAATTTTTATTTTTTATTTTTGTGTGTGCTTATCTTCTTTTATTGCCTTTTTCATGCCCCCCCCCCCCCCCCCCCCCGCCTTAAGTACGTGTTATCACTTTGAAAAAAATATATAAATGCGTTTTTTTAGGGGGTGGGGGGAAATGTAGTACAGAAATTGGAATTTTTGATTTTCTCATTAGTTATCATCAAAATACAAGCGTGCCTTACGCCTATACCTTAACATTACGGGGAGAAAACTCACCGTTGATTAATTATTTCTGAAGTATGCGACTTTCTCAAGAGAAAATTAAGTATCTGAAAACTTTTCAGTAATAATATGAACCTGAGATTTTGGTTTTTAAAAATTACTGTAGTGAAAATTTGGTGTCAAGCGTGAACCAATTTACACAAATTCTAATGTAAGAAGATAGTATTGGATGGATTTGTGAAAATATTCGAATTCCGGTTTTCGATGGATTTACACGTTTTCCACAGTCCTGAATACAATTTGATCATTTTCAGAAAACGCCTGTTTCTGTATCTGTGTATGTCTGTTAACAAAACTTTGGGAACGCTGTATCTCACAATCATTTCGATGGAATTCAATGTAACTATAGTTGATAAGACCTTGACTTAAACTGGTTTTAATTAACTTTTAGGATATATCGCCACAACAAGTGGCACTGCTATGCAGCAATTTCTTCTATTTAATGTAAGATATATATAAGTTTCTAGTGTATAAGTACACAAAACTGAATATGTATGAGGGCCATTGGGAAAGAATATGTTGTTTCAATTTCAGAGGTGGAAGTGTAAGTACACAGTCAATTTTATCCTTAACGTAGAAAATACACAGAGAAAGTGAGAGAGAAATACTGAATTTCAGACCTTTAGATAGGAATGTATAAATTAAAAGTGCCCTTAAATAATAATAATAATAATATGTACAAACAACTTTATTTGGTATACATTTATTATATGCGTGTAAGTAATGGTGGGAGGAGCTACCACGCCTCTTTACTCCCTGCTTGAATATGGTAACCTACACCAACATAAAAAAAAAACTAAAGTTGTTACTAAATTTAAAAGTTTATTCTAAATTATCCCCACACAACTTTCCCAGACACCATTCCTTAAAAATTATCAATCTTGGTCAAACTTTACAAGTGGAACCCCCATTTGGTCTTCAGAATACCAAATTTGAATTTCCTGCAAATATTTGTTTTTAAATTATACTTATAAAAGACATGCATATAGGCCAACCGCTAAAAATTTGAATTTTGGATTTATTAGATCTCAAAACATATAAATAAATAAAAATCTCAATTTCTAAATTTGACCAAAAAGCAGTACCTTCCCTACAATGTACAAGTAAGAGAACGTAAAAAGTAGAAAACCAAACTAATATTTTATAAACAGTGAAGGGAAATAACCACAACATATAATACATTTCAACAGGTAGCTACTGATTTCATGCACATAAATCAAACAACTGACGTCGCGATGAACGTGACATTTAAGAAACATATAATACGTAATATAATCACATACAGAATGATAAAGAAATCAAACCACTGGACATGCGTTCAATCATCGATAACAACCACGTGGTTAAGAAATTCTTATTCCAACAACAAATAAGAAGCAAAAGTAAATGATGGACAACGTAGATGAGTCATGAAGATTTTCATCTGAATTCTGTAGGTGTGTTATGCATGAGAAACTAGACATGATATTTTTTTACGCTACTTGATTTTTTTTTTTTTTTTTTTTTTTTTTTTTTTTTTCTCTGATCGACACTCCTGCGGGTAGGTCTGAACTATAGGCATCTATCTGAATGACACAAGTCACGATCTAGTTCTTTTTTTATTTAAGGGGTTAATCACTTTTTTTTTATACATCCCCTGCGGACGAAGGTCAGGCAATTTTTTCCCGTCTATCTAAATATGTGACATCATTGAATTCTTTACTTTTGTTTTTGGTCAGCCATTTTCAAGGCCATAACATCCTCTAACTTAAAAGAAGTGCAGAAAGAACACCTGCAAAAAACTATACAAGGTATGTTCAACTCAACTCTACCAGTGACAGACTTCTTAAGATCTTGCAGGTGTTCAAGAATTTTTATTTTTCTGGAGGAATTTTGAGGTTATAAAGGAGTTCATAGGTTTTTCCTAAATATTATGCATTGATATTATTACTTTGAGTTAACATCTTGACCAATTTTTGATTCCTATAAAACTTTACCATGCAGCAGTCAGTTATAATATCCGGCAGTGGTGCAAATAGGCTGTTATATAACTATTATAAATCTTCCGTTTCCTTCGGACAACTTTGAACCAATATTTCTGAATGGTAATAATTTTCTACGATTAAATAAATCAAATACTGCTATTTGTTACTGATTTTTTCCTCAAACTCAATTTTTTAAGGGCAAAATGTTTAATTTGATTTAAAAATATGTATCACAGATATATCCCCACCATCTACATTATAATACAGAAAATACATCTTAATATTGCAAAATAGAATAAAAAAGACTTCCGACTTAATTAAATGACTTTTACTGTGCATTTTACAATGCTTTTTATAAAAAATGGGCTTAACCCTTTGCGGCGCAAGACAATTCGGGTCATTTAAATTATACTGCCACCGGAATTGATGAACTAAATTAAACTAAAAGAAATTTTAAATTTTAAGGTTAAAAACACCGGCCTTTTCTGCTATGTTATAAACGCAAACTTTTGCTAAAAAATTTCCGGATGAATTTTGGCAGCTGGATCTTAAATTTTGCGTCCTCGCAGCGAGGACAGCGCGCGCGTTAAGGGGTTAAAATATCAACAATCCACACCGTACTAGAGATAATTTGTTTTAAATATAAATCGTTAGTGATGCTAAATACACCCAAAGCTTTAATTTTTAAAATATTAAATCTAACGCTGAAAGAAAGGATTTCAGAAAGTCAATCTTACTTTTGATTTTACAGTTTTATTTTATAGAATATAAATAATTTTCAAACACAGCAAAATTATGTAGAACTGTGTACTTTAATCCATCATTCTGTTTCTCTACTTACTGACTGCTAATAATAATAATAATAATAAAAAAAAAAAAAAAAGAAAAAAGAAAAAGAAATAGATTTGTTTTTATTAGTCAAAATGTTACGAATATTCCACTTTTAACAATTCTGTTTTAATTTGTTTAAAAAGGTCATTTTGATGGTCAAAAAATGATCCGTCTGTCGAAATGATCCATGCCATAATTGCCAAGTGCCGCGATTTCAGCGGAAGACTTTGTACTAGAATTTTTTCGATAACAATTTTCAGATTATTTAATCATAGAAAAATAATATATTACATTCGTATTAAAAAACAGCAATGGTGATAAATCCCATTTAAAAATCCAAAATATTGGCAAATATGGAATTCGTGCTCTTAACTTTCGTAAACAAATCCAATAATCACGAAATTTCAGTATTTTGTTCAACTATAGCGAATTGTACTGTACACCGTATTAATCCTTTCAAAGACGATGATGCCATTACAGCATCACCTAATTTTAACTCCCAGCTGCAAAACTCACCCCGGATATTTCGTATAGAATTTTACGTTTATAATTTGGAAGAAAAAATTCATTTATTTCTTCTCTTCTAACAGTGTTCATAAATTCTGATGGTTTTTGATTTTAAATGAGCAAAATTTCTCTACTCCTCAATGGGTTAAGTGAAAAATCCTAACAATTTCATTGTGACTTTATTTTAAATAGTTTTAGTTAAATAATAATAATAATAATAAGATAAAATAAAAATTAAGTTATTTTCTTTTTCTAGTCACACAACTGTTAGCGTTGGAAAAACTATTTTACAGGTTTTCCCTAATAAAGGTTTTTTTTTATAATTAAAGATGTCGAGTAAAGAGACAGAATACGTATTTTCTGTATAGATTTAGTGATTTCGAATTTTATTTCTAATCTGTTGAAAAAACGTTTATTTACAGTGGTAAAACGGTAGTGACAATTGCAACTTCGAGAATTTCGATTTCTCAAATTTTTATCAGCTTCTTCTTCTTCTTCTTTTTTTCTTTCCCTTTTTAAAATTATTATTATTATTATTATTGGCATTTTACCATTAAACAAAATATTCAAGATGTTTAAAATAAATCAGGAAGCAATTTTCTAAAGCCAACAGAAGCAGTTTTTTTTTTTTTTTTTTTTTTTTTTTTTTTTTAAGTGAAAAATCAAGTCTCTGAAAACTTCTCAGTTATAATTGAAAGTAAAATTTTGTTTATCTCAAAGGGATAAGGGGAATAGAAAATAATGTTGATTCTTTGCAAGAAAGATTAGTTTATCACACAACTCTTCACCTAAACAAATGTTAGTTGATCTTATTTTTCAAATTCAAAACCGTAGCCAGTTATTTTTTTTTTTTTTCAGAGGAGGAAAAAAAGGAGGGCGTAAACTTTAGTATAATATATGCTTGATTTCTGAAAACACAAACTTTTAATTTTAATACTAATTAATTATTTTTTGATTTATTCGGATAAAATTAGCTCTTTTTACTTTTATTTCTTGAGGATAATTTTTGGATCGTGCTCATCGAAATTCTTCATTCTGTATTCAATCTGTGTCTCTGTGTGCGTACGTAATAGCGTTAAAAAAAAAAAAAAAAAAAAAAATCCGATTGACATGAAAATTGGTACAAATGCTTATCAGCTACATGAAATTATGTGTACAATTTTTGATTTACCTATTGGTTGCGGCTCATGTACAGCGACACAACAAAATATTTCGTAACATTACGGCCAGTAGACGGAATTTCTTTTACAAACATTTTAGCATCGTTTCACTGCATCCAACATATTGAAATTAACATACACTATTTAAGAGACTTAAAAGCATAGGCCCTGAAGGAAAAAATGTGCATAGATTTAAACATTAATCTACAGGGCTATCTATACAAAATAATTCTGATGTTATGTAATCATTCATTGATGTTATGTAATCATTCAGATATGTTTTTTAGTGAGCTGAAATCAAAATTGTAGCAGTTTTTCTCTCTCAAGTATAGATTTTTGTCAATACAGGGTGTCTTCTGACATAATTTCATCTGCATTTTTCTACCAATATTGTTATATGGTAACTTTTATAGTATGTTAATTATAATTAATCATGGAAACATACCGGAAACTATTGAAAAGGGAAAAAATGTGTAGGCAGTGCATTGACCAAAAATCTACACGTGATAGATAAAAATTAGTTTTATTTTCAATTTCAGTACACTGAAAAAACATATGTATCAACTAAAATCATCAAATGAAATTTTTTAAACATTTTTGATAGACATCTTCTTTTATTAGTATCGATAAAGCTGTACACAAATTGGCGTAATATCTAAGAAACAAGCAATTAAAAAAAGATTAACTGTGGCTGTGCTAACGTTAAGCTTCAAAATCTTTATTAGTTCAACGGAAATGACATTAGAAGAACCTTAGTATTTTAAAAAGGCAATATCCTTTTAAGAGGCACCATCAACTTTTGAGTATTAGACACTGGCTCAACTTCTAGGAGTTGCTTGTATAATGAGGAACAGCGATCTCTCTAAAATATAAAACTGCCAATTTTTGTAGATCTACGATGTGTGGTGTATAATAAGCTCATTACGGTACAAACATATGCACACAGAGACGTACAGTTATCTTGTTTTATTAAAATCGATATGTTTCATAATTTCTTTATTCGTTTTACATAATTAGTATTCATTAGAAATAATTTTGGTAAACTTTTGTGTATAATTCTTAAACAGGGACACACAAAATAATTTGAATTTATACTACACAGATTCTTTATAGTTTATTTTACCTCATAGTATTTTATAATATTGCAGCAAATATTTCTTGAAATGTATTTTCAGTGTTATTCATTTTTCGGTTACATATACACTTAGTATTTTATATGGTGCATGTATTAACTGTTATTCTGATATAAGATGGCACAAAATAATTTGAATGCAAAAGTACCTCATGACAATAAATATTTGAAATCCCAGGGGTCTGTCCAGGTTTTTTTTCCAGGGTCCTATTTTTGTGAAAAATTTTCTTATTTTTGTGAATTTTTCTTATTTTTGTGAAATTTTTTTCTGACATAGTTATTATTTTTATTTTTGTGAAAATTTATTTCACAAATTTTATCTGCACACACACACACACATGTATATATGTTTCATCTAGAGCAGGCAGGAGGGTGCTGTGCTGCCCTGCTTGCCCTTTGTCTGAAAAAATGACACCCTTCTTGCCCTTAATCTAAAAAAGTTGCACCTTTGCCTTTTATTGAAAATAACCTTCAAATTGAAGATATGTTATAAATATAAATAAATGTAATGTATTGTGCATAACAATCCACAGTCGTTCATATGTCAGTAACAAGCAAAATTAAGTTGTAAAGAAAGTTAATGTTTGAAAGTTTTTCTTTTATTTGTACTTAAAATCGAAATTTTAAAATAAATGTCTGGATTTTAAATATTAAATGACCTTAAGAATTCCAAACTTGCCCACATACATCTAGAAAACGCCTTTTCATTAGCTGCACATTGCCCTTTTTATAATCCCGGGGGAAAATCCTAATATATATGCTTATACTTTTAATGGATCATTATAACTCATAGGTAAAAAAACCCCAAACAACTAGTGTTTCAGAAAAAAAAAAACACCTGAATTTCAAATGATACTCAAATTATTTAGACAGAAGCCCTAATCTTTCTGTACCTTGTTATCAGTCAATCAATAAAAGAAGAGCAACGTAATTTGAACGTATTTTTTTAACGTAATAGTCCGAATAACAGGAATTTACTCCCGTAACTGGCCGGCCTCGCTTTATCTTTACTAAATAGAAGCGATCAAATTATTGACAAAAATACAAAATCACACTTCTATAGCTATGCTACTCTACAAACCACATACTAAAGAATTACAAACTAAACAAAAACAAACACAACGCGGCAAAAGATCTTGCCAAAATATTTATGTAATTTTCCACAGAAAAATTTCGTCACATCAAGGAAAGGTACGCCACACCCATTATCGTGTTTGACGTCATTCCCTTACTAATCAGCGTGGACTGCGCGAGAAATGGAGGCGTGGTTTTATTGTCATGTAGTAACGATAGTGACTAGTACGAGAACATAAGAGAAAATTGATGGGATGCAATGTTTATATATTGCTGAGCAGATGTTTTTGCTCGGTATTATTTTATAAATGCTTTGTTTTTCCAAAAAATTTCGGGAAAAGTTTATTTATCTCCGAATTGAATTTTGTGAAGGGTCCGTTTTATGAGTATCGAATTTTGTGAAGGGTCCGTTTTATGAATATGGAATTTTGTGAAGGGTCCGTTTTTTTAGCCTGGAATTTTGTGAAAGGTCCGTAAACGGACCCAGTTTTCCCCCTAGACAGACCCCTGAATCCTTATTCTTGATGCTAAAAATTTATAAATTTTCAGAACTAAATTTCTTTAATAGTACAAAAATCTGAAGATGACATAAGCACTAACCAATATGTTTGTTTACAACTTTTCTTTGATCGTGCCAAAGTATAAAGATTACATAACATTTTTTTCGCATTGGAAACTGTTTCATAATCTATTCGCGAAGCATGGTTTTTATTTCTTTTGTTTTTTCTCAATTTTTTTTTTAAATATTTATTTATGTCTTTTTTGGCAATGTTTATGTGTATGTAAGTGTATTTAAACAACTCTCCTTTTTTTTTTATGACAATATAGGGATCATTAATAAAATATATTAATAAAGGGCACCGAAATTTTTCTGTGCTTAGGGGCGACATGTACCCTTGTGCCGGCCCTGCTCTTCGCTAAGATTTAGAGTTAAAATTCATATACTGCGCATTCAATCAGACGTTCGGAAGTAGTCAAAACTAAAATATAGGAAATATTGAGAGAAAAAATATAGGAAATAATTATAAGATATTTTTTTTTTTTATAAACCATGTTTTTTAATTTTCTGTTGAATCAGATAAACGCTACTGAAGGCAGCCGGAACCCCAGCAATTGGATAAAAGTATTAAAAAAATTCCTTGCTATCGTCTTTTGAGCTATTATAAAAGTTTCAAATGGCTATCTAGCCGGGAAGTTAGTGAAAAATCGATTGCTAGCTTTGTACTGGTAACGCTGTCGAAGGCAGCAGGAACCCGAAGCAGTTGGTTAAAAATATTTAAAAATTGCATTTTCGCCGTGTTCTGAACTGTTCCGAAAGTTTCAAATGTCTAGCTACTCGGGAAGTTAGTTAAATAAATTTTCTGTTGAATCATATGAACGCTGCCGAAGGCAGTAGGGACCTGAAACAGTTGACTAAAAGTATTAAAAAAAAATGTATTGCCACCGTGTTCTGAGCTATCCTGAAAGTTTCAAATATCTGGTTAGTCGGGAAGTTAGTGAAAAATCGATTGCAAGCTTTGTACTGGTAACGCTGCCGAAGGCAGCAGAAACCCGAAACAGTTGGCTAAAGGTATTTTAAAAAATGCATTTTCACTGGGTTCTGAACTATTCTGAAAGTTTCAAATGTCTAGCTAGTCGGGAAGTTAGTTAAATAAATTTTCTGTCGAATAATATAAGCGCTGCCGAAGGCAGTGGGACCTGAAATAGTTGACTAAAATTATCAGAAAAATGTATTGTCACCGTGTTATGAACTGTCCTGAAAGTTTCAAATGTCTAGCTAGTCGGAAAGTTAGTGAAAATTCGATTGCAAGCTTTGTACTGATAACGCTGCCGAAGGCAGCAGGAACCCGAAACAGTTGGCTAAAGGTTTTAAGAAAATGCATTTTCACCGTGTTCTGAACTATTCTGAAAGTTTCAAATGTGTAGCTAGTCGGGAAGTTAGTTAAATAAATTTTCTGTTGAATCATATAAGCGCTGCCGAAGGCAGCGGGACTTGAAATAGTTGACTAAAATTATTAGAAAAATGTATTGTCACCGTGTTGTGAGCTGTCCTGAAAATTTCAAATATCTAGCTAGTCGGGAAGTTAGTTAAAAATCGATTGCAAGATTTGTCCCTGACAAACACACAAACAAACAAACAAACCCACAAACAAACAAGAATCGAAGTTAATAAAAACATGGTAAAATAGGAGGTTTCGTAAATATATAGGAAGTACAGGAAATATAGGAGCGCTGCGAGGCCTGAATCATTTAATAAAATTGACTTCAAATTAGGTGCAAATATTTATGAGCGACATGCAATTAGCTGTATACTTTTTGGCGTACATCATGTTTATGATTTGTGTATAGGAACACACAAAAGAATCTCGTACCATTACGGGAGGCATTTCTTTGAAGTTTATTTTAACATGGTTATACTGTATTTAATATAATAAAATAAACATATGTTATTAGAATGCTTAAAAGCAATGGTAGGCATAAAGTTAACGTACAATTACTAAATAGATTTAATAATAAAATTGTTAACAATGTTTTTGATGCCTTTCATCCAATTTTTATCAGTTCAAATCTGCAGTTCAGATTAATATGAAATCTGTATTTCAGATTAATTAATTAATTAATTGCAGATCACGAAATAATACAAGCATTCTTTTTAACTGAGCCTGAATGCAAAAATCCTTTCGGACTCATTAACTTTTTTAGTAGTGTGATGTTAAACAAAGCAAACATTACAGGGTGTGTTGAGATGCAATGCAATTGAGTGCAGAAAAACGAATTTATTTATAATTTTAAAAAGAAGTGATGTGTTTAACATCATAGTAGTAACAAATTATGTTTCTTTAATTCGAAGAGGTCTTTTTTAAGCGTAGACATCGAGTATAGTTCCGCGTATAACACTTTTCGAGGTTCTACATCTTTCAAATGCAAGAAATAATAAATAAAAAGTCTTATAATCTCATTGGGGGCCCAAATAAGCAGAGTGCTTTCGTTAGAAGTGTATCCCACCAACGAAGCTTTGTACACCTGACACTACTATGCAAACTTCACAATAAGCCTTCACTACGGGCAGGTCATATGACAGTAATCTAATTAAAAAGATACAACCTCAAGGTTAAGTAACTATTCTACATAGAGACAACCCTTCTACTCAATCCTGAAGATTATCTAAATACCCCGATGAAGCATGCCATTTTGTCTCATGCGTTTTTTTTTTTTTTTTTTTTTTTAGATTTTAACTTAGACACTTGCAAGCTAGACAGAAGTGGCAAAAAAGATATTTGAAAGAATTATTAAACTGAAATAATGACTTCTAAAGATTTTTAGCTGATGGCTACTTTATTATATCATAAAGATTTCAAAGTAAATACTTGATAAAATTTTATTTTGACTGAATCTCCAGTCAATATAAAATTATCATGTTAACAGATTGTGTAAATAGATTATGCAAAAAAATTATGTAAAAATATTATGCAAGCAAATTATGCAAACAAATTATACAAACAAATTATGTAAACATATTATACAAACAAATTACACAAGCTACACATTAATATTAACTGGCTAATCTTTCTGCTAGTGCAATGTTCATTAATTAATACTGAGTACAATGTTCATAATGTTTTTTGCAAAGAATATATTATGGTTTAAATGGCTGTCCTGTCTGATTAAAGAATACAATTTGTATTGTGTTCTTTATAAGAAAATACTAATTGTTCAAAAAATTTTTCTTAAGTATAAAAATTCATATCTTTTTTTTTTTAATACAGTGATGTCTTTTCCATAGTTTTTACGTGCATTTTTAAAATTCATTAAAAAAATAGAAATAAATAAATAAATGAAAACGTGGGGAGGAGGGTGAATGAAGATAGGAACTAACAGTAGAGATAGAAAGATATGGATTATACTCACTGACTAATGTTCTTTTTTTTTTTTTTTTTAATACGTACATTGAAAAAAAAAAAAAAAAAAAAAAAAAAAACTTTAGTTTGCTTACAAATATACTTCACAATTGTCACTTCAAGGGAAAAAATCGTACTTTAATAAAAAAATGTTGGACAAAATAATGGAAACATTTTCAATTTTGCACATTTTGCTGATCGTCTTCAAGCATGCATTATCACGAAATTTCAAGGATGTAAAGAACATGTTGTACCTCATATTTTTAAATGAAAGGTTTGTCCCAAAGACAAGAAGAGTCTAAGGAAAACGATATGGGATCAAATTATTTGGAATTATCTTGTAAAAAAATAATCCTTGTAATGAATTGTATTGTAGCATGTGATTACAATGCTTCTTTTAATTATCTGTATTCATTTATATGAGAATATTCATATAGAAATAAAGGTTTCTTTAATAAAATTGCATAACAATCGAAATAATCGAATAATATATGCATGTTATAAACAAAAGCGTTTAAATACAGTGAAGCATCGATAATCCGGAAACCTATAATTTGGTAGCTCATATAATCCGGCACTGAAGACTTTCTTTTTCTCCGCCCGAAAAATCGTAATGCTCAACAGGTTACTAGCAAACTTTTATGGACCATCAGTAAAGTTTACGGATTTTCATTTAAGTTTACTGATTTACATCAATTTTCTAAGATACTTGTCGGAAAAGACCTTTTCATGTGGAAGTGAACCATCTTACTCAAGAGTGAAAGAGTATAAGGTTCGAATTACGTTGTTAGCGTGTTATCGCAAGCGTGTTAGCGTATATTCTTGTTATCGGCAAGAGTAAAAAAGCGGCGTGCTTTTGCAGGAGTGAAGGTGTTTCCCGTGCTTATTTCAAGCATTATTTTAATTACCGTAATTTCGTGTATATAACCCGTGGGTAATCTATAAAAAAAACCCTGACTTTGTATGTCCTGCGGGCTATCATCCGGTGCGGGGTATCTACCGCGAACAACGAGAAAACCAACACCAGTCTCATTTTTTTTTTTTTTTTTTTTTTTTTTTTTTTGGTCTCGATTATTAACGAATAATAACGATGAAATTGAGGACAGTGAAAAGGAATTTGATGAGAAGGGTAATACGGATGATGAAGACGAACTGTCCGAAACAATATTGCAACATTTTAATTCTGATACGGAAGAATCCATTCTCGATGGATTTGAAAGAATTTTGTAAATAAATTTATTATTAATCTACAATTTTCTTATAAATTGAATAAAGGTGCTAATCATTAGAAGTTACTGCAGTTCATAGTAATTTATATAGAGAGAAAGATTAATACTATGTTATGATTATTTGCTTTTTCATTATAGGTAAGTAAATTTATTTGATTATTATTTACATTTAGTTATATATTTGTTTATTATTTGTATCTTTTCCTACTTATTATTAAAATAATAGCAATTAGCATTGAAATTATAAATAGCGTTTGCCGACCATGTGATTTTAGAAGTGCGGAGTGTCTTCTAGTTCGGGTATCTTTCGGTTATAATTATTTTTAAATGAATTTTTTATGCAGCGGGCTACCTTCCGCCGCGGGTTATATACGCGAAATTACGGTATTTACGTTTTTAATATGGTATACATTAGGGTAGTATACATTTTTGTTTGTTTGTTTGTTTATTGATAACATATACATCAGATTTGTATGCTTGACTTGTAGTCCGCTATATACATTTTTAAAAACTATTTCTTAAGAAATATTTCTTTGGATGTTGTGATTGGTCGACTATTTTGATAAATTTTCGGAATACCTATAATCTAGAAATTGTTTTTAAACCGGCAACAACTATTTCGATGCTGGATTATTATATATATAACATGCAAGGTTTTCAACAACATATTGCAATCAAAACATAAAAATATTAAACATGTAATGAGATATGAACATTTTTACCACATAATTTTAATTGTACATTCGCTAGCGTTATCATTTCATATACATAATTTATCAGTATAGAGTTAATCTAAAAATAAATATCAAATAATACTGAATTTTAGAAGGATATATGTGATAGAATGAGCTGAAATTCAATTGCTTCCAGAAAGAAGCAAATTCTTAAGGGGTTTATTCGGATTTTTTTCTTTCTATTATTACTTTCTCTTACCCATAGGGTCGAGAAAGTATTGTTTTAGGGTCAAATTTTCGAACGTGAGTTTTTGTTATATTTACATGTTCTGACGTTCCCCGAATACGAAAATCATGTTTTTAGCGAATGGTCTGTGTGTGTATCTGTCTGTTATGAGTATATCTCAAGAACAAATAGTAGCAGAAATTCCAAACTCGGTATTCTAAATGTGTATCATATAGGGATGCCACAGTAAGCTTTTCCTTGAGATAAAGCAAATGGTTTGTGTACAGGGATACTCAAAAGTATTCAAATACATTACGTCTATGGGGGAAATTGCAGGTAAGTAGAGTTTAACATCTATAGACTGCACTAAACCAAATGAAACGAATATATATATATATATTTAATGTAATATTGAGAATAAATTCAAATTTTTTGGATATTTAGTGTTATACTACTTCTCTAATATGGACTTCTCTCTGTATTATCATAAAAGATAATTTTTTTTAAAATAATAATTTTAATAAATTATTTTTTAAAAACAGAATTATCTTTTAATAACCGAATTAAATTCTATATAAATGTAGGTGCATTAATGAAACGGGGGGTTGAGGGGTGCGGTAGTCCCGCTCACACAGAACATCATATAAAACTCTTCGGTAGCCTAATTTGAATTCTTTAACATATGTTTACATAACATCGTTATCTTACCTCTTAATCTCCAACCTGTATTTATAGTATTAAATTTCAGGGTAAGAGAAAGTCGTGTGAGTGACACACCAGATTATTTTTTAATCAATTAATAATAGCTTAATTTTGTTCGAAAACTGTATTAAGATCGTAACGTTAAAATTAAAAAAAAAAGATATAAGCGATAGAATGAGTTGAAATTCAACTGCTCTCAGAAAGAAGCTAATTCTTAAGGGGTTTTATCCAGATTTTTTTTTTCTGTTTCTTTTCTTTTTTTCTTTTAATCAATTAATAATAGTATAATGTTGCTTTAAAATTGTTTTAACATCGTAACGTTAAAATTTAGAATGATGTATGTAATAGAAAAAGTTGAAATTTAATTGCTCTCAGAAAAAAGCAAATACTTAATGCATTTTATGAAGATTTTTTTCTTTTTCTTGAATCTATTAATTATAGTGCAGTGAATGTTGTTTGAAAATTTGTATTGAGATCGTACAAGTAGTTCATGTACAGGGACATGCAAAAGTAACCAAATACATTACGCCTATGGGTGAAATTTATCTTCGATATAGTTTAACATATTTGGACTACACTAAACATATTCAAATTAACATATATCTTTTATTTACACAATAGTATATGTTTCGTATAGAATATGATGCTTAAAGCATTTATACTTCTTTTACGGAGCCACACGAATTTATTTGGATATATTAAAGCTGTAGTCGGTGATTGCATTTTAAGTTATACACCGATTATTTATTTATTTTTTTAACGTACTAAAATTAAGCATATGGTTTGAGGTTATATAATTTATCACAATGAACGGGGTACTCAAAATTCATTTCAATGTGGAAATGAAAATTCTCTGAATCATTTTAAATGTCTATTATTATTATTATTATTATTATTTTAATTTAATAACATCCAAAAACGTTTCATAAATGTAACTATGATACTGAAAGACAGGGTTAAGATGTTCGATGGCTTCCTCACTCAAAAATGTATGTAAAATAAAACTCTTTTTAAAGCTATTTTAAACAGTTTTTAAAGTACACTAGAAGAGTTCAAATACAGACAATAATATACACCATACCTTAAAGTGTAATACTATGTTTATAATGTTAGGTAAGAGAAAGTAGTGTGAGGAATGAGGATCACACCAAATTATTTAATACATTTTCAGTTATATGGCCTTTTATCTATTTTAAATGAAATCAAAACACATTAGTCCAAACAAAAAGAATTTTATGAGTACCTTTCGAAAAGTGTTTAGGATCTTTATTTTTTGGTGATAAAGTGTTGGTCTAACATATTACAAACTGATGGAAATGTCCATCAGATGGACTTGACATAATCAGAAGTTTAAAAATTTCATTCTTTAAAAATAAATTTGTGTGCAGAAAATTTTCCAGAGTGCAGTTTTTCCAATGAAACATTCCGTGTATTTTGCGTAAGATTAAAAATATCTTTTCTGCATTAGATCTGTTGGTACAGAGAAACTAGATTTACAGGCATAAGGGCAATAAGAAAGCTGTATTGATTTCTACGAAATGTTGGCCTTCTAACAATAAGCTAGATGACTTGTCGACCGAATTTGATAAAAAAAAAAAAAAAAAAAAAAAAAAAGGTAGCTCATGGCTTACTAAATCAAGAAAGCTGGCATTTTTGTAACATTGTTATTCTATGACGAACGCACGGATACATGTGAATTTTATTTTCTTCATATTGTTTTATTCTGTAATAAAAATTTTATTTTCTTCATATTGTTTGATTCTGTAATAAAAAAAATTATTTTTTCATTTTGGTTGGTTTTGTTAGATTTTTTTATTTATTTATTTATATATATATATATATTTTTTTAAGACAATGGTTAATTTTATTATTTGTGGCAATTTGTTGATAAGTAATTTTTATTTGAGTATATAAATTTAGAATAGGGGGAAAAAAATCAACAAAAATATAAAAATCATTGTTTTGTTTATATTTCTTTTAGCTCTTAAACACAATTAAAGTTAGCTAATATGATAAATTAAAATTCTTTACTTTATAAATTTATTTTAATTAATGATATACGAAATGTATAAAATATTTTATAAATTCGAATTGTTTTACGACATAAATACATACTTTATGTAACTGAAAGTAATATATTGAAATACAAAGTACTTATAGGGTTTTTATTTCAAAAGGTAAATTTTGGATTTTGGTACATAAAAAAATTACAAATAAGATACATTGCAATTTATAAAGTAATAAAGAAAGAATAAGAAAAAAAAAAAAAAAAAAAAACATAAAAAACGCAAGGGAGGGGGGGGTGGGTGGAAGAGGACAGAATTTTGAAAAGTTAAAGAAAAATGTTAAGTGACAGATAATTAAATAAAACAACTCTTGTAAAAATATGCCACGTAAGATTTTTCCATAGTTATCATACATAAAAATTAACGAAAAAAAAAAATCCCCATGATTTTTTTTTTAAATACAGATATTTTTGCAGCTCATGAAAATGTTAATATATTCTTAATTGTTCATTAATTTATACTAATAAAAGGCGTTAAAAATTAATATCTTATTAGAAAAATTCTATTTATCCTTGCAATAATGCACTAAAAATTTTAATATTTCCCAAATTTGTTCCGCAACTGGAAAGAAACAAACATTTTTTCACTCTTTATTATTCTTTTAAAAAGAAAGCCACGCAATTCTTATAAAAGTTATATGTTCGAAACGCTAAAAAGCGCAAGATTTTATAGTTCATAATAAATTATTTAAAACTGTAACAATGTTGCAATAAGTTTTTGTATTCTTATTCTGTTAAATATTATTAGTAAAACATAAATGTATAAACCAACATTCACCAACAATTAGTTACTCTTTTTTTTTTTTTCTTTTAGGACGGAGGACTATTAGTTTCAATCTGGATTTTTTGTAGACCAGTTTTGTGTAACACCAAAATAAATTAGAAATATCAGTCCTGTCGTTACAAATTCGGTGCCAAATGAAAGGGGCGATTTTTCTGAATCAAGGGGTGCAAAAAGTTTTTTGACACGACAATTAGATTTTTTTTTTTAAATTAACTAAAGTATGAAATTTAGGTGGTAACACTTCATTTTAATTCATTGTAGTCATTTTAAAAAGTACGTGGCCCAGTTTTACGATCAAAAAATGATATAAGTAAAAATAAGTAAAAAAGTAAAAATAAGTAATAATAAATAAGTAAAAATAAAAAATAGTAAATAAGTAATAATAAAAATAAGTAAAAATAAAAAATTAAAAATAAAAATTTTACAGATTGAAATTAATAGTCCTCCACACTAAACTAAATTCTGTCTTTGACAGATTTTTTTTCTTTTTTTTTACAAAAAAGAAAATATCAAGTAAAAAGAAAAAACTTTTATATATATAAAAAAAAATAAAAAAATAAATAAAAAATAAAATTATAAAAGCAGTAAGTTGTTATATTTCATTTAAATAAACAATATATAAATTACAATTAATGCTGTAACAAATTTTATAAATAAAATTAACTAATAATAATATCATTTGAAAAATACCAGAGCATTTTAAAAAGATTTTATTATCAATGTACACACATTTATGAAACCGATATAGAAAAACAAATTTTAATTGTTAAAAACTGCAAGTGTTGAACAACTAACTGTACTTTCTTTTAATTCCAACTTTAACCACGATCTTATGATTTTCAAAAGTGTGTTCGTGAAATTAAAATAATTATCACTATAATAACGTTTGCGAAAGTTTAAAAATCCTTCTAAGCTTTCATCGCTATCATTTATATCTTAAAAAAAAAAAAAAAAAAAAAAAAAAAAAAAAAATACTTTCGTTGTTTGTTACAAAATTTGGGAGATGTCTTCTGAAAAAAAAAAAAAAAAAAAAAAAAAAAAAATCAAAGAAGTAATCGCTATTTAAGTGTACTATTGTTTTGGAAATCAAAATGAGGATTTAAAAAAAAAAAAAAATGTGTGTGTGTGTGTGTCTATATATCTATATTATGTATTTTTATTTCTGTTGCTTTAAAATATTTTTTAATCTGAAAATATTGCCAGTTTTGTTCGTTAAGTATATGTTTGTAACCTGACAAGGAAATCAAGTATGTTTTAACTATATTTTGGCATTTTTAATTATATTATGAAACTAAATATATTTTTAAATTATTAAGCTGTTTAAAGTTAAAGTTATATAAGAAATTATAGAACCCGTTATAACTGAGATCCGGACAAAATCTCGCGTCGACGAAAAAAAAAAAAAAAAAAAAAAATCGATTCAAGTGAAAGAGATAAAGCAACAAACACTTAATGTCTTACAATAAGACTGTATTTATTCAAAAGATGAGTCACACACTATTTTTTTTTTTTTTTTTTTTTTTTACTGAAAGAAAAAAAAAAAAACCCAGCTTAGCCTTAAAAATAAAAAGGAGAAGAACAAAATAAAAGGAAAGTTATATAACAAAATATAGCTTGGTCACGCTTATCTGAAGTTGCTAAATTTGAAGCTATCATTTTGCATATGATCCGCAAAGAGGAAGAAAAAAAAAAACACCCGCTGTCTCTTTCATCTTTATTTATTTTTATTTCTCTTTTATTTTCGTGAATGAAAAAGTCTATCAGAATACTCGTCTGAAACAAAATTTGATATGATCTTTGTTGCGAAAACGATTAAATCAGTTTTCAGTCTACTTTAATGGAAAGTTAACTGTAAGTATCAAAGAAGTAATCGCTATTTAAGTGTACTATTGTTTTGGAAATCAAAATAAAGATTTAAAAAAAAAAAATGTGTGTGTGTCTATATATCTATATTATGTATTTTTATTTCTGTTGCTATAAAATATTTTTAATCTCAAAATATTGCCGTTTTCGTTTGTTACGTATATGTTTGCAAACTGACCATGAAATCTAGTATGTTTTAACTATATTAATGCATTTTTTATTATATTATGAAACTAAGTATATTTTTAAATTCTTATGTTATTTAAAGTTAAAGTTATATAAGAAATTATAGAACCCGTTACTACTGGGATCTGGACAAAATCTCGAGTGGACTAAAATAAATAATATGATTTATTTCACGCGTGATTTCTAAAGAGGGCCTCATAAATATATATATATATATATATATATATATCATAGAGTGTAATTTCATTATTTTACCTACATTTAATTTTAAGTTATCATTTGATTTTCACCATTCAAAATGCACAAGTTTCTAAAAATAACACTCAAAACTGGTGTCATTGCTACAAAAATGCATAAAAAAAAAATAAATAAATAAATAAATTTTTATCTTTGGTTTGGAGGAATGAATAAAATAATCAAAGAAGGATGACAAAGCGGAAAAAATTGACGTCACAATTACAACAACGTGCGGAAAAAGAAAATTAACCGTGATTTAAAATAAATGAAATAAGTTTAAAAGACAATTAAATAATAATAATAATAATAATAATAATAATAATAACAATAATAATAAAGATGTAATGCTATGTAAGGATCGACAGTTGTGATTTGGCGGTTTTCTTTCTCCACTCCCGCTAAGACCTGCCAAATTATAGTCATAACATCAAGCTAAATTACCCCCCCCCCCCCCGCAAAAAAATAAAAATAAAATAATAATAATAATAAATAAAATAAAATAATAATAATAAAAAAACATAGGTTCGTACATAACGCTTTTGAGATAGGATTATAAAAGCGTAATATGCACAGTATCCTATTATCCAACTAAAAAGTATAATATATATATATATATATATATATATATATACGTATTTTTGTCTAAAAAAGGGCTTCTTCAATTTTTTCGATACTGTCTGTTTCGATACTGATTATTATTAATTTTCTTTTCTTTTCTTTTCACATTCGGAAAAGAAAAAAATGATGAAATTTTGTCAAAAGCAGAATTTAGTTTAGTACGGAGGACTATTAGTTTTTTTTTTTTTTTTTTTTTTTTTTTTTCAAATTATACCATCACTTTCAAATTATTCAATTATATTTTCGATAAATTTTCAATTTCGATAAATGTCCTGCCATCGTAAAACTGGCGACAACGTTTTATCCGTAGACTGAGACTAATAGTCCTCCGTACTAAAAATAAAAATAAAATAAAAGGCTAAAATGATTATAATACATAATAATATTAAATTAATAATATTTAGAAATATCAACTTTTAAGTGAGCGAAGGTCGACTAGTTAACCTCTTTAATCTTTGTACTCGAAAAACGCCGTAATTGTTGTAATTCCATTATTTTCAGAAGGTCATCTCTCTCGATGTACAAAAATAAGATTGTAGACCTATAATCAGAACTTAAAGCCAAAAAAAAAAAAAAAGTTCCTTCATCTATAGATTATTACTATTATAATTATAATAATTTTAATTTGATATAGTAAAAATTCTTTATCTAATTAGTGGTATGCATGGAATCAGCAACCTACGTTTAGGAGAAAGAAAAGCAAAAAGAGAAGAAAAACAAATCGCCCCATTTAATAAATGATTTTATTTTATTTTATTTTATTTTTCAGTAAGAAATGTCGAAGAATATGAGAAAAATATGCGAATAAAGATGATATTTTGGAATCATTTTCACAAAGGAAAGAATCGAATTTTACATCCGCTTTACTTCTTTTCTTTCATTTTTCTTTAAGATTATGTCGGAAGCATGAAATGAAAATATATTTTGCATTTCGGAATGTCATTTGCGTCAAAACATATTATTACGCCAAAATTTTCTCTAAAGCAACGAGTGAAAGAAACGAGAATGCTGATGGTATACGATTAGTATAAAAATAATGGCAGTATTAGATTAGATGCAAAATGATAATAATTAGAATGATCTATATCAGTTTTAAAGAATAAATCTTCACGTGATGTTTTGAAAAAAATATTCGATTAAATATTGCATGAGAGAACAAACAAAATTTTGTTAAAAAAAAAAAAAAAAAAAAAAAAAAAGGTTGCATATGTTGTAAACATTATAATTTCTTGTCTATATCTATACGTCATCTATGTATTAAATCCTCCACATATTAAATGAGATAGTATAATTCTCGAATAATTTTTAAAACAATGCAATGAAATTAGGGAAAAAAATATATTTATGCGTTGAAATGATTAAATAATAATAATAGTAAAAATAAAAGTTAATTTAACAGAACATTTGACGTTACAACTGCAGCAATTACTGAGAAAAATGAAATGAAACTTTATCCATGATTTTAAATGAATAAAATTAAAAGATAAATTTATGGTTAGACTGACGTTAAATTAAATATAATTAATAAATTAATTTTAATAATAATAATAAAATACCTTTAGAGTTATAATGACGTCAATTTTACGCGCAAGTTTAATTTTTCACAAAGTTTTATATCAATTGTAATATTTATGCATTTACGTGTAAATTTCTTCTAATTCGAAAATAAATAAATAAATAAATAAATAAAAATAAAATCAACTCGTAAACTTTTTTGGCAACAATTAAAAATTAAAATAAATTATGTATTTTTATCTAAAAAAGGTCTTCTTCAACTTTTTCGATACTGTCCGTTTCCATACTGATTATTATGATTGTTATTAATTTTCTTTTCTTTTCTTTTTCTTTCAAAAAAAAAAAAAAAAAAAAAAAAAAAGAAGAAGAAAGAAAAGAAAAGAAAAGAAAAGATTTTGATGAAATTCTGGCAAAAGCAGAATTTAGTTTAGTACGGAGGACTATTAGTTTTTTCTTTCTTTTTTTTTTTAAATTATAACATTTCTTTCAAATTATTCAATTATATTTTCGATAAATGTTCAACCATCGTAAAACTAGCAACAACGTTTTATCCGTAGATTGAAACTAATAGTCTCCCGTACTAAAAAGATAATAATAATAATAAGAAAGAAGGAAAGAAAGAAGGTTAAAATAAATATATCGCTTGTGTTTTGTGGGGCAATGCAGATTTGGACTCACAATATAGATGTTATAAAGTAAAATATAATGTCATTATTTAAAAAATATCATGCAAATCCATGTTAAACAATTTAATCTGGCATGAGAAAAAAAGTATTAAATTTGCGGTGTTTAGGTGTTATTTCTTCCTCAACTAAACCAGAGACGATTTTGATGAATTTGCACTGAAGTTTATTCCCATAAGTAATTGAATTACATTTCGTAACTCGAATTACATTATTTTGACAGATAAATTTGAAATACACACAGTCAAATTTTAAATAATCATTTTTTCATTATTAACTATTTATTACGACATTTAGCCGCTGTTTTTGATATGGCAAATATGGCTTGCGGAGATAATGCACAAGCATCAAATTTGAAAATAGGTTTATTTGGACATATCGACCGCTAGGCGGGCAAAGGTCGACTACACTGAGAAAAAGTTCTACAGCTGACATCTAGAATCTAGTTTATGGTTGTAGTAAAAATAGTTCCATGTCATCCTTATAAATTCTAGTCTCCTTTGAAAGCGAGTTCTAGAAACCCCTATTAGAATTCTAGAGCAATTGCCTATATTATCGAGGATAAACTTATTTAAAACTCTCTGCAAATAAATGTGAATACAAGAGGCTAGTTTACTATAATCTTGGTTCATGACCTAATTCTAGAAAAGCAAGCGAGAATGTCTCTCAATACAACGGATTCATAATATTTAGAATATTCAGAATATTGTTTCATCATCTAGAAATGTGTAGACTAGAAATCATTTCATCTATTCAGCTTATTGGCGTGCCTCTTACGCATAGCTCGGAAATCTATATTCAGGGTTGAAACTACCTAGCTTGCAAAAACCCTGAAAACTGCTCCTTACATGCAGATAGGGGATATTTATTAATGATATATGATATGAGCACCTATATTAAGTAACATTTATAGACTTTGTAATACATTATAAGGCAAATTAAATATTCAAAATGAGTAATTTCTGTAAAAACAAAGTAATTTATCATGAAATTCAAAGACCGCAAAATTTTCAAAAACCCTGAATTCAGGGGCAGCCCCCTGAAAAGTTTCACCCCTGTATATTTCTAGTTTAGAAACTGACCACTTATTCGTTCTAGATGAAAGCGGTATATTTTTTTTTTCAGTGTAGTATTCAATCATATAATGGCTAATTTGTCGTACTGATATACATAAATTTATTTTTGTGTTATACCTAAATTTGTTTATATAAACTTTGGCTATGAATACATTTTTTCACATTATCCAGAAAAGGAAATTATATTGGGCAGGGATATATATAGTTACCACGCACACCGTAAATGTACAGCTCAGCAATGCTTCATGCTGATCTGTTTATACAAAATATATAGACACAAAAATCATATAAATATAGTTTTCATAATAAACCGAGCCTATAGATACCGAGTATAGGTATCACGCATAACATAAAAATGTCAACTTGTTGCACGAAAAGTATGACTTTATAATGTCGCTTGTTGAGCTATGCACCGATATAAATATGAATTAGAAACTGTATAACTAAACATGGAATTTCAACCAGTTGTTCTTCATTTAAAATGCCACAAAATTTTTATTATATATGTAGGCAGCCAAGAGTGGAAGACACAAATTAAAAATAGTAGTAGTTTTAGTTATAAAAGTGTAAATCCATCAAAAACTGGAAGTCGAGAAATTTTATAAATCTAATTATTTTTTCTGATGAATATAAAATAAAGCAATACGAGAAAAAAAAAAGAAAAAGTAAAGAAAACTATCATTTTAACCATCTGAAAATCGATTTTTATTTTCTTTCTTCCTTTATTTTCTTTCATTGTTGTCTATTCGTCGAAAATTAGAAGTAAAAAAAAAAAAAAAAAAAAAATCACGCATAAACTTTTTTCTTCTAATGAATATATGCCTGCCAAGTAATCTAATTTATTACATAATAGTATTATTAAGCTCCGCGTTTTATTCGTACCACTATTTTTTAAGAGAAGTTTTTCCTTATTTAATCGTAAGTACGCGTTAAAGAAAGTTATTCCACAAATAAAGAGGGGTGAAAAAAAGGCGTGTCATAAAACTATTAGGAAATAAATTAGAGTAATTGATAAGTATGTGAATATAGAATAAAGTAACAACAACAATAGTAATAATAATAATAGACAAATAAAGGCAATTATAGAAAGATAATTATAATTTTAACCACCTGAAAAAAAATCGGAGCTTTTTTTTTTTTTTTTTTTTTTTCTTGTTTGTGTGTGTGTTCATAAGAAGCTAGAAGTGAGGAAATTTTACATATCAAATAATTTCATTTAAAGAATATAGAACAAAGTGACAAGAAAAGAGAGAAGAATTAAATAATTTGAGAAGGAAAGAAAATTACAAATTTAAGTGTCTGAAAATCGCGGTCATTTTTTTTTTCTTCACCTTCCAGTACAGTTGCTTTAACTGTGTTGCGGATAAGCCTTTCGCTATATTCATGGGATTTCGACATTCTTCCTGCAGACATATTTATCTGTCGATTTACATGTGCTAAAAGATTTTTATAGGTCAGATTAAGAAAGGAAAAAGAAAAAAGAAATCCAATAATTAAGTTAAGGTTAAGAAATTAGTATATAAATTATTACTATCATGTAAAATAAATAAATAAATAAATAAATAAATAAAAATAAAAATGAAATAAAATAAAATAAAATAAATAAATAAATGAATAATAAATAAATAAAATAAAATAATAATAACATTTTCGTTGGTAGTGAAGGGAGTATGAAAAATAATGTCGGTTCCTGTCTTTAGATGCATCGAACATTTTGTATCAAAGAGGGTAAATGACGATTAGAACTACTCGTTAATTTTATTAAGTGACACATTGGGGAAAAAAAGACGATTTTAAGATCTGGTATATATAAAAAAAAAGATAATTTACGAATTTTTTTAATTTTCTTTAATTCTTACTTGAAAGAAAGGAAAAAAAAAAAAAAAAAAAAAAACATGGAGTTGACAATGACATTTTATTTTATTTTATTTTATTTTTAGTACGGTGGCCTATTAGTTCTCCACCTGCGGATAAAACTTTTTCGCCAGTTGTCCGATGGTTGGACATTTATCGAAATCAAAAATTTATCGAAAATATAATTGAAAAATTTGAAAGCGAAGTTTTAATTAAAAAAAAATGTTTTCAGTTTTAAACTAAATTCTGCTTTTGCCAGAATTCCATCAAAATAGTTTTTTTTTTTTACTTTTTTAAAGAAAAAGAGAAGAAAAATAATAATAATCAGTACTAAAACGTAAAACGGACAGTATCGAAAAAGCCCTTTTTTAGACAAAAATACATTTTTTTTTTATTTTTATTTATTTATTTATTTTTTTTTAATCTCCATGCATACATGCGTGGTTATTAGAAATTTTCTTAAAAATGAGCAAAGAAAGAAAAAAAGAATTTGTTTAACATTTATAATGTTATAATAAGATTTTTCATAGTTATTAATGTCTTGAAATTTTATATTAAGAGTTATTTTATAAGAAGTTATTTCAAAATGTCGAAGCAAATAATTTTTACAGGACGAAACGGACAGAGAGCTAGATATATAAATACAGACAGCGGGAAGAGAGTGCTTTTTATATGTGGTACATTTCTAAGTATATATTGATCAATGTTATTACAACTTATCGCTTATTTATTATGAAAAAATACTTTTTTTCATAATCATGTATAGTTCCACATTCAGCGAGAATACGTTTATAATCTATATAGTTATATATTCGTCGATTTTTTCTCCGAAAGATTTGTTACCACTACTTTCGAACAAAAATCTTTAGCAAGGTTTTTTTTTTTTTTTTTTTTTTTTTTTTTTTTTTGTCATTAAAAAGTTTAATAATTTAGTACTCGATAACAGCTGCAATATATCTCTAATTTGGTAGCCCCAGTCTCTATATATGATTATCCATTACTATTCACATTGTTTTATAAATATACATGTCATTGAGAAATATTACGTTATTGATGTGAATATAATATGTTTTCTTTTCAAAATATTGTACTGCGGATGTTTTTTAAAGTGATTAAAAAAAAAAAAAAAAAAAAAAAAAAAACTGGTACTAACGGCTATGAAATATACCTGCTTTTTTTCGAATTTAAGATCTACATAAAATACATGGTAGGAGGCATTATAGATAAAATTATAGAGGATTCAAATCGTCTATCGTATTTATAAATATATATTTTCTTTTTTAAAGTGTAAAAACAATTTTATTTTATATTTGTTATGTACAAAATAATTTATGAACAAAAATAAAATAAAGTGAAGTAAAATTTATTAAAAAAAAAAAAAAAAAAAAAAAAAAATTAAGATTTTTCTGATATTATTTAAAGATTTTGAAGGATTCTAATTATCACTCTAATAGACCTAAATCTAATACATAAAAATATAGAAAGAAATAAAATCGTTAATTTAGCGTTATTAATTTTTCCTGGATATGTCCTTAACCCGTTAGATCCCAGAGTCCTCATTTGAGGACAGCTAATAAAATGGCATGTATATTTTTTGTGGTTTCTTGGAATGATTTCTGCTTTTTAGTGACAGTTTGTAGCGTTACTCTAAATGATCCCTGAAATTTTTATGTGCCTACTATTAATTATTATTTCATAATTTGGATAGTCATTTTATGATTTTTCGTATCGTCGCACATATCTTTGCGTTTTTCGCAGGTATACTAACTTAAATCAAGTTGAATAATAATATATATTATAATACTTTACTTTCGAGATCTTTGTCAAAATATAATAGGAAATTAATCTGTTATTTCAAAGTTTTTCTGTCTCAAAATTTTCTCGCTAGAACACTAAATGTCAATAAATGAGGATAGGCTTTAAATTTAAAACTATCAGATGAATTGTTTTAAGTTAATATATTTTACTGACAATTGTCTATATTAATTTAGAAGTGAAATAATCAGTTAATAATATTTTGCAAAATTATTTCGGGCGTTAACTGGTTAAGGCAGAAAAAAAAAACCCTATCAATATATATACGCATTTCTGCTAAAAAAAAAAAAAAAAGAAAAGGAAAGGAAAGGAAAGGAAAGGAAAAGAAAAGAAAACACAAATTAATGCATATGTATACTATACACATTAAAGCTTTACTTTGTTTATGCTCAATAGAGATACTCTTCTGATGAAACCGTCTTTAAACGTATAAAAATGTTACTTATAAAAAAGTGTTTATTTTAATCAAATTAATAAATTTCTTTGCTGATTTTATGTCAAAATTCAAACATTTTGAGATCGAACTGCCGAAATATTAAAATGTATAAATTATATTTTACATAAAATAAATACATTGCCTAATAATAAATAATAATAAGTTTAGAAGTTACACTTAAATAAATATATATATCTATAGTACAAATTAACTCTCAGACAGTCAAGCTTGTGGTATCTTTTTTTGTAAAAAAAAAAAAAGAAAAGAAAAAAGAAAGAAATTTGCCTTAAAATGTACAATTCTTCATTAAATGAATTTATTTTATTTTATTTTATTTGCGACGAAAATTATAAATATAATTCTTATAAAAAGAAGATAAACTAAACGAGGCGTGAATTAACGATTTATCAATAAAAATAGCATTGATACTACATTTATTTCAAAGGAAAATAAAATCAACTTACCATTATTATCCCAGTAATCCGTCCAATGATTTCGTCTTTCATAAAATGTCCGATTATCAACACGCGGGCGAGGTATTTTTCCTGATGATATCACTGTCATCAACAGCAGAAAGTATGTAACCAGAAAACAATAACCAAGTCCCCGAAACAGCTTGATAATACTTCTAAGGAACATTTTTGTAAAACTCTATGTCTGCAAACTGTATAACTATTGCACTATGTATTTAAAAATTTGATTCTGTACGTAGACATCGACACCACCACCAATATCGCAGAGGTAATAGTAAAATATTCATTTTAGAACTACACTCAATAAATGATAAATTTTTTTTCATCTATTTAAAAAAAGAAAAAAAAAAAATGCCGATGGAATTTTATTAATAATATTAAACGGAAACGATTTTTTTAGAAATAATTAAAACCACATAGATAATATATTTTTTAAACCCTCTTGGAGAGTGATATAAGTAAAATACACTTCTTTTCATCTACGATCGAAGAGCAAATAATTCATGTTTTCCATTTTTTAGTAGAGATAAATCAATCCGTAAATGAACGTCTACAAAGGCAATTTCAGCTATTTTTGCAATCACAAACCATTCATATACAATGTCCAATTTCGAAGGAGCAGCGCATTGAGGCTGTCCAATTTTTCAAGACATGATTATCGGATGATCGCGAAAGGCGATAATCGAATACATGAATGAATGAAAGCGTAAAAACCGCCGTCCGTCCGCTACAGTCAACGTCCCGTGTAATAGTGGCGAAAAACTGCAACAAGTGTAACGCTCGGCGAGTGAACGAACAGACAGCTTGTCGAGGCGGGAAACTGGTTGAGGTTGAGCATTCACTAGCTCACAAGTGGCCACTTGCGATTTTATGAGTGGTTAAGAAAAGAAAAAATAAAAATATAAAGAAATCTCGGGAATTTTTCGGTATATTTTCCTTCTACTTTATTGTTCCGCTACTCGTAAAAAGATTTTTCTGTTTCAAGCAAACTAGCTTTTTGTTATCACAATTTTCTCTCAAAAGAAACTTTAACAACAATTTTATGAACTATCTTAACTAATAATATTATTTTTTTTATACTTTTTTTAAAAACTTTTTTGATGGTGGGGTTAATATTTAAGTTAAAATAAAAATAAAAATTAACTCGTCCTGTCCATAAAGAAAAAAAAAAAGTGTTAAAGAGAAGAGGCTCTTGTCTATGAAGAAAATACCCAATTTATCCCTTTCTAATTATGCGCATAGTCATAAATGACAAATTATTAAGGTTAAAATACGGTTAAAATAAGGTTAAATTATAAGGTTAAAATTATTAAGGTTAATCTACGTTAAAATTGTCATTTTTGAAGAAAAACACGAATTTCTGTTTATTGTTCTGTTTTATAGAGGAATCTTTTAGGTTTCCAAAACACCTTTACTTTTGTTTGTACGATAATTAGAACTGCAGTTATAGCCAATTAAGTTACTTAAATCAAAATTACTTAATTATGTCTTACAAAATTACTTAATTATGCCTTACAAAATTACTTAATTAATTACTTAATTATTAATAAAAAATACTTAATTATGTAATTAGTGAAGAAGTGACATATAAATGTTGAGAATTTTAAATGTAGAAAATGAATAGAATATAGTGTTTGTTTAAAGCAAAATCTTTAAATGCATTTTCTGAAAAACTACATTTTTAATGATTAGTGTATACGATAAATCTGATTACTTCAAAAGTTTTGAAGATAATTTGATAAAATTTTTCTACAGTATTTCATGCATTTATTTTTATGCTTTGAACTAAAAGTTAAGCCCTATGTATAAATTTGATGAATATACAGGCTTATATGTAAAATAATGATAATTTTTAAAGAAAAATTCTGTATTTTTCTGTGTGGTTTGATGTATTTCAGTGAATTAAAGAATATCACAAACATTTTAGTTCATTGCACAGGTAAGTGTCATAGTAATATGCAGTAAAAAGAAATTTTAAATATTTTGAGTTAAACTGAATTTAGAGCATCTGGCGTAAATGTAAAATTTTGCTTAATTTCTATCCAAATTAATCCATTTTTTAAATTTTTATGGAATATTTATGAAAATTATATATGTTTTCAAAATTTTAAGTCGCATTTTAACAAAAAATGCGTATATTTAAACCATATTCTTTGTTTCTGCAAAAAAGTGATCTGAACGTACCTTAATTTACCATAAATTAATTTATTTCACTGCTCACCCTTATTCATTCTTAGTAACATCAAAGATTTATATTGTAATATGTCATCGATAAGTTATTTTGCGTTTTACATAATTTGACTTTTTTTCTTTTTAATTTATTTTTTAAAGTTTCAGTTTCCATTCACATTTTAATTTTATTAGTAATATTTTTGCAATTTCATTTAGATTAAAGCATCGTCATGAAAACACATAGTTTTATCATGAAGACGACACATTTTGTGGTGTATGAAACAATTTGGTTTTATTTTTATTTAATGTAGAATTAAATTATATATATATACTATCACTTAAGCAAGATTACTTTTTAATATATCTATTTAACTTGGGATTTAGCTCGTTTATTTCGTTGTAAAGAATGCTTATTGTTCACTAATAACACAATAGAAGTAACCATTGTTCTTAAGAATATTGCTTTAGTGTCCATATTTGAAAGAAAAGGAATTTATTCATAAAGGTAATCCTTCCTTGCTTATAATTCCAGCACGAGTAGAACCATCACATAGTAGATGCCAACTCTTACGCATTTTTAGTATCACTATTTTAAAATAGTTTTCTTTGTATTATGTAACTGAATATTTTCAACCTTTAAATAAAGCACTTTTTTTCTTCTAAAAATATATACTATTCAAAATAAGTACAAAATAAGTACTATGCCCTCAGTACAGAAACAAATTTTAAACAAACCCAAAATCCTTAGGTGAAAAAACTTTACAATAAAGTCTAATCTGACTCGAGAAGCTCTAAGTCGCTATTTTAAACAATTCTACTGAATATTTTACATCACTTATTATGTTTACATTTATATTCTTGTTATACTTGTAATGATACCATATCACAAAATATTAGGAAAAATCTAGATTCTACAATTTTTTTCATTAAAGCCAACACGCATAACACTAAAGCACAATTTTTAGAAAACATACCATGTTTGGTTATGTCCATTTAGATAAATTCATTCATACTTCATTCTGCTTGCGATTGAAAAATTTTCATTCAAAAATGTTGCTTGTATTCCTGAAAATGTGCATTCACTATTTTTCGACAAAATAAACAACCACTCTTCTCAATCCTCCGCCTTTTTTTTTTTAATGTACAGTAGAACTTGGATAATTCGAAGTTGAAGGGACCAGAAAAAAATTCGAAATATCCAAAAATTCGAATTACATATACTATTTTGTCAAAAAAAAAAAAAAAAAAAAAAAAAAAAAGATAAATTAAAAAATTAAAACTCTACGATCAAAGATTTAACACATAAACTTTATATCTAAGAATACTGCTACACCCCCCTCCCATTAAATCAATACTTTTTACGAGCTTAATTATTCAACACTTTTTTTAAAAATAGTCAGATATTTTTTATTTTTTCTTTAAGTACAATCTTTGTGTCATAGCATATGACTTGATACAAAAATAGAATCTTCTTCATTAGACATGACTTTCAATTAAAAAAAAACCCTCGAAGTTCATGTATATGCACCATATCTTCTGATGTACTAGTTAGGGGCTTCTCTTGTATTTCCTTATCCTTCTTTTGAAAGACTTAAAATATATTAGCTGAGAAAAATCTCGGGAACAAATTTTATAGTAATATTTTAAAGGTAATCGTATGAATAATTCGAATTAGCGAAAATAGAATTCGAGTTATCCACGATTTTTTAACATTATTTTAATACAAAATTTAAGGGACCGAGTAAAAAGTTCGAATTATCCAGAATTTCGAATTAAACAAGTTCGAATTATTCAAGTTTCACTGTATTACTAATTTGTATGAATTTTGTACTATATCAAGACTTTCGCAAGCGACTTTTTTTTTTAATACCTTTCTATTTACATACAGTAATCTTTGCATTATTTAACACAGAAAACAATTAATTATGATTTGCAATTTAGGATTGTAGTAATATTAAAAAAAAGTCGCCTCTAGCAGCCCTGTATATTGTCGAAATACACAACACACACACACACACACATATATACAGTAACCACCTCTTATTAAAATCCACATCCGTCCTGATCCAAAGTGATTTTATTACGCGGCTGATTTTTATATACGGCGAAAGTTCCTGCACTCGAAAAGGTATTACTTTCCTGAATTTGAAATGAAATTTCAAAAGTTAATAAATAATGGAATTAATAAACAATATAAATTAATTTTTGAAAGATAACTGATTCCTTAACTTTTGAAAGATAAAGATTCCTTCAAAATAAGTAAATTAAACACATCCGAAATTCTGATATGCTTTTCCTTCAATGAAATCTTCATTACTTTGCCGAAAGTTCACGCTTTTTTTTCTTTTTTCTTCATTTTAAAATCTTTCTGTTTAAACCTCTCGGTTTTTAGTGTTTCAAAATAAGAACTGGAAAATGTCTTTTAATAACAAAAATTTAAAAAATATATATCACTTACGAATGAAATCAAATCAAATTTGTAACTTATTATAGCGCTTTGGAGAATAAGTTCCTTGAAATTGTTAATGAGATAGTAAATGGGGCGTGTTTAATTTGAAACTGTGTTGCAAGTGTAAAATTTTCGAAAATGAAAGATAACAAAGGAAGTGTTTTTTTTTTTTTTTTTTTTTTAAGTAATTAAAAAAAAAAAAAAAAAAAAAAAAAAATTAGCGTACATAAATGACATTTTTGCTGCTGCTGAGATTTTTTGAGTTTATTAACCGGCGATACTGATTTTATTAAGCGGCAGGTTTAAAAGCAGTTTGTATTGATTTGATTCCGATACTGACAATTTGATCAGATTAAGCGGCTGATTTTATTAACCAGTGAATTTATTAAGCGGCGGTTACTGTATACATATGTATAATTCAACGAATTCTGCACGTTTTAATTGATTTGAAAAATACATTATTTTTTTTTAATTAACTTGCACAAAGTAATACCCAAATATGTTTGAAAAGAATATATATTGTTAAACTAGAATAATTTAAAATTGAGGGAAAAAAGTAAAAAAAAAAAAAAAAAAAAAAAAAGGGGGTTAGCAAGAAGCTTTTATTTATTTAATTTAAAATAAAAATTTTGAATTTTATTTATTTATTTATTTATTTAAATTTAAAAAGTTTACAAGAAATTTTAATATAACTAATATTATTTTGTTTCATTGCATACTTACATACACATACATACACATACATAGATACATATATATATATATATGCAGTTTTTGTACTTTAAGATAATAATTTACAAATAAATAAATAAATAAAATGAAATGAAATAAATATAATTAAAAAAGATTACAACGTCCACCATATACTTAAGCAAAATAAGTTTTTCTTTTTCTTTTTAATCTTCAGTAAAAGGAAATCTTTTACATTTAGTAAGAATAATAATTATAATAGTAAATAATGAACTGTGTCCACTTTAAAAATTAACTAGATATTTTACCGAATAAATAAACCACTAGCTCAATAAAACATCTTTGAACTGGTATTGTTAATTTATCAGTAAAAACATCTCTTAAAACTCATTACAATTTCTAACAATAACAGATTTAATCCCCTCTTTGTTCCACTACATTAATTTTCTTAAACACTACTAATTACAAAATTTACGGCTGGTAAAACTACGATCTAAATTCATTACGACATTTTGTAAATTCAGACAGACAACAAAGCTCCTCTCTTTGATCAACAAACCTTGTACAACAAGTCGTTTTATTTCTAATGGCTTTGTATTTAAAAGTAATCTTTTCAGTTTTTATAACCTAGAAAACCAGTTTGTAGTTGCCGAAAAATGATTTGTACTGCTGTAGGTCTACTTCATTGAAAGACATACATTTTTTTTTCTTTCTATCTATAAAAAGTGCCTGTCTAAATCATTTAATAATACATTGAACTTTTTTTTTTCTTCTTTCCTTAAACGACCTGCAGACAGAAAGAAAGATGTAAGAGAGGAGAAATCTTTTTGTAATGTTTGTTGAAACAACAATTCACAAACAAATACCAATTGATTTAAAGCACTGACATCGCGTTTATTGGCTTAAATTTAGACATATTTATTTTTCAATACGAATAATGTAATAATACAAGATAATAAAACAAGAATGCTACGATGAATATACACACATATACATATACTATATATATATATATATCACAGAAAAAATAATTCTCTTATGGTAAGAATATTTAAAAATACCTGAGCTACAGACGTACATTATATATACCAATTATCAAATTTCAATTATTCGGATATATTTAGTTATGATATAGTAACCTTGAATACAAGTATATAGAGATTAATCAAATGTTGTAATTTTTTACTGTTGCATATTTAATAGTTTTCTTCTTCTTCTTCTTCTTTTTTTTTTTTTTTTTTTTTTTTTATTATTAAATAAGTATTTATATCATATATAATAAGTGTATTTTATAAATAAAAGCTAAATTTCCGTAAATGTTTAAAGTTTGATAAAAAGAATAATCTCGAATCCAAATTGAGAAAATTATAATTTTGAACATTTTAAATTATGCTTTACTTTACACAGATTTTTTTTTTTTTTTTTCAAGTGCAATAAAATTATTTATTTTTACTATCCATATTATCCGTGGACATAATATCCAAATTTACATAAGTATTTTGGTTATTAAATACCAAGATGGATGAATGATTAAATAAAGAAATATAGAAGAATATATAAATAAATATAATGAATAAAAATAAATAAATATATGAGGAATTTTATTTTTTACAGACTACATTTTAACCTTAAACTATTAAAAATAAATAAATAAATAAATAAAAAGGCATTAATTTCAACCTTTAAATATGAAGCCTTTTTATTTATTTATTTATTTATTTTTTATAATTAACTTATTTACAATAACTTACATACAAGTAACAATTTACAACTCAAATATCTTCAGAATATTTTATTAAACTTCAATAATTTTAAATTGAGCGAAAAAATAAAAAATAGTTAGCGTAAAGCATTAAATTAAATAAATAAATAAATAAAAATAAAATAAAATAAATAAAATTTTGAATTAAAAAAAAAAAAAATCAAATAATGTTAGAGAAATTTTCATAGATTTAACCTCGAGAGAATATTATAAAAAAAAAAAAGAAAAAAATTCCACTTTATTTCCTCGAGCAGAACATATGGTGCATTTTGTAAGACAAGTGGATAAAAATTTTGATAAATCTAATCAGATTTTCCTTCTGTCGAATTTTAGCGGTTCTCTCTGATGTTTGAAGAGCAGGGTGTGGTTTTCATGTGCAAAAATTATGCGTATAGTATTTACGGAAATTTGTTTGAAATAAAAATAAAAATTCCAATAACTTTATAAAATTGTTCTACTAATAATAAAGTAAATTACAGTCATTTTTTGCAAGATACTTCATTGGATTCTCCACCGAGAATAAAAAATTTCTGTCATTGCAATACTTGCATGACATGACGATCCTTTCTTTCAGTGAAATCGTTCCGAAAAGTAATTTTAAGTTTATATTTTAAGTGAAAAAGTATAATTCACCTTAAATTAACTCAACGTTTTTCGCATATTGCACAGAAGAAAGAATAATATTTAAATTTATGCCATAATTCATAATTAAAACAAGAACGAAAAAATCACGCTGTTAGCATAGATTATTAACGCTTTCCAACTGTACATACTCGTTTCAACATTTAACTTTTAATATACAACATTATCTACGTATGTGATCACTCAACGGCCAGACAGAATGACAGAAAGACAGACACATAAACTAACTGAATTCATTAAACTGTTATAAATTCATATATTGAATTCATAATTACTCTTAAACATAGTTGGAAAGTGCTGAAAACGCTTAATACAAACGAAATGCAATTTCCAATTTTAGTCCTTAATATACTCTATAACAAAAAAAAGTGACGTACCAAAAAGGAGTAATGCAAACTGGACACAAATTGACATACACACAGGTTTTGATGGAATCAAGCACCAATTCATCATTATCGTCGATCCTATGTGCAGCTGGTTATTCAGTGACTTCAAATACCATTAATAGGCGGCTCAGTGAGGTTGAGCTCAGTCCCCGGTTCTCTCTTCTACTGAAGACGTTTGGAGCATCATAAAAAGGGTCCTACAACCAGCTTGGGATTTTACCAATCTAACGCAACAATTGGACAGAATTTAGCACGATACTTCACAGGAGCACATCTGTCAACTCTATCAATTAATATCAAGCCGAATAACTGCGTACATAAGGGCCAGAAGTGGACCAAAACGTTATTGACTTGTTTACTTTGTGAGGCCCTTTCTCTTGATTAAATCATTCAAATTTTCTGAAACTGTAATCAATTGTTTTTCTCCACATGTACATCACATCTACCAATTTTTGTCCCATTCGGACCACCCATTCCACACCATCTACCAATCTTTGTCCCCACTTCTTCTTGGTGCGTCGTTTTTTTTTTTTTTGTTTTGTTATAGAGTGCATATCTGAATATTTTAGTGTAGTCTTGTAAATCTTAACGCTACACATTAGCATTACGTATTCTGTTGAAAAAAATCTTTTTAGTCTATGAATAATCAATGTCGATTTCATTATGAACAAATTTATTTAAAAATGATTTTTAAAATGCCTTTCATGGAACGCAATACATTGGCATACTTTTGGGTATTCCTGTACATAAACCAGTTGTGCTATTTATACCATTTAAGGAGCATGACATAGTCAACCTAAATAATATACATAATTATTAAAAATTTATGAAAATATTTACAAACACTAGAGGCGGACAGAAAGATATACAGACAGCCGGACAGTCAGACGGAAAGACAGGCAAAAAGACTAATTAAAATTGTAATCACTCTCAAACATTAGAAATAATCTGGTGTGTCATTCACACGACTTTCTCTTACTCTGAAATTTAATACTATAAATACAGGTTGGAGATTAAGAAATAAAATAACGATGTTATGTAAACCTATGTTAAACAATTCAAATTAGGCTTCGGAAGAGTTTTATATGATAATTAATTCTGTGTGAGGGGGGCTACCGCCCCCATCAACCCCCCGTTTCATTAATGCACCTAGATTTATATAAAATTTAATTCGGTTATTAAAAAATAATTCTGTTTTTAAAAAATAATTTATTAAAATTATTATTTAAAAAAATTATCTTTTATGATAATGCAGACGATATTCATATTAGAGAAGTAGTATAACACTAAATATCCAAAAAAAAAAAAAAAGCCCATTTTATTCTCAATATTTAAAAAAAAAATAATAATACTATAAATACAGGTTGGAGATTAAGAGGTAAGATAACGATGTTATGTAAACCTGTGTTAAACAATTCAAATTAGGCTTCGGAAGAGTTTTATATGATAATTAATTCTGTGTGAGGGGGGCTACCGCCCCCATCAACCCCCCGTTTCATTAATGCACCTAGATTTATATAAAATTTAATTCGGTTATTAAAAAATAATTCTGCTTTTAAAAAATAATTTATTAAAATTATTGTTTAAAAAATTATCTTTTATGATAATGCAGACGATATCCATATTAGAGAAGTAGTATAACACTAAATATATATATAAAAAAAAAAGCCCATTTATTCTCAATATTAAAGAAAAAAAAATTCTTTTTTTTTTCGTTAAAAGTAAAAAAAAAAATCGATAACTTTGTTTTAAATTATTGCAGATCGAAAAAATCGATAACTTTGTTTTAAATTATTGCAGATCGATGGTTCAACCATTCGTTTTAAAAGTATTGGTGAGCTCTTTTGAAAGATACCCATCTTGAAAATTTACTCTCCTCGAGGGGGGGGGGACTTCCCCCCTGGGGGGGGGGAGGTGAGGCTCCTACATACACAATTTTTTTTCCCCAGTTGACTATCTCTATTGCAAAATATATATATTCGTTTCATTTGGTTTAGTGCAGTCTATAGACGTTAAACTCTACTTACCTGCAATTTCCTCCATAGACGTAATGTATAAGAATTCTCTTGATTGTCCCTGTACACGAACCATTTGCTTGATCTTAACGAAAAGCTTACTGTAGCATCTATATATGATACACATTTCGAATACCAAGTTTGGAATGTCTGCTACTATTTGTTCTTGAGATATGCTGATAACAGACAGACTCACACACAGACATACACACAGACCATTTGCTAAAAATATGATTTTCGTATTCAGGGGACCTCAAAACGTGTAAATGTAACAAAATCTCGCGTTCGAAAATTTGACCCAAAAACAATACTTTCTCTACCTTATGGGTAAGAGAAAGTAAAAAATGTTAATGATTAATAAAAAATGTTAATAAAAATTAAATGTTAACAAAAATGAAAATGCTATTGCAGCAATTTCCAATTATAGCCCTTAATGTATCTGTATGTTTTTGTGTAGTCTCGTAAATCTTAATGCTAATGATACTGCATATTATAGGAAACATTTTTTGCGCATATATAATAATTGTTAATTTCATTATGATTTGTGCAAAAATAAAGGTATTAAAATATAGTTTATAAAAGTAGTTCTCATAGAACGCAGTGTTTCAGAATTTTTTCAGGTGTCCCTTTATATAAACCAGTGGTGGTATTTACTCCATTTCTAATAGGGAACATCCCATGGTAAACTTGAATAACATGTATCAGTTTCAGGAAAATCTAGGAATATTTACGGAGTTAAGGCGTGGACAAACAGACAGAGAAACCAAAGTCATAAACCCTTTTCAGCTTTGTTGGAAAGTCTTAATAAAATAAAGTAAAAAAAAAAAAAAAAAGTGATAAAAAAAAAAAGAAAAGAAAATGATGGATGGACCATCTATAAACTCGCGTACAAGTCGAAGTCTCTAAAATTTGAATTTCGTTTAGTTCAAAAACTAATCCATATATGTTAGTCAAATTTCATATATTGATACGAAAATAAAACTAGCATGATGTGGCCACCACATGACTTTCTTCCATATAATTTTACACACAATTTATTCAATACAAATTATTTGTTAAATTATCAAATTATTTTCCATTATAAATGCAGACGATTTTTATCTGACAGTATTATATTATCACTAAATGCCGAAAGATGTCAATTTTTACTTTCTCTTACCCATAAGGTAGAGAAAGTATTGTTTTTGGCTCAAATTTTCGAACGCGAGATTTTGTTATATTTACACGTTTTGAGGTCCCCTGAATACGAAAATCATGTTTTTAGCAAATGGTCTGTGTGTCTGTGTGTGTGTCTGTGTGTCTGTCTGTTATCAGCATATCTCAAAAACAAATTATGGCAGAAAGTTCAAACTTGGTATTCTAAATGTGTATCATATAGGGATGCTACAGTAAGCTTTTCGTTAAGATCAAGCAAATGGTTCGTGTACAGGGACAATCAAGAGAATTCTAATACATTACGTCTATGGGGGAAATTACAGGTAAGTAGAGTTTAACGTCTATAGACTGCACTAAACCAAATGAAACGAATATATATTTTTTGTAAAAGAGATAGTTAACTGAGAAAAAAATTTTGTGTATGTAGGAGCCCTGCCTCCCCCCCTGGGGGGGAGTAAATTTTCATGATGGGCATCATTCAAAAGAGCTCATCAATACCTTTAAAACGAATGGTTGAACTATAAATCTGTGATAATTTAAGACAAAGTTTTAGATTTTTTTTACTTTTAACAAAAAAAAAAAAAAAAAAACCTCGTAATTTTTTTTTTTTTTTTTTTTAAATATTGAGAGTAAAATGGACTTTTTTTGGATATTTAGTGTTTCACTACTTCTCTAATATGGAAATCGTCTGCATTATCATAAAAGATAATTTTTTAAAATAATAATTTTAATAAATTCTTAAAAAAAAAAAAAAAAGAATTATTTTTTAATAACCGAATTAAATTCTATTTAAATGTAGGTGCATTAATGAAACGGGGGGTTGATGGTGGCGGTAGCCCCCCTCACACAGAACTAATTATCATATAAAACTCTTCCGAAGCCTAATTTGAATTGTTTAGCATAGGTTTACATGACAGTTCTCGTTATCTTACCTCTTAATCTGCAACCTATATTTATAGTATTAAATTTCAGGGTAAGAGAAAGTCGTGTGAGGGACACACCAGATTATTTGCAAATCAAAAGAAAAGAGATTCCCCCCCCCCCCCCATTTTTTCTCGTTAAAGGTTAAAAAGAATCGGTAACTTTGTTTTAAATTATTATAGATCCACAGTTGAACCATTCGCTTTAAAGGTATTGACGAGATCTTTCGAAAGATACCCATATTGAAAATTTACTCCCCCCCCGGGGGGTACTCTCCTCCAGGGGGGGAATCGATACTCCCACATGCACAATTTTTCCCCCTAGTTAAGCACTACTATTATCAATAATTCATATTAAATTTACAATCACACGATTAAAATAACTCTCATTATGTACATTTATATGAAATTTTGTCCTATACTGCCATGTTAAAAATTTAGAAAAAATGCGATCACAGCACCACCTGTTGAGCAATTGTTCCACAAATCTAATCAGCACCAGTTTATGTCAGGGACCAACTAAATACGAAGTTTGGTTAAATTTCGTTCATTGGCTCGTGAAATAGATCGTCCACAAAATTTGTGACACACACACACACAGACAGACAGACATTTTCTAAAAACAGTCAAATCGTGTACAGGACATCACAAAACGTGTAAATCCATCGAAAACTGGAATTCGAAAAATTTTCACGATTCCAATACTTTCTCTAATATGCATATAGAAGAAAGTAATAATAAAAAAAAAAAAAAAAAAAAAAAAAAAAAGAAAAGAAAAAAGAAAAGAAAAAAGAAAGAAAGAAAGAAAGAAAGAAAGAAAGAAATTAAAGAAATTAAAGAAAAAGAAAACAAATCTGAAACTAAGGAAACATTTATGATACATTACGAATATTGCAGTAGAATAAAAGTTGCATCAACAGCATTTACAATGGCACATATCTTGCAGTTATATTGGTATTTTATAAGATAGAGCTTAAATTTTGATCCAGCATTTCCTATGACAAAATTACTGGCCGCTTCATCCAAATGCTATCAACCCTTTGTTGGCAGTTGGCACTAACACTGTAAAGCAGTCTAAACTATGTTCTTAAATTTAGGGACTCTTATTCAACAATCACCAATAATTTTGAGGAATGATATTTGATATATACAGGAAATACAGGGTGGTTATGATTAAACTTCCCCTATAAACAGCATCCTACAGTACAAACGGGTAAACGGAATGCAACGAAATTTGGTATATAGATTATACATGAGATGCGCTCACGGAATTTCGAAAAAAAAAAAAAAAAAAAAAAAAATTCAAAATGTCCACTAGAAGGCGCCTTTTCCGGAAAAACATTAAATTTAACACAATAAACGACCAAAACGGAATGCAGAAATAATATTAACATTTATTGACTAGTTTCTGATCACCTTGTCATCGAACTACATTAAGTAAAGGTAAGGAAAAAATAACAGTACGCTGTTTGAGAAAAACAAAACAGTTCAGTTTGCAGAAACAAGAACAGATTAGGACGAAATTTCACAAGAGGAGTAGCAGTTAATCATGTCCAAGACGATGTAGGGAAAGGTGCTCCATGTGACCAACCTCATTCACCTGCAAAATTTAAAATCGATGAACAATGTGCTCAAAAGCAGATCGTAACTGATCAGTTGTGATGCTTCGCACATGAACCTTATGGAGTTCTTTAAGTCATTCAACGTCGCATCACCTCCACGATACACCACACCACATAATTCTTGTTCTGGATTGTTAATATTGTTTTTGTAATCCGTTTTGGTCGTTTATTGCATTAAATTTAATGTTTTTCCGGAAAAGGCGCCCTCTGGTGGATATTTTGGAACTGATTTTTCCCCCTCGAAATTCCGTGAGCGCATCTCGTGTATAGTCTATATACCAAATTTCGTTGCATTCCGTTCACCCGTTTGCGCTGTAGGATGCTGTTTGTAGGGGAAGTTTAATTATAACCACCCGGTATATATAATGCATGAATAACCTTAGAAGAAATTAGGCAGTCGTTACAGTTAAAATTTAGCGGTGGATATTGTATTAAAAAGTCCCTAAATTTGGCAACACTGATCAGAGGAGTAAAATTAAATAAGTCCGGCAAAGGGTTAAATCGTGAATTCCTCATCAGAAAAATTTAAATATACTGTAGTCAAATTAGGAACACTCTGGGATTTACATCTGCCTTTTGCAAGAAATATTTTGCATTTACTCGAAGCATTTTTTTTTTTTTTAAATATTAAAATTCGATGTATGTTCTTCTATAAATGGTTAATTATCGATTTAAAATTTATATGCAACAAAACTACAGGCATTTATGATGATGATGATGATATTGATAATTGTAATAGAAACACTATATTAAGAAACTGTTACATTATGGTTATTATAAAGTTTCTTCTATATCATTGTATAAAACAGCGACACTTATTGATTAATATGGAAAAAATAATAAAAGGTTCTTCTAATAATTCTTCTTCTTTACATATGCATTTTGATGTAATTTTACCCAATGGATGTTGATATATAGCGATAAAAAAATTGCAGTAGGTGTGTGAGTAATAAAAACGCTGCCTGTTGGTTGATATACACTCAAATTAAATCAAGATTCTTTTTCCTAATACCATCTTACAGACCAAATTTATTTCATTTATAAGCCATAGAAGCTGAGACATAGCCTTACCTTTAACAAACAAATTGCAGCATAGCAGCGCTACCTGTCGGCCGATATGTATCTAAAGGAATCTCCATAGTTTTTCATAATGTCCCAACACTCTCGCACATAAAATTTTGTGTAATTATTATACACCATAGAAGTTGAGATGCAGTCGGCAACAAACATGTCCGAACACTAGCAAAAATTCCTATGTAAAAAAAGTACACTTCATACGGTTTTGTTAAGTAAATCCTTGTCGAATCCTTTTCTTAGTCAGTCTAAGAACATGATTCGATAAGGATTTATTTAACAGAACCGTATGAAGTGTACTTTTTTTACATAGGAATTTTCGCTAGTGTTCGGACACTTTTGTTACCGACTGTACAGTCGTGCAGACTGTCTAGTGATATCCACCAAAAGTTCATGCACACTAATTAAAATCAAAGAGCTACTAAATGTGAATTTTTATCAAATTTTGAGCATTAATCCATGGTTTAGAGCTACCACAAATTTTTTGTCACAAACACTCATACAGACGAACATTTTCTAAAAATAGTCGAGTCTGGTTTAGAACATCTGAAAACGTTTAAATCCATTGAAAACGAAAGCCTAAAATATTTACAATTTCATTGTTATTTTCTACTAATGTAAGAAAATAATGAGCCCAAATACTTACACACTATTTTTATTAGATTATATGAATTCTGCTGCAAACTTAGTCACCTTTTAAATAAATGAAGATCATCATAAATCATAAAAATTATAATAAATATCCGAATACTTTTTTTTCTCTGCCATCGTTATATTTTAATGGAAAAAAGGGCAAGGCGGCGTCTTGTTTCCGGCAAGTTTTTTTCGTCACTGAACGGAAATGACCTCCATAGATTGCACAAATGCCATTTCATTTTTTTTTTTTTCGAAAGATGTGTGTGTACTTTGAATAAATGTATTTAATTACTCAAGAATTTCAACAATTTCGCAAAATTCATAACATATTTCATAACAGATCACATTGAATTTCAATAAAAATAACAACATTTTTAACTGTAATTGCTTCAAAAAGACGTTTCTAAGTTTAATAATATTTATTTATATTGTTTATGCAAAATTTATGTTTAAGAATTTACACATATTCTTAAAAAATGTCTAAATAATGGCTCTAATTATAGCTATAATATAAATATAATTATTACAGCATATATATTATTAATAATATTATTAAAAAAAATAATAACTGTAAGTATTGTCGCAATTTTAATAATCAATAAAGTTTTTAATTTTGAATTAAACGGGTGCTTCCAAAAACGAATTTCGGCAAAGAAGCTCAAGGCAGTGTAAATATTAAAGTTATAAAATTATACTAATAAAAAATAAGTATTCGTCTGTCTGTTTGCAACGTACAGAAAACACTATGCACGAACAGATTTGAATTTTTTTTTTATAGAGAAAGGAATGCATGTCGTTTTGCAATACACCATTAAATGTTAGATCAGAGCCTCCTTAAGTAGATGCCTAGCGAGTCGCTCGAAAACTTGGCAACAGTACAAGAAGAACATAGCCAGTAGATGGCGCTTGATACCGTACGTAAAGTTCTGTTTATTTCCCGCGATGCAATTGAGTTCTTTATGGTTTATGTTTTATTAATTTAACAAATGTGAGAGGTTTTTTTTTTTTTTTTTTTTTTTTTATTATTATTATAATATGGTGTATTGCGTCGTTCCATTTTGTAAATCGGATAGTCGCCGTGAAAATATAAGTTTTCACGAATCACGAAATACCAAGCAATGCAATTCAGCGTAAAAATGGCTTGCAAATATTTCAAGACAAGGTATGTAAACTGCATAAATAATTAATGGAAAATTACCAACCCTCCGGATTTTTGAATATCAATAATATTTTTCATAAAAAACATTATTTTTCTTTATTATCGTAAATTCTGTGATTAAGACGAAGATAAATTTAAAAGAAATTATGATATAAAAATTCGAAGGGTTGACACCTCTGTTAGTAAGTTAAATTTAACAAATAAAATAGTTATGCTTATTACAAAATGAAATGCAATTTTTATTTATTGATGTAGGAATACAGGAAAATAACTTGTTCTTAGTTACTTTGAAGTAACTCTATATTAGAGTATTTTGTAATTTTATTCATAAATTACATTAGTAACTTATGAATAAAACTATAAAATACTCCAATATAGGAACAAGATTGATTTATATTTTTTTAATACCACTCTTTTTTAAGACTTGTGTAAATGCGTATAAAAATTTGATTAGTTCAGTTAAATCGAAACAAAAGTGTTGGGAATCTTGAAAAGAAAAAATGATTTTAATAATTTATCATTATAAATTATTCATTTCTAATCTGAAACTCATTTAAGGTTCAGAGATTTTAATTTATATAAACAAAACTTTCATCTGATATCTAAATTTTGAAATTTTTATTGAATAAATATATAAAAAATAATTTAATCGTGTGATAGATATGCCATGTTTTTGCTTATTTAATTTTAAATTTCGTTTTTTAATTAATAATATATATATATAAAAGGTGTTATTTATTTGATATGTTGTAATTCAATTAGTTGAAAAGCTAAAATAGGTCTTGTCCACTTTCGAAGAAAATTAAACCCTATACTTTTTTAAATATAAATATTTGAATATTTTATTGAAAATATTTACGATAAAGCATTTTCACATCATTTTTTCAAATTAAAAGAAAAAAAAAATTTTTTTTGGACTTTAAATTGAAATTAATAGCTAGATTTTTAGATGAAAAATATAACTTATCTATGAAACAGAAGAAAATTGTTGCGCTGCGTAGGTGCTGTCACCTAGCGTTAGTTTTGTTTTTTAAATGTTGCCTAATTTAACATTGGGATTCGCCGCGCGTGGAAGGCATCTACTTAAGGAGGCTCTGGTTAGATAATACTTTTTTAATATTTTGTTTCAGGCGATTTTTTACATTTTTTTTTTTTTTACACTTGTTTTTTTTTTTTTTTTTTTTTTTTTAAACGCTTACAACTGTTTATTTATTTACTTATTAACCTAAAAAAGAAATATTTATTTGCATGTGAACAATAATAATAATAAGAAGAAGAAGAAAAGAGAAAAGAAAAATTAAACATTTATGGGCAAAAATTTCTGATAAAACTGACATCATAATAGCTTTAAAATTATTATATACACTTACGGGTGCGGTAATGGTAATATTATTAGAGAAATACATACATTTCCCATTTTAAATATTTTATTCTGATTTATTTAATTAAATATTAATTTCAAATAATCAAATAGTCTTACGTCTAATACGTTTCTTCCTTCATTTTATCGTCGGAAATTTTAACGTAAAAGCACCTTTATTTTATTTTAAATTAAATGTGTTTTTAATCAATGAAACTCATATAATTAAATGTCATTTACATTTCACGGTATATCACGGTATTTGGCCCCATTTTTGATTTACTGAAAGTAATCGACTATTTATATAATAATTAGTTTAGTTAATTATCGAAAATGGCCGATTTATTTAAACGTTTTAATTATTATTATTCTTCTTCAATATTTAAAAAAAAAAAAAAAAAAAAAAAATCATTTAAATATAGTGACCAGCGAAGCAGGCGAAGCCTTCTAGTACATGCTGACCAGATGTCCTCTTTTTTAGAGGACAGCCCGTTTCTGTAAGCTGTTTTTCTAAGTTTTAAAAACTGTTGCTGGAAAATTATTCACCATAATTATTAGTACTTTGGTCACCATTTACAAAGAATATAAAATTATATTCTTAATTAGGGAACTGTAATAATTATTAATGCTTTTAATTCATAAAAGCACACTAATCTAGTTACCATATTCTAGTATAATAATATACCAATAAATACACTATGAAAGTACTCTGTAGTTCCCCCCCCCAATAATCATTAATGTGTCCGCCCATACGGTTTGGTAGTTAGCGTCTTCAAATGCCACATGATAGGGCGCCCGGGTTCGAATCTCGAACAATGCTTGGATGTGTTGTCCCTGCTAGGGGTGCCGGGTTCGATCCCTGGTTCAGAGTTTTTCGTGGTATTCTCCGAAAATTGCGTAAATATGGGTAAGGACTTTTTAGGAAGACCCCCCAGGTAGGGCACCCCCCCTCAGACCTAGGACCCTAGTGCAGTCAATCGGCCTTACTCCCAAACACCAAACACTCTGCTAGGGATAGCGATGGCTGCCCATCGGCTGGTTGTTCACAAATAAACATCAGATCGGCAACTCCCAAGTATCGTGCCATTGAAAAAAAATGATAATAAAAATAAATAAATAAAATAATGTGAGATAGGATAAAAGAAATTATTGTTATAATTATTATTTATAATGTTTGTTTTGATACAGTCGGCTGCAAAATTATTCGAGCACTAGCAATAATCCTTGCCAAAAAAAAGTACACTTAATACAGCTTTGTTAAATAAATCCTTGTCGAGTCATGTACTTAATCAGTCTAAGAACATGATTCGACAAGGATTTACTTAGCAAAACAGTCTTAAGTGTACTTTTTAAATATAGGAATTATTGGCTAGTGCTCGAATAATTTTGCAGCCGACTGTACATTGCAAACAATTTCGCGTTTCTCGTCCTTTCCAAAAACACAATTTCATAATGTTTGTGATTTAAAATAAATAAATTATTAATAAAAGCAAAAAAAAAAAAAAAAAAATGTATTACTTTTTTCTGCTTACATAAAAAGAAAGTGCTGGTTTCATAGAAATTTTCTATCTTCGGTTTTTCGATAGATTTGCACATTTTGAGATGTCCTGAACACGACTTCACCATTTTTAGAAAATGCCTATGCGTCTGTTACAGAAATTTTGGGGATGCTGTATTTCACGAATGATTAAATGGAATAAATAATAATAACAAAAAATAATAATGATAAAAACTGATATTTAGTTGGAGCTTGATTTAATTGGTGCTGATTACATTTTGGAACATATCATTCAACAGATGGCGCTGTCATCCTTTTTAGCACTTTCCAAGAAGGTTGAAAAGTGTTAATGACTTCAGTTTGTCTGTCTGTCTCTCTGTCCGCGCTCTAACTCCCGTAAATATTCATGGAATTTCTTGAAACTAATATATGTTATTCAAGTTCACTATTGGATGTTCCCCAGGGAAAATGGAGCAAATATCAACACTAGTTTGTGTACAGGGTCACCCGAAGTATTTCAAAGCATTGCGTTGTATGGTAGATATTTCTATAAATGAAAATGTAATGATTTTACTTTGAACAAATCTTAATGGAATTGAAATATGTTATTTATATGCACTAAAGAATGCTTTTAATAGAATATAATATGATTCGCATTAGATTTACAGGCCACACAAAAATATCAAGTTAAATTAAGGGCTATTATTGAAAATTTGTTGGAATTCCATTTTCGTTTGTATTAAACGTTTTTAACACTTTTTAACAATTTTTAACTGCGAGTATGATTTCAATTTGTGTATCTGTCTCTCCGACTGTCCATCTTTTTATCTGACCGTCTGCCCGTCCCCAGCGTACTTAAATATTTTCAGAATTTTTAAAAATTGATATATATATATTATTAAAGTTCACTATGGAATGTTTTTTTTTTTTTTATTTAAAATGGCATTAATAGGTTCTGTACACTGGTTTGTAACTGGTTCTGTAACTGGTTTGTGTACAGGGACATCTAAAAAAATATTCCAATGTATTGCGTTTTAGGACAGACATTTTTATAAATCCCATTTAAATAACTTTTTACTGTAAAAATCATAAATAAATGGACATTTATGGCTAATATGCTAAAATAATGTTTTGTATGGAATGAGATATGTTTAACCTTCAAATTTACTGGGCTACACTAAAATATTCAGACACATCCAGGGCTGCAATTAGAATCATCTCAAAGCTGCATTTTCCTTTGCTTTAAGCATTTTTAACATTTTTAACATTTTTCAAGAATATTTAAGAGCGATTATGAATACAGTTAGTCTATTTGTATGTCTTTCAGTCCTTTTGCCTGTCCGTTATGTGATAACGTAGGCACAGACTATTGAAAGTTATGTGATACAAGAAGTACTTACAGTTGGAAAATGTTAATAATCAATGCGTACCGCTTTTCGTTCTTTTTTTTTATAATTTCACTTACTCTTCTAAATTTGTGATTTTGTTTTAATTTAAGCCCAAAAACCTAAATTTGTTTGTAGAAATTATGGAGGACGAAGAAATACATTTATGTTAACACTTATTCAAAGAGCAATTATCATTATTAATATTTTAAGTATTTAATAAAACGAATTTTTTTTAAATTTCCAGAAATATTGTACTAAAACGTTAAATTCTGAACTAGTCATTCAGTTAATATATAAAATTCTAAAATAAATACAATGACAAAGGAGGTTAGGAATTTTAAACTTAAGTTTTGAATACCTTTCCTGTAATATTTTCAACATTAAAAGCTTGGGCAGACATTATATAATATACGTATAACAATTGATAATCTTAACACACAACTTCGGTTATTTTTCGAATTACCAATGCGTTATGTTTCAGTTTAGAAAACAATCATACTCATCCCTTTATATACACGGAGTATCCGTTCGATGGTTCATGCGGATACGTTTCAGATTAATAAAAAAATCACGTAAATAAGAGACTGTCTGTAAAAGAGTTCCGTGGTCATAATAAATATTAATTATCACAATGACTGAAGACAGCAAGAAAACAAATTACCAAATGCCAAAATTATCCACAAGAACCAAGAATGGAGTTATACAGGATTAATTTTATTGAAATATATATTATTAAAATATGTTGCGTATATGGAGGGATAAGTTTAAATCACTAAAAGAAAGCTAAAAAGACTTCTACTCATCCTTTTACCTGAACTGAAACATCTGCGAATAATAAGGGCTATAAGAAAATTCAAACAGGAAAATCTCTTAACAAATATAAAATTTACGATTGAAATGTGAAATAAATTTGTATAAAAATTCTCCAAACACCTGGATTCAAATGTAATCAAATTAATGACTAGTGCAATGATAACCGTTGTCTAAAATCCTCTTCTTGGTTGCTTTAGTTGTGATCCAAAAAACACTTTTCGCTAATCTTAAAGCAGATATTTGAGTTGTAAGACATGGAGACTTGTTGCATAACATCAGGTTAATAGCTTGCCTATCTTAAAACAGAACATCCTGTTATCTATAATAGGTTTATATCCATTTACTAATTTTCCGATTCTCTTCGAGCAGACAAAACTGCAAACGTGACGAACCTCCATGATGAAGGGAGACTTATTCAAATCATTTCTAAGTTCATATCCTTGTATAACATGTCAGAAAATTGTGTTAAAATGTGATAACTAATATTCTATTGATATAACACTTTTTTTTCTTCTTTTTTTAAGAACTCTTAAAAAGTCCATTCAGAGAAAAATTTTGTTGAATCGACAAAAAGTTGGTGCGCCCAACAAAAATTTCTGTTTAAATATTCTCCAATTGAAATTTTGGTTGGATTAACAAAAAATATATAGGGTAGGTGCTCCAGTGATTGGCATGCTCCAGTAATTGACATCTATCCTGAAATAATTAATAAATAAGAAAAATAATAAAATCTTATATTTTGCATATAAGAATTTTAACATCTTATGTCAAACATTGGAGCGTAGGGTGCTAATAACTGGTAAAAGGAATAACTAGCAGTGTCAAAAACTGGAACATAGGGGCCAATTACTGATAAAATGAAAAATTGGCAGTGTTAATTACTGGAACATTGAGTGGGTGTCATATAAAAATTCATAAAAAAATAATTGTTATCAAATGTATATATTTTAACATAAATGTAGTTCTGAATGTCTTTCATACCATATGTACTAACTTAAGATTTCTAAAAATATTTTCTGATGATTAGAACATTAAAAACATCCGAGATTGCTCTAAAAGTGTCAATCACTGGTGCACTTACCCTATATTTTAAGAACTCTTAAAAAATGCACTCACAGAAAAGTTTTGTTGAATAAATGAAAATTTGGTATGTACAAAAAAAAACTTCTTTTTAAATGTGTTCCAATAGAAATTTCGGTTCGATTAACATTATTATTATTATTATTAATATTATTAAGAAAAGTTTTATTGAAACAACAAAAAATTGGTGTCCACAACAAAAATTTCTGTTTAAATAAGTTCCAATTGAAATTTCGGTTAGATTAACAATATACTATATATATTTAAGAACTTTTAAAAATACACCCCAAAAAATTTTTGTTGAATCAAGAAAAATTTGGTGTGCTCAACAAAAATTTCTGTTTAAATATGCTCCAATAGAAATTTTGGTTGGATTAACAATATATATATATATTTTTAAGAATTCTTAAAAAATACACTAACAGAAAAGTTTTGTTGAATGAATGAAAATTTGGTGTGTACAACAGAAACTTCTGTTTAAATGTGTTCCAATGGAAATTTCAGTTCGATTCACTTTTTTTTTTTAAAAAAAGTTTTGTTGAATCAACAAAAAATTGGTGTCCACAACAAAAATTTCTGTTTAAATATGTTCCAATAGAAATTTCGGTTAGATTAACAATATATATATATTTATATTTAAGAACTTTTAAAAATACACCCCAAAAAAGTTTTGTTGAATCAAGGAAAATTTGGTGCGCACAACAAAAACTTCTGTTTAAATATGTTCCAATGAAAATTTCGGTTAGATTAACAACTTTTTTTTTGAAAATTTTTGTTGTATCTACAAAAAATTGGTGTGCAAGACAAATTTCTGTTTAAATATGTTCCAATAAAAATTTCGGTTAGATTAACAATATATATGTATTTTTAAGAACTTAAAAAAAGTATATTCAGAGAAAAGTTTTGTTGAATCAATAAAAATTTGGTGTGCACAACAAAAGTTTCTTGTTTATATATATTCCAATAGAAATTTTGGTTAGGTTTTTTTTTTTTTTTTTTTTTAACTCTTAAGTTTACCTAGAGAAAAGTTTAATCAACAAAGATTTGGTGCGAACAACAAAAATTTCTGCTTAAATGTGTTCTAATAAGAATTTCGGTTAAATAAACAAAATATTTTTTTCTCTTTTGTAATTCTAACAAAAATGTTTTGTTTTTCTTACAAAAAATAGTTTTTTACTTAAAAATATACAAAAATTATTGTAAAGTTAAACAAAATATTTTATTAATGTAAGCAAATATGCAAAGAATGTTTGTTGAAATTTTATAAATTTGTGAACAATATATCTGGTATTATCGTAACAAAACTGATTTTTTACTTCGAATAAAAATTTCGTTTAAACAACAAAATAATCCGAACAAAACGCATTTTGCAGCTTTAATCAAATCCTTTCTTTGAGTGATGATTACAAGACGTTTTCTAGTACTTGAATGGTTAAATACGGTGAAACCTCTCTAAAATTCCACCTCTGTTGACATCCCACTTCTTTTTTCACCATTGGATTTAAAACTATTTTACCTCCATTCTTATATGTAATCGTGTACATTTCTTAATATTCACATTTTAAGACAGCAGAATATTTCTCAACTTGAACTGACAACTGTCCACGATATCAGGTCTTGTCCAACCGAAAAGGCATCAAGGGCCGCTTTGAAAATGTACTTTATTTCAGCAGGACGCACTCTATTATATTTATAAATTCTATATAATAAATTGCTGTGAATAAAAAGTTGCTTAAATATAAGACAGTTTGATACAATGTATCTCGAATGTCGTTTGATTTTAGTTAATTAATTAGTAAATTTAGATTTCTCAATCAGAAACCATGATACTGCAGCTCCAAAGTGCTTCTGTTCTTAGCTAATCCGATTGTCTATGTTGCTTTTACTCAGAAGAATTAGAAGGAACCTCTAGTTATTTCTTCTGTATTTACAGATGATATCAATTTATATACTACTTTGCATATGCCGCTGCGGGCCACAAAATTTAATCGGTTGAGCCACAGGTTGACTACCCTGCACTATATAAGACCAATCTCCATATATTAAATAGTAATCTCCATAAAGAAAATAAGCATGCGTGTTAAGACTTCATATTTCTAAATGTCTATAGATTAGGTATGAAGTAGAAGCTTCAAAATGGACATATGCGCCCTGCTATCATTTAGTTGATAAAGTTTAATGCAATTGCTTCTAAATGGGTAATGTTGAATTTGAGTGACACGATAAAGGTCAAAACCCTAGCTATGAATAAATATTAGAAATATTTCATGTCAGTAAATATTAGTGAAATTTTTTATATTAATAGAGACTTCTTTTTTATACAGAAATGACGGTAAGCTGAATAATCCGTTCCAGTATATAAATAAATTGTAAGAGGAAAAAAAAAGCTAAAACGATTTTAAAATTTAAACAAAGTCATTGTTGATTATTAGAAAACTATACTGACAGATAATGTAAATTATTCAGATCATTTAATTTATAAATTTCTTGCTTGAATTAAGATTTCTTGAATGACATCTATTAAAAAGCCATAGGATGGACATTGGATTGGATGGATTGTTCATAATATATGAAGTCTATAAAGAGTCAAATTTTGTGGCATGGTGGGTGGCCCTCTTAAGAAGGTTTCACTTCTCTTATTGTAATTTTTGAATACATAAATAAATACACAATAAATTCCAAGACTTGGCCAAAAAATTCGTTTCAGAAGGTAGCATAAAAAGCCTTAAAATAATAATAATAATAATAATGGAATTAAATCGGAAAAAATGTATAGAATCTTCGTTATTTGGGAAAATAAGTCACTGAATACTTTCTATAATAAGTAAAATAAAATTTTAAGAAAACTAGTATGTTATGGCCATTATAAAACTTTCTTCTATATTTTCCTATACAAATTCTCGCAGTTTACAAACTATTCATTAAAATTATTATTTATTTAATTATTTTCTTTGATAAATGTAGACAATTTTCATCTCAGAGGTGTATAACACTATTTGTATCGAAAGAAACTAAATTTTATGCCCTGTTGACAACATCTACGAAAATGCTTCTCCCCAAAAATTTTTTTTTTCTTTTTCTGAAAAATGAAAAGAAAATCGATAACCATGTTTTAAATTATCCCGACCTATGGTTTGATTATTCTTTTTAAAGGCACTCTGAAAAAATAAGTGGGGATCGCAATAGCCTGGTCAGTAGTGTGCCAAGCTCGCAATTGGGAGATTACGGCTTTGATACTCGAGCCGGCCGAAGAGTGTCGTGTACAGTAATGTCGGTTTGTACACGTAAAATCTGTCGTGACCGCCCTGTCCTCCATGCTCCCTTCCAAATTATTCCTCTGGGGGTCACCAAAGCAGGGGAGCTATCTCCTCCGTAGAGGATCACAACTGTGTTGGCATGTCTCCGGATTACCATTAGGAGTGTGTTCCAGACCGTCGTTAATTGCCCATACTGTAGCACTAGTGCGACTTAAAACCCATTCAAAACCACCATCATCGCTTTTTTTTTTGCTATTATTAAGGACAGTTTAAGCAGATGATGTTTGTTCTTCTACCCATTCCTTAAAACTATTTATAAAATCTCTCAGCATTTGGATTGGTGGGTTGGTTGGTTGGTTGGTTGAATTTTACGTCGCACTAGTGCTGCGCAGATGGGCAATTGGTGACGGTCTGGGACTCACCCCTAGAGGTGGTCCGGAGACATGCCATCGCAATTTTGATCCTCCACGGAAGGGATGGCTCTTCCGCTTCGGTGACCCCCCAGAGGTATAATTTTTGATGGGAACATGGAGGACATTGCGGCCACGACAGATTTTACGTGCACCAGCCACCATTAGTGTACATGAAGGTCTTTGGCCGGCTCGAGTAAGGAACCCGCAATCTTCCCATTACGAGGCCGGCGCTCTACCGACTGGGCTACCGCGGCCCCTTAGCATTTGGAAAAGAATTATTCACTAAATTAGCAAAAATTTAGTTTTGCGAAATTTTTACTCTCTATATATAAATATGTGTGCATATTCTTGAATCAAAATTACAAATTTTTCTTTTTAAATGTCATGAACTTTGATTCTTCTTTTTTTTTTTAATTACTCGTCTTCCTTATTGAATACAATTTTTTCTCGTTGCAATCATGGCAATATATAGCTTGTAGTAGAGGTTTGCACTGGCCGAAATTTTCAGGTCCAGCCCGTTGAAAAGGTTTGCTTACCCGGCCCGGCCCGGTATGAAATCAAAAAAATTCGGCCCATCCCGGGCAAAAAGCGATAAAATAAGGCCCGGCCCGATTCAAAAATATGTAAAATTACAATATATATATATATATACCTTTCTACGAAAAAGATTTTTAGTATGTGTTTTGCAGAGGTTTTATATAGCTAAGCAATAGAATGTTCTTTAACAAAACTGCTGAATGTTTACAAGATACACTAAGCGACAAAAAAAAAAAAAAAAAAAAAAAAAAAAAAAGCCGCACTGCAGAAAAAAAGACTTATACCTTTTTTATTTGTAATAACTTTAAATTAATGTTTGAAACAAATAAAACTGTCTTGTTTGCATAATACCAAAGGTATGAAATGATACCTATGTATATTTTCGATTTAATAATTAGCTTTATTGCACTTTACGAAGTACTTTTTAAAAATCTGCATAAAACTTTCTTTTTGAACACAATGCAATAACCAATACACTTTGCATTCTTTTATGATTTATTATATGAAATAAACAAGTTATATTTTAATATATGAAATAAAACTATTTATTTGTTTGATCTAAGCAATTTTTTGTTAAAAATATGTATTCTGCATTGGGTTAATTCCACTTTTATATGGAATTACTGCATTAATGCGCAATGGCATAGTTTTATACAGTGTTTTAATATAAATCTCAGATATTTCAATGTGCCAAATATCACAAATAATTTTTTCTAGTTTTGGCAGAGTTATAGGCTGCAAATTTGGAATCCTCTCCTCTCTCCCCCGCCTTTTTATAGACGAAACATTTTCGAGCGGATCGCGATTTTGACTATTTCCGTGTCTGGTAAAGAAGAAATCCTACTATATCCTTTGTGGTATTTAACTTAAAGTGAAAAAAGATATGATTACTTACAAAATTATAGGTTCTCATGGGAATGTATAAGAGATTTTGACAATTTGAGTGAATAAACTTACCACAGACACCGTGTAGTAAGGTGCCTTATTATCTTTAAATGCTGTTTACGGAAATGTCCAAGATACCTCCAAAATAGTCGGTCAGGCACCACTTTTAAGCAGATTGTGTTTTATTTCGAGTTAATTGATTCCTTGAGCATGAAAAATTTCCCGAGTGTTTGAAAAGTTATGCACCTCCGTACCATAATGTATGGAGAATGTGTCACTGTTTTAAAAGTGCGATTTTCATTAAGTCGGTCATATTTTCGTTGTGAGATCTGCTTGTTTTCTTTAGCTCGAAATAAGTTAAACTTGACTCATCAGAGAGAACCAGTTCAGCCCAATAATTAACTAATCACTTTTTAATTTTTTTAGCCATCTGAGGTCTTGCTTTCCAACTTCTCTTCACTAAGAATGGAATTTTTTCAAAATTTTCTGCCATTTAAACCTGCTTTGTTTAATAGTACTGTAGTTAAAGAAATTATGCTACTAAATACTTTTTCTGAAGCTCTTTTATGTTCTAAATCTAATACAAACCGATTTTATAAGCAATGGCTTTTTAACTTACTGTCATCTCGCTTAGATGAGCAGTGTGGTCACCTAAAACCAAATTTCCAGTTTAAACGGCCCAAAACTTTTATATCTTGCTGAAAACCTTTTTACCAATATTTCTTTAACATTTAATTATTTTGCCATCTCACAAATTAAAATATTTTTTGATTTTCATTCAAAAATTAATACTTTTTGTGGCATCGTTAACTGCCTTATTCTTACCATTTTTGAAATAAATTCTAAAATTACAATTTTCCTGACAATTGCATTTTGTTTTTAACACTGGACTCAAAGCTAAAGTGTATGTGGAGGACAACATAGTAATATCTGTTCGAAAATTTGCTTTTTAAACAACAAAATTGGCGGTTGTAGAAGGCGAAAAGGAGAACATCCAAGTGCGGCTTTTTTTTTTTTTTTTTTTTTTTTGTCGCTTAGTGTATTTATATATAAACGGTATTTCATTTTTACAGACGTACAGAATGCACAAAGACAGACAGAAAGTCAAATGGAAAATATTAGCATTCCTCAAACAATGTAGGAAGATATTTAAAATGGTTACTAGTACTAAAAATACACTTTCAACTGCTTCCTGTTATATACCGTAATGAATCCAAATCTTTCATGTGATCCGGTAAACAAAACTTTAATGCTAATCCAACCATATTCAATAGAAAAGATGCTTTTGCACATGCTAAAATTGATGCTACTTTCATCCAGTGCCCCGGAGAAAAGAAAAAGAAGCCTCAGAGAAAAAGTTACAGCGGAAGGATTTTTATAGCCTTCATACCACCTAAACACTACAGACCATAGAAAACAAAGCCTTATATACAGTAACGTATCTAATTTCTTTTGTTTGTTATATGTACGGGAATTTGTAGTAACATGAATATTATTTTGAATTAGAAACCATCTAATATTACTTTAAATAAATATATTAATTTCGAAGACATGTTTAAAATATTTGCGGAAAATCAGATCGCGATCAGTCAAGCTGATAGACAATTAAATTGTAGTTACAGACACCTTTTAACAAAATAAAATTTTATGTGACATACCAGACTGTAAAATTATGTAAAATAAATGACTGAAAAAGTATTTTATCTTTTTCTTTTTTCGTTGATTAACGAGGAATGTAGGAAAAGATTCGGGCCGGGCCGGGCCGGGCTCGGGCTTAAAATTTCCTCCAGGCCCGGCCCGGTCCGAGTACACACAAAAAATATTGAGCCCGAGCCCGGTCCAGCCCGAGCCTACAAAAATTTTTAAGCCCGAGTCCGGCCCGGCCCGATAACAAATTGAAAAATTCGGCCCGTGCAGACCTCTAGGTTGCAGTACAGAATTTAAGGTCTTTTGTTGTTCTTTTTAAGAAAGGTACTTAAAGATGTCTTTGAACGTATTTTTAAAACTTACCATCTCTTCTCAGAAGTGGAAGTTTTAAATTTTATAAGTTTCATTTTTTTTCCTTTCGTTATTTCACCCTGAGTGATAAAATCGTAACTTGAAACATTTTTATCTTTGTATTAATGCGAGATGAAAACAAACAGGATGCCCTACGTACTCATAAAAAAGAAAAAAAAATACTGTCCTCCATAATGTCATCCTAAAATATATTGTTGACTCTTATCTTTCAAACTGCATATCTGAATACTTTTAAGTGCATTAATTTAATATGACACACTATTTGCTAAATACTACTTACGGTAAAGCTGAATGTCCTATTTAATTCAAGTGATCCCTTAAATCACATATTGTATGCGGGAAAAAAAAAAGGTTAGATAAGCAACTACTTTAGAAAACTATTGTGATCATGACAACTGAAAATAAGGCTAAGGTTTTTACCACGAAATGATTCTATAGATATATAGAGTTAAGGAGTTTTAATATAAATGGATGTCAGTGGAAATAGATAAGAACTGGCTCTTAACAATACCATCCACTCGAATTTATTTTAAAGTGCAACCGAGTTTTGAAAGTTGGCAGACAAGTTAAGCTGGACGCAGACTATATATGACCTGTGATTTATAGAGAGCTATTTGTTTCCAACTGTGATATATATGTTTTCCCTCTTCTATTCTTTAAGAAAGCGGCGGGGAACAAGGAAGTTTAATAAGGAGAATCTTTATTGAAAGTAGACCTAGACTGACATTTTCATAAAAATTTTAACAAAATAGTTGATTTCTGATTGTGTCTAGGCTTTTGCTTCTTCTTTCTTTTTGAGAAATTTATTTAAGAAAGAATTTCGAATTCGCTTTTTGTTAAATGCACCCCCCCCCTCCCTCCAGACATAATGATTTTTGTAACTGCTGTGATAAATGCAGTTTTTTAATTAATTTGGTTTTTATTGAAATAATTTTCTCTCTCTGAGATTCTAAATTGGTATAATAATAATAATAATAATAATAATAATATATACATATATATATATTTAATTAACTCGTTGAACGTCACGCAAATTCTTAAAATCCATTAAAATTCCATAATGATTCCGCCTGTAATTAAGCAAATTTTTAATAATTTTTCAATCATTAAATGTAGTATTTTTAGTCTTATATGCTATTTTATATCCGCCTCCGCCACCGATAGTTGACGCGGCTTAATATCATATTTGACATTGTCAGCCACCGATGGTTGACAGGGCGCTCAACGTTTTAATTTTTTATTGGTACTGCTTTTACTTTCGGAGTAAAAATTTCACTGAAATGTTTGAAGTATAACATGTTCTGCACACTCCTAAAGTTTCAAGATGATTCCTTCAGTACGTAGAGATATGTGGCAGAATGTCTAGAATCTAGAATGGCTGACATGGCGCTCAACGTGTTAAGGAGGCCTCTCTTGAAAGAAATTTTTCTCTCTGACACCGCGAAGCAATATAATACATTGCACTGGAAAACAAAAAGTACATTTTCCAATACCTAATTGAATTTCAAAAAATGATTGAAACAATTATAATGTTAACGTATACATATATTCTTACGTATTACGTTTACATAAATGATTTCAATATATAGGCTAAAAACGAGGCTTCTTCTTCGTCTTTGAGGAGGGAGGGGGGATAATTTATCTAAGAAAGAATTCGAATTCACTTTGTCTCAAATGAATTTCATTTTAATTATGATGAATTTTGCAAATTCTGTGATAAATTCATTTTTTAATTGAGGAGATCTCTACTAAGAAAATTTTTATTCACTGAGACTGCGAAGTTCTACACCTATATAATATATCGTACTGAAAAACAGAAAAATAGATTACGCCGTATCTAACGGAATTTTTAAATAGCGCTAAAACAAACTCAATGCTAATGTGAGGTTCTTATGTACAGTCAGTAACAAAAGTGTCCGAACACTAGCAAAAATTCCTATGCAAAAAAAATTACACTTCATACGGTTTTGTTAAATAAATCCTTGACGAATCCTCTTCTTAATCAGTCTAAGAACGTGATTCGATAAGTATTTATTTTACAGAACAGTATGAAGTGTACGTTTTTCACATAGGAATTTTTGCTAGTGTTCGGACACTTTTGTAATCGACTGTATTATGTTTACAAAAGAATTTTCTTAAACTTTAAGTAATTTCTTATTTGTTTTTCGGTGAAAAATAATAATTAAATTTGAATGACTGCATGCAAAAAACCTTCATGCAAAATACTTCAACAGATCTGGAAGATGTGTAAAAATGTAATAAAAATTCCATTGTTATGTATCGTAGGTATAGTAAATTGTACTACAAAGTGTTAAAAAAAGCTAACATGATAAATAATAATAATAAAATTAAATTTTAGTAAAATTTTTAAATGAAAAGTTTTTAAATTGGAATGATTAAGAACATTTTAATGGTCAATTTTTCAATTTTTATTTTTCGAGATTTCTATGGTTCCACCTTTTTTCATTGGCACTTCCATGACAATATTTTTACTATAGAAGATTACTGTAAATATATAGTGTTGAAAAAGTCAAAGAAAACTTCTGACTGCAGACATGCCACCATTTTAATTTATTCCGGAACATTGTAAGTATCCGCTCCCCCCCTCCCCTTTTACATCGATTTATTTGCATTGAAATTTTACCCACTATGTAATTGCGATTAAATACAAAGAAAAATACCCTTCAAGAAAATTGGTGTGAAAAAAGGGTGTTTACTAACAGTGCTTCGCAATAAATTAAAATGTTGGCATGTCTGCTGACTGTAGCAATGCAATCCTGTATATTTTCTTCTAAACATATTAGAAATGTTGTTTAATTATATTTATATATTTATATATTTTCAAAGAAAAAATACTTATTCTTCAAATATTGTAACTAAAAATAGTTGTAATTATACCTCCGGGGGTCACCGAAGACGGGGAGCCATCCCCTCCGTGCAGGATCAAAATTGTGGTATGTCTCCGGATCATCCTTAGAGGTGCGTCCTAGACCATCGCCAATTACCCATAGCGCAGTACTAATACGACGTTAAAACCAACCAACCAAGCAATAGTTGTAATAATAATAACAAATTAAAAAAATCAAAGGAAATAAGCTTTTGCGTGCACAAATTATTGAATTCAGTTTCAGAAAATGACTAATCGGTTTGAGAAGAGGAATTTTGCTTTTCAAATTATAATCAAAACATTGTCGGTGGGGTATTTTCCTATTTCGAACAGTAAGCTCTGACTTTTGGTGTTCCTCTAAAATTTTATATTATTTTACCGTGATTAAATTATTTAAATTTTATTCCCTAGCAATCAATGCTGTAAATGCCACTTACGGATTATACACCAGCAGTAAAGTGTTAACACAGGGTCGAAATTTTCCCCCTAATTTTTCCACCAGTATTTTTCTTTTGGAATTTTTAGTAGTAAGTTTGCACGATTAATTAAATAAAAAAATATTATATAAATATACTGGTGGTAGAACCAGTGAAAAAATTTCGACTGCCGATACCCTGTAACATGAATACGTAAAATCGTATTTTAAAGTAAAGTATTATTATTATTTTTTTTAAAGATTGCTTAAAGGTGGAAATCATTTTTCTTAAAAAACGTAATTTTATGAGACAGTAACCATTACGTTAAGTGACCTGTAAAAGTACAGAATATGTTTAAAATTACATAATTTAGTATAGTTGTACGTGTCCTTTTTATCTTATTTTCTAATTTAATAGAGAATTCATCGCACAACTCATCACAATCTCTTTCTAGATAAAAGGTCCTGTTGATACTTTATCTTCCTCGTATCTTTTCCTTTATACTTTAATTTATTTAATAGAATTTATAATGGACATCTTAAAGATTAACGAATCAACCAAAAAAATGGTTGATTTAATATTCATTTCTTGAAGTTGTCGTTTTGTGTGTACACACATTATCTAGTACACTTTCTTTTAATATTTAAAGTGTCTCACTATTAAATATAGAAAAATATGATATTTATATTTCCATAGAAAATAGAAAGCTACCTCATTTATATTTTCGTAATTATAGAGGCAAAAACTTGTGCTGGATTTTATTATTATTATTATTATAAATGTAGCTGTAAATTTTATTATTATTATTATAAATGTAGCTGTTTTTTGCAGTGCTGTAAACTAATTTTCAGATTGTTGCAAGCTGAGAAGACAATTAACTTATAAAAAGTTCAGGCTGAGGTAAAACAATGAGCTTATGCAATTGAAAAATATCTACGAACCTTGTATTAAGTACAGAAAATTTTAAAATTCCGCAAAAACGTATGGCACCAAAAGAAAAGTAGGAGAGTATTTTTGTTAGCATAAAAATTTAAAAAATTGATTTAATTAATTTATCAGTAGTTGTTCTAGAAGATTAAAATATTTTGGTATAGATGCTACATAACATATTATATACCGCATTACAGATTATATTGGTACTTTATTAATATGTAATAATAACTGGAAACAAATCTTTTCATCTCAGTCAGAAGAGTAGGTTAATGTCTTTGTTCTTTGAATTGCAATCTCCTCTGTGGAGGATCAAAACTATGATAGCATGTCTCTAGACCATCTTTAGGGCTGAGTCCCAGACAGTCGTCAATTGACCATTGCGCAGCACTAGTTCAAGATTGAACCCATCTCTCAAACCAGGCAACCAACCAACTTTCAACTGGCCTCCATTTTGAGACAAAATGGCTATTCAAGTTTATGAGGTTTTTGTAAGAAGTTCGCACAGCAAGAGTTGCGAAGTAGTCGAGTCGGATTAGCAGTCTTTACTTTATTCATTAAAGTGCTCTACGAAGGATACTTAGTAGACGCGTATTCAAAGGGATATTTCAGATTTTGCGAGATTTAATGAGTAATTAGTTTTAAATGAGTTTGTTCAAAACGAGGATGCGTATAAATGCAGATTATTTCGCCAGTGTATGTTAATATCGTACCCGGAGTTCTGTTCTATTCTGTTCTGCTCTGATTTGGCTCTGTTAGTTCCGTGAGCAGTCCAGTACAAGGGGTGCAGTTTGAGGAGTTTCAATTCATAATAGTTTTTGGAGTTAATGTACCGGAAAGTATCGTAATGCGGAGCATAACCAAGTTTGACGCCCGAGTAATATTAATTCAATTATTGTTCTGTAGTTAAGTGAAAATGTCGGCCACTGATTATTTTTAAGCTGTTAGAGAATGAAATCGTTTATTATTTATATTTAACTGAAGGTATAGATCATTTATATTTTATGAGACGTCCAGGGAAGTAGTCTCATTTATACCCTCAATTAAAAGTTTCAATTAAAGTGTTTCTCTTAAGTTTTAAAACAGTCTTTGTACTTCATTTATTGAGCACACAACATGTATTGAGAGGTATGAGGAAGTCGGACAAGACATATCCTCACAAGTTGATTAATAAACTCGTTTGTCATCCTGATATGTACATACCAAGTTTCAAGTAAAACGATTCAATCCCCCCCCTCCCCATTTGAAGTTTTTTTTTTAAACGGTCGTTATTTTGAAACAAAATGGCGGATCAAGTTAGTCAATGGATTCATTCAAGATATATTTAAGATTAGTCTTCTGACTAATTTTCATTCGAACTGATTCAGTACTTAGGACGTTATCGTGGCAACAAATTTTCCATTATATATATACATAGATAGATGAACTAAGTGATTGTAACAGGTCGATTTTCAAAGAAATCAACCTAAAATAACTAAAATTAAAAAAAAAACAAACTACGCTAAATTCATAATTTATAACATGCTAACCTCAGTGTTGCCAAATTGGTAACAACTTATAAACACATTTTTATTCGAGACCTACAACTGCTTTCGAAGAACAATGTTTCGCAAATATGATGTTAAATTAAGTTTAATTAACTTGCAATTAAAAAATGGATCTAGAATTAAAAACTTCCATCAAGATGGTAACACTGATTAGCTATATAAATTTCACACATGCCTGTGTTAAATATTTATACCTCTCAACAAAATAAAATACCTATATCTCTGCAATATTTGAACTGCCTATTCGTGCCGTAAGTATATCTTTGCTCTATTTCTTTATACCCCGCTGTGGAGCAATATGTAACGCCGCGTGTGGCAAGGAGACATTTATTTTATTTTTTATATTTTTTATTTATCAGAGAAGAGCCCCCTCTTCAAGTATAAGAAAGATGTATTATACTAAATCAAATCCCGGGGACAATTGTCCGTACGACAACAAGAATCGAAATGCTTTCCCTTCATACTCAGGGTCAAGTGGTTGTTGCAGACGAAGAAAAGGGAAAAAGAAGAAAAAAGATGTTGGAGAGCTATTTTCCTCTCTATCAGATCATATTCACTTCCTTTAACTATGACACTTAAAGTAATTCAAAATAATAAGAATAATAATAACCAGTTCTGTTATTTATAAATGCAATTATACATTCTATAAGTTTTAAAAAATAATTACATTTTAACAATGTAACTGATGTTATTGTTTTACACTCGTGGAAAATAAAGTAGTCCATATTTTACCAATAATTAAATTTGAGTTACTTTTTCTTGACAACATATAAATTTAAATAAAGTTTAAAAATTCACCTGTGTTTTAATAACAACAATAATAATGTAATACTAATGATATAATAGTAAATAGTTGTTCAAGGATGCTGTTAACGGCCCTCTTCACTCACCGTCGCCGGAAGCCCGAGCCAATGTTATTCAATGGGGAAATTTTCTTTACAAATAACTTATTAACTAATACATATTTTTAAATTCTGTTTTCACATTCAGAAAATTCCCAACTGTTAAATTGACGGACTTTTTTTAAAAATGTAATTTTTCAATTTTTAATATTTTATTTCGAAATTGCAAAATGAAAAAATTTCACATATTGAAAATTCGTATTTTGCAGCTTCAAAATAAAATATAAAAAATTAAAAAAATAATATTTCAGAAAAGGTGCGTCAATTTAACAGCTGGGAACTTTCAGAATGTGAAAACAGAAATTAAAAATATGTATTAGTTAATAAGTTATTTGTAAAGAAAAATTTCCCATTGAATAACATTAGTTTCGGCTTCCGGCGGCGGTGAGTGAAGAGGGCCCTTAAAGGATATCACGGACGCAATCAAAGAATGCAGCATACGTCGTTTCATGCTTCATTCCTGCATATTATTATGTTTTCGCTTGATGATGATTTGTGTATAATTACCTCACTAGAAACTTTATTTTTTATTTTTTATTTTTTACTTTTTAAATAAACAATGTTACGTGTCTTTGCAATATAAGATATTGCAAAATTCAAAATAATGATATAAGAAATCCAAATATTATTATTATTTTTTTTGTTTGTTTGTTTGTTAAACTATTGCTGAATAATTTAAAATTTATTAGTATTCTATGCATTTCCATTACTATTTTGCTGTTATGTTATAATTTAAAGCAACAGTTGTAATAAAACTAAGAGGGCTATTTTGCGCAATCTATCCTTATAGGGTAGGAGAGATCGCGCTTAATTATAACTATAATTAAATTGTTAACAATAATAATTGCACTTAAATGACATTGTTGAAAGTTTTTTGTAAACATACATTTTCGTATTAGGGGTGGCTATTTCAATTTAATAAGAATAATAAGAATAATAAACAAATAAATAAATAAAAGAATTAATAAATAAAATATATATTTAAGAATCAGAAGAAAAACAAGATCAGATAATAAAAAATAACATTTAGATAATAGATAACATGTTTAACTTAAATTTAGTACAGTTCCTTTTGCTGACTTAATCTGTCGTCCCCAATCGTTGCACTTATTGTTGTAAATGGTGAAGATTTCGTGTAACCACTTGCTACAAGTAACATATGTGAACTAGTCCACGAAAAATCGTTTAATTTAAAAATATTTTGTTATACTACCATTCTATAGAAATTCCTAGGAAGAGTTATGAAAATTCAAGCAATCGCTTTTAAGAACGAGACAAAATAACCACGTTTTATCTTAGAGGTTTGAAGCAATTAACATGCTCATTCAAGTCGGCACTCCACTATTGACGTTTTACAAGTACCTGAAGTCTCAGCGCGCCAAATCTATTCTTTCGCCAATCCGCTATGTGCGCAATTACTCCTATCGTGCAATCTTCTTTATCTTATAACATTTTTAAAAAATTAAATTATAAAAGTATACCTATATAATTATGTTTTATAAAAAGCAAGTAGGGTAGGTGCTCCAGTGACTGGCATGCTCCAGTAATTGACATCTATCCCGAAATAATTAATAAATAAGAAAAATAATAAAATCATATATTTTACATATAAGAATTTTAACATTTTATGTCCAACACTGGGTGCTAATAACTGGTAGAATGAATAACTAGCAGTGTCAAATACTGGAACATAGGGGGCCAATTACTGATAAAATGAAAAACTGGCAGTGTTAATTACTTGAACATTGAGTGGGTGTCAAATAAAAATTCATAAAAAAAAAAATAATAATAATTGTTATCAAATGTATATATTTTAACATATATGTGGTTCTGGATGTCTTTCATACCATATGTACTAACATAAGATTTCTAAAAATATTTTTTGATGACTAGAATATTAAAAACACCAGAGATTGCTCTAAAAGTGTCAATCACTGGTGCACTTACCCTAATTTGATTCTTATGAATTGTTTGTAAAGATATGCGTATTTTTTCCTTTAAAAAGTAGAGTACTTATTTACAATATTTTTCATAAAAAAAACAAAACAACAACAACAACAACAACAACAAAAAAAAAAACCATTTAAATATTTATTTGAAAACATTTTACGTAGTTATTTTAAATTGTTTATCAAAATATTTAATTATTTTTATTAATATATTTCTAAATTTAAATAGACACTTTCAATGCATTAATAAAATTTCTATATTATGGTATTACTTTAAATGCATTGTTACATTTCTGTAAGAAATATTGTTATCCTACTTTGCAATTGTTTAAAAATTTTACTTGATGTATTAGGAATTCTAATTAGATTATTGCCGACTCGTCAGTGGAAGCAGTGTTGCCAGATGGTCGACAGTCAATTTCCCTAAACAGGCTTTCAAATTTCCCCAAATCAGGTTTTTTTAAAAAAAAAAAAAAAAAAAAAAAAAAATTCCCCAGCTCAATTTCTACTAAAAAAGTAAATTTTTCTAAAAAATAAAATAAAATAAAATAAATAAATAAATAAAAAATAAAATATTTAACAGATTTAAGCCCAAAATTTTCCCCAAATGACGCTCATTTTTTAAAAAATCCTGAAATACAAAAATAACTTTTATATACACACTAGTTATCGGAAAATTTTAAATTTGCGTAAAGTACTTTAGTGCTGAGGATGTACGCAAGATGTACTTTCATCCTCAGGATATCCCGAGGACGTCCTGGGGAAGAAGGGGTACCTTCTATAGCCCCTACATGCTAAAGAAAACTGTTAAAAATCCCTGTCGTAATGACAAATCCTAACATTTGACGATGCTGTAAACTTAACTGGTAGAGTAGATTAAAAAATGTTGAAAAATTCCCCAGGTTTCTCCCGAAAAATTTCAAAAATCCCCTCGAAATTCCCCACGAACATTCGGTCCCCAAAATTGTCCCCATAAACTCGAAAAATCCCCAAAATGGGATAAAACCCCCAATCTGGCAACACTGAGTGAAAGACTCCATGTGGAGACTCAAAAAGATTTTGGGTTCTATCTGTCTGTCTGTGCGTCTGTCTCACCATAGCTGAGGCGAAAATCATCCTATTGACTTGTAACTTGGTACAAACGTTCATGAGCCTCACGGAATTAGCTGTGTAGTTTTGGGTGTGTATTCTATAATGTAGTTCGTGTACATGGACACACCAAAGTTTTTCTTATCATTATGGCGTATAGGGTGAATTTCGTTTAAACGAATCTTATCGTCATTATTCTGCATGCAACAAAATGAAATTAGTGTACATTACTGAGATGCTTAAACTCATGTTTTCTATAGAAGCTATGTGTGCTTAGGTTTCATAATTAATGTACAGGGTACTGCAAAGTTTTCCGACAGTGTCACGTAATCATTCAAATTTTGTGAAATTGCGATTATTTATGAAAAACATAGAAGAAGTTGAATAGTTTTTACTGGTGTATACAATGTTTATGGTTCGTTTACAGAGGCATACAAGAGGATTTCGTGACATTAGAGCCTATGGACAAATTTTTATCTAAGCGCATTTTAACGCGTTAATGCTGCATTCAACATAATGGAATTAACATGTATTATAAAGATGCTTAACCCATTAACGCCTGAATTAATTTTGCAAAACATAGTTTGATGAATATGTCAATTCTAAATTAATATAGACAACTGACAGTAAAATATATTAAATTTAAACAATTCTTCTGACAGTTTTCAATTTAAAGTCTATCCTCATTTGAGGACGTTTAGTGTTCTATCGAAAAAACTTCTAGATAGAAAAACTTCGAGATAATGGATTAATTTCCTATTATATGCTGAGAAAGACCCTGAAAGTAAAGTATTATTATATATTATTATGCAACTTGACCTAAGTTCGTATACCTATGCCAGAAACAAATCTATATGCGATGAATGACAAATCACAAAATAATTGTCCAAATTATGTAATTATAATTAATAGCAGGCACATACAACTTTGATGGATCATTTAGAATGATGCTGTAAACTATCATTAAAAAGCAAAAATCATTCCAAGAAACCGCAAAAAATATATGCGCTATTTTATTAGCTGTCCTCAAATGAGGAAGCTGGGCGTTAATGGGTTAAAAGCATGTTCTCTCTCTTAAAAAAAAAAAAAAAAAAAAAAAAAAAGTATGTAGAGACTAAATTTATTTACAGGACCACACAAAAGAATTCCAGTGGCATTTTGTAATCATCCAAAAGAAGTCAAATTAGGTTGAAATATTAATAAGTTATAATTAATCAGGTGTATTATTTTTATTGGTGTATATGATAATTGTGGCTCCTTTTAAGAGATACACAGAATAATTTCATACCATTACGGTCTATGGACGGTATTTCTTAAAAGTGTACTTTAACATGGTTACGCTGCATAAACACAATGCAATAAACATATCGTATTGAAACGTTTAAAGTACGTTTTATGTAAAAAAAAAAAAAAAAAATGGTAGTAGTCATAGAATTGGTAATTTGTTTACAGGGCAACACAAAATAATTCCGATACGCTCTTTGATCATTTCGCATCAAATTTGGTTCAAGTATTTATGAGTTACGAGGAATTAATAGAATGCTATCAGTTACTAGAAAAATATATAAATATACACATATACAGAGAGATGCAAGGGGTGTGGTATGTGATAGCCCCCCTCAGAAACGTATCTGCTTATGAGCGACTCAATAATATGTGTATATGTATGTATGTGTATGTATATATATATATATATATATATATATATATATATGGAATAAATAAAAATGATCTGTTGAATAATGAGTGATAAAAATAGGATGTCGAGGCTCCTGATCTGCAGATCATTTGGTAAATTAATGCAAAAAACTAGTATGTTGTGGCCACCACAAGACTTTCTTCTATATTTTCCTATATACATATTCAATCAGTAACAATATAAAAAAAACAAAAAAACAAAACAAAAAAAAAAAAAAAACGATTTTTTTTCTAAGTTTTTTTTTTGTTAAAAGTAATACATATTCAAAAAGTAACAATATTTAAAAAAAAAAAAAAAAAAAAAAGATTTTTTTTCTAAGTTTTTTTTTTTTTTTTTTTTTTTTTTTTGTTAAAAGTAAAAAAAATCGATAACTTTGTTTTAAATTATCACAGATTTATAGTTCAACCATTCGTTTTAAAGGTATTGACGAGATCTTTCGAAAGATACCCATCTTGAAAATTTACGGGGGAAGCGATTTACATGCACAGAAATTTTTTCCTAGTTAACTATTACTATTATCAATAACTCATATTAATTTTACAATCACAAGTTAAAAATAACTCTCATTATGTACATTTATACGAAATTTTGTCCTATACTGCCATGTTAAAAATTTAGAAAAAATGCGATCACAGCGCCACCTGTTGAGCTATTGATCCCCAAATGTAATCAGCACCACTTTATGTCGGGGAAAAACTAAATACCAAGTTTGGTTAAATTTCGTTAAAAAAAAAAAAAAAAAAACGATTTTTTTTCTAAGATTTTTTTCGTTAAAAGTAAAAAAAAACGATAACTTTGCTTCAAACACAGATTTATAGTTCAACCATTCGTTTTAAAGGTATTGACGAGATCTTTCGAAAGATATCCATCTTGAAAATTTACCCCCCCCGCCGGGGGTACTTCCCCCCCAGGGGGTGAACCGGTGCCCCCACATGCACAAAATTTTTTTCGTAGTTAACCACTACAATTATCAATAATTCATATTAATTTTACAATCACAAGTTTAAAATAACGCTCATTATGTACATTTATACGAAATTTTGTCCTATTCTGCCATGTTAAAAGTTTACATGAAATGCGATCACAGCGCCATCTGCTGGGCGATTGATCCCAAAATCTAATCAGACCCTTTCCATGTCAGGGTCCAACTATACACCAAGTTTGGTTCAATTTCATTCATCGGTTCGTGAGATACGGTGAAAAATACGAAATTTTGCGATCACAGCGCCACCTGCTGGACGATTGATCCCCAAATCTAATCAGCACCATGCCCCGTCAGGTTCCAACTATACCAAGTTTGGTTGAATTTCATTCATTGGTTCGTGAGATACGGTGAAAAATACGAAAATTTGCCCTATACTGCCATGTTAAAAATTTACATAAAATGCGATCACAGCGAAACCTGCTGGGCTATTAATCCCCAAATCTAATCAGCACAATGCCCCGCCAGGGTCCAACTATATACCAAGTTTGGTTGAATTTCATTCATTGGTTCGTGAGATACGGTGAAAAAACGAAACCACAGACAGACACACAGACAGACAGACAGACATTTTTTAAAAACTATCAATTCGTGTTCAGGACATCCCGAAACGTGTAGATCCGTCAAAAAACGGAGGTCGAAAATTTTCGCGAATCCAATACTTTCTCTATATTATATATAGAAGAAAGTAATAATTCTAAAAAAAAAAAGAGAGAGAGAGAGAGAGAGAGTCAGAGAGAAACTCTAAATTAATAACTAAGCCTAAACAGTGTCTCAGAAAATTAACTCAGTCACGATAGTAATTAGATGAAAAATGAATGATTATAAGAATATGTAATGTTTTTGCTTTATTGCTGAGAAAAGTGCTCTAAATTTTAAAATAAGCATATATAATATTTGAGAAATCTAAATTTCTTCAACAAGATAATTATAAATGTATGGAAAATTAATGATTGCAAGCATATGCAATTCCTTTTTTACAAAAATGCAGCAATAATAAAATAAAATTGATCTAAATTTTAAAATATATGAAATTTTGTTTGAGACTTTCAAATATCTCATACTAGGCAGCTATTAAAACTATAAAAAAAAAAAAAATGTTGGTTTTTAATACTAAAAAAGGAAAAAAAAAAAAAACAAGTTTTTGACAAATGCAAATACATTAATGTTCGATATAACTATGAATTCGATTGTAGTGGACTCTAATAAAATGTAAATGGTTATAAGAATATATATGATTTTGCTTTATTGCTGAGAAAAATGTTCCGAATTTTAAAATAAGCATATATATTAATTATTTGAGAAATCTAAATTTCTTAACCAAGGTGAAAATAAATAAATGCATGGACAATTAGTGATTGCAAGCATATGCAATATTTTTTTTTTTTTTTTTTTTTTGAAAATGTAAAAATAATAAGCTAAATAAAACTGATCTCAATTTTAAAAAGTTCGTAAATATTGTTTGTTTGAGGATTTTAAATATCTCCATACTGGGCAAATATTAAAGCTATTTTTTTTTTTAAGTTGTTGGTTTTCAATACGAAAAAAAAAAAAAAAAAAAAAGAGACAAAATAAAATTTATTAATGTTTGATAAAACTATGCATTTTAAATGTTATGAGAAAATTATTGTTTAAAATTGAATCGCAGAAAATATTTTGTAGAGATTTTTGCATCTTTCAGTTAATTAAAAAAAAAATCTTTTTTAATTTCATTTAATTTCTTATCTTTAACAATTGCTTTCAGTGCGGGATTCAAAAATCTGACTTTCAAATACAATTTAAATGTTTTAAATTTGCTTAAATAATAACAATAATTCCAGTTTCTCATGTATGACTAATATATATATATTTTAAGTTTTGCATAATTATATACATAAGAAAAACCTATGAAAATTTGTTTTAATGCAAATAATAGAAATAAAAAATATAAAAATACCCTAAATTAAAACTAGGATATATATGTAGGATTTAAAAACTGGGATATAATGGAACTATACTTGGATATTGCTAGAAGTACATTTTAGACTGTGGTTTCTGTTATTAATATAGGACTATATATAAGTGCACAATGCGGTGTCTACATAATTTATAAATGATATACAAGGCTATCAATAATAATAATTCCAATTTCTAACGCATCACAAATATATTTTTTAAGGTTTTACATTATTATATACATAGGTAAAGTGAATGAAAATTAGTTTTAATGCAAATAATAAAAATAACAAATTACTTTTTAAAACAATTTCGTTTGCAAGATAATGATAATAACATTTGCTTGTTTAATGCAAGTCGTACACACGCATACGCGCAAAAATAAATAAATAAAAATAAAAAAAAATAAAGGGAAATATATCTTACAAATTATTTATTAAAGATTATTATTTAGTAACTTTCTTCAGTATAATTCTTAAATTACTGATTGCTATTTTATTAATTTTCTTCTAAATTTTAGTACTTGTGTTACGTGGTATAGTAGCTTGCACCCCAATCCCTGAAAAAAGCATTTCTAGCAATAATGGCCCTTAAACTTAAAACATACTCATGCATAGTTGCCAAATCTCCCGATTTTCGGCGAGAGACTTCTCACCAATATTTTACAATAGTAAACTTCGAGATATTAAATTGCTGAAAATTAATATTAGATGTTCTTATTAAAAAATAGCGGAAATAAACCTTATTTAAAATTCATAAATAATGGTCTTTATGCATATGTTCTCAAAATCATTTGTTTTGTGTTATATGATGTTATATATGTGCGATAGGATATTTAAATCTTTTTAACAGGAAATATATATATTTACATATATATACATATCTCAGTCGAAAATTAACTTGTGTCCATTTTTTGACATTGTAGGATAAATTATTTAATTCTTGTAGCAAATTCTTTTTACAATCAGTAATTGTTATGTGCAAATTATAATAAGCTAAAGTTCAATATTAGTATTTCCTAGTATAGGTCATAGTATTATGCGTAAATTATAATAAGCTAAAGTTCAGATCAATATTAAAAAAAAAAAAAAAAAAAAAAAAAAAAAATAGAAAATATAAATTGTTTAAAATATTAAAATGCACAGTAAAAAATTTATGTAAAAATAAAGCCCTTTTTTTTTTTTTTTTAAACATAAATACAGTATAGGTTGCTGTATATTTTTACAGCTAGTTCTGTAAATTTAATTGAAGACTAGTTACTTCACGTTGTGGTGTAAATCGGTATTAAAAATTTTCCGGGAGTCTTTTGGTGCGTATGACATGATTTATCAACCAATCAGTGCTGATGTTGAACTTATATGTTTCTGTAAAAACAAGTCATTGTGAGCCCAACGACGCGATTGGCAAAGTGCTGGCCGCTAGAACAGGAGATTGTGAGTTCGAATCCCGGACTACCAAAGACCGGTTTGCTCCGCGTGAAAAAGTAAATAAAGTAAATTATATGTGTAAAATATATATATATATATATATATATATATATATATATATATATATATATATATATATAGTGTTGTGGATTTCTCCCTGCACGCATGTGTAATGATTGAAAGAAATAGATTTAAAGCATACTGTGAAAATTACAGCACACGTGAGTAAAAATCGCAGGAATTTTATTTTACTGCACATTGTAAAAATACAGCACAATGAGTAAGCAATACTTTTGCCAGCACACTGTGCTGTAATCTACTACAGAAAAGTTTTACAGTGTGCTTTGGAAACAACAGAACAAGTTAAAATATGTCTTATTTTTCTGTGAACCAGCTGAGAGGGATTAAAAAACATGCCCATCTGTTAGTAAAATCAGCTCATTAAGATGAGTAATATATATTGCATTCCAAAGAAAACGCAGTAAAACGACTATGCTTCATACAACTAGCATTCATAACATCAGAATTCTATTGTGATTATCAGTAAACATCATAGAAAAAACTGAATAAAACTTTTCTTTTAAGTGATATTGTCTTTCTACGTATGTAGAAGCATTCCCAATATATTTACAAAAGTAAGAAATTCGAGAAACAGATTGAGATTTGTAGTCAAGCTCAGTTCTATTTTTCGATTCAAAGCTATAAAAATTCTTATTGCAGAGAAGAAAGAAATATAGAAATTCGTTGTCTATAAATCAAAAAGAAAACTAAATTTACTGCTCATAATTCTACATTTAAAAAGTTATCTAAAACATTCTTTTTTACAATTATAGTTAGGAAAAGGTAAATCTATGAAAATGTTTTTAACAGTGTTGTAAAAAGTATTCCTTTTAGTGTAAAAAGATAATTAAACAGTTATACAAACCACCTTTTTTAATAGAAACTATGTATTGGATGGTATACTTTTTTTTTTTTCTTTTGTTAAAAAGTTTAATAACTAACTGTAGAGAAAATTGCTAAAGACAGAAATTTTCACAGAGTACTTTTTGTTTGTCGTAATAAAAACAAAACTAGAGAATTCGTTTTAGTTCAAGATAATGAAATGATGAATTTATTATTTTTATTTCTTTAATTGGCTATTGTTGAATATCTTGTTTATAATAAATAATTATGTTTCTGATAACTTGGGAATTAAGAAGATTTCGCAGCTGATAAAACGCAGTCTTCTGAAAATAAATATTTTTATAGCTTTTTAAAAAATATCTAAACCCAACCAAAATTTGAAATAAAGTATAATGTGTATTCCAAAAAAATTTTCGTCTTACTGAAACATTTTATAAACATTATATAATGATTTTATTAACTGTTTTTTAATTAAGAAAAATCCTTATTTATCTCAATAAACGAGAGAAAAGAAAAAGTTGTTATTATTATTTACATGTAGAATATTATTTTAACCCCTTGGGTACGGATTTATTTGAGAAAATATTTGCATGTGGAACGTATAATTTTTGGTTGCTTGGAGTAGTATGTAAAAGCAGTACATTTTACGTAAGAATTTATTTATGTCTAAAATATTGGTGACATGTGTAGTATTAAGATGTCTTCAAGTAATTAGAATTGCAAAACAAAAATAAAAAACAAAAAAAGTGAATGACGTGTCTCAGACGTCAAATGTACGCAAGGGGTTAATCATGTTGATAAATTTATAAATATTTCCGACTTTAAAAAAGAAGGAATGTTTTTTACAGTAAATTAATTCTTTGTTCTTCACAAATTCCTTGGTTCTTTATATCAAGGATTTAAAGTTTCGCAGCTGCTTGCTTTGTGTTCTTGTGTGTTAAGAAACATTAAAATATATCCATACTTACATTGATCTAAACGGTTTTTAACAAGCTCTTCTCAACAATAATCGTAATCAAGGGGAGCACTGTTTCTACATTTTAACGTAAGTTTTACTATTCTGTCACCGCAAAAAAAAAAAAAAATCTTTATGGTTTTCATTTAATTCTTTTAAGTAGTGTCTATTAAACCATGGCTTCCTTAACTAAATGCCTGTCGCGTAGCTAGGCAACAGTTCAAGCGATAGACAGCGCCACCTGGTACAGATTGCGAGAGTTTTTAAATGAACAGCCACCAAAAATTTTAAAAAGTGGGATATGATATACATAAAAAGCGAATAGAATTGAAGAAACGTCGACTATATATATCATGTATCACTTCTTTAAATTATTGGTTACAGTGGAATAAAAAAGTCCTATAATCTGTACTAGGTGGCGCTGTCTACCGCTTCAACTGTTGCCTAGTTTCCGAACTACGCGACAGGCATCTAGTTACGGAGGCTATGATTAAACATCGAAAAAATTATTAAATCCTTTCTTAACTATTTTTAGCATTTTGAATATCCTGAATTCATGAAAAATGCAAAGTGAGAAAGTGCAATTTAAAGATTTCATATCTGTGAAAAATATGGAAAGCCATAAGAATTGCCTGAATATATATTTTATTTAACAAACTTAATACAGTTCAGTTTATAAATATTAAAGGGGAATGTAAGATTTTATATTAAACTAGCGAGCTTCGCCCGCTAGCGGGTCAGTATTTTCAAATGAATCACTATAATTAATGAATCACTAACAGTAACTTTTAGTCCTAAGAAAAGAAATTAAAAAAAAAAAATCATTTCTGATCGGGTAAAATGTCGTCCCGGGCCCCAGTGCCTTCGGCAGCGCAGTCCCGTGCGCGCTGCGCGTGCACAAGTTAAGGGATACACGCGCTGCGCGCGCGTATTCCTTCTCTGACCCTTCGTGCCCCCCCCCAAAAAAAATCATTTCTGATCGGGTAAAAACTCACACCGGGTCCCCACTGCCTTCGGCAGCGCAGTCCCGTGCGCGCTGCGCGCGCGCAAGTTAGGGGATACGCGCGCGCGGTGCACGCCTATTTCTTCCCCCACCCTTTCAGCCCCTTCTAATTAACGTACGTATACCAATTTTGAACGGTCTTACTCAATTAGCTGAGATGCAAAAGAACACCTAATCAGGACGCCTCAAAACGGGTAAATCTGCTGAAAACTTTCGATAATATAAAATAACTTTAAAATATCTTTCGAATGATGTATTAAAAATAATTTAATCAGGATTAGAAATTGAAATATTGAAATTTGAAAATATTACAGCGCCATCTGGCGGTAGAAATTTCTGCATTCCACTGTTCGATCCCAAATCAACAAAGCTTTCTAATGATATATTACTTATGAAATTATTTTAATTAGTAGTTGAGATACAAAAGAAAACTGATTCAGGAGACCTCAAAACGTGTAAATCTGGTGAAATCTCAAATTCCATTTTCGATAATGTAAAAGTACTTTAAAATGTGTATCAAATGACGCATTAAAAAAAATTTAATCATGATTAGAAATAGAAATATTGTAATTTAAAAATATTACAGCGCCATCTGGCGGTAGAAATTTCTGTAATCTACTGTTCGATTCCAACTCAACAAAGCTTTCAAATGATGTATTACTTATGAAATTTTTTTAATTAGTAACTGAGACAAAAGAGAAACCCATTCAGGACACCTCAAAACGTGTAAGTCAGGTGAAATTTCGAATTCCATTATCTACGGTAGGTTAATGGAAGTAAATAGAAAAAGAAATATTTTTACCTTAAGTGTATTTGTGTCGTTTTGAAACTTTCATCCTCTTTCGACAGATAAAATGTCAGGCGTGTAAAGATAAAATTTAATTTGCAATTAAAATGTAAATCTTTTGTTTATTGACCAAAATGGATGAAATTTGAACTGCAAGTTTGTTTTGTGGTGTTAAGATTGTATACTAATTGAAATGTGCGAATTTTTGAAATGATGCGACTAATTGAAATGTGCGTGGATCCACTATTTCACGGACAATATACTTCTTTACAAGACTTGGTGCCGTGACCAGGATTTGAACCTGGGTTATTGCGGACACAACGCAATGTACTAACCACTATACGATCACGGCCAAAGTCTTGTAAAGAAGTATATTGTCCGTGAAATAGTGGATCCATCATATAGTACATTACTTACGAAAAATACCCAGGCTGGAAAAGAAAGAGTGTCACTTAACATAAATAATAGAAGTCACTTGCAATAGAAACTGTTTTTTATTTTTATGTTAAAAACATGAATAGTCAAGCAATCACTTACAATGGTCCTCATATGATCTATAGGGCAAAGAGAGAGGGAGAGCAAACGAGGGCAGTTGTTTCTTAAACCAGTAAACAAGAGATACTAACTGTTTGAATGCGAAAGGTGTACAGAATTGCATTCGCCAATTCAAACCCGAAATTAATAAACTAATGCCAAATAAAGCGCCAAAAGAATGTTTTAATTGGTTAATTCAAAAATTTAATCCGTTATTCAAAAGACAAAGCCAAGCTTGGCAACATAAATTATGCCAAAGTAATTACTTTTTATCGGCGCCACCAATATATCATTGAGAATTTATCTGTTCTTTTTTATTTTATTATTATTATTAAAAGAAACGAATCCCGCTCCTGTTGACGCCAATGAGACTGAACAAAGTCATTATGTAGCACAAATCACCGGAAATGAAATAAATTTTGCAACTTCTGTTTATATTATAAAGTAATTTAGACAAATAAATTATTTTCTATCTATGATTAAATGAGATATTGAACATAACGTTGTTGAAAAGGGGGAAATGTATCTATCTACAAACGAATAAGTCCCTTACTAAAAATACAAATTAAATTAAATAGAGATTGACTTTTATAATAGAATGAATTGATTTCAGAGGATATTACAGAATAAAATGTTCTTTTTATTGGAATAAATTAAATTAAATTTGTTAAAAGAATTAATTAATTTTATAAATATTCTTAATAAATTGATTTTATTTGTTTAAAATTTTAAATTGAATTATCTAGAAAGAAATTAAATATTTATAAGAACATATGTGTGAACTTGTTCTCACAAGCATATATAAATATTTTTTTGACGCATAAAGCAATAGCCCTCGTCAGCTCGTTTGCGAGTTATAAATTCGGAAAGTTATAAGCCTGAATCGATAACACCACGCCTTACTGAAATAATGAATAAAATTCAAACAAGCAGAAATCGAAAGAGCATAGCCAAATGTGTTCTTTGATAAAATAATCAGTTGCCCATTTTAGCTTTGAGATATATTCAATCAAGATATAATGTCTAAAGATTTGCTAAAATAGAATCTAAAAATTGATAAAAGTCATGGTTCTGGCAGGTTTTCACGGGACTCCTCCTACTCCTTTCAGATTACTACATATTTACTCAAACTTAAATAGAGATTTATCGAGAACGGGCTTACAAGGGCAAAGAGTTTATGCGTCAAAAATCACGTTATATTTTGCCCTCTCAAATGAACATAATTCAATTGATTTCTATCATTACATTATTGCATACTTGCCAACAACCTAATTAATATTCCGTAGTGTTGTAAGTCCCGCCCTTTTTTTCACGCCAGTAAATTTCTAGAGTAATATTCTCCAAATGCATTTACAATTAAATATGAAGAAAAATACTCTAAAAAGATACTCGTGTGAAAAAGAAGGCGGAGCTAAAAATACTAAGGAATATTAATTAGTATGTTGGCAAGTATGCTGTTCGGATGGTCTCCTGGTAAGATTGATATGAGATTCTTGAGGTAATATAGGAATTAATTAAAACACATGTGAAGATCGTAAATAATGCCAAGCTAAAACAGTGATAGAATTCTATGAAATCCCAGGGATGGAACACGGGCGCAGAATTCATACCACTACCAATGTAAGAAAGTTTTCTACTTCTTCAATCAACGATGTTATAGGTAGAGAAACTTCTTAAACAAATATCGGTATGAATTCTGCGCCCGTTTTCCATCCCTGAAATCCTTTTTGGAACAAAAAACGGCTACATGTAGCGTCTGGTGCCTTGTAGTGAGATTAAAGCGAGGTATAAACGTTCTATTCTTTTAAATATCGTTAACATTTCTTCCATAAATTCGATTTTATACGATTTTTAAACAATTAAATTATTGTCAGTTGATAAAGAGTTAAACAATTGAAAAATAGATTCTCATTTAATAGCTTTCTCTTTTGAAACTTAACTGAAACGTGTGTAGAAAATCCGAATTTACACAAATATGACGTTGTAAATAAGTTTATTTTTACACTTCCTTTGATTTGGTACTTAACTTTTATTCACATTCAGAATTGGATTATCCGATATGATATTTCTTTTTGAGAAAGCTATGCATTTTATTTGGGTATATTAACACGTTGAGCGCCACGCAAATTCTTAAAATCCATTAAAATCCCATAATGATTCTTCCTGTAATAAATAAAAATTAAGCAAATTTTTAATAAATTTTCAATCATTAAATGTAATATTTTTTGTTTTATATCCTATTTTATATCCGCCGCCGATGGTTGATGCGACTTTATATCATATTTGACACTGTCAGCCACCGATGGTTGACAGGGCGCTCAACGTTTTAATTTTTTATTAGTACTGCTTTTAATTTTGGGGTAAAAATTTTACTGAAATGTTTGAAGTATAACATGTTCTGCACACTCCTAAAGTTTCAAGATGATTCCTTCAGTACTTAGAGATACATGATAAAATGTCTAGAATCCAGAATGTCTGACACGGCACTCAACGTGTTAATTTGAAACTAAGAAATTTATGTATAACATCCATTTTCAAAACTTATATCAAATAAATAATATGGACAGCAAAAATAACTCTATAAGAATAAATAACTAGTTTTTTTTTTTTTTTTTTTTTTTTTTTTTTTAAATATGGTTTTCTTAAACATTGACTTTTATTAAAAAAAAAATACACTCCTTCTCATATTTATAAGGACACTTTATGTTTTGAAATAACTAATGTAAAAATAATTGAGAACAAGATTATACTAAGTGCATTTAATATATCTAGTATTCTAAAAACCAAAACTGGTATAATTTTTTTTAATATGAAACAAAATTAATAAAAAATAATGCAAAATATTTTTTTCTTCACGTTTTTAGATGTTCATAATTATAGGGTATAAGCCTTCAATTTTTCTTGGACGGACATTACTGATACTTCCTCAATAAAAAGAACGTTCATGTAGTATGATAAATGTGTTTTTTAAGTGGAAGGATAATTTCAATCCGACGAATTTCTAATGAAATTCGAAGATCTAAAATTGCTGAAGGAAATGTGATCCAACGTTGAACTGCTGGTTCGATAGGATGATGTAAAATCAGAGTTGTTTTACTGAGATCGAAGACTCATAATTCTAACTACTCATAATGATTGCTGCTGAATTTGCTCGTAATTTTTAACGAAAGGTTGGGGTCCACATTTATGCATGTTTAAAATAATTAATATGTTAAAATGAATAAAAAACCTGTAATGATCAATAAGCATTTAATGGTGGAAAGAACGTCTGTGTTAAAGTTGAATAAAGACATTATTAAATGGTTAAATGTTGCATTTTCGGATGAAAAAATTTTATCCTTGATTAACCAAATGTCTTTAATAGTTACTGGCGCGATCTGAAGATAGCGAAAGACAGAGCAGATTTTTTAAAGACAGATATGAATCGGGCATTTTAAAGCTGGATCTATGGTGCTCTGGGGAGCTGTTTCTACTGAAGGCAGAATGAATTTAGTAATTTTTTCTATTATTATGAACATCAAGAGAATATTGGCAAATTTTAAACGTGGAATTCTCAGATTTTTGTTAGACTTTGGGGGTAATAATATTTTTTTTCAACAAAACTTACATTTTTGCTCTATTTCTAGAGCAATAGGAAATAGTTTGAAGAAAGAAACTTCTGTATTATCGCCTTTTCCGTGGCCTAAAAGTTGAAAAAACCTTAACTTATCATTAGAAAAGTGCATGCAAGTGGAAAGCAATTTTAAATAGTTTAAATGTATTCAGAATATCATCTATGCTATGAAATGGTATTAAAACTGAATATTAAAAAAAAAAATGTATATATATATATATATATATATATATATATATACCAAAGAGAATGTCTGACTGTTTCACCTTAAAAAGAGACCCCATAAAATATTAATTTAAAGAATAACTGAAAAAAAAATTACTAAGATTCGAGCTGTCCTTATAATTGTGAACACCTGAAAAATCACCATTTTGACCCTATTTAAAGTTTTTTAAGATAGAAAAACGATAAAACTTTTCAAATATAGTCTAATTAATGAAATTCAAATTAATAAAAAATATATTTCTTTAAATAATAGTGTTCACTGTTTAGTTAATATAGAAAAACGAGTGTCCTTATAATTATGAGAACCAGTGTACTGTTCATATACATGTGCGAACAAAAAGAGCAGAAAAGTTGTTGTGAAAAGGTGTAAGTGTATTTATTTTTAGATGTGGAAACATATTTCTCTGGAATACCCAAGTGCACGCCTGAAAATACTCTAGCCATTTCCAATTTAGTGAGGCGGTCTGGAATCACTATTCTTTTTGCAGATGCTGAAAATCTGAAACAAACAAAAAAGGAAAAAATCGACCCATGACTTAGACGCAGCAATTCTTTAAAAACCTTTTTTATACACTGAAAAAAAAATCTGTGTCTCACAGATTTGTTTGTTTGTTTCAGTGTCTAAAAGGCGTTTTTAAAGTGACTGACATCCAGAAACTAAAGTGTGGTACTAATAAAAATAGTTTCATGTCATCCTTATATATTCTAGTTCCCTTTGCTAGCGACGAATTCTAAAAACCCCTAGCAAAGGGAAGTCACTATATGATAGTACAGAAAAATTCTAGAGCGTATTTCTGTATTATCATGGTCAATCTCATTTAAAAATCTCTGAAAATAAATGCGAACACAAGAGACTAGTTTCTGTAACTATAATTTTGTTTTATGACCCAATTCTAGGAAATCTAACGAGAAATTGTCGCAACACAAAGGATTCATAATATTCATAATATTGTTTCACCAACTAGAAAAGTGTAAATTAGAAATTCTCGATCATTTTGTTTACCTAGGTTATTTGTTTACCTTACACGCATAATTCAGAAGTCTACATATCTAGTTTAGGGATTCAGAAAATGGCCTCTTATTCGTTCTAGATGAAGGCGACATATATATATATATATATACAGTTGAACCTCGTTAACGTGAATCTCAAGGGGGATAATTTTTTTTTTCATGTTATCAGTAGTTCATGCTATCAGTGACTAATTTTCATATAACTAAACTAATCATCATTTTGACAGGGATTGCGGAAACAGTTCATGTCAAAAATAATTCACGTTAACAATGTTCATGCTAACAGTGTTCGAGGTTCGACTGTATGTATATATATATATATATATATATATATATATATTCTCAGTGTACGCTTCACTGCAATGCTCAAATCATCATACTTTTCGGAGTTCATCTGTCGCAGTGGACGCATCCATACATTTTAAACGGCAACTGTAATCTTTAAAAGGATGCAAGTGAAATGTTTTAGACTTGATTAGACAGTTTACAAAAACTTTTGCTGAAATACCAAATTTAAGTGTCCAGTTTTCGAAATTCGTCAGATGCAACGGACTTTTTTTAAACACATCTACAAAATTTAATTATTTCATGGGCATTACGCTCATTTAATATCGAAAACCACTAGAATTTATGAGCAGAGTTAGAATAAAAGATATAAATGAATTTTTTCAAGTAAGTTATAAAAGTAAAATTCTGTTGAAAAATTCCGGGGTGAATTCTTGCAGCTGGGAATTAAAATTATAATGTATCCCACCTCCCTTAAAAAATATAAATGTCGGTTGCAATCTTTACAAAATAATACACGTGAACTCTTCTAGACTTGATTAGACTGCCTACAAACGTAGATTTCAACTGTAAACGTTAATATGCTGGGAAGGGCTAGCGCTCCCCAAATGCACCTTGGCACCCTCTTTAAAAACTAATGTCCAATGAATTTTTAGATTACCTTTAAAAACCTCTGTGCTACAGGAACACTTTCTATTTATTAATTTTTTTATCCTACTGTATTACTAGTACTGTCTACTGCAGTAGGCAGCGTTTTATCACTACTATTTTATCTTTTCTTTGTTTGTTTCATAGCTGAATTCATTCATTATGAGATAAAAATAGAGATTTGAAATAAAAAAATAAGTTGTCAATGGACTTTTTTAGAACACACAAATGTCCGCAGACAAATTAAAAGTAGCATTAAATTTCTAATTAGGTGCGAAGTAAACACAACAAACTCTTAAAAACAACAAAAACAATTACATTTCAGTGTAACAACCCACAACAGGGGCGCTTCCTAAATAGCTTATCTTCTTCTCATCTGACATTGTGTGATAACCAAAAACTTGGGACGTTACATAGTGTATCGCATTTCCGAACGTTGACATTGATGAATAGACTACGTGGATAGAATATGTTGATTGTATTTTGAAAACGAAAAAAAGAAGAATCGAAGATTCATTTCATATTTCAACTTTCGGAAGAGGGAAACGTTAATAGTGTGTGTCACCTTGTTAGCTGTGACAGTCACTTTCGAGTCAAAATTTTTTTTATTGTTTTTTTCTTTTCCTGATTTTACACGGTAAGTTATGATTAGAATGCCGCTCTTGTGCTGCTCTCATGGTTATAAAAGTCGTTGCGACTGTTGTAATTAATGAAGATTGCTTCTCTACGGTATGCGTTTGTGGTGCTGAAAACACATGAGATCGATGAGGCTAAAAAAAGAAACGAGAACAGAGAGATTCTTTCATGTCAGAGGCAATATTTCAAGTTGAAAAATTTTCACTTCAAAAATGAAGGTGTAATTCCCTTTTTTTTTACATACCAAACAAGTTAGTAGGACCATTCAACATGCTAATAATCATGTTTACCCATGAAAAAAATAGTGATTAATTTTAGGCGGATAAGAGAGCATTTAATTAAATTAATTAGATCACATTTTTTTCTCTTCTCTTATTTTCACATCTTCTGCTTGCTCATAATTTTTTACACTGTAAAAAAGTTTAAGCTGGAATACACCACAGCGTGCGGGAAAAAAAAAAAAAAAAAAAAAAAAAAATCGCCAATTCTTTGTGCAGTAAATTTCAAGCATATTGTAAATGAACGCATGATTGAATTTTTAAAGAGCGCTGTTATGCAGTTTTAATGAATAAAGTGCTGCAAATTTGATCAAAAATCATACGCATTAAATAAACAAGAAAGAAAAATCATGCAGCACGCATTGATTAGTAACACTTTCCAACTGTACGTAATTTCCCTGTACACAAACCAGTAAAGGTATAAACTTCATTTTCAATAGAGAACACCCGATAGTGAACTTGAATAACATATATCAGTTTCAAAAAATTCCATAAATATTTACGGGAGTTAAAGCACGGGCAGACACACAGACAGACGGACATATACACAAATTGAAATCATATTCACACTTGACAAATGCTAGAAAGTGTTAAAAACGCTCAATTTAAACGAAAGTACAATTCTAGCAAATTTTTATTAATAGCTTTTAATATAAATAAATATTTTTGTGTCACCCTGTAAATCTAATGCTAGTCATGCTATATTCTATGCAAAGCATTCTTTTGTGCACACAAATAATATATTTCAATTTCATAAAACTTCGTAGAAAGTAAAGTAATTAAAATTTGATTTACAGAAATATCTCTCAAAGAACGCAATGCTTTGGAATACTTTTGAGTGTCCCTGCACATAAACCAGTGATCATATTTACTCTACATTCTACAGGAAACATCCAATAATGAACTTGAATAACGTACAATTTCATTAAGATATGCGTACAATAAAGATATGAAAATACGGTTCATAGAAATACCTCTCATAGAACACAATGCTTTGAAATACTTTCGGGTGTCCCTGTACACAAACTAGTAGAGGTATAAACTCCATTTTCAATAGGGAACATCAGATGGATAAAATATATCAGTTTCAAGAAATTCCATAAATATTTACGTGAGTTAGAGCTCGGACAGACAGACAGACAGACAAACCGAAGTCATTACCATTTTCAACCTTGTTGGAAAGTGGTAAATAGTCACGTTTGGAGAGATGTAAATTATTACATATTATAAAATTCGTTTTCTCTCTAAAAGATAAATAAATATTCCAAAAAAAAAAAAAAAAAAATATATATATATATATATAAGTTAATTGATTTAATCTTAAAAACCATTTTAAATATGAGAATATATTCTGCAAATAAAAACTAAAATTCATTCTTATTCAGTGTACTTTTTCTAAATTTTCGCATCTTTTTTCTTTTCGTTTATTCTTTAAGGCAGCAAAAACTCAATCTTTAATTATTTTCCCTTATTCTCTGTAACGTAACGTAAATTCTTATGGGTTTGGTAAAATATATTTTGACTTTATATTTTCTTGTATTTTTGTGAACGCAAATGGTATAAATTTGGCTTCCTTTCCTACTACGTCAAAATATAACAAATTACCTCTTCTTCTTCTTCTTCTTTTTTTTTTTTTTTTTTTTTTTTTTTTTTGCCATATCCGCATTAATGAATTAGAATAAAAAATGCTTAGCTTGTATTAATTTCTCAGGAACTAAAACTTGGCGAAATCACACCAATTTTCCTATAACAGTTACCAATGAACTTCTAGTGAACTTTTCCAAAATTAAACAAGTTTATTCGTTATCAAAACTGCAATCTTGCTCTTTCCGAATACTTTGAATTTGGTGAATGTAACCAGTAAATACCGAGGATATTAATTTTCTCTCAATTTCCATAATCACTTAATTTCGATATGTAGTCCTGTAAAAACTAACAATTATTGGATCGTACTTGGTTTCCACGACTCCACACGGATTAATCTTTTATTCTATGTTCTAAGCATAAAATGGCCACGTAAAGTTATTTGATAAATATCTTCCAAATAGTTAACAAACTTTACCTTTATTAACTGGATAAAATAATGGATATGAACTTGGAAATACTTCCGGTATTTTTAATTAATTTTTAACCTGCCTTTGATTCTCAGCTGTCAATGAGAATTTTGTCACTGCAACAATATTATCTACTAAACAGCCAAATAATCTTTTTAACGTTTGATCAACCAGGAATTGAGCCAGGGCTATCCGCGTAAGACGTGAGAACGTTACCAATAGACCATTGTGCATGTGTTACATTAACATTCTTAGTGAGACTCTTGATAAAATAATTAATCATGTTCAACAATGAGTATGAATTACTAAGTAATAACACAACACGTGGATCGATGGTCTATTTCTATTGCTATAGTTCAAGCCTCTTACGTGAATAGCCCTGGTTCGATTCTCGGTTGTCTGACGTGACTGTTTTATTTAACACGTTGAGCGCCAAGTCAGCCATCGGTGGCTGACAGTGTCAAATATGATATAAAGTCGCGTCAGCCATCGGTGGTTGACAGTGTAAAATATGACATAAAACTAAAAATATTACATTGTTTTAAGTAATTATTGAAAATTTATTGAAAATTTACTTAATTTTTATTTATTTCAGGATAATATCATTAAGGAATTTTAATGGATTTTATTAAGAATTCGAGTGGCACTCAACGTGTTAATGTGTATGTTTTTTGAGCAAATTCATAGCACCTCTTTTTTTTTTTTTTTTTTTTTTTTTTTAATAAATAGTGTTCTTTATAAATCAAATCAATTAGATCATGAATACAACATAATTGAAACTTGTCGCACAAAGAGTTTTATATATTGTTAACAGAACTATCTAATATTCTACTTCCCCCCCCCCCCCCCCCAGTATAAATAATTTTTAAGAAATTTCTCTTTATGAAGAGATAAAAACGTGATAAATCTTAATACCGCATTTTTTTTCTAATTTATCATTTAAAACCAAATTCAGTATTTTTAGCAATGGCTACGCCAAAATGAAACAAATCTGAAGCTTCAAATGTGTGATGATTTGATATATAGAGGTTCATATAGTAATAAGGAAAAAAGATAATCAAGAGACAGTAGGAAGATGCTTAGAAGAAAATGTTTCGAAATAAATATCAAATAAAATTAATATAGAAATATCCCTTAAAACATACAAAAGCACAAATTATTAAAATTTGTATTTCGATTTCATTGTAAGTAACAATATGATAACCAATAACTCATTTTCCTCGTAAAAACTTTAAAATATACAAAAACACAAATTATAAATATTTGTATTTAGACTTCACTGTAAGTCATAATATAGTAATTAGTAACTCATTTTCATCGCAAAGCAAATAATCTATTTAGTGTTTATATGCAAATGCCCTAGACGAATTTCTTAATATTACCGTATATTAACATCTTTGGTAGCATAATTTATTTAAATATTTTTTCATTTTGAAGCTGAAAGTATTCAATTATAAAATTAAAATGAATAATATTAAACTGCATAATGTTAAAATAAATAATAATCAATTTTACTATTCACATAAAGAATAATCACAAACTTACGGTTTTGTTGGTATATATTGAGCACGGGGCATATAGTTTGTTGTACAAAACGTGGAAGATGGATATTTTGCATTAATTGACACTGACAAATAATATTTAATTAGAATAATAAATGTTCATTTATTTCATTTTATTTTAGGGGTAAAATAGGAGACAGATATTTGTTAAAACCAGTGGCTACCAAGGGAGGGGCGGAAGGGGGAGGGCTACACCGAGCTTCTGGTCCTGAGGGGGGGGGGGGCTCCGGAGAAACTTAAACTTTAAGTATACGTATCTGGGGAAGTCGTCATGCCATTTTTTTAACCTAAAACATTTCTTGCAATTTCACTTTAAGCAATAGGTTTCTGTCTTAATAGCTTTAATGCACGAAAAGTCACCATAGAGGACAACTCCGAAACCAAAAGAAACTCCTTTATGCAAAGTGTGACTAAAGCCGGGCAAGCAAAGCCCGCGCCCCTGGCCCTTTTCTTGGGTTGGGCTTTTTAATCAATGTTAAAACTTACTTCAATGCCTATTTATAGTAATGAATTTGAAGTGAGTATAATAGTTATATAATACAAGTGAAGAAGTGTGAGGAGGTCAAGGTCATCAATATAGGGGGGCTTCAGTTAGGGGTGGTTTGGTGAAACTTTCGTTCCGGGCCTCGAGAGTTAACCGCCACTGATTAAAACAATTGTAGCAGGTGTTCTATTAAAATATGTTTCTGAATATTTTGCTAGAATGTGCTTGAAGATATGAAGATCACTTCAGTTTAAAAATCTCAGAACCTTCTTCTTTCTCCCTATCTCTCTTAATTAATATACCCTTCCATTCATATATATATATATATATATATAAGATATCAAATTTTTTTTTGTCCCACAAAATATTGAAAATATGAAATAAAATCACTTAGTGTAATAAACTTACATGAAAAACAAAAATTAACCCCCCCCCCCCCAAAAAAAAAAAAATAAAAAAAATAAATAAATAAATAAATAAATAAATAAATAAATAAAGCGTAAAACTTAATCCAAAAACATAGAACAAATGAATTAAATTGCCAAAAATGCCCCGTATAGTTTGAGACATACGTGCAGGTTTAACAAAAAGGTACAATTAAGACTAATATAAAAATGAATAAAATGAAATGGAAGAAGAAAGAATTTATCAATATTTAATTTGATCATATTTATATATATATATATATATATATATATATATATAAATTAAATTTTAAAATTTTAGAGAGCTGAGTTTCCTTGACTGTAATAAACCGACGGGGAAAATTTATTTATTCAGTGATGCATTCCCTAAATATGTAGATGGGTTGTCTCTCGTATATAATAATTCAGAGATTTATGAAAGATAAAAATTGTTACATTGGATTCTGATTTTATTTCTATAGTATGTGTAATATATATATATATATATATATATATATATATATTCGCATCATACTAGTTTCAAGGGTGAGCTGCAGCATGATGTAAAGTTGTCGTGCATTGTAGTATATTAGGATAAAATAAGGTTAATTTCAATCTATTTTCAGAACTGAATTTCAAACTCTAGGCTTTTCATCTTAGGAAAATTTACACCTTTATATAATTATACGAGAAGTTAATGCCCCATCCAAGTCCGAGACGTTCTGCTTTCCAGTTAGGAAGACAGGAGATGCCGAGTTCAAATACATGTCTCACTCATCAGCCTAGACGTTAGTAGTTTCCATGATTTTCTCCAAAACAAGCAAAATAAGAGAGAATACCCTGTAAAAACTACACCACCGAGGGCATTCCTTTAAGGCTTAGGTTCTAAAACAGACAAATTACCTTAAAGTAAACACCACCATCCCACCTCGCGAATTGAATACTGTGCGAGAACAAATCAGAAGAGCAAATTGTACAACTAGTAAACAATTTTGTACTTGACGGAAGAAATAAAAAATAACGAAATTTCATAAGTGGGCCTGATAATGATGATAATATTTTTTCATTCATACCTCCGAAATCCTACATCGCAGAAATTTTACCAATTCGGTGCAAATAAATAAATAAGTCAGGTGTGTAACAATCACACGACTTCCATTACCCACTACTGTACATATTATACATAAAGATACTCTTTTTAGAGACAGTGTGGTCAGAAGACATTAACTGACTAAATAAATCACACTCCTGACAATTTTTCTGTGAGATCAAACTAATACATATATCATAAATATATTTATACAAGACTGTTAAAAAAATAAATGATGAAAATTACAGTTTATTATGTTATATACAAATAATGTAAAAAATTCTTCATAAACTAGTCTTTATTCACCGTAGAAAATAAATAAATAAATAAAGCTATACATTTAATCATTTAATATGACAGATTTATTTTTTGCGGTAATGTGAAAAATGAACGTTCATGCAGAAATATTTTGTGAGCTATTATAGTGACAAATAGTCGTAAACTATCCCTGTAAGATGCGGGAGTAGATAACATTTTGTTTGTGAAATGATATGTGGGATTTGATGTAAGTTTAAAATATGTGCATTAATCTACAACGTGAGTAAACTTTGTTGTAACACGAATTGAATTTCTCGAATTTTAAATCTTCTGCATATCAGATTTCTTCTGGAGTTTAACCGTAGCTAAATGAAAATTATGTATGCTTATAATTTATAGGAAGTGAAGTATTCAGGAGTTACGCAAAAATCTACTCGATAAAAGATATCTGAAAGCTACAAGTGTTGGATGCATAATATGTTTGTTGAAAATGTTACATTAAAATTCATTATGTAATAAGTGCAATGATGAAATTAGATTGAAACAAATTTTAAAGATGCATGAGTAAAAGGAATGTATTAGTAAAAGAGTATGAGCGAAGAAACATTTAATGAGAAAATTCAACTAGTGATCATTCTATCATAAAATAGTTATTATGTAAATGTTTTTGATATTTTCATCCGAACAGTAGATTTATTTTACATTGATTGAACAATTTGCTTAAATTGGTCGGGAAAAAAACAGTTAAAAACAAAAATAAAATAGCACTATAAAAATTATGTACATTTGTCTACCATATAAATTTTGTGCTTACCAAATTTTAATGAATTAGATACGCGGATAATAAGCTTTAATTCTTTAGAGCCGGGCGTGGAAAGAAACATTTTGTGAAGTGACATATACTGACTACCGATTATTTTTGGATTGCTTTTCCGATTTAGATATTTTGTTGCAGGGGCAAAATATGGCACGGTCAAATTAGATCTCCAAATGTAGTGGCCCTCATCTTTAAAAGCTGTGAAGTAACAGTACAAACTTTCCCGTAATATGTTTCGTAAAAACAAAAACTGATTAAAACTTTCTATGTTACATTAATAAGCTGAAATATTAAATTTTGACATTAATTTTCTAAATCAAAATAACATTTATATTGGCTGAACAATGTGCTTTAGATTTCAGTTACCTTAGAATAAAACTAATGATTTTATAACAGGTTGATAAAATCTGAGGAAACAGAAATAATGATCGAAGCAGAAAATTTTAAAATGTGTTACACAACACGTAAATTTCTTCAAATGGATGAAGAAACTTAGATTATTCTTATTCTTATTATTGTTATTGTTATTGTTATTCTTATTATTATATTCAAAATGGGTCGAGTTTGGTGAGCTCTGTAGTTGAAGAAGAGAGGCTTTAGAAGCCCCTGTTTTGTAGAATATCTAAAAAAATACTTGACGAATTCTCTTGGAACTTAAGGGGTGTAAAGAACATGTTGTACAAGAGGGCTGCACAAGAACTTTATACATCGATCAGATCTAAAAATTAGAGCATGTGCTCTCTGGAGTTTTATGTATACACTCTGTTAATCCATTAAGTTCTTAAACCAAAATCATAAGACCCCAAAACGAGCTACCAACCAAAACCCAATGAGAGTTGGAGTTCACAAGGTTACAAAAACTTATAAATAAAACTAGAAGCCTTGAAGCAATTTACTAATCTGAACATCATTAGACTAATTCAGATTTCTAAGATTTAATTGAAAATTAAACCTAAATAATTGTCAATGTTCAACTACTTAAAAGATTAACCATATTAAATTTTAGTAAGATGAGTATATAAGAATTAAACACATAGAAGTTTAATTAAAGCTTATAACTAACGAGATAAGAGGAAGTAGTAACGTGCCACACCAGACTATTTAAAATATTTCTTCTATGCAAAATAAAAGAGGATCATTATAATGAATGGTTTATAATGAATGGTTTATAAGGAATATTATATGATTTGTGCTATATATGTTGCATTTCTCATCTAAGTAATGCACGCTATATTAGAAATTGTTAATCCTGCGATGTTACTATTAATTCAGAAAAAACGTATTTACAGGCAGAGACGACAGTAGCATCACCATTTTCTTCTGCATAGATTCACCATTTTCTACTGCTTCTCAGTATTTATTTCCAATTCATGAAAAAAAAAAAAAATCTGTTTGCAAATAAAATACGACGCTTTAATGAAAGATTTATTTTATTATAATATTTTGTTTAAAAATATATTTAGAAGTATGTACTTTTATCAAATAATAAATTTAAGATTGATAACTTCGTGTGGGATTTTGCCTGGGAGAACTGTTTTGTCACTTATTTGCATTCAAAGTTTGGTGAGAGACAACAGCCTTATTTTGCGTCAAAATGTCTAGAATTGGAGTCGAGGTGTAGTCATGAAGTATGTTAATAAAGAAACGGGGTTAATTAGACGGGGTTAATTTCTTAAAAATTTATACGAAATTAGATAACTAAACAACGATGATTGATTTGGACAGACAAATTACCTGATTTTTATCAGAATAATAAAGATGATGACAGGCTGCATAAAGTAATATTTGCAAAGGAATACCAATTTACAAAAAGGAACGAATAATGTTTAGAAAATCGATGTTCCAAAAAAATACTTTTCTTGAATGCAATTATAGACTGAAATATTGTCTGCTAGTATATATATATATATATATATTCAAAAGGCAAAAGTGGTTCCTTAAAAAGAGGGTATTGGTGTAGGCATAAAGGCCGCCTGATTACACAAGGATCCCAGGCCTAGGTGTGTGTGTGTGGGGGGGGGAGGGGGATGAGTGAAGGTCTTTCTAAGATGTCTTAGCACACATTCACGCGAGTTTCGGAAAAATACCACAGAAAACTATGAATGGATTGGCCGACGAGCACTTTCAGGCTCGAACCTGGCAATTCTGTCTACCAGCTTTTCTACCCATAACTTCTTGGTCACTGGAGGGGGCCATTAAAAGTGATAAGATAGTAACTAAAGTTAATGCAAAACATTAAAAAATAACACAGTGCTTACAGCAAAGTTGATAACTCAAAAATAAATAAACAACGCACCATTGCGCAAAATATGCTATTATATATATATATATGTATATATATATATATATATATGTGTGTGTGTGTGTGTGTGTGTGTGTGTTTCACATGCATGTGCTATTAGGTGCGAAGCACAATCATAATACGCAAAAAGTAAATATGTTTTACGAATCATTACATAAATTAAATTACCTACATTTACCAAAATGTACACAGATAAAAAAAAAAAAAGTGACCCATGTCGTTATTATATTATTATAATAATCTTTCAACTGAAGTGAGTTAAAAACATTCTCAGATAGCCCCAGTAAAAATAAGCCTCATTTGAAGTCAAATAAAATGTTTTAAATAAATCTATTTGCAGGCAACATTGTATTCAAACTTAACTCATCAGCCCTCCTTTTTCTTTAAGTTAATGGTTTGTTTATTCTGAAGTTCTGTTAAAATGACATTAGTGTTTCAGAATATTTTGGTTAATAAATAATCCAGATAATTGTATCTACTGTACTGATACACATGTCGGAAAAATTTGGTATCTTCCTTTATTTATTAATGGCACATGGGGTAAAAAAATCTAACGTAAAAAGAGGTATAAAAAATAAAGCAAACAGGCTAGCGAACACTCTATAAAATGTTCTGAACTTTTTCAGCCCCAACGTCGGAAAGTAAACATTTTTGCGCCCGATGTAATAATAATACACAAACCCGCCATCACCGTGTGTGTTCACCGGTTGTTAGAAGGACTAAGAAAAGGTTTCCCACCCCTAAATATGTTTCCTGTGACAAACTGTTTTTATTCACTGCCTCTTTTCGCACGAGAGAGTGGTCACAAAGAACGGGCCTAGTCACTAGTTCTCCACCCTATAGTTACACATACTTTTTTTTTTTTTTTTTTTTTTTTACTGGAAGGCCTCTGCATGTATATTTGTTTCGCATGTGGTCCCGCGGTATAGATAAAGCTTGAAAGATATTTTTCTCAATATTTTTTCACCACTTTCTAAACGTGAGTGTTTTTTTTTTTTTTTTTTTTTACTTGTTTGGATATGGTCTAAAGATGTTTTTCTTTTTTTTTTTTTTTTTTTTTTTTTTTAGTGTTGGTAGCAAATCTCTCTATTAGATGCTGGGATGTAATTTGATATAAAATGTGTGGATCTTGTATTTGTTTGATATTTATCATTTAAAAAATCCAAGTCAACATGGCAGTGTTTACAAGTTATCTGATATGCTCCAATGCTTTCTCAATGATTAAAAAACATTTTTTTTTTCTTTTTGGCTTACAATAAGAAGTTTTGTGTGGAATAAAAATTTTTTAGGAGCCTATTTGTACAAGTGTATTAATAATGATTTTATTGATACATTTACCAGTATATATATATATATATATATATATATATATATATATATATATATATATTTACCACTTTCAAAACTTGGGAAGTTCTTTCACTTGTTTGGCTTTGGTGCAAGACAAATTTTTGTGTATTGGAAGCAAATCTCTCTGTTAAATCCAAAGTAATTTGATATGAAATGCGTGGATCTTGTATTTGTTTGATATTTATCATTAAAAAAATCCAAGTAACCCTGATTATGTTTAAAAGTTATCCGATATGCTATAATATTTTTCCAATAATAAAAATTACTTTTTTTTATTTTCAATAAGAAGTTTTTCGTGGGAAAAAAAATTGTGAAGCATATTTGAACAAGTGTAATAATAATATTATTATTGATACAGTTATCTTTTTTTTTTTTTACCATTTTCAAAATTTGGGAGATTTTTTTTTATGTTGTTTGGGTATGACCTAAAACAAATTTTTGATTGTTGGAAGTAAATCTCTTTATTAAAGCTTGGGTGTAATTTGATATGAAATGTGTGGAATTGATATGAAATGTGTGGAAAGCAAAAAAAGGTGACAAAAATGGCAAAATCAACTCTAAATACTATCAAGAACTTATTTTAATTCCAATTTTTAAAAATGAAATTCAGATCTTTATCCACAATGCAATCAATCCGTTGAACTGTATCAAGACAAAACAAGCAGCCACACATCACAGTCCACAATTGTTTTTCTAGAAAAAAAAAAAAAAAAAAAAAAAATGTAACAAAAAACGGGAATTAAAACCATACTCTTCATTCACATTCCTGCTAAATCTCCTGATGTATTACCGTTGGATTTTTATGTTTTTCGACTCTTAAAATCAGCATTATCCAAACGCCGACCTACAACGTTTTGTGGACTTTGGAAAGCCGTTCAAGAGGAGTAGAAAAATATACCTCTTCCGATATTATAAAAAGCATTATTATCATAGAAATTACGATGTAGAATGATAGTTAAGAACAAGGGCTATCAAACTGAACAAATAAAACACGAAATATGAGTGAAATTGTTTCAGTACACTCCATCAAAATCGTCTAAAAAATGTGCGAACAGCCTCTGTATATATAGTTTAATAAATAGTTCATATGAACTATATGTTTGAAAAGTACTGTAAAATACATGAAGAAAAAACTGTATGGCCAGAGAAAGACCTGTTAATGAAAATGTCATTCGGAAGATTAAATCTTCCATCAGGAACCTTTAGCACCTTTATTTTGATGCCGATAATCGTCGTAGTACAATGTTGCGTGATCACACTTAATGATACTGTTCGTGACCTTGTCAACAAGTGTCAAGTTGCAGAATAAAATTCTCATCCCGGCCGTAAGTTTCTCACCATTTAAGAGATCATTAACATTGCCTGGTCAGGCAGTTAAACAATTGCTGGATACTTCTGTATAATGAATAAATGCACAAAATATCCTATGCAAATACTGGTGTATTTAAACTAGCATTTGTAACTCTATGACATAGAAATAAGAATAACCTATGTATTATTTGATCTTCTACGTGTTGCATATTCAAGAGATGCTAATGAACAAAATATTTCACGCGATTCTGGCATGATCCATTTACACACTTGATTTCTTAATCAGACGGAATACGAGACGGGGAATATCGAAATAGATATTAAATATTTTATCATATGAGAAAGAAAAAAGTGCATGAAAAAAGATTGAAAATTTCAGCGGACTATGACGGCGCAATTGACGGTGTTCAGCGAAAACGCTAGTTAAATCTGTATTAAACGATAAAGTAAATTGGAAATTGAGTGCACAAAAATATAGGTTATATATTGTGATATTGATTGTTATGATACTTATAACTATTTTTATATATTTAATTTCTTTTTATCGCTCCATGTCATTATTTCTGTTTATCATATATTTATCATATATGAATAAACCATTATCCATGTATTAATATCGTTTATTTTAATCTATACATTAGATTTCTTTACTAAAACTTCTATAAAACTTATTGTCATTTCCTCATTCAAAAGTTTTTTTTTTTCCTTTTAAATAATGATATTAAATGTTTTCATACTTATCCTTCTCACAGACTGAGTAATTTTTTAAACGTTAAATATTGTTAGTTATAATAATTTTGCGATTTGTCTTATCAAAATATTATCTTATAGTTGACATTTGACATCCAATGTCTTTTTATAGAAGAAGTAGATCATAAGAACTTTGAGTTAGACAAATAGAGATTCATACAAAAGATTTAATGGAAATTAAGTAGATAAACAAAATTTTAAGATTCTAAAGGTGCGAATAGAGCCCCTAAATAAAATAATAGGCCGGCGCATCACCGCCATTTTTTTGCCATTTCCGCTTGGCGTCCTTATCGCTTCCCTAATGATTTTAAGAAATCTTGATCTGAAGCTGATCCGGTCGAGATAAGAGCAATAAGCAACAATAATATTCCAAAAAACACATTTTTTTCACAGTACATTCTCAGGATGTCAATTTATTCTGAGGATATCCAATGGATGTACTGGGGTAAGATGTGTTGTTAGGGCGGTTTCTGTTTCTTTAACAAAATGTCGCCAAAACTCAAATACACAGTAATAGAAGGTCTGTGATCACTGTATATTCACTTCTTGAATGATTATAGCAGTTTATCGCTAAACAAACTTCCATATCATAGTTTACTTAGCTAAAATTATGAAATATATTAAAATAAGTAACTCTAAAGTAACGTAAGACGATATTTTTTTTTTTCGTTTGTTTATCAGACAAACGCGCTGGGTACATGTGACAACCCTAAGGCAACAAAATGCCTGATGCGCCAGCTCGTATATATAGGAGCCTTAGGTGCGACAAGAAAATAGAAACAATACTCGGTTAATAATAGTTTCATTAAAAATGGGACATTGTTAGGCTACGGAAAATAAAAAAGTCATTCAGGGCATTATTTCTACTACTAAAGCCATTTTTGTTAAATATATCGAAACATTTTCAAACCATTCTTTTAATTTTTACGCTATTCATAGAATGTCGTGCCCTTTCTTGACTATAGACTTGTATATTGGTGTCTGTTCAAATTATAAAAATATCAAAAATACATTTCAATTACAATGAAATTCGTCATTGCGAACTTTTTTACACTGGATTATTGACTTCTCAAAAGTAATGTCTTGCTTTCACAAACTTGCTTTTGCCGCCAAGGTTTGTGTTTTTTGCACCCGAAAAAAAAAAAAAAAAGGCCACGTCCTTTCGAAACCGGTAGTGTTTACATTAATTTTATGGTGTGTGAAGAAATTTTTGAGTTTAAATACGAAAAAAAAATAGTAGAATACAACTGCCTTCTAAATTTTGCACGATAGTATGCAGTAACAATGGAAAAACCTATTTATTATTTGTATGTAAAAAACATTTCTCATGAAACTATTCTTATTTAATTTCAAAGCAGAAATGTAGCATAATTTTTAACAACCAATTTCATTTTCGAATCAACGAGTTAACGTAAATGAGAGATATCTTCTCAAAACTCATTGCTGCATCTCAATTGGTCTTCCACAGTCATTTAGAAATACATAATCACGAATATTCCCGAAAAACATAGGCTAAACATTTGCTAAAGTAAAGATGTAATATATATATTGCAGACAGCTAAAAAAGTTTTTAGGAGAGAATTGCTGGAAGTAAAAAAACTAAAATATTAATTAATAATAATAATAATAATAAACTTTGTTTATTCATCTCAAGACGTGCGTAGAAAATGTACATGTTTATTAATTAATTTTAAAGTCCTGTTTGTTCAAATTTCGTACACTTTTGATGATTGCTGTGAATAACTAATTTTCTTTCAATTTTTCGAATGATTTATCAATGTCCAGAATCTTTTGGATTCCAAAATGGGTACGATGGATTACCCCTATCATACTAAAATATTCATTTAGATTAAAAAAAAGCTTCTCCTCAAAGTCAAAATCGGGAATCATTTGCTGAATCATCCATCTTAAAATAATTCTAGATCGTAAAAAAGTCATTATAGTTTCACGAAGTAATTAAGTACTGTTTTCTAGCCTGGGTTTCATGGGTGGTCTTCTCACCAATTTTCTGGTGATATGTCATTGAGATATGTTATAATACAGCAATAAGTGTCTAAAATTGAGTTCTTATGTATATTTTGAGTTCCCTATAATTCACCCAGCAATTATAGCAATAAAAGGAGAAAGATTTAAAAAAAAAAAAAAAAAAAAAAGTGGAGGTCAAAAATATTTTTGACTCTCGATTTATTTGCTCGTTTATTTATTTTTCTGCTGAATTTCTATTATTGTTTGTTTGTGTCTTTTGTACAATAAATTTATTTAACTGTAAGCAATTACAATTTTCACGATAGAGAAAAAAATTCTTGAAATAAACTCGCTAAGGTAAAGGGGTTATCCGTAATCAAATTAAATTTGATTGACAGGATACAAATAAAGTTTCGAAGCATATCCGAATAGGATCTGTTCATGACAAAATTTTACTTAAAAATGTGGTCTTTAGATTTTTTTTTTTTTTTTTTTTAAGATAAAAAGGTGTCTGTGATCTAGTTTATACTTTAAAGATATTTCAATAGTTTTTTTTTTTTTTTTTTTTTTTATGAAAATGAATAAATAATTTTTATATATAAAAAAGGTCTTGTTTTGAACTTCTGAAGTAAGTTTATAAAAAATATTTAATTGAAAAGAATTTTTTAGAGTTAAAAAAAAAAAAAAAAAAAAAAAAAAATTCTCAAAACAACGTTTTTGAGACATCTTCCCTAACGTTTCTGAAACTAGGGTAATTTATTTATGATTATAGAAAAAATATCTAAGTATTAAGAATAAGTTATTTAATGTAAGTCGTGATATTGTTTTATTAAAAATAAATTTACTATAAACTTTTGCAAAATAAAAATATATTTTTACCAGAATCTACGCCCAAATTAATATATATATATATACATTAACACTTTACAATTCCTCTGGCAAAGACAAGTTAATTCAAACTCAATAATGCAGGTTCCAAAAGTTCAAGTATTTAAAGAATACATTCTTCAAAAACTTCAGTTATTTTAACAAATCATATTCATAATTTATTTGTGCAAAAAAATAAAAACAAGAAAGAAAAATCATGCAGTAAGCATCGATTATTAACACTTTCCAACTGTGCGTGAATGTTGTATCATACAACTTTCAACATTCTTTCCCTACGTTATCACACAGTAGACAGACAGAAGGACTGGAAAGTACACAGACTGACTAATTGAATTTAAAACTAGTCTTAGACATTGTTGGAAAGAGTTAAAAAATCTTAACCCAAAAGAAAATCCAGCCGTTAGATTCTAATTGCAGCCCTTAATGTACTGAATATTTTACTGTAGCCCTGTAAATCTGTTAATCATATCATATTCTGTACAAAATATTATTTTAGCATATTAACAATACATGTCAATTTCTTTAGGAATTTTACAGTAGAAAATTATTTAAATGAATGTGCTTTTTAAAAATGTCTGTCCTAAAACGCGATGCATTGGCATTCTTTCTTTCTTCTCCTTCTTCTTCCTTTTTTTTGTTTGTTGTCTCAGCACGCAAACTAGTTGGACAGGACCTTTTAATGTCATTTTAAATAAGGAATATTCCATAGAGAACTTCAATAATATGTATCATTTAAAAAAATATCTGAAAATATTTACGGACGCTCGAGGCGGGAGACAGACAGATATAAAGATGGAAAATCGGACAGACAGATAAACAAATTAAAATCATATTCACACTTAAAAATTGTTAGAAAGCGTTAAAAACGCTTAATGTAAACGAAAATACAATCCCAGCAAATTTTTATTAATAGCTCTTAATGTAAATTAATATTTTTATGTGGCCCTGTAAGACTAATACTATGTCTTTTGTGCAGATGAATAACAAATTGCAATTTCATTAAGCTTTGTGCAAAGTAAAGATATTAAAATTTGGTTTGTATAAATAAAACGCAATGTTTTGGAATATTTTCAAGTGTCCCTGTACACAAAATAGTGATAGTGTTTACCTCATTTTACATAGGAATACTAATCTCTCATATTTTAATAAATCTGAGAGTTATTTTAATTTTATTAAGATTTATGTACAGTAAAGATATTAAAATATGATTTATAGAAATACCTCTCATAGAACGCAAGGCTATCGAATACTTTCAGGTGTCCCTGTACACAAACCAGTAGAGGTATTCACTCCATTTTCAATAGAGAACATCCGATAGTGAACTTGAATAACATGTATATCAGTTTCAAGATATTCCATAAATATTTACGGAGTTAGAGCGCGGAAAGATAGACGAACAGACAGACGAACAGACAGACGAACAGACAGAGAAATACACAAATTGAAATCATACTCACACTTGGAAATTGTTAGAAAATGTTAAAAACGCTTAATGTAAACAAAAGTGCAATTTCAGTAAATTTTTATTTATAGCTCTTGATGTAACTGAATACTTTTGTGTGGTCCTTTAAATCTAATACTAATCATACTATACTCTACAGAAAGCAGTCTTTTGTGCATATGAATAATATAATATTTCAATTTCATTAAGCTTTCTGCAAAGTAAAGTTATTAAAATTTGTTTTGCAGAAATACTTCTCATAGAACGCAATGCTTCGGAATACTTTCGAGTGTCCTGCACACAAACCAGAGGGGGTATTTACTCCATTTTACATGGGAACATCCGATAATGAACTTGAATAACATATTTCAATTTCATTAAGATTTGTGTCAAGGAAAGGATCATAAAGGTATTAAAATATGGTTTATAGAAATACCTCTCATAGAACACAATGCTTTGAAATACTTTCGGGTGCACACAAACCAGTAGAGGTATTCACTCCATTTTCAACAAGGAACATCCGATAGTGAACTTGAATAGCATATATATCATTTTCAAGATACTCCATAAATATTTACGGGAGTTAAAGCGGGGACAGGAAGACAGAGAGACAGACAGATGGACAGACGAACAGACAAACAGATACACAAATTGAAATCATATTCACACTTAAAAATTATTGCACACCATATGGTGTACTTACTTATGTACACAACATATGGTGCACTTAAATATAATCCTATATTAATAACAGACAGTAGAACATGGAATACTCTTCCATCAATTTTCAAATATTGAACTACTAAATTCTAGTTCTTTTGTGTAGCCCTGTAAACGAACGGTGGATGATGTTTCGCATCGATATTTCATTCTACACGAAACCCTTTTTTAGACATATAAAAAATACATATTCATTTTATTTGGTTTAGTGCAGCCTATAGATGTTAAACTCTACTTACCTGCAATTTCCCTTGTAGACGTAATGTATATTTGAATTCTCTTGAGTGTCCCTGTACACGACACATTTACTTGATCTCAACAAAAAGTTTAGTGTAGCATTACTTTATGATACAGATTTAAAATACCGATTTTGAACTTCGTGCTGCTATTTGTTCTTGAGATATGCTGATAACTGACACACAGACACACACATTGACCAGCCGTTAAAAACATATTTTTCGGATTCAAGGGACCTTAAAACGTTGAAATATCGAAAATTTGGCCCCAAAACAATACATTCTCTACCATATATATGGGTAAAAGAAAGTAAAAAGTATAAAAACGTATTTACTTTTTGAGTTCTTTATATTTTTTCTAAGACTGATGGGAGACTGAAGCAAAAATGCCAAGAAGAAACAGCAATAGAACTTTATAAATACCTTAAACGAAAAAAAAAAAAAAAAAAAAAAAAAAAAAAGACTTCATGTAGCGTCTACTGCCTTGTAGTTAGACTAAAGAGAGGTATACAGTTCTATTCTTATAAATACTTTTGCTATTTCTGACATAAGTTTTATTTTATACGCGCTTTAAATTAATGGTGCTTTAAAGTACCGTAAACATATAAAGGGTTAAAGACATAGATGTCAACAGTTTAATTAATTCCGGAGTATTTTTAGCCCTGCCTCTAATTCGCACCACTTTATTTATAGAAAAAGTTTTCTCCAATATATAATTTCAATAAAATAACAAAAATTTTTTCTTAAAAAATAAGTGGTATGAAATAAAGGCAGGACTAAAAATACTCCGGAATAAATTTAAATGTGGCTATGGATCTATGGTTAAAGATAACGATAGCCTATAATGAATTTGACTCAACTGCCTCTCAGGTGGATAAATTGCGTGATAGAGGTGTGACACCATTAGTGCATATTGGAGTACTCCATACACATTTTTCAATTATCTAAGCAAAAAATTGTTTTTCTTTTAATAATGTTACTTTTCTAGCCGACGTGCGATAAATAAAAGAATAAACATAATTATGCATTTATATTAACATAGTTATTAGAAAATGAAAGGTTTCCTGAATTTCTTGTCATATATGTTAATGGAATAACCAATATTTTCATTTACAAGTATCAATATATGCAAAATGCAAGATTAAAAAAATAAATCTATGAAAAAAATATTAGCAGATGTCAGATTCAGATGTCACAGATATGTGACGTTTTAAAGATTGCGCTTCATTATAAAAGATAAATAAACTAAGAAAATTTAAGGTCGCCAAACTTTATTGGTAATTTAGATCTTGAATAATAACTCTGAGAGATCGAATGACGCTCTAATTGAGATGAATCAATAAAAAACTTGATGAGAGTAGATCTATCTATATCTCGAAAATTATGTGTTCAGAATACTTAATGCCACCAAATACAAGACTGAGTTTAATGAAATCAAATTATAAACTGCTCTTTATTTAATAAGAATATTCTATATTTTTAACATAATTTTATTTGCTACTGGCGCCTTTTTTCCTCAATATTCTGATTGCAAATTATGCTTTATTACGAATGCCAGAGTCCGGAGAAGTAGCGGTAACAATCGATTTAGTTAAGATTGATCTTCAATTTTACTGTCAGTCTGGATTTGAAGGGCATTTATAAAAAATGTCCTTCATTTATATGCTATTAATCTTTGATTGTAATTGAGTTTGACTTGAAAAAGAAAAGCATAAGTGAGAAAGTGTAATCAATAATAATCATGTTGTAACATTAAGATAACAGAATAAGGTGTGTAGGTTCTGAGATAACAGTTTGAAGTGAGGACACATCTAGAAGTTTTTAAATGAACATAAAATAGAAACCATTACAAAATAGAGCTAGTAGAAATTGAGGCCAGATCCTCTGAAAATATCCCACTCCTTTGTATATTTGTTAATGTTAAAACTAAATAATTATTTTTATAGACTACGATATTTTATACTGTAGGATTTACATTAAAACATGCTATAAAATACAAAATTAAATTCACTTTAATCAGTACATATACTTGAATAATATGATACATTTAAATAATATGAATTCGTAGAAAAAAAAAATGGTTCTAATAATATATGTGGTCGTTATAAGCTTATTGTGGCGTTGTTGCAATTAGGATAATGTAATAAGTATATGTGTTTTTACTATTGGACGAGTGAATATTTTATAAAACAATTTGAAAAAATGTAGAGCTTCCAGGATTTTAGCCATTGTTACCACACAAGTAACATTATGAAGTAATTATATTTCAAATGTTACTGTCATAGTGATAAAGTTGGAGAAATTGGTTTACTACACTGTAAAAAAATTCAGTTCAAACTTGAACCAGAATATGGAGTAAAACTATTAGCAATACCTCACTTTTAAGTTTGGTACTTCTTGCGATTGAATTTAAGTTGCACCAACTCTTGGAGCTATCATACATCCACTCACAAAGGAAGTATAAATAAGTAAAATTCCTATTGAAACCAAACCAAACTTAAGCAGTCAAAAGCATAAGGTAAAGATCAAATTTTGTGCAACAACTCCCCATGGCCAACAATAAGACTCTAGAAAATTTTGCCCTTTTTATCAAAATCATTGAAACACACACATATAGTTAGCGGGAAAGAAAATATAGCACAGTGCAGAGTGTTCAACTTGAAACAAATAGGTCTTCAGTTCGATCCCCGTCTCGATCGAATTTTGATAAAAAAAAAAAATATTATTTAAAACATAATGCTATGATTTGGCATAAAATTACCAAATCATGGTAAAAAGGTTAAACCATCCGGTAGTTGCAGCTAGTTCAGTACCAAGTTTTGGTTCAAACTAACACCAAATTTATAACAGTGAATTTTTATTTGGTGTTTATTATCTAAGTTTTCAGAATCCCAGCATATTGAAACAATGCTACAGACTGAGAGAGCTATTGAATAGTAATTTAAAACTGTTTACAGTATTGACTATAACTAAAAATTAAATATTTATGCCAATCTATGTTTTGGGGTACCATAAATATTTCTTTGTTTACTGAGAGTTTCAGCACTAAACAAATTTATTTAAATGATTTTTAGCATATTGATTGCGGGTTACGTAAAAGTATGCCCCCCCCCCCCCACCCCTTTTTTTTGAAGGAAAAACGAGCTCACCCTTCTTTAGATGTTTTTCTAAACAATACTTAACTTTAAAAACGAATTTTGCGTATTCGTATTAAATACTTTATGTGCCGCGACTTATATATATGTTAATGACACTTACCACATCGATTTTTGATGATAAAATATAGTTGATTTAATCACAAATGCATAAAATCATCTGGTTAAATATGCAAAGTTTTAGAGAAAAGCCAAAAGACGCGGTTTACTGTTCAAAATAGAAAAATACCCCAAAGTGTTAAAAAGGGTTTCTTATAGAATTTAGATCCACCTCTACACAGAAAATTAGTATGTTGTGGGCATGTTAAAACTGTCTTTTATATCATTCTATATAAAAGAGCCACTTACAGTTTAACATCCTCAAATATAGCTTATCGGAATAACGATTTTTACATATAGAATTTAGTGCAATTTTAATACACAAATGCTGAGATGTAGCCATGTGGAAAGTTACAAAAGGTAAATAATGGTATCACCATCTGTCTGTCGATATACACCCAAACTAATTCAGCATGCGTTTTGTTAATGATTAGCTCACATATCAAGTTTGGTGCAATTATATGCCATATAGAACTTGAAGTTTGGTCTTTCTATTTCCGGAATAAATTGCAGCACAGCAGCGTCATCTATCAGCCGGTCTACACTCAAATTAAATCAGAAATGTGTTACATAATATCCCCTTCATATACTAAATTTTGTGCGATTATGTACAACAGAACCTGAGATATCGCTTTCCCTTAAATGGAAGAAACCGCACTATAGCAGCGCCACTAATTGTGCGATTTGTACCAAAAGTTGGTAGGCACTAATTTTAGTCAAGGTGTAACTACATATAGATTTGTATGAAATTCTGTGAAATGATTCCTAAAATACAAGTAGAACAAAATTTTTGCCACACTCACAGAGACACACAGAGAAACAAACATTTTCTAAAAATGGTCATATCGTATTCTAGACTTCACAAAACGTGCAAATCCATCGTAAACTGGAAGTAGTAAATTTTTACGAATCAAAATTTTGTTCTATTGAATACAGAAGAAAGTAAAAATGTCTTGTTCAAACAACAAAATTTTGTTGGTGTCAACAAAATTGTTTTGTCATCAAAAAATTTTGTTTATTTAAGAAAAAACTTTGTTGTTTCAATAAAACACTTTGTTGAAACTATAAAAGAATTCATTAAATCAAACAAATGCTGTTGTTGGTATAATTTCAACAAAAAATTAGTTGATTTAAGAAAAACCTTTGTTGTTTTAACAAAACACTTTCTTCAAACAACAAAACGATTCGTTAAATCAACAAGAATTTGGTTGTTTCAACAAAATATTTTTTGTGCGCAGTGTTCATATTTTACATATCTACAAGAAATGTGATGTAGTTTGTAAAACAAAACAAACGTAAACTTTCCTGAATGGTGGATTGGTAAAATGCATTAACCTAATAATAATGTAATCAAAAAACTTAATTCATCTTGATTTTTGTTTTCAAGTCTTCAAAATTATACTTATTCTTGAAAAAAAAAAAAAAAAAAAAGAAAAAAAAAAAAAAAAAAGATGACCATCACAGTTGCATGTGTTCTTGAATTTGGTCCAGTGTATGACCTTTAAGAAGACAAGAAACTACGAAAATTGTCAGAATTGATGCAATTAAAAATATCCAGATAGTTATTATAAAATGAACATGAGGTTATACAAAAATTTTAATATAATATTCTTCTAGAGTCCCTCAAATGTTATTTAAAAGTTTATGCAACATTTGAAACTTTAAATTTATATTTCTCGGGTTCCAAATTTCGGGAATAATGCTCCAATGCTTACAATGCTCCAAGCGAATTTGTTTTCATCCAATCCTATTAAAAACGTTAACTTTTTAACCAGTTATTTGGTCCAGTGAATGACCTTTAAGAGGACAAGAAACTACGAAAATTGTCAAAATCGATACAATTAAAAATATCCAGATAGTTATTACAAAATACAAAACTTTTAATATAATACAATTCTACAGTCCCTCAAATGTTATCTAAAAGCTTTTGGAACATTTGGAACGTTATATTTCTCAGGTTCTAAATTTCGGGAACAACCAATTATTTACAATGCTCCAAGCGAATTTGTTTTCATCCAATCCTATTAAAAACGTTAAATGTTTAACCAGTTATTTGGTCCAGTGAATGACCTTTAAGAGGACAAGAAACTACGAAAATTGTCAAAATCGATGCAATTAAAAATATTCAGATAGTTATTATAAAATACAAAACTTTTAATATATCATTCTACTGTCCCTCAAATATCATTTTAAAATTTTGAAACATTTGAAACCTTATATTTCTCGGGTTCCAAATTTCGGGAATAACCGATTATTTATAAAGCTCCATGCGAATATGCTTTCATTCAATCCTTTTAAAAATTCGTGTAAATATTAACCAGAGTATTTGTCACAAAATTGAGTATTTATTTTGAAAGCAAGAAATTATATCTTTATTACGAATTTTCAAATTCAATCGCAAGACACAAATTCATAAAAATTCAAATTTTATACTTCTTTTTATTAGTAACTTATTTTATAATTGACATATAAAAAATTAAATACCCAGATGTGTTCAGTTACACAAAAAAAGCATAGTAAAAAAAATTGGAAATAATTTAGAATTCATGGAAAGCATTTTGAATTTAATCATTATTTTCCCCATTAAAGAGGGCTTTCCATATCTAAAATTACTTTTTATTCTTTAAAATAATAGTTGACTTGATTTTGCCCAACCCGAAAAAACCCGGGTTGGTTCTTTTCAATAAAACACACTTTAAAAGAAAACTAGTATGATCCGGCCACCACTTGACTTTCTTCTATATAATTTTACACAAAATTCATTCGATACAAATTATTTATTAAATTATTCTCCATTATAAATACAGACGATATTTATCTGACAGAAGTATACATCACTAAATGCCGAAAGAAAGTCAATTTTTTTGCAATTATAAGAAGAAATACGATTTTTTTTCGTTAAAAAATAAAAAAATAGATAACTTTGTTTTAAATTATCACAGATCTGTAGTTATAACATTCGTTTTAAAGGTATTGACGAGATCTTTCGAAAGATACCCATATTGAAAATTTGGAGGTGTACTCCCCCCCCCCCCCCCCCCCCCCAGCGGGCGAAGGGATGCTCCCACATGCGAGATTTTCCCCCTAGTTTACTATTACTTTTATCAATAATTCATATTAATTTTACAATCACACGTTAAAAATAACTCTCATTATGTATATTTATACAAATTTTTTCCTATACTGCCATGTTAAAAATTTAGAAAAAATGCGATGACAGTGCCACCTGTTAAGCGATTGATCCCCAAATCTAATTAGCACCAGTTATGTCAGGGTCAAACTAAATACCGATTTTGGTTAAATTTCGTTCATTGGTTCGAGAGATACAGCGTCCACAAAATTTGTGATACACACACACACAGACACACAGACAGATAGACTGACAGACATTTTTTAAAAACAGTCAAATCATGTTCAGGGCATCTCAAAGCGTGTAAATATATTGAAAACTGGAGTTCGAAAATTGTCATGAATGCAATACTTTCTCTATATATACATATAGAAGAAAGGGAAAAAACCCCTGATAAAACCCCAAAAACCTATGGGTTATTTCTAACCCTGTTTAAAATATGCTTTCTGAATAAAAAATGATAGATTTCATGACAGTACAAGATTTAACCCTTTAAAGTTCATTGGTTTCGCAGCGAAACCAAACATTTGATATAATTTAAGAACTTTTATGCAGCAGTTTTTTTACCCCCCCCCCTTGTTTTAATTAGGTTTTGAACTTTTGTTCGTTTTCTGTCGGTAGATAGCAACACTATTCCAAAATTTAACAAATAATGCTTTAAATGAAGCTAAATGCATAAGTCACTTGAAGTTTCTTAGTGTGCGCGAGTGCGAATTGCTGGTTTGATGGTGCACTAATGTCTAGTTTTTTCATTTAATGAAGAGCCGAAAAAACTTTTACGAGTTTTTGTAGTCGATAATGTTTACTTACAAAGTGTTTTATTTATTAAATTAAATATTATTTGAATTTAATAAGGTTAACTTATAGATGTTTCAAACCAAAAATTTCTCAAAAAGAAACAATGCTATTTTTTTTTAATTTTTTAAATATTTATGATCAGCTATGTGTCTAAAAGCCATTTTTAAAATTATTTTAGTAATTTTTAAAATAAATTAAGTAGTGAACGTTAAAGGGTTAAGAAGTGATGGAATATAAAACAAAAATAATTGATTTCAACATCCCTTGTACGCTCTAAAGGTTCTTCACTAGTGAAACAATCGTAATAATAGAGTTAAAACACTGTCTGCTTTTTTTTTTTCATCGTTCGTCTTATTTAGTCGTATGATATGCAGAGGCTGTCGACCGACAATATAAGAGATTTTGTAGGACATAGTAGAGGACAAGTAGTAAAATGATCCTTTTTTTAACGTAGTTGACAAATTAGTATCACTTAGAAGAGAACCGCTCTTAAATTAGACTCTTTTATCATTCACCTTTCGGTTGCAGAGGCAAAGAATGGTTTGAAGTGGAGAAAATTTCATTTTTAGGTTCACTGAGTTACTGAACTTGAGCTATACAAGGAGTTCTTGAAATTGAAGAGTCACTCATGCAAAATGTCGAAGTGTTTTATACAATAGTTCCTACATCTTTTATAAAGATGTTGTTATTTTATCATTAATAAATAAATGAAGAAAAAACAGCATTGTAAGTAACTCTAAATTATTGCAAGTAAACTTCTTGTTAAACACCTTTTGTGGTAATTAAGTATTTAAAAGCTTCATTAATACACATTAATTTTTATTTTTCTTCAAAACTTTCAAACTGTCTTTAAGTTAAAAAATAAATTTCACTCGCAGTTTTCCAGAGTTAATAGTTTTACTTATCGAAATTATGTAGGGTGGCTTGATTTTGTCCGACCCCCAAAAAACGGAATGATTTTTTCAATAAAACCCACTTGAAAAAACCCTAGAAAAAACCCCCAAGTTTGTTTTTTCAAAATCTTTATTTAAAATTGCACTTTTACCTAACTTATAATAAATATATAAATATAAAACAAATATAATATTAGAACATGAACAAAGAATTTTCAGAAATATTGGAGGTGCTCAAAATTCTCTATAGAACAAAATCCTGAAAATATACGCAAATAACATATCTTATTAATATACATTAATTAAATAACATCTTTTTTTATTACAAGACGTTTAATTAAACTATACATATGTAAAATGGAATATTAGCACTTCAATATTTCATTTTACATTAATAATTTCTTTGAGTGCATATGTATGTTTATAAAATGTTTTTAATAGTGATGAAGAAATTCGTTTGAATTTTCAAACGTTTATATATATATATATATATATATATATATATATATTAATTAAATGTCACCTTAATAAAAAAGATTTTATTTTAATTAAAATCCTGAAAAAAAAATCATAATTATCTTATTAAAACTTTTTTTTTTTTTTTAATAAAAAGTAAAATCGAGAAAATATAGTGTTGTTTGTTAATAAAAATAAAACTGTAGGAGTCAAGGAATGTAAAATATAAATAAATAAAAATCAAATTAAAGAAAATATCTGAAAACTTTACCAACTGTTAAGTAACGTAGATATACAATAATTCAAAATATTTTATGAAAATCTACTGAATATGAATAATTCAAATAAGCAACACTAAACACGTATTAAAATTCTTTTTATTGTTGTAAAGGGCAGATAAACAGTATTTCAAAATATCTGAAGTACAATTATTTATTTATTTATTTATTTCATTTTTTTTTTTTTTTTTTAATTCTTTATAACTTAATCATAAAAAGACTTCAGAAATTTTAAAATTTAAATTCTTTAAACTTAAATTTTAATGAACAATTAACATTTTATTTTTTTTATCATCTTATTAATAATATATTTCATGAAAAAAAAAAAAAAAAAAGAAAAAAAAAAAAAAAGAAAAAAAAAAAAAAACCTATATATATATTTCTCTAAATTCTGATAAAACCCAAAAAACTCTGATAAAACTCTGAAAAAAAAAAAAAAAAAAAAAAAACACTGAGTTTTTTCCAACCCTGAAATTGCTATGTGAATGTTTCTAAAAGTATACATAAATCTGTAGTGATACAAATCATTGCTAAAAGATAAATAAATTAAAAAAAAAGTCTTTCTTACTAATTATCACTACATTTTATATCTGAAGAATCCACTTTAAAATTTAAAATTGCTCATTTTTAATAATTATTTAAGAGTAAATTGTCATAAAAAAATCAGATATGTAAAAATAATATTCGATGAACGAAATAATTTATTTAAAATAATTTAATTTATGAATATAACTTACGCATAACTATTTTATTTAATAATATAATTTATGTATAATTACTTAATTGCGACTAAATATTTTTCACTTCTGTAAATAAAAGCGTTTGAAAAACACAAAGAAAAGAATTAATTAAAAGAACTCTTCTAGTCAATAATCAAAAACCCCTGGTTTTAGTCATTTATTTTAATACGAATTAAAACATTTATATTTTTTCTGTCTCTCAGAAATACTTCATGAACGTTGGACAAAGTAATACAAAAAGCTTTTTCTTTTTGTCGTTTTTAAATTTAGAATCATACAAAAATACCTTTTTATAAGATAGAGGGAACTAGAATTAATCTTCTTATTGGCTATTTCAGGATCCACTGGAGCTGTTTAAATGTTTTTGAAGACATTGATGTCTTTATGAAACGCATTTCATTGTACTTTAGATCAAGCCTATTTCACTTTGATACTTTTCATTTTTCTTAAAGTAAAGGAATCGAATCAGAAAAAATTAATGGTTTTTCCTCCCACTTATATTTCTTAATGAAATTATTTGTTAATAATAAAATTAAACCAGTAGACTTGCAAAGAAAAGGGGGGAAACTTTAACAAGCGAGGCGTTTTAATTACGGAACAATCACTCTACGTTTAATCAATCATTCCTGGAGACAGAAGGAACCTTGAATATTCAAAGTTTTTCTGTTTACTTTAGCATTTTTATTTTTTTTCAATATTTAGCCACCACGGAAATTATTTCAAGGTATTTACGAAAGCAAACTTATATAAATATAACAAAGTATAAATGTATTTTTTTTTTTTTTTTTTTTTTTTTTTTTTTCAAATTGAGAAAGTTTTGTAATCCATCGATGAGTTTTCATTGATAGACTTTAAAACAAATTTTAAACCGTTCAAAATAAATATGTTTTAGTTTTGAAAAATTTTTAACGCTCGCACATTTAAACTGATATAGCTCAAGTTATTATCATTCTTTCTTTCTTTTCCTTTCTTTCATTTTATTTTATTTTTTAGATGTTAAAAATTTTTTTGACAGTATGATAATATTTGTAATTATGATAACGATAACAATGAATTATTTTTCATTTAAAGTAATTCAGCGATTCATCCAAAATTTTCTCTCGAATAAATAAAAGTAAATTATTTGTTTTTATGAGTAATGTGACATCGCATAATCCAAATAGTTGTAAATAATAAAATCTTAAATAGTTATATACAAACCATGATAAAATAGTTTTAATATTTATATTCTAACTTTAGTTAATTAAAACTAATTTCTGTATTTTATATTAGTCGAAAATTAAAATATATATACATACATAAACAATACAGTTTTGAATGATTATGAGCAACATTTAATAAAATAGTTTCACTAGATATATTTAAACATATTCAAACGGAATACATTTGTTTTAATGTCTCAATACTTATAAGATAAAAACTTTTTATGTACCATGTTTTTAAATTTCCTTTGGAATCATAGCTATAGAGCTAGATTAGCACTTTATCAATGCGTATAAAATTTTTAAAGTGATAATGACGTCAATTTTTGTGAGATGCATAATTTAACTTTTTACAATTTTTTAACGTTCCCGTTTAATTAAATGTATTTATTTTTATGTTGAAAGAAAATGAACTCGTATTTTTTTTATCGCTATTTTTAAAACTATTAGGAGGTTATTATTTTCATATTTTAATTAATTAAGAGGAAACTAATCAAAAATTCGAAAATCAGGCTTCAAAGTATTGTGTTGTCATCAGCTACATTCTGAAAGTTTCAAATGTCTAGTAGGGAAGTTAGTTAAAAATCGATTTCAAGATTTGTACCGATCAAACAAACAAGAACCGAAGTTAATAAAAACAAAATATGACTTTTTATAACATTAGTATCATTTTATGAATAAGCACACGATCAGGTAATAATCTTCTTAATAATAAAAGCCCAAGTGTCCTAAAAATAACTCTCGAAAGTAACATCATACTTACAAAAATGTATTCAAATGAAGAAAATGAATCTTTATCCTTGGTTTTAAAGAATGAATAAAATAACGAAAGAAGAATGATTAAGCAGAAAAGATGATTAAGAAAAAAATGAATTTGAATGATTAAGAAAAAAAAAAAAAAAAAAAAAAAAAAAAAGATCTCATAATTGCAACAATGTATTGAGAAAAAATAAGTTTTATCGTGATTTGAAAGAAACTAGTCTAAAAGATAATTTAAAAGAATATATGTAATGTTAGGTAAGGACCGACAACTGGCGATTTGGTGGTCTTCTTTCTTGACTCTCGCTATAATCCTCCAAATTATGGTCATAACATTTAGCTAAATTAAAGGAAAACGTAAACTAATAGTTAAAATGACCGTAATAAATAACAGAAATATAAAACTCATCATTTTAAACATAGTATAAAGGTTAATAAATTCAAAGTGAAAAATATTATGGTACTTTTCTGTTATCGGAATCCGATTCAGGTACAGTAAAAGAGGTAATAATTTTGGGGTATTTAGGTATTATCCTTCTGACAAATAAACAATTGACGATTTTAATAAATTTGCATTAAAGGTAATTTTCATGAGTAATTAAATTTAAATTACATTTCATGACTCGAACTCTACTATTTTGATACAAAGCCCAGTTAAATTTTAAATAATCGTTTTTTCATTATTGGCTACTTATCATGACATTTGGAAACTGGTTTTGATTTGGCGTATACAGCGAATTTGAAAACAGATTTATCTGGAAATATCGACTATTAAACGGGCGAACGCTGATTAGTAATAATAATAAAAAAAAAAGGTTGGGGGGGGGGGATATTAGGAGGAAAAATTTTTAATAGCGGAAAAATTAATCCTAATTAAATTAATTTCAAATTATGTCTACTTTTATTTCACATTTATTAAACTTCCTTAAGAAAATTCCTTGGTGAAATGAACAGGAAACAATCCTAATATTAACCATTTTATATGTTCCTCCAATTTACTATCTTATAAAAAGAACGTGTCTGTGATTCCTTTAGAGTTTTTAGCTATTTAAAAGTAGCTAATTCCACAGGATCTTAAGAAAAAAAAAGAAATATGGTCTTAGTAACTAAATAATTATTATTTATTTGTTCATTCATTTATTATTTATTTATTTTAATTATCCACTAGGGCCTGACTATCATAATATATTTTATAAATACATTTTATAGACAACTTAAAAAAAAAAAAAAAAAATGTTTAAATAGAGGCTTGTTAAAACTTTTTTAAAAAGTTTCTAAGAAATATTTGTGTCAAAAATGCAATAAAAATTTTATCAATAACTGACTGATAAACTAAAGGCTGATAATTAATCGAGTTTTAATGAAGGGCTTCTTTAAACGCAAAATCAAGATTCAGAATTTTTTTAAAGGCATATTCTGTATAAAAAGCACATATGTTATTCATTCTGAGGACAAATATATCTGAATGACAAAAGCGGGGGAGGGAGGGGGGAATTAAGCAAGCTCAGATAGAAAGTGTAGCACAGGCACCTTTACACCAAAAGTGCGCCCCTCTCTTTATGGGCTTGAATTGTTTATGCAATATTTATGTACTTTCTTAAAACGTGAAAGAAAAGAATTTTAAGTTTGTGTAAATTGCCCTAAAAATTCATATACATAATTTTCTATACTTGGACGTGCAAAGTAATTGGCATTTACATTATCCACAAAATACTGAAAAGTGTTTAATAATCTGCGCAGGGTTGGCAGGTTTTTGACATGTGACAGTTTTTGACGGTTTGAACTGTCATGTCAAAAACCTTCTTGGCAAAAATGTCAAAAAATGTCAAAAACCTTTATTTATAATTTAACTATTATATAAAAATTTAGTTTAACAAAATATAGCTTTAAAAGATATTTGAAAAATAAATAGATTGATGTTCTTTGAAAAACACATTGTTATAACATTTTGATTAATATAAGAAACAAATCTTTAGGATTGTTAAATTCCATTATGAATTGTTATGTTCATTCAAAATATGGTGTGATACATTCGTATATTATTACGAAATTTATTTATAACTATGCTTAATATATTATGTTAAACTTAATTATGTGACACTTTACAAATTTAGATGTTTTTAATAATGTATTATTTATAAGTAAGTTTTAAAAAGTAAACAAATTAAAAGTTTTTGGAAAAAAATTATATAACATTTGATTAATATAAAAACAAAACTTTAGACTTTTAAAATTTCATGAAAGTATTAATTTTCATGTGCATTAAAATTTTTTAATATTGTGTTTTTATTTAGTATTATGCATTTAATCAATGAAATAAAAATCTTTAGCCTAATATTTTGCATTTAAATATTTTATAGAAAAATATAACACTTTAATTTTTATTTTTTTATGACTGCTGAGATTGCGAATTAGAAAAAGCAACTAGTTGGCATAGGTGGACTCTGCTCAGTTCCCCATCATATTTATGTTCTCAGAAATTTCTAGTGCGAGACATATTATAATCATGTTAAAAAAAAAGAATTTGACCAAAGCTTGATGCAGCGACAGAATGAAATCCCCGCCTAATAGGCTATCCACCGTTCACTTCGATATAATTATCTTATTCTAATCTATTAATTTATTTTATCGGGGTCAATTCCGTTGTTTAGTTTTCATGCTATTATTTCCAATGCACTAATCCTCAAAATTCATATTTATATGAAAAATTTACAATTTCGCTATGTTGATAAAATCGTAAATTACGAATAATTTACGAAATTTTTCTATTAGAATATTTGTATTCAATCATGTTCAAACCAATATCATAAACGTAATTTTGAAGTTGTCTAATGTATTTAGGATCCTCAAAATGGAAGTTTATGCTCAATTTTGCGTTATTCCGACATGTTAAGTAAATCGTAAATTCCAAATAACTTACGAATTTTTTAAATTGGAAAAATCATAGTCTATGATATTCATGCCAGTATCCTAAATAATATTTCGAAAGTGGTTTGACATCTTTACGATGAAAATATCTCTCAAGATTGACGTTTATGTGAAATTTTCTCTATTCTGCCATGTTAAGAAATTCGTAAATTTCCAATAACTTACGAAATCTTTATATTGGAAAAATCATAGTCATTAATATTCATTGTTTCTGTGACATATGTGTGTTTCATGTGAATTGTTTCTTACATTCTCATAGTTACCGTGAGACAAGAGAAATATAAATGCTCTCTGGACCATGTATAAATTATTTTGAATAATATTAAATATATAAAAAACTATCGATAAATAATAAGTGTAATAAATATGGATTATAAATATAATTATTTTCGTATTCATATTAGCTTACTGCATGTACTATGTTTTATTATTATTTTAAATCTAGTATTCCTGTGTTTTTAACACTTGGCTTATAAGCTTATATATGATGTTAATATTTATAATTAACTTTGGAATTTTAGAATTTCATAAATATTAATATAAAAAACATAAACATACAAAATATGCCTATGCATGCTTTTTATATATATCTTAGGTTTGAAACCAGTATATTTACCTAAATTTTTATTATCATCTAAAAATTGTTAGTTAGTAAGGCCTGTTAATTTACAAACAGCGTAATATTTAGATGTCAACTTATATATAGCAAATATTACTAATTTCTAACCAGATGCTAGCTCATTTATAGATTTTGTGTTTTGTCGATATAGTTTTTTTGACGGTTTAAACCAGTGTCATGTCAAAAACTACTTTTTGACGTCAAAAACCTAGCCCTGAATCAGCGCAGGTTGAATGATATTTCTTTCTTGTTTAATTTCTCTGTCGGACAGAAGTTATTGATGTTGTTCTAAATCTGTACTTTTAAAATTTGTGAAAACTTGCAGATATGTGTTTGTTTCGGCAAACTAGCATTCATTCCATTGTCAAATATCTCAGTTGATTTTGACTAGTCTTAATTTTATAAATTGAGCAATGATATAAATCGCTTGTTTCCTTTATTTGAAAGACTTAAGATAATATTCAGTGTGATAAATAGACAATAGAAAAATGCCATAGTTGCTGTTAAATTGATCGCTTAAAGAAAGAAATTCGCATGGGATTTATGAAAGCTGACGTCAAGATAATACATTTAAATTTCAATTTGTGAGAACGGAAACGATTTTGAACACTAAATAGGAATTAGACATTGCATTATGATAATCGCAAATGGAATAAATATAATTCTATTCAATGAATTCATTAATTAATTATTAATTATTATTTTTTTAATTTCTTGTTTAAATAAGCATATTAACCACACCTAAAATAAGATCACATGTGTATATGTATTCCGCAAACTAAAATGGACCATTTAGTTATTTTTTTATTGCAGTGATATTATTATTTTTATAGAAAAAATAATTATATAAATTAAAGTTATATTCAAATTATTTAAAGAGTGCTTTTTTCCTGAAGTGTAATGAATGTATTCAAATGGTACGATTTATTTTCTGATGAAATATTGAAAAAAAAAAAGGAAAAGAAAAGAAATCTCTCAAACATTTTTTCGCACTTAAAACAAATGAATAAATAAATAGGAAAAGAAAGAAAAAAATAAATAAAAAGAAAAGATTAAATAAATAAATAAAATAATATAAAAGTAATTACAATAATAAGATTAGAGTTGTAAATTTATTTATGATGAATTTAAAACTTTATTATTGACCATTTTGGAAAGAACCAAATAAATCTGTACAAGTTATGTGAGAAGGGGATTTTTAATTATATGTTAGTTACAAAGAGGCATTTGAAATGGGTTTGGGTTAGGGGTGTCGTTCTGAGGATATTTTTTGCACTATAAGATTCACTAGGCTGTAACCTACGGCTTAAACTGGATTCTGAACCATTACGAATAGTCACCAGAAGAGAGATAATGTTTGGTTTGTATATATTTAATACATGAATGTAGCAAAATTGAGAATACTATTGTATTTACCTTCAAAAAAAAAAAAAAAAAAAAAAAAAAAAAATGCTTTAGGGAGTTTAAATTGAGATAAAAGCAATAAATATTGTCGTAGCTTTTAATTTATATGGAAAGATAATTAAATATTCATACGTATTGTAGTCGGAGTAGGAAAATTCCGGACCAGACTAATTATGCAACTTTTCGCAAGACCAACCCCATGGGTAAGTTCCGGACCAAACGTTGGTCCGGAATTTACCTATGCGTTTCCACTCTACTCTTGTAAAGTGAGGGGTGTTTCACAAATAAAAATTAAATCTGTAATGATTGTTATAAGTGATTTAACAATTTATACTGCTTAGTATTGTGTTCATAATTATTGTTTCAAAAATTAACTAATCCATATTTGTGAGATTATCCTATTACTGCTGTATATTAAAATTAAAACTAAGTACTATAATTTTCTAACAGAACTGAAAATACATTTTTAAAGAGTAAATCATCAAACAAATATTTAAAATATACACGTATTTTAGTTTAATATTAATCTGAACATACTTAAAATTTTAAATAGTTAAAAAAAAAAATTCAAATAATGGCAAACACTTTCATTAGAAAGTTTAGATAGGTTAAATAAATAAATATATACTTAAAAAAAAAAAAAAAAAAAAAAAAAAAAAAAAGCTTGAATTAAATTAAATATTATTACCTTCTTCTATTCATATGACAATAGATAAACTTTTGCTTTCGCGTCAAATTTTCGAAATGGAGTTTTAGCTATAATTACACGCTTTGAGATACCATAGATACGAAAATCAGGTTTTTGACGGTTGGTTTGTGGGTTTATGTGTTTGTTTGTGTGTTATTTATGATTAAATAATGAAATAAATATACACATTAGTTTGAAAATATTTAAAATTTTAGATACTAGTTTTAAAGAAGTCAAATAATAACAAGCTCTTTCATTTTAAAGCTAGCTTTATTATTTAAAAATAAATAAATAACACGACCTTGAATTTAATTAAATATTATTATTTTCTATTAGCCATATAATGGTAGTGATAGTAACATTTCCGAGTCAAATTTTCGAAATTGAATTTTTGTATAATTAGACATTTTGAGGTGCCTTAAGTTTGAGAATCAAATTTTTAGCCGCTGTGTGTCGGTTTATTTGTCAGTCTGTCTGTCTGTCTGTGTACCTGTAGCAGAGTACAGTGGGCAGCAAAAGTATCCGAGCACTAGCAATAATCCCTGTCTAAAAAGTACTACATTTAATACTGCTTTGTTAAATAAATCCTTGTTGAGTCATGTTCTTAGTCATGATTCGACAAAGATTTATTTAACAAAATAGTATTAAGTGTACTTTTTTGATATCGGAATTATTGGCTAGTGCTTGGATACTTTTGCTGCCGACTGTAACTCAAAATCAAATAGTAGCAAAAAGTCCAAACTCGACAATCTAAATTTATATCATATAGAGACGCTAAACTAAACTTTTCGTTGAGATCGAGCAAATGATTTCTGCACACTAACATTTAAAAGAATTCAAATACATTAAGCCTACGGGTGAAATTTCTGGTAGATAAAGTTTACACCTTTAGACTGCCCTAAACACAATCAAATAAACAGATAATTTTTATATACATGAAAACATATTTAGTATAGTATATAATACGAAAATCATTTGTCATTCATTACAGGGCCACAGAAAAGAATTCGGATATATTAAGATTATACTTGGAAATTGCGGGAAGTGCATTTTAAGTTATATTATGAATTTTTCACGTTTTGCTTCTTTGCTAAATTATAGGTCGCTGTGCATGGTGTATACATAATTTATTGACGATATACAGGGTTACCCAAACTTTTGAATTATTTAAGTGAATACATTGTTTTTTACTGAAAATAATTAACTAATAATTTACTAAATAATAATAATTATTATTTACTATAATTTTTCCAACTCCAGAGGAAAACTGCTGAGGAATGATAATTAATTTTTCATATCTATGGTATACAAAGTACTAGTTTGGATTCTAAATTTCAATATTTTTTCTTTAGTTACGCGTTTTGAGGTCCCCTCAATATTAAAATCAATACTCGATTTATCAATGGTTTTTAATGGTTGATCTGTGTATATTTCTGTATCAGCATAACTTAAATTTAGAATTCATTGTTTAGACTTTCATAAATATTTATATAAATATACAAAATATGTCTATGCATGCTTTGTATATATTTCTTATGTTATAATCCAGTATATTTACCTAAATTTTTATTAATTATCATCTACAAATTGTTTTAAAATTTGTTAATTTATAATCAACATAATACTTAGATGTTAACTTATATGGCAAATATTACTAATTCCTATTTCTAACCAGATTCAAGCTTATTTATAGATTTTGAATTTTGACGATATAGGTTTTTGACGGGTTTATAACGGCTTATAAACCAGTATTATACCCTTGTCATGTCAAAAACCCAACCTTGTACTGTGTGTAAGTGCACCAGTTTTAACTTAAATGTACATAGGCAGTGCTGCTATGTTGCAATTTCCCTTGATTATGAGAAGGCTATACATCGGATTCTTCTGTGTAAGACTGCACCAGTTTTAATTTACGTGTATATCGGCCGACAAGTGGTGTTATCTGAATATTATCTTAAAATTTTCTCATTTATTTGAATTTTGTTTGTCATCTTCTACTGTAAATAAGGGCACAACTTTTGATCTGTGTGTATTCAGTCGACAGATAGATTATTTTTCTGTTACACTACTTATATTTTTTTATATTTTGTGCGGCTATTTCTGTTTTAGAGTTGATTTTGGAATTAGAAGCATAACAATACGGTAATGTTTAAATAGGCTGCAATATAAACATGTCTCTTAAGAATATTTTGCAGTGCATATTTTTAATTCTTATTTTATAACTATATTGTCATTTCGGAGTAAAATGGTAGTAAATCAATTGAAATTTTTGTGTTTTAATTGTTGATTATATCATATGTTTATAAAAAATAATATATATTTAATGTATCGTATGTAAATAGCGCTACGCTTGTATTTTATTGTATTTACACTTTATTATTACTGCTGCAATTGAGTTTTATGAAATATGAGTATTATTTACACATTGATGGATGAATTGTCATTCATACGGAAATTAAAAAGAAAGGAAAATGGCTTACATTATAACCAGAACGACTACTTTATGCATATGCATGTATCAAACTAACAGTACAAGACTGTATTAAACTTATGCAACAAAACATTTAAAAAATGAAAATCGCCTTTTAAACTTGTGACTGATCCCTCGCGTTTTATGAATGAAAAAGAAAGTTCTTCCATCCTTTCTAAAAAGCATAGGTAAATTCCGGACCAAATATCGGTCCGGAATTTAACCATGGAATTGCTCCACTCCCCACTTTTGGTCCGGAACTTACCTACACACATTGTAGTAAGTGTTGAATTTATTTAATATACACACTTTAGAATATAGCGGAATAAAAAATAGCGAGAAAATTTTCGATTATCTATTGCAAAGAATTTCATTATATATTGGTGATAATTTAGAGTTTTTGTTCTGTTCAAAAGTAAACGTTTTATTTTAGCTTAAATAATTTATTATAGTACTTTTTAAAACATAATGTGAGATTTTTAATATCGCAACAATATTTACAATTCATATGCAGATTTTTTTTTTTTTTTTTTTTTTTTTTTTTTTTAATTTTGTTGCAAAATTCTGCTTTGTACACAGTAGTTTTTTGCACGAATTTTTCACGAGGTTTGTTACTAAACTTAAACTCATCAAACGTATCTAAACTCGAAGTTAAAAAAGACAAATTCCTCATTGATGAATTCAGACATGGTATTTCCTCAATTAAATTTTGTTCTTTTTTTCTTTTTAATTTATATTATTTTTTTTTTTTTTTCCATTTTATTAAAAAGTTTGAAAGCTATAGCATTTTTGGATTTTAATCTGAAAAATGTCTTCTAATTTAAATTTAAATATAAAAAAAAATGTAATATATTTTAATTAATAAATTGTAAATAATAAAACGTTTTTCCTTCCTTCGCCGATATAAAAGGTACTTTATTAAAATTATGAATGAAATTGTCTGTGTAAAGTTATGTAATCAACAATAAAACGGAACTATTTTGTATGCAATTATAATTTGAAAGTAATTTAAAAAAAAAAAAAAAAAAAACAATATACTGTACACTAATTTTTCTGAAATGTACTTATTTTTATATTCTTTTTCCCCCCTCTATAATCTCTTTTATATAAATATAAATGACTAAAAAAACCTTAAATTTAAATAAAAATCAAATATAAACAATACCATGAAAGCTAAAAAAAAAAATATATATATATATATGTATATACAGGGGGTAAAAATTAAGAAAATAAAGTTACTGGTCCACAGGAGCAATAATTTTCAGATATCACTGGGTCTGTACGTACTTTGACTGGTCCATTCCTCCATTCTATTATGTTTTTAAAAATATTTAAAAATTTGCAAACTGTTTATTTTACTGTTTCTTGACAAGTCTAATACGTTAAATTTTTGTAAATTAATTAAAAAATACAAATGAAGTCTTATATAAATTAAAAATTTATGCTTTAGTAAACGAGCTTAATGTCACGTATTTACTATTAAAGAATTAAAAGTAAAAAACACTGAGAAAAAAATATACTGCCTTTCTCTAGAATGAATAAGTGGCCGTTTTCTAAATCCCTTAACTAGAAATATAGATTTCCGAGCTATGCGCATAAGGCACGCCAACAAACTGAATAGACGAAATGATCTAGAATTTCTAGTGTACACATTTCTAGATGGTGAAACAATATTCTGAATACTCTAAATATTCTGAATCATTTATATTGCGAGAAGTTCTCGCTTGATTTTCTAGAATTTGGTAATAAACCACGATTATAGTTGCAGAAATCTGCCTCTTGTAATCTCATTTATTTGCAGAGATTTTTAAATAACTTTGCCCTCGATAACATAGGCAAACGCTCTAGAATTCTAATAGGGGCTTCTAGAACTCGCTTTACAAGGGGACTAGAATTTATAAGAATGACATGGAACTATTTTTTCTAGAGCCACAATTTAGATTCTAGATGTCAGTTCCAGAAATTTTTTCTCAGTGAAGGTTATGAAAGTTGAAATTAAATGAAAAATTACAGAGATTGACAATTATAAATTAATACACTTACTAGTAAAAAGAAATAATAAAAACTGATTAAAATATAAATGAAATAATTATATGCAATTAATGATAATACTATATAATAAATGCAGAATAGAGATAAATTTTGAATAAACTTTTTACTTGGTAAATTAAATTATACACTTCGGTATTTTTATCTATACATTTAAATTTAATTACGAGTCTTATCATTATAGTTGCACTTGCAATATAAACAAAACGCCCACTATAATAAACATTATTACGTCACACTTCAGTATTTTGTAATTAAGAAGGATTTTATTTCGAATGGAACAGGAATTATCCCTGTAAATGCAGTTTTCATAATAATGCAAATTAATAAACAACATTTTAAATTATTTTACAAACATGTTTAAAATATGAAACTACAAATTGTATTCTCCTCCCGTTATAAAATAAAAATCTTTCATGAAGAAATTCTCTCTAATTATTCTTTAGTTCATAGTTGTATGATCAATGTTTCATTTTATAAAAAAACATAAATAAATACATAAATAAATTTAAATAAACATTTACTAAAAGTAAATGGAAAAAAAAAAAAAAACTCCATTAACTATTTTAATTATATAGTTTATCGACAACCAGATAATCATTGTTCAATATTCTCTCTCTCTCTATATATATACGAGTATATATATATAAGATATTACAATATATGCTTTCAGCCATACAAAAAATTGAAAATATGTAAAAAAAATAACAAGAAAAACTTACATGAAAATTAAAAAATGTTAAACAAAACATAAGTAAAACTTTTAAATGAATTAAACTGCCAAAAATGCCCCGTACGACTTGAGACATACGTGTGGGTTATTATAGCATGCTTTTAAATGATCAAAACTCTCCCCCCAGGCAAACAGTTTAAAAAAAAGCACATATAAGGCTAATATCAACATGAATAAAATAATATGGAACAAGCAAAAAATTATATGGAATATGCAGAAAATTGATCAAATAAAATGGAACAGGCAATATATATATGTGGTTTTAATATATATATATATATATATATATATATATATATATATATATATATATATATATATATATATGGAGCAGATGTATAACAATGGAACATATTATATGTTATAAAATATTATGTATATAAAATGTATCAAATGTAATACTTTACTGTTTATAATAATTTTAAATATTTGTATTTATAAAGAAAAAACATCTTACACCATATATTTAAAGAGTAATGCTTCATAAAATAAATAAATAATTGGGTAATAGTTGAATTAAATCTTTACAATATCTATATTAAAAAAAAAAAAAAGTTGATATAATTTGTAAACATGTGAACAGTATCTTAAATGTGAAAATGCTAAGTATATCTTATTGCATTCCAATGATTCTTTATAATTTTATTTTATTACATCTATTCTATCTGTTTTATTTAGATATATATTTTTTGAATACTAAAAATCTCTTTAAACGAACAATTTAACACAAAATACTTCAAATAGTCTAAGTATAAATCCATTTGAAAACAAAGAGTTTGTTCTGCCCTTATTTCCAGAACGAGTGATGCCAAATCCGGAAAAAACTATGAAATAATAAAATTAAAGAAAGGCGTGCAGGCAGACGACCTGTCGCGACGGTCTGGAGTCAAGAGTATTGATTTGCTTTGCGTATCTTTCGGGGCTATAGAACAAAATGAAGATCGAAGTTAAATCATATTTAAGCTATTATCCTTGAAAAATGTACGGTTGTCAAGTTCTTCATTTAAATTGTTTGTCCTCTGACAAAATTTGTTTGCAACATGACATATGTATGCTAATATGAATTGACCTTTGAAAACAAGTTTTGATATAGACATTAATGAATATTCCTTTAGGAAAGGTTGTGTTTCATAACTCTATTATAATTTATTTCATTTTAAAACTAAAAATTTTAATGAATTCCCAAAACATTTTCTACATAATTATTCTTGTTATATTTATTTATTTATTTAATGAGCATTTAAAAAAATTAACTTTTTAATACGAATTTTAAACGCACCGAAGTATATCTTCTATTTTAATTTTAATGCAATTCGTAATTAATTATTAATTCTTTTAATTCAGATTTAAGAATATTTTTTATTTGATTCAAAATTTCATTTAGAATACGATATTTTATTCAAGTTAGCATTATTCTTTCATATTTCATTTTCTAAATATTTGACAATAACGGATTTGTGCCTTTAAAGTCCTTCATTTCACTAATTTTGGACATTATAAAATGTACAAATATTTACATTTTCTATTTTCAATTTATTCTACTCAAGGAAATCACTAAAATATCTTCATAGTCGTTTCCTTTCGACATCTTACCACAATATATTATTATGTGCTTTAACTGTCCATTTTAATGGCCTTTTGGAAAAAACAATTTTTATAATTTTATTTATAAAACAGCGTTTGAAAAAGAAGCAACCATATACGCAAGCGAAGTGTGACGTCACTGACCGTCCGTGGATGCAAGAAAAATATTTCCTATGTTAATCGCCCATTGGATATTTTGTAAAAAATTATTAAAAATCGTGAGAAAGTACTTCCCGATTTCAATATCCATATTTAGGTATAGATATGTATTAGTTATCGTGTGCATACGTTAGATTAAGTTGTTTTTGCTGTGAAATTGATAAAATTTGAATTTTAAATTTCAAAACTCTAGAAAAAAAAAAATGGCAAACTTCCATATTCGCTTGAAAACATAAACATTTCATTCCAAAGGATGATATTTACACAATAAATATCCAACTAATATACTAATTAAAAGGAAATCATAAATATTCTATCATAATTTGAAATCAAATTTGTTTTCAAATGTCTATATAAAGTATCTGATATAAGATACTAATATGTTGTAACGGAATAGATTTCACATTTGTCATCCTTGGCAGAAAAAAAAATATTGCGAAATTATTTGGCTAACATTTTTAATTCCTTTCAAAAATCATCGTTATTTTGACAACGTATATTAAGAAAATAATCAATAATATGAAGCAATATTTCGTACAATACATATTACGAAAATATACATCTGGCATGTATATTTTCGTATTTCGTTTTTGATCGCCAAATACAAAAAACGCCAAGGACAACAGATTTTTGAAATTTAAAATTAAACTTCTGGGAATTTGAAAGCAAAATAACTCAATCTAACACATGCACATGATAACTAATACATATCTATACCCAAATATGTGGATTAAAATCGGGAAATAATTTTCCTCGATTTTTAATAAATTTTTACAAAAAATCCAATGGGCGATTAACGTAGGAAATCTTTTTTTTTTTTTTTTTTTTTGCATCCACGGATGGTCAGTGACGTCATCAATTCGCTTGCGTATTTTGAACGGAACTAATATGTTTAAGTTAATTCAAATTTAATTTTTTATGTAATTTTGTAATTATTTCATCTCTTTAGTTCCTTTATATAATTAGACAATCTATTAAAAAAGCGATATACACATTTTAAAAGCTCTGTTAATGGAAACATTTGAACATGCTAAATATTTTTCTTTCCTCCGATTCCTCTTCCCTCTCTTTCTCTCTCTCTCTCTCTTATGACGTCACTTTCGAGAGATGTTAGATCAAAGTTGAAGTGAAAGGATCTCCTGTGCGAACAAGTGGCAGAGCGCAACTCTTTCAGGAAAGCCTATTTTGAATACCATTTTTGGGTAAAACCTTTCAAGGAAAAGTCATCAAAGCTCTTGAAATAGATGGGTAAAGTTGGGTTAAGTTGAAGGAAACATAAGCAAATCTCATCTTGAGTATAGTGAAGGAGGCTTCAGGTTCTACTCTGGTTGAAGCACTTTTTCTCTAACTGGATGAAAAAAAAACCTGAACATTAGAAATTCCTGTTCTAATGTGAAAAGGTTAATAAAGAATAATATTGTTACACGCAGTGAAGTACTTTGATGTGAAATTCTTTATCTTTTATTGTATATTCGTTTATCTTTTTCTAAATGACTATTTGTAAACATATCTAATTTTAAATTATCTGAATCAAAGGTCTTGCTCTTTATTTCGCTGCATACGCGCCAAATTTTTATAAATTAAGGGGCCGGAGATGCTAAATCAAACGTGGAATTCTCAGATGCTGGATTAATGCTCCAAAAACCCGGGCAGATGAAAGTGATCGGTAAATTCAGACAATGAAAAATATTCTTATAGATTTTCAATAAATAGCATTGCAGAAATGTTAAATATTTTTCAATAATTTTTAAATTTGCCAAAAAATGATATGTTTAATTTTATGAGGTGTAAAGTATGTTGCAATAAGTGAAATTGAAACTTTCATTGATTTTCAAATATCATTTAAGATGCTGGAAAGAAACCTATTAATTTCCAACATTCTAATCTGAAAACCTCGTAAGTTATTGAAAATTTACCATTTTTTTAACATGGGAGAAAGACACTTATTATGAGGATTATTTTCATTATAAAAATGCTAGAGCAGTTTCAAAAGGTAATACATAATATTGGTACGAACATCATTGACTATGAATATTCTACTTTGAAAATTTCGTAAGTTATTTGAAACTTGCGATTTTCTGAACATGGCAGAATAAGACAATATTTTATATAAACTTGCATTATGGAGATTATTTCATCGAAAATACCACAGAGTTGCTTAAAAATTGAATTATGAAACTAATCCTAGTAAAATCTATGAGCAAATTAAGATAAGGTAAATGTTCCGAAACGGAGGTATACGGTAGCCTAATGGGCAGGGCATTTGAGATTGTGATCATGCTGAGAGATCGAATGAGTAAGTTTCGCTAAACAGGAATATAGTATGTTCTAGCGTAGAAATTTATGAGAAAAAATATATAATAAAAAAAAATTCAGCAGAGTCCACATATGTCAACTAGTTTTTATAGCCTGCTAATCGATTCCAAGCTCGAATTCACTTTTTCAAATCGACTTTAATAAGTAGTAAAAATTATATCACTTAAAATTTTTTCGTTTTTAAAAAATGAAATCGACACAATTTTTGGTTTAACTGTTACAATACATTCCTGAAAAATTAAATTGGATAGTTATTGTCAATTAAATAAATAAAAAATAAATAAAATAATAATAAAATAATAAATATAACTTTTATTTTAACTCACTAAAGTGTAAATCCGATCATGTCAAACAATATTTCCTATCACAGTATATAATTTAGCAATAAAATAAAATAAAACAAAATATTGCTTAGAAAGAGACCATATGGGTTGCAAATACTAATAAATAAATAAATAAATAAATAAATAAAACTTTTAAAGAACGAAATTTTTTTTCTGCCATCTAGATAAGTTAAAGTGTGAAAAGGAAATAAATTCAGCTTTGGGTCTAGGACACAAAGAACGCCCCGCCCAAGGAACTATGGTGTCTTAAATTTCTCAGTCATTTACAGCAAATAATTCTCGGCTCTTCGAGCAATTAAGCTTCTCGCAGTTGCTTATACAGCTGAATGACTAAGAAAAGTTCGATTGTGGCAGAAAGTTATTGTAGCTGAAATAATCCTGTCAGATTGGACATCCGGAGTTTACCGCAAAAGATAAAATTACTATTGAAAAAAAGTTGAGAAAGATCGGAGATTGGAGATAAAATCAAAGAATAAGTCAAGGCAAAAATAGGTCAGAAGTGATCATTAGGAACTTATTACAGATGAACTTCTTGACATTCGCGAATTGAAGATTTTCAGTGTCAAAGTCAGACTACCGACAATAGTGCATCTTCGAAATTATTGGAGCAAGAATTGCTTATGAAGTAATTCAGGGAAAAAAATATCTTCCTGTCAAAAACGTAGAAAATCGTAATCTGTTTAATTATTTAAAATTTAATCATTACATTTCTACACATGCTGCAAAAATTAACATAAAAAAAAAAAAAAAAAAAAATGCTAAAAAGCAGATTAACGTTAAAGTTCGGTGGGTTTTACTTTGTACTAGAGTTATTGAATGGGCAGTTGTCCCTGGGCTGGGAATTCACCCAGGTTCACAGCAAAATAACATAAATATATTGCATAAAATTTTCGTTTAATATCGCTTTCAATAAATTTCCGAAGAGGAAATCAAGATTTGCTATGTAATCATTTACAAATCGATAAATAAAACTGATATAAAATATAATATAAAGAAAATATTTTCTTAAATGCATTATCTGTACATAAATGTCAAAGACTTTTGACGAATTCGGAAAAAAAAAAATAAAAAAAATGGCGCGTATGTTCCTTAGCTCCTAGAAGGTGTCATTAAGTTGTTCAGATTTTATTTGGGTTGGTTAGATTTTTCGGACTTTTTCTTAGTTTTAAGAAATATTTTGTTCGTCTTTTTTTTTTTTTTTTTTTTAAGTCTATAAAAATAAAGAGAAGTGTCTGTCTCTCTGTGTGTGTGTGCGTGTGTGTCTGCGCTCTGGTGCTCATAATACCGATCGAAGAGCTACAAAACTTGTCAGATGGGTACGTGGGAACCTGCAGGTGTGCACCTCATCGAGATTTTTTCGAATTTCGAATTTGAAAAATTTTTAATTAATTATTTTTTTAAATTATTTTTTTTTGCACTGTTTTGGATTATTTGCTGTTTTTTGCATTATTATTATTATTATTTTTTTTATGCATTGTTAAAAATTTCTGTAAATTTAATGTAAATATTTATCCAGAGTTTCTGTAAATTTACAGTAATTCTTAGTTAAAAGTGAATAATCGAGATTCTCAATCTTTATTCTGTATTTTTACCTAATTTTATTATTTAATTTTTTAGTTAAAATTAAAAATGGCTGTTTCTACTTTAGAAAAAGCATTCTAAGTCCGAAATATATTCTCAACAATAATTAATTAATTTAATATTAGTTATTAAAATGAATGTATAAAATAAGTTTTTTAACATATCCGTTAATTTTTCTCTGTAAGTTTACGTAAGACTTAAGGTAATATATTACACAGAGTTTTCTGTTGAAATTTTTAACAGTGTTGTCTGGAGACATGTCATTATAATTTTGACCCTCTGCGGTGGGGATTACTAAAAGATAGACTAAATGTAAAAACAGAAAGATTGGTTGAGAACTGAACGCCATAATTTAAATCTAGAGATGGTTTTAGAACAAGATAGCTTAAATCTAGAGATATTTTTAAAGCACAAAAATTATTCAATGATTAAAAAAAAAAACTACAACAAAACAACCACTACCAAGCCACATAATCTTTTAAAAAGGCGAATCTGATTTATAAATATCAAACTGAATTATTTTATTTTATAGATAAACAATCTCAAAAAGTAACTTTTGAAACTGGAATACAACGTATGATTCGAAATGAAAGAAAAAGATGTCGTATTTTATTTCAATACATAACATTAATAATAGTATTAATAATAAAGCTATGTATCAATTTAATCTTTTACGAACTAAATTAGATTTAAGTACAGTCTGCAGCAAAATTATTGAAGCACACATCCACATTAGTTTAAAGAATTTGTGTGTTTTAAAATTAACTACCACCTTTAAATACATGTGGTTCATTTTCCTTACTGACGAAGTCAACTGACATATACTTTTTAATTATCGCAACATAATATTAAAGATCTAATAGTTATTGTAATATTTGTTTCACAAATTTTATTTGTTTATGAAATACAAAAAGTTCCACTATTTATTACTTCCATTACCTGACTACCGTGGGTAATGGAAGTATTGTATTCGGTCCAAAAATTCGATGTCGAGTTTTCACCTGATTTACACGTTTTAAGGTTTCCTGAGTCCAAAAATGTAGTTTTTAGCAATTTATCAGTGTGTGTATATGTGAGTGTGTATGTGTGGAATCTTCTGGCTATCATATCTCCGAAACTAATAAAGATAGAAGTATGAAACTTCAGAATTAAGACAGGACTGGTGTACAGATGAATTTTCCAAATTATGGTGAAAATCGAAAATGGGACATCGGAAGCCGGAAGTGGGACCGTAAGTCCATATCTTAAAAACGGCTCTAACGATTTTCTTCAAATTTGCTATATAAACACTCTATTAGATGTCTTTTCGAATGATATAGTTGGTTAATTCAGGAAAAATGATAGACGCCCTGTATAAATAGCTCAATTTTAGGTCTCGCAAGCACGTTCCTTTAAAAACGGCTGTACAGATTTTTTTTCAAACTCGACATATTAACTCCTTTTTATTATTGTTTTCCGGTCAATAATTGAGTATGCCAAGTTTTGATAAATGTTGGTATCTCAAAAACGGCTCTAACGATTTTCTTGAAAATTGTTACATAAATCCATTTTAAATATCCTTTTTTGTGCGTATTACGTGGTTATTACAGGTAAACTCTGTAAATTTAACTAAGTAAACTCTGTTTTACATGTTTTTATATCAGCTTTCTCTCATATAAAATTTGTTAGGTGTCTATTTCGTTATGCCAATTTTACGTGTTCTAATCACATTATTTTTAAAAAATGCATGTAATGCGTGTAATATCGACTAATGGAAGTCGTGTGGTTGTTTCACACCAGAATCTTTTTAAATTTATTATTATACTCTTGAAATTATTTCGACCGATTCATTAACGTGTTGCTCGCATTCATGAAAAAGCAACAAATAATTGGACTCTCAAGTGAATTCCTTCACTATATTAATCTTTAAATTCATCTGCAACAAATTTTGGAAAATCAGTATCTTCTAAAGAAGACGGCATATTTCCAAACTTGACTTATTTATTACTGTTTTTTTTTTTTTTTTTTTTTTCGGTTCGTACAAGGAACCATTTAGAATTGTTTTGGATCAAATTCAGTTACGGTCATCAAGAAGCCAATTTACCAATCAGAAGCTATAATAATGACCTCCCCTTCCCGAATGACCGCCATAAAATGAAACTTCATATTAAACACAGGATTCTTCATATAACTTATATAGAAAAAAATTGTGTGACTGCCATTGCTGATTGTTGGGTAATGCCAGTAATTAAAATCAAATTAGAGGATTAATGCATTTCTTCATCCTTGCATAGGGTTGCTATGTAGGAGCAATATTTCTACGACAATATCTTTAATTACAGTTATTATTTCCCCAAACAATTAGCTTTCAAATTAACATTGATGACAATAATCATTAAATAGCTATATATAAATTTTGCAGCGGCAAAAATATTTAAGGTCTAATTTATAAAAATAAAACTGCTATACGAAATTCATTTTTTTGTTCTTTTTCTTAATTTTGTTCTATTAAATTAGTTTTATTGATCAGGTATCTATTACCAATGAAAGGTTTTAAACACAACTTTAAAATTTCACTACATTTAGTAAAACTGCGAAAATATCCGTTAAGTAGTTCGAACCATTTTCTCAAGCATTTGTTTCTGATTAAGGTCGATTTGGTTCGATTGTGTAAAAATTTCGGATGGTAGAGTTTCCATATTTTTTTTAAAATTAATTTTCGTCTTAAATAACAGTTCATTTTCAAAAAGACTGTTGCAGAATTAAAAGAAGTATGTATTTTATTTATATTTTAAAAAATGAAATTAATTCTAAAATGTGAGTCACTATACTAAAATTCTTTGAGTTATAAGAGTTGATTAAAGACCGAGCGAAAGATTTTTTGAAAATCTTTTTAATTCTTTAAATAAGTGTACAATAAATACGTTTTAAACTAGAAATTTATATATATATATATATATATATATATACATATACATATATATATAAATTAATATTACCTAGATGTTCACAGCAAAATAACATAAATATATTGCATAAAATTTTCGTTTAATATCGCTTTCAAAGAATTTCCGAAGAGGAAATCAAAATTTGCTATGTAATCATTTAGAAATCGATAAATAAAACTGATATAAAATATAACACAAAGAAAATATTTTATTAAATGCATTATTTGTACATAAATGTCAGACTTTTTTTTGTTAGTCAGATAAACAAATCTACACCTTTTGAAAAATTCGGGGAAAAAAAATAATGGCGCGTATGTTCCTTAGCATCTAGAAGCTGTCATTAAATTGTTCAGATTTTATCTGGGTTGATTAGATTTTTCGGACTTCTTCTTGGTTTTAAGAAATGTTTTCTTCGTCTTTTTTTTTTTTTTAAGTCTATATAAATAAAGAGAAGCGTCTGTGTGTGTGTGTGTCTGTCTGCGCTCTGGTGCTCATAACACCGATCGAAGAGCTACAAAATTTGGCAGATGGGTACGTGGGACCATGCAGGTGTGCACCTCATTCAGATTTTTTAGAATTTGAATTTTTTTTAAATTCATTTTTTTTTCTTTTTTCGATTTTAAATATTGGCTTCTATGTTTCATTTTTCATAAATTTATTTTTTCATTGTAATCGTCTGCGTATCTTAGCAACTGCTATTACGCTATTTATTTTCTATTTAGTTCATTCATTTGAAGGCGTAATCTTTTTTTTTTTTCAGTTTTTAATTTATTATATTTATTGAAAATAAAATGGGAATGCAGTAGAAAAAATTAAACATATTAAATTTTAAATTTAAAAACGTATTTATAACTGCTATGTTTAAATAAAATTTTTATAGTATAACAACTTTTCATTTTTCATTTTCATTTTTATTTTTTTTTTTTTTTTTTATTTATAGTATTTATTGGGTAAACATGGTAGTATATAGTAGAAAGAATTAAACTGATTAAAATTTATTTGTTTTTGTGTATTTAATTCCCTTTAAAAGAAATTCTACTTTTTATTTCATTTTATTATATTGCTCGGAACCAAATAGTAATATAGTGTAAATAGCGGGGGTTATAAAATACATGATTCAAAAACTAAAACATTTAATAGATGCTGAGATACAGTTATCTTTAAAATCGTAATTCTTAAATGATAGCAGATCCACTGATCGTCGAAAAATACCAATATTGAAGTGCCCAGGAAAGACCATTCTGCAGGCAATGGGAACCTGGGGCTGGACCCGATGCAGTGCGGGTGGAAAAGATCTGCTGTAGGTAGCGGGTACCCGAAGGTAGGTATGGAGCAATTTCGATGTAACTTTTTAAATTTTTAATTTATAATGTGATGTAAAAAATAAATACTGATCAAATTCTTTTGAAAATTCATTTAAATACAGTGACCAGTGAAGCGGGCGTAGACTGCTAGTATGAAATATATTAATAATAAGATCACTGAAAAATCAAATGTTAATTTATTAAAATCAGAATTTAAAAAATTTTATTTTAATATTTCCTATCTTCTTAGATTAAGTTTTAAGGAATAATAATAATAAAGATAATAATTAATATTTTAAATATTTTAAAATTCTGTTTTTTTATTTTTATTTTATTTTATTTATTTATTTATTTTTTAATCTGTTCTTTAGAATAAAAATCTGGATTTAAGTAATTGTTTAGTGTTGCTTTATTAAATTTTTCGTATTCAATAGATTTTTATAAAATATGTTTTTAATTATTGTTGTTATATTAATTAATAGTATTTCACTGTTGAAGTTTTCAGATATTTTTTAGAATTTAAATTTTATTTATTTATATTTTACATTCCTTGAGCCCTACAATTTTCTTTAAATTGACAAAAACACTTTCTTGATTTTATTTGTTTATATAATTTTTTGATTGTGTTTAAATGAGATAATTATAAATTGTTTTTCATGGGATATTTTCAATGTATTTTGTTCTATAGAGAAATTTGAGCCCATGCAATATTTTTGAAAATTTTTTGTCCATATAAAAATAATGTGCATTATATTTGTTATAAGCTAGATAAAAGTTGCAATTTTAAATAAGGATTTTTGTAATATCGAAAATCACATATTCTAAATTATATATTAGATTTCAAAATTCAATTCTTTTCCAATTCATTTTCTATCTTTATAAAAAGCGAGCTAATATCTGCGGTTTCTCTTCTTGCAAAGGATCAAAGCCATTCTCTCTCTATTTCTTTCAATAAATAAAAATAAAAGTAAAAGATGTGGTTTTGCTCGCATAATGTTCTGCGGAGGGCAGATATTTTCATCTCAGTAAAATAAAGTAGAATAAAATATTTCCTGATGTGTCACTTTTGAACATAGAACAGAACACTTGCATCCGCTTTGTAAATAGAAATTATGTATTACTTTGTGTCGGCTAGAGACTGAGAATAAGGTTTTAACCGTAATTTTTTGTGGTTGAGTTTTAACGTACTTTTCCAATCTTCTCACGAATTGATAACGGCTTTTTGGCTCAGAAAAGAATCGCCAATGTATTTTTAAAAGTTATACTGAATTATGCGCAACTGAAAAAAGTGGGTGTTGTTCAATTCTCTGTCAGAATGAAGTTGGCGATATATCTTGTGGTTTTGATGTGAAGTTAATGAGCCAAACTTTCATCACTTTTGCGCTACTTTTGGATAACTAACAAGTTGCACGTTCTCTCAAAAACTCCCCGTGTCCATTCATCTGCCAATCCATCTGTCCTTTCATCCATTTATTCGTAAATGAATGTTTTTATCTTGATGTTTTCCAAAAGACTTTCTGCTGTAACTCTATAGTATTGGAAGACTTCATAAAGATATTTTTGTCACGAATATAAGGTAAATAAAAGATTTAAAGTCAGCACCTGTTTCCTGGGTGAATTGTCTTCACAGTGCAATATCTACGGCCATCACTTTAAATTAGCTTGAACATTCTTCTCCATTTTATCAGTACATCGCTTCATCAAAATATAAAAAATTTTAGCATAGTCGAAAATTACATCTATGTCTAATCCTTTCATCAAAACACGTTCAACAATCATTAAACAATTAAATTGCTATCAAAAATCACATATTCTAAATTATATATCAGATTTCAAAATTTAATTCTTTTCCAATTCATTTTATATCTTTATAAAAAGCGAGCTAATATCTGCGGTTTCTCTTCTTGCAAAGGATCAAAGTCCTTCTCTCTCTATTTCTTTCAATAAATAAAAATAAAAGTAAGAGATGTGGTTTCGCTCGTATAATGTTCTGCGGAGGGCAAAACTTTTCATCTCAGTAAAATAAAATAGAATAAAATATTTCCTGATGTGTCACTTTTGAACATAGAACAGAACACTTGATTCCGCTCTTTAAATAGAAATTACGTATTACTTTGTATCGGCTAGAGACTGAGAATAAGGTTTTAACCGTAAATTTTTTTGGTTGAGTTTTAACGTACTTTTCCAGTCTTCTCAGGAATTGATAACGGTTTTTTGGCTAAGAAAAGAATCTCCAATATATTTTCAAAAGTTATACTGAATTATGCGCAACTGAAAAAAGTGGGTGTTGTTCAATTCTCTGTCAGAATGAAGTTGGCGATATATCTTGTGGTTTTGATGTGAAGTTAATGAGCCAAGCTTTCATCACTTTTGCCACTGCTTTTGGATAACTAACAAGTTGTGCGTTCTCTCAAAAACTCTCCGTGTTTATTCATCTGCCCATCCATCTGTCCTTTCATCCATTTATTCGTAAATGAATATTTTTATCTTAATGTTTTCAAAAAGACTTTCTGCTGTAACTCTATAGTATTGGAAGACTTCATAAAGAATATTTTTGTCACGAATTTAAGGTAAATAAAAGATTTAAGGTCAGCACCTGTTTCCTGGGTGAATTGTCTTCACAGTGCAATATCTACGGCCATCACTTTAAATTAGCTTGAACATTCTTCTCCATTTTATGCTTCATCAAAATATAAAAAAATTAGCATCGTCAAAAATTACATCTATGTCTAATCCTTTCATCAAAACAAGTTCAACAATTATTAAACAATTTTGAAAAAATCCACTCAAGTTTTTTCAGGTCGGGCGAAATCTAATCTAACCTGCTCCTGCCTTGAAAGGGGGTGAAGAGGGAAGAGAGAGAATATGCTATACTGTGCAATTTGGAAACCCTTTGAGTTAAAAAAAAATTATATTTAGTAGGGAAAAATGCCACTTAAGTTTATATTCGCTTCGTTACTGCAAGGTTCAAAAGATTGTCTCTCCATTAAAAGGAATTAAAATGGGAGCAAAAAAAGAAGCAGCATGCTTGAAGTTTGGAAAAACTTGGTATTCGATGCAAAAATTATTCATTTAAGTTCATATTCACTACGATATTAAAAAGTTGCTCAACTCGAAAAGGGGGGGGGGGGTGAAATGCGAATAAAAAGAGGAGATTATAGTATAATTTTGAAGCCCATTATTAGGTTGATTTATCCATGATATATATCAATACAGTCGTACCTCGTTAACGTGAATCTCAAGTGGGATAAATTTTTTTTTCATTTTATCAGTAGTTCATGCTATCAGTAACTAATCTTCATTTTGACGGGGATTGTGGAAACAGTTCGTGTTAAAAGTAATTCACGTGTTAACAGTGTTCACGTTTACGAGGTTCGACTATATAACAAATAACGGTTTATGTATATATATATATATATATATATATAATCAAGTTTATTTATTTATTCAAATTTAGTTAATTTTTCTATTTTGAAAGTAACAATTAAATTCAATCACATGTTCTGTTTATTTCAGAGGCATGCTTTTTGGCCCCAATTATTTATTTATTAACGTTCATGTTATAAAAAGTTTTGTAATGTTCTCTGCGAGCGGTGTTGGAATTCTGTTTGTTCTTTTCTGTTTGTAAGAGTTTTTTAAATTATTAAATATTATTATCTCTTTCAGATCTATTGTATCACTTTTTTAGATAAGCTTGGGAAATATCCGATGTATCAGCTACTAGAAAATAAATGCATAAATTGTCTCACTTTCGTTTACATAGAGATTCTACATATTAATTTAATGGCTGAAAAAGTAATGCCAGGATTTAAAGTTCGAACAGAATATGCATTATGTTTTTAGATTACTATACTTGTTATATATTCTTTATTTACTTTATAAATTTTACGTATTTTACGAACTGTTAATACTTCTTGTGATATCATACTCGGTTCGGCATTCCTGATTTGCAGATAAATTTTGTTTTGTTTCAAATAAATACCGAAAATTATGCTACTAGGTTCAACAGTTCACAATATCTTACTGTTTATTTTACAATTACTAGAAAATCGACTTAAAATTCTATTAATACATGAAGAAGGCGGGGGAAGGGGGGCACTTAATAAAGCTGGTAGTTTTTATTTTTTCTTTACAAACCTTACTGAATTTTATTTTGTTCCATCTTCCTTGAATTTCGTTTTCTTGGTAAGATATTATGATAGATGTAGTCTGTCATAAAATGAGCAATCATATCAAGTATCAATTAGAAAAACGTCAAGGTCACAACCTCCAACATGGAGGTTATCACGGTATAACTCAACTGAATATACATTATAATTAGCGATCAATTTCACTCAATATAATTGTTAATCCATCATCCTGTCTTTTATTTATTTATTTATTGTTAAGAAAATGTACCTTTTAATTTTTACAACATCTTTGTTGCAGGCAAAAAATATCTTAAAGGCAAAAAAAAAAAAAAAAAAAGAAAGAAAGAAAGAAAAGTTACTGTTGGCTTAGAATTATTTTAATAAATGAAGTAACGTATTATAGTTTTAAACAAAATTTCAAAGAAGTGCTGAAGAAATATAATTCTGTGAAAAAATTATTTAGCCCTTTCTGTGGTGGTGGGGGTGGGGGGGCTTCTTCTAATATTTCCAAGTCAATCTACGACAAGGGCAGAGATCGAAAGCTAAGCTTGTTACATACATCAGCAAAAGACCCACTTCTTCGTAGTGCCCCATGGGAAGATGCCATTATGGTTTTCTATGATTCCAGTTGATTCTTCACAGGACAATCCCAGTATTCGGGACTTTGCCTCCTGGAAAGTGATTATAGGTAATGTCTAGATAGCGAAGATAGGATGGTACCTGAGTTATTTAAATTGCGAGCAATAGTACAGGGATAGCAACAGATGCAGACGGATTAGACAACATCGCCGGATGCTCATTACTTTAGCCACTTTATAAGAACGACAACGGACTTCTGTAGAGGATGTACAAGGGAGCATCTCTATACTATTAAATTCTGCTGCTGCCGCGCCTGTTTGCCGAGGAAGTATCTACACATAAGTAGCATATTTCAGTTGAATAGCGTTATACTCAAGTGTGTTATGGAATTCATATGTAATCAGATCCTCGGAAGTTGCTGTACTCGGGCGACGGGTGTGTCTGTGTACCAAAAAAGGCTTTCTCTGGAAGCCTACTGGCAAATAATTGCCAGCACCTCTTATTCTCTTTGAATCGATAGAATCAGGACTTTGGTCTTCACCCCTCACAGGCAAGTATAGTACCTAGCCGTTTTCTATCTAACTGTGAAAGATCTATTTGAACAGCTAGTATATCTAATCTGTCCACTCCTATCTCTCACTTCAGTGGGCGGGTGAACCTTTGAACTGTGCATATTTATGTGTCATCAGGAAGTTTTCTGTGTTCTCCAAAGGAAAACAGCCAACAGCCACTAATACTCCTTTTTTAAGATACTAAAACCCTGAGTTGTGCATATTTGTATACAAAGAAGAAGTTCTTTGTGTTATTCTAGGATAAAGCTAGCAGTCTATACAGCTAACTTTTACTCTACTAACTCTTCTGCCGAACTGTTCAGGTGGGTATCAATATTAAAACTCATATTAAAGCCTGATTAATAAAGTAAGGTTCTCTTAGTGCTGTTTGGTCAGATGCTTGGGTCCTTTTCCTTTTATAGACTTCTGGGGTCCTGAATAATGCAGCTCTGTGATAAATGAGGTTATCGTCGGTTTAGCAGGATTTCTCCTCTTGAGGAACTAATAAAGCTTAACTTAATAAATTCTTAAGAACTTGGGAGAGATGCTGGAATATCTTCATGTGAAGCAAAAGAACTTATTCAGTGATGAGGGAAAGAAGTTAGAAAATGCACAGATGAATGCCGCTGCTTACAGTATTATAAAGTACACGTTATATTTTCCTATAAATAAATCATGATTATTGTTTTTTTTTTTTTTTTTTTTTTTTTTCATTTTGCGCACTGTTGTTTCCATTTAACTATACATGGTTTGTCCAGAAAGTAATGAGACTGATTCCATAAAATTCGTTTACTTAAAGGTAATTTTACAAGCACCGCATAGCTTCTTCCTGCATTAATACCCCATTTCTAAAGTCTCTGCCACCCATTGATGCCCGCCTGGAAGTTTTCAACTAGAATGCTGTTCAGAACGCATTTACATTTTTTTTTTTTTGCAAGATCGCTAGATAATCAAAACGATTACCTTTTAAGCTAGATTTGAACAGAGGGAATAGAAAAAGTCTGAAGTTGACAGATCTGGGCTGTACGGTGGCTGAAGCAGCGTTTCGAAGCTGTATTTTGCTAAGAACGGAGTAAGAAGCTTGGCACAAATTTTTCGCATTTGAAGTTTTTTCGTGACGATTTGATGCACAATTAATTTTGTAAGTCCCAGTGTCTCCACAATCATTCGGACACTCATCTGACGATCAGAGTGCAAAAACTCTTTAATTTTAGCCACATTATCTGAACCTCAAGAAATTAATGGACGCGCCCAGCACATTGTTCGTCAGCGAAGTCCTCTTAGCCAACTTTGAAAGCTTTATGTGCCACCTAAAACTTGAGCTTTGAACAAAGAATCTTTCCTGGAAGCTTCTTGTAACATGGTAAGCGTCTCAATAGCTGATTTGTTTGGTTTGCACAAAACTTTATGGAATATCGCGGCTCGATACTTCGCTGCATTCTAAAAACCTAAGGTCACATTCAAACACGTGTCCGTTTTTCGAGTGAACCGTGTACTGCAAAGGCTCAAAGACAATTGACTTCCACCACTCTGTAGCTGATATTCTCCAACATCCGTACCACCTACAAAATCCACCTTTTTGGCCATCTGCTTGGCGCAAAAAATTCAGCCTCATTACTTTCTGTGGACAGACCTTGTATTGTTGTGTAATCCGAAGAAATCTGTCTCCATCACTATGGATATCATTATCTCGTGAAATACTGAGTCATTCTGACCAATGACTTTTAATTTCGAAAGTTTAATTTTAAGTAATTTATGTACGTAGGTTATTGTGGGAAATGCCTAGAAATTTTAACATGTATTTCCAGAAATGAAAGCTATTAATATTAAATTTACCAATAAAAATATGCTTTAATACAATAATGAAAAGCTGTTTTAAACAGTTTTTGAGAACAACATAAAATCGTTAATTACAAAAAAGTTACTTTACAGAGAAATTAGTTAAAAGCTTAAAACTACTTGATAAACCATCTTCGGCTATTTTTAAAAGATGTTTATATGATAAATTTTTTTTAAGAATAACCAAAGTTAGTATTATTTAATAATTTTAAGCTTAATTTTCCTGTAAAAATATTTTTCACAGTAAAATTAAAGAATTACTCTATTTTTTCGTCGAGCAATGGCAAAACCTGATCAAGCCAAAAGTGTGCCCTGATTCAACGTGCATTCGGAATTCGGACCCCATTTATATTTGAGTAACCAAAAGAAAAAATTCAATAATTTAATGAATTAAAATACACTATATGAACATATAAACTGGTAGGGTGCTATTTTCGCACTTTCAAAAACATTTTCCCCATGAATTTAACCCTTCTTTTAATAAAAGTTAATAATTAAAAAACAATCGAATATTTCCCAAATTTCATGCAAATATCATATTTGAGTAAAATATTCCTTTGATAAAAATTTTCATTTTGCTTTTAGAAGTAAAATTTTCATAGCATTTTGCCTTCATATTTTTTTTAAAATGTATTTCTAGTTATTGTTATTTTTTAACTGAAAAATAAATATTGAACCCCACAACTGAACGCCCCCCCCACACACACACACTGAGCTACTGTCCAGTCAGTCCGTGCACAAATCGAGTCCTATGGAATGAAAATATTTAAAAGTTTTAAAAAGTGAAATATTAAAGAAAAAAATTAAATTAAATTTTGTAAAAATAAAATAGCATTTAGAGAATTTTGAAACTTGCAGAAAAAAAAATGTTTTTTAATAATAAAAATCTTTAATAATGTTTAAAATACATTTAAATGTAGGATTGATATTCAGAACTTGCTGATGTTTGTTCAGGTAAATAAAAACTTTTAATCCAAATGTTATCCAAAATGTTTCATGCAAACCAGTAAATGAAGATCAAAATATCAAAACAAAGAATCACTGAAAATTCATTTTGTCATAAGGGAAATTTACATTCTTAAATATTTTAAAAAGTATTTAAAGCGCAGACTTACATACACACATATATTTGCAATTCTTTTAGAAACGTGTACTTTAATGGGCACTATTAAAGTTTTAAATGAATTTATATAATTAAATTTAATAAACTATTTATAAGTTGAAAGCATTTTCGCTTAAAATTAAAAATTTTCATAAATGCAAAATGATAGTATTTTTTGTAAAAAAATAAAAAATAAATAAATAATAAAATAAAAATAAAAATAAAAGTCATAAAAAGCAATTTATGTGAAATTTAAATGAAATAATTTATCAGAAAATATTTGTTGAGGTCAAATTTGTCCCATTTTGTAAACTTTACTTTAATTTTATTTGAATTTACAAATTATTTGCAACTTATGAGAATTATATAAGGCATTTTTATTTGAAACTATGCTTTGTTTTTCTTTCTATTGTTTCATGCACAATATTCACAGTGTTTTTCTCCCCCCCCCCCACTTTTTCTAAAATTCTTTATAAACTTTTACTCAATTTATAAGACTGAAATATTTAGGCAGTTCAAATTAGGATTCAAAAATTCATATAAATGATCTTAAAAAATATTCCTATGACAGAGTTAGAAAGAATCTCTTGAATGTGTCTAATAAATTCCGCTCGTCATAATGACATGTAAAGATTCCGTAATTTTAGACAACTTAATATTTCATATCATCAATAAGAAATAAAATTACAAATTAATTACTACCTTTGTGTGGTTAAAGATTTAGAGATTCTTAAGACTAGTTATTATAGCAAAAAATTTTCACTTCTATTTAGCATGACTGTAATTATTTTTAATAAAAGTATTGAAATAAAGTTTATCCATTAGCATAAACCATACGCTAACATCTAATCATATCATTTAGTTAATGACGTGGTGGCACTTGTGACTAAAATGAATGGAAGAAAACACTGTAAGGTACTTGACATAATGATTTAAATATTCAAATTTCTAACTAAGACGTTACGCTATTGAAAAAAAAAATTAATTTGATATATGTGTCCGAACTATAACTCTTAATTGAACTGGCTGTTTAGACTGATTTTTCTTTTTAATTTTAAGAAAGCTAAAATTTTTAATATACATTAAAAAATATTTCTTTCAATGGTAATGGCTTTGTCAAAATAATAATAAGAAGACACGTGACAAATAGATTTTTCAAGAAAATTTCAAGAAAAAAACATTTTATTTTAATAATATTTAACCAAAAATTTCTGCTTAAATATATGAACAGATAATAAATTCCTTAATTAATATGAAATTTTCCTAGTTTTATAGCTACCTATAGTTATTTAAACAGAATTAGCCTAATGTTTGAAATCAACCCCAAACATAGGAGTTGTGCGTTTATTTATTTGAACAGGTGGGTTCAATTTTTGCGCAATTTTATTTTGTTCGTAGAAAATTGCATTGTTCTCGTCTAATCATTTCTATTTTTTCTTTATTTTACTATAGTGGACATGTGAATCTCAATGTCATCAATTTCATCAATTTTAATAAGTTACTGACGAGATTGGTATTTCACCAAATCAAATTGGTTTATTTTCTTTTCAGGTACTTAGGTAGTCCTAGATTTAATGGAGGATTCGTTTTTGGTCTTATTTTATGCGACCTTTCGTCATATTTTCGTCATATTCGTCTCCGGGGTTAGTAGGAAATGCCATATGAAAACATCCACCATCGTCTTGGCAGGAGGTTGAGAGTGAGAACTCATCCTCTTGGAGTTCTTCAACCTTTGAGCTATCATTTAGGAAACTCAAGCTATGCCACAACTATACTATAGCTATACTAACTGACCTCATATCGGAGTATGCGAACTATCCTCACAGGGATACCTAATTTAAAATGGTTACCACAGAATCCCAAATATCAGAAACAAAAGATTATGATACATGAATGGAACCACAATTAAACAGTCTTTCGAAAACCACCATAAGCAGTGCTTCAATTTGATCTACAGATCCTCCCCCCCCCCCCCAAAAAAAAAAAAAAAAAAAAAAAAAAAAACAGAAAAAAAAAAAAAAAATGTACGATAAAATTTTTTTTTTCACTAGTCAGAAAAATGATGAAACAGAGATTTTTTCCTTTATGATGCTTCCAGACAGGGACAGGCTAAATTTACGGCGGATGATTGAATTTACGGTGGCACATACACACCTCATTAATCAAATGACATCATTCTTCTTCCATTGTCTGAGGAAAAAGAAGTTGAGTGCCAACTAACGTCTTATACCATTTAACCCCATATTACCCTAAACACTGAAAAACAACAGCGAACCTTCAGCGAACCTTAAACGTTTCAGGTCAAAATAATAACATTGTTTTTCACAAGATGAAAAAACTAGCCCTAAGTACATCCTTAAAATAGTAAAGTGAATTCGCATCTTCAAAGAAATTGAATGTGACTTCTACGTATGGCTTCCTTTGAAATATAATTTGTTAAATATCGGAGTAGTGCTGCCATCTATCGAAAAGAGAAGAGACAAAAGTTTAACAGATCAATTAAAACGAGAAAAAACTATTGAAAAAATGTTGCATAAAAAGTATGTTAAATGTTAACTTTCAGTGCAAAATCAATGAATGTTAAAGGGTTAAATTAAAATTCCATATCGAGACTCGCTTGATTGGTTAATATGGTGTTCGAAGGAATAGCGATTGCGATATTTAAGTCGGCAAACGACCATTGTGTTTAGTGAGCATTAATGGCAGCTGGCGCACTTAAAATCTGCTGTGACTGGAATATCTGCCATGTTCCGTAAAATTAATACCCATAAGGATTATCAACGCAGATTACCCATCCCTTTCGCAGAGAGTAAAATATGTCATGGAATGCCTCCGGACCATCTTTGACTGTAAACCAATTGCCAGTTACCAACTTTTAAAATTTATTCCAAAGCATGCCTTCTTTTTATATCACTTGTTTTTAATGAGTAATTTTGTTCTTATTTAATTGCAGTAACATATTAGAAAAAATTACTCTACAAAAAAAGTGGTATGAAAAGAGGGCGGTACTAACAATGCTCCAGAATAAATTATAAAAGTTAGCAACTCTACAATTGTCCTAGCTCTAGTATGACAACACAAAAAGCAATTCAACCTTCAAATACTTTACTTAACTTTGTAACTTTACATACCTGGTAATATTTATAATATATTCCGGAGTACTCTTAGCTCCGCCCTTTTTTAACACTAGTATATCTTCAAAGCATTTTTCTTCTCATTTCATCCTAATTACATATTGGAAAAAATTTCTGTAAAATCATACTGATGTGAAACAAGGGCGGGGCTAACAGTACTCCGGCATAAATTATAAATATTACCAGTTATGGCTTTAAAATAACTATGCAATAAGATTCTACATTAGATAGACTTCACAAGTGACATTCATTATTTTCTAAAACCATGAATGTAGAATTTCGAGGTTATGAAGAAGTGTTATGGTAACTGCAGGATATAGTACGGTTTTTCATCGATTCTGTAATTCAAAATGATGCAGTATGATTTGTGTATGATTTTTTTCCTTCTAGAAATTTCCGGTACAAAAACATTTTTTCTTAAGTATTTCAACAATTTATAGCCATTTTGTCTCACAAATGTTTCATTTAAAATTTTTAAATGCAAATATTTATCACCAATGCATGGTGGCCTTCGTACTGAATTAAAATATCACATTTAAATTCTTTGCACATTGCAATGGTTTTTTTTTATTTACCTCACTCTCTTTTTATGTCTAGTGACAGGAGTCATTATAGTAATGCAAGACGCGAAAGTAAGTGCATATTAAATAGCTAAATTAAAATACTCAATAAAATTAAATAAAATTAAAACGTAAGAATCGCCGCATATATGTAATGGCCCAACTGCATCAAGCAGATAATGACTGACATGCCTAAGATTGGAAGATCAAGCTAGAAAGCAGAGGTTGATGATTTAAGACTTTAAAGGGGGTTGGTTACATACACTAGCCACCTCATTTTAATTCCCAGCTGCAAAATATCATCCCGGAATTTTAAGTTCATAACTTATTGGGAAAAAATTCATTTACATCTTTTCTTTCAACTTTACTCGTAAATTCTGATGGCTTTCAATATTAAATGCGAGTAATTAAATTCCTCATGGAAGAGTTAAAGTGTGACAGCAGTAACTTTGCGTAAATAGAGAAAAATAAAAAGACGATCACTGACATTTTATAAATATTTCGTTCTTTGCTAGAACAAATTAGTTAAGTTTCTAGACATGTAGTAGAGAAAACACTATGACAATAAATAAAAAAATCCTGTATATGCTAATCTTAATTTCATAACAAATTACCTTTTTGATAATATTTCCAAGAGTTATTTCATCTCGATAATAAATAAGTAAATAAATAATAAATAAATAAATAAACTTGATACTCTTCTGCTTAGGTTTTCTACGTAAATCGTTGTAAAACAGAATTTGTGCTAGTACAAAAATTTTACGAGTTACATTAAATTAAAAAAAAAAGAAAAGAAAAGAAAGTTGAAGAGAGAGACACAGAGAAAATGTTTGAAATCGTACTGCATTGTTGTCAGGGTATTTTTCTATTTTGAACAGTAATACCCGCTTTTTGGCGTTTCTCTGAAACGTTACTTTATTTAATAAAAATATTTTACACGTATTTGTGATCAGATCAATTACATTTTGTCCCAAACAATCCATGCGGGAAACGCCATTGACATATATATACATCGGCGGCACATAAAGTGTTTAACACGAATACCCAAAATCCTTCTTTAACGCAAAGTATTGTTTTAGAGATACGTTTAAAGGCAAGGCTCATTTTTCTTAAAAAAAAAAAAAAAAAAAAAAAAAAAACTTTTACGTGATACAGCCGTTTTACTTTTTACTTTTTTCTCTTCTTTGAATATGATTTGAAATAATTGTATGTTTCTGAAAAACAAATAGAAATTATCTCACTTATATTTTAAGAAATTCAATAATAATAATAATAATAATAAAGACAAAAATTATGGTGCGAGGATAAAGTTATTAAAAATTGAATATATGCACTTGCAAAAAAGCTAAGCGCTTTTTATATAGAGAATTAAAATTTCGTTAAGCCTTAAAATTCTACAATGTCGTCATAAAAAATATAGGCCAAAATAAAAGAACAGATTTTTTTTATTGCTTTTAGTTTTTTGTGTTTGAATTTGTTTATACAGCCTAATAATGAAATATACACTTTTACTAATGTTAGCAAACTTATTATATATTGTGCTCAAAATGAATCATATATCTTCTCCATCTTCTTCCATTTTTTTTTTTTACGAAGTTAGTTTTCTGGAAAATTGATATATATCAATGGATACATACGCAAAAAGAATTTATTTGCTTCAATTATTCATTACAAATTCCGTATAAACTTATTGAAAGGTAATAACAATACTAATTTGATTAACCTACGCTCCGCATTTTCTTGAACCTTATTTCATTTCATTTATTTATCTTTTTAAGCTTATATTAGTGGCAGTCCGTATTTGTTACTCTGATACTTTCATCAGTTTTGTTTTATAGTAATATTCTGCAGCTTGCTTGCGCGACTAACTAATTATTGTATGAATAATGTGGTGAAAGAATCGGGAAGATAAGGGAGTTATAGCCTCATATTTGCCAAAATACTAATTAATATTCCGTAGTATTGTTAGCCCCACCTTCTTTTTCACACCAGTATCTTTTTAGAGTATTGTTTTTATTATTTAATCGTAATTACATTTGGAGAATATTATTCTAAATATTTGCTGGTGTACAAAAATGGGCGAGACTAACAACACTACGGAATATTAATTAGGATGTTGGCAAGTATGTATCCTGTATTTCTACCATAGAAAGTTGCTTTGGAAAAAAGAAAAATGGTAAAGTTGCTCCGCAAAAACAGTGGTTTTGAAAAATAAGCACGGGATGTGAGAATGCTGTTAATTTCAAAACCAAACAAAAATATGCATTTCTTTTAATAAAAAGGAACAAATAAATATAAAGATTCAGTTTAAGACGGTGGACAAAAATTCAGATTCTTAATGTTTGCATGCAAACACTAAACATATGTATACGTAATCGGTCTAAGAATGTTTTATCAAGCATTTAATAAACCATGTACACTTTTGGTATCTTTAAATTGTGAAATAGATGATGGTCTGGTCTCTAAACCACAAAAATCTTCATCACAATCTAAAAAAAATTCTTCAGGTGTCGAGTCGACATCATTAGAGCTTTGTTACATGTTCGTGATATGAAGAGAACATATAATTCCTGTACAGGGGCGTGGTTACGGTCATTTACTTTTTCAGCTTCTTCACCACAGATGAACGATGTAATATGATATTATGAAGTTTTTCACGCTGATATTAAATGAACTGAAGATGTAACCTAAAGAAGATCTGTGAACTTTCGGGCATTTTGTTCCCCTTTCTGTATTGTCTTGTTCGTTCTTTTTCATGTCGTAAACAGGTCAAGTTATTAGTAGACAGATATCAATTACTATCTTCAAAATTACAGTAAAATGAACGGTATCTCAGCAAGATTTGTTGATGTTAAAAATAGGTTTCTAAGCATATAAATAGATTTTTTTGTAATAAAAAATCACACACACATACAAATAATAATAATAAATCTGGTATTGAATGGCAATATATATATATATATATATATATATATATATTTATATTTATATATATATTTTAAATAAATAAACATTACAAAATACACAAACACTTAATAGTTGTCTTGTATTTAAACAGTTTAGCACGACCCTTCGACAAGCGAAATCTTCTATGTTCTTACGCTTCTATATTTTTGTCTGATGAAGAGCTGAAATTAATTATTTCCACCTGGTTGTGTGTTTGAGCAGTTTAGTGCGTTTTAGTTTGTACGTTTGTAGGTATTATAAAAAATCATAAAAATTGAAGCAGTAGGTAGGATTGAGCGCAATTTGCGAAAAACCTATTTTCGTGAAAACGGATATATATAAATATATATATATATATATATATGCATATATATTGGTAAAGAAAAAAGAAGTTAAAATTTTAGTCGAGCGAGGGCGCTGTAGCGGAGCAAACCGCACATTTTCATGGAAAATTATATTTATTTGGATGGAAACAAATGTTTACAAGCATATCAATCTTATTATATGTATCCGCCATCACAACAAATTATAGTTTACAAGCGAACTGATACCGATAACTGCAGCACGTAGTATATCAAACTGGATGTAGGAGTATTCATGACGAATGACATCATTTAACTACACCAAAGAAGCTGGGTTAAATTAAAATTTTGTGTTCGAATAAATAGGAAAAAATCAGAAATTAACAGTTATTTTATAACTCTACAATTAATAGGACTCTGATGTGCATATTTCTTTTTAATTGCGTCTATGCAGCGCCCTCTATCAACGATTTTTTTTTTTTTAACCAAAAAAGTTCCTATTTACGATACTAACTTTTTCTCAAATTGCGTTTAATTCTACCAATTCATCTCCAATTTTTATGACTTTTTAAAACATCTACTGATTTATGGGACGGGACACCCAGTATTTTCAAATGAATCGAAAGTTTTTTTTTCCATACCGAATCAAAGGTAGTATCTTGGTTATGAAAAGGATTGCCTAATTTTGGTGTAATTTATTTAGCTAAAGTTATGTTATTTCTATAAGACCAAGCGACAGGTTCTTTCTTTTTGCAATTTAACTTGTGTTTAAATTTTTAGATAGAGAGACGTTACGATTTTCCCAAAAGATTTTTGTGGAATTTCATTTTTTTTTTTTTTTTTTTAAGGTTAGTGTTACTAAATGAAGAAACCAGAGCGTATTTCGGAATCTTCAGGAATAAATTATAAAATCTGTCAGCTAATCATGGTATCAGTGAGAAGCAAGAAAAAATTGATTAAAATTTCAAAAATTCATATGTAAATATTTATTTAAAACTGCATGTTTTAATTAAATAAATATATATATATAATTTGAAATTTTTTTGTACCATTGTATCACTTAGTAGACAAAAGATAGATGAAAATACCAACATAAAATGAAATAAATTTTAATTGAGATTTATTTCGATTGAAATTAGTCACGGTATTAAATTAATTTAAGTACATATATATATATTTCCCCATACTTTTACAGTGTATGTGCGGATGTAGTAATGTAAGGGTATTATGTGATCGCGTAAGCTCAAACTCTTTGATGTCTTTGAACTTCCGCCAAACACACCATTATCTTTGATCATAAACTATATGAGATGTAATACGGTCATTGCGTGAACTTAGGATTTTTAACGGATAGGATAGAAAATGAACAACAAAGTCTTTTTACAAATTCACTAGTGAATATATTTATTAAATTATAATTGCTGAATAATAATAATAAACAATTGTAGAATATTCGATCTTGATAAAACTCATAAAATATCGTTAAAGGCTATTTCCTGTTTTAGCGTATCTCTTATTCGGCATATCACTTCGAGCAATGTTGACACCAGAGGACAATAGGGATCCCATGGGTACAGAAGAAAAATTCCACAAAACATTTTTTTAAATGTACAGTCATACTAAAGATTCTTCACTATAAAATACCCCATCCCCCCCCCCCCCAAAAAAAAATAAATAAATAAAATAAATAAATAAATAAATAAAATAAATAAATAAATAAATAAAATAAATAAATAAATAAATAAAATAAATAAATAAATAAATAAATAAATAAAAATAAAATACAAATAAAAAATTAAAAATAAAATTAAAAAAAAAAAAAAAAAAAAAGCCATTAAATAATGACAATTATATCTGCTTAATTTTGTAGTATGTACAAGAACACAGAATGAGGGTGGTAAGATTTTTTAAGGTCTGCCAACAAAATTTATATTGAATAACTACAGTTAAATTTAACTTTAAAAGGAAGGCAAAGTGACTAGCAACAGAAAATATATTTTGCTCTGATCTGGTTTATGTTAATAATACACCGCATAGCGTTATTTAATTACTTTAATTTCCGATCTCAAGATGAAATTAAACATAAATATTCTTATCAGACAACCTTCTTGAAGTTACAGACATTAGACTTATAAATTAGTTAAACTACAAGGGCAGTTAGTAATAATTTCTTGTAATTTGAAAGCGATTATAAGAACAATGGATAATCTCTATTAATTAATAACTGTATGATAATTACTAAATAAACAAAACATATGCCCAATAAAAATAAAACAAAACACGATTATTATTTTTACATTTTTTCGTGAATTTAGGCGAAAATTTCTGAGTCAAATATATGTACAGTTGGGGAACGCCATCTAGCATAGTTGTAAACAATAGATTGCTTGTTTATCATATATATACCCCATGGCGGTTAATTTATCACTGTTTCTCCACCAAAAACAGTAACAAGCATCAGATCCCACTATCACGTTTCCCAAAATCCCGGTCATGTGCTAAGTGTTACTAAACTCTTCTCGCTAAAGGACCACATACCAAGATTAAGAGATTTAAACGAAATTTTAGCATCCAAAATGTTGTTGCTATCATAGAGGTTAGAGGTGGAATATCTTTTTTCTTTTCAGTTTCCAACCCCTAGTATTTCCTTTTGTTATTAGCTCGATCTCTAAGATAAATTCTATAACACATGATCATATTTCAGGAGCTTATCGTAGTGTACGAGACTATGTCAAGTTTTTAGAAGTGAAAATACGTTCAAAAGCAGGTAAATTTCTAGTTGAAAAGAAAAAAGTGGTTATGGATTATAATGATGACTTTAACGTATATATTTTCCTATATAATGGTATGTTTAATGAATGTATTCGGCTGTTTCTAACTGATGTTTGTTTTCAAAGCGTTTGCTTTAGTTTTCAGATATTTCTCTGAGAGATTTTTTTTTTTAGATCATTAATATAATCACTACTTTAGAAGCGTATTATTGTTTGTAAGACTTATGTATCACTATGGAGAATCCCAAGTAGTTAAGGGGAGTAACGTATATGTATTTTCCTATATTTAATGTGTTTAATGAATATATTTGGCTGTTTTTAACTCATGTTTGTTTTCAAAGCGTTTCTTTTACTTTATAGATATATCTCTGAGAGATTTTTTTTTTATATACTTAATATAATTCTTACTACAGGAGAGTATTATTGTTTGTAAGGCTTATGTGTCACCATAGAGAATCACAATCACAAGAAGTTAATGGGAATAAAGCAGGTGTATCTTTTATATTTAGTATGTTTAATAAATATATTTGGCTGTTTTCAACTCATGTTTGTTTTCAAAACATTTGTTTTAGATTTTAGATATATCTCTGAGAGTTTTTTTAGGTACTTAATATAATCCTTACTTCATGAACGTGTTATTGGCGTTATAAAAAGGTTTAAGGTTTTAAATTTTATTTACTTACATTTATTTATACATTTTGAGAATTGTTAAAATAATTTAAAAAGTAGCTATTAGACACATAGCAAATCATAAATATGCTTTTTTTTTTTTTTTTTTTTTTTAAAGTGCATTTTTAATTTTTGAAAAATTTTTGGTTTTCTAATTGTTAACGTGATTATATTCAAATAACAAGGTCTAAATAATAGTATGGCGCTTTGTCAAGTGAAAAAACTAGACGCGAGTCATCATTAAAGCAGCAACTGCATACTCACGTCTACTAAGAATTTAAAGTGATATCTGCATTTGGCTTCCTCTGAAACAACATTTGTGATATTTCGAAGTAGTTCTGCAATCTACTCAGCAGATAAGAATGAAAAGTTTAAAAATCGAGTAAAAAAAGGAAAAGATATTGAAAAATTGGTGCGTAAGTAAGGCTTAATGTTTAGTTTCAGTGCATACCAATGAATGTAAAGGGGTTAAAGGGATGATAGAGATTATAAATCTCTTTTTGTAAATTACTGTTTTAGAATTATAAAAATGTGAATGCATATGAATTGAAATATAGAAATATTAAGCAAATTAACATCTCTCGATAGCTATTACAATTTATAAAGTTAAATTAAAAATTTTGATTTAAAAATAAAAAATTTAAAAATCTTTCTTGTTAATTACACATATACAGGGTGGCCATAATTAAACTGCAAGTGTTCAAGGGGTGCTGGAGAGAAAACTACTGGGAATATTCCAGTGAAATTTGGTATCTACACGTTTCAGAACATGCGCAAATCAAATATGGAAAAAAAAAAATCTCCATTTTTCACCCGATAAGTGGCGCTGTACCGTATTTCAACGCTCACCGGTGGCATATACAACTTCCAAAACCGATAGACAGAGCATAATGACATTCTAAGAGGCATATAAACAATATAAAACATCACTTACAGTTTATAAAAAATTATGGATTGTTTAATTTGTGATCTTAATTTACGTTAATTTTTGATTCCAGGATACTGTAAAAATTTAATTACTGAGGCGAATTGTATGGAATTTTGATGAACTGTAAGTGATGGTTTATATTGTTTGTATGCCTCTTAGAATGTCATTATGCTCTGTCTATCGGTCTTGGAAGTTGTATATGCCACCGGTGAGCGTTGAAATACGGTACAGCGCCATCTATCGGGAGAAAAGGGCGATTTTTTTTTTTCATATTTGATTTGCGCATGTTCTGAAACGCGTAGATACGAAATTTCACTGGAATATTCCCAGTAGTTTTCTCTCCAGCACCTCTTGAACACTTGCAGTTTAATTATGGCCACCCTGTATATAAGGGAAGATGATAGAGGGTTTTATCAATATTTATTTACTATCAGTATAATCAGAGAACACTGCATTGCTATTGGGCATTAATTGAATCAAAATAAAAATGTGAGTAAAACTCCTTATAGTTTAGTTTTTATTTTGAGAAAACAGAAATTCTCTTCATTCTATTTCTCATAACTTTTTGAATTTACACGATATTTATTTGGGGTTGTCATATAAGTTGCTCAATACTCTTGGCTATTAAATTATGCAAATGAAATTTTTTAAAAGCTAGCGCATGTGTAGTTAAAAAATTATTTAGTAGAAATGCTCATATTTCGTAAGATATTTAATGTTTTTGCATTCTGATTGCAGTATGCTGTGTTTAATACAGTATGCCAAATTTTCTAAAAATGTCTTTGCTCTGGGTCTAATACGCTACGTGTTATAATTAAAAAAGGTGTAAATTTTTTTGCAATTTTTAAAAGAACTGTATATCTTCATGAATATATTGTACAATGAATAAAAAAAAAAAGTTGGAGAGCAGACTTAAACAATGCCATCGTTTAATTATTTTGCAGTGCGTTAATCTTAGAAGAAAGTACATCAATCTTAGAAGAAATTATCTTAAAAAAAAAAAAAAAAAAAAGTTTCATTTTAAAAACACAATTTGCTTTAAAAATATTGAGCAACAAAATGGATTCTTTATGCTGCCCAACTTTTTTATTTTTTTATTTTTCTGATTCACTGTATGCGGTGCCTTATAAAAATTTACATTCGCATAATAACATTGCTACAGCCAAACCGCATTTAAAGCATTATTTTTAACAGGGTTGTCCAAAACATTTTGTTTTTTATTTAATTTTTTTCTGGTCCCTTTTTTCCCTGCAGGACACAGCTTTTGCTGGAATATATGAGGTATAGCACGCTCTTTACACTATCAAAGTTTCAAGATGATTCCTGAAGAACTTTTTTGGATATTTAACAAAACATCTAAATCCAAAAGTGTCCAAATACTTATTAGTATTGGGTTGTTCGATAAATGATGTCGTTTTTCCCCCATGTTTTTCAAAGTGAATTTATTTATATTAACAACCAATATTAATCAATGATATATTGACCATTTTGTTGGATGACCTTTTGCCATCTTTCGGTAAGTTGAAAAATTCCACGTTCGAAGAAGCCTTGGTTTTTAGAAGCGAAGGTTTTAAAAAACGACATTATTTATCGAACAACCCAATAGATAGTGTATTTAGAATATATTATTAAACTATAATAATTTAAAATCGAGGGAACGTATTAAAAATCATTTAATAGGGAAATTTAAATTTTTTTTAAAATCATTTAAAATTTTGAGTTTTATTTTATCAAATTTAGATAGTTTTCGAGAAATTTTAATATACTTAATATTATTATCGTATTCCAGTGGTTACGTGTTCAGACTTTCATAACTTTAGACTATAAGGCAAAAGATATTGATAACGTCCATCATCCAATTAACGAAAAATTTTATACGTGATGAAAATAAAAACTAAATAATTTATTTTCCTTTTAAAAAAGATTTGCTAATTCCAATTTCCTTATCTGGTATCATTATTTCTGAAACAGTTTAAATTTTTATCCTTTTCTTGTTTTTATGTATATTGGAGTTCATAAAATGATATTTTGTGAGTGACTGTTTATATAGTAGCTACAATTTATAATTTGATCTTGAAATTAGTGATTTAAGCATATCTATTTCAAATACACACTTTATTTTACTTGTAATTTCTCATATGTAGAGGAGAACCGTGTAATATGGACCATCGTGTAATAAGGACCACGAGAAAATTTATATGTTCAACACTAGATGGCGAAACCATCTCATTGCCTTTAGTGAATATTATTGTTATCCAAAGCAAGAAGTGACTTGTACATGCGTACCTGTATTTGGACGATTATGAAATTGAATTTTCGGTTTATATGATCATTGATGTAACAAGTATGTTAAAATGAAAGTATTACTTTCTGCTGTTAGGTAATTGTAATATAATTTTTGCATTAATAGTAGCAAATGTACTTATTTTCTGAACAATCTAGACTTGTGTTTCATGGGTGCCAATTTGCATAGCGATATGTGATTGGAAACAACGTTGCTCTGTTTATGCGTGTAATATGAACCACGCTTTGTTGTGTAATATGGAACAGTGGTCCATGATAAAAACAGAGAGGTTTTGTTAATGCTCGGCGTACATATGTCGCACACTCAAAATATTGAAGCTATAGAATAGGCCAGAGAAGCAGGGATAATCAAGCTATCACTTCCTTTGCATACTACCGATTAAATATAACCTTTGGACCTCCCTTTTTTTTCGTCAATTAACTATTATTTTTTTCGTCCATTTCTACTATTCCCAAGAGATGAACAAATGTATAAGGGGACATGCTGGACAGTTCGTTTCACAATTCCAAGTGTGTCAACTGTTCGGGAAAGACTATTTCGGGAAGGACCACTATGGAGTTCGTGCAATATGGACCACTGACACATAAATAAAATAATTATTTACTGCAATTATTAATACTTCCCAGAGTGCTTTACTAAGCTTAAACCATGCAAATATACAATTGTAATGAGCAATCAACAAATTAAATCTTTTTATTTTAATAATTTTAGTTTTAGGAGCATTCTTGCTTAGGGGGTCCATATTACACGGATCTCTCCTATTCATTTTCTCAAGAATTTTATTCAGTTTAACGCGACCTCAGAGCAAGATCAGTTTTGTTTAAATTTAAGTATAGTTTTTATTTTATTTGTTTTATTTTCCTCCAACTTATAATCTCACGTTCTTGATTTAAACACGGAATTCTATCCTTCTTTTCAACACGACATTTACAAGTTTTGTTTATAAAAAAAGACTCGCAAACATATCTCTGTTTTGGTCGTCAGATAGAAAAAAAAATGTTATACATTTCATCATGATATGATAGTAGTATAAAAATCCAACTCATTTCTTAGAAGCTTATATCTCAAATGTTGATTCTAATGCAGGATTAAAAGCAGGATTGAAACAGAACCTAAATAATGTTCTCGCATGATATGTACTTTCAGCAGTCATAATGTCAAATTCTTACAAAAAGGACTAGACAACAAAACAAACAAAGAAAAAAAAGGGGGTGGTGGGGGCGGGAGGTTGTATTAAGAGACGTTTATTCTTTTTACCAGAATCTTCCTTGTATTTTTCATTTATTTTAGATCCATGGAAGTGTTAAGAAAAAAAGTACAAGATTAATTGTGTTTAAACAGTTTTTTTTTTAATTGCAGTTCTTGGTATGTGTGACTAAGACTAATGATTATTATTATTACTTTTTTTGTTATTGATTATGAAGTCGTAAAAGGAGTATAATGCTTTTTTTTTATTTTTTAGTACGGAAGGACTATTTCTTTCAATCTGGCATTTTACGTCGTTACCAATTTATAGTGTTCCACTTCGAAAATGCCTGCCAATATCCAAATTCTTACTCTATCTTCTAATATTTTGTGAAATCCATAAAAACTTTTATATATACATTTTTTTTTCCACTTCCCATCTGTGAAGATCAAACTCACAACCTTCGGGTTTGTAGCTATGTACTCTGACCACAGAACCAACGGGTCTTGGCTGAATATCTCCTGATTATTTAGAATAGCATTTTCAGATATTATTATTATTTTTTTCGCTTCCCATCGGTGAGGATCGAACTCACAACCTTCGGGTTCGTAGTTGTATACTCTGACCGCAGAGCCAACGGGTCTCGACTGAATACTTCCTGATTATTTACACTAGTGGTTTCAGATTTTATTTATTTATTTATTTATTTACTTATTTGAAAGTGTATTAAAATACAAATATAAGTAGTTCTGTCATACTAAATTAAATTCTGTCATAGACAGAGTTTCATCCATAGTTTTAATGTGGAGTTTTGGCGGTAAGAGGAACAAACCATTTACAGTGGGCAACGATAGTATCCGAGCACTAGTCAATAATTCCGATATCAAAAAAGTACACTTAAAACAGTTTTGTTAAATAAATCTTTTTTTTTTTTTTTTTTTTTTAATAAACGTAAATGACGACTTAAACATGTTTTTACTGCGGACAGACAGACAAACAAACATGAACATTTATCAACTTTGTATGAAAGTTTTAAAAAGAAAAAAAGGGAAAGAGAATACAAGAAGAAAAAATAATTTTTACTTTAACACTTCGATGCATATCCATCTCATTTCATTTTCTTTTCTAAAAAAAAAAAATGTTTAACTTTCCCATTTCTTCTAAAGACTACTTTTGAGAAAATTTAAATTAAAAATGGTTTAAAAACTATTACTTATGTTAAAATGATATAAAATTTGATTAAAGATTTGATAAAGAACATGCCGATGCTGACAATTTTATGTTCAGTCGATAACAAAAGTCTCCGAACACTAGCAAAAATTCCTCTATAAAAAAAGTACACTTAATACAGTTTTGTTAAATAAATCCTTGCCGAATCCTGTTTTTAGACTAACTAAGAACAGGATTCGACAAGGATTTATTAAACAAAACTGTATTAAGTGTACTTTTTTTTACATAGGAATTTTTACTAGTGTTCGGAGACTTTTGTTACCGACTGTTCCTATATATTCATTTGTTTAAAAATTATGCGCAAAAGGAAGAAACGAGAAAACATTGTTATTGCCTTAATTTTATGCGCTAGTGTATTGATGTGGTCGTACAATTTTAGGCTATAACCAAGCTATTTAACGACAAATGTTACTAAGTTTAGAATTAGAACATAATAATTCCAGAACAGCCCGTCTAGAGTGAGACTGAAATAGGTAAATAATAACCATTGTTTTACTACTTCGTTGTTCGAACAACTGTTATTCGAACAACAAGTTCGAAAATCTGTTACTTATATACCAAATGTTTTTCGATAATTCAGCTTTTACATATAATTTGTGTTATGGCCTAGAAAGTATAAAAATAAATTTCTTTTTCTTTCTTTCTTTCTTTTCTTTTTTCTTTTTTTAACATTATAATTTCAACTCAATAAAAGCCCAATGCGTAAAGACGGTTCAACTGCTTTGAAAATTAAATAACAACTGTTATGTGAAATGTTTAATTTTTGTTGTTTGTTTATTGATAAGACATATACATCAGATTTGTATGCTTGACTCGAAATCCGCTTGTAAAACTTCGTCAGATAAAGACAGATAGCACATGACAAAATTGCAATACGAAGAACTGGAAAAACACACAGGGCCACCATGGGAATCGAGCCCGCTCTCCTACGCTCGAAGGCGATTAGCAGTGTGGTGACATGACCACTCGACCACGGTGGGCCCTGTTGTTGTTGTTTCTAATCTCAAACGGTGCAGCATAGGCCAGGCCAGTGGTCGGCAACCTCATTTTTGAACAAAGCCAAATGTCAACAATACAACAATTAAAATATCTTTTGGGAGCCAAAAATTTTTAACCTAATTTATATTGGCTCATTCATTCTTATTAACATAATTAAAGTATTCCTAAGTCGACATTTGCTAAAATCTCAAGGGGCGAAAAATCTGCGTGTGGCTCGCAAGCCGCAGGTTGCCGACCACTGGGCTAGGCCATCTCCATTGAACTAAAAACTTCTAAAAAGTCTAAAAACAGTAGCAGGTCCTTTAAAAGCCTTATCTTTTGTAAAATCCAAGCAGTTAAGATTCGGACAAGGCGAGACCTGATCAGCTTTACAACATTACACCAGGGTACAGCGTCTAGAATAAACAATGTGGCAATCGCCTATAACCGTGATGTTAAAATGATGCTACAGAAATTAAGCTTACCCAGATGTCACTGTGATCGAAGCTATTGCTAAAATCGAAGACCTGATTGGCTTTTCCCAGTTTCGTCAGTTTAATCACGTGATCTAAGCATATAATTAACCAATATGGAGTCTCGGTTTTGTTGTCGTGACGCTAGCTTCGATTACAATGACATCTGGTGACAGACTTAATTTTTTTAGTACAATTTTATTCGCAGCTTTCCACACTTTTTATTCTAGACGCTATAACCAGGGGCACTCCGGGAAAAAAATTATATCTGTACTGGAAAATGAGAGTTCTGATGTGCCCACTTAAGAAACGCGTGAGACCATGATTCCTCATTTACCAATTATTTAGATAAAATTAGATTTTATCTAAATAAAAATTAAAAATTATAATAAAAATTCTGTCAAAGACAGAATTTAGTTTAGTACGGAGGACTATTAATTTCAATCTGCAAAATTTTTATTATTTATTCATTTTTTATCTCACTTTTTGACCGTAAAACTGGGCCACGTACTTTTTAAAATGACTGAAATAAATTAAAAGAAGTGTTGCTACCTAAATTTCATACTTTAGTTGATTTTAAAAAACCTAATTGTCGTGTCGAAGAACTGTTTGCACCCCTGGATTCAGAAAAATTGTCCCTTTCATTTGGTATCGAATTTGTAACTGATCCTTCTAATTTATTTTGTTGTTACACAAAACTGGTGTGCAAAAACTCCAGATTGAAACTCCGTCCTAATAAATCCTAATAAAATTCCTAATATTGTTATTTAAATTATGCAAAAGAATAAATAGATAGATTAACTAAATAAAATTATATTTTATTTAGATAACTTTTTATATCCAAAGTATTATATCCGAAAACAGATGTTTTGGGGATAGAAACACATAAAATTATGAGAATTATTATGTCCTTTGCAATGTTTCCAAAGTAAATTAAAAACTATTGCATTATACAATTTAACAAAGCATGCCTTAAACAATGTATAAAACATTTAAGATACAGTTTAATATGTATTTTTACTTTCTCTTACCCATAAGGTAGAGAAAGTATTGTTTTTGGGTCAAATTTTCGAACGCGAGATTTTGTTATATTTACACGTTTTGAGGTCCCCTGAATACGAAAATCATGTTTTTAGCAAATGGTCTGTGTGTATGTCTGTGTGTGTGTGTGTGTCTGTCTGTTATCAGCATATCTCAAAAACAAATCATTTCAGAAAGTTCAAACTTGGCATTCTAAATGTGTATCATATAGGGATGCTACAGTAAGCTTTTCGTTAAGATCAAGCAAATGGTTCGTGTACAGGGACAGTCAAGAGAAATTTAATACATTATTTCTATGAGGGAAAATGCAGGTAAGTAGAGTTTAACGTCTATAGATTGCACTAAACCAAATGAAACGAATATATATTTTTTGTAATAGAGATAGTTAACTGGGAATTTTTTTTTGTGTATGTAGGAGCCTCGCCACCCCCCTGGGGGGGACGTCCCCCCTCGAGGGGAGTAAAATTTCATGATGGGTATCTTTCAAAAGAGCTCGCTAATACCTTTAAAACGAATGGTTGAACCATCGATCTGCTATAATTTAAAACAAAGTTATCGATTTTTTTTTTTTTTTTTTAAATATTGAGAATACAATGGACTTTTCTATATAAATGTAGGTGCATTAATGAAACGGGGAGTTGTGGGGATCGGTAGCCCCCCTCACATAGAACTGATTATCATATAAAACTCTTCAGAAGCCTAATATGAGTTGTTTAATACAGGTTTACACAACAGTACTCGTTATCTTACCTTTTAATCTGCAACCTGTATTTATAGTAATAAATTTCAGGGTAAGAGAAAGTCGTGTGAGTGACACACCAGATTATTTATTTTTTCATTTGTAATTAAATATTTTGAAGCACATTGTTTTTGCACATAGCTCATTCTTATCATGTCTAACGTACCACGTATTTTTCATCGTTGACAACGATGAGCCATTTTTTTTCTTTACATCTGGACTTTAGGACTCGTGCTTGAGTTCATAAGAAATCATTAGGGGTTATTATACGGGAAATATTTTTTTAAGAAGAGTTATCAACCAGAATAAAGTCAGTCTGAACTTAGAAAAAAAGAAAAGAAGAAATCATTTTCAAAGTCAAGACTCATAAAACATTCTGACGGGTGGATTTACGCTCTTTGTTAAGTTTCGCAGAGTTAGGAAATAAATAAATAAATAAATAAATAAATAATTCAAGCCGTAAATAAACATGGTTTGAAGGATATATTATATGAAAAATATTTCAAGTCAGATGCATGCAAAGTATAAGAGATTCAAAATATAAGAATAAATATACTGATACGACGACATTCTGTTTAAATCTGAATGGTTTTAATTTTAATACAGTCGGTAACAAAAGTCTCTGAACACTAGCAAAAATTCCTATATACAAAAGTAGAGTTAATACTGTTTTGTTAAATAAATCCTTGTCAAATCATGTTATTAGACTGACTAAGAACATGATTCGATAAGGATTTATTTAACAAAACAGTATTAACTCTACTTTTTTTTTTTTTTACGTAGGAAATTTTGCTAGTGTTCGGAGACTTTTGTTACCGACTGTACTAAAAATGTAATTTGATAATTCTCTGATAAAACAGTTAAAATCTTTTAAATGTATTTGGTAGTTGAAGAATTCATACAAAATAGGTACTTTTTTTAAGTAGACGGTGAACGTTATAAAGCTTTTTGTAAATCACTGTCTTAGAGTTATGAAAAATTTTAAACGCATCCATACCTAATTCTTTTAAGTAGGTTCTATCAAAAATCCAAAAAAATATTTTAAGTCTTTTCTTAAATATTTGGAGAAGATTTAGCCATTTTGAAGATCAGGAATTCATGAAAAAATGCAAACTGAGAAAACGATATTGAAAGATTAACGATATCGAAACGATATTGAAAACCATAAGAATTTCGCCTTAATATGCATTTTATTAAACAAACATAATTTAGTTTAATTTATAAATATTAAATGGAAATACTATAAACTTTTATATGAAATCTTCAGAACTGTAAAGTCAAAAATGCCCAGTCCTCTTAAATATTTAATAAACCTGTAGATACAAAATTTAACAGCCTAAAAAGTTACTTATCTAAAAGTGTAATATAGAAATCATTATGTCTCCTTATAATTTGTCGTAAATTTCAGAAGAAACACATTTTTTTTTTTTTTTTTTTTTTTTTTTAATGTAGAAGTATACTACAGATCTGTGATTTCTTAAAAATTATTCTGAAAAAATGCAGACATATAATAATTCATGATTTGGATTCTCTGTGGGAAAATTTTAATCATGTGTTTTTGATGCATAATTCATTTAGTTAATTAATTAACTTGTTAATTAAAATTAAAATGCGTTTGAATTAAATTAAGTCCTTCTAGTCTTACAAAATTAAAAAGGCAATATATCTCATGAAAATAACATATATTTTTGTGTGCGTGTATCTAAAAATTGCTTTAGAAGAGTCTTTTCAGATATATATTATTTTATTTATTGTTTTGACTGTGCTGTTTTAAACGAAATGCACTCTTGGAGCCTTTCCAAAAACGATCTTAAGTTCAAATATACAAAAAAAATATTGAAAAGTTTTGTCTGCTAAGAAGAGGGCATTTTTACTTTTCTTTACATTTCTTTTCTATTGGCACAATAACTTTCCACTGCCCACCAACTTTTTTTTTAAAACTCTTGCTAGCAAATTTTATTTGTGACTTCAGTTCGTCTGCCGGTCTTTGTGCACTCTAATTTCCAGAAAGAAAATTAGAATGATTTGAAAGTGATATAACCTATTTAGGTTCATTTATTATAGCATATTTCCGATTGAAAACAGTTTTAACACATTAAAAATTAATAAATGCGTTTTGACATTTCTGAGGGAGAATACCATGAACAGTTAAGAAAGAAATAAAAAGAAAATAAAAACAAATATTTCACGGGTTTTTTCAAATCAAATATTTATCGATTGTTTTATTCATTATTACTGTTATGATTATTTATGAATTATCATAAATGTTTAACTAGTAATGTATTATGTTTCAAATTTTAAGTGTGTATGTGTGTGCTTGCGTTTGTTTACAGAGGGTGATCGGAAAATATCTGTCTAAAATTTAACGGGGGTTAAAGGGGACGAATATGAAAGGATTCATAGTACAATGCGTGTCCGGAAACACCGCGTGAAAGTGGTAGAGGGTGCTGTGTAGGGTAGTCGAAACAAGCCAGCAATGCGGGAAACAGTCATTCCTTAATGCGATTTCATACAGCATGCTGTGCTTCACGAATTTTGAATTAGCAAATATGCATCTGACACCATTAAAAAAAAAAAAAAAAAAAAAAAAAAAAAAAAAAAAAGGCTTGTTTCGACTGCCTTGCACACTGTACCACCATCACGCGGGGTTTCTGGACAGATATTGTACTGCAAATACTTTATAGTCGTCCCGTCTAAACCCTTTTAAATTTTGACCAGAAGTTTTCCGATCACCCTATATGTGTATTTATAGATACCATACAGCCCATCGGAATAAAATGCACTTCCATAGTGGTCCATTATGTGTTTTCTGTAGAACAGACTTCTTATAAATAGTACTACCTATTTGTGTACAGGTATCCATAAAAACTGTCAGATGTAGATAACATGTATTTTTTTAAAGCCTAATTTAATATTTTTATGCAAAACAAACCATGACGTATAAGTTGTTTATTATGAGAAACTGCTCTGATATATTTTTATGTCGATATCTTACAACAGATAGCAGTTTACCTTTGGTAGCACACACGCCTTATTTTTTTTTAGATTTTCTGTATAATAATATATCTCAGCTTCTGATACATGAAATTACACAAACTAAATGCAAAGCGTGAGCACAAATGTTTACTCTGATTTTAATTTCACTCTTACTGATTATAGTTATTGCACTGATTATGTTTTTCTTTTGAAAGACTTTGGACCAATCATGAATTCTATTTTTTTATGTCCGAAATTAATATGCAGGTGCATCATTAATGACAATGCTACCGTTAATCTGAAAACATAGCTTTTGTAGAAGAACAGGCCCAGTGTGTCATGTAAAGGCTTCGACGAAATGGAAATAACCGGTACGATGGAAACTGTAAACTCACCGTGGCAAGAAAGGAAAAAGGAAACACCAAATGTAAAGTTTTAAAACTTTTTGCATGTTTGGATTTTTGATGTTCTAAAAATTTTTACATCCAGTGTTTTATAAATTTCGCTTCTTATGGTCATAACATAGAATGGTAACGCAGTATGATCGTAGTGCGTCTTGTGGCTCTCAGTAAATCACAGTATGACTCTTTCTTATATAGACGTCATTTTTTCCCGATTAAACGGTAGCAGTGCCCATAGTGATGCACTTTCATATTAATTTCAGCTGTTAAAAAAAAAAAAAAAAAATCGGTACAATTATTGAACAAAAATGTTGTAAAATCAGGGTAATAATTTTTCTCAACCCTGTACAATATGAGGATTGGGTAAAACTATACTAATTAAATTTTAGTTTCAAGCAGTGAAGAAAGGTTGCTGGAATGATATATATTCTGTATATATGAATGATATAGTATAAGAAATTTGTATGTAGGTCAATGCATGCTAATTTCAGTTGTGTTACTTTAAAAGAAAATTATTTCCGATATATTTATTTAATTTTTAAATGTACTCAATGTAATGAGTAAAGAAAGAATAAAATAAAATAAGGTTATTATTATTATTATTTAAATGCAAGATAAATTATAAAAATAAAGAAAGAAATTGACATTTAAAGAAAGGACAGGAAGCTATCTTGTAATCACATTAGCAGTACCTTAAAAATTTTAAATCTTTATTTTTTAACACTCCAACTATAGTTTTAACGATGCAAATTTATATAAGTAATGATATTACACCATACGTAATTTATATAATATTCTTTATTTGACAGTTTTTTTTTTTGCATGTAGCACTATTTTCAAAGCAGAAGTATCTTAAATACTTTTCCACCATTTAGTAAAGATTACTTTTTACTTTCCGAACACTAGAGTGAGAAAAGTATTGTAATCATGTCAAAAATCCGAATTTAAAAGTTTGATGTTTCTATACGTTTCGAGTTCCCCTGAGCCCGTTTTCACTATTTTTACGATGATGTATGTATGTGTGTGTGTATGTGTGTGAGTGGACACGCTAGCGTCTAAACGTTTTATTCGAATTAGCTGAAAGTTGGTACGCATATTGTAAGTCACCATAGTACGAACCCTACTGATTTTGGTGAATCTAGCACTTATAGTTTTACAGGGACACCAGGAAAAATTCTTTATCATTATGGCCTATGGGGCCAAATTTTTAAAAGTGCGATAGCGTCTAAACGCTTTATTAATCTGAGCAAAAAATTTGTACACATGTTATAGGTCCCAGTTGCACAAGTTGTATAGATTTTGGTGAATTTAGCACTTTTTACAGGGATAAGTTTTTTTACAGGGATACAAAGAAAAATTCTTTATCATTATGGGCTACGGGGCTAAATTTTTAAAAGTGCGATAGCGTTCTAAATGCTTTATTAATCTGAGCAAAAAATTTGTACAAATGTTATAGGTCACAGTTGCACCAACTGTATAGATATTAGTGAATTTAGCACTTACAGTTTTTTTACAGGGGCACAACGAAAAATTCTTTATCATTATGGCCTATGGGACCAAATTTTTAAAAGTGCGATAGCATCTAAACGTTTTATTCAATTGAGCTGAAAATTTATATGAATATTATGAATCACTGATGCACTAACTATAAGCATTTTGGTGAATCTATCATTTATAGGTTTTTACAGGGACACAACGAAAAATTATTTAACATTATGATCTGTGGGCTCTAAGTTCAGTAGCGTTAAATAAAACATCGTGAATTATATGGAGAAGAATACTGAAATACTCTATTATGATTTTCTCTGATTTGTTTGTTTAACAACTCCTCTTTCTTTACTTTATCTACAAAACTGTTAATTACTCAATGTTCGGAAAGTCGAGTGGAGTCACTCCAGATTTTTTGAAATAGTAATAAATAAGCTTACTGGAAATATCTGAAAAATAAAAATATTTTTTAAACAATCTGTAAAGTAATTAAAATGCGAACACATATTTCTCCTAATAAACATAGGGTAAATCTTAACCAGATTTTTGTGATTTTTCAGGGAACATAGTATTTAATAATAACTTTTGGCAAGTTAGGAAAAAGAGAATGTTACCTTTAATTAATTAAAAGTATAATTGTTACATTTGTTAGCTCAAAAAAAAAAAAAAAAAAAAAAAAATCACGGTCTTCTCTGTAGTTGAATAAAATTCAAATCGAATTTATTTCACTTAACTGGAGAACATGCGAAAAACGGTTTACGCCATGAACGCTAATGCGATTTTCTACGAAAAGCTGCAGCTGATCAAAGTGATACCTGCATTAAATTTCGTGACATGTGCAAAAATGAAAGAAAGAAAGAAAGAAATAATAATAATAATAATAATGATTAAGAATTAATTTGGAACATTTAACTGAAGTATTTTATCAATTTTTCAAAACATAATTTCCAAACGGTTTGAAAATTTTTCTGGTAAATAGAACAGTTTCGTTGTTATGCTTAATATAGTACATCCAGTGAAAGTTTTAACGAAATGCGCCAAAAACCTTTTGGATCTTCCTCGATGGAAGGGTTTAATGGCCAGCATATAATTATATACGCCCACAGTAATAACGTTGTGCTTTAATCTTCGCTTCGTTCAGACAACTTTAATTTTTCGTCTTTCGTTAATTCCTACAGAATTACCGATATTTAATTGGCTGAAAAACCATTAATTTTTCATTCAGTTAATTTGTTCATTGAACATATCTATGACTGAATAAACAACCCTCTTTGAAACCCACAACATTCAGGTTGCTATTTACTCTTTTTCATCTGATTAAATTTTAGAAGTAAACAACGCTTAACCTACATATACTTTCTACTTACGAAAGAATTTTTAATAACATAAACACTATCTTTAGCTTCCAAGAATGCGTGAATAGTACTCGTTCTGCATAGTGAAAAATCCTACATAGTAAGCAGTTCAGATTATCAGCGATAAATAAACTCGTTGTTTCACTTTTGAAGAATTTATCACTAAACGGATAGAATCTGATGTACAGCAAAAATTCATTGCCTTCAGTGTTGGATAGTATACTAGATAAATGGAACAGCAAGCTGTTTCAATCATCTTTTTAAATAGACAGATGAAGTAAATTACGTACAAAACGTTTTTACGTCATCTTTCTATCATAAAAGAAATGTGAGCGGAACGATCAATGAATTTAAAGAATTATTAGTTAGCTTGATGATTGGTTTTCTGTCCTAAGACAAATAGTAATAAATTGTAATAAACGATTCTGTTTGTCATATATATATATATATATATATATATATGAAGCTGCTTTTTACTTTATTTTATTTATTTTTTAAAAGGAAGAGAAAGGTATTTTGGTTGCTTAAGAAAAATAAAAAAATAATAAGTTCCCATAACACTAACAAATGTCAAATTTATGTTCTAAAATTACTTCAAGATATTTGCGGAAAACTTACTTTTTAAATTTGAATAATTATTTTTGAAATAAAGAATTCTTGCATGTCATCTTTGTATCTCAAAATAATATGTAAATACAAGGTTTAACAAATTAATATATACTACTGCAATATTTGAGTTTTTCAATATTTATATATATTGGTTTTCTTGATAATTGATTTGCTTCTTAAGACAAATAATAATAAAAATAATAATATTAATAATAATAAATATTTTTCATTTTTCGCCAAAGTGTAACACATCTTTTTTTTTTTTCTTTCATCGTTGATTCCTTTTTAAAAGGAAAGAGAATACTTTGACTGCTTTACGAATACGAAGAATTTTATAAATTTTTATTTGGTTAAAAAGAAATAATTTAAAATGTTGGAACTTAGAGTTTAAATACCTATATATTTAAAACTAAGTTTTAAATACTAAATATTTAAAACTTAAAAAAAAAAAAAAAAAATCTTGAGAATATTGTTGAAATTTTAGTTAGCAACTAAAAAGTTGTGACAGAATTTTGAGTTATTAAAATAAATATTCAGTACAAAATTAAGTATTTTAGGGTTGCAAGTTTCAATATATGAAAATTCACTTAAGTAATATACCAGAAGGACGCAAACAGATTCTCTTGAAATTTTAGGGGTGTAAAGAGCATGTTATATCTTATATATTTCAGTGAAAGTTTTGTTTCGAAGCTAGTAACAAATTAAAGAAAAGCAATAATTTTCGGGATCAACCTGTAAAAAGTGATGCTTGAAGTGTATTGTAGATCTAATATATACTTATGATGTTTCTTTAAATTACCTATATCTGTTCGTAAGATAATAGCACGCATATTTATAATATTTATTTATTTTTTATTTATTTTTTTTTTTTTTTAAGAGCGTAAGAATTTTTTTGTATGTTTTTCGTTTGTAACACTCAGAATTTTCAAACCAGTGCAATGCCATTATAAAAAAATATGACATACCAGCGTCAGATTTTTTTTGTATGTTTTCGTTTATAACATGCAGAATTTTCAAACCAGTGCAATGTCGTTAACAGAAAATATGGCATACTATATAGTGGATAACATATTAAAATCAGAACATAAGAATGTTAAATATCTGATGAAATATGAATATTTTTATTAAATAATGCTTAATTGCGTATGCGCGAGCTTAAACAAAATTCCCTTTTCATATTTTATTAGCTAAATGCATTGAGATATTCTTATTTAAAAATCCACGCAGATATTTCATAAAGATATCACTAATACTGTGAGTAAAATTTTACTTGCTGTTATAATGAACTGAAACGATGAAAGATTTTATCCAAATTTTTATTTTGCATCAATTAATGATAATAAAGTGTACGTTGATTCAAAATAAAAATTTGGATAAAACCAAAACCCCTTATCTATTTATTTTATTTTGAAAGTACTTCGCTGTAATTTTCATAAGATTTAGTCAAAAATTACGTTGCAGGTAACATTTTAAGCCATAAAATTCTGAAAAATATTTGTTTAAAGAAAAGCTGTTTATTTATATTCAAAAAATATCGCAAATAAATTTTGAAACATCAGTTTATTTTTTTGCGTGATATTTTGTTAATTTTAAAGTACACTGTAACTTTAAAAAGATATTGTATCATTATAATGTCTATTTGGTTCAAAATAGCTAAAATAGCTTTAAAAAAATTTATTTTGAAATAAAATTTTTACTAGGACTTTCCATTTTTTAACGTACGTTAAATAACATACATGTATCCTGTTTAATTAGTTAAGTCCCAAATGTATAACTTTTATTTTATTAAGGTATAAATATAATTTGATTTAATTACAATCACTTGGTATATTTTCTTTCAGATTATTATTAAGACTATAGGGTAAGTGCACCAGTGATTGACACTTTTAGAGCAATCTCTGATGTTTTTAATGTTCTAGTCATCAGAAAATATTTTTAGAAATCTTAAGTTAGTACATATGGCATGAAAGACATTCAGAACCACACATATGTAAAATATATACACTTGATAACAATTATTTTTTTTATGAATTTTTATTTGACACCCACTCAATGTTCCAGTAACTGACACTTCCAGTTTTTCCTTTTATTAGTAATTGGCACGTTCCAGTGTCTGACACTGCTAGTTATTCATTTTACCAGTTATTAGCACCCTATGCTCCAGTGTTTGACATAAAATGTTAAAATTCTTATATGTAAAATATATGATTTTATTATTTTTCTTATTTATTAATTATTTCTGGATAGATGTCAATTACTGGAGCATGCCAATCACTGGAGCACCTACCCTATTTCAAGTTTTAGTTAAGTACAGGGTGGTCATAACTGAACTTACAGTGCTAGCAGTGTTCTGTAGCTCGATCTAATTGCAAGATTAAACAAGACGGAAGACGAAGGAATACGCAAAAAAAGAAAATAAAAAGTTCCAAAAGTCACCACTAGGGGAATACGTGGGTGAGACTTTGTAACAGAAAAGAGAGTTTTAAAAAAGGGAAAAGTGAGGTTAGCACGGTGTGTCTAATTTTAAAATATTAAATGGGAGCAAAAGCAGTACTTAAAAAATACATAATCATCATATTTAAATTATAAATTGTGACAAAAGCTTTACTTAGAAAAAAACAGCGCCACATATTCCCCTAACGGTAACTTTTAGAACCTTTTTCTTTTTTTTCGGAATCCTTAGTTCCTCCCTTCTTGTTTAATCTTCCAACAAAGTTTGGGACCACTCTTGCAATTAGATCGCGCTACAGAAACAGAACACTGTGAATGCTGTCAGTTTAATTCTCACACCCTGTATATTAAGAATGCTCATTTTGAAAATAAAATTTAGTAAATATTATGCTGTAAAACTGTTTTTTACATTACACCGAGAGGATTAAAAATAGTTTTGCTGCATAGTTTAAAGAAAAGTTACATGATTCATGATAAGGATAGTATAACCCGATACTCAATCCGAGAACTGACGGGCGGGTCAGATAAGAAAAGTACAGTTAATTAGTACTTATAGTTAAAATTTAGAAAAGGCTTAATTTATGAATTGTGTACAACTACAAGATGGTATCACTAAAAAATCAAAATTTGAGAAAATTATTTTTATTGGCATGGAATAGTTCATACATACTGGACAATTATCCACCAGTATTGAATATAAAACGCTAAGTGGATATATATAACAAAGTACTCTTCCATGTAGATTTTAAAATATGTAAGTCTAATTAATCTGAAAACTATATAAATATTTTCGATAACTTTGATGAATGCCATTTTGCTATAATACAGTACAAAACAAATAAAAATAAAAATAAAATAAAATAAAATAAATAAATAAAATAAAAAATAAATAAAAATAAAAATTATAATTAAGCGTTAAAATGTTAAAAAAAAAAATATTAATATATAAGTATATATTATAGGGCTATTCTGCAATGTCTATCTTCGTCTAGTTCATTGAAACTAGTTTACCAAGATTTTCACGACAAAATATAAACGAAAGCAATATTAATGAATTTTACGAAATGCTATTATCGTCAAAACAATTGAAATAATTTAGTTTCATTTTTTGTGCAAATGTGTTAAATTCTAAGTATTTTTACATTTATGACAGAGGGGCCATAATTAAACTGACATAATACTGTATCGCGAGCTAATTCTAAGAATGGCGCCAAACTTTGTAGGAAGATTAAAAAAGACGAGGAATGAAAGATTCGGGTCCAAAAAAAAAAAAAAAAAAAAAAAGTTCAAAATTTACCGCTAGGGGAATATGTAGCGCTGTTTTTCTAAGTAAAGCTTTTGTCGCAATTTATAAATTAAAATTGATCATTGTGCACTTTTTTTTTCTTTAGTCCCCATTTATTTTATTGAAACTGGAGACACCTCGCTAATTTGTTTCCGTTTTCCATTTTTTTTTTTTTTAAATTCTCTTTTCTATTATGCAACGCCACCCACGTATTTCCCTAATGGTGACTTTTGGAACTTTTTTTTTTTTTTTTTAGTGTGTGTGTTCCGGAATTTTTCATCCCCCATCTTGTTCAATCTTTGGTGTAATTCTGGCAATCAGATAGCCCTACAGAACATTATAAGCACTCTCTGTTTAATTATGACCATTCTTTATATCATGTCAACTCTTTGGGCATGTATTTATTAAAGCTTATAAACCTGTTGTTTTTAGTATTTCTTTAATCAATTTTACAATTACAGGCATACTTTCTGCTTAATTCAAAATTGTTCATTGGAATGGCTTTTCATTTTGTTGAATTTGTGACCGTTAAATTAATAAAATTTTATTTTTTATGCGAATGTTTGTATGTTCTCATAAGTTTTACAAAGCCTAATATGAATTACAAATATCGTAAATCAAGTTTTTAAGAATTCTGTTTTCAGTAAAGAATGCAGTTCTATTTTTGGAACTATTTTTGAAATTATGGAATTTATATTTATATAATTAAACAAACCTCCTGACATTATTTCTTTTTCAAAAATGTTCGGAAAATATTTTATATTTAGTATGTGTTGTTTTACTCGTCAAAAATACAGACTACATACTTCATGTTTAAGATTCTTGAAAAATTAGTAATCAGAGTAACATTTAGCAGACATTTTTGGTATCTATCGCAAAAGTTCAGTTACCCACTTTCAGTCACTGAAAATGAATGAAGCTCATTTTTGTCATGAAGAAAAAATGAAGATTATCTTATTTTGTAGGTCGTTTCTGGGAAACGATTTTATTATCGTCTCTAAGAGACTAAAATGAAAGATGATCGACTCCTTTCACGGAGCAATTTTTTTTTTTTTTTTTTTTTTTCCGTAAGTGTTTGCTTTATCAGGCAGATTTCCGGGTGTTTTAAGATGCAAAATGTTTTGATTCAAGAGAAAGTTATTTGGCTCTTGAGAATTTTTAAAATTTTTCAGCTTTTATCGTGAATGTATCATCTATTATGTAATCTAAAAATGCTACATAGTTTATAAAATAAAATAAAATAAAAAGTGGAATTTTATATTGAAGGGAGATAACAAGATAAATATTCATGTTGCAGTTTCACATTGAAGTTTTATGTTTCTTTATAAAATACTACCGATTTTACAAAAGGAATGAATGAACATTTATAAATGTGTAGTATTTTTTGAAAATACAACATACACGTAATGTATGCATACAGTACATGTAATGTATACAATATGTATGCAAAATAATTTTTTTTTTTTACTCTGTTAGATTATTTGCATGTTTAGACTATGCGTTCTTGAAGTTTGTTGATAAATTAACAGACATTAATACTGACATATTTTAATACTGAATTAGTCAGCTCTGAACATACGAAGAGAAATATTTACAATTACATAAATTTCAAAGATATTTTTTATGTTTTAAATATTGCATCACTAAAATAAATGTTTTAATCGGTTTTTCTTTTTTAAGAGATCATATAAAAGTTACACTTGGCAGTATCATGTTTAGTCTAGGGATAGTGGATGTTGAAAATCACTCTCTGAACTTACTGTCCTAGAATTATGAAAATTTGCATACATGTGCATTGAAATGCATCATATTAAATATATTAAAATTCCTTAACTTCTTTATGTTTTGCATATGACAGATTTTCTTTTTATTGCATAGTGACTATTTTTGAATTTTTTGTGAAATTTCTTGAGTGTATTTCATCAATTGTTCACATACTGAATTTGGCGGAAACCTGCTCGCCCGTTTTAGCTGCAGGGCACTGTTTCTAGAGGTATCACTAAATTATCTACTAAAATACCCCCCCCCCCCCCCTTCATCCTCAGCCAAGATAATGCAGAATTTATTTTGCATTGAATGCCAGATGAAATCCAAGAACTAACAGGCTGTCTCGAAGTTATTTTCGAAAAAGATTTAGAAGAATGATTACATAAAAAAAAAAAAAAAAAAAAAAATAGAATTATTAGTTTTTCTGTTCTAAGTGTCCAGTACGTGTTAAATTGCAAACCCTATATCTTGAAACTGCTAATTACGCGAAGAGCGATACTTTTTCCATTTCAATTTTTTATCAAAATCATATTGTAAATCTCAAATGAACTGAAATTTACCTGTTTTGAACAAATTTGTTGCTGTGAGTTGGTTGTTGTTGTTGAAATATCGTACGCTGAAACAAAAGATTAGTTTTTGAATATTCGGTAATTTACTTTCGAAAAGAGATTCTTCCTCATATTTGAAGGTAAAATACCTTCTGTTTAATTTTCTTAGTAATTTATTTTATTTGTATATATATATATCTTCTGTATACAGCCAACAAATACTCGACACTTTTTTTTATTTATTTATTTTTTTTTTTTTTAAATATAGGATTGTAATATACAAATTAGTCCTGTGGTACTAAATTAAATTTTGTCTTTGACAGAATTTTTTTCTTTTCTTTTCTTTTTCTTTTTTTTTTTTTAATTATGATACATTAAATTCCTTGGGGTTTTCTGTAAATATCAATTCATTCATGCACATTTTGTATTTTTCTATTATAGGAGCTTCTCCAGATATTTGCATTCTGGAAGTAGTAACAGACATTAAAAGTTTCTTTTAATGTTGTTTGTCAGTTCCTAGAAACCAATGAAAGGAACAGAATGCATGTTTTCATGCGAAGCGATGATTAAGATGCTTTCAAGCTGTAAAAAATGTATTTAACTACACGTTCTTTGAAGTTTGTGTCATATATATCACAGTGAAAAATGTCACACACGCCTTTTGGATAAAATTCCGCTAAGAAAACAAGTCTCTGTAACTTTAGACTCTACTTTCTTTTCTATTCACATATTAGTTGATAAAAGTAGAAAAAAAAAATATATGAATTTTCCGTTTGTATAAAGTTACACAAGTGAATACAAAATTAATTGTTAAATGCTATAATATGGGTCTACGTTCCATTGTTTTTGTATTCACATAATTTTGAATTGAGTTCTTTTTTCAAGCATTAATATTTACTCATATTTTATCCATGATAAACTGAAAAATATTGCTTAATAAATAAATAAATAAATAAATAAATAAATAAACACTTATTAATTCAAGTAGTTGTAAACAAAATATTATTACTTCAACTTCAAAAGTGAAAATATGTTAATCTTAAGAAAAACAACTTCATGTTTCACATGGATTTGTTATCTATAATGTAAAGATGAATTTCCGTTTAAGTTTTATAAATATCACATTATATATATCACATTTTCAGATAACATTAAAAGATAAAGTAGAAAAACTTAATAATATTTATTAACACTTAAATTACAGATTCATTTATGAAGCATTTTGTTGGTATAATTAAATTTATACACAAATATAAACCTCCTATTATATAATATATTGCAATAAGGAGACTTTCTACAGCAGATTTTTAAACCTGTGTATTATTAATTTGTAAACTTGCAATTTTTTCAAGCATTTGTAAATATGTTATTGAATTTCACTAATGTGTCTTTCATATTTTCATTAGCTATATAATGTTTGAAAAAACATTATGATTTTTTGTGTCACTGATGAATCGATTTTATGTTCTGTGAAGTTCACTTTTTTTTAACTTAAATACTTTTGTGAATAGACTTTAATCTCTTGCATTCATATTTTATCAGATATTTGACGCATCAGACGTAAGAATTTACAAGGCACAATGACTAAGTTAGTTTGTAAAGAAGATTACGAACACTTATATGAGACGTACAGAGTTTTCTGAAGATGCTTAGGGGAGAACCGTGTATTATGGACCCCCTAAGCAAGAATACTCATTAAACTTAAATTATTAAAATAAAAAGATTTAATTTGGTGGCTGCTTATTACATTTGCATAGTTACATAGTTTAAACTTGGTAAAGTACTCTGGGAACTATTAATAATTGCAGAAAATAATTATTTTATTTACGTATCGGTGGTCCATATTACACGAACGTATGTGTAATATGGACCAAGTGGTCCATAGAGGTCCTTCCCGTTCCCAACAGTTGAAACACTTGGAATTGTGAAACGAACTGTCCAGCATGTTCCCTCACACACTTGTACATCTCTTGGGAATAGTAGAAATGGACGGAAAAAAAATAGTTAATGGACGAAAAAAACAGGGGCGGTCTAAAGGTTAAATCCAATGGGTAGTGTGCGAAAGAAGTGATAATTTGATTACCTCTGCTTCCCTGGCCTATTCTATAGCCTCAAGATTTTGAGTATGCGACATATGTACGCCGAGCATTAACAAAATCTCTCTGTTTTTATTATAGGCCACTGGTCCATATTACACAACACAGCATGGTTCATATTACACGCATAAACAGAGCAACTTGGTTTCCAATCAAAAATCGCTATGCAAATTGATACCCATGAAACGCATGTCTAAATTGTTCATAAAATAAGTACATTTGCTACTATTAACGTGAAAATTATATTACAATTACTTAACAGTAGAAAGTAATACTTTCATTTTAACATGTTACATCAGTGATCATATAAACCGAAAACTCAATTTCATTATCGTCCAAATACAGGTACGCGCGTACAAGTCACTTCCTGCTTTAGATAACAATAATATTCACTAAATGCAGTGAGATGGTTTCACCATCTAGTGTTGAACATACAAATTTCCTCATGTTCCGTATTACACGATGGTCCATAATACACGGTTCTCCCCTATATGGCATTTATTTATTTATTTTTTAATTTATCTTTAAATTTCTTCTTCTTTTGGCCTCGTCGTAGACAAAAAGTTTTGCCCTCAAATGTGATAGACGAAAGGGACTGGGTTCAATTAGTAGTCATGCTTACTGACGTAGCTGTTTGAGTTTTGCGTGGTTTTCTCCGAAACTTATGCAAATATGGATAAGATCTCCTAGAAAGGGGCTACAGAGGGCATTATACCCAGGCCTTCCGTTAGTCAACCAGCCATAACTTCCCTCCCCCCATAGTGTAAGGGTCACGGCAGATTGGCTAATGGTAAGGTGGTGTGGTCACGCCGCCACAACATTTTCTTCTTCTTTTTTTTTTTTTTTTTTCTTAAACTGAATAAAATTGTTACAAATCAATTGATGCGAAATCACTTTGAACTTTTCCATTCAGCCATTACTTGACTGAACAGTGACTTAAAATATTGTCAGTAAAATTTATCAAATTAAATGCTTTATAATGCCACACAAATTAAAAAAAAGAAAAATTTTAAACTATGTATTTGTTAAAAAAAAAGAAAGAAAGAAAGAAAGAACTATAAAATTCGAACTGAAGTTGGGCTCATGGCCCCCCAGACCACTCCCAACTTCGTCCCTGTTTCTTTTTTCTTAACAACTTAAGCAACTTTTTCTTAACAACTTGAGCGTATGTATTAGATAGGGGTTATACGTGCATGCAAAATTTCAGCTGAATCGGATGACAAGAAATAGGTTGAGAGTCGAAAAGAAATTTTAAACTGGAGTTGGAGTACCCGGGGCCCTCCCTCAGGCTCTCCCGAGTTCTGTTACTACTTCGGTACATATTGTCCTCGGAATTGTACATTTGCGAAAAATTTTAGTTCAATTGAATGACAGAAAGTGAGTTAAAATTCGCTGTCAAGATTTGACCCTGGCAGACAACATGAAGCTAAATAAAAGTGTGTAAAAATGCTTTAATAAAAATAATCTGTATTTTTTTTTTTCTTTCTTAATACAAGCATTCAGATAGCGTAATAAATTGTTCAATGTCATTTATAAGCTTTCAGTAGTGGACATTATAACGATCTTTTTTATGATTTAGAAGACAAATTAGAGGTAATTATAAGAAGCTCTATAAATCTAACTATCACAGATAATAAATGATCAGTACAAATGACTTATGCTATAAGAAAATACAGCGCAATAGACATAAGTTTGAAAGCTTCAAGCTTTATGGTCAATTATGATTTTCTACCAAGATTTAAAAAAAAAAAAAAAAAAAAAAAAAAAAAAAAACTAATGAAGATGAAGACTCGAGTAAATGTGTGGTCTCCATAAATATTCAGTAACTTTTTTAAAGGATTTCTCATTTAGAAATAGATCACTGTCAAAGTGAAAGGAAATATCATACGCGAATAATGGATGGTATAGTTTGTGTTAGAGAATGATGCATAAACATTACGCATATTTTTGATTTTTGATAATTTAATCTATAAAAATAAAGGCAAACATTTCACGTGATGGAGTAAGAGGATGGTTTATGTAAAAAAAAAAAAAAAAAAAAAAAAAAAAAAGACTTGTAAACATCAACCAATTTTTTATATTTTAGAAAATTACTCCACCTCTTAAATATTCGGGGCATATATTATTATTATTATTTTTTTTTTAATAGCGTATGATATATTCTGTATTCTCCACTTTATAAACTGAGACATGATAATTTTAAATTATAGCAGAAAATTATATATTAAGCAGTTTTTTTTCTTTTCAGTTACGTTATACATAAATTTCTGGGTCTGTTTTCCAAATGGCAAAGTATAAATAATTATCTGTACGTAGGAGCGCGTTTTTTTTTTTTTTTTTTTTTTTTTTTTTTTTTAAGGGGGCATTGTCAGAATAATGTTATGTAAAATTTACGTATAATTCACTAATTATACAATATTATACAATGCAAGGGTTTGAGTTTCGAAACTGGATTCTGAAATTTTTATTCTTTATTCTTTTTTTTTTTTTTTTTTTTTTTTTTTTGTATGACAGAAACTAGTATGTTGTGCCATCACAAAACTTTCATATATATTTTCATATAAAAATTCTTATACTACAAATTCTTATTAAATTATTTTCTATGGTGAATTCAGACGAATTTCATCTCAGAAAAATATATAACGCTAAGTGTTAAAATTAAGTCAATTTGAGCCCTATAGACGACATTTGAAAATTTTCATATTTATTTATTTTGTAAATTTATTGTAAATTATCGCAGATCTATATTTCAACCAATCGTTTTAAAGGTATTGACAAGCTCTTTTGTAAAAAAAAAAAAAAAAAAACTTGTTCTGAAAATTTGCACCTATCCTCTCGTGCATGTGTGTGGAGGGGGGAGGGGGGATGATACTCCTACGTATACAAAGCTTTTCCCTTGTTAACTGCTACTGTTTTTAATATTTTTTTTTAATTTCCCGGTGATTCGTTAAAAATAATTCTCATTGTGCCCATTTATATGAAAATTTTCCCTATACTGCCATATTACAAAAAAAAAAAAAATAAATAAATAAATAAAAATAAAATAAAAAATAAAATAAAATAAAATAAAAACGAGATGTTAATGCTATAGATTGAGTGATTTTTCACCAGAAGTTGATAAGCACTATTTTATTCCAATGTACACAGCAAATCGAAATTTTCTGCGAATCTAATACATTCTTCTATTGAATATAAAAGAAAATAAAAGTTATGCCTAAAAAAATTACATAATTAATAATCTATTGTGGCACCCACTCTTCCTCTTATCCTGTATTTATATAAAAACAGATTATTAGAGTTTAAGGTGTAAGATAAGAAATACTCTGTTTAAACTTTTCCAAAGTATTTAAAAAAAATATTTCAAACTTGTTTCAGAGGCTCTATTTAGCACACATGTCAGAGAGAGAGGGTCTGCCAAGCTCTTCAGACCCCGTTTGAATATTGTCGTTACATTTATAATATATTTAAGGTTGTTATTAAATATTAACATTTGTTTCAAACTATTCTGATAGTTTTCGTCCAGCTTACCCTTTGAATCATTTTCATTCTCTGTATATTATTGATTACAAATTGAGTACGTATCACAAAGTGCACTTAAATTAAGAACCATGATAGACACACTCATAACACAACTGAAAATGCATTTAAAACAATTTTCTTATTGTATTCGAATTCTTTTGTGTAGCCCTGTGAATGAATGGTGGCTGCTTTTTTTTTTTAATCATATTTTATATCAAACATGCTTTTGTAAATGTAAAACACATGTGTTAATTTCATTATGTTCAGTGTAAATATGTTAAAGTATACAAACTAGAAATTTTGCTCATAGACATAATGTATTTGAATTCTTTTACATGTTAATGTAAAAACATGAACAATTTATCTAATCTAAAAAAAAATAAGTTTTAATTAATATCCCGTACGATACAAATCTAGAATACCGAATTTGGATTTTTTACTTATATCTATTTTTGAGTTTTGCAGATAACAGATACACAAATGCACTGCAGACCAACCAGTCAAAATGCTGATTTCCAGATTCATTCATGTAAATATAACAAAAACTCAGTATTGAAGATTTGATCTTAAGACAATATTTCCTTTATAGTATATGGTAAGAGAAAATATGAAGCAATTCATTAAAACTAATGTTATATCTTGGTGGTTTGACTTTGATTATAGAATAGACAGAAGAAGTTCCTCCGAAAAGTTTTATGGGGCTCACAAATTAATGAAAATAGAGGCCTCCAAATTGCATATTCTATTATCCAATTATCTAGAATCAGAGGATATCCAATTAATCCAATTGTCGGTTAATGAAATCTGTAGTAAAATTGAGAATATTTTTTATTTTATGAATCATTTTTTTTTTTTTTCACAATAGTTTAAGCATATTTTACATTGAGTGGGATAAATTTATGTAATAGAATTCAGCCTTTAATTAATCTGCAGTTTGATATTAAACATTTCGTGCCAACTGTCACGCATACGTGTTAGCAAGAAACGTACGCTTTTCCCGGCCGGCACGCTGGCGTGTCAAAACGTTTACTCGTATCCGGACATCACATATTTGTTGCACAGTGTCCTGGAACGTTTTGAAAACTGTAATTTTTGGAACAAGATGGCATTGCATGTCCATAGGATTTTAGGTACTGATACTGATCCATAGGACTTGAGAGCGCATTTGCGCCTCCCATCGTGAAAAAGTTAATGATAGTACTATGGAAAATTCCTCTAGGCCGCACATCAGTCAAATTTATTCTTTCTTCCTCATTATGTAGTTCTATGAAATTTTCATTGCTCTGTATTGCAAGAATATCTCATTCAAAAAGGAAGTTTTTCAAATTCTGTTTTTCTGAATTCCACTTTTTGAGAACGCCATCTTTTATCTTAATGTGAATAAATAAATAAATCATTATTAATATTTCTTTACGAGATTAAAATTTAAAGCCTGAATTTATATTGTATTAATAAAAAAAAAAAAAAAAAAAAAAAAAAGGCTCACAATAATAATAATAATAATAAAAATCGGAATATGAAAAACTTCATTTTTAAATGAGATATTATTGCACAAAGCAATAAAAATTCCATAGGATTATATGGAAAAGAAGAAAGAGTAAATCTGACTCAAGTGCAGATTTCTAAATGTATTTTTAAAAATTCCATGTTTTGTGCTTGATGACAAATTGTAAGTTTTTCGAGCTATCTTTGTCTTTAAATGAAGCCCATTAGAAAGGGGGGTCTCGTCCCAAATGGGTTTGTGCTTCCTCTCAATTAGAAGATTAATGGGGGTCCTGATGGAATTTCAGTACTGATTCAATTTGTAAAAATATAGCAAACATAATTCCAATAAAGTTGAGGAATTCGGTAAGTGTCGTGTCTCTACTGTCATTGATATAGAATATTTCTTAGGAAAAAAAAAAAAAAAATGAAGAGGATCTTTTTTTTTTTTTTTTTTTTTTTTTTTTTTCACATCAGCTTTCATCTATTAACATCAGTAGCAATGAAGTTAATATTTTCCCACACGAGTTCGCTTGATAAAGTGAACTGAGGTTCTAGTTCGTTATTAATCTTGTTTTGGAAGAGGAGGAGTTAAACGGAGAGGCGAAATAACCTTTATTGTCTGAGGCTGCTTGTCCAGTAGAAGCTGTTCGAACTGGGTGGATCTGCAAAATTATCTTTTTTCGCTTAATAATTTCGTCAGTATTGTGCTACAATTGCTTCGTGGTCACACTGCCGACGTTTTAATTTAGAACGGTTCGGGGAAGGATGATTAATATTTGAAAGAGGGAGTTATTAAAAGCACCACTTCATAATGGGTACAGCCCTTACCAATTAGTTCTAGCTTCTAAATTTCCAGTTTTTCTTCTTTCAGTTAATTGTTTCTCAAAGATGCTGTCTTCAACAATGAAGTACTATTTCTATATTAGCAGGGAACTCGAATTCAATTACATGCATAAGAATAAAGAAAATTTTTCTGATATTGAAATCAAAATCGCACAATTCTTTTCGTTTTAGGATGAACTTTATGCTTTGTAAGAAAACAAATGATGTATTAATGTACGTTTTTCAAAACTCTGTGTAATAAAACTGTTTAATAAATTAGAATAACTTTCCTTTATTTATTTTTAATACAGTCAGAATAAATTACAAGTATTGGTAACTCTGCTGAAAATCGTATAAGGGGGTCACTGCGGAATATTTTGCTAGAATTTCAATCTTATATATTAAAGCACAAAGCTATTTTTGAAAGACCAAAATGGTAGCATATAAGCATGCGCTAGAAATCTTTGAACCAATCCGGACCGGAAATTTCCTCTTTTTACACGTATGCGTAATGCGAACCATCGAGCAGTTATATTAGCTGTATCCAATTAAAACTCGAGAGTATGAACAAGTCACACGATTAATTCATTAATTCGTACTTTCCAAGCAAACATATTAAAAACAAAGCAATTCCTGAATCGTTACAGCCATATGCATTTTCACGGAAAAATTTCTTACATGATAGTGACTCGAAATTTTTTGTTTTAGCACCATCTATTAGCATGTAATGTAAACAAATTAAAATAATCTGGTGTGTCACTCACACGACTTTCTCTTACCCTGAAATTTAACACTATAAATACAGCTTGCAGATTAATAGGTAAGATAACGAGTACTGTTATGTAAACCTATGTTAAACAATTCATATTAGGCTTCTGAAGAGTTTTATATGATAATTAGTTCTGTGTGAGGGGGGCTACCGCCCCCCTCAACCCTCCGTTTCATTAATGCACCTACATTTATATAGAATTTCATTTATATAGAATTTAATTCGGTTATTAAAAAATCATTCTCTTTTTAAAAAATAATTTATTAAAATTATTATTAAAAAAATTATCTTTTATGATAAGGCAGACGATTTCCATATTAGAGAAGTAGTATAACACCAAATATCCAAAAAAAAAAGTCCATTTTATTCTCAATATTTAAAAAAAAAAAAAGAAAAAAGAAAAAGTATGATTTTTTTTCTAAGTTTTTTTTTTCGTTAAAAGTAAAAAAAAATCGATAACTTTGTTTTAAATTATCGCAGATCGATGGTTCAACCATTCGTTTTAAAGGTATTGGCGAGCTCTTTTGAAAGATACCCATCATGAAAATTTACTCCCCTCCAGGGGAGACTCCCCCCCCCCCCCCGCTCCTACATACACAATTTTTTTTTCCCAGTTAACTATCTCTATTACAAAAAATATATATTCGTTTCATTTGGTTTAGTGCAGTCTATAGACATTAAACTCTACTTTCCTGCAATTTCCCCCATAGACGTAATGTATTAGAATTCTCTTGATTGTCCCTGTACACGAACCATTTGCTTGATCTTAACGAAAAGCTTACTGTAGCGTCCCTATATGATTCACATTTAGAATACCAAGTTTGAACTTTCTGCCATAATTTGTTTTTGAGATATGCTGATAACAGACAGACACACAGACACACAGACATACAGACACACAGACACACAGACCATTTGCTAAAAACATGATTTTCGTATTCAGGGGACCTCAAAACGTGTAAATATAACAAAATCTCGCGTTCGAAAATTTGACCCAAAAACAATACTTTCTCTACCTTATGGGTAAGAGAAAGTAAAAATTATTTTGTTTTTCTTAAAAGAAGAAAAAAAAACTTTTTAACTTAGTAAATTCTCAGAGTTTATTGTTCTTTTAAAGTTAACTTATATAGAACCAGAAGTTTAGAAACAGACAGAAATAGATATTTAAAATTAAAGGTGTTTTTTCTTTTCCAAAAAGTCGACAGTCGAAATTTTTACCCTGATTCTTCCATCAATAAATTTATATAATAATTTTTTACTTAATTGATCGTGCAAACTTACTTCTTAAATTTCCGAAAGAAAAATATTGGTGAAAGAATAAGGTAAAAAATTTCGATTGTCGACACCTTGCCCCCCCCCCCCTTTCTTTTTGACTATTGTAAATATATGTATGAACCTTTTTCATGAGGAAATTTTGTTTTAATAAAAAGCTTAACTTATATTTTGTAGGAAATTTTTCTCAAGATATGAAGGACATAAAATTTGATTGATATTATTTTAGTGATTATTTCATGGTTTTCGTTCAGCTTAATTCTTAAATTTACATGACCAATATTCTCATAAATATACAATAAATTATTCATATGAGAGAAGCGTAATTCCATATATGAATTTGACTTTCTTTTCCATCATTACTCAACACATTTTAATGTGTTTTTGACTGATTTTCTTTCATTTTTTTAACTATCACAGTTGCATTTCAAAGAAGATCCTTGAAATTCATTTTTATCTAATTTTGACTTTTAAAATATTTTGATTTGATGTTTATTTCATTCAAAATTTCCTACTGCATGTTAACTTCATTTGGAACAAGCATTTTAAGTTACTTTGATTTTATATTTATTTTTAATATATAATATATAATATATGATAGTATTCTATATATATATTTAAATGACATGTGAATAATTCAATTTTGTAAGACATTAGCTTACAAGGTGCACCAAATACAATTTATTAAGTCATGACTTTCTTCCACTAAGAGCACATAGGTTGCTAAATAATTAATAAAATATAGCTTTTCAACTATACATATTATTATTGCTCTTATAAAATTTTTATACTGTAGTTTTATATTTTAAGTAATATAAATCATTACTTTCTCAAAATTGGATCTACATTGGATCCAAATAGCAACGAATATTATAAAATGTCCATTTGTAATAATTTCAATTTGCAATCAATAATGAAAATTAAATTGTCGATTATCACAGGAATTCTACCGTAGGATTAATTTACACGCAGGATTCTTTGTCTAAGTACTACCGAAAATATAGATACTATCTTACTTAGAAATATTGGTTCTTCCCATAATTTATATAAATTCTGTCTTTTTTATTAATTACTACTAACATTATTTTTGTCTTATTTAGAATTAAATTAGGAAAAAATTTGGGATTTTATTTTTATTCTGTGGAGTACACTTAAATTTGTATACTATAATTTCATGTAATACTTCCCTTCTGTGGTATATTTCATCACTGTGTTCCTGATTTAATCTATTGGTCTTCTGGTAAGTAACGTCACACAGATATACAGGTATCTGTGAACTCTATCGTCCAATAAAAGGATTTGTTTAATTTCCTTTACTTGTATTAATTTTAATGCTAAAACAGATCAGTCTTCAAAATGTAATCTTTTGTATAATACGTGTTTTGAAAGCTGTAATTGTTCTTCGTACTTCATTAAATTTTGTGTAAAAAATTAGACGTATACCCCGTCATAATTTATGGCCTTATCGAAAATCTTCTTCCTGCTAAATGCAATACCTTCTCCCAACGATAAAATAATTAATTGAAACAGGGGATTTTAAACTGGTTAACACATTTATTGTCAAACTGAAAATTAGGATTTCGTACAAATAGAAAAATAAATAAATAAATAAATAAATAAATAAATAAAAATCCCTTCTCCCTAGTAACCAATAAAAATATTACACGCCGTTTTGCTGTGGCCGCTATACTATTCCGCTTAGAAACTTGATAGCGGCGTCCACGCGATAACGCGTGATCGACCGTTTGGTGAGATATCGCGTGATTGGCAACTATCGTGTTAAGAAAAATGGAAAACATTAAAACAGCGGTGTTTAAAACTTAATGTCGTGAAAAGATTTGAGTCGCACATTTATGTATCATTGGTCTGTCAAGTTTTTATATGTGTTAAAACGTATATTTTAAAAATCGACTGACTGTTGTCCATCACATATAACAATAAATCTAAAAAATTTTGATATTTAAAAACATCTTAGAGAAAATTGTTATTCTCGTGCGATTCATTCATTTAATTTCGAAATGAAAAATGAGAATATAAAAAAATGAAATCATTTGAAATATTTTTATATTATATGGATCTTAAGACGAGATTCATGTTGTATGGTGAAAATTTATATATCTTGTTCCAAAAAAAATTTTGTCAGCTATTGCCATCGAATACATATAATTACAAAAACTGATTAATTTATTTATCTAAAATTTCTTTCATCAAAGAATAAATTTTGTAAATTTATAATAAACTTTTTACATTTTTGCTAAATGCAATGAAAACTATACTGATAAACTTTAAAATAGTCTTTCCAATCAACAGCAACACGTGTTTTTTAGTAACCAATTTATCCAATATATTTTCTGCATTTATGACAAATAAATTGAACTTGTATCATTAATAGATGGTTAGTAGATGGTTGAAAAGAACTGTATCATTAATAGATGGTTACTGTAGGAAGTCAAAAAGGAATTGTCAAAGCCATAGTGATTCTTTTATGGCACTATGATTCTTTTAAACTTCTTTTTATACCAATATCAGTAAAACCTATAAACTTATGAACTGACATGATGTATAAATTATTATTTTTTTAATACGTCATAACACTGTAGTAGGCAACATCAAGGATGGTGTTGGTGTTGGGGTTAAGGCCAGTTATCTATACCAGGCCTGTCCAATCCGAAACACTTCGTGGGCCGCACTGAAAAAGTATTTTATTCTGGCGGGTTGCATTGTATGTATACGTATGTATTTATGAACTGGTTTATATGTATTTGTGAGTGTTTGAATCATGTATGTATATGCATTTTTCGGAAGAGGAGAGGGTGAAGATGAAGCAAAATACATTAATATTAAATTGTTTTTATTCATAAACCAACAACTGAACTATAAAAAGTATAAAAGTGAAACAAATGCACACATCATAAAAAATAAAAGAAAACATTAGATTAATAGCTATAATAAAAGTAAATAAATAATGTATAATAATAATTTTTACAACAGTACATTGTTTGTTTATTTAGAAACCGTTGAAAGGTATTTTCTCTCCAAAACTTCAGAACGGACTTATTAATGGTTAATCAAAGTTCTCAAACTTTAAATATCGTTAATTTCTACGCGAGACGTAAAATACTACAGACAAAATTTGGTAAAATGATTTCCTGCTACATTTTTCCAAAATTTAGAAGAATGCCATTAAAATAGGAGATTTTTCATCAGGAAATGACGACATTGGTCACCGTACTCTTATATCTTATTTTTAAATTTCACTGTTATCTTGTGAATCTTTAGTTTCTGACTATCGTCAGGTTTTTGCCAGCCTTTAACAACTGTAGGAATATTTTTATCGTTGAGAAAATTCGAAATTTTTACCTCATGTTACCTTAGTCATATGAATAAACTAAACGAAAAAAAATAATCGGATTTTTTTTTTTCTTTTTTAATTATTTCATTGTGTTATTTTAATACAGATGACAGACTAAAATATTTATATCTAGAAGTGATTTACGCCGAACAAGCTATGGGAATTTAATAAAATTGTGTATTATTGCTATCCAATATCGATTGATGTCTCGCAAAATTGTAAAGCCATGATAAAAATTGAGTTCTTAGATGCATGTAAAAATCTATCTCATTTTACAAAATGTTCGTATTGTGTTAGTCACAATTGTTGTAGCAGCCTCAGACATTTCAGACAGCTGCCAACAATAAGCGTTTTTGTAAAAATGTATTGTTGTAAGACTTTATCATTTCAAACTACCTTTTGATATTTAAATTAGTCTTTTCCCCATTCTATTTGGATAAGAAATCTGATAACATCAAACAAATTGGGGGGAAAAGGGAAGTTTCCTTTAAGCAAACATCTTATTATTCTTCAACCTTTTTCCTGTCGATTTATAAAGATCCATCTATCGAAATCGCTACTAGATAATTGAACAGCATCTCTATTTTCCCATATTATGAAACATGGTAAAATGCTTTATTTACTTTTTTACCTCTAATGACTTTCAAAAATGACGTGGAACCAGATTGATCAGTGCGATCGGATGAAGAGACTTCCATCAATCATATTTGTGAAATACTATAATTACGCTTTATATCGTTGAATAATTCAAATAGAGGTGTTTAACAGCAAGATAAACGCTTGTTCAATTTCCCATCTAGGATAAAAAAGCTGCAATTTCTCAACTTTCTCTATCACTCTCAATCTTTTTTTTTTTTTTTCACTGAACTAATACATTCGATAATTCGAACATTGCTTAATCAGTATTTGAATCGATTTACTCTTATATAGTAATGGTATTCATAAATAAAACGATAAATTAAAGACTATTTAACGAAATAGTTCCGAGAATAATAGTGAAAAACTGTTTTTTGGGGGATCGCGTACTAGTGAGATATTTTTGTGTAATTTTAAGTTGGATATTAGAGCGTTTGTCTATAATTCTCGAGGGCAAAGTTATTTAAAAATCTCTGCAAATAAATTCGAATACAAGAGGCGGGTTTCAGCAACTATAATCTTAGTTTATTACCCAATTCTATAAAATCAAGCGAGAGTTTCTCGCAATACAAAAGATTCAGAATATTCAAAATATTGTTTCACCATCTAGAAATCTGTAGACTATAGTCTACACCATGGTATAGTCTACTATGGTAGCATAGAGCAAGAATTTGTATAAATGTGCACAGTGAGATTTATTTTGAACCAATAATTCAGTTAAATATAAAAGAGATTCATCAGATTTAACTTCTTGTATAGGTAGAAATTCTCGATCATTTCGTCAATTCAATTTATTGGCGTGCCTTATGCGCATAGTTCGGAAATCTATATTTCTAGTTAAGGGATTTAGAAAATGACCACTTATTCATTCTAGATGAAGGCGGTATATTTGTTTTCTCAGTGTATTTCTAAAATCCGTCGTATTGTTGATCATTCTGGTGGCATGACCAGAGCCTGATTAAGGGGGAAGCACACATTATTTAAACTTACACCGTTATTTTTTAACAAATACTTTCCTCCTATAATAAACAGAAAATTCTCATTAAAAATTATTTTAAAAGAATTCTAGTGTCTAATAACGGTGAGTAAATTCGATTGTTTTACACCGTTCATTTTTTATAAAAAATATTTCCTCGTCAAAGCGTGGAATTTCTATGACATGAAGTAAAAAATAATTGTAAAAATATTCCGGTGAGAGCGGAGATAATGTGTGCTTCCGCCTTAATCAGGCTCTGGGCATGACTAGTAATTAAAAGTTCTGAAGCTCTTTTTTTTTTTTTTTCTTTAAAGATTAGTACATATATATATGTATATATAATGAAAATTTTTATAATCTGTTGGTGTTTGATTATAGAATAAAGTCATGTGAAAAAAGTCCTTGTATGTTGTGGCCGTCACAAAACTTTCTTCTGTATTTTCCTAAATAAATTCACCCAGTACTAATTAATAATTATTTTCCATGATGTGTGCAGACAATTCTCATCACAAAGAAGTATAATATTAAATGTAGAAAGAAAGTCAATTTTGTTTCCTACTGATGACATCTGCGGAAATGCCTTTATTCAGACTTTTTTAATAAAAAAATCGATAACTTTGTTTTAAATTATCACATAGCTATGGTTCAACCATTCGTTTTAAAGGAATTGACGAATGCTTTCAAAAAAAAAAAAATATATATATATATTAGAAATTTACACTCCTCTGGGGAGGGAACTTTCTTCTTAAAAGGGAAGTGATGCTCCTTTCCTACACTGTAAAAAGTATGTCCTATTTGCTGCCAGAATTTTTTTGTAATTTGAGAAAATACGCGTAATTTACGAAAATATTACGTTATCAGAACGTATTTTATCAAATTACAGAGAATTTCTAGCAGCAAATAGGACATATTTTTTGCAGTGTACTACATGTAAAAAAATCGATAATTTTGTTTTAAAATATCAGAGCTACACGTGGTATTTTTGCACATACATTATTGTAATAAATTTGCATTTTTTAGTCCCCTCTATCTGCCGTTATATTTATTCAAGATATTTTTTGAGACACCCTATATATGACGTGAGAGAAATTAGAAAGAATATGTGTACACTGTACTGTCAAAAAAAAAAAAAAAAAAAAAAAAGTCCGGTTTGCTGCCAGAAATTTTCAGAAAAATATGTTCTATCAACGGAAAAATTGCGTTGATAGAACGTATTTTTCTGAATTACAGAAAATTTCTGGCAGCAAACTGCAGCAAAAAAGACTTTTTTTTGACAGTGTATAAGGGAAAATATATAAAACTATCTGTAAATTTCGGAAAAAAGGTTCCATGGTAAAAATTGCTTTAATTACAAACGCAGTTAGTTTTGGAGCTTTTCTAATTATAAAACAAAGTAAGAACGGATGTAGATTGAAAGCAGGAATGTGTTTTTGAATTCTACGTTCTTGTTCTTTCTTTGCAAAGTTCTTATTCTTTATAGAGAAGAATCAGCTGCTAATTTTCATACACATATTTTATAATGCTAATTTCCTTTATTTGAAATTGATGCTGTTCACTGATAAGATATTTTTGTAAATTGGAATTTATTTATAATTCCATAATTAAATAGTCGATTTTACAGTTCAAATATTACTTAAAATATGCTACTTGAGAGATTTAAGATATTTTTAAATTAATTAATTTATTATAAACTAGCAGGCTACGCCCGCTTCGCTGGTCACGATATTTAAATGAATTTTCAAAAGAATTGGATCAGTATTTATTTTTTACATCACATTACAAATAAAAACTTAAAATAAATAAATAAATAAATTAAACACTGAAATCGCTTTAGATCTCGTTTCTTCGGGTACCCGTTGCCTAAGGCAGCTCTTTTTTCTACCTGTACTGAATCGGGTACAGTTCCCCACTGTCTATAGAAAGGTCTTTCCCGGGCACTTCAATCTGGGTATTTATCGACGACTTGTGGATTTTCTGTTATTTAAGAACTACGATTTTAAAGATGACTGTATCTCAGCATCTATTATATATTTTAGTTTTTGAACCATGTGTTTTATAGCCCCCGTTATTTACACTATATTACGATTTGATTCCGACCAGTGCAATAAAATAAAATAAAAAAGTAGATTTTCTTTTAAAAGGAATTAAATACATGAAAAACGAATTTTAATAAGTTTATCCTTTCCACTATAAACTATCATTTTCACCCAATAAATATTATAAATAATAATAATTAAAAAAAATAATTTTTTTTTTTTTTTTTTAAAGGAATTAATTAGAAAAAAATGAAAAACAAAAAGTTGCTATGTTATGAAATTTATACATAAACGTAACAATTTATTTCTATTGCATTACCATTTGATTTTCAATAAATATAATAATAATTAAAAAAAAAAATCCTTCAAATGAATGTATTAAATAAACAAGAAAGAAAAATCATGCAGTACGCATTGATTAGTAACACTTACCAACTGTACGTAACTGTTGTATCGAATAACTTTCAATATTCTTTGCCTAAGTTATCACACAACAGACAGAAGGACTGAAAAATATACAGATAGATTAATTGATTTTAAAATTACTCTTAGGCATTTTGGTAAGTGTTAAAAAGGCTTAACAGAAAATAAAATGTAGCCATTAGATTATAATTACAGTTTTTGATCTCTCTGAATATTTTAGTGTAGCCCTGTAAATCAGAAAGTTAATCATATCATATTCTATACAAAACATTATTGTAGAGCATTAACAATACATTTCAATATTTTTATGATTTTTACAGTAGAAAGACTTTTAAATATAACTTTCAAAAAATTTTGTCCTAAAACGTAATGCATTGGCATTTTTTTTGTTGTTGTTGTTGTCCCTGTAAACAAACTAGTTGTACAGGACCTATTAATGTCATTTTAAATGGGGAAAATTCTATAGGGATAATGTTTATAAAAATAACACTCATAGAACAAAATGCTTTCGAATGCTTTTGGGTGTCCCTGTACACAAACCAGAAGAGATATTCACTCCATTTTCAATATGGAACATCCGATAGTAAACTTCAATAAAATATATCAGTTTAGAGAAATTCCATAAATAATTACAGGAGTTAAAGCGCGGGCTTACGGACAGACAGACAGATGGACAGATACACAAACTGAAATCATATTCACATTTAAAAAATATTAGAAAGTGTTAAAAACGCTTAACGTACACGAAAGTACAATTCTAGCATTTTGTTATTAATAACTCTTAATATAAATGGACATTTTTGGGTCACCCTGTAAATCTAATGCTAATCATGCTACATTCTATGCAAAGAATTTTTTTGTGCATTTAAATAACATATTTCAGTTTCCTAGAACTTCGTGGAAAGTAAAGTTATTAAAATTTGATTTATAGAAATACCTCTCATAGAACGCAATGCTTTGGAATACCTTTGAGTGTTCCTGTATATAAATCGGTGGAGGTATTTCCTCCATTTTATACAGGGCACATCCAATAGGGAATTTGAATAACGTATTTCAATATCATTAAGATATGTCTACAGAAAAGGTATGAAAATATGGTTTATAGTAATAAATCTCATAGAACACAATGCTTTTTAAATACTTTCGGGTGTCCCTGTACACAAAACTGTAGAGATATAAACTCCATTTTCAATAGAGAACATCCGATAGTGAACTTGAATAACATATATCAGTGTCAAGAAATTACATAAATATTTACGGGAGTTAGAGATCGGACAGACAGACAGGCAGACAGACAGACGGACGGACAGGCAGATACACAAAACGGAAATCATATTCACACTTAAAAAATGATAGAAAGTGTTAAAAACGCTTAACTTAAACGGAAGTACAATTCTAGCAATTTTTTATTAATACCTCTTGTTGCCACTCACCTTAGTTTGGCTATATGCGCAACCTTGGCGCGCATCTCTTGTTCACTTGCATTCCCGCTTTAGCGGAGTAGTTGTATTGTTTTTCGTTATAAGAGTAGCATCTCTTGTTTATCTTGTTCGGTGATATGGTTCACCCTTTTTATAGTTTGCGTTGACTATGGTGTCAACATATTTGAATACGTTAATAATACGTCATCTATAAATTGTATATATGTAAATAATACTTTAATTAAATGTTTGTGAAGTAATAGCTTCAGAATAGTAATTATTGAATACAGTCCACTCATAAAGTATCGTCAACATTTGGTCTAGTAGAACCGGAGGAAAATCAATCGTAATATAATGAAAAGTGGTGGTGCTCATTGATGAAAATTAATTATGGATAAAAATAAATTGGTTATCCTTAATCGCCAACGCGGAACCTTGAAAGGTCAATTGACTAAGATAGTGACATATTTAGAGACTGTTAGTGACGAGGATAAAGACATTATAACTCTAGAAATAAAGAAGGATTATCTTCAAAATATAGCAACCAAACTGGATAATTTGAAAATCCAGTATTACGAAATAGCTGTTGAATCGGAACTGGAAGTTCAATTGAACGCCTTCGCAGAATTGGAAGAAGAGACAGAAAAATTAGAGGTAAGGCTTCGAAAATTCTTACTCTCTAATAATATTAATAAAAATGAAAATGAAATTATTTCAAATGAATCTAAAGCAGATAATTCTATTATCAATTTTCGTTTACCTGAAATTCCTTTACCCAAATTTAATGGTCAATATAATGATTGGTTTAATTTCAAAGATCAATTTATAACCTTAATTGATCAGAATGATAAACTTTCGGACAATCAAAAACTATATTATCTAAAATCTACACTTAGTGGAAGAGCACTAGATGTAATTACAGAAGACGATTCATATATGTCACTTTTTAAAGCACTAGAAGACAGATTTCAAAATAAAAGAATAATTGTTAATTCTCATTTAAATGAGATATTAAACGTAGAGAATCTGTCTCAAGATGTAGTTAAAAATTTGAGAACAATTACAGATAGTTGTCAAAAAAATATTCGAGCACTCAAAAGTATAGGATTGGAAATGAATCCTTTTACGGAGGCCTTACTCATAAATGTGGTTCTTAAACAAATAGATAAAGAATCCAAAAAGCAATTTGAATTATCTTTAAGTTCTACAGAATTGCCAACATGGTGCGATTTTATTAACTTTTTACAAAAAAGGTGCTTGGTGTTAGAAAACTTACAATGTGTCTCGAGTATTAAACCGAAATTAATGAATGCGGAAAAGAGTACTAGAATAAAAACTTTCTTTTCTAAAAATGATTCTTTTAATGATCAAAATTGTCCTCTTTGTAAAAAAAATCATTCTTTGTCAAAATGTGGTGAATTTTTAAAATTAGATGAATACGAAAGATTCCTAACAGTAAAAAAATATTTGTTATGTATTAATTGTTTGAAATCCAATCATCAGGTATCAAATTGTAAAAGTAATCAATTTTGTAATATCTGTTCTAAAAAACATAATTCACTTCTACATCGAACCTTGCCGGGAACAAAAAGTAATAATTTTCGATCCAAATCGCAAAGTCAGACGGCGACACAGATAGACGCCGCCGCGCACCTGCTTCCATCAAATGATTCATATCCTGAATTGCAGAAAGAAAAAAATAATGTTTCGATGGCATTATATAACGAGATTAATGATCCAATCTTAAAAAGTAAAAAACATATATTGCTGTCAACTGCTATAGTTTATTTGGAAAGTAGCAATAAAAAAAAGTTTCCGGTTCGTGTAATTCTTGATAATGGTAGGCAATGTAACATATTAGAGAGAGAACTCGCTAATTTATTGAATTTGCAAAAAAGGAAATGCGATATTCATATTTCAGGAATTAATGGTAAGATGACAAATGTGAAATCTTCAGTACGTACCATTATTTCCAATAAAGATGATTCATTTAGTGAACCAATTGAATTTTTAATTACACCTAAAATAACAGAATTCATTCCTTCACACAATATAAACATAAGAAGTTTAAATCTACCACATGACCTTGAATTAGCTGATAGTGAATTTTGGAAAAAATCTAAAATAAATGCTTTAGTTGGTGCTGAATTTTTCTATGAAATATTAAAAGCAGATAAATTTAAAATAGGACAATTCACCTTTCAGAATAGCGTTTTTGGGCATATTGTTGCGGGAACCATAGACCGCAATGTATCTGAAAATACTTTTTGCGGTTTTACTGCATGCAATGATTATCTTAATGAAACCATTCAAAAATTCTGGAAAATAGAAGCTCCTGAAATTGACTTACGTCCAATTAGTCAGGAAGAACAATTGTGTGAGAAACATTTTTTAGAAACTTATCGGAGAGATAAATCGGGAAGATTTATGGTAGCCATGCCTTTGAAGGAAGATGCTAGTGTCCTTGGGGAGTCTAAATCTATCGCAGAAAAACGGCTCAAGCAGTTATGGAATCGTTTAGAAAGGAATCCAACCATGCGAAATCTTTATTGTGATTTTATTAAAGAATACACTAATTTGAATCATATGACAAAAATTGTTGATAATTTAAATGAATCTAGCTGTTATTATCTGCCCCATCATGGTATTTATAGGCCCGAAAAATCTACTACGAAGCTTCGCGTTGTATTTAATGCTTCGAGTCCGACAACTAGTGGAATATCATTAAACGACATAACTTATAAAGGTGTCGTTAATGAAGATTTGTATGAAATCATGTTACGCTTTCGACAACACCGATTTGTGTTTTTGGCCGATACTGAAAAAATGTATCGCCAAATAATGATTACCGAGGATCAGAGAAAATTATTAAGAATTTTATGGAAAGATAATGTGAACTCAGAAATTGAAACCTATGAACTTAATACCGTAACATACGGTACCGCTTGTGCCCCTTTTTTAGCCATTAGAACGTTGAAGCAATTAGCCCTTGAAGAAGCCGAGAAATATCCGAAGGCATCCGATATTTTGCTACATGATTCGTATATGGACGATATAATAAGTGGGGAAGAATCGTTAGAATCTACTAGGGAGCTTCAAAAACAACTTATACACTTGTTAGAAAGTGCTGGAATGAATTTACATAAATGGAATGCAAATCATATTTCCTTACTTGACTTTTCTAAAGAGACATACCCTGAGTACACATTCTCTGATAAGGAAACCAAAGCCCTAGGGGTTGCCTGGAAACCCAATTTAGATGCTTTCACATTTAAAATAAATTTGTGTCAGTTAAAGTCTATGACAAAGAGAAGCATTTTATCAGACATTGCTCGTATTTTCGACCCATTGGGTCTCATCGGTCCTGTTATTGTCAAAGCCAAGTTGTTTATGCAGGAACTATGGAAATTAAAATTGGACTGGAATGACCCTATTCCAAGCCCTATTGCTCAAAATTGGCTAGAATTCGCCACTTCGTTAAAAGCTCTTGAACAACTTAAAATAAATCGCTATGTTTTAATTCCTGAAGCACAACAAATAAACTTACACGGATTCGCCGACGCATCGTCATTAGCTTTTGGAGCAGCCGTGTATATTCAGTCTATTCATAATTCTGAAATTGTCTCCAATTTGATTAGCAGCAAATCTCAAGTTGCCCCTCTAAAAACTATCTCCATTCCTCGACTCGAGTTATCTGGTTGTGTTTTGTTATCTAAATTAATTGTGAAAGTTTTGAAATCTCTGAAATTACAAATACATAATATTTATCTCTATACAGACTCTCAAATAGCTCTTGCCTGGATCCAAACCGAGCCTTGGAAATTGAAAACATTTGTTGGCAACAGGGTTGCCAAAATTCAAGAACTGTCTAAAAACTTTACATGGAACCATGTGTCCTCTGCGGAAAATCCAGCAGACTTAATTTCACGAGGTCTAACTACCACCGATTTAATGGATAATCACTTGTGGTGGCAGGGACCAGACTTTTTAAGTAAATCCAGTAGTATCATAAAACAATGACTCTGACTATCTGTCCCCCAGTGATAATAGTATTGTGATGAGTGAATTGTAAAATAATCACCAGTGTGACGCTAACCCTGCAGTGTTGTGTGGATTAATTCAATCTACGGATTGCTCCCAGAACTTTTATAATCATTTGTTTTCATTAACAAATAATTTTTGTAAATTAATTAGAATATGTAGTTTTATTTTTAGATTTATTAGGAATACAAGAGCAAAAGTAAACAGAGTGATTGGACCACTCCGAAGCACCGAATTAAACGACACAGAAGTGCATTTAATTAGACAGGTACAGTATACACAGTTTGCCGCAGAATTGATCTGCTTAGAGAAAAAGAAGCCCGTATCAGGTAAATTAAATTGTTTTAATCCAATTTTAGATTCTCAGGGACTCCTAAGAGTGGGTGGAAGGCTGGAAAATGCTAATTTAAATTTTGATAGTAAACATCCGCTTTTGTTGCCCCACGACCATAAATTATCTTCCATGATTATGGAACATTTCCATAAAAAATTCTTTCATGTAGGACCTCAAGCTTTGTTATACCACGTTAGAAAAAAATATTGGATAGTTAGTGGGAGATCTTTAGCTCGGAAAATATTTCGTAACTGCATAACGTGTTATAAACTTAAACCTTTAACGGTCAATCAACTTATGGGAAATTTGCCAAAGGAACGAGTAAATGTGACTCATCCATTTTATTGTACCGGTATAGATTTCTGTGGCCCTTTTTTAATTAAATATCGGGGTCAAAGAAAAGGAATCTATAACAAACTTTTTGTTTGTATTTTTATTTGCATGCCTACTAAAGCCGTGCATCTAGAGGTAGTTAGCGATTTAACATCCGAAGCTTTTATCGCAACTTTAAAAAGATTTTTTGCTAGACGAGGCAAAGCCCAAACATTATTCAGTGATAATGCAACAAATTTTGTTAGTGCAAATAATGAATTAAAAAGGTTACATAGATTAGCTACTCAGCCTGATGAAAACCTTACTAATTTTTTAAATTCAGAGAATATTAATTGGAAATTTCAGCCACCCCGTGCCCCAAATTTTGGAGGGCTATGAGAGGCAGGCGTAAAATCGTTTAAGTATCATTTGAAACGCGCAGTAGGAAACGCTAAATTAACATATGAGGAATTCTTAACCGTTGTTTGTCAAATTGAGGGAATCCTCAATTCTCGACCCCTTACCCCCCCTTTCAAACGATATCGAAGATTTGGACGTCTTGACTCCCGGCCATTTTTTAGTTGGTCGACCCATCACAGCGGTGATCGAACCCGAGTTTTCTGGCATTCCAGATAATCGATTAGATACCTGGCAAAAATTAACTAAAATAGTTCAAGGGATGTGGAAAAAATGGCAATGTCATTATTTAAATACGTTACAACAAAGAAACAAATGGAAATTTGAAACAAATAACATTAAAAATGGGGATATGGTACTATTAAAGGAAGAAAACTTGCCCATATGTAGTTGGATTTTGGGTAGAATAGTAGAAATTATTCCAGGAAAGGATAACAAAATACGCGTAGTTTCGGTTAAAACAAGAAATGGGACATATAAACGACCTATTTCCAAAATTGCTCTTTTACCTTCAAAAAAGTTAAAAAAAAAAAAAAAAAAAAAAAAAAAAAAAATTGTTTGAAAATGAATAATGTATATAGTTAAATTTAATTTGTTTATTGCATTTCATTTGTATTATTTTATTGTTTACAATGTTATTAATATTTCTCTTGTATAAGTTTTATTATTTAAATTGCATATATAATATTTTCGTATAATTAATTATAATTATGGTATTACATATTAGAACTGTAATTTTGAAACAATGTTTCAAGGTGGGCCGGTATGTTGCCGCTCACCTTAGTTTGGCTATATGCGCAACCTTGGCGCGCATTTCTTGTTCACTTGCATTCCCGCTTTAGCGGAGTAGTTGTATTGTTTTTCGTTATAAGAGTAGCATCTCTTGTTTATCTTGTTCGGTGATATGGTTCACCCTTTTTATAGTTTGCGTTGACTATGGTGTCAACATATTTGAATACGTTAATAATACGTCATCTAATAACTGTAAATATGTACATACGATTTGTATAATCGGTTTCGGGTGTCCCTGTACACAAACCAGTAGAGGTATAAACTCCATTTTCAATAGGGAACGTCCAATAGTGAACTTTAATAACATATTTCAATTTCATTAAGATATGTCTACAGTAAAGGTATGAAAATATGGTTTATAGAAATACCTCTCATAGAACACAATGCTTTGGAATACTTTCGGGTGTCCCTGTACACAAGCCAGTAGAGGTATAGACTCTATTTTCAATAGGGAACGTCCGATAGTGTACTAGAATAACATATATCAGTTTCAAGAAATTCCATAAATATTTACGGGAGCTAGAGCGCGGACAGACAGACAGACGGACAGACGGACAGACAGACGGACAGACAGACAGACAGACAGACAGACAAACTGAAGTCATAAACACTTTTCAAGCTTGTTGGAAAGTGTTAAAAATGAATTGCATAATAGCCGTTGCTAAGATACGCAGACGATAACAATCGAAGAATAAATTCATGAAAAATGAAACATTAAAGCCAATATTTAAAATCGAAAAAACATTAATTTAAAAAATTCAAATTCGAAATTCGAAAAAATCTCGATGAGGGGCACACCTGCAGGGCCCCAGGTACCTATATGCCAAATTTGGAAGCTCTGTGATCAGTAGTGTGAGCGCCAGAGCGCAGATACACACACAGACACTTCTCTTTATTTATATAGATAAAGATCGAGTTGTTTTTTTCATTTTTTTTTTTTTTTTTTTTTGAGAGATATAAATAAAGTTCGTCTAATAGTTTTAACAACCCGTAAATATCTTGCTCTTTAATTCTATGCAGTTTATTCGTTCCTTGGGCAAATTATACTGAAGTTTCGAAAATTAGTGTTCATCAATAGAGCAAAAATATTTTTACACAAATTTTATTCTTTGAAACCACTCATTAAATGAAATATTATTTTGTATTTAGAGAAGATATTCTAAAATCTCATGATATATTTAATTCAAATTTCATGACACTTTATAATAACATATTTCTTATGGTATCATTATTAGAGATATGCGAATAAACGTGAATGTGTCATATATATACACTAGTCTTTATTCATTTAACGTTTACAAGTATGTCGTTTACAAGTATTATATTTTGCTGAAAAATGCTTCTTTTGCTAGAACGTAATTACTAGATATTAAAAACTATATGAACTAAGTTCTTTCTTTCTTTCCCCCCTTTTTTTTTTAATAAATGATAAAAATACACTTTTGAATCTTTATTTGATTCTCTCTGATAAAACAGGACTAGAAAAATGTATATTTTATAAATTTTACTTAAATCTTTGCAGACTCAACATGACTCAGAAACTGAAGATAACTAATTTTATTCCACTACAGGCTACGACCGCTTCGCTGGTCACTATTTTTAAATGAATCAGTATAATTAATGAATTATCAAAATTGTATTAATTTTTATCATGTGAATAAAAAAAGAGAAAAAGAAATTCTGATCGGGAAAAATGTTGCACCGGGCCTCCACTGCCCTCGGCAGCGCAGGCCATTGTGCGCTGCGCGCGCGCATTTAGTATGTTCGACATTCTTAATGAGTCACTATATTATTGTAAAGGAAAAAACATTAAAAAAAAAAAATTACAAAACAAATTATTCTCTTATCGGTGGAATAATTGGTCCGGGACTCACTCACTCACTCAGGACAAACGATTACATATATATAGATTTGATAAATTTTGATTTTGATTTTTTAAATGATGTTGCCAATAAATAAATAAATAATAGTCTAAAGTGTTTGTTTCATCGTTATCTTAATTTTTCCTTTTTATTCATAGATGTTCTTTTAACACGTCTTCTTATAAACATCTTTCCTTGTGATTATAGATGGCAAAATTTCATACTCATGTGTAAATGCAATAAAGCAATTCTTAACAGCAAAAATGAATGGTGTTATTACAATTAAAAAATTATAATCTCCTATATTATTAATCGGCATTAAAATATGTACAACTGACCCCTTTTACTAGCAAATTATGATAGTTAAAAAAAAAAAAAAAAACTTATTTCAAATCTAATTGTTGTAGGGATTTTTACCATCAATGACTCACTTGTAAATATGTTTTTTTTTTTTTAAGTATGCATAAATGCAACGGTTATCGTATTAGCTACTAAACCAATGATCATATTAACTACGTATTTTTATTATTAATTAAGTTGTATCAACTTAAACAGATTAACTTACAAAACCATCAAATACCATTTGTTTTCTACTCTTTAAAAAATACGTTTTATTTATCCCTTCTCATGTTTTTCGGAACATATAATATAATACTCAACATAAAAATTATTTTGTTAAACTGGGTGGTCAACGTTTCACATACGAACGTAAAGAAAATAAGTTAATACTCAAGGGGGAAAAAAAAAAAAAAAAGAAAGAAGGAAAGAAAAAGAAAATAAGAACATGATGTTGAAGAACACAAGTGTAAAAATTATCATAATCGCAATTACTTCAACAACATGGTTGAGGGTCGAGAAAGAACGGCTATTGATTTCAAAGTCAGATCACCATCTTGTTCCTCGAGAGGTTGTTATAAAGGCTCTTCTCAAATTCAAGATCATTGTTTCAGATTATGTATTTCACGTTCTAATACCTTCTTATAAATTTCTTTCTTTGTGGTTATTTTTCCACAAAATTTCGTATTCTTGTGCAAATGCAAACAACAAACGAGAATGAGGGGGTTACAATTTAAAAATTATAATTCAGAGGAAAAAAAAAATGTATATATGCAAATACCTTTTTAATGTCACAAATTATAATAGCGTAAAAGAAGACATAATTTCAAATAATAAGATGTCGTTTTCTGTCACGATTTTACCAATGTCTCCTCACTAATAAAGTCAAAAACATTTTTTTTTTTTTTTTTAAATACATGATTTTATAAATACAACGTTTATAATGTTAAAGACTAACTTAGTGGACGTATTAACAACGTAGTTTTGTTATTATATCAGTTGGATCAATTTAACGAGATTAAATTATATATCTGAAAATTGCCATTTGTTTTCTAAACTTAAAAAAATCAGTTTTATTTATTCATTTTCATGTTCTTTGAAACATATGACATTTATCATAGAAAATATCTTATTAAACTACATTATTAATGCTTCACACTAGAAAATAAAGAAACAAATATTTTCTAATACTCAAGAACATAAAAATAAAAATGAAAATAAGAACATGATATTGAAATAACACAATTGGAAAAATTATCGTAATCAAAATTATTTCAACAATGCTATACAGAACGAATAGCTATTGATTTCAATGGCAGATCGATTGATTTCAATCGATTGATTTCAATGGCACCATTTTAATTTTTAATCTTCCAGAAATTTTTACATAGCTTTCCTGAAATTCAAGATAATTTTTTTTGACTATGTGTTTCAGGCTCTCAGTTTTAGTAAATTAAAAATAAATAAATAAAATAAAAATTACCATAGTACTAAAAGATATTTTTATACAATGAGTGTGTGCTTAAAATATAACTTGAGTCAGTTATTATTTCCCACATTATATATATCCTGATTTTAAATTACGTATACATATATATACATTAAATACTGTCTGTCTCTAAGAAATAACATTTTTTCGATACTTTTTATGTTTTGGAGTATTTTTTACCATTCTTGCTGATTCTTATGTAAAATAACCTCCTGAATCCGAATATGACTACCATTTTGTCCAGTCACCCACCGTTTCTCCGGGACACCATCCCTTCCCTCAATTTTTATCACTGTTCCGTAATTTTATGGCCACGAATTTCATTTGGAGAATGAAAAAGAATTAATTTAACACCTAAATATATATATATATATATATATATATATATATATATATATATAAATAATAGATAACGTAATAAAATTTAATCTTAAAATTTAGCAATTAATAGAACTAAAACAATAACAGCACACTAAAATATAGAACTGAATTTAACATAGAGGAAAGAATGACACAAAAAGTTGCGATATAGATAAGGAACCAATGAGTTACCATATTAACTTAAAATACTTACGCCGACCTGAAGGATAATAAAAAAGGACCATTAAACTTGTGAAAGAGAAAAAAGATAATAAACCACATAATCAATTGGATATAAATGCTTAAAATTAGAAATATACTTATCAAGGGGCGCATACTTCATAAAGCAGAGAAAGCTGCAATGATTTCGTAAAACGATATTGCTAATCATAGCAGTTTATATCATCTCACGCCCCGATCAATGCAGCAAAAAAAACCATAAAGAATGAGAAAAAAGTGAAAAATTAAATTAAAACAAAGGATAAATAAATATTAATTAAAATCTTAAAGGAAACCAGATTAATAACATGAAATAAGCAGAGTAACCACATGGAAAACAGTTAACACAAACTGGAAAAAAGGGTGATGCCAAAACCTAAATTGAAGTTAAAATAATAGCACGACAGATATCGATTAATCGAAAATACTTCAGAACAATTAAATTAAAGATAAAATACACAGAGTAAATATTAAATGATAATGTTAAAATTAATACTAGTAGAGTTAAATTAAATCGTACCAAAAATATTAATAATTAAATCGTTTAAGATAAGGACTGAAGAATGAAGGTTAAAGACTACTAAGTACAAGCGCCATCTTTCGGTTAGCTATAATAACATTAAGTCAGTTATTTAAGATGTATTGACTGAAAGATTAAGATAATTTAGAAGTATTAACAGCAAGATTAAAATAATTTTTAAGATTTTTATTTTGAAGTCAAATTATTAAGTGTTAAGTTTTAAGAAGACATAATTACAAGCAATAATGCCAAAGAGCACAACTATAAGGATAAGCATTATAATGCGGTCATCATAAATTAAAATTAAAAATTAAAATTTAAAAGTTTTTTTTTTTTTTTTATTAATATTTATAAGATTTTATTTTTGTTATGCAAATAGATGGATTGTTCAAACTTAACAAGGGAAGCCTCGAGTAGCCAGAAGCACATTGTAAAATTTAATGATAAAAGAGTTCAAAATACATAGTATCAACCAGAAAAAATAAAAGAGTTCAAAATACATAGAATCAACCAGAAAAAATAAGAATGTAACTTACAGCAATCCCCCCACGTTTTTTTTTTTTTTTTTTTTTTTTTAATAAATTTTATTATATATATATATATATATATATATATATGTTTAATAAATGTTTAATAAATAACATTAATAATAGATTGCAAAAATATAGGAAATGTAATATATAATTTCAGTGGCATATCCCCCCCCCCTCCCCATCCTAAATTTTCCCTTTGCAGCAAATGTTGATGTTAGAATTTTCTATTTCTGTAGCCCTTCAGAAGATATTTATCAGTTAAAATAATCCTTTCCCCAAATTACCGAAAAGTAATAAAAATAGGGGCCATCCCTAAAAAATGGTGGATGATAGGACAAAATGGACGTCATATTTGGATTCAGGTGGTCATTTTATGTACATTAGAATTTGTCAAAAAGGTGTTGGGGGCAATTTTCATGTCGAGCAGTGCTACAGGTAATGTTTAACATGCTACAAAAATATACCATAATAAAAATTTTAATTAAAGATTATATAAATTAAAATTATAAATTTGTAATTAGGCTATAATGCCAAATACTTTAATGTACATTAACCCTTTGAATGGCAATAGGATTATGCTCATTTAATATTAAAAGACACAAATGTTTACAAACAAGATTAGAAGAAATAAATGGATTTTTTCTAATAAATTATATATATGGCCCTACCAGAGGGAAAAGCTCAAAATTGGTAAACGGGAAGTGACGGGTTCGATCCCTGGTCGTGCTCATCGAAATACCTTTCTGGAGTTTTCCGTGGTTTTCTCCGAAACTCTCGTAAATACAGGCTAGGACTTCTTAGAAAGACCTCCCACGGAAGACAATCCGCCTATAGGCTTAGGACCTTCGTGTAGTCATTCGACCTTAATCTCCACAACCCAATCCGTCCTCTTATAAATGTACAATTTCGGGAAAAATTTCTGGGATGATATTTTTCAGTTAAAAATTTAAATTAGGTGATGTATACTATGCATCACTGTCCTTCAAGGGGTTAAGAGCGGAAGAAGTAGGGTAGAATATAAAGAATCTAAATTTAAACGTAAAATTTATAGGTAAACCGAAAGCCAAACAAATTTTACCACATTCTATATTTTATTTGTTACTGCTATGTGTTTTCTACACTTTAAAAAATGCATTTCATTTATCCATTTTCATGTTCTTTGACAGCCTACAGCAATCAACATAGAAATTATTTTGCTAAACTGGGTGGTCAACATTTCATATCAGAATTTAGAGAAACAAAAATAAAATAATATTTTATATATATTAAAAAAAAAAGAAAAAAAAAAAAAAAGCACTGATGTTGATGATCACAAGTGTAAAAATTATCATAATCGCAATTACTTCAACAACAGTATCGAGAAAAAAACGACTATTAATTTTAAAGTCAGACCACCATCTTGATCTTCGAGAGGTTGTTAGAAGTCTCTTCTCAAGTTCAAGATCATTTTCTGAGATTATGTGTTTCATGTTCTCAGATACCTTAGTAAATGTTTATGTATTCTTTTTTTTTATTATTAACTACAATATTCTCTTATGAATGTGTATTTAAAATATAGCTTGATCCAGTCATACATACATTTTTTTCTATGTGAATTTAAAATAACGTAAATATTTGGTTAAGAATTTTGCTTTAAAGATGATTTATCTCTGAGAAATGACATTTTTAGGTATTATTATTATTATTTAAAGAGTACATTTTTTGCTAGAAAAGAAAAAAAACTAAAATTATTTTTTGATTTCTTATTAAACATTTGCGCTTAATGGATTACAAAAGTACGTCACCGTGAAGAATGATTACATTACACACATGTGTTATAGCTAAATTGAATAACAATTCCATAAATTGAATAATAATTCCGTAAATATGGAATTTATGAATAAATTAATTACGTTGAAAGGTATTTTAATGCTTAGTAAGTAGACATGAAATGTGATAGAATATGAAAGGATGAATGGTTGGGTTTTACGTCGCACTAGTGCTGCTCAGATGGGCAATTGGCGACGATCTGGGACACACCCCTAGAGGTGGTCCGGAGACATGCCATCACAATTTTGATCCTCCACGGAAGGGAAGGTAGAATATGAAAGGATCTAAATTTGAATGTGAGATTTCTACCTAGGCTAAAAGTTAAAAAAAAAAGAAAAACACATTTGACCTATACACTGTTACAAAAAAAACTAGTTGGCATAGGTGGACTCTGCTCAGTTCCCCATCATATGTATGTTCTCATAAATTTCTTGTACAGGATTTATTATATTCATGTTAAGAGAAATGAATTTGACCAAACGCTTGACACAGTGACAGAACGAAATCTTCGCCTAATACCCACCATTCAGTTCGATATCTTATTCTAATCTATTAATTTATTTTATTGGGATCAATTTCGTAGTTTATTTTTCATGCTACTATTTCCAATGCAACTTTCCTAAAAATGCGTATTTTTATGAAATATCTCCTTATTTTGCTATGTTGATAAAATCTTAAATTTCGAATAACTTACAAAATTTTCCTATTAGAATATTTGTAGTCAATCATGTTCATACAAGTATCATAAATGCTATTTTGAAATTGTCTGATATATTCATGATCCATAAAATGGACGTTTATGCTCGATTTTGCCTTATTCTGCCATTTTAAGTAAATCGTAAATTCCAAATAACTTACGATTTTTTAAATTGGAAAAATCATACTCTATGGTATTCATGCCAGTATCCTAAGTAATATTTCGAAAGTGGTTTGACATCTTTACGAGGAAAATATCCCTCACGATTGACGCTTATTTGAAATTTTGCTCTATTCTGCCATGTTAAGAAATTCGTAAATTTCCAGTAACTTACGACATTTTTATATTGGAAAATTCATAGTCATTAATACTCATGCCAGTGTCCTAAATAATATTTCAAAAGTAGTCTGACATCTTTACAATGAAAATATCTCTCAAAATTGACGTTTATGTGAAATTTTGCCCTATACTGCCATGTTAAGAAATTCGTAAATATCCAATAACTTGCGAAATTTTCAAAGTAGCATGTTTATAATTACTTATGTTCATTCCGGCATCAAAACTGATATTTTAAAACTGGTTTGACATTTTTACAGTAAAAAGTTTCCATTTAATGCACGTTTAAGTGAATTTTTGTCCTATTCTCCCATGTTAAGAAAATCGTAAATTTCTAATAACTTACGAAGTTTTTAAATTCAAATGTTGCAAATGAATAGGGTCCTTGCCAGTGTCGAAAGTAATATTTTAAAACTGATCTGACCTCTCTGCGACAATTTGTTCTTGAGATATCGTGTACACAGGCTAACAGACTAACAGACACCCTACAGACAGACACCATAAAAATTTTGTCATTTTCGGATTCCTCACACCTGAAAACGTGTAAAAAAGTCAAAAAAACGAGGTCGAAAATTTTCACGATTACCTAAGTTCCCCATACCTATAGTATGATGGGGAACTAAAAAAAAAAAAAAAAAAAAAAAAAAATGTTGTTTTACAGAAAATTTCTGAAAGTTGCAAGAAAATATCCATATGCTATGCAAACAATACATTCAAAAAATTCTTCTGCAACAGAATACTAATACAGAAAAGATTCTGAAGATTCTAAAGATAAAAAGATTTTCTCCGTAGGGTAAACTAAAAAATATCACTTTAAATAAAATTTACCATTTCTACCAACCAGAATAGAAGTAGAGTTAATGAATGTTAAAAGACGATATTAATCGCAGTCACAGAAGACAATTTGTGTTAATATTTAGCACTTTCCAATCATGTTTTGGTACCAAATTCTTCATATGCAAAAGATAAAAAAAATATTGTAACCACAGATAAAATCAATGTATTAGTGGCATCAGATTTTACCTGGTTTACAAAAGAAATGTTTCTTTTAACATATTGAGATGTAATTTCACAGTGCATTTCTGTAGTTTTAGAAAAAAGAAAATTTCTGGAGGAAAACAACAGTATTTTTATATTTTTTTTTATTTTAACAGAAATTTTTACAGTGCACAAGTCTGTGTGCTTATACATATAAGGATGGCATTAGAAAATTGTCCAAGTCAATAATAATGTGACTTATTATATATTTCATCTTTCACTTATATGAAAGAGCAGCTTTAAGCTCTTTGAAATTACGATTTTTTGAACTTAAAAATAAATAAATAAATAAATAAATGTTAAATTATATTTTTTTTTCTTTAAAGACTATTAGAAAAAATATTCAGAGATTTCGCTTGATGGGCTTCAAAAGAATCGTTTCAATAATATCTATCAGAATTTGCAAAAATCACGCATTAAGTACTCAGCCACTTTATATATAATATAAATTTTCTTGATTAAAAATGAAATTATATTTGATTCAAAAAGATTTTAAAAATTGTAACCACAAATAAAATCAATGTATCAATGGTATCAGATTTTACCTGGTTACAAAAGAAATGTTTCTTTTGACTTATTGAGATGCAATTTCACGGTGAATTTCTGTAGTTTTAGAAAACAGAAACTTTCTGGAGGAAACAACATAATTTTTGTCTTTTATTTTAACAGAAATTTTTACAGTGCACAAATCTTTGTGCTTATATCTATTAGGATGGCATCTGAAAATTGTCCAAGTCAGTAATAATGTGACTTATTATATTTTTCATCTTTCACTTACATGAAAGGGCAGCTTTAAGTTCTTTGAAATTACGATTTTTTGAACTAAATAAATAAATAAAAAATAAATAAATGTTAAATTATTTTTTTTCCTTTAAAGACTATTACAAAATATATATTCAGAGACTTCGCATGATGGACTTTAAAAGAGTCGTTTCGATAACATCTATCAAAATTTGCATAAATCACATATTAAGTACTCAGACACTTTATATATAATATAAATTTTCTTGATTAAAAATGAAATTACATTTGATTCAAAAAGATTTTAAAAATTGTAACCACAGATAAAACCAATGTATCAATGGTATCAGATTTTACCTGGTTTACAAAAGAAATGTTTCTTTTGACATATTGAGATGTAATTTCACAGTACATTTCTGTAGTTTTAGAAAACAGAAACTTTCTGAAGGAAAGCAACATAATTTTTGTCTTTTATTTTAACAGAAATGTTTACAGTGCACAAATCTGTGTGCTTATACCTATTAGGTAGAAAATTGTCCAAGTCAATAATAATGCGACTTATTATATTCTTCATCTTTCACTTATATGATAGAGCAGCTTTAGGTTCTTTGAATTTACTACTTTTTGAACAAAAAAAAAAAAAAAAAAAAAAAAAAAATTAAATGTTAAATTAATTTTTTTTCTTTAAAGACTATTAAAAAAATATATTGAGAGACTTCTCATGATGGGCTTCAAAAGAATCGTTTCGATAATATCCATCAGATTTTGCAAAAATCACATATTAAGTACTTAGTCACTTTATATATAATATAAATTTTCTTGATTAAAAATAAAATTATATTTGATTCAAAAAGTTTTAAAAATTTGCTTGTGTAACATATATATCGGTATTAAAAATGAAATCACAATATTTTAAATTAAAGTCAAGCTTTAATGTAAAGCTCCATTAATTACATTCATGTATTTAGTACTTAAAAGGATACATTCAAAAGGTGTCGTCGTCAAAAAATATTGAAAAAAATATATATGATTCTACTCTTCATAAAACACCAGAAAGTGAAAAAATTATCGGCTGAAATGAATTACAGCGACCACAAAAAATTATCAAAATTAAGAATTTTTGGCGATTTAGCGCTATTAGGCGATACTTTTGCTAGCACCGAGATTGCCGTGTACGATCAGAACCGTGTTTTGCTTCTTCTCCAAGTACTCAAAATCAATCGCCTAGCAGTGTGAAATCGCCAAATATGCTTAATTTTGATAATTTTTTTGGTCGCTGTAATTCGTTTCAGCCGATAACTTTTCACTTTCTGGTGTTTTATGAAGAGTAGAATCACATATATATATTTTTTTCAATATTTTTTGAAGACGACACCTTTTGAATAACCTTGTTAGTAACTAAACACGTGGTTTTGATTTTAAACGCTGATGGATGATAGCAATAAAAAATTAAAGTTGTCTTAAAAATAACTTTAAAAAGATTATAATAATGGAAATATAGTAGTATATTTTTCTTTATAGTACGCAATTAAAGAGTTTTTAAAAGCAAAAGTAGCATTAAGGTTTATTTAAAGTGTTTATTGAATATTTTAGCTATTTAATTAGATTATACTATTTTTTATACTCAAAATAGAACTTAATGGATTCAAAATAAGAAGAAAAATAATTGATTTAAAGCATTATTAATTATATTTAATATATTTTGCTGGTAGTAATTGATTAATTAATTATTATGTCATTTTAGTTTTAAGATATAAATGATGGATTGAAGATGTTAATTAAGTCTTAAATTTTCAGCAAATAAATTTTTAATATATAACACACAAATTCTTTATTATATGATGGCTTAAAATAAGTTGATATCATCTTTAATTTCGAGTATGTAAATGGTTTTTCGTTGATTTAATGTGACAGTTTAAATAAAGTCATGTTTTTTCAGAAAGTTGACATCTTGTTAATTATGCTTCCATTCCATCCCATATTATTTTTCCACTTGGTCGCATCTTTTAGTAGATAAATGAGGTTAAGTAAAAAAATGAAATTTTCATTTATCTGTAATGGCAACACATTAAAATTCTCCTGGCTCGCTGATGTAACTGTTGACCGCCAGGAACTTATGTGAAATCCTCGGTAATATGATATATTGTTGGCATTTGATACTGTTTAGTTATGCAGTGATTCAATCTAAATCTCATACATTTTGGCGCCACTTTGAAAAAAATAAAACAAACTAGCTATGATATAAAATAATTATTCGTATGGGAATGGAGTTAAATTTTAATTTATCAGTTGCTATTTCATTACATAGTAATAAATAGCTCTAATTTAGAAATTAGTAAAAGGAGCTTTTTATTTATATTTTCCCTAATAATCCGTAGATGTCTGGTGTTAAATTTATAACAAAATAAATGGGAAAAAAAAAAAAAAAAAAAAAAAAAAAAAAAACCTAGAAATTAAAAAAATACAATTCGTTATTTACTATTTGAATAGTCAGGCATACAAATAAAACTTAGTTTAATATACAATATGTAAATATAATTCATTGCGTAACTTTAGTAGGTCAGGATAAATAAACAAAATAAAAGGTGCAGTAAAAGCTATGTTATATATATATATACACTACCGCTCAAAAGTATTTGCCCACCATCCAAATAATGCTGTAAGACGATTTAATAATAATTTATTGTGACAATTCATAATAATTTATATTTTATTCAAAAATACAGATGTAAGTAAACTGAAAGATAAACAAAATAAATATTTAAATCATATTTTTGATTCACCAATATGGTTTCCTTTATTTCTTATTAATGCAGCACATATTCTTGGCATTCTCTTGATTAGTTTTTCCAAGCATTCCTTGCCGATTTTCTTCCATTCTGTTTGCAAAAGGCTCCACAAATGGGTAATTGATGTCGGGCATGATTTTCTGACTTTTCTGTCTAATTCATCCCACATCAATTCGATCGGATTTAGATCGGGAGACTGTGGAGGCCACTGCATTACTTTTAAGACATTCTTTCGTTCTTGTGTTTCCAAATACGCTTTGCATAGCTTTGAAGAATGTTTTGGGTCATTGTCATGCATAAAAATGAATTCCTTTCCAATTAATTTTGTCCCTGATGGAATAGCATTCTTTTGAAGAATTCTCTTGTACCCCTCTTTCTTCAATATTCCATCTATTTTAACCAGATCTCCAACAGAACCACCTCCAAAACATCCCCATACCATTACGGAACCACCGCCGAACTTTACTGAAGGTACTACGCATTGATCTAATATTTTTTCTCCAGCTGATCTGCGAACAAATATTCTTCTCTTAGATCCGAAAATCTCGAATTTAGATTCATCACTCCATAATACTTTTTCCCATTCTTTGGTTGTCCAGTCTTTATGTATTTTGGCCCATTGGAGTCTCTTTTTCTTATTTACAGCTCGTAACAAAGGTTTCCTTACAGCAATACGACCATGAAGACCAGCAGCTTGAAGTCTTCGTTTAACTGTAGAAACGCTAATGGGTACATCTCTATTTAAATTTACGTGGGCAGTGATTTCAGGTGCCGTGAGTCTACGGTTACGTTCAGATGTTCTAACTAAATATCTATCATCAGTAGAAGTTGTATTGCGGGGCCTTCCACTGCGTTTTTTATTAGCAAAACTATTTGATACTTGAAATTTTTTTACATTATAATCTACAGTTCGGCGTGGAATTCGTAAATCTTTCGCAATTTGGCGATTAGATTTACCACTCTGATGTAGACCAATAATCATAGCTCGTTTCTGAGTAGAAAGTTCCTTTCTTTTTGGCATAATTTCAATTTCTACTTGTATTAATTGAACACTGTCAATTTACTCAATTATTAATGGATTAAAGCACAAATATGGCGATAACCTATAAAACAAAATATATATGTCAGACACATAGTATATTATTATCATTATTAAATAATAAAATAGTTAATTAAGATCTCCAAATTAAAAATATAAGCCAAAAACAACGTCTATGAAATTTTCATTTTCATTGGTGTTTTTAATAAAATCAATTTACTTCTTGAAAAATAATTATATCTTAATTAATTTATAATATTTAGTAATGATTAGATGTGTATTTTATTAATTAATAAAAATTATATGTCTAAAAAATAATATGGTAAAAATATTAAAAAAAAACAAGGTGGGCAAATACTTTTGAGCGGTAGTGTATATATATATATATATATTGTTACTTTATAAAATTCTTCAAAAAATAATTGTAACGTTTATTGTAAATTCCCCAATACAAATACAATTTACCAATATTCTGAAGAAGTTTTTGCTTGGCCGTAGCGTGGATAAAATGTTGCGTTGGTAATAATTTTCTTGTTAGCTGAAAATTAAAATCAGCTTAAAATTTAATCAAAACATAAATAAGAAGTTTCAGGTAAGAATCCAAGAGGCGATATCTTATCTAATTAATTTATTATGTGACCATAGAAAAAAAGATGTAATGGTATGAAGTGGGAAAACATAACAGGACAAAAGTCCCTAATTCTTCTCGGGCTACATGGTGATCGCAAATGATCTCAAAAACTGGAGTGAAAAATGAAATTGCTTAGCGCTTACTTTTTGCATTCGCCAAGTTCACAGTACTAGAAAGAGCAAGGCTGCGGTTTTCGTTACGAACAACCATGTGTAACTTTTTGAAAAGACTACATTAATTATTTGGCAAAAGGTTGAATTTTGGCAAGATTTAGCCAAGTTTTTAAATCCTGAAAAATGACCAGCTGTGCAAATATTTTGTCTAGCTTTTGAATGGAAATCGGAAATGAGGCGACAAGAGGGCACTGGAGTTAAATTTTGATACAGGATGAAAAGGAGCCAAATAATTAACATCTGAGTTCACAAGACAAAAAGAAAAGAAATCAAAACATATTCTTTCAAGAGATTTTACATAGCGTTAGAATTATGTTAAAGTTAATACTGTGAACAGACCAAAGTTTTTGTTTCAGTTGCCTTGGAAAATGGAAAATGGAACATATAAAAATTTAGAAAAATACATTGAATATGTATGCATTTAAGTTATTCATAAGTTGAAACTAGTTAAATCGCAATTTTTAAAATAGTTGTTAAATATTAAATAATTTAATTTATAAATTTGTTCATTTAAAAAATTTACCTATGTTTTAGAGATAATGTATATATATATATATATATATATATAATAATTTCTGACAAATTACATCACAAAAATGATTCTTTTTATTGTTGTTGTTTCTATTGAGGCATTATTAATTTAAATCCGAATACAGCATTAATTTAGAACATTCGAAGACGACCTTGTCATTGACATTATTTATTCTCATGTGTGAAAGTAAACAAAATAATGATTTTTTTTATTTCAAACAATCTAATTAAGCTGTTAATATAATGCTTTAAAACCAATTTAATTAAGAATATAAAGGAAGAAAATTAATATCTTTAGATATATACGCAATATTACACTTAAACTGCCTGCACAAAAACAAAATCAATCATTAAATTATAAAATTTGTTTTGAACTCAATTTTTAATGTTTTAATGTTTAAATTTTAGTGTCTTTTTAGCATTCAGATGATTATTATTATTATTTTTATTTATTGTTAACCATTTTAAACATAACCAAAGCATTTCAGCACCGCTTTTACAAGAAGAAATAAAATATGCTTTTTTTTCAACAAAATATTTAATGAAATCCATTAGTTACACCATCTTGGTGCAAAATCTTCAAACTGAAAATCGAATTGATTAAAAAAAGTTATACTGATATGCTAAAACTGGAATTTATTATGGTGAAGAAGAAGAAGGAAAAAAAAAAAAAAAAAAAAAAAAAAATCGCAAAGAAGTATATTATAGTACAGGGGGCCAACCCGCGGCCCGCCGTGTAGTTTTTTTGCGGCCCGCGAGGAAACGAACGATATTTGAAGTTTCACAACTTTGCTTAACTCATTAAAAATTAATAAATCTGTTCTGATTTTTCAAAGGGAAAATACCATTCAGCGATTATGGTAGCTAAAGTAAAGAATCACACTGTTGTAATGAAATATTATTAAATCCATAATTCCTTCTTTTTATTATAGTTATTATTGCATATGTCAGAAATGTTTTATGATACTGTTGTTAATTTATGAATTAAAATAATTTAAATTAGCGTATTCTGCTCCGAATCTTCACCCTTCCCTCCTTCTAAAAAAACATATACATACACGATTCGTAGACTCACAAACTTCGATTACCCCCAATATTTTTGAGGAATGATATTTCAGATACATAATGGGCAAATAACCTTCCAAGTAATTAGGCAACCATTACATATAAAATTTATTGGCGGATATTGAATAAAAAAGTGCCTAAATTCGGCGACACTGATCACAGGAGCGAAAATATATAGGGTCAACGAAGGGTTAACCACTTTTAAAGTAATTGACGAAAATATGTTGTTTGTTATTATAAAGTTATCTTTCTCTTTATCTGGTTTAACTATGTTCGTGCATAGATTGGTACTAGATTTTTATTTGGACGTGAAAATAAAAGAAAAATGCACCGTAACATTGGTATTGAATTATAATGAAGGACACTTTGTAAGCGAATACATTAAATTGCAAAAATACACAACAATTGTTTCGGGTTTAAATAATCAAATACGATGCTTCCTTAAACAAAAACTGTAGGTACACAGGCAATTTTAACGCACAAGTGCACGATTGATGTTGCATACTTTTAATGTAAGAGCTCACTCAGAGCGCTCTTTGATTTTTTATTTGTTACTATTATTATTTTTATTCCATGTATTACAAAATAATCTACAGATTATTAAAAATATACATACAGTAATATTTAAAAAATTGCATCTTTTAATCGTAATATTTTACCGCTAATGCCAGGCATAAATTCAAAAAGATTATATTTTAGGACTTCAGTAAATTATTATATTTGGAGGAAATTTAGAGTCAACCTGAATTTCTTTAAAAGAATTCAGGGCATTGGAATTTCTTATATTTATATCTTTATTGAGAATGTATAGAACATATCTGATCAAGCAAATTTCTCCTGAGTTGATTGATACTTTCAGTATTTGAAAAAAGTCGGCACAAACTAAACTTTTATGTCCACATAGCTGATTGCCAATCTAATGGTTTCTATCAATCAGTTTACACTATGACTTGTAAATCAGTTAAAAAACCCCCACATACTGGAAAAAATACTTTCTCAAAAATGAGCGAAATTGTGTCAATTTTGAGTATGTGACATACTCAAAGTAGCTCTGAAACAAGTATACACAAATTTAAAAATTTCATGTTTTCATTAATATTGTTGAGTAAACTGATATTCAGAAAAATGGCTTCGAGAATCGTGAAGATTCAATATCATCAAATTATTATACACTCCTTCTCATATTTATAAGGACACTTTATGTCTTGAAATAACTAATGTAAAAATAATTGTGAACAAGACTATACTAAGTGCACTTAATATATCTAGTATTCTAAAAACCAAAACTGCTATAATTTTTTTAATATGAAACAAAATTAATAAAAAATAATGCAAAATATTTTTTCTCCACGCTTTTAGATGTTCATAATTATAGGGACAATCAAGATTATTTCGTTTTATTTAACTTACTAGCGGAGAAATTACAGTTGACATGCGAATTTGTTAACTACTGGGCTAGATTAATTCATGTATAAGACTTCAATTTTTCTTGGATGGACATTACTGATAATTTCTCGAAAAAAAAAAAAAAAAAAAAAACGTTCATGTAGGAAGTATGATAAAAGTGTTTTTTAAGTGGAAGGATAATTTCAATCCGCCGAATTTCTAATGAAATTCGAAGATCTAAACTTGCTGAAGGAAATGTGATCAAACGTTGAACTGCTGGTTCGATAGGAGAGAGATCTGATGAAAAATCAGAGTTGTTTTACAGAGATCGAAGACTCATAATTCCCAGTACTGTTCTACTGATAATGACTGCTACTGAATTCGCTCGTAATTTTTAACGAAATGTTGGGGTCCACATTTTTGCACGTTTAAAATAATTAATAATATGTTAAAATGAATAAAAAACCTGAAATAATCAATAAGCATTTCATGGGGGAAAGAACGTCTGTCTTAAAGTTGAATAAAGACATTATTAAATGGTAAAATGCTGCATTTTCGGAAGAAAAATATTTTATTCTTGATTAACCAAATGGTTTTATTAACAGTTACTGGCACGATCTGAAGATAGCGAAATAGAGAGCAGATTTTTTAAAGGCAGATATGAATCGGGCATTTTAAAGGTGGATCTATGGTGCTCTGGGGAGCTGTTTCTACTGAAGGCAGAATGAATTTAGTAATTTTTTCTATTTTTATGAACATCAAGAGAATATCCGCAAATTTTAAATGTGGAATTCTCAGATTTTTGTTAGATTTTGGGGGGTAATAATATTTTTTTAAACAAGACTTACATTTTTGCTCTACTTCTAGAACAATAGGAAATAGTTTGAAGAAAGAAACTTCTGTATTATAGCCTTTCCCGCGTGGCCTATTAGTTGAAAAAACCTTAACTTATATAAAAATCAGCATATTTATAATAAATTACGAAATGAACGGACAACAAATTTGAAAACATGAAATATTTCATAAATGAGAAACGCATGTTTTCCTTTTTGAAACAAAAGTACTAATTTAAAAATTAGTATGGCTATTTAATCACTTTTGAGCACTTCATTTTTAAGAATGCAAAGGCTCACTTTGTCATTGAAAAAAAAAAAAAATCCATTGCGTTTTTAGAAAAGGAGAAAAGTAATAGTTTTTTTTAATATGTGAAGGATTTCTAATTTTATATAAAAATCAGTGAAAATGAGTTTGATAATATCTCAGGGAACTAGAGGATCATATTTAAAAAAATCAGCGCTTCTTAATATTATATCAACTAAAATTATTTAAACTCGTAAAGCAACTTGAATCGACTTAGTAAATAGTGTAAACTCTCTGAAACTGGCGATGTCCTTTGTGAGATGTTTGAGAGGAATTAGCCTCATTAAAACAAAGAATCTGTCTCTAGTTCAAGTAATTATCATTCATTTCTTAAAAGGCATTTGATTAAGTGACTCTACTGTCACACATAGATGCCAGTACATTGTGTTTATTGCCGAGAGGTGAATGCCTTGACCTCTTCGCCCACGCTTCAGGAAAAATAGCGAAGTGATGAGAAGCGAAATGAAATAATGTGATCGAAAACTGGAAATTATATCTTTTCCTGATTCCAGAGAGTTAAATAATTCTCTTAGTTTATTCATTTTACATACATTTGCAACTCATCAACAGTTTTATACCTAAGCGATGATAGTTTTATCTTTCCTTGTTTTTTTACAAATAAAATTTAGTGAGCTTAGAATTTGAAGGGAAAAAAAAAGAAGAGAGAGACAGAGAGAGGGAGGGGTGGTGGTGGTAAAGATTTATATTTTTATTATTAATATGAAGAAAGGAGAGCATTTTCATTTAGAAAATTCATTTTTTAAAATTATTATTTATAATTTAACTAATATGTAGTAATATAAATTTAATTTTAATCCTGTCAGACATTATTCAGCTACTTCTGTACAGAGTTTTAATTTTCTTATAAATTGTATGATTTTTATTTTTGTAAATATACTTTACAACTTACTTGTATACAATCTTACATCACCAACAAATTATCTTCTCCGTGATAAAATCTCAAGTTTCCAGTGTATAACGCTTGAATCTAATGTCATAGCTACAACAATGTATTGAAATAAAGAAAGTGAAGTTTTAGCCATGACCCGAATGCGTACACTTCAAATGAATAACGTAAGAAAAAAAAGATAACTTGACAGAAAAAATTACATAACATCTGAATTATTAGTACGTCTTTACATTTTCCATACATACAGGGAGATTTTTCACGCCTCTACAAGCGTATTTCGCATGTTTAAAACAAAAGCTCGCCATAAAAGATTAATATAAATCTTCATATTTCATATCACCAGGTTTTACAATCAAAGTTTGGAGTTTGGATTATTAAAAAAAAAAAAAAAAAAAAAAAAAACTTGCATTTTTAAATTGTTGGAAGTAGATTCACAAAAACAGAAAACAGTTTTCTGGAATTTTGAGCTGAAAATTTGGGGACTTTTTTAGGGGATTTTCACAAAAGATTTAGGAACTTTTAGGGGATTTTCAACTTGAATTTAGGGGGCTTAAGTTTTTTGAAGTTGGCAACCGTGGAATGAAGAGAAGACGGATATTCACCTTGTGTACAGGGCTGCAAACGTCAATGCTGCAGCTGCAGAAGCGGTTGACATTACCACGGGTGGTTTCCAAAAAAGGCGCTTTGCGATCGAACAATATTTTAACGCTTGCACAGGTTTGGAGACGAGTTTTTTCCTCGGACAAGCACACGTTACAAGTCGAACACGGAGCGTAAAAACGATAAATCGAAGAATAGAGACAATCCTAGAGGCAATGGATGACCACTCTGAACGAAGCACGAAAGAAATAGCTCGTGATTAAGGTCGCGCCATTTGATGGTATGTCGTGTGTTGCGTGAAGAAAAGTTATATCCGCACAATCTCCAGCGGGTCTAGACTTTAAACGAAACGAATTTTCCACAACGTGTAACATTTGCACGTTGATTCTGATTCCTGCGACAGAGCATAACTGAAACCACAGTTTACAGCGTTAACTAAGTGCCCGGTATCTTTCAGTGTCTGCGTGATTCACTTTGTCGCCGCCTGTGAAGCCTATTTTGCAACTGGTGGTTCCTAATTTGGTCTTTTCTTCCATATTTTTCCATAATGAAGATACTTTCTTCTTTACTATTCGTTTTTATTGTATTCTTGACTTTTACTAAAAGTGCGTCCTGTCGCGACTCGCCCTTTGCTTTCCGTCTCTACATTGTATTTTGAAAGTTGTTTGTTTTAGAAATTTCTATCGCCACTTACAGTGGTGTGACCGTTCGTTTTGTTTCATCCTTATATATATAATATAATTACTGGCAGTATATATTGTAAATAGGACTTTTAAAAACTTTTTACTTTTTTTTTTCTTTCTAAAAATTCAATTGCCAATTTTGAAATTTTTATCTCTTACCAATTTATTATTATTATTATTTTTAATGTCGTAAATATGTTTCCAAAAGCAAACATGTTAGAATCGTACTAAGTAATAGGCAATGATATATATATTTTTTAATTCACCATTAATTAATATAGAGTGAGTTATCTATAAGGAAAAAAAAATGCTTACTAAATACTTCTCTTAAAATACTTAAGTGATACCTTCATCTGTAACATAATATTATTGAAGAATATGCATTTAGGAACAAGTGTACAGTTATTTGAATTTACTTTATGATATTGCTTAGAATTTCAAGCGTAGACATGGTTTAATAGCAGGCATTTTAAGAACTATCTGGAAAATTTTATGGAAAAAAAAAATAAGACAATTTTTTTTCGGAAAATGGTCAGTATATCATTAAATAAAGTCTGTTTACAAATGTAAGTACAGCCGAACCTCGTTAACGTGGATCTCAAGGGGAACAAAAAATTTGTTGATGTTATCAGTAGTTCATGCTATCAATAACTAATCTTCATATAACTAAACTAATCTTCATTTTGACAGGGATTGTGGAAACAGTTCATGTTAAAAGTAATTCTCGCTAAGCGTGTTCACGTTAACGAGGTTCGACTGTATTATAGTCCATTTCCTCATCAGAGACACTTCAAGGCCACGGAATTCACAGAGGGAGATCACGTGCTCAATTCCATCCAGTGAGATACTGTTGTTTCGTCAGTAACCTAGCAATGGACGGGCAAAGTGAAATCACAGTTCATCTGAGCGTGACCTTGAGGCGACTGCGTAAAGGAAATAGAGTATATATATTTGAGGGCTGTACATTTATTCTCATTAAAAATGTTCTTAAAATTTACGAATAGAGAACAATATTCATAGAGATTTTTTTTTTAAATCTAATTCTTCCAAGATTTTGTTATTCTTGAGAGTATCAGTAGAATGGTACTTAAAATGGCTGTTTTAACAAGCCTGATATCCCCCACCTCAGAACCCGCATCATTATCTTGCTATATTTCATTTTGATTTGAATAGCTAGTCATCTTTCAACCAACTTCAAATATTTATCCATTGCGTAAATATGGAATGTATTACATTTTCATAACACTCTCTAAGTAAATACTGAAACATAATGAATTCATCACTTATAAAAATACTTTTGTATCGGCACTTACAGACTACAAATCTTAATCCTCTAGACCCACTACTGGAAGAAGAAAATAAATAGAAATAACATAAACATCTCTATACCAGATTTGTGTAGTATTACCTAAACAAATCTGACATTATCAACCATCGCTATAAAATACTTCCTTTCAAAATAAGACTTCTTATTTCTAAATCCTTCTTGTAATGTTTATTTGGGGAGCCATTCAGCGATGGATTTGCGATTGAATAAAACTGGGAATGAACATCTTTACAGAACTTCTAAAGGTAAAAAAAAAAAGGAAAAAGTTGCTTCCCATTCCTCTAGATATTTGTAAAGAAGAAAAAAAGAGAGGATCTACAGTTTATAATCCAAGCTAAGGGGGAAAAAACTGCGACATCTTAGAAACACGAATAAAAAAAGGTATTCGAACGGATTTGGTAAGAAAAGAATCGGCGAACTCAAAGGCTTTTTTGAGAATGTAATCTTAAGACGTTCTTTAGATGATGAATTCATTATAGAACTGAATCTGGTGTTTGCTGTACTAATCCCGGTGAATAGAATTAGATGATGCTGTGAATGAAACAGTAAACTTAGAAAACCTGTTTTTTATTTTATTAGGTTGTGGAATATTTTCGCTTAGTTCTTTCTCCACGTAATACATCCAAGCATAATATTTCACCTTACATGTTTTATTACAGTTTTCACGGTTGTTCATAAAACGGCATCTCACCACAAAAAGCATATACCCTACTTTTTGACAAACATTCCAGATATAAATTAAGACAAATTATAAAATTGCTTAAGAATTTCCATTAGAAGTTAGACATTGATTTTAGAAATTGAAGGGCTTAGAACAATGTAATTTGAGGATGCTATAACTTTTATATGTGTGAATAACTGATTTATTTATTGATTTTTGTCATTTTTAATTTTAATATATTAGTAGATTGTTTGTTTTTCTTTCTTTCTTCCAATTTTTTTTTTTTAAATCAGTTTATACAATTCCATACTATGATGCATTATATGGGCAGAAAGTGAGGACTTTTTGGTTTTGCGACCTCAGGGTTTTTCAAAATAATGTATAGGTTTTGTTGTCGTACCATATGACTAGAAGAAATTACGCCTTTCCCACACGTTTGTATTTTTCATTATTATTATTATTATTATTTACTTTTGATTAATTTTCAATGGCTGATTTAAAATCTTATATAATATTTAATTTTTAATAATTGTGTTTTTTTACTATATTTGGTGGTTCTTCACATAATTTTAATATTTCCTATGTCTTGTACGTTTCTTTGCTTTCTTTCTTTCTTTTTCTTTTTTTTTTATTTAAAGTTTTATTTTGAGTTTGACTTTATTTGGGCTTATATTTTGTAAAATATTTCTATTTTTCTCTTTATATTGTTATAAAAATAAAATTTAAGTAAAATTTGGTTTAGTTACATAGATTTTTTTTTTTTTTTCCTTTAGTGTTAGATTATACTTTCTGTAATATTTTAGGGTAAAATTCTTAAATGTAAATTTCAACGTATTATTACCGGTAGTATATGTTATAGATACTGAATAATATATGTTTTACAGGTTTACGCACACACATATACATATGTGTATGCATTCTAATGTGTTGAATTTTGAGTTATATAACTTTTTTCTCTCAGCCTCATAATATTTTATTTCAGAAAGCTCATTTTCTTGAAGTAGGCATTGTAAGCTTATTTTTTATAGTAAAAATAATAAATTTCTATTCCTTGTTACAATTTGATTTATTTAACTTTTTTTTTATGCTTCAGAAAAATTTATTAATTTTTTTTCATTTATAAGCTATTTTAATACATCCTTTTCCTACCCCTAACAGATATTTTTATTTTTATTCTTTTTAAATTTCTATTGTAATATATTTCTGCATTTTGTTATTTCGTTAAGAAAAATAATTTGAGCTCTTCCAAAAACATTTTAAATTCACATTAACGTTTTTAAACGCCATCCAAAATTTGAAATATAGAATTATGCTATAACTCGATTTATGTTTTGTCTATTTTTAGCCAAATTTCATAAGCATATTTATCTTTGTTATTAAATTAATATTTTGAATATATTTACATATTCTCATCCATATATATATCGAATTATCTCTTAATATTTATCATACGTTATGTCGGAGAAAATAAACTTTAAATTCCAATTTAGTATACAAACTTTGACATCATTTATTTTACACATTTCCTAAAAACGAGATAATAAAACGCTAGAACGAAGATATTCTTTTGCGTGAAAAGGAAATAATTTATCTATATTCAATTTAATTATTATAGATAAATTTCTATTTAAAAAATAATAACAACAGTTAATAACTTAAATTAGAATATCAGTTTAATCATAGTTGGTAACATTTGCAGTTTTCCAGGAAGAAATATTACTACTAACTTTTATTAGAAATTTTTCGAAACAGTTTTCAGCTGATTATTTACGGTCAACTGTACTGGAAAATACTATTAGAAAATAGTGTTTTTTATGTTAAACAAGAAAAATAAAAGACGTTTTTTTTAAAGTCAATTCCTACTTATAAACACTATCGAAAAAGTTTTTTACAAAATGAAATAAAAATAATTATAAGATTAAAAAAAAAAAAAAAAAAAAAAAAAAAAACTTTTTATATACCATGTTTTAAATTTCATGATGAATTATAGAGCTCTTATCAATGTGCATAAAAATTTTAAAGCGATAATGACGTCAATTTTTGTGAAATGCATAATTTAACTTTTTATAATTTTTTAACGTTCACGTTTAATTAAATGTATTTATTTTTATGTCGAAAGAAAATGAACTCGTAATTTTTTTTTTTTTTTTTTTTTTGGCAACGATTAAATTACAGCTAATATTTTAATGGCTATTTTAACGCTAGTAGGATGTTATTATTTTCATATTTTAATTAATTATAGGAAATCTAATAAAAAAATTCGAAAATCGGACTTCGGAGTATTGTGTTGTCGCCGGATTCTGAGCAATCTTGAAAGTTTCAAATTTCTAGCTAGTCGGGAAGTTAGTTAAAAATCGATTGCAAGATTTGTACAAGATATATATAGGGAGAATGTGAACTAATAGTAGGAATTGAAAAAAAAGCTAAAAGTTGGCAACTATGGTTTAATGCATAACATATATTAGTGTTCATTTTAGGCTTTTAAAAAATATCACATAAAACATAAATCCTTCTCCAAATTACGTATAAATAATGAATCTAATACTGATTGGTTTATTTATGACTATTTTATATCGTACTAAATATTCATTTAATATTAATGAAAATTTTATTTTAACATTTTTAAATGCTAAATTGAATTATGCAATAATAGAATGCGGTTAATATTGAATTTTTAAAAGTTCAGCCTTACTGAGCAGATTACATTTTATAACAAAATAAAGTCATTACGCTTTCATACAAAATTTCCTATGGATCAAAATGATGCTTCATATTTTTAAGTCTAACTAAATTGAATGTATTAACCCTTTGCCGGCCTTAAAGCTGTAAATAGTGTTGCCAAATTTAGAGATTCTGTTATTCAACTATCACCAGCAATTTTGAGGAGTGATATTTGATATAAATAATGGACGAATTACCTTCGAAGTGATTAGTCAGCCGTTAGAGTTAAAATTTAGTGGTGGATATTGAATAAAAAAATCCAACACTGTTCCCACACGTTTGTATTTTTCATTATTATTATTATTATTATTTACTTTTGATTAATTTTCAATGGCTGATTTAAAATCTTATATAATATTTAATTTTTAATAATTGTGTTTTTTTACTATATTTGGTGGTTCTTCACATAATTTTAATATTTCCCATGTCTTGTACGTTTCTTTGCTTTCTTTCTTTCTTTTTCTTTTTTTTTTATTTAAAGTTTTATTTTGAGTTTGACTTTATTTGGGCTTATATTTTGTAAAATATTTCTATTTTTCTCTTTATATTGTTATAAAAATAAAATTTAAGTAAAATTTGGTTTAGTTACATAGATTTTTTTTTTTTTTTCCTTTAGTGTTAGATTATACTTTCTGTAATATTTTAGGGTAAAATTCTTAAATGTAAATTTCAACGTATTATTACCGGTAGTATATGTTATAGATACTGAATAATATATGTTTTACAGGTTTACGCACACACATATACATATGTGTATGCATTCTAATGTGTTGAATTTTGAGTTATATAACTTTTTTCTCTCAGCCTCATAATATTTTATTTCAGAAAGCTCATTTTCTTGAAGTAGGCATTGTAAGCTTATTTTTTATAGTAAAAATAATAAATTTCTATTCCTTGTTACAATTTGATTTATTTAACTTTTTTTTTATGCTTCAGAAAAATTTATTAATTTTTTTTCATTTATAAGCTATTTTATTACATCCTTTTCCTACCCCTAACAGATATTTTTATTTTTATTCTTTTTAAATTTCTATTGTAATATATTTCTGCATTTTGTTATTTCGTTAAGAAAAATAATTTGAGCTCTTCCAAAAACATTTTAAATTCACATTAACGCTTTTAAACGCCATCCAAAATTTGAAATATAGAATTATGCTATAACTCGATTTATGTTTTGTCTATTTTTAGCCAAATTTCATAAGCATATTTATCTTTGTTATTAAATTAATATTTTGAATATATTTACATATTCTCATCCATATATATATCGAATTATCTCTTAATATTTATCATACGTTATGTCGGAGAAAATAAACTTTAAATTCCAATTTAGTATACAAACTTTGACATCATTTATTTTACACATTTCCTAAAAACGAGATAATAAAACGCTAGAACGAAGATATTCTTTTGCGTGAAAAGGAAATAATTTATCTATATTCAATTTAATTATTATAGATAAATTTCTATTTAAAAAATAATAACAACAGTTAATAACTTAAATTAGAATATCAGTTTAATCATAGTTGGTAACATTTGCAGTTTTCCAGGAAGAAATATTACTACTAAGAATTCCTTAAAGGAATTTTCAACCAAACTATCAAAAAATAACTGCTGTAACTCTTCACTGTGAAAAAAAGTATACCGCCTTCATCTAGAATGAATAAATGGTCATTTTCTAAATCCTCAAACTAGAAATAAAGCTTTCCGAGCTATGCGCATAAGACACGCCCATAAACTTAACAGACGAAATGGTCGAGAATTTCTAATCTATACTTTTCTAGATGGTGAAGCAATATTCTGAATATTCTGAATCTTGTATTACGAGGAATTCTCGCTTGATTTTCTAGAATTGGGTATAAACCAAGATTATAGCTGTTGAAACCCGCCACTTGCATTCACATTTATTTGGAGATATTTTTAAATAGGTTTGTCCTCGATAGTATAGGCAAACGCTCAAGAATTCTAACAGAATTCGCTTTCGAAGGGGACTAGAAAATTTTTTATAAGAAATTTATAAGGATGATATGGAACTATTTTTTCTAGAGCCACAATTTAGATTCTAGATGTCAGTTGTAGATTTTTTTCTCAGTGTATTGGCGTGCCTTATACTCATAGTTCGTAAATCTATATTTCTAGTTTAGGGATTTGGAAAAGGACCACCTATTCCTTCCAGATGAAAGCGGTATATTTATTTTCTCAGTGTTCTTGCATCAAATAGAAATATAATTATATTCAACGTTATTTTTTTTTTCTCTTTTTTTTCTTGGGCGTTTTGTACCTATTTAAGTGTATCAGAAGAGTAAATTGAGAAATTCTTTACACTATTCTAAGTTCTAAGAATAATTTACTACAATTGTAAGATAAGTTCATTGTGTGATGGTTTGTTATTGTGATTAATGAAATATGAGTATTTCACAGAGTTTTCTGAAAATTTCTTTGTGGTTCATAGAATGTTGCAAAATGCACTCAATTATAATCGATCTGAACACCTACGTGAAATTTTTATCTATATACAATACAAACAATCAAGTAAAATTGTTTAAAAGTGTGCATGAAAAGAAACACAAAAACAGAGAAAAGTGACTACTTTATGATGACTTTTTGATTTTTTTTCCCCCTCAGGGAATGATATAAAACATTATATTATTTTAAGTTTTCTGAATTATAATAACTGTACATTTTATACTTTTGCTGAAGAAAATGCTTTTAAATGTACATCTGAAAGTACTTAGTTTGTTGTATTTAATTTGATTTAGGTATTTATGTAAATTGAGTTATGGAATTTTAATAATGCGAAGAAGAATATATATTATGTAAAAGAATAAAAACTTCTTTCTTTTGAACTATAGATAAGAAATAGCGAATTTGAATTTGGAAATGATTATTGTGAAATTACAACGGAGCATCTTATTTATTATTATTATTATTGACGAAGCAAAATATCAACCAAGAACAAAGATTTAAAAATAATAACAGTGAGTTTGAAAACCATTTCTTTTCGGAATTCTTTGATGCCTTTTAAATCTATTTAAAAAAATATCGCTTCGTAACACTTTCAAAATAAAAATGGCAGTGGAGTTCATTGATCTTTTTGGTTCCGTAACATTTCAGTTTCCTTACAAAAATTGGTACAAATGAAAAAAAAAAAAAAAAAAAAAAACTTGTTGAATGTTAACTTTATTTCCTTTAAATTCTACCACAATTATTTCTAAAGGTTGAACTGAAAAGAACATAGGAAACAAAGGAAATAATAATACAAAAATTCCAAGTGTTTTTCATCTAAGAAAATCATTGGTCAAGCATGTCCCTTTCATTAGATGAAAATACCGACTATCTTTCAAAAGTCTGAAAGGGAGTAGGGGTCAAAGAAAAGAAAACGAGGGTAAAAATTACCCTCACTTGAAACCTTGAACCACATACTTGACAGGTAGGGCAGGAACAAAAGGAAAGATCTCTTTAAATAATGGTGATTGAATTTGATGAGTGCCACATTTGGCAATTGCTTGCTTTATTTTGGCGACAAAATTAAGTCTATCCATTAGAGAGGGTCTTTTTTTCATTAGAAGGTAACAACCAATTTGTCAGCTAAATTTTGAAATTTCCATTTCTAATCACTTTTCTGTCTGTTGCATTTTTTCATAAGCGTAACAAGTCCTACAATATTTTCCCAAGTATTACGTAAACAACGTATTTTGGTAATATATATACATGTATATATTAAAAATAAAAAAGTAAGAAAATGAATAAATAAAATAAAATGAATGAGAACTTTTTAATTAAAAAAATAATGATAACAATTCTTTACTTATTAAATTACGAACATGTAATGGAATAACTAATTAACTAACTAACGATCTATGCAAAACGCATTATTAAGTTTCGGTATATTTTGAACATTTTTCTAAAAATAAATAAATGAATGGAAGAAAATTATTTCGTGTTAAATTGTTAGTGCATTTCTCCTAATAAAGGTACATGAATCAGCATTAATAAAACTATTATAAATTTTAATAATCACGAATTATCTGCCTGTGTAAATATAATAAAGAAAGTGTTTGAAAATGCACCCCCTTTTCCTATCCTCGAGGGGAAAAAAATGTACAGTTGATGAATAACAATTTCATACATGTCCGTTATTATCCCGTTAAAACCATGTTTTGTATCTGTCATTTTTAAAGCACGCAACAGAGAAAAGTATTTCTAAATACAGTTAGATGCATCCTGTTTACGCTCTTTATAACAGTTTATTCTTCAAAATTATTTTACACCAATAATACAGTTAACTCGAAATAAATATGCTATCAATTGAACCATTAGATTATAATGATTAATAATTTTTAGGTAATTTTGAAGATATTATTCCATAATTTGTTTTTTTTTCTTTGTTATTATTATATTTTATTAATATTACGAAAAAAAATTCTAATAGAATTTTCTTTGATAGACCTTACCAAAAAAAAAAAAAAAAAAAAAAAAAAGGATTATTATTATTATTTTTTTTTAAAGTGATAAGCTTATTTTGAAAATAATAATAGTAATAGTAATAAAATAGACTTTCTAAGTTAATATATAAGTAAATAAAAGTATTTTAACGCTTTACTTATAAAGCACCAAACTTGTAATGGTTAAAAAAAAAGAGAAAAAAAAAAAGAGAAAAAAGTGCGCAGACTTTTTCAACACCTCATAACTTATCAACATATTATATTTCGTAATATAATCTTTGCATGTATATCAGAATGTTTATTGCAATATACAGTCGGTAACAAAAGTGTCCGAACACTAGCAAAAATTCCTATGTAAAAAAGGTACACTTCATACGGTTTTGTTAAATAAATCCTTATCGAATCGTGGTCTTACACTGACTAAGAACAAGATTCGACAAGTATTTATTTAACAAAACAGTATTAAGTGTACCTTTTTTTAATAGGAATTTTTGCTAGTGTTCGGACACTTTTATTACCGAATGTATGCTTGCTCACGTCTTTCGTTCATTATCCGTTGGCGTTAACTTTTTTTTTTTTTAAATAATTTCTCATATACATACGCATGCGTTCATTTAGAGGTATTATTCCCTGCTCTAACATACAATAATTACTGTAAAACACACGATAATCAGTGGACAATGTACTTTAATTTGCTTTAAAAAAACCAAAAAAAAAAAAACATTCAATTACTTATACTTGAAAATAAATTATATCTTACGCTGCATATAGCAAAGTAAAATTTATAGTTAAAAAAAAAAAAAAAGCAATTCAGAGATTTTTTTCTATTTTACAAGATTTTGATTTTACAAGCACGTCATCTTTTATTGGTTTATCTCATAGATTTTGAGCATATATATAAATACCTTTCTTATAATTACAAATTTTGCCACAATTGAATGTATTGTAATAATCATGAGAATTTATTCATTTATTTTATAAATATTTCTTTGCCTTCATAACCTAATGACTACTCAAAATTTATAAGATAATATTAAAAATAATATTGAAAATAAAATAAAATTATAAATAGGCATTATAGGGTAGGTGCTCCAGTGATTGGCATGCTCCACTAATTGACACCTATCCCGAAATAATTAATAAATAAGAAAAATAATAAAATCATATATTTTACATATAAGAATTTTAACATTTTATGTCAAACACTAGAGCATAGGGTTCTAATAACTGGTAAAATGAATAACTGGCAGTGACAAACACTGGAACATATGGTGTCAATTACTAAGAATTTTAACATTTTATGTCAAACACTAGAGCATAGGGTTCTAATAACTGGTAAAAGGAAAAACTGGCAGTGTCAATTACTGGAACATTGAGTGGGTGTCAAATAAAAATTCATAAAAAAAATAATAAAATAATAATTTTAATAATAATTGTTATCAAATGTATATATTTTAACATATTTGTGGTTCTGAATGTCTTTCATGCCATACGTATTAACTTAAGATTTCTAAAAATATTTTCTGATGACTAGAACATTAAAAACATCAGAGATTGCTCTAAAAGTGTCAATCACTGGTGCACTTAACCCTATTATATATTAATATTTCAGAAATGGGCAATTTTCACTCTTAAAATCATAAAATATTTTTATTTATTTATTTTTCAGTAACAGAAAGCAAAGTTACTAAAGAATTAAAAATGACGGTTTTCAATTTCTAACAGTTCATCATAATAAACTATAAAGTTAACAGTGGTCTGATTTTATATTACAAAGGTCTGCAAAGTCTTGTGCATAGAATATGATACGTGCATAATTAAACTGAAAATTTTCAACAATAGAAGACTATTAAATTTAAACAAAATAAGTGGAGAGAGAGAGATGGGGAAAAGAGAACTGAGGACTTTCTGGACTTAATAGTTAAGTATATTTTCTGAACTCATAAATAAACATAGCTACTATTAATTAAATTAATCATTATATATAGTCTTTTTGCTAATAGGCACTTTAAAGAGGCTAAGGTACAGCATGTGTATGTTCTTTTAAAACAAGATTCATGATAGTCATTAAAATAATTAGTCCGTATTACTCGTTAATGCGCTTCAAGTTTCAAATACCGCAAACATTGCTAACAACTATGATGTGGCCACCACAAGATTTTCTTCTATATTTTCCTATACAAATTCACTCAGTAACAATTAAAAAAAAAAAAAAAAAAAAAAAAAAGATTTTTTTTGCTAAAAGTAAAAAAAATCGATAACTTTGTTTTAAATTATCACAGATTTATAGTTCAACCATTCGTTTTAAAGGTATTGACGAGACCTTTCGAAAGATACCCATCTTGAAAATTTACCCCCCCCCCCGGGGCACTTCCTTCCCAGGGGGGGGGAGCCGATGCCCCTACATGCACAAAATTTTTTCCCTAGTTAATTACTACAATTATCAATAATTCATATTAATTTTAAAATCACAAGTTTAAAATATCTCTCATTATACACATTTATACGAAATTTTGTCCTATACTGCCATGTTAAAAGTTTACAAAAAATGCGATGACAGTGCCACCTGTTGAGCGATTGATCCCCAAACCTAATCAGCACCAGTTTATGTCAGGTTGCAACTAAATATCAAGTTTGGTTAAATGTCATTCATTGGTTCGTAAGATACAGTGGACACAAAATTCGTGATACACACACACAGACAGACATTTTCTAAAAACTATCAATTCGTGTTCAGGACATCCCAAAACGTGTAAATCCATCAAAAAACGGAGGTCAAAAATTTTCACGAATCCAATACCTTCTCTATATTACATATAGAAGAAAGTAAAAATGCTAATATATTTTAATAAGCACAAATTTATTATCTATCCGGGCAAATAAAGTGCATTTGAAAATACAAAATAAAATAACATATAGCATATTGCATTAGAAAAAATGCATATAAAATACTTCTTTTTTCTACATTTTTTTCCCAGCTGTTTTATATTTGCTGCTGGATAGACGTTCAGAATGATTTTATTTAAAAGCACTCCTTGCATGTTCTATGGAATTTAAGTCAAGGGAGCGTCATGACTTAAAAATTATTCATATGAAAATCTCATTCAGTTCGAGCGACATCTTCTTTTTCAAGTAACTCATTTACAGCATGAGTGTAATGCATTCTGTCACTCTCGACCAGAAAATGAAAATTTGCTTAAATGACAAGAAGAAATATATGCACATGAAAAATATTATTTGCTATCAATAGCATTTATTAGTAGCGCTGTATCAATCTAAAGTGGAGAACGCATTTTTTTTTCAATTCAATATATACTGTCATCATATGATATTACATGAGCACTATGGGCATGGAAGCGGCGTCTTTTCACACATCAGATGACACACGGAATCATTTGTCTCTCTAAAATATATAATCTCTAGCTCTCTACATTAGAGACAATACGAATATCAATGAGCAGCATCTACACTGTTAAAAAAATGCAGAAAAAATACAGAAATTCTCTGTAATTTCAGAAAAAAAGTCGTAAAATACGTTTTGTCTACGTAATTTTTCCGTAATTTACAACTTTTTTCTGAAATTACAGAGAATTTCTGTATTTTTTCTGCATTTTTTTAACAGTGTATAGAGAAGGGCGAATGGGCCATCTTTAGGAGAAAGACTAAGCGAATTAAATTTAATAATCACTACATATATATAAGTTTTTTTAATTGCTAAAGTAATTTCCAAAAATGACTGTTAGATACATAACTGATTATATATATATATATATAATAAATAAATAAATAAATAATAAATAGCATTTTTAATTTTCAAGAAGTTTTTTACTTTAAACATCATATTGATCTGATTAAATTCAAATAATAAATCATTTACATAATAAATAACTGAAAATTAAACAAATTGAAAAATCTCGCAAAATTTGTTTCAGGTCAAAATAATTGTTAAGTTTTTCATCTATATATATATAATAAATAAATAAAAAATAAATAGCATTTTTAATTTTCAAGAAGTTTTTTATTTTAAACATCCATATGTTTACCTGATTAAATTCAAATAATAATTCAATTACTTAAAAAATAACTGAAAAGTAAACAAATTGAAAAATCTCGCAAAATTTGTTTCAAGTCAAAATAATTGTTAGATTTTCATCTGATGAAAAAACGAAACAGGAATGCAACAAGGAAGCAGCACGGTTTACTCGCGTATACTGAAAAAATAAAGTGACTTTTGCACATATATTCCTCTGAAACACGTTTTCTTAAATTTTGAAGTAGTGCTGCTATCTACCGAACAGGGAAAGAACACATGTTTAAAAACCGATGTAAACAAAGAAAAAGATAATAGAAAATTGTTGCATGAAAAAAAATGTTAAATTTTTAGTTTCAGTTAACGTAAAACAAAGGTTGGAAAGTTCAAGCGCTATTCACGAGCAACGTTTGCTACGAAATGATAGCAATAAACATTTGACAATTTCTGTGACTTACATCTGCAAATTTTATGCTTTAAAGTGTTAATCTATACTTTTAGATACATGTGGACTGAATTTTTGAGCGTTAATTATGTTGTAGCATCTTACATTACTATAATTTACTGTACGGCGTCTGTTAATGTTAAAACTATTTTGCAAACTCATTGAAAATTGCATAAAATATGGCGAATAGAATATGGCGAAAATTATCAGGAAAATTGTAGATGAATAACGAAATATTTAACTTGTAGCACATATCGCTTTACACATATGATTCATGATGAGCACACTGCAGTTTTCATCTCAACAAAAAACTTTAAGTCCAAAATATTCAAATTTTTAATTTTATTTATCTACTTTAAAGTTATAATAAAATCAGCATTATGGTGGCAAAGATTTATTATTTTGATGTCTTAGTATTTTTAGCCATATCGATTATACACATGCTCCAAATTTTGTTTTTTAGTTTTTATCCCCAAAAGGGATAAAAAAATTTTCCTTCAAGAAAATTTTGATATTTTAACCTTTTATCTACGCATTATGAAACAGACAAAAAATGTATTTGAAACGCATTTTTTTAGTTAGTTGGGGGAATTTTTTTTCAAAGATATATGCAATAAAAGTTATACAAATCACCTTATCCTAGTAATTAATGATAATTTTGTGAGGTGTTACTTTTGTGTACCATTGGTACATATAGGTCAAAAAAGGTATTTGAATCTTAAAACAGTGTAAAAAAGTATTTACTTTAAATGTTCCTTATATATTTTATAAGATTGATGGAAGATTCTTGAATCAATATAGTAATTAATTATAACACACGTGAAGATCGTTAAAAATGCCAAGCAAAAATAGCACAGCACTCAATAAAATCCTTTCTGGAACAAAAATGGCTACATGTGACGTCTAGTGGCTTGTAGTGAGTTTAAAGTGAGATATATACGTTCTATCTATATATTAAAAGGCAAGCATAAAATTTGTTGTCCCTTTTTAACATATTAATTATGGGAGTAGAGGGTTGAAAATGGTATCATTCGAAAGGTATGGTTAGCCGGAAGGTGCGAATACAAATATTATTTTCTTACGATGTCAAGAAGGTATTTAAAAATACATTTATTTTTTATGCATTTTCCCCCATTTTTTCCTTTTATACACGTATTCCTTCACATTAAAAAATACCTAAAAGTAGAAAGTTGTTAAATCTGGCAATTTCATAAAGCTCAAATAAAACCATAGACACAGTAATAATGTAGCATCACTATACGCAAGCGAAGTGATGACGTCACTGTCTGTCCATGGAGCCATGTAAAAGATTTTCTAGGTTAATTGTCCATTGAGTTTTTGTAAAAAATTATTAAAAAATAACGGAAATTATCTGCCGATTTTAATTCCGATATTTAGGTATCCGCGATTGTAATGAAATGCTCGCCCTCTGGTGGGCTAAGGTGAAATTATCCTACCACTGGTAGCTTTCACGCTGAAACTATGATAGAACAACAAGAAAGAACAAAATAAATACACGTGGTTATTATATTTACTAACAACTGCAGTGTTGAGAAAGCGCCATCTATCGATCATTACAAACGCGGATAGTTATATATAAGTTACTGTCTACATGTGTTTGATTGAGTTATTTTTTCTGTAAAATTGATAAAATTTTAATTTAAAATCACAAAACTCCAGAAAAAAAAAAATGGCAAACTTCCAGTTTCGAATGTAAACATAAACATTTCATTTCAAAGGTGATATTTAAACAATAAATATTGAACTAATATACTAAATAAAAGGAAAATGGATTTGTTACTAACTGCTGCATGTATAAGTAGACGATACGGAAAAAATTCCGATTTCCGTTTTTTGCTGAATTTACATGTTTTGAGCTTTCTTTACGTTTCAATTAACTGAAATTGGATACTTATTTTTTAAAAAAGTGTCTTTATTGCCAGCTTTTGTGGGTAGAAGAAGCAAGTAGAAGATTCATAAAAACTTTTGATTTCCGGTTTTCGATGAATTTACACGTTTTGAGATTTCCTTGTATTTTCATTAAGTGAAATTAGTGAAATTGACTACTTATTTTTATTTTGTAAAAAGTGGATTTATTATTCTTTCCTCTGCATATATAAGTAGAAAATATTCGATTCAGAAATGTTTTAGATTTTCGGTTTTCGATAAAGTTACACGTTTTGTAATTTCCCGAACTCAATTCGACCATTTTTGAAAAATATTTTTTTTGTTTGTTCAAACACTGTATTTTATGAACCAATCGAATTAATTTAACAGAATTTGATACTTGGTTGGACCTTGGTCTGACATGGTACCTATTAGCGTCTGGGCTGTATCACACAACAAGGGGCGTTTTCACGTTGCGATTTTCATTCATTTCAGGAAAGGCTAACATCTACAGAGAGAAATAGTTATATTAAGTAAAACTCTGCTGATTCAGTTAGAGTGAATATTGGCAAACAATTGCCGCAGCTGTGTTGCAATTGCATTCCGTTTAGGACAAGGCAATAACTTTGCTTTGCCTCGCCTTGCAAAAAAAACGGTCGAGTTTCGACCACTGGGCGATACTAGTTCTTATAATTGTCTGTGACATTACTTTCATAAATTCCATTTTTTACGCTGTTTAAACTAATGGTTCTTTAATGTACCGTCGGTAGATAAAGGGTTAACAGTTTTTTGGAGCTGAGTTAATCGTTACAATTTAAAATTTATCAGGTTGGTTGGTTGGTTTTTTACGTCGCAATAGTGCTGCGCTATGGGCAATTGGTGACGGTCTGGGACTCACCCCTAGAGGTGATCCAAAGACGTGCCATCACAATTTTGATTCTCCGCGGAAGGGATGGCTTTCTCGCTTCGGTGACCCCAGAGGTATAATTTGGATGGGAACATGGAGGACATTGCGGCCACGACAGATTTTACGTGCACCAGCTACCATTAGTGTACACGCCGGTCTTTGGCTGGCTCGAGTACCGAACTCGCAATCTTCCAATTACGAGCCCGGCACTCTACCGACTGGGCTACCGCGGCCCTAAAATTTATCAGGAACATGACTATGATATGTACTGTTATCTCACTACTGACAATAAAAACTGGTAGTTTAACCCAGATCGCTTCCCTCGATTAATGTTCAAAATTATGATGATCCACTTTTAAGCAAGAATTTATGTATATAAATAAAATCTATGATTTATAATAGTCTGGTTCACGTTCACACCAAGTATAGCGATAAAGCGACAATTGTTCCCAAGTAATAAAAATGTCGCTAAAATCACACAGAAGAACAGAATTCTCGTATAAAAGTTTTAACAAACTTATTTTAATTTTTTATTCAAAAATAGAATACAACATATTTTAATGATAACGCCAAAAGGATACTTCTAAAAATTGAAATCTACATAATTTTAAACAAGCTTTTAACAATAGTTTTCATTGTTTGTTTGATAAACATAGTAAAGAGCTTCATAAATGGCTTGAAATTTGTGTACGTGTGCTTTTGAGGCTACTGCAGTGCTTTGCTTTGTTACTTTCACGCCACACTAGTGCCTACTTTTTTGTACCCGATGAAAAATCTTGCATGATAATTTTTTACCCAGAATAATTGATACGCGTCTTTCGTAATTTCTAGCATTTGTTTACTTTCTTAATTTTTTTCATCACCGATTTCTTGGTTCATTTTATTGCAAGTTGTTATAATCTTTCTTGCATAATTTATTTGTTTAAGTAAACTACGAAAATTAAACTTTCCTAACCAAATGAAAATATGCAGACTTTTTGTGTTCAGAATATCTTAAAAATAATTTTAAAGCTGCTTTTGATTGAAGCATACAGTAAAAATTTGTATAAAACGTGTGCATGGTTGTTTGAATATCATTTTATATTTTTACTCGTTAAATAATTCATAACCTAGGTGGTCCTTTCGGAACAATAAATTTTCATTGCTGGTTTAAATCCTAATCTGATTTTTAATGAATGACTCGAAGTCTAGCCTAATGAATCCAATTTGGAGAGTTTTTGGCCAATCACTTCTCATTTTATTACTTTCATACATTTTGAATATCTATCATTCCTACTTCATAATTGCTAACCTTGTCATTTCCTCTTCGTAAATACAGGCTTGGAGACAGACCTATATCTCATCAAAAAATATTTTTTTAGATTTCATAACAACTATTTTTTTTCCTTTAATTGTGAAGGTTTTTGATAATAATTAAATATAACAAATCATCTTACCTATATAATGATAATAATGGAGGATAAGCAAACAGATAACTGGTTCTATAAGAAATTCAATGGCACTTAATTATTATTTCTGATATGCTAAGTAGAGATTATTATCTCATGCATATTTTCTTTTCCCATTAAGCTCTTTGTTTTTGTATTTCCTCATACCAAAGGAATACATGCCTGCTTACCAATTAAAGCGGCATTAATCTAAATTATTCGCGCATAAGGTGTGACTTCTAAACTTCATAAATCGTCACTGAAGTAAAGCAGTCACTCCCTTTTGCTGTTTCACTTATCACGTTATTTCGTGACTATCAGACTTGCACCTTTAAAAAAAAAAAAAATCTTGTTGGATACAAATCTGATTTTTCATCGAGTAAACCCCATTATGTTCTGAACGGGTTAGAGAACGATTTCAATGTCAGATGTGCGTAAGTGTTTATTTTGCTTTACTTGTTTCTATTCAAGATGCTGCTCATCTTGAAATAATGAAAAAAGAAAGCTGTGTTCATTATTGTATGAGATAATGTTCAGTTAAAATTCAAAATTAGTTTAATTTTTCTTTCTCTCATTTTTGTTAGTTCTAACTATATAAAGGGTTATAAAAACAGTTTTTCAGGAAATTTATTAAATGTATTAATTTTTCATTATAATGAAACTGTTTCGAAATCTTAAACAATCATGGAACCTTTGTTTAAAAGTTTTAAAATACTTTTATACGCCCGCTAAATGCAGGGATTGACTTAAAGAGAGGAGAACCGTTCGAAATTATTAATTAGGAAACGCCTTCTTTCATGCAAGCAACCAGGAGGTCTCCTTGTACTTCAGTAATAAGAGTGCATTTCTAGTGAACAATTATTATTTCAAATTTAAAAGGAACTGAAATAGAGCAATATTTTGATTATTATTAACAGTTCATATAATTTTACAGATTTTGTTTTATGAACAGTTATGTCAAATAGAGAAATTTGATGTAGGGCTACTGAGGTTGATTGGTTGGGTTTTATGTCGGGCAATTGACGACGGTCTGGGACACACCCCTAGGGCTGGTCCGGATACATGCCATTACAATTTTGATTCTCCACGGAGGGAATGGCTCTCCCGCTTCGGTGACCCCCAGAGGTATTATTTGGATGGGAACAGGGAGGGCATTGCAGTCACGGTCAATTTTATGTGCACCAGCCACCATTAGTGTACACGATGGTCTTTGGCCAGGTCGAGTACCAAACCCGCAATCTTACAATTACGTGCTGAGCGCATTACCAACTGGGCTACCGCAGCCTAAGGCTACTGAGAAAGTCTTCCGCAGATGTAACAAATTATATTAACAGTACTATCCAGAGCACTGACTCTCTCTCCCATTTTAGAAATCATGCAGTTTATTTTTTCATATGACTAAGTAATTGAATTTTGGTCGTATGCAATATGTGCTTAATTTTAAAAAGTCACTTGTATTTGCGGCCCTTACCTCTTATAAACAGCGGCCCGAGCGCTTGTTCTGTTTGCCCTTTTGGAAATCAGGCCCTAACCGTATATATTAAATGCTCACAATCAGTGATTTGATTTGGTACATTTCTGAGTCGTATTAGTTCGACAGTTAAAATTAAATGAGTCTATCGACAAATTAAAGATAAAGAAAAAAAAAAAAAAAAAAAAAAAACTTAACTACGAATAGAATTATTTTGCAGTAATCGCTGTAGAAAAAGTTAATTTATCTTGGACATGGAATGAAAATAAACGAGTGAAAAAAGGCTTGTTGTCTCAAAATTATCTTCAAAACTTGTATCGCTCATTGTTTAAAAGCAGAACTAATAATGATATTTATCAGGTTGTGCATGCAAAAATAATTGTCATAAAATTAACAATTTTGCTAAGAATTACAAGAAAATATATTGCTGATATTTGGATCAAGATTTAAACAAGATATGTCAAAATGAAAAAATAATCTCTATGTTGAAATTCAATAAGAAGTTAAAGATTAATCCTTTTGATTTATGAAAAAGATACTCACGGACTTCATAAATGAACAAAAATTTGATTACTTAACTTGAAACAATAATTTAGTTTCACAACAGTATTATGGTTAATACTTCAAAATTAACTTGTATTTTACACATCTTTCCTGATATCAAATACTTTCATAAACATTGTTCTTTTAAGTGATGGAATTGCTATAATTAGGGAGACACTATTTAATTATTAACATATCAAAGGTATTAAATAAATTGGTACTTTTATGTAAACTTATATTGTCCAGTGGTCGAAAATCGACCACTTTTTTATGTATGCGTTTAAATAATAAATGTATAATTTCAAAACTTCTATGTAAGAGAGAGCTATGGAAGAAAAAATGAAACATAAGAAGGAAAATATTACTGCAAAGATTGAATTTTCAGAACTATGTAAAAATCTGAGAAAAAAGATTGTAGAAGACACCAGGAAATTTAATTGTAATGTGATTAAGCAAGTAAAAATAATAATAATAATAATAATAAGGGTTTGAAGACTGCAAAGAAAAATCCGATGCTTGGTAGATAAAGAATTCTAGCTTTGAAGATAAAAAGTGGCAATGTCACTTGGAATCAAGAGAAAATTCTAAAAGAGGCAGCAAACTTTCATTCAGAATTGTACAGCTCAACAGTAACTCAGTGGTTCACCTACCTCATGAAATACAACCAACGTTATTCCAGCAATATCGAAGAAAGAAGTGGCTATGGCAATAAAAGTAATGAAAAATGATAAAGCTTCAGTAGAAGACAAAATGACTGCGTATATTTTAAAAGAACAAGGGAATGAAGCCAATGAAGTTCTTACTGATCTATTCAACAAATGTATAACATTATATGATGCTCCAAAGGATTGGAAAAATGCCATCATAATCTTACTCTTTAAGAAAGGAGATAAAGAAGGTATTAAACACTATCGTCCAATCAGCCTGCTCTCAGTTTTGTAAATTCTGATGAAAGTTCTGACAAATCGCTTGCAGAAACAATTGGATGCAGCGCCACCAGTGGCGGATTTAAGGGGGGGGGGGGCTAGGGGGCTAAAGCCCCCCCCCCAAAAAAAAATAAATAAAATAACCTGACATTCACAACTGAATATTGCAATTGTGAATTTTTTATTGGTCTAGAATAACACTTTGAAAAATCTTAGTCCCCGCCCAAAAGTCATGTTCTGGATCCGCCACTGAGCGCCACCTAAAGAACAAGCAGGATTTTAAAGTGGTTTTAGTACCATCGACCCTATTCATACAATTAGAGGAATTATTGAAAGAAGTGATGAACACAAACTCCCTCTCTGTGTGGCTTTTGTGGATAATGAAAAAGCTTTTGACTCTGTATCATCACTAGCAGCTATAGATGCATTAAAGAATATTAATATTAATTCAGGATATATTCACCTTATTGGAAACATTTATAAAGAAGCAACAGCCAAATTAAAACTCCACAAAACGAGTTATGCATTCAAAATTAAAAAGAGTGTAAGACAAGGGGACATAATTTCCTCTAAACTATTCAAGAAGTTAAAAAGACAAAATAAATTTGGAAGAAAAAGGCATAAAAATTGATGGTGAGTTTGTAATTCATTTGAGATTTGCTGATGATATTGTACTGTTTTCTTCTTCATTCGAGAATTTGCAAGAAATGCTTCAGGAATTAAACAAAGAAAGCAAGCTTGTTGAATTGAAGGTCAAACTCAATAAGACGAAAATTATGTCAAATTTCTTTATTTCTCAAATGATGATTACTGTTAATATAGGTAAATTAAAAACGGTATGCAGTTATATTAATCTGGGACAAGTCCTTACGATGAACAGGAACATCATGGAAGGAATTAACAACCAATTAAAGTTGCATGGAGAGCATTAAGAAGAAATAGCGTTGTATTCAAAAGAAACATCCCAATTTGTTTGAAAAGAAAAGCTTTTGTTCTGTGCATTTTGCCTGTTTTAACTTATGCTTCAGAAACGTGGACATTAAAGTCTAAAACGATACAAAAACTTCAAACAACCCAGAGAAGCACGAAGAGATGTATGTTAGGATTCATTCGAAGAGACAGAAAGCGAACCACTTGGATTAGAGAGCAAACCAAAGTTACTGATGTTATTTATAAAGTTAATAAGTTAAAATGGAGCTGGGCTGGGTACCTTGCCAGAAGAGATGATGATAGATGGACCACCAAAGTCTTATTTTGCATACAGAAAGATAAGAAAAGACCGAAGAAGAGATCACTGTGCCGTTGGAGAGATGAAATAGTGAAGTTTGAAAGTGCAGAATGGAGAAGAATTGCAGAAAACACAGCAGATAGTAATCATCTAGGAGAGGCCTTCATCCTGCAGTGGACTGTTAAGGCCTAATTGATGATGATGATGATGATACATATTCCATAATATATATATATATATATATATATATATATATATATATAACCGCATAGTTCGGTATTATATAGCAGATATTTCTAACAGAAACATTTGTACTGTGTTACAATCGAAATATTTGTTTTGTAAAGTTAGTAATTCGAATTTTTTGCCCAGGATATCTTGTTGAATAAATATCTTAGTACGTAAGTTCTTAAGTTTTTTCTCTAAGTTTTTTTTTTCTTCTAGGGTCTTTAACAAAGTTTTTTTCCCTCAAAAGATAAGAGTAAAACAAATTAATATAAATAACAGAACTACCTGAATCATGAATAAATAATAAGTCCGTATCATAAAATTCTACCCCAGTCGCCTGTGGCGGCAATTTTGATTCTGGCAACCTCATAGGAATACAAGTTGCTGAAAATCGGGCCGCTGAACTCTCTCCATGAATCGTTTTCTTCCCTCCTCTCTCATTTCTTAAAGAATGATTTTTCTTTAGCAGCATCTTGTTTGTGAACAGCGATGGTATCATCATGCATTAGCCTCCTGCCGTTAATAACTATCGCGTCAACGGAGGGGGATAAAAAACGATATTTTCTCGCACACATTTTTCTTTTTTTGGAGGGGGCGAAAGGTAAATTTAGCAATCTGCCCCCCCCCCTTTTTTTAAGGTGACAAGAATTTTATGTAACGAAAAATGATAATAATTTTCGAGCTTTGTTATCACGTGACTTTTTTTCTGATCGCTTTTGTTTATTCGAATTACGAAGTCTCCGAAAGTAAATTTTTACGTTTTTACAGTACACATTGAGAAAAACCTAAAGATCTTTTATGTGCTGTATTTTTAGCGAATTTCTGTCATTTTAAATCAAATAAAATAGCAGAAATAGCATATTATACATAACGTTTAACCCCCCCCCCCCCTCAAATCGGGGTATGTTCATAATGTGCCCTAAATATTTACTCAAAACATACTGAAAATGGTAACTATCCGTGTGAATTTGTACATTAACTGTAAAAGTAAAAGTAATATTTTTTTCACACTCAACTAGAGTGATTAATATTTTTTCTTTAATTATTTTACTTCTTGATTCACCATTTTCCCAAATCGTTTCTGTTCTAATTTCATACTTATCTTAATCTTAAACGCACCCATCGCCCCAGTTTTTTTTTCTTATTAATTATCTTTTAACTATTCTTTTGTTTTCTTTTGTTATTATTATTATCATTATTATTAAAGCTCTATGGATAACAATTTATTATCCCTTGTGATCATTGTGACATTATATATCCTGTCAGTTTTTCGTTTTTATTTATATTTCCGTACCTACGACGTTACGATATTTTTTTTTTCCAAATATTTTATATTTACTAAAATTATAAATATTTTTATTTTTTAAACAAAATAAAATAAAAAATAAGAATAATAAATTACACATTAAAAAATAATAATTAAAACTCTGCCTTAAACGGATTTTAATTTTGGAAAGAATATATGCTCATTTCGTCAACTATCTGTCTATCTGTCAAAATCTATTCTTCTCTTTCCCTGCCTCTCCCTCTCACTCTATATACAGGGTGATCAGTTTAAAAGAGTACCCATGGGTTTTTCTTATAACCCTTAAATCTGACGGATGTGGCAACTATTCTAACATTGAAGTATGATTGTTTGAGCCTTGATTAGGTTTGTGAGACAATTTCTAACACTGTTGGACTGTTACAACTTTATTTGTGAGGTAAAACAGAAGTGGAGACGCACAATTTTTTTAATCCTGTAATAATTTTATTTTTGAGAAACATAATTTAATTCAATTTTTTTACATTATCATTCCTCACAGAAAATGTTGAAAATGTTCGCCACCATTCTGAATGCAAACATGAACACGTCGAACCAGGTTTTTGACACACTTCGCAGCATTGTTGGCGTTATTGACGAGATTTCTTCAGTTATGATCTGTTTTCCATCATCGATGTTTGCAGGACTTCTCTGGAAAAGTCTACGAAATGATAATGTAAAAATGATAATGATAATGTAAATGTAATGTAGGAATGATAATGTAAAAGATTTGAATTAAATTTTGTTTTTCATAAATAAAATTGTCACAGGATTAAATAACATTTTGCGTCTCGATTTCTGTTTACCTCACAAATAAAGTTGTAACAGTCCAAGAGTGTTGGAAATTGTCTCCCACACTTAAATAAGGTTGAAAAGATTATAGTTCAATGTTAGAATAGTTGTCACATCTGTCATATTCAAGGGTAATAAGAAAAACCAACGGGTACTCTTTTAAATTGATAACCCTGTATATATACACAGACATCACACCATTTATATAACATTGCATCACACGCAGAGAACATCTTACTGTAATTCATTACTTACTAGAAGAAGATAAAATAGTGTCGTTATTTATTGATTATATATATGTATATATATATATATATATATATATATATATATATATTTAACATTTAATTAAAACTTATTAAATACACCAAACAAACAACTGTTTTCAGCAGAACAAGCAACTCTTTAAATTTTAATTTATAAAATAAGTTGAAAAGCAAAAGAATGAGAGTAACGGTAAAAAAACGCATAAAATGGGACAAAAACTATATAACGGCACTTAATATTAATGGAATGGAGCAGTTAAAAAAAACAAAATCTATTTATGCATATTGTGAAATTTAAAGTAACTTCATTTTTCAGTTATGTGTATTTTATTAGAGCCTTATAGGACGTATTTTTATAAATTTCAAGCTTCTACAGGTAACCACTGCAATTTTCCATCTGCGAAGAACGGGTAGAAATGCTGGACATTTTCTTTCACCCTTTTATCTCTTAAATACCGAATTTTGGAAGATTATTATTTTTTACCTTAATTAGGGCCTAAGAAAAGATAGTTCGCTAAATTTCAAGCTTCAGTTGGAAAACACTGCAGAGATACGGTAAAAAATTTAAAAAGTTAGAGTTCCTCTTGCAATCCTTTAAAGGTCAAATTTCGTTAAATACTTTCATAGGAGCTCCTACGTCATGAAAAGAATCTAGTGTCCAAACGACATATTTTTAGTATCAGCGGTTTGGATTCGGCGTTGACAGATGAATACGTCAGTGGTATTTTGCGTTTATAAATAAATATAAATATCGGAAACTGTTTACTTGTTATAGATACATATTTTATTCGTTTGCATAACAAATCACCCTCAGAAACCAAGCCTGATATGGATAGATAAAGAGGTGTTCCGGAAAGCAAAGCCTGTTTCTTTACGTAATCCACGATTGCATGTCATAAAAAAGGATACATATATATGTTAAAGATTTGGTTTCTCCATAAAAAAATAATAATGACAATAATAATAAATCACACTAGTTTAATTTAAATATATAATTCTTTTTATACTCTTCGGTTCAAAAGATATTCAAAAAAAAAAAAAAAAAAAAAGAGTGAGTGAGAGAGAGAGAGAGAGAGACGTGTTTAATATTTTGAAAATGTTATCCAACGATAGCAAAGTTAACCTTCCTCTTTGTCTTTTTGATGGTAAGGCAAGAGGCCAATTAAATATGAATTAAAAATTCTCACTATTTATTTATTTATTTAATGTTAACGAGAAAAAATAAAAATATTTAAGTTAGCATTTTTTATTTATTTATTTATTTATTTTTTTTTTTTAGAAACGTAAAACATCTAATTAAAGAAGTGAAATTTAAACTTGATTGAAAAAAAAAAAAAAAAAAAAAAGAAGAAGAAGAGGTTTTATAGTAACTTGAGAATTAGTCGGCTCACTTTGAAGTTTCTTAAGCAATTAATTAATGTCACACCTATGTAATTAGGCTAATTAATTTAATGCTTATTAAGATTAGAGAGAGGGAGAGAAACAGAGAGGGAGATGAGAAATGCTTTCTTTCATTTTCAGCAAATCATAGTTACTGCCTGCCTCATAACTATCTAAAACATCATAAGTTATTCTGTGAATAATAAATAGGCAAGCATGTGGTGAATTTCAGGATCTCCCATAAATATGAAATGTAGCATCCTTGATTCTTCAATGGCATATTTCATAAAGATTTGTAGATGAAGCGCAACCACTAGAGATTATAAGACAAGCGTATAAGATGCACAGACTGATAAGTAATGTTTAGCAGGTCAAATTTATTGCATATTTTGCGGATGTAAAAGCCAGAGCATTAAAGAGATTAAAAAAAGAAAAGAAAAATTACAATAATGGTGGTGTATCGAATTTGACAATTTGTAGAACGATAGTGTAGAATTACGGTAAAGGCTGAATCAACCGTAAGATTTTTTTTATTTATTTATTTATTTATTTATTTTTTAATCTCAACTCTCCCTTTATTTTCGTCTTAGAATTCTCAACGGACAATTAAGATAATTGCCTGACATGATAGCGTTACAACACGATGGAGCATCATATATAGCCTTAATAAAATACTGTATTGAAAATGTACTTCAGACAAATTTAGTGTAAGGGAGTGTTCATGAAATGGCAAAAAAAGATAGATAAAATAGCCTTAAAAATTATTTGACCAACTTTGAGGTCTCATACGTAGTTTTCGTAGTAGAGATGGGAAATTTTATGAAGGTTTACTTAATTTGGATTGTTGGTTAAAACAAGGAATTAAATAGAACTGGAGTATATATAGCCTTAATAAGGGACAGTATTGAAAATGTACATCAGACAGATTTAGTATAAGGGAGTGTTCATGAAATGGCAAAAAAGATAGATAAAATAGCCTTAAAAATTATTTGACCGACTTTGAGGTCTCATACGCAGTTTTCGTAGTAGAGATGGGAAATTTTATGAAGGTTTACTTAATTTGTATTGTTGGTTAAAACAAGGAATTAAATAGAATTGGAGTATATATAGCCTTAATAAGGTACAGTATTGAAAATGTACTTCAGATAGATTTAGTGTAAGGGAGTATTCATGAAATGGCAAAAAAAGATAGATAAAATAGCCTTAAAAATTGTTTGACCGACTTTGAGGTCTCATACGTAGTTTTCGTAGTAGAGATGGGAAATTTTATGAAGGTTTACTTAATTTGGATTGTTGGTTAAAACAAGGAATTAAATAGAACTAGAGTATATATAGCCTTAATAATGTACAGTATTGAAAATGTACATCAGACAGATTTAGTATAAAGGATATATATATCCCACATCTACCTTAGAAAGAATATAAGAAACATAAAAATTCCTATATTGCTTAAAGAATCCCCCATCAATCTTAGAAAGAATATAAAAAGCATAAAAATTAAATGCTGCTTTACATTTTTTAAAGGACCAAATACTTTTTTCGACTTTTATGTACTAGTGGTACACAAAAGTAACACCTCACAAAATCCTCATTAATTACTATTATGAGGTGATATGCATAATTTTTATTGCATATATCTTTAAAAATAATACTCTTAAGTAATTTAAAAATATATTTCGAATACATTTTTTATCTATTTCATAATGCAGAAGATGAAGGGTTAAAGTTTATTAAATACTTATCATACAAACCCGTTTTATGTAATACACAATTTTCTGCAATTTTTTTTATTAGTACGGAGGACTATTACGGTCTCAATCTACAGATTTTTATGATACCAGTTTTACGATAGTTGGATATTTATAGAAAATATAATTGAATAATTTAATATAAATAAAATATATAATAAAATATATGATTAAAATATAATTGAAAGCGATGTTATAATAATAATAATAACTAATAGTCCTCCTACAAAACTAAATTCTGCTTTTGCCAGAATTTCATCTTTTTTTTTTTTCTTTTCTTTTTTTTTTTTTTTTTTGAATGAAAAAGAAAAGAAAAGAAAATTAATAATAATTAGTATCAAAACAAACTGTATCTTTTTTTTTTTTTTTTTTTTTTTTTTGGAGGGGGAAAGGTAAGAAGGTCGAAATGTTTATATTTCCTTTCTTTCTTTTTTTTTTTATTTTTTCTAGGTAAATGATATGGTGTGCAGATTTGCAATATAATATATCTTTTAGTTTTCGATATTTCTATTAGATTTTTGAAAATGCGATTTTTTGTGTTTTTTCCCGACATTTTTTTTTTTTTTTTTTTTTTTTTTTTTTTGAGTTGTAGTTTCAAGCTCTGCCAATGATATAAAAAGCTTACAATTATCATTTAATTTTTTTTACTGATTGTTTCAATATGTAGAATCAAAATACTCATGATTGCCATAACCTATAATATGTTTGAGTAAAATATGTCTGACCTTCTTTCGTTTTTCATTAATTTTTTTTACGCAATTCATCGTGATTATAATTTTTTTCTCTGTTCAAAATGCCGATTGAGAATAGATAAGTACACTAGCAGGTCTACCCGCCGTTGCCCAGGTTGAAGTTGTGCTTATAGAATTTTGAAATCAATAAAAGAACTGAACAAAGGTGTAAAATGTAAAGAGGAATGCATGAAAAAAACGTTTTCCGACGTCTTTAATATAAAAGATTACAAATAAATAAATAAATAAATACAAAAGGCACAGCTTTAGTATGGGACCCTTTTTCAAGTGCAATACTAAAGCTGTTCCATACAATAATAATAATAACAATGATAAAATAAATCTATTTCCTTTTAAATAAGTAAAAAATACTATGTAATAAAATGTGTTCGATACTACTTATTAATTTTCTTTTCTTTTTCTTAAAAAAAAAAAAAAAAAAAGATTTTGATGAAATTCTGGCAAAAGCAGAATTTAGTTTAGTACGGAGGACTATTAGTTTTTTTTTTTTTTTTTTTTTTTTTTCAAATTATAACACCGCTTTCAAATTATTCAGTTATATTTTCGATAAATTTTCGATTTCGGTAAATGTACAACTATCGTAAAACTGGTATCGTAAAAATCCGTAGATTGAGACTAATAGTCCTCCGTTCTAATAAAATAAATAAAAAAATACAGTTTTATAATGTTAAAAAAAATAAAAATAAAAAATCCAAATTATAGCTATTTAAAATTATGGTGAGAACATAAAAGAACCTTATAAGTTACGCATAAAGTATTAATAAAAACTTTTTTTTTTTCTATAGAACAGAAAAGTTACTATTTATTCAAATAAAAATTTTAAGCTAATGCTAAAGACCTCTATGAAAATATTTACACGCGAATTCCCAATTTAAAAAAATGCACCTATTTTCGTAGCGTAACAGAGTAACTAAGTTTTTGACCCTCTAATTTTTATTATTATTCACGCGAAATTAAAAATATATTTTTTATTTCCGGAATAAAATAAACGTGTATTTTATTTGTTTATTTTGACCTTAAATTTATCTTTCTTTTTAATCATTTTAAGTTAAAATGAGGTTTTTGACACTTTTTGATACCATTATCCGATTGAACTAAAAAATACGACGTTCGCTAGATTTTGTCCTGATTAATAAACATACCACTTTTCGTAGCGGTCGGTTGAAAGTGTGATTTGTATAGCGAACTAAAAATCCGGACAAACAATCAGCTTTATATATATAGATGAATATCTAGATATTATCATGAGTAAAGCTATTCATAATTTTTTAAATAAGCTTCTTGATATTCCAAGCACATACATCTTAAAAAGTGAAATTAATAATGTTTATTAAAGACTCTTTTAATCCAATGATATTTATTTTCTACAGAATTTTTACAAGTTTAGTATTGTTGCAGTTTATTAACCCGTTAAAGCCCGAATTAATTTTGCAAAATATATTTTGATTAATGTTTCACTTCTAAGTTAATATAGGCAGTAAAATGTATTAAATTAAACATTTCTTCTGATAGTTTTAAACTTAAAGCCTATCCTCATTTTAGGACGTTTAGTATTCAAGTGAAAAAACTTCGAGATAACAGATTAATTTCCTTTATGTGCTGACAAAGACCTCAAAAGTAAAGTATTATATTATTTATTATTATTCAACGTGACTTAAGTTGTAGAAGAGAGGAGGGTATTATGGAATAGTCGGGAAATATGGAATACCGAGGTTTCGGCTCTGATTAGTGCTGCTATCTCTTCAAAATACCATGAATTACTCAAGAAGGATTCCCATGAAGCAATAGCAAAAGAAGCGACCGCTTGTTGTTGTCGTACCATTCTCTATAGAACAAAGCATGTTTTGTGATTTTCAAGAATTTTTGCAGGTAAGTTTTCGAACATTTAAATTTACTAGTACACATGTGATTTGAACATTGATGTTAATCATAATGTATGCTCAGATAATTGTATTTTGTTATTCTTTGGTCTTTTTTAGCTGAAAATATTTTGTCCATCACTTTAAAAGTTCATTTTCAAAGATGGCTTATCGGGTATTATGGAATACTTGGTATTTCATAGTATCATCTGAAACTGACTTCATGTTTTCAACTAAAGAACCAGAAAATAAAGACGCCGAATGTATCTTCTGTCATGGAAAATTCTCGGAAGATGAAAGAGTAGAAATTTGGATTAAGTATTTCAGCTGTTCTCTGTGGGTTCACCTTGACTGTACCGGAGCAGAGAACGAAGTTTATATCTGTGACTTTTGTATATAGACTCTAAGCAAAAATGGCTTTCACATAATCTTAAAAATATGTGAAATATATAAGTTATAATATTATAGTTAAAAATTACTATATTTTATGAAGTCTAATTAGCTTTTCTATGGTTTAAACCACGCATTCCATATTACCCGACTATTTCATATTAACCTCCATTTGTAACTTTTTTTTTTTTAAGTAAACGTTTTATAACAAAAAAATATTTTTTTCTTCTCTTTTTTAAGTGACAATTCATTACAAATAATTACACTATGTACTCATCATGATTTTGGGGATTTTTATTAAAAACAAGTAAAGTTATTTTAAGAAATGTAAATTGTATTCCCTAATACCCTCCTCTCATCTATATCTGCGCAAAAAACAAATTTACATGCGATGAATGAAATATCATAAAATAACTATCCAATTTATGTAATTATAATTAATAACAGGCACATAAAACTTTGAGGGATCATTAAGAGTGATGCTATAAACTTTCATTATAAAACACAAATCATCGTAAGAAACCACAAAAAATATACGTGCTATTTTATTAGCTGTCCTCAAATGAGGCTGCTGGCCGCTAATGGGTTAAAGAAAACAAGGTAAAATTTACTAACATTTAATTATAAGTATTAGATTTTCTATGCATCAACGTTATATTTTAGTTTTTTTATCAATTACATTAAAAAAAAATTTTTGTAAAGAAAATCTATAAGAAATTAAAAACAAAACAAGTAATTTCTTTTTTATAGAGATGAAAACCAACTCATCTAAAAAACAAATAACAGAAAATTTATAATGATTAGTGTGAAAATAAAATAAAATGAAAATATAAAAAAATGCTAAAAGTGTGAAAAAGTACACTTTTGAATTTTGAAAATTTATTTGAGATACGTTTTAGCATAAAACTTAATTATAAAGAGTTTCAAGTTTATTTTTTCCTAAAACAGATATTTTTACAAAATAAATTAAAAACATTTTTTTTTTTTTTTTTTTTTTTTTTTTAAATAACTCTCTATCACAAGTGCACACTCTTCCTGAATATTACTTATCTATCAACTTTTCATTTAATTCTGGAAATGACAGAATTGTTATTACACACACACACACACACAAAAAAAAAAAAAAAAAAAAAAAAAAAAAAGAAAAGGAAGAAAAGGAAGGGAAAAAAAAAAAAAAAAAAAAAAACCTGCGTTCTTCTTATGTTGACATTTTTGAAAAAAAAAAAAATAAATAAAAAAAAAATAAATAAATAAAAATAAAAACTGCGTATAACTAAGTCATTTATTTTTATATTACAATATAATCATATCCATTAATATTTTAGACATTTTAAATAAAAGTAATAGATTTGAAAACGAAAAGAGATATTTTCTATGAAACTTATTTATCAACTTCTTTATTTTGTTAAACATAACACAATTTTTATGACATTAAAGTTTATAATTATAATAGAAAAACTGCGTGGGATCGTACTATATTTTAATTGACATGCATGAAATACTAAAATTCATAAATAAATAAATAAACACTTAAAAAAATAAAAACATACCCTGTCCGAGCGTTAAAGATATCCAAAACTGCAGGACTAGTATAGTGACAAATCCTAGCCCTGAATCCCCCATGTCAAACTTTACTCCTACAAATGCATGTAAATAAATGATCCAGAAAACACGAACTACGATTTCACTCAAAAACCCTCTGTTGTTCACTTCTCTCTCAACTAAAACATTAATACAGACAGTTTGTCGGCATCACAGTGTTCTATAGCAAGCTAGAAAGATCCTGAAATGTTTTTCTGGAGCCCCAGCGCCGCATCATGGGAGGTAAGTGAATTACAGGGGCGGGTGGGAGTAGGAAAAGGGCGGCTTGTTCTGGTCCTCACCCCCTAATTTGAGAGACTAGATTTTTTTCTTTTATTTTCAGCCAAAACTGTAATAAAGATTCTTTTTTTTTTTCACTTTTTTTCTTCTTTTTTTTTTATAAGCTCATTAAAATATGTACGAAAAGAATGAAACTAACTGCAATGCCTACATGCGCTTGTATATGATAGAATTATTATTTTCAAGAAATTTTTTCTTTCTTTTTCATTTCTTTTTTCGCTCTCATAAAATTAGAAGATCATTTTCTAGATAAACATAAAACCATAATCATAATTTTGTTTATTTAAAAAAAGTGGAAAATAAAAGTTTGAAACCTTTCATCACGTTTTCGTTTCTTAGAAATGAAAAAAAAAAAAAAAAGAGGAATATATACATTTACATTTGGTCGTAAAATTTGTATTCAAGAATAGAAGAGTAATTGTGTAAGACTAACTGATTTTACGATGAGAATTTCTTTCAGGAGAATATTACTTTTGTTTGTTTTTTCATTTTTATTCCGAAAATTCTCTTTTACTCCTCGTCTTTTTGTGTTTTTATAAAACATTAAAACTGATAATCGATTTAAATTCACGTAACTATTTTGCTTGATTATGGAAAATACAGGGGAATGTTTTAGAACATTGGTCTTTTCTTCAAACCGCCTTTAAAAAAGGCAAAATTGTAATGTTGTTTATACAGCATTTTTTTTTAATTTTTAATTTTTAATTTTTACAGTGTACTAAAATAATGCTTATTTCAACTTTAGTTCAAAAATGTAAGTCAGTCCATAATTATAATACCCATGGATATTATTTAAGGCCTTCAGAGTACGAAAACAAGCTAAATATTAATAATTACAGTCGAACCTCGTTAACGTGAACTGAACACTGTTAACGTGAATTTATTTTAACATGAACTGTTTCCACAATTCCCATCAAAATGAAGATTAGTTTAGTTGTATGAAGATTAGTTACTGATAGCATGAACTACTGATAATATGAACAAATTTTTTATCCCCCTTGAGATTCACGTTAACGAGGTTCGACTGTATATTAGTTTTGAATTATAAGAGTATAGTAGAAAAAAGAACAGCTCAGTGATTGGATATAACCGTCAGCGACGGTCACATGGTGAAGAAACTAATGTATGAACACAATGTGCTAAAAATAAATATCTTACATACTCGTACATCATAAAAAAATAAGCGAATAGAGAACTTTTCGAAAAGCATAATATTTATTCTTCAGCCAGTAACATACAGTAAGGTAGCCAACTACATATAGTAATAAGATATAATATACAAGATAGAGAAAGTATAGTTTTAGGTTCAAATTTTCGAAATTGAGTATTTGTTATAGTTACACGTTTTGAGGTTTCCTGAATTCGAAAATAATGTTTTTAGTGGTTATTCTGTGTGTGTCTGTTTTAGCAGTATATCTCAAGAAAACATTATGGCAGGGAGTCCAAACTCGGTATTCTAAATCTGTATTATGTAGGGGTGCTACACTAAACTTTTCGTTGCGATCAAACTAATGGTTCGTGTACAGGGCCATCCAAGAGAATTCAAATATACATTATGTTTGTGGGTGAAATTTTTGGTAGGTACAGTTTAACATCTATAGACTGCGCTAAACCAAACAAAATGAATATATATTTTTTATATGCATAAAAACATGTCTCATGTAGAATATGGTAGGGAAATCATTCACTATTCGTTTATAGGGAAAATATTATGGCAGAAAGTCCAAACTCGGTATTCTAAATCTGTATTATGTAGGGGTGCTATACTAAACTTTTCGTTGCGATCAAACTAATGGTTTGGGTACAGGGTCATCCAAGAGAATTCAAATATACATTATGCCTGTGGGTGAAATTTTTGGTAGGTACAGTTTAACATCTATAGGCTGCACTAAACCAAATAAAATAAATATGTATACTTCATATGCATAAAATCAAGTTTCGTGTAGAATATTGTGTGAAAATTATTTACCATTCGTTTACAGGGCTACCCAAAAGAGCGAGAATATAGTGGAACTACGTTTGGAAATTGCTGAAAATGTATAACTGATTGTGCTTGTGTTATTAATCTATGACTATATTTAAGCACACAATGTGATGTGTTCATAATTTATAGATGACATACAAGTCTACCAATAATTAAGTAAAAGCATTCTTTTCTATAGAATGTAACTGATGGGAGTGCTTTACTATATTTTACTATGTCTAAGAAAACTGTTCAGATGTGAAAATAAATTTCTTATACTCACATGATAAGTAAAATATTTTTTAAAGTTAAATTTTCAGTATTTTTTTTTTTTTGTATAATTACGCTTTTTGAAGTACCCTGAATACGAATACTAAAGTCAAGTTTTATAAAGTTTGATCTTTGTGTGCGTCTGTTATCAGAGTAATTGAAAAAAAAAGTAAAAGTCTTGAATTCTAGGTAAATGTATTTACTATATTCAGATTGGGGGGGGGGGGGTTAACCCCCTCCCGCACAGAATTATGCTAGTATTTACAGTTCTTATTATCGTATGCATTAATCTGCAATCTGTCTTTATAATACGCAATTCAGGGTAAGAGAAAATCGTGTGAGTGCCACGCCAGATAATTTTAATGTCTATGTGCATCAATGAAAAATAATTAAATTAAAGAAACTGCGTTTGCCTCAATTTTTTTTGGTCTATATAAGAAACTTATTTCACAATATAATGCTTCGCGTCAAAGTGTCTCATTTGTTTGTTGTTCTCACGGAAAAAAAAAAAAAAAAGTAATAATAATAATAATAATAATAATAAAAACGAGTGTCATTATAAATACTTAGGACATCTGCCTACATAGTTTGCATTCTGCTCAGTAATAATAAAGCAGTTTTTGTTAATTTAAATCTCAGAATGATTCCGAAAGCTGAGTCAGAAAGCAAACTGTACCCCTGCGAGTTAAGTTCAAATCAAGTTGATTTTCTGGGCAATTTTTGAATTTCATATTGTATCGATAGTCTGAATCGAATTTTGGATTGTGAAAATTATTTTTTTCGGTTTTGGTCACGAAAATTTATATTGTTAGGAGAAAGGTTGAAAATCGGACTGACTTCGAGTTGCGATTTTTGAGTGTGAATCCATATAACCCAACTTAAGCACCGAGCATGATATGAAATATGAATTCCGAAATGATCTAAAAAATTAAAAAAATTAAAAATATAATAGCACTTTTCGAAGAATTATAAGTAAACCGCATATTTCATTTTTATTTCATTTGTTACATTGCAGATTGAACGAGAAAAAAACAAAGCAAAAACGAAAACTATGGAATTTATATTATAAATTATTTATAAACAGTCACATTTTTATAACAGGTTTTATTCGTTGATAAAGTACATTACACGAAAAATGGAATAATGTCATAAATGATTGCCGTAATGAAAGAATAATCTACAATTTGTTTTGTTGCTAGATTTATTTGCTGTAAATTAAACTAAATGGAAAACAAAAAGTTGTATTATTTGTGAAAAAAAAAAAAAAAAGGCTGTATTATTTTCAACGCATTTTATTATTATTATTTTTTTTTTTATCCGTCTATCCCTCGCATGCTCAGGTGAAAAGTTGCTATAAGCTATCGTCTTTTTTATTTAATTTGATGTTAATCTTTACAGTTATAGAGAGATTTCTCCTTGTTTCTATTCTAAGCATAAGAGGTATACTAAGGTAATACCAAAATTATTACATCTTAATAATAATAATAATAATAATAATAAGATAAATATAAAAGAGTGCTTAAAACTTACACAGTAATAATAAAATCTGTCTTTAACAGAATTTAATTTAGTACGACAGGACTAATTTATATATTATTATCTTATTCAAAAAGTAATAATAATAATAAATAAATAAATAAATAAATAAACGTCACCAACTATTCGGTAGATATCACCAACATATATTAAGACGATATAGCCATCTATTCAAAAACTATTATCAATGCATATCTAGAAGAAATAGCCAATAAGTATTCAGAAGCCATAAACCATACATATTCTAAAGGTCTCGTCATCAAATATTCAGAATCTATTTTCTGTACATATTCTAAAGTTGTAGCCAACAGATATTCAAAAGCCATAATCAATACATATTCAGAAAGATATCGCCAACACATAGATAGAAGCCATCATGAATATGCATTCTAATGATATCGCTAAGAAATATTCAGAAGCCATCATCAATATGTATCCATTAGATACAGCCAACAAATGTTTAAAAGCCATCATCAATACATCTTCAGAAAATATCTCCAAGATTATCTATAAACCATTATCAATACATATTCAGAAAATATTGCCAATAAATATTCAGAAACCATCCAATTTCAGAAATGTTGATGGTCTCGGATATCAAAATTGGAAATTCATTTCTACATGTAAGTAATGAAGGATCTCTAGCTTAACAGGTGGTTTTGAAAAATGTAAAGTTTTTAAGGATTTGACAAAATGTTTTAAAACCAATGTAACATTTAAAATGAGATAAAATATACAAAAATTTAAAACTTTAAAAATACAATTTAATTAAAAACATTAAAACACAAGACAGACGTTTCGGCTAGAACACTAGCCCTTCTCAGTGTCAAACATACAAGCACAAACAACATTTACAAAAATTCACAATACATCATAGCAAGATTAAATATTCAGGAGGAATAGCTTTAGCCTCGTTCAAGGCAGAATGTTGCATTTTGGTAAAAGCGCCCTCTAGAAAAATACGGGATTCATAGATATTTACATTAGAAGCCAAAATTTTAAAGTTTTCAAAATCCGGAATATGATCACTATTGAGAGAATGGATTACGAGTTTTGATCTTAAATCTCCTGTTTTATATGAGCGTTTATGTTCCTTTAATCTAATTTCACCTGTTCTGTCAGTTTCACCGATATATGTAGAATCACAATTTAATATATTAATGAGACGTATAAATTATGTTTAATTTTATTAAAATGTTTTAAGACAGTTTAAAATTGAATGTTGGATAGCATCTTGACAAAAATGAAAGTGAAATGGTGACAACGCAAAATCGCTGTGTGAAAGAAACAGTTCGGTCGTACTAACAAAATAAAAATGTGTATATACGTGCGTTAAATTTTTCACTTTTGAATCAGAAAATTTGAATGATGGATATGTTTGTAGACTTGTCCAGATACCAATACTTTTATTTTATTTATTTATTTATTTTTTAATATAGAAATACTTTTTTTATATTTTAGGGAAAATTCTGTGATTAAATAAGCTGAAGAAAACTTTAGGGGAATAGTGGTATGAATTGACCTGGAAGCTATGTGCTTGTGACCAAAAGGAAATATTGGTAAGCAATGTTAGTAAAATATTTTATCTATAGTGAACATTACAATTTTACTGGAACGCGAATTTTAAATAGCACGGTACCTCAAAAATTAATTCATGTTTTATTAAGTAATAATAATAACAATAATAATCAGTGCTATTTTCTTTCCGTGAATGTATGTGAAATTTCGAGTATGTTTTCACGACCCGATTATCCTTCAAATGAAGGGAAGCACCAATCCATTTGGGGGCCCCAACTGACTGATTGGTCTAAAGACTCATACAAACACCTCGAAAAATTTACAGATTTTTTATTAAACTTCGTAGTTAGCTGGAATTAGGGAAAATGTACATAGGTAAATTCGCTTAATATAAGCACCAAAATGTAAACTGGTAAAAGCCTGTATTCATCACAATATATGAAATTTTTCTATTGTAAAAAATGCATGTGTAAAAAGCTTCATGAACGTATTTCCTATATAATCTAGAAATGATATTTGTGCAATCAAGTCTACTGTGATTTTTTATAATCAGACAATGCTTCAGACAACAATAGTACAATTTGGATCCTTATTTTGCTTAATTTGGGGCTTTTTTCAAAATTTTACAAGGAAAGCGGATGTTTCTCGTGCCCATTGGGTAATCAGGGCCTGTACGTTGCAGTGAAACCACAAGGATAAAACAACAACAGCAAATTACAACAACAACAACAAAAAAGATTTATTGCCAACCTAACCCTAACTCGATCCCCAATACTAACAAAAGGCTAGATTCGAGAAGGGGCAAAATCGAATTATTCGACACTATAAAGAAATCTACTGGGTTTAGAACAAGTTTAACAAGTCGATTAAATATCTTCTGCCTCCAGCAAAGCTTGTATAGATAATATATTTTTTGAAAACGTACTCTATGGCATTACAAATTATTAATGAATTTCTAATAATGATCTTAAACCAATCTACATTAACATCTATTAATACATAATTGCAGATTAAATTGTGATTAATTATAGCCGAAATAACACATTATAATTCTTAATGTTATGAATAAAATATTAATAGAGATTTCAAATTGATATGCATTAAGATTTATTATTGTGTAGGTATCGATTGAGATGCAATTAGTTAAACGTTAGGTATAATTAAATTCCTAAATAGTTTTGTATGGAAATGAGCTGTGGGAACCGAAACATAATTATGCCTCTGGTCTGTTGTTTCTTAAATATGTGTATCACTTTTACGCGGGTTGCTATTTTTCCATTTCATGAGCATTTGATATATTCATAAACATTTGATTTCATGAATTTTGGATGTAATCAATGAGCTTTGAAATTACGTGAAGATTACCATTCATTTAAATCCCAACTGGTACGTTGTGGCCATCACAAGATTTTCTTCTACATTATCTTATGCAAATTCACGCAATACGAATTATTTATTAAATAATTATTTATTAAAATTATTTTTTATGATGAATGCAGAAAATTTTTATCTGAAAGAAGTATAACTATAAAAGCCGAAAGAAAATCAATTTTGTGCCAACATCAGAGGAAATGCGATTTAAAAAAAAAAGTTTATTTTCGTTAAAAATGAAAGAAATCGATAACTTTGTTTTATATCTATGGCTTAACCATTTACTTTAAAGGTATTGGCGAGTTCTTTTAAAAGATACCCATATTGAAAATTTACGTTCCTACAGGTGGTACTTCCTTCCCAGGAGGGATAGCGATGCTCCTATATCCCCACAACGTTTTTCCCAGTTTATTACTACTATTGTCAATAATTCACATTCATTTTACCATCATTCATTAAAAACCTCTTATTAGATACAGTTAGTAACAAAAGTGTCCGAACACCAGCAAAAATTCCTATATAAAAAAGTAGCGTTAATACTGTTTTGTTAAATAAATCCTTGTCGAATCATGTTTTTACACTGACTAAGAACATAATTCGACAAGGATTTATTTAACAAAACAGTATTATCTCTATTTTTTTTACATAGGGATTTTTGCTAGTGTTCGGACACTTTTGTTACCAATTGTACATTTATATGAAATCTTGTTCTATACTCTGTCATATTAAAAATTAAGAAAAAATACTATGACTGCGCCACCTGCTGAGTGTTCGATCCCAAAATGCAATAAGCATCTGTATAGTTCAAGATCGAACTAAATACCAAATTTGGTTAAATTTCGCTTATTGTTTCATGAGACATAGCGTCCACAATATTTATGATACGCGCACACTAACACACAGACAGACAAGCAGACAAACTGACAGACAGATATTTTACAAAAATGATCAAGATATTTTAAAACATGTAAATCCATCGAAAATTGCACTTCGAAAATTTTCACGAAACCAATATTTTCTTTTTATATATAGAAGAAAGTAATAAAAGTACAACCTGGCGCACACACAAGTAGAAATTCATTGTGAAAAATATTAAAAAGAAGATTTCTACATATTGACGTGAAGTATTCAAGTATGAACATGTTGAAATAAATTATAATAATTTTCTAAATTTACTACCTGAATATGACTTTATTTTTATTACACACTCAATTGTTTCTCTTTTTGGTACAATTCTAATATAAATATATACCGTATACAACGAGCCTTTTATTTCTGAATAAATATTAAATGTTTTTTATTGGTGTTCGTTTTTATGTTTAGACCTAGTAAAAAATGCATTGACTGATTTATGAAATTTGTTATTTAAGCCATAAAATAAATATACTTTTGAGTTAAAAAAAAAAATTCTCTTGTCATTTAAAAATAATCTGGTGTGTCACTCACACGACTTTCTCTTACCCTGAAATTTAATACTATAAATACAGGTTGCAGATTAATAGGTAAGATAACGAGTACTGTTATGTAAACTTGTGTTAAACAATTCAAATTAGGATTCGGAAGAGTTTTATATGATAATTAGTTCTGTGTGAGGGGGGCTACCGCTCCCCTCGACCCCCCGTTTCCTTAATGCACCTACATTTATATAGAATTTCATTCGGCTATTAAAAAATAATTCTGCTTTTAAAAAATAATTTATTAAAATTATTATTTAAAAAAATTATCTTTTATGATAATGCTGACGATTTCCATATTAGAGAAGTAGTATAACACTAAATATCCCAAAAAAAGTCAATTTTATTCTCAATAAAAAAAAAAAAACCTTTTTTTCAAAGTTTTTTTTTCGTTAAAAGTAAAAAAAATCAATAACTTTGTTTTAAATTATCGCAGATCGATGGTTCAACCATTCGTTTTAAAGGTATTGGCGAGTTCTTTTGAAAGATACCCATCATGAAAATTTACTCCCCTCGAGGCGAGGCTCCTACATACGCAATTTTTTTTCCCTGTTGACTATCTCTATTGCAGAAATATATATATTCGTTTCATTTGGTTCAGTGCTGTCTATAGATGTTAAACTCTACTTACCTGCAATTTCCCCCACAGACGTAATGTATTTGAATACTTTTGAGTGTCCCTGTACACGAACCATTTGCTTGATCTTAACGAAAAGTTTAGTGTAGCATCCTTTTATGATACACATTTGGAATACCAAGTTTGAACTTTCTGCCATAATTTGTTTTTGAGATATGCTGATAACAGACAGACACACACATACACACAGACACACCCACAGACACACAGACCATTTACTAAAAACATGATTTTCGTATTCAAGGGACCTCAGAACATGCAAATATAACAAAAACTAGCGTTCGAAAATTTGACCCCAAAACAATACTTTCTCTACCTTATGGGTAAGAGAAAGTAAAAAGGGAGTATTATTAAAAAAATATTTAATGCTTCTAAAATAAAAATAAAATTTGATTTTTTAATTTTTTCCGGTTATGCGTTTACAAGATGATTGAACATAATTAAATTAGTTTATAAAGTACATAAAAATACGATGCACTGTTAAAAATTTGGTGTTAGTTTGAACCAAAACTTGGTACTGGAGTAGCTGCAACCACACGATGGTTTAATCTTTTACCATGATTTGGTAATTTTAAGGTGAACAAAATATTGGTATCATATGTAAAAAAAAAAAAAAAAAAAAAAATCAAAATTCTACCGAGACGGGGTAGAACTGAAGACCTTCTTGTCTCACGTCAAACATCTGGTACTGTGCTACGCTTTGTTGCCCGCTAATTCTGTTTCGTTGATTTTCATAAAAGAGGCTAAATTTTCTAGGGACTTATCTTGGCCCATGGGTGATTTGCTGCATAATATTTGCCCTTTACCCTATGTTTTCGACCATGCTCTTTAATTTAAGCTTGGTTTGGTTTCAATAGGTATTTTACTTATTCATACTTCCCTGTGAGTGGATGTATGGTAAACAGAAGTTTTGGTGCAATTTAAATTCAATCACAAGAAGTAGAAAACTTAAAAGTGAGGTTGAACCGTATTAGGCTATTGCTTATACCTTTACTCCATATAGTGGTTCAAGTTTGAACTAAAATTGTTAACAGTGTGGAACAAACTTTCTTTCTTTCTTTCTTTCTTTCTTTTTTTTTTTTTTGAGGAGTCAACAGCGGTTGTAATCTGTTTGATCAGTTGAAATTTTAAGTCGAATCTAAATTTTTGTTCATAATTTAAACTTTTTGGCGCGGAGGGGGGGGGGGGGGCATGGACTTTAATGAGCCTGGGTAAATTGGAGACATTCCTCTTTTGATCTGAAACGTGGCTACACCAAGAGGAGTTCTGGCAGTGACCATTGACTACATGAATTCTGTACTAACTTTTAGATGTTGGATCTTTGGGGGAGGGCGGGGGGAGTTAGCAATGTATATATTGTCGTCATCCAAATGACTGGGTACTTGGAGTACTTCTTTTGATGTAAACAAATGTAAACAAAATAAAATAAATATGTTAAAAATATCGTTTGTTATTGTTAAAGTTAAGAACGAAAATATTAGTTCTGCTTGAGTAAGACATTTGATATTTCTAACCAATTAAATGAATTAATACCCTTTTCCAGTATAAAGATATTTGCTTTTTTAGCAACACTGTAAAAAATATGTCCTATTTACTGCCACAAATTCTCTGTAATTTGAGAAAATACGCGTAATTTACGAAAAAATTACGTTGCCAGAACGTATTTTCTCAAATTACAGAGAATTTCTGGCAGCAAATAGGACATATTTTTTACAGCGAATAAAAACCGAAATTTTGTTTAATTTTTTTTTAAATCACCCAAAAAATACGCGTGTTTATTATTCATTTATGTGTGTTATTACTAGTCTTTGTTATTGTATAAAGATTCATCTTTCAAGTAAATGGAATACTTTATAGCAAAGAAGGTTATTTTATACGTAAATGTGTTAAATTTTATAGATGTCAACTTAATTCTTACCTTTCGAGAACGAGATTGATCGTGACAAGTTTTTATGATATTTAATTTTATGGAGTAAAATTATTCTGAAACGCCTATTTCTTTGAAACACTGTATTTAAAACAGAGAAGATTACTATGAAAACAAAAAAAATAAATTGATTGTGAGAAACACAAAATATTATTATGAATAAAATATGAGTAAATATCTCTTCCCAGTACTGTGGTACAAAATTTAACAACAATAATAACAACAACAATAATAATAATCTTTTTATTTTCGTTTCTTCTGGAATGAGATATGACAGTAAATTTTACTTTAAAAATGTCAAGATTGATTATTTAGAAATATGAGAACAGAAAAATGTTTTGATTGGCTGAGGCATGGCATAATAATTTTAAATAACTAACTGGTTTGTTGAGCAAGGTGTATGTTAGCTGCTTATTGTCATTTATCTACTGGAATATCCAGTCATCAAGCTATCGACTTAAATTAGCACCAATTCAGGAAGTTGTCTGTAATCTAGATACATTTATGAGAAAATCCTTCAATGTATAATACGAAATTTTATCCCCTGAGATTACAATTGAAGGAATTTTCAAGATAGATTATGAAAATAGAAAAAAAAAATGACTGATTGTAAGTTGCGAAACGAACTTATTTCAGCTTGTTAATTTTGTAACATTCTTATTTCAAAAATTCTTTTGAGACTTTTGGGATTTATTAAATGATGAAGTTGAAATTTTATTTCTGTGTGAAAGATATATGTTTTGAAATAAATAATCATTTAATTTTTGATTGTGAAGCAAGAATTTTTTTAAAATAAATGGTTGACTTAATTCTGTCACACTAATACAAAACTGTGACAACCAATCATATATTTGTATTGCTGGAATCAGTCAGGCTATGTTGCAGTGTTTCTCAATCACTTTTATCTTATGGCATGCTAAAACATTCAATAAAAGTTTTGGTAAATCCTTATAATACACAAAGGAAAAGTAGAAGGAATATATTTACTTTATTTATTTAGTATGACTATTATTTATTACGGCAATAGAAAAAAAAAAAGAAGAAGAAGAAAGAAATACAGAAAGACACCTCTTAAGTATGTCTTTAAAGGAAGTGACATAAAACAACATATAATTAGAAAACATAGAGGAGAGCAGAGTATTGTTGTATAGTCGGGAAATATGGAATACTGAGGTTTCGGCTCTGATTAGTGTTACTATTTCTTCAAAATACTATGAATTACTCAAGAAGGATTCTCATGAAACAATACAATAAGAAGCAACCACTTGTTGCTGTCGTACCATTCTCTATAGAACAAAGTATGTTTTGAGATTTTCAAGAGTTTTTGCAGGTACATTTTCAAACATTTAAACTTACTTACTAGTACACATGAGGTTTAAACATTGATGTTTTAAGCATAATGTATGCTCAAAGAATTGTATTTTGTTATACGTTGGTCGTTTTTTAGCTGCAAATACTTTGCCCATCACTTTAAAAGTTTATTTTCAAAGATGGCGCGTCGGGTATTATGGAATACTAGGTATTTCATGGTATCATCTGAAACTGACTTCATGTATTCAACTAAAGAATCAGAAAATAAAGACGCTGAATGTATCTTCTAACACAGAAAATTCTCCGAAGATGATTTTATGAAGTCTAATTAGTTTTTCTATGGTTTAAACAGTTTAAACCACCTATTCCATATTACCCGACTATTTCATATTAACCTCCATTTATAACTTTTTTTAAAAATATACTTTTTGTAACAACAAAAAACATTATTTTGGATTTTTTTTTTCATTGACAATTCATTGCAAATAATTACACTATGCACTCATTATGATTTTGGGGATTTTTATTAAAAACAAGTAAAGTTATTTTAAGAAATGTAAATGATATTCCATATTTCTCATCTATAACGTCATTTTTAATAAAAAACTTTGACTTTTACAAATTTAACTTTACGAAAGCAACTTTGTTTAAAAGTAATAAATTTATGATTTTAGCATACTTTAAGTTTATTATTTCGTACAGATTTCAAAATAAAATATTTAGCATAAAAGGGAATAAAAACACATCTAATATCAAACGCATCTAGCCTTTCCCATGGAAGGTATTATACCTAGGCCTATGTCGCTAATATAGGCATTCGACCTTAACATATTTATCATCACTGATCAAATTGCATTGAAGATTTTTCTTATTTGACATATAACTTAGTAACATTTAAAAACTAGTGGATCTGCAGATCAGGTGCCTCAATGTCCTATTTACATCACTCATTACTCAGCTGATCATTTTTATTTCACATAATTTAAAATAATTATATATATATATTTGATTAACTCGCTACATAAACATATATTTCTGAGGGGGTCTAACGCCCCCCTCAACCCTTCGTATCTGTCTGTCTGCATCTATGTGTACATATGTGTATATATATTTCCTTGTAACTCATAAATAACTCTACTAAATTTCATGACAAATGATTGCATAATAAATTGAAATTCTTTTGTGTTGCCCTGGAAACAAATTGCCAATTCTATGTCTATCATTATTTTTTATAGAACTAATGCTTCAAACATTCTAAAAACGTATGTTTATTTAATTATGTTTAATGGAGTGTACCCATGTTAAAATGTACTCATAAGAAATACCGTCTATAGACCGTAATGTTACCAAATTCTTTTATATGTTCCTGTGCACTAGCTATAGTATTTATATACACCAATGAAAACTATACAATTAATTTATTGTAACTCATTAATATATAAACCAAATTTAACATCATTTGTATGATTACAGAATGTCACTAGAATTATTATGCTTTGTCTTGTAAATAAATTAGTCAGTCTATGCATACCTTTTGTCTAGAGAAAAAATGTGTTTAAGCATCTTAATAATGTATTCTAATTGCAGTATGTTGAACGAATATGAAAAAAAATTAAGATAAAGAAATTTGACATAATTTAGATGATTACACTGCCCTGCATGTAAACCCTACACCATTTTTTGAAATTCTTATGTAAAATGACCTCCTGAATACGAATATGACGCCTACTTTGCCCTATCACCCACCGTTTTCAAGAGACAGCCCCTTATTGTTTATCCCTTTTCCGTAATTTTAAGGCTATACATTTGATTTTTAAAGCGGATGGGAGAGGGGGAGGATTATTATAACTGTTAAATATCTTCTGACAGGCTACAGAGTTGGAAAATTCTAATACATGAACATTTGCAGCAAGAGGAAAATTTAGGGGAAGGAGGGATTTGCTACTGAAATTATGTGTTACATTTCTTATATTTTTTTTATCTATTATTAATCTTATTTTTTAAACCTTATATATATATATATATATATATATGTATATATATATATATATATATATTTGTTTTTAAGTGCTAAATTAATTCTTTTTCATTCTCCAAATCAAATTCATGGCTATAAAATTACCGAACAGTGATAAAAATTGGGGGTGGGGGTGGTGTCCCGAGAAAACGGTGGGTGACTGGGCAAAGTGGTAGTCATATTCAGATTCAGAAGGTCATTTTACATAAGAATTAGTAAAAATGGTATCAGGGCTCGATTTTTTTTTTTTCTCAGCACAGTGATACATGACATTTTCAGAAGACTTTTATAAGGTCCTGCACATGTACATTAATTATTATATAAGCACACATTTTCATCCGAAAGCATGCTTTAAAGCCTTTTAAGAAAATGTGTGCTTAGACAAGTACAATAATGTATGTTAATTTCATTTTTTTAAATGCAATGTAACCACGTTAAAATGAGTTTAAATGAAAATCTCTCCATAGGCTGTAATGATAAGAAAAACATTGGTGTGTCCCTGTATACGAAAAATAAACTATATGTACACTAAAAATTATATAGCTATTTCTGTACAGTCCCTAAACACGCGTTCCGATTTGCAAGTCAATTGGGGGCAGCCATTGCAATATATACAAATAGAAGTTGTTGATGATTATAAAAGTTGTATCAAGATTCTCAGTTGCCCGCTGCTTTGCTCTAGTGAGACGTTCAACCAATTCAATTTCAGCTAAAGTTTGAAGATTTGAAATTTGAAGTTTTCATGGTGAGAGAAAATGAGCATTTTAAATTAAACATAATGGGTTTCCATGTATTTTTCCCATTGAACATAATTAATTTTCATCCAGAACTTACTTTACATTTTATCTTTTTTACTTTCTCTTACCCATAGGGTCAAGAAAGTATTGTTTTAGGGTCAAATTTTCGAACGAGAGTTTTTGTTATATTCACATGTTCTGAGTTCCCCTGAATATGAAAATCATGTTTTTAGCGAATGGTTTGTGTGTCTGTCTGTCTGTGTGTTTGCTATCAGCATATCTCAAGATCAAATAGTAGCAGAAATTCCAAACTCGGTATTCTAAATGTGTATCATATAGGGATGCTACAGTAAGCTTTTCGTTGAGATGAAGCAAATGGTTCCTGTGCAGGGACACTCAAAAGTATTCAAATACATTACGTTTATGAAGGAAATTGCAGGTAAGTAGAGTTTAACATCTATAGACTGCACTAAACCAAATGAAACGAATATATATATTTTTTAATAGTATAGCCAACTGGGAAATTTTTTTTGTGTATGTAAGAGCCTCGCCTCCCCCATGGGGGGGGGGGGGGGAAGTACCCCCTCGAGGGGAGTAAATTTTCATGATGGGCATATTTCAAAAGAGCTCGCCAATACCTTTAAAACGAATGGTTGAACCATCGATCTGCGATAATTTAAAACAAAGTTATAGACTTTTTCCCTTTTCAAAAAAAAAAAAAAAAAAAAAAAAATTAAATGTAATATTGAGAATAAATTTAACTTTGTTTTTGGATATTTAGTGTTATACTACTTCTGTAATATGGAAATCGTCTGCATTATCATAAAAGATAATTTGTTTAAATAATAATTTAAATAAATTATTTTTTAAAAACAGAATTATTTTTAAATAACCGAATTAAATTCGGTATAAACGTAGGTCCATTAATGAAATGGGGGGTTGAGGGTGGCAGTAGCCCCCCTCACACAGAACTAATTATCATATAAAACTCTTCCGAAGCCAAATTTGAATTGTTTAACATAGGTTTACATGAGAGTACTCGTTATCTTACCTCTTAATCTCCAACCTGTATTTATAGTATTAAATTTCAGGGTAAGAAAAAGTTTTGTGAGTGACACACCAGATTATTTTTTTTGTAATATTTATAGAAGAGTTGTTTAAACCCGTAAGCGCCCAGTGTCCTCATTTGAGGACAGCCAATAAAATAGCACGTATATTTTTTCAGGTTTCTTGGAATGATTTCTGCTTTTTAGTGACAGTTTATAGCGTTACTCTAAATGATCTCTGAAGTTTTATGTGCCTACTATTAATTATTATTTCATAATTTAGATAATCGTTTTATAATTTTTCATTCGTCGCACATATCTTTGCTTTTTGCGCAGGTATACTAACTTAAATCAAGTTGAATAATAATATTGATTATAATACTTTACTTTCGAGATCTTTGTCAACATATAATAGGAAATTAATCTGTTATCTCAAAGTTTTTATGTCTCGAAGTTTTCTCGCTGGAACACTAAGCGTCAATAAATGAAGATAAGCTTTAAATTTTAAAACTACCAGAAGAATTGTTTAAGTTAATATATTTTACTGTCAGTTGTCTATATTAATTTAGAAGAGAAATAATCAGCTAATAACATTTTGCAAAATTAATTCGGTTGTTAATGGGTTAAAGCATAGTTGACTGCAAACAAAAATGAATTAAATTTTAGAAAAAAAAAAAAAAAAATGTATGCACTATGATTGCATTGTACTAAACTATAATAAAAGTTTTTTAGTGATGGTTGTTTGCGCATATGATGTTTTATTTTTTAAGTCTGAAATATAAATTCATCTAAGAAAGATCTTAAGTTTTAACGAGAAAAGATCAAGCATTCTTGAAAGTATGTTCAGTCTTGGTTTTTTAAACTGGTTTTTTAATAGTCTGCAGAGTCTGATTTTGAAAAGGTAAAAGGATATATTTCTTAGTAAAACATTTTTTGTTCTTTTCTCCTGGTATTTCAAAAATAAGGGATGGTACTCATCTCATTTTTTTTTTTTTTTTTTTTTTTTTCTAAAATAAGAAGTGGAATAAATAGAAAGTTGGTATTTGTCTTATTTTGAAAAGCGGGGCCTTGCCTTTTTTTCTTTTTGGACCATTAGCACAAAAGAAAATTTGAGCGTTATTTATTTATTTTTTTAAAGGTTGGCGAGACGTTATAAAGGTCTTTTGTAAATACCGTCTTGGAGTAAGGTATGTTTCAATAAGGAAAATATCAGCAAAAAATGACCATAACTTTATTTACAATAGCCCAAATAATTATTACTTTTAAAACTCGTAATTTTTAATAAATGTTGAAATAGATTTTTTCTCTCCATTAAAACCTTTAACGCTGATGTGATAAACCTCCATTTCTTTCTTTTTAAAATTACTAAAGTAATTTTAAAAAAGGATTTTATACTCATAGCTGGTCATAGATATGTAAAAAGAAAAAAAAAATTGGTTTAAAATATTTATTTTTTATAAATAATCTCTAAAAAAGAATTAAATTGAACATGTGTCATTTGTTAATTATATTTAAAACACTTTAAACACACGTAAAATTAAATTTTATTTAAATGATGTTGAAAAAAATTATCCGAAGCTTTTCGCTTTAATAGTAAAGCATCATCAGAGATTTTTATTATTTGTTTCTAATGAGCAGTTTTTATATAATTTTTCTTTTCACAGTCAACAGTTAAGTCTTTCAATAACGGGAATATCAGCAAAGTCAATTTGAAGTCCGGTAAAGGTTGGATCAAGGAGCTAAGAAAAATGCAATAGATAATAGTTTATTTCTGCGAATTCATGATGTAACTTTTTTTTTTCCCTCTCCTACAATAGCCTCGTGTGATATTTCAATATTTTTCTTAGCTCCTTGATCCAACCTTTACCGGACTTCAAATTGACTTTGCTGATATTCACGTTATTGAAAGACTTAACTGTTGACTGTGAAAAGAAAAATTATTTAAAAACTGCTCATTAGAAACAAATAATAAAAATCCCTGATGATGCTTTACTATTAAAGCGAAAAGCTTCGGATACTTTTTTTTAAAGATCATTTAAATAAAATTTAACTTTACGTGTGTTTAAAGTGCTTTTAATGTAAATATAATATAATTTATTTTTTAGTTTTAAATTTATGTAGTAATAAGTTAATAAACTAATAACTTTGTAAGTGAATATTATAAATTAAAAAAATTCGCAAGAGTTGTTCCAAGTTAAAATAATAATATTATCCTTCATCAGTTAAAAAAAAGAAATAGACACGAATGCATCCTAAAAGCAGCAACTATGCACTCGCGCTTATAGTGTAACCACGTTTCTCGCACCTAGCTTTGAGGACGATTCCAAAAACTTGGAGTGGTGTCAAACTGACCGAGAGGATGAGATTTGGTAAACATCTAGTCATTCAGCATTCCCTTACCGAGATTTTATCTCAAGCATACAATTTTTCACCCCTATTTCGGAGTAGTGTTGCTATATCTACCGAACAAAGAAGAATTAAAAGCTTAAAAATCTGTCAAAGTAAAGATAATATATTGAAAAATTGATGCATAAAAGTTGTCCAATGTTTGGTTTTCTTAAAAAAAAAAAACAATAATATTAAAGAGTTTAAATACTTCTACATTTTAAGTTTATTTATTTATTTATGAAATTGCCGGAGCAAATTTTTGTTTATGTATAATCTTACGCGTACAATATCTTAGTTGTAGTTAGTGAGAATTTAATGAAAGTTTAAATGCTTTTACAGACATATAAATATTGAAATTCTAAACAATTAGGCTCTTAGCATTAAATTTTTATTATTATAACTATAATTACATAAAAATAGTGATATTTTTTAAAATGATACATATACATATATATATATATATATATTTCAAAACTGTGAAGATTTCCAGCAAAATTACTTTTGTCATTTTTATCACAGGGTATTTTCCTATGTGCATAAATTTTTTTAGGTCCATGTGATGTCTTATTTGCATATAATCGTATGCACAAGGCGTATATCAGCAGTAAATTAGCTCTGACATTTCTAAGAAAAAAAGTCTGGAGTGACTCTGCTCGACTTTCCGAACATTGAGTAATTAACAGTTTTGTAGATAAAGTAAAGAAAGAGGAGTTGTTAAACAAACAAAAAAGAGAAAACCATAATAAAGTGTTTGAGTATCTTTCTCCATATATTATACGATGTTTTATATAACGCTACTGAACTTTGAGCCCATAGATCATAATGATAAAGAATTTTTCGTTGTGCCCCTGTAAAAACCTATAAATGCTAGATTCACCAAAATGCTTATAGTTAGTGCAACAGTGATTTTAAATATTCATATAAATTTTCAGCTCAATTGAATAAGGCGTTTAGATGCTATCACACTTCTAAAAATTTGGTCCCATAGGCCATAATGATAAAGAATTTTTCTTTGTGTCCCTGTAAAAAAACTATAAGTGCTAAATTCACCGAAATCTATACAGTTGGCGCAACTGTGACCTATAAAATGTGTAAAATTTTTTTGCTCAGATTAAAAACGCGTTTAGACGCCATCACACTTTTAAGAATTCTGCCCATAGGCCATAATGATAAAGAATTTTTCTTTGTGCCCCTGTAAAAAAAACTGTAAGTGCTAAATTCACCAAAATCTATACAGTTCGTGCAACTGTGACCTATAACATGTGTACAAATTTTTTGCTCATATTAACTAAGGGTTTAGACGCTATCGCACTTTTAAAAATTTGACCCCATAGGCCATAATGATAAAGAATTTTTCCTGGTGTCCCTATAAAAAGAACTATAAGTGCTAGATTCACAAAAATTAATAGGGTTCGTACTATGGTGACTTACAATATACGTACCAACTTTCAGGTTATTCGAACAAAGCGTTTAGACGCTAGCGTGTTCACTCACACACATACACACATACACGCACACATACATACATACACACATACATACACACACACATACATACATCATCGTAAAAATAGTGAAAACGTACTCAGGGGACCTTGAAATGTATAGAAACATTAAAATCTCAAATTCGGATTTTTGACATGATTACAATACTTTCCTCACTATAGTGTTCGGAAAGTAAAAATAAAAATATGCATTGCACACTTATTCCAAACTCTTTAATAGATACATAACATCTGTTAAAAACTACGACTTTTTAGAGTAATTGTTTTTCAAGTTACTGTAATTAAAATTATGATAATTTTTTGGTGATATTTCAGTTGTTTAAAGGTCTCTGACCCTTAAAATGAAGAAAATTTGCATACATGTGCATCGAAATATAATAATATTAAATATATTAAAGTTTCTTTCTTTAAAACTTAAAAATAAAATAAAATTCGGAATTTTGATTTTAGGAAAAATTTCAATTTTTAGTTTTCCTTCTCAATTTCACATTATTGTTGTTCAAACATCAATTCTAAACGTATTTGTGTATTACTTCATGGATCCATTGACAAATTAAATTATGAGAAATATTTTTATGTTTAAATATGAAAATTTCATGAGAATTTAAGGTTGTGGTTGTTCTGTGCATTAATTCCAATGAACTTCACCAGTGTCCAAGGCTTATATGTGGAATACCCTCCGAGGGGATCTTACTAATGGATTCTAGCGCGCATTCACGCTAGTTTTGAAAAAAAACCACGAAAAATTACGAAGGACTAGTCTGACGAGCGCGAACTGGGATCGGCTCCGGCACTTCCCGTCTTCCAGCATTAAGAGCAGAACATCTCAGACACTATCTGAATCTAAGTTTTCAAAATTTAAAGTTGTGTTTTAAAGTCTAAATTAAGACAGAAACTTAAGTGGATACAGAAATTTATTTGAAAGTCTGTAAGTTTCTTCTCTAAAATTTTTGTGAGATTAAGACTAAAATTAGCAATGTTGTGATGTAAATATTTGTTCCAATGCGTAAGCACTTTTCGCAGTTTTCTTCAGCATGTAGGGACGAAGAACGAACATTTTTGGAGGTACTATTTCTCCTCTGGACATTCTCAGGATATCCTGAGAATGAAAGTACGTACGACGGACATCCTCAGCACTCTAGTAAAGACTTTTATCATCAGTACAGAGACATTTTGAGATGTCCTTATAGACATGGCAAAATTTATTTTGGTAAACACTGGCGAGACTGGAGTATTTAACCCTTTAACATTAATCTTTTTTAAACTGGAATCAAATACTTAATAATTTTTTATGCAACAAATTTTCAATATCTTTTTCTTGTTTTAATAAAATTTTAAACCTTTGTTCTTTTTCTATTCGATAAACAGCAGCACTACTCCGAAAGTTAACAAACAATATTTCAGAGCGAAAGTCGCTTTAAAATTCTTAGTATGTGTGAGTGTCACTGCTTCATTGATGAGGGGCTGCCGCTGGTGCTTCATTTTTTTTTAGCTAATGAAGGGGTATGCTATTATTTTTATCTGAAACATCTGTTGTGAGTTTTTAAAATTTATACTGTTTATTTAGAAATTTACTTGTTTATTAAATTAATTATTACTTGAATTTAATTAGGTTAACATATAGATGTTTCCAGGCAAAAAATTCTCTTAAATTATAAAGGCCCCCTTTTTTTTAGGACTGAGGGCCTATTAGTCTCAATCTGGGATTTTTGCGATGTCGTTTTCGATACTTGGACATTTGTCGAAATCTAAAATTTATCGAAAATATAATTGAATAATTTGAAAGCGATGTTATAATTTGAAAAAAGAAAAAAAAAAAAAAAAAAAAAAAACTAATAGTCCTCCGTCCTAAACTAAATTCTGCTTTTGCCAGAATTTCATCAAAATCTTTTTTTTTTTTTTTTTTTATTGAAAGAAAAAGAAAAGAAAATTAATAATAATCAGTATCGTTACATGCGATATCGAAAAAGTTTTTTTTAAATAATTTTGAATTAGGAAATAAAAAGTGCGCGTGAAATAATATGAAATAAAAATAAGCAAAAAAATGAATTTAATGATTTAATGTTTTTGTTTTTCGGGGGCTGCTCATGCATATAAAAAATGCGTATTAAAACGAGTCGAAGAAGGAAGCGAAATAAGTATTGAGTTATATTACGATAAATACGATATATAATATGATACGATATATTAGACCTATCGTCCAGGGTTAGTAGGCATTTTCGTTGAAAGAAATAGTTTGTTCGTTCGGTGCAACTTGCACATTAGTCCCGTGAGGTACAACTTTCACATTAGTCCCTTGCGGAACAACTTTCACTTTAGTCCCGTCAGGTACAACTTGCACATTAGTCCCCTTTAAATATATATATATATATATATATATATATTTTTTTTTTTTTTTTTTTTTTTTTTCTCAGGTAGAAATAATGAAAGTAATTTGAAAGATAAATATTTAACATAAAGTGTTTTGTTCAACTTTCATATGAATATTGTTTAAAGAGGTTTTTTTTTTTTTTTTTTTTTTTTTTTTTTTTAAATGGTGAAATTTCAAAAGGTTTTTTTCTTTCACCTTTCCCTTTCTTTCCCTTTCATATTTTTTCTTCTCCTTTTTTTTTTTTTTTTTTTCGTATTTATGATCAGATATGTGACTAATAATCATTTTTGAAATTAATTAAAAAATTTTCCAAGGAAATTAGTTAACATGAAAGGATACTTACTCAAAAACTTTGAAAAGGACATTTAGGTCATTCGGAAACAATTATTTTCCTACTACAATTACAAATATATTTTAAAGGCTGCTCATGCATATAAAAAATGCGTATTAAAACGAGTCGAAGAAGGAAGCGAAATAAGTATTGAGTTATATTACGATAAATACGATATATAATATGATACTATATATTAGACCTATCGTCCAGAGTTAGTAGGCATTTTCGTTGAAAGAAATAGTTTGTTCGTTCGGTGCAACTTTCACATTAGTCCCTTGCGGTACAACTTTCACTTTAGTCCCGTCAGGTACAACTTGCACATTAGTCCCCTTTAAATATGTATATATATATATATATATATATATATATTTTTTTTTTTTTTCTTAGGTAGAAATAATGAAAATAATTTGAAAGATAAATATTTAACATAAAGTGTTTTGTTCAACTTTCATATGAATATTGTTTAAAGAGGTTTTTTTTTTTTTTTTTTTTTTTTTTTTTTTTTAAATGGTGAAATTTCAAAAGTTTTTTTTCTTTCACCTTTCACTTTTTTTTTTTCTTTACCTTTCATATTTTTTCTTCTCCTTTTTTTTTTTTTTTTTTTTTCGTATTTATGATCAGATATGTGACTAATAATCGTTTTTGAAATTAATTAAAAAATTTTCCAAGGAAATTAGTTAACATGAAAGGATACTTACTCAAAAACTTTGAAAAGGACATTTAGGTCATTCGGAAACAATTATTTTCCTACTACAATTACAAATATATTTTAAAGGCTGCTCATGCATATAAAAAATGCGTATTAAAACGAGTCGAAGAAGGAAGCGAAATAAGTATTGAGTTATATTACGATAAATACGATATATAATATGATACGATATATTAGACCTATCGTCCAGGGTTAGTAGGCATTTTCGTTGAAAGAAATAGTTTGTTCGTTCGGTGCAACTTTCACATTAGTCCCTTGCGGTACAACTTTCACTTTAGTCCCGTCAGGTACAACTTGCACATTAGTCCCCTTTAAATATATATATATATATATATATATATATATATATATATATTTTTTTTTTTTTTTCTCAGGTAGAAATAATGAAAGTAATTTGAAAGATAAATATTTAACATAAAGTGTTTTGTTCAACTTTCATATGAATATTGTTTAAAGAGGTTTTTTTTTTTTTTTTTTTTTTTTTAAATGGTGAAATTTCAAAAGTTTTTTTTCTTTCACCTTTCACTTTTTTTTTTCTTTACCTTTCATATTTTTTCTTCTCCTTTTTTTTTTTTTCATATTTATGATCAGATATGTGACTAATAATCGTTTTTGAAATTAATTAAAAATTTTTCCAAGGAACTTAGTTAACATGAAAGGATACTTACTCAAAAACTTTGAAAAGGACATTTAGGTCATTCGGAAACAATTATTTTCCTACTACAATTACAAATATATTTTAAAGACTGCTCATGCATATAAAAAATGCGTATTAAAACGAGTCGAAGAAGGAAGCGAAATAAGTATTGAGTTATAGTACGATAAATTCGATATATAATATGATACGATATATTAGACCTATCGTCCAGGGTTAGTAGGCATTTTCGTTGAAAGAAATAGTTTGTTCGTTCGGTGCAACTTGTACATTAGTCCCGTGAGGTACAACTTTCACTTTAGTCCCGTCAGGTACAACTTGCACATTAGTCCCCTGTAAATATATATATAAATATATATATATATTTTTTTTCTCAGGCAGAAATAATGAAAGTAAATTTGAAAGATAAATATTTAATATAAAGTGTTTTGTTCAACTTTCATATGAATATTGTTTAAAGAGGTTTTTTTTTTTTTTTTTTTTTTTTAAATGGTGAAATTTCAAAAGATTTTTTTCTTTCACCTTTCACTTTTTTTTTCTTTACCTTTCATATTTTTTCTTCTCCTTTTTTTTTTTTTTTCATATTTATGATCAGATATGTGACTAATAATCATTTTTGAAATTAATTAAAAAATTTTCCAAGGAAATTAGTTAACATGAAAGGATACTTACTCAAAAACTTTGAAAAGGACATTTAGGTCATTCGGAAACAATTATTTTCCTACTACAATTACAAATATATTTTAAAGAATGTACTAAACTTATCATTTCCTCTCTTTTTCTGATTTGTAACTGTATTTTTTTTTTATAAGAAATACTGAAGAAACTGCTTTATTTTGAAAAAGTATAACAGTTTCCAACTTTTAATATGTTTTTAATTATTGTTTTAGAAACAGCTATTTTTTTCCCCTATAACTGCTATTTTCTTCTCTTCGTTTGGTATTTTCGAAATAAGAGATTGAACTGACCTCAAGAATTTTCTGTAGGGAACAGTGTTGAACACAGATACAGGGTACTTTAATTTTAGAAGATGGTGATCTATAAAAGAAAATTCTGAAAATTGTCGTTTTCGGGACATTAACATGATGAAAAAAAAAAAATCTGAACAAAATATATTTAGTTTCAGAAGTAAATATTTTTTTTTATTAATGCTGTTAGTAAATAAAATACTCAAAATTTTTTGAGATGACAAACATTATGCTCCTTAGATGAAAAGGGAATATTCGTTTCGCATATTTAATACTACAAAGAATTCAAAGTTTTCCAATAGGACACTTTGAATTTACGATGAGGGAGAATTTCTTTCTTGTAGTAGACAGAATGGAAAATTTCTAATTTTCCTTGGAATATTTTGGTGTTCCAGAAACATTTTCTTTCTCTTACAACAAAAACAAATATATTATAGAGGGGTTATACTAAAGACAATATTTTTCTTCATTTCTTCAATGTAACTGTATTTTGCTGAGAACAAACATTTTGTAGTAGTCTGAAGAAACTTTGATTTTGAAGAGATATAACAGTTTCAGAAAGAGCTATATTTTCTAATGTTGCTTTTCTGTTCTTTTCGTTTAGTATTTTAGAAAGAAGATTTATTGGTTGGTCGTAGGTTTTAAGGTAAATTGACTACGCTAGGGTCCTAGACCTATAGGTGGAATACCTTCCGCGCGCGCGTGTGTGTGTGTGTGTGAGGGGTGTCTTTCTAAGAGGTCCTAGCCCATATTTACGCCAGTTTTGGTGAAAAACTCTAAAAACTCTGAAAACTCCGAACGACTTGGCCGATGAGCGCGACATGGGATCGAACCCGGCGCCTCCCATCTACCAGCTTTGAGCACAGAACCGCTCGGCCACTGGTAGACTTAGAAATAAGGAATTGAATTGATATTAAGTGTTTTTTATAATCAGCATTGTTGAATGCAGACATAAGGAAACTGTCTTTACCATGGGAGATGGATGCATATAAAATTTTTTCAGGGAAAAATTATCATTTTCGGGACATTAACGTGAAAGATAATTTAAGTGTTTGGTTTCGGAAGAGATGAATCTAAATAATTCAAAGTTTTGCAAAAGGAAATTATAGTCTTTCGCGAAGAGGATTAGTTGGCAGGGTTTAACGTCGTACCAGTACTGTGCTATGTGTAATTGGCGACGGTCTGGGACGCACCACTAAGGATGGTACGGAGACATAGCATCACAGTTTTGAATCTCCATGGGGGAAATGGCTTCTCCGCTTCGGTGAGTAATCCCCAGAGGTATAATTTAGAGGAGAACATCGAGGGCATTGCGGTCACGACGGATATTACGTGCACCAGCCGTCCTTAGTATACACGAAGGTCTTTGGCCCGCACAAGTATCGAACCCGCAATCTTCCAATTACGAGCTCGGCGCTTTACCGACCGGACTACCGCGGCCCTTTTCGAAACGAGGGAATTTTTTTTTTTTTTTGTACTGACAGAAAGGTAAATTGGAAAATTTCCAAGCGATTATTTTGTCCTTTACTACTACAATAACAAATATATCTCAGAAGATATACTAATAATAATATTTTCTCCTATTTTCTTAAATGTAACAGTATTTTGCTAAGATGAAACATTTTGTAATGATTTGAATAAACTGTTTGTTTGTGTGTTTTGGTTTAAGGACGATTGTCTACTCTAGAAAAATTGTTCTATTTTGAAAAGTATCACGGTTTGAGAAAGAATTATATTTCTTAATAATGCTCTTTTGTTCTTTTCGTATGGTATTTTAGAGATAACGAATTGGACCCCTCTTCAGTATTTTCTATAATAAGCAGTGTTGAATAGAGGCTTATAGGGGAACTTTTTTTTTTTTTCTCTCTCGGAAGACGGGGACATAAAAGGAAAATCTGTCGGTGGAAAATTTTCCTTTTAAAGACATAAATGTAAAAGGAAATTTGAGCAGGATATTTTTATTCCTTGAGAAGGGGAAGAGGATTTTTCATCAAGAATATTAGTAAATAAAATATTCAAAAATCTGTAAGGGAGCAGCCATTATGTTCTTAACATGGAGAGGATATATTCGACCCATTTTACAGTAAAATGTACTGAAAAAAGCAGGTGATGAGGTACGAAGATTTAAAAAAAAAGTGATGAAACTCTATAAAATGCACCAGCACATTAAAATTGCTTCAAGTTTATTTCATTAAGTGGGGACTGCTTTCACGCTGTAATCTTGGTTATTATTATATTAAACTGTTGAGTAGCCGTGTCTAAGTATTTCGGCCTCAAACAATTGTTTTGAGTTTTACAGTTAATGGCGTTTCCTTAGAAAATATTTAGTTTTTATTAGTTCTGTATGTTTAGACTTATAGATATAACGATTTTGTTTTCGAAAGAACATTTCAATTTTAGCAAAATGCAGTTCGAAATATTTCACGAGGGTATTTTGGCCATTTAGTAGCAAATATTTATTTAACACGCATGTTTTATAGAGTGTGCTAAACATAATATTATTTGTTACTTTCATAACTGTAACTGCATTTTGCTAAGAACTTTATATTTTATATTTAAATTTTTATGATACAGAACTTCTACGATGAACTTCTACAGAACTTCTTGATGTCGACAATTGAGCTGTTTAAACAATAAAAATTGAAATTTCAAGCTTATTTTAAATACTATGTGAATTTACATTCTTCAAAAGATTTTGAAATGATTAAAATATATATGTTTTCATATACTTATATTAAAAATTATAGAAAATTACCAAGATAAAACAAATAGAAAGGTAAAACGCAATGTAATAAGTATATTATATACAATAAATAGAAAATAAAATATGTTTATAAAAATATTTCGGATGATAAATTTGTCGTCTGTGATTCTAATTTTGGCGACATCTGTTCAATATAATTTTTGGTGACAGTTTTTCCAATGTCTCTATGCTTTCGTGAAAGCTATATATATATACATATATATATATATGTGTGTGTGTGTGTATTTATATGCATAGACACTTGTTTCGTACAGAAAAACATCATCATTCGCAAATAGGGCCACGAAAGAATACTGATATATTAGGACTGTAATTTAAAATCGCTTGAAATTAATTTCAAATTGGGTTACTCTATAATTGTGTATTTTGCAATTATCTGAATACAAAGATAAATTTTTACCAGCGTATCTGTATATACGTTATTGAAGTTATTCAATGCATCTGTGTGTACGTCTGCATAGTTATTATCTTAAAGAAACTTGCCCCTTTTGACTTGTTTATACTATCTACCAATAAGTTTTTGGACAATTTCAAATTGAGAAGTTAAAATTTCTTTGTGAAATATCTTGAAACTTTGAGAGTATAAAGAACACGTTATACCTCATATATTTTGGCAAAAGTTTTGTCCCGAAGAGGAAAATGGAACCAGTAAAAAAATTAAATAACAGTCAAAATATTTTGGATCACCCTGTAAAATGTAATGCTTGAAATGCATTTTAGCTGCAAAACGTGATTATGAGGATTTTTTTGATTATCTGTATGAATTTTTATGAGGATAGTACATTTATTCATGGAGATATACTGGTTTCTTTAAAAAACTGCAAAAATAATTGCCGCTTTTTTAATTATAACACGTACGGTATTAGACCCAGTGTAAAGCCAATTTTAGGAAATTTGGCGTACAAAATTAGACATAGCATATTGTTATCAAATCGCAAAAATGTCAAATATCTTACGAAATATAAGCAATTTTATTAAATAATTTTTAACTACGCATACGCAAGCTTAAAAAAAAAAAAAAAAAAAATTCATTGATAAAAAGAATATACCGCTTTCATCTAGAATGAATAGGGGTTCTTTTCTAAATCCCTAAACTAGAAATATAGATTTCCGAGCTATGAGTATAAGACACGCCAATATACTGAGAAAAAATTCTATAACTGGCATCTAGAATCTAAATTGTGGCTCTAGAAAAAATAGTTCCATGTCATCCTTATAAATTTCCTATAAAAATTTTTCTAGTCCCCTTCGAAAGCGAATTCTAGAGGCCTCTATTAGAATTCTTGAGCGTTTGCCTATACTATCGAGGACAAACCTATTTGAAAATATACCCAAATAAATGTGAATACAAGAGGCGGGTTTCAGCAGCTATAATCTTGGTTTATGACCCAGTTCTGGAAAATTAAGCGAGAATTTCTCGTAATGCAAAAAATTCAGAATATTCAGAATATTGTTTCACCATCTAGAAATGTGTAGATTAGAAATTCTCGATCATTTCGTCTATTTAGTTTATTGGCATGCCTTATGCGCATAGCTCGGAAATCTATACTTCTAGTTTAAGGATTTAGAAAAGGACCATTTATTCATTATAGATGAAGGCAGTATATTTTTTTCTCAGTATTCGATTGTATAATTTAATAACCAAAAGTATTGAGCTACTTATATAAAAACCCCAAACAATTATCGTGTAAATTCAAAAAATTATGTGAGATAGAATGGACAGAATTTCAGTTCTTCTCAAAATAAATAAATAAAAAAGGAAGATGATAGGAGGTTTTATGAACATTTATTTACAGTCAGCGAACACTGTATTGACCGAACATTGACTGAATCAAAATAAAAATGTGAGTAAAACCCCTGATATAGTTTTGCTTTTATTTAGAGAAAAACTGAAATTATGTTCATTCTATTTCTCATAACTTTTTGAATTTACACGATATTTGTTTTGGAATTGCATATAAGTAACTCAATACTTTTGGCTAATTAAGCAAAAGAAATTTTCTAAAAGCTTGCCCATGCGTAGTTAAAAATTATTTAGTAAAAATGCTCATATTTTTTAACATTTTTGCATTCTAATTGTAGCATGCTGTGTCCAATGTAGTATGCCAAGTTTCCTAAAAATGGCTTTGCACTGGATCTAATATCCTACGTATTCTAATTAAAAAATCTGGAGTGACTCCACTCGACTTTCCAAAACTTAAATAATTAACTGTTGTATAAATAAATTAAAGTAAGAGAAGCCGTTAAAAAAAACAAAAGATAAAATTATAATAGGGCGTTTCAGTATTTTTCTCTATATAGTATGCTGTTTAAATTAACGATATAGCTCTTCAAATAATTTGAGCCCATAGATTACAACGACAAAGAAATGTTCGTTTTGTTCCTGCAAAAATTTGTATGTGCTAGACTCCCTAAACTCAATACAGCTCATGCGACGGTGATCTGTAACATGTACATAAATTTTCAGCTCAATCGGATGTGGCGTTTAGATGCTACCACAGTTTAAATAATTTGAGCCCATAAGCTACAAAGAAAATGAATTTTTGTGTGTGTTCCTTTAAAAAAATTATAAATGCTAGATAGTCCAAAATTCCCATATTTAGTGTGACGGGGATCTACACATGTATATAAATTTTCAGCGGAATCCGATATGGCGTTTACACGCTATCGCACTTCAAAGACTTTGAGCCCATAGGGCATAATGATAAAGAATTTTTCGTTGTGTCCCTGTAAAAAAAAAAAAAAAATAAAAAAAATATATATATATATTATATATATATACATGTACGTGCTAGATTCACCAAAATTTATGCACTTCGTCACCTCGTGCAACGGTAGAATACGCCCTATTTGCTAAAAAAAAAAAAAAAAAGATACGCACTCACATAAAAAAGATTATTCCATAATGACACTTCTTTTCTTCTAACTGTATAAAACCCTCATTATTTTTTTCTGGGAAAGCTTTAATTAAATTTAAATCCAACGAGCACTTCATATTAGATTTTGTATAATGTAATAATAAGAAAAACGAGTGCCTATTGTTAGAAAGAATTTTTTTTTTTTTTCCAGAATTTTTTTTAGGATTTCTTTCATTATTATTGATATAAAATATGATGTACTTCAATTATTGTTATCTCACTTATTTTAGCTTATACATAAAATTACTTTCAATTCAAACGAAATTTTTTCTTCCCTAAACCCCAATTTTAAATCTAATGTTGAGCTTCCTGGAAGTAAAACGAGAAATAGAGACCTTTACAGTTATTTTGAATGGTGCTGCCATCTGCAATCAATTTTTAAAAACGTTTCAAATTTTATATCGTGAAATGACTAATTTATCAGACAGTATATACTCACGTGGGTTGAGTAAACAAAATAATTTCAAGATAGCAGTTTCCTTGTACAGTGTCGCCATCTATTATCTGAACACAGAAACAATAACATTGATTTATATAATTAATAAAATAAAACAATATAAAATAATTAAGTAGATTTAACATTTGCCGAATAACATCAAATTATAAATATCATAATATTTATTCAATTAAATAGGTGAATAACATTCAGTGTTTGATGTTCATAATAAGTTATAAATATTATTTCTTTACTCGCGCAAGCGCATTACTAGCTTAGCGTCGTCTGCTGTTGGTGTTGATGTTTAGTATACTAGAGAAGTAGTTAAACGTGGTTTTTCTGTGTATATTTAGATAAAATTTCACTCAATTCATAAATACATCTTTCAATAAAATTAAAAATAGCTTAAAAAAGGCTTTCAGCATTAAATTTGTTTTCTTTTTAATCTGATAACCAGTTTCTGAAAATTTTTAATCTAAATATTGGTGAACTGTCAAAGTGTGTAAGTATAAATAAATATTTTACTTTCAAAACAGTATTATGTATTTCATTCATGTATATTTTGTAACGTCAATTATTTAATTGCCTTCTTAAGCCTGTGGGATTTAATTATTAAGAAATGGAGATAAGCTTTCTTAATATTGCTGATATTTCACATTTGCACTGAATTCTAACTTTTTTGATGGTTATAAACTTTTTTTTTTAGTTTTCAGTTGAGTTAATTTAAAAGTTTATAATGTTATATGTAGAAATGAATTTTCAAAACGGTGTTTAATGTTTTAATATATATGTACATATCCTGTGTATGTATATAAAATTTCACTCAATTCATAAATACATCTTTCAATAAAATTAAAAATAGCTTAAAAAAGGCTTTCAGCATTAAATTTGTTTTCTTTTTAATCTGATAACCAGTTTCTGAAAATTTTTAATCTAAATATTGGTGAACTGTCAAAGTGTGTAAGTATAAATAAATATTTTACTTTCAAAACAGTATTATGTATTTCATTCATGTATATTTTGTAACGTCAATTATTTAATTGCCTTCTTAAGCCTGTGGGATTTAATTATTAAGAAATGGAGATAAGCTTTCTTAATATTGCTGATATTTCACATTTGCACTGAATTCTAACTTTTTTGATGGTTATAAACTTTTTTTTTTAGTTTTCAGTTGAGTTAATTTAAAAGTTTATAATGTTATATGTAGAAATGAATTTTCAAAACGGTGTTTAATGTTTTAATATATATGTACATATCCTGTGTATGTATATTTCATATGCACATTAAATATGTTTTTGCGTTATTAAAATAATAATAATAAATATTAATTTTGTATGCAGAATTAGATTTTTTACGAAAATGCTTAGGTTTTTTAAATTATAGTATTTATATTTTATAAGGAAATTTAACAATGGTTCTTTGAATTGTTAAAAATGTTGACAAATCTGAAAGTTAGATGCAAATATATCTTTTTACAACAATGTTTTATATTATTTTAATTTGTAATATATGCAATTCATATGCATATTAAACAATGTTTTTTTTTTTTTTTTTTAATTTTAAAGACAAATCTTAGTGCTATATGTATAAAGAATTTATACAATAATGTTTGATTGTATAAATTCAATTGATGTTTTAATTTAAGGTAAGCATATTTAGATGGATATGGGATATATAGTTTTTATTAATTTATTAGTTAATTAATTTTATTTTTTAGTTTTTTTAAAAAGCTGATACGTCTTAATGTTAGATGTAGAAATGAAATTTTTATAGTAGTATTAAATGTTTTAATTTATGTTATTTATATTCCATATGGATATTAAAATGTAGTTTTTTGTGTTAAAAAAGTTGACAAATTTGAGTGTTATATGCAGATATGAATTTTTACAACAATGTTTAATGTTTTCTATCTATTTCTTATCCATAGTAAAGTTTTTTTAAAAAAGTTATTTAAATGTGTAATAACTTTTTTTAAAAAGTATTTAATAATAACCTTATAATCCAAAATGAATGTTTACAGTACTGTTTAAAGTTATAACGCATATTTCACATACATATTAAATTATATGTTATGATAAGTACCTTTTTTTTTTTTTTTTAATATAATGAAGTAAGTCTTCTGTTTATATGGTTCCAGAAAGTTTTTAAGTCATTTTAAAAATTTCTAAACATTAATTAAAAATACATTTCTACAGCATTATTTTTACTTTCTCTTACCCATATGTACAGTCGGTAAGAAAAGTGTCCGAACACTATAAATCCTTGTCGAAACCTGTTCTTAGTCACTGTAAGGACAAGATTAGATAAGGATTTATTTAACAAAACCGTATGGAGTGTACTTTTTTTACATAGGAATTTTCGCTAGTGTTCGGACACTTTTGTTACCGACTGTATGAGTATGGTAAAAAAAGTATTGTTTTCGGGTCAAATTTTCGAAATTGAGTTTTTGTTATATTTACACGTTTCATGGTCCCGCCCTGTATGCGAAAATTATGCTTCTAGCGGTTGGTCTGTCCGTATGTCTCTGTCTGTGTGTGTGTCTGTTATCAGCATATCTTAAGAACAAATCGAAGCAAGAAGTCCAAACTAGGTATTCTAATTCTGTATCAATATAGTGATGCTACACTAAACTTTTCGTTGAGATAAAGCTAATGATTCGACCATCCAAAAAAATTAAAATACATTATAACTATGGAGAAATTTCTGGTAAGTACAGTGTAACACCAATAGGCTGACTTAAACAAAACGAAATGGAAATTTTTTTTTACATGCATAAATTCATGTTTTGTGTAGATTGTGGTATGGAAATCATTCGTCATTCAATATTTAATAAAAAAGCACCAAAAAACTGGCGTTGTAAAAAATATTACTTACAAACTTTGAATAAACACCATAAAATGCAATAAACTCGCAACAATTGTTTCGGGTCGAAAAACACACGACCCCTATTTTTTACAACGCCAGTTTTGTGGTGCTTTTTCATTAAATTTGTTGCTTCTTTGGGCTTTTAGCATCGAGTAAGTAATTTTGTGAGTGTTTCCAATTTCTTTTTTGTGCGTTGCCGCTTTGACTGCAGCACTCGTGCTTACTTTGTTCGCCTGTCGAAGGGTCGTGTGTTTTTCGACCCGAAACAATTGTTGCGAGTTTATTGCATTTTATGGTGTTTATTCAAAGTTTGTAAGTGATACATTCGTCATTCGTTTACAGGGCTACCCAAAGTATTTGACTCAATTGGGGTTATACTTGGAAATTGCTGAATTGTAATTCATTTTATGTTAGATGTTTTTCAAGTAAGACTAAATTTAAGTATACAATATTGTTTGTAGTGCATATTATTTATAGACAATATACAGAACTACCTAATATTAAGCTAAACGTTCTTTTCTATTGAATGTAATTGATGGAAGGGCTATGCTACATTTTACTATGTTCCCGAACATGCTCCGGATGCAAAATTAATTTTTCATACCCATACCGTATAAAAAGTATTTCTGAAGTTTAAAACTCAGTTTTTGTATAATATCACATTTTGATTAGCACTGATTACGAAAGTCCAGTATTTTAGTGGTTGTTCTGTATACATGACTGTTATCAGCATAACCTAAAAATAATTAACTGCAGGAAATTCAAACATGGTGCAAAATGAAAATGCGAGTTAAATAAATTTCACATTTTTATTTTATTTTCCTTTTCTTGATTTTATTTTCCTTTCTTGATTTTTATCCTATTTTCCTTTTCTTGATTTTATTTTCCTTTCGTGATTTTTATCTTATTTTCTTTTTCTTGATTTTATTTTCATTTCTTGATTTTTATTTTATTTTCCTTTTTATTTTTCTATTTTAGTTCGTACAGTCGGTAACAAAAGTGTCCGAATACTAGCAAAAATTTCTATGTAAAAAAAAGTACACTTCATACGGTTTTGTTAAATAAATCCTTATCAAATCATGTTCTTAGTCAGTCTAAGAACATGATTCGACAAGGATTTATTTAACAAAAAAATATTAATTCTACTTTTTTTACATAAGAATTTTCGCTAGTGTTCGGATACTTTTGTTACCGACTGTACTTCGTTTTTACTTGTCAATTCTCCAGTATAGTGATTATTGCCCAAAAGATGATCAATAAATTTTTGTCTAAATTCTAAGATGTTAATGAGTTTATTACCCCATCTTTGGTGTATAACGACGCATTTATGAAACCCCCGCATATTAATTGTATTATGATGTTTCTATACCATTTAACATTTTTCTGTAAACAGCTATAATATGATGCCATTTGATCGGATAAATCAACACCTTTTTTTTTGCATTATTATATTCAAAAAACAGCATCAGGCTTCAATTTATTATTTTCTCCTTGAACCAGTGTTGCCAGACTGGGGACTTTTATATTCAACATCCACCACTAAATTTTAATTGTAACGGTTGCCTAATCTTTTCGAAGATTAATTGACCATTATGTATATCAAATATTATTTCTCAACATTATTGGTGAGAGTTGAAAAAAAAATAATATCCCCAATCTCTCAACACTGCCTTGAACAATTCTTTGAAAGGTGATCATTGAAAGTCGTTAGCATATAAACTGGCCTTTTGTCAGTCCATTCCAGGGCCTCGGTAGCCCAGTCGGTAGAGCACCGGCCTCGTAATTGGAAGATTGCGGGTTCGGTACTCGAGCTGGCCAAAGACCGTTGTGTACACTAATGGTGGTTGGTGCACGTAAAATCTGTCGTGGCCGCAATTTCCTCCATGTTCCCATCAAAAATTATACCTCTGGGGATCACCGAAGCGGGAGAACCATCCTTTCCGTGGAGGATCAAAATTGTGATGGCATGTCTCCGAACCACCTCTAGGAGTGTGTCCCAGACCGTCGATAATTGCCCATCTGCGCAGCACTAGTGCGACGTAAAATCCAACCATCCATCCAGTCCATTCCAAAAATTTAACTCCGCTACGATTTTCAAAACTCATAATATCACACCGTCCCCCCCCCCCCCAAAAAAAAAAAAAAAAAAAAAAAAAAGATGTTTAGCCAAAAGGACACTGGTATAATAATTACTTGTAAATAGAATGCGGTCCTCAAATAATAATCTAATTACAACATAATGTGAATGCGTTTTCTGGATGGTCGTTGCATTTTTTCCGGCATAAATATCACCAGCGTAGGTGTAGCTTTGAAGCAAACACAGTTTATATAATTTTATGCCGTTTGCTTGGAATATATTAGCGAAAACTTTGACGTCTTCTCCATGGAACCATACTTTCGTTGATTATGACATTTCTGCCAGGCTTAAGAGCATTTTTGAAGGTTTCAACAATCGCGTCTACAATATTTAGAATTTTATTTAATCTTCAGTTCTGGCTATGGTATTGGTAGAAAAAAGTAAAAACTTAAATATAGATATAAAACGATCACATTTCATGGCATTTTTTATGCGCGCGTGAATATACATGTCCCTTTTAGATCAGTACAATATAATTTCTGGTTGTTGCACTACACCCATAACAAGTAATTATGTTAATCAAAGTGTTCACTTCATCTCTCGTAACAGGCTGCCAAGCCTGTTGGTGTCTTCTGATGCTACACGAAGAATTATTCATGCATGGTACAGCATATTTTTCTGTTTCTTCAACCGTTATTTGGAGTTGCCGAAACGTCAATGGAGCCTCCATGTGGAGACTCAAAAATATTTTGGGTTCTGTCTAAGTGGCTGTCTGTATGTCTCTTGATAGCGGTCACAAAAATCACTCTATTGACTTCCAATTTGGTACACATGTTTATCACCACACAAAAATAGCTGCATAGTTTTGGGTGTGTATTCTATCCTTGTTATGTACTGTTTATGTGGGCAAAAATTGAAAAGGAAGGATGCTAACCAGTGACGGCTCGTGTATCGAAAATAGGTGAAGAGGCACACTGTGTTTTACACTGTATTCATTTATAGAACATAAATTTACATTTAAATAAGTATTTTTACTTAATTTTAGTTAAGACACTGCTTAATAAAAATTATGCATTAAAAATACTTCAATATTATTTTTGAGTTCTTCACCTATTTTCGGTTCACGAGCCGTCACTGATGCTAACCGCCTTTATACATACAGTAACTGGAAATAAATGTGTGGTTAGGATAATAAAACATCACGAGTTACATACGTACTTTGTTACTGGGCAAAAATTGCATATACAGTGTCTGAAAAACTCAGAGTACCGCGTCGCAAGATGATGCAAAGCATGATGAATTTGAAAGCCGTTTCAAAGCGATAAACATGAATATCGGCGCTTGCGTGAGCGTGCTAAACATTATCATTGGAGAATTAATTTGAATACTTTCATACACTATGTTTTTATCAAAATCTGTTCGAATCCAGCAATTCCCAAAGAATTCGTAGACTATAAAATTTTGAAATAAATTTCATAAAGTACCTTCGAAACTAGAATATTCTTTCCATAATTGAATCGCATTTCGCACCTTTGTCCGAATTGACATATGTTTTAATATATTTGACATATGTTTGACATATATTTAGACCTATAGTTACAATGACTTTCGTCTCGATTGATCCATATTACAGAAATTTACAGAAACAAGTGCACAATATTTTAGAAGACATAGGACAACACAAACATCCATGCCCGCACCAGGTTTCGAACCTGGGACCATCGAACCTGGGACCAGAAGATTCGGAAGACAGTGGCCTACCGACCGAACCACCGAACTTTTCCAGAAATCATCGCTATTCTCTGGATCCAACCATTGAGTACTGATAGGAAGTAGAGGATGGATTCCGCGAACATCACTACACTACGGTTTTTGGGTGAATCTGAATAGGCGCCTTCTTTTAGCGATAGTCACTTTCATGGAAACTTGGGATACAGGTTTCATTACTACTATAAATAACACGTCATTACCATTTTTCCTGAAAAAAAATTATTAAATTGCAATAAGAATATAATATAAAACGCTGAAAAAAAACTCTTTAAACTTGTCACTGCCAAATAGAAGAAATTCTGTGACAGGGAGACGTGGGGGAAATCTGCTTTGGTGGAAGTGAAATGTCGGTTTGGCGAATAAATTGGTGGATTGGTGGGATGTAATGTTCGGGAATAAATAGTTACTAGTCCGTGGTCTTTTCTAATATATGTACACTGTAAAAAAATAGCTATTACCAGCTGCAAGAAACTCTCTGTGATTGGAGAAAATAATTATTTTCTCCAATCACAGAGAGTTTCTTGCAGCTGGTAAGAGTTATTTTTTTACAGTGTAGTCAATGGTTCCAACCATGAAGTCGTCAGGGAACTATGGGGACCATACAGTCGGTAACAAAAGTGTCCAAACACTAGCAAAAATTCCTATGTAAAAAAAGTACACTTCATACGGTTCTGTTAAATAAATCCTTGTCGAATCCTGTTCTTAGTCAGTGTAAGAACATGATTCGATAAGGATTTATTTAACAAACCGTATGAAGTGTATTTTTTTTACATAGGAATTTTCGCTAGTGTTCGGACACTTTTGTTACCGACTGCACGTCCTCGAAATTCGAGGACAGCCTCTATTTTGAAATCTTTTTATTTTATTTTATTTTATTTTTTTATTTTCAAAAAATGTAGTAAATAGAAAGTAGTAAAGAATCTTGATATAAATTTCATAGAGTACATTCGATTGGTTGGTTGGTTGGTTGTTTGGTTTTACGTCGCGCTAGTGCTGCGCAGATGGGCAATTGGCGACGGTCTGGGACACACCCCTAGAGGTGGTCCGGAGGCATGCCATCACAATTTTGATCCTCCAAGGAAGGGATGGATCTCCCGCTTCGGTGACCCCCAGAGGTATAATTTTTGATGGGAACATGGAGGACATTGCGGCCACGACAGATTTTACGTGCACCAGCCACCATTAGTGTACACGACGGTCTTTGGCCGGCTCGAGTACCGAACCCGCAATCTTCCAATTACGATTCCGGCGCTCTACCGACTGGGCTACCGCGGCCCTAGAGTACATTCGATACTAGAATATTCTTTCACTATCTGAATCGCATTCCTCACTTTTGCTCAGCTTTTCCAGATCTCATCCCAATTACCTGGATCCAACCATGAAATCGATCTGGAACTAGGGGGACTATTCGTCCTCGAAATTCGAGGACATCCTCTATTTTGAAATCGTTTTTTTAAATTTTGAAAAATTGTAGTAAAGAAAATTTCTTATCATAGTCATTACCAATTTACCTCATTTATTTAGAATAAAAATACCTCCTTAAATGGATAATTATAATAGTTTTTAACGCTATATTATTATGAAGGTATTCTAATATGGTCAACATACAGTCAGTAACAAAAGTGTCCGAACACTAGCAAAAATTCCTATGTAAAAAAAGTACACCTCATACGGTTTTGTTAAATAAATCCTTGTCGAATCCTGTTCTTAATCAGTGTAAGAACATGATTCGATAAGCATTTATTTAACAAAACAGTATGAAATGTACTCTTTTTACAGAGGAATTTTTGCTAGTGTTCGGACACTTTTGTTACCAACTGTACATGGCGTGAGTACGACGACGGCTAGTGTGGAAAGCGACCAGCTAATTAGTGCTTTAAAAATAAAGCCTCTCATCATAGATCACCCTATTGGTTAATTATGTTAATTATGTGCTTAACTGGGAAAACCCAATCAGCTCTTCGATTTGAGCAAAAAAATTCGATCACAGCGCCATCTGGAATGCTTACTTTTTTAAGCAGTATTTTAAACATTCAATCATAAGCGCTTGCCACACTGTATATTCTAGACGCTGCAGCGTGAGTGAGTGAGTGGGTTTCACGTCGCACACACTAGTGTAACATTATGGGCAATTGGCGACGGTCGGGAAATCACCCATAAGAGTGGTTCGGAGACATGCCATCACAATTTTGATCCTTCACGGCAGGGACACCCCTCTGGAATATCAGATTTTCGCAAAACTCCAAAATTTCTACGAACTTAATAAAGAGTTTTACAGTTCCCCTCAAATGGAAAAAAAGAAAAAAGAAAAAAAAAACCTTTTATTGATAACTTTTATTATTTTATTTTTAAATTTTATTTATTTAGATGAAATTATTCTATTATTGAAGCAAATGTTGTTAAAGCTTGGATGCTGAAACGTGGATATTATTAAAATATATTTGGCCTAAATTATTAAAATACTTTAGTAAAAATTTATGTAATCAATGTCAATGAATAATTTTTTCTTAAAATGCATCTTGAGGTTAAATTATCATCTGTGATAACATATTTCATTAGGATTGATAATTAGTTCTGTGGTATCTTCGTTATAGTGTCGAGCTCGTACAGTGGGTAACAAAAGTATCCGAACACTAGAAAAAATTCCTATGTAAAAAAAGTAGAGTTAATACTGTTTTGTTAAATAAAGCCTTGTCGAATCATGTTCTTAGTCAGTCTAAGAACATGATTCGACAAGGATTTATTTAACAAATCAGTATTAACTCTACTTTTTTTTTCTTACATAGGAATTTTTGCTAGTGTTCGGATGCTTTTGTTACCGACTGTAATTGGGCTTGATGATCAGCCTAGCCGAAGACCGTCGTGTACATTAATGGTGGCTGGTGCGTCGGTACGTGTAAAATGGGTTGACCACATGTCTTCGAAATTTGAAGACTCCCTCTATTCTGAAAAGCCACCAATTGCACAACACTAGCGCGACGTGAAAGCTAAGCAACTAAATTTTGAAATATTGTTGTAAAGAAATAAACAAATCACTATTACCGATTTTCTCCACATTTACTTAGAATAAAAAAATACCTCCTTAAATAGGACCGTCGCTAGAACTGAGCCCCAGTCCGTTGCCAATTACATATAGCGCAGCTCTTGTGTGACGTAAGAACTCAACCAAACAACCTCCTTAAATGGGTACAGTTGGTAACAAAAGTGTCCGAACACTAGCAAAAATTCCTCTGTAAAAAGAGTACATTTCATTCTGTTTTGTTAAATAAATCCTTATCGAATCATGTTCTTACACTGATTAAGAGCAGGATTCGACAAGGATTTATTTAACAAAACCGTATGAGGTGTACTTTTTTTACATAGGAATTTTTGCTAGTGTTCGGACACTTTTGTTACCGACTGTAATTATAATAGTGATAACGCTGTATTATTATAAAAGTTACTTTATTATGGTCACCCTACTGATTACTCATAGCGTAGTTTTGATGCGACGTAAAGCTTTCTCAACCGAACGTTAAATACAGTCGTCAGCAAAAGTATCCGAGCTCTAGCCAATAATTCCGATATCAAAAAAGCGCATTTAATATTGTTTTATTAAATAAATCCTTGTCGAATCATGTTCTTAGACTGACTAAGAACATGACTCGACAAGGATTTATTTAACAAAGCAGTATTAAGTACACTTTTTTTAGAGAGGGATTATTGCTAGTGCTCGCATACTTTTGCTGCCGACTGTAAATATTTCTTAAGTTGCTGTGTGGTAACCTTGGTTTGTTGGCGAGTATGAAAAAATCGCCAAACGTAAAGAAGCTATTCAGGACCACTGTTTTCAGTTGTTTTCGTATCTTGAACTAGCTGTGATTGTCGGAGACCGGTGGTACATGCCGGCGTGAACGTTGTTAAGCTAATTCTGTTGATATTAGTTTTGTAGTTATTATAGGATTAAGGTGAGTTGATTAGGTTTCTTTTTATTTCTTTTAATAATTCCAAAAGAAAATCTAACTGAAGTTTGAAATATAAATGTTCATCGTATTAAAAATCAAGTAAATCGACATTAATTGAACAATAAATTAAATCAAAGAATTTATTTTTTATGAAGTTTTCAAGTGAAAAAAATAAAATTTAAACTTACCATATCTTAAAAACTATTATTTAGACCCAATAATGTTTTAGTTTAAAAATTTGTTTCGGAAAAACATTATTCACAAAAATTTTTGACATGAAAAGAATTTGATAGTTTTTGTGTATGCATAAATATTTTTAAATCTGTGTACTGCTTTAAACAGTATAATTATATCCTTTTATAATGTAATGTTAATAATATATTCTTGTTATTTTTAGTTAGAAATTATGTTTCATTTGAAATTTTAGTATTGTTAACAAAATATGGCAACTTCATGTAAATTTCCTTATCGAGAAAAATTGCCCAAATTGATATATCATTAGTAAAGCAGTATTATATGAATTTCTTTTTATTATTAACAATCTTCTGTTTGAAATATCATCTCTTATATATATCTTGTCTTATATATATCATCTCTTATACCCAACTTGTTGACTAGGAAAGCGTAACAGATTTCCTAACATCTGACAATGTTAATGAATATATCGAGAAATATTTCAGTGAAAATTGTATTACACATAATCAGTGAAATACACATAACAGTGAAAATGGTATTACACATAAGTTATAAACAATGGTTGAATATTGAAGAAGCAGGTTTTTTTTTTTTTTTTTTTTTTTTTTTTTTTTTCAAAAAAGTAGTAAGTAATAAAGAAAAAGTAGTAAAAAGAATCTTGTAGCAAAGAATCTTATTAAATGTATGTGTACAACTATATGCAATGCCATAGACACAAATGAAGACAATTGTTATCAGTGGCATAGATAAAAGAAATCGCCTCTCTGCTCGAAATTTTATTAACTTAATTTTCTCCCCCTTCCCACGTTTTATAATTGCTTAGCATATAAACATTCATTAAACGTTTTAAAAAGTGTTTCTTTCTCCTCCACAGACAAAGAATGAAATATGATCAGTTTCTAAAATATTCCCAATTCTCCAGAGCAACTGAAGAGAGACCATTGTTAAATATTATTTATATTGCCTAACATTATTGACACTTTAAAAATATTGAATAGTTTTCTTGCATCAAAACATCCCTGATAACAGAACCTAAATTATCTCTCTAAAATACTATTTCCTCTCAAAAACATAATTGTATATAGTAAATACTAAATGATTGCACAAAAGGAGAACCCCCCCCCCCTTTCCTTCCAACTTTCAAATACCCGAATTGTGATGCACCTATACATTTGTTTAGGTTCTGAGCTAAAGGGGCCTCATTTAGGATGGTCAGAATGCTTCTTAACACAATATTACTTCATGGGGGCTCATCGTAATGTTCGTATCACAAGAATGTAACACTGACTGAGATTAAAAAACTTTTATGTTCGTCACAATTCTCAATTTTAGCAAAAACAATTAGATAATAATCCCCAATTTAATAATAATGTACATTTTGTGATTTCTAAATATATTATAAGCAAAGAAAATAACTTTCAGTGAGTAGCTTTTAATGTAATTGATTACAACTGAAATAATTGCCTTGAGCTATTAAAAATTATACTTTTTATCGTCATGGAATGATAATTTAAAAATAACATTTTAAATATGTATTTTAAGTATAAAAATTATTACACATTTTGGAAAATGTAATTCTCCTTCTTCAGTAAAAGAGTACCACTTAAAAAATAAGTCTTGTTTCCTCTTTTGTATTGTTCCACTGTCTCAAGAAAGAAATCCTAAAGCGTTTAACAATTCCTTAATTTATATTTTGTATTTTAGAAGTTATTTTTATCGTATTGCATAAATACGATTTTTAATGTAAGACAATTTAATTTTTCAGCTATATTTTACAAAAATGTTGAGGAATAAACTTTTCCAAAGATCTTTTTTGAATCTTCTGCATCATAGACCCAAGCAAATACATAATTTTCCAAACAGTAAGTCTTTTCAACTGTTAAATTTAATTTCATTATACATTTGTAATAAAGCTAATATATATATAATCTTTTATTTGATACATTGTGTTATAGGTTTAATAAAAGTATCTGAGGAAGTGAAAGATAATCTACTGAATAATAAACCTATCGTAGCCTTAGAAAGTACTGTTATAACACATGGCTTGCCTTACCCTGATAATTTAAAGTAAGCTTTTATTTGCTTTTTTTTAAATTGTAAAATTAATTTTGTTGAATAAAACTTATGAAAGTTGTTTTTTATGCATATATTTTTAAAGCGAATTATGTATATATTTTTATTATATGTATATAATAATAATGTATAATGTATTATTCGTGTGCATATTTTTAAAGCAAATTTGTATGTATTGAAAAAAATCTATAAAATGTTTTGCTAAAGATTTTACTAATGAATTAATTGATACTCTCTTTTATAAATTATAATAGGCATTGAATAAAACGTTGTTTAATTAATAGAGTTATGTGGGGTATGTGTAACAACTAACAACGTTTTAGCATAGTTCGACTTTGACTTCATTTTGTTCAATTGCTATCACACTTCTGAAAATTGTTAAGCACAAATTACAACTAATTGGCCTTTAAGAAATATGAGCGTTTTACTATTTAACAATGTGCTATTTAAAGAAAAAAATATGTGTATGAAAATTCTAAAAAATGTGAAGCTTATGTGACAAATACAGTTGATTAACAAAGCTTCGGATTTTGAGAAAGGACCCTGTAGAACAGGGAAGTTATTCAATTTTTCAAAATTCTAAAACTATCACCGTTTCCTATTTATTTGATTTCCAAATGCTAAATATAAGAAAGAAAAGTTCAAATAAATAGATATGCCGTGTATTAGGTCTAAAATTAACTTACCAGTTGAGTTAAAGGAAGAGGTTAGACTTACCCTACGTCACCTTATACATAAATTTATTAACAGATATAATTTTTAAATAGGGTAGAATTTGTAAGGTAAACCTTAACATTTTCACATTTCTTTGAACTCTGTAATCTTAAAAACTTACATTTTGGGGTGGCCGAAAGATGATTGAAGGGTTGGTTGGTTGTAGGATTTAAGGCCGATTGACTCCTGATGTGTCCTAGGCCTAGAGGGGGAATGCCCTCCGTGGGGGTCTTTCTAAGGGGTCCTAGCCCGTATTTACGCAAGTTTCGGAGGAAACCACGGAAAACTCCGAACGGCTAGGTCGATGAGCGCGACCTGGGATCGAACCCGGCACCTCCCATCTACCAGCTTTAAGCGCAGAACCGCTCGGCCGCTGGTGGGCGATGATTGAAGGGAGTTTCCGGAATAGATCCCAGGTCGCATTCGTTGTCCTAGCCGTTCAGAATTTTCCTTGGTTTTCATCAAAACTCACGAGAATAAGGGCTAGACTCCCTTAAAATATTCCTACAAAAGAACACTCTATCCAGGCTAAGGTCTCTAGCTTAAATAATTTTCCTTAATCCCAATACCAACATAAAGATTTTAAGTTTTGGCCCCATTTTCATCTTTTATCTATTTTTCACTAAATTACAAGACATTGAATTTGAATTTAAGGCCATAATTATAAATTACTTTGTCACATGTCACATAGAAACAGTGTTTGGAAATTACATGTTTTGCCGAATTCTCAGGACTTTCGTGATCTAATTTTATTTATTTAAACTCCTGAAAAGTTTCACCATTTTTAGGTCTTTGAAGGGATAATTTGTTTCAGACTTTTGTGATAATTAAGCTTTGATTTAAAGCCATAATTATTATTTATTTAATTATATTAAAACTGGGTTATGAAATTTTTAGTTTTGCTGATGCCATGAAACAGTTTTCCATTATCCAATTTATTGTACATATATATTTGAAAATATAAAGAATTAATATCTAATTAAAAATTCATTTTATTAAGACACAAATTTTAAAAGCAATTCTAATTAAGTTAATGCAATTGCCTACCGCTTGTGGTTAAGAGATGTAAAAAAATAAAATTCTCAGTAGACCTCAAATAGCCCAGACATCAGAAATAAGCTGATTAATCAATACATGTAACTCGGAGGTTGTGAGGCTTCAAGAAGTTTTCATAAGAAGTGGGAATTGCGAAACAGTAGAGTTGGGTTAGAAGTCTTTACTCTGATTATAAAGATACTCTACGGATAATATCCAGTACTTACGAGTTTAAAATAGAACTTTGCGGATTTTATCTATTTATTAATCAGTTTTGAATAAGTTTGTTGTAAACTAGGTTGCGTACAAATGCAAATTGACTCTCCCGGGTATAAAAGCGTGATAAAATCGTACTTGGGGTTCGGTCGGTTTCGTTAGATAAGTTAAATACAGGGATTGCAGATTGAGGGGTTTTTAATGCAGTGCAGTCCTGTTTGAGATAGCTCTTGGAGTTTAACATAGCTGAAGATAGAATTGAGAAGTACAGTTAAGTCTCCTTCAACTATGTCGACGCAAGTTTACAGGCAACAAGAAGCCATTTATTGTTTAATATATAAGTGAAGATATAGGCCACTCATATTTTACTACGTTACTTGAAAAGTAGTCCCATTTCTCCTACTATTTAAGATCTTTAATTAAAGTGTTTTAGTTAAGTTTAAAATTAGTCTCTGCATATTTATTGAATACACAGCAGAAATGGAGGATAGGGTGAGGTCGCACATGATGCGACCTCATCTAGTGTAACATTATGGGGAGGATCTTTAGTCATAAGATCCTCTGAAGGTGAGTTTGAAAAATTACACTAATAAAACCACATCAGACATTAACTGAAGAGCGAGTTTTTGAGATGTGATAGTTGCATAATAAATCCCTGACCCGTTGTTGTCCGGTGTCCAGTCCCGCTTTACCAAAGATACAAAATTTCTTAAAATCAATTAAAAGTTTGAAGGAATTCAGTTTCAACAATCTCAGAATTTAAATTTTTGAAGGACTTTTATACAACAAAATGTCCAGAGAGTAAAATGTATCCTTTACCTAATTAGGTGATATACAAAATTTCAATACTTTATTGTAGAAAGAGATATGTTAAACCAAATTGTTGACGGATTAGTTTTAAATTAAAATGTAAATTTGTTTTTTTACTTACGTTTTTGTTTTCTCCTGCAATTTAACATTACCTTCGCGGAGTTAAACAAATTGTGATGACATTTTTAACACTTTCCAACAAGGATGAAAAGTGTTTATGACTTCGGTTTGTCTGTCTGTCTGTCTGTCCGCGCTCTAACTCCCGTAAATATTTATGGAATTTCTTGAAACTGATATATGTTATTCAAGTTCACTATCGGACGTTCCCTATTGAAAATGGAGTTTATACCTCTACTGGTTTGTGTACAGGGACACTCGAAAGTATTTCAAAGCATTGTGTTCTATGAGAGGTATTTCTATAAACCATATTTTCATACCTTTACTGTAGACATATCTTAATGAAATTGAAATATGTTATCCAAGTTCACTATCGGACGTTCCCTATTGAAAATGGAGTTTATTCCTCTACTGGTTTGTGTACAGGGACATCCGAAAGTATTTCAAAGCATTGTGTTCTATGAGAGGTATTTCTATAAACCATATTTTCATACCATCGCTGTAGACATATCTGAATGAAATTTTGGATGTTTTCTGTATAAAATGGAGGAAATACCACCATCGGTTAATGTACAGGGACACTCAAAAGTATTCCAAAGCATTGCGTTCTAGGAGAGATATTTCTATAAATCAAATTTTAATAACTTAACTTTCAACAAAGTTTTTTGGAATTGAAATATGTTATTTATATGCACAAAATAATGCTTTGCACAGAATATAGCATGATTAGCATTAGATTTACAGGCTGGCACAAAAATATCCAGTTACATTAAGAGCTATTAATAAAAAATTGCTAGAATTGTTATATCGTTTACGTTAAGCGTTTTTAACACTTTCTAAGATTTTTAACACTTTCCAATAAGGTTGAAAAGTGTTTATGACTTCGGTTTGTCTGTCTGTCTGTCCGCGCTCTAACTCCCGTAAATATTTATGGAATTTCTTGAAACTGATATATGTTATTCAAGTTCACTATCGGACGCTCCCTATTGAAAATAGTATATACCTCTACTGGTTTGTGTACAGGGACACTCGAAAGTATTTTAAAGCATTGTGTTCTACGAGAGGTATTTCTATAAACCATATTTTCATACTTTTACTGTTGACATATCTGAATGAAATTGAAATATGTTATTCAAGTTCACTATTGGATGTTTCCTGTATAAAATGGAGGAAATACCACCGCCGATTTATGTACAGGGACACTCAAAATTATTCCAAAGCATTGCGTTCTATGAGAGATATTTCTATAAATCAAATTTTAATAACTTTACTTTTCACAAAGTTTTAGGCAATTGAAATATGTTATTTATATGCGCAAAAAAATGCTTTGCATAGAATATAGCATGATTAGAATTAGATTTACAGGGTCGCACAATAATATCCATTTATATTAAGAGCTATTAATAAAAAATTGCTAGAATTGTACTTTCGTTTACATTAAGCGTTTTTAACACTTTCTAACATTTTTAAGTGTGAATATGATTTCAGTATGTGTATCTGTCTATCTGTCTGTCTGCCCGCGCTCTAACTCCTGTAAATATTTATGGAATTTCTCGAAACTGATATATTTTATTGAAATTCACTATCGGATGTTCCATATTGAAAATGGAGTGAATATCTCTTCTGGTTTGTGTACAGGGACACCCAAAAGCATTCGAAAGCATTGTGTTCTATGAGTGTTATTTTTATAAATATTTTCCCCATAGAATGTTCCCCATTTAAAATGACATTAATTGGTTCTGCATAACTAGTTTGCTTACAGGGACAACAACAACAAAAAAAAAAAAAAAAAAAAATGCCAATGCATTACGTTTTAGGGCAGAATTTTTAGAAAGTTATATTTAAAAATCTTTCTGCTGTAAAAATTATAAAAATATTGAAATGTATTGTTAATATTCTAAAATAATGTTTTTTATAGAATATGATATGATTAACTTTCTGATTTACAGGGCTACACTAAAATATTCAGAGAGATCAAAAGCTGTAATTGTAATCTAATAGCTGCATTTTCTTTTTCGTTAAGCCTTTTTAATACTTTCCAAAATGCCTAAGAGTAATTTTAAAATCAATTAGTCTATCTGTATATTTTTCAGCCCTTCTGTCTGTTGTGTGATAACGTAGGCATAGAATATTAAAAGTTATTCGATACAACAAATACGTACAGTTGGAAAGTGTTACTAATCAATGCGTTCTGCATGATTTTTCTTTCTTGTTTGGAACAACCCTTTGATTGAAACTCCGATACTTGCCAGTTGCCCAATGTATAGATTTAGATTGACGTAACACTCACTCAATTTCAACCCGCAACTTAATTATGATTCCCGAAACATCCTCCCAATATGGATTTTTTATTCGGATAACTTACGGAAAGTCATTTGAAAGCAGTGTAAGTTATCTCTTTGATATTTTCTGTAATAAAACCTTGATATTTTCTACATAAATTTGTTAATCTACGGGGAACATTTTATTCACTAAAAATGGGGGGTCTTATAAAAATTTCAATTTTACAGTTCTTGAATTTGAATGAGATTTTTACACAACTTTGTAATTTATAGTATATGTCTATGATCAATATTTAAGGAATTAAAGGAGAGGGCAATATTTTCCTAACGCCCTGTATATCTTTATAATAAATGAATTTAATACCTTTTAATTTAGATGTGCTTTGAGATTGGAAGAAATTGTAAGACGGAATAAAGCCATTCCTGCTACTATCGGCATTATTGATGGTGTTATTCACATTGGTAAGAATAACATTTATTTTAAGACATAGAATTGAATAAATGAATAAGTTAGTGTTTAAAGGGAAAAAAAAAAGATCAAAGAAAACATTGAAGGAACTTATTAAATTTATCTCAGAGTAACGCCTCTGACAACACACGAATCTTTAGTAAATCCTGAGAATGTCCGTGGGACTTGTATAAAACAACCTAACAGCTTAAATAAAACTTTGTTCCTTTGCTAGTATGTTTTACACTATATTTTGCATTAGAAACGTTACTTTAATATTATTTTAAACTTAAACTGAGTAATGAATAAAATAGATTTTTGAAAAAGGGTCCACAGGATCATTTTACCATCGCCAAAGGGAAAAATGATCCTTCATTTAAAAATAATTCTAAATTGCTTTTTTTTTTTATCTGCAAAATATAGGATATAAAAGTAATTATGATAATACATAATGAAATAAAATAAGTTTTACGATCAAATAGCATACGTAATTTATTTTATTAAAAAAAAAAAAAAAAAAAAAGAAAGAAAGAAAACGGAACATTTGAAAATTATGATCCAAAATTAATAGATGTAATAATAGGCTCACAATAAAGTTAGAAATAAATTGAATAATGCCTATTTCCGCCACATCCGATCCAAATAATAGATTAATAATTATCCATATAATGGTTCCAAAACTATTCACGTAATAGATCATTTTACCCGACAACGTGACCATCTATTTTAGGTCATATTACTGGATGACCCCGAGAAACATAACAAAATTAGCAAGTGTAATATACATCTAAAAACATATTTTATAAAGTAAACCAAGCTATATTTCTGTATATGAAAGACTGTGTATGTAAATAAATAGGAAAGTTAGTGTTTAACTTATAACAGGTTATAAAACCCACATTTTCAAAGAATTCTATTCAGACGCGTAACACTGAAATTGCTTGAATGCCGCTATTGCTTCTTCTTGACTTAGTACAACTACTTTATATGTTACCGGGAATAAAACGCTACCTGTTTCGAAGAAAGCATATGTGGATCATTTTGCCCACTAGGACCATTTTAGACTACCTTCCCCTATTGCATGTATTTGCATTAATATAATATCTTGTATTGTTCAAAATATTTGGTAAGCGTGGAATTTGCAAAGCGATCGTAAAGCAAATATATTCTTTAAAATCATGCACCACTCCGTGATATTTTTTTTGCAAGTAAAAAAAGGGTTTCATTTTATTTGTTTATTTTGCAGTAGTGAGTCTGTTATTTTTTTTTTATCTAAGGTGATGGTGGAGACGCTAAATACCGTTAAAAATCAGTTTATGAAACTATTGTCTTAGAAAGATATTAAAACTTCTTCACACACCATAAATTTATTTATAAAACTTTTTAATAAAATTTATGGTGTGTGAAGAAGTTTTAATATCTTTCTATTGATTGTACGCCAGTTTTTGTATTTAGTATTGTCTTAGAGTTATGAAAGTTTGCATATGTGCATTGAAATGCATAAATATTAAGAATAATAAATTTTTTCAAAAATTATTAAAACTTAAAATAAAATAAATAAATAAAAATTTTAATTTTTTTGAGTAATTTAAAAATTTTTCATGCGATTGAGTTTTTAAAATTTTCTCTCGATTTTACATTATTATAGTTTATCAGTAATTTCTAAACATATTTATGCATTAATTTGTGGATTGATTTGATAAGTTAATTAAAAAAAAAAAAAAAAAAAAAAATATATTTTCGAATGCTGAAGTTTTATGCAAATTTTTAACATTCAAAACAAAAATATTTTTAAAAAATTAACTGATTAGTCAATCCCCAAATTAATGCACAAATATGTTACGATAGATAAAGTATAACAATGTAAAAGCAAGTGTAAATTTTAAAAACTGAATCGCATGGAACGTTTTAAAAATTAAAAAAAAAATTAAAATTTTGAATTATATTTCATCTTAATAGCTTTCGAGAAATTTTATACATTTAATATTATTATATTTCAAAGCAAACTTTCATAACTCTAACACAGTAAATTCAAAGACCTATTTTCATAGATTTTGGAAGCCCACCATCCCCTTAATATATAGTAATATATTTCATAATATGAAATGTTTCTATTAAAATGATAAATAAAATTTTCTATTTATTATAGTATTACATTAGTTTTATTTAAAGTAGTTTTTTCACTGCATGTTAAATGCTTATGTTATAATTTTACTTTTTTTTTTTGGCTTTATAAGTTTTTAAATAATATTTTTTTTTCACTTTCCATGAAATATTTTTGTTGTAACAGTAATTTATTTTGATTTTTTAAATTGTTTTGAATTTATTATTTTAATTTTTAAATAATTTTATACAGGAATGGAAACTAAAGAAATAGAAATACTAGCTTCTTCAAAAAATACCATCAAAGTATCTAGGAGAGATTTAACCTTTGTTATTTGTAAAGTACGTAATCAATTTCATGGAAAAATACTCATTATGTTTTATCTATCAGTATTTAAAATTTTGAAATGTAATAAATATAATCAGATTCTGAAATTTGAAATATTATACATTTAACAATAATGAAGTTTTATAGATTCAGTTTTGTAACTGAATATTTATATAGACAAAAAGGAATAATAAAGATATTATTGTAAGTTTTATTTTTGCACGAGATGATGTAAAATTATATAATTATGCATAGGTAATGTATATAAAAATGCGCTAATACTAGAATATAAGAAATATGCAAACACATAGAATAAGGATTAATTAATAAAAACTCTATTACATAGTAAAAAAGAAATAAATAAAATCAAGGCAGATTACGGGCAAAGTCCGTAAAAAAATATAATACCATAAATGTTGTACTTCCCGTAATTTTAGGTTGCGACAAACATAAAACTTTGAAATTTTTTTCTTTGAATTAAGTTAGGAAAACAATAGCTCTTTAATATCGATCGCTATTTCTGTGAATTTATAAATAAACTTTCTCAACCAATTAGACTTCAATTATATTTTCAGTTCCAAATACGAAATGAATCTTATATGGCGTCAATGAAAAGCTAACACTTTATATTTGAAGAGATTTGACCGTAAAAATACACTTGATGGTAGATTTGAGCCAATTATGTATATTAACGGCTTTTGTGAGTATTCTAAAATTATACTTTGATGACATCAATTTAAGGGCTTTGACCGTTTAGCTCGCAAAACGTTCATCGTAAAATTATAGGATGGAATCCCGTGATTTTACTTTTTTTACAGTGTATTATTATATCACACGCATTCACATACACATATATTAAGTTTGCGTATTTTATATGTTAGTTATTAAATGAAATTCACAGATTAGCTCAATTTTAATGTTTTTAATTGATGTATATATATTTAAATCTCTATATTTAAAATCTCCATACGTAAAGATAGTAGTTATTAAAAAGAATATTTTAGTTTTTATAGATGTTATCTTTAAAAGCGATCTTTTACTTTCTGTTACCCATATATATGGTAGAGAAAGTTTCGTTTTAGGGTTGAAATCGAGATTTTATTATATTTATATGTTTTGATGTCCCATGAATCCGAAAAACATGTTTTTAGCGGTTGGTCTGTGTGTGTGTCTGTTAGCAGCATATCTCAAGAATAAATAGTAGCAAGAAGACCAAACTTGATATTTTTTATCTATATCATGTAGAGATGCTACACTAAGCTTTTCTTTGAGATCAAGCTAGGAATTCGTGTACAGGGTCATCCAAGAGAATTCAAATACATTACGTCTATTGGTGAAATTTCTCGTAAGCACAGTGTAACATCTATACGCTGCCCTAAACAAAACCAAATCAATATATTTTCTTTATATACATAAAACCATCTTTTGTGTATATTGTGGTATATAGATCATGCATCGTTTACAGGGCTACACAAAATATTTGGATATATTGGGGCTATACTTGGAAATTGCTAGAGGCTTGAAGTGTGTTTCATTTTTTGTTATGTGCTTTTTATACAAGACTAAATTGAAGTACACAATGTAATGTGTATATGATTTGTTGATAACATACAGAGCTGTCCAAAATTAAGCTAATCTTATTTTCTACTGAATGTAATTGTCGGAAGTGTTTTGTTACATTTCACTATATTTGCGCTATAATTGAACGGAGTTTGAAGGGGGCGGCAGCCCCCCCCCCTCACGCAAAATAATATGACAAATAAAACTATCCGTAAACCTGTTTTAGCTCATTTTTAAACTAGATTGAACTTTATTATCTTACCTTATATATTTTACGTCTAAATCTGATATCTGTCTGTATAGCATTAAATTGCAGGGTAAAGAAAAGTCGTGTGGGTGACATACCAGATTATTTTTCTTCTAAAAATGTCATTTTTACTTTCAGGTTCTTTTTAAACAGTGTTAAACTTCAGTATTTATTCTCTTGCATTGTAGCATTTAATTTAATAAGTTATATAAAAAAATAATATAAATTTAATAATAATCCATAATTAATTTAAGTTTCACGTTTTTTAACAGCAGCGAGAAATTTTAACCATTACCATATAGTATATTTAGTATTACTTTTTCTAAATTGTGATCTTTAGTGGTAATATTATGACTACAGACACTGGTTTTGAATGTTCAACAAAAGTGTTTCACTGGAAAGCTATGCACATTTTTTTTTTTAATTATTTTGGAAATTAAGTTAAATGTTGAAAAATTTGAATGCTTTGATCTAGTTTGTCATTCCAACTTACATTTTTTCATATTTGTTGAGGAATAGATATGAGTTACAAAAATAAATGAAACCCAATAAAATGATAAAAAGCAAAATTTACTTTTAACTGAATAATATGTGTACAGTTTTCATTAAAACAACGAGAGCCTGAGATCGCGGAAAATGTGCAAATACAGTGAAATACGTTTAACAAGAAAACGCTTAACATGAAAAATCAGTTAACACGAAAAAAATATAGCGGTCCGGACAATATTCTAGAACCTAATACAGTAGAATCTCGTAGAACGAGCTCCCACAAAACGCGATTTCGTATAACGCGACGAAAAATCTGCGACTATTACTCATACAACGATACGAGTATAAAGAGTCTCGTATAACGCGTAAAAGAAAGGAAGCACCTGACGCCATCCTTTCTACTTTCAACCTGTTCAAGGAAGAATTGCTCCGTTACCATGCCAACACCCGACGCTTTTGGTCTCATTGCGGAATGAAATCGTCTGCTCAATGTATGTCTCCTATAACGCGATTTTCTATTAAGCGGAACGTATTTCCCGCATTATACGAGAGTCTACTGTACATTTATCTTCTTTTTACACGAAACAAAAATCGTTTAACACGAAAAAAAATTTGCTTTCGATCATCAGTGGTATATTTGCTACAATATGTTGCAGTCGATGATGAGGTGCGTACAACACCAATTATGACAGGCAAAGAGATTTTAGAAATCATTCATAATTTAAATGACTCCGTCAATGAAAATTCCGACGATGAATCTGACAACGGAATCAACGATGCAGTTCTTGTCCCCTCTGTTTAATAAACGCAGAAAATGATTAAAAATATGCGCATTTATTTAGATGCGCATTCGAATAGAGAGATGAATAAAATAATCGATGATCTCGAACAATTTTTGAACAATATGGTAAAAGCTATAAAAAATATAATTTTTTCTCAAAAAAAAAAAAAAAAAAAAAAAAAGTTTTCATGTATCCCAATGGATGCAACCTACTAGTACACTGTTAAAAATTTCTGTAAATTTAATGTAAATATTTATCCAGAGTCTCTGTAAATTTACAGTATTTCTTAGGTAAAAGTGACTAATCAAGTTTCTCAATCTTTATTCTGTATTTTTACCTAATTTTATTATTCTATTATTTAATTAAAATTAAAAATGACTGTTTCTACTTTAGAAAAAGCATTCTAAGTCACAAATGTATTCTCACCAATAATTAATTAAATTAATATTAGTCATTAACATGAATGTATAATACTATAAGTTTTTTAACATTTCCGTTCAGTTTTCACTGTAATTTTACGTAAGACTTAAGATAATAGATTACACAGAGTTTTCTGTTGAAATTTTTAACAGTGTAGTTTAACAATAAATTGAAATAAAATTTTACGACAGGGAAAATATTGGTGAGTTTTGTACTTTTTTTACGAATCTTTTAACACGAAAAAATATTTTGATCCCCTCAGTTTAGTGTTAAGCGTTTTCCACTGCAGCTCTATAGAAATTAAGTATTTATTTTTCAAAACTTATATAATATTATCGTTTATTCAAATAAAATGAGTTTTCAACGATATTCCATATTCTACTTATTATTCAGTTTTTTAAACCTGCATGCCACAACAAAATTTAATTCGTTTTTATAATTATTTGAATATGTTACACTTATCTCTAAAATTTAAAAAACGGCCCCCCTAGTCTCTAAGAGGTTCTGCTTTAGAGCTCGAAGACGAGAGATGCTGGGTTCGAATCTAGTTTGCGATCTTCGGCTTCTCCTTTCGGGTTTTTTTTATGTTTTTTTCTGAAACTCTCATAAATACAAGCTAGGTCCTCTTAGAAAGACCTACCAAGGAGTGTATACTCCCAGGCTTAGATTCCTCGCTTAGATACTCGACTAGATCCACACACCATCAATAAATTAAAACGAGTGTATAAAGAAATATGTTTAAGTGGTACATAATAATTGATTTGGTGTTACATAATACTGTTTTAAAACTTTATTCATGTGTTTATATTACATATGAAAAATAAAAATGTCTGTAATTTTTTTAGAGCATTTAGATATTGCTGAGACTGATATTTTATTCATAATTTTAGAAACTTAACGGAGGAACAACTGTGGCTGCTACAATGATTTTAGCTCATAAAGCCGGAATACCTATTTTTGTTACTGGTGGCATTGGAGGTGTGCATAGAGGAGCTGAAACAAGTAATACTAGTGAAATGAACGGAAATAACTTTAACCTATTAGATTAAAATACAAGTATACAACGTTAATAAGGGCAAAATATTCTTTATGTAAAACTAGGATACAGTTGTTTTTCTAAAACCACTTGACCAGTGCTGTTTTAAGTGAAATTAGAAGAACTAAAAACAACAACAACAACAAAAAAAAAAAACCATAGAAAGACATAGGTGAAGATTCTAGAAATCCCTGATTTCGAGATTACTGATGATTTTTTTTGAAATTCTTAAACAGCCATATGCTAGTTTTTGATTATAAAAATTTTCGCGTTTTTGAACGTTGTATACTTGTACTTTCAGTAATATGAATTTGTAGAAATAATTCTTCCTAATCTTAGATTTTTTTCTACTTTCTACAATTAATTATTATGATACCTATGTAATTTGCTAGAACAATCTTAGAGATAAAAAATTAATGAAAACTATAAAGTATGCATGTTAAATTAAAGAGAAAATAATGAAAAAGCACACTTAATTGTTATATTTCTACGTATACAATTTTTGTAAAAAAAAAAAAAAAGTTTTGATTCTAATGAAATAGTTATTAAATTATGATATTCATCACGAAAAACGGCAGTTTTTCGAGTGACACAAGCGGAAGGACAAACGGACGGAACGCTGCGAACTCATATATACGGCTAGTTTGACATCAAAGAGATTTGTAAAAGCCGACACTTAATAAATTATACTTATATTTTCAGTTTCTGTCTTTAACTGATGTATTTGTCAAAGTTTCTGGAAATTTTAATTGAAAAAGTCTATTCAGTTATTCCCCTTCTTTTAAGTTCCACCAGTGACCGAGAGGTTTTGCTCTCAAATCTGGTAGACGTGATGTGCTCGGTTTGATTCCAGGTCGCTCTCGTCGACCTAATCGTTCGGCATTTTCAGTGTTTTTCTCCGAAAATTGCTTAAATATGGGTTAGGGGCCCCTTAGAAAGTTCCCTTCAAAGACACTCCCCCTAGTCCTAAGGCTAGTTAATTGGCTTTATATCCAACACCACACCATCCTTTCTTGTAAAATTACATTTCTCAGGGTTCAACATTTTTTTTTTTAATATGCAGGAAAAGTATTTTTCAAGTTTTTTCGAAATTTGCTTTTCATTTTTTGAACTTTCTAACTGTTCTAGACTGTAAATTTTATAACTATGTTCAATATGTATCTTGTATTGCGAAATTAATTTGGTTTCTTTCTCTTGAACTTATATTTCTTCAAAAGTTTTCAAAATTAAGTTAGTCTGTGGAAAAAGTACCGTGCGAAATACTACGAAATTTATTTTTATTTCTCACTTGAGCTTGGTATCTAATTGAGCTTCTACAAATTTTGTTAGTATGTAGAAAAAAAGACTTTTGTAGATATATAACATAATTCACTATTTCTGTCGCTTGAACTACTGTATTTCTCAGTTCTTTACAAACTTTATTACTGTCTAGAAAAAATTTATTTTAGAAATTTGCAAATTTCACTTACTTTTTTTTTTATAAAAAACTATGTATCTCTTTATGCTTTGGCGATCTGTTTTAGTATATTTAATAATATTATAGTTTTAAAAAATTAAAGAACTCGCTTTTATAGAAATGTGAACTAAAAAGCACACAATATCTATCTTAGTATTAAAATGCAGGGTGAGTGAAAATCGGGTGAGTGACACACCATAATATTTACATACATTTAAATCTTTAATTAAAATAATTTAGAATTAAACAAAAAACATTTTTAAAAAATCTCCCCTGACTGGGCTCGAACGCTAGACCTTTAGGTTCGCAGCGCGGCGCTCTACCTTACAGCCATGGCGTTCACGTAGGTAGAGTCTTTTTTTACAATATAGATTTTTTTTTTTTGCTTCCAAAGCGGTTACAAACATACATATAGGTGAAGCTAATAAAAGCGTGTTAAAAATATTTTTATTAAGATATTAAGAACATACTTTTTTTTTTTTTTTTTTTTTTTTTTAAATCTTAACCCTTTTTCATCCCTAACGCTCTAGAGCGCTTAAAACATTGTTGCTAAATTTAAAGACTCTTTTATTCAATTACCACCAATAATTTCAAGGAGTAATGTTTTGATATACGTAATGGACGAATAATCTTCGATGTGATTAGACAACAGTTACAGTTAAAATTTAGTGGTGGTTTTTGAAAAAGAAAGTCCTTTATTTTGGCAACACTGGCCAGACGAGTAAAATTAAATAGGATCGGCATAGGGTAACACTAATGTATTATCAGGAAATTTCAAATAAATGTGAAATATCTCCCTTGTACAATGCTGCAAAATTAACTTTTACTATTTGTTCTTTTAAATTAATGTGATTGTCAGTACTTACAGAAATTTGTATTTAATGTACAAGAAAAGTTCTTTTATGAAATATTTAATTATTATTTTTTCCCACTTTGATCATTATGAGAACGTAATTATATACAGCATACTGAACGTGCTATTTATCTTCAATCACGTAAAAGCCATAATTAAAGAAACTTGCAATATATGCTATGCATCACTGTAGAAAGAACTTCCTTCTCTTCTTCCTATATATATCTCCATGATATATATGGCCATCTCCCCTTGACTTGAAGGAGAGATGGCTATCTGCCATTTTTTAATTTCAAATTATATCACTTCTTGCTCTCAATATTTAATAATTTTTTGCCCAAGATGTGATGAGAGTTACGCATTACAAATTTTAAATATGCATAAATATTTTTTATATTGGCATTCAAAGAATTTTTATTTCAATCTTTAAAAACCATGGCCATCTATCCTAAACTTACCACATATATATATATATATATACATTCGTAACAGAGAATGTTTATACTGCATATAGTCCTCAATGTATATATATTTAAATAATTTACTGATATGTATTAATTTTACTTAAATAATTCATTTTCTGAACCTTTATAGCTTTCTGGACAAAAGCTGTAGATTATTTTCTAATTACATATAAAATGAAAATTAAAAATGTTATGTCAGAATAGATTTAAATGTGTTCATTTTTATATATTTCTTTTATGTAGTTTTTTGTGCATATTGTGTAACTATGTTGAACTTTAGAAAAATATTAATATTTAAATATTTAGTTAAAAAATATTACTGTTTTCCGTCTGAATTTTATAAGAATATTGTAAATAACTTTTTTACCTAGACATTTTACGAAATATTAATAAAATTTAACGATTATTATAGGATAACTAGTTAGATATTTAACTCGTTACTTTTAGTATAAGTGCATATTTCTTATATTTCAGTTTCATAAAGTCATTTGTTAAATTTACAGATAAAATTTATTGCTTGTTTTAGAACATGTAAATAAAAAATCTCTAAATTTAGAATATCAAAATAAAATATTTTATGAAATGTATGCAAGAGAAAATTTTTTCCTACATGTTATGGAAATGAAAAATTTCATAAAATCTGAAAAATAAATTGTGTTTCAAATTATTGAATCTCATAATCACTAAAAAGGGATTTTACTTGTGTAAATACCAATTATTGAATTTATTTATCAAATGTTTCAAAAGTACTTAATAAATTAAAGTTCTTATTCTTTTCCCCTTAAAATATTATATTTGTTACGAATTCAAACTAAGTGTTATGTGTATAAAGAATATTATTTATCGTTAATATAATTTTTAGATTTACAAGAACAAAGTATATATTTTGCTGAGTACATATCTATAAATTAAATTATCATTTATTTAAACAATTGATTTTTCATTAATATTCCTTTCAAATCTTTTTTTAAATATATTTTTATTTTTTAGTTTGAATAAATGTATGATAAGTACATTAATTTATAAGTTTTACTTTACGAATGCTTGTTGATATTTATCAGATAACCTTATTTTTAAACTGTTTTTTTTTTTTTTTTAAGCTATGGATGTGAGTGCTGATCTGTATGAGCTTTCTAGAACACCTATGACTGTTGTTTCAGCTGGAGTAAAATCAATCCTTGATATAGGTCTCACGCTAGAATATCTGGTATGATTAAAGTTATAATTATAAATTATATTGACCTGAATCTGATTTTTTTTTTCTTTTGGTAAATAATGATTTTTAAGATTGTAAGCATTTGCAATACAATTTGGTAATTTTTTTTTTTATTTTGTTAAATAAATTAACTTCTACCCAAAAAAACATAAAAAAAAAAAAAAAAAAAAAAAAAAAACTTCCAGTAACTGTCGCTTAAAATAAGATAGTTTCTTATTTATTTCCAGTTATTGCAATTAACAAGTATTACTATATTAAAAAATATTCATTGTTTTGAATTCCTCACTTTTCTGTATTGCCTTTATAAAATGTCATGTGTATTATGATTTTTAGCGGAATATTTCATTTTGTTTCTCTTTTCACAGCCACAAAAGTATTTATAAAAGTAGTAGTTGAAAATAAATTTAAAAGAATTAAAAAGGATGTTTAATACCAATATGGACAGCAAGTTTTAAGCTTTATAATAGCTACTATTTTACTAGTGATTGCATTGACTTTGGACATACACATTCTACTGGTACATAAAGGTATCATAACAATACAATAAATAAATAAAATTAAAATTATTAATAATAAAATAAATAATAAGTATCATGAAGTCAATTGTATGTGATTTATGAATTAACTAAATTAAAGTTAAATTTTGTAGAAAAAGTTATAGCCAATAACCTAAACTCTATTTTTTAAATATTTGTTGTATAAACTATTTAAGTTTTAACAACGTAGTGATTTAAATATTACATTCCTTTAAATGTACACAGTATTTTATTTTGTTTGAAGAATCTATAATAAGTGTGGTGGCAATCAAAACTATTATTTGTTAAAAAAACAATACTTTGTTAGCTAATTTAAGTGAGTTTTTCAATTAAAAACCTGTTAAGTTTCATAAGTGTAAGTTAGAAAATAAATAATAAATCATATTTCAATTGTTAAAAATTCCTTTAAAAAATTTTATGATTTATTAATTTTCATCTTTATTAATTTTTATGTAGTACTTTTAAATATAAATGCATCGTTAATTGATATAATTAAAAAAAAAAAATTGTCAATGTATAATTTTAAGTAATAATGTCATAGAGATTGACATATTATTAACTCATTATTGTAAACTAAAATTTTGTGAACCGATGGTTTTAATCCAGAATTTGTTTTGAACTTCTTTGCTTTATTATTTTCATTTTATTTCGACATTTTTTTCCCTCTCTCTTCCTATATATATATATATATATATATATATATATATATATATATATATATATATATTCATATGCATAAAAAGTAAATTTCTACTGTTGATCTCAATTTAACATCTTTTGGATATAAGTACAAATCCAGTTTGTTCATTTTTGTGTAAAACTAATATAAATGTATGTTTTTGATAATCGGAATTAAGCGTGAAAACTGCTAAGATATTACAAAGTCATACATTTTCCTTCACTGGTTGTAAAAGTTAAAATATTATTTTTCATTTGAAAATTTTTATGAAGACAAACTGTTTTCTTCGGATTAAAAATATAGCGCGGCATTATTATTTGTATGTGAAATATATAAATACAGCATTTTCATTGTTTTACTGCAAAAATCAATTTACGATTATTATTTTCATCATGAGCCTGTATCTAGTTTCGGGAAATTTCATGATTAAAATATTATTGCACCTACCATAAAATATAGTAAAAAAAAATTCTATAAGTGTTTATTTTTAGGGTAATGAAATATACAATAATTTTTATATAAAATCGTAATCATTGTAGTTCTTGATTTTTGAGATGTATTATAGATACATAAAAATTCCTTCAAAAAATATTAACTAAAAATTTTAATTGCTATTAAATTAGTAAGATAATAATAATTTGGTATTCACACAACAGTTTTGAGCATTATTATGTAGTTATTTATTAAGTCAATATGTGTGTATAACATACTTTGAATTGATTACTATGCAAAATTAGTGTATAAAAATGTCATATAATAAACGATAAAAGCAATTTTTTAAATGAAGATCACAAATTACAGAAAACTGATATTACTATTTTTAAATAAATTGATTTTAAAATAAAAATACTTTTTTTTTTTTTTAAGTTAATTTTAATATAATTTATCTATAAAAAAAAAAAAAAAAAAAAAAATAGAAATTATGATGAACAGCTTACGGAAATTTTCTCTTTTTCTTTTGTAAACTGGTTAACTTTTTTTTTCATATAAACATAATAAAAGTAATATAATTATAATGGATGTAGATTACAATTTTTATTGCTAATTAATTATGTATTTACTTTGGCTTAGAGAAATAAAAGAAGCTGATATGCATTTCTTAAATTAAAAATATTTTTCATTTATTAATAATTCAGGCTCAACAAATCTTTCAATTAAAACTTTTCAATAACCCATAGTGTTGTATATTTTGCCTTATGTATATATGTTACATAATCTTACTATCTGTATATTATCGATTATATTTGTATATTTAGTTTTCTTGTTTAAATATTTTAGGAAACTCTAGGCGTTTGTGTTGCAACATTTGGAAAATCTAAAGCGTTTCCATCATTTTTTACCCAAGAGAGCGAATTTTTGTCATCTTGTAATGTGGAAACTGTTTCTGAAGCAGCTCATCTCATAAGTAATACATAAATAATAATCTATTTTTAAATGTTTTTTTATATAGGGACGATTCTGATTTTGTATATTCAGAATGTTATTTATGTTTTTTTTTTTTTTTTTCCAATTCAGTGTTTTCATTTATACCTTTTATCCCTTTCAGAGAAGTCTTCCTCATTTTTCCCTTTTCTTTCTTTCTTCTTTTACTTAAATAAGTTTTAAAAAAGTTTAAGAGGGTAGACGACATGTAAATTATACATTAAGATATTTTCCTTTGAGTATTACCTTATGAATTTTTAATGACTATAGTTTAGGAGAAAAAATACAAACTCTGAATGTACACCGAGAAGAAAATATACTGCCTTCATCTAAAATGAATAAGCGGTCATTTTCTGATTCCCTAAACTAGAAATATAGATTTCCAAATTATGCATGTATAGTAAACAAATAACCTGGATAGACGAAATGACAATTTTTGTACTTTTCTAGAAATTATGAACCTATCTTAAAATTTATAATAGAAAAAAGTTGTTGCACATTTATGTTCAGCATGCAAGACCAATAGAATGAAATAGAAGCATATATATTTTTTTAAATATATTTTTAAATGAATTATTATTGAATGAAAAATCAGTAAAAATAGGTTTTTGGAAAAAAAAAAAAACTATTGTTAAATTAAAAGTTGGTTACTCAGACATAACGAAGAGTAATTAATGAATTTGATTATATAATACCTTTTATTATACTATGTAAAAAATTAAAGCAAACCTGTAAAAGAATTCTTTGAATGAAACTGTTTTTTTTTAAAACTTCACTTATGAAGTAGTAAGGCGGACATAAAAAATTCATAAATAGAAACATATTTTATTAGAAACAACATGGTCGAAAATCCTACTAGGACAAATTTTCTTTCTAATCTGATCAATTAATGTGGATTTGTTAATAAATATGTAAAAATGATAACGTTGCATTTTTATATTTTATATTAAACTTGAATTATTCACTGTCATATCTGTTGTACCAAATATTATAAATAGGATAAATAATTTTGTTTTCCGTAGCAATTTAAAATATTTTATTCTCATTTAATCATGATGTAATTTCTATCAATATATTCACTCAAAGTCAAAAGTCAAAATTATATTTTTCAATATTTGTTCTGTCTACTAAGGCATTTTCTCATAACTAACGGGAATTCTTCGATTAGTTCGATTAATTGGTGCTACGGTATTACCACACAAATCAAAACCGCATAAATTGGAATATACATTTAATAGGAAAATTTGTAACAGATCTACAGTCAATTTCTTTAAAAACACAGCATACATGATTAAACACTAAAATAAAATACTACGATATTTGTTTTTGTTATTTTTATTAATACAGATTCCAGGTAAATTTAAACTTTTTAAAGTAAAATGTATATAATTTATTAACACATTATTTATCTTTATTAGCGTAATTATTTGAGCGTCAAGACAATTAAGCGTCAAGACAATAAAAAAAATATTAAACATAGATTTTAAGTTAAATTTATGTTGGTACTGTATTTTTTGAAATGAGCATTAATCGAAATTTCTACCCACATTAATCAAAGAAGCATCTGAGGGGTAAAGAAAAGCACTAACTGAATTAAACTCATTAATAGAATCCGCACTAATCGAAGGGTATCTGTAATGTAATTTAAAAACATTTTAGGCAAAACAAATTTAACGAAAATATCTGCGATTGTTTCTACAAAGAAATTAAAAATGTAAACTAAAACAAATATGCACAGAGTCCACACTAATTCTAAATACTCTTTATAAATGTTAGTCAATTTCAAATAAATATCTTGGATACAATCAGCTTAATTTATGACTTTAGAGTAATGAGTTGTATTCAGATCATTCCCTACTGTAATATACCTTAAAGTGGAAGTGCACGAAACTATTTATAAAAAGCATGAATAAAATAATAAACATTCATTTGTTTGATGTTTTTCAGCTTGTAAGATGAATAGATACACGTATTTCACACATATTATTTAAAATAGACTCAATTCATGCGCCACAGCAATAGGTTCAATTCATGTACATGTGCTAAGTGAGCTATTTGTTGGCACGGCATTTTATTTTCCTTTATTAGAGAGAACAAGAGTGCTGTAAAAAAAGTAAAAAGTCTATCAATACTCAACAAGACAGATAACTATTAACCAGTAAAACTTCTGATTACATTATAATTAAAGCAAGGCCGTAGCCAAGTTGAGCTTTCAATTTCCCTCCCCAAATTTTACAAATTTGCCGAAAATTTTTGAGTTAACATTTTTAACATTTAACACTGTGTATTTTAGTTTGAAACTCCTCCAAAATTTTTTTCTGGCTACAGTTTTGAATTAAGAATTAAACAATATACACTGAGAAAAAAGAATATACTGCCTTCATTTAGTACGAAAAAATAGTCATTTTCTGATTACCTAAGCTAGAAATATAGATTTCTGAGCTATGCGTATAAAGTAAAGAAATAAGCTGAATAGACGAAAGGATCGAGAATTTCTAATTTACACTTTTCTTGGTGTTCAAAGAACGTTATGAATTCTTTGTATTACGAAAACTTCTCGTTTGATATTTAAGAATTGGGTCATAAAACAATTTTAGATACTGAAACTCATCTCTTGTGTTCGTATTTATTTGCAGAGATTTTAAAATAATTTTGACCACACCATACAATAGGAAAACTCTCTAGAATACTAATAGGGGTTACTCAGGAACTCGCTATCAAAAGAAACTAAAATTTATAAGGATAACATGGAACTATTTTTACTTGACACAGTTTAGATTCTACATGTCAGTATAGCAGAATTAGAATGAGTATGATGTCTTAAAGTTGTTCGTTTAAAAAATATTTCTAAATTGAGGGATTTTTGTTTTTACTTCCAATAACTTTATGAATAAAATAATTTTATTTATTTATTTCCCTCAGATTCCCGAGATAAACTTCAACTAGACAGTGGAATATTATTAGCTGTTCCTATACCAGATATGTACAAGAAAGATGGACAAATAGCACATTCTGTTATTGAAAAGGCCCTCCAAGAAGCACGGTATTTGAAAACAGAAAACTATTATAGATTAACCTATTATAGAATAATAAATTAGTTTAACAAAGTTGTGCAATTTTGTATTTGTAGATATTATATAACAGAAAAGTTCTGCATATTTTATGTGTATATTACATGTAAATTAAAAAAGAGTGTTAATAGCAATTCTTCAGTCAATAACAAAATTACTAATATCTTCACATGCTATACAAACTTTTAACATTTTGCTAGTTAATCTTTCAACATATTTTAATATTTTAATAGTTTATTTTTTAATGTATGTACATATAAGAACTGAAAACTATATGAAACAAAGGCAAAATTCAGACAAATGAAATAACAATAAGAAGGAGCAGAGGCCATCACGATTTAAGGTGGGTAGAGCCAGTTAAACAAGTTTGTCGGGCGCCCAACTTTGTCACCAAATCTTCTGATGCAAGACCATATGATAAGAAAAAAAGAAATCAAAATGAATATTTTTCATATTATTAGGTGAAAAATAAATTATTTCATCTATATATTAATAGGCAAGCATAAAATTTGTAGTCCCTTTTTAACATATTAATTATGGGAGTAGAGGGTTGAAAATGGCATCATTCGAAAGGTATGGTTAGCCGGAAGGTGCGAATACAAATAATTGTTTCTTACGATTTCAAGACGGTATTTTAAAATACATTTATTTTTTATGCATTTCCCCCCATTTTTCCATTTTATACACGTATTCCTTTACATTAAAAAATACCTAGAAGTAGAAAGTTGTTAAATCTGGCAATTTCATAAAGCTCAAATAAAACCATAGACACAGTAATTTGTATAACGTAGCATCACTATACGCAAGCGAAGTGATGACGTCACTGTCTGTCCATAGAGCCATGAAAAAGATTTTCTATGTTAATCATCCATTGGATTTTTTGTAAAAAATTATTAAAAAATAACGGAAATTATCTGCCGATTTTAATTCCGATATTTGGGTACAGTTATATAAGTTACTGTCTACATGTGTTTGATTGAGTTATTTTTTCTGTAAAATTGATAAAATTTTAATTAAAATCACAAAACTCCAGAAAAAATGGCAAACTTCCAGTTTCGAATGTAAACATAAACATTTCATTTCAAAGGGAGATATTGAAACAATAAATATTCAACTAATATACTAAATAAAAGGAAAATGGAGTTGTTACTAACTGCTGCATGTGTAAGTAGACGATACGGAAAAAATTCCGATTTCCGTTTTTTGCTGAATTTACATGTTTTGAGCTTTCTTTACGTTTCAATTAACTGAAATTGGCTACTTATTTTTTTAAAAAGAGTCTTTATTGCTAGCTTTTGGGGGTAGAAGAAGCAAGTAGAAGATACATAAAAACTTTTGATTTCTGGTTTTCGATGAATTTACACTTTTGAGATTTCCTTGCATTTTAATTAAGTGAAATTGACTACTTATTTTTATTTTTTTAAAAGTGGATTTATTATTCTTTCCTCTGCATATATAAGAAGAAAATATAAGATTCAGAAAAGTTTTAGATAAAGTTACACGTTTTGAAATTTCCTGAACTCAATTCGACCATTTTTGAAAAATATCTTTTTTTTTTTTTTTTTTTTTTTTTGTTCAAACACTGCACTTTATGAACCAACCTAATTAATTTAACAGAATTTGATACTTGGTTGGGCCTTGGTTTGACATGGTACCTATTAGATTCTGGGCTGTATCACACATCAAGGGGCGTTTTCACGTTGCGATTTTCTCTCATTTCAGGAAAGGCTAACATCTACAGAGAGAAATAGTTATATTAAGTAAAACTCTGCTGATTCAGTTAGAGTGAATATCGGCAAACAATTGCCGCAGCTGTGTTGCAATTGCATTCCGTTTAGGACAAGGTAATAACTTTGCTTTGCCTCGCTTTGCAAAAAAAGTGGTCGAGTTTCGACCACTGGGCGATACTTGTAATAATTAATATTTATAAACCAAATAAACTAAATCATATATATATATATATATATATATATATATTATGATTTAAAGTAATTATTGATACTTATAAATAAATTTTATATAAATTTAACGAATCATCTATATTATATTTTACAATATTATCCACTTTATGCAGCTATACTTAAAGATTGACATTTGGATGACATACAAACTTTTTTTTTTTAAATGATGTTACTGCATTAAAAGTAAACGCTCTAATTTACCAAATAAGTTTAGAGGGATCGAAAAAAATTGAAAAGTATAAATTTTTAGAAATTTAATGGGAAAATGGTTTTATTTATGTGGTTTTATTTCGCACTTTACGTTGAACACTTTTGCAACTTAATTTAGCCGTTTGTCTCTAATAGTTAAAGAATTAAACTGCGTCTCAATCTTTTTGGGATAACCGATAAAGACAGTTTTCATGTTTTCAATCTGCATTCATTAACATACTGTGATGTTTCATTGGTGTTCAAAGTTTATTAAAAAATAATCTGGTGTGTCACTCACACGGCTTTCTCTTACGCTGAAATTTAATACCATAAATACAGATTACAGATTAAGGGGTAAGATAAAGAGTACTGTTACGTAAACTTACGTTAAAACAATTCAAATCAGGCTTGGGAACAGCTTTATTTGACAAATAATTTTTTTGAGGGGGATACCGCCCACCTCAACCGCCCGTTTCATTATTGTACCTACATTTATATAGAATTCAAATCTGTTATTAAATTAAAAAGTTCATTTAAAATTATTCAGACAGCTTTCACACGCAACATTTCATGAAACTTATCAATCTTGATCAAACTTTCCTAGTAACAAACGTATTAACTTCAAAATACAACATTTGGATCGCCTGAAATTATTTCTTTTTAATTTACTCCAAAAGACACAGATAAAGATCAAACGTTAAAAATTTGTTCTGTATTTAAGAAGCCTCAAAACGTGTAAATGTACAAAAAAACCAAGTGATGAATATTTAGGTTAAAAAATACATTATTGACCATATGACTATTAGGAATTAATTTCAATTCCTGAGTAGATTTTCTGGACATGGTCAATTATTATAGTAAAGCACTTTTACTAACAATAAAAAAGAATGTTATGGCTTAAATATTGGCAACCCTGTATACCTTCTGAAGGATATGTACACACTGCATGGTGCACATAAATATAATACTATATTAATAACCATAGAGGAGAAATATTTCTGCTCTATGTTAATAACACAAGGTACAACCTGAAATACACTTTCATCAATTTTCAAGCAATGTCGCACTATAATCTAGTTCTTTTGTGTAGCCCTGTAAACGAACAATGATTGATTCCCATACTATCTTCTACATCATATGTTTTTATGCATATGCAAAATATATATTCGTTTTATCTGGTTTAGTGCAGTCAATAGATGTTAAACTCTACGTATCTGCAATTTCTCTCATAGACACGTAATTTATTTGAATTCTCTTGAGTATTCCTGTACACGAATTATTTGCTTCTCTCAACGAAAAGTTTAGTGTTGCATCCCTATATGATATACATTTAGAATACTAAGTTTGAAATTTCTGATGCTATTTGTTTTTGAGATATGTTGATAACAGACAGACACACATATGCACAGACACACAAACTGACACACACACAGACCAACCGCTAAAAACATGATTTTCGTAATCAGGGGAGCTCCAAACATGCAAATATAACAAAAACATACTTTCGGAAATTTGATCCAAAAACAATACTTTACCATATGGATGGGCAAGAGAAATTAAAAAAAAAAGTCTTTAATTTTTTTCGGTTTGAGTGATTTTATTCTGAATTTATTTTATTCATATACGAATTTGTTAAATTTCAGTTAAATTTCTCAGTTATAATTAGTTTCATTAATTAAGATGAAGTTTGTAAATATAGTAGTAAATATATTTTTTATTAATGAAATAAAATATTTTTTAAAAGATATATGCTGATGTTACTTTCACTTTATTCAACCTATTTATAAACTTTTTTAAATTATTTACGGGTTAGTTAAACATTTCTGAATTATGTTAATGAATTATATTATTGAGGTTTATTAATTATGTTTAACACATTAATTAATTGTATACTTATTTTTTGAATTATTATAATCTATCTTATTATAATAATAATAAAAAATTAGTTGGTTAAAAGTTTATAAAGCATTGATCACACTATTTACTATTTTCTATAATGCATTTTAGAAACACAATCTATTTTTATTGTTTATACTTTTATTTCTTTACTGTATGGTAAAATTGTGTTTTATTGACCATGAATATTCTCTGTTTTAATTTTAATTACATAGTCATGTTTTTAATTTACAGAGAAAAGAACATTAAAGGAAAAAATATTACGCCTTTTGTACTAGAGAAAGTTCGTGCATTGTCAGATGGTGCCTCATTAAAAGCTAGTATCCTTTTTAAAAATTTAGATTTATATAATTAACTAGCGACATGCAAATTATTGAATAGTTTAAGTTATTTTCTCCTTTAAATTTCATGTATTTCTTTTGCTACTTTGCTGTTTAAACAAAAATTATGCTTTTTAAGTTAGCATCAAGCTTATGCAACCATAAAAAAAAAAAAAAGTGTTGCAATGTATTACTTAACTAAATTTAAGATATTAATAATTTAAATAGTCTATAGTTAAAATAATTATAATAAATTAAGGTAATTTCTACTTGCCTATCTTTTGATGCTATCATAACAAAAGTATATCCATAAAAACGAGAAAGTGACCTTTCTTTCTATATTTACAACTGTAAAAATGGATTAAAATATTTTAAGTAAAAAATCAAAAGTTAGATATAAAAATTCAAAACATGAAATGAATTATAAAAGCGTGACACTAATTATGTTATAATAAATTATTTTTTCAAATAAAAATCTCTTTTTATCATAAATATTTCATTTGTTTGATTATACATTAAAGAGGAATAAAATGTTTATCTTTTGATTTTTATCTTTTTTTTTTTTTTTTTTGAGTAATTTTATTTTTGAAATAATAATTAACTATATTGAGTTAACATACTATATTCTTAACAAGAATGTAAATAAGTAATTTAGGTTGGTTTACAATTTACTGTTCATTTGTATTTTTATAAATACAAATATAATAATAAAACTAAACTATCTACTTTAGAAAAGGATTTATTTTTAATATTTATTTTATGAAGTTATTGTTAATATGAATTTTAAAATTAAGTTAAATAGTATGATAGCACATTATTTTAAATTCACGAATGGGCGATTGAGTGATAGCCGTATCTGGGCGACATTGTACCACACTTAATGGGCATGATGTTTATTATGGAAAAAAATTGCAAATTAAATTTTGATTTTAAATTACTTGATAGGGGCATTTATAAGGTATTTTATCGCATGATCAAGATTAGGACACCTTCTAAAGAATTCTATGGAGGACATTTTACTTCTGACCTTCGTGTAGTCAATCGGCCTTGCTCTCCATAGTTTTTGAGATGAACATAAATTGCTGTTTACCCATGGCGGACATAATTTCATAAAACTATATTTAGTTTAAATTTTACAGAAATTAATAGGGATTGCTGGTGCAAAACTAAATTTTTTTACGACAACTATAGCTCTCTATTTATGCAGTACAATTGTACTAAACTTTATGTATAAGCTACATGTTTTTTCTGTAACGCCATGCTGTTACGGCTCAGCTGCGGCATAGAGTTCTGATGTCTGTGTCCAAAATATTATTTTTAATCGTGCATAACAGCTATCGGTTAGACGCCTATGGAATGTTACAACATCAAAATTTATTATTTAAAATACTGATCACCGCTTCAGTTTTTTTTTTCCAAATATCTCATCAAACGGTCGCTACTGTGATATGTCCTTTCTTTCTTTTTTCTCTCTTTTTTACTAAATATTGTATATTTATTTCAATTTCTATTGGGTGAAATATTTAATTTTATTGGAGGAAATATAATATTCAAATTATTACATGAAAATAATAAAAAGTATCATGATGACTGCAATATAAAAACTTGAGTTTTAAGATTTAAATATGCATGATTTTTCCTTAATAAGTATTTAGATATTGGATTATTAGAAAACAATGCTAATGTTGGAAGCCAAATAGCTGTTGAATTGAGTGACATTCAAAGAAATTTTCGTAAATCAAATTCATCTGTGGCTAGTCCTTTACCTATTGAGAATGAAGAAAAAACTGTAAATTCCACTTCCAGACCAGTAAGTTAAATCTCTTACGATGATTCAATTACCTTTTTGGTAAATCGTTTGTAATTTGTATTGTAGGAAGCGACGTTTCAGAAATGCTTGTTTACATGTGTGGTTATGTACAGTCATATGGAAAAAAAAAAAAAAAAAAAAAAAAAAAAAAATAAGAAGAAGAATACAGCACTTGAATTTTAGCCAAAATCGCCACATTTTCTAAAAGATGCTATTCATTTTTCTTTTTTTTCTTTTATGTAAAATAATAAAAATTCATTTCTTAGTGCGAAACAGAAAATATAAATGTAAAAAACAATGCTAAATAAATCATTTAGGTATTCTTCAGTTAATTAAAACCACTATTTCGATAATGAATGCGTTTTAGAAAATTATTATTTTGAAATTTTTCTCTAGTTCTTCAAGCTAAGTACTTCATTGCATGATAGAATTTTTTATCCATAATTTAAAAAATATTTGGAAAAAAAATATCTGAAGTTTCTATATCCACATACTTGTCAACATCCTAATTAATATTCCGTAGTATTGTTAATCCCGCCCTTTTTCTCACACCAGTAAATTTTTAGCGTAATATTCTTCAAATACAATTGCGATTAAATAAATGGAAAAATATTCTAAAAAAAAATACTGGTGTAAAAAAGAAGGCGAGGCTAATGATACTACGGAATATTAATTAGAATGTTGGCAAGTATGGTTTAGCATTTTTATCTTTTTAATTAAGTATCTGCCTTATTACAGTATTTAACAACAGTTTAAAATTTTTGTCCGCAAAATATACGATTTAAAAACTACTTTTAGAATTTGTTATTATATACATTAAAATGTACTGTTTTATTCTAAAATCTTACATTTATAATAGTAGGTCTAAATTATCTGGGAAGGTAGTTCATATATACATATATATATATATATATATATATACAGTCGGTAACAAAAGTGTCCGAACACTAGCAAAAATTCCTATGCAAAAAAAGTACACTTCGTACGGTTTTGTTAAATAAATCCTTATCGAATCATGTTCTTACACTGACTAAGAATAGGATTCGACAAGGATTTATTTAATAAAACCGTACGAAGTGTACTTTTTTTACATAGAAATTTTTGCTAGTGTTCGGACACTTTTGTTACCGACTGTATATATATTTAATTATTACTTTAGATTTAAAATACAAATGTATGTTGAATCAAGTTTAACTGTATTGGAAATATTTTTCTTATACTATAACATAAATTATATGTTTAACATGTTAGTAGTTCAAAGCAATATAAACATAGACAAAATATAATCAAAATATGTATGACATACAAATGAGTAACAGAAAAAACTATATGTAGCAAAAACTTCATGCCTGTATTCTAAAAAAATTGCCTTTGAATTCAATACTTCTTGTATTAAATATATTCGGTTTCAATTATATTTTTAGAGTTATTTTTCAAATGGCCAAGAAAGAAAAATTAAATATAGCATAATGGTATAATGCAAATACAGAAGGCATGTTTGAGGATTGAAGCATATTATTTATATTTCCAAGACTATAATGTATATTTATTTGTTATAGTCTAAGTAAATCAAATATCCTACAATTTTTCTTCTGTGAGTCACCGAAGTGGGAGAAACCATCCCCTCCTTGAAGGGTCAAAATTGTGAGGACATGTCTTCCGACGACCCTTAGGCGTGAGTCCCAGACATAGATATAATAATTTATATAATATCATACCCATGTTAACGAGCACAGATTTTTAATGCCGAAAAAGTTTTTTGGCATCAGACATTAGAGAGTTAAATCTCGAAAATCGTAAGAGAATAGAATGTTAAAGAATTTTGAAAATGCCAAACATTTGCGCGGCTTTTAAGTGTTCTAATAAATATATGAAAATAAATGGGATAAGTTTTCATAAATAAGTTATATTCAAGTAATTTATGAAAAATATAAATTTTATAATCAGTTGCTATGTTGTTATTATTAATGTCTTATTATTTAATGAAATATTTTTTTTTAAATTTTAGTATATTTTTTAATATTTTATAATAGTAAGTAATATGGAATTTTCAAAATTCTTTTAAATGTAGTTAACAGCCGCGTATGTTTAATATATAACTAGTATGTTGTGGCCACTACAAGATTCTCTTCAGTATATAATCCTATAGAAATTTACGCAATGCAGATTATTTATTAAATTATAATTTATTAAAATTATTTTCCGTGATGAATGCAGACGATTTTTTATCTAAAAATAGTATAATAATAAATGCCGAAATAAAATTAGTTTTGTGCAGATATGAGTATACTAGAGCATAGTTAAAAAAAAAAAAAAAAAAAAAAAAAAAATAGAAAAAGAAAGAAAGAAAGAAAAATGGGTATCTGGGGTTTTCCATTCTCTTTTAGTACATAAATTATTCCTAGATTTTATTTTCTAAATTATCTATGTGTATTCCCGTGTATATTCACTTGGGAAAAAACATTCATAAGAGAGTAAAATGGCCGTCTTTTCCCAAATGAAAAGGCATCACTTTTCCCCCATCAATGATCAATCTATGTCTCATTACTATATCTATGGTCCCAGACCGTCGCCCATAGTGCAGTACTAGTGCTTCATAAAAACCCACTCACTCACTTACCTGTATTTTTTCTCTGATAATTAAAAATTAGTGTAGCACTTGCCCACAGCGTATCACTAACGGGCCATAAAAACTCACTCACTCACTCATCCACATTTTTCTTCTGATAACACAGGCCTGCTAAATCGTACTTTTCAATTTTTTTCTGCACTGCATTGGGTGTCTTTAATGTGTTTTGATACACTGAATTCAGAAATGATTCTTTTCTTCCTATCATGTAAAGAATTTTCAAAAGTAAGGATGAAAATCGAAAGATTTTACTTAGAGACTATAGCGACTATAACAAAATCAAAACAATTAATGTGTAAAACACATTAAAATAGGACATTATTTACACATTATCTTTTTAAATGTTTCTTTACATCGAAGCTCTCATTAGAGCTCTTTACCTTGTGCACGGCTAGGGTCTTGTGGAGGAGGAAGATTCTCAATGCAGCATGTTATGTTTGTTGTTGTTGCATGTTTATTTTGTTTTTGCAGCATCCAACAACACTCCATCATTCCTGATACCTCCTCTACATTTCTTTGATGTCTTGAAAAAAAGTTTCCTTATTCTTCACTCACATCATCCAGATTTTACGGGAAATAATTTAAAGGGGAGTTGAAAAATTGGAATTTTAAGCTCAAACAATCCTATTTTTTGTCAAACGTGTACTTGATGGAAATTTTTGAATAGTTTTTTCTTAATCAGCATTCAAAAATACCCCAGAAAAACTCACTACCTTGAAGAAAGACGTTTATCGTCGATCTGTGAATATAAGTTTGTTTAAAATATGGCTGAAAACAACCCTAAAACTTAATTATGAAAACTACCTCCAGCTATACAATTTGTCAAGAAAGAAATTCTATTCAATGCTAAATGTTGAATAAGGGATCCGGACATAATATCGCGGGACAAAATCTCGCCGGACAAACTCTCGCGTCAAAAAAAAATAGTATGATCTATTTGAAAATTTGATTTTGTGTCACTCGTGATCCCTGACGGGGGCCATATGGCCTTATAAATATTAATTAATTAAAATAATTAATTAATTAAATCATAGAGTTGAATTTCATTATTTTATCTATGTTTATTTTTAAGTTATTTTATCTTTTGCTTTTCACTATTCAAAATACATTTTAAAAATCGTGTGCATTAAAGCTGAACACTATTCACAAACCTGAATTAAAAATTTTAAAATTGATAGACACGATTGAATTCATTATGACTAATCTTGACAAAAGTTAATAAATATAGTCTTTAAACTATTTTAAGTAAAATTTATAAAAAAATTTTGTTGTAGTTTTGTCAAAATGTCAGTGCTCTGACTAAGGTATGTGTTGTCATGAAATTTTATACAACATTACTAATAATTACCAACTCATTTTTGCTTTGTATTCATTTACGTCAGCGATATTTTGTCCCGCGAGATTTTGTCCCCAACCCATTGAATAAAGATTGTTGCAATATTTGCTTATGTGTCGTGAGGTACCTAATGCAAAAGATGGAATATTATGAGCTGTAAATTCCATAATCAACATTAAAGATCTTTTAAAACTACACAAATTAAAACATTTTTTTTTTTCGATACGAAAAGTACGATTTTGTGTGCATGCATTATAGTAAATACAGGAATAATGTTTCGCTTTTCAAACTTATAGCTTATCTCTTTCGAAATAGTTTTTATCACTTTAGTAACTTATGTTGTAAAGGTCAATGTTTTATCTGTCAAAATTCCTAATTTCAATTGCTGTAAATACTGCAAAGCATTATGTTAATAAAAGTTTAGAGTGCTATTATAATCCTGAAATCTTTGAGCGATAACGTTATGCTCTGCATATGATTGAGCATATAACAGATAGTTCTTATGATGGGGAATGTTTAAGGACAAAAATAATAATTTTATGACACCAAAATAAAATACGTTATGAATTTTAGACAAAGATCCGTATTATAAAGAGGCTGTGAAATACAACATGTTATAAGATTATGATATAATTCTCATGGATTTTCTAAACTTTTTTTATTATCCATCATCTATATTAATAAAATCAGAGTTTTGTCTGTAAATTTGTCGGAATCGAAAAATTTTGCGATATCTTCACGTTTCACACCCCATGAAAGCCGAAAATGACTTCAGAAAATTTTGCCTGTGTGTGTGTGTGTGTGTGTGTGTGTGTGTGTGTGTGTGTGTGTGTGTGTGTGTCTGTGTGTATGTCATCGTGTCCGAATGTCGGTTTTTTTTGTCCGGGCATCACTCGAGAACGGCTGGACGGAATTCAACGACGCTTGGCAGGAATTTAGGTCTTCACCCAACTTAAAATTATATCTATCAACTTTTCGGAAATTCCCCCCCGTTCCCCCCCTAGGGGGTAAAAGACTAAAACACGTTTGTCCGGGCATCACTTGAGAACGGCTGGACGGAATTCAACGACGCTTGGCAGGAATTTAGGTCTTCACCCAACTTAAAATTATATCTATCAACTTTTCGGAAATTCCCCCCCGTTCCCCCCCTAGGGGGTAAAAGACTAAAACACGTTTGTCCGGCCATCACTCGTGAACGGCTGGACGGAATTCAACGGCGCTTGGCAGAAACTTAGGTCTTCACCCAACTTGAAATTATATATATAGAAATTTTCAAAATTATAATTAGTGTTTAAATTGTGGGTAAAAAACGCCTGCGCATGCGCCATAAATATCTTTTCACTAAAATGCTTTGAATGAAAAAATGAAATATAAAAATAAATTTTTAAGTTAAAGACTTTTGTATTCGCGTGATTTTCACTACAAATTATGAAAAGATTGAAATGAAGTGTTGCCATCTAAGTTTCATACTTTAGTTAATTTTAAAAAATCTAATTGTCGTATCGAAAAACTGTTTACACCCCAGGACTCAGAAAAATCACATCTTTCATTTGGTACTGAATTTGTAATGATAGGTCCGATATTTCTAATTTATTTTCCCTTTATCCGCTTTTCCGTTGCCACTTAAATTTCATACTTTAGTTATTTTTTAAAAATCTAATTGTCGCATCGAAAAACTGTTTGAACCCCTGGATTCAGCAAAATCGCCCCTTTCATTCGGTATCAAATTTATAAATATAGGTCTGATATTTCTAATTTATTTTACCCTTTTTCCGTTTTCAACCCAGATTCGATATGGAACAGCTTTAGTATTGGATCCCTTTGGCAAAATTTGAAATTCGGCACCGAAGTAGCTCGGACGTTTCTCGCCAAGATCTTTAATTGCACAATTGAGATAGCCAATTCAGTTCATCGCAAAAATGGCTTAAAATATTTAAAGTCACCAAAGGGTTCCGATACCTAAGCTGTGCTTTTTGTATTTATTAGTGCTAGAAGCCTATTTCAGTCGGTACAGTTGTCGAATTTTTATAGGTCACTCTTAATTAGTGCTAGAGGCCTATTTCAGTCGGTTTATTGAATGGGGATTTATTGAATGAAGTCTCCCCAAGCCACAACTTTGACATGAGTCCTCCCCCCAGGCCCAACTTTGACATGACTCCCCCCCCAAGGTACCCCCATTTCAGTCGGTACAGCGTTGTCGAATTTTTATAATAGACTCTTAATAGTGCTAAGGGCCTATTTCAGTCGGTTTATTGAATGTGGATTTATTGAATGAAGTCCCCCCAAGGCACAACTTTGACATGAGTCCCCCCCAAGGTACCCCTATTTCAGTCGGTACAGCGTTGTCGAATTTTTATAATACACTCTTAATAGTGCTAAGGGCCTATTTCAGTCGGTTTATTGAATGGGGATTTATTGAATGAAGTCCCCCCAAGGCACAACTTTGACATGAGTCCCCCCAAGGCACAACTTTGACATGAGTCCCCCCTAAGGTACAACTTTGACATGAGTCCCCCCAAGGCCCAACTTTGACATGAGTCCCCCCAAGGCCCAACTTTGACATGAGTCCCCCCCAGGCCCAACTTTGACATGAGTCCCCCCCAGGCCCAACTTTGACATGAGTCCCCCCCAGGCCCAACTTTGACATGAGTCCCCCCCAAGGCCCAACTTTGACATGAGTCCCCCCCAAGGCCCAACTTTGACATGAGTCCCCCCCAAGGCCCAACTTTGACATGAGTCCCCCCCAGGCCCAACTTTGACATGAGTCCCCCCCAGGCCCAACTTTGACATGAGTCCCCCCCAAGGTACAACTTTGGCATGAGTTCCCCCCCTAAGGCACACCTTTGACATGAGTCCCCCCTAGGCACACCTCGCCCTCATTGGGAAAAAGAGAAAAAACATTGTTTTGCGGCTATAAGACAGTTTGGACTTCCACCGTTATTTGTTACAATATCTGCAGCTGAAACACATTGGTTTGATTTAATGAAAACTTTATCATGGAATTTAGATCGTCACGAATTAACTAAAGAAGAATTTGTCGATATTAACAAGTTTAGCAGTAGGCCTCTGGCACTAAATTAAAATCTGTCAATGTCAGATTTTCATGTTTTAAATAATGAAATAATGTCGTGTCTGTATAAATTTTATTTTTTATTTTTATTTTTTTATTTATAATACTGTCTATTAAAGACTTCTGTGGTCACGAAATTTGGTGCGTAAATTGTTTGTATGCATCCGGCACTTATTGTAACTGCATTTCACGAAATTCAAAATCCCCCCCCCCCCCTTCTCGGAGTCGGATGGCAATAAACATGTGTAAAAACATGTTTTTCCGTTTGAATTCGCTTTGAATTATCTTAGAATGGCGAATTTTGGTGTGTGGATATTGATTAAGTGTACGCATTATGTACATTAGTGGGATTTTGCAAAACTTCGAACTCACCCGCTGAGGGTGGGGAAGTAAGAAGTGGGTAAGTTGTGCCGAAGACAGTGGGGACCCCGACTCCTAACATTGGGAGCGAGAAAACCTCTACCAATCACAGCGAGAACTTAGGTTATTAATAAAGATATGGCATTTTGACAAATCATTTAAGTTTAACGTCCAGCGAAGCGGGCAAAGCCTGCTAGTACTATATATATGGGAAACTTTGGTATTTGTTTAAAAAATAAAAATAAAATACGACCTCAGTTTTTTGATGTTTTTATAAGTTTTAAAATATAAGAAATCTGGAAACACAAAACCAATGTGATATCCATCTGTAAGTAAGACTTGTCCATATGTAAATAAGACCAATGTGATATCCATATGTAAGAGTTTATTTGACTTTCCATGTGTTATCTTAAGAAGGAATCATCGTAAAAATGTTCAACAAGTTTTAAAAATATTGATTATGATTACTGGCTAGAAACCTTTATTGAGTTTAAACATTTTACTTAAAAAATCTCTTTAAATTACTCGAAACTAAAGATTTTCTTAACATGGCAGATAAGAGCAAAATGTTATTTAAACGCGCATTTTGAAGATTATTTTCATTCTAATCACGTCTGAGCAATTTTGAAATATCATTTATGAACTTTGCATGAATGGTATTGAGTATTCATATTCTATTTGAAAGACTCTTTACTAATTTAAATTGAGATATTTTCATAACATGACAGAAAATGGCAATATTTTGCACAAACTTGCATTATAGAGATTATTATATATCGGGAATCGTATGGAATTACATGAAAACAAAAATATAAAACTGACACAAAATTAATAAGCAGATTAGTACAAGTTAAATGTATCAAAGCCAGTGAAGGATAACTTTATAGGTGGTGTACTTCAGTTTTTGATTGTGCTCGATGATTGGCCACCTTCATTGCTCCCATGAATATAATATAGTATGAAACCCGAATAAACTACTACGTCAGAAACGCCAAAAGAAAAATATTTGCGATGCATACAGCTGTTTCGGTAGCCTTAAGCGTACCGCCTTCAGTGCAAAAAGAACTACCGAAACAGCTGTATGCATCGCAAATATTTTTCTTTTGGCGTTTCTGACGTAGTAGTTTATTCGGGTTTTAATATTTCAACGCCAAGTCTCCTGTTATTATAATATAGAATGCCCTTACAATAGGAATTTTGAGAGAAAAATATCTGATGGGGAAGTGAGTAGAGTCCATCTATGCTAATAAGATTTCTTAGCTATATATATTAGGACAATCCTACGGTAAATGCAGTATCAATTACACGAAGGAATAGTTCCGCTTCCACCACTATTTTTTTTATTACTAATCACCATTCTATTTAATTACACCTCTTGGGGGAAGGCACCGAAGCGGAGGAGCCATTCTGTCCGTAGAGGAACAAAATTGTGATGGCATGTCTCCGAACACACTTAGGAGTGAATCTCAGAATGTCGCCAGTTGCCCATAGTGTATCACTAGTGCAACGTAAAATCCCCTCAACCCCAACTCGAACTATTTAATGACAAAAACCTGTTGTAAAAAATGACAAAGATCTCTGTATAGTAATAGTGGTAGCGAAAAGTAAATAAATAAATAAAAATAAAAAAGCGGAAATCTTATTTTTCTGTGTGATTGTCACACATGTGTCATGGAATTATCCATTAATAGTGTTATTTTTTTTAAGTTATATATGTATTTCTAAGTAACACTATATTTGCATTAATAAAAAGTGTTTTATTATTACACATAATGTTTAAATTATTTTTCAAAGAAAATTAATGTATTTGATAATTGCCAAAGTAACTGTAATTTTAATTTTTGTATCTTTATAGTGATTAAAATCGTGGCAAGTTAAAAGAATATGTTTTGAAAAACAAGAATCATGTGACTTTATGAATGCCTCAAGAACTCGCAAATTCTTAAGTGTTGTCTAATATTTCGTATAAATATTTTCATTACATTTTACTGCATGCTATTAGCATTGTTTGTTACAGTGTAGAGATTTTATGAAATTTTATAAAAAATTTTTACGACTTTCTGCATGGATTTATTTTTTTACAGAAAACATTTTGTAACATTAAAAAAAAATATTTTTTGAAAATTTTCATAATGTTAATTATTTTTGATAATTTAAGCAGAATAACTTTGTACCCTTCCATCTATATATGCACCGAGTCGAAAATATTTGTAAATTTTTACCTGTATATTCATTTAATAACAAAATAAAGTTGAAATTTGTTTGAGTTTTCTTTTTTATGTCATAGGTTGTTATTGGAGGTTCCATCTTGGATATACATGTGAAAATCCTTGAAGATATAAAGGTAGGATTTTTGTTCTGAATTGTGTATATATTGTTAATCCTTTCTTTCTTCTAGAGGTTTCTGAAATTTTAGAGCTTGGGCTTTAATTGGAATAATTTTAGCTTTCAATGAGATTTTTTTCGTTAAACCTTATACTTTAATTGTTGATGGCTACTTAGAGTGGATTATATTTATTAAAAACAAAAGAAATTAGTATTTCTGTAACTTATAAAATCTCAATCCATTTTTTTTTCTTTCTTTGAGGAAGGAAGAAAATAGAAATGTATAAAAATCTAATAGTAGGATTTTTTATTTGAACAGCTTTTATTAAGTTATAATTCCAAGCATTTTTGGAGTAAATAGGTTAACACTTTAACGTCTCTCGATACTAACGTCCCGACTTTTGGCGTTACTGTGTAATTTTACATTATTCAACATAGGAGTTTTTAATCATTCGTGTTTAATTTTGCATTAAAAATTTAGATTAAGTAAAAATTTTAAATAAGATTTGTAATAATGAAGAATTATTTAAATGTAGTGGAATTAAAGCTTTATATTTTAACTTATATTTTCTTTATTAAATGATTACTTGTATTAAATTATCAAATGCAGTTTAAAGGTAAAATCCTTTATTCCTTTTCCGTGACCTAATAAGAAGACGATATTATTCTAAAAAAGTGCTAAACATTGACTGGAATTAACAACAAAACATTAGAGGGATTTTCTTTTTTTTCTTGGTGAAAATTTTGACTGTTTATATTAGAAATTAGCTTTTAGTCTCAATATTCTCAGGGAATAATCTATGAAACTTGTTTTTGATATTATATAAAAGGAATATGATGTATAAAATATTTTAGATAGTTTTATTCAATTTTAAATACAATATATTCATAATTTGTATTTGATTCTTTTTCTTTTCTTTCCCTTTCCCTGTTTGTATTTTTATAAAAGAATTAATAAAACTTTTTCGATTAAAAATATTGTCTTTTCTTCTACTTAATTCTGTGTGACTGTCTTCTTCTTCTTCTTCTTTAAAAAAAAAAAAAAAAAAAAAAAAAAAAAAAAAAAAAAAACACTTTTTTTGAGTAATAAATTAAATAATTTAGCTCTTTTATACTGGTAATTTGAACTATCTTCTATATGTTCTACTAATAGTACGCGATTGTTAAATTAATAACATTTATTTATAAAATAATATATATATATATATATATATATTTTTTTTGGGGGGGGGGGGGCTTTCAGTTTTTGAAACTTTTAATTAAAATATATTTTCTTTTCTTTATATATATATATATATATATATATATATATATATGAAATAAAAAATGAATTTTTTAATGACTGGGTGTCAGCCTTGTTCGTTTCTTCCATTTTAAGTACTTAAATGACAATAAAATATAAATAAAGGCAAGCTGATTGAAATATAATTTCTTTTATTTTGAATTTTAACGGAGGGGAAAGTGGGACCTTCACACAAATTCTAGACTTAAACAATTTTAAAGCAAACCTAAAATTTTAAGCAATTATAAAGTGACGAATTCACCAGATTTGAGTTAATTTTCAAGCTTGATTTAGCCTAAGAAATGAGGTCGCACTAAATAACATTAGTAAATGATAAACTCCGAAATTATTACCAAACATAGAAACTCAAATATTAGCACCGTCAAAACACTCCATCCCCAAAACACATATTTCCTTCATTCGGAAGTCTCATTTTAAAGAAATAGACTATTCACTTCATTTTTTCTAAAATATCCATCCTAAAAATACAGATATCAAACTAAATTCGGTAGCAAAAGTATCCGAGCACTAGCAAAAATTCCTATTATATATATATAAAAAGTACACTTAATACTGTTTTGTTAAATAAATCCTTGTCGAATCATATTCTTAGACTGACTAAGAACAGGATTCAACAAGGATTTATTTAATAAAACAGTATGAAGTGTACATTTTTTATATAGTAATTGTTGCTAGTGCTCGGATCATTTTGCTGCCGACTGTAAACAAGAAAAGCTTCGCAATTGCCCTTAAGCTCTTTTTATATCTCTACCGAAACCAAACGCCTAGTTAAATCTAAACAACTGTCAACCTTCTTTCGCACCAACTCAACTTTTCTATGCTCAATTTAACACTTTCTCCATGACTATCACCAGCTAACATCAAATCCAACTAGTGACTTTAACTCTTCCGGCCAAACAGTCCATTCCATGGACAACTATAGTGTAACCACGTTTCCTACGCCTAGCAGTGAGGACGAATCGAAAATCTTGGAGGGTTTCCAAGTTGACCAACAGGTTTGAATTTAGTAAACATCCAGTCATTCGGTATTCCCTTATCGCTTATTTTCTCTTAACGAAAAGCTTGTCTCCCCTATTTTACTAGCGGACTTGTTGAATCCGCACTTGCGCAGAGTCTTCCATGGTCGCAAGAAATGTAGTTAAAGAGTAGACGCGATTTCGAGCACTTGAAACCGAAAGAGATTGCGCGAGGCCTCGTATCTTGCAACTTTTTTTCATATAAACATTAAATGAAGATGAATAATCAAAAATTACATAGGAAAATGACCTACTGGAAAACAATTTAATTAATTACATTAATGGAAAATATTTTTAAACTCGAAGTGTTTTTACGGAGTCAGGTTTTTTTAAAAGCTGTTAATTTCTATAGAATTTTTGCTTTTTCGGGTTACTTTTGTTTGTTCAAAAACTAAAGTAATTATTCTAAAGAAAAAGGGAAAAGAGGAAAAGGAAGTAATGTAGATAAGTATTATAGCGATTGCATAAAGGAAAGAAACGTTCATATTAAGCAACAAAATGTTCTGAATGAGTAAGGGAAAAAAACAAAAACAAATACGTGCTTAGAATTTTAAATAAGAGTAAGGCTTACGGCATCGAGTCTAGTCCTTTGAAGTAATGTAAAATATTACTTGAAATATAATTTAATCGGAATTATCTGCATACTTATAATTTAGTTTATATATTTCTTGAACACGATTTCTTTTCTAACACTAATAAAAAGAAATTAGTTTTACATAATTAATGCAATTCATTTTATTATAAATGGCTTTGTAAAGTTTGAAGCTATGGAGTTTAATGAAAATCTCTTACTAATCAGCAATATATATACATACACAATTTTGTTAGAATGTCATAAAAACCTAAATTTCGTGGTACATGTTTAAAAAGAAGTTTTCGCACACTCAAACACCACAGCAAAATACTTTTGAACGGTCCTGCAACAAGTTTTCAGGTATTCAATAATCAAAAATATTCTGAAGGGCACGTAATAATGAAAGTTTCTCTCTTTACAGATGTTTTCTCTGTACATTTACCTACTGTAAAATCTGCCGTTATGGTTTACAGATTAAATACTTGTTTATGTTAAACCGTAGGTGGAGCTGTTGATTTTCACAACCCAAAGATTTATATAAAAGAATTATATAAAATACCACATAGACCAATAAGAATAAATTTTCACAAAATTAAATTATCCTTTGATGACTTTAGTTCCATTATATAAACAATTAATTCTTCTAATTTTGTTTTTTTAATTAAGTTAATTTCACATCAGACTTACCATAACTTTATTTCTAAATAATTAGCTGCATTTCAATATTTGATACCTTACAATAAATCGAAATTGAACTCTATAAATAAATGAAGAAAAAAACAAAACATAAATAAATAAAAATTATCCGAACTACAACGACGAAATGTGACATGCACAAGTGAATTGGAGAATTATGCAAAAGATTAATCGTGCAGCATTATAGAGCATTGTGGAGGCATGTAATGTGCATTAACTGTGACCGGGGTATATTTTGAAACGGTTGATCCACTCAGTGATGAATATTTACAATTATATTAGTAGGTTCGATGAACAACATTAGCACATAAGATGGCTTACGGACGTAACCCGACAGCAGTACGAGCAGTTGTTCAACGTTTAGACGAGTTGCATCATGGGCTTCAGGGAGGCCAATTGATCGAACAGACAGATTGGCCGGCATGTTGGACAAAATAGTATGGTACTTGACTGGTGTTGGAGGTAGCAGTTCGGAGAAGGTACAGATATAGTCGTCACAGTGGTTCAAAATGTTTCAATGCCACCAATACACTAGAAGATTGCTGAATGAGGACATTAAGGATAAACATTCTTTGAAATTTTCGTTTTGAATGTTTATCACATATAACTTTCTTTTTATTTTAACTTTTAAAAATGTATCTGATCTATACTTGTAAAGAATTATTATTTTCTCCTTTGTGTCTTTAAAAGGATGCAGAAACATAAATATTATTACAGTATACAGTCGGTAACAAAAGTGTCCGAACACTAGCAAAAATTCCTATGTACACTTCATACGGTTTTGTTAAATCAATTCTTATCGAATCATGTTCTTACACTGATTAAGAACAGGATTCGACAAGGATTTATTTAACAAAACCGTATGAAGTGTATTTTTTTTACATAGGAATTTTTGCTAGTGTTCGGACACTTTTGTTACCGACTGTACATTTAACATGGAGTATAATGATTGTCGAATGTGTATTTTTTTACATGAAATTCCTCGTATTAACATCTAATCTTTTCCCTTTTGTTGTTAACGATGAGGGTGAAGAGGCAAATATGTTATATAATTCAAAATTTTACTTGAATTTATTTTATTTCTGGTGTCCAATTATTTTGCCCTAATTTGTTCTTGGGATTATAAGAGCTTATTTGTTCACAAAACATTCTAAAAAAACGAAAAAAAAAAATACTGTAAAAGTGCCTTTTACGATAATAAAAGAAGGAAATTTATTTTGCAGAGTTATTTCAAAAGAAAAAAGTACTTGATCTTTTATTTTCTGACGAGATGAAGGAAAAACACACGAATAATTCTTATTCTATAATTAACTTCTTTAGAGTAACTGTACTGGAATATAGATTAGATAAAGCGAAACTAGTTAAGAAAAAATACTGTTATATATTTTTCTAGCAATACTTTAAATGATGTAGAGTAAAATTATTACATAGGGACTGAATACTGTATATTCCACTTTTGATAAGTACAAAGTGTTTATAGTCCCACAATATCTTATGGGTTAAATAAAAGAAATATTATGTAATTAATATAGAGGAGATTGGGGCTATTACTTACACCTAAAATGAGAAATATAAAAATTGTAATTTTTTAAATTAAATATTTACTAAGTAATCTGTATCAAAAAGTTTTCAATAAATGTATCTAGGAAATTATTTTCATATTTAAAAAAAAAAAAAAAAAAATCATGATGTAAAGTTAACTTTAGATAATTGTGAAATTTGTCACAACTTGCCCAATAAATTTTGACAGGTTTGGGGTATATTATGACACATATGAAAAAAGGATTCAAAACGGATTATGAAATACATTTGAGAACATTTTAAATTTGTTTTTGAAAGCATATTTAACAGCATATAACAATAAAATATTTATAAACATATATAATAAAATTAAAAAAGAAAATATGAAAGAAAATATCTATACTAATGAGAGAAGTAATATCTATTGATTTACAAGTAGCAGGTATTCAATATCAGTACCTTCAGCACCTGATTTAAGGGGAATAGACATGTAACAGGGCTTATTTTTTGTTCTCATTAGATGAGAACATTTGTCACATTACGCATACATAGAATCTTTTTTTAATCCTTGCGTGAAGAAAAAATTGGTAATAGAATAAATCAGTTTTCAGTATAAAAATCCAATAAAATGATTGACATCATGGACCTTATACTGCAGACTAATTCCATTATGATTTTTAACAAAATATTTCGTAAAAAGTATATAAAGTCAGGGTTCGTCACCCCTCCATTCTGGTTCTAATGCTTTACAGGAAACCATGGGATAGTCAAGTCTGAAATGATCTTTGAAAAGCTAAAGGAAGACTGTAAATATATGTTGGGCCAAATTTTTCTCATCATTAATGTCAAACATCACAGTTACGATTATACCTCTTTCAGATATTGTGCTTACATAATAAATAATCAAGATGTTATAAATGCCGTATAATTTACATTATTTTATTATAATTTTAAGATTTTTTTTTTTTTTTACAGTACATAATCAATTTCATTTTAACAATCCCGTATATAAGTATACATATAATTTATGGTACAATTCATTCTGTAAATTTACAATGTAAACTTATACGTCTGAACAGGGCGCTGCCATAAACGAGAGAACATTTGAGAACATTTTAAATTTGTTTTTGAAAACATATTTAACAGCATATAACAATAAAATATTTATAAACATATATAATAAAATTAAAAAAGAAAATATGAAAGAAAATATCTATACTAATTAGAAAAGTAATACCTATTGATTTACAACTAGCAGGTATTCAATATCAGTACCTACAGCACCTGATTTAAGGGAAATACATATGTAACAGGGCTTATTTTTTGTTCTCATTAGATGAGAACATTTGTCACATTACGCATACATAGAATCGTTTTTTAATCCTTGCGTGAAGAAAAAATTGGTAATAGAATAAATCAGTTTTCAGTATAAAAATCCAATAAAATGATTGACAGCATGGACCTTATACTGCAGACTAGTTCCATTATGATTTTTAACAAAATATTTCGTAAAAAGTATATAAAGTCAGGGTTCGTGACCCCTCCATTCTGGTTCTAATACTTTACAGGAACCCGTGGGATAGTCAAGTCGTAAATGATCTTTGAAAAGCTAAAGGAAGAATATAAATATATGTTGGGCCGAATTTTTCTCAGCATTAATGTCAAACATCACAGTTACGAGTATACCTTTTTCAGATACTGTCCTTACATAATAAATAATCAAGATGTTACAAATACTGTATAATTTATGTTTATTATAATTTTAAGATTTTTTTACAATACATAATCAATTTCATTTTAACAATCTTGTGTATAAGTATAAATCTAATTTATGATACAATTCATTCTGTAAATTTACAATGTAAACTTGTACGTCTGAACAGGGTGCTGCCATAAACGAACGGTACATGCGCCATATATTTACCAAGAAACTGTTATTTTACGATGTAAATGCCGTTTATGACTCATGTGGTACATATATTGTATTTTTTACCGTAGATACATAGTACTTATACCATAAACAATCAAAATGATAAAAGTACCATTTATTTGTATTATTATATTTTTAAAATGTTTTTTACAGTATATCATCAATTATATTTTAACAACCGTGTATTCTAAGTAACATATTGACATAGTTTATAGTAAAATAATAGTTTCTACTGCGACTTCAAAAATTATCAATCTATTATTTACAAAACAAGAGAAATAACATTAATCCCCTTTTTTTCTTGTTTACCAATTTTCAATAACTCTATTAGCAAGTCCTATAAAACCAACCACTAAAAATGCCATTAAATAATAAGTCTAATTGCAGAGTAAAGTAATTTCCATGATGTAATTTCCGTAAAAGCCATTACTCAAGTCGTTGCTTTTACGCAGTGAGTTATTCTTTGATTAGAGTTCTTTCAAAAAAGGCAATCAACTGAAAAATTCTTTAATTTTAAGAGTCCCCGATCACCACTAAAATTGGTGCTTAAATGTTGATCTTAGGAGAATAATTCTTTAAAAAACCATTTCGACGATGAATTTAACTTGTTCGGTGATTCTAACTCACAAATCTTTTTAATTGGGGGTAATTAAGAAGTTTCTAAGATTAATAATTGCTTGAATTATTGAAGTCATGTATCTCCTAGCTGAGAGAATTAAAATTAGTGATTACTTTTGTACGAAAATAGTAAATGTAATCAGAATAAAATATTATTTTCGTTTGCATTGATAACAGATAGTTATTTTAAAGAACACTGGATCTAATTCAATTCTTTTTCATAGGAAAAAAAAATTCATTATATATTAAAAATTCGGGTTTTTGATTTAAAGATTGATAAATTTAATTTTAGTTTAGAACATATGTATTACAAACATTTTTAATCAGTGAAAACAAGAACTAATAATACTACAGTTTTAAAAAATTAAAGAACACGCTTTTATAGAAATGTGAACTAAAAAGCACAAAATATCTATCTTAGTATTAAAATGCAGGGTAAGAGAAAATCGGTGACACACCATAATATTTACATACATTTAAATCTTTAATTAAAATAATTTAGAATTAAACAAAAAACATTTTTAAAAAATATCCCCTGATTGGGCTCGAACGCTAGACCATTAGGTTCGCAGCGCGGCGCTCTACCTCACAGCCACGGCGTTCACGTAGGGAAAATCTTTTTATACAATATAGATTTTTTGTTTGCTCCCAGAGCGGTTACAAACATACATCCAAACATACATACAGGTGAAGCTAATAAAAGCGTGTTAAAAATCATGCGATACGCATTGATTATTAATTTTTCAACTGTACATACTCGCTGTACCATTTAAATTAGTGTTCTTTGCCTACGTTGTCACACAACAGGCGGACAGACAGACAAATAGACTAACATAATCCATAATTACTCTTAAACATACTTGGAAAATGTTAAAAAAAGGCTTAACATAAACGGAAATGCAATTCCAATACTTTTCAAATGCAGCCCTTAATGTATCTGAATATTTTAGTGTATCTTGTAAATTTGAAAGCTAAGCATAACATATTACAAGTAAAACATTATTTTAGCATATTAACAATAAACGTCAATTTCATTATGATTTTTGCTGGAAGAAGTTATTTAAAAGCTATTTATAAAGTCTCTCTTAAAATGCATTGGCTTTTTTTTTTTTTTTTTTTTTTTTTTTTTTTTAAATCCAAACCAGTTATACACGGCTTATTAATGCTATTTTAAATATGAAACATTCCATAGTGAGCTTGAATAACATATATCCTTTTTAAGAAGTTCCGAAAATGTTTACGCAATCTGGAGGCGGGCAGACGGACAGATAGACAGACTAATAGTCAGACAGACAGATGCATTAATTCAAATTTTATTCACTCTGAAAAATTATTAGAAAGTGTTAAAAACGCTTAATATAAACGAAAATGTACTTTCAGCAAATTTCCAATAATAGCCCTTAATGTAACTGAATATTTTTATGTGGTCCTGTAAATCTTAATGCTAATCATACTACATTCTATAGAAAGGATTCTTTTGTGCATATGAATAACATATTTTAATTTCATTAAGATACGCGCGAAGTAAAATTATTAAAATATGGTATTTAAAAATATCCCTTATAGAACGCAATGCTTTGGAATACTTTTTGGTGTCCCTGTACACAAAACTGTGGTGGTATTTGCTCCATTTTTAATAGAGAACATCCGATAGCGAATTTGAATAGCAAATTTCATTAAGATTTCTGTAAAGTAAATGTATTAAAATATGGTTTATAGAAATACCTCTCATAGAACGCAATGCTTTGGAATACTTTAGGGTGTCCCTGTACACAAATCTGTAGTGATATTTACTTCATTTTCAATAGAGAACATTCATTAGTGAACATGAAGAACATATATTCTTTTTAAGAAACTTAATTAATATTTACGGGTCTTAGAGCGCGGACAGACGGACGGACAAATAGACATACAAATCGAAGTCGTAAATATATTTTTTTTAACTTTGTTGGAAAGTGTTAAAGTTATATTTGCCATCCAGAAAGAAAATGGCGTTAATAATAATAATTTTATCGGTTAGATTGCGTCTCTATTCACAGAACAGATGAAAAGTTCTTAATGAGGTATTGAATTACACAATAACATTTATTACTTATAAATTGTTGGAAAAGAAGTATATTGTCTATAAAGAAACTGATTAATTTCAAAAGTATCTTATGAAATTGATTTGTACAAGTTTTAATGTTCCTATTGAATAGACGTCCGCATCATACTATACAGCCATTAATGTGGTCTGAAGAATGGGTATTTTGTTAAAGGTACATTTCAAAATAGATACGTCAAAATTTTGATTATTATTTATTTTAGAACAGCGATTTTTTTTTCCCCGATAACTTATTAAAAAATATTCTTTGTTAAAATGTGTAAATAATAATAAAAAAATTACGCCTCATGTAGCGCTACTTTTTCTGTTTCCTTTATCAAAAAGAAGTATTATTAAGCAATTTTAGAAACTAGTATTTTATGGCTACTACAAAACGTTCTTCTACATCATTCTAATAGCGTCACCTACTAGTTAGCATGCCCAAAAAATTAACCATAGCATTTATAGTTTTGGTGACAGTTTTAACCATCAGATGTTGAGATGTAGTCATGTTAATAATGCTAGTAGGTTAGTAAGAACAGCGCCATTTTCGGTCAGCATACACACAAATATAATCTGTTTGTTTACTTATTATCTCAGACATGAACTGTGGTGTATTTATACGTAATAGAAGCTCAGATATAGCCTCTCCATATATATATATATATATATATATATATTAGGGTGGTCCTTAAACATTAACATTTAAATTTTTGTAAGTGGCACCCGCTAAAGTAAAATCAGTAAAATGCATCAAAAGTAAACGATGAAAAAACAATAGCTTTCCTTTACGAAAGTACAGCATGTTCAGCAGGACTTGTGCATGCCTCATTAGGCGGTGAAAAATTCGGTTTCGTATACCAGCCTTTCAGGAAAATTCTTCAATGATTATTTGAACAGTTAAATACGATTATTTTAGAATTGTTAAAATCATGTACATGGTCGGTTTCTATGGCATGCTGCACTATTTTAGAACGAATATCGCGGTTTGTGAAATTTCTTTTATGTTCGAGAATTTGAATATGAAGGGAACGGTCAGTTTCACCAATATAAACACAACTGCAAGATTTACAAGGAATATTATAAATAACTCCTGTAGGCAAAAAGGGGAGAATACTGACGAGGAGCCTAAAATAAGGCTCGAAATATTTAAATTTATGTTATATGTATTTTATTATTTTAAATTGAATATTTTAATGTATACTGTCTCGATTTTTAAAGTAATTAAAATATAATATTTTATAATGAAATTACAAAGTATGTCAAACTTGTCAATTTTAAATTTTTTCAAACCTCGGTCACCATCCTTAAAACTTGTTTTAAAGTTGTGAAATTTTAGTGGAAATCATTATTTTATACATAGAAGAAAATAAGTGGGTGCCCCATGAAAAATTTAATGGTTAATTTTTAAGGACCACCCTAATATATATATATACTTGAAACATAGCCGATAAACACCCAAATTGAATCAGCATAGTTTTTCATAAATACCAATTTCCACAAGGCAAATTTAGTGCAGATTTTTTAAATAGAAGTTATGCTATTACAAAAGCATTTTCTTTTTTTACATGTCTTTATTCTGTCTTTATTTATTAATTAATTATTTTTATACAAATTAATCACAGTTTTTAATTATTAATTAATTATTTTTCAATGAAAAAATATTTCACGAAACGAAAAGTTAATACGGGAGAACGATTTAACGGTAAATTAAAATATAAACAAATATTTAAATCACTAATTAGTTCTTTTAATCATATTTACAACTACATTACAACTACAATAATTAATATATTTTCGCAATTTTAACTAATAAACTGTAAAACAAAGCAAATATATTTACTGAATTTTTTCATCTTACAATATTTCAGATAAGTGTTTTTTTTCTTTAATTATACACAGCTTCATTATGAATTTATCTATTTAATAAATTATAAATTTACAAAAAAAGAAAAAAAAAGTAATTTTTTCCTTTTAAATAAAGTTTAATATTTATGAATTTGAATTTTATTTGTCTGTCTGTCGGCAGATATTTTTAGACTGTCTTGAAGTTTCCCAAGCTGGATTCTAAATTGATATCTATGTAACCTTAAATATATCTATGCAATCTTAAGAAAAATAAGTGATCGTAGGTTTTTATAAATATACAAAACGGTGTTATTTTTCCTGTAAATCAATTACAAATAAGAATTGTACCTAGGTTTCTTGTTTTATTTTCATTTACTATACAACTGTTCGATTCACGCATGAAACCTACCCGAAGATAAGCCAGGATAAGCACTCGCCGACTGCAGAGAAACTTCTTCAATAAATGCGTTCTAACGGGACATAGCTCCTTCCCGCACCAGCACTGCTTACAGCAGATCCGCACCGGAAAATTTCTTTCCAGAGACTTTTTCAGCTGAACGTGACGGGAGCTTTGCTCAGATTAATCTATTGTAGAAAGGGAATCAATTACAAATAAGAATTATATCCAGTTTTCTTGTTTTATTTTTATTTACTATTCAATCGATTCACACATGAAACCTATATGTAGATAAGCACTCGTGAACCTTAGGGAAAATTCTTCATTAAATAAGTCCTCACGGGGCATGGCTCATTCGGTACCCACCAGCACCGCTTCTGTTAGAAGAATCATATATATATATATATATATATGTAAGAAGAACGAGTTCATCAGGCATATCCTGTAAAAGTGTGCTGGTTGGAGATCCATTCAGGGAAGTCTTTCCGGGAACTTTTATTAACGAACGTGACGAGAGCTTTGCCTAGATTAACCCTTATCGCTCGTATGTCCCTTCTGAGGGGACGTTAAAAAATCGAGCCACGCCTTAAAGTGTTCCTCCGCAAATGAAATGTTATTTTTCTAAAACGTGCAACTATAGGCTACCTTTCGGCTACCGGAAAGTTTTAACAGAAAGATTTATTTTATTTAATGATGAAGTAAAATAAAACAAATTATTACAATTTTTCGGTAGCCAAAAGGTAATAAGTTGGAAACTATACGTGTGACATTTTAAAGGAACGCCAAAAGGCGTGTCTTACGGAAAATATGCCGAGCACAAAGGGTTAAACTGTTGTAGAAAGGGAACCGCGGCTATCGTGTTTTTATCTTCTTTGTTAAGCACTGAACAAACAAGGTGGTGGCGCTAGAATGTTGGAAGAGCCTGGGCTCGAGATCCAACCTAGACTCCTTAGGAGGTAGTCTCATATGCATGGAACACCAGCTCCTAAACTGACTGCTTAAAGATTCGGATCAGAACGCAAAAAAGTTTTAACCCTTTTTCTTATTTACGGCTGTATTCACCAATAACTTAAACTCCTGGTTGAACGTGAAAACTTCAAAAGCGTATAAAGGGAAGGTGCAATTTTTCAGCAAAATTTGACGCGTTGCTTCTGCGATCTTGCGGCATTGTTAGTTTCATATTTTTTAGCTCAAAATAATCAAAGATCATATATGAAATTTTCGATGCCAGATGGCAGCAGCAGAATGCTAAATTTTGTTGGAAAACTGCACTTTGACTTTAGACGGCTTTCAAGTTTTTGCGTTGAACCGGGAGTTGCAGATAATGGTGAATACAGCCGTTAGAGTTAATCGTATGTAATTTCACTTATTAAAGGTTTTAATCTTTCTCTGGCAATAAATCAGTTATGAAATATGACAATTTCTGTAGCTCCAATAGTAGCAAATACAACCTTCTAGTTTCAGAATGAAAAATTGAGAATATCCAGATGTGTGTGATATAAAATATGTTTGAGGTTACAATTTTAGTTATAAGAAAAATATAGTCCGCTTGTTTACAATAGTCTTATTACCATTGTAGTTGTCTTTTGTAAATTATGCAATGATATTAAAATGCTCTTATTTTAGTAAATTCATATCAAAATATACTACCCAACGTCTGTAAATGAACTGCATATTTTGTGACAGCATTTTCAATGAAAAATTTGTTGTAGTAAAAAGCTAAAATAAGAAACAATTTTGCTCTGTTTCAAACAATTTAATTTGATTACAATACACTTGAAATAATTTTCAGTTCGTAGACTATAATGTATCCTAAATTTTTAGCTTGTCATTTTTAAATAAAATGTAAATGCTTAGCACATTAATTAAAACATCACACCTGTCCAAATACTATAGCTGAGAAAGCGGACACTAGGCCAGAAAAACAAAGTTTCTGTTAATTGGTGTTAATTGTTAATTCTATCTTCAGCCAGCCCAGGCTCCATTGAGTTCATTGCATCATTCGTTAATTGGTTAATCAACCTTTAATTACATACATAAATTTAAACATATTTAGAAAGTAAGTTATAGCAAACTTTTAATAAATCATAGATAGATGCCCTAAAGTTAAAAAATAAAAAATAAAAAACCTATGTTGGAAAGTATTAAAAAGAAAGAATTTTATTATAATTTCTTTTATCTTTCCTAAACAATCCCCCTTTTTTTCGTCTTGGGAAAGTAGAAATTTAATTTTGCTTCCTTTCTTTTAAATTAAGAAGTACATACAGCATAATTAGGCGTAATTAAATTACTATTTTGTTCAAGTTATGTTTACACAGTTATAATTTTCGCATTTCTCGCATAGGATATTATGTATCCACATAACTTTGCTAAAATAATTCCTTTTTTCCCAAGACATTCCTTATGTTTTCCAAGCCATGTCGTCTAGTATAACATTTTTTTGCTTTCATCAGTACAGAAACTTCATTCTGTTTTCGAGCTTATCATTTTGTAAAGCTTTATTTTCTCTTTCCGTCTTGTAGAACTAATGCAAGAAACTCATATTTTTAAATAAACTTCCTCAACGTTTATTTTAGTTTCTTACATCCGTTCATTCCAAATTCCTGTTGTTATTTGATTTTTTTTTAAACATATGTTGTTGGAAATTTCTCCTATTGTGCGTTTACTTATTTTTTCTTTCTTTTTTAAACATTGGATGTATTATTCCATTTAAATAAAACTTTCATTTTAAATATTGAATATCTTCAGTTTTTAATTATTTTCAAGAGTAATGAATAAACATGTTTTCAAACATTCTGCAGTACCTTGCTATTAATGACAAGATATTGTAAAATTTTTCAGATATCTAGAAAAACACTCGATGAATTATATCCTGAAACTTCAGCGGTGTAAAGAACATGTTATATATTACATGTTTCAGCGAAAGTTTTGTACGGGTGACAAAAACTGGAGAAGTAACAAATTAAAAAACTATGTTTTGGATTTCCCTCTAAAATATAGTCCTTGAAACGTATTTTAACTGTAGCATATCGTTATGACACTTCTTTTAATCATCGATATTCATTAGTATGAGGACATATATTCGTGGAGATATAAAGTTTTCTTTAACAAAATCGAAGATTTTTCGAACTCTTTAATATTTCTAATTAATTATGCAAATGAAATTATTAACGCTTGCGCATGGGCAGTTAAACACATTTTAGTATAAATTCTTAAATATATAATGCTTTTTTTTTCAGTATTCATTTATTGCAGTATCAGTATGCTGTCTTGTTGCAATTTTTAGCATACACAGCTCGACATTGAAAATGCAACACCAAGAAGGAATGATACTAACGGAATGAAATTTGTTGGACACATACATTATAGTAGGAAGAACAATTGATTAAAATTTCAGGCAATTTGGAGTAATATGTACTGAGAAAACAGTACATAAAGCAGCGGCCTCTGTGAGAAATAACAGCACATATCTGCCTAGGTATTGAATCGAACAGCGATTGGATGACATATACAGGTAGAGCACTTCATGAAGCTTCAACACGGTGCCACAATTCATCGATCGAAGTTACTGGTGAGTGGTGGGGTCCAGTCGCTTTTCAATGATTAAACAGTCATTTTCATTGGTGCGAGATCAGGAGAACGCGCTGGCCAGAGCAACACTCGAACACATTCGGCATCAATGAAGGTTCAGAGAATATGACAACTTGCGATCGTGCATTGTCCTGCTTAAATGTTGCGCTTCGGAGGCCTTGAACATAGGGCAGAGCTATGGGCCTTAACTCGTCAGAAATGTAATGGTTGGTATTGAGAGTGGTGGGAATGAAAATAAGAGGTGACCGGGACGTGTATCCAATGGTACAACATACCATCAATCCAGGTGGTGACTCAGTATGCGGCTATCAAAATTCTGATTACCCTTAAAACTGCATCACTGATATGTGTGATCATTAATGTGTGATGAACGATAAACCTGGACGCAGGAATGGCGTGAAGTCACTTTTCAGACAAATCACAATCCTGTTTACAGCATCAAGATTGCCTTATTCGTATTTAATGGCATTATGAATAATGCACATTGCCAGCTGCGATTCGGCATCATCATACTGTCCATTTGCAATGATGTTATGGGTTCCCATTGGATACATGCCTCGATTACTTCATGTTCGTATTCCTGGCACTCTGAACAGCGGCCATTACATTTCTGACTAGTTAAGACCCATCGCTCTGCCCTATATTCAAGTCCTCCGAAGCGCAACATTTAAGCAAGATAATGCCCGACCGCAAGTTGTTTGTATTGTTCGGACCTTCTTTGATACAGAATGTGTTCGACTGTTGCTCTGGCCAGCGCGTTCTCCTGATCTCGCACCAATGAAAATGACCGTTTAATCATTGAAAGGCGATTGGCCCCCTACCAAAATCACCAAGAACTTCGATCGATGAATTGTGGCATCGTGTTGAAGCGTCATAAAGTGCTCTACCCGTACATGTCATCCAATCGCTGTTCGATTCAATGCCTAGGCAGATATGTGCTGTTATTGCTTAGAGGTCGCTGGTTTATGTACTGTTTTCTTACATATTACTCCAAATTTCCTAAAATTTTAATCAATTGTTCTTCCTGCTATAATGTATGTGTCCAACAAATTTCATTCCGTTATTATCATCCCTTCTTGATGTTGCATTTTCAATGTCGAGCAGTGTATATGTGGAAAGGTGGAGGGAGGACTTATAACATTCTTAAATTTGGATTTAATTACTTGCAACCATACAATCTCAAACAACCATAGCAAATTTCAAATATGTTTAATAAAATGTACAAAATTTTATAAAAAAAAAATTCAACTTTTCGGAATATATCTTTATAAACACCTCATAAAATAGCTCTGGATAATAAAATGTGCGTTGTACACGATGTTTGGGATTAAGGTCGATTGACTTCGCGAGAATCCTAGGCCTATAGGTGGAGTGCCTTCCTTGGGGTCTTTCTAAGGTGTCCTAGCTCATATTTACACGAATTTCGAAGAAAACCACGGAAAACTCCGAACAGCTAGGTCAACAAGCACGACCTGGGATTGAACCTGGTACTTTCCGTCTATCAGCTTTCAGTATAGAACCACTCGGACATTGGTAGGGCGCGTTATACACAAATACGATCATGTAGAAAATTTCACAGTGTATCGCTTAAAAATCCTAGGGATATGTTTAGACAAACCTGCTGACAGATTAGTTTGTGTTAAATTAAAGTATAGATGTGTATTTATGTATATTATATATTTTTTAAATCGTAATTTATGTATGACTTCTGAAATGCGATCTGAAAATGGACATTTTTAATTTTCTGATCATATGTTGAGATAAAATAAAATGGTTTAAGTCAATATTTCTGTCTTTTCATATTTCTGAGACATTTCATGGTATAATATTAATACTTTACATTCGAACTTATCAGTGTACGGGGATCTTTTCACTCAATGGCGTTTTGTTTTGTACAGGGGTCAGATAAAAATTTTGTAATTCTTTAAATTAAATTCTTTGAAATTTCTATTTGATTTTATAAAATTATGTACCGCTTTTATGCAACGTTGGAAAATTTAGTATATATTTAGAACCGATATTTAAGAAATGAAAATGGAGAAGGTTATAGTTTTTCGAGTAAAATGTACTAGATATTGTTCCTCTAGACAGCTGCTGATGTTTGCAGCAACACAAATTACTCTATGTAAAGAAGATACATGAGAGAAAATGAGTTAAATAAAAATAATTGTATATTTTTAATACAGTATCTTTATAATGTGTAAAAAAATACATTGAAACTTTTCTTGATTTACGCATGTCCTTTAAAAGTAAAAACCAATATCGTAAATGAATAATATACAGCTATAATCTAACAATATTTTATTTCATTCTCTTGAAAATAATAGTCCTCTTTTATTATCATATGCATTTTCATTCTTCAAAACTAGCAGCTAAATGTTATAATAAATAGCCAAAAAATAGAAAAAAAAAAAAAAAAAGATATAATTTAACAGCTCTTTTTAACACCTTTCAACAAGGTTGAAAAGAGTTAATGACTTCGTTTTTTTTTTGTCTGCGTCTGTCTATCCGTCCGAATGTCCGCACTCTAATACCCGTAAATATTCATAGAATTTCTTGAAACTGATATGTTATTCAAGCTCACTATCGAATGATTTCTTATCGAAATTGGAGTGAATACCTTTACTGGTTTGTATACAGGGACACTTAAAAGTATTCCAAAGCATTGTGTTCTATGAGAGGTATTTCTATAAACCATATTTTAATGCCGTTACTTTACACACATCTTAATGAAACTGATATATATTATTCAAGTCCACTATCTGATGTTCCCCATTGAAAATGGAGTAAATACCATCACTGATTTGTATACAGGAACACTCGAAAGTAGTTCAAAGCAAGCTTTAAATTTTGTTCGATTTTACGCCGTAGAATCTGAAATATAGATTTCCCTGAAATTGCAGAAATCGCTGTTCAGCAGGACCACCTGTAGAACAATTTTCACCAAAAGTTGATAGACACTAATTTATGCAAATGTGCATCACCATATAAATTTATATGCAATTATGTGCAGTAGCTCCTGAGGCACAATCTCCGCACAACTTTTGTTGCACACACACAGACATTTATTTTCTAAAAAATGATCCATCAAAAAACCTAAGTTGAAAATTTTTACGAATCCTATACTTTTTTCAATTGATCGTAGAAGAAATTTAAAGATAACATAAATTTTTTATCGTTTTGAATTTATTATGATTGATATTATTGTTAATACGTATTATTATTATTAAATTATTTTTTAATTATTATAATTATTATAATCATTTTAACATTTTTTTTTTCTTTTTTACGTTTTCTTCTGATTTAGCTAAATACTTTGACCGTAATTTATCTATTTATAAGGATGCATGTTTGAGGGGGAAAAAAAGAATGAAAAATTATGCGTTGCGCATTAATTACTAACACTTTCCAACTGCACGTACGTGTTATATCATATAACTTTCAATGTTCTTTGCCTAGTTTATCACATAAAAACTGGACAGAGAGGAAAAAAAACAGATAAACGAATTGAATTTATAATAACTCTTAAACATTGTTGGAAAGTGTTAAAAATGCTTAACGCAAAAGAAAATACAGACCTAAGATTCTAATTGCATCCCTTAATACACTGCTCGACATTGAAAATGCAACACCAAGAAGGAATGATAATAACGAAATGAAATTTGTTGCACACATACATTATAGTAGGAAGAACAATTGAAATTTGGAGTAATATGTACTGAGAAAACAGAACATAAAGCAGCGACCTCTGTGAGCAATAACAGCACATGCCTGTGTAGGCATTGAATCGAACAGCGATTGGATGACATGTACGGGTAGAGAACTTCATGATATTTTAACACGATGCCACAATTCATCGATCGAAGTTACTGGTGAGTGGTGGGGGGGCAGTCGCTTTTCAATGATTAAACAGTCATTTTCATTGGTGCGAGATCAGGAGAACGCGCTGGCCAGAGCAACAGTCGAACACATTCGGCATCAGTGAAGGTCCAGACAATATGGACAACTTGCGGTCGTGCATTGTCCTGCTTAAATGTTGCGCTTCGGAGGCCTTGAACATAGGGCAGAGCTATGGGCCTTAACTCATCAGAAATGTAATGGCTGGAATTCAGAGTGACGGGAATGAAAACAAGAGGGGACCGGGACGTGTATCCAATGGTACAACATACCATCAATCCAGGTGGTGACTCAGTATGCGGCTACTAAAATTCTGATTACCCTCAAAACTGCATCACTGATATGGGCGCCATTAATGTGTGATCAACGATGAACCTGGACGCAGGAATGGCGTGAAGTCACTTTTCAGACAAATCACAATCCTGTTTACAGCATCAAGATTACCTTATCCGTATTTAACGGCATTATGAATAATGCACATTGCCAGCTGGGATTCGACATAATCATACTGTACATCATTTGAAATGATGTTATAGGTTCCCATTGGATACACGTCTCGATTACTTCATGTTCGTATTCCTGGTACTCTGAACAGCGGCCATTAAATTTCTGATGAGTTAAGGCCCGAACCTCTGCCCTGTATTCGAAGCCTCCGTAGCGCAAAATTTAAGCAAGATAATGCACGACCGCAAGTTGTTTGTATTATCCGGACCTTCTTTGATACAGAATGTGTTCGACTGTTGCTCTAGCCAGCGCGTTCTCCTGATCTCGCACCAATGAAAATAACTGTTTAATCATTGAAAAGCGGCTAGCCCCCACAACTCACCAGTAACTTCGATCGATGAATTGTGGCATCGTGTTGAAGCTTCATGAAGTGCTCTATCCGTACATGTCATCCAATCGCTGTTCGATACAATGCCTAGGCAGATATGTGCTGTTATTGCTCACAGAGGTCGCTGCTTTATGTACTGTTTTCTCAGTACATATCACTCCAAATTTCCTGAAATTTTAATCAATTGTTCTCCGTTCTGTAATGTATGTATCTAACAAATTTCATTCCGTTATTATCATTCCTTCTTGGTGTTGCATTTTCAATGTCGGGCAGTGTATATCTGAATATTTTAGTATAGCTGTGTAAATCTTAAGACTAGCCATATCATATTTTATAAAAAATAATTATTCTAGCATACTAACAATAAATGTTTACAAAATAAAACACTTAATGTTTTTTACAGTACAAAGCTATTTAAATGTGATTTATTTAAATGTCTGTCCTAAAGCGCAATGCATTGGCATATTTTGAGTATCCCTTTGCACAAACCAGTTATACAGGATCTATTAATGCCAATTTACATAGGAAACATTTCATAGTAAATCTGAATAGCATACAGCATTTTTTAAAAACTCTGAAAATATTTACGGACGCTGGAGGCGGCAGACTTACCAATGGACAGACAGAATTACAAATTCAAAACATATTCACGCTTAAAAATTGTAAAAAAAATCGTTAAAAACGCTTAATGTAAACAAAAAGGAAATTCCAGCTAATATCCCTTAATGTAACTGAATATTTTTGTGTGGCCCTTAAAATCTTAATTATATACTATATTCCATAAAAAACTTTTCTTTGTGCATATGAATAATATTTTAATTTCATCAAGATTTGTGCAAAGTAAAGTTATTAAAATTTGGTTTATAGAATTACCTCTCATAGAACACAATGCTTTGGAATACTTTCGACTCTTAATGTACACAAACCGGTAGAGGTATTCACTTCATTTTCAATAGGGAACAGCAGATAGTGAATTTGAATAACATATATCAGTTTTAAGAAATTCCATGAAGATTTGCGGGAGTTAGAGTATGGACAGACAGACAAACCCGAAGTCATTAACACTTTTCAATGTTGTTGGAAAGTTTTAAAAAGCCAAATCGACAATTGGTTGTCCTTAACTTAGTTACGTCTATTCTTATAAATTACCTTTTAATTTTATTTGTTTCAAATTACGAGTGTATTTTTAACACTTTCCAATAAGGTTGAAAAGTGTTAATGACTTCGGCTTCTCTGTCCGTCCCTCTTTCTGTCTGTCCGCGCTCTAACTCTCGTAAATATTTATCGAATTTCTTGAAACTGATACATGTTATTCAAGTTCACTATTGCATGTTCCCTATTGAAAATGCAGTGTGTACCTCTACAGGTTTGTGTACAGGGACACCCGAAAGTTTTCCAAAGTATTGTTTTCTATGAGAAGTATTTCTATAAACCATATTTTAATACCTTTACTATACACAGATCTTAATTAAATTGAATTATGTTATTCAAGTTCACTATCGAATGTTTCCTATGTAAAATGTTTAAATACAACCACTGATTTGTGCACAGTGACACTCGAAAGTATTCCAAAGCATCGAGTTCTGTGTGAGGTATTTCTATAAACCAAATTTTACAAACTTTACTTTCACCAAAGCTTAATGAAATTGAAATATGTTATTCATATGTACAAAAAAAAAATGCTTTTTTTGAATATAGTATAATTAGCATTATATTTACAGGGCCTCACAAAAATATTAAGTTACATTAAGAACTATTAATAAAATTTGCTGGAATTGTACTTTCTTTTACATTAAGCGTTTTCAACACTTTCTGACAATTTTTAAGTGTGAAATATGATTTCAATTTGTGTATATGTCTGACCGATTGTCTATGTTTCTATGTGTCTTTTTCCGTAAATATTTTCCGTATTAAAAAAAGAATGTTATATATTAACCAACTTTACTACGCAATTTTCCACATTTAAAATGACGTTAATAGGTCTTGTACAACTAGTTTGTGCACAGGGTTGACTAAACAAATGCTAATATATTGCGTTTTAAGACAGAAAATTTAAAAAATTTTATTTAAATAATTTTCTACTGTAAAAATCATAAAGGAATTGACATGCATTGCTAATATTCTAACATAATGTTGTGTATAGAATATGATACGATTAACCTTCATATTTACAGGGCTACAGTATAAAGTATTCAGCCACATTAAGATCTGCAATTATAATCTAATGGCTGCATTTTCTTTTGCGTTAAGCCTTTTTATGACTTTCCAACAATGTCTAAGAGTGATTTTAAATTCAATTAGTCTATCTGTATACTTTTCAGTCCTTCTATCTGTCTGTTGCGTGATAACGTAGGCACAGATTACTGAAAGTTAAACGATACAACTAGTACGTACACTTGGTAAGTGTTAATAATCAAAGCGTACTGCATGATTTTTCGTTCTTGTTTCTCAATGATTTGTTCCAATTGTGACGTCATTTTTTCTGAAAAATTCTCCTTCTTCCATTATTTTTTTATTCCTCCAAACCAAGGATAAGAATTTATTTTCCTTATTTTAATACATTTTTGTAGCTTTTGATATTAGGTTTTCGCATTATCCAAAAAAAAAAAAAAAAGCTTTTATAATTAAAAGTATAGCATTATACTAATCTTAAAATTTTTGCCGTCTTCGCAAGAACTAGATATGATATTTATTATCGTAGACGCAAATCAAAATCGAATGATATAATAGAATCAACAATTTATTAAAGTGTAGCGAATCATGCGAGAATTTCTCTTTTCTAAATATTAATGCTTTTTATTAGCCCAATATGAACGTTTTGTACCGTGAAAATAATTTTATAACATCAGCATAAACTGTAATCCAAAATAGCCATTTCGTTAAAATTTCATATATCTTTTATACAAAGAACTCCCTATAGACTTGATAACTCTGAATTAAGCCACCATTTTTCTTGCTTTATAAGAAATTAATGCACATATTCAGCAGAATTAGATTACGGTTTTACTTAAATTAAGTTTATGCTTAGTTTATATTTTATATTTCGGATATATTTTAGAAAGCGTAGGTTTACGAACAAAGCGAGTAAATTTAAATTCCCAAAGCATATCTTTTGGTATAACATATTTCCTTTGTTTTTACGTTATTTCCATATAGTTAATTTTATTTGCGTGATCTTCTTTTGAAGAACTTGCTTTTCTTATTGAATGAAATAGAAATAATGTGACAAGTACATGTTATAATAGTACACAATTAAGTAGTATTTGTTTTAATTTGCTATTTTCATTTATTCAGAGTTCACGTTGTTATTTTAAGTTATTGTGATATTTAAAAGAGTTGAATGTTTATATTTGTCCCCCCTCCACCTTTTTTTTTTTTTTTTTTTTTTTTTACGTTATTCTACATTTATAGAAGAAAGTATTGGATTCGTAAAAGTTTACAACTTCTGGTTTTTGATAAGTTTACATGTTTTGAGATTTTCTGAACATGATTTTATCATTTAAAAGGAAAAATATGTCCGTCTGCCTGTGTGTGTGTAACCGAAATTTTGTGGCAGATCTAGCTCAAGAATTGATGCACTTAATTTAATACAGTTTATATTTAATTGTGTCTAGTGTCTATCAACTTTTGTGAAAATCAATTAAAAGTTGGCGATGCTGTGCTACGATTTTTCCTAGTATTTATGAGGTGGCTGTGAATGCATCAAACTTTGTATGTGGCATTGCCATTATGAAAAAAAAAAAAAAAATGCTGACTAAATTTGGTGTATTGGCTGTGAGTGGCGCTGCTGTCCTGCAATTTCTTTTCCCCCATGCAGGGAAAGGCTATATCTTAGCTTCTAAAGCGTATAAATTCACGAATCATCTTGATATATGAGAAAACTATTATGAAAATTATTACTAAATTTAGTTGTCAGACAGCTGGCGGTGCAATTATTATTTACCATCTGCGTTTTTTGATACGGCTATATCTAAGCATTTTTGGTTAAAATCGCACTAAAATGCATATACAAAATCCTTATTCTGTAAAGTTAGGATTAAGTGTTTATGCATGTTAATCAACAGATGGCGCTTTTCTTTTGAATGATATAGATTAAAGTTTTCTGACGGCTACCACTTACTCGATATCTTTAAGTACTAGACTAATGTTAATAAAAACTTATAAATAAATATAATAATTTTTATTGATTGATATATTATCCGAAAAAATCTGAAAAATATTTCCTTTTTTTTCTTTATTACGATAAAGATATCAATAAATTATCAATTTTTGAGTCATTATCAAAACAACACACACATTTTTATGAGATGACGTCTAATATGTGATGCACGATAGAAGAATGGCATATAGGATTAGTTATAAAACGTTATGTGGTGACAAAGTTTCATAGTTTTGGTTCCTCATTTCCGTTTATTCAGAGTTCGCATTGATATTTGAAGTTTTTCTGATGTTTGAAGAGCATCTTTCAGTTATTTTCGTTGTATATCTTTCTTTTTTAGTTCTATATTAATATTAGAATATTCCTTTAATATTATATCTTATACTATTAAGTGAGCAATATTTGTATATATATATATATATATATATATATATTTCACTGTTCTCGAAAACGGTAGCTCGGACAGTCACGTGATTTAACACAAAGGTGCCTTCCGTAGGGTCATTGTGCACATCGAAGTCAGATTTTTGAATTTTTGATTAGTTTTCTTTTAATTAATAAAAATATGAAAATAAAACTTCCCATTTCTATAATGACGCAGAATGGAGAATCTTAGGAGAGATTTGATTGGTTTATTTGATTTTCATTGATTTGAGTGTATTTTACGTTGAAATAGAGTACGTTACAAGGAATTGCGAAAGATTTGATTGGTTTATTTGGTTTTCATTGGTTTGAGTGTATTTTACGTTGAAATAGAGCTACGTTTAGATTTTATTTAAAAATATTTGAATTTTTAATATTTTAATATTATGCGCTTTTACAGAGAGCAAATTACGATTGTCGCCGCAGGCGCCGGAGCGCATGTTTTTTGGTAAAAATTTTCATGGGTCTCTGGCCAGCTAGCTGGTGAAGCCAGCTAGTTCATATAAATTATAGAAACTGATGGAAAGATAGAAACGATTGTAGAAAACAGCATCTGTGAGCAAGTTCTCACGTATCCTTTAAAAGCATCAAGTTTATTTCAAAATTATCAAATGCCTAATTATAAATTAAAACAAATAACTTTTATTAATATTAAGAAGGAATTCAGTAATAATCTCATTGATCTTCTTTTAAAATAATGCAATTTATATATGAGGGATCTAAAAGGAAATTTTAATTTTCTGTTCCCCGAAGGGAACCATTTTATTTTGGTGCAATTCAGAAAAAGATTATTTAGATTTTAAAGCAATCACCAGAATAAATCTATTTATATTTCTATCTATTAAAAATACATAAAACGATTTCCGTTATAATTTTTTTTGTTTAACTCTGATCAGCTTTTATACATAATTTCAGACCTTATATGGAAGCCATTTGCGGATAGATTTATCCTAAATGTTTTACTTTTTCAGAATTAATGTCGCAATGACTAATATAATTACTTTTTTGATTGCACGTGATAACGGTTTTTGTTGGCTCACAAAACTAAGCCAAATTAATGGTTGTATTATTTCAACCGTCTCTCCTAAATTCAAAATTTCTAATTGGTTTAACATTAAGAACAAAGAAATCTTCACTTGGCGCTTTTGGCACGTAATTTCGCAGCGCTACCATATCTGGCGATAGACAGATGAAATGAACCATGTTCGATTCGTCATTCTAACTGGAACTGATCTGATAGTCAACATGAAAGTAAAAATTGCTCCCTCTCCCACTTTGCAATAATGGTTTCATTGTCTGTGACGAGCCTGGCATTTATTAATTATATTATTGAAAAGACTGTTTAAATTTCCATAAATCAAATTTGCTAAAATTAATGAGATGCCTGATGTTATTTGTGGAGATATGAACTTTTTATACGTAATGTACTTATGAACTTATTGATCATTTTACAGATTAAATAATCATCTTAAAAATGAATAAAAAGTCTCTTCTGCATCATCTCGTGATAATTTATAGAAAAATATAATCAACAATAATTTATACTAAGCTTCAACAAAATATATAGTTTCGTGCAATGCTACGTGAGATATGGCATCTACAAATGTTGGATAACCTCTCGCAGACATTTTTAAAAAATGGTCAACTCGTGCATTGGAGGAATTATAAAAGAGGAGATGACATGTCCACAAAAACATGTAGCCAAAATCGTAACCACAGAAGCCATTCAGTAACATAGTTATATATGAAATCTTTCATTGTTGTTGTGAAATCATGTAATATGGATCATTCGAGACGCAAGTCATTGTAATTATAGGTCTCAAAATTGTGAAATAATGGCCAAATTAAATAACACAGTACTAGCCGATGTTTTGGTAGACTCAATATGGCTCCTGCAGTGGCCTTGGCTGTTATTGCGGCAGCCATCTTGACAAAATCGCAACCACAGAAGCCATTAAGTAACACAGTTATATATGAAATCTTTCATTGTTGTTGTGAAATCATGTAATATGGATCATTCGAGACGCAAGTCATTGCAATTATAGGTCTCAAAACTGTGAAATAAAGGTCAAATAAAATAACACAGCAGTAGCTAATGTTTTGGTGGACTCAATATGGCTCCTGCAGTGGCCTCGGCTGTTATTGCGGCAGCCATCTTGACAAAATCGTAACCACACAAGCCATTAAGTAACACAGTTATATATGAAATCTTTCATTGTTGTTGTGAAATCGTGTAATATGGATCATTGAAGATGCAAGGCATTGTAATTATAGGTCTCAAATCTGTGAAATAAAGGTCAAGTAAAATAACACAGTACTAGCCAATGTTTCGCTAGACTCAATATGACTCCTTGGCTGTTGTTGCGGCAGCCATCTCGACAAAATCGTAACCGCAGAAGCCATTAAGTAGCACAGTTATATACGAAATCTTTCGTTGTTGTCGTGAAATCATGTAATATGGATCATTCGAGACGCAAGTCATTGTAATTATAGGTCTCAAAACTGTGAAAGAAAGGTCAAATAAAATAATACAGCGCTAGCTAATGTTTTGGTAGACTCAATATGGCTCTTGCAGTGGCCTTGGCTGTTATTGCGGCAGCCATCTTTACAAAATCGTAACCACAGAAGCCATTAAGTAACACAGTTATATATGAAATCTTTCATTGTTGTTGTGAAATCGTGTAATATGGATCATTCGAGACGCAAGTCATTGTAATTATAGGTCTCAAAACTGTGAAATAAAGGTCAAGTAAAATAATATAGTACTAGCCAATGTTTCGGTAGACTCAATATGGGTCCTGCGGTAGCCTTGGCTGTTGTTACGGCAGCCATCTCGACAAAATCGTAACCGCAGAAGCCATTAAGTAACACAGTTATATACGAAATCTTTCGTTGTTGTTCTGAAATCATGTAATATGGATCATTCGAGATGCAAGTCATTGTAATTATAGGTCTCAAAACTGTGAAGTAAAGGTAAAAAAAAAATAATAAAGCACTAGCTAATGTTTTGGTAGACTCGATATGGCCCCTGCAGTGGCCTTGGCTGTTATTGCGGCAGCCATCTTTACAAAATCGTAACCACAGAAGCCATTAAGTAACACAGTTATATATGAAATCTTTCATTGTTGTTGTGAAATCGTGTAATATGGATCATTCGAGACGCAAGTCATTGTAATTATAGGTCTCAAAACTGGGAAATAAAGGTCAAATAAAATAATAAAGCACTAGCTAATGTTTTGGTAGACTCGATATGGCTCCTGCAGTGGCCTTGGCTGTTATTGCGGCAGGCATCTTGACAAAATCGTAACCACAGAAGCCATTAAGTAACACAGTTATATATGGAATCTTTCGTTGTTGTTGTGAAATCATGTAATATGGATCATTCGAGACGCAAGTCATTGTAATTATAGGTCTCAAAGCTGTGAAATAAAGGTCAAATAAAATAATAAAGCACTAGCTAATGTTTTGGTAGACTCAATATGGCTCCTGCAGTGGCCTTGGCTGTTATTGCGGCAGCCATCTTGACAAAATCGTAACCACAGAAGCCATTAAGTAACACAGTTATATATGGAATCTTTCGTTGTTGTTGTGAAATCATGTAATATGGATCATTCGAGACGCAAGTCATTGTAATTATAGGTCTCAAAACTGTGATATAAAGGTCTAATAAAATAACATAGTACTAGCCAATGTTTCGGTACACTCAATATGGCTCCTGCGGTAGCCTTGGCTGTTATTGCGGTAGCCATCTCGACAAAATCGTAACCGCAGAAGCCATTAAGTAATACCGTTATATACGAAATCTTTCGTTGTTGTTGTGAAATCATGTAATATGGATAATTCGAGACGCAAGTCATTGTAATTATAGGTCTAAAAACTCTGAAATAATGGTCAAAATAACTTAGTACTATCCGATGTTTTGGTAGACTCAATATGGCTCCTGCAGTGGCCTTGGCTGTTATTGCGGCAGCCATCTTGACAAAATCGTAACCACAGAAGCCATTAAGTAACACAGTTATATATGGAATCTTTCGTTGTTGTTGTGAAATCATGTAATATGGATCATTCGAGACGCAAGTCATTGTAATTATAAGTCTCAAAACTGTGAAGTAAAGGTCAAATAAAATAATAAAGCACTAGCTAATGTTTTGGTAGACTCAATATGGCTCCTGCAGTGGCCTTGGCTGTTATTGCGGCAGCCATCTTGACAAAATCGTAACCACGGAAACCATTAAGTAACACAGTTATATATGGAATCTTTCGTTGTTGTTGTGAAATCATGTAATATGGATCATTCGAGACGCAAGTCATTGTAATTATAAGTCTCAAAACTGTGAAGTAAAGGTCAAATAAAATAATAAAGCACTAGCTAATGTTTTGGTAGACTCAATATGGCTCCTGCAGTGGCCTTGGCTGTTATTGCGGCAGCCATCTTGACAAAATCGTAACCACAGAAGCCATTAAGTAACACAGTTATATATGGAATCTTTCATTGTTGTTGTGAAATCGTGTAATATGGATCATTCGAGACGCAAGTCATTGTAATTATAGGTCTCAAAACTGTGAAATAAAGGTCAAATAAAATAACAGTACTAGCCAATGTTTCGGTACACTCAATATGGCTCCTGCGGTAGCCTTGGCTGTTATTGCGGTAGCCATCTCGACAAAATCGTAACCGCAGAAGCCATTAAGTAATACAGTTATATACGAAATCTTTCGTTGTTGTTGTGAAATCATGTAATATGGATAATTCGAGACGCAAGTCATTGTAATTATAGGTCTAAAAACTCTGAAATAATGGTCAAAATAACGTAGTACTATCCGATGTTTTGGTAGACTCAATATGACTCCTGTCCTGCGGTAGCCTTGGCTGTTATTACGGCAGTCATTTTGAGTAGAAAACAATTAATTTCACGTGCCTTGCATGCTGATATGCCAATTCCTTTTATACCATTCTCCAAGACTCGTGCTCAGGATATCTCAAAACCTGTATATCCATGGAAAACCAGAGTTCGAAAATTTTACCGAATCCAGTGCAAATTTAAAAAAAAAAAATATTATGTAGGGTAAATGCTCCGGGGATTGACTCTTTTAGAGTAATTTCTGTGGTTTTTAAAGTTTTAGTCATCAGAAACTATTTTTAGAAAGCTTTTTTTAATACATATAGGATGAAAGACTTTCAGAACCACTTATATGTTAAAAGATATATGCATTTGATAATTATTATTTTTTAAGGAATTTTCATTTTACACTCGCTCGATGTTCCAGTAATTGACACTGCCAGTGTTTCATTTTACCAGTAATTGGCCCCCTATTCTCCACTGTTTGACATACAATGTTAAAATTCTGATGTGTAAATCATTTGCTTTTATTTTTTTCGTATTTATTAATTATTTCGGGGAAGGTGTCAATTACTGGAGTATGTCAAACACTGGAGCACCTAGTAGTACCCTATGTAGAAGAGAGTAAAAATATATATTGTTCTTTTATATGAATGCTGGTGCAACGAAAACTAAAGTATAAAAATGACAATAATGATTTTTGGTTGATTTTGTTCTTAACGTCATTGATGTTAACATGCTAGATATTAAGACCACAAAATTTGCTGATGTACAGCGAATTTCAGAGATAAAATTTTAAATTTGTTATCTTTTTTGGCTTTTAATTTTTTTGGGAAATTTTTCTTCATTTTTTTTTAATATTTTCGATGGATTTAAGCATTGAATGTGATCACATGCAACCATATTAAAGCACTATGTTGAAAAACAAAGATGCTAATACAAAGAAGACTATAATACATATTTAAATGTAATGAATATCGAAATTAAAGATAAAAAGCATATTATATTTTCCAGCTTGTCATTAACGTATATAATTTATCTTACATTATTTATTAATGTAATTAGTTTTTGAAATCATTTTCTATATAAAATAAACTGAATTTTATTGGTTATTTAATGAACTGTTAAAATAACATATGCTTTATAGAGAAAATATTGCTGCATACATCTGCATAGAGAAAATATTTTGTAATATCAATGAAACTGAACAAAAAAAATAAAAATATCGATTTAATTATCATATACCATCTAGTAAATTTAATTTTTTTTTCTTTCTGTTTTCTAATTTGAAGCACATATCATTTAAAGTCAGATCAATAGAAATGTAGAAAAAAAAAAAAGAAAAAAAAAAAAAACAGAAACAGGAAAAAAAAAAAAAAATTGCCGGATTTATCAAACATTTTAAAGAAATAATTTAATTATATATATATATATATATATATGAAAGTTATATTTAAAAAAAAATGTAAATGAATTTAATATTTCGAAAATTAATTTTTAACCTTTATTAATTTTTCAACCATGCGCAGCTGATTTGTACCTTCCAGCTCGTTTATCTGATTGATCAAGTATGTAACACCATTTTGTATACGTTCAAATAAAATTAAGAGTCTTTTCTTTTTAAAAGCCTATAAATTTTTTAGACCTTACAAATAGCAAGTGTGTGAAGAAATATCTTCACCTTTATAGATGGAAGTATAAAAATTTAAGTCAGGGAATAAAATATATATAAGCATTAATATTGAGTTTATTTTAGCAGCATACGTAACACGAAATTGTCTTCCATTTTTCCTACGGCGAAATCTCCCGCCATTTTTTTCACATGGGTTTCCATTTTAACATGAATAATGAATGAAACTTTTTCCTGTAAAAATGTTGGTTGCGTTCAGAGTTTTATAAAATTTGTTTAGAAATTTTCTGAAAATATTTCTTGTTATATTTCGAAACTAAAAAGAAATGTTTTGCACCAGCGATATTCAGATGAATTTTGTATAAATTCAACACTTCGCTTTTTATTTTTGCAGTTTGCACTCGCGCTGTTAGTTGTAAATTTTGAATATTAAAGCAAATTTTAAATCTTGAAAATTTAAAGAATTTTATTTTTTCTGAAATAAGGAAAGTTCATAACTGATAAATATAAAGAAAAGAGAGAGAAAAGATAATTCTCATTTAAGTAATTAATTAACTTGCTTAAATTTAAAGTTTAATTTACTCTTTGCTTATTTCAGGAATTAACGGCATTTATTTAGGAAACCGTCATAATGTTTCTTTCTTAGTATGTAAACATCTGATGTATTTTTTAATAATACAACATTCAATTATTTATATCACTATGGATATTCGTGACTTTCCCAAATCCAGTTATAAACATTTTAATCTTAACTTTAAAAATTTAAGTAAAAGTTTTAAACTTAAGATGTTCGTCCTGTGAATTAAACTAGGGATTTCCAAAAGCAGTATTTAATCAGCTTTAGCGTTATGAATTTATGCGACTTCTTAATCTAGTTGTAGAAATATCTATTTTAGTTTTAAAAGTTTACGAATTTTCCAGTGAAAATAATTATCTATGCATTTAAATTTTATAAGAAAATTTAAACATCAATTTTATTAAAATAATATTTATTTTTGATAAAATTATAAATTATCCCAGTTACAAAAACTAAACTTAATATTTTACGATGAAAGAAAAAAAAAAGAGGAAAGATTATCAGTGTTTCATAATATTTTCTTATAAAATTCGATTTGAAACAAACTGACAAGTCTAAAGATCCCGCATTTTTAATTTTTATTTTTTTCTTGTACATACAGTGAAACCTCTTATAACAGTCACTTAGAACAACGGTAACCTTTGAATACCAGCCGTGTTTTTATACTACCAAATCTATTTCATAGAAATAACATAGCATACTACCTCCAAACAATGAATTCCGAACAACGGCTGGGCCCACCAGCGGCCGAGCGGTACCGCGCTCAAAGCTGGCAGACGTGAGGTTCCAGGTTCGATATCAGGTCGCGGTTGTCGACCTAGCCGTTCGGAGTTTTCTCTGAAACTTGCGTAAGTACGGGCTAGGATCCCTTAGGAAGTCCCCCTCAGGCCAAGAACTCTCGTACAGTCAATCGGTCTTAATCCCCACAACCCAACCCGACCAAAGGTCTCTTTCTCTAAGAACACGCTTGTCCACAATACATCATTAAGATGTCCATAGGATATCCATAGACGTCCTTTTCATCCATAAGTCATCCTGAGGATGTCATTTGGAGAAGATGTGCTGTTAGGGATCTTCACATTTTCTTATAATTTTAGGATATTTTCGGAAATTAGATTTAGTAGGAAAAAAAGTTTTATTCTCGGAAGTTAGTTAATTTTGACAGAAATTCTGAATAAAAATTTAATTTCAGATTTCTGAAAATCGGGAATACGAAAGTATACCAGATGACATAACATATGATGAAGAATTTAATGATATCTTATAGAGCCGGGATGACAATGAATGTTAACGAATATGTGAATGTCGATTGCGACCTCCTAGGAGTTTATTTTACCTTTAATACAATCGAAGAACCTATTGAAAGTAAAACTAATGAAGAAAGTGACAAGAAAAGTGAGGAGGAACAGAATAGAAAATTATTGCATCAAATCTTATTCTGATGTTCTTTCAAGTTTCAGGTACATTAAAAATTTTGCTCTTAATCAAAATGATGAAATTTATCACAAATCAGTGGAAACGATTATTGTAAAACATAATCTCTTAAATTGAGATGAAGAAAAAAAAAATATGTACATTTTAATTATTAAAAAGCATTATAATCTAAAAATATACTACTTTAAAACACTTCATTCATTTATTAAAATCAAATTTACAATATCTAAAGAACAAAACATTTTCGCCATAAGTTACATGGCATCTTCAGGTTAATCAGAGCATTTTAGCAAGGTACAAAGAGAAAAGTCAACTTACACTGTAAAAAAAATAACTATTACCAGCTGCAAGAAGCTCTCTGTGATTGGAGAAAATAATTATTTTCTCCAATCACAGAGAGAGTTTCTTGCAGCTGGTAATATTTTCTCCAATCACAGAGAGTTTCTTGCAGCTGGTAATAGTTATTTTTTTTACAGTGTTTATATATATATTACGACTCTTGGTGATGGTTACAGATATAAGAAGCTTAACAATATGTAAAGACATATACTAGGAGGAAGTCACTTGCAATGTCACGTGTAACAGATTATTGTTAAAACTTCGTAACATTACTTGAAAACATTGGAGAAAAGAGATGTTGAATCTAAAGGAATTCTGGAATTATCTTGGAATTCCAATGTCCTTGGAATCTGGGAATCCAAAAAGAATTCCTTTAGATTCGACATATCCTTTCTCCAATGTTTTGAAGTAATGTTACGAAGTATTAACATGATTCTGCTATAAGTGACATTTCAATGAATTCCTTTAGATTCAACATCTCTTTTGTTCAATGCTTTGCGGTAATGTTAGGAAGTATTAACAAGATTCTGCTACAAGTGATATTTCAAGTGAATTCCTCCAGGTCTATGTAATTACATATTGTCAAAATTCTTATATCTGTAACCATATCCAAGAGTTGTAATATATACAACTGACTTTTCTCTTCGTACTTTTCTAAAATGTTCTGTTTAATCTGAAGATGCCGTGTACCTCATGGCGAAAAGCTGCGTTCTTTAGATATTGTAAATTTGATTTTAATAAATAAATGACGTTTTTTAAAGTGTATTTTTAGCTTTTAATGCTTTTTAATAATGGAAATGATTACGTCTTTAGAAAATCGTATATGCTTAAAACAATTACGAATTAATTAATTTTTTTAAATGTAATGTTCTACTATGTTTTATAATTGTAAAATAAAATAATTTCCATAGTTAAAAAAATCATTCGTAGTTAACTTTAATACTAAAGTAATAAAATTTCTGAGTTTTTAAGTTCTGAATTTTGAATTTCTAAGTTCTGTATTAAGTTCTAAATTTTTGAGTTCTGAATAGCATCCACCTCCAAAGAATGACCATTTTATTTGTACTCTCATTGGTGACTGCTAATCAGAGGTTTTACTGCATGTATGTATATATATATATATATATATATATATTTAAAGTTTTAATAAACGTTTAAATTCTGCGATAAAAAAAAAGAAAAAGAAAAAAGAACAATGTAGAAATATTATTTAAATTAATAAAAAAAAAAAAAAAAAAAAAAAAAAAAAGAAAAGAAAAAAAAAAATCTTTTTATTTGTATAAACGTTTTATGTGATAAGAAAAAAAAATCTTTCATTTGTATAAACATTTTATGCGTAAAAAAAAAAAAAAAAAAAGATATATATATATATATATATATATATATTCCAGTCAATAAAAAATGCACAAGAAAATTAGGAAATGAATAAAAGTCAATTTTGTTAATTTGCTATACTTTTCTAAAAATATTCATGATTTAAATTTATAGTAAAATTATTGTGTAATTATTAGAAAAATTGTAAATTATTTTTATTACTAATAAAGTATGAAATAATATCAGAATATTATGATGAAAATATTAGCCTGATTTGATATTTCTAACATTTTCTATTACAATAATGCTATTATTTTAAAGATTTTTCCCCCATTAAATAAGTAATTTCTGCTTTACATGAAATCATTTTTCTTAAGAAGTATACTTTAATCTTGTCGATAGTAATAAAACGTATCATCTTTTCATGTGACTTACTTCTTTGACATGATTATAACTCCGATCATACACAATTATAAAATTAGCTTTAAAAAAATATACGACCTAGAATTTAATTGAATATAATTTTTCTATAAAATATGTACGTTCGAATTTGAAAAACTCTAGCACGCAAAATGTGAATGCAGTATTGGATTTGAATTTAATTAAATATTTAATTAAATATTATATTTGTATTTTTCAACTGAATTTAGAAGTTATTGAACTGCATACTTGCCAACATCCTAATTATGAATCGGAAAATTTTTTAGTACACGCCCCCTTTTCCACACCACTTTATTTTTAGATTAATTATCTTGATATGTAGTTACGGTTAAATAAGTATAAAATTATTCTAAAAAAGACTGGTGCGGAAATGAAGGCGGATATTAAAAGTCTTCCGATTATTAATGAGATGGTTGGCAGGTATGGAACTGTGAACTCATAATCACTGTATATAGACAACTTTAAACTTTTATTTCAACACCAATTTTAAACTAAAAAAAACTTCGTGATTTATACTTTAACATGATTTAAAAGTTAGAAAAGTGCCAGCTCGCAGATTTTAAAATATCAAAGCATAGTGTCCTGATGCATTTAATGAATTAAAAAAAAAAAAAAAAAAAAAAACCTAATTAATTAAAAAAAAAAAAAAAATCTGTACAACAGATTTTCACCAAATATAGCTAAGATTCATGCCAATTTAATCAGCATTTTAATAGAAAACCGAATTGAAATCGATCTGTTAGTTCGAAAGCTACCTGCCACATACAGACACACAGAAAGACAAAGGCTCCAAGTAAAACTCTTCTTTTTTGTTCGGGGGTTAAGAAGATTAATGTTTAAAATATATATTTTTTTTAAATGAGGCAATAAAATTTTGAATGAAATTATTCTTCTTTTACTTTTTACTTTTTATGTACATGGGAAGATAGTATTGAATTTTCAAAACTTTTTGATATGTGATTTTCGGTGAATTTAAACGTTTTAGAATGCCCTGATAATGATTTGACAATTTTTATAAAATGGCTGCATGGGCTTTTGTTACCAAACTTTTATGGGAGCTATCTCTCAAGAAATAATTTTCGGAATTCTACAAAACTTTATATTTGGTTGGACCTTGTTACAAGTTAATGCTAAATAGATTTTGGCGTAAATCTCCCAGCAGGTGGCACTACTATGCTTCCATTTCTCCCATTGACGGGAAAACTACAGCTCAATTTCTATCGTATATAAGTACGCATAACATGGTATGTAGAGGGCCACTATAAAAAATTATAGTAATTTAATATGGTCTCATAACAACTGGCAGAGAGACACCTCCCCCAACCCCCTGTCAATCCGAGGGTTTATGGCCGGAGATCCCAAGGGTGGTGGAAAAAAAAAATCTCTTACCAGCGGATTCGATAGGACTGCTGCTAAATGATTGCTTGAGTACATCTTCCGAGTGTACAGAAAGACTATATCTCAACTTCTATAGCATATTAGTCCGCCAAACATTTTAAGTGGGATGACTATTACGAGAAAGTATTCTCAGTTAATTCAGGTTTTCATCGGCAAAAAGGTAGTGCTACTATTACCCCTTTTCTGCGAATTTCCGAATGGTTATATCTCTGTATTTATTGGTCAAAATCGTACGAAATTGTATATGTAAAATATTTATTATTTCTCAATTAAACTTTTGTGTCTGTTCACCAACAGTTGGCTTTGTTATATAGAATAATTAGAAGAAAAAGAAAAGTGATATCCATAGATACAAGTTTGGATATTAAAATACATAAGGTTTTTCTATAGGAAATGTCGAATACTCTAATATATTAACATTTTGATAATTAAATGTTTAGATATTTCTATCGCTTAATTTTCTTTCACTATTAAGTTTATTTTCTTTGCCTAAATGATTAAACCCTTGTATCTCTCCATTGATTAACAACTATAGTTTTAAATACAATTTTTTAAAGCTTATACAAAAAGAATTAAGAATTGTTCTGACATGAGATTTTGCAGGAACTCGCCATGTTCTTCTATTGCGTTTTAAGTAATACGAAATTTATCAAAATAAATAAATATCAATATATATATATTTTCCATTTAGACATTTTTACAAGCAATTATATAGATTACAATCCTTTATAAACTCTACCTTTATTCCACTAATGCAAATAATTATTGCTAATGAAATAAACAGGTGTTGTAAACTCTAAAAGTTCTCATTCTTCATCTGACCTAACTTATTTACACAAGTGATCAATCACGGAATTTTCTAACTTGGAAACGAATGTTGAAGAATGTGAAATAGAAATTTTCATTCATTCTGTCAAGACTTTATGCAGTTATTACCATATATTTAAATTTAATTGCATGTATTTTATGAAAATTAGTATACTTAAACTCTTTAAAAAATTATTTACTTTGGCAGCGGTAATACATTTAACTATTCTTAATGAGAAAATCAGATGTTGGAAACTCCAAAATAACTGTATTCTTCATCTAGTTTAGTTTCTTCACATTCATCAATCAACCAAAACACTAACGGACATTAAGAAACGACTGTTTAAGAATACTGAATTGAAACATTCAATCATTCTATCATTATTTCAAACAAGTTGAAGTTATTTACTTAAATTCACTTATATATTTTTATAAGCAATTGTAGACCAGAACCTTCCTTCATATTAATGCATTGGATGTTTTAACCCATTACCCCGCAACAAATAATTTCGTTTAACAGTAAACTAAAAAAGATATTTTATATTAAGTATTGTTTTTAAATAAGGAAAGGATAGGCGTTTATTTTATTACAAAAAAATTTGATCTGAAAAATAATCCTATATTTAGAAATAAATTTCAAACTTGAAGCCCCAATCAATCCAAAACTTTTGAAAATCATTAAATTTAAATAAGTTTACATAACTTGTAAAAAAAAAAAAAGTTTTACAATAAAATAATTGCTTTTGAAGTCATCTGTAGTGTTTGCTGTTTATACTCCCCCAAGGAAATTTCCGTAAACATTTATTTGTCTTCATTATATACTCTTATTCCACTGAAGTTGTGTACAAATGCAACACCCTGTATTTAGTAAGATAAGACTAATTTTAATAATTTTATTTTAAATTATTCTTATATATGATCAAAATAATGAGTATTACTGTTCGTATTTAAAAAAAAAAAAAATCATTATTTCTAGTTTTGGCGGTTAATGGGTTACCGCATTTAATTAGCTTTGAAAAATAAATTAGATGTTGGAAATTCAAAATTGAAAATTCTGTATTTATAATCCGATTTACCTGCTTTACAAAAGTCACCATTAACCGAAATTTATTAACTTTCTAAAAAAGATAAATGAATAGTTTAAAGAATTATTTCAGGATTTTTTAAAGGATATACTGACAAACGTACATGCAGTTTTTTATGACTTATCAGGCATTTATTACATGAGCATCAATAAATTAAAATCTTCTTTGATTTCACATGTAAGCTATAACAGTGCATTTAATTATTGTTATGAAACAGTTGGTAGCTAGAAATTTCAAAAAACTTAATTTTACATATGGTTTACATTCTTTACGTTAGAGATCAATAAGCTAAATCACTAGCTTGAAAAACGACTCCATTAGAACGATAAACGTAGAATTCAATTTATTGATGAATTTTTACTTTCTTCTACATTCAATTTGGATGTATAAAAATTTTAATTTTTTGGATGCATAAAAATTATTGGATTCATAAAAATTTTCGACCTCGGATTTTCGATGTATTTACATGTTTTCAGAGGTCTAGAACACGATTTGACAATTTTTATAAAATGTCTGTCTGTGTGTGTGTGTGACAAAATTTTGTGGCAATTGTATCTCAGGAACTACTGCACAGAATTTCATAAAATTTTATATGTAATTGCACCTTGACATAAGTTAGTGCCTACCAACCTTTAGTGAAAATCGTCCAACAGGCGGCGTTGCCATCGCGCTTTTTCTAAATTTTTAACATGACAGTATACATAATTTCCTATAAATACACATAAAGATAATTATTTTTCAATAATCACTATTAAATTAAAAAGAATTATTTATAATAGGGATAGTCAACTGAGAATTTTCTTTTAAATATGCAGGAGCATCGTCCCCCCCCCTCTTGATCACGGAGGGAGCAAATTTTCATTATGGATATCTCTCAAAAGAGCTCGTCAATACCTTTAAGACGAATGGTTTAACTATTGATCTGCGATAATTTATAATAAAGTTATCGATTTTTTAAATTAATATATATATATGTATGTATAAGATGTCAATTAGAGAATAAAATTGCCTTCTTTTTTGGATATTTAGTGTTATACTACTTCTATACAATGGAAATCGCCTGCATTCGTCATGGAAGATAATCTTTATAAATAAAATTTTTAATAAATTATTTTAACTGAGTGAATTTTTGTAAGAAAATATAGAAGAAAGTCACGTGGAGGTCACAGCATACTAGTTTATAGGCTGGTGGTGGAATATACAACATTAATTTAAAAAAAAAAAATAATAATTAGATTTTGTTATGGAGATCCGTAAATCAAAATGCTCGTTCAACTCATGTGTTAGCTTTAGTAGTGTGTTATTTAATTAGTGTTAATAAAACAAATGGATTTTAGAAATGCAAAAAACTCCAATCTACATATGTTTTACATTTTTCACTTAAGTGATAATCCAATCCCAAACGCTAGTCAGGAAATTGACTGATAAGAATGATAAATAAACACTTTTAAACATTTTATTATCATATTTTACAGGTTGCAGTTAAATCCCTTAGGCATTTTTTTTATGAACACTGGTAGAGCAATATTTTTCGTATAAGAAAAACTGTGACTTCAAAGACTTTGATAATGTATTAAATTACTGTTATAGAAGAAATCAGATGCTTAAAACTTTAAAAATCCTTGCATATTATTAGACCTACCTTCTTTTTCACAAGCCACCCATTCACAAAATTAGCTTGAAAAATTTCTCTAAGAATATGAAATGTAAAATTTAAACCATTTTCATATGTTTTTTTTTATATATATATTTCTTGCCATACATAACATTTAATTTCAATAAAATTTTTCTTGAATTCTCACAAACAAATTTTATTTATTTTTTATGAACATTAGTAAATAAAAATCTTCATTCAATTCATACGTTAAATGTGATAGTGTATTTAATTGTTATTAATGGTGCAGTTGCATCTAGAAATTCGATAAAAACTCCATTTTATATCTGGTTTACATTCTTTACATAATAGATCAACAGTCCAAACATTAGCTCAGAAAAACGACTGCTTAAGAACGACAAATAAAAATTCTTAAACGCCTTGTCATAATTTTCAGCAGGTTGAAACTATATACTTGACTCTTTTTTGAATAGCTTTGCATCTGTCGTAATAACAAGTTAAAATCTAAAAATATCATTTGATTTCTCCATATTAAAATGCGAGCAGTATTTTGTGACATTCATGTGTCAAAGCAACATATACATTTATTCTGAATGTTTTATTTTTGAGGTTTCACTTCAAATAGTAGGAAGAAAAGTAAGGTTGACAAGTAAGGAATAAATAACTATCTTTTCGGTTTACATTTTTTTTTTTTAAAGCTTTATGTTCATTTGCATATATGTTTTCTTCTTCTTTTTATTAAAATACTGTTATTTTTACCACGTGTCACAGGAAAACACATTTTATGAAGCAAAAACTGCTTACTGTTGTAAAAGAGCGGAAAAAATATTTCTTGACATACTAACTTCTGAATTCAGTTTCGATTTAAAAAGGAACTTACATTTTTTTTCCACATATAGCTGCTTGAAATATTAAGTTATATTGAAGAGGTATTTAATTGTATTTGTAAACTAATAATTATAACAGTAATTATAATAATAAAACTTGTAATTAGGTTTTTTATTTTTCTTTTAACAAGAAAAGTATTTCTTTTGTAGGACAGTAATCAGAATCACAATATCGCTTCAAAACATGGAGTTTTAATTAAATATAAGAATTAAAAAAACAACAAAAAAGGTTTTTTTTTTTTTTTTTTAATTCTTATATTTAGTAATCAGAATATTAAAAAAAAAAGTCATCATGTGTGTCAATATATTATAATGCATATGATTAAATATACATCACACACACACACACACACACACACACACATATATATATATATATATATATATATATATATGGTAAAAAAAGAAGGAAAATGTAGAAAACAGATGATGCAATGGCTAATCAAATCATGAATTTATAGTTAATAACAAATATGTAAAAGTTTGCGGTATTTTTTATAGTGTTGCTATCGACTGACACTAAATATATATATATATATAAGTAGCCACGAATATTATTGGTCTATTTTATGTCTGTCTTTAAGTGAGAACCCTGGCCTAATGGGTTAGGTTAAAATTATATTATAAGCAAGTACCTTTTTCAAGATTCATTCATTTTTTCATTTTTTCGTTTCCTCATTTTACATTGACACGTCTTGTTAAAGAAGTACGAAATTCTCCTATTCAAGATTTAATTCGATCAGATATTTCAGTATACTAAATAACAGTATACCAAATAACAAACTTATCAATGGAAACAATATTTAGTTTTTAGAACAAGTTTATATACAAGGTGATCCAAAAGTCAGGACCAACTTTAAAATTGAATAATTCGAAAACGAATCAAGATACAAAGATACGGTTTGCACCAAACGAATGGAAAAAAAGCCGGGTTTTGTGTGGCAAAGAAATAAAAAATAGTTCTGTTGGCGACCAACAGATGGGGCTGTCGTATTTCTAATGTAGGATTATGCAAAGCAACAAACGATATAAAAAGGAAAAACTATAGCAGGTAATGGTATTAAAAACTTATATGCATCGAAATATCGCATTCTCAGTCGCTACTTTAATCACGCATGGCCTCCATGATCTCCCGATCTGACACCCTGTGACTTTTGGCTGTGGAGATTCTTGGAAGTCAAAAGTGTACCGCGACCAACCGGCATCACTAGCAGCACTGAAAGATGCCATCCGCCAAAATGTGTCTGCCATAACGCAAGAAATGCTACTAAATGCTGTGAACGATGTGATGAATCATCTCACAGCTGTACTTCTGAATGATGGATATTGAACAGTTAATGTAGTAGTACTAATTAACTGTAATTAAGCTGACTTGTAAGCTGTCAGCATTTTTTTTTCATTTGTAAATCATCTTTTGGTGAAATAAAACACTATAGTGCCATCTGTTGGTCGCCAACAGAACTAATTTCTTTCCTTTGTCACACAAAACCCGGTTTCTTTTTCATCCGTTTGGTGCAAACCGTATCTTTGTATCTTGATTCGTTTTCGAATTATTCAATTTTAAAGTTGGTCCTGACTTTTGGATCACCCGGTATATAAGTATAATAAAACTCAGTGCATTGAGCTTTTTTAACACATTTAGCAAAAAAAAAAAAAAAACTTTTAAGATGTATTTACACGTGGACTTTTACATTGGTCCATGCTGTAAAATCTTACAAAAATTTAAAATTTCCAAAAATTACATAAAGAAGTTTTATATAAATAAGTTCTGGAGTGACTCCACTCGACTTCCCGAACGTTAAGTAATTAACGATTGTGTTAATAAAGTAAGAGAAGTTGTAAAATAAACAAAAGAAAAAATTATTAATAGGATCTTTGAGTATTTTTCCCCTGATAGTATGTTGTTCAATTTAACGCTATTGCACTTCAAATAATTTCAGCCCATGAGTCATAATAATAAAGAAATTTTCGTTGTGTCCCTGTAAAAATGTACAAGTGCAAGACTCGCAAGAATCTGTGAAGTTTGGGCGACGGTGATCCATAACATGTATGCAAATTTAAACCTCAGTCAAGTAAAGCATTTAGACACTATCACACTTTAAATAATATCAGCTCATAAGCCATAATGATAAAGAATTTTTCTTTGTGTCCCTGTAAAAAAAAAAAAAACTTTTAAGATGTATTTACACGTGGACTTTTACATTGGTCCATGCTGTAAAATCTTACAAAAATTTAAAATTTCCAAAAATTACATAAAGAAGTTTTATATAAATAAGTTCTGGAGTGACTCCACTCGACTTCCCGAACGTTAAGTAATTAACGATTGTGTTAATAAAGTAAGAGAAGTTGTAAAATAAACAAAAGAAAAAATTATTAATAGGATCTTTGAGTATTTTTCCCCTGATAGTATGTTGTTCAATTTAACGCTATTGCACTTCAAATAATTTCAGCCCATGAGTCATAATAATAAAAAAATTTTCGTTGTGTCCCTGTAAAAATGTACAAGTGCAAGACTCGCAAGAATCTGTTTGGGCGACGGTGATCCATAACATGTATGCAAATTTAAACCTCAGTCAAGTAAAGCATTTAGACACTATCACACTTTAAATAATATCAGCTCATAAGCCATAATGATAAAGAATTTTTCTTTGTGTCCCTGTATAAAAAAAAAAAAAAAAAAACTAAATTCATCAAAGTTAGATTCATACATTTCGTGAAAAGGTGACCTATAAAACTTGTATAAATTTTCAGCTCAATTGGACAAGGCAATTAGATACTATCGTACTTTAATTAATTTGAGCTCATAAGTTCTAATGATAAAGAAATTATTTTTGTGTCCCTGTAAAAATAAAAAAGAAACCTATAAGTGTTAGACTCACCAAAATCTACACAATTCACGCTACGATGACCAATAACATACGTACTAACTTTCAGCTCATTCGACCAAAGCGTTTAGACGTTTGTTCACACACATATATACATACACGCAAACATGCATACTTCACCGTGATAGTAAAATAAAAGAGCTCAAAGGACCTCTAAGCGTATTGGTACACCAAAATTTCAAAGACAATTTTTTTTTTCATAACTACAATACTTTTTTTACATACATATGTTCGAAATGTAAAAAGTGGACTTGTTAGAATTATTTAAACTTGAAATTACAAGTCATACTAAAATCCGCCTGAAAACAATTTATCGTACCAGAAAAAAAAGCATAATTTTAACAAGATTTCCTGTCATATAAAATTCCTAAAAGCATATTTTTTCCTTCGTATCTAGAAGAAAAAGTGAAATGATGAGAAAAAAAAAATAACATACTTTAAAATACTAAGTAAATTCTACCTTAACTCGTAACTTTAACTTCATTCAATTCCACAATCTTTCGCTTTTAAAATAGAAAAGGGTTGAATCTGTGGTTTTATCATGAATTTTACTTGTCTTACTTTACTTTTGTTTTATTTTATACGAATCTTTAGAATGTAAAGAATGAATTTTTACTTCAGCCGTCATTTGTTCGTTTCATTTGTTTGTTTGACTTTTTGACAATGATATATATTTGTCTAAGATGTTCCACTCTCTCCGCCCTACTTATGTTTGTGGCGGTTTGTCATTTTTTAAGTTTTTTTTTTTTTTCGTGTTTTGATTTTTTTCCTTTTTTTCCCTGATGTCTTTATCTTCTTTTGAAGTTACAACATATAATCGTAAAATGAAAATAAGTTTTTTTCCATTAATGTTTAACTTTGTTAAATCATTAAAATAGCGATACAAATTACGAAATTATAATTTAAAAGCAGATGCGTAAAATTAAATTTATAAGACTGTCACAAAAATGAAAAATCTTTCTAAGAAACCACAAATATTTTGCACGTTATTTTAGTAGCAAATTTAAATAATTACTCTGGGCATTAACCCCTTAACGCGCGGTGTCCTCGCCAAGAGGACGCAAAATTTAAGATCCAGCTGCAAAAATTCATCCCGGAAATATTTTAGCAAAAATTCACGTTTATAACATATCGGAAAAGGCCGGTTTTTTAAACCTCAAAATTTAAAATTTCCTTTAGTTTAATTTAGTTCATGAATTCCGGTGGCAGTATAATTTAAATGTTTCAAATTGTCTTGCGCCGCAAAGGGTTAATATTGGGTGAGTGCAAAAGTTCTACCCGTTTTTATTACCCATAAAGAAGAGCAAATAAACGCAAAATGAACACTACCTATTATTGTGCATAATCACCATTGCTATCTATGACCTCTTGCCATCTTTCTGGTAGGAGATGAATCGCATGGCGGTAAAATTCCAGCGGTTTCGAGTCAGAAAAGTCTTGGATGGCAGTTTTCGCAGCAGGAAGATCATCAAAGATTTTCTGATTGAAGAAATTGTTCAACACACGAAATAGGTGATAGTCAGTTGGTGCCAAGTTAGGAGAATAGGGAAGGTGGATAGAACCTCCCAACCAAAGTCCAGAAACTTTTGGCGAGTGGTGACAGCAGCATGTGGCCTGGCGTTATTGTGATGAAGGATAACAAAGCGACGATTGATGAGACCTGGCCGCTTTGCTACCAAATTTGAATGCAGCCTGTCTAACTGTAGACAGTAGAATGCAGTATTGATGGTTTGGTTGAGTGGCAGGACCTCCCACTGAATTATTCCCTGCACATCCCACCACACACTCAATAACACCTTCTTGGGATAAAGTTCAGATTTCGAAGTCGATGCAGGTGGATCAGAAGGGTGACAGACAGTCCTACGACGCTTTATATTACGGTACATGGCCCACCTCTCATCTCCTGTCACAATTCGGTCAAAAATGGGTCATTTTTGTACCGCGAAAGCAAGGAAACACAGGTGGCGATTCGGTCATTCCATTGACTAGCTGTCGTTGTCCGGTGCACGTCGAAGATCTCCGCTAATTCTTGCACGGTTGGGTTTGGGTTGTTCCTTATGGCTTGGTCAATATCGTCGTCTCCAATGTGTGATGGCCGTCCACTCCTCGGCTGATCTTGGCAGCTTCTCCTTCCCTAAATTTACGAAACCATCGACGACACGTGCTTTCATCTATTGCATCCTCCCCATAAACTTGACAAACATTGCGACATGCTACGGCTGCTGTACTCTTTTTGTCGAACTTGTATAACAAAAAATGTCTTATATGCTCCTTCTCACTTTCCATGTTACACCCTCTGATATATATATATATATATATATTTGAGATGATTAACTTTATGAGACACGATGCATTTATATGTGACGCATCCACACGTTTGATTGGCCGATGATTTGCATCATTACAATGTCATGTGTGACGTCAATTTCCATTGCAAATTTGCATATCCAAAAACAAGTAGAACTTTCGTACTCACCCAATAGTTTAAAATAATTTTCTATAAGCAAATCCTTTTTCCAGGAATTTAGGTTTACAAATCTGTTATTATTTGAATGTAATCAAGATTACAATTTGCATTCTGAATACCATGTTTTAACCACATTACAAGTATTTAGATAACATTCTATCCATTATAATAACTAACAAACACATTTACACTTAGAGTACCGATTTATTTGACGATTTTTTTTTAAACTTATGTAATACATCTGACTTATTGATTATGGATTAGAAACTTAAACTAATAGTTTTATTGGAAGAAATAATTTATATTAGGGATGTACGTACATAGTTTTATATCTGATATTAATTCGAATGACGTGTAAAACACGTTAACTGTACCTTCGGAAAAATATATACTAGCGTCAATCGTCAAATATACTCAAAAGATTAGTAATAATAATAATGTTTAGTTTTTAAAAACATATATAAATCTATATTCATAAACATAAAAAAAAAAAATGCATTAAGTTTATTTTTTTAATATATTCAAACATAACATTATAATTATTTTTTTCACATTTCTGATTTTACGTTTTTCACATTACTTAAAAGAACCAAAATTCCCCAAAATTATATGAAGCATTTAAAGTAAAGTAAAAAAAAAAAAAAAAAAAAAAAAAAGAAAAAGTGACATGTAAGAATTATTTAAACTTTAAACACCAAGTCTATTTAAACTCCGCTTGAAATAAATTTATCATACTGAAAAGAAAGCATCATTTTGACAAGATTTCCCATCATATAAAATTCTTAAAAGTATATTTTTTTCATTCACAGTGGGAAAAAAAAAAAAAAGAAATAAAATGATGAGGAAAAAACAACATGGTATTTTAAAATACTAAGTAAATACTATTTTAACTGGAAACTTTAACTTCGTAAAATTCTATAATCTTTCTCTTTCAAAATAGAAAGAGAGTTGATTCTGTGGTTTTATCATGAATTTTACTCAAGTCTTGCCTTACCTTTGTCTTATTTTATATGAATCTTTAGAACGTAAAGAATGGATTTTTATCGGAGACATCATTTATTCGTTTCATTTGTTTGTTTGACTTTTTCACAATGATATATTATTTTTCTGAAAGCTCCACTTTCTCTCCGCCCTATTTGCTTCTGTGGCAGTTTGTCTTGTCATTTTTTAAGTTTTGTTTCATGTTTTGGGCATGCATTTTTTCTTAAGTTACAATAGGTAATCGTGATACGGAAAGAGGATTTTTCTCTTTTTAATATTTAACATGTTTGATTAATTTACGTTTTTGTATGCAAGAAGCAGAAAAACATTAAAGTTAAAATAACTTTATTTTAGGGTGAAATAGATTTGTGTAGGTAACATAGGTAAATGTTGATGTGGGCATTGTGATCAATTATTTGCGCTAGAGACCTAGACAGGAATATGCCCTCCGTAGGAATCTTGGTAAGGTGTTCTAGACCGTATTCAGGCTAGTTTCGTAGAAAACCCTTGCTAGGCCGACGAGCGTGACTTGGAATAACCCTGCACCTCCCGTCTATTACCTTTTCGGCCGCTCGAAAAAGTAAGTTTCTAAAATTAGAGAGTTTAAAGAAATGTGGGAAATGTAAGCCTTACAAATATGATTCCATTTAAAAATTATAGCTATGTGTAATAAATTTATATATAGGGTGCAGTTGGGTAAGAGTAACCTCGCTTTATAACTCAATTCATAAGCTGAATTTGGGTTTAATAGTCATTATATTTGTTTGTTTGATCTTTAATTTGTTATATTGAGCATTAGGAAAACAAATGAAATATGAAACAGTGAGAGTTTTAGAATTTTCAAAAATTGCTTACATTTACCTCAACTACAGAGTGCACTTCACAAAATTCGAAGTTTTCCCACTGCTGTAATTGTGAAGTAAAATTTACGGTTTTTGGTAATAAAATAAAATTTGATTTGTATATTTTGAAAATAAATATTTATTTGTTTTGTTCTATATTTTAAGCTTTTTTGATTTGCCATTCGTAGTTACACCAGGAATTTTGTATATCGTGCAAATGCAATCATTGTGTTTTTATACTTGTGCCAAGCACATAAATTGTATCACTTATACTTTTTTTATTTTGACTTTTAAGTTTTGTCTTTATATTTTCAATTAAATCTAATATTCTAATCTTTTTTAGATTTTGTTTGAGTGTTAAATTTAAAATGTGAAGTACTAGTAGGAGACGTGTAAAAAAGCTCGCAACACTTAAACGAATTGGAATGTTTTAAAAGTTCAAAAAGTACCTGAATTATGTAGGTGTTCCTTATATGGAAACTCGACTTACATATCGCTTTATGTAATGATATGGGGTAGAGTAAGAAGATATTACACATTCAGCAAACCATGGGACAAATAGAACCACGAATAAATTTTTCTTTAAATGGAATATCGTTAAACTATCAAAAGCTCGTATTTCTTAAATGTCAGTTAGTTGTATTGTATAACAAACTAGGTTGAAATGAATAGTATTTTTACTTTCTTCTATATGTAATATAGAGAAAGTATTGGATTCGCGAAAATTTTCGACCTCCGTTTTTTGTCGGATCTACACGTTTTGGGATGTCCTGAACACGAATTGATAGTTTTTAAAAAATGTCTGTCTGTCTGTCTGTCTGTCTGTCTGTCTGTCTGTCTGTGGTTTAGTGTTTTCACCGTATCTCACGAACCAATGAATGAAATTCAATCAAACTTGGTATATAGTTGGACCCTGGAGGGGCATTGTGCTGATTAGATTTTGGGATCAATAGCCCATCAGGTGGCGCTGTGATCGCATTTTATGTAAATTTTTAACATGGCAGTATAGGACAAATTTTCGTATTTTTCACCGTATCTCACGAACTAATGAATTAAATTCAACCAAACTTGGTATATAGTTGGAACCTGGCGGGGCATGGTGCTGATTAGATTTGGGGATCAATCGTCCAGCAGGTGGCGCTGTGATCGCAAAATTTCGTATGTCACACCGTATCTCACGAACCGATGAATGAAATTGAACCAAACTTGGTGTATAGTTGGACCCTGACATGGAAAGGGTCTGATTAGATTTTGGGATCAATCGCCCGGCAGATGGCGCTGTCATCGCATTTTATGTAAACTTTTAACATGGCAGCATAGGACAAAATTTCGTATAAATGTACATAATGAGCGTTATTTTAAACTTGTGATTGTAAAATTAATATGAATTATTGATAATAGTAGTAGTTAACTACGAAAAAAATTTTGTGCATGTGGGGGCACCGGTTCCCCCCTGGGGGGGGGAATTACCCCCCGGGGGGGGGTAAATTTTCAAGATGGGTATCTTTCGAAAGATCTCGTCAATACCTTTAAAACGAATGGTTGAACTATAAATCTGTGACAATTTGAAACAAAGTTATCGATTTTTTTACTTTTAACAAAAAAAAAAAACTTAGAAAAAAAAATCGTATTTTTTTTTTTTTTAAAGAAACTTAACCAAACTTGGTATTTAGTTGGTCCCCGACATAAACTGGTCCTGATTACATTTAGGGATCAATAGCTCAACAGGTGGCGCTGTGATCGCATTTTTTCTAAATTTTTAACATGGCAATATAGGACAAAATTTCGTATAAATGTACATAATGAGCGTTATTTTAAACTTGTGATTGTAAAATTAATATCAATTATTGATAATAGTAGTAGTTAACTACGAAAAAAATTTTGTGCATGTGGGGGCACCGGTTCCCCCCCTTGGGGTAAGTACCCCCCGGGGGGGTAAATTTTCAAGATGGGTATCTTTCGAAAGATCTCGTCAATAGCTTTAAAACGAATGGTTGAACTATAAATCTGTGATAATTTAAAACAAAGTTATCGATTTTTTTTACTTTTAACAAAAAAAAAAAAAAAAAAAAAACTTAGAAAAAAAAATCATATTTTTTTTTTTTTTTTTTTTTTTAAATATTGTTACTGGTTGAATATGTATTACTTTTAACAAAAAAAAAATTAGAAAAAAATCGTAATTTTTTTTTTTTTTTTTTTTTTAATATTGTTACTGATTGAATATGTATATAGGAAAATATAGAAGAAAGTCTTGTGGTGGCCACAACATACTAGTTTTTAAATAATTTTTTTTTTATGTATTTTTCTTTGTGATAATGTAAAGTAAAATACATTACAATCAGGGATTATGTAATGTGAGAAAATTAGAAGTATATTCATAAGAACTTGACCAAAAACATTTTTTTAAAATAGTTTCATATATAAAGGGAAAACTAGAAATTTAAATTTTAGACTTTGTTATCCACTGTTAATATTTTATTGTGTTTCTTAACAATTTTTATTTGGATATTTACTATTTGCAATTTCTACCTCTAGGTAAGTGTGTAATGTGGGGGCTAATCCTTCTATTCAAATTAAGTATGTTATTTCTTATACCTATTTTCAGATTGTAATTTTTATTGTAGCTTTTAGTTAAACTTTAATGAATAAACATATGACAGATTATTGTCCAGAAACACAAAGGTGTAGTAAAAAGTGAGACGTTTAATTTATCATAGTTTACAGAATGGCATCAAATTTGATAGGAGGACAAATGACGAAATGGATGAAAGATTTTGTGAAAAAATAGTTTCAACACTAGCCACTAGGGTGAAATTTAGCGCTTTAGTATTTTCCGTAGCTCGAAATTCGAATGAAAGATAAAATTTCAGAACGTAAAATCATGGCTGTGCTGAATAGTTACAATAATCAGATAAATGTATCACAAAGAAATTTTAGTACTTTATTCAGCAAATTTTCTTAGTTGGGGTTATAACAAGGACATTATTCAACTATGAAACCAGGTGGCCTTTTATTTACCAATTTCACTTGCCCGGTGCATGAAGACAATGGCTTATTTCAGTGCAATCACCTTTTTTGAGGATCATATGTTGCATCTCGCATACAGCATTCTCACAATCAGTATAAGCAAATGTAATATGTCGCCAGGAATGTCCCTTTAAATTAATGTTCCTCGTTTCAATTAAATAAAAGGAAGCCGCTAAAATCGACTGCGAGAATTTCATTTTCAAGTTTTACCTGCATTTTTGTTTTTTTAACCCGTTAGCGCCCAGTGTCCTCATTTGAGGACAGCTAATAAAATGGCATGTATATTTTTTGTAGTTTCTTGGAATGATTTCTGCTTTTTAGTGACAGTTTATAGCGTCACTCTAAATGATCCCTGAAAGTTTTATGTGCCTACAATTAATTATTATTTCATAATTTGGATAGTCATTTTATGATTTTTCATTCGTCGCACATATATTTGCTTTGTGCACAGGTACTAACTTAAATCAAGTTGAATAATAATATATACTATAATATTTTACTTTCGAGATCTTTGTCAGCATATAATAGGAAATTAATCTGTTATCTCAAAGTTTTTCTATCTCGAAGTTTTCGTAACTAAACGTCAATATTCACTAAACGTCAATAAATGAGGATAGGCTTTAAATTTAAAACTATCATAAGAATTGTTTAAGTTAATATATTTTACTGCCGTTGTCTATATTAATTTAGAAGTGAACTAATCAGCTAGTAATATTTTGCAAAATTAATTGGAGGCGTTAACGGGTTAATAAGCTTATTCCCCCCCCCCCCCACGTCTTTGTTAGTCATCTAGCTAATTTTGATCGCATTCTGGCCAGTAGATGGAGCTACGTGTTGCTCTGAGTAGTGTGAATGAAAAAAGAAAAACATCCTGTATATAATATCATATAATAAGTAAGAAGTATTAAACTGTTTCCTAAAATTTTGTTTGATGTGAAAAATAAGTGAATACGTAAACGAATAAACGAATTATTCAATAATCTTCTTAATAATAAAAGCCCAAGATTCTGGAAAGTAACGTTCTAAACTGATGTCATTGCTAAAATAATTTATTGAAATAAAGAAATAAATTTTTATACTTGATTTAGAGGAATAGATAAAATAATGTAAGAAGAATGATTAAAAAAAAACTTTCATAATTTGAATATTTTATGAGCAATGCATTACGAATTTTCTTTTTACGGATAAAGGTTTCGAAAAAATTACTAAGTACATTTATATTTAATAATAAAATACAAAGTAAAAATGAAAAATTATTAACTTTGTTTTTCTGAAATTAAAAAAAGAGAATATCTTTGTCCGTCAAATAGAATAAGTACATTAAAGTGTAAGAAAAAGTAGAAATTATAAAAAAAGTTCAATAAATATAAGTGAATGAGTATACTCTATAAATAAAAGAAATTTTTAACAATATCAGTGGCATTTAACTATTATACATTTTTTTTTAATTAACTCATTTCATACAATTTGTTCAGTTTTCACGATTTTATATATTAATATCAATTTTATACAACATTATAATTCAAGCTTAATATACAATTACATAATTAATATTATTTTATAAAATATATACCACTTTTTTAGTATTTTTTGGATATTGAATTTTCTGTGTTAAAAAAATTACGCATTACATTTCTAAAAAAGTCCTATATTTAAACGAATAGATATTTCTTCTTTTTTTAGCCTATATTTTTAACTGGATTTATTTGGACTGTTTCCAAAACACCCTAATGATAAAATTTAAAGACGTTGTTTATGATGATATATCTAAATTAAAAATGATTGATAAATCTACTGACTCATAAGAAATGATAAATTTCACTCTAAAAACTAAAATTTATCGCAGCCGCCTTGTGGAAGGAAACATTATCGTTTTAAAAAAGTGGTTATTTATGAGTGTGGAAAAATTCCAATATGATGAAATAAACATCTCATTTCATTATGTTTAAATGTTTTTCAGTGTTTATTTATTACTTGGGGATTAATATTTAACTAACTCCGTAATAAGTGATGCAATTTCATGTTACAAAGTAAAAATAATGCAGAACTATTTTTATGGTGTATTTTTCATAATTTATCAAATACGTATTTTTGGTATTGCTTTGATTAATATGTATATTTTTAATTTTTCCAAGCAAGTATAACCGTTTTATCGTAAACCATCTATTACATTTTATGCACCATAATAAAAAAAAAAAAAAAAAAAAAAAAAAAAAAAGTTTTAAAATTAAAGCAATGCTTGAACTGTTTACTGACGTTGAATATTTGATTATTATCAGAAAATTGTGAAACAAATCCACGAAAAAATATGCACATTTTAAAATAAAACACATACGCCTTTTTTTTCCTTGTGTGTGCCTGTCTATGTCTTAAAGTGTAGATAAAGATTTGGTCCCTGCTACATACAAATTTAGTAAGCGTCATTTTATAATTGCCTTACTTATCATGATTGGTTCGATTTTATGCCATAGAGGATATGATATAGCTATCACATGAAGTATGAAAATATTTACTTAAATACAAAATTTTATCAATTCTTGTACATTGGTATAAGATCTAATGTGAATAACAAGTTTTGGTAACATAAGACAGGCAGTCATTTTCTAAAAATTCAAATCGATTCTACAATACCGAAAAACTTCCAGATCCACATAAAAGAAGTTAAAAATTTCAAAAATAGAACACTTTCTTCTATTAGATATAGAAGAAAATAAACGCTCGATACAATTATAAAAGAAAAAATTGTAAAATTATATGTTATCACTTTTAATAATCTGTAGTGTTTTGTTAAAAGCGTATAATATTAATAATTTTATTTATTTATTTTCTTTTATTTAATTTAAAATTTTCCGGTTCATACAGGGTGATTATAATTAAAGATACGATTGAAAACGCTATCATTTTAAAACTACCCACCAGAGCGATTTGATATTTTACTCGAACAATCGTGAGGCAATGAAATTTTGTTTGGAAAAAGAAAAAAAAAAAAAAAAAAAAAAAGAAGTTCCAAAATGTGCCGTTAATTATCCGTAAATTATTTATTTCATGAAGCTCCTCTTTTTCTCTTTTCACTACGACTGTTTCCGCTGTAAATACGTATTCTTGTCTTTTTGCTTAAAAAAAAAAGTAAACCCTTGAAGTCTATAGTTTCCTGCTATTCCATTGTGTTGCTAACAACATTCCTGTGTTTAATGAGTCCATTTAGACGTTTCCCATGACATTAACCTGACAGCGCCATCTGTAGGAACATATTAGAACTACTTTTTTCCTCCCCCAAAGAAAATTTCATTGCCTAACGATTGCTCTGGTAAAATATCTAATCGCTCTGATGGGTAGGTTTAAAATTATAGCGTTTTGAAATCGTAACTTTAATTATAATCACCTTGTATATCTGCTTAATTTCTTCTACGTATATATGAATAAAATATTGGATTCGTGAAAATTTTTGACTTCTGGTTTTCGATGGATTTACACATTTTGAAATGTTCTAAATAGAATTTGACTATTTTTAGAAAACGCCTGTATGTCTGTGCGTGCGTATCAGAATTTTAGTGGGCGCTGTATCTCACGAACCAATGAACGAAATTTAACCTAACCTAGTACAGTCGAACCTCGTTAACATGAATCTCAAGGAGGATAAAAAATTTGCTCATGTTATCAGTAGTTCATGATATCAGTAACTAATCTTCATATAACTAAACTAATCTTCATTTTGACGGCGATTGTGGAAACGTTCATGTTAAAAGTAATTATCGTTAACGAGGTTCGACTATATTTAGTTGGAGTTTAACCTGAAACGGCACTGATTACATTTAGAGATCTATCACTCAACAGGTGGTGCTGTCAGATCATGTTTTCATAATTTTTAATATGGACAAAATTTCGTATAAATGTACATAATGAGCAGTGGCGGATTTAAGGGAGGGGGGGGGGGCTAGGGGGCTGAAGTCCCCCCTCAAAAGGACTCGCATTCACAATTGACTATTATAATTGTAAACTTTTCTTTGATCTGAAATAACACCTTAAAAAATCTTAGCCTCCCCCAAAAGGTAAGTTCTGGATCTGCCACTGATAATGAGAAGTATTAACTTTTCAAAGTGAAAAAAAAAAAAAAAAAAAAAATATATATATATATATTTATTTATTTATTTATAACAGTAAAATAGAAATAGTCAAAAATAAATATTGAATGATTGAACTATAGATATGTGTTAATTTCAAACAAAATTATCGATTTTTTCATAACATAACATAAAAAAAAAAGACTTGAAATAAACAAACTTATTTTCTACGATGACTTATGTAGTATAAGATTGATATTTATCAATCTTATTATTGAATCAATCTTATTATTGATTTATATTTATTTTTTTTTCTTTGGCATTTAGTGTTACATTTCTCTGTGTTGAAAATCGTCTACATTTATGATAGAAAATAACTTTGATAAATAATAATTTTAATAAATAAGTATGTACTGCGTGAATATGTATAAGAATATACAGAAGAAAGTCTTGTAATGGCCACTGCATAGATATATATATATTAACTTTAAATAAAAAATACTGAATAAATTATTAAAGAACAGTTTTTATCACAAGAAATTTTATTTACAGGTTCTCGTATTTATGATTAGTTATATAAAACTCCTATTTAAAAATTCTTATCCAAAGTCATTATTTTTTTAATCATCTCGGTAAACCAGGAATTAAACATTCATTTATTTGGGACATTCTTTCTTAAAACTTATTTGAATTTTACTTTTGTTTAAATTTTTAATCTTTCACTGTGTACATACTACTAAATTACGAAACTATGCTGTATTTGCTGAACTATTAATTATATGAGTTTTTCCTTAAAATGAAAATATTGATTTAAGCACATACAGTCAAATCTTTGCATTGTAGTTTCCAGTTTTCTAAAATAAATTAGTTTAATATGCTAGATATTAGATTTTGCATGATAAATTGTCCGGGATAATTTAAAAGAATTATAATAATATAATGCTCATTTGTACAAATGATGAATTTGTGTTGAAATAATGATTTGGTAATTAAAAAAGAAAAGTAGAATAATATAGTTCGTATTGGTATTTTAATTAGATAATATACATATATCCTTCTTTATTTAGGATTTTTATTATACCTTTCCAATAAAATAATTTACAAAATTCCCATCGAAAGAAATTTGTCAGTCATAAAGATTTGAAAAGGAGTTATTACGCATGTGCAGTCCTAGTTAGAGCTCCTATAATAATGCTGGCCGACGCTTCAGTCACCATCTTTTTGACTTGGAAAACGCCAGCCTTCCCGCTTGATACATGTACAGTCGGTAACAAAAGTGTCCGAACACTAGCAAAAATTCCTATGTAAAAAAGTAGAGTTAATACTGCTTTGTTAAATAAATCCTTGTCGAATCATGTTCTTACGCAGTCTAAGAATATGATTCGACAAGGATTTATTTAACAAAATAGTATTAACTCTACTTTTTTCAGATAGGAATTTTTGCTAGCGTTCGGACACTTCTGTTACCGACTGTATCATTGCATAGGCGTTAATTTTTTTTTTTTTTTTTCTGATGACGCTGCCTGTCAAGTGGGATAAACAGCAACAAGAAATTTATTACTAGCACGTACAAATTCATATATGAACTAAGATTTAAATATTTCTGTATATGTAATGTAACGGTCGTTTTTACTTGTGATTCCTATATCTAACAGAAAGATAAACTAGAAGATCTTCAGATCAGGAGCCTTAACGTCCTATTTGCATCACGTATTATTCAACAGATCATTTTTATCTATTCCTTATTATATAATATATATATATATACGAAATTCTTTTGTGTGTTTCCGTAAACGAACCATAAACATTGTACACACGAGTAAAAACTATTCAGCTTATTCTACGATTTTTATGAATAATTGTTCGAAATTTAACATAATTTGGCTGATTACGTTGCATTGTGAGAACACATTTGTATGGTCCTGTACATTAATTAGGAAGCCTAACAGCACATATTTTCTGCAGAAAACATAAGTTTAAGCATCTCTATAATGTACGCTATTTTCATTTTGTTGATTGCAAAGTAATGATGTCAAAATGCGTTTAGAGGAAATTCATCCCATATGCGATAATAAGAATTTTGACGTATCCCTGTACACAATCCATAAAAAATATAGACATAAAAAATTATGCAGCTGTTTCTATAGAGAGCCTGAACGTGCGTGTCAATTTGCAAGTCAATCGGTGGATTTTTGCGGCCGCTATTGCGATACCTACAAATTCTGCCCATAGGGCGTAATAATAATAAAAAAAAAAACGTTGGTGTGTCCCTGTACACGAACTACATGAAATACACACAATGAAATACACACCCGAAACTATACAGCTAAAATTCCGTGTGGCTCATAAATATGGGTACCAAATTGCAAGTCAATAGCGTGATTCTTGCGGTCGCTATCGCGGTACATACAAATTTCTCCCGTAGGCTGTATTGATAAGAAAAACTTTGGCGTGTCCCTGGTACACGAATTAAAAATGGAATACACACCTAAATTTATAAAGCTAATTCCGTTGGGTTCATAAATGTGTGTACCAAATCGTAAGTCAATAGCGGCCGCTATCGCGCGACAGACAGACAGACAGACAGACAGACAGACAGACAGACAGACAGACAGACAGACAAACAAAGACACAGACGGAACACAAGATCTTTTTGAGTCTCAACAGCGAGGCCTCCACTAACCTTTCGGCAATAAAACGGTAAAGAAGTAAATTTGGCATTGGAACATAACATCCCTGGAAATCTACATGCATATATATAAGTATAAAAGTTGCTTAAACGAAAAGTGTGCAAGTTGAAAAAAAAAAAAACAATAACATTGTTTGAAATTAAAAGAAAATAATACTGTTGATTTATTTTTCTTAACTTGCTTATTCCCAACTTCGTTTTCCATTTCATTTGACCTCTTATAAATTAATCAAACTCAAGAACCAAGAATCGTACTTGTGATTTAAGAGACATGAATCAAAGGCCGTTTGTACTTGTGATTTAAGAATCGGTAAAACTTTTCGATTTTAATAACAGAATAAAATCTTTTTGTAAAAAAAATAGAACCGACTCCAAAAAGCAACTATTATTCAAACAACTAAAAAAAAAATTTGGTACGAAATGTAACTGTAAATTGCACCTAAAAGTATAAAATAATTTCCTTCGCCAAACAACCTATAACACTACAATTAATCATAACTTTTGAAGTCGGCGCAAAATTAAATAAAATTAAATTAGTTTTTAAAGGTTTATTTTTAGATCGGTAGCAACAAATGCTGTTGTCTCGAATGATCCATTTTCATGTTTCCTTTATTATTTTATCACTGTATACAATTGGTCCATTAGTAGAATCTACATAGAACAGTGAACATTCGTCACAATGCGGTATTTATGTTTCTACGAAGTTAGAGTTTCCTTTGCAAATTTGGTATAACTTTGATAACTGTCATCCTTGGTGGCTTTTGCATTTGGCGATCAAAACGTAATGCACGGAAGATGTACATTTTCATAATATGTATTGTACGAAGTATTGTTTCATATTCTTGATTGCTGTCTTAATATACCTTATCAAATTAATAATGATATCCCAAAGAAATTAAATATGTTTTCCAGATAATTTTGCTATTTTTCTTTCACCAAGGACGTCAGATACCAGCATCTTCGCCAACTTTGGCTGCTGACGAAATCTTATTTGTTTTCTTGAATCAAAGTAGTTTTCGGCTGAGTTTTGCAGGTGACATTGTAAGATGTGTATTTTAATAGGATTTGATTTTTTTATTGAATAAAGGTATCAATTTTTATTTAATTTTGCGCCGACTTCAAAAGTTATGATTAATTGTAGTGTTATAGGTTGTTTGGCGAAGGAAATTATTTCATACTTTCAGGCGCAATTTACTGTTTCATTTCATATCCAATTTTTTTTTCTTTTTTTTTTAGTTGTTTGAATAGTAGTTGCTTTTTGGAGTCGGTTCTATTTTTTTACAAAACGATTTTATTTTTCTCTTTTCACTGAAAACTTATTCATATAGCAGAACATCAGAAGACGTTCGACGGCAGTTTCACAAATCACAAGTTCCAAGAAAAGTTACATAAGTCAAAAAATGGTTTATGTCACTGAAAAATACATGAAATGCACCCAATGTGAACAAAAAAGTTACATCTCCATCTAGAAAGTTATCCACTCGAGAGACAGTTGTGTCAGTTTTATTCTAGTCAAGTTATTTTTCAGTTGATTTTTCTCAAATGCTGCATTTTTAAGTTGTCACTTTTCTTGCCTTTATCGGATATGAGCTAAAAACTATCTATTGAATGAACATACGTTAAGGTAAAAAGTCTTAAGAAATGCAAAGAACGGATAACAACACATAGCTCGAATTAAGAACACCTTCCTTTTTGAAGTTGGTTGAAAACGACTTTGCGCTAAGTGATGTGACTGCTTACAGTAACAGTACTTTGAACCACAGAGTATACGTGTCATCCGCTACACTGCAAAGTGTGCAACGTAGTTCAAGTGTGCACAGTGTAGGAAATTGCGAACAAACAACTGCACGTTTTAAGCGTTCTATTTTTAGCAATAATGTCTAAAAACTGTCTTTTCGTAGTAAATCGATGATGCTCTATAACTTCGTAATTAACTTTTCTCCCATCTTGAACCGTTTTTGAGATAGGAGCGCTAATTCCACTGTTTTTAACCAGATGACGCTTTATTTTCTTTAGATTGTAAAGACATTACAATGGGACTTACTTCAGACCAAGATCTTTACAACAAAAAAAAAGTATCAAGTAACCGTATTTTGAACTGTATAGCGTACAGTCGGTAACAGAAGTGTCCGAACACTAGCAAAAATTCCTATGTAAAAAAAGTACACTTCATACGGTTTTGTTAACTAAATCCTGATCGAATCATGTTCTTACACTGACTAAGAACAGAATTCGATAAGGATTTATTTCACAAAACCTCATGAAGTGTACTTTTTTTACATAGGAATTTTCGCTAGTGTTCGGACACTTCTGTTACCGACTGTATGTCTCACCAGCAACGCTACAACGTGTGCAATGTACTTCAAGTGTGTATAGTGTAAGTAATTGCGAACAAACAAATGCACGTTTTTAGCATTGTGTTTTTAGCATCTATGTCTAAACTATCTTTTCGTTCTAAATCGATGATGCTCTGCAATTTTATAATTCACTTTTTCCCCCTGTCTTGAACCGTTTCCGAGATAGTAACGCTAGCATGTATGTCTAAACAATCTTTTTGTACTAAATCGAGGATGCTCTTCAACTTTGTAATTCACTTTTTTCTCTAGAACCGTTTTCGAGATAGGAACACTAATTCCTCTATTTTCCACCAGGTGGCGCTGCAAGCGGTTTAATCTTGTACTCCATGGCCCCTTTGCTATACTTACATACCATTTTTATCACTACAGCCGTTTAGCAGTTAAAAGAGTTGGGACTGATTTTTTTGGGCACCCTGTATTTTTTTTAGATCGTAAATATATTACAATGGGACCTATTTCAGACCAAGACCTTTTCAACAAAACAAAAAGTATCAAAATCGGAGCATCCGTTCTGAAGTTATGAGCTAACAAAAAACATACGGTTACACACATAATTATTATGAGCACATAAAAAAAAAAACATACGGTTTGAATTGAGAACCTTCCTTCTTTTTTGAAGTCGGTTAAAAAAAATCGTCATTAGCTTTGTAACACTGGTTCCCGTAATTTATCAACAGGTCATTGCTGAATGATTGGACATTTTTTGAGCAAGATTTGCACCGATTGCTTTAGTTTGTCATCTGAATGAAGACATCTACCTTGTAAAGTTTTTAAAGTGGTCGAAATATGTGATAGTCACAGGGAGAGAAATTAAAACTGTACGCTGGGCGTTCCAACTTTTTCCAACGGAATTTGTGTTTGATCATCCGAGTTTCCCAGGAGACGTGTGAACGGCTGTTTTCATGAAGAAGTATTGTTTTCTGGAAGAGAAGGTTTAGCCGCTTGTTTTTTACTGCTTTGCGTAGTTCCGAAAGAGTATTGCTGTATTATGCGGAACTGATAGTGAACTTTTATGACAGGAAATCAATCAAAGTGGATGGATTTCCTGAACCAGTATACGTTATTCTATTCTGGATGCATTCATCTTTTCACGACTTTACCGTAATTTTAAGGGCTCTCACGTAAAATGGTTAATCAGTTATATGCAATCTGCGGTGCACTCATCTTACCTTCCTTTAAAACCTGTGTGGTAGCATTGTTGTTATCACTGCTGTATTTCTGACGCTATCACACGTGTTGACTTTACATTTAGGGAACCCTTATACATATAACTATAAAAAATCTGTAATAGCTAAATGGAAATTGTATCATAATAAAAAGACGAATGGAAATCATGCGTTCACACACAAATAAAGGAACAACTGTATGCTGTATTGACTGCAGACAGCACTTGGGAGATACCACTTTCGACTTGTCTTCGAAGGGTGTGACAATGTTTAATACTTGTTAATCTGATCGGCACCGTCAATTGCTTAAGTTCACGTTTAGATCGCATCGTTTGGCTACCAAAGTAGGTGAAACAGCCTTTTCTAGAGAAAACAAATCATGATGGTATTCTGAAGACCACACCAGGTATTGACTCTCAGATCATCGTCAGACTCCATCTGTGTATTGTTATGTTAAATCCGTGCTACCTCAACCCCTCTACGAAGTAACTATACTACGTATTAGAAAGCAAAATAGAGAACCGTCACCAACCGGCAACTGTGACCATTGTCAAACTTTCACAACATAATTCAAAATCAATGTATTAAAGTTTTAGGACGGGGATTAATACGATTAATAGTCAGTGAACAGTTAAATATTGTAAAATATAGGACGCCCAAAGCATGGTAAAAGATGTAATATATATTTTTCAGTTATTTTTTGAAAAAATAATTTATTTAATTTTAATAACTTCTATGATGCTTAAATATAGCAATTTAAGATTAAGAAAAAATTAATATGCATATGTAAAAAGATATTCACATTAAGTTTTGACACATATTTTGGAAATCTCTAATAAAAATCAATTTTTTACCTTCGAATAAAATGTAATATAAAAATATCCATGTTTATATGTCAAAATAGTGACTGTAACAACATTCATATATAGAAATGAAAATAGCATTTTATAGTATTATTTTAAATCATTTTTTAAACTCACGATTGTATTAATTAATTTATTTTTTTAGAAAATGATTGCTAGGTAATGCCCTTCAAAATTTCTTCTTTCAAAGACTTTTTTAAAAAGACAAAAATGATCAAAATGATCGAAGTACATATACAATACACAGCTATAATTATCACAAAATGTGCAAAATTATGTATGGCTTTTAATTTCATTTTATGTTCTACAAATAATATTTCTACGTTTTTATTGGGTTTTAAAATTCTTTGAACATTTACATGAACATTTACATGTTTTGCAGTTTTTGTTTTTAAATGATGATGTAATTGTGATGTACAGAGTCAAATTTACATAAATGTTCAGCTACATACAACCCCGTAGCAAAATAATTAGAAATTTAGAATGCGCATAGATAATTTTTAAAGCTGATATTATTTTTGCATTTTTTTCACCCCTAAAAAGTATTTTGCCTACAAAATTACATTTTAGATTATAAAACAAGCTACATGCATAATAATTATCGATATAAACCTAGTAAATGATTTAAAAAAAGCGATATACTGTAGTATCATTACTTCTTTAAAATCATTTAAATTAATTACAAATTGAACAATCAGAAGAAAGTGTAAGTTATAGAACCACTTAAAAAAGTTATTGCATCTATTATCATAGAAAAACTAAACTAGTAGTAATGCCATTGTGAATAATGCAAGCCACGAATGATGATTAGTATCCGAACGTGACTAAAATATGATTTCGTTAGGTCAGTTATTTTAAATAATTTTATATGACTAACATTTGGTAATTCAAATAGTCGTCAGGTCGAGTTAACTTCTACTTCGGAATGGGTTACTTGGAAATCATAGTTATAGTACATTGCACTTAAGAATTATTAATAAGAAAACATTTTGTCAATTAATTTTCTGTTTTAAGATTTATGACTCGTCACACTAACATGGATTTAACTCGTTAACACCCGAATTAATTTTGCTAAATGCAGTTTGATAAATATTTGAAATCTAAATTAATAGCGACTAACTGAGATGGATTTAAAATTAAAACCTGTCATCATTTGAGGATGCGCGGCGTTCCAGTGAAAAGTTTCAGTACAGGAAAACTTCAAAATAACTAATATATATTTAGTTCCCCATCATACTATAGGTATGGGGAACTTAGGTAATCGTGAAAAATTTCGATCTCGGTTTTTTGACTTTTTTATACGTTTTCAGGTGTGAGGAATCCGAAAATGACAAAATTTGTATGGTGTCTGTCTGTAGGGTGTCTGTTAGTGTGTCAGTCCGTTAGTGTGTTAGTCCGTTAGTTTGTTAGTCTGTTAACACGATATCTCACGAACAAATGATCGCAGAGAGGTCAGATCAGTTTTAAAATATTACTTTCGATACTGGCAAGAACCTTATTCATTTGCAACATTCGAATTAAAAAACTTCGTAAGTTATGAGAAATTTACGATTTTCTTAACATGGGAGAATAGGACAAAAATTCACTTAAACGTGCATTAAATGGAAACTTTTTGCATTAAATATGTCGGACCAGTTTTAAAATATCAGTTTTGATGCCAGAATGAACATCAGTAACTATAAATATGCTACTTTGAAAATTTCGCAAGTTATTGGAAATTTACGATTTTCTTAACATGGCAGTATAGGGCAAAATTTCACATAAACGTCAATTTTGAGAGATATTTTCATCGTAAAGTTGTCAGACTACTTTTGAAATATTATTTAGAACACTGGCATGAATATTAATGACTATGAATTTTCCAATATAAAAATTTCGTAAGTTATTGGAAAATTACGAATTTCTTAACATGGCAGCATAGAGCCAAATTTCACATAAACGTCAATCTTGAGGGATATTTTCATCGTAAAGGTGTCATACCACTTTCGAAATATTATATAGGATACTGGCATGAATATCATAGACTATGATTTTTCCAATTTAAAAAATTCGTAAGTTATTTGGAATTTACGATTTACTTAACATGTCAGAATAAGGCAAAATTGAGCATAAATTTCCATTTTGAGGATCATAAATACATTAAACAACTTCAAAATTACATTTATGATATTTGTTTGAACATGATTGAATACAAATATTCTAATAGGAAAATTTCGTAAATCATTCGTAATTTTATCAACATAGCGATATTGTAAATTTTTCATATAAATATGAATTTTGAGTATTATTGCATTGGAAATAGTAGCATGAAAACTAAACAACGGAATTGACCCTGATAAAATAAATTAATAGATTAGAATAAGATAAATATATGGAAGTGAACGGTGGATAGCCTATTAGGCGGGGATTTCCTTCTGTCCCTATATCAAGCTTTGGTCAAATTTATTTCTTTTAACTTGATTATAATATGTCTCGCACTAGAAATTTATGAGAACATAAATATGATGGGGATTTGAGCAGAGTCCACCTATGCCAACTAGTTTTAATTGTATGTTACCAAAGACCTCTAAAATAAAGTATTATAAAAAATATTATTATTCAACTTGACTTCATTTGGTATATCAGCGCAAAAAGCAAATACATGTGCTATGAATGAAAAATCATTAAACGGCTATCCAAACTATGAAATTATAATTAACAGCCAGATACATAAAAGTTTGTGTGATTGTTTAAATTGAATTATCACTAAAAGAAGAAATCATTCCTAGAAACCAGAAAGATGTTTTATTAGCTGTCCTCGATTAAGAACACTAGGCTTGAATGGATTAATTCATTTTCTATATCTCCTTATGCATGTCAGAATTGAAAAATTTGAAATAATCAGGTCAAGTGTAATAGCTAGTACTTTTTTTAAAATATTGTATCATATTACATCCAATAATGGTTTAACTGTTATTTCAGATTAATGGTTTTAAGTTGTATAAGCTTGCAGCATTGGTACTTTACGCTTATAGGAAAACAATATTGAAAACTTGTGAAGAAGTTTATGTTATTAAAAGTTACAGTTTACTAAGCGAAAAAACTATTATTTAAAATATTTCTTTTCATGACCAGTATTATTTTGCGACTTTTTTCTTTTGAAATAATACTGATTTTCGTTTTAAAAAATTTTGCGGTAGTATTTGTACTATTGTGAGACAGCTGGCAGCAAACTTGTTATACCCTTTTCCTTCCGTTATTGTTTTCAACATTTTCTTGCTATTTTTTTTTAACACTTTATTTTGTAATGTTTTGTTTCTAAAACATAACATTCCTTCCACTTAAAAAAAAAAAAAAAAAAAAAAAAAAAAAAAGGTTGTAAAGAATGTCAGCTGAGGGGGTTGGGGGAGAAGTATATTATACATATGTTGGAATTCATTGCTTCCAACCAACAAAGTTTTTTTTTTTTTTTTTTCCCCTCAATTTATTTTATGAGGGAGAACAACAGAAACAGGTTATCTGCTTGCAGCTGTCTTGTTATATTCATCTGTTTTTGAAATATAAAAAAAAAAGGAAATATGTAAAGACTTCATCGCATGTTTTTATAGATTTACGTGCCATTTTTTCTACTTTTGAAAAGATAATGGTATTCAAAGTTTTTGTCAGTGACTTAAAAAGGAGGACATTTTTTTTAGCATGCAATTTCTTTTCCAGAGACAAACATAAGCTAAACTATAAAACATTTTCTCTTTCATAAAAGGCCCCGTTTAAAAATTTAAGGTTTCTGTTTTGAGAGATTTTCATGGTAATAAGAGAATTAGAGTTACCCGAATTAAATAATTATTGATTAATACAGCAATATAAAATTAAGGCGATTAAATAATAACTAGTATCGCCCAGTGGTCGAAACTCGACCATTTTTTTTGCAAAGCGAGGCAAAGCAAAGTTATTGCCTTGTCCTAAACGGAATGCAATTGCAACACAGCTGCGGCAATTGTTTGCCAATATTCACTCTAACTGAATCAGCAGAGTTTTACTTAATATAACTATTTCTCTCTGTAGATGTTAGCCTTTCCTGAAATGAGAGAAAATCGCAACGTGAAAATGCCCCTTGTTGTGTGATACAGCCCAGATGCTAATAGGTACCATGTCAGACCAAGGTCCAACCAAGTATCAAATTATGTTAAATTAATTCGATTGGTTCATAAAATACAGTGTTTGAACAACAACAAAAAAAAGATTTTTTTCAAAAATGGTCGAATTGAGTTCGGGAAATTTCAAAACGTGTAACTTTATCGAAAACCAAAAATCTAAAACATTTCTGATTCTTATATTTCCTACTTATATATGCAGAAAAAAAGAATTATAAATCCACTTTTAAAAAAATAAAAATAAGTAGTGAATTTCACTAATTTCACTTAATTAAAATGCAAGGAAATCTCAAAACGTGTAAATTCATCGAAAACCGGAAATCAAAAGTTTTTATGAATCTTCTACTTGCTTCTTCTACCCACAAAAGCTAGCAATAAAGACACTTTTTAAAAAAATAAGTAGCCAATTTCAATTAATTGAAACGCAAAGAAAGCTCAAAACATGTAAATTCAGCAAAAAACGGAAATCGGAATTTTTTCCGTATCGTCTACTTATACATGCAGCAGTTAGTAACAAATCCATTTTACTTTTATTTAGTATATTAGTTCAATATTTATTGTTTAAATATCACTCTTTGAAATGAAATGTTTATGTTTACATTCGAAACTGGAAGTTTGCCATTTTTTTTTTCTGGAGTTTTGTGATTTTAAATTAAAATTTTATCAATTTTACAGAAAAAATAACTCAATCAAACACATGTAGACAGTAACTTATATATAACTATACCCAAATATCGGAATTAAAATCGGCAGGTAATTTCCGTTATTTTTTAATATTTTTTTACAAAAACTCAATGGACAATTAACATATTAAATCTTTTACATGGCTCCATGGACAGACAGTGACGTCATTACTTCGCTTGCGTATAGTGATGCTACATTATACAAATTACTGTGTCTATGGTTTTATTTGAGCTTTATGAAATTGCCAGATTTAACAACTTTCTACTTTTAGGTATTTTTTAATGTGAAGGAATACGTGTATAAAAGGGAAAAATGGGGGAAAATGCATAAAAAATAAATGTATTTTTAAATACCTTCTTGGCATCGTAAGAAAATAATATTTGTATTCGCACCTTCCGGCTAACCATACCTTTCGAATGATACCATTTTCAACCCTCTACTCCCATAATTAATATGTTAAAAAGGGACTACAAATTTTATGCTTGCCTATTAATATATAGATAATAAAAAGAACAACAATATATATATTTTTAAATTTCAAACGTATTTTATCTTATTTACAAAAGTGCACTACAGTTAGTGTGGCGAACGCTCTTGGAGATGCGCTTGTGGGTGCGAGGCTATGCATACTTGGACAGACTGACCTTTGACCGGCTGTTGAACTGTGAACTGCCGGAGCTTAAAAGGAGTGCTCTTCGTGTTGATTGGTCTACGACTGGTCCGAAACGATCACGAGCTTCGTAAGTTCGTAACAGTGATGCCAGATTGGGGATTTTGTCCCAATTTTGGGGATTTTTGAGACTTCTGGGGACAATTTTGGGGACCAAATGTTTGTGTGGACATTTTTGGGGACAAATCTAGGAAGTTCTTTAACTTTCTGTCAATGTTGGCAACGTAATGATTTATTCCTATGACTAGAGACTTTCAATAGCTTTATTGCTATTTGGGGATTTTTTTCAAAAATGCCTTCATTTGGGGAAAAATCTGAGCTTAAATCAAAGAAAAATCTGCTTGATATATATATATATATATATATTTTTTTTTTTTTTTGAAAATTTTTTTATTTCCTCTTTTTAAGTAGATATCAAGTTGGGGATTTTTTCGAAAAAAGACCCTGATTTGGGGAAATTTGAAGACCTACTTGGGGAAATAATTTTCGACCATCTGGCATCACTGGTTCGTAATCTTGTTTGCAGTCCAAAGCTGGACTGGTTGTTTGATGTTGTGTAAAGGAGAAGTTTCTGTTTTAATAGTCGGGGCTTCAAATGTGAGAGTGGGCTGCTAATAGGACCGAATGGGCTCAAGAGAGCCTGGGATGGTTGGTAGTGGAAGTTCGTGCCATGACACTTTTCTCATTTACAAGCACATATTTAGAAATTTTCAAATATTCTTTCCATAGTTTATTACATACTTTTTTTTTTTTTTTTTTTTTTAGCAATTGGATTTCTAATGTTTCATTTATAGATGTTCTTATTTTTCTATTTCCTATTGTCTCATTATAAAAATTATTTAGAATAAGTCCAGTTTTTATGTGCGGTGTTAAATATGCATAGTTATAAACGAAAAATTTCGGTATGGTATCTGCAAACATACAGTTTATCTTTATTCCTTTTTTATTTGATGCCATGGCTCTCTTAAAATACTAAGTAAAATATTTTTATAGTTTTATCTATAATTTTAAGTTGTTTGTTTGCTGTAAATGTTTAATTTAGAACTTTTCATTTTTTCCTGTTTTATATTATACGCGTAATTATAAAATTCTTGAAAAGATATCCTAATTTACGTAAACGTTATTATATTAAAACTGTGTATATCATTCAAGCAAAAAATATATGCTACTGCTATAAGACTTAAGTTAATTTTATTTTTATTTGGTAAAACTTCCCCCCCTCCCCCCCAAATTTGGTACCATGGCTATGCACAAAATGTACAAAATCCCAGCAAAAATGCACAAAATGCAGTATAATGCACAAAATCCCAGCAAAATGTAACTTAAATATTTTTGGTTTCATCGACTGAACCAAGTTTTGTTTTAATACTGTTTAAAACTTTTCACAATGTGTAAACTGCAATGAAATAACTTGAAATTAATACGCAGATGCACTCTTAAAAATTAATAAGTAAAACATAAATGTTCCTCATAAAGGCCACTGGCCAAGAGGTTCTGCTCTCGAAGCTGGTAGATGTAAGGGGACGGGTTCAAACCCAAATCGCTGCCGTTGACTCTGCCGTTCGAAGTTTCACGTGGTTTTATCCGAAATTTGCGTTAAAGTGGGATAGGACCCTTTATATACACCAGCAATGGAGGACATTTCACCTAGGCCAAGGAACCACAAGTAGTCAACCTACACCCACAAGATAAGATATAAGTAAATTAATTAATAATAATCAAAGTTGAAACTTGTGTAAGTGACAACTTAACAAAAAATGATTTTTAATTTATCATATTTAAATTATGATTTTAATGTTTATTCTGTTTATATATTAAACATATATATATATTGATGAGCATTATGGTTTGAATTTTTCGAACTTTAAACACAGTATGTAACACAATCTTTCCTTTTCTGCGATACTTAATAACTCCTTTTAATATAAAAAACGTATAACCAGTTCTTTGAGCTGCAAATTATTTGAAGCATTAAATTTATCACTGTAAGATTGTTTAAAATAAACCTTTTATCATTTATATCAGATAAAATATATTGTACAACACATCCGCGGTTCAATAAAGAGATAGAATACATAAAGTTAGTAGAAAAAAATATCACATTTAAGATAAGTTATTATTTTTTAAATGCAATGTAAAGTGTGTATTGTGTTTATTATAAAATTTTTCTGAAAATAAAAATTTAGATTGGTTTATGTTGCAGAGATTTTTAAACTGATGTAAAATTTTTAAAGTGTAAATTCAGCTGTATAGAAAATTCTTTTCTTTTCAATAAGGTTATTTTCTCAAAAATATTTCACTTAATACATTTAGAATTTTTTTGAACTAAATTGTGTTTAATAACATTATTTAGCATTGATCATCGATTTAGATATTAGACAGAATGTATTTTACAAATAATAAATTTACAGTTGATTCAAATATAACGAAAGAAAAATTAGTGGGAGAAATATTATAGTATTTTCTTAAATAATAATCTGTTACTGCAAAACAATCTTTATAAGCAACTAAGGAAGTGTAATGCTTTTCCATTCTCTTATATTCATATAAAAGTATTGGATCCGTAAAAGTTTCGTCTTTCAATTTCCGATGAATTTACATATTTTGCGATGTCCAGAACACAATTTGAGCATTTTAAGAAAAGGTTTGTTTGTCTGTATGTATGGCAAAAATATTGTGGCAACTTTATATCAAAATTTACATGAAATTTCAAAAAAGTTTATATTTAATTGCACCTTGACATAAACAGGTGTCGGTTAACTTTTCGTGCATGTCGTCTGATAGCTGGCGAGGTTATGTAGCGATTTCCCCCTTTTACGTATATTAATATGTGAAATGGCCATTGTGAAAATTTAAACTCTTTCAATTTTGGTACATATCGGCCAACAGGTGGCGCTATTAGTCTGAAATGTTCCCCTTGTACGACAACGCTATATCCTAATTTCTCAAACGTTTAAAAACACCAAACGTGTTACAATCATTATGAAAAAGAATGTTGACTGATGTCAATGCATATTGGTAAAAAGATGGATCTGCGATGGATTGCTTACCTTCTGCGATTTTTCATATAACTATATCTCATTATCTATTAGTTAAATTTGCACTAAACTGCATATGTAATTTTTTTTTTTGTTGTGTAAAGGTGTAATTAATCTTTAGTGCACCGAACCAGTGTGTGGCTCTTTTAAACAGAATACTATAGAACAAGGTTTTGTGATGGCCAGAACATACTAGTTTAATTAATAATTTTCTTAGATTAAGAGATACTGAAAAAGCTTGCAAACAGTGATTATTTTATTTCTACTATTACTTTGGCTATTCTGTTTCAAATTTACAAAAGAAATTATGATAATATATTTTTTACTCGCGTAAATGCTTTATTTCGCAACTATTTTCCATAAAAAAAAAAAAAAAAAAAAAAAAAAAAAAAGTTAGCTTTTTTCAAAGATGTTAGCTGAGAAAAGAATAGAATACAATACATATGTTTACAGTTCATTGTTTTCAAACAAAAAGGTACATTTTACACTTAAGTTTTCTTTTATGTACAAGAACTATGGAAATAGTTTGTACTTATCTGTTTACAGCTGTCTTCTTATATGTTTTTATTTACATGTTTTTGAAATATAAAAGCGGAAGAATGGAAACACTTCATCACCAATTTTTGCAGTTTTTCTTTTATATATTTTTTAAAAACTTCTTTTTAAACTTTATGATATTGAATTTCGTATTATAAAATATATAACAGAAACGTGTATTTTGAGTGATGAAATTTTTTCATAAAAAATCTTATCGTATATGGATAAATTAAATATATTTCTTTTAAGTTGCATAAATATGAATAAAAAGCGTATTTTTTACTTTCTTTTATAAGAAGAAAGTATTGGTTTGGAGAAATTTTTCTACCTCCAGTTTTTGAAGGATTTACAAATGTCTGTTTGTGCATATTAGAAACATTGTGGATGCTGTATCTCACAAACTACTGGACGAAATTTAACCTAACCTGATATTTAGTTGGACATTAACCTAAATTGACGTTTTTTACATTTGATGATCAATCGCTCCACAGGCGGCGCTGCCATCCTATTTATTCATAATTTCTAATGTAACAGTATAAGACATGAATGAATATTATTTTTAACTTTTCTATTTGGGGAAAAAAAAGATATATGCCATGAAATACACCCAGGAAAAACTTTTGCTTATGTAAGAATCTCCCCTACCCCTGAAGGTAGAAGTACAACCCCCAAGTGGTGAGAATTTTCGATATGGGTATTTTTGAAAAGAACTGTTCTGTACCTTTAAAAGAAATGGCCGTATTATAGGTATGTGATGATTTTTAAATAAATAAATAAATAATAATAATAATAATAATTTTTATTTTTAATCAAGGAAAAAAAAAAACTTTTTTAGCTTTTTTTTTTTTTTTTTTTTTTCCAGATTTTATCTAATTAGAGTGCACAAAATTATATTTTTTACAACATTTAGGGCTGTACTTACTTCAGATGAAAATCGTTTGCATCCATAATGAAAGATAAATTTAATCAATACCAATTTTAATGACTAATTTATTCTGAGGGAATATATATAAGAAAATATAGAAGGGAGAAAGTTGCAATGGTCATAACATATTAGCATTTTTTTTCTTCTTTCCAAATAGGAAATATATTTCAAAAGTCTATGTAAAATTTATAATAGTTTAGAATTTCGAGTGAATTTAAAGATCTTAAAATAGGGTGATGCCTTATCCTGTAATAATCTTATTAAAACTATCCTAATGAAATGGTCATAAAATATTAGTTTTTTTTCTTCTTTCCAAATAGGAAATATATTTCAAATGTCTATGTAAAATTTATAATAGTTTAGAATTTCGAGTGAATTTAAAGATCTTAAAAAAGGGTGAAGCCTTATCCTGTAATAATCTTATTAAATCTTATTGAAATTGGTTGTATTATTACAAAAATGGTTGACATTTCTTGCCTAAGGTGAGTGCCATAATGTGCCCACTTTCTAACTACAAAATTTAAACAAATGGTCTAAACCAGTGGTTCTCTGTATTTCTAAATTATTCTTTTGGGGGTGACTGCATTTTGCAGAGTTTTATTTAATGCATAAGATTTTTTTTTAATTTTTAGGTAACCTAATTAATTTTCTTTACGTGTATCATTTTCAGTCTTAAATTCAGTTTCCAACATGATAAAATAACAATACTTAAAGTAAAAAATCTTCAGTATTATTTTAGTATTTATAAAAAAAAATACTTTTAATTATGAAAGTACATTAATTTAACTTACTCCTGCTAAAAAAATGTCTGTATTTTGGTGTATATATATATATATATATATATATATATAATTGTAATTTTCATTATTATTATTATTATTTTTAACTCAAAGAAAAATGTGAAGTCTTTAAATGTTTTTCCGTGATTTTTATATTATAACAAAAGTATTCAAAAATCAGAAAGCACTAGTTCTTTAGAAATGTCTCTGAAACCCACTAGTGTTTGAAATTATATATATGATGATGAATTTTTGCTAAAAGTCTTCACCATCAAAGAAACGATATTATTTTTCTCACTCTAACAGTTATAAGTACACTGATGACATTATAACTATTTTTTTCATAATTATTTTATGAATTTTCATTCTTTTGCAATCTTTTAGTTAAATTGTGCATTTTTCAATATGTTATCTTCTGTTGTTATAGCTGTATTTTAAATTCTTAAAAAATTATACATACATGTGAAATCGAAATTTCTTTTTAAAACCGATTAAGATAAAATACATGAATTATTATAGTTTCTCTCGTATGTAATGCCATTAAATTATTTTTTAATTGAATGAGAATCCATAACGTGATTGATTATTATCTGTTTCATAATGAAGTTAAGTAAAATAAATTTAGCTTGATTTCAGTTTATTTTTAAAATTTGCTTGCCTAGTGTAGGTATTATGCTTTCAACTAATTGAAATCGAAACACACAAAAATTTGAAATACACAAATTGAAATCGACATGTACATACTGTCGAAATTGCAATACGCAAAAATTATCGATCATCAACGTACTTGCTCCGTGCTGGAACTGATCGACTAATATTGACATTTTAGAAATTTTTATTCATAAATTCAACAACAGTAAATATTTCATAAAATAAATTATTCACGGTTGATGAATTTATGAATAAAAATTTCTAAGTTGAAATCTCGTGGTATATCGCAGTTGTGTCACGATTAATATTCTCACCTGTTATATCCGTGTTCGCGCACACGGTGAATTTGCCAATGAATATTGTGTGAGAAATACCGAGTTGGTTATCAGACAGGGTAGCTCAGTGATAGAGTATCCGCGTGTTAAACGGAGTGCCCAAGTTCAATTCTCGGCTCTGGCATTTTTCTCATAGTATGTATAAAAATAAATTTTACATTCCAATTGATCTAAATTTAATATTAAAATATTAAAAATATAGAGTATTGGTGCCGTTATTCAAACAGAAAAAGTGATTAAAAATAAGAGGAGGTACTTTGTGCTGATCGTAATCAAGGAAAATAAAACAACGTTAAGAATAAGCTCAAATTAAATATATGTATAATATAGCAAAATGCCATTTTGCAACATATACACTATTCGGAATATATAAGTACGTTGCACAATTTGCTTTTCTTGACAAATTTTGCTCCAGGGATTTATAATTTTCATTTCATTCCCCTGGTACTCTCATTTATTTTTAAAATTTTCACGGTTTAGTGTTTTTAATTTTCCACTTGTACTGATGAAGGAATTTTAGACGTTCTGAAACGGCTGTTTACTAGTTATTTCTTTTATTTCTTTAATTTTCTTCTTTTTAACGTTTTTCCTTTAAGAAAAAGTAATGTATCAGTTTACAGTCATTTGCAAGAGTTTAAGATCAGTAGCCGTTTTTCCGTATTTTAACACATTGCATATTTTGCGCAGATTATTGCGTCATCTCATGTGCTGATTGCATCAGACGCATTCTTATGGCATAAATAAAGGTGCTCGGCACGTTTATAGCCAGTTGTTTATTGGATTTTGCCGTAGATAGTGCTGTTGTGTAATTATTGTAATGAGTAAAAAACTTTCACTTACTGTTACAAAAAAGGTCAGAAATATTGACCGTGCATAAAATTGGATTTTCTGAACGTCAAATAAGTTCGAGATGTGTGCAAGTCAGCTGTGCTTCAAGCTATTAGTAAATTTAAAATTTCGGGAAAATTTGTGGATTTTAAAAGAAGCGGTCACTCTAGGAAAACGAGTGCACGTGATGATCATGTGATAAGAAGGATGGTCGTACGAGATCCAAGATCCTCTTGCAATACGATTAAACATTCTCTGTCTTCAAAAGGCACCAACGTCAGTTTGAGTACTATTTCAACACGTTTTATCAAAGGTTTTGGTTTATCATCCCATAAACCTGCAAGGAAACCTCGACTTACTCCAAGTATGAAAAAGATACGACTCTTAAGGTCCATAATTTTCCCCGAAATTTTAAATTTAATAATAACTTGATGCACAACTGTCTTGCTCACATTTACTCGCGAACTTATCTGACGTTCAGTAAATCTAATTTTATGCAGGGCCAATATTTCTGACCTTTTTGTAAGAGAAAGTGAAGTTTTTTACCTATTACAATAATTACACAACAGTACTGTCTACGACAAAATCCAATAAACAACCAGCAATAAACGTGCTGGGCACCTTTATTTATAGCAGTAGAATGCGCCTGGTGCAATCAGCACATGAGATAACGCAATAGTTTGCGCAAATGATGCAGTGTGCTAAAATACTGAAAATAGTCTTAAACTTTTGCGATTGACTGTAGTATGTAGCAGCTTTATATATTCCTTATATTAAACTTATTATTACTATTATTATTGTTATTTTAATCGGTCTACAATTGATTTTTTCAAATATCATATTGTCATTTTTAGAAAATACATTGATTAATTTTTAGTATTTTGATACAGTCTGACAAGTTAAAGAAAAGTTCCATACTTCATTTGAACAAAAAAAATATTTTTGTTTTCTAGAATTTTAAGTAAAAATTCGTACATAGGTTTTTACCCAAACTAGTCATCAATTATAATTTTTCTCAGCTTCTCGATTAAAAAAAAAAAAAAAAAAAAAATCAAAGTTGCTTTCCAAAAACTAATAACTGTTTTGAAAAATAAATAATGGCATTTTTCTTAATATCAACTACTTTAAATAATCTTTCACAATCAGTCCTTTAAATGAGTAAATAAGCAACAATACATAAGCTTAAAAGAACATAAGCTTAAAGTAACAAAGCAGAAAATAATTCTATGTAAGATAGTTAAAAATTAAACACAATATTTAATCATAAATCTTTTGAAGTTTCATGAGTGTAAGGGAAAAAAAACAACAACCACCGCTTGAACGATCATTTTAATTAATCTTCGAAATACGAATATTTTCTTTTATGTTTTCGTATATAATGAATGTTTCCCAAATTTCATTATTTAAACGAGCATAAAATTGCGTTTAAGTAATTCTCTAACGCTGTAGTCTTAATTAATTCATAAAGATTTAAAGATTTCTTTTTATGACTGAACATTTATTGATTGTGATTATAATTTATCAACTTTTCCCCACTTTATTGTTACAGAAGATGATAGTGAAATATATTTTCTTTTTCTAAAAAGCAATTTTTCATTTGTTGTTTCTCCAAAATTTCTCCGGAAAAATAGTTCTTTTAAAATGTATGGAACATTTCTGCTGTTTTAATATCGAAACTCAATTATTTTTTACGTTTAAGGAACGTTTTAAGATTTTTGACTTCACTATGTTCATATGTTTTGGGGATTTTATTTTTCTAATCAGATTATTCATGTTATTTTTTTTTCCAACTCATTTTAAATATATTCTGGTAAATTACTTTCTTTCAAAACCGATTAGTTTTTAGTTTTGTAAATTTGGATGATGGAAAATTTTGCATATGTATTGATATGCAAATAAATGTATGTGTGTATATACACAATTTATTAAATTATTAGAATATGGCAGTTCAAACCAACCTATAATTACTATAAATAATTAAATATTACATAATAATCACAGTACTATCTTTTATCCAACATTACTAGAGACATATTATTAAAGTGTAATTTATCAGGTATTGTATTTGAACACTGCATAATAAACCCACTATTATCTCTTACTCAACATTACTTTAGATATATTATTAGATATTCAAGTGTAATTTATCAGACGTTTGAACATTGCATAATAATCATAATACTACCGCTTATTCAACATTACTTTCGATAGATTATTAGATATGAAAGCGTAATTTATCAGATATTGTATTAGAACATTACGTAATAGTCACACTACTAGCTCTCTCTCTCTCAAAAAAAAAAAAAAAAAAAGATGATCGATGTTTTTATCAATATTTATTTACAATCAATAAAAATTGCATTAACATTGATTGAATTAAAATAAAAAATGTGAGTAAAATCCCTTGTAGTTCAGCTTTTATTTTGAGAGAAACTGACATTCCGTTCATTGCTCATAACTGTTTGAATTTACACGGTATTTTTTTGGAGTTTTCACATAAGTAGCTCAATATTTTTGTCTTTTAAATTACGCAAATGAAATTTTTATAAAGCTTGCACATGCGTAGTAAAAAAATATTTAGTAAAAATGTTTATGCTTCCTAAAATATATAACATTTTTGCATTCTGATTGCAGTATGCTGTGTCTAATGTAGTATAGCAAGTTTACTAATTTCGAAATTGGAAATTTGTTTCGAAATTTGTTTACCTATGTTCATTACAATACAATATTTTTTTTTTTAATTTTAAAATCTAGAATAAGAACTGCATTTTAATTTTAATGAAAAACTTTGTTTAAATAGATTTTTGTTAAATCATTTTTTTTTTTTTTTTTAAATAAATCTTCTTTAATAAGTAATATGATAAATGAGAATTTCATTAAAAAAAATCACACGAAATATTAGCCTTGAGATCGTTTATTTTTTTTTTAAACAGATCTTACAATAAGTCAAAAAAATCTATATTAAGAATAGTAAAGCATTTTTATTAACTAACAGTAACTAAGTAAAAATAAAAACAACACATGAAAATAAGTAGAAAACTACTATGTAGCTTTTGTTGAAATAATAGAAAGCATAAATAATTATTAGTTACTCTTTTTTATCTGTCTGAGAGAAATCTTTACTTTTTATACTTTTTCGGAGTCATTATTGTCCTTGAAACAAATCTTTAATGTATATCTGTAATCGTTATCACATTAACAATTGTTTCGAAATCGTTATCGTCCTAAGTCTTTATTATCACTCCTTTTTTTTTTTTTTTTTTTACCTACACTCTCTATGAGGTATTCGTTCTCAAGCCTAAGATTCAGCCTAACAGAGGAAAACAATCTGTTCTTTATTACTATTGGCAAAGGAAATGTATTTTCTTTTTATTTTCCTTAGAACTCAGTATAATGAAGTCAGTGAATACCTTAAGGTATATTTCTTCCTTTTGTGGAAGATCTAGTAATAAGCAAAGTAATATGTTGTTTCTCTGTCTCGTATTTCGATTTCTACAATTCTTGATTTATTAAGAAATAACAAGAATGGCTGTGAACGTAATTTATTATGTAAGATTATTGTATGTCTGAATTACGTTTGCCTTGTTACAGTTTTGTATTATACAGCATATATTATGTAGCACAGTTTTATATTTATATAGCATTAATTTTATAAGGTTTTTTTTTTATGTGAAAAACTTCTAAATTTGAAAATTATTTACTTGATTGAATGAAATATAGGGTGATTATTAATTAAAGTTACGATTTCAAACCGCTATAATTTTAAAATTACCCATCAGAGCGATTTGATATTTTACCAGAGCAAACGTGAGGCAATGAAATTTTGTTTGGGGGAGGAAAAAAGTAGTTTCAACATGTTCCTATAGATGGCGCTGTCAGGGTAATGTCAGATAAAACCCCTAAATGGACTCATTAAACACAGGAATGTTGTCAGCAACACAATTGAATAGCAGGAAACAATAGACTTCAAGGGTGTACTATAATTTTTTTTAACAAAAAGGCAAGAATACGTGTTTACAGTGGAAACAGTTATAGTAGAAAGAGAAAAAGAGGAGCTTCATGAAACCAATACTTTACGGATACTTAACGGCACATTTTGGAACTATATTTTTTTCTTTTGTCAAACAAAATTTGATTGCCTCACGATTGGTCTGGTAAAATATCAAATCGCTCTATTATAATCACCCTGTATTTACAGAGTGCATCTAAATTTTGGAGATAAGTATAGTTTTCTTACAGGATAAAAAAAAAAAAAAAAAAAGTCTCAACTTTTTATTATAAGTGAATTATAACATCGCTTCAGTGATGCTACTAATTAAAGGCATGCTCTAATTATCACCATATGTGTGATAATGAGATGAGTCTTTTTAACATTGTCATTTAAAAAAAATTGAGGTAAAGAAAAGCGGTTTTGTCCAGATTCGTCTAATGTTCTCCAAGTTATGTTGATTAAATTTTATGAAACGGTTTTATGAGTAGTGAATAGCTAAGCCATGTTATGCCACCAGATTGTTTTCAGTAGCAATATATTCAGTGGTAGAAAATGTACAGGGTGGCTATTAAGTATCCGGGAAAATATTTGGTAATAAACAATTAGTGAAATAGCAAACAAATTTAAAGCTTCTATTTTTGCAACAAGTAATGTCTAATAATTATTTGTTGCTATGAGTTTTCAAAATCGCGGTCATCGGCTTTGATGTAAGCTGCAATCTTCTTCGGAAGTGAGGTGACGGTGCGGCGTGAGTTAGTTTGGATCTAAATCAATCTATGTTTTGCTCAGGGAGTTCTTGAGTCTATCAAATGTATGATTTTCTGTGTTCGCAAAACCCACGCACTGAAAAATCCATTGGATAGAAATAAGAGCTGTTAGAAGAACACAGATTTTTAGTTACCTTTTCACTTCGACATTGATTAAAGTAAACCTTGATTTGACTCCATGGGCCAGAGCACAAGCTTGGTGAAAGATCTTACCTAGGTGATTTTGCTTCCATGAAAGTACAGCTTTCACTAAAACATCTTTTTGATAAACTTTCCCATTATTTTTTACGTTTTCTTCGGAAAAAAAAAAAAAAAAAAAAAAAAAAAAAACAGTCGAGTCTTCCCATTATTGCTAATCTCAGTCCAAACCATCAAACATTTTAGAAACAAAGACCTTGTTGCATCTTTTCGTTTTCTACTATTCTTGAGAGCTAGCTCCAGAAGTTTAGAATGATTTTGAGAGTTTTTAGCCACTTAAACAGTAAAAACTTTCTCATCGGACTACAAAATATCTTAAATCCGCCGCACTTTGAAAAAAATCACGAAACTTTTTCATTTATCTAATAGATTTTGCTTTCCCTGATAGCTCAAAAACTGCTCATTGAGTAAATGCAAATTATTTTAATAAATAATATTTAACACGTTAATCGCCATGTCAGTCATATGTGTCTGACGCATTTTTAACTAGGAAATAACCCTAAAAGGAATATGATATACGCCGAGTAATTATTAACACGTTAATCGCCATGTCAGTCATATGTGCCTGACGCATTTTTAACACGCATTTTTAACTAAATTGTCTAATAAAGTTACCATGGCTCATGTGAAAATTTTTCTGATATTATCGTGGCGATTAACGTGTTAAAGATAAAAGCTTTACAACAACCAAAAAGTGGTTATAATGAAGTAGGTACTCCATAAAAACCTCCTGATTTTTTTTTCTGGATATTTAATAGCCATACTGTATATATACAGAAACACACATATAAATAGATATAAATAACATAAAAAGGATATAAAAGGTATATTTAGAATTTCTTTCAATATACTGCTATTTTAAGATTTCAATAGTAGATTAAAAAGTTTTATGGTGGTAATTTAGAAATAAAAGTTATCGTTTTTCTTTCATATGTGCATTCATCAGGGATCGTCCTTTGAAAATTATTCGTAAACCTCCTATTCGTCATTATGATATTCTGAATAGTCTGGATATAAGGATATAAGCCGAGTGCGCAAAAATGTTCATAAAAAAATTTAAAATTCATGAAAAGAAAATTCATTTTAGATTCAAGTTCAATTGCGTAGGCAAGATTTTATTGACTATTGAAAAATAAAATTCAAAAATACATTAGATGCCGCATTGAATATGCTGGAAATATGCCAGTTCATGAATATGTCATATAACTCTGTGATAGATCTTTGATATGCTGATATATATATATATATATATATATATATATATATATATATATATATATATATACATATACGTTTAAGTAGCGTTATGATACGATTGAATACATTATGAAAGTCACTTATACCAAGGTAGTTATTTTTGTCTATTTTAGAAACAATTTGTTTTTGAGACAATAATCACCGTGTAAATTGTGTTAATTTCTGTGGATTATAGTTCCCCATCATACTATAAATACACGGAATTTGGGTAATCCTGAATATTTTCAGACTCGGTTTGTTGAATTTCTTTTTATTCTTTTTTTTTTTTTTTTTTTTTTTTTTACACATTTTCAGGAGTCAGAATTCCGAAAATATTAAAATCAGTTTGGTGTCCGTTTGTTAGTGTGTTTGTTGATTTGTTAGTCTGTGTACAAGATATCTCAAAAACAAATTATCGCAGAGAGTCAGCTCAGTTTAAAAATATAACATATTACATTGGTAAGAACTCTATTCATTTGCAATTTTCTAATTAAAAAACTTCGTAATTTATTCGAAATTTACGATTTTCTAACATGGGAGAATAGGGAATTTTTTTCCCCTTAAACGTGCATTAAAATGAATATTTTAACTGTAGAGATATCAGACCAGCTTTAAAATATCAGTTATGGTGTTGGAATAAACATCAGTAAATATAAAATTTCAAATTTGAAGAGTTTCGTAAGTTATTTCAAATTTACGATTTTCTTAACATGGTTCAATAGGACAAAATTTCGCATAAACGTCTATTTGCAAGGGATATTTTCATCGTATAGATATCAGACCACTTTTAAAATATCATTTATGATACTGGCTTTAATATTAATGAATAAGAACATTCTAATTTGAAAATTTCGTAAGTTATTCGAAATTTAAGATTTTCTTAACACAGCAGAACAGAGTAATCTTAATATAAATACGTCATTGTATGAGGCTGGGTATGTATTTATGAGGCTATGTTTTATAGATCTTCCAAAACCACTGAACATATTTGAACTAAACTCGATACAGATACTGCTTATGACCAGAGTTGAAGTACTGTGGGTATTTCAAACTTTTAGCGCATGCGCAACGGGAGAAGGTGAAGAAGGTGAAGATCTTCTTGAAAACTATTTTTTTGTATGATTTCTACAGTAATAATGTAGTTATAGAAATTTAAAATTTGATATATTGGTTACTTCTACTGCATGTTTCTACCTTAGTAGAGGTTTATAAAAATTTGAAATTAAAACGTGGTGAAATGATTAACAAAAAGTTTTAAAATTACGCTTTCGTTAAAATTTCATGCATGCGATTTAAACATTTTTAGCGAATACGTCCAAATAACGTAGCGTCTGAATGTAATAAAATAATTTTTATAACATGCTAGAATGACGTCACTTTAAAAAACCTCCCAAATGAAGTGCTATCGTCTTTGAAAATGACGTAATTTCTTAAAAGACATTTTATAGAAAAAGTGTATATTAAATGAAAGAATTGCTATGCTTTACTATGAATAAAGGTGGGAGGGGGGAGGGTTTTTTACTACCGATAGAATATGTAGTATGAAATAGTAATGTTGACTCCAAATTTCAATACAACTAGCAGTTCTATCCGTTCTACGCAAAGGAAAACATTAAAATTAAAACTGAAAGCAATTTCATTTAATTCGACCTGTTAGCAAGAGATTATTAATTCTATGTTCTGATGGAGACCAAACTTAGTTCAAATCGGCTGAAAAATTCTATTGGAAACAAATGCAGTTTTCCACATGTGAAGAACGGGAAGACATACTTGCATCCCCTCTTACCAATTTAAGTGTTCGATTTCGGAAAATTCTCATATTTTACCTTCTTAGAACGTAACATGAGACCTTTTTTTTTTTTTTTTAATTTAAAGCTTCTGGGTCATTTCATGTCAAATGAACAACTAAAAACTTGACCTCCTCACATTTTTATTGAACTGGGCTTTATTTGTTTTATAGAGAAATGAATGTATACCAATTAATAAGTCCCTAACTCTTTTAGTTTATTATATACAGGGCTGCAAAAATGCGCAAAATATGCAAATTTTCAAAATTCGTCTACTACAAATGTACAAATATTTTGTTTACTAATTAACTTAGAGATATAAAATTGGTATCATCAGAAAGTTTATAATACAGGATTTAAAATGATATATCACATGTATATATATTAAAAAATATTTTTAGGTCAAACATTTTGACATTTGACCTTCAATATCACAAAAAGTACACGTTTAATTTTCTTTTAAAAAGTATATGCTATTTTTACTTTTACTTTCTATAGTTATTGAAAGTTTCAACGTGGGATGGCTATGGGATACTGAGTTACGAATTAAAATGCAACTCTATCAGTATTTTCATACTAATCTAACGTACGTTAATAGTCGACCTCATGTTGAAACTTACAATAATTATAGATAATAAACGTAAGAACAACATATAATTTTAAAATGAAAATTAAATGTGCGCTTTTTGAGATATTGAAGGTCAAATATCTAAATGTTTGACCTTAAAATGAAAATGAAAAAATATATATATACATATATGCATGTGATATATCATTTAAAAGCCTGTATTATAAGCTTTCTAATGATACCAAATTTATATCTCTAAATTAATTCGAGAACAATATATGGGTAAAACTTACGTTACGCTATTTTGAGAATACTGGTGGAAGGTTGCATTTTAATTTATAACTCAGCATCCCATCGTGGTCCCATGCGGAAATTTTCAAAAATTATAGATAATAAACGTAAAAATGATATATAATTTTTAAAAGAAAAGTAAATGCATTATTGAGTTATATAAGTTCAAAAGTCAAAATGTTTGATCTCAAAATGAAAAATTTAAAAAATATATACATGTGATATATCATTTGAAAATTTGTATTATAAGCTTTCTAATGATACCAATCTCATCTCTAAGTTAATTAGGGAACAAAATATGGGTACATTTGTAGTAGAAGAATTATGAAAATTTGCATTTTTCACCCATTTTTGCAGCCCGGTACATCAAAAACGAAAAGAGATAGGTTAATAAGAAAGCACTACAGAACTAGCGTTTTAAAATATTACTTACAAAAGGCATTTTATGGTGTTTTTTCAAAGTTTTGTAAGTAATAAAAGAGATAGAGACGTATTAATTGGTATACATTCGTTTCTCAATAGGGCAAATAAATGAGCCCAATTTCATAAAAATCTGAGGGGTCAAGTTAAAAATACAGGTTTTTTGTGTTAAATTGACATTGAATGACTCTTTTAGAGAAAGTCACTGCAATTTGTCCCGTGCGAAGAACGGGTAGAAATGCTGGACATCCCCTTTCACACCCTTATGGGTTCAATTTCAGAAGGTTCTCATCTTTTACCTTAATTATGGCCTAAGAAGGGACATTTGATAAATTTAAAGCTTTTATTATAAAATACTGCAATTTTCCATGGTGGAAGAACCGATAGAAATGTTAGATTTCCCCTTTTACCCTCTTATAGACTAAATTTCGGAAGACTTTTACCTTAATTGGGACATAAGAGGAGATATTTTGGTAACTTGAAGCTCACATTGGAAACCACAGTAGATATACTTAGAAAAGGTTAAAAAACTTGGACTTTCTCTTTTAATCCCTTAAGGGTTGAATTTTGTTAAATATATTTAATAGCGATCCCATACGTCACGAAAAGAACTTATTGTCCAACAGTATGTTTTTAGCTTCAGTGACTTAGACTCGACGTTGATAGGTAAATAAGTGAATCAGTGATATTTTATGTTTATATACAGGGTGACCATAATTAAACTTGGTCTATTCAGAGCACTGTGTAGCTCTAACTAAAATGCATACTTAGTCGAAAATTTGTATATAGACATTTTAAAAGGATGCGATCTAGGGATCTGCAATTTTTTTAAAAATAAAATTTAAAAAATTCCCACTCCGATGGAACGTGCACCAAAATATGAACGAGCTACAAATTTTAACACAAACTACTTTATTTATTACAAATTTTATTGTTATTTGTTACAGGTTGCAGATTATTTATCAGTGGAAATCATTGTTCAATGTAAGCCCCATCATTAAGACATAAAATCTGCAGACGATGAATAGTGTGTTCAGCAACTGATCGCCAGTGCAACGTTATACGGTCCTTCAAGTTTGTCAAAATTAACACATTTATTCTTAAATCCAAACTCTTTAAATGGCCCCACAACCAAAATGTCACAGAGTAAGATCAGGGGAACGGGCTGGCCATAGAGTAGAAAATGAACGGGTAATCACTCTGTCAACTGTAAAATTTTGCAACAAAAATCTTTGCAAAATGTAAGAATAACAGTTTTAAATGTCATTATGGTTTAAAATATACAACATTTATCATCACAAAACTTTTCAAGCATTTTGACTGTAATTCTTGTTTGATTTTTTGATGTATGTTAACTCGGAAGGGAATTTTTTTTTTTTTTTCAGATCCCTAGAGGGCATCCTTTGAAATGTCTATATACAAATTTTCGACTCAATATTCATTTTAGTTAGAGCTACAGAGTGCCTTGAATTGGCCAAGTTTAATTATGGTCACCCCGTATATGAATATGAGACGGATTTTTTTTCATGCTACACGTATTTTATTCGTCTGCACAACAAATATAGCTACAAATTGTTTTGTTTTTTTCCTGAAACAATAATTTTTAATTTTTAACAGTGTTGCCATTCAAAGATAATGTTTTATAAATAGCTTATTTAAATATAATTCTTTTGTAGCAAACGATGGGTGTTCAAAATTTTGAGGTTTATTAATAAATATAGGAATACAAAATTAGACCGAATATTATAAATATGATTCATTTAAATATAGTGACCAACGAAGAGGGCGAAGCCAGTTAGTATTTCATTTCATATACACTTGCATTATGGGGATCATTGCATTGAAAATTGTATGAACTGCATGAAAACTAAAATATAAATCTAATCCCAGTAAAACTAATTAAAAGTTAGGATAAGATAAATAAATATAACCGAACAGTGGGTAACTTATTAGAGAGAAATTTCAATCTGCCATTTTGTCGAGTGATCGGTCAGATTAATTTCTTTTCATATGAATGTAGTATGTGATGCAGTAGAAATTTATTGGACATTTTTTCTATCAAACAAATACTTGATGGGGAACTGAGCCAAATCCACTTACGTCAACTGTTTTTTTTTTTTTTTTTTTTTTTTTTTTTGGGGGGGGGGGGGGGGATGTTAAATATTTTTATATTCTTATAAATATTATATATGTGCATAAAGTTATTAATTTAAAGTGTTATTGACCCTCTTTTTCTATCAAAATATAACACGTTTTCTTTTTTGGAAAAAAAAGAAAGGATTTAAAATCAGTACGGAAACAAGAGAGCTTAGATGATTTGCTATATTGTTAGCAGAGTATGCTATCATTAAGCATATTATTCAGCATTTATTGTCTTTCCCGCTAAGCATTTTGTATATATATATATATATATACACACACACACACACACCGTTCAAGCGTCCCCTCAATCTTCAAGGAAAATTCGGGTAGGTATAAGGAGGGGGCTGGTAATCGGTAAAAATTGTAAATATATAAAAATTGACATGTATTTTCCTGCTAAAATTAAATGATATAAAAATAATTTTAAACAATATATATACATTAATTTGTAATGATATATATATATATATATATATATATATATATATATATATATATATATTAAGTACAGTAAACACTTGGTAAACCGGCATTCAACTAAACGGAAAACTCTTTTTTTTCCTCTTCCAATAAATCATTCTGAAATATTTGCTGCTATTTAAATAAGCTTGCGGACTCCATCTTCAATAATCACAGCATTCGATTTAACATAAAAGAAATCAATGTTTAAATTTAGAAAGGCGTACCTTTATAAAAGAAATAAATAACGGAAAACTAAACGGAAAATTCTTTTTTTCCCCCCTTTCCAATAAATCGTTCTGAAATATTTGCCGCTATTTAAAGAAGCTTGCGGACTCAATTGCTAATAATCACACTGTATGATTTAACATAAAACAAATCAATGTTTAAATTTAGAAAGGTGTATTTCAGAGGTCTGCATGGTGTTCGGGCCGAATTTTTCAATCTGATTTTGTGCCGGTTCGGTCTCGGGCTTAAAATGTTTTTGCAACCTCGGACCGGGCCGGGCTCGGGCTCAATTTTTTATGTGTGTATTCTGGATGAAGTGTTTTCCGGACCGTGTCAGCCTGGATTTTTTTCCACTTTCCTCGTTATTACCGAAAAAAGTAAATGATAAAATATTTCTTGAGTCATTTATTTTACATAATATCATAAACTAGTATGTCATTTAAAATTTTATTTTGTTAAAAATTGTTTATAACTTCAACTTAATTGTCTGTCAATCTGTTTGGTTGCTATCTGATTTTCTGCACATATTTTTTAGCATGTCTCGAAATTGATATGTTTTACTTAAAGTAATATTAGATGGTTTCTTATTCAAATATCATTGCTAATTTGTGCACATGTACAAATGTACAATGAAATGTACAACATTTACAAAGAAGTTAGATACATTACTGTTTATGAGTCTTTGCGTCCTATTACGGTCTGTAGAATCTAGGTAGTATGTATAAAAATCCTTCCGCTTTAACTTTTCCTCTGCTTTCCAGTGCACTGGATGAAATTAGCATCATTTTTAGGATGTGCAAAAGCACCTTTTCTATTGAAAATGATCAGATTGGCAATAAAGTTTTGTTTACCTGATCATATGAAAGGATTACGGTATATAAGTGGAAATGGTTGAAGGTGCATTTTTCGTAGCATTAACTTCTTTTAATACCTTTCTATATTGTTTGATGAATGCTGATATTTTCGATTTGTCTTTCTGTTTGTCTTTTTGCCTTCTGTGCGTCTGTAATAATGAATTTCTGTTTATATAAAACTGTCTTGTAAAATATCAGTAGTTTTGTTAAAGAACATTCTATTGGTTGGCTATATAAAACTTCTGCAAAAGACGTACTAAAAAACTTTTTCATAGAAAGACATGCATTTTTTTTTTTTTTTTCAATTTTTTGAATCGGGCCAGCCGGGTTTATTTTACCGTTTTTTGTCCAGACGGGCCGAGCCGTGTTTTGGTAAAAAATAAACGGGAATTTTTAGATTTCCTAGCGGGCCTGACCGGATAAGCAAAGCTTTCGTACGGGCCGGGCCGGGTCTCAAAATTTCGGCCCATGCAGACCTCTAGTATATCTTATAAAAGTGATAAATAACGTAAAATATTGTTTGTTCTTCGGATAGTGTCTGCCGCTGAATGGGGCGTTTATTCAGTACATTTTTAAGGACAAACGAAATTCATGTGAGGAGTAGAGGGGGCGCTTAATCTAAGGAGAGTGTGCTTTTGCGTTGTTTTATGGTATATATATACTACAAATGTTCTTGCATCTTTATTATCATGTTAATATAAAAGAAAAAACTATTAAATATTTGACATAAACAGACTCATCGGATATTTTTTTACTGAATCATTGAGTTCATTCTTTGAGACTTATGTTCAGTATCATGTTCGGCATTATGTATGTTTCGGCTTTTGCCGTCAAAATGCACATAAATATGTGTATATTTCTATGAGATGTCATAAAATTACTTCGATTTTTTTTAATAACAAAACTTTTTCTAATTCTTTTAATATGTATTTTTATATATAAGATTTGGTTTACAATACACTACGAAAAGAAATGATGTCAATAAATACAAATAATACTAATATGCCACTGACGTATTTACTAGACATTGTGAAACACTAAATTGGTCTTGGTCCTATTTATAATGTCACTTTATTTTAGATAAGTATCAATGTTCATTGAAACGTATGAGAAAGATAAACAAAACAATAAAGGTTTGATTTTCTATTGGCATTTTATCTCGCATTTGGAAACAATAAATTTGATGTTATTTATAAAGAAATATTTATTTTAGCCCATCAAGTATCGTTAGATATAGGCTTAAAGTGCAATGAATTGTGCGAGAAAGACTCGTAAAACAATGAACACAAATAAACTTATATACTTTTAACATTTTATTTTTGTGTGTAAAACAATGAATTGGACATGATCATGTTCGTTATGAAATATTACTTGAAACACAAGTTTAAACCACAGACCGATTTTAATTAAAAACAAAGATTTTTACAACGTTAATATATATAAACGTTTTGACCTTACACATAGCTCTTAATCAATATAATGACAATTATCAGCTGCTAGACATTAAATGGCACAAAAATTAATTATGTTATTGAAGGACAGCATATTCTACTGCAATAGCACAAGATCCTTTCAACATAAATTCATGAATTCTTACATACCAACCGTCTAAAAATAAATCGCATTTAGATTTAAAAATAGTTTTCTAAAAACAATTTTCTGTTATAATAATTAGAGTTAGATATTTTTTTTTCTAAAAAAAATCTACTATTATAAATAATAGATTTATTATTATATTATATTATATTTAATTAATTATTATATTTATTTAATATTAGACTTATTATTATAAATATTAGATAAATTATTATGACTTATTATATTATCCTTATATATGACTTATTAAATGACTTTAAACTATTTTAAACTTATTATACTTTTAATAATAGATTTTTTTTTTTTTAGAAAAAAATAATTTTTAATATTACAGATTAAGAAAAAAAAAAAGTGTTTGATTTATTAATAAATCTAACAGAAATTATTATAATTGTATAATTTTTTAAAGAAAAACATAATTTTAAAATCTAATTGCAATGAATGAAAAATATTTTTAGAAGGATGATGTACAATTACACATGAATTTACTTTTGATGAGTCTTGTGCTATCCCTTTCCGACCCGAAACGTTTTTATCTTAAAACATTAAATTCTTCTGTTTTTGCAAACTGAATATATATATATATATAACCGACATTTGTTGATTGAAAATTGTACTTTACACTTTCTGCTAATTACCTAGATAGTTCATCTCCTGATTTTGTTACATACGACTGTTCTAGATGCAAAAATGTAAGGGGATGTCGGAAAGGGCTATTCCAGTAGAATAGGCGGTCTTTCTATGGCTTCATCTACTTCTGTACTTATTTAATGCCTAGCAGCTGATAACTCTTGTTAAACTGATGAGGAGCTTTGTATAAGCGCGGAACGTTTATTTATTTATTTTTTAAACTTTGTATAAATCTTCATTTTTATTTAAAAATCTGTCTGTGGATTTTGTGTTTTTATTGCAAAGTCTCATTCAGACGTAATATTATGCTTAATTAATTTCTAATTTACTTATTCTCTGTTAAAGAGAGATTTTTATGCGTGATAAAATATGTAGTAAGAGAACAAAAGGAATAAAACAAAGACAAAAATTCTTGATATAGATAACTTTATTTAGGTATTGCACAAACAGTGCGATGCCTTTAAATTTATATTATACATCTCACCCTTTTGTCCGCGGCATCACGTTCGGTCCAAGCTCTTTTTTGGTGGGAGGTTCTGGAATGCTAGTCGTGAAGGCCACCATCGTATCAATATGGTATAAGGGAAGTTTTGGGAGTGTTCTTTTTTCCAGCTGTACGGCGAATTGATAAGAAACTTTATTCCTTATACTTAATAAAATAAAAATCTTTCTGAAAAATCAACTACATTTGAAGGAAGAACATTGACTTCACATAAGAATCGTTAAGTTATCAAGTTGAATGTTATTAAGATGATTCAATTTAATTTGAAAAAGAATATGCTCTTTACTTCTGATTTTTCTTTCTCTTTGTAAATAATTTTATTATGATTTCTTTCTTTCTTTTATTTGTTTCCTTAAAAAAGTAAATAAATAAATAAATAAATAAAATAATAAAATAAAAATAAATAAAACTAATTTTATTAATTTTTAATATTAATAAAGTTAATATTTCAGTTTTATTAGTGTTTAATTAAACACTAATAAAAACACTAACAAGTATTCACTTATACATGAATGAAAAAGTAATAACTTTTAAAATATAAATTATTTATTAAAAAAGTAAAAAAAAAAAAAAAAAAAAAAAAAAAAAAGTTAAGCCAATTTTTACAATAAATAAATAAATGAAAGTAAAAATAGATTTTTTTTTTTTTTTTTTTTTTTTTAAACTAAAAATTTTAAAAAAGCCATATCTTATAAAAATAAATTTTTGAATGTTGGGAAACAATTTTAATTTGTAGAATATAAAATATTGTATAAAATATTGTATTTATATGTTATTAATTCAAAAAGTATTTCAACAATTAATTAAAATGTTTTTGTTATATTTTATCGTATAAGTAGGCATAAAAGATGATACTAAATAAAATGATTATCAATTTCAAATGCCATTTAATTAAAAATCGGTAATAATTTGTTTCTTTTTACGGCAATTAATATAAAAAAAAAAATCTAATGTAAAGATTATATTCTATCCATTTAAAAATATAATAAGGAATTGTAAATTAAAAAATTATATTTAATTTTTTTTTAATTTTACCAAACTGAATAAAATTATTCACTATTTTATATTAATTCAGTATATATAATGAATACGTTACATATAAAAATGATTAATATAATAAAAATATATCTGTTTTAAAATATATCATGACAGTTATGACATTTTGTATAAATATTGAGCAAAAGCAAATATAATTGTCTAATTCCTTTTAATTTTTGTGATACTGAATAATTTTATTTGGATTTGATAAGGTTAAAAGCTTATAAGCAAATAATATCAAATTTAATTTATTTCCTTTAAAGAATAGTAATTACATTAAGCCTTTTATTTACAATGTCAATGTCAACGCGATATTACTTTTATTGACACAATAAGATATTTTTGGCATATATATAATTGGATTTTTGAATATAATTTGTAAAGAATAAATTATTTGATTAAACTTAGTTTATTTTTTGAACAGAGTAAATATATTAATGAGAAGGGTTTAGCATAAAATCTAATGTGCAATAAAAATTTTATACTAATAATAATAATAAAAAAAAATAACAAGTGCATGTTTTAAAAATTGAGATATATAAATATATTTGTTTAAAAAGTTATTTCAGAAACTTACTAATTAAAATGTACTCAGAAATATATTGTATGTGGTGTTCTAAATATTAGATATAGTATTAGTTGTTTTTAACACATACAATTTTTATTTCTTTTAATTAAAAAAAAAAAAAAATTCTGCCAAAAAGCATATAGATCAATTTGTATATCTATTCAGATATAATTAAGTAATACGACAAAAACAATTATTATTATTTTTTTTTTATAAAGTTGAAACACGAAATTTACACTTAAAATATATATATATATATATATATATATATATATATATATTGGTGTCGGAAATATTTGTTTAGACTCTTGTGATAAGTACAAATTGCTTAACAGCTTCTAATGTTAAATTACATTGACACCCTCCATTGAATTATTATTCTGCTTTTCGGTTTCTTTTTTGATAATTTGCGTTTCTATTATTTCTTGGAATTCTTTTCTACAGCTGAAATGTTACTTAGCATATTCTTTTTCGCAAGAAAAAAAAAAAAAAAAAAAAAAAAAAAGTCATACTGGTAAATTACAGGCAATTAATTTTTTATGTTGATTCAATAATGCAAATTACTTAATTAACAAAAAAGAAAAAAAAACTTTTAAAATGAAGAATTGAACTTATTGTTTACCATCTTATTTTTTTCATGTATATGCATATTGTACAAATTATGCATATTTATATTAATAAATTTGTCACGATTTCAATTTATTCTTCTAAATTTAAAATTAATTAATTTAAAATAATAATTTACAATTTTATTGCTTTAGTTTTAAATACTGTATAAAAATTGAAACTATATATATATATTTATAAGTTTCTTATCAGTGCAGAACAGCTGAATTGCACTCCCAAGCTTTGAAAAATTATTGAGACGTCCATGGGACATCACTGTTCCACATATTGTCCACCTTTCTGAAGGCCACAGTAAATGTAACGTTTCATGCCGCAGCTTTTCTTCTCTTCTCACTATTTAAACTGTAATATTCTATTATTTACAAAGGCCTTGTATATATAAGTAGCGTACTGTATAGAGTGTTTCTCTAGAATACATAAAATTGAAAAACAAAACAAAAGTTAATTCTAGGGCTTGCGGATTGAACGCATCCTTGTTTTTCGCCCATATTCGTACTTTGACTTGTTCCTACAAAGCGGTACAGCAAAATGCTCGTAGATGTTGCCACCTCCTCTAGCTAAAATATGTCTGTAATCACAGACATACTTTTCATTAATTATCTTGTACTTTTATTAATTCGTTTGTTCTACCGGATAATGGATCGAGATAAATTTTGACCATTTCTAATATTTTTTATATCGTTTCCATTTAAAATAAACAAATAAATGATATTTTATTTGTGTTTTATTTTCAAATTATCTCATGCATGAAATATTTATAGTTTATAATTTATGCTTCTACTAAATTTTATTTCTCTTTCTATATATATTCAATTTAATTTAATTTAATTTAATTTCAACTTTTTAAACTTTTAGCTTTAAATGTACATTTAGCCAAAAAGTTTCATTTACGTTATTTAAAAATTAAAAATGAAGAGAACAGATTTAATGAGAGCTTTCATATATTGGGTTTATGATTACTTTTATTTCAGACAAACAGTTTTTGTTAGCGATTTAATAATACATTTTCTGGTCGAAAAACTAAAGGTTAACGGAAAGATAATTATATAAACCTAGAAATACATTAGGCATTTACTAACAAAAAGGATTTTTTTCTTTTTAACCTTTCCTCCCCCCCCCCCTTTTCCTTTATTTTTCATTGAGGTAATCTCCTTCAGCTAATAAATTTTATGGACCTTTTAAATTAAATTAAACAATATTCCTTTTAAAAAATTGCCTTTAACGTGACTGTGTTTCATTATGTATTTTTTAAATAATTTTTTTAAATAATATATTTAGTTCATTAAAATATTACTACAGGTTTTTGGATACATAATTATCTTTAATAAAACTATAGCGTCATGTTTAAAATTTTTAAGAAATTATTCAACTGATACTTATTTATTTTAATTTTTTTAACAAACAGTCAGTCATATTTTGTTAAAAAAAAAGTAGTTTTTCTACAAGGATTCAAGATAGTTTCGCTACATAAAACCAGTTCATTTTGATTATGCTCCAGAGATATTACATCCATAATTTAAGATTCCTTTTTAATATGAAATCACTGGCAACATGTCAACTCTATTAATTTTTATTTTATTTTTTCGTTTTTTTAACTAGTTAATCATAATCTGGTAAAAAACGTACTGCATTCCTAGAAACTATTTAACTATGCTTAATGAGATTAATGAACAAGATAATCTAATTTTCACGATTAATTGCTTTGCATTGTGTGCCCTCATGAATAGCAAAAACATGTCTGGAAAAATTTATCGAATGTCTAAGATGCATGTTTTACACAATAGAGAACAAACGGTTATAAAAAGAAAAAGAATGCGAAAAATTTCTTTTACTTACAAGAAACATTTTCATTCCAGAAATGTTTTGTGTAATCATGTATATCTTCATGTATCATGTGTAATCATGTATTTCTTTTGTTTTAGATTTTGAATAAGTTTTTTAATAATTTGTGTATTACACTGCACCATATACTAAGATTTTTTTTTTTTTTTTTTCCGACATTATTGACAGATATATTTTGACAAATAGACTGCAAAACTTTAAAATTCGTTAATTAAAGCATAAGTATTTTAAAATTAAATAACGTATTTTTTTTTTTTTTTTAATATAAAAGTTATGCATTTTTGCTTTTCAATATTTTCTTTTACTGTCTTATGTTTTATTACTTTATAATAAAATTTCTTAACTAAATATGAAACGAACCTAATACGATTACGTTTTTAGAAATTTTAAAACCTATCTTATCCTATAAGTGTTTAGTATAAAAAGTATTATATATAAATATATATATATATAATATGATTACATTCATGCATATAATGTTCATGAAAATATATTTAGTAATTTTTAGTAAATGATTATTCTTTTTAAAACTTTTTAAATATGATTTTAGATTATTCTCTTTTTTTTAGCAATAATTATATGAATAAATTGTTTTATTTGGTTGATTTCTTATAACAATACAGTTTGCAGTATGTTTTATCAGAGCAGTGTAAATATTTCCGATTTTTGAAATTAATTTTCTAAATATATTAAAATTTAAAAATTACTCTGTGCAATAAAATTTATGAACAGAATTAAATTACGCATATCAGTTATTTCAATTTTTTAAAAATTCAATCATATGTTAATTATAACGGTATAGTTGTCAATGTTTTACTGCTAATATTTATAAATCTCCTCTGTGGAGTTTCTAAAATGTGATGACATGTCTCCGAATTCTCCCAAGAGGTGAATTCCAGAATATCGCTAACTGACCATTGCATAGCTCTGGTGCGACATTAAACCCACCTAACCTCAACTTATTTTTCATACATACATTTAGAAGATAATTTTAAGTATTGTCTGCCAAAAATGTAATTTTATCTCTTTAACTTTTAATATAAATATACAATATAAATCATTTAATTAATAATTTGCGTACAAAAACCACTTGACTTAAACCTACTAAAATCTAAAATACAATTGAAAACTGCAATCTTTTTATACTTCCTGTCATTAATTTAAATGTCTCTGAATCATTACTGAAAAATTTAGATAAAAACCTAACTTCTTTAAAAAAAACTTTTCTAAAGTTATTTTAAATGGTTTTATCCTTTTCATTTCTCTTTCACATTTCTAAAAAGGAGGTGGCAACAATAAAAATGGATTCCCAGCTTAATAGACGCTGGATTCCTTTTAAGTCCGTAATAAGAATAATACCTTCATTAAGAAGGAGATAATAGTAATAGACTCCGCTATTCGGGATCTGTGACGTGGTGCTGTTCAATTCTTGAATAAATTTATTTTTGATATGTGTATAAATGTGTAATTGGGCCATTTGGAGACACAGCTAGTGTACAAAGACCGACTGTGGCCGAGGCTTTTTTTTCACCTAAAGCTGTGGTTAAATTATGTACGCTAGGTTTTGGTTAATTTTTAATGTTGAATTGTGAAAACGAAAAAGAAAAAAAAAACTAAGATATGCATTATTTTATTTTAGCCTTATTATTTTTTTATTGTATAAAATAATTTTCTGACTCGATATGTGACTTGCATTGTACATTAAGAAACAAAAAAATTTTTTTTTTCTGTGAATATGTATTAGCTAAATATGACTTCGAGTCATTTATTCAACAACTGTGTGCTCAGTTTATGGTTTCAGAAAATGTTATAATAGAATAACCGATATGAAATTTTTATTTGAACACTAAACAAATTCCTGAAAATTGCCTTAAGTAGTATCTTTTTTAATGAACACATTAAACATATATTTATTAACAAAATAACGTTGCATATAAACAGAAGAAAGGATGTATTTTAAATGATATTAAATGCTACTTGATAGTTTTAGACTGTAAATGATTTAAATTATTTACATATGTCTTCATTAATTTAGTATTACCTTATGGGATAATTTTAAGATTTACATAGTTTATTTAATTAAATGGAAATAGATAAATATTTTATTTTACTCAATCTATCGGTAGTAATTAATTTATCGGTAGTAATTAATTGAAAAATGGAATTTTTTTTAATAATACTATTTTTGCTATTCCTTACAAACTAATCTATCAAATTTTTGAAATCTATAATATTTTTGCATATGATTTTTTTCTCCTATTCTGTGTATATGTATAAAATATGTCATGAAAAGACTCGACCACTATTTTTTGCTTAAAATATTCCACAAGAGAACGTTTCATATAATCAGTGATATGTTAGAATCACCAAATCTCTTGTATCATGGATAAATTAAGACTTATAGATGCCAGTACTTCTGGCAGAACTATGAATGTACAGTTGATCACCAGTTATTGTCTGATCAGTATAGTAGGGATGTAACGGATATAATTTTAATTGAAATCGAAGTTTGGATAAAAAATTGATTCTTGTTCTGTTTGAATCAAAATAGAAAACTTCTATGACAACTCCTAACAACACACTCGTCCATAAAACACCCGAAATATATCCATAGGAGTCCACAGACGTCTTTTATAATCCATAGGATATCCTGAGGATGTCATTTGGAGAGCGTGTGCTGTTGGGAATCCCAATAGCTTCAACAGTATTAAACTAAAGAAGCATTTTTTTATTTTTTTTCTTAATTTCCCCCTTTTTCTTCTTTTTTATGATCGTATTACTTTTCTTTTCGGTTAGTTTGTTTCCTAGAATGTTGTAGCAAAATCATGAAGTTAATTTACCAGGTTAAATATGTATATTTTAAGGGCAAATCTTCTCAGAGAATCAAATAATTTTCTTTGAAATGTGTGAAATTTAAATATTTCTTATGTTGATAATGTGTGTGATATTTATATGCCTTTTCAAAAAGTGCCGTGTTTTACTTTCATTACAACTCTTTAAAAAAAAAAAAAAAAAAAGCATACCTTCTAATAATTTAAGTTTATCGAATTATTTCTGCATCGCACTTTAATGTTCGTTTCTAAACTATAATAATATGAAAAAAAAAATAATCCCCTAAATAAGTTCAGATTTGGAAGCATAAAACAATAAAAACCAAATTTAAGTTGGTGATTATTTATCTCGTAATGTTATTCAAAGTAAAAAGCAATCTATCGAAATTTAATAGTCCTGCGTAGCTAATGATCTGTTCTTAAATATTTTTGATAAAATCTACGTTTTGTAATCCCCAGACATGGAGGAGTTGGAGAAATTTAAAACTTTTTAAAATCAGATTTCAAGCTCCGTTACGTCCTTTAGTTGCAGCGACGAGTTTAGTAATAGTAATAGATAGGTCGATAAACGGGTATTCTGCGACATTTCGACATCGCTATTTTGTAGATACTGTGGCCTCCTTTAACAATATACTTTAAATTTTATGCTCTCTGCATAAATACAGCGCGATAATTTTAATTAATCCTCCTCTTCTAGGCTATACAGAATTTTAACTATACATATATTATTATTATTAGCACCATTCTTATTTATGCATATTATGCGATACTTACAACTCTAAGGTAATAGACGATTTTAACGTTTTTATTCTTTAATTGTTGCTTAATTGAATTAGAGTACATTTCGTACAAAAAATGCATGTTGTATATTTTGCAAGCAACTCTCGATTATATGAATGATTATTTCAAAGTATGACTTGAGGAAGATTGTCTTAAAACCTACCTCCAAAATTCCCTAAATTTTAGATTGGGAGTATTTTTAAGAGTATGATTTTCCCCTTTTTTTGGATAATGATAGAATAATGCGTTATATTGTTAAAAATAAGTTACAAAGTTTCATCAAAAATAATCCTAACTTAGTGTCAATAAATATTTGAGTATCAATTTTTCATATTTAATTTAGTAAAGATTTATGAAGTACTGTTAGTTTTCTGGAATTCAACTGCAAGCATGTTAAAACCAAGATATATACTCATATTCTTATGAAAACTAGAAAAATATTCAATGTTTTTCAATGGTATCCCACCCCCCCTCTCTCTCACTTTTTTTTTAATTATAACCATATTAAATAATTTTCTTTCTAACATTTCTACAGGCTTTTCTACAAAAAAAAAAAGCAAAAAACAAAGTAAAATAATTTAAATAATTTCTTATAAATTTTTGCTGTGTAAAACCTTTATCAAACAAATTTTATTTGATGGTCTGCGAAGGTTAACAAATTTAGCTGGAAACAATTTCTTTCACATTTATCTTTATTAAATTCTTACTGGTTTTTCAGCTATTTAGATCAAATAGAAATCTTTCAATATTACATTAATTTTTTCTTATAATAGATAAATATTCATGCAATTTTTGTTTTATATTTTAAAAGAGGTGTATATATTCTATTGTTATTCTAAAAATTCCTTACAGATAATTACAAATATGGAAGTATTAAAAATTATTATTATTATAATTTTTTTTTTAAAGCAAACAATGTATGTTAAACAAATTTAGCACGATATTGGATAAAAATCACTAACTATTACCCAGTATTCTACAATGTTCATTGTTTCTTTAATATACTTTTTAATGAAGAGAAAACTGACATTTTAAAGTGAAATTTAAAATATATAAATTAATGTTAAAAATCATATCTATATACACGACGTGCTAAATTGTTTTCAATATTCGGCCGTAATTATAATATTTTGAATAATATTATTTTAATATTGTTTATATTGTATGATTCAACAGTTTTTCTGAAGTATAGTATCGAGAGTTGATTGCATTTTACCTATCGATCTTTTTAATTTATAAGAATAAACTGGACAAATTTCTCTAATGAGGTAATGTTATAATCACATTACTTTACTCTTATTTTCTTTTTCAAGCTAAAGTATTAAAATTTGTTTTATTATAATTAAAAATAGGGAAACACACCCACATGTTTCATTTGGCCGGACTATCGACTCGCGACGCCAGAATGTCGCATTTGTAGATAAAGTTATATCTCTGTCATTTTCGGGCGTGTTTATTAATTACAATAACCTTTTCCATTTATAATCTAATTTGTCTTTTTATTATTATCATTATTTTTAAACTGATCTTTGTACGAAAAGCTCGCTAGAGAAAATATCCGACTCTATGCATTTATAGAAAGTGTTCTAAGACGGAAAAAGAGAGAGCGAATGTGGATATATAGAAATATTTTCTGGAAAGAAGATAGAAATATTTTCTTCTTTTTTGTGTTTTCCTCTCTGAATGAAGCTCCTATTGGTAGATAGAGAAAGATATAGAAATTTATGTACTTTCCTAATCCGGTGCGATTTATTGAACAATCTTAAATTTAAGTATAGTCCAAAATATTGTTTGCATGTGGGAATCCAAACTACGACATAAATAGAAATAAATAGTGAATCTCAGTTTACTGTACGGCTGCTTTAATATTCCACTAAAATGTTCCAACCAATTATACGACGAAAGATTTCATGTGAATATAGGATGCCAAAATGCTTGATGAAATTTAGTTCAATCGTTTGCTAATAATACCTACTTTTTGGTATTACAGTAGAGCCAGAGCTTGTACAAGATAAGCAGCACAACGTAATACCTCCTATAATAATGGCTCCAAACCTATCTTTACGTCACGGAAGATCGATCACATCCACATCCAATCCACATCCTCCCATAGATATGACAGGGAGTGTTGATTGGATGTAATCGGCAGATCTTGCATGATGTAAATGTCAGAGGCATTATTATAGGAGGTGTTGCACAACGTAATGCTAAAAAAATATCCGCCTACAATAACGTTAACTGCCTGAATCGATTCGGCGGCAAAATATAACCAACGGTAATGAATTAAGAATAGACAAAATAAATTATCTCGCCAAACACAACATTTACATTAGAAGATAGGTAAGAGAAATTTTAAAGATCACAAGTAGGTATATGAAATTGATTTATCTGGCAAAGTAACATCAATGTACTTTTTTATTTTTTTTCTAAACTGTCTCCGGTATGAAATAAAAATTATATATAAGACGCTTGCCGTTCCAATTAGTTGACAATAAGGACATTCGAATAGACGTTGCTCTGCTTAGTTTGTACAAGCTTCGAGTAGAGCAAAAAAATTTTATGATGTGCTTTTTAAATCTTTTATGCTACTATTTATGTTTCACTTTATAATAATCAGGAGGACGCAACGAATTATAGACATTTTAAGATATGGGCCGCTTTAGCTTTATCTTATCAAGAAAAAATATTATATAAATTCAAATTTAAAAATGTTGATTGTTTGAATTGTTTTGTGGTGTGAAGCTTCTTGGAAATATTAACATTAAATCTAATAAATTAAAAATGAATGAATATGGATGATATTTTTATTTAATTTATTTGATAACGAATTTACAATTATCCCATTTAAAACATTAAACTTATACGCATCATTTAATTCATATTTTACTTTAAGCCACATGGACTGATTTAGTAGCTGTTTTTTAATTACTTTAAGTCAGATGATATTTTACACATGGAAAAAAAAAATGTTTATTTCTGGTTAATTAAGAATATTTTTAATTCTATGTGAGAATGATTATTCTTTTAATGTATCCAATAAGTTTGAATAGTGTAAAGAGGACACTGGTGACCAGAAAGTTTAGTTTTACCCTATATATATATGTATGTTTTTATTTATATTTTCAGAAAAGGAATCTAGTTAATCTCACAAAATAAAAAAATTTACTACATTCCTTAATGCAAACATCATTCTAACTTATACTATGCTGTTAGACTTTATTATTTATAAAAGTTAAATATATAATAATGAGTATATTAATATTAAGTAAAGCACCTAAATTCATAGCATTATTGTATAGACTTATGAGATAATTGATACACAATTGACGAAATTTAGATTATTTTTTATCCCGAATACAAAACTCATTTATTTTAATTAAATTGAAAGAAACATTTATGTGGAATATTGCAGCAAATGAATACAGTATTTCAAAATTTATTAACTCTTAAATATGAAATGGGAAAACAGTCCGTGTTTTTTTTTCAATACAGCAACAATCTAACATAAACGCGCTTTTCAGTTTTGTGCTGGTTCTGGAATGGAATGTAAGTATAAAATTACTTGTTGTATGTGTTTTGTAAGAAATGAAGCATTATTGCTTCCTTTTAAAAGCGTAAAAAAGTTAGGATTTATAAATGCTTTACAAATAAAAATAATAACTTTTTGATTAATTGCTGAAAAAATTCAATAAATTGCATCGCAATATATGTAGCAAATAGGCATTGTGTGTTTTCTTAAGGTGATATTTTTCTTTCACTGTCTTATTTGTTATTTATGTACATGAAAAGGTGTTTTTTAATTCTCTCTTCTAATTGTGAATTCTCACTGAACGTAGTTTAAAAAACGACTGGATAATTCCAGTGTCCCTCTGTTGGCGGGCAGCGGTGGCGAGTCGTTATACTTTGTTAGGTACTCGTCTAAATTGTCCGTTGCTTGCTTTCATTCTGGGCTGGCATTTTTTTTAGTAGGCGATGGAGGAGGTTCAGCCTCATTATTGTTCCCGTTTGGAGGCGGCTTTTGCTCGCTTCTTTGTCTACGCACCTTCTGCGCCAGAGCCGAACCCGGCAGCATACTTGCTGGTCCACCAGGATCCATTAATCCAGGAGCTTCACTCATTTCTCGAAGCACTTTAATTTTCTGTATCATCTCACGAATTTCATATCGCAGAATGCCAAGGAAGCAGAGCTTTAGGAATGCGATGACACAGTAACCGAGCACTGCTAGTATATTGGCAGAATGCGTCAGCCACCTTTGTACGGCTTCATAACAGCCAGGTATATGAATGAGGGCCGGGTTACGGTCTGATTCGACACAGGACGCATTTAGGGGTTCAGGCTCACGGAAATGGGGGCTTTGTTGCAACCGGCAGCAGCTACGAGGCACCAGCTGCCGTTGTTGTAGGGGATCCAGCCTCTCACGCCGAAGCCATTCGCTAACGGCAAAGTCCCGAGGGCCATCTACACCACAACATTGAGTTTCTGACTGGATTCGATCCCAGAGCACTTGGAACTCCATGTCAGAACCATAGTCTGTTGATAAGCGTGATCTCAGTTCGTCACGTAAGCTACCTGCAATGTGATGGAAGCGGAAGAGCCAAACCACACCGAGAACAATATCACCAGCCAGTAAAAGTAACATAAGGGTCCAATAGGCGTTGAGGAGACGCTCGCTCATGCGCAGGGCACCCAGGCAGCCGATGGCCTGTAGGACGCCGCCCTGTAGCAGCAAAGCTAGGTAGGCGTAAAGGAGGCTCGGGTGCTTGAAGTCTATGCTGCGGAAGAGTGACATGCGGAAGTCGGAGATGGTCCATGCAGCCAGTGATATAAAAGCAACAACACTCACTAGCAAAACCAGGTTGCACGAGTAGATCCACAGCCTGTAATACCTGAAACAAAACGCAAAAATATAATTAAAAATGTAACTTAATTCAAATGTTATTTGGTTCAAACGAAATGCGTTTTTTTTTTTTTTTTTTTTTTTTTTTTTTTTTTTTTTTTTTTTAGTTAACATAGAAAATGTTAAAGCATTTTGTTGTGTGAGAGTAATTTAGCGAATAAAAAGGATATGTGATTTATAATGTAAATTTTGTTAATTGAATAATTTTAGATAAACTGATATAACATAAAAATTATTTATAAAAAAAGTTGATATAGCCATTGATTTATATAACATTAAAAAAAAATGAAAGTTTTGAAAAACAAAATATATACTTTAAGAAATACAAGATATTTAATAAATTAAAACGACAGATAAAATAAGGAATATAAAATATTTTATTAAAAATATTAAAATATATTTTTTTTTTCTCCTATTGCTTAAAAATTATTTTTATAGAAAGTGTGAAAATGCACTTTCATTGTATTTTGAATTATGCATTTATTAACGTTGTACATTTTAATAATAAAAATGCTTTTTTGGAAAGAAAACTGTGAATACATTTTCTTGTTACGAATATTTTAATATAAGGTTATACATATTTAATTTTGTGTAAAATGGATTAATAGAAAAAAAAAAAATGAGGCTCATAAATACACACACAATTTATATACAATACATATATAAAACAATCTAAAGCAAGATATATATAGAAGAGGGAAAAGCTTTAAATTGCAAAGCTACGAAAGGGTGACCGGCGTTTCTGCATGATAGAAGTATATTATTATATTTTTCGCCTACCTTCTGGTATAAAAATAAAAGCACATTATATAAATTCACTACAAGCTCATCTTTTTAAGTGAAATTAAAAGCATATAAAAGAGGCTAAATAAATAGAGGAGGAAAGTGCTAGAATAATATTTTTTTTTTTTTTTTTTTTTTTTTTTTCAAAATAACTAATTAAATGTATTTCTTCAAATATTTTGCATTTTTCCATCCTTATATAGTATGTATTTAAAATAAAATGAATTTTGTAATTTTTGAATGCAGATAAAAAAAAAAAAAAAAAAAAAAAAAAAAAAGTTCTAACATCTTAAAGTTTTAACTATCTAAACGAAAAGAAAATGTTGTAATTATGATAAAATCAGATTATGTGCTTTTGATGTATATATACGTTTTAAGGTCCCCTGAATTCATTTTTATTATTTTTACGATAATGTATGTGTGTATGTGTATGAATGAACGACATGTGAAAAAAAAAAAAAAAGTTATAAATCACCATTGTACGGATTAAGATTTTCACGAATGTAGGACATAGTTTTCACCAGAATACAAATAAGAGTTCTTTAAAATTACTGACTATGCACTTAAATTATTTGAATTGCGCAGCATTTGATCTTTACATCCGAGTATGATAAAAAAAATTCATTTACTGGGGTATATACAGTCGGTAACAAAAGTCTCCGAACACTAGCAAAAATTCCTATATAAAAAAAGTACACTTAATACAGTTTTATTAAATAAATCCTTGTCGAAACCTGTTTTTAAACTAAGAACAGGATTCGACAAGGATTTATTCAACAAAACTGTATTAAGTGTACTTTTTTAATATAGGAATTTTTGCTAGTGTTCGGAGACTTTTGTTACCGGCTGTATATCTATATATATACACTTGTACACTGAAGTATATGGATTCATATATTTTTTTAATTCATTTTAGTAATGTTACATCGTTTAAAACAGAGAAAACATCAGAGAAGTTGTATATACATCATTTCCCATCATGCATAGACATTATGGGAAATGATGTGCATATTAGTTTTTTTTTTAGGGGGAAGCATGAAATAATATATATATATATATATATATATATATATATCCCACAGTGGCGTATCGTGAATGACGGTTTGGGTATGCTCCACTCGGGTAGTAAGAAACAGTACATTAAAAAAGATATTCAATCATCTTATTGGTTAATTCACATATTTTGAGAAGCAACGTAGGTATGACTACATTTCAACAGTCAATCAGAAGAATGAGCTTTCCATAAAATGAGCTTTTTCTAACCACCCTTATGGAGCATACCCAAAACGCCATTCATGATGCACCACTGATATCCCGTTCTCTTAAGTTAATTATCTGAAGTTCATTAAATTATTAAAAAGGTTTCGAAACACATATGTTTTAGGACTTGCTATAGAATGATCACTGCTGGACATTCATGCACATCATATGTATCCTTTTACAGGGGAAGCGCAAAAGAATTCTGATACATTACAGTCCATTGTACTTACATTGCAAAATGCACAACATGCTATCATACTTTTCAATTTTGTTTATTTATTGAATTATTCACTCTTCAAGTTTGTTTAAATGTCTGATGCTAAATGTATGATTAACTTTAAATGCTAAATGTTTGGAAAATCAAGTGGAGATCAAGATTTTTCTTAATCGCTCCCTGTTTACCTTTCTTCTTCTTCTCCTTCTTCTTCTTCTTCTTTTTTTTTTTTTTTTTTTTTTTTTAAATATTTTTCTGTTTATCTATATTAAACTTGACCTTATGCCAATCTGTATTGTTTCCCCCTTGTATTTCCCCTCTTTATATATTTCACTTGAACTCTTAAATGCCACTTTTTACATGTTTTCTGCCTTTCAGTCTGTATTTGTAGCTATTTGACTATCTACTTCTACATACATATTTAACTATCTAATTCAACTATTTCTACATGTATTCAATAGGGGTATTTTTAAGAGACTTTACGTCGTTGTCCTGGGTTTCTGGTTAATATAGTATTCCCAGCGTGGTTCCATGGTACACAAAATAGGGTTAAAAGACATCTTCTTAAAATAATAATCAGAAACAGTCGCTAGAAAATAAATGTAAAATTCAAACAGTTTTTCGTAAGTATAATGCAAGGGAAAAAACTTAAAAAAATTGTTCTCAATTAAATAATGGACAAGAGCTGATAAGGCTTACTAATTAGAATACTATATGCATAAATATATACGCACATATCGGCGGCGTTCAAACAAAAGTTGCTATGTCCAAAATAATTGTTTGAGTTGTATCTAATGGACATTTTACAGTCATTATGAAAAATAGCAAAGAGTTATATTACAAGAGTTATATTAGTATTTGGATTTAGATGAAATAACATATTGTTGTAGTTAGCTGAATTTTTCTGGACGATAATTATGTCTACAGACAGGACTTACTAGAACACTTTTTCCTGTTCTAACTCCCTTTTTTTTTTAAATATTTTTGGAATATGATTTAATAAAATACAGTATTCTATAGAAAAATTAGGCGCTGAGTCGCAATAGAAAAGCCATAAAAAATAATAAAAATATGTTCATGTTTGCAATATTTCCAAATAAGCTACTTCACGCTACCTACGATTGCAATTTTTTATCCATATCGTTGCAATGGAGTATAAACATTTCTATTTATTTATTTCAATATTATTTTCAGTTGATCACATATTCTAATATTACTATTTGGTCTGCGTTCACCTAGTGCACGATTTTTACACACGTGTTTCCAAATTTAAATTATGATATTTATGTTTTGAAGTTCAAACGTCTCCAAGAAATTAAAAATGACATCATAATCTTTTAATTTGAATGTTACAAACATATCTCTATTTATTTGTTTATGCTATTAATGTCTGATGAAGTAGTTGATTTCTGCATACTTAATTTATTATTTTTCTCTGATATATTAGAATTCCCCATAGCAACGATAATATTTATTCCAAAAATGGAATTTATTTTTAATATTTATTTATTTATTTTCAGAATCTATGAACGATTCTTCCAAAAATATCCAAACCATGAATAAAATTTTATTTTATTTTTAATATTAATACATTATTGCGATTGTGATGCAAGTTTTTTCGTTAATTTATTCTCTTTCATTTTATTATTATTATTATTATTATTCAGTTGAAATGCACGCATGGAAATCATGTATAAAATTTTACTTTCTTTATTCCAATATATTGTTGCTGCTATGACATCTTTTTCAGCATTAGTTTCAGGAAACTTGGGCTTTTATCATTTCGTTTTGTTTTTCGTCTGCAAACTCATATAAATAGAAATTCCGAATACATTTATCATAAGTGTAATTTAATTTAAAATACAATCTGAAATTTGGTTTGCACTATATTTTAAATTTATGCAATAAATTATATAAGTTACATAAAACAAATGAAAATTTTAGTTATAATACAAACGCATGACGTCACCCTTTAAGAAATAAAACTTCTTGGTTTATTTAAGTTCCGTGGAATTAACAAACGAGAATTAGTGTAATTTAGTTGCGATCTTTTCAGATTTAGCATTCAAAACACAAAATTTAACAATTTTTTGTGATTTTTCTGTGTGTTTTCTCAGCAGCTAAAATTTTACTAGTAAACTAAAGAAAACGTAACCAATTTCTGTATTTTTTTCAAGCCAATCAGTTCAGGTTTAATTAGATAGAACACTCGGTAAATCGGTTGAGGATGAATGGGTCTTGCGATGCACTAGTGCTACGCTATGGGCAATTGACAATGGTCTGAAACTCACTCCTAAGAGTGGTCTGGAAACATGCTATCGCAATTTTCATTCTCCACAGAGGAGATGGCTCCCCTGTTTCAGTGACCCCAAAGCCTATTATTTGGGATGTTCAAGCCAACTGGAAATTAATACCTGAAGCAGTTTCTCAATTAGTGAACTCCGTGGAAGATCAGAATTGCGATGGCATGTCCCCGAATCACCTTTGGAGGAGAATTCCAGACCGTCGTCGAATGCCAATAGAGCAGCACAAGAGCGACGTAAAATGCACTCAACCTCAATATTAACCTAATTAGTAAAATAAGGGTATCTCTGTTGCTTTTCAACGGAAGTTCAATGAAGTTGGTGACTTTTATTAAGTTTTACCAGACTGCCAAGCATTAATTGGAAATGTCGAAGGAATATTTTATCCTTAAATCGAAATTTTGAACTTAGTGACTATTACTTGAATACCGACAATACTTGTTCTTAATAAGATTTTTTTTTTTTTTTTTTTTTTTTTTTTTTTTTTTTTAAATAAATGATCGTATGTAATCACCATAAAAACTTAGTTATTTTGTTTTGATATTAAGGTATAATATTTAACAAAATTTGAACTGAAATAAAAATTAATTATTATAAAAAATGGGGTAAATGAATATTAACTATCTGTGTACAGAAATATATTTTCGGATATTTGAAAGTAAAATAAATAAAAATAAATAAATATGAAAAATATTTATTCATTTTAATTTTGTTTATTGATGTTTCTACAATTTTTACTACCTAATAGTTTTCGAATTCTACTGTTATAATATAACTGCTTAATGTAAAACGTGCTGTGCTGATTTGCTCCCTGAAACAGATTAGTTATTTCAAAGAGTAGTGATAGACAGCGGTGCCATTATAGTGAGATATTCTAACAACTGGCATAGATAATTAATATTATTCTACTGCAATTATCTTCACCCCTCTATTGCTTGAAGGATGACAGCATATATTCGCAGTTACAAACAGGAAGGTAAGCCTGAATGTTTTGTAAATCTATTAGTACCAGTTTGCTGTGCTTTAAACTTTAACATTCCTAATATTGAGCCATCGTTCAATAAGGAAAAAAAATACAAATTGTGATAACAGCACTTTCTAATTAAATAAACACTTCTGCCCTGCCCGTAATTTATCTTTGTATATATATATAAATTACCACATTCTTTCGAAGGTAGTAGAAGGAATGTGCCTGGTTCGATCTCGGTTCGCGCTTGTCAACCTAGCCTTTTGAAGTTTTACGTATTTTTTTCCGAAACTCACGTACAGTCGGTAACAAAAGTGACCGAACACTAGCAAAAATTCCTATATAAAAAAAGTACACTTAATACTGTTAAATAAATCCTTGTCGAATCTTGTTCTTAGTCAGTCTAAGACCAGGATTCGACAAGGATTTATTTAGCAAAACTGTATTAAACGTACTTTTTTTATATAGGAATTTTTGCTAGCGTTCGGACACTTTTGTTACCGACTGTAAATATGGATTAGAGCCCTTTATAAGGACCCTCCAACCACGGAGGACATTTCACCCAGAGCTAGGACTCACGTCCAAAACACCAACCAACACCTTTAGAAAAGCCTTATCAACTCTTGTCTTTTACGATTTCCGAGGGTATTAACTTTATTATTATTTTTTTTTTTTAATATCTAAACACATATAAACAAGAACACTATTTCTTTACCTCATAGCTCTGTGGAGGAACATGGAGACCGTTGTTTAGACTCAGATGGGGAATAAGATCTTGTTTCCCGAGTCTCTACGAGAAAGAAATTGAAGCAACAATGGAGAGTAGCTTCCTTTGCGTCTACCGCTCCTCTTAATGGGTCGCCTCTGGTCCAGAGTGGAGGGGAGGCATCATCGCAACAACTTCTTAACCTGCATAAAAAGAAATAAAATATCTTAAAGAACATGCCATGTTTTGGTGTATTGTGCGTATAAAGTAATTTAAGGATCATAAATAATGAAACTGAAATTTATGCTATCCAGTCAAGGATCATTTAGTAACTTTCTCTTCATTTATTGATTTATAAACCGATTTTCAGCTATGATGTCCTCATTTTATTTTCTTTCTGTTATGTTCTAAAGGACAGTTTTCTCAAATAAAATTGAATATGCTCTTTTAATTTCTTTTTAAATGACAATCAATTTTTTACGTAAAATAAATAAGAAGTTTAATTTTAATAAATATTTTTAAGAAATTTGGTTCCAAATATCACGAAAAGGAATTCGGTTTATAGATATTTGGAAAGGAAGAAGAAAAATTTAGTTCTAAAATAAGTACTTGAATTACCAGATTTCACTTGAAATCGTTGTAAAAGTCATTTCATTTGAGTATTTCCTAGAAAAAAAAAAAGAAAAAAAAAAAAAGAAAAAAAAGTCTTCAATAATCTAGTTTATCTGTCTTTTTGCCGTTCTGTCTGTTCATTGTGTGATCACGTAAAGCAAAATATAATGACGATTGCACGATGCAACAGGTACATTCAGTTGGAAAGTTTTAACAGTCTATTCGAACAGCATGATTTTTCATTCTTATCTTTTCTTCTCTCGAATTACGTGTAATAAAACAATTTAAAACCGATTTTAAAAATAAAAAGGTATATAATGCGCTGTATATTTTTATGTTTATTTTCTGCAAAGAGGATAACTATATCAAATTAATGACAATCACGTCATTTTTACAAAAACGTATAGAAAGTTTAAACTATAACTTTTCTTGTTTTTCTTATGACTAGAATAACACATTAAAAGGAAAAATATTAATAATTGAAAAACTACCATATTGCGAGCTCATCTTTATTCCATTTCAAGTAAAATATATGAAACTTATAAAATAACAGAAAAAGCAAATACATTATGACGCAACTTATATAAATTTGTATAAATAATTGTTCGATCTATATTCAGATAATACTTGTTACAACAGGCTGAAATAACACTTATGTTGCTACGTTAACTAATTGTAACAGAGGAATTCGGGTTTGGTGTGTTGCTACGGACAGTTTTTTGAACTTCAAAGCTCATTTTTACTCATTCACTTCAAAGCTTCAGATTTTTAAACTTTTCTTGTTGAAATGATATAATTATTTGATCATTGAACAGTAGCTGAATTAAAATACAATATTTTCAAACATACAAAACAATACTTTTTGCTTCTCTCTCTCTCTTTCCCCCCCTTTTTTGCCAGCTCATATGCAAGGAAAAGTACAGGACAACCAAAAACAAGGGTGAAAAATCAAGAAAATCGTGTGGATGATTCAGGGTTGGGCGTTGTAGTCTTCGGGCAGGGTTTACGCCCCAGCCCTCATCTATTATAAGGCCTCAATACGCAGTAAAACTATAGTTATTAATTTTGTACAGCATATGGAATAAATCTTGATGCCCTCCTATCTTGTCATTTTAGGTATTTGCTTAACATTTTAGAAATTTTGGGAGAAATTTTATGAGCATAAGCATTTTGCACTAAAATATAGTAAATCAAAAACAGACTTATCATTATTTTGATGTTTTAAGATATGAGTCCTTATAGTTTCAGTCGGGAAAAACAGAATTATCAACATTTTTTACCTAAATTTTTGCGTAAAAGAGACCTTGAATTTTGCATACATTGGTTTTTGTATGCTGATTCCTATTGGTTGTTTGTGTTGCCCCCCTCCCATCCGGGTTTTATCCTGCTTTCAGTCTTAGTTTTGCCTCCAAGATTGTTTTTTGTACCTGAAAAAGAAAGGTCACGTCATTTCGAAACTGGTAGTGCTTACGTTAATTTTAAGGTGTGTGAAGAAGTTTTTAAGTGTAGTTATTTATTGTATACCAACCCTTTAATTTAATAAGACTAGTATGTTACAACTGTAAAATTTTGTTCACAAATTCCGTGGTGAATTTTTGCAATTGAAAATTTAAATTAAGTTGTGATAATATTTTCCACCGTCAACGAAATGGTTATTTATTTTTAAATTATCTTTTGCTTAAAAAGCTAGTACATATGTTATATCCACCACGAAACTTACTGCTGTATTTTCCTACACAAATTCATGTAGTACATATTAGTTATTAAAATTATTTTTCGCGATGAATGAAGATGATTTTCATCACAGAAAAATATAACACTAAATGTCCTTAAGGAAATCAATTTTATGCAATTCAGAAAATGCATTATGGAAAGCAAAGGAATTGGCGAGTTATTTTTAAAGATTTCTACATTGAAAATTCTCACTCGCCGAAGTGGCTACTCCACCCTCCAGGGAGGGAAGCTATTCTCCTACATTTTTTTTTTTTTTTGGTGTACTATTACTGTTATTAAGAATTCTTATTAAGGATTAATTATCTTTCGCAATTATTCGTTAAAAATAATTCTCTTTAAGTACATTTATACGAAATTTTATCTTATAATGTCCTGTTAAAAACTGACGAAACGGTATGACAGCGCCACCTATTGAGTGATTAGTCCCAAGTGTGATCAGCACCAGTTCAGGGGAAATTTCAACTAAATATCCAGTTTGGTTGAATTTCGTTCATTGATTCATCAGAAACAGCGTCTGCAAAATTAATGATACACGCACAAACATTTTCTAAAAATGGTTGAATCATGTACAGGGCATCTCAAAACGTGTAAATCCACTGAGAACTGACAGTCGAAAAATTTCACGAATCTAGTACTTTTTTTTTATACGTAAAAGAAAGTAATAAAATATTAAAAAGTAAAATCTTTGGAAAAGTAATTATCTATACGAAGTAATGTTCCTAGCAACTACTTTAGTAATCTAATACTCATGTTGTTACTTTATTTAAACAAATGACAAAAAGCTCTTGAGTTTAATTTAGATTATTTATTTATTTATTTATTTATTGTGCGACATGAAAATAAAAATTTTAACATTCTGAAATCCTAGTTTTCTAATTCCAGTTTACAATTCTTTTCAATGTCAAATTTTATAATAGACAACTCTATTTCATTTATTTCTATATTATGCGTGTAATTTATTTTAGTTATATATATACCATTTAGGTTTACGCCCCTCATTATACGATGTCATCTATTATCTGCTAAAACTAACTTTCCAAATTTAGCGTAGTATCTAGATCAATGCTTTATGTACTGATGAAAAAAAAAAAAAAAAGTGCTTTCTAAAATTAGATAATTTATTCGTAAAGCTAACTAATCGATCTATAAAAAGATATTGGATAATTGCACGAAACCATTGTTGAAGTAGGTTCCCATTTTCGATGTCGTGATAATTTAATACTGTAATAATAGCAGTCTATTTTTAAATATAACGATGTTTAAGTGATATCAATGTAATTTTTGAATAGCATTGCATTCAAATTTACAGAGATATATTTTTCATGTGTAATTAGTATGAATAAATTTCTACTTAGCACCATCGGTGTAATCTTGGAATAATATTGAAGTAAAATTAACATAGACTTAATTAGTATTGATATACATTTTTGTAAGTTGTAAAATAAGGATTTAAATTTTTAAAATTAGGATTGAACATATCAGAAATTACTGTAACTATTATATTTGGAATAATAGCTATTAAACTACTTCATGTATGACTGAATAATATAAGAAAAAATATAATGAAGGATATAAAGCAAAATAATTTGAATTGCGTATATATTATAAAATTGCTCTGAAAAAAAAAAAAAAAAAAAAAATTGCAGTTACACAACTTTCTTTTACTATGCATTTGAATACTATAACGGCAGACTATAGATTAAGAAATACAATAGGAATTATTGTATAGAATAGAGATGAAATCAGTTTTATTTGAAATGTATTTCTGTGTGAGGATCATATCACCCCCTTAACCCACCGTTTAATATATTGCCTGCATTCATAATAATAACAAACAAACAAACAAACAAAAAGAAAGTTGCTATTAAATTTTAAAGTTGTTTATTCCAAATTATTCAGACAACTTTCAAACACACATCTTTTTTATTTTATTTTATTTTATTTTTTCAAATTTTACCAATTTGGGTCAAACGTTTTCAGTAGTTCCCTCATTCAATCTTCGAAATACCGAATTTGAATTTCCTGTAATTATTTTTAATCTCTGCTAATAAAAGGCACACACTCATACCAACAGCTAAAAATCTTGATTTTCGTATTCAGAAAACCTTAAAATGCGTGATTAGAAAAAAAAAAAAAAAAAAAAAAAAAAATATGTTATCAGTGTTTAAAAATGGACTTCAAACAGTCCTTTTTCTACGATATGCATGTGATAATGTATTATTATTCCTAAGTAGTTTTCTAAGACTTGATAAATTTTAACTAAGCATTTGCATAAATTATATTCAATAGAAAGGAATTAATTTAATTTTGAGTAGCCCGATATAACGTTTATAAATTTTAGACCCGTTATATTCATTAAATTGAACACACAGTATGAAAAAAAAAAAAAAAAACATAAAACAACTCAAAATGTACTTCTAGGAATATCCAAGTGTAGCCCTAAAGCATCCGATTCTTTTGTGCAACAGTGTAAAAAAAAAAAAAAAAAAAAGGTAATTAATTTATGTACTATATCCTACACTATACAGCCCACCAGCGGCCGAGCGGTTCTGCGCTCAAAGCTGGTAGACGTGAGGTGCCGGGTTCGATCCCCGGTCGCGCTCGTCGACCTAGCCGTTCGGAGCTTTCCGTGGTTTCCTCCGAAACTTGCGTAAATACGGGCTAGGACCCCTTAGAAAGACCTCCACGGAAGGCCCTCCCCCTCAGGCCTAGGACCCCAGTGTTGTCAATCGGCCTTAATCCCTAACACCAACACCTACACTATACATGTTTTTATGCATATAAAAAAAATATATGTTCATTTCACTTTGTGTAGTGCTGTCTAAAAGGATTAAACTGTACCTACAAGAGATTTCGTTCGTACGCGCAATGTATATGATTTATCTTGCATAGCTCTGTACACGAACCAGTTTTCTGATCTCAGCGATAAGTTTGGTGTAGCATCATTATAAGATACATATTTAGAAAACCGGTTTTGGAGTTCTTGCTTATAGTTTTTAAGTTATGCGATAAAAATCTCACACACAGAGAGAGACCAACCCCTAAAAGCCTAATTTTCGGATTTCGGCAACCTCAAAGTGGGTAAATATAGCAAAAAAACTAAATAAAAAAAAATAAAAATAAATAAATAAATAAATAAATAAATAAATAAAATAAAATAAATAAAAAAATAAATAAATAAATAAGTAAAAAATAGATAAAGTATATACTTTCTCTACCATTATATGAATAATAAAAAGTAAAAAATATATATATATATATATAAAATAATTTATAGTCTTTATAATATTTAAATAGCCTGTCTGATTTTTGTGTAAACATTAGTCGAAATTCTCAATTAGATAGCTGAGGTTGCCTTATTATTGCTCAATTATTATTGCAATTTTTCGTTTTATATGGGAAAAAAGTATTTGAAAGTTTTTGTGAATAGGTTAATGTTGTAATGATACTGATATCTTACCAATCTTGATCACGAAAATTTTAATGCGAACATATATATATATATAATTTGAATACCTTTGTAACACTCAGGAAACAAAAGATAGATGAAAATACCAACTTATAATTAAATTTTAAATGAGATTAATTTCGAATAAAATTGTTACGGTGATAATTTAATTTGAGTACCAATGATTAGTAAAAACAAGTTAAAGTACTTACGCAGAAGAGAAATGACACAAACATAACACATAAGCCTAACGATAAGATAATAGTTTGCAAAAACCATTAAAGTAATATAAACAGTCAACATTTTATAGAAAAGAGAAAACGATAAAATTACCAAAGAGATCCGATCAAAGGAAAAAAAAAAAAAAAAAAAAAAAAAAAAAAGAATTCATGAATTGAAAATTGGAAATTTAAATGCTGAAAAATAGAAATGTTCACCCATCAGGAAACTTGCATTTCTATCAGCAAAGTGCAAGATTTCGGAAAACTGTATAGCTAATTCAAGCCAATATACAGCTCAAGTCTCTGTCTTGCAACAAAACAAAATAAAAAAAGGGAATTCAGATTAAACAATATAACAAAACAAAATTGATATAAGGAATAAGTATTTTTAAGAAATCACATGTTAAACGATATATACGGAGATAGTAGAAATAAACATGTTGCCAAACGAACATTAGTAAAAAGAAAAGATTAAAGGTAAAGAAAATATTAATCGATTTAGGTGCTAATGAAATACGATAATTGAATTCATTAAGTGATAGTTATAAATCTTTAAAAGCTAATAACTATATTAAAAGGTGATTTTTAAAAGGGTTATTTGATTTTAACGTTAATCATTTTTAAATTTCAGTTTATATTTAACATTTAACGTAACGTGAGCAAGCGCCATCTTATGTGAAAAAAGAGATTTACTATTAAGTAAATACAGAAAATGGACGATTTAACCAATGTTTACTGTAGATTAGTTTAATGTTTAGTCTTAAGCAATCTAATCCAAAGGCCAACATGTCATGATTTAGACATTATGATTATTGTTGAATTAATTACTATTTTTATTATTATTATTAAAATTATTGTTATTTATTTTATTTTATTTTATTTTATTCTATAGAATTTATTAAAATTAATGAAACCACCAAATTTGATTATGCAAGGAATTAAATTTTAAGTGCGAATAATTAAACAAAATGCTGAAGCATTAAACAAAAAGTTTGAAGAGTTGAATATTTCATAATATCAACCAGAAAAAAAAAAAAAAAAAAAAAGATATATATTCTGCAATTGCAATAATACTATGCTTCCTATTTTTTTTTTCTTTCTTTTTAATTAAATTCATCAACCCTGCCAACCAATATATATATATATACATATGTTTGTGTCTTAGGGAATATTTTTAATCTCATCTTCTAATGTTTACAAATTAAATATTGAGTATTGGTAAAATGTTTGCAGAGACATTTAAAACTTCATAACAGAAAATGTCCTGTCATTTTAGAGTCTTATTTGTTGCAGAAATTACGTTTAATTCAAGTCATTGCCATGTCAGTATGTTTAATGATGTTTAAAAGTATTTAAAATACTTTAGCATTATTGATTCCTTTAAAGTCATTTGTCAACTACAATGCTACAGAATAAAAAGCACCACCAGATGACTTGCTGTTAAGAAAGGGAAAAATAATTTGTCAACACAGTCATCATATAACGACTTGTCTTTCCAGCGATTCGATAGTATCTTACTTCACTATTGTATCATATCGACAAAAGTTTAATCGTAACTACTCCAAGTAAGAGGAATATTATAGAGATGTTTCTAAAAACACTACAAGACAAACTAATGTAATTTAGTAAAAATACCTGGCTGTTTAATGATATATTTAAAAATTTATAACATATGAAACTTTTTCTACAAATTCTTCAACTAAATAACCCGAGTTTGTAAGGAAAAAATAATCTGGTGGGTCACACGCACGATCTTTTCTTACCCTGTATATAAATACTATAAAGACCGATTACAGATTAAGGGGTAAGGTAATAAATACTGTATATGAAACTCTTTTAAAAACAATTTAAAATAGGTTTTGAAACAGTTTTGTTTGACATATAATTCTTTGTAAAGGGGCTTAGTGCATCCTCACCCCCCTTTAAACACATAAAAAAAAAAAAAAAAAAAAAACATAAATCCAAGTTGTTATTAAATTTTAAACTTCAATCGAAATTATTCAGACAACTTTTACCTGAAACAATCTTTGAAATTTACCAATCTTGATCAAACTTTTCAAGTGGCAACATCATATGAACTTCAAAACACTAAATTTCAATTTTCTGCAATTGTTTGTTTTTCAGTTATGCCAAACAACAGACATACATACAGATCAACCGCTAAATATTTAACTATCTTATTAAAAAGACCTCAAAACGTAATATTGTACAAAAACTAGAGCTAAAACTTGAGCATAAAATAAGAAATACCTAACCTTATGGGTATGAGAAATTAATTCTCATTCCTGAGTAATTTTTCTCGACATGGTAACGTGCAGTAAAGATCTTCCAACAATATATTTAATGGAAAAGAAAGTTTTTGTTTTATTTTGAATAGCACTGTATATTGTTTATAAGTTACATCCATTTTGTTTAGTGGATTGTTTAGTTTATGTATTGATGTTCATCAATACATACTAAAAATTTTGACCGTAAACGTAATGTATAATTAAATTCTTTTGGATGACCCTGCAGAACTACTACTTGCTTGATCTCAATGTAAAGTTCATATCTATATGATGCAGATTTACAACCCTGAGTTTGGACTTCCTGTTTGTTTTTGAGATATGGTGATAACACATAAAAACCTGTTTTTCAGGTTTAAGGGACCTCAAAACGCGTAATTATAACAAAAACTCAATTTCAAATATTTGACCCAAAAACGATACTTTCTCTTCCATATGTGGATAAGAAAAAATAAAAATATCATAAAGTTAATAACAATAAGTTTTATATACATATCGTATAATGGGGTTGGTAGTTTTTAATTGTCTTATAAGGATTAATTATATGATAATGCTTATAAAATAATTTCAAACGACAGTGTAATGTTGATCCCTTTCTGAATAAATAAATTTCTTTTGCTACTATTACTTCATTCCAGCTATCCTTCTATGAAAGAAATGATAAAAAGTTAGCAATTAAATCTACTGATGTCTAGCTTTAAAGGAAACAGAAAGAGCTACTCTTGAAGCAAGTAGAAGAGTAAAATATGGAAATCAATATGTGTAATTTTAGATACCATAAACAGTGTCAAAGTGCTAAAGTTATTATTTTTTTTTAATTTCATTCACTAAAGAACTTTGGTTTGTCTTAGTGTCTGTCTTGTATTAATTGCTATATGCACTCTGTCTTGCAATCTGTGTATCAATATTATTGTGCTAAAAATTAGGCACAAACTTATAAAGCAATAGCATAGTAATTTGAATTTTACTTAGATGTACAATGAATTTGAAACGACGACTTCGAAATTAATTTTAGATATTTAGGAAAAAACCAAAAAGGCTATACAAAAGTCACATAATAAACTTCTATAGAGCCCTTTATGCATTTGTAATATAAATTTATTCAATTATATGAAGCTTCGTGTTAACACTTCTTAAATAACTATATGTTGTTTAGAGGTATATTTAATTATTTAATTATTTAATAATATATAACTTCTTTTAGAAATTATGTTTAACTAAATGCCCCGAATTTGTAATATATAAAAAGTTTAATAAAGTTAATAGTTATACGTTTTATATGTAATGAGTTTGGTGACTTTTTAATCGTTTCATAATTTAATGGGCCTATGATGATATTATGAAAATAAATATAACGTCATACAGTATACAGTATAGTTTCCCATATATATATGAATAATTTACATGATAATTATATGTGTTTATTTTGTTTTTGTTTCTTTATACAAAATATCTTTTATTGTAATTTTTATTTAAAAAAAAAAAAAAAGAAAAGAAAAGAACTGGCATGCAATTATTTTTAAATGATGCACTACATTTTGAATGATAATTATAGTTGTAGAATTCTCACCGCAGTTAAAAATAAATAGAACTACGATTTATTAAAAAGCCAATTGCACGAACTGCAAACATAATTATACGTATGATGCTCATAAATCATATCCTAAATATATATGTCATTAAGTTAATCCAATATATCAAAAACTTGAGACAATTTTTTAGATATTTATACATTTAATTGAAGTTAAGATAAAAATAACTCCTCATTTAAAGATTAAAAAGACGCTTGAAATTGAAAAAAGATTTATTGCATTTTATAAACCAAAAAACAAGCCCCATTTTTATAGATGTAATTAAAAGAAAAAAAAAAATAGCAATGCAAAATTTTACAGTCATTTCTGGATTTGAAAAATAACGCATAAAAGTTATGAAAAATTTATTATTATTATTATTTTTTCGATAGATATTAAATTTTACAAAATACAAAAAAATCATTTATATTAACGCCTTATTTTCTTGTTATTTTTTACAAGCTATTAGAAGCATAGCTTTATGAAGCATAGCAGCTTTTAGAAGCACAGTTTTATGTTTCAAGAAATAATAAAGATAGAATGTTAGCTAATACACTAAATATTATATTACCTTACAGATTTGATCCGACATAATCATACTGAAATATTAAATCTTTCATATATAAAAATACGTTGCTTATAATAAAATTAACCATGGGAAAAACTAATTTAAATTTTAATTGAAGATTAGTTAGCTCTTAATGCAATATATTTTTTATTTCTTTTAATGAGCTGGTCAGTCTTTAATAAAACTGATTAAATTAAAATTAATTTAGAAAATTAATTTTTGAGATTTTTAATTAAATTTCGATTAGAAACGTGTTTCTTAAGCTTTTGTGAATTTATTTAGTTTGTATTAAGTTTGTAGTCATTAGTTATTAGTTTTTTTTGTTTAATTCTTTATAATTAATTGGTTAGCAAGAAAGTATAATTCTATTTTTTTAGCATGAAAAAAATTTTTTTTTCTTTACAAAAAATAAACTTTAATCAGTCAAATATGTGATATACTGTCTAATGACTTCTTGTCATCTTTCGAGTAATTTCATAATTCTGCGCAAGTAGAATTTCTGGTTTTCATCAGGAAAAAAAAAAAAAAAAAAAACCTCAAATAGTTGTTATTTGAGGTAAACGTTATTACTGAAAGTTTTAACGTTTAAAATTGTTTTGTAAATTTCGAAATAAACGATAATCCTTTGGTGCAAGGTCGAGGCTATATGAGGATTAGTTGGCTGGTTAGTTGGGTTTAACGTCGTACTAGTACTGCGCAATGAGTAACTGGCGACTGTCTGGCACGCACCCCTAAAGATGGCCCGGAGACATGCTATCATAATTTTGATATTCTTTGGAGGGTTGGCTCCCCCGCTTCAGTGATCCCTCCCAGAGGTATAATTTGGATGGTAGCATGTAGGACATAGCGACCACGACGGATTTTACGTGTACCAGCCACCTGTAGTTAGGTCAATCTTATGCTTTCAGGCCACACTATATCCTAAATCAGTTTATAATATGTGTAATAGTAGGAAACGGAAATCGTGTGGTTGTTACACACCATATATATATATATATATATATATATTTTTTTTTTTTAAGGGGGTATTCTGGTCTAGAAATTTAAAAAAATCGATTTTTTTTTGCATATTTTGAAAGTTTAGACTTTCAAAAATATGATCCTAAAAGGATTTTTCAAAATTCGAATTATTTTTGGAGATACAGCCGATTTTGTGACGTGGCGTCCGAGCCGGCCGTTTGGGATGTAATAGTTTATGTTAAGTAATATAGTTGGGATGTAAAAGTTTTGGATGTAATAAAGCCTATTTATACCAGCTTATCATCTGATGATTTATTACATCGATGTTTGGGGTCCGAAACACAAAATAATAATGAATCACTGAATTGTTTCCTAAACTTTAAACGCGTTTTTCTCGAAACTACTATTTTTGAGGTGGTTGACATGATATTTCAAGTTCTACTGAACCGATTGCTTTGAAATTTGGTATATATCTTGCTTATACAACTCTCTATCGCGTCTGCCTTGGATTTTAAAAAATTTTGATTTTCAATATTTTTAAAAAATTCGAAAAGGTCGAAAAAAGTCGGGTAAAAATTTTTTTTTTTTTCAAGTCGACGCCATTTTGTTATTATTATTATTATTTTTTTTTTGAAAATGGTCAACCCGATAGCGACATCTTTATTAATGAAGAATTTGTTTGATTTTTTTTGTTTTAGATCACTACAAGGGTTGAAATCATGTCAACCAGGACGCACCGTTTGTTTTGAAGCCCCCACTCCATCGGCCTGTATCTCGGCGAATTTTTTTTTTTTTTTTTTTTTTTTTTTTTTTTTTTTGTGATTTTTTTTTTTACATTCTCAAAATTTCAATAAAAAACATATAAAAAAATGGATAGTAAAAATGTTTTTCATTTTTTTTATCTTACTTTAAAAAATGCCTAAAATTCAGGCTTCTAGACCAGAATACCCCCTTAAGTAGTTCTCTTTTTCTACTATATATTACAAATTATTATTTAGTTGTATTATAAATACTCATTATTTTCGATGTTTTTGAATGCATAAAATGTATTGTTCAAGCATTTTGTAATTCAATGCTGTTTGGAACAATCTCTCTTTGTTGTTATCAAATAAATAGAAAATCAAAGGCGGAACCCAATTCTTTATAATTATTCATGGAATCTAAATATTTTGAATGCATTCCCAGTTTATAAAGACAACACAAGTCTAAAAACATTTCATATATAGGAGACTGAACACAGAAAAGAGCAGGTTTCTCATTGTGTCAGTAATTAAAAAAGAGTATTAAAGATTAGTCTATAAAAATCGAAAGAAAAAGAAAACTCATCTTTTGGGAATCAGTTAATCAAGAATTTTTCATGAATAAACAAATTAGATGACTCTTGAGATTAATTCAATTTATTGTTTGAATTCATTTAAGACTAAAATAAAATTTAATTCAATGTTTTCCTTTTTTCTAAATTAAGCGTGGTAATTTTAAGGAAAAAAAAAAAGAATTGTTATATACAAAGGGAGATAATTTTCTACTCTCTTTTATCTCTGTGATATCCCCTATAAAATAAATAAATGTATTAGTTTACAGATATTACAATAAAAAATCCAATTGACTAAAAGAATTGATTTATATTTCTCTCCCTCTAAAGGCATATTAAAAATTCATGAGCATACATAAATATAAATGAACTAATTAACTTCTATTTTTTTCTGTTTTGTCACCATGGAATTAATAACGAATTTAATAAGTACAGATGCATGACACGAAATGATAAAGCATCAGCATTTTTTAAAATTTTGGTTAGTTTATTTCCCGTTATTTGTATAAACATATGCATTTTGAATTTATATATATATATGTATATATATATATATATATGAGAATTCTATTTTAAGGCCCAGCTAAAGTTAGTTTTCCAAAAGAACTTCATAGCGCGGGAATCTGATTTAAGAATAAGTTCTAGAATCAAAATTATGCAATCATCTAAAGTAAGCGGCAAAACATTGCAAAATACTTAATTCCAGTTGTCCGGGTCAACCAATGATAAAAGGTAGGGGAGATTTTAGCTTAGCTAATTACCCAATAAGAATTCATAAAAATGGTTTGGGTTCCCGCCGAAATGACCGTATTTAAGCTGGAACACACGAGAAATCGTGGCTTTTTACGATAATCACTTGCTCAATAAATCCACGTTTAATTAATACTTCATTATGTAAAAGTTTACGAAATAGATTCGTGGACCCTGCGGGGTCCCGTGGCTGCATAATCGCCGACCATTGGCATTGTTTTTTCGGAAGGATACGCGCAGGATGTCCGAATAACCGGCCCATGACTGCACCTTTAGAACTTAATAAAGGATATTCGTTTCTTAAGTGGACTCCCGCATTTCCTTTTATAAGATGAACTATCACCTGTTTTTTTCATTACATATATATATTTTACAGTATCTAATACCATAAAGTATGAATATTATTTAAAAATGATACTATATATTTTTAATATGATCGTACTGCCTTATTTTAATAACTATTCATTCCACCACTAGACAAAGTCTAATCTAAAAGCTATTATACGTAAAGTGCCATGTCCGAGCCCGGGTTATTCAGTATTTTTCCATAATTTTTTTTCTTAATTTCACATGAATGCGGATTAGAATTTTTCAGAAAGACTTTCATTGCAAAACTTTCCCCCCAAGTCTAGATCCCAAAACATTTGAACTTAAGTCAAAGAAACAGTGTGTTACTTTCTTTATGTAATAACCTATGAAATTAATAAATATAGTTAAAATCAGATAGTATTAACATTCTTATGTATTTAAAACACATTAAAAGCTTGTAATGATTTAATGAATTTACAATAAATTTTTTTAATTAATATATTTGAATATTGCATTGAAAAAATCTAAAAACTTTAAACACCAAATAATATTTGAATAATATTATAGTTTTAAAAAATTAAAGAACACGCTTTTATAGAAATGTGAACTAAAAAGCACGAAATATCTATCTTCGTATTAAAATGCAGGGTAAGAGAAAATCGTATGATTGACACACCATAATATTTACATACATTTAAATCTTTAATTAAAATAATTTAGAATTAAACAAAAACCATTTAAAAAAAAAATCTCCCCTGACTGGGATCGAACGCTAGACCTTTAGGTTCGTAGCGCGGAGCTATACCTCGACGCCATGCCGTTCACGTAGAGGTAGGTCTTTTTTTTACAATATAGATTTTTTGTTTGCTCCCAGAGCGGTTACAAACATACATACAAACATACATACATACAGGTGAAGCTAATAAAAGCGTGTTAAAAAGAAGAAATCTCGAAGGCTAAAATTTAAGGAATCCAAAACGCACTACAACATAAGTAATATCCAATACCGTCATACAAACTAATGCAATTTAAATTTAAATATTTGTTTTTTTTAACACTATTCTCCCAAGAACATGTGATATATTATTTGAGACCTATATGTGACACAATCACAGCGAATATTTATATTTCTTATATGCAGTAAATCTTAAGGGCGTTCACAACTGCTGTTTCAAGGTCATGACTTTATCAAAATCAGGCGCTTTTCTTAATATTAAACTCTACTCGTAAATTTCTAAGTTATTTCCGGCTGGTGTTTAAATATGCTTTAATTATTCTTTCCGTGACAAGAGCTTTTACTTTGGGTGGGGTCAAAATGTCTCATAATTCGTACTTCAGTTACCAGTTTAATCACCTTCTTTGTTCTGATAATCTTCAGTTATGCTGAAACTCAAAATATGAGTTGAAAAAGTTTTATGACTAATGACTTGCTATACTTTTAAATTAAAATAAAACTATTACATTTTCCGCTTGAATTATTAACTATATTTCATTATTCTGAAAATGCCCTTTTTATGTATACCGTATTTTAGTGAAGATAAGCCGCGGGCTATCTTTAAAAAAGCATAGATTTTTGGGGACTATCTACCAGTGCGGGCTACTTAATGGTAATGCCAAATTTCCGTCGACCATATTTCTTGAAACAGCCGATCTCCCCAGAAAACGGAAGTCTAGTATTCGTAGTTTCTCGAATATTCTACTTTTTTTTCCCCGCATTTACATACTGGTATATTCTTTTTTTCTTTATACAGAATTATTTTTTTAAATACTTTATTATTTTTATTTCAAACTAATCATTCTTATTTTGATTAATTTGCCTGTCTGGAGTTCGCCATCTTGTTCCCATGTTTTTGATTTTTTGCATCCTATTTGCATACTGACTTTGTTTTAATTTTTTCTTTATGCATTCTTTTAAAACAACTTAATAATTTTATTTATAATTAATTATTAATTATGTTTATAAATTTGCGTGTATGCCCGGATTCTGCCATCTTGTTCCCTTGTTTTTCATATTTGTTGCATTACATCTGCACAATGGTATGGTTTGGCTTTTTTTTTTTTTACTTTATACATAATTATTTTTTTAAATAATTTATTATTTTCATTTATAATTAATAATTTATTATTTTTATTAACTTACGTAGATTCCAGAAGACTGTTGTCTTGTTTTCTTATTTATCTGTTACATCATCGCAACAATGTTTGCATAAGCCGCGACTTACCTTCCGGTGCGGTTTATCTAAGAGTATTGTTCCCCCCTCCCCCCCCCCCACAATATTTCAGTAAGCTGCGGCTTACCTACCAATGCGGTTTATATACACTAAATTACGGTATATATATATATATATATATATATAATTAACTTTAAAATTGTAAAAAAAAAAAAAAAAAGTGAGAGAGAGAAGTTATTGTTTTTGAGTTGATATTTTCATTAACAAGCAATAGGCTCTTTACATAAAATAGTCCTGGTTGTATTCAGTAATAAGCATATGCTCTTTATACACGTGTAAAGTAATAGTATGTAACAGTCCCTTATATTCAGTTCTAAGTACAAGCTTTTTACATACAATAAATAGTCTGGTGAGTTTTCTCTTTTAATTATTATTCCATTACGTATCTAATAGCTTCAATAATATGTTTGACTTCTAGTACTTCTGTATCAATTTTATTAACTTTTTTCGAAAAAAGTTGATTGAAGGAATATGCTTATAAAAATGTTATCATGATATAATATTTTTAAACATTTCTGTTAATATTCTGTTACTTTTATGCTGAACTAAACCCTACAGCTTTTTTTCTTTGGCGAAGGATCGTGCTTAATATTTTCAAGTAGAAACAAATGTTTTTAAAATTAATGATTTTAACATGCAAGCTTTTAAACTTCATTGTTCAACAGCCATGTTCTGTTGCATTTTTCTACAACACGCTCCTTATGCATTAACTTTAATACAAATTTTAAAATTGTTTTTCTGTGAGAATCACTTTTTCTCGATCTAATATATATATATATATATATGTATATATGTTTGTATATAAATTATTATTTAATTAAATAAAACACTTGTAATAGTTACATTTTCTAAAACTAGGTGACTAAATATTCAATACATACATATGCATCAGAAAAAACTATGTTACACAATGAAACTTAATACAATATTTGCGATTCATATATATATATATATTTTTTTTTTTTTAATAGTTATGCACTATATGCCTATTTAAAAAAAAAAAAAAAAATAATTGTTCGAAAAGAAAATTTATTATTTTTTTTCTGATACAAATTTTTATTTGTGAATAATCCCTTATCATATAGACCTTTTTAGAAAGCAGCTGAAAAACAGCTCATTTAATCACGGATATCTCTATGAATTTTTGTGATATTCAACTGGATTTTTTTTTATAAGGTGCTTTATACAGTTAAGTATTAAACTATAACAATGGTTTTTGGCTATAGTTCGCGCATGCGCAGTAATAAATTATTAACTATAACTGTCCATATCTCCTTGAATATTAAATATATTTGTTTTAAACTACAGTATAATGATTTAGGCATAAGTTGTTATATTTTCCGAAAGTTTCATGAAATTTAAAGACAAATCTTTAGAGTTATAATGTAAAAACTTACGGAAATGTTTTGCATTTTTAAATAAAATATTAATAGCTCCTTGAATATTTAAGATATCCTCACAAAACTCTACACCCGTATGAAATATAATATTTATAACATATCTAAAATTTGCAGATCAATCGAAGTTTTTCCATATACAGGGTTATCACAAATACTTTTTATTTTATTGGATTTGTCCTCTAAGTATCATCGTGACAAAATCTTCGCCGAAACATATGAGGAAAGACATGATTTCCTTATTCCCAAAATTCAAGAATAACACTGTAAGTATTTTTCAAGATATTCGACAAAGCATAAAAAAACGAAAGTGTTCACATTATTTTGTCTAACACCTGTATGTTTTATTTATTTATTTTTTATTAGAAACCTATAGCAAAGGGTGAGCGGAAATTAAAATGTTTTATTTTCTAACTTTTAATTTTAGTATTCTGAGGTTAAATAAAATGTGTTAATAAGCCTTTTATAAACCTTTTTAAATACTCATTATTATTTTTCAGTTACTCATTACATATATTGAGAAGGTATTAGCAAATCACTCTTTCATTATTTTTAATTTCACACCAGGATTTTGAAAGCCTTTTATCCACCATTGTTTGTCACCACAGGTTAATGTCTTATTAAAGAAGATTGCCGCATATGTTGCTAATTAAGATATTTCCTCTAATTAAAAGTTTGTAATGTTCCCCGTTGTTTGCCAAAGGAATTAACTTAAAACAGAGACCATTAATAAAATTCTAATTTTTTTTCTTTTCTTCTTATAAAAACTTTGCTGCATGAGACATTATGTAAATTCAGAATCTACGTAAAATTAATGAACTTAGATTTATTTTTTTTCAGCAGTAGTTTACTGCAAAAAACTAATACTGTAAGATATTTTTTTTAGAAAATTTGCGTCAGAATGCAAGTTAATGAAAAATGTTTAGGATAAATTAATTTATTTTTTAATTTAATTTTTATTATTGTATATTTTTAATTAAGTTCTCTGACTTAAAGAATTTCAAGACGCAAATTTAGGAGTAATTATAAAGTAATTTATATAAAACAGGCTGATAAATTATGTAAAGATTTCTCAAATTTTCCGAAAGCATATGCGTAGTTAATTTTGAATAGATGAAGACATGTGTGTGTATTTTACCTTAATTAATTTTACCAAATGCAAAAAAAAATGATTATCTATTTTTTTTTCTATATGCTTTGAAACTTTCAATGAAATTTATCTTATCTGAAATATATTTGAAAACTTCTTTATTGTTCTTTTCAGAGATCGCTTTCATATTGGGAATCAATTTTATTGTTCATTTTAGGCTATTACTTAAAAGCAATAATAAATTTATGAATTATACATCCTTTTTCCAATCTCACAGTAAATTTATTTTCACTGGAAGAGCCCAATTGAAAAAAAGAATCTTAATCCGTTGTAACAATATTGTTCCTTCTCAACAATAATCTGACAGCCGAATGGTTAGATTACCAGATTGCTAGATGCCCTGTTCGAATACTGGTTCAAAGGATGTTCTTAATAATTCGGAATTCAGTTTAAACCGTAGATCTCAGGCTAATGTTCTATAATGTGCAAAAAATTACCGCAGAACCACAACCGAAAATTCTTCCTAGTAATATAAACCGCAGAGCTACAATCGAAATTCATTCCTAGTAATATAAATTCAAGATTAAATAAATTCCACAAATATCAGATGCCGTGTTCTAATACAGTTCAAGGATGTTCTTAATAATTCAGAATTCAGTTTAAACCGTAGATCTCAGGCTAGCGTGCTTTAATGTGCAAAAAATTACCGCAGAACCACAACTGAAAATTATTCCTATTAATATAAACCGCAGAGCCACAATCGAAATTCATTCCTAGTAATATAAACTCAAGATTAAGTAAATTCCATAAATATCAGATGCCGTGTTCGAATGCAGTTCGAGGATGTTCGTAATAGTTCTGAATTCAGTTTAAACCGTAGATCTAAAAATAACGAGCTTTAATGTGCAAAAAATTACCGCAGAGCCACAACCAAAAATTATTCTTAGTAATATGGACTCAAGATTAAATAAATTCCATAAGTATCAGATGCCGTGTTCGAATACAGTATAAGATGACTGTAATAGTTGTGAATTCAGTTTAAACCGTAGATCTCAGGTTAATGAGCTTTAATGTGCAAAAAATTACCGCAGTGCCGAAACCAAAAATCTCCCCAGTAATATAAACCGCAAAACCGCAATGGGAAATCATTCCCAGTAATATAAACTCAAGATTTAATAAATTTCATAAGTATTTTTTAGTTTCTCTCAAAATGGAATAAATCTGTGGGTTAAAATATTTTATTCTATGGAGTGTGTTTCAGTGATTAACAATATGTAAAATCGTTACGGGTAAAAAGTTAATAAGTCACTTTATCGTCCTGATTTTACATTAAAATAATATGGCTTCTTATCAAGGCTTATTAGCATTGCAAATATCCACTATTATGCGAATAACCATAAAATTATTTGTGCTTTCTTGAACTTTATTTGAGATTTTAATCAATAAGCTAATAAAAAAATATTAGGTATTCTACGCAATTTCTATTTAACATAATATAGATCACGTACTTTAAAGAATAAAACGTTACGCATTTCATACAAAAAACATTGTCAATTTAAAGGTTAACGGGGAGAAATATGGTGGAATTTTCCGTTCTATTAAGCTTTCAATGTTTCTCGGATTATAAAATTTGTGGAACCGAGCAACCCTACTTTAATTCAGTACAAAATATTCACGGACGATAAATTTTGTATAAAATGAATAGCTTTTATATACTAAATTTTACTTTTACGAAGAGACATAAATTTTTCATGTAATCTGGATCATTACATAAATAAATTTTTATATATTATTTGAGAAAATGTAAATATTTTATTACTAAATTGGTGGTTAAAATTTAAAGAATGAAAGATTATGTCCTTCGAAATCACTTTTATATTTCATATTTCTATTGAAAATTTAAACACTGAAAATGTAAGTATTGAAAATGTAAACGTTTTATACTCATTGTTTATATTGCGTTGTTTAAAATCCAACAAAACAGCATAGTTGTAAATAGTTATTTGAAAATTATTTTTTACAGTAAGAATTAAATATATAGTATATATCTATTAATTTAAGCTACTGTATAATATTATGACCACGGAGTAATATTAATAGGAGTTGAAGGTCCAATGGGAGAAAGCTACGAAACTGTGATCTAAATTTTTGGTAAATATTGAGGGCACCACTTGTCATTCCTCCCTACTTCGGCGCGGATATACTGTTGTTTTCAATAGAATTTTGCTGAAGTACATTTAAAATTTTTTATTTTAAGCAATTTAATTTCTTTGTAAGTTCTTAAAACTGCATAATTCAGATGTTTTAAATAAATGCTTCGTTCCTAATTGTAAAACAGGCTATGATAGTGATAAGAAAAGCAAAAAAAAAAAAAAAAAAAGCCCTAGGAGAAAAATAAAGTCCGAGTTCGTGTTTTCTGCACCTAAAGTAAGTTTATTTTTTTTCTTTACAAAATTTTATCCATTCTCCTTCCTCTCAATTGTCTGTTTTAGCTAGCTTCGGTTTATAAGAATCGTCATTTTTTAAAAGCTTTCTTTCAAAGTAAAATTAGTATAAAATGGCTCTTAAAAAAAAACATGTTGGTTAGAATACTCTATTTAATGAAATTTGCTTTCAATCGAAATTTTTTCAGCTTGATATTATTTAAAAAAAAAATAATTAAAACGAGACATTTCCCCATTGAATAACATTGCGGAAGCTGGAGAGAAGGAAGGATTGCACGCTGGCGCCATCTGTAAACATTAGAAAACAACATCACAAAATTTCAGCGTTACCTTCTTCTCCTGTCTTTTTACTCCGTGATTATGACCTTCTTTTTCTCATTTTTATATAAATTTCTCACAAAAGTAAAAATGACGGTATTTTTCAAAGTTTTTTTTTTTTTTTTTTTTTTTTAATAATGAAAGTGATAAAAAAAAAAGAAAAAGAAATATGACTAACTTTTCTATTTAGTTAATTATTTGTGGAACACTGATTGTTTAAAAATTGTAAAATCAAAAAACTTCGTTTTAGTGCTATATAACATTTACGGAATCGTTTGATTTGTTTGAAGGAAATAAATTGATGTATATTTGTAAACTTTATTTTTAGGGAAGGGCTTTTCACATATCTGGATGCATTTTATGTTTTATTTCAAACAAAAATGCTTCCCTTTATTTTAAAAGGACATATACGCACGTTCTGCTTTATGTTTCAAAATGTAACCTAAAGCCCAAGGCGGAAAAGAGACAAAATTGCGCACAGAAGTAACGTTGAAAATACATTTTTTAAAAATATTCATTTTTTTTTTTTTTTTTTTTTTTTTTTTTTTTTTTGTATTGTGTTGAGACATACATTTTACTTTTGGACCTATTATCAATTTGTTGTAACTTGTGTATTTCTTAAGTTAGGAAAATAATTTTGTAGTATTTGTAATTAAAAACATATACACTTTTTCGATTTGGAAAAAAAAAAAAAAAAAAAAAATTAGATTATTATTCTGTATACAATATTTATTTTATAACTTAGGATTGGTGTGTATTAAACAAATAGTTATATAGGAATGTTTTTTTTTTTTTTTTTATGAATAAAAGTACCGCTGCCTAACACGCAAACTGAAGTGCCAAATTAAGGTGTTGCCGCAGGCATTGAAGACACCCTCGCATTAAATGAAATTTTCAAGTTTGACCAATCCGGATCAAACCAGGTTCAACGTTACTTCTCAGCTATGAAATTACATTTCCTGCTGTTTGATACTTAGTACTGTCAAATAACTCTTAAAAAGGGTTTAAAATATTATTCTTCAATATTCATATATATATATATATATATATATATATATATATATATATAAAAGCGACAAAAAGATAGGTACAAAGTTTTCTTTTTTTTTTTTTTCTTTTTGAATATGATTATTTTGAATATGATACAAATATTTAGTATGTTTTTGATGTGACAATATTTTGTTATGATAATAAATGATCAGCACAATTTAAATAATGTTATTTTATGAAAAATTTAAAAAAAACCCCTTTGTTCCTATATTTTTGTCGCGGAGTGGAGTCTTACATAAAAAAAAAAAAATTAGTGTTAATTTTTTTAAAAATTAGTCTTAAAAGAAAAAATAGTCCTAAAATAATGTTATTTTATGATAATAATAAATGATAAGCACAATTTAGATAATGTTATTTTATGAAAAATTAAAGATTTGTAGCTATCTTTTTGTCGCGGAGTGTAGTCTTACATTAAAAAAAAATTAGTCTTAAAATTTTTCTAAATTAGTCTTAAAAGAAAAATTAGTCCTGAAGTAGTGTTATTTTATGATAATAATAAATGATAAACACAATTTAGATAATGTTATTTTATAAAAAAAAAAACTCTTTGTACCTATCTTTTTGTCGCGGAGTATATGTATTTTTAAAGATTACAATTTTATTTTATAGTAAATTTCTGTAGTTTAAGGAAACAGAAATTTTCTGTTTTTTAACAGACTATTTACAGTGCAATATACATTTATTTGATGCATGATATTAAATTTATGAACACAACATAATTAAAAACACTAAAATTCAAGTATTTTTAATTATTATTATTATTATTTTTTTTTTAAATTCTTCCGCATACTTTTTTTTTATTCAGATAAACTTTGTAATACTCTCTTAAAATAAATGAGTTAATTCACCATATTAAGTAGGAGTTAACTCTTTTTTTAAACGACTTGAGTTAAAAATGCAATTCTTTGAGGCTAATAGCTTTGTATTTAAGCGAACTTGAGTTATCGATATTTGAGTTATTTCTACTCATTCATCTACTTACGAGTGGCAACAGCGCTCTCGCTGCAATGCATTTTATAAATAGCGCGCAATAGCAACGGGAAACGCCGTTGTAAAGTGATCTAGTTTGTTAAAATCTATATATATAAAAGAGTAAACTCACTGATTCACTGACTCAACACGGTTGTGGCGATCCTATGGGAGATAGAGTCGCAATTTTTGGTGAGCAGGTTGATTGTAGGACCCTGACGCTCACTAAGACGGGATTTTGCGAAATACCCCCCCGTCCCCCCCCGGGGGGGCAGAAGGCAAAAATCACCTTTATAAGCATATCTCGGTTCCAAATTGCTTCACGGTGAAGAAATTGCAGATGAGGAGACTACACTTGAATACAAAAAAATCGTTTTCTGCGATTTTGGAATTTTGGATTTTTAAGGGGGGTAGGGGGTAAAAATGAGATTTTCGGGGGCACATAAGGCAAAAACACATTTATAAGTACAACTCGGCACCAAATTACTTCACAGGGAAGAAATTGCAGATGGGGAGACTAGGCTTGAATCCGAAAAAATCATTTTCTGCGATTTTTGATTTTTAAGGGGGGAAGGGGGTGAAAATGATTTTCGGAGTTGCTGAAGACAAAAACACCTTTATAAGCATAACTCGGCTCCAAATTGCTTCACGAGGAAGATATTGCAGATGGGGAGACTAGACTTGAATACAAAAAAATCATTTTCTGCGATTTTGGATTTTTAAGGGGGAAAAGGGGTGAAAATGATTTTCGGAGGCGCAGGAGGCAAAAACACCTTTATAAGCATAACTCGGCTCCAAATTACTTCACGATGAAAAAATTGCAGATGGGGAGACTAGACTTAAGTACAAAAAAATCATTTTCTGCGATTTTGGAATTTTGGATTTTTAAGGGGGGAGAGGGGCTGAAAATGATTTTCGAAGGTGCAGAAGGCAAAAATCACCTTTATAAGCACAACTCGGCTCCAAATTGCTTCACGGTGAAGAAATTGCAGAGGGAGAGACTACACTTGAAAACAAAAAATCATTTTCTGCGATTTTGGAATTTTGGATTTTTAAGGGGGGAAGGGGGTATAAATCATTTTCGGAGGCGCATAAGGCAAAAACACATTTATAAGTATAACTCGGCTCCAAATAACTTCACAGTGAAGAAATTGCAGATGAGGAGACTAGACTTGAATACGAAAAAATTATTTCCTGCGATTTTGGAATTTTGGATTTTTAACGGGAGAAGGGGGTATAAATGATTTAGAAAAATACGGATTTTCGAGTAAAAGTAATAGCTCAAAGATGTAAAAAAAAAAAAAAAAAAAAAAAAAAAAAAACCGCCAAGCGTCTTCTTGAAAATATTTCCAAAAACTCATTTTTTAATTTTTTCCGATTTTTTTTTTTTTTTTTTTTTTTTTTTGGGGGGGGGGGGGGGGGGCAAAAAAAAAATAATAGTGTCAGATCGTTCAAAATTGGTACATAGAGATTTTCGATACTTGCAAATCGATTGCGGATATTTTCGAATTTGTAAAATTATTAGAAGGGGTGGGAAGGGGGGGCAGTATGGGGGGGTGGCTATGGGCAAAAACAAATAGAAGTACAGTTAGGCCGTTCAAAATTGGTACAGATAGGTTTAAAGGCCTGCAAGTCGAATGGGGATATTTTCGAAAGTGTAAAGTTATTAGGAGGGGCGAGAAGGGGGGAGGGGAGAGGGGGGCAAAAAATTAAAAATAGATTTAGATCGTTCAAAATTGGTACAGATAGGTTTTCGATACTTACAAATCGATTGCGGATATTTTCGAATTTTTAAAATTATTAGGAGGGGTGGGAAGGGGGTTGTGGGCAAAAACAAATAGAAATACAGTTAGGCCCTTCAAAATTGGTACAGATAGGTTTTAGAGGCCAGCAAGTCGAATGGGGATATTTTCGAAAGTGTATAATTATTAAGAGGGCCGGGAAGGAGGGGGGGGCGGAGGGGAAAAAATAGAATAGAGTTAGAGCATTCAAAATTGGTATATAGAGGTTTTCGATAACTACAAATCGATTGCGGATATTTTCGAATTTTTAAAATTATTAGGATAAACGGGAGGGGGGGGGGGCGAAGGTGGAAAATAATAGAAATAAGAGTTAGAGCATTTTGGGAATTTTTTCCGAAGGCAGTGAGAACCCGGTGCGACATTTTTCCTAATAAGATTTTTTTTCTGTTTTTTTTTCACGTGATAAAAATTAATGCAATTTTGAGAATTCAGTAATTATAGCGATTCATTTAAAAATAGGGACCAGCGAAGTGGGCGTTGCCTGCTAGTCATTAATAAAATAAATAAATTAATCAATGAATAACTCAAGTTTGAGTGATTTGTGCTAACTCATTCAGTTTCTTGAATCAAACTCAAGATAAGAGGGCACGTTTCTTCTAGGCATTTGAGTGAAAATTCACACGAGTTATTTTTATCCTTTCATTTTAAGAGAGTATGCTTTCAAATTATTTATTTTTATTTCAGATTCATTCTAAATGAAAAAAAATATCCATAATTAAATTTCATTTGAGTATTCACCTATGACACATGTATGGAAATAGATTTTTCTAATAAAACCAACAGAAATTTCTATAGAAATTTAAATAATATATTTTGTCGAAAAATTTTAAACAATAGGTATATATATATAATCGCGTATTTTCATGTTTTTTTTTTTTTTTTTTTTTTTTTTTAACATGCTAAAAAATTTCCAAAACTATATTACAAGTTTGATGCAAAACATTATGAAACCTATATTTTAATTATGTAATAAAACTATAAATACTTATGCAGTGATTTAATGCTACTTTCTAAATATTTTACTGCTACTTTGCTTGACTATTGAATATTTTTTAACTTCACATCTTAGAAGTTTTTGTAAAAATAAAACTTTTTTTTTTTTTATTAAAAAGTCTCTTATAAAATATTACTGATAAAATAAAATACCTTGAGTTTTTCTGCAAAGCTAATTTTTTTTTCCGAAATCTGGGCAGAAAAAAAATTTACAAAAAAAAAAAAAAAAAAAAAAAAAGATAAAATTTGCTCCAAGTCTGAGGATATTTTCAAAGCACCACAGGGTCAATGTTAAGGAAATAAATTGCTGTCTGTATTTAAATTTTATTTTTATGGTCAGAGTCAGATTTTTATGAGCAACATTTTATCTTTCGGAACAAGCTGAAGTCCCTTTTTTTTATTTTTTTTTTAATAAAAAGTCTAATAAAATAAAACTATATATATATATATATATATATATATATATATATATATATATATACATATATATATATATAAGCATAAAAAAAAAGAAAAAAAAAGAATATTGTGGTATGGATAAATGAAATTTAATTTTCTTTAAAGGTAATATAATAAATGTATTTTGAAGAAATAACTTTCAAAGAACGTTATTTATTTTATTTTAACTCTTAGTCAAATGTGCTTAGACTGAAAAACTAATAAAACAACTTTAAAATAGCACAAACTTATTAATAAAGTTAAAATATACATATATACAGTTATTTTAGAATCTCAAAAATTTCTTATCAGTGCTAGTGAAAATTGAAAAGTGGAAAATTAAGTGTTACAACATGGCAGACCACAAAAAAAAAAAAAAAAAAAAAAAAACAGAAGTATGAAAATTAAAACTGTAGTGCCTGTTAAATTTTATTTTTATGTTTTCTATTTTCACAGATTCTGTCATTCTTTAACTCTACAAATATGAGTCACTGGACCACTAATAGATACACACGGTTCATGTTGTTGGCACTCATTTAGTTGAAATGGAGTCGATTGGCCCAATAATACATTTTTGTCGGTATTTCAGTTCTTGGTCAGCTACGCTTGGCCCATAATAAAAAACAAATTTTTATTCGAACAGTAACTGATGTAAAACCAATGTAACATTTAAAATGAGATAATATTACAAAAACTTTAAAACTTTAAAAATACATTTTAATCAAAAACATTAAAACACAAGACAGACGTTTCGGCTAGAACACTAGCCCTCATCAGTGTCAACCATACAAGCACAAACAACATTTACAAAAATTCAAAATACATCATAGCAAGATTAAATATTCAGGAGGAATAGCTTTAGCCTCGTTCAAGGCAGAATGTTGCATATCATAACAAGATTAAATATTCAAGAGGAATAGCTTTAGCCTCGTTCAAGGCAGAATGTTGCATATCATAACAAGATTAAATATTCAAGAGGAATAGCTTTAGCCTCGTTCAAGGCAGAATGTTGCAAATGATGTTTAATTTTATTAAAGTAACTGATGTGTTAAATTTACAAACAGTGGCACATGTCTAACCTTATTGTAATTTTAAGGAGAATATATTATTTTATTACACGCATTAAAATAACGTAAAGAACGTTATTTTTTCGGTAGAAAATATAGAATTAGCTAATTATAAATTTCAAAATGTAATAGCCAAAATAAATTGCTACATATGGCCAGCGATTTGTGAGCTGTATGAATGATCGAGCCAACCATCCAACCAACGACCATTATAATCTTTCGACAACAAAAGGCTCAATTAAAATAACTGTTTTAATGTTGGCTATATAAGTCGTATTTGTAGGAAATCCTAATTAATCAATTTTTTAATTTTCACTAGCACTGCTGAAAAATTTTAGAGGTTCCGAAACATCATTTCTCTAGTTTTTAATAAATTTATGCTATTTTAGCTTTGCTTTACATACTTTTTATGGTTACCTGTAAAGAATATCTTCATTTATCTGTAATTAAATTTGCTTAGGAACGTTATACGTTTTCTGAAATGTTTTATGAAATTAATTTTACAAAATGAAAAATTTTTCATTTATTTTCTTGATTTAGAAAATTAATAATTTAAAATTTTATATTAGTCATGTTCATAATAATTGTATTATTCTGATTACGCAGCCTATACATACAAAAATTAGTTAGCAATACTTAAAACACGTTGATTTTTGATAAAATTGTTTTGCTATAAATCAATATTGAAGAGACATATTGCGTTCATTAAAACATATAAATTTTTATTTAGCAAATTATCTTATATTTAATTTTTAATAATGCTTGGGTTAAAATTCATTATCTTCCGGAGTAATTTTATTTTATAAAAATTAGTAGGAAATTTGGTTTTATAAATACAGTTGCTTTTTTTTTTTTTTTTTTTTTTTTTTTTTTTAATAATAGTTGTAGAGGGGAAAAAAAAAAAATTATTTTCATAACTTATATACTGTAAACCAGTCTGTAATTTTTACAGCAAAAATTTATATTTTTTTATAGAAGAAAAATGTTTGAAAGAAGAAAGTTTTTTTTTTTTTTTTTTTTTAGTTTTCGCCTTCTCTTAAACACCCCACAGTACCTGGATTTTGAATTTAGAGTGCCATGCCAAGATTTATGTTTTAAAATTTAAGTACCAGCAACTGATTCCCCCCCCCCCTCCCAACTAAAGAAACAAACAAATAAAAGTTTTATCTCTGAAAAAAAAAAAAAACTGTCTATTTAATAGAAAAAAAAAATCTGGAGTGACTCCACTCGACTTTCCGAACATTGAGTAATTAACAGTTTTGTAGATAAAGTAAAGAAAGAGTAACAAAAAAAAAAAAAAAAAAAAAAGAGAGAAAACCATAATAGAGTGTTTCAGTGTTTTTCTCCATATAGTACACTATGTTTTATTGAACGCTACTGAACTTTGCGCACATAGATCCTATAATGATAAAGAATTTTTCGTTGTGCCACTGTAAAAACCTATAAATGCTAGATTTACCAAAATGCTTATAGTTAGTGCAACAGTGATTTATATTATTCATATAAATTTTCAGCTCAATTGAATAAGGCGTTTAGATGCTATCGCACTTTTAAAAATTTGTACCCATAGGCTATAATGATAAAGAATTTTTCTTTGTGTACCTATAAAAGAACTGTAAGTGCTAGATTCACCAAAATCTATACAGTTGGTGCAACTGTGATCTATAACATATGTAGAAAAATTTTGCTCAGATTAATAAGGCGTTTAGACGCTATCACACTTTTAAAAATTTGGCCCCATAGGCCGTAATGATAAAGAATTTTTGTTTGTGTCCCTGTAAAAAAACTATAATTGATAGATTCTCCAAAATCTATACAGATTGAGTATCTGTGACCTAAAATATGTGTATACATTTTTTGCCCAATTGAATAATGCGTTTACATGCTATCGCACTTTTAAGATTTTGGTCCCATAGGCCATAATGATAAAAAAATTTTCTTTGTGTCCCTGTAAAAAAACTATAAGTGCTAGATTCACCAAAATCTATAGGGTTCGTACTATGGTGACTTACAATATAAGTGCCAACTTTCAGCTTATTCGAACTAAGCGTTTAGACGCTAGCGTGTTCACTCACATACATACACACATACATACACACATACATACACACATACATACACACACACACACATACATACATCATCGCAAAAATAGTGAAAACGAACCCATTGGACCTCGAAACGTATAGAAACATCAAAATCTCAAATTCGGATTTTTGACATGATTACAATACTTTCCTCACTATAGTGTTCGGAAAGTAAAAAAGTAAAACGTTAGCAGTTGTTTCAGTAAAAAAATTTTTTTTTTATTACAAAAAACCTTGTTTTTAATAGGAAAAAAAGTTTTATTTTAACAAAATTCACTTTTTTTTTAAACAAAGAGTAAATTTTGTATATTCAGTAAATGTATTATAATGAACTTCATAATCTTTCCTATGAACACCATGATGCCGAGGTAAGACATTTGGTTATGAAACTGAAGACTGTGCAATGCACAATTTCAAATATTCACAATGTGTATATTTGAGACTCATGAATGCAAGATACCTAAAAGTCATTTTTCTTAAAATTAAAAAAAGGTGTGTACCGTTTACAGTTAAGTAAAGTTTACAGTTACAGTTAAAGTACATTTTTTTTTTTTTTAAATTGAGTATTTTTTTTTTGGTCAAGTGTGTGTGTATATGTGTATGTATGTATAGTGTAACCACGTTTCCTACGCCTAGAAGTGAGGGCGAGTCGAAAATCTTAGAGGGTTTCCAAGTTGACCAACAGGTTTGAATTTAGTAAGGATCCAGTCATTCGGTATTCCCTTATCGCTTATTTTCTCTCAACGAAAAGCTTGTCTCCCCTATTTTACATGTGGACTCATTGAATCCGCACTTGCGCAGAGGCTTCCATGGTCGCAAGAAATGTACTTAAAGAGTATGCATAATGTTGTTTAAAACAGCAATGTTACAGCTCTTGAGTAACAGCATTCAAGAAGATCATCTGTATTATTTTTGCTTAGAAGTGTCGTAACAGAAGATAACAGTGTATAAAATTCCAGATATTCATCCGCGGGAAATAGAACTTTTATAGAGCGAGTCACGTGCGGCTCGGAGGTCACGGGCTGTTCATCCCTGCTTTAAAAATAATAATTCAACAGAAAAAGAAAACACATAAACCGAAAGTAATATCCTAATATTATTTTTGTTTTACAAGTTGATATTCTTATTTGATCAATATATATATCCACAAATATTTTTGTAAACTTCTATACATAGCATTCACCCACAGCATACATACATCTTCCAGTTAATCGGTCCAACTGGCACAAATATTTGTGGCGGTAGAAAAATGGAGAATAAACATAATGAATAATTTTAGGGCATAAGCTGTCATATAACAATAAAAATAAAAGAAAAAAGATATTGCATTACCTACTACCTATGTCTTTAATATTACCTATTACAAATTTGTAATAGCTAAGGCATACTACATTTAGTACATACTAACTAAAAAAAACAACAACTATATTCTTTAAAAATAATGTCATGTTATTCAAAAAAGGGGGAAAAATGCTAGTTGTATATCCTCAAATGCATAAAAATTGACAAACCATAAAACTCCCCTCAGCTTTGTGTAAATTTTCAAAACCCGCAGGGTCTACATGAAGGAAATGAATTGCTATATATATTTAAACTTTATTTTTATGCTATGACGCAGATTTTATGGCCGGCATTTTATCATTTTGTTACAAGATAAAATATTTTTTCCTATTTTGAAACAACATATATTCCTGTCTTAAAACGTAAATAAAGTTTTGGGATAATAGATAAAGATGTACATAAAACTAACATAGAAGTAATGTTTTTGAAAGAGTTGATAAAAATAAATAAATAAATAAATAAAAATAAATAAATCTGATAGTTTTTCCATCGCCAAAATTTAATTAAAAACTATTATGTTGTGGCCACCACATGGCTTTCTTCTATATTTTCCTATGCAAATTCACTCAGTAAAATAATTTATTTAAATTATTATTAAAAAAAAAATATTTTACATGATAATTCAGATGATTTCCATATTAGAGAAGTAGTATAACACTAAATATATTTAAAAAAAAAAAAAAAAAATGTTGAAAAGGAAAAAAATCGATAACTTTATTTTCAATTATCGCAGATCGATGCTTCAACCATTTGTTTTAAAGGTATTGGTGAGCTCTTTTGAAAGATTCCCATCATGAAAATTTACTCCCCTCGAGGGGGGACTCCCCCCCCCCCCAGAGGCGGAGGCGAGGCTCCTACATACACAATTTTTTTCCCAGTTGACTATTTAAAGGAGTAAAATCCGCTGTAAAAGGCACGTTAAAAATATTTAAAAGAATTTTAAAAGGTTAAAAAACAGTTAGACAACATGTTTCGTGCTTATTTACTAGCACATCATCAGGTCTCGTCAGTTAATGAAAGCCACCGAGCTTTATCGTTGTTCTAAGAAAGGCTGCCATAGGGTTGCTAAGTCTTTACTTTGATTCTCGTTGATGCATTTATCGCCAAATTTCCAAATCATGATCTTTTCGTATATGTCTAATGTGTATTCGGTGTGGGGGGTTGCTAGAATTTTACTTTCCTCCCACTTTGGCTGGGCTTCTTTATTCTCGAGTAAAAGTTGCTTTAATGCCGTGTTTCCGTACAATGATTTAATGGAATGTTTATGTTCTTTAATCCTTTTACGCAAATTGCGCTTTGTTTTGCCAATATAATAAGATGTTATATTATTTATTGTGATGGGGATTGCATATACGCCGCCAACTTTTGTTTTTTAGTCACGATCGGATATTATCAGATTTTTGAATGTAGAGGTTTTAAATGCAATATTATATCCAATATTTTTAAATTGTCGTATTACGGGATAGAAACCTTTATTAAATGAGATTGCGCCAATAAATCTACTAGTTTCGTTTCCAGTTTTTAGATTCGTATTGTTAAGCCGGTTTATTATTCTGCGTTTCAACCTATTAAATATTGTGATATTGTAACCTTGATTAAGCATAGTCTTTTTAATTAAGTTTAATTCTTTATCTGAGGAGGATTTATAGGTGCAATGTGTGAAAGCTCTATTAATTAATGGTGTAATGGCGTTGAAAAGTAGTTGTTTAGATGTGTAAGAGTTAACAGGTGCTATGTTGAGGGGGGATGTTGGTTTGTGATAAACTTCAGTCCATATAGTACTATTATCATGATTTCTATGTATCAATACATCGAGGAACGGTATGGCTCTATCTTTTTCTTTCTCGATTGTGAGATTTACAGAATCAAAAATGTTGTTCATATTGTTTACTAGGGTTAGAAGGCTATTATGTGTATATTCCCAAATTATGTAGATGTCGTCTACATATCTCTTATAGAAGGAGGGTTTAAGTATGCTATTTATAAGGTTGTATGCTATTATAAGGTTGTATGCTTAAGGCATAAGGTTATTATAAGGTTGTATGCTTAAGTATGCTATTTATAAGGTTGTATAAGGTTGTATGCTATTTATAAGGCTATTTATAAGGAAGGAGGGTTTAAGTATGCTATTAAGTATGCTATACATAGAAATCATGATAATAGTACTATATGGACTGAAGTTTATCACAAACCAACATCCCCCCTCAACATAGCACCTGTTAACTCTTACACATCTAAACAACTACTTTTCAACGCCATTACACCATTAATTAATAGAGCTTTCACACATTGCACCTATAAATCCTCCTCAGATAAAGAATTAAACTTAATTAAAAAGACTATGCTTAATCAAGGTTACAATATCACAATATTTAATAGGTTGAAACGCAGAATAATAAACCGGCTTAACAATACGAATCTAAAAACTGGAAACGAAACTAGTAGATTTATTGGCGCAATCTCATTTAATAAAGGTTTCTATTCCCTAATACGACAATTTAAAAATATTGGATATAATATTGCATTTAAAACCTCTACATTGAAAAATCTGATAATATCCGATCGTGACAAAAAAACAAAAGTTGGCGGCGTATATGCAATCCCCATCACAATAAATAATATAACATCTTATTATATTGTCAAAACAAAGCGCAATTTGCGTAAAAGGATTAAAGAACATAAACATTCCATTAAATCATTGTACGGAAACACGGCATTAAAGCAACTTTTACTCGACAATAAAGAAGCCCAGCCAAAGTGGGAGGAAAGTAAAATTCTAGCAACCCCCCACACCGAATACACATTAGACATATACGAAAAGATCATGATTTGGAAATTTGGCGATAAATGCATCAACGAGAATCAAAGTAAAGACTTAGCAACCCTATGGCAGCCTTTCTTAGAACAACAAGATAAAGCTCGGTGGCTTTCATTAACTGACGAGACCTGATGATGTGCTAGTAAATAAGCACGAAACATGTTGTCTAACTGTTTTTTAACCTTTTAAAATTCTTTTAAATATTTTTAACGTGCCTTTTACAGCGGATTTTACTCCTTTAAATAGTTATTTCGCACGTGGCTTTTAATTATTAAGTGAAACTTCCCAGTTGACTATCACTATTACAAATAATTCTTGAAAATTTCATAATGATTATTAAAAAATGATTCTCTTTATGCACATTTATACAAAATTTTGTCCTATACCACCATATTAAAAATTTTGAAAAAGCGGGATGGCAACGTAAGCTGCTGGGCAATTTTTTACTAAAAGTTGATACGCACTAATTTATGTCAATGTGTAACTACGTACCAGTTTGTATGAAATTCTATGCAGTAGTACCTGAGATACATTCGCCACAAAATTTTATCACACATACACAGACTGACAGACATTTTCTAAAAATGGTCAGATCGTATTCTACAGCTCTCAAAACGTGTAAATCCATCAAAAAACCGAGGTCGAAAATTTTTACGAATCAAATACTTTCTTCTATTGAATATAGAAGAAAGTAAAAATATAATAAATAATTATACTATCTCAGTGAAAGTTTTATGAAAATAAATATAGCATAATTTAGATTAAAAAAAAAAAAAAAAAGAAAAGAAAAGAAAAGAAATCTCGCCTCGTTGACTTTGCATATTGTTTCTATATTAGTTTCATATCGTTCATAAAAATTTCGTATAAAGATATGCTATCATATCATTTATTTTTAAAATATGATTTTCAACTACAATTTTTAAAATATAATTAGTTTCTCCAGTAAACTGAAATAGTATTTTAATAATCATTTGTAGATTTATCTTGTTTATAAATATTTTAAGTCAAAAATATGTATTTTTCTCAATTTTAATTATTGTATTAGTGTATATATATATAAATTCATCACTACAATAATCAATTACCAGTATGTGTATATACATATATGAGAATTATATATACACATAGAATAATATAAATTGAGTTATATACAGGGTGATAAAAAAACGTGGACAAAATGACATGGTAGATCAGTCATATAACAAGGATCAAAAATCGCATAGGAACAGAGGGTAGCAACTACGATCCGGAGCCACTACAGGGCGTCTAAAATAATACATAACACAAAGAGAAGGAACAAAACCATTACAGATAATTTTATTGTTAATTACTCACTCACATGCGACTAATGCAAGCCAAATGTTGAGCCTACAGGAGATGCTCAAATTTTTTGCCAGATGCATCGAGACACGCCTCGCATCTACATTGCATAGAACGCCGCACCTTCTCAAAGATACCAGGTGTATCTGCAACACATCCTGCTGCCACAACGATTCTTCCTACCAAGTCTTCCGGCATTACAACAAGTGTTTCATACCCAAGTCCTTTTAAAAATCACCATAAGAAAAAAACCAAGGGAGATAGATCTGGTGGTCGTGGTGGCCATGCGATTGGTCCACCGCAACCAATCCAGCCGCCAGGAAAAGTAGCCTGCAGATGTGCTCTGACATCTGTGCTGAAATGTGCAGGAGCTCCGTCGTGCTGAAATCGAATGCGTTGACGAATAGGTATCGGAACATCATTCAGCATTTCTGGTAGAACCTCTTGCAAGAATGTTAGATAAATGGGACCGTTAAGTCTTTCCAGGAGAACGTACGGACCAAGTAAACAGTCTCCTACAATGCCAGCCCACACGTTAACGGAAAATTTTCGTTGTGCTCCATGCGGACATGAAGCACCGGGTTTTCATTCGCTCACGTATGCAAGTTGTGAAAGTTCATCACACATTCTAATGAGAACGCAGCCTCACCCGTAAAGAGAACACTTGCTGCGAAGTTTAGGTCTGCAGCACTTTCTTGCAAAATCCAAAACGCAAAATCCATACGATTGTTGTAGTCTCACGGTTCCAGTGCCTGGACGAAAATTATACCTCTGGGGGTCACCGAAGCGGGAGAGCCATCCCTTCCATAGAGGATAAAAATTGCGATGACATGTCTCCGGAGCCTCTCTGGGGATGAGTCCCAGACCGTCGCCAATTGCCCATCTGCGCAGCACTAGTGCGACGTAAAACCAAACCAACCAACCAGTGCCTGGACGCTTTGTAAATGATAAAGATGTAGTCCTTCGTCATGTGCAACGTGCCAGACGGTAGCTTGGGGGATATGGGTCTTTCGGGATACAACTCGTGTACTCATTGAAGGATTACGCTGGAGTTCTTGGACAACTCTTTCTTCAACATCAACTGTCGGAGTTATTCGTTGGCGACCAGAATCCGGCTTGTGCACGTCGAACGAGCCGGTTTCACACAATCGTCGATGCAGACTGGCAAAGAATGAGCGGCTAGGCACCTTTATACCAGGATATTTCTCACGATACATTCGCAAGGCTGCTCTCCATTGCAGTTGGTCATACCGTAAATTAAAGGCATGTCAGCCATTTTGTGGTGCGTGTAACTAGCCATGTTACGCCCAACGCATCCAGAACTCGAATGAAGACAATCTCCGTTTGCTCAGTTCGTGTTTGTATTGCAACGTCTTCTCGTGGCTCTAGCGCCTTCTACAGGCGTTTGCGACCCTCTGTTTCTATGTAATTTTTGATCCTTGTTGTATGACTGATCTGCCATATCGTTTTGTCCACGTTTTTTTTTAATCACCCTGTATATTGTGTTTATCAAGAATTTTTAAAGCGAATTTTGTGTGACATATGTTGTAAAATGACACACGAGGTGACACAAACGAGGTGACACAAACGAGGTGTATCAATCGATACACATCGTTTGTGTCATGAGGTTGGAACTGGTTCATAGTTATAAAATAATCACAGAAATTTCAAGAAAAACGAAAGTAAAGTTTACGTTTCAAAGGTGAAATATGTCATACTATGAGCTATTTATTCGTCACTGCATTCATTAGGAATTTCACCAAAGAAAAAATGTTGAAAAACATATTAATCAATCTGTTCTATTTTCGAGGAAGATATCAAATGGAAAAGTTCACAAGAATTTTAGTTTTAACGTTTTAACGGTGGCGATTTTGATGTTACCGATCGGGAACTTGGCGACATTAGACTAAACTCTAAGCATGAGAATTTGCAAGCTCTTTTTGAGGAAGATGCATCTCAGACATACACACATACAAAAAAAAAAAAAAAAAAAAAAAAAAAAAAAAAAAAAACGTAGTCATCATAGAATATTTTCTTGTAGAAATTCGTAATGAGAGATGAATGTACGATATATTTTGGCAGTCCTAAATGCAAAAACATCAGGCGAATCCTGGTGAAGCAACAATATTAACGCCGAAACTTACGGCATAAAAGTTCTCGTATGTATCCGGTGTGGTGTGCTCCATTACGAACTGTTGATACCTGATGTAAGTGTAACTGCTGAACACTGCAAGCAAAAATTCCAGTGACTTAACTAGGAAATCGGACGATAATGTGTATTTACTGGCAAAGGATTGTGCACCATGAGCCTCGTACCCTCCCCCCCCCCCTCCAACGCATCATATTGCAAACTCTGTCAAGGACACTTTAGCAAAGCTTAGCTGGGTAGTTTTAGAAAATCTAACATACAGCCCATTCGAGCAACAAGTTGTGTCAGCCTATAAGCAATACCTCGTCTTCTGTACATTCCTGAAGAGTGGACGAAGTAGGAAATTGGTTAGATGAATTTGTCACGTTAAAACATGAATCGTATTATACTCATTGTGATGTAGAAATCACATATATTTTTTAAATTTTCTATTTAATTTAATTCAAAACTGTTTTAACGATTTATACAATAATTTATTCGTATATTCAATGTTAATCTTTAATAAACGATGAATTGTTTCTCCATCAATAAATAAATAAATAAATAAATAAATAAATGTTTCTTCATCAATAAAATAAAATAACAAATCTAAAAGAAAATCACTCTGCGAGCAGAATCTCTTGATATCATTTTGGCTAATAAAAAATAACTATGCTTATTTCATTTTTATGTTCTTCCTAAATCATAGTCTAAACGCTAACGTAATTTTATTCTGTTAGTCAAAATTATCCTTGAACAGAATTAAATTATATCTATTTTTAAGTATTTGTCGTTGTGGTTTCTCATTTCTCATAAATAAAAATTGCTGAAAAAGAAGGGTTAAAGTATCTGGTAATCCTGCTTTGTGTATTCAAAATGATTAGCTTGATTAGAGTATAACGTATCTTAAATATATATATATGTATGTGTGTGTGTGTTCTCGCTGGCGAAGAAATTAAATGCCAATATGTACTGATAATTTTGAATTTGGCTTCGGTTAGAGTTTTGACGAAATTAATGGAGAAATCGGGATGTCACTTCATCACCAACTTCTATGCTGTGAAGTCGATTTTTTGGGGTTCAAATCCAATGTTATTAAAATCACTTACTTTTGATTATCCAATAACAATAACTTTATAAAATGGTCCCCTATACGAAAGTAATATATCAAATGAAAATTATAATTTTTTTTTTTTTTTTTTTTTTTGTGATTATCTTCAAAAAGGCCTGGATTAATGATCGCTGTGTTATTGACGGTAAACTTCGCAATAATTCTATAAAACTATTTTTTAAAATTGAACTTCAGTAACCAACGGCCATCTAAATTTACACTACACACTACCCTATAATAATAATAATATATAAAGTGAAGTGGCATAATTTCCTTTTCCAGTTACATTTAGGTCCTTGGAAAATATAATTTTCACAGAAAACCTACCAGATTTGGATGTTACATTCACTAACTATACACGAGCATCAAAACATAGCCAAATTGACTACAAAAATATTTTTACCAAATTGAAAAAATCTGCTTCAAAATATACGTATATTTATTAAAAATTAAAAAGTGGTTCCAATTTCGCCCCTCTGAAAAAGTCCAATAAATCGAGGCTTTACTTATAAATCAAAATTTATTTCAAAATGAATGAAAGTAAAAGGAACTGTAGGTATAACTGAAGTATAACTGAACGAAATATTAGGTATTCAAGCATGAGACACATATATTTGTTTTTGGCTCCCGAGCATGCTTCGCGTGACCAAGGACAGCACTCAGTGAACTGGACTCATTGTTCTCCATGTTTATCAACAGAGAAATGGTTCAAGAAGATAAGGTTCATTGTATCTTCATCATTATCGTTCGTATCCTCATAAGAAATTTTAACTGAAGAACCACTTTCGTCACTTGAGTCGCTGGGTAGATGAGATTTTGGTTTAGATTTTTTAGATGGCGGATTCTTCCCCTTTCACTTTGAAGTGATGGATGTCAGAATTTTGTTTTTCAGCTGTTGATTGTATGAGGTCTTTAGGGCTAATGGCAGCAGCAGTTTGCCAAACATGGCCACTTGATGATGGCTGATAAGTTACCATAAAATTTTCGCCAGATGGAAAGAGATTTGGGGTGACGAAAGGGGACGAAATTAAAAACTGCAAGGGGGACGATATTGGGAAATAAGCTATGGCGAAAACCTACGCTATGGCTTCGACATTCCCAAAAGGGCTTCAATTCTCCTAAGATAAACTGAACGTCCGAAGACCCACTGTAAGCTACTATTAGAATCATCTTTCCAACTTAGAATGTATAAAAAAGAATGATTTACAGTACACTAAATTACATTCTACAAAAGACAAAGTAAGAACTCACCTCTTCTAAAACAAAAATTCCAACATGTACGAGTATAAAATACGTATGCGTCTTGGCGAACGAAACTTTCACTACTGATGCGTTATACCTCAAGTTTCTTCTGCTTTGCGTGATAGGTGGCGCCACTCAAGGCTGAGCACAGAAGTAAAGGGGGTGGGGAATTAGGGAAGCGGACGAAATTGAAGCATTTTATCTTTTATATATGACAAATAAACTTAAAAAAGAAAACAAAAAAACAACATAGTAATTGCTTAATCATAATAACAAAATATTTTACATTACACCTAATTTTGATAAACAAACAAATTATTTAAAACCTGTCAAATTAGATTTATGTAAGATAAATTATGAATCATGTAAATAATTTTTCGAATATCAGAATTTCAGTGTTAATTAATTTTAACCTATGCAGTTCTTGAAATAAAACTTTTAATAATAAATTTTAATAACTGACGACAATAAAGTAAATAGTAAAATAGAATAAATTAAATAGAAATTATGATGCAAACCAATTTCAAATTACTTCACTTTTAACTGGTTTTATGACATAACATAAAACACTCGACTCTTTAAAAGCTATCTCAAAAACAAACGTTTTTTTTTTTTTTTTTTTTTTTTTTTTTTTTCAGTTTTTAAAGTTTAGAAAATTAATTTGAGTTTTATTTTAAAATTAAGTTTTTAAAAATTTAAACTTATGTAATTATAACTATTTGTTTGTTTTACCAGAATATTTGTATAGTAATTTTGAAAATAATTGAAATTTAGGCAAAAATTTAATTTTCGATTTTTGTGTTTTAATTATACGTTTAAATATATAATTAAAAAGATATTTTTAAGTTTAATTTTCTATTCTAATTAACTGGAAAATGAAGCAGGAAAATTTTCTTTTCAACTTAGTGATTAGAAAGTTTATATTTTTTGACCAAACTAAAAAAAAAAAAAAAAAATAATTAAAAGATATCTGATGGTAAAATTTTTTTTTTATTGCTTATGATGTGCCCAATTTTTCCAATGTCGAAGAAAATTTACTGTATTTCTGTAGAGTGCCGGTAAAAAAAATAAATACACTTCAGCGCCAAGAAAAAAACTTTGCATGTTCAATTGCCGTTCCCGCCATAAAAATGCGTCGAACTCCAGTGATGACAGCGTTTATGGGATAGGGAGAGGTCGTCTGGGATCGACAACACCACGTGTCATTACTGGGGTTCAATACATATTTACGGCGGGAATGGCAATCGACATGTACATTTTTTTTTGCTGCTCCAGTGTAAACATTTTCTTTGCCGGCACTGTAGATGTGGTAATCCCCCCCCCCCCCCCCCTTCCTTCTAGAAATACATAGGCTTTCTAATATTGAAAATTTACAGATTTCCGAGAGGATTACAGAAGAAACACATTATTTGAATGTCATGAAATTTAGAAATGTAAAAAAAGATATATATATATATATATATATATATACCATTTTTGGATAAGATTTTTAGTTGCTAACTACGAGGTGTAAATCCCGTCCAGGCATTGATGTTCATGGTGTTTTAAGATTGATTTTAACACGTAGGTCTTTTTCCAACGAGCTTTAATGTGCAAAAAATAACCACATAGTGACAAACCAAAAAAAAAAACGAACTAAAAAAAGATTCAATTGCAGAAAAAATATTGTTAGAAAGGCATGAAATTTAGGAACATAGAAAAAGAGACAACTTTCGCTGGTTTCCGATTCTATTCTTTAGTTGGGTTTGTCGGATTCGAATTTCCTTCAACCATGAATATTTTCAGTGGTGCAAAATCTACTCTTAAGCTGTATGTCCGCAATCTAATGAATCTTTATGGGGAAAAAAAAAAAAAAAAAAAAAAAGCGTAAACTGATACCCCAAATCCACTCCAAAGATTTCATTTTCGAAAATTGTATCTTTGTTTAAGCTATCTATATATCTTATTTTAGGATACTTTAAGAATAAATTACCTTATTCAAGTTTTCTCTTTGCTTCCGTTAGGCATTTTAAAACTCATTTGATTTAAAATCGAACATAGCTTCGATATTTTGGAAATAAGCAAGAATTTCCGGCGATCTATACTTATTTATAAGCAAAATTTTATATCAGTGGTATATTTTGATATTTAACGTAAATCAATTAACGTATCTGCATTTTCTTGTAGTAATTCCACATTTTTTATATATAACATACTAGAATGAATACTTCTGAACTTTTGAAAGCATATTATTATTTAACCTTTCACAGATTTTTTTTTTTTTTTTTTTTTTTTAGGATTGGAATTATGCAAAACTAGTATGTTGTGGCCACCACATGACTTCCTTCTAAATTTTCCTAAACGAAGTCCCTCAGTAAAAATAATTTATTAAAATTATTATTTACACAAATTATCTTTTATGATAATGCAGTTGATTTCCATATTAGAGAAGTAGTATAACACTGAATATCCCCCCCCCAAAAAAAAAGTCAATTTTATTCTCAATATTACATTTAAAAAAAAAAAAAAAACTTTATTTTAAATTTTTACGAATCCAATACTTTTTTCTATTGAATATAGAAGAAAGTAACAATGAGACTGCATACTTTTTGCGGTTACCCTGTCAAATATATGTTTTTTTTTTCTTTAGATTTATGTAATTTTTAATTCTATCAATAAACAATTTTTATTATATTTTACTCATAAGTTTTATTTTCTTAACACATGAAAATATATTGTAAATTAATTAAAACGTATTTGTCGCATAATGTATACATACACAAAGTTGTTCACACTTCATGCAAACGATTTTATATTTTTCTCTTTTACAGTTTGAGATAAAAGTTTAGCAACTTTAGAATAATCTGCTACTTTTATATTTTGATTGGAATAAAAGATTTGAAAAATATATTTATTTTGAAAAAGGATCCTAAAACTGATAGGTGGCTGAAAGGTTATGTAACTGCCCAGGAAAATTATTCGTTTCACCAAATTATAAATCGGTGTTAAAATCGCGGTTTTTGCATTTCTAAAAAAGGTATTTATAAAATATGTTGAATTTGAAAATAAGAAATTGTCTAAGTGAAAGTAAAAATGAAAACATGACCGCGAAACTTCAAGCTAAGTCTGTTCGAACAAAAGTAAATATCCAGAAAGAGAAGTCCCTTTTGGATCTTTGTCATAAAAGAAAATCCACTGCCTCAAAGATCCATTGCATCAAAACTATAGAAATATCTTCTGCCACTATAAGCAAAATCATTTATAAAGATTTGAAGTTAACCTTTTCCTTACGGATGGGATTACCGCAATCCCGAGCAAAAAGGTGTTTAAGAATACGGGGTTGGCGTTACCGTCGTCCCAAACATTTCTTACTTAAAGCATGGGGTTATACCCATGCATGAGGGAAAATGTTTGGGACAACGGTAATTCCAACCCCGTATTCTTAAACACCTTTTTGCATGGGATTGCAGAAATCCCGCCCCTAAGGACTATGTTAAAAAATATGTTTAAGCTCTTACCAAAGCATATAGCTGAAAGAAAAACAAATTGTAGAAAATTAAATGGAAAACACCTAGCTGTTGAAAAATGGAAATTTGTAGTAACATTCGACGAGGCATGAGCATATTTAAATGATTGTCATAATAAAAAAATACACATATCAATTTTCTATTGATCAGCTATCAGGATATATCCATATAAAATGGCTTCGTCAATGTACAGAAAAAATCCCAAAGGGGCTCATGATAGTTTCAGGATTTTGTTACAACGGGAAATTAAAAAACATTCTAAAGTAAAGCAAAAACTAATTTTCTCTACTATCAGCAGAATACAGGGTGATTATAATTAAAGTTACGATTTCAAAACGCTATAATTTTTAAACTAACGGTCAAAATGACTGCATATTTTACGAGAACAGTCGTGATGCAATGGCATTTTTTTTTTTTTTTTTTTTTTTGTCGAAAAGAAAAAAGTATTTATAAAATGTGCCTACAGATGGCGCTGTCAAGGTAATCTCAAAAGAAATGCTTAAATAGATTCATTATATACAGGGATGTTGTTAGCAATAGAATAGAATAGCATTAAAGAATAGACTTTAAGGGTTTACGACAACTTTTTTAGCAAAAAGATAAAAATACGTGTTTACAGCGGAAACAGTGATAGTGACAAGAGAACAAACGGAGCTTCATGAAATAAACATCTTATGAATGATAAACGGTACATTTTGGAACTTTTTTTTTTCCTTTGCCAAACAAAATTTTATTGCTTACCATCTGTTCTGGTAAAATATCAAGTCATTCTCAGCGGTAGTAATAACTTTAATTATAATCACCCTGTATTTTAGAACCAATTTTTGAAGAAAAAATTCCAGCCTAATAGGTAAAAGACATTGATAAATTTAAGCTTCACACGGACAATGACTCTAGTCACACGGCTAAATCATCTGTCGCTTATTTAGCAGAGAAAGAATAAAAAACAGTTATAAAATGTGTCCTATTTAATGAAATAACTGTAAAATCACCTGACTCTTCTCTAATGGACATTTGCGCTTTTGGTTTATTAAAACATGACTTAGAAAAACGGTAAGCAAAAATATTGAATGGATTTTGGAAAAGGGCATAAGAGGGATGGATAAATTTTACATGACAGTATTAAAAGAAAGTTTACTTCCATGGAAATTTCGAGCTAGAGCTATTGTCAAGAACCATGCCTATCAGATAGAAGTAAATTGACGCAAAAATTACGGCATTTATGCATAAAGCTCAACTACTAAAATCGTTTCCATAAAGGATGAATGAGCTTCTATATGAGGACAATAAAACGATAAGATTTTCCACATGTCAAGCTCTTATGTAATATGACCTACATTTTAGTCTCATATTTGATGCATATTTATATAAATTTTGAATTGTAACGCAGTACATGTTTGAATGCGCAAAGTAATGTTTAGTGCAATTTTTCAAAAATAATTTGCTATTGAACTTGAACATAGCATTACTTGTTAAAATGATGTTAAATAATGTTCGAATATTCTTACATATATTTTAACCAAAAAACATGTAAAGTGTTATTTTACATTTATAATTGTATTAAAATACACATAAATATGACATAATTTTTGTACTCTTAATATGTACATGCATATAGATTAAATATGAATACACGTATATTTTATATTTAGCTACATTAATATCGTCATTGTTAATATTTCAATTCTTAATAACATAATTTTTTGTAATAATAATATCAATAAAAGTATTGAGGATTATTGCATTGGAAACAGTAGCATGAAAACTAAACAACGGAATTGACCCTGATAAAATAAATTAATACATTTGGATAAGATAAATATATCGAAGTGAACGGTGGATAGCCTATTAGGCGGGGATTTCATAATGTCACTGTGTCAAGCTTTGGTGAAATTTACTTCTCTTAACATGATTATAATATGTCTCGCACTAGAAATTTATGAGAATATAAATTTAATGGGGAACTGAGCAGAGTCCACCTATGCCAACTAGTTTGTAAGAATAATATCAATAAAGGTATTATGGTATTACAATTATTATAGTGTTTATAAATTAAAAAATTACTAAAATAACTATTCAATTAAACACATTACATATATATCCCTGTATTCTTCGCTTTCTGTTAAAAGAGAGGATATACATAAATACTGTTTAAAAAATAATCACAAGCTTTTCAAGAAAACACTTATTGAAAAAATAATTTAAATAAATAAATGATTTCCTATTTGGTCCATTAAGTTTGCTTTTGATTATAGGAATGTGAATATTGACTATCTCTATCTGATCCTTTTCGGTGAACGGCATTTTCTGAATGGCATCATTAGGGTTTTTTTTTTTTTTTTTTTTTTTTTTTTTTGCAAAAAAAAAACCCCGCTTTTTAAACACAAAGGCTTTCAATAAACGATTCCGAGAGAATAATTTTTCCTCTTCAGATACAATGTTATTATTGGTAAAATTTTAAGTTATCATTTAATTGAAATCTTCTTCCTCAATTAGTTTCTTTCAAAATCAAATGTTTTTGTTTAGATAATTAGCTCTTTCGACTATCCTTGGTGATTTTAATTCCGGGAATGATTTCTTTTTTATTATTTGCAGAAGAAAAGGAAATATCATCTTTTCACTTTTTAACTCCTGTTTGAAGATCCGTAATTAATTTTTTTTCGAAAATACTTTCAAGAACGTAGGAATTTTCCTTGATTACATTTTTTTTTTTTTTTTTTTTTTTTTAAAGGTTATATTCTACTTATAGATTTTAAAGTTAAAAGCAATTTTTGCTTTCTTCAATTTTCCTTTGACGACTTGTGATACACTTAACGATTTAAGTTTATATGACATAATAATAGTAAAAACGTTTAGCTTTTACACTTTAAAGATTATTAAATTAAATTTTTAAATTAACTTATTGGGTAACATACTAATTTATTGTGTTATACAAAAGTTTTCTAAGCATAATTCTTTTAAAAGTTTGATTGAATTATGCTTATTTTGTTACGTATAAAGAATAAAATAATCTGGTGTGTCACTCACACGGCTTTCTCTTACCGTTAAATTTAATACTATAAATACAAATTGGAGATTAAGATGTAAGATAACGAGTACTGTTATGTAAATCTGTGATAAAACAATTCAAATTAAGTTTTCGAATAGCTTTATTTCTCAGATAATTCTATGTGTATAATATTCCCCCCCTCAAATCCCCATTTCATTATTCTAAGATTCTAAGACGGAAGGTGGCCGCTCACCACTATGCAGCGGTTTTGAGCGATTTCAACCTTTAGAGAGGGGCTCCGATGGCACCGTGGTGATTCAAAAGAGCCCGTGTCTAAAGGTTAAACCTCCTCCGTTGTTTATTGCATAAACAGAAAAAAAAAAAAAAAAAAGGTTACAGAGGTCGCCAAAGCGGAGCTTTCACACGACAGAGGGCGACAAGGAACAAGAATATGAAAAGAAGAATGGAGCCTTGATCCCTCGCATGGAAAAGCTTCTGAAGAAAAATTGTATGGTCCTCCATGAGAAAAGTTGGTATCTGCCTTGGAAGATTGAAACATTAGTCGGTCAAATTGGAAAGATGCATTAAGAAGTTATAGATTCTGGTTAGTTTCTGACGTAGGGGAAGCCGGGTAACGATATTAAAAAGCCAGTCGTTAGGTTTATTAGGTGGGTTAAGGATACGCCAATCAAGAGTTAGTGGGCATGAGAAAAAGTAATGATTTGCATTACCCTCAGCGCCGCACTCACATTGTGGAGTGCGCGAGCAATGAAACTTGAAGAGATGTGATTTGAACGGGCCATGGCCCGTTAAGAAGGCTGTTATGGCTGGGGAAAGGTCAAAGTTATAATTTGACACTTTTGGGAGGAGGTTAAACGTAAATCTACCTTTAGGAGATGTATCCCAGTATAGCTGCCATTCTTTCTTTAGTCGTGCTTTAAGACATCTTTTGATATAAGAGGGGGGGAGGGCCAGAACGAAATCCACTGCTTCCTTTTTAGTGGCAGTTTTTGCTAAGAGATCTGCTATTTCATTGCCCGCGACACCCCTGTGAGCGGAGACATGAGCTAAAGAGAAAGTCTCGGGCTTAGACAGGAGATCTAATTTGATTTTCTGAATAATAGGATGGTTACTCCTGTGGCGAGCCAGAGCCTGAAGACCTGAGAGACTGTCACTGTAGATAGAAATTTTCGAATTGGTAAAATAAGAAATTGACCAAGAAATTGCTTGGCTGATAGAAAAAATCTCAGCCTGGAAAACAGTGTTACAGTCCCCAAGCCTACAGGACCACTGATGAACCAAGACCCCGTCAACAAAGGCGCAAAATGCGGCACCCACACCATGGTCTGTCTTAGATCCATCTGTATATATCGCCACAGGGGCTGTAGGAGAGAAGGAGTTAATATTAGTATTAATTAATGCATGCGTAAAGTCCTCTGCTGGGTGTATGAACCAGCTTGTACCTACATTTATGTAGAAATCAAATCTATTATTATATTCAAAAGATCATTTAAAACTATTCAGACAACTTTCACACGTAAAGTGCCTTGAAACTTATCAATCTTCATTAAACATTTCTAGTAACAAACGTATTAACTTCATAATACAACATTTGGATCGCCTGAAATTATTTGTTTTTAATTTACTCTAAGTGACACAGACAATGGTCAAACACAGGCAATGGTTAAAATCTTGACTTCGGTATTCAGGAAGCCTCGAAACATCTAAATATGAAAAAAAAAAGCGATGAATATTTAGCTTAAAAAGGTATATTATTTACCATATGCCTATGAGGAAGTAATTTCAGTTCCTGAGCAGCTTTCCTGGACATGGTAAAATATTAAAAGCACTTCCATTAACATTAAAAAAGAATGTTATAGCTTAAATATTCGCAGCCCCGTATATCTTCTGAAACTTATATACATACCACATGGTGCAAATAAATATAATCCTATATTAATAACACACGGCACAGCCTAAAATACATTTCTATAAATTTTCAAGTATTGTCGCACTGTAATCTAGTTCTTTTGTGTAGCCCTGTAAACGAACAATGAATGATTTCCGTACCATATTCTACTTGAAACATTTTGTACGCATTTAAAAAAATATATATTCGTTTCGTTTGGTTTAGTGCAGTCTATAGGTGTTTAAACTCTATTTACCTGCAATTTTCCCCATAGACGTAATGTATTTGAATTCTTTTGGGTGTCCCTGTACATGAAGCATTTGCTTGATATCAACGAAAAGTTTAGTGTATATGATACACATTTAGAATACCGAGTATGGACTTTCTGCTATTATTTGTTCTTGAGCTATGTTGATAACAGGCAGACAGAAATTAATGAATCGAAATTTCTCAAGTGTATTTATACCTCCTCATACCGATAATATCTGTTTAGGTTCGCTTTCTTTTTATCTATTGAATTTTTAGGTGTTAATTTCCTAATTAGGTTATGATGGATTATTCATTGACTTTCTAACTATTCCTGGTACATCTTGCCCAATTGAACTTGGTTATTTTTTAAACGACAGCTTTTGTAGTTAGTGTTTCTAAAATTAATATTCAGTTGATTCAGTTTCGATATAAGTGTAGATTCTTGTAATTAGCTTTCCATATATCTGATGATTTTCTTTATTCAGTATTTCTAGATAAGAGTATGATATTTCAGACTGTCCGATTGCGTATTCGTCTACCATTTTTTGTGTACCGCTTCTTCGAAGATGACTTTTTTTTTCTTTCTGGTAATTAATATTCTGCAATATTTCAAGCATAATGTCAGTGGATTTTAAGTTCAGTTATTAACTATTTTTAGTGGATAAAATTTAAATAAATCTGTTTTATGAATAATGACTTTATCTGATCTAAATTTCAGGTTTTTTATTCCGCGTACCTTTCACCTGCATACATTTTTTTTCTCTCTTTTGCGTTATACCCTAACACTATCTTCTATGATCTTGGATCGCCTATGCCTGAGGACGTTTTTTATTTGTTATATTTGGGTACGTATTTGAACTAGAATGGTCTTCAGTTGGCTTTACCAGCTTGTAACATAAACTTGCAACAAACAGAATATTGTAATATAAAGAAAAACTGTAACATTAAAAAAATTTTGTTACATAAACAAAAGAAAACAAAAAAATATTAGATTTATTTTTATTATGTATGAATTACACATTTTTTTTTTATTTGCTTGTTTATTGCCTTTTCACCTATTTTTTAATTAGTAAATCTTCATCAAGAAGTAGTTGAAGTATTAAAATATTAATAAATGCCCAAGGAGTCTTAATTTCAAATTGATTGTTAATGATTTTAAATCGTACAATTTTCTAAATGAAAAAATAATTTCATGAATAAATAATAATTCTAAAGCTCTTAGAAATTACATTTTTATATTTCTCTGTTAATAGATTCAAAATCGCGTTTCTTCATCTTTTTCGCTTCTCTTTCTTCATATTTTATTTTATTTGTATATATTTATTAAATACCAAATGAGACTCAACTGAACTAATAATTTTTAAACCCACATCATTATCATCTTTAATTCACAAAATATCACAATTCACACACATACATATATAGATCAAAATTTTACTTTTTTGATCTCTCCCACTTCAAATATTAGAAGTACTTAATCTTTTATATAAATTCTATATTCTAATCTTTATTATTCTGAGAATTAATTAGTTTTCCGAAAATATTTTCCCGAGTTAAAAAAGGATCTATCTACCACTATTTTACAGTGCTAAAAAAAAAAAAAAAACTAAAAAGAGTGTTCGTAGAGAAATTATGTAGAATAAGTGCGATAGATGCGGAAAAGCTAGTTTCAGGGAATTTTTAATTTCTAGAAATACCATCAATATATTTCATCGCATTCTTTTTCAAAATTGATGCTTCCATTGAATCATAATTATATTTGAAAGTTGTTTTGTAAATTTCATATGACTTTGAAAGGCGCTATAAAAAAGAAAATTTTAATATTATGAATGTTTATATTAGTTCTTAGTTGAAAAGTGTTTATAACTTATCTGTCTGCCTGCTCTCTAACGTTCGTCATAATTTTCAGGACATTTTTTCAAACTGAAATTGAACTGATATTTCAAATTGATAAGTGAACTATTGAAGTTCATTTTGACATATTTTCTATTGAAAATGGAATGATCTACATGGCTGATTTGCGTACAAAGACAAAAAAAAGAATGGAAATGCAATACGTTCTATGACAGGAAATTTTATAAATTATATTTAAAAAAAAAACCTTGTATTGCACAAATCACAATGCAATCGACATTTATTGTTCATATACACAAATAATGTTTTCTATAGAATATAGTATGACTGGAATTAAGATTCATATTGTCACACAAAAATGCTCAGATACATTGAGGCCTATAATTGGAAATTGCTGCAATTGCATTTTAACACTTTTCAACAATGTTTAAGAATAATTATGACACCATTTAGTATATTTGTCGTTCCGTAATTTAATTTTCGTCGATATTTAGAGAACATCTTGAAATTAATTTATGTTAATCAAGCTCATTATGGCATGTTGTCCACTGAAAATAATAAGATTCATATTATCAAATAGCTCAACTGGTTTGATTACAGTGATTCTTAAAATTTTTGCAACACATCACTGTCTATAAGAAATATATTTTTAAAGCGTCATTTCATATCTTTTTACTACATAAAACATAAGAAAATTAATATATATTTTTAAGGTATACAAAACTGAGTAAAATGTACTTAGTATAATTATTTGGTTAAAAGAAACCCAGAAAATTGCATTGATTCATTATTAGATACAAGGGGAAATTTTTCAGTGTTATGGGGAGTTTTTTGACACATCATGTGGTATGTACGTAAAATTTAGGTCATATACAGGGCGCATTTCTACATAAAAGCAATACTTTTAATATTTTCTGTTTAGAAATAAAGCTATAAAGATGCTTTTGGGGATGTTTTTAACTGCATAACTAAAGTAAAACTTTTGTAAGTTTGCTGTTTTAAGCAGTATCTTAGAAAAGCAATCACTACAAGATGGCCACAAATATGGAACCTATTATGTGGTTCTGTTTTAAAATAAGGAAGAATGTATAAACATATTTTTTGGGACTGAGTTTCTTCCTAGTTAAAAGCAAAATGATTTCGAATATATCAGCATCCATTATGTATAATTCTGTTATTTACTTTCCTTCGTGGTGTAGCAGTTTTAATGATCATTAGTGTAGATTAACCCTCAAATTTACTAACAATGTTATACACATTTGCCTATTAAGTTCATTGCCACTATATTGCTAACATTAAGAAATAAAAACTGATAAGTATCAAAGAATATGTTAAAAAATAAATAAGTATGCTCTACAACATAAAAACAATACATGTAAAATATTACATATGAAAATATAGAAATAGTGGTGGGAGTTTAAAGCCCAATTTTTTATAAGGAGGGTATAGTGTTAATTGGGATGCTTTCTGCGTGGGAAGTCTCTCTAAGTTGTTTTAAGTTATATATACTAGAATTTCGGAGAAAAATAAGGAAAATTCAGACCAGACAGACTGGAGAACAGACTATAATGAGAACTGGGTTCGAATCGGTCTTTCTCATTTACTAGCCTAAAGAGTAGAATCTCCATAAATAAGTATTAAAGCAAGATATTATAAACATAAAAATAATTGCAATTTTTTTTTTTTTTTACTCATTTTATAAAGATACTAAATTCAGTACAAAAAATGTTTGAGATATATTTATTTTATTGTTTTTCCCATGGATTGATAAATGAAAAAAAAAAAAAAAATAAATAAATGACATGGGTGTGTAGAACATGCCAGTATAAAGAAGTAATAGATGCTTTATAGTAAAACAAATTTATTTATTAGTACGACAGGTCGTAATATTTCCTTCAGACAACGGTTTTTCGTTGTCGAACTTTCCAGTATTACACCTTAATTATGAATGTGCAAACATTTTTTTTTCTTTAAATCTAAATATATAAAGCTAAAAGTTTGCATCTGTCCGGATTATTAGATTTAATAGAAAATTTGTATATTTAGTAATCAGGAGAAAATCTGGCTAACGCCGTGTTTTTTAGTTCAATCGAATAAATAGTTCAAAAGGTATTAAATGAAAGAAACCCTATTTTAACTTTAAAATGATTTAAACGAATATATATATATACATGCCAAAAATAAATTAATAAAGAGGTAAATACATTTTTTTTTGTGTCGAAAAAAAAAAAAAAAAACTTGTAAACACTTTTCTTTTCTTTCTTTCTTTCTTTTTTTTTAATAATTAAAAATGGAGAAAAATCGCGATGAAGAAAGGGAACAGCTTTAGTATAGAACGATATATATTCTGTATTATAAATATTTATACATGTTGAAAAAAAAAAATAAAAGTAAAGTTATCTTGCATTTTTGTTTATGATGATTTCAGACAGATATGACGTCATTAGTTAACTAAGGAATTCATTTGAAAATATTTATAATTAACATTTTTTTGTTATTAGTTTTTTTTTATGTAGGAGGAACTATATACAAATTCAAGATGTTCAAAAATATAAATAAAAGGAATTCAGTTAATGCATTGTTAAAAATATAGATTCAGTGGAAAATGTTTACTTATTACTGAATATTTATTTGAAAAATATCTAGTAAAATGGCATTAAATCGTATTCAGTTCATAAATAAGTTCATCTAATTTGTAAGTAAAACAAATTTGTAATATATATATATCTATATCTATATATATATATATATATATATATATATATATATAAATTTTCCGCAGACGAACATTTTTGGAAAGGATTCGATTGTACCAATATCTTAAATATCTTAATTATTTGGTTCACTTTCAATGGAAGTGTTAAGATGAGAATTGCAAATGCAAAGTATGATAAAGAAGATAATTTTATCATGGGTTACGATACACATTTTAGTTACATATTTATTTGAATCTTTTGCAATAAATTTTCTAATTAAAATCATACATAACTAAGTAGCTATTCTGCTTTAAGTTTTTCCAAGAAAATAATTTAATTAGAGATATTGAATTCGTTTACGTACAAGAGAATAATATGCTGTCAGAAAAATATGTTTGAAATAAAATGTTATCTGCAAACTGTATCGTGAAAGATAATGTATAGTAATAAATTATTTACCATTTCCTACAATATTAAGTTTCTGTAAAATTAAATTTGACTGAAAGTCATGTTTGATTTTCAGACCATATATACATTTATGAGTTTTTATTTTTACTTTCGAAGCACATATGTAAAGAAAGTATTGTAATCATGACAAAAATTTCGAACTTGAGATTTTGGTTTTTCTACATGTTTTGAGGACCCCTGAGTTAATTTTTGCTTTTTTTACGGTAATATGTATGTATGTGTGTATGTGATTGAACACGATAGCATCTACTCGCTTTGATTTATCGAACTCAAAGTTGTACTATGTTATAAATCATCGTAGCATGAACCGTTTTGATTTTGGTGAATCTCGCCCTTATATTACTTTTTATGGACACAAAGAAAAATTCTTTAGCATTTCGGCCTAAGGGCCCAAACTGTTTAAAGGGCGAGAGCGTCTAAATGCCTTATACTTTTGAGTTGAAAATTTATACACATATTACAGGTCACTGTCGCACGAAATGTATACATTTTGGTGATATAATTATAATTTTTTTACAGGGACACAAATAATTTATTATTATTATTATTATTATGGCCATTCAAATTATTGAAAGTGTGATAGTGTCTAAACGCCTTATTAGGATGAATTCATAATATATATATATTTATATATATATATATATATATATATATATATATAAAAAACTCTGACGTAAACTTTATAGATTTTGGTGAATCTAGTACTTATAGATTTTTACAGGGACACAACAAAGAATTATTTATGATCTACAGACTCAAATTATTTGAAGTGCAATATCATAAAATCAAACAACATACTAAATGGAGAAAAATGCTAAAACACTTTATTATAATTTTCACTTTTGTTTATTTAACGGCATCTCTTACTTTGATGTATTTATATAACCATTACTTAATTAGCGTACACAAAGTCGAGTGAAGTCACTCCAGTTTTTTAATAATAAGATTGTCACAAAAATTTTAACTTCCAAACTAAAAAAAGAGACTATTAAAAAAATATGTGCTCCAAATTGAGAAAAAGTACCTGTTTATATTTTCCAAGTAAATTTTACTTAAACTGAACATTGTCTTAGCACAGATACTTTCTAAATTATATAATTACCAAAATGGCAAATACTGTCTTCTTTTGAATGCAATAAACTTAGGACTTGTCAGTTAACGTAACGTTCATTATATTCTATTTTTTTTTTTTTTTTTATGATATTTTTTACAACAAAAGTACTTTCATCAAAATTAAGGAGTTTTTTTTTTTTTTTTTTATCACTGGTACAGTGTTAAAAACGAAGTGCTTAAAAATTAGTAAATGGACGTACTTACTTCAAAGTGAGTCATTTTGTGCCAAAAAAGAAAACATGCTTGCGTCATTTATGAAATATTGCATATTTTTAAATTAATATCTGTTCACTTCATGATTTACTATATATATGGTGAACTAAAAGAAGTTCTTTAAAAGAATATCTACAAATTTAAACAGTAAGAATTCAAACACAAAATTTATTAAACATTATCTCTAAAAAAGAGTTAATTAAACACGTGTCATTTGTTATTTATATTAAAAACACTTTAAAAACACGTAAAATTAATTTTTATTACTGAATTAAATGAGCAGTTTTTAAATAATTTTCCTTTCACAGTCAACAGTTGAGTCTTCTAATAACGTGAATAGCAGCAAATTCAATTTGAAGTCCGGTGAAGGTTGGACCAAGGAGCTAAGGAAAGTAAGAGAAGCTGGAACTATTGGAAAATCACACGAGGCTATTGTAGGAGAAAAGCCACAATGAACTAGGAGAAATAAACCTATTATCTATTTTATAATATTGTGCAGAATTATTGGCAAAATCGCAGCATCTTTAGAATTTATTGTATTTTTGCGCTTAATTCTATTAATAGCTTCGGAGATGTAAAGTTCTTGGATAGTAGGTGAGGGTTAGCGTTTGTGTTAGCATATATGAAGTCGGCCAGAGTAGAACTATTTCCTTCTTTGATATTACGTATATGTTTTTGTATTATTTTGTTAAAAGTCCTCTTAGTTTGTCCAATGTAATAGAAAAGTTCTTTGTTGCTTTCAGTGGGAATTTGATAGGCGGTTTCATACTGGTTTGCGGAAGAACACATCATTGAAAATCTATGTTTGGAATATTGGGATTCAGGATGATCGATGCCGATTTTTGAGTATGTTAATATACTCAATACATGGGATTTTTAAATTTGACAAATATTAAAAATATTAATTTTTGAAAATTCAAAACCTGTTTAAAGTTTGCGAATTTTCTAATTCTGAAAACAACATATTAAAAAAAAAAAAAAAAAAATTAAATGATGAGTATTTTTTAAACAAATCTCTTCATAGAATAACACTAGGTTAGGCTATCATTCATGTTTGGTAAAATATCCCGTCAAAGGTAAAACGCTACTCTACTGTTCGGTAGTTACCGAGTTCGTTTTCAACTACACCCTGGACGCAAATGTGAGCACGCAACGATAATATCTACATTTGGAAACGACAAATGGCAGAACATGGGTACAGCATGTGAGATTTTTTTTCAGTAAGTTCTGTCTGAAAAATGAGAACATTTCGATTCATTTTGTCAGAAGAAATGTGTCTAAAAATAAGTCCATGTTGCATCATTTTCGATAAATGCGTATATTTCAAAAGTAAAAACATAATTTTTTCAAATCTAAATCATTTCGATTTAGAATTATTTTGAGTACATAATGCACATGAAAACAAGAGATTTTTTCTGGGAAATGATAATCCAATCTTATACAAATTATAATAAATAAAATCAGTGCTTATGATTTGAGTAGTTATTTTGCTTTATCTTTTCCTGAAAATATATATTAGAAGGTAAAAAGAACAATATGTTATGAGTAAAGTATTAAAAAATATAATACGTAACCAGAATAATAACATATTAATAACATTATGCTACGAGATAACACACTTTATTAGTAAATCTTATATAATTTTTCCGAGCATACAAATTTGGTAATTCAACAGTGATCAAAATTAAAGAGTTCTAGTAGAATTTCTTAACAGAAAATTTTGATATATATGCCATATGTTCATATAAAATCATTTAAAACAAAAATAACCCATCAATTTTACATATTAAATGATTGCTGTAGAATAGCAATAGGTTTTAAAGTTAGTGTTTTAAAGTTAGAGTATAATATTATTGGTAGATTTTAGTTTATTTAATCCCTGAAGTTGAATATATATATAAATATCCTGGTCAATCACGCTATCTGTTAAAAATATTTTTTTTATATATAAATTCACCAATCGTATATTTTATTTTTCCAAATACAATAAATTTTACGTACTTAAATAATGGTAATCTTTAACAGTTTCAGATATTTATTGTGTGTTATTTTTATTTAAAAATATATTTCATTGACGGTATTTAAAAAAAAAGTAACTGTTCTATTTATTTTCTGGTAAGTATGACCCTGCGAATAAGCAAAATAATTAGCAATAAGTAGAAGAGTTCCTTTTTAAAGCATTTGGAGGTAGTAATCATGCTTAAACATAGTTCGACAAAATTATTAGTAGAATTTATGCTGTTTGAATGATATCATTAAAAACATCGCGTTTTTTTAAAAATCTATTATTTTAACTGTTGATGTCGATTTAAAAAAAATATATATTTAACAACCTTAATACTGATAAGATTATATATATTTTAATGTATAAAATTTCAATTCTGTTTTGAAATTGAAAATCAACTATGGATATTAGTGTGTTCCTTAAATGTGGAGGATTTTTTTTTCCTTTTTTCTTTCTTGAAATCCGATGTGCTTACGCTCTATTTTTTTTCCATTTGCGCCTAAACACTTTTCAGCAAAATATCACATTTCTGTCATTTCGGCACGTGTTAACATTTTGTCAGAGAGCTAATATTTTGCTAAAAAGTATTTCGGGTAAAATAGAAATTCGTACCAGATTAAAAAAAAAAGAAATGAAAAGAAAACCTTCCCCCATTTAAGAGACACTTTAATGCATTTGTATTCAATGCAGTTTTTTACATATTTCTTATTTCTTTTAAATTCAGTTTTTCCATTTTTAATGACATAAATAAAAGAGGGAGCACTACATATGTTGTATATTTGAGAAAAGTATAGTTTTCTGTATTTACAGAATTCTAAATGGAATGTAAAAGTTCGGTTACGTATGGTTGTTTCTTAAGATGTTTTAATAGTATTCTTTTACTTCATTAAAAAGAAAAAAAATATATAGTGCCATTCAAAATATCTAAAAGTATTACGGATTGTTTAAATTGTTTCATCACTCAATTTAAATCTAAATATTAGAGTGATATCGCCGCGTCAACGATATTTGAAATTTAGATTTTTGATATTTTCAAGATGTGTTATTTGTAAAATTTATATAAAAAATTAATGGAAACGTTTACACTTTTTCTAATTTTAATCAAAATTACTGGACGATTTTTACTGTGTTTAATATTTATGAGAAATTTTTCTGAGTAACAAAATTTAGATTTTTTAAATATAAAATAATAGATTTAAAATAACGCATATGTGTCAAATATTACTGTCTTATGTTAGAAGACATTTATTTATGTGAATAAATATATTTCTATAATAATACAAATTTTTGCATTGTTATATTTTACATAACTCTATAAAATGTTAAAGTAGCTGTCAATAAATATTAATGCCAAGAGTGACAATGCTTTAAATGCTGCCAACAGGCGCATCACATGAAAGATCTCAAATACCTTACAAAAATACAATGCATGTATGTATCTTTATTTTTCTATTAAAAATAAGTAAAAAGAAAAACGACGGTCATTACTTAATTAAATTATGTTGAATTCTTCATTAATTAAGTTCTACAAATATAATAGAGTAACGGCACTACAGAACAAGACGTTGCCCTACAGGTGATGATGGCAACATACTTTTTGACTGAAATCAAGAGCTTTCATACCTACAAAAAATTTTTTGTCAAATACTTAATCTAATAAATACGATATTATAACAGACATTTCTTTTACGTGACATAATAGTAAGTTCTGAAAACATTTTTGGAAAGTTCTGCGTACAATGTTTTCGTTCGAAACAACATATAATTTTTATGCTAAGTTTTTCAGAATAAGGTGTTTATGATGTCTCTAACTCATAAATTGAAGTGCTGCTTTTACTCATTGGTGCGTCTTACTATTTCACATTGCTTACAGGTCTTGTAATTAGTACGTTTTTAAGAAATCCCAGCCCGCCTTTAACCCTTTCAGTCGCAGTGTTCCCGCTGATGGAACACCTAATTTTAATTCTCAAGTGCAAAAACTCACCCCGGAAATTTTTTAGCGGAAATTTACATTTATAAAAAAGCAGAAAAGGCCCTTTTTTTTAACGTGAAAATTTAAAATTTCTTGTATTTTAATTATGTTCGTAAATTCCGGTGGCAGTGTAATTTAAATGATCCGAATTACCTTGCGCCGCAAAGGGTTAAAATAATCCGGAATAAATTGAAATGTTGGGATCTGTGCAACTTTTACGAGTTGTTGTTGTCGATAATGTTTACTTATAAAGTGATTTATTTATTAAATTAAATATTATTTGAATTTAATAAGGTTTACTTACAGATGTTTCAAACTGAAAATTTCTCGAAAAGGAACAATGCTAATTTTTTAATTTTTAAATATTTATGATCAGCTATGTGTCTAAAAGCCATTTTTAAAATTAGTTTAGTAATTTTTTTAAATAAATTAAGTAAAGAACGTTAAAGGGTTAAGCATTCCTCTGACACAATATTTTACTTTAAAAATGATTTTGCGTATTCATATAAAATACTTTACGCATCTCCGGCGCACATATATATACCCGTGGCATTTTAAATATCGATTGCTGAGAATAAAACTGAAATATTATAATAACACAAATGAGTAAAATCTTTTTGTAAACTAAAGTTCAAAACACATGGTTTACTAATAAGTACAAAACTTTGAATAAACACCATGAGATGCAATAAACTCGTAACAATTGTGTCGGGTCGAAAGAAAACACGACCCTTCGTCAGGCGAAAAAAGTAGGCAGGAGTGCAGGAGTAGGCAGGAGCAGCAAAGTCAATTTGAAGTCCGGTGAAGGTTGGACCAAGGAGCTAAGGAAAGTAAGAGAAGCTGGAACTATTGGAAAATCACACGAGGCTATTGTAGGAGAAAAGCCACAATGAACTAGGAGAAATAAACCTATTATCTATTTTATAATATTGTGCAGAATTATTGGCAAAATCGCAGCATCTTTAGAATTTATTGTATTTTTGCGCTTAATTCTATTAATAGCTTCGGAGATGTAAAGTTCTTGGATAGTAGGTGAGGGTTAGCGTTTGTGTTAGCATATATGAAGTCGGCCAGAGTAGAACTATTTCCTTCTTTGATATTACGTATATGTTTTTGTATTATTTTGTTAAAAGTCCTCTTAGTTTGTCCAATGTAATAGAAAAGTTCTTTGTTGCTTTCAGTGGGAATTTGATAGGCGGTTTCATACTGGTTTGCGGAAGAACACATCATTGAAAATCTATGTTTGGAATATTGGGATTCAGGATGATCGATGCCGATTTTTGAGTATGTTAATATACTCAATACATGGGATTTTTAAATTTGACAAATATTAAAAATATTAATTTTTGAAAATTCAAAACCTGTTTAAAGTTTGCGAATTTTCTAATTCTGAAAACAACATATTAAAAAAAAAAAAAAAAATTAAATGATGAGTATTTTTTAAACAAATCTCTTCATAGAATAACACTAGGTTAGGCTATCATTCATGTTTGGTAAAATATCCCGTCAAAGGTAAAACGCTACTCTACTGTTCGGTAGTTACCGAATTCGTTTTCAACTACACCCTGGACGCAAATGTGAGCACGCAACGATAATATCTACATTTGGAAACGACAAATGGCAGAACATGGGTACAGCATGTGAGATTTTTTTTCAGTAAGTTCTGTCTGAAAAATGAGAACATTTCGATTCATTTTGTCAGAAGAAATGTGTCTAAAAATAAGTCCATGTTGCATCATTTTCGATAAATGCGTATATTTCAAAAGTAAAAACATAATTTTTTCAAATCTAAATCATTTCGATTTAGAATTATTTTGAGTACATAATGCACATGAAAACAAGAGATTTTTTCTGGGAAATGATAATCCAATCTTATACAAATTATAATAAATAAAATCAGTGCTTATGATTTGAGTAGTTATTTTGCTTTATCTTTTCCTGAAAATATATATTAGAAGGTAAAAAGAACAATATGTTATGAGTAAAGTATTAAAAAATATAATACGTAACCAGAATAATAACATATTAATAACATTATGCTACGAGATAACACACTTTATTAGTAAATCTTATATAATTTTTCCGAGCATACAAATTTGGTAATTCAACAGTGATCAAAATTAAAGAGTTCTAGTAGAATTTCTTAACAGAAAATTTTGATATATATGCCATATGTTCATATAAAATCATTTAAAACAAAAATAACCCATCAATTTTACATATTAAATGATTGCTGTAGAATAGCAATAGGTTTTAAAGTTAGTGTTTTAAAGTTAGAGTATAATATTATTGGTAGATTTTAGTTTATTTAATCCCTGAAGTTGAATATATATATAAATATCCTGGTCAATCACGCTATCTGTTAAAAATATTTTTTTTATATATAAATTCACCAATCGTATATTTTATTTTTCCAAATACAATAAATTTTACGTACTTAAATAATGGTAATCTTTAACAGTTTCAGATATTTATTGTGTGTTATTTTTATTTAAAAATATATTTCATTGACGGTATTTAAAAAAAAAGTAACTGTTCTATTTATTTTCTGGTAAGTATGACCCTGCGAATAAGCAAAATAATTAGCAATAAGTAGAAGAGTTCCTTTTTAAAGCATTTGGAGGTAGTAATCATGCTTAAACATAGTTCGACAAAATTATTAGTAGAATTTATGCTGTTTGAATGATATCATTAAAAACATCGCGTTTTTTTAAAAATCTATTATTTTAACTGTTGATGTCGATTTAAAAAAAATATATATTTAACAACCTTAATACTGATAAGATTATATATATTTTAATGTATAAAATTTCAATTCTGTTTTGAAAAATCTGTGTATCTATCTTTTTGTCGCGGGGTGTATATCAGGGTGTTCCTTAAATGTGGAGGATTTTTTTTTTCCTTTTTTTTTTCTTGAAATCCGATGTGCTTACGCTCTATTTTTTTTCCATTTGCGCCTAAACACTTTTCAGCAAAATATCAAATTTCTGTCATTTCGGCACGTGTTAACATTTTGTCAGAGAGCTAATATTTTGCTAAAAAGTATTTCGGGTAAAATAGAAATTCGTACCAGATTAAAAAAAAAAAAAAAAAAAAAAAAAGAAAAAAAAGAAATGAAAAGAAAACCTTACCCCATTTAAGAGACACTTTAATGCGTATGTATTCAATTCAGTTTTTTACATATTTCTTATTTCTTTTAAATTCAGTTTTTCCATTTTTAATGACATAAATAAAAGAGGGAGCACTACATATGTTGTATATTTGAGAAAAGTCTAGTTTTCTGTATTTACAGAATTCTAAATGGAATGTAAAAGTTCGGTTACGTATGGTTGTTTCTTAAGATGTTTTAATAGTATTCTTTTACTTCATTAAAAAGAAAAAAAATATATAGTGCCATTCAAAATATCTAAAAGTATTACGGATTGTTTAAATTGTTTCATCACTCAATTTAAATCTAAATATTAGAGTGATATCGCCGCGTCAACGATATTTGAAATTTAGATTTTTGATATTTTCAAGATGTGTTATTTGTAAAATTTACATAAAAAATTAATGGAAACGTTTACACTTTTTCTAATTTTAATCAAAATTACTGGACGATTTTTACTGTGTTTAATATTTATGAGAAATTTTTCTGAGTAACAAAATTTAGATTTTTTAAATATAAAATAATAGATTTAAAATAACGCATATGTGTCAAATATTACTGTCTTATGTTAGAAGACATTTATTTATGTGAATAAATATATTTCTGTAATAATACAAATTTTTGCATTGTTATATTTTACATAACTCTATAAAATGTTAAAGTAGCTGTCAATAAATATTAATGCCAAGAGTGACAATGCGTTAAATGCTGCCAGCAGGCGCATCACATGAAAGATCTCAAATACCTTAGAAAAATACAATGCATGTATGTATCTTTATTTTTCTATTAAAAATAAGTAAGAAGAAAAACGACGGTCATTACTTAATTAAATTATGTTGAATTCTTCATTAATTAAGTTCTACAAATATAATAGAGTAACTGCACTACAGAACAAGACGTTGCCCTACAGGTGATGATGGCAACATACTTTTTGACTGAAATCAAGGGCTTTTATACCTACCAAAATTTTTTGTCAAATACTTAATCTAATAAAAACGATATTATAACAGACATTTCTTTTACGTGACATATTAGTAAGTTCTAAAAACATTTTTGGAAAGTTCTGCGTACAATGTTTTCGTTCGAAACAACATATAATTTTTATGCTAAGTTTTTCAGAATAAGGTATTTATGATGTCTCTAACTCATAAATTGAAGTGCTGCTTTTACTCATTGGTGCGTCTTACTATTTCACATTGCTTACAGGTCTTGTAATTAGTACGTTTTTAAGAAATCCCAGCCCGCCTTTAACCCTTTCAGTCGCAGTGTTCCCGCTGATGGAACACCTAATTTTAATTCTCAAGTGCAAAAACTCACCCCGGAAATTTTTTAGCGAAAATTTACATTTATAAAAAAGCAGAAAAGGCCCTTTTTTTTAACGTGAAAATTTAAAATTTCTTGTATTTTAATTATGTTCGTAAATTCCGGTGGCAGTGTAACTTAAATGATCCGAATTACCTTGCGCCGCAAAGGGTTAAAATAATCCGGAATAAATTGAAATGTTGGGATCTATGCAACTTTTACGAGTTGTTGTTGTCGATAATGTTTACTTATAAAGTGATTTATTTATGAAATTAAATATTATTTGAATTTAATAAGGTTTACTTACAGATGTTTCAAACTGAAAATTTCTCGAAAAGGAACAATGCTAATTTTTTATTTTTTAAATATTTATGATCAGCTATGTGTCTAAAAGCCATTTTTAAAATTAGTTTAGTAATTCTTTTAAATAAATTAAGTGAAGAACGTTAAAGGGTTAAGCATTCCTCTGACACAATATTTTACTTTAAAAATGATTTTGCGTATTCATATAAAATACTTTACGCATCTCCGGCGCACATATATATACCCGTGGCATTTTAAATATCGATTGCTGAGAATAAAACTGAATAAATATAAACACAAATGATTAAAATCTTTTTGTAAACTAAAGTTCAAAACACATGGTTTACTAATAAGTACAAAACTTTGAATAAACACCATGAGATGCAATAAACTCGTAACAATTGTGTCGGGTCGAAAGAAAACACGACCCTTCTTCAGGCGAAAAAAGTAGGCAGGAGTGCTGCAATCAAAGCGGCAACGCACAATATCGTTTTAAAGTGAAGAGCAAAAAATATAAAGAAGAATGTAAAGATAGATACTGGTGTGATCAGAATTATGAAATGAAAGAAGAAAATAAATAAATAAATAAATAAGATTAAAAAATAATAACAAAAATCCAAAAAATATCAAAATTAAACGAAAAACGAAGTTATGTGAGTAATTTCCAAGCATCAGACAAGAACCGAGTTTTAAACATCAGTTCTGTGGTGCTTTTTCATTACACGGTTTTCTGTTTAAAATAGAAAAGGACGATAATGTGTTAACATTGTACATTTCACGAAAAAATTGTTTATGTGAATGGCAGGAGATAATTGCATACTTATTACAACCAAGCTAAATAAGTCCCTTCTAAAATGGAGAAATATCGCTTCAAAATAATATACAAATAACATATTAACATGTTTATGCCCAGTATCCGCATTTGAGAACAGCTGATAAAATGGCACGTATATATATTTTTCTTTTCTTGGAATGATTTCTGCTTTTTAGTGACAGTTTATAGTGTCACTCTAGATGATCCTTGAAAGTTTTATGTGCCTGCTATTAATTATTATTTCATAATTTGGACAGTCATTTTATGATTTTTCATTTGTCGCACCTATATTTGCTTTTTGTGCAGGTATACTAACTTAAATCAAGTTGAATAATAATATATATTATAATAATTTACTTTCGAGATCTTTGTCAACATATAATAGAAAATAAATCTGTTATCTCAAAGTTTTTCTACCTCGAAGTTTTCTCGCTAGAACATTAACGTCAATAAGTGAGGATAGGCTTTAAATTTAAAACTATCAGAAGAAATGTGTAAGTTAATATATTCTACTGTCAGTTGTCTTAATTAAATTAGAAGTGAAATAATCAGCTAATAATATTCTGCAAAATTAATTCGGGTGTTAACGGAATCATTGACAAAAAAATGGATTATTATTATTATTTTTGTGAAACACCACAAAGGTTTTCTTAACTGTCATGCATGGCAAATTAAGTGTTTTAGAAATTTCATTTAAATGTTAAATTTAAGATCAGATTTGGAATGTAAAATTCTCCTTTTTAATTGAATGTATAAACTCTTATCCAAAGTTTTAATGAATGTCATTAATTTATATAATTAATGTTCAGTTATTTACAGGGAATTAGCAATGTTTTCTACATTTCTGCAAGTGTTCATACATATTCTACATATTTTACTTTTTTTTTCCCTATATAAATAAAAGAAGACTAGACTTCTGTTTTTTGATAATTTTACGCATTTTGAGATGTCCTGAATACGATTTGACCTTTTTAAAAAAAGTCACATGTTTGTATGTGTGTTAACAAAATTCTGTAGACACTGTACTCACGAACGAATGTACGGAATTCAATTTAAATTTTTAATTATCTTAATCTTGACTCAAGTTAATGCTGGGCTAGCTTTAGGGATATATCGTCACACAGGTGACCCAGCTATATTTCAATTTACATTAAAGACTATATCTAAGCTTCTATTGCATATAAATGCTGAAAATGTGGTATTTAAGATCAATATGATGAAAGGTATACTGATTGAATTTGGATGTTTACATACACAAGGCTCTGCTATCCAGTAGTTTAACTCTGTTTACGGGAAGGCAATATCTAACCTTTTATGACATATAAATGCACAAAACTTGGTATATGAGATTGATATTCTGAAAAATCATTCAGATTCAATTTCAGTGTATATCGAACGACATGTGACTACGCTGTCATTCAATTTCTGTGACTTTTCAGATGGATATACCTCAGCACCTATTGGTTAAAATTGCAATAAACTGAATATGTAAAATATTTATTCTGAGAAATGTTTATTAAATATTTGTGTATGTGAACCGATAAGTGGGTTGCTGTATAGAATGATACAGAAGAAAATTTTGTGATGGCCACAACATACTAGTTTTGTCTCTTATTAATATATATATATATATATATATATATATATATATATATATATATATATAATTTTTTAAGGTTGATAACAATAAATTAAACTACCCTACGCTCATTTTAAATTGAACGAACAGAATAAAATATGTATTTCAGATTGAAATTGTTTTTCGCATAATTTATTTCATTTATTTAAATTTATTTTTCTTTTACACAAACTTTCATATAATTTAAAAATATTAATCCCTCTCAATTCTTTCATCTCTCGGTCCATTAGTTTCGTGAAAATAGTTTCAAAAGTGGATTTTTTTCGAAAAATAATTGATCCACCCATTTTCCGCAATTCTTCGATGAAAACTAAAATAATGATCTCGAACACAAAAGAGAGAAAAAGCGAAAAAGCTAGTTTCTGAGAAGATTTAATTTATAGTAATGCCAAAAATATATTTCAGCACATTCTTTTTCGAAATTGATGTATTTTGAGTGGCATCATTAGTATTTTTGTGGAAAATGCTTTGAAAATTTCCAGTGCTTTCAGTAAATGGATATTAAATAACTGCTCAAATATTTCGAGTTTATTACTGTTATTGGCGGTACTTTTAAATACGACTTTATAATGTTTTTTTATGGTTTTATTTTTGTACAATTTGTATTACTATGTTGCTGTTAAATTAGGTTTTGAGTTTTAGGTTTATATATGTTCTATACTTAATGAAAAATCCTTCTATTTAAGTACTATACCCAGCTTATTATTTGAAATGTTACTCTATTGAATTATTTATTTAAGAACTAAAAATAAATTAAAATATCACTTGTATTTCGATTAAAAAAGTAATAATAACAACGCACTTAAAATTAACTCTGAATTTCAAGTCTCTCGAAATAATCTGTGTTTAAACATTATTTAGTACACTTAAACATTTTTCTATTCAACTCATGGAAAAAAAATCATTTAAACAGACAAAAATATTTCAGAAAATAAAAATACTTGTAAATTGTAACTTTAAATTGCAATATCTGCTATTATAATGTAACATGGTTAGAAACATTTTTCTGGATTTTTAGAAAATTTGTATTTTAAAACATTAGCATTTTTAATAAAAAAATTTATTCATTAAATAATTAAATTACAATAAAAGCACGCGTTTAGATATCAATTCTTTCTTTTATTCATTGTAAGAACTAAAGGAAGTATTACGATCAAAATTAAAAAATCATATATTGCATCTCGCATAGTAGGTTGCCTAAATTTAACCCACAACCTGACTCGAACCCGCCGCTTCTGACCATTAACCCAAAATGAATGAATGCTAAATTTGTATTATAACATACTGAATTTAAATCCTATTACATGAAATGCAATTACATTATTGAACAGACCTTTCAGAGAATAACATAGGGTAACCAGTGATTGACACTTTTAGAGCAATTTATGATGTTTTTAATGTTTTAGTCAGTAGAAACTATTTTTGGAAATCTTAAGTTAATATGTATGGCATTAAGAACTTTAACAACCACATATATATTAAATTATATACATTTGATAATTATTATTATTATTTTATGAATTTTTATTTTACACCCACTCAATGTTCCAGTAATTGACACTGCCAGGTTTTCATTTTACCATTAATTAGCATCCTGTGCTCCAGTGTTTGACACTGCTAGTTTTTTTACCAGTTACTGGCACCCTATTCCCCAGTGTTTGACATACAACGTTAAAATTCTTATATACATGTGATTTTATTTATTTTTACGTATTTATTAATTATGTCGGGAAAGATGTCAATTACTGGAGCATGTTAGTCACTGGAGCACCTACCCTATCATATGAAAAATTACAAGTATATATGTAGAATAGTCTATTTATAAATACCTAAAACTTCAAAGTTAATCATCCAAAAACTTCCAATAACCAAGTTGCCGTGGATGGAGATATTAAGCACGAGCCTGACACCTCTATTTCAGTCTATTATGTTTTTAATGGACTTAAACATTGAGATATCTTTCTGCTTAGACATTCTGTTAGTAAGAGCAGGTATTTATTACAAAGTACTTTTTCACAATGTTGTTTTAATTTTTTAATTTTGCAACATCAGCATTTTAGTTTAATATTTATTAATACGCGAAGAACGTTGAAAAGTTATATGTGTGATCATTATAACATCTGATTCTGCACATCTACATTCTCTGTCTTACTCTAGAAATAAACGCGATTTGCCAAGTTTTTTTTTTTTTTTTTTTTTGCGACCTGTACTTTTGTATGTGAGTAAATTCTTATCTGGCTTCTTTAAAAATGGTGAAATATTTTATTTAGGAAGGTTATATATGGTTGCGCACGACTTTTGTTGCATTTTTTGGTTATGCACATTTTGAGTCAGTAATATACATGAGAATTTAAATTTTATTTTTTCCACACATGATTTTTTATTTTAATTTAAAGATCTCTATAATAGCTGAAAACAGTTAAATGTAGAAGTTTTAAATTTAGTATTAAGAACTTATACAACTTGTAACACATCTCTCATTTTATTAACATTCTGTTTGAAAATTTAACAAGAATGAAAAATCATGCTGTTCGCATTGATTATTAACACTCAGCTATACGTGCTTGTTGCATCGTTTAACCTTCAGTGTTCTTTTTCCATTAAAAATAATACTTTATGTTTTAGTTATTAAAAAAATTCATTTTAATTGTTAGTTTGTAAAGAGAGTTCTATAAAATGTTTCATTCCTATGTCAATCTAAAATATTTCTTAAAAAACATCTTTCTCGTGCTCTTTCTAACACTTCCTAACAAAGTTAAAAAGTTATTTATAACTTCGGTTTGTCTGTCTGTCCGCGTTATCATTTCGTAAATATTCAAGGAATTCCTTGAAACTGATATATGTTATTGAAGTTCACTATGTTATGTTCTTTATTGAAAATAGGAGTAAATACAACATTTTGAGTTCTATGCGAGATATTTCTATAAACCATATTTTGACATTTTTGCACAAATCATAATGAAATTGAAGTTTGTTATTAGTGTGCATAAAAAGTGTTTCCTATTGAATATAGTATGATCAGTATTAAGATTTACAGTGGAGCACAAAAATATTCAGATGCATTAAGAGCTGTAATTGGAACATACTAGAATTGTATTTTCGATTTTATTAAATGTTTTAGCACTTTGAAACAATTTTTAAGAGTGATTATGATTTAAATTAGTCTATTTATTATCTATCTATCTACCTTTCTGTCCGTCTGACTGTACGCCTATCTGCCCGCCTGTCTGTTCCTAGCGCCAGTAAATATTTTCAGAATTTTTAAAAAAATATTTCATGGTATTAAAATTCACTACCGAATTATTGCTCCCAATTCAAAATGATATAAATAGCTTAATTAATTTGCTTACAGGAACACACAAAATAATGCCAATACATTGCGTTTTATGAGAGGAATTTTTATAAATCACATTTAAATAACTTTGTACTGCAGAAATATAATGAAATTAGCATTTATTGTTCATATGCTATAATAAAATATTTTCTATTGAATATAATATGTTTAGCGTTAAGGTATTAAGATAAGTTACAGGGCAGCACTAAAATATTCGGACACTTTAGCGGCTACAACTGGAAATTGAAATCACTGGAATTATATTTACGTTCGTGTTAAACAATTTTTAACAGTATTTAAGATTGATTATGAGTTCAAATATTCTACCTATCTGTTATTCTATTCTTCTGTTTGATGTGTGATTAGGTAGGTAACGTATATTGAACGCTTAAGGATGCAACAAGCACGTACAGTTGGAAAGTTTTTATAAACTGTTCGAATCACATGATTTTTCGTTCAGGCTTTAAATGGATTCAGTAAACCGTAGATATATTATGGTCGATAACACTACTATTTTAGCCAATATTTTATGAATTTTAAATGACAAAAGACGCTTCTAGAAGTTTTTCTGGTGAACTCTTTGTAGAAATTGCTAAAAGTTATGACGAAACTATAAATAACGATGGAAACACAGATCCTAGGTCATATAAAAATCTTCTTTCAACTGAAACGAGAGAGGGTTTATTCAGTTATTGTAAAGAACATTTATCTAACGTTGTCGAATGTTGTTTATTGTGTTTGCCTGTTTTTAGAACACAAAGAAGAAGATTGTTACCAAAAGTAAATTACCAGTTGTCCTGAAAGAATTTGAAAAAAAAAAAAAAAAAAAAAAAAAAAATCGACTATTTTTGCGTTTGTTTCTACGAACTTAACATCGATAGAACAGAGTTTGGTAAAAGAACCTATGTAGAATGGGTGTCTTTATGACTATATATACATGTATATGTATTTTAATCGGCTGAAGCAGTTTTTTAAAGAGCAAATATCATTTCGTAAATAATCGATGCATTTTTTTTTCTTTGTGTTTTCATTGTTTTGTTAATGACAAAGACACATTTTTCTGGTGTGTTATTACATTTTACTGTTCGTTTGGCTGTAATTTAAAAAAGATGTCATAATAAAATCACTACTTGTGAGAGAATGGGAATGCTGTTTTTACAATTGTAGATTCTACCGTGAGCTCACAATTTAAAATCTTCTTCTAAAAGATGACACTATTTTGCAATTTCTGATTGCCCAGTTATGCAGAATAGCTCTTCTTGTTTTTATATATGGATGCTGCTTAAGCGTGAATTGATTTTACAAAGTCTCAGTAACTATTAGTGCCACTAACTGGTTTATTCTGCAGTAATTTGAAAAAAGTCTTCATGGTAAAAACAATCACATAGCAAAATTATAAAATATTTGTAATTTTTCTTAAAATTCTGCATTGATTATTCCAGATGATAAATGCGTTTTTCAGTTCATTTTTAAAAATATTTTTATTGTTATTATTTGAGTTGGGAAGGAAAAGTCTTGTATCTCGTTGCACACATTTTATTATTTTAGTGCTTATTTATGCACAATCTGGAAGCGGCATAATGGACATTGCAATCTAAAAGACACGTTGTTGGTGAATAATTCAAAGCATTAAATAAATGAAATAAAAAGCTTTAAAAGTTTTCTCTTAAAATATTCATATTCTCTCTTTTTTTTAAAAAAAAGAAAATATATCTTTCATGAAAAATAGCTAAAACAAGAATAAATTTGCGTTAAAAAAAAAAAAAGCATTTATCACAATCTAAGATTTTTGACTTATCAGAATAACTATTATTCGAATTACATGAAATTTCTAGCACTGTTTTAAGTAGGTCTATTGGATAATAACTATCATTTCACTTTAACCAATGTACTGAATATTCTAATAAGAATTATACACACTGAGCGAAAAAAATCATTATCTTTAGTTTCAAGTTACAAATAATTTATTATCTTAGATAAAATTCTGACAATCACATAAAGAAAAAAAAAAAAAAAAAAAAAAAAAAAAAAAAAAAAAAGCCCACTAAATTTCTGTTTTTTTTTTTTTTTTTTTTTTTTTTTTTTCTGTTATATATGTAAAACTAATAGAATGCATAATTTAAATTAATTTTCAGGAGCCAAAAATGAAAACTGAATGAGTTTAGTATGTGTTGGAGTTATCTCTTTATTAACTTTCCTCTTAAAAAATACATATATATTTTTTACTAATTCCTTGTCCTCAACCCTCGTGAAATAAATGCAAATATGGGTGCACGTCTTTTTATTTGTAAAGTTTAGCAGTATAAATTACTGTCTTTTTAAAAAGATCTTAATTATCTCAAATACGTTTCTTTTTAATTCCTTTAAGTTTGCTTTTTACAAGTAACTTCTATACTTCCTTTTCCTGAAATTTTGTATTGAGAATATACTATTTATTTTCTACACAAATGAGAAACAGAAAAAAACTTGAATTCCATACAGAGAAAACGATTAAATTCATACCATAACCGTATATCAGCGAATTCTTTTCAAAATCGGCGTTCTGTAACTAGCATCATTAAAGTGTACTAGAAATGCATTGGAAATTTCAAAAGACTTCAATGAATGTTCATTTCAGCTTTTGTGCAACGCATTCTTTGATTTCACAAAACTTTTATGAATAAGTTTATCTTATTTCATGAAACTGATGTAAAGTTTTGTATATAAAGTATGACATTTGTCACATGCAATAAATGAGATATATAAGAAATAATGCATTTTTAACTAGAATTTTTCTTACTTAAATATTTTTGCATTTTTAAAGAGTTGCAAACTATTAAATTAACTTGGATTGCGATCTACAAAAATAAACTAAAAGTTCAGGGTTTTTAATTCTCTTTTATATCATTTTAACTCAGATTATATTGTTTTGAAGGTTTATCAAGCCTGGATTATTAATATTCAAAATTGTTTGAAAAAGTCATTATTAAATTTTGACAGTGTTTCAGGTACATTGTTACAAACATACCATCTGTGCTTAGGTGTGCAGACGTAGTTAATACTTGACAACTTATTTTTCTCTCGAAAACTTCTAAACTTTAAATATTGTTTATGTGAAATATGTATTTCATTACAAAGATTTTACGATCCGAGTATACTATGACCATAAGTCACTGATCATTTTCGGTTTTAAGTACTTTATAAAAGCATATTGTATTTGAATACATGTTTTGTCAAAAATGTATGATTTATTGTACTAGATTATTCTACTGGAATTTCTGTAGTGGGCAATAAAAGTAAAAAGAAAAGTATTTTTGGACAACATTGCACAATAAAAATATCGAAACTATAAACAAAAAATAAGAAAATAAGAAATCTATAAACAATGCATATGATCTTTATTTTGCTGTGTGCCTTTTCTTAGCATATATATATATATATATATATATATATATATATAATCATGTTTTTTTAACACGCTTTTATTAGCTTTACCTGTATGTATGTTTGTAACCACTCTGGGAGCAAACAAAAAATCAATATTGTAAAAAAGGACTTTCCCGACGTGAACGCTGTGGCTGTGAGGTAAAGCTTCGGGCTGCAAACCTAAAGGTCTAACGTTCCAGCCCAGTCAGGGGAGATTTTTAAAAAATGGTTTTTGTTTAATTCTAAATTATTTTATGAAAAATTTAAAAGTATGTAAATATTGTGGTGTGTCACTCACACGATTTTCTCTCACACTTCATTTTAATACTATAAAGATAGATATTTTGTACTTTTTATTTCACATTTCAGCAAAAGCGTGTTCTTTATAATTTTTTAAAAGTACAATTTTATTTATCGAACAGTTTTGGCTTGCAGAAAAAAAAAACATTATATATCTCTAAATTTTCATGTACCAAGTGGAATATCATTTAAATATTAATTTTATTATTGGTTTCACGTGCCTTATTTGAAAGTAAATCCATTGTAAGGTAAATATATTGTAAGGCTGCTTTTAGAAGCGTTATTGTTAGCACATAGTAAGAAATGGATATTTCGGGATAACATATTATTTAAATCAGGTAATTTACAAAAAGATACATTTCCTTATTAACTATTGCCCCACCAGTGACCGAATGGTTCTGCTCTCAAAACAAGTAGACAGGAAGTGCCAGGTTTGACCTCAGAATTTGCTCGTCTGCCTAGCTGTTTGGAAATTTAGGTGGTTTCCGTGAAACTGATTGAAATATGGCGTAGCACCCCTTAGAAAGAACCCCACGAAGGCTCTTTTGCCCAGGCTTAGGAGCTTCTTGTAGTCAATCGTCCTTAACACCTACACTTATATCATTCTACCTATTAAAATTTTCTTAATTTAATACATTGAAGCAAAAGGGAATTTTTGAATAGTCAAGATGTATCTGAAAAAAAAAAAAAAAAAAAAAAACGTTATACCGAAGACCCACAGTATTAAATCATGCAAAAATATTTTCACAGACGCATAAAAATAATAAGCTTTGCATTTATTTATAACTTTTATGGTTGTCTAAATGCATTTTTAAAAATTAATTTATCACCACGTAAATGCAAAGAGAAATACGATCATAACACGAAATTAATTGAAAAGTTTGTCGGACTTCTTTAATGCTCTACATATATTATTTACTAGTAATGATTTTCCAGCTTATAAACAGTTATTATAATGCTTTGTTAAAAATTTTCGGGTACTAGTTAAGATAATGAGTTTTCTAGTTAAGAACAAATAACTATTTCAATGAAATGAAATCCAGCTTTTGAAGAAAAATGAAAGAATAATGAGAGCATTTCCCAAAATCGATGAATACCTTGTACAATCTATGTGGTTGAAACTAAATCCATGTCATGAAAAGAAAGTGTAGTGATTACTCTAGGGAAAGTTTTGTTATAGTCTGGGCATTCAAGTTTTTAATCCGAAGGAATAAGTTAGGATCAGTCAAGCCTTATTGTACAGATTTGGGCTCCACTATCCTTCTTAGGCAAAACAGATGCAGTGAAAGCTCAAATGAGTATTTCAAATGAATCTTTAGAAATATTTGTTTTTTATTTGTAATTTTAAAAAGAACGTTCAAGTCTTTTAAGGGATTTTTTTAAGGGATGTTTTTAAGGGATTTGTTGTGTTTCATTAAAATGTGCTATTATTTCTACTCCAAACTTCGCATTTTAAATTTTCCTTAGTATATCTACAGCACAAGAGTTTTAACTTTCCACTTGTTTTTATTTTTTTATTTTTTATAACGAAGCAATTAATTTTTAGTACGTCAGGGCGTACTCTTTCTTTCTGACAGCGATTTTCCGTAGTCGCAATATTTTACTTTCCACTTTAAATGCACGTGTGAACATTTTTGTTTTTATTAGTACGACCGGGAGTACTATTTCTTTCAAAAAGTGATTTTCCGTGGTCGCGTTTCTTTACTTTCCATTTGAATAAACTTGTGAACATTTTTGTTTTTATTTAAAATATGTTAAACTGAAAGTTTGACACTGTATCTTTGTCGATTAAATCTGTCTAGATTATTAGATTTTATTAAAAAAAAAAAAGAAAGAAAGAAAGAAAGAAAGCACACTTATTAATAATGACAAAATGTTGCTAACGCTGTATTCTTTAGTTCAACCGGATATTTGATTAAAAATATATTACATAAGAACCCCATTATAACTTTAAAATTATTTAAAAGTGAAAAAGAAATTGATGTCAAAGATAAATAAATAATTATGAGATAAAAAACTTTTTATAAACCATGTTTTTAAATTTTCTGTTGAATCACAGCTATACAACTACATTAGCACTTTATCAATGCATATTGTTATGAAATTGTAAATAATTGTATTTATTTTTGCATAAATTCTTTCAAAGAGGCTTAATAAGTTGATAAAATGTCAATTTTCTGCATTTCCAGCTCTTTTTCGCGTTAAAATAGCTTAATTTTCCCTTTAAAACGCATTAAAATGCTCCAATAGGCAGCTAATGGATTTGGCGCCAAATTTAGCGACTTTTTGCACTTGGTGAAAATCCTTATTATCGATATTCCAAAGATGGACGTTCTAATGTGATTGGTTAAGGAGTTACGTGAAATTTGAATTAAAAAAAAAAAAAAAAAAAAAAAGTTGGTTTTAAAAATAAAATATTAATCCTTTCAGAACAACATATATTTGCATTATAATGCAATGTAGTTCAACATTAGCACTTTAACAATGTGTAGAAAATCTTTAACCCCTTAACGCGCGCTGTCCTCGCTGTGAAGACGCAAAATTTAAGATCCAGCTGCAAAAATTCATCCCGGAAATTTTTTTGCAAAAATTCACGTTTATAACATATCAGAATAGGCCGGTTTTTTAAACCTTAAAATTTAAAATTTCTTTTAACTTAATTTAGTTCATGAATTCCGGTGGCAGTATAATTTAAATGTTTCAAATTGTCTTGCGCCGCAAAGGGTTAAAAGGAGAATGACGTCAATTTTTCCCCAGATGAATAATTCAACTTTTTTACAATTTTTTACGCTCACGTGTAATTAAATGTATTTATTTTTATGTCGAAAGAAAATGAACTCGTAATTTTTTTGGCAACAATTAAATTATAGCTAATATTTTAATGACTATTTTTATTGCTATTAGGAGCTTATTATTTTTATATTTTAATTAAAGAAAACTATTCGAAAATTCGAAAATCTGACTTCGAAGTATTGTGTTGTTACCGGGTTCTGATCTACTATGAAAGTTTCAAATGTCTAGCTAGTAGGGAAGTTAGTTAAAAATAGATTGCAAGACTTGTACCGGACAAACAAACACACACACAAACAAAAAAGAATAGAAGTTAATAAAAACATGGTAATAAATAAGTGAATATATTTCCATTTATGTCAAAATAAAATAAAATAAATAACGAGCAAACTTTTTTTTTTTTTTTTTAATAATCAAAATAAAATTGAGAAAAATAGTGCTAAAGAAATAGAATGTTTTCAGCATGAAACCCCTTTGCGAGATTTGAAATTTGACACAGAATTAGCTCGGACGTTTCTCGCCAAGGTCTTTGCATAAGCAATTGCGATAGCCATTTTTATTCATCGCCAAAATGACTACAAAAAATTAAAATCCGCCAAAGGGCTCCTAAACTAAAGCTATACCGAAAAGAATAATAAAGAAATAAATTTTAATAATAACAGATTTTTTAATAATATGTTCAATTAAAAATAAATAAATAAATAAATAAATATCCAATATCGATTGTTAACCAGTTAGATTAACATTTATCAGAATGAACAGTTTGGTGTATTAGTTACCGTTTTGTGGTATGACCACCTGTCACGTCCGTGAGGCAAATTCTTAGCGAAGATGGTATCGTGACATACTTTTCTTAGCCAAAGTAGTTGAAAATATAAATTAGAGGAATCGGAAAATGTAAATAAAAACATAAAAATTAAAAAAAATTAAAAAAATCATATAATAAAAATTAAAGTTGTACCATGCTTTAATAATACGTCAGGACTTCTTCGTCAGACAGCGATTTTGCTTTGTCGCCATTTATTGTGTTACACCTTGAAATTGCCAAGATGCCTGCCAATATCCAATTTTACCATATAATTTCTTAAACTATCTTAAAAAAATATGTAAAATCTTTAAAAACGTTTACATTTTTCAAAACCTACTGAAAAATGAGAAATTAATCCTTGATTTGTGGGCAATATAAATACCGAATTTGGCACTGAATTCGCTCGGACGTTTTTTTCCAAGATGTTTACTTACGCAATTGAGATACCCATTTTAATTCATCGCCAAAATAACAGTAAAAGTATAAAAACTTTCAAGATGGCTCCTATGCTAGAGCTATACCAAAGTAATTTTAAGAAATGGATATAATGACCGAAGCTAGGAAATGAAATAACAGTTACTACATCCCTTTATATGGAAGAGTAGATTAAAATAAGGCCTGTCGTACTAAATTAAATTCTGCTTACAAAGAATGTAAGTAAGATTTTACTTTTATTATTTATTTATTTATAATATCCACGCATTTTGTATATTGACATACATAAAGTAAAAATATATAAATTTTATATTCATAAGATTTAGCCAGATTCTGACCGATCACTCATTTTTATATATTATACTCACTGTTGTTTCTTGATAATTTGCTGAAATAAGACGTATTATTTTAATTTTATTTCGTTTTTAATAATGTATATTATATATTATTAAACGTCAGTTAACTATCTATTTTTAAATATATTTTTTTTTTTTTTTTTTTTTTTTTAGTGGGAATAAATTTAGATTCATATTATATATATGATTTTACTTGATATGACAATTTCAAATTACATTTTTTTTTTAAAATCCTACATTTAGCCATATATTTTATCGATTTCAATTTATCTAAATATAAGGATCTTGTGCAACTCTTTTTGAATTAACTTGTTTAATAGGGAGTATATCATTGTAAGAAGGGAGTTATCTCCTCGATCTCAATGAAATAATTGCTTTCTTTATCCAATATGCGTATAACAGTACTGAAAATAGCAATTCATTATTTATTACGGATAGTAAACCTTTATTTATACATTTTGTGTGGACCTGTAAACTTATTATTTCTATGCACATAATTTTCAAGACAAACCGTCCTTTAAAGCATATTAATATAAGTTAATTGAACAATTTTTAATGCAGTGTAACGATGTTAAAGTGTACTTAAAATAAATGCAGTTCATAGACGGATTTGTCTGATCGACATCTCTATACATACAGCCATACATATAAATACTATTTTTTATTTATTTATTTCATTTATTATTATTATTTTTTTTTTTTCAGTTTCAAACAGGCTTCACCGTATTTCGCCAACAATAGGTTGCTTGAAGAATTTAAAGTAAGCGGATGGTTAAATTTAATTGAAAAAGTTAAAGTAGCAAATAAGGGAGAGAAAAATATATAGCACTGAGTTATTTTTAATAACACTCCATCTTAGTACGAAAATAATGAGAATTTTGAGTGCAGAAAATGTGTAATTAACAAAATATTTACTTGTACAAAACATTTTACTGTATCCTAGTTCTAAGAGAAAGAGGCTCTATAATGCAGAAAAAATATAATATTAAATGTTTAATTAAAAGTGTAAAGATGAACTTACACGTATGTTTACTTCATATAAAAATTTTCAGTATACTTCGGCTCCAATTTTAAACGAAATTCTGAGGTTAAATTAAAAATTTTTTTTTTAAATAACTTACTGAAAATTAGAACAAGAATTTAGGGATAATCACTTATTCACCGTCTTTTCACACGCAATTCTAAAAATAAATTTAGACTGGTAAGTTAGAAAACATGGATTTTATATTACCAGCTGTTTTAAAATTCTTTTCTTAGGTTTTGAATATTTAACTTTAGCAGTCTTAAAGGGCAAAAGTATTAGATAGATTAATTTCCGTAGTACTTTTTGGTGGAAGAAGAAGCTTTATTCTGTATTTGGGAAGATTGTGGATGCAGAGTCTTTTTTAAAAATATAATTAATTACTTGTCTGGTATCTAGAAACTTTTTAAAATTTAGTAAATTTAATATAAACGACTCTGAAGATATATTTCCCCATAAAACATCACATATAAATAAATGAAGGAAAAAAAAAAAATCTTTTTCCCTGTTTTGTCAAATGCACTACTAGTCCAAATCTTTAAATTCCGGTTTTACATTATGCGTTGTTAATCTTTTGCTGTAGGAATTCGGAGGAAAAAAAAAAAGAAAGAACTATAGAAGATTTTCTCTTAAAACTTCATCTGCATATAAATGGGAATTTCCCTTGAAACAGCACATACATAGAAAATTTCGACAATTTAGTTCCTAAGCGCTCTTTACATGGAGGTTGTTTTTGGAATATGGAGAATGATTAATGTACCTATTATATTAATTCATTTATAATAAACGGTAGTTCCGTAAGAGATTTTTGTGATTTATCTTTACGTTAAGTTATTAAAGAATAGGCAGAAATAATTAAAATATGATAATTGAATTCCTTTTCATTAACATTCATAGTTTTACGTAAGCTATTTAATTCTTGTTAAAACATTTTTTATAATTGAGATAGATTCCATTTATTCAGTGTTAATCATTATTCTCTGATATTTCAATTAAATTTATCCGTCTACAGAAAGGATTAAATACTTTTCCACAAAATACAAGAGTTTTGTGGTGAAAAAAGGAAATATGTTTTATGGTGTTAATTAGATGTTTCGATAGCTTTTCATTAATTTTCAAGTTTTTTTTCGTTAAGAAAAGGGGACTATTTCTTTCAGCAAAGTCTTCTAAATGGAATGTTTTATTTTCCTTTGGATGCAAGTTAAAATAAAACATAATGTCCGGTAATATTCAGCTAAATAAAAAGAAACCTCTTCTTGAAAATTAAATTTTGTTTAGAAGAGTATTTTAACTTTGTTCTTTCTTTTTTAAATTATCTTTAGTTAAAAAAAATCTCGAGTGACTTCACTAGACCTACCAAGCATTAAGTAGGGTAGGCGCTCCAGTGATTGGCATGCTCCAGTAATTGACATCTATCCCGAAATAATTAATAAATAAGAAAAGTAATAAAATCATATATTTTACATATAAGAATTTTAAAATTTTGTGTCAAAAACTGGAGCGTAGGGTGCTAATAACTGGTAAAATGGATAATTAGCAGTGTCAAACACTGGAACATAGGGGCCAATTACTGATAAAATGAAAAACTGGCAGTGTCAATAACTGGAACATTGAGTGGGTGCCAAACAAAAATTCATAAAAAAAATAATTGTTATTAAATGTATATATTTTAATATATATGTGGTTCTGAATGCATTTCATGCCATATGTACTAATTTAAGATTTCTAAAAATATTTTCTGAAGACTAGAACATTAAAAAAATCAGAGATTGCTCTAAAAGTATCAATCACTGGTGCACTGACCCTAATTAACAATTGTTTAAATAAATTAAAGTAAGAGAAGTCTGAAATAAATCAACTCAATCGAATAAGGCATTTAACGTTATTGAACATAAAAATTTGAGTCCATAGGTCATAATGATAAAGATTTTTCCTTTGTATCCAGTAAAAAAAAACTAAATTCTCTAAATATATACTGTTCGTGCAACGGTGACCTAATACATTTTCAGTTAATTCGAGTAAAGTATTTAGATGTGATCGTACTTTAAATAATTTGAGCCCATAAGCCATAATGTTAAAAAAAATTCTTTGCGTCTTTGTAAAAACTATAAGTGTTAGATTCATCAAAATCTAGATTTTGTACTACGGGGAACTATAACATAAGTACCGATTTTTAGCTCATTTGAACAAAGCGTTTAGACGCTATCGTGTTCATTCACAGACATACAAATACACTTACATATATCACGGAAAATCGTGTAAAATAATAGATATTTCTAAAAGGGGTGCTCTTAAACAAAGACCAAAGTTATATGTGTATAACTAGACATCACGACAGTTAGAAATATAAATTTACAATATTCCACGACTTCTCGTTTGGGAGCAATATGAGATACAAAATCCATTTCGCAAATCATAATTACAATACTTTTCGTACAGATGTATGCTCGGATACAAAATCCATTTCGCAAATCATAATTACAATACTTTTCGTACATATGTATGCTCGAAGAGTAATAAAGTATCAATAATTTTTAAAATATGAAATGTTTGGAAAAGTAATTTTTATAGTAACTAATATCTATAATGTATAAATAAAGTTGCCTTGCAAGTTTTGTCTTAATTTAAATCGTATTGTTACTTCGTTTATACAACAAAGAAATACCACGTGAACTTTGTTTGGATTTTATCTTCTTTCCATTAAAATATTTTATTTACTTACTATTTTTTGAAACGAACTGGTTTGTATTTTTGTATCTATAGGTGAAAAATTAAGAACACTTTCCAATAATACGTGAAAAAGCCTGTAATTCAGTATATAAATTATCGCCTACTCTTGTAGATGCTGAAGAAATTTGACAAGTTAAAATGCGGAATTGAAATTATTGATTTTTTTTAAATCTAATTCATTTGTGTAGTTGCAGATTAATTCTGTGGTTCAAAACTATCAGTATAGTAGGTAAACATTTAAAAAAAAGAAAAAAAAAAAAAAGTTTATCCCTGCAAAGAATAAAGTTCGAGTTACATTATTGCAAATATTTAGACAACTGGAAAAAGTTTTAAATATGTTTAAATTTGTTCATATGGTGTTGAAATGGCTAGTGATCTGACTTCCAGTTGCAAAGTGCCGGGCTCAAGTCCCGGTTAAGATATGGATGTAGTATTTTGGAATGCACTTTAGGCTCTAGACCCCGGTGTAATAAGCTTAATGTTCAAAGAAATGACTGTGTAGAGCGCAAACCCCAAACCAAACCTGGTTATTATTATTATTTTTATTATTATACAAAAGGCTTATGATTAATTTATAAAATTCTGCATAAACATGTAAGTAATTTATAAATATATCAGTTAATACATTTGTGTAAAAATGGACCGTTTTTTAACTACACGATATACTATTATTAGACATACTGAAAAATATCCGTCGTAAATGCACAATTCATTTTTTGTATTTCTTTCTCAAATGAACCGTAATTTATTAATTTTAATTTGAAAAAAAAAAAAAATAAATAAATAAAAATATGCTTTCAATAAAAAAGTAAAATAGACAGATAAGACGAAATATAATGTCTTAATAAAAACAACCTCATTTTTTCGGCCCTTGTAAATCAGTAGTAAAATACAGCGTAGTTTAAAAAACACATTAAAAAATATACATTAGAACCGAACCAACTTTTTTTTTCGAAGAGGAAAAATAATACTTTCTCTCCATAAATCTCTACAAAAAAAAAAAAAAAAAAAAAAAAAAAAAAGAAAAAAGAAATACTATGTACGTTCTGAATTTTAAACTTCGCCTTAATGCGATATTCTTATTCCGTAAAAGTTATTAAACCGGAACTCTTCTGATAAGAAATTCCAAGGTAATATTTTCAGTCGCATCTACTTAATTCTAATTCCCAGGCAATAAAAGATAAACTTGCGGAAAATTTCAACCTTTTTTCTGCTCACTTAGTTAGCTTAAGTCAAATATTTTAAATAAGCTCACGCGACTAAATTAAATATCAAAGGGCAATAAACTCTGAAGCGGATGAAGTGGAATCATTCAAAATATTTCACTTAATAAAGTTTGGAAGATTTAACATTTTATTTTAACTGTATCGGTTTTGTGATTTCGATATATTTAAATTATTAAAAAAATGTAATGAGGATTAAATTTCAACCCCTTTCGTAAGTATTTATTTTTTGTGTATCAATTTTTTTTTTTCATCTTAACGTAAAAACTAAAATGTTTTAGCCATTATAAAACAGTCTTCTCTCCTATTTTATATAATAGCGACACCTACTACTTTACATCAAAAAGAAGAAAATTCAAGTTTCTCATAATAAATATTGTGTATTTATACAAATTTGTGTAATTTTAACCAACAAATGCTGAGATATAGCTATATGAAAAATCAAAGAAGATAAGTAATCGCAGCAACACCTTTCGAAAGATATATACTAGTTTCTCTATCTCACATATCACTCTTGGTGTATTTATACGCTATAGAAGTTGAGATATAGACTTCCTACACAGAGAAAATTTCAGCAGAGCAGCGCCATCTGCCAACCAATGTAACACAAATTTAGGCAGCTTTCTTTTATAAAAATCCATCTCACAAATGATATTTGTGCAATTATACAGAACAGAAACCGAAATACAGCCTTCTCGTAAATGGTAGAAATCGCAACATAGCAGCACCATCGCTCGGGCGATTTACACCAAAAAGTAAACTTCATCAGTTTATGTCAAGGTTAATCTAAATTTGTATGAAATTCTGAGCGTTTATTCTTGAGTTAGATTTGCCAGAAAATTTTGATCAAATACGTTCAGGCAGACAAACATAAAAAAAAAAAAAAAAAAAAAAAAAAAAATGATCAAACCAACTTCAAGAAGTCTGTCAGCGTATAAATCTATCGAAAATCATAAGTCGAAATTTTATTCAAATCCAATACTCTCTCCAATAAATATAGAAGAAATTGCTTAAAAAATTAAGTTATCTTTAAGTTTATATTAAATTTTTTTTCAATTATTTTCAATATTTTTCCATTAAAGTTTTAACACAAATCTGTAAAATAACTTGAACAAATCAATAATAATACTACTATCATAAAAACAGAAACAAGAAGACGTATAGTAACTTTATAAGCATAATTTCTAAAAATAATACAACATAATTTACAAAAATTCTCTGAATATTTTTTAGATAGAAATAATAGCACGTATTTTCATCAGGCAAAAACACGGCATGAATGCATTATAAAAGCAACATTACACAAAGCTATTACTGTGTATTTTCCATGGAGTTTTCATAATGTAAATTCAATTTTTTTTAAATTATTTAATCTAATTTATCCAGCATGGATATATATATATATATATATATATATATATATTTATTTATTTATTTATTTATTATTTATTATTATTATTATTATTATTATTATTATTATTTTTTTTTTTTGGGGGGGGGGGGGGGGGGAGAGTGACGCTGAAGCAAGATATCGATTCAAAGCGAAGCATCTACATTTGACGGAACATTTCTTTGCCTGAGCAAGAAATATTAAACCTTCCAGAAATCGATTCTATTTTTAAGTTGTAGTTTAAAGCTAATTTTATTGTAATTTTTCATCAAAATTTGCATCTTATTGTATGTTTGCATCATTTCGTATTTTTATAAAAATTTTCTCAGTAATCGTACTTCTTAAAAATATTAATAATTAAAAATTTCTCAAACGTAACAAAAAATAAAAATTCTTATTTCATAAAAGATATCTCTAATAAAAAATATTCTTTTTAAAATTTCATATTTTTTCAAATGGGTTTGGTACCCATGAATTATATTGTTTACAAATAATAGCTTTTCTTACACACATAAAACATTTATTTGAAGTTTATTAAATACTATTTTTAATTTTATCAAAAAATTTTACGACACAATTTGGTCACAAACCTTAAGATTTATTTAATAGTTCTAAAAATAATATTCCTAAGTTTTCTAAAACTCATATTGAATTTTTATTGAATTTATTTAGATTAATAATATAATGCTGATACCTAACATTATTGATCATAATAAAATGATCTATTTTTGCCTTTACATTATATTAGTTCTTCTAAAATACAATATTGCCACAAGTAACAAATTTGTGTAATCTGACTAATTTATCATTAATTAAATTGTGTCCAGTCCACTTATAGCTAGCTTATTAGAATGAAATGCGCTTTGATAATTCATCCCTATCAAACTAGACGTCAAATTCCTATCTAATTCTAGTGCTGATATGTGGATTTTGCTGTAATAACTGATTATCCAAAGACGTACATTGTAGCAATTAGAATAAATACGAGAGCGCATTAAAGGAAACATCATTTAATTATAAATGCCATTTATATGAAAGATTAAATATACAGATGCAAAAGAAAAGACTATTCAGAAAGGAACTTCTATTATTTCTAAGTTTTAGATAATGTAATGGTACAAAAACCCTGTATTGTATATAGCATCACATAGAATTTAAAATATCGCGTGTTCTATGTATGATTCTTAATTATTTGCAACATTACAAAGCTGCTCATGCTTTAATTGAAAGCCACAGATTCCAGTAGAAGTATGGGTATCGACTGTATTTCTATTTCAATGGCCGCAATGAGGTCGGAGAGAACGCTTCGTTTTTTTCGTGTAAGAATCATTTATTAATATAACCAACCTACAGGGAAAAAATCACATGGATGAATATCCGATGAAGTAAGGCGACCAATTACAGCTCACATAGTAAACGTTTTTGTAATGCAGTAAAAGAAAAATGAAATTTTTCATGATTATTCTTTTTGCCAGCAGGTAAAAAATTCGGACTCCATCTCAATCTACCATTGAAGTTTGGCAACTTTACCTGCAAAAAAAAAAAAAAATAGAGAAATAGACTTTTACCTCAGGATATTTGATTATTATTATTATTATTTTTAACACCCTATATGTTGAAAGAAAAATTTTAAATTCCGTTTGTGCTGATTACTTGTTGGATTTATGAGATGAAAAGACGTTATATTGCTGTTTCTTTTATGTTTATTCCTGATTCACTGTTTAAAATGTTAGCTTATGGATGTAAAAGGTCCTTAAATATATATGTGTGTGTGTATGTAGATGTTTGTTATCTGATATAATGTCACGGTCTCAGAAAATGAACAAAGATATTCCATTTATATCGATCCGTGACCTCTAGTTGCTTTATGTTATGTGAAAGATCCCTTAGAAGGATACCAAGTGACCAAAAAGTTCGTAAATGTTTTAAAGATTTATAGATAAAAAAATAAATAAATAAATAAAAAGGAGTGGTATATTTTAATGCCGTTTGTGAAAAAATTATTCTTTCATAAGAGATTTTTCTTTCTTTCTTTTTTTTTTTTTTTCAATAAAAAAGATTGTAGTTAAAAGTTTTTATGCAAAATAATTCTTCTGTAAAATTACGGATTGCATTCTGTAAAATTACGGATGCGCGATTAAGAGCTGTTTTTTTTTTTAAATGTCTACAAGAGGATTTTAACACCGATGATATTGTCGAATAAAGCGGTGTTGTTGAATATAATTTACCTTAGCCATGAATTGCTTTTCCAAGTTTAACAAAAGAAACTAAAGAAAGTTTCAAATCGTCATTTATAGTGATGACAAGCATTTAAAAGAAGTCCTCTATTACAATGATATTCTTGTAAACATTTGTCTGCATAAAAACAAGCCTATTTTTCCGAGAAATTCTAAGCTTTCTGAAAGGAAGAATCCTCTATTAACCGGAAAAAAATGTATCTTCCGAGCAAATGCTATTTAAGCGAAGCATATTAAAATGTACCAATTATATCACTTATTACGGATTTTTAAAGTACAGTGTGACCATAATTAAACTGACAGTGCTTACAGTGTCTTGTAGCCCGATCTGATTTGAAGAATATAGCCTCAAACTTAGTAGAAAGGTTAAACAAAACGGGAGGGGGGAGGAAGTATAGCAAAATGGGACGCTGTTTATCTACGTAGTTTTTCTTGCGAATGTTTTACGTGACGTTTTTTTAGTTACATGCAGATAACTAAACGCAAAGTTTATAAGTTTTTACTCGAAGTTCTTCTCGCTCATTTTTAGAGCAGAGTGTCCAATTTCAAAATAACAAATGGGACAAAAGCAGTGCTTAACAAAATACGTGATCATCAATTTTAAATTATAAATTGCGACAAAAGAATTTCTTAAAAAACCAGCGCCACATATTCCCCTGGTGGTAAATTTAAGATCTTATTTGTTTTTTTTTCTTTTTTTCCGGAATCCTTCGTCTCCCGTCTTGTTTAATCTACCTTGAAAGTTTGGGGCCATTCTTCAGGTTATATCGCCCTATATAAAACTATAAGCATTGTCGGTTTAATTATGGCTACACTGTATATTTACAGACTTGCAAATCATCGTGTATGTAGATGTTTGTTATCCTATATAATGGTTTAACTCTTTAGCTACCATTGAGACAGATGTGTCCTGCGGACAGTTTCAAAATACCAGTTCTCTGCGAGATAAACATTCATTATATTAATATAAGTGTAGTAGTATCCTGGTAGAAATTCTTATTAACACTGACAACTGATTTTTTTTTTTCGCATATTATCGAGATTATTTTAATGTAGTAGATGCATTAAGGTATTAATTAAAAAAATAATTAAAAATTAAAATAAATAAATAAATAGTGGTATTGAAAGGATTAAGGCAGTGTACTGTAATAAGAATATGTGTAGGATTTCTGTTTTCCTTCTCAATCTTTGATGCAACATACATACAATGCAAATATATCTATACCGGATGAGATCGGCCTATTTCAGAAAAAAAGAATAAATAAAAATATAAAATAAAAATAAAAATAAAAAATAAAAACAAATAAATAAATAAATAAATAAATAATAAATATAACTGCACCAGTGATTGACACTTTTAGAGCAATCTCTGATGTTTTTAATGTTCTAGTCATCAGAAAATATTTTTAGGAATCTTAAGTTAGTACATATGGTATGAGAGACATTCAGAATCACATATATGTTAAAATATATAAATTTGATGACAATTATTTTTTTTATGAATTTTTATTTGACACCCACTCAATGTTCCAGTAATTGACACTGCCGGTTTTTCATTTTACCAGTTATTAGCACCCTATGCTCCAGTGTTTGACACTGCTAGTTATTCATTTTACTAGTTATTAGCACTCTATGCTTCAGTGTTTGACATAAAATGTTAAAATTCTTATATGTAAAATATATGATTTTCTTATTTTTCTTATTTATTAATTATTTTGGGATAGATGTCAATTACTGGAGCATGCGAATCACTGGAGCACCTACCCTAAATAGTTATTCTTCAAACGAAAATAAAAATTTACTTAATATGCAAATTTATAACCTGCTGACAACTTAATAATACCATCATTTACAATTGCAATAATCCAATGAAACTTGGAAAAGAAAAAGTAATAAATAAATAGATAAAAACATATGCATATTTTTATGTATAATGAAGAACAAGATTAAACCAAATACTATAAGTGTACTTTTTTATAATAGCGGTATACAAAATAATATGTACATCAATGTAAGGTCAATTTATTATATTTTCATCTTTTAAAATTTATATCTTTTGTTAAAAGATATATTACTCCATATTCTTTTAGTGATATAAAAATAACTTTTTTGAAAAGCTATTTTTATAAAAATATATTGAACCATTTTTTTTTTTTCTTTTAATCACAACATCCTATCATCTTAAGCGAAAAACAAAAGTGTTCTACTAGCTTTTTGCTATGGGGCATCATTCTTTTTTTATCGTATATAGATTTTGATAGAAATTTTTCTTTCATAACTTCAAAGGTAAACGAGGTCCAAAGAAAATATTGTTATTCTAAGGCTAAAGAAATAATAATAATGTAAGAGAGCTTAGTATTAGTTTAGAGAAATATATACATATAGACGACAATTCCATGTTGCGTGTATGTTGTTCAATTTATATAAGTTTAAAGAATCTTTATTTTATTTTTTTAAAGATGAATTCTAATAAAGAAAAAACTGTTTCAAAGACATTTATTAATTATTAATTCTATTTTAAAGGTGGATTATAATAAAGGAAAAACTATTTTAAAGACAAATTAACAGCTGCAAAAGTATAACAATTTCAATTTTAGGCTGAATCGTGCAGAGATAATTTACTAACTCGTACAAACCAAATGAAATATACAATATAATTATGCAGGTCTTAATCTTGAACAAGTGACAACATATTTTGTCAATATTAGTTTTTTTTTCCTTTTGTATTTAGTCTTTTTAAAATTTAGCCTATTTATCACAGAATGATTGCAGAATAAATGACTGCATAATATTTTCTGATGTATATACAGAAAGAAGAGTATGCTTTACATTTATTGAATTAAAAAAAAAAAAAAAAAGTAGTTAAAATAATAAAAGTTCACATGTACATAGGAAAAAGTAAGTAAGTTCTGTACAACGAATTCCCTAAGAGTTAGTGTAGTGCTGAAATATGCATATCATATAGGGGGAGGGGAAGCCAAAGTTGACTATAAGAAAATATTCTGGCATTGTGGATTTGGTAGTACGTGGTACTCCAAGTAAACTGACAGCGTAAACCAAAAAATATAAATTTAACGTGTAAACAACATGTTTCTACGGAATTGATTTACTATAGGAAAGAATGATGAGCAAAAAAGATATAACGTGATTAGGAGAAAAGAAACAGGACTTGACTTTCGCTTAAATTGATTACATTATTCATTAAACACATTTGATTATACGTCGGGCTTAATGTTTATAATGAATATAATATATTTATATATATTCCTTTTTAATATTTAACGTTCAGTAAACATTTCCTTTTGAAAATTGAACTAATTTTAAAAATTAATTTTTAAATTAATTTCAAAATCGGCCATTAGAAACATAGCTGAGCATAACTATAAAAAAAGAAAATAAATAAATAAAATTTAAATGTCAGCCTGATTTTATTTAAAGTAGTAAATCCGTGCCAAATTTTCGCAATTTCATTTTTTTTTTTTTTTTTTTTTTTTTTTTTAATTTACCTTTAAAATTTGAAACTTTTAAGTCTTATACCAATTTCACCACCCAATCTAAATTTTAATTCATCAGAAGCCAAATTATTATTAGTTTCTGTGGGATGAAACGATAATGATAGTTAAACCGAATCATTCAAAGAAAAGTTTGAAAATAGAATTCATGTTTGACTATCCAGTTTGCGTACTTCTCCAGGCAGGATAGTTTTCGATAGGACCCCTATGGCGACTTTTAAAGTTTTGCCGCCATGTTGGCGATGCCTTTTAATTTATTTTTTAATTTATTCATTTCAGCATAATTTATTGTTAAAAAGATTTAGAACTTATTTTTATTATACTTTTTATTATTGCGTTTGTCAGTCAACTTATGACAAAAGTTCATATTTTATTTATATCTTTTAAGCATTGCTAGGTTTAAAGTGACGCTTTCAAAAATAGTAAAGATGCAACTTTAAAAATATATATTTCTATAAAATGATCTCATCAGACAAATGTTGTCTTTTTTTCTTTGTTAGGTCACTGAACGGAGTTCGCGTACATATTGCTTATGTATTATTTTTTATACTCGCGCATTTTACTAAGTCAGTATCGTATCTTTTCTACAAAATTTAATCATAACTGGCCCACATTAGAGCAATATTATATAGACTAGCAGACTTTGCCAGCTTCGCTGGTCATTACTTTGAAATGAATTCCCAAAATACCATATCATTAATAAAAATAATAACAATAATTAAAAAAAATATATATAAAAAGAAAAGTCATTGAAATCAGCCAAAATCTAAGTTAAAGTTCTCGCTATCTTCGGTAGTGGTTTTCCCGCTCGCCACACATCGAGTCTATAGCCCTAATACCCGTTTTTTACAGTTGAAAGTTTCGCAAACTCGTACCAAAGTGCATATTGCGTACACTTAATCAACACCTACACACCAAAATTTGCCATTCTAAGGTAATTTAATTTATAAATGAGCACTAAAAAATGCAAAAACTCACAGACATTGCTTGAGTCAAAATAATAGCATGCTCCTTGATCAGGTGAAAAAATATGAGTGCATCATCAAAATAGCTAGGTACGCAGGCGCTTACTAAGAAATCTGACTTCTGCGTATGACTTCCTCTGAAAAAAATTCCGAAATTTGTTAAATTACCAAATAGTGCTGCTATCGACTGAACAAAAAAGGAATAAAACTTAAAAAATCGATTAAAACAAGGAGAAAAAAAAAAAAGCATAAAAAATTGTTAACTGCTTGGCTTTAGGGCTAAATCAATTAAGTTTAAAGGGTTTAAAATATTTAGTTTAATACATATATATATATATATACTTAAAATTCAGATATATTTGAATCACATTATACAGAGGCTGTTCGCACATTTTTTAGACGATTTTGATGGAGTGTACTGAAGCAATTTCACTCATATTTCGTGTCTTAATTGTTCAGTTTGATAGCCCTTGTTCTTAACTATCATTCTACATCGTAATTTCTATGATAATTATGCTTTTTATAATATCGGAAGAGGTATATTTTTCTACTCCTCATGAACGGCTTTCCAAAGTCCACAAAGCGTTGTAGTCGGTGTTTGGATAATGTTGATTTTAAGAGTCAAAAAACACAAAAATCCAACAGTGATACATCAGGAGATTTAGAAGGAATATCAGTGAAGGGTATGGTTTTAATTCCCGTTTTTTGTTCCATTTTTTTCTAGAAAAGCAATTACGGATTGCGATGTGTGGCTGCTTGTTTTGTCTTGATACAGTTCAACGGATTGATAGCATTGTGGATAAAGATCTGGATTTTCATTTTAAAAAATTGGAATTAAAATATGTTCTTGAGAGTATTTAGAGCTGATTTTGACATTTTTGTCACATTTTTTTTTTTTTGCTTTTATCTTGCGCTTGTATGAAAAACCAGTGGCAATCATAAATCCATTAGAAAAACTTTCTTTTGATACTTTGAACCATGTACCAAAAATTTTTTTCTCCATTTTTGTGATAATAAATTGATCTTTTTTTTTATTGCAACCACTTAAATAGACCCAAGATTCATCTATTGTTGCGACATTTTTCCATTTTTCTCCTGATAAATGCTTTTCATAAAGATTTCACTAAAAACTCTCTTTGGAAAGAGCGGAAACCTATCCTTCCATCCACTGCCTTTTTAAAAGCGCATTTTTGCATCTAAACAAAAATTCTAAATATCAGAAGATAAATAAAACTTCCAAAAATATAACTGTTGTAAAAATAAAATTCTCCATGAAAACGATTTTTTCTTACTGCGAAATAAAATCGTCTAAAAAATGTGCGAACAGCCTCTGTATAATAATATTTCTCTACATATTAAAAAAAAAAGTTGCTGTTTCTGGCGTCAAATGTTTTTGTCTGCGACCACATCTCCTCTCTGAGGGCAGGGTCCTTCGCATCATGAGAGGTATAAATGTTTGCGGAATACTCCAAGGCAGACATTTCAGCTGCTTAAAAATTTCTGTCATTTTAAACAATTAAGTTATTTACTAAACACGTAGGGTTTATAAAGGTAGGTACTCTATTTGCCACCTTAAAAAAATTCTCTTACGACGTTGTTTTACTGTCATGAAGTCATTTTCCATGCGAAAATTAAAATAAATAAATAAAAATAAATAAATAAAGTAAATATCAGTGTTGTTATTAGTAGGGATTTTCAATGAAAAAATGAATTTAGGATTGCAATATGTCGTCTGCAAATATCATTATTTTCCCCCCTACTTTTAGAAAATTAATTTTCTTATTGGCAATATTTTATGTTGTTTATAATTATATACATATCTTAATATATATAAATCTCGTGTCACAATGTTTGTCCTCAATGGACTCCTAAACCACTTAACCGATTATAATAAAATTCGCACACCATGTGCAGTTCGATCCAACTTGAGAGATAGGATAGTTTAAATCTCAAATTATAGTCGCAATTTTAATTTATTGCTAATTATTTGTCTGTTATTATTTGACAGTCACAATTATCTGTTAACTCCAAATGATTCTAACAGATGGCGCTGCTATGGTAAATCTACGAACGTGTCATATAAGCTACATTTTAACAGCATAATTACCACGTGTTGTTGACGCTATAAAATTCTCCTCAAAATATTTACAGTCTTTATTTGTAACAGATTACTTTCAACTTTCATATTTCCTTTCAAAAATGAAACGGGGAAAGTAGAGCGTGGAGCAATTACTCTGTTTCATATGAAAATGAAAGCTGAAATATATTTGGTGCTGCCATCTACACAAAGAATCTTCAACTTTTTAACCTATTAATAAATTTCGTATAATTCAATTATTTCCACTTTTTAAATTTTTGGTGTTAGCATAGCCGGCCACGTGTTACTTAGACTGAAGTGTAAATTGAATTCATATTATAATGAAGATAATACAGTGAAATTAATCCTGTTTTTTACTTATTTGTGCTTCATTGCCGAAACGTCAGTGGAGGCCCTCTGTTGAGACTCAAAACGGTTTTGGGCTGTGTCTGTCTGTCCGTCTGTCTGTCTGTCTGTCGCGCGATAGCGGCCGCAAAATTAGCGCTATTGACTTGAAATTTGGTACACATGTTCATGAGCCCCACGAAATTAGCTGTATAGTTTTTGGTATGTATTCCATTTGTAGTTCGTATACAGGGACACGCCAAAGTTTTTCTTATCATTACGGTCTATGGGAGGAATTTGTACGTATCGCGATAGCGGCCGCAAAAAAAGCGCTATTGACTTGAAATTTGGTACACATGTTCATGCGCCCCACGAAATTAGCTGTATAGTTTTTGGTATGTATTCCATTTGTAGTTCGTATACAGGGGCACGCCAAAGTTTTTCTTATCATTACGGTTTATGGGAGGAATTTGTATGTATCGCGGTAGTGGCCGCAAAAATAGCGCTATTGACTTGAAATTTAGTACACATGTTCATGAGCTCCACAACATCAGCTGTATAGTTTTTGGTATATATTCCATTTGTAGCTCGTATACAGGGACACGCCAAAGTTTTTCTTATCATTACGGCCTAAGGGAGGAATTTGTATGTATTGCGATAGCGGCCACAAAAATCACGCTATTGACTTGCAATTTGGTACACATATTCATGAGACCAACGGAATTAGCTGTATAGTTTTAGGTGTATCTTCCATTTGTAGTTCGTGTACAGGGACACGCCAAAGTTTTTCTTATCATTACGGCTTATGGGAGGAATTTGTATGTATCGCGATAGCGGCCACAAAAATCACGCTATTGACTTGCAATTTGGTACACATATTCATGAGCCCAACGGAATTAGCTGTATAGTTTTAGGTGTGTATTCCATGTGTAGTTCGTGTACAGTGACACGCCAAAGTCATTCTATTATTACGGCCTATGGGAAGAATCTGTATGTACCGCGATAGCCACCGCAAAAATCAAGCTATTGACTTCGAATTTTTACCGAAACGTCAGTGGAGGGCCTCTGTTGAGACTCAAAAGGATTTTGTGTTCCATCTGTCCGTCTGTCTGTCTGTCTGTCGTGCGATAGCGGCCGCAAATATCACGCTATTGACTTGAAATTTGGTACACATGTTCATGATCTCCACGAAATTAGCTGTATAGTTTTGGGTGTGCATTCCATTTGTAGTTCGTGTACAGGGACACGCTAAATTTTTTTTATCATTACGGCCTATGGGAAAAATTTGAATGTACCGCAATAGCGGCCGCAAAAATTCTCCGATTGATTTGCAAATTGACACATATATTCAGGCTCGGTATAGAAATAGCTATTTATTTTTTTAGGCCTATACTTTTTATGGATTGTATACAGGGACACACCAAAATACTTCACATTACGGCGTATAAGGTGAATTGCGTTTAAACGCATTTTAACATCTTTACTTTGCAATCAAGAAAATTAATCTAGCGTACATGAGTAAGATGTTTAACTTATGTTGTTTGAAGAAAATATGTGCTCTTAAGCTTTCTAATTAATGTACAGGACCTTACAAAATTGTTCTGACAATGTCACGTAGTCATCCAAACGATGTTAAATTTGGAACAATTATTAATTTTAAACGCAAGGTAAGCTGAATAGTTTTTACAGGTGTATAGAATGTTTATGGTTTGTTTACAGAGACACGCAAAAGAATTTCGTAACATTAGAGCCTATGGACAAACTTTTATTTAAGAGCGCACTTTAATGCGTTTATGCTGCATTGAACTTAATAAAATTAACATACATTATAAAGATGCTTAAAATTATGTTTACTCTGAAAAAAGGTTATGTATAGATTAAATAATTTATGGGACCACACAAAATAATTCCGAGTATGTACTGTAATCATCCAAATGATGTCAAATTAGTTTGAAAAATTAATGAGTTATAATTAATTAAGTTTATTCTTATTATTGGCGTTTATAATGACTGTGGCTACTTTTCCGGGATATATAAAATAATTTCGTACTATTACGGTCTATAGTCGATATTTCTTAAAAGTTTATTTTATCATGGTTACACCCCATCAAATATAATGAATTTATGTTAGAATTTTAAAAGCATGTTTTCTTGTTGATAATTGTGGGCATAGAATTGGAAATTAGTTTAAAGGTTACGCAAAATATTTTCGATATGCTATGTAATTTTTTTTGTATGAAATTTGGTAGTTACGAAATTTGGTATTTATGAATTTCAGGGAAATATTACAAGACCATCGTTTATTAAGAATACATATTGTTGCGTACTTGGGGGTCCGTAAGTTGTCCGAGAATGAAAGGCAAAACTTGCAAAAATTCAGTGATGTATTCACAGGAAGTTCCAGAAAAATACAGGTCTATAAACCAAGTATCAGCTTCAATTCAACCAGTAAACACAGCTTAAACAACAGCCGTTAACAGCAAAACAACGGTACAAACTATTTAGCAATAACACATAAAGAAAGTCTCATCTAAAGAGGCTCAAAGCAAAGCAAGCATTTCACGAAACTGACACAGATCTGAGACTGACTGCCTTGGCGAAAAAATGCTCCTTTTATACTTTTCTATCCAACACAGACTGTTCTGGAAAATTCTCGTAACTCATAATGAGATTAGAGCTTCCATATTTGGTATATCCCTAATAAGGAATTTCTCGCAAAGGTCGCCAAAAAATATCGCCAAGGAAGGAAACAGTCGCCAAATTTGACGCCAAATCCATTTCTTCCCTTATTGGAGCTTTTTTAAATGCTTTTAAGGGAAAATTAGGCTATTTTAACGCTAAAACGACTAAAAATGCAGAAAGTTAGCATTTTATTAACTTTACTAAACTTCTTTGAAAGAATTGATACAAAAATAAATGCAATTATATACAATTCCGTAACACTTTATAAGATATGCAAATAGAGACATAGCGGGGGGTTGAGGGGGGCGGCAGCTCCCCTCAGGAATGTATCTGATTATGGTAACAAGTCGATCGAATCAATATATACGATTATATAATAAGGAATAAATAAAAATGACCTATTGAATAATGTCTGATGTAAATAGGACGTTGAGGCTCCTGATCTGCAGATCCACTAGTCTGTATATATATATAAATTACGTGTCACGATGTTTGTCCGGGGTAAACTCCTAAACTAAGGAAACGATTTTAATGAAATTTCGCACACTAGTTTTTAATCTCAATTTATTGTCACAATATTGTTTTATTGCAATTATTTGTTAATTATAGACCTTTATTAAAGTTGCTCCAAAATATCTGTGAGTTCCATTAATTTAATTGTTGCCACAAAAAAAAAAAAAAAAAAAAAAAAAAAAAAATACGAGTCCATTTTCTTTCGACATAAAAATAAATACATTTAATCAAACGTGAACGTTAAAAAATTATAAAAAGTTAAATTATGCATCTCACGAAAATTGACGTCATAATCAATTTAAAGATTTTATACACATTGATAAAGTGCTAATGTAGTTCTATCATAGATATAGTAATATATATAGATCTCTCATCCCCATGTTATCGTACAAAGATTTTTGATGCCGAAAAAAAAAAAAAATAAATAAAAGCTTTAGAAACAGCCATTAAGTGGTATTGAAAAAAAAAAAAGAAAAGAAAAGAAAGAAAGAAATATGAATTTGAAACTGTATCTGGAGTCTTCCATTCCCCTTTAGCAAATAAATTATTCATAAATTTTATTTGCTAAAATATTAGTATGTATTCCCGTGTGTATTCACTCGGGGAAAGACGGCCATATTTTGGTAAAAACGTCGTCTTTTCCCAAATGAAAAGGAATAACTTTTTTCTCCCCAATGATCACTCTATTCTATATATGCTATACTATATCTATGAGTTCTATACGCAAGCGAAGTGTGACTCACTGACCGTCTGTGCAGCCAAGAAAAAGATTTCCTATGTTAATTGCCCACTGGATTTTTTGTAAGAAATTATTAAAAATCGAGGAAATTTATTTCCCGATTTTAATCCTTATATTTGGGTATAGATATGTATTAGTTATCGCGGGTGTTAGATTGAATTATTTTGCTGTCAAATTGACAAAATTTTAATTTTAAATTTCAAAACTCTGTCGCCCTTGGCTTTTATTATTATTATTATTATTATTTGGCGATCAAAAGCGTAACACGAAAATATACATGCCAGATGTATGCATTGTACGAAATGTAATATGTATTATTCATTGTACGTATGTATGACATGTAATATGTATTGTACGAAATACTGTTTCATATTATTCATTACTCTTTTAATATAAGTTGTTAAAATAACCATGATTTTTGAAAGGAATTAAATATTTTCGCCAGATAATTTGGCGATATTCTTTTGTTTTCGCCAAGGATGACAGAAATGAAATCTATTCCGCTGCAAAATATTAGTATCTTACATCAGATATTTTATTTAGACATTTGAAAACAAATTTGACTTCAAACTATGATAGAATATTTATCATTTTCTTTTTAATTAGTATATTATTAGTATATTAAAATTGAAAAGCATGGTATATAAAAAGTTTTTTTTTTTTTTTTTTTTTTTTTTTATCTTATAATTATTCTTATCTTAATCCTCAATGTTTCCCATCTTTATTAACTTGAATTTACTATTAAAATTTTAACATACTCAAAAACTTCTCATCACTTCGTTCAAATACACTAAACTTTTCCAAAATCTTTTTCTATTTAAAATGATACATGTATTTACTTTAAATGTCCAATATTTCATAAGATTTCCAATTTTAAAGTTTTAAAATATTTATCAAATTTACTTATTTTTCTGGTTTAGCCTTATTGTTTTCCTTTTTATAACTATAGCTGTTGCCCTCTTTAAAATATTTAAAATGATGAGGTCATTTTATAGTAAAATTATCCATTATAGCATATATTATATTTCACTCCTCCATAAAAATTGATTTTAAAATCGTCTGTTTCTTTTATACTTTTATTTTAATAGAATTTTAATAGAATTTAATTTATATATTAGTCATTTTAGCAATTTTATCCAAAGTAGCATTGGAAATAATATATATCACTTCTCCATTAAAATTTATAGGACCCTACAATAAAATTAATTTGTGCTTAATATCAACACTACGAAAATTTTTATCAATCGCTTCCAAATTTTGACCTAAGTTTCAAATCTCAACCCTGTGGGTTTTTACATCGGCTGCAACGTTTTCGTCTTTGTTCGTAAATAATAATTTGACTGTACTAAATAGTTTACAGCCGTATAATTCAACGTATAACTTAGTCACAGCAACGCGTGGCCGGGTCTGCTAGTATATATTTATATATTGTATGTGTGTGAATAATGAAATAATGTCGTCTCTGTATAATTGAGTTCATTTCTTTTTGTCTTTAAAGTATATTTATCTTTTATTTATCTTTTTTTTTTTTCTTTTTTTTACTTTTTTTAAATTTAAAAACACATAATAAAATATTTCGAATATATTTTGATATAAAATGAGATTTTTCAAATCAAATTTATAATAATAATACCATTTTGATACTTTTCCATTTCGCCAATGCAAATCTCGCCAAGCAAATTTTATTGGCGACAACAATAGATTAATGAATTAAACGTTAATTTGTAACTTAATTTTTTTTTCAAATTTAAATTTAATTTGTATTCATTGTTATGTATTGGATAAAATAAATGTTATATTTGTTATGGGGGACATTTTTAAAAATTAGCTTTAAGCAAAATTTCAAAAAATTTAGTTCTTAAAAATGTTAAATAATAATAACAGTGAAAGTAAACGATCGCATTTCCTTAATTTTCTTCTTATTATCATTCGAAATCTTTTCAAATAATTACTCCTTCTTAGGTGCGTTATGATTGGCGTCCGTTTTATCATTTTTGGGGACTTTAGCTCCTACGCCGGCGAAATGGAAAAGTACCCTTTTTTTCCTTTTCAGATATTTTCGAATGTGTAAAATTATTACCTTGCTGTGCATTAGAAATACATATAAAGTATTATATATGTACTGATAAGTATAAAGGATTTAAGTACAAAAATGTCAATTTTGAGTTAAGTACATAGTCAGGCTCAGAAAAAAATTCTCTATGGATTGATATAAAGAATATAATCCATGTCATTTAGTCTTTGAGAAAATCCATTGGTAAAAAAAGATTCAAGTCAGAAATTTAGCATTAATCTTTGGTATAAAATATTAAATTCAAATTTTCCCTTTATTAAATGAAGATTGAGAATCACTGAATGGTATAAAGGGTATAAATTAACATAATCTCTTTTCCCTAATCGATTCTTCTGATTAGTTTTTAGTTAGTTTAACTTTATTTTTCGTCTCCTGAAAAATCAAGAATATGGACTTAAATCCTTTATCAAGATATACTACTCTAAATTAACTAAAAAAATTGAATTGTATAAGGTACAAGCATTAGAAAAATAAATACTTGGTTTAAAAAAATATATATATACATATATATATATATATATATATATATACTAAAAAATTCATCGCCTGATAGTGTCAAAAATTTAAAAGTCACCAAAGGGGTCACAAACTAAAGCTCTAACGTAAAATGGTCTAGATTAGAGTGACCATATTTTTTCATTGAATTTGGGGACAAATATGGTGGAGTCCTCGAATTTCGAGAACGAAAAATAAATGATTAACTAAATCACCTTAAATTGTAATATTTTAGTAATTTTTATGTATCAAACAAATAAAATAACTTATTTCAGCTTATTTTTTAGACATATAATAAATTATTATAAAAAAACATTAAAGATTTTATAACCGGCGTCCCCAAATGTGTTGTACGTAATTTTTTTTGGACGAAGTTAGTTCTCGAGGACATATGGTCAGCCTAGTCTAGAAATTAAAAAATTATTTCTATTCTTAAAAAATAAATAAATAAAATAATAAATAAATAAATAAATAAACAAATAATACTGATTTTCAGCTTAATATATCATTAAATAATAATAATGTAGTATTAAATATTATGTATTTCAATTTGACATTGAATTTAGGAATTTTATAACACTTTTCTGCATTTTTCTTTTGTTATGCACTATTAATATTCCTATTCAGTGAAAGGCAAAATAGCGAATAGGTGGGCAGAGCCCCGCCGGGGTTAATGATTGAAGAGAGTCGGGGGGGGGGGAGTCGAAGCTTCCTTCGGGGGTTGGTGAACAGAGCGAGTAGGGGACAGAGCCTTCTGGTATATTATAAATATGTTTGAATCGGATAAACTGAAAAATGAAATACATACATATATATATATATATATAGCCAATTATTTTGCTGTTTAACAGAGTGTAATTTTTATGAAACTGTTTTTTGTTAAAATAAATATCTGTTGTCTAATAATACTGTAGAATTTGCTTTTATTTATTTATTTATATTTTAATTAATTGATACTTTTTTTTTTTTTTTAATAGTAAAAATATGTGTAATACAGGACAGTCTCTGATTGATTACAAAGAAACTTGTTATACTTGAATTATTACGTCATCTCAAATGAAACAACCAAGTTTTCATTTGCGAAACTTAAATATTTCAAAACTCCAAATTCTAATTTTTCTTACAACCACACCGTTATGTCTCTGGAATGATTTCCGGAATCTCGGAAGTGATTCCAGGCTAGCTTAATTAAATTACCTGGAGATTTGAAGGATTTTCGCAGGAGATGTATGCGAAGGATGAGTAACTTTTCCTGAAATTCTTTTGCATGAGGAAACGCCCAGTGTAATCTCTGTGTAATTCAAAATTAATTAAAATCAATTTGTAATTTATTGCCTGACGCGTTTCTCTTAATTAAGTGAATCTATTCATTTTCATAAGAGGTGAATTTTACATCTACAATTATAATGTATAATTAAAATTTCATGATCATTTTGTATAATTAATAAGATATTTTTAAATTTCATTAAATTTTGTATAATGTACTCGAATTTAAGCATTTTGTATAGCATACATTAAATCATATGCATCAAAAAGTTGAATATGTGAAAAGATTTTTATTTATATTCTCTTATCTCTTTATCGCATGTAGATTGTCCTATTTTAACTTAAACAATTAATTTAAAATGGCTGAAATTTGTTGTATTGTTCTATTTATAAAACACAGAAACATAGAATACATAATTATTAAAAATTTTGAGTTCATACAGTAAATAGATGCTGATAATACAGAAGTAAAAGACGGTGCTACATGTCAAATATAATTACTTCATGTTTATACATACAGTAGCCGCCGCTTTATAAAATCACGTTTGTTTTCATCAAAATGATATTATTAAGCGGCTGATTTTTATATCCGGCGAACATGCCCGAACTCAATAAAAGAGTATTCATTACCTAAATATTGAAAAGAAATTCTTCTTCGCCCTTCCATCTATCATCTAGCCGTTCGTATGAATGGAGTTTTTGTTGCTTATCATTCATATGAAATTTTCAGCTTTTAAGGGCACAATTACATAAAAGATGGAAATTTTCTTTGACCTGGCATTCTTGTACCTACCTAGTACTGCGTTGACGAATTCTGCTTTCCTTATTCATTTTCGCTTGCGGTTCACTTTTACGTTTGGTACAATTTAGGCACCAATATCATCTTCATTCTTATGTTTTTATGAAGCAAATTGAGAAATTTCAAACTTCGATGTCGCCTTCCTTTTACTGTACATTTGAAGAAAAACATCATACTTTACCAAAATTTTACGCTTTACCTTCAAAATAAAAACTATCTGCTTGCATATCTTGCAGCTAAGTTGCTTTAAAATAAGAACTAGAAATTCTATTTGAATATTTAAAAACAGAAAAAAATACTCATTGGCCAATCATTTGAAGAATTCATTCCTCAATTTTATAACTACAACTCATAGTGGGGCGTGTTTTTCTTTCTTTTTCTTTTCTTCTTTCTTTCTATCTTTTTTTTTTTTTTTTTTTTTAAAGGCATAAAATTTTCGACAAAAGTAATAATGTGATGGCTTGCCTCGTTTTGTTTCTTTTTTTTTTCTTTTGAAAAATCCTTTGAGAAAATAAAATTTGTTGTTTAGCTTGCATACATGATCATTTTTACTGTTGAAGGGATTTTCTTTTGAGTTTATTAACCGGCGATGCTGATTTTATTAAGCGGTGGTTTGTATTGATTTGATCATATTAAGCGGCTGATTTTGTTAACCAGTGATTTTATAAAGCGGCGGGTACTATATATATCTGTGTGTAAATAGATAGATAGGTAGAAGGTAAAGCTAGGAGAGAGTGGGCATAATTCAGCAGAATAATGTAAAAAATCCAAACATTAATTTTTTGCTAAACTATTGCTGAATAACTTGGAATTCATTCGTTTTCTGTTCATTTTCCTTATTATTTTGTTGTTATGCTATGATTTAAAGCATCAGCTGTGATAAAACCAAGAGAACTATTTTGCGCATCCTATCCTTATAAGTTAGGTGTAATTGCGCACATGGATAGAAGAGATTTCGCTTAATTTAACTACAATAATTGCATTTAAATGACATTGTTTTAAGGTTTCTGAAAAAAGAAAAAAAAAGTGCTAGGAGTTGATACTTCAACCTATTATTTAAAATAAATAAATAAATAAAATAAAAAAAAAGACATTTTTAAATAATAATAATAACAATAAAATATTTTAAAATATATTAAAAAATCTAAAAAAAAAAAAAAAAAAAAAAAAAAAGCTAGATATGATTACAAAATAACACTAAGTTACTGGATAACACGTTTCACTTAACCCATTCGAGACGGATTGCACACTACGTATGCAGTACATTTCGAAGCCAAAATTATATCGTGTGTGCAATAATTATACGGTCAATATGAAGCAAAAACAAATTTTGGATTCTGAGGAATTTCAAATAATGCGCCGTGTTAAATAGGTTAAAATTAGTGCATTTACTTTTGAGTTTAAATGTTTCAATAATCTCTCATATAGGTATATATTCAGTATTCATATTCAATAATAAATATATATGAACAAAAGAAAATACTATATCAATAACCTCATTTTAATTGTCTTGTCATTAGCAATATGCTGCGTAATCTCTCCTAATATAGAATTTAATGAAAACAATGCACAATTTCTCATAAGTATAACAAAATCAAAATCTCTCCAATTTAGGCAGCAGAGATCCCATAGCAATTTATAATTCAATAATTATTTGTTTTTATAAAACCGTTAGGATTATAAAAGTCCGTTAGGTTAATTTAGTAGCTTCTGAGAAACTGTTTATTGTAAATAATGTTTTTTACTACTGGCATTCTGTAGGAATTCCTAGGTTATGAATATTTAAGCATTTATTTTTAAAAACAAGACAGATGTTTCATTTTAGACTTTTCAAACAATTAGCATATACACGTTCAAATTGGTGCTCCACTATTTCAGCTGTACAACTATCTGGAGTCGCAGCGAGCTCACTCTACACCATCCTTCCGATCATTTTTGCTTGCAATTTCTCCTACCGCGTCATCTCTCCTAGAATTATCTTCATGTATATATAAACATGAAAACTGTTTCAAACTTTTGACGAGAGGAAATGAAAATTTCATATGAAGAAATGAAAGATTTAATTAAAACGTTAATCAAGCTCCAAAAATGAAAGCAAACATTACACAATATTTTGTCAGGGACAATGATTGAATAATGTATGAAAAATTAAGTGAATTTATGTAGATCTATATCATATAGCCAAAACCACTTTACAAATATCATTACCCAATTCACCAGTAAAGAACGAAACGAATTAAAACATTTGATATTGGAAAAAACTGATTCAAAAGCGGACAAAAACTAAACAATAATAAAAAAGAAGTCCAAATAAAGCAAATAATCATTAAAAACTATGTGGTCACGTGAGACTAACTTTAGTTAAATAATGAAAGAAAAGAAAATACATGCAAATATGAAATTTCTTTTTTACAAGCAAAAATATGACTTATATAAAAGGTAATAAACCACTTTAAAACACGTAGCTACAATATTTTTATTAAAAACGACACAAAGCTTTTCGCTGTCATAACAATAGCATCATCAGGTGTAATTGCGTTACATAAAACCAGCAATATGTAAACAAGAGAAGTTCAAACGGTTTAAAGTTACAGTTACAATAAAAAATTTTTCATTTCAATATCATTTTCAGTATTTTTTTTTTCAGTGAATATTATCAAGTACAATAAAGTTATTAACTCCAAGGATGCTGCATCACTTCATAAAATTTGGCACGCGTTTTGCTCATAGAGAGAAAAAAAAAAATACTGAAAATGATATTGAAATGAATTTTTTTTATTGTAACCGTAACTTTAAACCGTTTGAACTTCACTTGTATATATATTGCTGGTTCTATGTAACGCAATTACACTTGATGATGCTATTGTTATGATAGCGAAAAGCTTTGTGTCGTTTTAAATACAAATATTATATCTACGTGTTTTAAAGTGGTTTGTTACCTTTTATATATATACACGTGAAATGTTTTCTAATTTTAATCTTAAAAATATGACTGTTGCATATCAGCAGTTAATCATGTCATGTATTCGTAAACTAAGTTTTTAAAAACTAATATGTTATGGCCATCACAAAACTTTTTTATATATTTTCTTTTACAGATTCACTCAATACAAATAGCTTATTAAATCTATTATTGATTAACATTATCTTCAATTATGAATGCTGATGATTTTCATCCGAGAGAAGTATAACACTAAATATCTAAAATCAATTTTATTCCCTACAAAGGGGAAGAGATGCTTCTACACACAAAAGTATTTTTTAGTTGATTAATACTATTAATTATAATTCTTCTTAATTTCATAGTGATACATTAAAAATAATTCTCATTGTGCACATTCATACGAAATTTTGTACAACACCGCCATGTTAAAAATTTAGAAAAAACATAATAAGGCAACACCACCTGTTGGAAGATTTTCACCAAAAGTTAATGTCAAGATACAATATATCAATTTATGTCCAGATACAACACATCAATTTGTATAAAATTCTGTGCAGTAGTTCGTAAGATGCAGTTGTCACAATATTCTGTTACACACAGACAGACATTTTCTAAAAATAGTCAGATTGTGTTCTAGACCTCTCATTACGTATATATCCATCGAAAACCCGAAGTCAAAATTTTTTAAGAAATCTAATGGAATATCCAAATAATGGTGTCTGAAGTTATACATAAATTTTTGACCATCATAGTGATCAAAAGATTAGTTATTACGTGTATATGTGTGTATGTGTTACTTCTGTTAGATTCATGATGAGGTTGAATAGATTCTTGTTTTAATTGATCTTATGGAATACTAAAATTAAACTTAAAAAAAAAAAAAATCTACACAGTACTTTCGATTATCAACAAAATCTGTCGATGCATATTTGCCAACTGTTTCGCATTTTAAATGCCACTATTTTTAAAGAAAAAGCTATTTTTTTTTTTTAAAGGACTAAAGTTTTCAATTTTATAAGACAGTCAAAACTATTTTAAATTAGTGCTGTTCAAAATACATAAAGGGTTGGCATCTGTAGATGCGAGTGCTCTAAACAGCCGACATTTTGTGGTCATTACTTTCGCACACTATAAACAAGCATTAGAAATTTATTCATTACATTTTATTTCATATTTAACATTTTATTTCCATTAATCATATTTTACATACTCTTGTTTTAATTATCATTTGGTTGGTAAGAAACTAAGTTGCAATTAAAAAAAAAAAAATCAGGTAGTATGTATAATTAAACTTAAATGCGTATATGGAAATAGTTTGACTCTGTAAACTTTAAAATTTGAATGGGGTAGGTGCTCCTGTGATTGGCATGCTCCAGTAATTGACATTTATCCCGAAATAATTAATAAATAAGAAAAATAATAAAATCATATATTTTACATATGAGAATTTTAACATTTTATGTCAAATACTGGAGTATAGGGTGCTAATAACTGGTAAAATGAGTAACTAACGGTATAAAACACTGGAACATAGGGTGCCAGTTACTAATAAAAGGAAAAACTGGCAGTGTCAATTACTGGAACATTGAGTGGTTGTCAAATAAAAATTCATAAAAGAAAATAATTTTTATCAATGTATATATTTTAACATATATGTGGTTCTGAATGTCTTTCATGCCATATGTATTAACTTAATATTTCTAAAAATATTTTCTTATGACTAGAACATTAAAAACACCAGAGATTGTTGTAAAAGTGTGAATCGCTGGTGCACTTACCTTATATCTTATAATTTCATTTGGTTCTATTCATAATTTTAAGTTATTGTGTAATACAAAATCTAAAAAAAAAAAAAAAAAAAAAAAAAAAAAAACTCAGATAATTATCTGATTTACTTATTTCGGTAATTCAAATTTTATATAGTTTACTTTAGAACTGTATTCATTTATCAACTTAAAACGGTCAAATGCAATTCTAAGCAAAAATATTGTTTACTCATCTTTCTATATTTACTGCCGTTTGTGACGGCCGTTTTTTACATTATGATTATCTCCATAACACTTTGCTAAAAATACTCCATTTATGTGAATTATTAACTTCTCACATCATTGGTCTGGTTATATTCTTTTTTGCTCTGGCAATTCCTGCTGTGATTTACAATAATGGCAGGTAAGTGTCATTCTTACTGCGTTACGATGACAACTTGACAGATACATAAATTGTCACGAACACATAATTCAAATGTATCAGAGAATTTAGCAAATATAAATGTAGGAAGGAGAATAAGTACCGCTGTTTTTCTTAAGCAAGAATATATTTTTATTGTTCTTTTTTTTTCTTATTCATATGTTAAAATCCATAATGTCAACGCAATAGATATATTCAAGGAAAGATGCTGCAATTAATTTTTGGTGCATGATTCTTAAAGAAATACATGTTTTTTTAATGGGACATTTAAAATGAATTCATGTAATGTTGTATTTCGTTTTAAAAATCTCTTTATTGAAATTGTATTTTTGACATCGTGTTTTTGTGTCACGTTGAAAAACAAGGCGCTTCCACTTTAATGTAAATGTAAGCAACTTTTTTGGCCACTCGTTTGCTCGGTTGGTTTGAGCGTGATACTGATAACGCGATGGTCGTGGGTTCGATCTTCGAAGGTCGATGCGTTAAATTTTTGCAGATAATTAATAGAGAACATGACAATTGATAAAAGAAAATTTTTCATTATCTACACAGTAACCTAAGAAATTTTGAATAGTTTTTTTTTTTTTTTTTTTTTTTTTTTAAAGAAGCTTTTTTTTAAGAAGCTTTTTTTTTAGTTACTGTGAATGAATTAGTTACTCAAAATGAAAATTTAAGTAATAATAATAATAATAATAATAATAACATATAAATAAATAAAATAACACTGGAAGATTTTTATTGTGAAATCCTAAAAAGCATAAAATAAAAAATTATTTTTGCAGAGATATGATATAAAAAGTAAATGTTTCAAAAAAAAAAAAAAAAAAAAAAAAAAGAAAAGAAAAAAAAAAAGAAAAAAAGAAATTAGATATTTTATGTATGTAAGAGATGGTAATTTTAATTATTCAAAATATTTTTAAAACATTCGAGAACAATATTCTTTTTGCATAAGTATTTGTTAGATTTTTCTATCATGTTCTATGACATTGCTTGACAGTTCTTTGACTTTTGGTTAGAGCGTGATGCTGATAATGCGATGGTCGTGGGTTCGATCTTCCAAGGGCTGATGTGTTAATTTTTGTAGATAGGTAATAGTAAGGATGTCAACTGATAAAGAACATCTTTCAGTGTCCACACAATATCCTAAGAATTTTTTGATTACTTCTCTTAGAATTTTAACAGTAAAAGCTTTTTATTGTGGAGACCTAAAAAGCATAAACTAAAAATTTATTCTTGCAAAGACATTCTATAAAGAAATGAAAGTTTCACCAATAAGAAAATTTTAGGGAAAAAAATATAGATAGTTCCCTTTTGCAAAAGAGATGAAATTGTTTAAATATTCAAAATATTTAAAAAAGCTTTTAAAACCTTTAAAATTTATAGCTCAACGAATACTTATACAAAAACTAATAACTAAGAATATTGGTTTTGAATGCTTTTAAAAATATTTTGAATATTTAAAAATTTTCATTTCTTGCAAAAGTGAAATATCTATGTTTTTCTCTAAAATTTTCTTAGTGTTGAAAGTTTCATATCTTTATAGTATGTCTTTGCAAGAACAAATTTTTATTTTATGCTTTTTAAGGATCCACAATAAAAAGTTTCTACTATTATTTTATTTATTTATTTTTTATTTTTTAATATTTTTGTTATATTTTATATAAACAATATTCAGCGTTATTATTCTATTCGTTTCTGTAATATATTTTACAGTAATGGGCAAAACACACTAATTAAAACTATAGTTCTTGACACATTTATTGTTTCCACAAAAAATTGAAAAGATTTAAGAACAATGACTGAAAAGCATCTCAGCTAAAACAAATATTTTATATTGTAATAAACAAATAATATTTTGAAATTTAGAAATTTATGCAAAGATTTTTATAACACATATGTTAAACAATAAGATATATATAAATTAGAGAATAAATCTTTATTGTGTGGATCATGCTTTAATAACATAAAGTATGATTTTAACTTGGATATTTTTGATTTTTATTAATTTTACTGTCACTTGTTTGTTTCCATTTTCTATGCTCGTTCTTTCTTCTTTCTTTCTTTTTTTGAATTGTGTACTTTAACGTTCTATTTCATCAGCGACGGTTACCGGTACAGTACCATTTTTGTTTTTACAGTTAGAAAATTATGATGCAAATAGGAAGCAAGTAATATAAAAAGAAATTTTTTTAAGTCAATTCCTACTTTTAAACACTATCGAAAAAAAAAAATTTTTTTAATAATTTTGAATTGGGAAATAAAAAGCGCGCGTGAAAAATGTAATAAAAATAATTATACGATAAAAAAAAAAAAAAAAAAAAAAAAAAAAACTGTTTGTATACCATGTTTTAAACTTTCTGATGAATCATAGAGCTCTTATCGAGGTACATAATTTTTTTAAAGTATTAATGACGTCAATTTTTGTGAAATGCATAATTTAACTTTTTATAAATTTTAATGTTCACGTTAAATTAAATATATTTATTTTTATGTCGAAAAAAAATAAACTCGTATTTTTTTTATTTATTTTTTTTTGGGGGGGGAGGGGGGCAACAATTAAATTATAGCTAATATTTTAATGGCTATAATAACGCTATTAGGATGTTATTATTTTCATATTTTAATTAATTATAAGAAAACTAATCAAAAATTCGAAAATCGGACTTCGAAGTATTGTGTTGTCACCGGGTTCTGAGCAATCCTGAAAGTTTCAAATTTCTAGCTAGTCGGGAAGTTAGTTAAAAATCGATTGTAAGATTTGTACAAGATATAGGGAGAATGTGAACTAATAGTAGGGAAAAAAAGGTTTTCTGTTCGAAAATTTCTAAATTTTGTGACTCAAAACCGCTACCGCCAAAGCTCTATTGTTTTAAATTGTTAAAATCTCGAACGCATACCTTGAAATAATACTATCTGACATTTCATTTCGATTATTGATTGTGTAGGCCGCTGGAGGTTTATATGTCGGGGAAGTTGTTATTTATGACCACCTTATACGTTGTATATCAACATTTCACGCTTTTTCTATTTTAGCAATGATCTTCACTGTAAAATAAAAAATAAAAATAAATAAATAAATAAATAAAAAATAAAAGGACTCATGAAAATTTACAGCTTAAAATGCTGATAATTTGGATACCACCCCCTTTTGCTGTAAATTTAAAGCTTTTTTGTAAAATGTTTGTATTAAAAAATTGTCTCACTGCTGCTAAATTTTTGCGATTGATGAAGGAAAAAAAAAAAAGAAAAGAAAACTCTTGTAATTGTATAGCAGAGAGTTCTGGCAATTTTTCAAAACTTTTATGTATAAATTTAAAGCACATTTTTAAAACTTTGTGTTATAAATTTATGCTACTGCTGCAATTTTTTTTGCAATAAAAACAAATAAATAATAATAATAATAATAAAAACTAATAGTCCTCCGTCCTAAACTAAATTCTGCTTTTGCCAGAATTTCATCAAAATCTTTTTATTACTATTATTATTATTATTATTATTGAAAGAAAAAGAAAAGAAAATTAATAATGATCAGTATCGTTACAAGCGATATCGAAAAAGTTTTTTTTTAATAATTTTGAATTAGAAAATAAAAAGTGCGCGTGAAATAATATGAAATAAAAATAAGTAAAAAAATAATAATAAATATATTTAAAGGGGACTAATGTGCAAGTTGTACCTGACGGGACTAAAGTGAAAGTTGTACCTCAAGGGACTAATGTGAAAGTTGTACCTCACGGGACTAATGTGCAGGTTGCACCGAACGAACAAACTATTTCTTTCAACGAAAATGCCTACTAACCCTGGACGATGGGTCTAATATATCGTATCATATTGTATATCGTATTTATCGTAATATTACTCAATACTTATTTCGCTTCCTTCTTCGACTCGTTTTAATACGCATCTTTTATATGCATGAGCAGCCCCGAAAAACAAAAACATTAAATCATTAAATTCATTCTTTTACTTATTTTTATTTCATATTATTTCACGCGCACTTTTTATTTCCTAATTCAAAATTATTTAAAAAAACTTTTTCGACATCGCTTGTAACGATACTGATTATTATTATTATTAATTTTCTTTTCTTTTTCTTTCAATAATAATAATAATAAAAAAAAAAGATTTTGATGAAATTCTGGCAAAAGCAGAATTTAGTTTAGGACGGAGGACTATTATTATTTTTTTCTTTTTTCAAATTATAACATCGCTTTCAAATTATTCAATTATATTTTCGATAAATTTTAGATTTCGATAAATGTCCAACTATCGAAATCGACAACGCAAAAATCCCAGATTGAGACTAATAAGCCCTCAGTCCTAATAAGAATAATAAGCAAAAACATTGCTTGCTCTTATTTGGATTCGGAAAATGTCTTGCCTGGTACTGAGTTTGTTCCGTATCTTGCTAAAATTGTATGGTGAAATCGTACTTACATGAGTTCAGATTGGTGGTTACATGTTTAATCCTTTTCAAATGAGATTAATCCTATTATTTACATGTTTTTACTCTATTTACTTAAAAAATAATGTTATAAGATTCCACCACACATTTTTAAAATGCATGTTATTGCAAATGTTTGCAATTGTTTTTAAATCATGAAAGATACTGGAAAGCAGATCTCTGTGACAATCAGAATTTTTAAAGAACTTGAAAATTAAATGCTACACAAAAGAATATGTATTTTTTTAAAAATTAAATTTTTATAACAAAACTGCAGAATTTCTTGAATAACAACAATCATTTGAAATCACAGTGTGTGGATCATGTCTTTAGGTTTATGAAACCTGCTGGAATCTGTCAATCATAAATAAAACATTATAGTTAACATTTAAAAATTTTTACATCTTTCAAACGTGTTTTTACAAGTTTTAATGATTGTAATAAAAATAAAGCATACTTAGAGTTTATAAACAATTCATTAAATAGCTGCATTATATTCTTTCCGTTTATGATTTATATGTTTAATAAAGAAATCTTTCACCTACTTTGTTTTAAATACTAATTAAAAATGTTGATGACTTCAATGTTTTATGCCACTGATTACAAAAAAAAAAAAAAATCATTAAATTTACAAAATAACTTTTAAACTTTATATTTAAATATTTTGTTTGGCGAAAATTCCCAATAATTTTTTAAAACACTAACTTAAATATTAAAGGCTGAGGAATAAATCACAATCTTTGATACTCGATGGTCAATAGATGGCACCACAAATTACTGCAATTTAGTGTAAAATGCTGTAATTATAATTTTTAAGAAATGAGAAATAAATTTTTTTCCTGCTTTTTCATTGTTTTGTTATTTTACAGTGTGACCTTAGGGGCTACAAACTTACTAAATACGGATGATACTACACTAAAAAATATGTCCTAATTGCTGCCAGAAATTCTCTGTAATTTGAGAAAATCCCTGTAATTTACGAAAAAATTACGTTGTCAGAACGTATTTTCTCAAATTACAGAGAATTTCTGGCAGTAAATAGGACATATTTTTTACAGTGTATTCTATGTCGAATGTTATTTAGCATTGATGAATAAATATATAATGTATTTTCTTTTCTTTTCGTTTTCTTCTTTTTTTTTTTTTTTTTTCTTTTCGTTTGTTCCCTTGTACGTGAGTTTGAAATCTAATATTACATTAAAACTTATAGTGTATTACAAATTTAGGTAAATATAAATATTACTATTCAGTTAAACAATTTCTGTTAGGTATAATTTAACCCTATATAGAATTTGTAGCGGTATTTTGATTCTTCAACAAGCTTAATTTTTTATATGCATAAAATGTCATGCATTTACTTAATACTGATAATTAAATGACCTTAATTAGCTATAATATACTCATAATCAAGATTTATTACTAGATATTTGTGATCGATGAACCGTTTTAAATGAGGGAACCATAAATTCTTCTTCTTTTTTTTTTTTACTTTCCGAACACTATAGTGAGGAAAGTATTGTAATCATGTCAAAAATCCGAATTCGAGATTTCGATGTTTCTATACGTTTCAAGGTCCAACGAGTCCATTTTCACTATTTTTACGATGATGTATGTATGTGTGTGTGTATGTATGTGTGCATGTATGTGTGTATGTATGTGTGTATGTTTGTGTGTATGTCTGTGAGTGAACACGCTAGCGTCTAAACGCTTTGTTCGAATAAGCTGAAAGTTGGTACGTATATTGTAAGTCACCATAGTACGAACCCTATAGATTTTGGTGAATGTAGCACTTATAGTTTTTTTACAGGGACACAAAGAAAAATTCTTTATCATTATGGCCAAGGGACCAAAATCTTAAAAGTGCGATAGCATCTAAACGCCTTATTCAATTGAGCAAAAACTTTATACACATATTATAGGTCACAGATACTCAATCTGTATAGATTTTGGAGAATCTAGCACTTATAGTTTTTTTACAGGGACACAAAGAAAAATTCTTTGCCAAATTTTTAAAAGTGTGATAGCGTCTAAACGCCTTATTAATCTCAGCAAAGAATTTGTACACATGTTATAGGTCACATTTGAACCAACTGTATAGATTTTGGTGAATCTAGCACTTACAGTTTTTTTACAGGGACACAAAGAAAAATTCTTTATCTTTATGGCCTATGAGGCCAGCGATAGCATCTAAACGCCTTATTCAATTGAGCTGAAAATTTGTATGAATAATAAAAATCACTGTTGCACTAACTATAAGCATTGAATCTAGCATTTATAGACTTTTACAGGGACACAACGAAAAATTCTTTATCCTTATGATCTAAGGGCTCAAAGTTTAGTAGCGTTAAATAAAACCTCGTGTGATATATGGAGAAAAATATTCAAACACTCTGTTATGGTTTTCTCTTTTTTGTTTGTTTACCAACACCTCTTTCTTTATTTTATCTACAAAACTGTTAGTTACTCAATGTTCGGAAAGTCGAGTGGAGTCACTCCAGATTTTTCTTTCTTTTAGATATTTAAAGGTTATGGTTAGAAGGCCATAATCAAAATAGTAATCATTAGTAAAAGAGATATCAGATGTAATTCACTTTTTTCAAAGGTTAAATCCATTCGTTTTTTTTTTTTTTTTTTTTTTTTTAGCCAATAAAATGGGATGGATCAGATGTATTTTTTTTTCTTTGGGAAATTATAACGAATTTTCCGATTAATACAGGTTAAGTTTCTATTTTAAGTGCGAAAATATGGGAAATGGGTGCGGTTAGTAATGTATTAGATCGCTTAAGTGGATAAACTTAGGTTATAAATGTGTCTGTAATGAGTTATTCTAAGCTATTTTTTATTTCTTTTTATAAAAGGTCAGACGGGAAAATCGTAATCTGAAAAAAGTATGAAATCACTAAAAATAGTTTTTTTTATAAGAATAGCTATAATATCAAATATAGTCCGATTAACTGCTGAATTAATCGTTTTGTCACTCGAATATACATAATATATATATATATATATATATATAATTTTTACTTGAATGTTGTTAAGAATGAGCATTTGTTAAGAAAAAGTACAAATGTGCTAAATTGCTATATATTATTTGCGATTAAATATATATTTTTTTTTTTTTCAGAAAAATCAAAAAGTTGTAGATCATTCATAAATTAATATCTTTATTAGACTACGTCCTTAATTATAATGTTCATGAATTTAAAATTCGTAGTATGCATCGCAAATCAACGCAATTCATCCCCCCCCCCCCAAAAAAAAAAAAAAAAAAAAAAAAAAAAAAACTTAGAAGTTGAAAATAAGTATTTTATTTCTAATACTTATACATACAAAATCTCATTATTTTAATTTGGTTACTCATATTTCGAAATGCAACAAAATTTTTTGCAACTGTTTACATATCACCTTAATTTTAACAACAAAAAGTTTATCTTTTAAGAATAATTTTTGTTTCACATAATAAAACTGGTAAACACTTATACCACTTTAGTTTTATTATGCGCACATGTTTAGATGAATACTTCGGAACGTAAGTGTAGTTCCAAAACAGATTAAGTCATTTTCCTGCATGAGTTGGGCTCTTGCAATAAAAGTAGATTTAATGTCAAGGTTAAAATAAATGTTATTCCATTTATTTCCAATAAGGTCGGTCTTGGCGAAAAATTTGGCGACTTGGTGACCACATCTGGTAAAAAATGGTAGTTCACGTTTCCCGAGGTTACGGAGCTCTAGTTTGAATAGAAACCGATTTCTGGAACATTCCACCCCGTTCCAGCAGAGAACCATCGTCAAACTCCATCGCCAAGAGTATAAATAGGGGGTAAACCGAGTTCTGTTCAAAGGGTTATTCTGATCGATGGCCTGATAGGGGATTATGTTCCAAGTGATTAATCTTTTTTCGAGAACCAGCGAAATTCTTGCTCTGTGGATTACTGAACTCCGATTGCTTTACGCTTGTAAAACACAAGTGACTGTTCTATTAGACAGTTTGCAGAATACTCGTTCAATAGTGTGTTTTGTGATAAGAATGACAACTTCATTGGTCCGTTGCGAGAATATTCATTAAATTGCCAGTTTCATTTTACTGTTTCGAGAATATTTGTGGAATCAACAATTTCGTTGGACTCTTTTAAGGATATACGTTGAATAAAGTACATTCACCGACTACAGCCTTACTGTAACTACTTTTTTAACATTAGAAAGTCGACACTTTTTGCAACAAGTTAGAACATATGTTTTCATTACGTCACTGCTTTATACATACATATATATATATATATATATATACCTATACATATATTATCAAGTATTTTAGTAATTTGCATTACGTAGAACAAAAGAAATATTTACTGTTGGAATTTATTAAAAAATTAAATATAAAATTTATGCTAAAGATAAAAGAGGATTTTTTTTTTTTTTGGATGACATTACTAAAAAAAATTTCATTGTAAGAAAACATTTAGTAAAACTTCTGTAGTAAAATATTATTGTTATAGTGTAAAAAATTATTGTATTCCATAATAATTTGTTATAATGTGCTAGTAAATTATTGTTAATTTTTGTGAAGATAAATGTCGAGAAAGATAATTTAATTGAAGTTTTTTTTTTTTTTTTTGTGTGTTTATTTACAAAAAACGTTGCCACACACATTTCTACATCATTATTATTATTTTTTTATTTCATTAAACTTATATTGGGAATTACGTTTATTGATGATAGTTTTTTGAACATAATTTCACGTATACAGCGAATATTCATAGATTTTTAGATCAGTTTTGCTTTTCTCTATGAATTAAACTAAAATGAAAAAAGAAATGTCGACTGGTACCAGTTCAGTAAAAAGTTTAATTATAATCCATTTACGTTATTATAAATATCGTTTTCTACTGTTTTTCACAAGTAAACTGCAGACCGAAACAATTATGATTTTGTGCTTTATAAAAGATATTTATGATTCATTAACAAAAATAATGTAATACGCTGTGTCTTAAAATTATAGATTTCAGATTGATAATTTTAATTATTGATAGATTTTTAAAATTATATTATAGATTAAGTTTTTATTAGGCTTTTAAAAATTTGACCTAATTAATATATATATATATATATCGAAATTTACATTTACCTGTGGGAAAATGTATAATTACTTTGTTTGCTTATAAAACGGATTTAAAAGAATTTTTAATCCATGTTCAAATTTATTAGAATATATTTCAATGAAAGTTTTTGTATTACTTATTCTGAATTTTTTCCAATTTTAGTATTAGAATTTTATATGTAAAAATATTGGGATTTGATGCATGTTACAATGTAAATGTCAAGCTTCAATTTAGTTTCAATTATATGATTTCTATGTGTTTCGTTAATCGAATTATTGAAATATTGAAGAAATAACATTAATTTTAATCTTTTCAACAATTTCTATAGAAATGATGATAATAATAATAATAATACATTACAGTTCAACAATTTTCAGGTCTAAAAAAGAAATGTGGGTATTTAAAAAAAAAAATATTCACCTATTTCCTACATTCGATAGAAAGTATTCAATAGATTTTATATTAAAAACATGTTTAAGTTTTACATTTAAAGCTTTGTATTGAATAATAATGGTGATAATAATAATAATAATAATAATAATAATAATAATAAACAGATATACCTTTTTCATCTAGAATGAATTACCTTTTTCATCTAGTCATTTTCTGAATCCCTAAACTAGAAATATAGGTCTCCGAGCTATGTACATATGGTAAACAAATAAACTGGAAAAACGAAATTAACCTAGATTTCTAACGTATACTTTTATAAATGTTGGAATTATACATTATATTTTGAATTGTTTATAATTTGAATTGTCAGAAATTCTCGCCTTGTTTTCTAGAATTGATTCATAAACTAGAATTATAGTTACTGAAACTCGCCTCTTTTTTCGTATTTATTTGCAGAGATTTTTTAAATAAGTTTGAGCACGAAAATGTCGGAAAACGTTTCAGAATTTTAATAGGGGTGTGTAGAACTCGACAGAACCCCCTAGAGCTCTCTAGGGAAATAGAATTTACAAGGTTGACAAGGAACTATCTTTACTAGAGCGACAATTTATTTTTTAGATGTCAGGTTTTTTTTTTTTTTTTTTTTTTTTTTTTTCCAGTGTAAGCGTGAAAAAAATTTATACTTATGAGACTTAATATTAAGACTCGTGTTTTGTTTTAACTGTAAATGCATGTTTTAATAATCATTACTTATACTGCATGGATGTTAAAAAGTAATGACTTTTATATGAATGATTCATTCTATTATAAGTTTTTGAATCGGAGAGAAGAAGTATTTGTTAATTTTAACAATTTTGTAAAATGGATCTATATTAAGTTGTTGCAAAATGTAATGTTAAAAATTTTAAATTACTGTAATTTTTAAAGTTGGTTAAACAGCTTCCAAAATTTTTATCTTCATGTATGCAAGAAATTTCATTATTTTGAAATTTCAGACATCGGATATATATTCAAGTCTTAAACATTGGAAGATTATTTTATTTGAAACAATCTATTTATTGAAATACATTATACGTATAACAACTATTATAAGAGTTATGAACATTGGAGTATAATCAATTTATTTTAATATTATTTTCTTCAAACAAATTAGTAGATACCATGGAAAATTATCGAAAAAGCTTAGCATTTTATTGATTTGCAGAAGTATTTAATTTTCTTTTAAGAAATATACATTTTATAAAATTGTATTAGTATAAGTATTTTATATTTATAGGTATATATGCCTTGATATAAAATGTTTTATAACTTTAGCTAAGGGTAATATTGCTCTTTTAAAATAAACTTTAAAAGCATTTTTTATGTTTTTTTCTGAAATATGATTATCATAATAAAATTCTAACGCATTTTACAACTCCATTTCTAAGAAAAAATGATCGTCGGTTTTGTATTTCTTACTGTAAATGTATTATGTTAACAACATGCCTGAGAGCGTGCTTTGAATTTTACTATGCAAGTTATTACGTATGAAAGAAAGTTGTTCAACTTTAAAATTCTTAGAAAAATCCCGTCAAAGCAAACAAATTTGTTGAAATATTTCTAAAACACTTTCTCGCAATAATTTTTTATTAAGATACTTTTGATATTTACAGAGTAATAAATAGAATAATTTATGAATATATAATTTCAATGCAAAGAAAAATTTCTTATCTATATTACTATTTACTGAGCTATTTATTTATTTAATTATATCTATATCAACATGACAAACAATTTACAAATTATATATATATATATATATATATATGTATATATATATAAAGAATAATAGTTTTTTTTTTTTTTAAGTTCATTTTTAATATGAATGAAAACTATAACTAAAAGATAGAAAAAGATTAATACAAAATAAATAAAACATTTATTAAATTACCAAAGAACCAGAAAATTGCAGAATTGCATGGGAAATTACATTGCGGATAACTCTGAAAAGAATTCGCTTCATCAAACTGCATGTAAATCCGAAGTAATGCATTTGACACCAATAAAAATGCACAGACAATGAACATAAAGTGAATGCAATGAAGCTGTGGGCGGGTAAAAGCTATTGGAATAAGCTTTGTCACGTAACGTTAAAAGAGATCGAAAATTAAACATGATGGCAACACTCCAGATGCGTATCAGCCGCAGTACCAAACTAAAACTGGGAAAATTGAGCTCGCAAAACTTAGCATTTTAAGACATATATACAACTTTCAAGCAACTTTTAGTTTTATGTCTAGTTTTATTACAGTAAACTTCAAGCTCGGAGAATACAATAACAGTGGTAATTAGTCTTATTCAGAAATGTAATAGTTTTCCATATCTTATTTTCCTTCAATTTCTTAGCATCGTTAGTTTGCACCACAATTACTAGGTGGCGTTGCAATTTACCATGGTGGTACCCACGCTACCTGTACTTCCATTGCTACCTATACTTCCAATACATTTAACATATTGACGCTTTGGCCACACACGTGGACATTTAGTTTTTTTAGCTATAATTATTTTCAATAATAAAAAGTTAATAAAAATGTTATAATAAATTTTCCATACTGAATCACTCAACAAGAGAAATACATATCTTATGGCTTAACTGCGCTAATAACCTAAACAACAAAAAAAGCTGGAATAAAATTGATCTTTAAATGATATTAGACGGTTACCACGCGTTTCACTTATAAATAACTGTTAACGCTCAATGGCCACAATGTGGACGTTATGATTTTTGGGTAGTTTTTATGTTTTTCGTTTTGGATTTCTATCAATATAAAATGAATAATTCTCAATAAAAAATAAGTATTTTTCCCCTCACTATAAAAAAATATCCCTAAAGAGCTTAATGATCCTCCTTATTGAAGGTGGGTAGTAAAACGGCATAGTCATTTTAATCTGCAAATGCGCTAGCTGTATCCAGAAATGTGCAAGTCAAATGAACAAGTGTTCACCCCACAATTATCGTGAGGAATAAAAATATTGCAAACTGAACAACTGTTGGATTTTTATGGTTTTGACTGTGTGACATTTCGGGTTGAAATAATTAAGGCAAAAATATAGACATGAGGGATAAATGAACGCAATAACAAATATCACACACGTGCTTACTTACCTTTTTTTTCTTTCCGTTTTATGAAAAACAAAGCTGAAAGGATACAAAACTATTATTGCATACTTTTACAATTTTAAGATGTTTGCTTAAGATGTTTTTATTCATCAATATTCAACCCCAATACCACGGCAACCAGCCTATTTAAGATATCCATAAGTAAAAATACATTTAAAAAAAGAACCAAAGAATGTTCAGATATTCTTATGAGAGGCAAAACCAACGCATACAATGAAGTAATAGAGTAATTTGTAAAATTTCGATAAGGGTGCAGGGATAAATAGGTAAAATTTGCATAAGTATTTCCCAAACAGCTCACACCAAAAGAAAAAAAAAAAAAAAAAAAAAAGGAATGTAAAGATAAGTAGAATTATTATAAAATCGCCTGATAAATTTTTTTTTTAAAGCAATGTAAGGAAAGTAAACGGGTTTTGAAATAAAGTAAGCAATCAAATATAGATTCAAAATGTGACTGGAATATCTATTCTAATATAAATGTAAAATGAGAATCTCAGATATACTTATTTTGCATATAAATATAAGAAATCTTGTGCGTAACAATCAAACGACATCCCTTCCCACTAGTATTCTTATACTAAACTCATTTTTGAGATCTGCAGAACGAAGACTGAAAACTAATATAACTTATCAGGACACATAATAATTCTCTTGCATTAACCGTATACATACGTCGACAGGGCATTAGAAGGGAGTAAAATGGTAAGTATAGTGATTGAATCATACATTTTTTGTATTAACCAGTAAATAAACACAGAAATAATTATCACAAAAAAAAATATATTTAAAAATAAGTACACTCAATATACAGTGAATAAAATATTTAAAGAGATTTAATTTTTGTGATTATATTGAAATAATTATTGGTTAAAAGTTTAAATCCTAATAAATATATTTTTCAACAATAATAATGAAATTTATTTTATATTTGAAAACAATAAAAAACAGATAATATAAAAAGAGATTTCTTAAACTCAATTCCTACTTAGCCCTAGTAGCACATAACGTTGTTAGTACGCTTTTATAACTAATTTTTCACTGCTCAGACTAATTTGCAACGTTATAACAACGTTATGTGCTACTGGGGTAGGTCAACAAAAAAAAAAAAATGTTATTTTAGTTAATGAATAGAAATAAAAAGCCCACGTGCAAAATCAAATAATAAGTAAAATAAGATTTATAAATGGACAATATTTAAACTCGTGGACTCAGTTCAGTGATATAATAAGAATAATTACAAGATTAAAAGAACATTTTATTTACCATGTTTTTTAATTTTCTGTTGAATCATGTAAACGCTACCGAAGGCAGCAGGAACACGGAACAATTGGCTAAAAGTATTAAAAAAATTCATTGTTGTCGTGTTTTGAGCTATTATAAAAGTTACAAATGGCTAGCTAGTTAGCCGAGTTAAAAATCGATTGCAAGCTTTGTGCTGGTAATGCTGCCGAAGGCAGCAGGGACTCGAAAAAGTTGGTTAAAAATATTTTTAAAATGCATGTTCACCGTATTCTGAATTATTCTGAAAGTTTCAAATGTCTAGCTAGTCGGGAAGTTAGCTAAATAAAATTTCTGTTGAATCATATAAACGCTGCCAAAGGCAGCAAGAACCCAACACAGTTGGCTAAAAGTATTAAAAAAATGCATTGTCACAGTGTTATGAGCAATCATGAAAGTTTCAAATTTCTAGCTAGTCGAGAAGTTAGTTAAAAATCGATTGCAAGATTTGTACAAGATATATATAGGGAGAGTGTGAACTAATATTAGGAATTGAAAAATAAAAATTGTTTTCAAATAAAAATACTGACTAATAAAATTGTTGCTTTACATTTAAAATATTCATTGAAGTTAAAGTCCGTTTATTTAGTCATAAAATTATTTTAAAATCCCTCTTTATTTTAAAATCACAAAAGCTCAATTGAAATAAAAAATTTAATTATTTAAAAATAAAAGTCTAAAATCAATAAGGATAAAATACATAAATTTTTCTTTATAAAATAAATGTACGTATGTACACAAGTTTCAATTCAAAAATTTTTTTTTTCTTTTCTTTTCTTTCTTTCTTTATTTTTTAATCTAAAAATCTATATATTTATTTGTTTTAATAATTTTTCTTTATGTACTATGTGTTCAATTATTTTAAGTGCATATGTATTTTTGAAATATGCATGATTAAACCCACACTAAATTAATTTTTAAAAATAATGCTGCAATAAGATTAGATGTACACAAACTTATAATTTTAAATATATGCTTTAAAAAAAATATCTGATACGAGTTAAAAATGTTTAATGTATTAATTTCGAATTTGAAGTCCAATCGTTTAGCATAAGAATCTTTACTACAGGATAGTTATATATAAATAATTTCGCATGCAAACAACACCCTGTAGCAGAAATGTTTGAACAAAATGTTAGGAAATTTGGTATACAAAAGATCTATTCGATGTGCTCACGAAATAATAACAATAAAAATAAAAGAAATAGTCTGAAAAACTTCAGTGGAAAAAAAAGATTTTGTAAAAGGAATAACCGATTCGGGATAAGAATTTGATTAATATATGTTCAGATTGTTTATGCTTTTCCTATGACTAGTTTATTTATTATAATTTTTCCCTTTTTTATGTAAAGCGCAACTAATGGATATTTAAAAACCTTTTCCTTTTTTTAAACTCCTCGAACGCATTACAAGAATAATCTATATATGAATTTGGTGGCAATTCAATTGTCCATTTTTGCTGCAAGATGCTGTTTATAACGAAGTTTAATTACAACAACACTGTGTTTTCTCTTGTATAATGATTATAAGGAACAGTGATATTTTTAAATGTAATACTGTTAAATTTACGTAAGTTTTTATGTTCATTAGTATAATTTTATCAATATATATCTATTTATGTTTGCTATAAAAGTATGTTTATCTTTAAGATTGTCTTTTATTGAAATAAATATTAAGATCAATATCGAATTTTGAAGACGCATTTACCTTGTAGAATACCATATCATACTTGCCAACCTAACCCGGAAGATTGTTAGTTCCCGCTCCTTTTTGTACACCACTTAGTTTTTAGAGTAATTCTCTTCAGATATATTTACGATTAAACAAGAAGAAAAGTACTCTAAAAAAATTACTGGTGGGAAAAAATAGGCAGAAAGGGGCGGGACTAACAAACTTCCGGGTTATGTTGGCAAGTGTGCCAAATATTTGATGATGATTAATGTTCTGTAATACATAACTCTTCTCCATATTATGAAGGTAATTAAAATATTAAAATATGAACTATTTGTAATACGCAAGAGTTAATGAATTGTTATAAAATTTTCAAAAAAAACCTCTATTTTTCAAAATAGTTAAAACTAATTTATTTTTCTGTTCGAATAAAAATATAACTATTGTAAAAATGGCGATATTTTCTGAATACATACAGGGAATCTTAAAACGATTAGTAATATTTTATTATCGCATAAGAAAGTTATTTTATTACACTCGAATCATGCATATTTTTTCTATAATAGAAACGTTTGAATACTTTATATCTGCATACTTCTGCCATGTTCGCTGTTCTTTTAAAATATTCTTTAAGGGTGTTTTTTTATGTTACCTTCACTAGTATTAGAGTAATAAAATTTCAACATATTTTCTAGTCTTGTTAAAAAAAAAAAAAAAAAAAAAAAAAAAAAAAACTTCTCTTTGTTATATTTATAATACTCAATATCATACCCAAGCGGTGTGCAGTACATTTTACAAAGAAAGGTATCTTGTGTGAAATAAATATATTAAAAGAATCTAGTATAAATATATTTGTACACTTTTAAATTTCGCTGCAGTAAATTCTTCTTTACGTAGTTACGATCAGGGCCCGACTATGCTTTTCGAAGACCCGGGGCACTGATGCTATTTGGAGGCCCCCTTACCCTGCTCTAAAGAGCTCGCCAAAAGGACCCATTCTCAAAAACATAAATAAATAAATAAAAATAGTGAATTAAAAAAAAAAAAAATTCCTTCAAATAACTTCTATTTCCTCAATTTTTAGCAACCTATAACAAAATCATTAGTTTTATGTTCAAGATAAATGGAAAACTGAAGCACATCGATCAGCCAATGTTTAGGAAATTAGTCACAAAATTTAATAATTGTTTAAGCTCTCTAATAAAATATTGAAAGAAAAATTTAATCAATTATTGTTTTTAATAGACATATAATGGAAAAAAAAATTATACTATTGCTTCTCAATTTTTGGAAATGAGGCCCCCTAAATTTGGAGGCCCTGGGCCAGTGCCCTGTGTGCCCGTGCTATAATCTGGCCCTGGTTACGATGTTTATTTCACATTATTATTTGGATATTCTTATATTATAAGAGGAACAGTATATGATGAAGAAAATACTATGCTCACTTTCTATTATTTTGACTTTTAAAATTTATAATTTTCTATTAATTTTTCTTTACAAACGCGGTTTCAATTCTATGAAATAATGATTCAGCGTTTAACAATCCATGAAAAAGGAAATTCTTAATTATTGAAATTTCGAATATTTATTTTTAGATATAGTACTTTAAAGAAAAACGAAAATCTAATATTTAAACTAATTTTTCGTAAGTTTCGTTTTATACATAATTCATTTACATGTAACAATGTTGTTTCTGAAAAAAAAAAAAAAAAAAAAAAAAAAAGTAATTATTGATTAAAAAAAAAATGTCCACCGTTATTTATGACACTTTTTTTTAGTAATCATCTACCCAAATTAAAAAAAAAAAAAAAAACAAGAAAAACTAATTCGTTTAAAAAATATTGCATTAATATATTGAGGATATAAAAATAAAAACATAAAATTTTATGACTTACGAATATCATGCCATTAATTTTTAAGACCATATGTATTCCGAATATGCTTGGAGGAAAAAAAAAATCTAGGACAATTTTTTAAAGGAAGCATTTAGTCGTGCTTGATTAAAATTGAGAAAATATTTGGTAAGAAATTTTCAAAACCTGACGTATTTAAAAGGAAGACTGCATAGTTAGCATTTTGAATTTTTTTTTTCTCTTTTCCGATCAAATATTTCTGATTCGACATTTTGAACAAATTACTTCGCGTTAACCTTTGATGTTCTTTTTTTCCCCCTTCAGATGACGAAAATAAAGAGGAAATGAGGGAAAGAAAAGATTAAGGTGATAATTTGTAAGTTCACTATAAATACTGTAGTTTTAGTAAACTTTTTCAATTAATTTCACGGCAAAAATTCCCATACAAGAATTTTTATGGAAAAAATAAATAAATACATAGAACTTTTGTGTAGCACTGTAAAATAATTACTTATTTTGTGTCTGAACTTTTCTACAGACCATACTTTAAACATTCTAATATTATGTGTTAATTTCATTTTTTTGAATGCAATGTAACAATGTTAAAATGCACTTAAAAGAAAAAAAAAAATCTGTCTATAGACCGTAGAAGGACGAAATTCTTTTATGTATTCGTATACACGAACCATAAACATTATATGCATAAATAAAAACTATACAGCTAATTCCATGTAACCCAAAAATATTTGTACTAAAGTTGATATTACTTAAATGATTGGTATAACGTTATTGGAATTCTTTTATGTGGTCCTGTAGATAATTATTAAGTGTATGCTCGCCTTTTTCTACAGAAAAATGTTAGTTTAAACATCTGAAAAATGTATGTTAATTAAATTTATATTGAATGGAATGTAACCACTTTAAAATACATTTAAAGAGAATTCTGTTCATAAGCCGTATTGATAAGAAATAATTTATTCTGTCCCTGTGTATAAACCATAAACAACATACACACCAAAACACATACAGCTGATTTTGTAGACCTCATAAACATGTGTAACATTCTGCAAGTTAATCGGGTGAACATTGAGGTCGCTATCGCGGTACTCATGAATTCTGTCCATTTGTCTTGATGATTAGAGCAAAGCTTCCAGGAAGCTTTGATTAGAGGCAGTTTGGTGACCCTTTACACGAACCATTAACAATATAGACACAATCACTATACAGATATTTCTTTATGGCTCACGAATCTGGGCAATCGTTTTCAAGTCAACCGGATGATTTTTGCGGCTGCTACTGGAGTGCTGGTTATAGGTTGTAACGATAAAACAAACTTGGGTGTGTTCCAGTAAACGAACCATAAACAGAATAGACACCCAAAACTAAACACTAATTCTATGTCGCTTGCGAATATGTGTAAATACCCACAAACACGTTGACAGAACCCGAAAACTGTTTGAGTTTCGATAGAGAAGCCTCCACCGACCGTTTTGGCAATTAATGGAAAGTTAAAAAAAAAAAAAAAAAAAAAAAAACGAAAAAAATTAATAACGATTTTCGTTAAACATTTTTAAAAGCTTAAACGCTAAAAAACATATTTTTCAGTATAATATTGTTTTATCTTATGTATACAAGTATTTACTCCGAAATATATATATTTTTCAAAAAGTATGAATGAAAAGTTTAATTAGAGAATCATAAATTAAATTTAACTGTTTAATGAGATAAGTTTCAAAAGGGCTAGAATGATCCTTTTATTTATTTATTTATTTTTGATGAAGTATATCACATACATGTCTACTATAAAAGATTCATTCATTTTCAGAACGCTATATTCTATAGTATTATGCGTACCAATTTCAATGATTGTATGAAAATAGTTGCCAAATAGACCAAATTTTTATAATCGTCAGCACCTTAATGACAAATTTCTGCATCGCAAAATTGCACGTGTTTGTGAAGATCCAAGTCACCTGATATAACATCTTGTGACTTCTTTATTTGGGGACACATTAACGATCTTATTCATGTACTTCTATTGCCTAAACATTAAAAGAGCTCAGGGAACGGATCAATGCTGTTAAATCATCAATTATTCTTAACTACTATTTGAAAATTTGAAAATTATGTTTGAATAATTGGCAGAATTGTTGTTTAGTGACTAAATCAAGATTCCTTTTTCCCTTCATTCTCAGTAAGATATCAATTTTCCAAAATTTTTAATTTAGTTTGTTATGGATTCAGATACAGCTATGTACTATTATGTACAGCATCAAATGTACTTATGGATTCAGATACAGCTATGTACTATTATGTACAGCTTCAAATGTATTATGGATTTAAAGTGAATATATAAAATATAAGGCTATATTGGCTTTTAGATGAAAAGTTCAAATTTATTTTAAAAAGAGTGAATACTGATCAGATCAGGATTAAGGACAGGGTTCTTAATTTTAAGACGTAAGGCATCATACTGAGTATGATTAAGAGGAAGAAGCATAATATTTTGTGACGTATATTCTTTATTTCAATTTAATGCAATAACATATACTAGCATCGACCAGTGGTTTAAACTTGAACAATTTTTTGAAGTAAGTATTTAAATAATGAATATAGAAACTAAAAACTTTCGTGCAAACAATATTTTATTAATTAATCTATCCTTAAAATATAATAATTAGTATTAGAATTTTTATTTACATTGTGATTCATACCCCTATAAACTGCTCCATTTGTTTCACTCTATTTGCCTTTCAATCCGACTGATTAGAGCTCTTCATCTGGGTATTTTAATAACAAGGACTACTGTTTGTGGGTCCTTCATTGTCAAATCAACACAGCTAAAAACCTGACACCCCCCTCAGATTTTTATGAAATTGGGCTGATTTATATGTTCTATAGAGAAATGAATGAATACCAATTAATAAGTCCCTACCTATTTTAGTTTTTGATAAACAGGGCTTCAAAAATGAGTAAAAAATGCAATTTTACTTCTACTACAAATATACTTAAAAATATAAAATCAGTATCGTCTTAGAAAGCTTATAATACAGGCTTTCAAAAGATATATACACATATTTTTTTTAATTTTCATTTTAAGGCCTAGCATTTTGATTTTTGACCTACAATATATCCAAAAGTACATATTTAATTTTCTATTAAAAATTGCATGTTATTTTTACGTTTATTGTGTATTATTATTGTAAGTTTTAACATGGGACGGACATAGGATGCTGAGTTATAGACTAAAATGCAACCCTCCATCAGTATTTTCGTACACAAATTGTATATAGAATATTTTACGATTTCATTTGGTTGGGCCAAATTAGCAATGTGTAGAAATTCTCTAAAAAAAAAAAAATAGTTAATTATAATGTTTTCTAATTAATAATTTCGTTATATTGAAAAGAAAAGAAAAATTGAATGATGAAAGCTTGCAATTTTGGAATGTTAATCTGCTGGTTGAGCATTCCTTTTAAATGTGCAGCTGAGTGCAACAATTTAAGGCTTAAACAGTAGAGATCAGCTAGTATCGATGCGTGTGTGTGGAGGGGAGGGGGAGGAATGGGTCTTTAACCTCTGGTTTTTAATAGATTGTAAATATAAATAACTTACAATCATATTAAAATCTGAATTTAAAATGAATAAATAATAATAATAATAATAATAATAATAAAACACCCCTTTTTCTCATTTTGTAAAAAAGAAAAAAAAAAAAAAAAAAAACTTAATTTTGTACAAATGTTTTTACAAAGATATCGGGCATTTTGCAGCGCTGAACAATGTTTAGAGTTGATTTAGAAGATGCATGAGCACTGAATATTGCTTCAAGAGAATGAGTGAAAATCTTTCCAGTGGCAGTTATGGGGATTATAAACCAATACAATTTATACAATTATTGTATGAATTTAATTGATTGGTTTTTTCTTCATATAGTTCCTACAAACAACATCTAGGTACCAATTGTTACTAATCCCTGATAGATAGGTTACAAATATTAAATGCGAACAATTGAAAATCACAATCAAGTATCACTTACATTGTGCCAGTTTCCTTGACCTCATATATATATATATATATATATATATATATATATATATATTAAGCAATCCAAATTAACCATACCTTTGCAGAAATACTAATTTTAAGCCTCGTCTATTATTAAAAATAGGCTAAAACGCACAATAAATTTCATGTTTATGCATTAATATGCTGAAGGAAAAACGTCTGCATTTGTTATGAAAAATAATTTTAATAATAAATTTGTAATACAAAAGATTACTCGTGTGTATGAAAATGAAGGTATATTTGTCTGCCATCTTGACCTCTTACGAGACTATTTTTTTTCCTGCAATCTACAATAGCCATACCTTTTGAACGATACTAATTTTAAGTCCAACAATTTTAACAACTCTTCTTGAAAAATAGACGACTTTCGCCGGACTAGCAGTCAGTATTTCTAAATATTTTTATTATTTATTTTTATTATAATATTTCTTTTTAAAGGTTTTTTTTCGTCTAATTTAGCTTAATGTTTTCACCATAATTTGGTAGATTTTTAGCGGGGGCCGTAAATAAAAACAGCTAAACCGTCAAATGGCGGTCCTTAAATAGCATTACCTCTATTTTTTTAAAGTATCTCTTGGACGTATTTTGTTTCAAAGCACGATAAACAGATTTCAGTATTCGTACGGGCCTTATTTTTTCCCTGAGTCTCACACTAGTATTCTGAAATAATAAAATTAATCTTAATCAGAAAGACTTATTTCCTAACGAAAATCGTTCTAAAAAATTACTGGTATAAGGAAAAAATAAGGCCCGTACGAACCCTGGATTTTTTTCTCATTACATTGTTGAAATTGTGACATCAGTTTCTTTCTGCTATATTATCCTTTTCCCGTCATTTTATTAATTCTTATAAACCATATATATATATATATATAATTATATATATAATTTCAATACATTATGTATATATTATTGCAATATATTTTGTAGCAATGCCGCCATTTCTAAACACCAGTTTTGGAAAACACGGGCTTTTATACGATAGGCTGAAAACGTACGACACATTTCATGTTTGCTTATTAATGTATAGATTATAAATTGAAAATACTTGTGTAACAGAAATTATATTTTCCCGTACACTCTGTTAAACTTCAGTAAATATTCTAATCATCATCAATTTCTCATTTATCTTAATGCAAATGAAATTATCCACATCCGCTTTCCTCAATTCGGCTTATTATAAGCGCGTATCTCCCAAAATTGTGCTTCATTGCACTTATGGAATAATATTACTAAGTACTTATAGAATAATTTTGTCTCGTGCTATACTTATGGTATAAGATTGCAATGCACTTATGGAATAATGTTACTGAAATGTTGTTTTTGGCATGTTAGTTTTTGCTTTAACAGTAAGTTTTGTATTTCAGAGATGTTTTTGTGTTTCTTATTTTTTCATAAAAAAGGGCCTTATTTACTGCAAAAAATTTGAATATTAGTTTTATTGTTCTTACTTTTTCATTCGATGACCATTCGTCGTTTCATTTCTTCATTTATATTTAGATGTAATATTTTTCAACGCGAAGTAATTTACAGTAGTACACGAAACTAAATTTAGGGATCGTTTAAAAATGTGTCTTATTTATTTATTTATTAAATCAATAAATAAATAAATCAACAAAGATATTTTATATGGAGAACACGAAATGCTAAATAGTGAATAAAGATAGCATTTTGTGGTAACTTTATATGTACAAAGAAATATTATATGCATTCTCAAAAAAAAAAAAAAAAAAAAAAAAAAACAGCACTCGATATTATTTTGCTAATAACTGATGCAGGCAAATCAAATAGATATTATTCAACAGAAAATTAAATGTGACTTCCGAAAACGAATTAAAATTTTGAATAGAGTTCATCTACATACTAAAATGAGCGCAACTTTGAGTTTTTTTTTTCTTTGGAAACACAATTTTGACTTCATATTTACATTTCTGAGAGTCTGACAGTGCGGAAAAGTATACAGTTTTATAACTGCCAATATTTTTAACTTTTAAATCAGATTTGTCGCCACTATTTTGAAAAATAATCCCGTATATATATTTCCGACGATTAAAAATACTGCAGCTGTAAAATTTTTTTGATTTGGAATCTCCTTTGAAAAACGGAGACTTGGCCTCTGTGCAATTTGTGTATTATCTTTAGTCTTTATATAATTATAACAAAAAAAAGGGGGATAAGGAATTATTCGTAAATTTAGAATAGTAAAACTAAGATCATATAAAAATATACAGAAAAATTATCTTATTTCACACCGGAAATGTTTCAGGAATAAAAAAAAATGATAATGCTGGTGTTATCTTTGTTGCAGGATCTTGTGTTGTCTGATTTCGGTTTGTTAGATATGTACTTAAAACAGAATTAGATAATAACCAATAACGTTATGTGTAATACATATGCGAATATAATATGTTTTAGATATATTTAAATATATTGCACCTAAGATTGGTCAAAGAATGTTGTTTAGAAATGGTGTGATATTTTTCAATTAAATGTATGACATGGGAATACTGATCAAAAATAAAAACTTAGTTTCCCCCCCCCCCCCAATTTAATAAAAATCATATTTTACTTATTGCGTAGGCGTGACATAATGAATGAACAACAATAATGCATATATAAACATAGATGTTTCAGAAAATTGATGTTAATACCGGTGTTCTACAAATATAATTTATTAAAATAACAACAACACGCAGTTTTAATATTTTTCAACAAATTATTGTAAGTTATCCTTTTTAACACTTACATGAAGTATATCTTAAACATCTCTAATCATACGTAATCTAACTCTATGAAACTGTAAGATTTGTTTTTAATTTCACAGAAAATATAAATTTTTAATTAACACATTTTTATAAATTAATTTTTTAATTCTAAAGTATGCTTAAATTAATAATAAAATAGTATGTTGTGGCCACCACAAGACTTTCTTCTATATTTTCCTATATACATATTCAATCAGTAACAATATTAAAAAAAAAAAAAAAAAAAAAAAGTACGATTTTTTTTCTAAGTTTTTTTTTTTTTTTTTTTTTTTTTTTGTTAAAAGTAATACATGTTCAACCAGTAACAATATTTAAAAAATCTGGAGTGACTCCACTCGACTTTCCGAACATTGAGTAATTAACAGTTTTGTAGATAAAGTAAAGAAAGAGTAGTTGTTAAACAAACAAAAGAGAGAAAACCATAATAGAGTGTTTGAGTATTTTTCTCCATCTATTACACGTTGTTTTATTTAACGCTACTGAACTTTGAGCCCATAGATCATAATGATAAAGAAATTTTTGTTGTGTCCCTGTAAAAACCTATAAATGCTAGATTCACCAAAATGCTTATAGTTAGTGCAACAGTGATTTATAATACTCATATACATTTTCAGCTGAATTCAATAAGGCGTTTAGATGCTATCGTACTTTTAAAAATTTAGACCGATAGGCCATAATGATAAAGAATTTTTCTTTGTGTCCCTGTAAAAAAACTGTAAGTGCTAGATTCACCAAAATCTATACAGTTAGTTCAACTGTGATCTATAACATGTGTAAAAATTTTTTGCTCGGATTAATAAGGCGTTTAGACGCTATCACATTTTTAAAAATTTGGCCCCATAGGCATAATGATAAAGAATTTTTCTTTGTGTCCCTGTAAAAAAACTATAAGTGCTAGATTCTCCAAAATCTATACAGATTAAGTATTTGTGATCTATAATATGTGTATAAAATATTTGCTCAATTGAATGAGGCGTTTAGATGCTATCGCACTTTTAAGATTTTGCTCCCATAGGCCATAATGTTAAAGAATTTTTCTTTGTGTCCCTGTAAAAAAACTATAAGTGCTAGATTCACCAAAATCTATAGGGTTCGTACTATGGTGACTTACAATATGCGTACCAACTTTCAGGTTAATCGAACAAAGCGTTTAGACGCTAGCGTGTTCACTCACAGACATACACACATACACACATACACACACACATACATACATCATCGTAAAAATAGTGAAAACGGACTCAGGGGACCTCAAAACGTATAGAAACATCAAAATCTCGAATTCGGATTTTTGACATGATTACAATGCTATCCTCACTATAGTGTTCGGAAAGTTAAAAAAAAAAAAAAATACGATTTTTTTTTTTTTCTAAGTTTTTTTTTTTTTTTTTTTTGTTAAAAGTAAAAAAAATCTATAACTTTTTTTTAAATTATCACAGATTTATAGTTCAACCATTCGTTTTAACGAGATCTTTCGAAAGATACCCATCTTGAAAATTTACCCCCCCTGGGGGGTAATTCCTCCCCAGGGGGGGAAGCGATGCCCCCACATGCACAGAAATTTTTCCCTAGTTAACTATTACTATTATCAATAACTCATATTAATTTTACAATCACAAATTAAAAATAACTCTCATTATGTACATTTATACAAAATTTTGTCCTATCCTGCCATGTTAAAAATTTAGAAAAAATGCGATCACAGCACCACCTGTTGAGCTATTGATCCCCAAATGTAATCATCACCAGTTTATGTCGGGGACCAACTAAATACCAAGTTTGGTTAAGTTTCGTTAAAAAAACGGTGAAAAATACGAAATTTTGCGATCACAGCGCCACCTGCTGGACGATTGATCCCCAAATCTAATCAGCACCATGCCCCGCCAGGGTCCAACTATATACCAAGTTTGGTTGAATTTCGTTCATTGGTTCGTGAGATACGGTGAAAAAACGAAACCACAGACAGACACACAGACAGACACAAAGACACACAGACAGACACACAGACAGACAGACAGACATTTTTTAAAAACTATCAATTCGTGTTCAGGACATCCCAAAACGTGTAGATCCGTCAAAAAACGGAGGTCGAAAATTTTCGCGAATCCAATACTTTCTCAATATTACATATAGAAGAAAGTAAAAATGAGGAATCATAAATTAAATTATAGTTTATTTAAAACTTTAACCACGGCTGTTGTCAATTAGCGGTTTAAAATGTTTGCTTTACATTCCAGTGGTTATAAATGAACAGCTCATTTATTTATTTGTAATTGGCAATTTTTACATTCACCTATTTTTCTGTTTTAAACAATAAACTTTTTGCCTCTTTGGTTGATTTTACGGACTAGTGTTTAAATGATTCCAATTTTATCATCAGCAATCGATGCAGTAAATAACACTTGCGTATACTTTTGCCAACGTAAATTAAGGTATTAAAAATGAATTCACAAAGTGAATTCCCCCCCCCCCCTTTTTTATAGTGTTTTTTAAGAACTCCTCGGAAAGGAGGAGCTTTTTTTTCTTTATTAAAGAAGAATTCTAGTTTGCTATCACCAATGTTTTAAAATAGACTTTTTTCTTTTTTTTTTTTCTCCCGTTTGACATCGTGTTGTATATAGTTTTACTCGTAGTTAAAATGTTTTGTAGATTTTGCTTATTTTTCCCTGTTGCTTTTTAAGATTTTCTTCGTTATATCATGCAAAAGTTTATAAAAGACGCCCCCCAAACCGAATCGAGAGAGAAAATTAACTATATCATCATAGCAACCAACATCTTAATTATGCATCAGAAGTATTGTTAGTACCCGTCTTTTCTACACACCATTTTTTTCTTTCTTTTTTTAGTATTTTTCTTCTTATTTCATCGTAAATATATTTGGAGAAATGGCTCTGAAAATTAAGCGATGTGGAAAAAGAGGCGTGCACTATTAATCCTGCGAATTATTAATCAAGATGTTGGCAGCTATATATCTTGAAAAGAAATAATAAGAATGGGCCGCAAATTTCCACCCCCCCCCTTTTTTTTTTTTTTAGAATCAGTATTACTTTTGTTTAAGAGGTAATATAGATCATATTATTTCAAAAAAATTTTATTATGAATTTATTTATATTTCTTTTAATTTACTTTTTTTTCTGAATCAAAATTATCATGGAATATGTTTAAGTTTCTTTACTGTAATTCGTAATATCTATCTATCTATCTATAATTACTTTTTCTTAAGATATAAGAAAATGTTTGTGATATTTATTTAACATTAACATCTTGAAACTTTGAACACTTATAACTCTAAAAAAAAAAAAAAAAAAAAAAAAGTAAAATATACAATGAATATACTTTTTCACATTGTCGCGACCCCAGAAATTCAAATATAAAATCAAAATAAAGCATAAATTTTGAAGAAATCAAAATTGGAGTGTCTTCGTTTTAATATGGAGATGACGCCCAATCCAAAATTTCACTGCATTTGCTAAAAGTACACACAATTTTTAGTTAAATGATACTTATTTTATTTTTCTGCGTTAAAATAACGTTGAATGTTGCATTTTTTTTTTCGACTGTACATTTTATTATAGGCTTTATGTAAATGACTTTATTTAAATAAGATTTGATAAAAAATAAAATGTACGTGTAGAACATTATAAAATGAAGAATAATCTTCATCTTAAATACCAGTAGTTCTTTTGGTACTACATCTCCCCTCTTCTCTGTCATTATGATAAACAAAAAAGATTGTTGGTTTCATTGTCATCTTTCTGACGCCAGTGTAGTTGAGCAGATAGGAACTCAGATAAGTTTATTTTAAAAATAGAAATATGACCTGGGATATTTTTGCCTGTAAACAGAAATGACAGAGAAGGTGATGTTTAAATATCTGAATGCATTTATGTAAGATTAAAATAACATATAAAAGGCAATCCATGTTATTTACTTATCCCTGTTATGTAGAATGAATAAACAAATAAATGAAAGTTCCGATTTATTATTATTATTATTATTACGAAAACGAAATTCTGCATTCATACCGGAATAAACTTCTCATTTAAATTAATTTATAATAACACACAAGCATGGGTGAAAGTAAAAAATTTTAACTGGACTGAAGTACATATATATATATATATATATATATATTGTTACATTGGGTAAAATATAATAAACTTATACATAATGTATGTAGATATTCAAAACATACATTTCCAAGGGTTACATTAATAAGCATAAGTATGAAAACTTGGGAAAATTATTTATTAATATAATTGAATTAACATTAATAGGGTTAATAGGGGCTGATTCATAAAAAAAAAAAATTGGGACCTTTATTTGCCCCTAACAAAGATTAATTCCATAAAATTGGTCTATCTGTATTATAACACTTAAAAAAAAAGACTGAATTCAGTCAATAGACTGAAAACTTTCACCCATGCACATAAGTAATGTATTAAAATAAATGTACTTAAATGAGAAGTTTATTTCGGTGTGAATTTGAAATTTCGCTTTTATTAAATCTGTACTAATAAGTATAAAGGATTTAAGTCCAAAAATGTCGATTTTGAGTTAAGTACATAGTCAGACTCAGAAAAAAATTATCTATCGATTGGTATAACGGATTTAAATTAATGCCATTTAGACTTTGAGGAAATCCATTGGTAAAAAATGATCCAAGTCAGAAATTTAGCATTAATCTTTGGTATAAAATATTTAATTCAATTTTTTCCCTTTATTAATGAAGGTTGACAATCACTGAATGGTATAAAGCTTATAAATCAACATAATCCCTTTTTCCTAATCGATTCTTCTGGTTATATTTTAGGTAGTTTAACTTTATTTTTCGTCTCCTGAAAAATCAAGAATATGGACTTAAATCCTTTATACTTATCAGTACAGAAATAATAATTTAAAAAAAAAAAGGGGGGGGGGACTTTCATGCTTGATAGAATATAGACCCATGAAATAGCTTCTACCATAATTTATGACTATTTAGATGTCTGTCTTCCTGTGTAGTCTCTAGAGATCAGGCCATTGATAACAGAACTACAAAGCGTGGCAGAGGGGTAGCACGGGAGCCATGAAGGTGTGCACTTCATCGAGATTTTATTGATTTTTCAAATTTATTATTTTTTTCATATTTTTCTGTATTTTTTTCCTAAATTATGTTTAAATTGACAAGTTTTAAATTTAATCGTTTTGCGATTTTAGCAGCATACTATTTATTTTTCATTCTTTCGTATAAAGTCACAGGATTAAATATAGTTTATATATAATTGCAATTTTAATATAGAAGTACTGTTTCGATTTTTTTTTTTTTTTTTTTTTTTTTTTTCAAAATCGGTATGTTTCTAATGAGAAAAAATTTCTTAATCAGGTAATATATTTTTTTTTCTCAGGGGGATCGTCAGATTTGTAAAGTAAAAAAAAAAAAAAAAAAAAGGCGATATTGTATTTTTTTTTCATTGCTTTTCGTAACAGTTGTTTATGCAGAGACATAAAAATTCTTTTAAAAGGAAAACGTTCATAATTTTCTATTAATTGTTTCTTTCGGATTCAAATGGTAATATGGTAGACAGTTTTATATTTATTAACTTTTATATTTAATTAAAATTTATAACAATTAAGTTTATATATAATTTACGTAATATAAGTAATATGTAATACTAGTATAATTATAAATTTATTTTACTTTTACGAAACAGAGCGAAGGTTAGGAAAAAAAAAATAGGTTTATCTCACTAATATGTTATACCAAAAATAAAAAGTTCAGAAGATGCTGAGATATAAGTAAAATCATAATTTGTAAAATCATAATTCTTGAATAATAACAGCGCTACTTGTTGTCCAATAGACATACAGGTTGAAGTGCCCGGTTAAAGTGCTGCTGCAACCAGTGGGGATCCGAAGCCAGTTTTGTCAGCGATAGAAACTAACGGGTAAACAATAAAAAATATCTATATCACCTTCTCATCTTAAATAATGAGGATTTAATTGGGTGCTACTTGCATCATTGGTACATTTAATAAAAAAAAAAAAAAAAAAAAAAAAACAAGACTTAAAAAAATATATAATGGTTTTTATTATATATATATATATATAATCATTTTTATATTTTTTCAAAGATGAATGTATAAACCTTTACACATATGTAAGAGGCAATATCCGTGTTTCTAAAGACAGTGTTGCGCAAAACACGGTAGCTGGGACTGTTACGTGATTCGACGCGAAAATGTCCCCCGAGGTATCCGGTTACTTCTCGAAGTCCGATTTAAAAAAAATTAAATAGATATATTATTTTTTAAATCAAAATATGATAACATTATATAAGCATAAAAATTATCTTTAAAGCCTATTAAGCCGATGTCAAAAACTTTACGCGTTCATTTCTTTTTCGAGATAAAAAAAGAAATATATTTACCAGTGAATACTTAAAATGTATCACAAATGAAACTTTTATGCATCTTACAAAACTGATGTCCTCATTTTAAGAATTTTATACACATTGATAAAGTTTTGTGTCAGTTTATCTTTCACGTATAAATCTGTACATATATTACGCTAACGTACATGGCACGATTTCTGTAGTGATTTGTAGGATACAGAATGGCAACTGTAAAGCTACAGAATAGACACCGCAAATTCCTGACTTTTCTTTTAATGATATAAACTATATAAAAGCGGACGCCAGTAATTATTATCTGCACTTTAAAATTAATAAAGTAGCATTGTATGTGCTCGCATAACAATTCTCTATATATTTAACAGAAGAAATTATTCCTACGGTCAATAATACTTCAATAAAAATCAAAATTTCAAGCTATATAACAAAATGCTACCAACATCATTGCTTTCTTTATTTTGTTACATTTCTTAAAACAATTTTTATAGATGCCACCCACATCACATAAGCTTTAAATTTTACACTTTTTTGAAGATAGCACGCGTTTTATATAAAAATCAATAAAGCATTAAATTCATTAACCTTTTTTTTTTTCTTTGACTTATTGTTCAGCGCGTGGATATATACAAAATAGAGGATAAATAATAAATAAATATATAATACCCTGAAATTTAAAATTACTCAGTTATAACAGCAACAGCATCTGCCAGAAAATTTTAAGCGAGCCCATAGAATAATAATAAAGGAAGAAGGAGCGTATGTGTTTTGGTTTTGGTTTGTAAAATCCAGGAATGCCGGGAATAGGGTTGTAACTATGCTTCAATCTGATTGGTTGGCGACTTCTTGGCGAGATTTTTGAATCGTCTCGTCTCTCTGTCAATCAGTCTTCCAGGCAGCACCCACAACAAATAGCGATAAATGCGCCGAGGATGGGTGCCCTACTTTAAGGTAATAAGGAGCATAAGTAGCTTTCGCTGGCAATTCACTAGAAGGGCTTTGTAAGCATTAGAGTATAGGTGTGCTCCTTCTTCCTCTATTATTATTCGATGAGCAAGCCTCACGTTAGTATAATCCAGCGCCATGTCGTGTATTTGAAAGCTACTGAACACTAAAATTTAAACAGAAAATTTAAATAAAAGAAACCCGTCTCAAAAAAAAAAAAAAAAAAAAAAAAAAAAAAACAGTGTGTTTCTATTACATGTTTTCATTGTATAGGCTGCATTAAATGTAATCCGGTTATTTCGATCTTGTTAATGATAAAATATTTGAAGATCGTGCCGCTATTAGTCGCCTGCTAACTGCGGTAGCCTACTTTAAAACTCTTGCTTGAGCAAAAGCAATATTATATATACTCGAAAGCCGTAGTGGGAAATTGAAGTGAATTTTATGTTCGATTTTTAAGACTATCTTTGATATTTCTTTCATAAATTCGATTTTTTATACTTTTCAATCTAATGGGATTTTAAAGTGCTGTCGTGACATAAATGGTTAAGACAGTCGTTTCTTTACATACACTTTAAAAACTGTTTTAATGTTTTCAACAAAATTCCTTTGACTTTGCATTCCACCAGTGTCCGAGAGGGTATGCTCTTAAAGTTGCTAGGCGAGGGGTACTGGGTTCGAACCTAGCTTGTGTGCTTTGACCTATACGTTCGGAATGTTTCGGAAATTTCTTTCAAATCTCGTGTGAATTTTTGCTAGGACCTCTTAAGAATCAGATATTCTATCCAGACCTAGGACCTTCGCGTGGTGAATTGGCTTTAATTCAATGCATTAGTATCAGGGACGAGGCGTGGTTCAGAAAACTATGGAAGCGCCGAAGCGAAGCGCTTCCAAAAGCAGAGGAAGAATCAATTCAGTCTTTCGACGAGGCGACGTTACTTGATTACTTTTTTAAAATCTTAAATAGAGGAAGTGCTGCTTCCATCGCTTCCATGGAAGCTTCACCACTGATCAGTACACATATTATTGATATATAATTTTCTATGTGTCTTAATTTTAAAAAGGAACTGACCATTAAAAACACATCTTTTTTCACTCCTAAGTATTTTACAAAAATGCATGAACTGCAGTAGCATTAAAGTAAAAGGTGAAACAGAAAAGAATCTTGTGCGAATAGTTTAATATCTCTCAATATGAAGTAGTTAAATCTGTACTATCTATTAAAACATCAGCGGTATCATAGACTAAAATAACTGATATTGTTACAGCAAGTGCAAAAGTTTCTTTTCCGAGTTAGTTTCTCTTGGGGCACATCTCGCTTGCTCCGTTGAGTTAAAGATAATTGAAAATGTCTTTCCCCCATCCGCGAAGAAGCGGAAAATCTTGCCAGCTGGAGGAATTGAATCCAGAATAAATTGAAAATTCCATTGTCGGATAATTTTTGAGAGATATAGTGAGGGGGAAATGTTATTCCCAGTGTAAAACTGATAGATGATTACTTTGATAGTTTCGGTATTACGGGGAGGTAGCTTAAACGCTTCGCCATTTAAATGTATTCATAAAATTATGAAATAAGCTAAAAACAAATTGAATGTGGGTGAGCAGAACCGATTGAAATTAAAGCTTTTATCCGCTTTGGGTTTTGTATATTATCTAAAAGTAATTAGAAATACAGAAAAAGCATTTAAAGTAAAAGAAGGAAGATTTCTGCGTGATTAAAATTAGCACATGTATATATGTACCAAAATTACATATATTTCTCGAAATATTAAACTATAAATTAACTCTTTATACATTAGTTAACTGTTTTTTTCACACTGTTTAACCGCCTGACCGCCGCTGATGGATATATCCGGCCACTGAGTTGTTCTTTTTTCCACAATGCATTTATAATTCAAAATTATATAATTATGAAATTTTAGGTTATTTTTCAAATTTGAAGGTCTTGAATTTGGGAGGGAGGATTATAATCATGCGCACAGTTACATTTTGAATACTAAATAGAAATAAGTATGGATTTAGCACATTGAAAAGAAGTGTGAAGTGAAAACAATATTACAATTTTGCCCTATTCAAAAGTGGTCAGGGGGTTCATACCAGAAATATGATTTGCAAGAGAGATATTTTGGACTTGGATTTGAACATGGATTTCAAGTATAATAATTCCGTAACTTAAACTAATAATAATAACAATAGTAATAATAGTGATTGTTAACTATTTTTGTACCAGTAACGATTGAATTTACATTTGTTTATTTTATGCATGTTGAAAAAATTAGCTGTTAAAAATCCGTTTCTATAAAAAATATAGATTGCTAAAATTCAGTTTTGTTATTTGCTTTAGATGACATCTTCTAAAGTTCATTATAAGTTTATTAGAATAGGATATGTGTATATTAACTATTTCAAAAATATTTAAAATGTTGCCTTCATTGAAGAATATCAATGAACTATTAGTAAATTTTGGAAATTGAAAGTAGAGACAGTCAGTACAGACTTATATATATAAAACTTATCAAGTTATTTAAAAAACTTATTTCAAAGTAAATTTAAAATTCAACGTGAAATAAATAAATTTGTTCTTTTTCTATTGTCTCTAGACTGTTAAAAATAAAAAATTCGAATTTAAATAATGATAATAATAATAATAACAGTAATAATAAAGACATTAAAGATAAAGAAAATATAAGTGAAATTATTTAAGCACACTGATTTGAAACTTGAAAGTAAGTACTATCAAGTTAAAAGATAAGTTCAGAATGTAACGAGTTAAAAATAGTCTATTAGAAAAGAAAAGAAAAAAAAATCTGAAGTTATTTGTTTTTGCTTTGTTTTATTAATGACCTTCATACTTATTTGTCTTCAGTGTTATGAAGTATACTTGGAATCTCGTAGTGTCCCGGTTATTGTCTTCTGTTGACAGCCAAGGATTTGTTTCAAGAATTAAATGTGTACATGTAATCTAAGTAAGATATGAGACAGTGAGACAGATTAGCTAATCTTTTGTTTTAAAAAATTGTTCTAGTGACAGCATTTAATTATAGCAATGCATAATTGTTAATTTCCCCCAAGGTTGCAACATTCTAACGTAACTCATTAACTAAAACATCCTATTTAAATTCATTTAAGTGCTGACAGTTTCAAAATGAAAAAGACGCACATGGTTTCCCAAATAATATTTTTTTACTTTCTCTTGCACATATATGTGGTAGAGAAAGTATTGTTTTGGGGTCAAAATTTTGAAATTGAGTTTTTGTTATATTTACACGTTTTGAGCCCCCCCCCCCCCACCAAGTAAAAAAAAAACATGTTTTTAGCGTTTGGTCTGTATGTGCATCTGTCTGTGCGACTGTTATAGGCATATCTAAAAAAAAAAAAAAAAAAAAAAAAAAAAAAAAGCAGGAAGTTTAAATTTGGTATTTAAATCTGCATCATATACTGATACAACACTACACTTTTTGTTGAGATCAAACAAATGGTTAGTGTACAGGGATATCCAAGAGAATCAAATACATTACATCTATGAGGAAAATTTCTGGTAAGTACAGCGTAACATCTACAGACAGCTCTTAAAAGAATGGAAGAACATATTTTGTTTTTTATATGCATAAAGCATGTTTTGTGTAGATTGTGATATGGAAATTATCATTGAATTCATCATTCGTTTACAGGGCTACCCAGAGTACTTGGATATATTGTTGTTATATTTGGAAATAGCTGAAAGTGTATTTCATTTTGCATTGGGTGTCTGCCACATAAGACTAAATTTATGTTTACAATGTGATGTGCATATAATTTTTAGACAATACACAGGGCTAACCAAAATTAAGCTAAATATTTTTTTCTATTGAATGTAACTGATGGAACTGCTTTGCTAGATTTTACTATGTCAACGAACATTCCTCAGGAAGGAAAATTAATTTTTCGTACACATACTGTAAAAAAAAGTATTTTTTGAAGTTCTATTTTCATTTCTGCTTTTTGTATATAATCACGTTTTGAGGTTACCTAAATACGGAAGTCCTATTTTTAATGTTTGATATGCATATATATCTGTTATCAGCATAACTTAAAAAAAAAAAAAAAAAAAAAAAACTGCAAACAATTTTAAATTGGTATTTCGAAATTCATATCAGGTTACCACTTAAAAAATTTGATAAAGATTGGCAAGTTTTAAGGAAAATCAATAAGAGCTTTGATTTTTTTTTTTTTTTTTTTTTTTTTTTTTTTTTTTAATAAATGTAGGCAATATAATTGAACGGCAGGTTAAGGAGGATGGCAGCCCTTTTCACGCAGAATTATATGTTAAATAAAACTGTTCCTAAACCTATTTTAGATTATTTTTAAAATAGATTGAGCTTCTTCATGTTACCTTACTGATCTTAAGACTTAATCTGCAAGCTATCTTTTATAGTATTGAAATGTAGGCTAAGACAGAGTCGTACGAGTAACATATCATATTTTTTATAATAAAAGAATTTGTTAATTTCATTTTAAAATATTTGATTTAGTTAGATTTCACTATTTCGATAATGCGGTTATAAATAATCTATATGGTCACTCACATAAGTATGAAAGGTATAAAAACTGATTGTTATACAATATTCCATTGCCCATTTAGATTATTATTGAATTGTTCATGTTGATTTTCTAGTTTATTAAAAGAAATATCACTAATAATGCGTTTTGAAAATTTTCTTTAAAGAGATTAAAGTCTAAAAACATTTTAAATACACCATTAATATGTATTTACAGTAAGAATACTTTTTAAACATTTCAAACCGTTTTTAGTTTTACTGGGACTTTTTACTAACTTTGAAAGATTATAAAATATTGCATAATACATACTTTCTAGAACTTTTCATATCTACAATAATTACACTTATTGTTATTTAAAATGCATTATAAAATATGATTATTTATAAAAAATTAATAAGGAATAAGATTCACGCATGGGCACATTTTATAATTTAAATTGATTGAAATATTTGTATTATTTTTTCTGAATGCAAGCATTTTTATTTAATTAAGTTTCTCAAGAATATTTAAAATTTCTCTCTTTATTGCTGTCAGGTTAAAAGCAATGGTTTTCCTGGAGACAAGACAAACGAAAAATCGTAATAGTAACAGAAAATCTAGAAGAACTTGTGCATTATAAAATTCTATTTATAAAATGATTTGTTTTTCTGTTGTGCCCATTACAAATGAAAAATCTATTTTGAAAACGTGCAAGAACTTTCCATAAGAAAATAAGATTACGCCTTATGCAGTCTGAGTCTGTGTAAGCAAAATCCACAAGAAGAAACACTGTATTAAAATAAAACTTTAAAAGGTTAAATTAGTTCCTTAATGTATGCATGTTTATTTTTCTTAAAATTCATAAACACATCAAGCATGTGTCTTTTGAGGTATGTTTAAGACCCCTAAATGCCTTGGTTATTATTCCCTATAACACCCACGGCATTGTTTTCCTTGTTAAGCACCGAGGAATGTGCGTGTAATCAACGAAAGTCACGAGATATAAGACATTTTAGCTAATCATTCCCCTAGGAAAGATTTTAGTGGTACAAACATTTAATTTAAACACGTATAACAGTTCATTTGGCTCAAGGCTGCAGCAATGATGTTTAATGTTAAAATTAAATGAAATAATGTTCAATATTTTAAGAACCAATAGCTTGAAAAGTTAACTTTGTAAATTATACACAGTGTGTTCTTGACTTCCGCTTTATTTTCTTAAATATTGATCTTAGACATATATTAGAAATTGCACAGTTGCCGATAAAAGGTACAAAATTTAATAAAAACAATTAAATATTAAGGTATTTTAAGAGTTAGGAAATCTAAATTTGTTTCGTATATGAATAAAAAAAAAAGGAAAATAGTTAAACTACCCTAATATCCTAATTAAAATATATACTAAATTTTAGCACGGTATCATAAAAGTCCTAGAGATGTGACAAAACAAAAAAAATCTAAAATTTATCACATTCTAATATCTTTAAATAGGTATTATAATGCTAAAAATTACGCCGACAGTATTCGTTTCAAAAATCATTCTCAAATTTTGATATAGTTAGCGTCTATCCTTCAGTGACCAGATGCCAGGTTCGAATCCTAGTTCAGGCATGGATGATTGTTGTAGTTAAGAATCTATTTTAAGTCATAGGTCCCGATTTGAGGAGTGTTCATGTACAGAAAAATGAAGTAGAGGGATATCCCTATAGTCAAAACCACTAGTTGAAACAATGATAATGTAAATATATAATCACACTAACATTTTATCTTGTGACTATTCACTCAATAACTTTGTTGCAACATATATCTAGTACAAGGTTTAAATTTTGTACATAAGCTTATTAAAGTAAAGGGCATATTTTAATTACTAGAAGGTTTTGCGTAGGCCAAATACAAATTTTAATTTTTTTACTTCTTAAAATTAGTCCCCGGAAATGTTTGATAAATTTAATAAAATTTTGTACATTTTTATTCATTTTTGTAATTGTAATATGTATCTAAGTTGCAACATTTAAGAAATTAAAGTCGATGTCAAGATATTTAGAACACCCTGTACAGCAAAAATTTTTTGTATGGATTAATGTTCCTTTAAGGTGATAAATTCATTGTCTCTCACTTCTTCTTTTTTTTTTTGACATACCACGTATGAATAGCTGTTTTAAAAGCTATATATAAAAATAACTAATATATAGTTTAATAATATTCATTAAAAAGCAAGAAAGATATATATGATTAGAAAAAAAAAAAAAAAAAACTTACTTTTTGGAGATTTTCGAAAACTTATAATTAAAAAAAATTTCAAATTTGAAAGTAGCGCGTTTATGTAAATAGATGTAAACTCGTTTAAATTACTAAACCTCTCCAAGGCTACTGCCTATTGTCGGAGGTGATTTCTTTTTAACAATTGAAAAATTGCCTATTTATGTGTATTACATAATAGAATATAGTAAAATAACCACTTTTTTAAAACATTATAAGTCAAATTTAAATAAAGATATTTTAATTCTGTAAATTTTATTTCGATTATTGAAAAGTCTTTAAGGGAGTGAACTATTCTTAAAACTATAACCATGTTACTTAATATTTTAGAGAAGGTAACATTTTATACATGCTGAGAAAATCATGATTCAGAAGTTATGATCATGACAGTTCATAACTTCTATCGACAAAAAAAAAAAAAAAAAAAAAAAAAAAAAAGCTAGATTCATTGTAGTAGTTTAATCCCTAAAACAACTCCTATAGAGTAATTTGTCAAAGTTTCATAAAGTTTCAATTATAACTTTTGTAATTATGATGTTTTATGATAAAGCAAAATGTTGAAAATCTCATTTTGAGAAAAAGCAGAAAACATAATTAAAACCAGATTTTAACTATTAAATAAAAAAATAATTTTAATGAGTTCCTGATTTACTTCAAAGTTAATTCATTTTATATGCAGAAAAAAAGTTTGACGCTTATATCGAGTAAAACATTTACGGACACTTCCGGTTTCAAAAACTTGCGAGTGACTGAAATGCCTGTAACTCTATTTCTAAGCACGATAGAAACAAAACTCAAACTGGTTTAGAAAGCTAAAATGCCAGACTTTAATACTAAATAAAAAATAGAAAATCGGAGTTTTGACCGAAAATTGCATTTTAAAGGTAGGGAGGTACAATTCCTGCAGAACTAAAAGTATTTGGATGGTAGATATTTGAAGAAGATTTATTAATTTATCCTATGAGATACATAACAATAATTGATTACAGATGTCTACGAAAGTAATGTTGGAAAAAATTGATTTCCTAATTCAAGTAGATACATATGTTTTTTTGTGTGTTGAAATCGAAAATTAAGCCAGTTCTTCTCTATCACGTATAGACTTTTGTCTAGACAGGGTGCCTACCAATACAATTTCATGTCGGAAGACATGGAATTGTATGTTGACATGAATAATTATAATTTATCATGGAAACATACTATAAAAGCGATCACATAATTGCATTGGAGGAAGAATCACGGTAGAAATTGCATCCGTAGACACCCTGTATTGGCAAAAGTCTACACGTGATAAAGAAAAACTGGCTTCAGTTTCAGGACACACACACACACACACACACACACAAAAAAAAAAAAAAACATAATGGTCAGTCAAAATTATCAAATAAAAATTTTAGATGTAGTTCTGTGTTATTGTTGTCGGTATTGACAATAATCGTTGTTATAAACAAGTGTGCAATTCACGGGTAAGATAATACATAAAGGATTGTTAGTCCAGATTCGTCATTATTTAATTACACTTTCTATCATTGTATAAAAATTCTTATTTGTCACGTATTTTAAATTAGTGAGCAAATGGATACGCATAAGGTGTTTTTAATAGCTTATCATCGAATTGTTTTTTCTCCCATTCAGTATATATTTTTTTAGTATGTTATTATTTTTTCAGTATATTATTTATTCTGTGTCATTGTTGTCGGCATTGACAATATTTATTGTTATAAGCAAATGTGCAATTCACAGGTAAGATAATATATAAATGATTGTTAATCTAGATTTGTCATTATTTAATTACACTTTCTATCATTGTATAAAAATTCTTATTCGTCACGTATTTTAAATTCGAAAGCAAATGGATCCGTGAAAGGTGTTTTTTATAGCTTATAATCGAATTGTTTTTCCTCCCATTCAGTATATTATTTTTTTCATGACGTATTTTTCATGTTCAAGAGCTCACTCCAGTTCTAGCATACATTCTTAAATTGCTCTCGAGATTTCAATGGATCAATAGGAGCTACAAATATTATGAAGTAAATATTGAAAAAAGTTATTGACTGTTTTAAGTAAAATTTATACTGCAAGCTTGATCAATTTAAATTGATTTTTATGATTAAAATCTATTTTAATAATACGATATTTTTTTAAATATATATTTAAATGGAGAAAAGAATAATTTTTTGCTTTAAAGAAAAATCGATATCTAACTACTCCAAAGTGTAACTAATAGATGTTCAGTTAGATTAAATTAAAATAATAAGCAATCACTTTGATATGCCAGAGCTTATGAACTTTCCTATACTTTCATTCAAAATACAAATAATCAATTTTTAATAATAAATAATATTCTATTAAATATGATATTTTAAACAGTATTATCCGTTAGTATGACACAAGGAAATTGAAAATTATTTCAATTAGAATTCATCGTTATTGAAAAATCACATTTCATGTTAAGCGATATTGGTTTCATGTCAATAAAACCAATAATGACTGCGATACTGAAATGAAAACTTGTAATTATCTTTCTTTTGTTTCTTGTAGCAATAATAGAAATCATATAGTTTAATTTTGAAATTTATATTTCAAGTTTTCTTGATTTGTAATACAAAATTTTGTTTCAGAAAGCATTAAAGATTTATTCCGTATATTGTGAAATTATCGCTTATTTAAACCCCTACAATCAAATTTCGGTGCTTTAATAATTACCTCAAGTAATTAAAATATTTCCCTTTTCGAGATTTTATTTTTCGTTTTCATTTCATGTTTTTAAGAATGTAATTCCACATAGATTAATTTTTTTTAATATATCAAATTATACTTTAAAAAATATAATAAAGACAAGAGATTGAAATCAATAAAGTCTTATTCTGTTCATACTAATGTTTTCATTGTTTTATATCCAAAAATATCCCAAATCTATATTCCGAACTTTAAAATCTAATTATGCCAAATACTTGCAAATACAACCGTGTTCTTTTAACTTCTAAATTCCATTTAATCTTTATTTACATTAATAAAAAAGAGAGGATAATAGTCAAAAATAGTTTAAAAATAGTTACAACTAATTTTAGAAATAAAATATGTTCTTTTCGAAAATTTTGCTCTGATTGTGTAAATGTTACCAATTATTCTTAGGAAAATGTTTTGGGATTTTATAAGGATATTCTTATTTTTATCAAAATGGTGTACCATTTTAAATACTTAATATCATAGATAAGCAAATACTAGAATGTAAGATATTTAATCGTATCAGAAAAGTTTTATAAAAGAAAATACACGAATTTTTAATTAGATTACATCAGCATAAAATGCTAATATAAAACTAAATTTATTCTGTTACAAAAAAATGTGACTTGAATTCTCTGAAAATGTATTTTATTTACGATGTAAATTAAACAAGAAAATTTCGTAGTTCATATATGTATAAATTGTATAAAATAAATCTCTTTTTTATTTCTAGGTTTGCTATATCTTTAAAATTTTATTTTTATCTGTAAAACTGTAAAGAGCATTAAAAAAACAAACATACAAAAAAAATAAATAAAACTAACTCTATTTCTGTTTTTCAATTAATGTATATAAAATTCTGTACAAAACAGAATATAATTTAGTACAACAGAACTTATTTTAAACTTTTCTTCCATGTATTTTATAAGTAACTATATGCATTTCTTAAAATTTCTTTAGTATAGATTTAGCATAGGAAACTGTTGGAGGCTTTCAAATTTTGGCTGTCATTTTCCCGATAATTTAAAAGGCTATCGCAATTGCATAAGAGAAACGTTCGAGCTACTTCTGTGCCAAATTTCAAATTTCGTGAAGGGTTTTTATACTGAAGCTGTTCCATTACTTTAGCACGACTTTTCCGAGTTTTATTTTTATAATAATAATAATAATAAAAATGTTTGCACGTTCATTTTTTTTTCGACATAAAAATAAATATATTTTCTTACTTACTCATTTATTTATTATTGTCATCTATTTTTTTTTTCTTTTTAATAATTTTAAAGTTAAAATGGAGTTTTTTTTTTAAATATCATTCAAATCAATTATTCGATTGAACTAAAAAGAACGACCTTAGCTAGATTGTGTCGTGATTAATAAATGTATAAGGTTTGATAAAACCTAATAATTCGAGCTAAAAACTCCTACAGATACAATAACAAACTTTAAGCTTTATATATGTAGATAAACACAAAAATTTTTGCACCTTCATTCAACGTTATAGATAAAAACAGCCGATTGAAAGAAACAGTTTGACTTGTCGTACTTAAAAAAAAAAAAAAAAAAAAAACACCGAAAATCATACAGTTTGCAGCATATGTTATTAACATTTTCCATCTGCGCTTACTTAGTTCGCTTAGTCTTCCCTGTCTTTTGATTGTGATTACGCAGTGGATAGACAAAATTACAGATAAATGGACAAATATTTTTATCGGATTCATAATCACTAAACATAGTGGGGAAGTATTAACACAAGTAGAAGTTAACACAAAATTAAAGTCAACACAAAGGATAATGTAATTTCCAATTGTAGCTTATTATGTCGCTGTATATTTTAGTATATACCTGTAAATATTAATTTAAACATACCATATTCCATACGTGTTTTCTGTGCCTATCAATAATAAATGTCAATTTCATCAGGATTTGTGCAGTACAAAGTTATTTAAATATGATTTATAAAATTGCCTCTCATAGAATTCTTATTTGTAATACTTTCGGATGTCTTCTACATAAACTGAAGGCAGTATTTACTCTATTTTCAACAGGAAACATCCCATAGTTAATACGAATATTATATCAGTTTCAAGGATTTCCATGTTGGAATTTATTAAAAAAAAAAACCTCCTCAGTGTCTTAGAATTCTACATTTAATTAGATTCATTTCACTTAAAATAAATCCAATTTCAGTGTTAAAAAATATGCTTTTTTAACCACGATACCTTTCCCAAAGTATTATAATATTCTTAAGTAACTTACATAGTTAGAACTCAAATCTCCAAAACTTTAGATTTCTCACGAAGTCCACGTGTTATAATTATAATTAAAAACATATTAAAAATTGGAACAACACTTTTAAAACAAGTCATAAATTTTATTAAAATCATATTATACATAATACTAAGCTTTTCGCCACTAATTCATGGCATTATCAGATATATAAGTCACATAAATAAATATATATATATATGAGACAGCATCTGTATCTATCACAGGATCGTTGGCAGTTGTAGTTGTTACAGCAACTTCTTAAACTGCGTAGCTAGTAACTGAATAAAGAATGTCTTGTAGATAAAGCAACTTCTTACTTAAATTCGAAGGTTTCGACTGAGTTTAAACATGGTAGCACCAGGTATACTTTCAGAACAATACCCGAAGGAGATTTTTTGTCTTAGGCCAGGACTGGGAAGTTATATACCTGATGATACCATGAATTAATGGCGAAAAGCTTGTATTATGTATAATATGATTTTAATAAAATTTTATGACGTGTTTTAAAAGTTTTTTTTCTCAATTTTTAATATGTTTTTTATTATAACTCTGTACTGTAAGTATTAGAAACTTTTTTGCTTCATTTCCTACAGATTAACGAGTATAAATTTTTGAAAATCTGGAAGTGCAATACAGATCTGTCCAATAGCTTTCTAATTTGAATATAGAATAGAAATTCCGGAAAATATTCGACATCCAATTGTCGATAGATTTGTAATGAGCACAATTATCTATATTCAGACAAGTCTTGCGCAAACATAGTACAAAAGTTTGAACGTTAAAAAATAAAAACTAATAAACAAAATTATGCAATTTTTTTTTTTTTTTTTTTTTTTTTTTTTTATTAACATAAAATTGATATTTGAAAAAAATGTGCGTATCCGTCAGAAGGAAACATTATGTATAATGTTTGTCCAATTTATTCGAAAGTTATACCTAAATGTATACAGTTTGAAATATTAACAAACTAAAAAATAATATGCTTATTAAGCGAAATAATACTGATTTAGTTTTAGTGTATACCAATTTAATAAATGGTGGTTCTATAAAATTATTTTTGAAATGGTTATCATAGTTATATCACGACCTCTTTAAGTTAGATTTTGACATATTTTTTCTTTATGGCGCTTATTATGTAAAACTGTGCTACCGAATACATACAGGGTGATTATCATTAAAGTTACGATCTCAAAACGCTATAATTTTTAAACTACCCGTCAGAGCGATTTGATATTCTACCAGAGCAATCGTGAGGCAATGAAATTTTGTTTTGGGGAGGAAAAAAGTAGTTCCAACATGTTCCTATAGATGGTGCTGTCAGGGTAATGTCAGGTGAAACGCCTAAATGGACTCATTAAACATAGGAATGCTGTTCGCAATAGAATGAAACAGCACGAAGTAATAGACTTCATGGGTTTACTACATTTTTTTTTTTTTTTTTAGCAGAAAGATAAGAATGCGTGTTTACAGCGGAAACAGTCATAGTGAAAAGAGAAAAAGAGGAGCTTCATGAAACAAATACTTTACGGATAATTAACGGCACATTTTGGAACTTTTTTTTTTCTTTTGCCAAACAAAATTTCATTGCATCACGATTGCTCTGGTTAAATATCAAATCGCTCTGATGGGTAGTTTTAAAAATATAGCGTTTTGAAATCGTAACTTTAATCACCCTGTATATAAAAAAATATATATGTATGCATATTTAATGAAGCTTGTTATGTTAAATAGTGTAACTGAATACATATATAAAAAAGATACATGTAAACTATGTTTTGACAATTATTCTTCAATATAGAATAGTGGGTACTGGTATGCCGATTCTTTTATGTTTGTCAGTTTTTCTAAGATTATTTGGATAACTCTGCTTCAAATTTATGTACAACACACATAAATAACTACATAACTAGACGTAATATATCAGGCCATGTTGACGATTTCAAATCCTCTATCTTTACCATTCGCGCTCTTCGATGTCTTTTTCGTAAATATTTTACGTGCATTTTCTTTGTTTTTTCATACTTGTGATTGTGCATTTATTATTATTTTCTTACCCCCCCCCCAGACACACACGCATACTGTTTTTTCCATATGCAAAACTGCAGAAAAGACGGGTTAAAAAGTTAAAAATGCAAAAGAATAGCGTGCAAAATAAATCATAAATATTAAGACAATTTTGTGATAATCATTATATACAGGATCGATGCATTTTAAAATTTTCATTTAATATGCATAGAAGTTGCTGAAAAATCTCATTAGAAATTATTTATAGCATTTTCTAGATTTACTCTAAACTATTCATCCTTTGATATATATCACTTTAAGTATATTTAGTGGTCAAATAACTATTGCATAGATATTTCTCATGCATGAATGTATTTTAAAAAGAAACATATGACAGCTTAATTAAGTTAGAAGAGCGAAAAACTAATCCTATTTCTTTTTCAATACGTGACTAGGATTATTTAAAAAAAAGAAAAAAAAAAAAAAAAAAGAAAACTTTCATTTTATACTACAAAGAGTAAAAAACTTCTTTTGTCTTTTCCAGTTGTTTGTATAGTGATAAAAAACATAAAGTCAAATACACTAATTCCTGGAATTCTTGTCTTCCCGAAATTTAACCGGATTCTCTAAAATTCTTAGAAGGAATTTAAGCGTAGACTTAAGTTATCTTTCAACTTTTTTTGGACAAGTGCCATCATTCTTATCTTACTATTTTCATTTTCTCATTTAATTATCTTTAAACTTTTTCGACACTGAGACTTAGTTAAGTGAAAGAGTTAAAAATGATATTTTTAATTTTCTAAGTTAATGGCTTTAGAATATTAATGTGCTTTAAACGACTCTTTTATTATTCTCTTGTTTAAAAATATTTTTTTTTCTATAGCATTATTTTTAGTTTTTTTTAGAATAATAGTTGGTAGATTATTTTAATTTAATGTGATACTGGGTTGTATCATACAGTAAGTTTAAACAGATCGAGGTTACGAATATAAAGTGGATTTTATATCGCAAAAAGCTCAAAAGTTCAAACGAGAATGAGAATTAGTCTTCATCTGATTTATTTTCAAATCATTTGTAGCAGTACTAACGCGGAAGAACTAAAATTTACTAAATATCTCTTCCTTTTAATATTATGGGTAAGATTAAATTAAATTTACTTGCACTGATTAAAACATTTTTAACAGCGTGGTCAAACATTATATGTAACTTTATTCCTGATTATCAGAATTTTGACAGTAAGATGATCTATACTGTATAATGCTTAGCTGTTTCATTATATCACCGGCAGGCTATTACATCTACAAAGTTCATCTTCAGTAGCGCGACTGAATAATTTTATCTTCATTAATCTGTATACTGAGAAAAAAATATATACCGCCTTCATCTAGAGTGAATAAGTAGTCAGTTTCTAAATCTGTAAGTTTGAAATATAGATTTGCGATCTATGCATATAAGATAAGCAAATAAATTCAATAGACAGAATAATTGAGAATTTCTTGTCCATACTTTTCTAGATGGTGAGACAATAGTATGAATATCATGAATTTTTTACATTGCGAGAAATTCTCGCTTGATTTTTCTAGAATTGGGTCATAGACAAAAATATAGTTACTAAAGCTCGTGTCTTGTGTTTTTATTTCCATTATTTGCATATTTATTTTTTTAAAATAAGTTTGACCACGATAACATAGGCAAATGCCCTAGAATTCTCATAGGGGTTTCTAGAACTAGCTAGCACAGAAAGCTAAAATTTATAAGGATGACATGGAACTATTTTTACTAGAGCCATAATTTATATTTTTAATGTCAATTAGAGAATGCGGTCTATGTGTACTAACTAAAATTAAAGTGAAAAGTTGTCTGTTAATTTTTATTTATTTTTAATCTTTGACTAACTAGTGGTATTATTTTTCAAACCATAGAAAAAGATATAAATTAATGCTATGAAATCAATATATATATATATATTTATATTCTAATTATCTACTTCCGCACTTTAATAATTGAATCTACTTTTCTTTTACTAGTTATGATTAAGACAAACTAAAAATTTTACAATTTTGTTTTTTTCTTTCTGAGAGTAATCTTTTTGCAATAACTATTTTTTATCATCAGAACATGATTTTATTTGTTTATTTTTTAACATTTATTTTTCTTTCACTTTGGCATGACGGTGTGAATCAACATTAATTAATTTAAATGAATTTCATTTCTAAAGTATGATTAATTATCACACAAAATTTTAAAATTCTATTGTTTATAGATCCTTACAGAAAGACAAATAAATCAGATATTATTTAATTAAATGATGACGAAATTTCAAACGGTGATAAATATATTCAATTTTTAATTAACTCGCTTAAGATTAAAAATGAATTTCAATTAACCTGTATTAATTTTTTGAGTTTTTCGTGAGTAATTATTCTTTGTTTATATTTTCATGTAATTATAAGTACTCAAGTTATTTCTTAGAAATCTTGTATAAATTTTGTATTTCAACTAGTACTTCAATAATATAATTAAATTGCCTTTACTTAAATAATTTTTTCTTATGTAAAATTATACAAATAATTTTTATTTAAAAATTTAAGTCTTTGATTTAGAAAATGCATTCACATTTTTCGCTTCTAGAACTTAATATTCATTTTAATAATGCAGCTTCTTTTAATGCAATAACTGGATACGATTTAAATCTCATTTAAAGAATAAAAATTTCTTTCAATTTCAATTAAATGTTTTCAAACTTTATTTTTTTAACTCACGTGCAACTTACGCAACGCATTAAATTTGAATTCTAAATGCCAATCCCGTCTCTTTTAAGCCTTGAATTAGTCGTTAATATTATTGAGCTTTTCTTTCTTTTTTCTTCTTTTTTTCCTAGCTTCACAATCTAGCTTGTAATGCATTTCTTTTTATAATGCTTACGTTAACAAAAGAAAGTAATTAAGGCTTTACAAATTCTTGAACGTAATCCGATCTCTTTATTTCTTTAAATTTCTTTTACTTGAAAAATCGTTTAAATGTTAAAATAACTGTAATATATTGAAAAAAATGTGTATACTCCTTTAGTTTCTTGTCGTAAAAATGATTACCAGAACTTATGATTTTTTATTTTTTTACATTCATTTTATTATGCATATTTTATTTTATTATTTTATCGTAGCTATTATTTGACAAAAAATTTATGTCCCTTAAACATTTGGGAAAATATATTTGAATAATATTTAAAGTTTAAATAAATTTAATTTTTAATTTATATTCTAATCTTGAAGTAATCATTTTTTTTTTCATCAATCTAATTTGATTAATTTTTTTTTCCTTGAACATTGCTTTTTAACACTTTCCAATAAGGTTGAAAATTGTTAATGATTTCGGTTTGTCTGACCATCTGTCTGATTGTCCGTGCTTCTTGAAACTGATATTGGTTATTCAAGTTCACTATCGGATGTCCCCTTTTGAAAATGGAGTGCGTAACTCTACTGGTTTGTGTACAGGGACACCCGAAAGTATTCCAAAGCATTGCATTCTATAAGAGGTATTTCTATAAACCATATTTTAATAGCTTTACTATGCACAAATCGTAATGAAATCTAAATATGTTATTCAAGTTCAGTATCGGATGTTTCCTATGTAAAATGTTTAAATACCATCACTGTGGAACGCTCTCACAGACTCGATGACCGCAAATATTTATCACCAGAATATTGGTCTCTGGACCACCTCTAGGGGTGAGTTCCAGACCGTCGCCAATCGCCCATTGCGCAGCACTACTAAAACCCAATTAACCCAACCCAACCCACCAGAATATTGCGCAGGAGCAGGTACGTTGAAAAAATGTGTTGGATACTAATGCAGATTACTTTAAATCTTAAAGGACGTACCTTTAGGTACCTTACGTTCACAGTATTACTATTTATTTATCACTGATCTAAAACGACATTTTTTTTTTTTTAATACTTTATCTAGTACAGTTTTTACTCCAAATTGTAGTACATAAGTTCAATTAATACGAATAAAAAAAATAGAAAATAACCGGTTGGATGTTTTTAAAGATGTGCTGAGGGAAAGCTAAAACTGCATATTTAAGAAAAACAGTTCTAAGTTAAGAAACATTGCTGCTATTGTGTGAAGTGAATGTTACATAAACAACAATAAATCAAAAAGTAATGTAGATTTTAGAAAGTGGTGCTTTGCATTTCGTTCAGAAGAGATCAATCTTCTGAAATTTATAAAAATAATCGAATTGAAGGTTTAAAAGTCATATAGCCCCTTAAATTAAGTGATTATAGAATCACTCAAATAAAATTGGTATATTATATGCAGTTTTCCCACATAAAACTTTTGACGATATTTATAATTATATTTGTTCCAACATTTTGATATTACTTCTGTATTTTATATCTTTCTAATAGATTATATTTTTAACAGGTAAAAGAACAGCTAAGTTTCAATTTAATCGATATTAAAATACATGCAATGATAATAGATATTTTATATGCTATTTTTTAACACCATGTTATTTATTGAGATTCAGAATTATATCTATTCAAATATTTTGGTAATATTTCAGTATTATGTTTTTCGTAAGACTCTAACATGCATTGAGATTTCGAAATAGTATAAGAACATTCGAACAAAGCCATGCAAGAAATGGTTTTGAAAATCCAACATGCATCTAATGTTTTTTTCTTTTCTTCTTCTTTTCTTATCTGAAAAACGAAATAAAGAAAAGTTTGCATTTTTAAAGAAAAATACAGATGCAAGTAAAATAGGGTACTGCACATTTCTTGTATATTTCCTTGCAAAGGAAATAGCTTACTGTATTCTTATTCATTCTTATCTGAGTGCGTGTCTAGAATTTTATGAAGAGACTTCTTATCAGAGAAAAAAAATATTCTTTTGCTTTTCTCCATTTTAAATTTTAAAAACTAAAATAAATAAAAATGATTATAATAAAACAACGTTGTTAATAACTATGGTTACTTCGGCATCACATGCATCCGAATCTCTTAAAACTTCTACAATGTATTAAAAAAAAAAAAAGCAACTTTGCTGCCAGAAATTCTCTGTAATTCGAGAAAAAAGTCGTAAATTACGGAAAAATTACGTTGACATAACGTATTTTTCTGTAATTACAGAGAATTTCTCGCAACAAATTAGCATTTTTTTTTAACTGTGTATAAGTGCTACATTTAGAACAATAAATTTAGCACATATTTCTAAAGATGTATTACAAGTAGTTTGGAAAAATCTTGTGACCTTCAAGTAATACTTAACATTTTAAGATAACATACACTGTAAAAAATATGTCCTATTTCCTGCCAGAAATTTTCTGTAATTACAAAAAATACGTTCTGACAACGTATTTTTTTCGTAAATTTCGCGTATTTTCTCAAATTACAGATAAATTTTGGCTGCAAATAGGACATATTTTTTACAATGTATGCAGTACTTAAGAAGAAAAAAATGTTTTTGTCACTTAAAAATATTAAATATTTTGTAATATTAAATATCACTTTGTACCGTACTATTATATAAGGAGTTACTCTTATATAGAACTTGGAAAAAAAAAATTAATGCCATAAAGTATTTTATATGTAAATTTTTATACATAATATAAACTATATATATATAAAGATTTATACAAAGACTAAATTAAGTTGAAAATATTACTGGATAATTTCAAAGCAATTGTTTTTAAATCATAGCCTCTTAAACTAGATGCCTGTCGCGTGGCTCGGAAATTTGGTAACACTTCAAGCGGTAGACAGCGCCACCTGGTACAGACTGCGCGACTTTTTTATTCAACAGCCACCAAAACTTTTTAAAAGTGGGCTTTGATATACATAAAAGGCGATTAGAATAGAAGAAACGTCAATTATATATATCATATAGCACTTCTTAAAATTATTGGTGACAGTTGAATGAAAAAGTCGTGCAATCTGTACCAGGTGGCGCTGTCTACCGCTTGATCTGTTGCCACGTTTTTGAGCCACGCGACAGGCATCAAATTTAGGAGGCTATGATTAAATATATTACAGTTATTAAATATATTATAGGGTATATAATAACAGTATTTGTTTTGCTATTCTAATTTTCAATTATAAATTTAAATTCGTCTGCGGTGTACAAGTGTATCATAACCTCAGAACTAAACTAACGAATTACTTAATGTTTTAATATTTTTACGTTTAAAATACATTTAAAGATTAAAGAAATCTTAATGTACAAATTTTTGTTGAAATATTTCGAATGTTAATTTTTAAGTAACCCAAACTTGTAATTAAGGTCTAGAATAATTTGCATGTTTTATAATGTTTTAACCGTAAAACATTTACATCAATACTAATATTTAATATAAAACATTCATAAAAATAAAATATTCAGAAATTTTCTCCAACATTACTGAAATAGAAAAAGGTTAAAAATAAATAATAATAAATAAATACTGCAGTGTTTTTTATGTGTAAATTATTAATTTTAATAAGGCAAATTTTAATTTATAACTGGTGCTTATATTTTAATGATTTTAGTAATTTTAAACTAAATTATCTAAATTTACAAAGACATCAGCCTACAAGTTCATTAAAATGTCATTATGTAAATTGAAATGCTTTAACTTTTAAATTTTTGAAAATGTCCAGGATTAGCTCAGTTGTTGAAAATGAATATACATTCGAATTAATTTTTCAAAGAATTCTCTGTCAAAAGTAGTAATCATCTGTTACATTTATTCTACATATTTGCAAGCAAATCTTACCGATTACACTACTTTCAAAAATTCGCTATTTATTTGTTTATTTATTTATTTATTTATTTAGTTTCAAATAAAGAACAACAAAGAATGATTTACTGTGTTGTGATGTGAAGTTTCTATGTGCTACAAATGGATAATGGTTACAGCACTTTCTGTCCGCAAACAACGGAATTAGCATAGCTAAATCGTAAGAAACACAGGGCAAAGTCGATCAGAAAATTGTTGAATATCTTCGATAAAAAAAAAAAAAAAAAAAAAAACTTTGTGCACATTAAATCAAAAATAAAACATATAAAACATGTTTTTGCTTGGCCGACATTTTCTAAAGCTGCGATTTAAAGGGAAAAAAAAACCTCGTACGAAAAGTAAAAAAAAATAAAAATAGAGTATATATATATATAAATAAATCATGGTCTTTTCGAACGTGAATCATGCGTGTAGTTGAATTACCACGCTGGCTAGTTTTTGATGAAAAAGATATTTTTTCTGTTCGCCGGTGGTTTTTAAAGTCACCGTGTTGAGAAATCGTAATCAAACATACCCGCATATAAAATTTCTTAAGTATTAAAATTTACTTTTAAAAAATTTACTGTTACAGGTATTTTAATTGTTGATTTAAAAAAGTGAAATAAGTATACAAATGTACATTGAAAAACAAACAATTTTTGCATATGAGGTTGTAAACGTTAAGCATTAATTTTTACGCAATTGTAATTAAGCTCATGTTATGCGTAATTTAATTTTAAATTGCTATGGAGGAAGAAGATGTCCTCCAACCTCTGCATTCAAAAGATTATATTCATTAGAAAAAAAAAAGTTCTTTGAAGAAAATTGTTTTGCAGGCAGACTCGTGGGTCAAAAAATATTGCATACTCGACCCGCACTGTTGATATCCGACCCGATGCAGGAGTCTAGTTCTCTTCCAAGAATTATTGTGCGCAATGTGTCTTTTCGTACTGAACCTGGCTACTCTACAGCATTGTAACAGGCTATTTTTCTGAATTTCTTACATTTTCAGACAGGAACGCTAACTTCTTTCTTAACCACCAGCTGGTGTTGTAGCTGATTCCACCTGTAGCGCATAGTCACTTTACAATACCAAAATATACCATGCTTATGTCAATGGCTATACTCGTTCTAAAATTGAGGTGGGGAGGCAGACTTTCAGTGGATACCGTGCATTTCAAATAGGACGATAAACTAAGCATAAAAAAGATAAACTAAGTAGTAATTATTAGTGCTATTCGATACTCGTGAATGCAAGTTTATGACGAGGTTCAAGTATATTCAGTGACCAGACATATCAACACATGCATTTCAGCGCTGACATCAAAGTTCTGAGGAGTTTAGAGCTATATTACTTTAATGCCCAACATTCCGGTTAATATCGTCGTTTTTGTATTTATCATTTATGGATGTACTCCAAGATTTAAATTTGTACAACCAATAATATGAACATTTTGAAACATAAAGAAACTAAATTAAACACTCGCTGTTAAAGTTGATGGAAAATTGAGATATTTCTTTTCTCGTGCGAAGAAAATAATAATATATTTATTTATATTTTTTAATATATTTTACTGCAAACATGAAATTTTTAGTTGTTGATTGTTCCCTTCTTAGGCACTAAAATTCCTTCTCTTCCTAGGTACTAAAATTCTTTAAAAAATTGTTAAAAATAACATTATTATTATTATTATTATTATTTTAAGAAATGTTTTTATTTTATAAAGAAGTTAATTTTTCATTATCTTTAAAAGAATTGTATGAATATGTATATGAATATGCTTTTTTATAATTTATGTAAATTGTAGATTAGGGTTGAAAACAGTTTTTATTTTTAGTAGTTACTGATAGTGTTATACATTATAATCTATATAATATTTCTCTAACGTGGAACAATTTCAATTAATTTTTGTTGAAACGATACGATAGAAGTGAAATTAATAAAATACGCGAGGATAAAAAATATTTTAAAATGAACAATATTTAAGCACGCGGGCTTAGCTCAATGATCTAATGAGAAAACATGATGACATTTATGTGATGACATTATTTTATAGAAAATGTATGTTTTAAAATCCTTTTTTTCAGAATCTTTCCAAGCGTCATTTTAAACCTAGCAATATTTTAAAGATATAAACAAAATAGGAATTATTATCATAAATTGGCTAAAAGACGCAATCATAAAAAGTATAATAGAAGTAGGATTTCTTTTTTTTTTCTTTTTCTTTTTTTTTTCTTTTTTTAATTATTCCAAATAAAATAAAATGTCATTGCATTCTTGGTGATAAAAATTTAAAAGGCGTCATAAGGTTCCTTTACTAAAACTGTACTGCCTGCGGAAGTATGAAAACTGAGTTGTCAACCATTAATTTTATTTTGAAACTTTTCTGTGAATGATTCTGGTTTTACTATTGCACAATATTTATTTGGTTATAACAATAATTTATGGCTTCTGTTAAATTAAAATTTTAATTAGGTGGTGAAACTGGTATAATATTTATAAGTTACAAATTTTAAAGGTAAATAAGAAAAGAAATAAGAAGTGCGAAAATTTCGCACGGGTTTGCTAGTTAATTAATAAATTTCTTTTTACAGAATTATTATTAAAAATTTATTTGTTTTCAGTTCTAAAGTAAATATATGCAAAATATCTGAAAAATATTTAGTAAAATGTTTATTTATTAGAAAGTTCTCCAACAATCTCAGCAGAGATATTCATCCATGTAGTTTGCCTTAAAGAAAAGAATTGAACAAGAATATCTCAAAGTTAAATTATTTTACTCTAAAAGTATTTTAGAAAATTTATTTTCCTGAATTCGGAACAAATAGTTCTCTCGGGTGAAATCATAAAAGCGTTTCGCAAAGTATAGAAGGCATTGTAGGTGACTGCTTTATTTTATGTTCCGTTATCAATTTTTCCTATAGTTAAAGTTACAGTTGCAGAAAAAAAGATGTCGATTTATTCGATTAAAATTTAACTTTTTCCAATATAAATAAAACTGTTCAGGGAGTTAGTTATAAGAGGCAAGTGTAAATTGTCACCAAATCCGATACTTTACTTATAAATACTGCTTTTGAGATGAAATAAATTAATATCAGAAATCTTTAAAAACTCCCATATGCTAGAGTTCTTGCATATTTATTCTATTAGAAAGTTTTGAAATTTTCGAGATTATGTTTGTATCTTTACAAATTTGGAAAACTCTTTTAAATTCTACTTATGTTATACATATTTTTATAATAAATTAAATAAAGAAAAATAAAATAAAGAAAAATAAAATAAAGAAAATCTGTACTGCAGTGCTGAGTATCTCGATGTATGCTCGCTTCAAGAGCATTAAAACTATGGATGAAATTCTGTCTTTTATTTAGTACGACAGGACTACATATAATTTGTACTTTAACACACCTTAAAAAAAAAAATATATATATATATATATATATATATATATATATATACATATATATGAAAACACTTGTGTAAATAATCAGGAAATATTCAGCCGAGACCCGTTGGCTCTGTAATCAGTGTACACAACTACGAACCCGAAGGTTGTGAGTTCGAGCCTCTCCGATGGGAAGTGAAAAAAAAAAATAAATATATGAAAATAATCAGGAAATAATCAGCCAAGACCCGATGGATCTGTGTTCAGAGTACACAGCTACGAACCCGAAGGTTGTGAGTTCGATCCTCCCCAGTGGGAAGTGGAAAATAAATGTATGTAAAAGTTTTTACGGATTTCACAAAAATATTTTAAGATAGAGTAAGAAATTGAATGGTAAAATTGGATATTGGCAGGCATTTTCGAATTGGAACTCTATAAATTGGTAACGACGCAAAACTACAGATTGAAAGAAATAGTCTTGTCGTATTAATAAAATAAAATAAAATCATGTACAGGTTAAAGCATATAACAATTAGACTGTCTAACAATTCGAACCATATAAATAATTTTTGTTCATATTTCATTCATTCATTCATTCATTCATTTTTATTTATTATTAATATCGATACTTTTTGTTTTAGATTTGCGTACATTCAGTAATATTGCCTGCTAAGTAGATTAAGTAAAAATAAATTATTTTGAGGGATCTTGTGCTGATATTTATTTTATAATTATTAAATATGTAAGCTTCCACAGCCAGTTTTCGTTGTAACGTCAGATATTGTGAAGTTTTAAAAATGTTTACTTAGTAAGAATAATTCTGTTGGTTAAAGCAAGGCATTACGTGGAATTGGAGTATTGTGAAGAAGTTGCAAATAGAGTTGTGAGTTTTATCGGAAGTTTTGATGTTATGGTTGCATGATTGATCATACCGTTTGTTAAAACAATTTAGGTGAAATTCAGTTACGAAAGTTATTCAACGTGATTCTCTACTATGAAATATTTACGTAGCGAGACATTTAAAGCAACGGAAGTTTTTCGGAGCAGTTTTAAGAAGTTTGTGAGAGAGTTTTTGAAGAAGATTTCAACTAAGAGCTAGCACAGTATAGAAAGGAATATATCCTTAATCAATTCAAATTTAGTTATCGCCAGTAAATTAAATAAACATTCGCTCCATTCATTTTACATTTTACTCTTAAATGGTTTAATTAGTGGGTAGCAAGTTCCTCCAAAACTTAAATAATAAACAAACCAATGGATTTTTAAATCCTACTTTTCCTTTTCCCGTCATTTTTACATTTTCAGCTGCGAAAATGTAAGTGCAAGAGGTTGCTGAAAAAACAACGTAACATCACAAATGGTAATTATTGATTTTTCAAGGTATGCATGAGAATCAAATTTACCTACAAATAAGATATAGATTGAGATTAAATATTTTAATTGAGGCTAAAGTATAACATAACGTCTTTAAATGTTTTTCTACATGTTACGTGATTGAATTTAACGGGTGTTTCAAAATTATTTCAATTACAAACGGCAATTTTTATTTCCTTACACAAAGTATAAGGAATACTGATTTGCGAAACTGATTTTTTACCTTACATAACACAAAAATTAATGGTCTTACAATATTGTAAAGTTATATTTGTAACTGGCATGGTGCCTAGTTTTACACCTCCTATTTTAGTGTTACACCACCAACTATATCTAACAAGGACAAAAGCAAAGTTTGTGATGAGATGAGTGATATTAGCGAACAAATTTGGAGAATAAACATGAGTAGTTCAGGATTATCAGAATCAGGTTTTCTCCACGAAATTATTATTATTTATTTTTTTTGGTATAATGTATTGTTTCTTGCTACTAACTTTTGCCACTGTGAATTGAAGTAATCCATCTTTACACGAATGAATTACGCTTAACTGTAAACAGTGCATTTGCCAATGAATGATTCTACAATTAGCTTGTGAAATATTATATTTGAACAACAATACTCGTGCTCTGCGTTGTATATAATCCAATTATAGTGACCTTTTTGGTTTGAATAACAGATTTTTTGGCTTATTTTTGGGAATATTCATGGACTGGAACTTGCATGTTTATTTACGAACCACTTACCGCACACAAAATTATTAATGTCTTTTTTAACAATATGTAAATTTCAATGTGTATAAAGAAAAACATGTGGTGCCCAATCTTAAAAAAAAAAAAAAAAAAACTTTACGAATGATTTTCCATGATTTATACACTTTTTTATAAGCACGAATTTACAAATTATAAAAATCTTGGTTGCATAATTATTTCCTTTACTCTCCTTATACAGTCACCAATCAAGGAAATTAAAATAAATTATTGCTTTGATATCGTGTGAATACAAGAACACCATAGAACAGTTAAAAATCAGACAAACTTCAATTCAGTTTCTTTTTTACATCACTTTGAATTATCTGCTTCCTGTACTTGTTTTAAATTTGTTATAATTAACGCTGAGATCATTATTGGAGCAATCATTTTAATTAATCCCGCGGTTTTATTTATTCATATTTTTAAAAGTGAATAACATTATTTTTATAGAAGGAAGATACAATTTTTCTAAAAATTATATATAAAAATATGTATAAAACAGCTAACTAATTTGAATAATAATGTTTATTTTCTAGATTTTTTTTCCTTTTTTTTTTTAAGTTTATATAAAGTTTTCTGGTAAATAAATAAATAAATAAATAAATAAAATAATCTGGTGTGTCACTCACACGACTTTCTCTTACCTTGAAATTTAATAATATAAATACAGGTTGGAGATTAAGAGATAAGATATCGATGTTACGTAAACCTAAGTTAAACAACTCAAATTAGGCTTCGGAAAAGTTTTATATGATAATTAATTCTGTGTGAGGGGGGCGGCATCCCCCTCAACCCCCCGTTTCATTAATGCACCTAGATTTATATAAAATTTAATTCGGTTATTAAAAAATAATTCTTTAAAAGTATTATTTAAAAAAATTATCTTTTATGATAATGCAGACGATTTCCATATTAGAGAAGTAGTATAAAACTAAATATCTAAAAAAAGTCCATTTTATTCTCAATAAAAAAAAAAAAAAAAAAAAAAAAATCGATAACTTTGTTTTAAATTATCGCAGATCGATGGTTCAACCATTCGTTTTAAAGGTATTGGCCAGCTCTTTTGAAAGATACCCATCCTGAAAATTTACTCCCCTCGAGGGGGGGAATTCCCCCCAGGGGGGAGACGAAGCTCCTACATACACAATTTCTTTTTCCCAGTTGACTATCTCTATTACAAAATATATATATTCATTTCATTTGGTTTAGTGCAGTCAATAGACGTTAAACTCTACTTATCTGCAATTTTCCCCATAGGCGTAATGTATTAGAATTCTCTTGATTGTCCCTGTACACGAACCATTTGTTTGATCTTAACGAAAAGCTCACTGTAGCATCTGTATATGATACACATTTAGAATACCAAGTTTGGAATGTCTGCTACTATTTGTTCTTAAAATATGTTGATAACAGACAGACAGACAGACAGACATACACACCGACCATTTGCTAAAAATATGATTTTCGTATTAAGGGGACCTCAAAACGTGTAAATATAACAAAATCTCTTGTCGAAAATTTGACCCAAAAACAATACTTTCTCTACCTTAAGGGTAAGAGAAAGTAAAAATGTAAAAAAGGTAATTGAAATAAAAGTTATAAAATAGTAACTTTAAAAATAGTCTTAAATGAAAATCATTAATATTTCATATGTCAACAAGAGAAAAATGCATTTTTTATTGAAGTCTAAAATTGAAACGTCAATAATCTTTAAATTTAGATTTTCTTTTTCAAAAATTCAATCAGCTTGTTTACATCTAAATTAGATTTTCAAAAGTATCGAATATGTCATTAGTCTATGTCAAACTATCAAACTTTCTGCTTTTTTAGAATAATGAAAAACCTTTAAACTAGAATACTAAATCATTTTCGGAGCATTGTCAAGAGAGTTTAAAAGATTTCTCGATAAACCTAGTTTAAGGAAATAATAATAATAATAATAATAATAAAACTAAAAGCAACTCTGTTACCAGCTAAAAAAGTATTTTTTCCCTTCATTATTATTATTATTTTTCCCTTAACACGACAGCGACGATATACGCCATACTATGCATCTTAAAAAAAAAAAAAAAAAAAAAACCTTGCTCATTTTTTATTTGAGAAGCAAAGACAACGAATTCCTGATCGTTCTAAATTATTTTAGGGGAAAAAAATTGTACATTAATATTTTAGAAATAAATGCTAAGAAAAAAAAAAAAAAAAAAAAAGTGAGAGAGTTCAATTGAATTGTAGGCCAGTGTTATTTTCATTTTATCAACGAATTTCTTTTTCTGCAAAATACTTTAACGTACTCAAAACTCATTCGGAAGTTTGGAATTATCGTAATAAATGCCTGGTTATATATTTCATGAAATATATGATCCCATTCCAGTGGATGCGTGAGAAGTTTCCCAGATAAAATATTTTATGAATTTATAACTAATATTCGCAGCGTTTAGTTTTCTAAAATGTTAGGGTTTAATTTGTCACGTTGAGTGTCACACGAAGTTCAGCGGAATGGACGGTACAGAATAAATTATTCAGGTAATAGGGCAAAACTATATCATAAAATCAAAATGCAAAACTAAAAATTAAAAATATTCCAAACACTGTTACACAATGAATAAGATTTTTATTTTTATTTTTAAATTTAAAAATACAAGAAATCATAAACATTATAGCTAATTTTCTTCTTTCGAAATTTATATAACTCTTTATTGATTATTTTATAAATTAATTCTTTTAAGTTTATAGAAAATAATTAATAATTTAATTACTTGTTAAATTAGCAAGATGTGGCCGCTACAAGACTTTATTTTCTCTTACCCATAGGGTCGAGAAAGTGTTGTTTTAGGGTCAAATTTTCGAACGTGAGTTTTTGTTATATTTACATGTTCTGAGGTCCTCTGAATACAAAAATCATGTTTAAACGAATGGTCTGTGTGTCTGTCTGTGTGTCTGTTATCAGCATATCTCAAGAACAAAAAGTAGCAGAAATTCCAAACTCGGTATTCTAAATGTGTATCATATAGGGATGCTACAGTAAGATTTTCGTTGAGGTGAAGCAAATAGTTCGTGTACAGGGACACTCAAAAGTATTCAAATATATTACGTCTATGGGGGAAATTGCAGGTAAGTGGAATTTAACACCTATAGACTGCACTAAACCAAATGAAGCGAATATATATATTTTGTAATAGAGATAGTCACCTGGGATAAAAATTTTGTGTATGTAGGAGCCCCGTCTCCACCCTGGTGGGGTCCCCTTCGAGATGAGTAAATTTTCATGATGGATATCTTTCAAAAGAGCTCGCCAATACCTTTAAAACGAATTGTTGAACTATCGATCTGTGATAATTTAAAATAAAGTTATCGATTTTTTTTCATAAAATAAATAAATAAATAAATGCAATATTGAGAATAAATTCAAATTTTTTTTATTTTTATATTTACTGTTATACTACTTCTCTATAATGAAAATCGTCTGCATTATCATAAAAGATATATTTTTTAAATAATTATTTTAATAAATTATTTTTTTTTAAAACAGAATTATTTTTTTATAACCGAATTAAATTGTATATAAATGTAGGTGTATTAATGAAACGGGGGGTTTAGGGGGGCGGTAGCCCTCCTCACACAAAACTAATTATCATATAAAACTCTTCCGGAGCCTCATTTGAATTGTTTAACACAGGTTTACATAACAGCACTCGTTATCTTACCTCTGAATCTGCAACCTGTATTTATAGTATTAAATTTCAGGGTAAGAGAAAGTCGTGTGAGTAACACACCAGATTATTCTAAATAATTTTACACAAAATTCAAGTAATATAAATTATTTATTAAATTATTAAGTTATTTTCCATGATAAATACTGACGATTTTTATTTGACAGAATTGTATCATTAAATGCCGAAAGAAAGTCTGTTTTTTGGCAATATCAGAAGAAATATGATTCCCCCCAAAAAAATTTTTTCTTTTACAAAGTCTTTAATGTGCAGTTTTTTTTTTTTTTAAATCTATATGCAATAATCTAAATATAATAAATTTCTTTGCCTTTGTTCATTTAGTGAAAAATTGTAACGGTAAAATCTTTACATAAAACACGTCTTTTTTCCTTATTATTATAAAATTTACTTAAAGCACTCGAGAAAAATAAACAAATGACTAGTGTTTTCTAAATGATTGGAAAGGCTTTGGCTTACATCCAAAACATTTTTTGAGAATGAATTGTTTCTGCTCAGATTACATCGTCTTCACCCATCATCACAGCGAAAATCCCCAAGAATACAAAAAAATGAAAGTAGAAACAACGAATGCGCTTTATTTTTCTTTGCAAGGTATTTTGTATTTTTAAGCGTTTATTCGAGTGTCTCTTCTTCTACTTAAGCTTTAGAAGATTTTATAAGATTTTGCGAAGTAAATAAAGAAAAACTTTACTTTGTTATCGTTATGCATAAGATAATATTTTGTTCGCGTAAGAATATTTTACAATTATTTTTCTCTTTTTAAAGTAACGCTTCGCTTTGACTTTTATCTTAGAGTATTTTTTTAGTTCTCACCAATCTTGAAATAGAAAAAATGAAGAACAGTAATTATATTGATTTTTTTTTCTACTGATCTTAAAAATAAATAAGTAAAAATTATGTATAAAAAAAAAAAAATTAATGGGACGCTCAAAACTTTTCTGTGTATGTAAAATCTTGTAGCAAAAATAAACCAATCTCTGTACTTTTATTTTTACCACCATGAAATTTTTTAAAAAAGGAAATAAAAGTAATGGTCCTTTTTTATTGTTAAATGCGAGTTTCGTGCGAATGTTTCGCTAATAAAGTGTTAATACTTCAAAAAAGGAATCTTTTTTCCCCCCCTTTAATACGACAGGGTTATTGGTTTCAATCAGACATTTCACATTGTCACATTCTCTGTGTTTCACATTGAATATGTTAGATTTTAGTTCTCTATATAAAGCTACAGCTTTGAACCGATTGCTGCGATAATTGGTACAAAGATAATTGGTAAAATGATAGCAAATTACAATAGTTACAATTACGCGATGTTTAGAGAAGCCATAGAAATAGCAACTACCCCGGATGTGTGCAACGACAGTGGCGCAATGGCTCCTGATCGGATATGGAGCCAACTTATGAAGTCTATTAAAGAGATCCAACACAGATGAAGATCGTTTGAGAAGAGCTGGTCGCTCAGCCGAAAATATTAACTCTTAAATATGAAGTATGTGTTAAGGTTTTTATATTTAATTAATTATGTAAAGTACTTCATTATAATTTAATTTTATTTATTGTCACACTTATGAATCAAGACAAAATCTTAACGCCGTATTTCTCAGTTCAGTTAGACAATTGGTTGAAAATATGATAAATAAAATCCCCATTAAACTTTAATAGTATTGAAAAGGAAAGGAAGTAGATGCTAGTATATATATATATACACATACATATATATGATATAGACTCGTTTATTTCTTTCCGACATTACGTATTTTTCACTTTATAATGGCATTTTACACTTCATAACCAAATCGTTGAAACGTTTGTTCTACAATGAAAATGAAAAACTTTAAATCGATATAACGGAGTTCATTTTATTTCGTGTCTATACTTTGCAAAACTGTCAACTGCTATAATGGATCAAAAAGTGGATTGCTATGTACCTAATTTTCAATTTGTTTATTTATTTTTTAATGTGTACAATTTTGATGATAAAGTTAACCGTTAAATGCCTGATAATTTTTAAATCAATTTAAAAATCTTTTACTTATTTCCTTTCTTAAACAAATCACGGGAAAAATACTTTAAAAAATCATACTTTATCTTAACTATGTTTTAAAGCTAAAAAGCAATTTGTTGTCAGTGGGCAAACGTGAGACATTAGAGCTTCAATATTACGTAATAATAATTTAGAAGACGAAATTGAGTATGTTGCTGAAAGGTAACACTCTCAGCATTTAAGGGTTAAAACATTAAACACGAGACCAATAAAGATGAATAATAATAATAATAATAATTATAAACCCCGAATAATCTGATCTTAATTTAATTTTCAAGTATTTTACGTATTTAAAATTTATCAAGCATTGCAATTTTTTTTTAACTTTATTTATTTTAGGTTATTACATTAACAAAATAGTACGAAGATACTTAGAGGCGTTATACTTTTCACACGTATATTTTATTGATCTAATGTATTTAAAAATCCATTATCATTTTTATATTTTCACTGCAAGTTAAGGTTATAAATCAGTTGTTGTCAAGCTCCTACATTATTTTTTTTGTCGTAGCTAATAAAATATGTTGTTACCAAAAAAAAAAAAAAAAAAAGTAAGAGAGAAATATGATTAGTTGCGTAATCTCGATTCATATGTTTCCCGACAACTTGTTAAATAAATTGATTCTATAAAAATAAATTAAATGTAATTTATTTTATACTCATATAACCTTTTTTTTTTTTAATCCAATAGAAAAAGCAATTCTGGGGAAAGATCGAATACTCTTTTTTATTATTAATTTTAATACACGTAAATAAATAACTTATACTTTTTATTAGCAATTTGTTGTTTATAGAGTATTTCCGATTTTCAGAGTAATGGTAAACAGGGCCACAGACATTACCTACATGGGGCTAAGGCAGCTTGCGGAGCGGACTTACACCGAAAAAAAAAAAAAAAAAAAAAACACTAAAAAAAAAAAAAAAAAAAACCACTAAAAAAAAAAAAAAAAAAAAAAAATTGTAGTGTGAAACAGCCACAGGACTTCCATTACCCACTATTACAAGTATTATATGCATTTTTTGGAGATAATGTGATCGGAAGACATAAAACTGACCTAAAGAAGTAGTAGGAACCTAAAATTTTTCTGGTAAGAGAAACTTTATTAAATACGCATGTAAAGACATATTAAATGAAGCTTACATATAGTGAGGTAAAAATAAAATAAAATAAAATAAAAAACTTGTAGAGTTATTTTTTGAAACACCAATTTCCGAGATCTAAAACTGACCTACCTAAGCAGAATGACTGTTAATTTTCCTCTAATAACAACGTAATACATAAGAAAGGAATTAATTTATATGATAATTTTCCAGAAAATCGTTAGAGACGTTTTTAAGATACCAACTTTTACCAAAATTCAATTAATGACCGGAAAACAATAATTACATATAAAAGGATGTTTAAAAGTGAGTTAATTTGGGGAATTTGAAAGAAATCCGAGCAGCCGTTTTTAAATATTCGCGCTTGCGAGACCTGCAATTGAGCTATTAATACAGGACGCCTATCAATTTTCCTGAACTAACCAACTATATCATTCGAAAGGACATCTAATAGAGTGCTTATACAGCAAATTTGAAGAAAATCGTAAGAGCCATTTTTGAGATACGGACTTACGGTTCCACTTCCGGTTTTTCAATTTTCACCAAAATTTGGATAATTCATCTGTACACCAGACCTGTCTCAATTCTGAAGGTTTGTAGTTTGGTCTTTATTAGTTTCGGAGATATGATAGCCAGAAGATTCCACACACACGCACACACACACACATACAGACGGTAACAAAAGTGTCCGAACACTAGCAAAAGTTCCTATGTAAAAAAAGTACACTTCATACGATTTTGTTAAATAAATCCTTGTCGTATCCTGTTCTTAGTCAGTCCAAGAACAGGATTTGACAAGGATTTATTTAACAAAACCGTATGAAATGGACCTTTTTTACATAGGAATTTTTGCTAGTGTTCGGACACTTTTGTTACCGACTGTACATACATACATACAGCCTGACCAATTGCCAAAAGAAACACTTTTTTGGACTCAGGGGACCTTTAAAAGTGTGAATTAGATGAAATCTTGATATCGAATTTTTAGAGCAAATACAATACTTCCATTTCCTACGGTAGTAGGGTAGTAGAAGTAATGAATAAAACTGCAAAAAATTTGAGTCCGTTGCTCAAATAGTTCTGAAGAAAAAGGTATATGTACTCAAAATAGCTCCGAAGAAAATGTACTCATATTTAAAAATCCTATATATATTCTAACATTCTCAAAAATTGGCATCGACTATCTTAATTCCCAATATTTATGACATATAACTATGTAAGCCAGATATTAAAAAAGGCAGGGACAAATTAGGTTTCTTAAAAAAAAGACAAACTTGTTAAATTATACCTATAATTAATACCATACTTATTTCTAGATGAAAGTTTTAAAAATAATGCAAACAACACTGTTAAGACTCCTTTTTTAAAAATTAATTTTGAAGTATATCTATTAATATTGATAGACATTGTAAATTTGGTGGTTGACATTCAGCGGCATTAAAAATTTTAGCCAGAGTTGGTGGAATGTAGGTCAATATCTTTGTGCTGCTGCCAATGTAAAGGAATTAAATTAAGAAAAAAGGTAATTTATATGAGTGCAGATATAATAATTTGATTTGCCCTTGAATTATATCAAATAAATACTTCGTGATTTTAACAATATTTTTTAAAGAATAAATAGCAGGCACATAAAATTTTATATGCATATCAAAAGCCATATTTAAAAAATCTTTCTCCTGAAAAACTTTATAATACCATATATTATTGTATGAAAATGAATAAGAAGAAATATTTCTCCCGAAATTCTTAAATTTCATATCTTCAAAGTGCTGAATGTAACTTTTCTTTTTCTATTAGTTTTCCTTCAACGCATTGAGGTGTTGGAACTCACCTTAGCCTAGCTGCAATGTCATTCAAGCAATTTCGTCTTGAGCATGAAAAAATATGTCTTTTTCAACGTGCGATAAACGCCATTTCTTCCACCTTTTTTTTCCGTTAAAATATTGAAGAATATTTTCAACTGTGCTTAAATAAATGTTTATTCAGTGTATACTGTTTTCTAGCTGTTTTATTTAAAGATAATAAAAAGTGTTCATTTTAAAATTTAGTGTTCTAGCAATATACTTTTTAAAGAGATGCTAAATTATTTTAATGTTTCTTTAAATGTGTTGTCAAATATTCATCGATAATTTAGTTATAGATAGTGATTTCGAACTAAATGAAAAATTAACCTTTAATTTATTTCTAAGCATTTACAACTTTTTATTTCGCACAAAAGAAAAAAAATCCAATGTAGGAGAATTTTTTTTTTTTTTTTTAGAATTGTTTTTCCTAAGTTCCTGATCTGTTAGAATTATTTCAAAAACTTCTTTGAACCTTTACATAAACTAAGCAATTATCTCTACCCTCAAATTTAAAAATGGTAATCGAAAACCTTAGAAAATGAATTTAACAGGTTTTTTTTTTTTTTTTCGTGTGTGTGTGTGTGTGTGTGTGTGTGTGTTTTGCAATTTAAAAGGGAAGTTGGATAAAAATGAGAAGTTAATCACTTTTTTGTTTAATATTTGTAAAATATATATTGTTTTATTGCTAGGTTTAATTTCTTTATTTAGTTTCTTACTTGAGAGTAAAGTGATAAACACTCCTTAAACAATATATGTATGTAGAACTATATATGTATGTGAAAAATACAAGTTTCGAAACAGTATATACAGGGTGATTATAATTAAAGTTATGATTTCAAAACGCTATAATTTTAAAACTACCCATCAGAGCGATTTGATATTTTACCAGAGCAATCGTAAGGCAATGTAATTTTGTTTGGCAAAAAAAAAAAAAAAAAAAAAAAAAAAAAAAGTTTCAAAATGTACTTTTAATCATTCGTAAGATGTTTGTTTCATGGAGCTTCTATTTTTCTCTTTCACTATGACTGTTCCCGCTGTAAACACGTATTCTTGTGTTTCTGCTAAAAAAAATGTAGTAAACCCTTAAAGTCTATTGTTTCCTGCTATACCATTGTCTTGCGAACAACATTTATGTGTTTAATGAGCGCATTAAAGCTTTCCCCCTGACATTACCCTGACTGCGCCATCTATAGGAACATGTTGGAACTTTTTTTTTCTTTTGCCAAACAAAATTTCATTACCTCACGATTGCTCTGATACTCTGTATATTTAAATTTTAAATATTGATTTTTCTGATCACCGCGCAAATTTATACCAAAGGATGTAGAAATTTCAGATAAACAGGTCTCTGTTTTATTTGAACACCAAATTTCTTTTAATATTATAGCTATAGAAAGACGGTTAAGTTCAACAAAATGAGAAAAAGATATATATTTTGATACAAATGTTACAATGTAAATTTCCTAAAATAAACTAATACCTGTGAATGTAATAATGCAATTTGATCAGCAAGGTGCAATATCAAAAACAGGTCATTTAAATGTTCCAGAATGCTAAAGATATATATTTTATTAGAATAATTTTATTTCAGAAAGTTCTAGAACAACAACGACAAAAAAACTAAGTATATTGCTTAGAATATATTTTAATTCATTCTAAATTCAAACAAGTTAACTCATTTCATTTGTTGAAATTTTTTTTAAATACTAATAAGCTTCTTTTAGTTCTAAAAATGTTTTATCCTTCAAATTAACTAACATTAACTTTTGATGTTTTGAAAATTCAATTAAAGTAACTAAATCTCTTTTGGTAATTTCATTATGTATTAAGATTTCTTTAAGCACTTTTAAGTTTTCTGAAAATATTATTAAATAATGTCAATTAAAAGAAAAAATTATACTAATAATGAGAAGCCTTGAAACGCATCATATATATATATATATATATATATATATATATATATATATATATGTTAAAATGCCTTGAAATATATCAAATGAAAAAAGTTGCGAATTTTTAAAGACATTGAAAATTTTTTCCGATATATCAAAGGAAGTATGTCATAAAAAATAAGAAAGTAAATAAATAATTTCTTAAAATAATAGTTTGAATTTTTAGTAAGTTATGATAATACTTTAAAAGTTAAAAACATTTTAATAAAGCATTTTTCTTCAATAAAGTAAGAAAATGACACTGGTTAAAATATGTATTTTAAAACTTATTCTTTCAAATCAGTGTATACTCTCTAAAAGAAAAAGAGTGAGAGTTGACTCTAAAAGAGTTGGATATCACTCTTTGAACATGCGAAGAGGAATTCACTCTTTAAATGTCCCTTTACGAAAGAATGAGAATTTTCATTCTGCATTTCGAGTGGAATTATTCTATGTTACTTGACATATTTGTTGTTTTTCCCCCTCAAATAATAATAATAATAATAATAAGTATTATCGATTGGTCGTAACTCCACCAATTGTTTTAAATAGGTATTTAAAAACTAGTGCATCTGCAGTTTAGGATCCTCAACATCTCACGTTCATTACTCATTACGGAGCAGATTATTACTGAACTTTTATTTATTCCGTATCGTTTAAATTATTTATTAATATGCACACACATGCTTATACTGGGTGTAGGCATTTTAAAAAATCATAAAAATTGAAAGAATGGATAGAATTGAGCGCGGTTTGCGAAAAAGTTATTCTCGTGAAGGGGGATTTTTTTTTTTTTTTTTTTCTGGTAAAGAGAAAAATAATAGCGTTATTGTCGATAGAGGGCGCACATGAGATTGTAATAAGTCATTTACGTAGAAATTTTATTGGTCTGATTGGATAATTGAAAATCCTCATTCTTACGCAGTTTAATGATTTAGATTAAATTAGATGATTAAATGAAAAGGATTTTGGGCTGTATACAGTAGTCTTCTTACATCACTTTCAAAATGTCACTAATTATTCGTGATTAGAGAGTCAACATCCATAACATTCAGAACATTGTAACGAAAGATTACGCAATTCCTTTTTGAAATTTTGTGGTATGTTTAAAAAAAAAAATTTAATGTTGAAGGATCTTATTTCATATTGGTATTACTAAGTCAGATATGTGATAATTTTTAAAATCGGAACTAATAAAAACTGATTAAAAACATTTGTCTTAAACGAAAAATAATTAAAATATGCATGGAAATCTAAAAACAAATACACAGTTTTACACTGTTATATACACACACACACACACACACACACACACATATATATATGTAATGATAATAATAATAAGTATGAGAACGAAAAATAAACATATGGATAATTCACCACAAAATCCCCACAAAGGACAATACGGTAACTAGTTAACGTGGATATTTTTTTTAATTATTGTTAAAATTATTTTAATTTTTGAAAAGTTATATTACTTACTCAAAAATAATTCCGTTTAGAACACAAAACGCTTTGAAAAACAAGAAGAAGGATTTTCCAACTTATTGTGGTAAAAAGGTTACAAATCTAGCTTACTATAATAAAATAATAATAAAAATAATAAAAATAATGATAATAAAAAATAAATAAAAAGAAAGTGAGAGAATAGCTAAATATATGAAACAAGATACAAATAATTGAATGAATAATAAATTAAATGGCTCAGAATGTTGAGGGAATTCGTCAGGAGCTACCACCATCAACATTAAGCGAAAATATGCAAGGTTTCATTTTTTGGCAAGCGATATTGCACAAAATACCAAAAGGTAACTCAATCCTGCGTTTGAAGTATTACTTTGAATGAAATAAATGAAAATAAGATAGATTATAATCTGCAGTTAGAATAAGCAAATTTTCACCCGAAAAAAATCACCATACTTAAGTTGTATAAAAAATCCAAGCAAACAGGAAGTTTAATTGTATTTTTCCAAACTGAACTAAGAATTAGCTTTATTGATTTCATTTACTTTTACAAACTTTATGCATTAAGCTGCTTAATTGATTAATTTCCAGTTTAATTCATTTTCATTGATTTTTTTTTTAAATAACAATTTATATTCGATTCACATTTGAATTCGGTATCGTAATTTTTTATACGCTTCATTTCTCAGCTGTAGAACATTTAAAGAATTAAATATTTGTTGTTTTCAAAATTGGTTAAGTTTTGCGTAACCAAACAAAATATATGTATGCACATTTTATTATAAAATTCGAGCTCAAACAACAAAAGATAGCAAAATATATGGGGAGTGCTAATGAATAATAACTGCAAAATTGGCAACATTTTCATTTAGAAATTTTAAATTTAACTTAGACAATATAAGTTATTCATATTTATATTTAGTTTGTATAATACAATACATCACTGCATTACATTTTGAAATATACTGATAAAATAGTAACTTCTAATAAGCATTCTAAAAAGGGTTTTCCAATAGGGATGATACAATTTTAAATGGTTAGAATGGCAACACTGTGTATTATCTTTTGACATTTGTTGTGTTGTTTGGGTTTAGTATGCTACGCCATTTAATCATTCAAATATACACGCTTGAACAACGTTTCGAAATTATTAAATTGTTTTATCAAAATCGGTGTTCATATGTGAATACTGAGAGAAATTTGATAAGAATTATTCGACATTATTCAGTTAATCGACTCGATCGATTGTGATTTTTTTTCTTTAGGGATATGTTAAGTCACAAGTTTATGCTGATAATCCAACAATTGAGGAATTAAAAACCAACATTGAACTTGTTATTCATGAAATAACACCAAATTTATGTGAAAGAGTGATGGAAAATTGGGTTGATATAATGCGGTATGTACAGAGAAGACATGGTGCTGGTGCTCACATGAACGATATTATTTTCGTACTTAATGGCATAACGTAAGCTTTTAAACAATAATTAAAAAAAAAAAAAAAAAAGATGTGTCTCATTGAATTATTATTATTATTATTTAATTCTATCACTCTTAATGCAAAAACTTTTATTATTTTTTTGCATACATTTTCCATTTCTTTCTTAAACTAAAAGAACAACAGAAAGCAGCACATTTAGCTAAAAATTTAAATCATGTATATAATTTTTTTAATCATTTAAAAGAAAAGATCTTTTAAATCTATAATAAAAAAAAAAAAAAAATCTTTAATTTTCCTTCCACAAAAAAAAAAAAAAAAAAAAAAAGAAAAAATCTTGTAAAATATCCTCACTAAATGTCAGCAGCAAAATATAGTGAATTTTTTTCTAATGCTGAAATTAATTCAATTTAATTTAATGAGAAATGAAAAGAAACAGAAGTGACATTTTGAGATTTAATTTTATGAGATTGGAATATGCAAATAAAAGAGATTACAACAAAAATATCTGTATTTTTTATCTTCCATTTTAGAAGCGAGATTTTTTTTTAAAGTATTCAAAATTTTTTTTTCCTTTTTTTTTTTTTTTTTTTTTTCATGTTTGAATTTTTTTAAATATGCTTTATTGAAATGACTGTAATGTTTTTAGGACCTTTTTCATTCCAGTTAATTTTTTCCGGTAAAATTATCTCAAATAGTTTTTTTAAATACAAAAGGATGAGTTTAAGTGAACAATTAGGCCATGGATAATTATTTAATACAGAGTTTTAGCTGTTGAATTTTATTTTAATGGATAATTAAGATACATATCTGTATATTTCTACATTTTTTTTTTTTTTTTAAATTCTTTAATAGTTTTTTTTTTTTTTTTTTTTTTTTTTTTTGAAAAAAGTTTAAGATAATCTTTAGGTTATATACTAATATAGTAAGCTTTACAGTATAAGCGTAGTGTATCATCAGTTCCATGAAAAGTTTTATCCAATAGCGTATTTAGCATTAAGATGAATTTAGTTTTAATTAATGACTTTAATAATAATTAAATGTATATTTTTGTTATTGTTATCATCGTTTCGAATTTTTTTATCGCATGAAAAATTGATTTGACATCTTAAAGTTTTGTACTTTATTTAAAATATTTCTTTTGCAATTGCTTTTATTATCTTTGAAATATTTTTTTGTCTTATATAAAATCGCATGATTGAAAAATATAAATTAAATAATATTAATAAAATTATTTTTCAATAACTAATCAATCATTTATAAAAAATTAATATTTTAAAGTCAGGTCAATATTGTTTTTGCACGTTAGTATGATGTATTATAAATAAATTTAATTTTATGAAATTAAGTTAAATTTTCATGCATTTTATTTTATCTAAATTATCTTAAATGCAATTATTGCTTGATAAAACTTATTTTTATAAAATTAAAACTTTTCATTTTGCATATTTTTGAATCTATTTGACAAAAATAATTTTTATTAAAATCACACAATCAACCGATTGGGAAGAAAATTAGATTTATTCAAATTTTATTTTTCCGACTGAGTGAAAACAATGCCTGAACCGGGAGTCGAACCCCGGATCTTTGTATCACAAGGTCAAGGCTCTACCAATTGAGCTATCCAGGCCGACAACCGGTCGGCATTACTCACTCAGACAACCTTTAGGCAGAAACATCTGGTCTATCATGTAGATAGCTCGACAGAAATAAGGAATTATTTTCACTCAGTCGGAAAAATAAAATTTCAAAAATAATTTATTTTTTATTTTTTTTTTTATTTAGTGTATTCTGTTTAAAAAGTTATTCAGGTTTATTTTATTTGTTTATTTAAATCGAAATAATGAGGATAAAGTTGCAAAAAATTAATGATTGTAATGAACAAACAATGATTTAGTTACCAGATTTATTTAGCAGAACAAAATATGAAAACTGTTCTTAATCACAATAAAATATTGGAACAGTTATTACGGAACTTATTTCATGTAACGAAAATTATTAGTTGTCGAATACAAAAAACTGTTAAAAGTTAATTTAATAAACAAATAAAAAGTTTCAGGTTCAAGTGCATGAAAGAGACACTGTTTATTGATTTAATGTGAGTAATTTGTTTAATAAATGATCGTGACTATAGTTCTATCTAAACTTAATGAAGTTCAATAATATGGTGTGGAGTGGGGAACAAAATCCACGAAAAGATTCTGTATTCCTTATAGGACTGCATATAGACGGCAAGTAATGATAATTATTGAGAGAAAATTATTATCCTTGGCTTTACTGGTTGCATTCGCCAAGTTCAAAGTATTCAGGGAAAACAAGTTTGCAGATTTCGTTATGAATAAACTTATGTAATTTTTGAAAAAGCTATCAGAAATTGGCTGGCAACTATTATAGGAAAATTGGCAAAATTTTGCCAAGTTTTAGTTCCTGAGAAACAGCAATTAAAACAAATTTCTGACTATGTCTTTAAAGCGAAGTATGCGATTTCGTGGCACCAAATTTACATTTCAGACCAGTATGAAAGCAAGTCGAATTACAATCATAATTCCCTTAAAAAAAGTGTCCTCTCTGGAAGTCACATGAAATGCCATCCAAATAAGTAAACAGCTCAAGTTTGAATAAAAATTAGGAAGGTCAAACATATAAAATAAATATCGTCACACCTTCTAGGATTAAAGTATTCAAAAATAAACTGCTTAAATGTGACAGTTTTACAAACGTGAAAAAATATACTCTATGTTTTTTCATGTGTTTAAATTTAATAAAATAACATTTTCAAAATAGGTTGATACTTTCAAAATAGGTTGACACTTTCAAAAGTTTTTAAAAAGCGATAATAAATAGAAAATATCTTCTAAAATTTTTCAATTATTTATTTATTTATTCATTTATTTTTAAAGAAGATTACGTGTATTACACGACGATTCTTATTTATGAGATAGAAAATTAAATACAAAAGTTAAAATTCGAAAAATTCAAAATAATCTCTGTGAGGTGCACACAATCTTTGTTCGAGTTACTATTCTACGCAACTTTTTTTCTTTTTTTCGTCTGGGATCAGTAGCCTTAAATAATCTGACCACTATGGTCGAATATAGCCATTTACTGATATGTTTTTTTTTTTTTTTTTTTTTTTTTTTTTTTTCAATAATACACATATAATTTAAAATTAAATAATTATTTATGACTTTATGTACACACATATGTAAGGAAAGTATTGTAATTATGTCAAAAAGTCGACTCTGAGATGAAAAATATACCGCCTTCATCTGGAACAAATAAGTGGCCATTTTCTAAATCCCTCAACTAGACATACAGATTTCCGAGATATGTACATAAGGCACGCCAAGAAACTGAATAGACGAAATGATCGAGAATTTCTAGTCGACACATTCCTAGATGGTGAAAATGTTCTGAATATTCTGAATCTTTTGTATGGTGAGAGATACTCACTTGATTATATAGAATTGGGTCATAAACCAAGATTATAGTTGCTGAAACCCGCCTCTTGCGTTCGCATTTATTTGGAGATATTTTCAAATAGGTTTGACCTCGATAATATAGACAAACTCTCTAGAATTCTAATAGGGGTTTCTAGAACTCGCTTTTAATGGGGACTGGAATTTATAAGGATGACATGGAACTATTTTTTCTAGAGCCACAATTTAGATTCTAGATGTCAGTTACAGAACTTTTTCTCAGTGGATAGCGTCTGAACGTCTTATTAATCTGAATTGGAAATTTACACACATGTTATAAGTCATCACACGACCTGTATAGATTTTGGTGAATCTAGAACGTATAATTTTTTTTATAGGGACACAAAGAAATATTCTTTATCATTATGACCCATGGGCCCAATCTGTTTTACAGTGCCGTAGCGTCTAAACACCTTATTCGATTGTTGCCTTCTCCATAAATTATCTATCCAGTTTTGTAAGAAATTTTTAAAGAATAGAACAATACTTCTCTCTCTTGTGATACTGTCTTTTGTCTTGTCCTAAATATTATATACGTGCTAACTCTAGTTTTTTTTTTTTTTTAATATGGAAATTATTTTTATAAATTTAAAACATATTCTAAAATAACATAGCTAAATAAAACAAAGAAACTTATTTTAAAAATATTAATATTTTAATTTGAGATTTACAGTTTATTACCGATTACAAATAAAATAAAAAGAATGCATTTGGAGAAATGTAAAAGTAAAAAATAAAGTGAAATGAAATCAGAATGTGTTTACAAGTATAGCAGTGTGTTTACAAGTATGGAATAAAATGTAATGTAGTCTCAAACAAACACTACTTAAAAGTCTTAACATTCTGAGAATAAATGCATTTTATGCTTAAAATCTCCTCATGCATGAAAAGAAAAAATAACTTTTACATTAGAGAAACAGTTATAATATTATGGATCTCATAATAAATGAATATTTTTTTCTTCTTTCCTCCATCGCATGCATACTCATTTATTTTTAACAGTAGCTAAACTAGGAGAATTGTTAATAATTTTCCAACATGTTTTGCAAAATGAACGAAGAAAAACATGGTTTGTTTTACATTTTTGATTCAGACGTTTTTGTTTACATCATATAGATAATAACTGGAATAACTGGAAAAGAATTTTGTTTAAAAAGTAAAATGAATGTGTTTTGAGTTGGAATTAAAGAAGCAAACTTTTATTGGAAAAATAAAGAAATATCTATAAAATATTACAATTATGGAAAACTGAATTTAAAAATATAACACACTATGGCACTTTATGCCGCATTGTGTTACATACTTTTTTATTCAATTTGCCATGTTTCAATTTATTCAAATTTCGGTATGTATTTTACTCTTATTATTTATTTATTTTTTGAGGGCAGTTAACATTTAACTGTTGCTTTGTTTTCCTAAAGCATAAAATATCATACAAACGTTTCTTGATACAGTGAAAACATTCGAAATAATCTGGTGTGTCACTCACATGACCTTCTCTTACCCTGAAATTTAGTACTAAAAATACAGATTGGAGATTAAGGGGTAAGCTAATGAGTACTGTTATGCAACCCATGTTAAAACAATTCAAATTTGGCTTCGGAGCAGCTTTATTTGACAAGTAATTCTATGTGAGGGGGGGCTACCGCCCCCTAAACCCCCCGTTTCACTACTGTACCTACATTTATATAGAATTCGAATCTGTTATTAAATTCAAAAGTTCATTTAAAATTTTCGAGACAACTTTCACACCAACATTCCTTGAAATGTATCAATATTGATCAAACTTTTCTAGTAACAAAAACATTAACTTCAAAATACAGCATTTTGGTCGCCTGAAATTATTTGTTTTTAATTTATTCTAACAAACACAGACAAAGGTCAAACGTTAAAAAAATGACTTCAGTATTCAGGTAGTCACAAAACGTCTAAATATACAAAAACCAAGCGATGAATATTTAGCTTTCAAAAAATACATTATTTACCACATGGCTATGAGGAATTAGTTTCAATTCCAGCTTTCCTGGACATGATAAAATATTGCGTTAAAGCACTTCCCCTATCAATAAAAAAGAATGATATGGCTTAAACATTGACAGCCCTGTATATCTTCTAAAAGTTATGTACACATCACGTGGAGAACACTAATATAATCCTATATTAATAACACACGACATAACCTGAAGTACACTTCCATCTATTTTTAAGTATTGTCGTACTATAATATAGCTCTTTTGTGTAGCCCTGTAAGCAAACAGTGAATGATTTCGATACCATATTCTACATGTTTCAACGTATATAAAAAATATATATTCGTTTCATTTGGTTTAGTGCAGTCTATAAACGTTAAACTCTACTTACCTCCAATTTTCCCTATAGACGTAATGTATTTGAATTCTCTTGTGTGTCCTTGTACACGAACCATTTTCTTGATCTCAACGAAAACTTTATTGTAGCATCCCTATATCATACACATTTAGAATACCAAGTTTAGATTTTCTGCTATAATTGTTTTTGAGATATCCTGATTACAGACAGACACACACACACAGACCAACCGCTAAAAACATGATTTTTGGAAAATTCAATTTTGAAAATTTGACCCGAAAACAATATTTTCTCTACCTTATGGGTAAGAGAAAGTAAAAATCGTATAACCTTGCAGTTATCTATGATTTCAGAAGTCTTTACCTAAGTTTTATAAAATATACCCCCCCCCCCCCCCACAAAAAAAAAAAAATAAATAAATAAATAAATAAATAAATAAAATAATAATAATAATAATAATAATAATAGAAACATAGCTGGGAAACAATAAGTTTCCGTATTGTTTCCAAACTGTGTTTCTATTAATATGGAAACAATATGTTTCCATATATTTATAATACATATTTATATAAATAATACAATTTACGATCTAATGTAGAATAAATAGAATGGAGTAACTTTTGTCAAATAAGTAAGCTTCCGAAATATTTGTGCCATTAAATTGTTATTTCATACAAGTTTCTATAAATTTACTTGTTATAGAAACTTTTTTCTATCATTTTTTTCTTTTAATGATATCTAAATATTATAAAAAGAGATCTGTAATTTCTGAATAGCTAGATGATAGCATTAAATATTAAGTTTACAGTTATAATTGTTATTTTACAGGTAAAAGTAAAATATTTAGTACATTTTTTGATGGTTTTGGGGATTAAAATTTGAATGTGTAAATTACAGAAGTAGAAATAATTACGATCACAGCGGGATTGATGACAGATTCTAATTAAAATGTTAGAAAGCACAATATTCTATAAATTATTTGCTTTCGAATATCAAGTAAAACGTACTATTAAGACAACTTCAAAATACAAAATCATAGTATAAATCAGTGATGTTTAAAATTTAACGAATCGTGTATACTTACTTAAATTTTTTATAAAATATTTACATATTTAAATATTAATTCTTATTGAATGTTCATGCCAATAATAAAAATATCACATTTTAAACCAATAAATGTAATGATAATTGTTCTCTTAAAATTGATATATATTCTTTTAAAAATATCAAAAAGAAGTATTTTTGAAAAACATTGTCCTTTCAAAATCTTTTATGTTACTTTTGAAGTTGTTGTTTTTGCTCAAAAGTTTTCTCTTAACAGTAAAGAATTTTCTGTAAAAACTCTTTTGCAATTTTGTAATTACGGAAATATTTCTAAATTCTTTTGAAAAATTTAAAAAAGTTTTCTTATGGTTATTATTTTATGTTGGATAATATTATCCTTCATTTTTTGTGACAATGAAAAAATACCAAACAAGCCTTCTTTTATGTTTTAAAAAATAGTTTCTTATTGCTACGCAACTAAAGTAATAATTTTATTTTTCATTTAAGGGCATTACTAAATGGAAAAAAAAAAAAACAAAAAGAAAAAGAAAGAAAGAAAGATATGGCTGCTCACCCGCCAGTTTTTTTAAAAGAAAAGTTTGACTTCCTTTTGATTTTTATTCCCGAAGAAAGTTTTAGGAAAATATTAATGGATTTTCTGATAAATTCAGGATACTGTTAAAATTTTGTTTTAGATATTATTAATGGAATATAAAGACTTTATAAAAGTCGGATCACTCTTTTAAATTTTAAAATTACTCGGTTGATGAATATTTGATGAAACATTTCTTTTAAGGCCAAACCAATATACTAAGTTACGATCCACGTTATTTTTAGATGAAAGAACAAAAATTTTCCATTTTTTTTTTCCCTTAAAAGGAAAGAAAAGTATAAGTGTGCTTAAAACTTAATGAAATATAATAATTTGAGTAATTGTTCTGTATTTTTATCATTTACAATATTATATAAGAGCGATATTTGCATTTTACCATTGTTATCTGTAATAGATTCTGAACAAAATAAAAAAGCATTCAAACAAAACAACAACAACAAAAAAATAAATAAAAAATAAAAAAAAACTATAATATCTTAGGTTAGGTAACATTAATAATAATAATAAATTTGAATTCCTAGAACTGTTAAAAAAAGAAAAATATATATGTTTAGTCCATCTGCGATGAATATATTTGAAAATTAATTTAAAGCAAATTATTTTTATTAAATCTTAACTAACTTCTCAAAATATTCATTTAAAATCCTCCATTATTAAAATATTTTACCGACGTATAAAATATTAAGTTAAAATTACTGTAGTTAAGTTAATACAGTTGTGTATTTTTTTTTTTTTTTTCCTTTTAGCAAAAATCACCATATGTATTTCCATCATTCATTATAAATTCTAAAATGAAAAAGTGAAAAAAACTTGTCAATTCCCCTTCCTTTAATTTATAATTTCATTACAAAGTGCTACCATTTAATTTTAAGTAACTGAAAGTGTCTTCATTAATTATAAAGGCTTCAAAAGAGCGTTAATGGGCTTTAAAAAGTAAATGGCACGAATGAATATTTAATATTCATTATATGTATATGTATATATAAGAATTTCTTCATTTTTTTTTTTTTTTTTTTTTTTTTTTGTAAGTTTACTGCAGAAAAAATTTGAATAATAATAAAAAAAAAAAAAAAATACTTTAGCCCTTTTAAATTTTTTAACTAGATATTTATATTACCAAATAATAAGTTGTATAATTTGGCAATAATGTAGGGATAAATAATAAATACTTTCACATGTAATACTTGTGTCGAACGTAATATTTTTAAACGAAAATAATTAATATCTTGAGTTATGTTGACACTGTGAAAGCGATATGAAGCAGCGTATTCATTTGTAGAAATATAATAAATCAAAATGAACCAGATGTGAATTTTGTATTCCCTAAGAATTTTTCCTTTTTTCTGAAGTCACTTTTAAAATTTTTAACATTTAAATCAGCTTTATTCTTTTTTTTTTTTTTCATGTAATTATTTCTGCAATGAATAAGAATTGAATTTAGTATGACTTCATTTATTGTGTCATAAATATTCAAATAATAATACATAAAAGCTACTGTTTTATGTGTATATTTAAAATGTAGTTGTAGTTTTCCTTTCTGTTTACAAAAGTAAACTCAAAATGAGGCAAAAAATTTCAGACCTAAACTGCAATTCAAAGATTTTTTTTTTTATTCCTTCTTCGCTATTTTCCTTGTTCTTCGATATGTTTTATTTAAAAATTTTCTACTTTTTATGGTGTATTATATGTTATATATATATATATATACACATACAAGGATGAATAAAAAAAAAAATGGTTACAAGTTTGATAGAAATTGTGTATTAACAATACACAGAAAAGACCACAGAGACTTATGAGACGTACAAGTATTTTCCCATCACTTTTCTCCATAAACACTAAATCTGTTCAGACACATATCTAATGAAGACAAATTTGTTTAACGAAGCTCGACTTGCAGAAATCACGTGTTAGTGCCTTTAGCCAATTATCGCAGCTATGTTCGTATTACTCTTTGAAGAGAGCCCTATGCCAGGTAAGCGTTCCTACAATATTGGAAAAATGAGAAAAACGTGTCGAATCTGGCCAATATGGAGGATAACAGCATATTTTCTGTTCGAATTTTATTAGCATGTTTGAGTGAGATGTGCAGTATGTGGCTTGGCATTGTCATGCAAAAGGATACCACCAATCAACATGCGGACACATTGCTTGCAAATTAGAAATGAATCAGGCTCGCACCTCAAGTAGACCTTCTTTCTGAACGTCTTGCTTGCTATTTCAATTACTCTGACGCGTCTGCGAATTGTGAACTTCCACTGTCCACTTCATAGATGTATAATAAATAAGATGTCGCGTATGTGTTTTGGTTTCGGTTTAAAAAATCTAGGAATGCCGAATCTAGGGTTGTAACAATGCTGCAATCTTATTGACGACTTGTTGGTGAGATTTTTGAATCGTCTCGTCTCTCTGTTAATCAGTCAGCGAGGCAGTACCCGCAACAAACAGCGATAGATACGCCAAGGATGGATAATTTACTTCAAGGAACTGCGTCGCAAGCATAACATTCGCTGGCAATTAACTAGAAGGGGAATGTAAGCATTTTAATATTGACGTACGCCAACTTCCTTGATTATTAGTCTATGATCCATCCGAACAATTGCTGTAATATTATTAGCGCCATCTATCTTCACTCTGTAGAAATATATTTCCTCCATAATTATTACTTTTCAAATATTGCTACTCTCAATCTTTCTTTGAATCAACCCTCGTATATGCGATTGCATAGCTTTTGTTGTTTTTCTCGATGCTGTTCTAAGGTGCTAGGTATTCCATTCCTTTTGTCATGTTTGAAACTGAATTTATTGGAGTACAGTTGGATGTAAAATTTAAAAAGCAAATACAATATATATTTTGTAGATAGTGGTCCTTATATTTATCGTTCTTTTTTCGTTCATTTTAAATTTAATTCCGACACGCTGCCTTCATGGTCGGATATAATTTGAAATTCATGAAGTTGTTATTGCAGTAAATAAAAATAATTTATACTATTAATCATAATATAGCGTTGGTGATTTTCAAATGCTTAATGCATGTTTTTTTTTCTATCTGTTTTACGAAGCAGAAAATACGAATATATAACCTTTTCTGTGACCAAATCTATTGTAAGAATGTTAGTCTCTATAGAATTCAACGAAACCATTCATATGCAATTAAAACATGCACAGATTAATGTTTGTCGGTCAGTTCGATTCTAACAGTTTACCTGAAGGATGGAAAGATAATGTCATTGTTTAGTTATATTGTGAAAATTAACTGTTACTTTATTTTTCAATATAAAATTCATTACTTTTAATAGAATTTAACACGTGTAGCTGGTGGTCATAAGAAAATTACCATCAGAACAGTGTTTTATACGTTCTGGTATACGCCTTAAATAATTTTACACCAAACTTGGTGATATAAAACATCAGTTGTTGCAGCTTTGGCGCGGTTATTTTTCTGTATTGAGCTTTTATAATAATTTTCCGTCATTTAGTAAGGGGAAAATTGTTGGATTTAATTAAAGGTATTCAATTTCTGCATATAATTACACCCTGAAACTGAAAATAACCATACTCTTATAATTATTATAATCCTAATTAAAAAAAAAACGGACAGACGGCGATAATAACATTTTGTATATATTTAATGACATTTAAATATTTACATGAAGTAAAATAAGAATAAAAAACTTATTTGGGTAAAAGAATTTTATATACAAGGAGACTACAGAAACCAAAAAAAAAAAAAAAAAAAAAAAAAAAAGAGTCATCTTATTTAAACGGTCATTATATAGGTACATTTAACGTGCTCTTAAAGTTACTCACTATAGAAATGATATTTATTTTGGTAATATTTGTATGATCATTATGCTCTTCATGGAATATAATTCAATTCTTAAAACGATAAGTCTATGATACAATAAAAACTCTGTAATAAAATGGAAAAAAGTACCACATCCAAGATTATAGTAAAGTAGAAATTTAACTTTTAACGTTCTTTAATTTTATTCTTAAATTAGATATTAGAATTTACGTATTAAAAGGGAAAAAAAAATCTAATTTTGGCTTGCTAGTACTTTTGTGGTAGAAAAAATTTATGGTTGTTTATTTAAGCTATTTCTGCCTGGAAAAGTCGAATGAGATATTTTTTTTTCTCTCTAGATTTCATTAAAAGTTCAAAGTTCTTTACATGGTATCCTAGAAAAAAAAATCTAAGCTGAAAAAACAAAATGTCGCAGCAGCATCTTTTTTGTGCTTGAATAAAAAAGAAATGGTCCGTATTTCGCTGCTAATTAAATAATCTTACAGGAACAATAAACTTAGCCCCAATGGGCCATAGAATGAGAAAATTGGTTATGATAAAAAGTGTTTAGAAAAAACTTAAAATAAATAAAAACTACTTAAAGTAAACTTAACTTTTTTACCGAATTTTTTAAAGATCCATAAAACTTCATAAATAAATAATGAGAATAAAAGACTTTAGATCGAGTTTTCTCAATGAAAGGGGGAAAAAATAAAAATAACGTTTGTCAAACAAATAAGCAGAAGAATAATGTCTTTGCCTTCACCCCTCCTCCTCTCTGCAAAAAAAAGTAATTTTGCTTAGAATTTCATTTATATTGTGATATATATATATATATATTTAATCCATTTAGTAAAAAAGACAGCAAATTAAATTCGTTAATTTATTTTTGTTTTTCTATGCATCATTAGGCACAAAATTCGAACATTCAATGCATTTAGTTTTAAATTCCATTTTTTAAATTTAATATATGTATGTTTATTTTATTTAACCTCTAATCAAATATAAATCCAAAATGGCCAATTTCAAAAACAAGCACACATATACATATAAATGTGAAGCCTATGTAATATAAATGCAATAAATTATTCTTCTAAATGAAAATTGAAAAATAAATAAATAAATAAATAAAAGCCAATTAGTAGTAAAACGTCGTATTATATATTTAAAAAAAAAGTGTATATATATATATATTAAAACGAGGAAGTGCTTTATATATATATATTCTACATCATCGCCATCCTTTTTTTTTTTTTTTTTTTTTCAGTTAAATATATTTCATGTGTTTATTCACCTGATATTATTCATAGTGCATATTTTTCAAAGTTAACGTGTGTACAAATTTTTATTTAGTACATTATTATAAATTAACTTTTTTTAAATTATAATTATACACACTAAAAATCATAGAATAAATAACATTAAAAATCTACAAATTGAACTGAGTCTTCATAGCACATGCAAGCTTTTACTAATATCTTTTTAACATACATCAAACTCAATTTATATGTAGATGTAGGTTACTTTTTTTTAAATTTAAAATTCTATAAAATATTAACAATCTATTAACTATTTAAATATGCATTTAAATTTCATAAAGATGAAAGAAGTTTCTTTATTTTGAGAATATGTTTCTTTATTTGTTTGAAATAATCTGAATTAATTAAATTGTATTACAGAAATTTTAAAACTCTTTACACTATCAAGTGAGATTTTTGAAATATAATACATACATTTAAAATAGTACTGTTAATATTTACAAAGTTATCACGTGTATAATTTTTTATCTATTAAAAAAAAAGTGTTTATTTGCATTTGAGTTTATTTCATGTATGTCAAAATATTAAAACATCTAGTAAAAGAAAGCGAAAATATTCCCTTGATTATTCAGTGAAAACTAAACGTTGAATGGTTTAATTATTTTGGCAGGAAAAAAAAAAAGTTTTCATTCGAGTTCACGAATTTATTTATATTTATTTTCATTTAAGCATTTCTTTTTTTTAATGAATATTTATGTAAGGAAAGGGATAGAATATTACATTTACAAGGAATTAAATTTAATTTTAGTTGTGGATTTTTGATATTTTAGCATACTAAAAAAAAAAAAATAATAATAAAAAAGTTATTAATTTCAAATAAATGTATTTTGAAAATTACCTAATGATACAAATGTTCCACATGTTTTACTAACAGGTTTTCTCAATATCTTTTTTTTTTTTTTTTTCAGAATACTCATATGAAAAGGTTTACTTTCTTCCAGATGTAACAAAGTTTTAAGCTTTCTGCAATTAATTCAGATTATTGCAAACAGGAAAAGAAAAACATAGTCTAAAAATAAATAACCCTTCTTTTTACTTTCTTCTATCTCCAATAGAAGAAAGTATTGGATTCGTAAAAATTTTCGATTTCGGGTTTTTGATGGATTTACACGTTTTGAGAGCTGTAGAACACGATTTTACCATTTTTAGAAAATGTCTGTCTGTCTGTCTGTCTGTGTGTGTGTGACAAAATTTTGTGGCAACTGTATCTGTGGAACTACTGCACAGAATTTCATGCAAATTGGTATGTAGTTGCACCTTGACATAAATTAGTGCCTATCAACTTTTGGTAAAAATCGTCTTACAGGCTGCGTTGCCATCCCGCTTTTTCTAAATTTTTAACAGGGTGATATAGGGCAAAAATTTTCAAGATGGGTATCTTTCGAAAGGTCTCGTCAGTACCTTTAAAACGAATGGTTGAACTATAAATCTGTGATAATTTAAAACAAAGTTATCGATTTTTTTTTACTTTTTACGAAAAAAAAACTTAGAAAAAAAAAATCTTTTTTTTTTCTCTCTCTCCTTAATTTTATGAAACTCCCACGGTTTCCGTGTTCTGACAAACTTAAACTAATTTTTGCTTTTTTCCCCTAATTTTGTCAAAGTCCCACGGTTTCCGTGTTTTGACAAACTAACAAATTTTCACATTTTACCCAAAATTTTGTCAAAGTCCCACTTTTTTTTTATTTTCTCTCTTCCCTTAATTCTATCAAACTCCCACGGTTTCCGTGTTCTGACAAACTTAAACTAATTTTTGCTTTTTCCCCCTAATTTTGTCAAAGTCCTACGGTTTCCGTGTCTTGACAAACTTTAACATATTTTTGCATTTTCCCCCCAATTTTGTCTAAGTCCCACGGTTTCCGTGTTTTGACAAACTTAGAATAATTTTCACATTTTACCCAAAACTTTGTCCAAGTCACACATTTTTTTTTTCTTTTTTCTTTTTTTTTTTTTTTTTTTTTTTTAATTATTGTTACTGAATGAATTTGTATAGGAAAATATAGAAGAAAGTCTCGTGGTGGCCACAACATACTAGTTTCCTTATGAAATCGATATGCTCGTTAAAAATTTAAATGATTCGGGACTGAATATTAATAATATAAAATAAATTCAAGTTCAACCCGAAAAATCTACGTATTATAATTTCAGCATAGCAATGCTATCGATCGGCTGATATGCATCCAAATTCAACCAATCTAGTTTTTCATCACGATATTCCTACATATCGCATTTTTTTAAATTATGCATTATAGAAGTTGGCTAAAATATAGCCTTTCCATGAAAGGGGGATTTTAACAGGTGTAGAAGAGCTTGTTGAGCGGTATATCCTAAAATGTGATAACCACCAGTTTAACGGCCGTCTTCACTCACCGTCGCCGGAAGCCCGAGCCAATGTTATTTATTCTATGGGGAAATTTTGTTTACAAATAAATTATTAACTAATACATATTTTTAAATTCTGTTTTCACATCCAGAAAATTCCCAACTGTTAAATTGACGGACCTTTTTTAAAAATGTATTTTTTTAATTTCTAATATTTTATTTTGAAATTGCAAAATGAAAAAAATTCACATATTGTTGAGCGGTATATCCTAAAATGTGATAACCACCAGTTTAACGGCCCTCTTCACTCACCGTCGCCGGAAGCCCGAGCCAATGTTATTCTATGGGGAAATTTTGTTTACAAATAACTTATTAACTAATACATATTTTTAAATTCTGTTTTCACATCCAGAAAATTCCCAACTGTTAAATTGACGGACCTTTTTTAAAAATGTATTTTTTTAATTTCTAATATTTTATTTTGAAATTGCAAAATGAAAAAAATTCACATATTGTTGAGCGGTATATCCTAAAATGTGATAACCACCAGTTTAACGGCCCTCTTCACTCACCGTCGCCGGAAGCCCGAGCCAATGTTATTCTATGGGGAAATTTTGTTTACAAATAACTTATTAACTAATACATATTTTTAAATTCTGTTTTCACATCCAGAAAATTCCCAACTGTTAAATTGACGGACCTTTTTTAAAAATGTATTTTTTTAATTTCTAATATTTTATTTTGAAATTGCAAAATGAAAAAAATTCACATATTGAAAATTCGTATTTTCCAGCTTCACAATAAAACGTAAAAAAATTAAAAAAATAATTTTTTAAAAAGGTGCGTCAATTTAACAGCTGGGAATTTTCAGAATGTGAAAACAGAATTTAAAAATACGTATTAGTTAATAAGTTATTTGTAAAGAAAAATCTCCCGTAGAATAACATTAGGTTCCGCTTCCAGCGACGGTGAGTGAAGAGGGCCCTTAAGTCTCAAAATATCTAAAATGTTTAAATTCCTCTAAAACTGGAAGCAGAAAATTTTCTTGAACCAAATCCTTTTTTCTTAGGTGTATAGAAAAAAGTACAAATAATATTACATTTTCCAATATTGAATTCCCCATTTAATTTCTTATTAAAAGTATTCTGTAAATAAATAATTAAAACAAAATTCTTATCTAGTTGGTTGCATAAGAATGTACACACTTTAAGTTTAGCATGTTACAAATTTTGGTGAAGTATTACTGACAAGAAAACCTTTTTAAGCTAAACTCATCGAATTCAACGAAAAAATTACAGGTGATAGTAGATGGTGAAAAATATCTACGGTGAAAAAATTAGCTGCTTAATTGCAACGGAAAAGCGGTAAAAAATTAATATAAGTCAACATTTTTAACGTCAAATGCAACCCTACTTGGCGAGGGTGCATTAATAAGCGCCAAGTTCTTAAACGAACTGTCCATGTGTCTTTCGTAACATTTTAACGCTGTTCCAAAGCATAGCCTCCTAAACTAGATTCCTGCCACGTGGCTCGGAAACTTGGTAACAGTTGAAACTGTAGACAGCGCCACCTGGTACAGACTTCGCTACTTTTTTATTCAACTGCCACCAATAATTTGAAGAAGTGATATACGATATAAATAATCGACGTTTCTTCGATTCTATTCGCCTTTTATGTATATCAAATCCCACTTTTAAAAATTTATGGTGGCTGTTGAATAAAAAAGTCGCGCAATCTGTACCAGGTGACGCTGTCTACCACTTGAACTGTTGCCAAGTTTCTGAGCCACGCGACAGGCATCTAGTTTAGGAGGCTATGTTCAAAGTCGCTTTTTGATATTTTGCTTTCAAAGCTATTTGAAGTTCAGTTTGAATAGATATTGTTGTCTAATCTGTATATTTTCTACCCTTTTATTTGAAATATATATTAGCGTGGTGCTATAAGTATTCGTTTTTATTTAGTTTAATGTTGGAAAGCCTCGCATGATTTATATATATATTTGGAATCTATTTGTTTAACGAAGCAGTGACTTTTAAATAGAAATTGCCACCACATATTAAACTCCCCCATCCCCCCCCCAGAAGAAAATTCTGGTTATGTCAGTGAATTATATTTTCTTAAAAACGTCAGTTTTCAAGAATTCGAAGTCACCAATTGATGCTAACTGGAAGATTTTGGTAACACCGATTCAATTTACAACATCGTTCTACACCTTTCCTAATGAACTAAAAGCAGCTAATTTTCAGAATATGAATTTCCTACAAGTTCTTCTAACTCCTGTACCAATTTCATCGAATTCTATGAGTTTAGCTAAAGAACGTTTCCTTGTGAGATGATTTTGGAAAAAAAATATATATATATATATTAAAATGTTATTTAACCGGACGCATAGTTATAAATGATTATCCTACCATCATGATTTTTATTAGGCGCTGTGCACTGAGAGTAGAGTTATAGTCTCCGGAAAAACCTATACGGAACTTAGCAACTGAGGCAGTCGTAGTTAAATCCACAGGAAAATAAGAAAAATACATGAAATTATTTTTAAACACCATTAATTTTTTCATATTTTAAAGCAGATAAAATATAAAATCATATTATTTACTAAAACCCAAAGAAAAACAATTTAATATAGTATCAGCATAGCCTCCTAAACTAGATGCCTGTCGCGTGGTTCGAAAACCTGGCAACAGTTCAAATAGTAGACAGCGCCAACTGGTACGGATTGGGCGATTTTTTTATTCAATTGTCACCAGTAATTTTAAGAAGTGATATATGATAGATATAATCGACGTTTATTCGATTCTGTTCGCCTTTTATGTATATCAAGTCCAATTGAAAAAAAAAAAAAATGGTGTCTGTTGAATAAAAAAGTCCCGCAATCTGTACAAGGTGGCGCTGTCTACCGCTTGAACTGTTGGCAAGCATCCAAGCCATGCTACAGGCATCTAGTTTAGAAGGCTATGATATCAGATATTGTCATACAATGCTTTTTTTTTTTTTCCTTTGGCATTTGAATTATTCCATACCAACACATATAATTTCTAAGCTGAGTCACTTGTTTAATGCTTTTAGTTTCAGATTTTATCCTCTATTATGCATATAAATGTAATTACGGTTAAAAATAAATAAATAAATATAAATTTCTTACCTCCTCCAAGTCCTGGAGTTCGGTGTAACTGCACCACATTGGGCTGGAGGTAGGGGTGACATTTATTACACTTTAAGCCCCTCATTTTATTCTCTAAATTTATTTAATCCTCTGGATCTGGAAAATAAAATAAAATAAAGATAAATTTAATAAAATTAAACATAAACCATACGTCTCATTAATATATTAAATCCAAAGTGACATTTAAAATGAGATAAAGAATACTAAAATAAAAGAAAAAACATTTTAATTAAAAAACATTAAAATACAAGACAGACGTTTCGGCTAAACACTAGCCCTCCTCAGTGTCAAACATACAAAGCACAACATTTACAAAAAATTCCTATTATATCAGTACAAGATTAAGTATTCCGGAGGAATAGCTATTTTTCTAGAGGGCGCTTTTACTAAATTACAACATTCTGCCTTCAACGAGGCTAAATTTTTTTCAAATGTTACTATTTTAAATGACAAAATTTCTACTTATCTGTCAAAAGCTTGTTACGAAGAATCTTTAAGAAGATCTTAAGATCTTCTCTGCTTGTAAAAGCAAAAGTAAAGAAAATCTACTTTTAACTTTTTCCTACCCGTAAAAGTTAAAAGTAGAGAAGATCTTCGTAAGATCTTCTTTACTTTTGAACGAATAAACAAAAATCACAATTATGTTTTATTTAAATAAAAAATATTTGCAGAATGTCTTTATATATATATATATATATATATATATATATTAGAATATGTTGCAATTAATATAGTATAGTTTAAATAAATTATAGTTAAAAATAAATAATTATTGTATTTAGCAAAGTTAAAACCAACAGCATATAAGTTATGTTAAAAATAAATATATTTTATTATGTCTGTATTTATTTTCTGAAACGTATAAAAAGAAAATATGGAATTTTTACTTTGAAAGAAAAAATCATTATAATTTATTATTTGCCTTATTTTCCAAATGATAACAATGATCATAAATCCTTCTTTTCCTAAATCTCTGGAGTGTAAACAAACCAGGAAAATGTTCTTTTCATTTATTTTCTTTCGGTAGTTATTTTTGCACTAATGTAAACTTCTAACAGAAGTTTTTCAAATGTTAATGATTCTACAAAGTAATATCATTTTTCTAAAAGTTCGTTAGTTTAACATTTTGTTGATATGTGAAAAAAGTACTTATTTTTATTGTAATTTATCTGCCCGACATTTTTAATCGATTTTTTAAAAAACTAAATAAATTAATAATCTAAAGAAGTTAATATTTATAAATGATTCGTAATTTGAAATTTTTCTTAGTTGAAAGTATGCAAGATTGGTTAAAGTGTAAGATCAGCGTGTAAAATTAATTTTTATAGTAAAATACTCTAGGAAAATCCGATAAACTGTGAAATCAAATATTAAAAATCCCCTTCAGAAATCTTTAATACTCACAAAATGGTAGATTTTTGCTAGTTTTAACTTGGACCGCGTTCATTGCTTTAGTCATTCAGAGTTATCTATGGCTTAGCTCCACAAAACTCGCGTGAATACACGCTAGTACACCACAGAAGGACTTCCATGGGAGGCACCCTAGCCTGGGTTTTTATCCCCAGATAGTCAATTTTTTTTAATCCTAGTACAACACCGCCATAAACCTCTGATTTCTTACATATGAGGAATAACCGATTTTGCATTAAAGTTGCGATATAAAATGTAAATGATATGACAATAATACAGTTGTATACATTCTCGAAATTTAGGACGATTTAATGAATAGAAAGTCGTATCATATATCATCAGCTGCTGGAAAAAAATCATTCAAGTAGCATAGATTATAAATCACTTTCCAATTGTATATCGTTTCACCATAAAAGTACTTCACCTATCTGATGAATATTGTAGCATATTTTATTTTTATTGAAGAAAAAAAGACATAAAATAATAACTATTTTTACAACTTTTAATGAGAAAGCATAAAAAAGTTGATTTTGTCTAGCATTCTATATTTTCTAAAAATTGCATGTGTAACATATGATACGCCAAAAATTTACCCTCATAATATAATAATAAATAAGTAAGTTAACTATGGTATAATTGAAAATACACTTTAGAAAAATTCTGTTTATATTTCCTATATATTACTATATTTTTAAATGGCTCTGTAAACTAATGGTAATTAAGGGCAATTATAAAGACCAATTACCACACATACTAATCATATCGTATTCTATACTAAACATGCTTTTGTGCATCTGGGTATGTGAATATAGCTATGTTTTAAGCAGCACAAAAGATAATTAAAATAAGCTTTAAAAAAATATCTCTCAAGAGTATAATGCATTCGAATACTTTTGTAAAATCCTGTACGCTAATCAGTACAGCTATGTACATCATTTTTTTATAGTAAACTTTTTGTTGTAAATCTGATTAACGTAATCGTATTAGTTTCAAGTCATTTTAAAATATTTAAGGAAATGCAAGCGAGGATAGACAAATGAATGCGTTTATAAACACTTAGTAATTTTGATACGATTTGACGAATTTTATAAAATGTCTGAGTTTGTGCGTTTATTATTAAAAATTTTTAAAGCGCCGGATATAACGAAGAAAGGCCACAAAATTCCACACGAAACTTTATATTTGATTGAACCTTGAAATAAATTGCTGCTAATTAAATTTTAAAATATATTAAAATGCATATAAAATAAATGCTAGTATATAGTTTGATATAAAATATATGCTAGGCTGCAATTTATGGAAAGACTATATCTTTGCTTCTGTAGCATATAAATACAACGAAACTGATCTGTAAAATGTCTATTAAAACTGCACATCAGTCAGGTTGCAGTTTTTCTCCCTTCCCATGTTATCCTATAGGATTTTTGTTGCTTCGTTTTATAAGGATCTCATATTCAAAAAGGAAGTTTTTCGAATTCTGCTTTTTGAATATCACTCTTGGAATATGTTGCATTTTAGCTTAGTGAGCAATTTTTGAAAAATAAATAAATAAATAAATATTTTATTTCATTAAGTAAATTTTTGACTCTAAGTTTGGATATATAACGAAATATTTAAAATTATTTTTTTCAAAAAATTGCTCTCTAAGTTAAAAGACGACATATTCAAAGATTAATATTCAAAAAACAGAATTTGAAGAACTTCATTTTTGAATGAGATATTCTTATAAAATAAATCAACGAAAATCCATTGGATAACATGGGAAGAAAGAGGGATGTGCAAGAAAAACTTCACATAATTAATTTGAGTGCATATAGATTGAAAGGTGATGCTACTGTGATGCAATTTTCTTCAATTACGGGACGAATTTATTTCAGTTTCTACAGTTCACAGTACTTCATATCGGAGATTGATTTCATGCAAAATACTGCTTATTAATTTTTAGTTTTTTTTCAGCCTATACCTGATGATGTTAAGCAATCTTTTTACTGGTTTTATGTAGTTTCCCCCACCAATTAATAGATCAGTGTGATATAAGAAAGTTTTGTATTGCTCCCTGTAACCACCGACAGTAGTGTACAAGAGGAACATTATTAATTCTTATTTGCAGGTTTAAAAAAATATAAACTAAATTATTTTAATCATAACGTGTATTATTTTTAATAGATAAAATTATTTCGTATTCGAAGTAAAAATGTCGTCTAAATTGATTTCTTATTCAGCTGAGCTGTCATGATAAATGTAATGTTGAATATTTCTTAAAGTAATCTTACCAAAAATAAGATATTTTAAAATATTATGTATTGCATTAGAAAAAAAGTGATTTTGAATTTAATACAGACCCGGAATGAAAAAATTATTCAAAATTTTAAATAACATCATTGGTAACGGATAAGGTATTCAATACAAAATTTGTATATTTTATTCACACTGTAAAAAAATAACTATTACCAGCTGCAAGAAACTCTCTGTGATTGGAGAAAATAATTATTTTTTCCAATCACAGAGAGTTTCTTGCAGCTGGTAATAGTTATTTTTTTACAGTGTGCACGGAAAAGTAACTTGTTTCTCAGAGAAACAATTAAAGGAACTAAATTTATAACAAGTATAAAAAAGTTACATTTATTTCATGAAAAAGTGTATTTTTGATTATACATCAAAAATTTAAATATCAAGATTTTCTTAAATGAAACCTGCAGCAAGAGCTGCAAAGAGCTATTTGAGATTTGCAGCAAGCAGCTGTTTTAAGATTAGTAACAGATCAACGGAAAACCTGGAACGTATAAGAGGAAATTATCTAATCAGACTTATTAACTCTAGTAGTGAACTGTGTTTGTAGATATTAAACTGCCTGAATCATATTACAGTAAAAATGAGGTTTGTAATAAAAATAAATAAGAGTGTGTTCATTTCAAATTAAGGAAGACATTAAAGTAACCAAAATTATAATAGAAAAACAGATTTGCGAAATTAAATTTCATATATAATATTATTCAAGTAAACACTGCCGGAAACAGTATAACATTTAACTTTTAGTGTATTTCTGGGAAGATGTAATAAAATGATTACTGTGGGCTGATTAAGAATTAATGTTTACATTCTTTGTAATTTCATTGTACTTCCGAGCAGCTAATGGCAACGGAAGGTAAAATTCAAAAATTGACGTGTTGATAAAAGGTAATTTATGAGGGATTGTAGAGATATATTTTTATTGGTAATTTAGTACTTTGTCCATTATTATAAATATCTAAATTTTCTAACAGTCGCTTCTTTTTTTTTTTTTTTTTTTTTTTTTTTTTTTTTTTACAAAAGATAGAAGGAAAAACTTCATGAAGATGTACAGTCATTTTGATAAATGTCCTTCATGAAAGCCCCTATAGGGAAAACAAAAATATGCAAGAAACATTACTATTAAAATAAAAAGGAATATTTAACATTAAAATATAAGTTTAAAAGATATTAATGAAATATAAAAACCTGTCGAATGGTACAAGTCTACTTTCTTTCTTTCATTTCATAAAATTTGTTTTGAATTACTAATACAGACCGAGAATAAGCAGACAATTACAAGAATAAGATATTTATGAATAAATAACACGGTAGCTAATTATTCCATTATGTGTTTCGTGACGAAGATACCGTTCTGTTGCATTCCGATATTTCTTAATAAGAATTTTAATTTTCAAAAGGAATGTTGTAAAATAATAAGGTATCAAAAGACAACAATATGAACGCCATTATTCTAGTATCGGTTATAAGCCCAATTAAGAATAATTGATATACTTCGTCAATAATAGAATCGACAAACGGTAAATTGTACAATACTAGCAAATGAGATCAATAATATTTGAACATCTCACCCAGTATTCACCATCCTGCTACCCAGCATCTTATCATATGTTAAGTTTTCCTTTTGAAATGCTTCTTTGTTTATTTTGAGTTTAACAAATTTCCCTCTTTTTTATTTTTATTTATTTATTTATTTGTGAATTTGATAAATGCTTCTATTGGTTCGACATTTTTTTTAAAATTATTATTTAAGGCAAATAGAATAAATTAAGCTTGGTAAGTGATATATCATTTGTGATTTTAAAAGTTTCCTGTATATTTTTAAAGAATAAAATGTAATAAACGAAATATATATATATATATATAAATAGAATAAATTAAGTTTGGTAAGAAATATAATATCTATGGTTTTAAACGTTTTTAGTATATTTTCAGACTCCATAAAGATAATTGAAATATTTTAGATCAAGCAAATTTATCAGTATTTCGATTTTTTAAATTTATTTGTCTTAGGGAAAAAATGATCATTGATTCTACACAGAAAAACGAATATATATATATATATAGAGAGACACACAAATTAGAAGCAAACATTAAAACCGTGTTTTCGCCATCGGATACATTTTTTTCAGACAACACAAAGACAAATAACTTTTAAAAATAACTTAAAACCTAATTATTGTTTGTTTAGATGCATTACTAGATACTAAGAAAATATGTAGACAAATCGAGGAAAGTATGTAGTCATACAATTTTAATACTAAGTTTGAAGAAAAATCACTAACTCTTTTTTTTGGGGAGGAGGGGGGGGGGCACGGTTTGAATGTTTGCTCCTCAAATAATCTCTTCGATTATCATTAGTTTACGTTTTCTGTTTTCTGTTTTTTTTTTTTTTTTTTTTTCTAACTGTTTTATTAAATAAAGGGAGGTTTATTTTTTATTTATGTATTTTATTTTATTATTATTGTTTTATTTTATTTTATTTTATTATTATTATTTTTTTTAAATCTAAGATACATTTTAAATTACATTTTCTATATTATTGGAGAAACTGTATTAATATTTGAAAAATAAATCTTTTTTTTTTAATGAAATGAATCTAAGAATTTTTTTTTTTTTTTTTCAATCGATAAAGTTACGAAATTTCTTTTTTATTTTCACGGAATCATCTCTGATATGAAAGAAAAATAATTTTTAACTGTATCATATTACTTATATTTAATTTGTTATTCCACTCTTTATATGTTTTCCAATCGAATTTTTATTTTTTATTTTAATTTTAATAATGACTAGAACTAGGCCATTGTTTATTATTTCAGTATTATTGTTTTTTTTTTTGTTGTTTTTTTTTTTTTTTTTCAATTTCTCTTTTACTTAAATGTATTACTAGAATTTCAGCTTATTTTTTTTCCACTAATCCTTTTTTATTATTCATATATATATATATATATATATATATATATATATATATATATATATTTCGCGAATAAATTAACAAAAATACCAAAATAATTCAAATTACAATAGTAATATAAATTCATTAAATTTTATAATTGAACTGATGATTATATTACATGAATAATCTGACAAACTTTAGCATCAGAGTAAAATATTCTTAGAAATAAATAAGCAAGTAAATAAAAATAAATAAAACCACTCATGACAGTGTAATGTTAATAATATTCAATTTGATAAAAAAATTGCTTTTAAATAAAAAATATAATTAATTACAATTTCTTAAGATTAAACAAAAATACTGTTAAAATAATTTCTTTTTTCAACTGAATGAATTTTTGTTAACACATGTTATTAATATAAACATTTGTATTAAAATTTATATTTACCTTTTAATCAGACCTTTTATTATTAATCTGAGAAGGAAACTCAAATTAATTTCGAGGTTTTATCTGTTTGTTAAGTTGTGATTGAATATCAGATTGTTATTAGAGAGTTTGAAGAATATTTATTTAAATCTCTCTCCTTTCATGCATAAGTTAAACAAATACTTAATGTAAGGAATTGCATCTTTCAGTTTAGAGCATTATCTCCACTTATATGGTTTCTATTGATATTAAAGTACTCAGTTTGAATACCTTTGGCAAACTCTGAAGGATGGTAGAAATTTACATTACAATAACAATGTTTTCTATAAACTCTCTTTGCTTACATAACAAAATAGTCATAACCATATTTCAGTAACTATAAACACGCGCACAAAGATATTTCAATTTATCATATTAAGAAATATTATGTGAAAGTGCATTGTTTAATTACACTGACTAAAACAGAAAGATAATAACTATGCGAGGTACTGAGTTGTAAAAGTTATTCAAAAAAGTAAATTAAAATGACCATACAATTCTGAATACCTGTTTTTGAAATGAGTAAAAGAAAGGACGATAAATTATATATTAAAAAGAAAAAAAAACTTTTTAAAGAAAATATTTTTCGATTGAATTAGATATTGTTAATGTTTCATTAGCAAATTTAACGATATTTTTTAATCAAAATAATAATTTAAACAAATTATAAGTAAATTTTTTATTAATATCATTAGATGTATTATTTCATTATTTTCAGTAGTACAGACTTAAATCAATAACTTTATAAAGCAGAAAATTTATGAATGAATGTTAAACTATAATCGATAATATGTGAAGCTTATTCTCAGTTTTTGAAACCTTTAAATTCTAATATACATTATGAAATGCAGCTCCGTTTATACATGCATATATCTGTATATATATATATTCTTCTAAACGCATTTAATTCCTCAAGAACGTTTTATATTTAATATGGTAACAAGATATAAGATAAAAAATTACCTTTATAAAATAAGAACGTTAAATATAAAAAACTGAATTGTGTTAAGTGGAATACAGGGAGCTTAATATATATATATATATATATATATATATATATATATATTTTCCTGTAAATGACCTCTTGTTGCCAAAATGAGTGGGTGAATTGCCACCATATTTGGTATCTCTATATTTCAGAAAATGTGCTCAAAATAATAATAAAAATACTAAATAAATAAATAAATACAATTTTTAGTTTAAAATATCTACTAGGTGGCGCTTTGTATATGAAAACCGAAATTATGGTAAAAAAAAAAAAAAAAAAAGTACGTAACTCACAAAAAATTTCATTATATATTATTTCCCTGCAAACTGCCTGAACTAGTAATTTTTTTTATAAAAAAAAAAAAGTAAAGAAACAGTCTATCTTATGAATTGTCCGTTGTGCTAATTTTGGGTGACAATTTGCTAGCCCGTTTCAACTTCAAAATGATGTTTATAGCTGAAGTTTAATGACGACCAGTTTGTATACGTTTGGTTGGCTGTAAACTTAAATCTGTGTAGAAAAGATTTTCATGGCAAACTCGCTAAAAATACTCACAGATGTGTGTACTATAACTACCATTAAATGCATATTTTTCTATGGAATTTTTTATGAAATATTTTCATCGTGCATTTAATTAGCATATTCGAATAATTAAAAGTTAGCTGTTTATCAAAGCATTTAAATTTAAAATAATATATAAAATGAACGGATTCGAAATCTGTTTTATTTATTTATTACTATTTATAAAAACACATTTATAAATCTTTTAACTGTCTAACAATTTTAGTAAAACTTATTACTATTTATTTAAACTTTAAAACTTCTTCACACACAATAAAATAAATACAAGCAATAAATACAAACTTTTTGCCTCCGAAATAGTAGCATGCTTTTCGCATCTGAAGAAGAAAGGCCACATCTTTTCGAAACCAGTATTGCTTGTATTTATTTTATGGCGTGTGTAAAAGTTTTAATGTTTAAATATTTATTGCACACCAATTATTTAATTTATATCTGGATTATAAATTCTTTTTTATAGGATTTTATATGCGTAATTAATCAAATTCGATACATGTAAAACACATAAAAAATATTTTATATAACTATCTTATTATACGGAACTAAATCGTACAATTTGTAAGTCCTCGTTTGTTTATAAGGTATTAATATTCGACATTGGAGATTACCCAAGGATTATGAAAGTCATATGAAACTGATTTCAACAAATATTTAATCGTCTTATTGTTTGGAATCACGTATTATAGTTAGGCGAGTATTTAGATCTAAGCAAGTTTTGTGTCTGTAATTTATGAGAGATGAGCTTATAAACAAATAAACTCATTCAAAACGGTACTTAATATTTAGTTTTAGTAAAGAGAGAAATATCATTTGAAATTCTCTTTCCTGTAGTCTGTGAATATTTATATTACATCGTATTACAGCGGATTATCAGTAAATTATCCTTAGTATTTGTAAAGCTGCCTTAAAATATGAAATTTGATTCTATCGAAGTAAAATTAAATTACATGTGTCTGAAAACTTAATTTATATTTTAGTTTAGAATATAAAAGAAAACTCTCCATATAAATAACTAAACTATGCCTTGAATTCTAAACAGTTTTTCCCCACCAGTGACCCAATTCTGCTCTCGTAGTGGATGGGAAGTGCAGGTTTCGAACCTAGGTTGCCCCCATCGCCCCAACTGTTTCGATTTTTTCTTATCCCCCCCCCCCATGCACACGTAAATACCTATTAGAAAGTCCCTCATTGAAGGGGGTCCACCAGCGGCCGACTGGTTCTGCGCTCAAATCTGGAAGACCTGAGGGACGGGTTCGATGCCGGGTTCGATCCTAGGTCGCGTTCGACGGCCTAGTCGTTCGAAGTTTTCCGTGGTTTTCTCTGAAACTTGCGTAAATATGGGATAAAATCCCTTAGAAAAACCCCCACGGAGGGCATGCCCCTCTCAGGCCTAGGATCTTTGTGCAGTCAATCGGCCTTAATCTTCGCAATCCAACCCAACCGTCATGGAAGGCTTGAGACCCTCCCGTTCTCAACTGACAAACACCATACATGAAGACAGTTTGATCGCATATGTTATCGTAAACATATTAGTAAATATTTTAATAAGGATACGAATAATTGTTTTCCTAAATAAATAAGATTGGAAAGAATCAATATAAAGTTAGTCTATAAATTACTAATATTTAAAAATTTTTAATAGACATAAGAAAAAAAAATTTTAAATAAAAAATTTTAATTAAAACATAAGAAAAAAAAGTTAAGTAAAGTAAGAAAAAAAAAACTTCCATAAGTGGCTGTAAATTTTTCCTCCCCTAAATAAATCATTTTTCCTATGATACTGATAAAAAATTTCTTAAAATATATAATAATCATTTGATCATGTTGCAAATTGCGTATCTTTGCAAATAGCTTTTTATAAAAAATTGAAAATGAATTAGTCTTTATTACACAAGAAATTTTTATTGTTTAAAAATAATTAACTGGATTTTCTTTCCTTTTAATTAATCAAGAAGATATAAAAATTCATCTTAAAATGCCTTTCATCTTTTTTTTTTTTTTTTTTTTTAATTGAAATATTAACAGATATTTAGATTATGCAAAATAAATATAAAGCTAAAGTGTATGAAATTAGTCATAAAACTAAATTAATTTTCTTATCTATGATATTGCATTTTTTATTTGACAAATCCGCCGTTAATAAATTTAGTATTTATATTAGTCACAAACTAGTAAAACACAATTTTACGAAATTTGTACAATATTCCTTGAAATTCAGATGGAAACTTTAAGTGTTCGATTATTTACAAAGCATGTTACTGCAACTGATTTTAAATGCTTCTATTTTTATACATGATAAGTAATATGTATGAGTTTCTAGAATCGTGAAAAATTGAATTATGCTTTAAAATTATGAAATTACATTGGTGGGGCTTAAAACTTTTAATATAAATGTCTAAAATTAATCCAGAGTGTTTATTTCATGGAAAATGTGCAGGTCTATTATTTTCATGAAATTTTATAAGTTTTTTGAGCTGATTTTGCGATTGCTAATTTATTTTTTTATATATAAATTTTAATAACTTTTTATTTCCACTGATTAAAACTAAACATTTGTATAAATTTAAACGTCATTTTATCCATTTTTATTAAAATAAATAAAAAAATATAATAAAATAAATAGAAATAGAAATAAATAGAAATATGCGGTGAATATATAATTAGACTTGACGTTGAACAGAAACTTTAATATTTACTGAACGTTGAAAACGGCGATATAAAAAATATATTAAGAGCAAACAGCAGTAAGCGCTCCGTCATCAGTGCAGAATGACAAAGGTGGATTATTCCTTTTATATATAGACAAGGAAACGAATTTTAGAACCAGAATAGCAGCCAATAGGAATTTAAGAATTGGAAATATTACATAAAATCCACATATTCTTTATCATTATCACCATTTACATAGCTTTATACATCGCATTTTCCTATTGGCCAATACCTTAATTCCTATTGGTCACTATTCCGAATTTAAGATTCCTTTCCCTATCTATATATGAGAGCACTAACCCACCTTATTTGTTATTCTGCACTGATGATGGTACGCTTAACGTTACCAAACTGAAATTTGCTTTTAATATATTCTTCACAAGCAGTGAATATTTATTTAAGTTATATTTTTGATACAAAAAGTGTCAAAAACCTCGCTGTTATATCTGCTGTTTGCTCTCTCTTTATATTCTCAATAAATTTATTGTAAAATTACATAAATTCCTTATAATAATTTTTTTTAATCATAGAAATAATGAAATCAGCCAATATTAATTTATCTAAATGCTTAATTAGTAAATATAGAAACAATTTATTGTTTCGTGATGATAGTGATTTGCTGTTATTTCAAACACATAACAGTAAGTTACAAACTGTGTATTACACGAAAATATATCGGAATGCGTGACTTAAAAGACATTGGAAATTTATCCATTATCGGATTACATATTCATCAACTGTATTTTAAATCTATAACAGATGATAATGATAAAACCTTATTTTATGTTACTTAACATAATTAAACTTGTCTGTAAATTCTGCAATTCTTTTTTCAAACCTAAAATAAATCTATACAAAAGAAAGAAAAAAAAAAAAAAAAAAAACTGTTCAAGTTTTTTTTTTTTTTTTTTAATATTTTTTCTTTTCTTTCGTTTTTGTCTATTACACGAAATATCTACATTACATGTCTATTCTGCTATTCAGAATAGCAACAATATCGTTCGGAAAGCAATCTTATGACCTTTTAGAATTCACCTGAACGTAAACAAAAACAGATGCGAACAAGCATTCTTTGAATGGAATTCAATCGTTTCAAATATCGTTCTAAGAAAAAGATTTTTTTTTTTTCTCCCTTTCGATTTGGATGATACTCAAAAAAAGTAAAAGCTTAAAAAGAAAAGTTCTTTTTGTTTGAAACAAAAGAACGGAAATGAAGTAGAAATAGAGCTTGGAATTTATTTTTATTTATTTATTTATTTATTTAAATTGACTAGCGGAACCTCACAACTCTGCCTTTATGACAATTATGCGATTCGAAACTTTTAGTTCTTCCTATCTCACAATAAATGGGCAAAGCAAAATTGAAGCAAAAAGGAATAGGATAGGGGTCAGGATATCTGTTTTACTTTTTTTTTTCATTTTTCTTTCGTTCTTTTCTTTTTTCAATTTTTAAGAAATATATGAGAAGCCAGTTTTTGTCACCCTTCCTCCCCAGAAAGGAGAGAGTGTTAAAAATTCTCTTTTCAAATGACGTTTTTGATATACCGTATAATTTCACACACTCAAACATTTTTGACTAAACCGTGATTATCATTCACGTCAAATACTATATGAAAAATACTTTTTGGTTTCCTTTACTTTTAAGAAGAGAAATTCCTGAAATAATAATAATAATAATAATAATAATAATAATAATAATAATAAAAAAAAAAAAATGGTATTCGTGTTGTTACATTTTAAAGAAAGGAACTATGAAGATAAGATTTTTTTTTTTTCTACAAAAATGAGGGGATAAGTGAAACCCGCATTTTGTCCCCTCCACTTTCATCGGAAGAATTTTGTATTTAAAAGCGCATTTAGTTTCATGTTGGTTGTGGGCGATATTAGAAGTTTTTTTTTTTTTTTTTTTTTTTTTTTTTTCGTAACAGAATATTTACATTTAAGTATTTAATCTTAAAACTAGCTTGGAATTTTTTACTGGCATGGCATTTAACATATCAACCATAAAATTTAAAGATTTATCATATTATTTAGAAACTAGCTGGAACCCGTCGTTATTTGAATGTATTTCAAGTTAAAACATCTAATATAATTTACAACATTTCACTTAAAAAAAAAAAAATCTGGAGTGACTCCACTCGACTTTCCGAACATTGAGTAACTAACAGTTTTGTAGATAAAATAAAGAAAGAGGTGTTGCTAAACAAACAAAAAAGAGAAAACCATAACAGAGTGTTTGAGTATTTTTCTCCATATATCACACGAGGTTTTATTTAACGCTACTGAACTTTGAGCCTTAGATCATAAGGATAAAGAATTTTTCGTTGTGTCCCTGTAAAATACAAATTTTCAGCTCAATTGAATAAGGCGTTTAGATGCTATCGCTGGTCTCATAGGCCATAAAGATAAAGAATTTTTCTTTGTGTCCCTGTAAAAAAACTGTAAGTGCTAGATTCACCAAAATCTATACAGTTGGTTCAAATGTGACCTATAACATGTGTACAAATTCTTTGCTGAGATTAATAAGGCGTTTAGACGCTATCACACTTTTAAAAATTTGGCAAAGAATTTTTCTTTGTGTCCCTGTAAAAAAACTATAAGTGCTAGATTCTCCAAAATCTATACAGATTGAGTATCTGTGACCTATAATATGTGTATAAAGTTTTTGCTCAATTGAATAAGGCATTTAGATGCTATCGCACTTTTAAGATTTTGGTCCCTTGTCCATAATGATAAAGAATTTTTCTTTGTGTCCCTGTAAAAAAACTATAAGTGCTACATTCACCAAAATCTATAGGGTTTGTACTATGGTGACTTACAATATACGTACCAACTTTCAGCTTATTCGAACAAAGCGTTTAGACGCTAGCGTGTTCACTCACAGACATACACACATACATACACACATACATACACACATAAATACACACACACATACATACATCATCGTAAAAATAGTGAAAACGGACTCGTTGGACCTCGAAACGTATAGAAACATCAAAATCTCGAATTCGGATTTTTGACATGATTACAATACTTTCCTCACTATAGTGTTCGGAAAGTAAAAAGAAATTCGGAGAAATGGTTATAAATTGAAATACTATATATGACATCACTTTCTACAAAGTACTGTCAATGTGACGTCAAACTGACTCCAAATAAAACAGTTGCTATCTTTTATTTTCTGTTTCTTTTAATACTAAGGCTACATGTTAGCTGACCCGCCCGGCGTTGCCCGGACCCATGATAATAACCTTAATTGAACCTTAAATTTGTATGATTTTATATCTTAAACTCGATTTTGTTTGAATTTCTATTTTTAAATAAAGGCATCGCGAAAAAAATAATCAGCTGTAACAAAAAAAAATTACCTCGAACCGAACGAAACTCAGTCTTGTGACACCGGTGTCTGCGGCAGCACATACGTGAGCCGCTAATAACATAAAAAAAAAAATTCCCACAAATTAACCTGCAACCGAAAGAACCTGCCCGGTGTTGCCCAGGCCCATGCTAATAACCTTAAATGCACCTTAAATTTGTATGGTTTTATATCTTTAACTCGATTTTGTTTGAATTTCTATTTTTAAATGAAAACATCACAATAATAATAATAATAATAATAATAATAATAATAATAATAATCATCTGTAACAAAAAAAAAATTACTTCAAACATAACGGAACTCGGGTTCGTATCTCAGTGCCTGTGGCACGTATATGCAGGCCGCTATTAACATGAAAAATTCTCAAAAATTAACCTTGAACCGAACGAACCTCAGACTCGTGTTACCGCTACCTGTGGCTTCGGCACCGTATAGCAGGCATGCTACGCACGCACTGCAAAATCCACTTTCCTCCAACAGGGAGCGCAGTATGTTGTATACGAACATCACCAATCACCTTGCATTTCCAAGACCTTTCAAATAAGGTGTCAACTACAAAATCCTTTAGTTGCACTTTCCACCGCCAGGGGGTACAGTTTGTTCTGTACGAACATCACCAACGGTGAGGAAATACCAAGACCTTTAAAATAAGATATAACATGAAGGGTCTACTACAAAATCACCTAGTTCCATTTTTCACCCCCAGCGGGCGCACTATATTGTATACAAACATCCCCAATCAACATGAAATTTCAAGACCTCTATCACCAATCGCCTTGGATTTCCAAGACCTTTCAAATAAGGTATCACATGGCTTTGTCAACTGCTAAATCCTTTAGTTGGACTTTCCAACGCCAGGGGGCGCACTGTGTTCTGTACGAACATCACCAACGGTCAGGAAATACCAAGACCTTTAAAATAAGATGTAACATGATAGGGTCTACAGCAAAATCACTTAGTTCCATTTTTCACCACCAGGGGTCGCACTATACTGTATACAAACATCCCCAATCGACATGAAATTTCAAGACCTTTAAAATGAGGTGCTACATGTGTGGGTCTAGAGCAGATTTCCCTCTCAAACTAATTTCCCCACTTTCCCCTCCCCTCCAAATCTACTTTCCCCCTTTCCCCCCCCCCTTTAAAATCGAAAATTCCAAATTCGCAGATATTGATTTTTTAGTATTTGACTCTAGTCCCCATATGTACAATTTCTTCATCGTGAAGTAATTTGAAGCTTAGTTAAGCTCGTAAACGTGTTTTTAACCCGAAACGGGTGGGAAACGGTTTCCCACCCGTTTTCCCCGGTTAGGAAATGGTTTCCCCCCCCGGGGGGAAAACCGTTCGACTTTTTTTTATTTCTCTCTTCTCATGGCACATCTACAGACCAAGACCTTTTTTTAGACACCTCAACCAAATTTTTACACCAAGTAGTTCTCTCAATATAGTGGAGACAGACAAAAACATGTTTCAAATTAATATATAGATAGTTTTAATATATTTACAGCATATTTTGGCAAATTTTAAATTAGTTTACGTTACGTATGTGAGAAAAATAAGTAAATTATTATAAATGAAGCTAAATATTTATGATGCATTTTCATTAATGCAATGCAATTATCAATAGCATTAAAATTTTATAACCGCTAGAAAAAATACAAAGTTCATTTGATACATATGAAGTAAAGAACACTAAGTATATATATTTAATGATTCAATAAAGTGAAATAAAAAAAAATAAATAATAATATTAAAAATGCATATACATATTCTTAGAACTGCTTTTGTGATACTTATAAGGGATTTTTTTTTTTTTTTTTTTTTTTTTTTTTCTAAATAAACTCCAACATTAAATTTCCTACGAGAAAAATAGACTTTCAACTATGTGTAAATTAAGATTTTTTTATCTTTTTTTTTTTTTTTTTTTTTTTTTTTAATCTCTTTTCTCTTAAAAGATACTTAACTTATTAGTAATTAAATATAATTCATGTGTACGTATTTTGAATCCTTTCTACTAACACTCTAATTATGACATTTAATGAAATTATCCTTGGACTAAAAATGTTTTAAATGTACGAAAATGCCGTGAATAAGTTTTAAAATTATTTCTTATTTCTTTTTTATGTAAATTCCAAAGTTTTAACACGCTTTTAAGTTCATTGCATTAAACTTACACAGGGTTTTTTTTTTTACATAGTTTATATTTTGCAACTTACTTATTAATAATCTTTTCAGAAAAGTGATCTTTACTTTATTTAATTAATGAAAGTGAAGAAAAAATGGTAAAAAGTATTAAAATCTCCTTTAAAAAAAAAAAAAAAAAAAAAAAAAAAAAAAAGAGAGAGAAATTAAACCATAATGCAATTTTCTACAAAAATGTAGTGATAAAATGTCTGAAAACAGAAATTTTCTATAATAACTGAATTTACTTTCCTTAGTAAGATAGAGGAATTCACAATAAACCCGTTCATTACCTTGTTCAAACGAAAATTATTCCCTTTATCTTAGGGATATCAGTAAAACCAAGATAAAGGAAAGTATAATCTCAGAAAGAATCCAGTAATTTAACATATAAAAAATAATTTTGTTATCGTGGCAGAGATACAAGTTTAAAAGTGTTTCTAATGTACATTTTACCTTGAAATTTTTTACAAACATATAAAAACAAATTACAAACGCATATATATTAAAAAATAACTTAAGTCATTATTAACTAAGTAAAATTTTATTGAATAAATAATTATTTTGATGATACTATAAACTTGAATAATTTTTAACTTAAAACATTTTCTACTAAAAGTATTAAAAAAAAAAAAAAAAAAAAAAAAACCACCCATCTGTCTTATGAAGTTCATTAACAACAAAACAACAAAGAATATTTCACAAAAAAAAAAAAAAATAAATAAATAAATAAATAAAAAATAAATAAAAAAATAAAAATAAAAAATAAAAAAATAAAATAAAATAAAAGATATTAAACAGACCAAAAATGTGTCTTCAACTACTTTTAATGATAAAAAAAGTAGAAATTCAAGAAAATAAGACTAAGTAAAACGACTAAGCTCTACGGGAAAAGAAATTTTTAATTTATAGCATGAAAATAAAAACTTAGAAACTTATACTTCAGTTAATGATAAATGTGTTTAAAGTGCATGAATTTCTATAAAATGAAATTAAATCTTCAGAAATTTTAGAAAAGAAGATAAATCACGAAATTCTTGGAATTTTTTTTAGATAACCCAAAGCTGAATTGACTCTGAAAACTATTAAGTTGAAAATATTTTTATAAATATAAATTTTAACATTAAATGCTTTCCAAGCATGAATAGGTGCTAAAAATTTATGTTAAAAACTTAAGTTCCAGATTAATGACTTTTTTAATACTTAATTAAAAAGAGAAATTAAAGCATTCAGGCATATTTTAAAGAGTTGTAACGAAAAGGGAAAAAAAAAAAAAAAAAATAAAGCTGTGTGTAATTATAAGTACCAAAAGGTTTAGAATCTTTAATATTTGTGTAATTATTGTTGTTTGCGGATTTTTTTATAACTTGAATAAGATATTATATAAGAATTTATAGCTTTGTTTCATAAAAATAGTGAGATATCAATTAAATAGATTATATAAAATCTATGTATATTTATCTATATATATTTATCTATATAGGGTAGGTGCTCCAGTGTTTGGCATGCTCCAGTAATTGACATCTATCCCGAAATAATTAATAAATAAGAAAAATAATAAAATCATATATTTTACATATAAGAATTTTATTTTATGTCAAACACTGGAGCATAGGGTGCTAATAACCGATAAAATGAATAACTAGCAGTGTCAAACACTGGAACATAGGGGCAGAATTACTGATAAAATGAAAAACTGGCAGCGTCAGTTACTAGAACATTGAGTGGGTGTCAAATAAAAATTCATAAAAAAAAAAAATAATAATAATTGCTATATATTTTAACATACGTGTTGTTCTGAATGTCTTTCTTACCATATGTACTAACTTAAGATTTCTAAAAATATTTTCTGATGACTAAAACATTAAAAACATCAGAGATTGCTCTAAAAGTGCCCATCACTGGTGCACTTACCCTATATTTGAAAGAAAAAAAAAAAAAGAGATTTTTATAGATGATTGAAAAACGCATCAATACTTTTCAATTGTGGCTAAAAATAAAAAAAATTTCGTTTTGTAGCAGACAGAGAAAATAAAATGCTGAATAAGTTATTCATGATTTTGAAGTAAATTGTATAGCTTTGTTTCATAAAGATAGTGAGATATCAAATTAGTAGATTACATAAAATTTATATATATTTACAAATTCGGAAAAAAAAAAAAAAGTTTTGATTTTTGTTTTTTTAATAGATGACTTAAAAACACATCAGTACTTTTCATTTGGGGCTAAAAACAGTGAATTTTTGTTTTCTAAACAGACAAAATAAATTGCTAAATAAATATATATATATTTTAATGATTTGCTGCATGATTTTTTTTATGATTTGAATTACATTTTGTAGTCCTGTTTCATAAATATAGTGAGATATGAATTAAATAGATATGAAATTTATAGATATATACAAATTTGATACAGATTGAATTTTAATTTTTAAAAATTTATTTATTTATTTAATTATTTTTGTAGATGACTGAAAAACGCATCAATACTTTTCAGTTGCAGCTAAAAACAGTGTAGCTAAAACACAATTTTTGTTTCGTAAAAGACGGACAAAATAAATTGCTGAATGAATTGTAGCCCGCAATTGAATACATTTCAAAATAATAACTATTCACGTAATGTTTTCAATATTAAGTAAATATACTCAGAGGAATATTTCATTTAATCAACAAAATTTTGGTATGCATAACAAACGTTTCTGTTTAATGGAAATCCAATCATTTCTGCTCCAATAGAAATTTTGGTTTGATTAACAAAATAATGTTTTTTGCAATTCTAACAAAAATATTTTGTTATTCTTACAAAAAAATTTTCTTAGAAATGCACAAAGATTAATGTAAAGTTCTGCAAAATATATTGTTAATATAATCAAATACGAAAAAAAAAAAAAAAAAAAAAAAAAAAAAAAAAAAAGAAGGTTGAAACTTTAGTTTGCGTTGTCGTAACAAATTTGATTCTTTATTTCGAATGAAAATTTTGTTCAAAATAACAAAATAATTTTTACAAAATAGAAACCATTCATGTTGTTTTTGTATTATTAAATAAAGTGAAAATTGTTATAGAAAATTTGTGGTATAAAATCTCTCTTTGAAATCGAGAGGAGACATGACAAGTATGTTAATCCCAAATACAAAAAATATCCTAAGTCCTTATTTATAGTTTTCTTAATATAAAAATCTAAATGCTTTAAAAATGAATTTAATATTGTTTCTATTATCTATGTATATTATTATTTGCAATTCGCTGCTTTTCATGCTATAATTGTCTAAATATTGAATCAGAGGATTCGAATTTAATCCTTCTAAGACTAATGTATTAATACATTATTTGATCACAGAACATTTTATATGATTGAACACATTCTGATAGGAATTCTCACGAATTGCTTTTCATAATATTTGCATATAAAGCAGATAACATTGTGGCAGATTAACAGATTCATGAAAAATATTTAGAAGCATTTTTTGTACTTGTGAGGAAGTTACTCACATGTTATTTAATATACATCTAATTTTATTCTAAAATTATTAAGTATCAAATTATCAGTTAAATAATTAAATAAATAAAGTTAATTTAACTCTAATTCGAAATTAAGTTACTTAGAGTATTCTAAATTATCTGAAAAGCTCACTTAATAATATCAGTTCATTAAATTCATTTAACTGAATAATACAAACTTTCTTTTAACAGTATAAGAAAGACCTATCGAAAGACCACAGTTATGTGTTTTCCGTTAACAAAGCTCTTGAAAGCTCAAATAATTAAATGTAGATTTATTACCTTGTTTGTTGAATAAATATCATTAACTGATGCAATTTAAATCTTTTTCGGATAATAAATAACTTTTTGACTACCCATCAGAAGTCAACTAACTGACAGCTCAAAGTATTTATTAAATAAATTACTCTTTTAGAAAACTCAACGTCAAATAATATTGCACAAGTTTATTTCGTTTTAGCTAAATTTAGAAATCCCTGTCAGTTAATATCATTAAAAAATTATTTAGTTTCAAAATTACAATTATAATGCAAACGTTAGATGTAACGGTTTTTTATTCTTGTAATTTATTTTATTGGCGAAATAATTGGCTATAAGTTTTAATAACGAATTTTTGAATTCAAAATATTTATATCATTTTAATCGAGAAACAAAGAAAGTATTTGGCATTAAAATTTGCCTTTTTTTTCTGAATATTAGCTTTTCTGTTTAGACACCCCTGATAGTTCTAGTGAAGGGAACACACAACTACTCCAGATCATCGCATAGGAAAGATGTAATTAGAATAGCTCCCTCTCTCTTTCATTCCTTGCAGTCCCCGAACAGAATGTACTGTTATTTAAATTCATTATGATGCCACTATATTTTTCTCGATACTGTCGTACAGCTCTTTTGATTACTAAATAAAAAGCATTTTTGAATTGTCATTCAATAATGTTTCTTCACGGCCATTTTGAAAGAAAAACCTTTAAACCTAAACTATATAATTTTTCAAGTAATTTCATCCAGCAAATGTTACCTTCATAACAGTAACCCAGAGAATTTATGATTTGTCATTGTTAGTATGCAATAGGATTTCGAATTAATTACATTAAATAATGTTTTACGCCCTTTTTTAAATTAATTGGAACGCATCATGCATATTCCAAATTTATAAAGTTTTATTTGGAATAATGGTTTTAAATATACCGGTTTACAAAAACATAACACTCAAATTCCTCTAGAAATGCTTCGCATTAAAAACTTTATATATTCAGTATTCTTAAAAATAAAACTATCAACTCTGACAAAAATAAATGATTTCGCTTCTCATCTATTTTGGCAGACGGGGATTGGCTTTCCATATAGGACCCCCCCCCCCCCCTTAAAAAAAAAATATTTCTACAGAAATAATCATGCTATATTAACCTGCAAATTATGTTTTATTTTTCAATTAACGCTCTATAATGAATAAAAGAAAACAGAAGAATAAAGTGTGGAAATAAGAATATCTGAAAAATTATCTTCATTTCGAAAAGTAAGAAAATATATTTTAAAGATTTACCTGGCGATGGTAAATTCGATCGTCATTTTCGTATTTATTTGAATAAGTTAACTTAAACATAAAAATTTTCATTTTTTAATTATTGCGGATTTACACGTTACCTGTTTGTAATTAAGATTTTATTGTAAGTTCTACTACGTACCTTGGCAAATTTCAGAATGTCTTGTTCGATGATAAAATGAAGTTATAGAGTTTTCTAATGATACCCAACTGAGTAATTTGATTTTCCTCAATAATTCCTAGATAAAGTTCATCTGTTTTATATTGTTTCATTTGACAGACATTATCCTCATGCGACACAAAAGATAATAGTGAAATGGTACCAATTCAAGAGTTCTAGCCACTCAATTTCACCTCTTATTCGGTCGTTTGTAAAGGTCGTGTGTAGTTGGAGGAGGGGGGGGGGGGGATGATGTAATTTTCAAGAATTGCGGGATAAATACCATGAAAATTTTCTGTTTTCAAAATGTCGTACCATAGTTTCATTTTGACTAATCATAATGCCATATTGTTAATAATGGTAATAATAATAACAACTAATATTTTTAGTTTAAAATAGTGTTGTGACACACGAATGAATATATATAATTTTAAAATAATGAATGTGCATTTTTTTTTCTTGCTGTTTGACCGGAGGTGTATTTCTTGTGATTTCACCGGTTCCATTCTTTATGTATTTCCCCCCGCCCCCTCCCTTAGAATAAAAAAAATTAAGATTTCTTGAATCGACATTTTATTGACAAACGACCCGTGCTCTAAGTAAACTGTAATATATAAAGAAAATATTTTTTGTTTTAGAAAATCAAAACGAATTTAAAAATTCGTTAAAACGACATAAAATGTTATCCCTCTATATAAAGCGCCCTACATCCATTAAAAAAAAAAAAAAAAAAATAGCATATAGATATCCAGAAAATAAAACTGATTTTGCCTTCTTTACATCTATTTAAGAACAATTTATGTGTATGAGAATGTAAAACTGGGAAAATAATTAAGAAAAACTCAGTTTTTGTTAATGCATATTAAGTTATCATGGTATTCTCTCTATTCATGCTGTAATGTAACCACTGGAATATTAAATAAAGTAATTACTTGTTCTGCTAAAATAAATAATCTTAATTGCCTCAAAGAAACTATTTATATTTTACTTTTAGTTATTAGTATAGTGTAACCGACAAAAAAAAAAACAAAAAAAAAACGACTTTTGTAGTTTTTTTTTTAAATGATTGCAGAGAATAATATTTACGGAAATGGATTCTATTCTATACCTACTTTACTGAATATTTTAGATTTAGTTTTTTCTTTTATGTAGGAGGTCTTTGGTATTACACACACACACACATAGGGGAGACCCGTGTACCTAGGATCGCTTTTTTTCGATGCCCAAAAACAGAGCCCTTGACCTGTTTAAAATTACCAAACTGATATGTATATATCTTTAGGACTAATTACTTGCAATTGGGATTAATATAAATGCCTAAAATAATGAATCCCGACAAATAGAAGGTTTTTAAAAAAACTTCACCTGTGGCCCTATGTACAACACCCTCATTGTACCTGGGGCCAGGCCTCATTGTACCTAGGGCCATTCTCTCAAATTTAGATTTCGCTTTATAATGAATGGAAAATAAACATATAAACATGTATTTTATAAAAGAAACAATATCAAGTAATATATTTATTTATCATATAATAATTATGATGTTGTTGCCTTAATTTAAAACACGAAAATTTTCACTTTTTTTTTTTTCTTCTTTGGGATATTCTAACAGAATGTTTCCCCCCCCCCCCCCCCCTTCAACTTTTTTTTTTTTCCTTCTGGAGTGTCTCTTGGATTTCTGGATCTCTCTGGGTTTTTGTCACATCTTTTCTTTAAAGTGGGAGGTTTTACTTTTGGTAAAGGTTTTGCTTAGGTTCGTACCTGTTAAAGCATAACACACGAAAAGATGTTAGATGTTGAAGGTTTCGAAATTTCCACAGGACACGAAACAGTGACGTCCAATTCTATCATTGTTGGTTCACTTTCTTCCTGGATTTTTTATTATTATTATTATTTATGGAGGGGGTCTTGTCTTTCAGTCACATTTGAACTTAAATATTCATCATCAGTGAATGTGTTTTGATTTATTTGCTATATGCCGGATACACGAAAGCCTGATAGAATGTTTACAGGAGTAAAGGCCGACGGATATGACTTGCGTTGCGAACACTTTCAGCAACGTCATACTATATAGTGATTGGTTTACCAGGGTTTGCCAGCATCCAATTACTATAGGCTGTACTGTGTTTCTTAACATTTTCTCGACCGCTGACGTAGATTCACGTCATTTGAAAATATGAAATTCCGCCAGTGGGCGTTTCTTTTGCAATTTGTATGTTATCTGTTTCTAAAAATTATACACAATTTTCATATTTGTACAATCAGTATACTATGGGTGCAAATACTTTGATTAGAGAGAGAGTATGATTATAATGCATATCCATTTGTAATATAAATGTGAATATGGAAAATTTTGTTTTGAAAACCTGTAACTTATGAGAAAAACGCCCACGGGCGGACTTTACAGTCAAAAAGACAAAAACATGCGGTCGCGAAAGTGTTAAAAGGTCCAAACACACTGGCCCTAGGTACAAGGCAGCGATGTGGTCCTAGGTACAAGTTTTGGTAACTTCATTCAAAATGCCTTCCACTAAAAAATCCACATGCAGAGAGGACTAATTAAATATCTCATTTATTACTCAATATAACAAGCAAAATTATTCACTAGAAATGAAAGAAAAATATTTGACTTGCCTTTGTAAAATAGCAAAAGAGATGAGCTGCAAAATTTTACTTCAAACCATGTAAATTCGTTTTCTACATGTAACTTGTCAAAACTCTTTCCTCAAAATTTCCAAAGTAGTTGTAAAAGTGGCAATTGGTCTTGTTACTCGCCCAACTGAGTATTAAAACTTAAAATTAAATATTATTAAAATAAAGTGGGGTGGCCCTAGGTATATGATGGCCCTAGGTGCACAGGTCTCCCCTATGTATACATACATTTGATTTATATCCATAAAGTTTATCTTTAGTATACTACATTGTATTTTTACAAATATTAATAAGAATAGTACGAACAAATAAGTTAAAGCTTCAAACATTTCGAATATTGAATTCATAATTTCTGTTTGTAAAAAAAAAAAAAAAAAAAAAAAATGTTAAAACCATATTTTTAAGTATATTTAAAACATATTTTGAAAATATTTTATTAATTATTTACTAAAAAAAAAATCTTTTTTCTTTTGTTGACGATAAATTTACAAACAGTATATTACTTTTTTTCTATCACAAGATTTGATAAAAAAGTGGTTTTAACATAAATATTTATTTTCGTATTTAAACATTCATATTTACTGTGGCTAATGATTAAATTACACTTGGAAACAGTTCAGATTGACATTTAAATATTTGTTAACTGAGAGAACAGGAAAGAGGCGTTTGGAATCATCATGTGTTTATTTTGATTAAAGAAATGGACACAGATAAATTTACAAAGGATTAACCGTTAAACATGGCTTGCAAAATGTTGCTACATACATTTTCAGTAACTTAATAAAACTTCAAATATTTAAATTAGCTATTTCATTTTAAAGATAAATTTAAGTAAACCAGCTTTATAAATTTCAGTTTGATTTAACAAATAAATTAATCTGCAGATCAGAGAACTCAGAGATATAAAAATCTTTTTTTCTTTTTTCTTTTAAGTCTTAATGTTTTTATCGCTTAAAAATTCTTATCATTCTCTATTTGGCTTCATCGGAGGAAGTTTTGCGATGAAATCTGGCAGACGTTACGTGCTTGATCGAACACAGGTCAGACTCGTCATTTTGAGCGTTCTGGGTTTTCGCGCTCCAAAATTAGCATCTTTCACATTAATTTCTCTCTCACAACCGTCATTATTTTACCCGTTTTCTTTAAATATGGGGATACTAATATTCGTCTAATACTCATCCAATACGAATGCTGTAAAGAAAGCGACAACGCGTGTGTTGCCGCTTTGTTTGCAACAACACTCGTGCCTACTTCATTCGCCTGACGAAGGGTCATGTTTTATTTTGACCCGAAACAATTGTTGCGAGTTCTTATATTTTTATGGTGTTTATTCAAAGTTTTATACCAATTATTTTAGGTATGAATGTCACACTTATTTATGCCTTCTCTAAATATAATAAAGAAAAACTGAATCGTGTTGACAACACAGGATGTTGTTAATGTAAATTTTATTTGGCATTGCAAAAAGAAATATAACAAAAATAAATGATAGATTCCAGTATTTTTAATGACTTTTCTGTAAGATTTTAAATAAATAAATACACTCTATGGAAAAAAAAAAAAAGACGCACCAAGAAGAAATCCAAATCTGGATGAATATTTACGTACATGTGGAGGAAAACAAGTGATTACAGTTTCCTAAAATTTGGATGATTTAATCAAGAGAAAGGGCATCGCAAAGTTAACAAGTCAATAACATGTCGGTCTACTTCTGGCGCTCATGTAATAGTTTATTTGGCTTCGCATTAACTGATAGAATTGCAGATATTCTCCTTCAAGATATCGTGTAAAACTCTGTCTAATTGTTGCGTTATATTAGTAAAATCCCAAGGTGGTTGTAAAACCCTTTTCATGATGCTCCAAACGTCCTCAGCGGGAGAGATATCTGGAAACTTTCCCCGCCAAATTAATGTTGGGTGAGCAAGAAAACAAGCAGTAGAAACTATTTCTGTGCGCGCGCTGGCAATATCATGCTGAAATATACGATCAAGATTGCGTGATATGAAGAGAAACACAACGGGACGTAGAATGTCGCCAACGTACCGCTGTGCTGTAAAAATGACACGGATGACAACCAAAAGGGTTCTGCTATGAAATGAAATGACATCCCAGTCCATCACTTCTAGTTGTCGGGCCGTATGGCTGGCGACTGTCTGATTGGAATCCCCCCTTTTTTCGGGACGTGTCCAGGCGCGTCTTCGCTGGCCATCGGGGCTCAAATCAGAGTGGGACTCGTCACTGAAGACAATTCTACTCCATCCAGTGACATTCCAGTTCGAACGTTCCTGTTATTACTGCAAACGTGCTGGTCGGTATACAAAGATTAATAGCAGTCCGCACAAGGGGCTCCGTGAGCTCAACCCCATGTCTCTGAACCGCCTATAAAAGGTCTTTCAAGTCACTGAAGTGCCAGTTGCACGTGGGATCGATGACAATGATGAATTTGCGAATTTTCTGAATACCGTTCTGACGATTGATCGGTTCTCACGTTCTGTCCTCTCTCTACGCCGATGGCTTCCTCCATGACGCTGTATTTGGCCATGGTTCACCCATTCCTGCCAATATCATCTAATAGTGACATTTCTTCTATACAATTATCAAACAATTCGCAGATTAGACCAATCGGCTTCTTCGAGCCCAACTACACACCTCTCTCAAATGCTGACATTTGTACATATTTTTTGTGCACATGTATGCGAGGCATAGTTACTGTCTATCTGAGTAGGCGGAATAAAAATCTCTAAGAATTTATGACCTGGAATCAAAATTTCTCCTTTTTAATATTCTGCCAATTCCGCAGTTAAGGTGCGCAAAAGCATCACATGCTCATTCGATGGCAGCTTTTGAATTTTCCATCGAAACCTGTATGTATGTCAATTTGTGTCCAGTTTGCATTACTCCTTCTCGGTGCGTCTTTTTTTTTTTTTTTTTTTGTCTTAAAGTGTATAACATATGAGATATAACACAAACTTCGCTTAGATAATAAGAAAAAAAATATCGCCTTTTTTGCATATTACATAAGGGAAAATACATAATAATGATTTTATTTTATTTATTTATTATTATTATTTATTTATTTATTTATTTATTTGCACCACGTAAAATAAAGTCTCCTTCTCTGGCAAAATTTTAATCCGATACTGTTCTCAGTTTTTAAGAAATTTGTAAAATATGGACATTTTGTGTATTTAGTCGTTTAATCTATGTAAATAAAAAAAAGTGTCTATCAGTCTATCTGTGTATTAGTCTGTCTGCGCTTTGGTGTTCACACTACTGACCGCAGAGCTACAAAACTTGTTACATAACTCACTTGGGACCTCATTGGTGAGTACCTCATCGAAATTTTTTTTTCGAATTTCGAATGTGATTTTTTCAAATTATTTAATTATTTATTTATTTAACTATTTTCAATGTTAACTATTAAATTCTATGTTTATTTTTTCTAAAGTTCGTTCCTTCATTTTAATCGTCTGCGTATCTTAGCAACGGCTTTTACGTTATTTATATTTTATTTATTTAATCCATTCGTTTGAAGGTGAAATCTTTTTTCTTCTTTTTTTTATGTATTATATTTATTGAAAATCAAATAGTAAAGCAGGAGAAAAAATTAAGTATATTAAATTTTAAATAAAAAAAAAGCGTTTTTATAACAGTTATGCTCATGTATATATTTTTAAGTATAACGACTTTTTCTTTTTAATTTTTTAAAATTAATTCCTTTAAATTATTATTATTATTATTATTATAGTATCTATTGGGGGAAAAAAAACTGGTAGTAAATAGTAGAAAGGATCAAACTGATTAAAATTTAAGTTTAATTGAAATTTGTTTTTTATTTATTTAATTCTTTAAAAAAATCTACTTTTTATTTTATTATTATATTGGTCGGAATCAAATCGTAATATTATGTAAAGAGCAGGGGTTATTAAATACATGGTTTAAAAAAAAAAAAAAAAAAAAAAAAAAAAACTAAAATATTTAATAGTTGCTGAGACACAGTCATCTTTAAAATCGTAGTTTTTAATTAATAGCCTATCCACCTGTCATCGATAAATACCCAATTTCAAGTTCCCTGGAAAGATCTTTCTGCAAGCAGTGGGAACTTGACCCGATGCAATGCGGGCGGGGAAAAAAAAAAAAAAAAAAAAAATGCCGTAGGCAGCGGGTACACGAAGCAAGGTTTAGAGCGCTTTCAGTTTTGGTAACCCTTTTTTTCTTTTCTTGATCTTTCTTTCTTTATTTTCTTTTACATATATAATGTGATATAAGAAGTAAACAGTGATTGAATTCTTTTGAAAATTCCTTTGAACATAGTGACCAGCGAAGCGGGCGTATTCTGCTAGTATTTACTAAACAGCTTTTCCTTTTCTTTCTTTTTTTTTTGTTAAATATAATTTACCTTTAAATGCTATCTTTATTACAGATACTGCATTCAAAATGCTTATAGATGCAGATTCAATTTTTATAAAAATTAAATCTATTAAAATAGAATGAATTTTATACTTATTCCATAGCATGAAAAATCTGTTTTATTATTGCCTTTTCTTATTTACCATCGAATGATGCATATTTCCTCTCAGCAATAAAAAGTAAAATACGCTATCATCAAAATAAAGCCTCTAGAAAAGCAGTTGAATGTTATAAATAGCATATGTTTCTTCTACACAAATCTCTGAATGACACATCGCTCTTCGAAATAGATTTATTCAAACAAAGAAAAATCTGAAAGAGAATCCTTTTAAAAAAAAAACAGTAAAAAGATTTATTTCTACAGTGTGTGTTTTTTAAAAATTGTTCAGAAGTTAATGCATTATAATTTCTATTTAATATTTGTAAAAATATCATTAGTATTTTTATTAATATCACAAAATTATTACCACGTAAAAAGAATTGACTAATATTAAAACTAAAAAAGTAATTTATTAGGACTGAGGGCCTATTAGTCTCAATCTGGGATTTTTGCGTTGTCGATTTCGATAGTTGGACATTTGTCGAAATCTAAAATTTATCGAAAATATAATTGAATAATTTGAAAGAGATGTTATAATTTGAAAAATAAAAAACCTAATAGTCCTCCGTCCTAAACTAAATTCTGCTTTTGCCAGAATTTCATCAAAATCTTTTTTATTATTATTATTATTATTGAAAGAAAAAGAAAAGAAAATTAATAATAATCAGTATCGTTACAAGCGATATCGAAGAAGTTTTTTTTTTTTTAAATAATTTTGAATTAGGAAATAAGTGCGCGAGCAATATGAAATAAAAATAAGTAAAAAACTGAATTTAATAATTTAATATTTTTGCTTTTCGGGGGCTGCTCATGCATATAAAAAATGCCTGTTAAAACGAGTCGAAGAAGGAAGCGAAATAAGTATTGAGTTATATTACGATAAATAAGATATATAATATGATACGATATATTAGACCTATCGTCACGGGTTAGTAGGCATTTTATTATTATTTATATTATTGTGTTATTTATATTAATATTAATATTAATAATATTTAGTGTATTATAGTAGTTTATTTATTTATTTATTTTTGGTATTTTAAAAAAACGGAAAATGTAAAAAAAAAAAAAAAAAAAAAAAAAGTAAAATAAACAAATCTCAGAAATTTTTTATTTATTTACTTAATATTTTACATTTAAATTAGCAAGCTCTTTGCAAAAATCTGTATGTAATTTTTCAGACTAATATATATATATATATATCTTAGTTCACATTTACAAATTTATGCCATTTTTTACTGTATTAAATTATTTAAAACTAAATTTAACTAAATGTATTTAACTAAGACATTAATAGCAACTTCATGCTAGTCATTGAAAAAAAAAAAAAAAATCATATCCCTAAGGATGAAAATGTTAAACTTTTATGAAAACTAAGTAGAATAAATCAGTTGTTTATTGAATATTAATGGGATATGCTTCGATTTCCTCCGAAGTCTGCACGTATTACTAAATTAAAAATCCATGCAATATTTAGGAGTTTCATCACTAACTTAATTTTAGAAACTTGTTGAAACGTGAAAAGAATAATTATGTTGCAATCCCTAAAGTCCTTTATCCATTATCTTCGAGACAAAAAGGAGAAAGAATACTGCAGATTCAAAATAGACTGAACATATTTATTTGAGAAGGCGGGCGAGTAGAATTGTTTTCTTAATTTATGAAATAAGTAGGAAAGTTTTTCAGAAATAAAAAATGCATTTATTTGAAAGTGTATGATAAAACTAATGCTAAAAGCAGAGTTAAATATTATTTTGGAAAAGCAAGTGTCTTCCTATTTCGTTAAACATTTAACAGTATAAAAGAAAACGAGGTAACTTTATCTACAAGAAAACACTTTTATAGTTATTTTAAAATAGAATTAAATGTTTCAGTTTTTTGAAGCTATGTCAAGCAATATTATTCAAATTTAACCTAAATATCTGAGTATTCAATAATATGTATTTTTCAGAAAAAAAGCAATATATTTACATTTTTAAAGCGCCTTAATGATTTGCAAATGTTTATGATTCTAAAAAAATCCAGAAGAGCTGAATTTTATTTCTGTGAATACGTTATATTAATTAGGTGAATACATTTTGTAAATACATTATATTTATTTTTAACGGCTAATTTGCTGCCTCATCAGGGGCTGGGAAGTTTTATTCTTGAAGCTGTTAGACGGGAGATGCCGGGATAGAACTCAGATAACGCTCTGTATCTAGCCAATTGGAGCTTTCCGTGGTTTTCTCTGAAACTTGCATAAATATGAGCTATTACCCCTTAAAATGATCTTAACAAAGGATATTACACCCAGGCCTAGAGCCTTCGTACAGTCAATCGATTCTAATCCCAACACTAATACAAACTGAAAACACTTGTCTAAAATAAATTTATAAGGGAATGGCATTGCCCTGCTCGATAATAACTTGTTCTTCTACAAAATTTACCGTTAACTAATTTAAAGCTAAAAATATATTCGACTTTGTTTGTACACATTTACATTTTTGTATTAAAATCTAAATCTAGTCCATTATTTAAAAAGTAAATAAATAAATAAATAAAATAAAATACTATTGGATCTTTTTAAAAATATATTTTAGTTCATTACGGACTCAAAGTTTATGTGCAAACAGATAATAGCAATTCTAAAAATAAGTTTTTTATAAAAATTTTGATAAGAGGCTTTTATAACTTTTTTTTGTCTAAAAACCTATTTCTATAATAAAATAAAGTGCTGTGATAATTTATAAGGAAACTCGTATAATTTGGCTTTATCACTGTTGCAAAATTTCTCCAGAAATACAAATAGTTGTTTTCTCTAAAAAAATTTCTATCAGCATAAATAATTATATATAATTATTTATGCTTATTAAAAGTATTTGTTTTGTAACATTATAGTTACTCCTTTAATGATTCGTCTTAAAATTTCATCGCCTAATGTACTGAAAGGCAAGCGATTCGATGTGCTTTACAGAAATCGATATAAAGAAAATATTTTTAATCAATATTCTCTTTCACCGTAAAAATGCATCCATATTTCGCACAAAATTTGTTTCTATAACCTATGACTTTCTCGTATTATATTTTAAATAATTTTATTTTTATGTAAATTCAGTCGATTAAACCACTTTCATTAATTGCATTTTAAGTAATTTATTTAATGCGATTCTTTCCTTTCAACTACCATTTGCTTTAAAAGATTATTCTGCACAATATTACAGTCGCAACAGGTTAAGCAAGGGATATAGTAATTTTATCCTATATTTTCTTTTGGAAAGACAAACCAACAGCAATTTGATTTATTACAGGTAGTGTATATCAAGCCCGATTATTGTGTTAAACTTTTCTCTACTCATTGAAAAAAAAATCTACACGTTATTATTATTTATTTTCATGAATCTCTTTCGAAATTGTATCCCATGGCATGCAAATAGCAAAATTAGATCGGCTTTCGGAGCACTTAATGCAATGAAATTATTTGCTATGTAAATTTTGGATATGATTCTTACGGTGTCAATTTCCGGTTCCTTTTTCAGATTTTTATTTACCGCTATTTAATAATAATTATTATTATAAGGTTTTATTTAATTGTAAAAAAAAAAAACATTTTCACAATTTTTTTTTCTTAAATAAGTGTAAGAAAAAGAACTGAAAAACCAAGACGTCAAGAAACTACCTGCACTGCAAAAATTTCTATAAATTTACTAAACTGATTATCCAGTGCCTCTGTAAATTTACAATAATTTTTAGTTAAAAGTAAGTAATCGAGATTCTCAATTTTTATTATTAAATTTCTCAATATAAAAATTTAAAATGAATCTTACTACTTTAAAAAAAGCATTTTAAGTCACGAATATATTCTTGCCAATGATTAAATAATAATTAAATATTGATTATAGGCACTTTAAATATCATTCTTCACTTCCTTCTGTTGTTAAAAGGTTTTTTTTTTTTTTTTTCTTTTTCTTTTTTTTTCTTTTTTTTTTTTTTTTTTTTTTTTTTTAATATCATAGTCCACATTCTTCAAAAACTTCTGACATTTCATATTTTTGACGTTAATTAAAGGACGCTGGTTAGTATTAGGTATGGATGTAGAGCTTCGAACTCAATTCATGTCTAACTTTCTGTCAGTATTCTGGATTTTCAGTATTCAAAGAAATGATAATTATTTAAATATGAAAGATTTTTGAATAATTTCTTTTGGAGTGGAGAATCTTTGTTATATTTGGAGGCAAAAGCAGTCTTGCTTTTGCCTCCAAGGCAGCACGTGTTTTTTTTTTTTTTTTTTTTTTGTACCTGATGAAAGGCTACGTCTTTTTGAAACCGGTTGAGCTGGTGAATTTATGGTGTGTAAAGAAGTTTTAAAATCTATATAAGGATGAATATGTAACTAATAGAAATGTTTTACTATACATATGAGAGAATGTTTTTATAGGTTTTTTATGTTTTATAAAGACTTTTTTCGCAATATTGTGAAATATTTGAATTGGTTGTATTTGTTTAGTATACATACTATAATTAAAATTAGAATAAGAACTGTCCTTAATCTATAAATGTTATTTTTTTCTTTGAAAGAACTCACAATGTTCGTAGTAGAATGTAATGAAATTATACAGCATTTTATACTAAAACAAAATCTAAATTATATATATGTGTATATATATATATATATATTATAGTAAAATGACATATATCCATATTTCATGTAACAAAGCTGTCTTAATTTTCTCGTAGTTTACCCTTGAAATAAAAGTTATTATTAATATATTATTTTCTTTGTTTTTGTGAACACTTTTGTAACTTTTATTTCCTGATCTTATTTTTTGAAGAAAATTAAAATATCTTACGCTAAAAATTGTTTTCGATAATGTATAGCACGATAAATACATACTAATGTCTTAATGAATGTTTTATAGTTATTCTATGAACTTGTAGTCAGAGCTAGGTTTTAAAAAAAAGGCAATTTATGTGTATTGTAATTTCGAATGAAGAATGTTTAAGGATATTTGTAAGAAAATATTATTATTTATTTTATTTTATTTTATTTATTTTATTATTTTATTTATTTTTATTTATTTATTTGGGTCGCGGTAGCCCAGTCGGTAGACTGCCGGCCTCGTAATTGGAAGATTGCGGGTTCGGTACTCGAGCCGGCCAAAGACCGTCGTGTACACTAATGGTGGCTGGTGCACGTAAAATCTGTCGTGGCCGCAAAGTCCTCCATGTTCCCATCAAAAAATATTCCTCTGGGGGTCACCGAAGCGGGAGAGCCTTCCGTGGAGGATCAAAATTGTGATGGCATGTCTCCGGACCACCTCTAGTGGTGTGTCCCAGACCGTCGCCAATTGCCCATCTGCGCAGCATTAGTGCGACGTAAAACCCAACCACATTTATTTATTTATTTTATTTTATTTTATTTTATTTTTTGAGGCGGTTAGGTTTTTCATTGAATTATAAATCAAGTTACTTATATTTATAGATTTCTCTTCCCGCTATGCAGTTTTGTAATGCAGTCTTCTAATTTACATTTAGAAATTTTTTTTTTTTTTTTGAATAGTAAAATTTGTCTGATTTAATGTAATATTAACCAATTAAATACTATTGTATAACGATTAAAAAAAAAAAAAATGACTAGACTGTATGTATAAATGTAATCCCCAAAAATTTTTCTCATGTAATAAATCGATAGAAAATATATAAGCTTTCAATTTTCCTTGGTGCTGAGCGTTTGGAATTTCTCTGCTTGTTAAAACCCTTTCCTCTGCATCACTAAATCCAACAACCCTTAGGACGTTCATTCGAAATTACATCACGTTATTTTTTCGCTTAATTAAAAGAATCCTCACGTTTCTCTGGTGACAGACAGCAATTATGAACTAGTATAGAATTCAAAACAATTCGGATTTTCTGTCTCTCTCTTTATTGGCAAGTTCTGAAGGCAAAATTTTTGAGAAATGATAAGAATCGATAATTTCAGTAAAAAAGACAATTATGTTTTAGAAAATATAAAGATAATATAGTGAAGTAAAACAGTACAATTTTAAAATGATCTTTATATAAATTTCATCTCTGGCTATGCAGAATATTTTAAAACAAATAAATCGCAAGGTTTAAAAATTGTAAAATTTTAATATAGTTTAATGAATAACAAAGTATTGTCAGTGTGTAATTGAAAATTGTTTAAATAATCAATTGCAGTTTAATTCTTGTTAAACGACTCACTTTTGCTGGTGTATATTGGATTATTAAAACACTTTTCGGTTTTTCATTAAATAGTTAATACTTGTATTTAATAATTTTTTTTCCTCTTTTTGTTTTCGATTTATCATTAAATATTTTTAAGCCTATTATAATTCCTTACAGAATTATAATTTTAATCTATTCTTTTAACTCAATGACTTTATAAAATACACGTAATTTATGTAACAAATAAAAAATGTCTCTATAATTTACCATGTTTAATGCACTAAAATGTCTCTAAGTCAGGGAATATTGGAATACACTATAAATTAAATTTTGTATGAGAAGACAACATAATAAAAAAAAATATACATAGTTTGACATTTCTCATAATTCCTTCGTGTACAGCTATAGTTAATGGATTTATAGTAGATATATTCGTTGCAATATATTTAAAATTGTTTGTGTAGATTGAATATATTCAGTTTAATCTTTGTGAATATATGACAGTGTAAAAAGGATCTCGTATTTTCAGAATTATGCTAAAAATTTAAAACATAAATCTTTAAAAAATGTATTCTTATTTTTTTTCATTTTTGAAATGGGTTGAATTTGAAATTATAATATGTGGTTCTATAAGCTTTTTAATTTCCTTAAAGATCAGGCTGTCTTGGAAGCAAGTTAGTTGCTCAAATCTAATTAACTTTTAGTTAAGCTTTTTTACATTAATGAAAAATTTTTCATCATATCTGAGACTCAAATGTAATAAATAATTTCAAAAGAAAAGGAAATAAAAGAAAATCCATATGCTTTTCAAATAAATAGACTGAAAAAAAATAAAAGAAAGAAGACATTTCATTTATTAGATTGAAAAAAAAAAAGTACCGATGACTTTCGGAAGCTTAAATTAAGTTCAAAGAAAAATGAAAAGGAGATAGCTAAGATATAGACTTAAGCATTTTATTTGAAAAATAACAAATAAGTTGTCATATTTAGATGAAAGCTAAGAATAAGATGAATTTTATTAGCTACTTTTTAAAAGAGGAGCAGCTATTTTCTGAAAGGAAAAGATAATACTTACATTTAAATGTCTTTTTTTTTTCTCGACTATTAAGTGATTCACCGAAATAAATATTAAAATTGAATAACTCTGTATTTGATGTTGAAGGATATAGCTGATTATGAAAGGTTCCATTTTTAATAATTCTGTATGTATAACTTGGATGTGTGTTTTAATTTGAAGATTCATTACAAAGCAATTAAAATGACTGTATTTGCAAATTCTTTAAGGTAGTTTAAAAACAATTCGTTTCATTATTTTGAATTCTCTATTTTTGAAATATTTGTACCGTTTTAGCAAAATTGAGTAAATTTTCCAGTTTTTCGTCTATCGATTAGAAAATTATAACTATTAATGATGTTTTGACAATCGAATGGATACTATTTAAAGCATTTGATATACGCTTCTTGTATATTCCCTTTAGTTAAAGCATTTGATATATTCTCACTCGTTGGCCCAGCAGTTTGTAGTTTTCCGTGGTTCTCTCCGAAATACGCATGAATGCGGCCTGGCCACCCTAAGAAAGACTCCCACAGAGAGCATTCTACCAAGACCTACGTCCCTAGTGCAGACAGTTGGCCTTAATCCCTACATCTGTACCCTTTCTGGGAAAATATTTGACTTAGGATTCGTTATAATGAATAAATATTTAGATAATTAAATTTTAGTTTAATTCATATTGAAGATATATTTTTGCCAGTGTATATTAAATTGCTAAAATAATATTTTGTTTTGTTCAAATAATTAGTACTTATTTTTAAGAATGTTTTGTGATTAATAATAATAAAAATAATAATAATAAAACATTTGAAACTTATTGTGATAACACTGCTCGGCATGAAAATTGCTCTCGACACCATTTTTTGCAATTTCTTATGTAAAATGACCTCCTGAATCCGAATATGACAGCCATTTTGCCCTACCACCAACCTTTTTTTGTGGACGACCCTATATTTTTAGCTCTTTTCGGTAATTTTATGGCTATATATTTGATTTATAGAGGAGAAAAGAAATATTTTAACTGATAAATATCTTCTGACGGCCTAAAGAGGTGAAAAATTCTCGCTGTTAAAAATTTCTGTAAATTTAATGTAAATATTTATTCAGAGTCTCTGTAAATTTACAGTAATTCTTAGTGAAAAGCGAATAATCGAGATTCTCAATCTTTATTCTGTATTTTTACCTAATTTTATTATTCAAATTTTTAATTAAAATTAAAAATGACTGTTTCTACTTTAGATAAAGCATTCCAAGTTCGAAATATATTCTCACCAATAATTAATTAAATTAATATTAGTTATTACAATGAATGTATAAAATGAGTTTTTTAACATCTCCGTTTATTTTTCTCTGTAATTTTACGTAAGACTTAAAATAATAGATTACACAGAGTTTTCTGTTGAAAATTTTAACAGTGTATACCATGAACATTTGCAGCAAGGAGAAGGTTTAGGAGGGGGGATTTGCCATTGGAATTATAAGTTACATTTATTATATTTTATTAATCAATTATTCTTATCACTTATTATACGTTATGTAATTTTTATTTTTAAGAGTTAAAATAATTACTTTCCATTCTCCAAATCAAATTCAAGGCCAAAAAATAACCGAAGAGTGAAAAAAATTGGGGGTGGAGGTGACGTACCGAGCAAACGGTGAGTGATGAGGCAAAATAGGCGGTTATATTCGGATTCAGCTGGTCATTTTAGATAAGAATCAGCCAAAATAGTATTAGGGCTCAATTTTTTTTTTCAGTGTAGTGTAATTACAGATTTAAAATTTTAATTCGATTTTAATTCTTTTAATTCGATGAATGACACAGATTAAAATAATTGTGCAACAAATAATTTTTTTTTTTTTTGTCAATTTCCATGTTTTAATTCAGTGGAAAATTATTACAATGAATAGATTTCAAAATGCAGCCTGATTTGAATTTTGCATTAAAAGACAAATTTTGAAAAATAGTTTAATATTTTCCGCATTTCCATTATCTTCTGCTATAGTTAATACTTTTAAGTGAGTGTATTTTATTTGTTGTATTAAATTTAAACTTTTTTTTTTTTTTTTTTTGCATAAATTATGTATATTTGATTTAATCCTTGAAATATATGATATTAAAGAAACAAATTTCATATTTTCATGATTATACTAAATATTTATAACATAACTCTTTAAATAAACTATTTTCTTTTTATTTTTGAAGTACGTTGAATTAAAAATTGTAATATATGTGCATTTCTAAGCTCTTTAATTCCTTGAAAGGTTTTTTGGGACGAATGTAATTCATTTTAGTTAAGCTTCTTTTTTACCTACCTTATGGAAAGAATTTCCATTATATCTCAATTTCGAATGTTGTAACGAAATAAATAATTTTGATAGGAAAAGAAATAAAGGAAAATCCATATGTTTTTCAAATAAATACACCGATAAAAAAATAAATGAAAATAAATAAATAAACTATATATATATATATATAAACATTCTGTTTGTTAGATTGAAAAAAATAAGCATCAATGTCTTTTGGAAGCTTATGTTAAATTCAAAGAAAAAGGAAAAGGAAATAACTAAGATATAGGCTTAAGCATTTTATTTGTAAAAGTAACAAAGAAATTAGTTGTTATTTAGATGAAAGCAGAGAATAAGTTGAATTTTCTGAATAACTTTTTGAAAGGGAAGCAATGATTTTTTGAACAGAAATAAAGGAAATAAATTTAAATTTATTTATTTATTTTAAACTGTTAAGTGATACATGAAATAAATATTAAGTAAAACACTGCATTTGACGTTAAATGATGTAGTTATAATTGTTTCAGCATATAATGCTTGGCATATATTTAATTTGAAGATATATTAATAAGCAGTTTAATTATAATTGTCTGTATTTGTTTTTTCATAACGTATACTTCCGAGAAAAAAAAGGGAAATTTTGAGCAAACTTCGTTTTTTTACTATGATATTAGGAAATTATTTCTGTAATAAATTACTAACAATTAACTGGATATTAAAGCATCTGATATATTTTCCATAATTTCTGTTAATATTTTTATAAATTTATGTTATAATATAGTATAAAGATAGTACTAAGTATGCTATTTAAATGTCATAAAAAAAAAAAAAAAAAAAAAAAAAAGAGGGAATGAGAAATATAGAAAATCAAAAAGAAATCACAAACAAAATTTTAAATTAATAATAATTTCCTATTGCTAAAAAATTCTATTTGTATTTCTTTTCATTTCATTTTATTTTTCTTTCTTTTTTTTTTTTTTTTTTTTTTTTTAACAAACAAAATATAAGTTGATATATTATTTTTTTAAAACTTCGACTCTCAGCTTAAAAGAGGCATATGATTTACAAAAAGTTGTACCAGGAAGTGTAAACCTTTAAACTGGAGTTAGAAACCTTTATCTTTTTCTTTAATTATACATAATGTTTATTTATTCTACTGTAATCTTTTTAGACGTAGAAAATAGTAGAGTAATTGTTTTATATATAACTTCCTATAATAATTCCCACGGAAGTTTTCTCATAAATTTAATTTATGTCAAGTAAATATTTAAAATAATACTTAATTTACCAAAACTATGAAATATTTGTTTTCGGTTTTCTAGGGGAATTTTATCACCCAATTTTCTTTAATTGCTGTTTACTTAATAAATATCAAATTATGCCCAGAATGAAATAATTTTTTTTTTTTTTTTTTTTTAATATATTGTACGAGTACTAATCCAAGTTTTTCATGAAATGGAATACACGATTCATTTGTCATGGAATTAATTTTATGAGTCATTTATAATTATATTAAGGTAATAGTTGAAAACTTAACTATTTAAGTATAAATAGTTGATTTATACTTAGCGCTGTTATCTTAAAATGATTTTCAAGCAGCTATTTATACAGGAACCAAGGTTTATTCAGTGTTAAAACCCTTTCTATTGAACATTATTTACGGTACTATTTTTTTCTTAACAAAGTACTAGTTCAATCTGCAAGTAATAATAATAATAATAATGAGAATGATAATAATAATAATAATCCATTTTGAAATTTTATTATTTTGTTTTAATGTCGTTAATAACATTAATGTATACTTTGTTTGTTTATTTATTTATTTATTTTTACGAAAATTTAATTAGTTAAATTAACGCATTTCTTCGTAATACTATTACACCGTTTAAATTTGTTACTTCATTCGTTTTATGTACAAATATTTTGTTATAAAAGGACTTATAAAAATAAATCAAATCTTCGTGAGGGGAAAAAAAAGAAAAAAGAAAAATCCTTGTAAGGAATAAGAAAAAACAAACAAACAGAAAGAAAGGGGGGAAAGGAAAAAAAAAAATAAATCATTTAAAACGAATTGATGTTTCGGTCGATCCCTTGATACTACTTTGAGATTACAGTTTAAGAAAAAATTCGGAAGGAGTTACAGAACGTAGAATAAGTTTAAATTGTCTTTTGGGAAAATACACAGTCAGCGCAAAAGGAAATTTAACCGATGACTGCTTCGGAAAACGAGATCGAAATAAATGACGTGATTTTATTGCTATAAAATGAAAGATGCAAGATTTTTTACTGTAGAAAATGAATCTACAGATCAGAACACTTCAACGTCCGATTTACGTTATTTATTAAGTTTTTAATATTTCATATAGTTACGAAACTGTAGACATTTCTGTGCATATAAAATAGTTCGAAAACACACACACACACACACACATAGAATCTAGTAGACGAATGAAATCTATTCAAAAAATATTCTTGTCCAGTAGAATTGTTGCAATTCTCGACAGAGTACAATAAAACTGTCACTCGTACTACAAAAATCAACAGGGATTAAATACCTCACCGAGCTATAATGTCGCTGTTACAACAACCAAGATCACTCGCTTGCAGTATAATCTCTCTCAGACGGCCGCTCAGCACAAATGTCTGAACACAACTCAATTACCTCAGGAAAGATACTTCCACTTTTATAATCTCGGAGATGATTTGTCGACCTGCGCTACGACTTAAAGAATCAATCCATAAAATTCCAGAAACTGGATTTTATTGAAGATAGAGTTACTAAATTGTGACAATCCTAAACTACAACTTTGCCAGTTTTGCACGTCAAGTCACCAAATTCGCCAAGATGTCATCAAAATTGTTTTCAAAGCGGTCTGTTGCATGTGCTGTAATACCTCCCCCCCCCCCTGTATCTCTGATTCTGTTGTTTAACTACAAAGAAATCTGTATATTTTAACGATTTTCAATGCATAAGAAATGTTTTAAACAACTGGTTTTAATTTTATCACATTGTAATAACACATAGTCTTCTAGTCCATTTTCCTTTTTTTTTTTTTTTTTTTTTTTAAGTGTATTTTGCTGATAGTATTTTGATGATTTGGTAAAATAAAATGTTTTCATAAAAATGCATTGTTTTGAAAGTGATCAACCAAATTTGTCGGTTAAAAATCGTTACATGAAAATCATAATCCAAGTGCATTTAATGTAAGTAAGTAGCATGTACTCCTTTGAATTTGAGAAGCATAAATTACGAGAAGCTAAATAAATGATATCAATTTAAAAGTAATCGAAGTAAATTAATGTCAACAAACCTAAACACAAATTGCTTTCAATTTACGTTAAAAATTCATTTAAACGCATTTATTTATTTATTTTATTTTATTTATTTATTTTTTTTTTTTTTGGGGGGGGGGGGGTCTTGTTTAAATATGTTGTATGAAATTTATTATATTAGAAAATACGTCATAACACACACACACACAAATAAAATAAAATAAATAACTAATAATAAAATAATAATAATAATATATATTTTTTTTATTCGTCTCTTATCAGTAAAATAATTCAAGCGCTTTGAAAGAAATTTGCTTAAATTAAAAGCTAAAACAGCACGGAATCTGTAAGACAAAAATATTTTTACTGAAAGCTTTCATTAAATAAATGTTTGGCAAAAGTGAAAATGAGCTTGAAACTTATTCAACAAAAATATTAATAATGAACATATTCTTTAATTTGAAAAGCTTCCTCATACCTATTTTTTTTTTTAACTTTATAATTGTCCGAATTTTTGGAGAAGAAATGTTTAAAATAGCGATGTCTTTTTTTCCCAATTCAATAACAACAGTTTCATCCAAAAACGAGTGTAAAATTTCACACAGATTTTAAACTTAAATTAAATTATGTTTTCTTCAAAGAAAACGGATTAAGATTTTTTATTTTTTTTTTTAGTCTTTATCTTTCACTTGAATTTGTACCATTATCTTAATTAAAAGTTTACAAAAATAAAAGTTTTCTGTTTGGAAAAAGTTTTCACTGAAAGAAAATACTGTTTTCGTAATCAATCAAAGCATTCTCAAAAAAAAAAAAAAAAAAAAAAAAAAAAAAGCAGCTAAGCATCGTTTGTTATTTTTTCTTTTGAAGAAAATTATTCTTTTATAAGTAGTAAACTTTATTTTTGTCTCTGTAATTTCATTTAAATTTACTAGATTTTTTTTATATATATGTTTTAAAGTTTTGTATTAAATTTATTGTTATTTTTTAAATAAGAACCTTATTGTGTACATAAATAAAAATATGTACATTTATTTTTTCCCTTGTACAAGGTGCTCGAAAACAGCATATTTTATATGCATAAAATATTTTTGTATAAGAAAGTGAACGTTATTGTAGAATGAAAATAAAGTTTCGTATAAAAGTATGAATTTTCCGATTACCAAATAGAGTTTTAAATTAGTTTTAGTAATAGCTGCCTACAGCTTTATTAATATTTCGTAGTATTGATTAGAATATAATTATCATTCGGTATCCGCCTTCTTTTTAACACTAGTCTCTTTTGAGAGTTTTTATTTTTATATCTTAATAACGTTTGAAGAAAATTACTCTAAAAATTAAGTGGTGTGAAAAAAGGGGCGGGTACTAAAAATTACTACGGAATATTAATTAGGATGTTGGCAGTTATGTAGTGCGTCTGAAGACTTGAACTTGACTCCGTCATTTTTTATCTATATGCTGTAGCAAGGACTGTCATTTTATTATTAAACTAGCAGGCAACGCCCGCTTCGCTGGTCCCTATTTTTAAATGAATGGCTATAATTACTGAATCCTCAAAATTGCCTTAATTTTTATCACGTGAAAAAAAAAAACAGAAAAAAAAAAATCTTATTAGGAAAAATGTCGCACCGGGTTCTCACTGCCTTCAGAAAAAATTCCCCAAATGCTCTAACTCTTTTTTCTATTATTTTCCCCCTTCGCCCCCCCCCTCCCGTCTATCCTAATAATTTTAAAAATTCGAAAATATCCGCAATCGATTTGTAGGTATCGAAAACCTCTATATACCAATTTTGAATGTTCTAACTCTGTTCTACTTTTTTCCCCTCCGCCCCCCCTTCCCGGCCCTCTTAATAACTATACACTTTCGAAAATATCCCCAATCGACTTGCTGGCCTCTAAAACCTATCTGTACCAATTTTGAACGGCCTAACTGTGTTTCTATTTGTTTTTGCCAACAACCCCCCTTCCCACCCCTCCTAATAATTTTAAAAATTCGAAAATATCCGCAATCGATTTGTAAGTATCGAAAACCTATCTGTACCAATTTTGAACGATCTAAATCTATTTTTAATTTTTTGCCCCCCTCTCCCCTCCCCCCTTCTCGCCCCTCCTAATAACTTTACACTTTCGAAAATATCCCCATTCGACTTGCAGGCCTTTAAAACCTAACTGTACCAATTTTGAACGGCCTAACTGTACTTCTATTTGTTTTTGCCCATAGCCACCCCCCATACTGCCCTCCCTTCCCACCCCTTCTAATAATTTTACAAATTCGAAAATATCCGAAATCGATTTGCAAGTATCGAAAATCTCTATGTACCAATTTTGAACGATCTGACACTATTATTATTTTTTTGCCCCCCCCCCCCCCCATAAAAAAAAAAAAAAAAAAAAAAAAATCGGAAAAAATTAAAAAATGAGTTTTTGGAAATATTTTCAAGAAGACGCTTGGCGTTTTTTTTTTTTTTTTTTTTTTTACATCTTTGAGCTATTACTTTTACTCGAAAATCCGTATTTTTCTAAATCATTTATACCCCCTTCTCCCATTAAAAATCCAAAATTCCAAAATCGCAGGAAACGATTTTTTCGTATTCAAGTCTAGTCTCCTCATCTGCAATTTCTTCACTGTGAAGTTATTTGGAGCCGAGTTATACTTATAAATGTGTTTTTGCCTTATGCGCCTCCGAAAATGATTTATACCCCCTTCCCCCCTTAAAAATCCAAAATTCCAAAATCGCAGAAAATGATTTTTTGTTTTCAAGTCTAGTCTCTCCCTTTGCAATTTCTTCACCGTGAAGCAATTTGGAGCCTAGTTGTGCTTATAAAGGTGGTTTTTGCCTTCTGCACCTTCGAAAATCATTTTCAGCCCCTCTCCCCTATTAAAAATCCAAAATTCCAAAATCGCAGAAAATAATTTTTTTGTACTTAAGTCTAGTCTCCTCATCTGCAATTTTTTCATCGTGAAGTAATTTGGGGCCGAGTTATGCTTATAAAGGTGTTTTTGCCTCCTGCGCCTCCGAAAATCATTTTCACCCCTTTTCCCCCTTAAAAATCCAAAAATCCAAAATCGCAGAAAATGATTTTTTTGTATTCAAGTCTAGTCTCCCCATCTGCAATATCTTCCTCGTGAAGCAATTTGGAGCCGAGTTATGCTTATAAAGGTGTTTTTGTCTTCAGCAACTCCGAAAATCATTTTCACCCCCTTCCCCCCTTAAAAATCAAAAATTCCAAAATCGCAGAAAATGATTTTTTCGTATTCAAGCCTAGTCTCCCCATCTGCAATTTCTTCCCTGTGAAGTAATTTGGTGCCGAGTTGTACTTATAAATGTGTTTTTGCCTTATGTGCCCCCGAAAATCTCATTTTTACCCCCTACCCCCCTTAAAAATCCAAAATTCCAAAATCGCAGAAAATGATTTTTTTGTATTCAAGTCTAGTCTCCCCATCTGCAATTTCTTCACCGTGAAGCAATTTGGAACCGAGATATGCTTATAAAGGTGATTTTTGCCTTCTGCCCCCCCGGGGGGGGGGGGACGGGGGTTATTTCGCAAAATCCCGTCTTAGTGAGCGTCAGGGTCCTAAAATCAACCTGCTCACCAAAAATTGCGACTCTATCTCCCATAGGATCGCCACAACCGTGTTGAGTCAGTGAATCAGTGAATTAGTGAGTTTACTCTTTTATATATATAGATTACTGTCATTTTATTATTAAATTTAAAAATAAGTTTTCATTTTCAAAGACTGGTTTATGAAAAAATACCGTATATTTGAGATAGAGAGAGAAAAAAAAACCTCATGCTATGAGGTCTGTTTTTATGATGAATATTTGAAATTATTTTGAAAAAAAAAAAAAAAAAAACACTCGATAATAAACATTTAGGAAGGTAGAATTCTAATTAAAATTTTTATTTCGATTAACATTATAGTGTTACACATATTCAATTATTATCATTATATCATCTTTTAATCACTGTTGCATGGTAATATTATCGCAAATTGTGTACAAATTGTGACACGCAACAAAGATATCATCATCATATTTAAGAAGAGTAGTTTTTTTTTTTTTTTTTTTTCAAATGTATAAGTTTCATTTATATTTCAACAGATATCCTGCATCTCATTTAAAATTCCATGGATTTAATGTTACATGTTTTCAGTCCCACTAATTTTATATAGGGAAATTTTGTGTATTTTTACATCAATATACTTCGATTAAATATTATAGAGATTACTTTTAAAAAATAGTGGTGAAATATTAATGGAAGACTTGGCGTGTGATTATAAAAACAAGACAAACAACAACGTCTAGAACACACACACACAATTTTTTTTCCTTCAAAAGACGCAACACATTCACCCCTGAGTGCCACCTCTTATAGTATAAAAATCATCTGACATAAAACTATATTTTTCCCAATTAGACTTTTGATGATATTTTCTATTAAATGCAAATTAAATATACATATGTATTTTTCTGACCAAAGCATATCTGTTCTATTTTTTTTTTTTTTCAGTTGTCACTCTGAAACAATCGGAAATAGTCGGAATTTTACATTTCAGTACTTTTATAACCAGTACGAAAGTAATCTTAATTTTTTTAACATAATTTCCATTAATTTGTATTTTAATCATAATGCTAAAAAAATCAATTCAAATTACATATTAGTTTAACTTGAAATATATTTATATCATATAATTAATTATTTTTCTCTAAATTGTATTTGAAATTTAAAGATTTGTTGAGTAAAATTAAATATTCTAGTACTAATTTAAATAAAGTAATTTAAAAGTACTATAAAATAATACATTTATAAAAGTGAGTTAAAAAATGTTTATTGTTTCGTTATTGCAATTCAGGCCAGTGTTTTCTTTAAAACACAGTAATGTATTCCGGTTAATATATTTTTATTTTAATTCTTGTGTAATTTTTTCCAACACATACTTGTCTGTTAGATTAATTCTCAGAATAATATTTTTTTAATATACATTTTATTACCTTATTGATCCAAAACTGATGCCATATTATTTGACATTGTCTTTTCGCCATGACTTTCGATGTTAATACTAATGAATGAAATACAAATTATATATGACTTCTATTTAATTATATTTAATGTTGACATTTTATATTTCAAAGTGCACTTGAAGCTTTACCTTAACATTGAAGACTGTAATAGTAAAGTTAATGCTTTAATATATGACATATTAAATTTGCCTTTTAACTCTTTCGACAATCTGTAGCCTTAAAAGTAAAAATTTGAAATCTGCAAGACGATTGGAATTAGAAAACTAAACATCATTATTTATTAAACGATAATTAAATGTCAAAACTTGTATAAATAAAATCAAGCATTGAAAGTGGTGCTGACATTTCTTAAAATCTCTGAATTGTTATAGAAGTTAAAACTTCAATTTCGTTGTCTTGTTTTATATATCTGGGATTCGCTTCATAAGCATTTGAAAATCTAATAAAAATATTTAAAAATACTAGTTAAAATTACAGACAGACTTTTAATTAAAAACATGCGTCTCTTGTTAGTAAAAGTTTTTTATCCTTTTTCGCGTTTTGTGTCAATTCCATATTATGATAGCATTTCTTAAAAAAAAAAAAAAAAGAAAGAAAGAAACTTTCAAAACATTTAAATAAAATTAATTTGAATATTGCTTTTAAACCTCAGATTATCCTTAAGAATATTCTTTATAAATTCACATAAAAATCCCACCATTCTGAATCTTCTGTTGTTGTTTATGGTATTCCTTGTAAAATTTATAATTACATTTACAGAGATGAAACTGGTCGATCTTGTAATATCCGGCGGAAAGATCATAGAGGCGACTTCAGGTCAGGTGAACTTTATTTCAAGTTAGTTGCACAGGCGAATGAACCTCCCCCCCCCCCTTACTTATTTTGGAAACATATTCATTTTTAAATCCAATTGCAGTAATTATTATGGTAGAATTGTGTCGTCTTGTTCCAAAACCGGCCAACTCCTTAAATTTGGAAAATGCGTTTTTTTTTTTCCCTGTTTTACTATTCTAAGTAAACGTTTTTACCATCTGGAAACAAGAAACTTTGCCAAAACCCGGTCCATCCGTGTGTTATTTGCGCTTGAAAAATCACGATATTGCTGCATACTGGTCAAATCCTCAGTCTGGTGAGTTTCAAAACAAGATCGTCTCCATATCTGTAAGATCGTGATTATGTTCCATCCGACTAAAGCAGCATATTTGTTGATTAGATTATCGTGTTTTCTCTCGCCTGTGACAGCTCTTTCTCGGTACACATAAAATTATTAATAATTTAATTTCGTGTTTTATTTGACAATGGAGAAGTTTATACACTGTTAAAAAAAGGCAACTTTACTGCCAGGAATTCTCAATAATTTGATAAAAAGCAGTAAATTACGGAAAAATTACGTTGACAAAACGTATTTTTCTACAATTACAGAGAATTTTTGGCAGTAAAGTTGCATTTTTTTAACATTGTAGATAAAGCATTTTCTAATCAATCAAGAAAGAGGAAATGTGATCCTACGTCGTAGGAAAGGAACAAAGCCAAAGTCCAAAGATTATTATAATCACTTTGTAATAGCATAATATTTATTGATAACATAATAGCATCTTAGCGTATTATGATTAATTAAACAAATGGTATTAATTTAATAATATACTTATAATGATTCAGCAGGTTATAGCCATGGGTTTAATTAAGTTTGTTTGCAAATGGAATGATTTTCCCCTGTATTAAAGAATATCTCGTAATTAATGAATTTGGACTGTTTGTGAAACATTTTCAAAATTTTGAGTTACTTTTCGTTAAGGATATCATTTATTTTGCATTTATTTTGCATTTATTTTGCATTAGTTTTTTTTTTTATTTTTTTAACAGTTATTTTTTTAATCAGATAAAAGAAATCAGTTATTTCTAAATAAAGTTTAATTAAACAAAACATTTTGTGTTTTTGCAACCGTAAAAATCCAATATTTTTTTTATTAAGTATTAGTTAAAATTAAATTCTGGTTTACTGCAAAACCAGCCAACTCCAAAGTAAGGCTCAAAGGTGGCCAAATCCAAAATAAAAATTTGAATAATCTCTCCCCAATATATACCCCTGCCGTCTCATTTCGAGTTTTCAAATAAACTGCCCTAACAATTACAAAACTAAAGAAATTTTTCTATCTTATTTTGGCTAAGTGTGGCAAAAAAATCAGCTTATTTCAAATTTTTATTTTTATGAGATGGCCGATTTTGCAATTAGACAGCGCAATTGGTTTAGTAAGTTGGTACACAAAAATATATGAATTTACTCTCAAAGAGTCTTGTGCTATTCCGGTAGAATAGGCGATCCGTCTGTGAAGTAATTAATTTTTGTACTATTTAATGACTAGCGCCTTGGTAATTAGCGTCATAGTAATGAAGAACTTTTTGTAAGTTCGATGGTGTTTGTGTTGGGGTTAAGGCTAGTTGATTGCAGTAGGATCCCGAGCCTGGTGATTGATTGATCGATTAATTCCGCCCACACGCCACTGCCAAACAGCGTGGTTTATGGCAGCAATGTGGCCATGGGGGAGCATCTAATGGTCCCGTGGGATTTCCTAACCAGCTACTCCCTCGTGGGGATAGGCTGAGGAGGCCTCAGGGAGGATAGAGGACCCATTCTGTTGAACTTCGATCAAAAATTGTTAACGAAACCATTTTTTAATTAATGAAATCAATGAAGGCAGTGCATCCACGAAGGCTTTTCTCGCTTCGATGGTCACTATATTTAAAGGAAACTCCTTTCTATATTACTTTACAAACAAAAATAAAATTTAAAGAAATCATGAAACTGCTTTAAAGCCCGCTTTGGTTTCCTGCTGCCTTCGAAGCCTGCTGCCTGCACTCATTCGAAGACTCTCGGGTGTATGTCCCTGCTGTCTGTGACAATAGCTTACCATTGGGTTTCCATTTGGGTGCTTATCAGATGACAGTTTCGAAACGGACAGTATCGAAAAATTTGAAGTAGCTATTTTATATTTGAATCCCAGTTACATATGATATATGAACAACACTATACATGGAGTACATAATATTTTCTTTCAGAATATTTTCTATATTTATTTGATTTATTTGATCAACAATAAAATGACAACAATTTCACACCAAATATAATATTACAATGTGCTATGATCGGCTACGTCTATCGCATGAGACAATTAATTTTTGTGGTTATAATAATAGTTGAGTTAGTTAATAGTAGTTGGTATATAGAAAAATAAATAATGAAATAAACCTGTTCATGGTACAGCCTTAATGTAGCTCCCCTTGGCGACTTTTGAATTTTTATCATCACTTTAGACAAAAATACATAATTTATGTTATTATTATTATTTTTTTTTGTTTCATTTTTTTTCTTTTCGTTTTCGTTTCCTTATCATATTTACTGAATTCGATTCTTTGTTTTTCAATATTACGTGATTGAACAGACGACTATTTTATTTATTTAACATTCATTTATATTTCCATTAAATTTTGGAACTCTCGTGCAACATTATCTAAATTGTTTTTTTATTCCATTTTCTATTTTCACTTTTTTCATGTGCATGAGTAAAATGCTTTATGTTTTTTTTATTTTTTGCATGAAAGAATATTTCATTTTATGTTTGAAAAAAAAAAAAGTATTTTTTTCTCTTTCTTTTTAGCAACAATTAAAATTTTAAATGTCCACATTTAAAGCTTTTACCAGGTTATTATTTTCACATTTTAATTAATTTTAAAATATCTAATCAGAATTTCGTTACAAATAAGGTACCAAATGAAAGGGGCATTTTTTCTGATTCCGTCTGTTTAATTAACTTATCGATCGGACAATTAGATTTTTGAAATTAACTAAAGTATGAAAAGCTGGTGGCAACAACACACAGACGAACAGAAAATCTCTCTTAGCCAATCAACTTGCGTCCAGCCACGGACTTACAGGAAAAAACTCTCTTAGCCATTTATATATAGAAGGTTAATAGAAATTTAGGACTCTAAATTGGCATAAAATTTATAAAACTTATTACATATTATATTTAAAAGAATATTTGCAATATTATATTACATACTGAAAATAAATTAAGCTGCAAGTACTTGGTAGGAATACAAGACTCCATATATTCTAGAAATATTTTTATGCATGGAACACACACACACACACACACACACATATATATATATATATATATATATGTGTAATTTTTTTTTTTTTTTTTTTTTTTTTTTTAAGAATTTTAACATGTTGATTTTTATTTTTCCCAGTATTAGTAAAAAAGTTATTGTGTTTAATTTTACCAACGATTAATCTAAAAATTTAGAATTATTATAAAAGACAAGGAAATGATAAATTAATATGATACCATGCATTTTCTTTAATAAGAATTTTTTTTTTTTTTTTTTTTTTTTTTTTTTTTTAATTTAACTATGGTGACGTCATCCAGAATTACCTTTACGAAATACAGTTAAGTAGCTAACGAATATTTAAAACTAAAACTTCTTCAAATCTTTAAAATAAAATCTTTCATATGGAATTCAATTTTCAACGCGTCATGTTAAAGCGAGTAATTTTAAATTAAATTAATCCTTGTTACCATGGAGAACGCAGAATATTATCTAATATCCCTAACCTTTTGTGAGGGTCGTCACTTAAAAGCTTTATAACAGGCTCGTTTGAATTTATTCACGGTTTGACGAACAAATTTCTTCCCCAACAAACTCATTTGCATTGATTGACATCGTCTGTGATTACGGCATTGTAAACAACTCTGCTCCATTTTCAGGGCCACGCCTTTTGAAGTTGGAACAAATTAGAAACGATTGGCTTATATGTTTATCAGATGCAAATTATTTAGCACTGTACATTGGGATTTAAATGCTTTACAAATAAATAAGCAAATAATTAATTTATGCCTCTCTCTTCGAAGATTTTATGTCCGATTCGTTGTGTTATAACATATTTAAAAGTAATTTAACATCTTATTTTTAAGTAGCTCAAGTTGATTAATTTAGTTTTAATACAATACATATAGTCGAAAATACCGATTTTGAAATGTATTCTTTTAAATATGTTCATGATTTTAGAAGACTTTGCTCACTTAATTGTTCACTGTACATTTAAAGTAATTTAAAAAATATATTAAATTATTTTTTATAAGAATTTATTTTAAAAAAATATTGAAATACCTCAAAACTTTGTTTTAGGTCACCGCTGTCTCAAGGCAGTGTTGATCTAAAGCAAAGTTCCTCACAGCAAAACAGCGTCTTCCTCGGGTAACCAACCAATATTTGCTACCGGAGATTGACCGGGGTCTTCAGTTGGAAATATTTATCGGACGTCAGGTGGCTCTGCTATTATTCAAAGACTATAGTTGTATCTCAGTATAGTTGTATCTCATGGCTGTATCTTAGTATTTACTAAACATTTTAGTTTTAACACTATGTATTAGTGAGAGAGACCTAGTAGTGGGACTAGATTTTCATAGCCCTCACTCTGTTATGGTAAACCTATAAATAAAATAAATTTATATAATTACATTACAACAATTATACATCAACTTGATTGTTATGCCTTTTACTTATATTCATATTTTAAAAAAAATTAATCCTTTTTACTACTATATCATTTGATTCCGTTAAAAACAATAAATTCAAAAGTGACAAATATTTCCCTTTCAAAGGAATTTTTTTTAGATTTATCAAAGTCTTCCTGAGCCTATTTCTGTTAGAAAAGATCATTAGATATAAATATCTAAAAATTGTTCAGTAAAAATTAAATGTTTAAAATTGCATTTAGTCTGCCTGTGTATTGTGAAAAAAAAAAAAAAAAAAAAAAAAAAAAAAAAAAAATCATCAGCAAAAAACGACGATTATAGTTATAAATAAAAGAAAATGGAAAGAGGTAGAAATGCACTGTTTAATTAATTCTACTTGAGAAAGAAAAGTAAATTTTAAATCACACAGAATTTTAAAAATAGATAGGAAATTCGGGAATAGAGGGCTCTGCAAAATAACTATAGAGGGTAAAATATCTCCCATATTAGGAGAGACTGGAAATTGGTCATACAGCTTTTCTGCGATATCGGCATCGTAAGTTCTATTTGCTGCATCGTTTGTCATTACGTTGATTAATATGCCTTACTATTCTGTATCATAATTTTGGCAGAATTTACAATGAATTATATTACCAGCTGTAAAATTGCTTTTGTTTTGAAATTTTTCTAAAAGGTAAATGCTGTAAATATTTTATAATACGTATTAAACACTTTGGTTTCTGCTATATGACGTACTGTATTTTAATATTTTTATAATTTTTTTTAATTTATATCATCTGATTGATTATTTTTCAAGAAAAATAAAACGTTCTTGTCATTGAACTTCAACATACAAATTTTGCATGTGTTTTCCTAACATATTTAAAAATACCATTTTAAAATAATCATATTTTAAATTAATAAAAAAAAAAAAAAAAAAAAAAAAAAAAAAAAAAAACTACTTTTTAGTAACTACTATTATGCACAATGCATTCGATAAAAAAAAAAAAAAAAAAATAATAATAATAATAATAAGTAAGAAGGTGTACATATTTTACTAGTAATGAATTATAAATTGCTTCAAAATAATATTTTCCATAATATTCTTTTTTAAATAACATTTTAAAAAATATTGAATTATTATTTATTAAAATAATATTTTTAGTAAATAAATATATAAGTATGTGGGACACACGCCATTGGTTTATTCACATACAGTCCAACCTCGTTAAGCCTAGCTTAGCAGTAGAATGGCTAATTCGAGTTCCTATGATAGTCTGAAGGCCTAAAATGAAATCTCTTCTGGAGACTTCACAGTTTCTTCAAGCTGACAATTGAGGAACAAACATTCAAAGCGTGGTTTCTCAAAAAAAAAAAAAAAAAAAAAAAAAAAGAGTTAGTTATTTTTTTTTTTTTTTTAATTTAGCATAAAAGTAGTATGTCTACATATCTTCCTACATATGTCTACATATTTTCATTGTATCTAGTAATATATCTAAACAAACGATAAATAAGTTTTAAGTAGTTATTTTTTAATTTATTGTTTTTTGCGTTAGCTGAAAAACTGTAGCCGAAGGAGAAAACACAGTTTGAATGTTTGCTTCTCAATAACAGAAAAGGGTTTTCGGATGCAGTTGTTTCGGTTGTTTGTTGGTCGCCCTTGACCAGGCTGTCTGTCAACTGATCCAGTGCTTAAAAAGGGGCTCCAAACTCTAGATATGACCCGACCCTCTGAGGGATATTGAAATCCTGGGCGACCTCTATTTGTGTTTGACCTCCTTCGATTCTATCCATTATTCACCACTTTTGACTTTCACTTAAACGATTTTTTTTGAGCCATAATTAATGAATACTAATCACTTTTAGAAACCACATTCATTTTAAACAACTCTATAGACCGAAATTCCAACATGCAGCCATTGTACACCACATTGTCTCTCACACAGATTGCATATATAAGGCTCTAAGGCATGTGTGGAAGTGCAGTTTTGTGTTCAAGTGTATAATTGCCTTCAATTGCCGTAAATTGTAGCAGCATTGGGCATTGGTTGTAGCATTAACTTAGTGAGCATATTTTTTCTCATTATCCTTTAATTTTGATGACGAGTGTATTTACATTGCATTTTGCACAAATACATTATAATTTTCACTTATTTATGTGGTATATTATAGATTCAGGCTCGTGGAAAAAGGCATTATGTTCTATGGAGATCGCTTTGCTTAGGCACTAACATGGCCGACTTTCTGTAAATGTTCAGTCTTTGTTAATATACGGTCACTAGCTGTAAACGCGATGTGGAGATTTTACAATAAAACTCTCAAAAGGTAAAAAATTATTTAATTTCAAAGTATTCGCCACATACAGAAACAGCATTCTGAGTAGTCTAAGAACAAATTTTGAGGAAATATTCCTGCTGGAATAAAATTAAGGAGAAAAAAATTTAATGTTCTAACTGATCTTTAGGATATTCTCACAGAACAAAATTACTTTTAAAGTTTAAAATTACTTCATTGATATTTTAACAATACCATTTATTGTTTTTAGCATACATTTAGACAGAATATTGCGTCATTTTTATAATACAGGAAGCTTAATCCTATTACACTTTATCTTTTCTATTCTATCAATTTTGACTCTATGAACTTAATAAACAGATCAATGTAAATTAACAATGATTATAGAATTCACTGAAGTTTAATTGTTATATATAAATTACTTTCTGTTATTATACTTAAAATCTAGTACACACACATATATATTTATTTGGAAATTTGTTGATTTAATACTGGTAATATATTGGAATTTCTATTTATTTTAATTATATCTATTTGAAAACAAAATCTTTAAAACACAATTTGTTATTTACAAACCGGCCAAATGAAATCTTATCTGGAACTTTTTCAACTGAAATAAAATCCAATTCCTTACAATCTGAATTACATAAAAAGTTGGTGTCTTTTCCATTGTTTTATTAATCTTTCGCCTGTAAGCGGAAAGAAAAAGATTGCGTCGTGAAAATTTTCAATTTACGACATTATTTCTGCAAACTGGAAGAGTGGAAAAGAATTGTTCACCCATGAAGAAGATTTGTCCTTTAATCTTTTAAAATAAAAATTTAAACTTTCATTAAAAGAAATCTTTTTACGAAGAAGAGCAGAGTTTAGGTGTACTTCAAAGATTAACCCAGACAAGTTATTTTTTAATATAGATAGTTCCCCCATGTAATTTTTATTATTTAAAATGGAATTATAAGATTTTTTTTAAAGACATCGAGAAAAGAAAATTATTTTTTTTTCTTCTTATTTTATACCTTTAGAATATGTTTTAGTATTTGAGAAGATTGAAGATTTCGTGTTAATTTGTTAGATTCAGAGCGCTTGGAGAAACTATTTAAAATTGATTTTTTTGATTTTTTGTTTTTTAATTATATATATCTTTCATGTGCTAAAATCTGATGTTTTGTTTAAAAAAAAAAAAAAAAAAGCATCTCATGAATTAGGATTTTTAAGTGTATTTATAATTTTATAGCAAAAATTATATATATATATATATATATATATATATATATATATATATATATATAATTCGAAATGGCGTCGAAAGTTTACTAACTATTGACTATCAAGATAATATTCTGAAATTTATTTATGTTTTTTATTTTATTGTTATTACTAGTAACGAAATATTTTATCAAGTTTTCTAATGATTGTTTTCTCATACTCAGGGTTCAATGAAAATATCATATGCTTTTCTGTTATGGAAAAATAGCTAGAAAATTCATTTATTTAGAAAAATGAAATAAATTTTTATTCAATTCGATATTTTCAAACTGATTTTTTTATAGATATGAAATTTAACCTTTTATTTTTTATTTATTTATTTTTTTAGTTTACTATCTTCGGAATTTAAGATCTCATGGCTGTATCTTTCGTGATTTATTTTTATATTTTCACACACACACACACACACACACACACACACATATATATATACATACATATATATTAGTTGAAAATTTAGTCTTTTTTTTTAATTATTTATTTAAAACTCAGTATACACTGAAATTATTATTATTGCAATGGAATTGTTATTGATTCGCTGAATGTATGTTTTACCCTGCTCAATAACAGCGTTTGTAAAAGTGCATACATATTCCTCTGGGTATTAAAGCTTTCTAAACTCTCAAAGATGTATAAATTCCCAAAATGTTAGCTAATTTCAATTTTCATTTTTCTTTTCTCTCTTTCTTTCTTTCTTTTTTTTAATGGCGATAGAATGAAACCTCGTGATTCGCAATCTCTCTCTTTCTCTTTTTTGTAATTTTCTCGTACCATTTATTTTTCTATTAACTCTTTTTTTTTATTATTATTATAATAATATTTGTGACTTTAAGACTACATTTTTGTATATTTTTTCAATGACTTCTCCCTAACCATTCTCTAAAAGACTTATAAATTCTGATAAAAGTAGTTTTATTTTTGTTTTAAGAAAGAAAAAAAAGTAAGCAATTTTCTGTTAAAAAATTTGTAGGTCCATTAAAATTTAGGGCTTTTAAATGTTTAAAAACTTTGATACATTAATGCAACAAAATAGAAAAAAAAAATAAAAGTGGAATATGAATATTCGCAATTTTCCAGTTTCATAGAGTATTAGTTAATGAAACAAATTTCGACACGCAGTATGTGATATGCCAAGGTACAAAATTAATTTATAAAGCAAAATTTTTTATTGAAATATTCATAATTATTTCTTCATAAATATTACCAAAGAAATGTTGAAATCTTTAATATGCCTTTAAATTATAAATTTACTCATTCCACAGTTTCTCAGACATTATTTAAAAGATGTTTATAAAATTAAAAAAAAGTAAATTTTGCTTTCTTGGGATTAAATTTTACGAATAATTAAGTAATTAATACTCTCCTTGCATTTTTACTTTCTTCTATATGTAATATAGAGAAAGTATTGGATTCGCGAAAATTTTCGACCTCCGTTTTTTGATGGATTTACATGTTTTGGGATGTCTAGATTACGAATTAATAGTTTTTAGAAAATGTCTGTCTGTCTGTCTGTATCATTTTTTTGTGGACGCTGTATCTCACGAACCAATGAATGAAATTTAACCAAACTTGGTATTTAGTTGCACCCTGACATGAACTGGTGCCCATTAGATTTGGGGATCAATAGCTCAACAGGTGGCGCTGTAATCGCATTTTATGCAAATTTTTGACATGGCAGCATAGGACAAAATTCCGTATAAATGGGCATAATGAGAGTTATTTTAAACTTGTGATTGTAAAATTAATTTGAATTATTGATGATAGTAGTAGTTAACTAGGAAAAAAAAATTGTGCATGGGGGGCATCGGTTCCCCCCTGGGGGGGAAGTACCCACCCGGGGGGGGGGGGGCAAAGTTTCAAGATGGATATCTTTTGAAAGGTCTCGTCAATACCTTTTAAAACGAATGGTTGAACTATAAATCTGTGATAATTTAAAACAAAGTTATCGATTTTTTTTACTTTTAACGAAAAAAAACAGAAAAAAAAATCGCTTCTTTTTTTTTTTTTTTTTTTTTTTTTTTTTTTTAACGAAATTTAACCAAACTTGGTATTTAGTTGGTCCCCGACATAAAGTGGTGCTGATTACATTTGGGGATCAATAGATCAACAGGTGGCGCTGTGATCGTATTTTTTCTAAATTTTTAACATGGCAGTATAGGACAAAATTTCGAATAAATGTACATAATGAGAGTTATTTTTAACTTGTGATTGTAAAATTAATATGAGTTATTGATAATAGTAATAGTTAACTAGGAAAAAATTACTGTGCATGTGGGGGCATCGCATGTGGGGGCATCGTACTTTTTTTTTTTTACTTTCTTCTATATGTAATACAGAGAAAGTATTGGATTCGCGAAAATTTTCGAAGTCCACTTTTTGATGGATTTACATGTTTTGGGATATGGAGAACACGAATTAATAGTTTTTAAAAAATGTCTGTCTGTCTGTCTGTATCATTTTTTTGTGGACGCTGTATCTCACGAACCAATGAATGAAATTTAACCAAACTTGGTATTTAGTTGCACCCTGACATAAACTGGTGCTGATTAGATTTTGGGATCAATCGCTCAATAGGTGGCGTTGTGATCGCATTTTATGCAAATTTTTAACATGGCAGCATAGGACAAAATTCCGTATAAATGGGCATAAAGAGAGTTATTTTACACTTGTGATTGTAAAATTAATATGAATTATTGATAATAGTAGTAGTTAGCTAGGAAAAAAATTTTGTGCATGGGGGGGCATCGGTTCTCCCCCCGGGGGGGAAAATCCCCTCCCGGGGAAGTAAATTTTCACATTGAGTATCTTTCGAAAGATCAGGTTGATAATAGTAGTAGTTAACTAGGAAAAAATTTTTGTGCATGTGGGGGCATCGGTTGCCCCCCCACCGGGGGGGGGGAAGTTACCCCCGGGGGGGGCAAAGTTTCAAGATGGGTATCTTTCGAAAGATCTCGTCAATACCTTTAACACGAATGGTTGAACGATAAATCTGTGATAATTTAAACCAAAGTTATCGATTTTTTTTACTTTTAACAAAAAAAAACAGAAAAATATCGCAATTTTTTTTTTTTTTTTTTTTTTAACGAAATTTAACCAAACTTGGTATTTAGTTGGTCCCCGACATAAACTGGTGCTGATTATGTTTGGGGATCAATAGCTCAACAGGTGGCGCTGTGATAGCATTTTATCTAAATTTTTAACATGGCAGCATAGGACAAAAATTCGTATAAATGTGCATAATTAGAGTTGTTTTAAACTTGTGATTGTAAAATTAATATGAATTATTGATAATAGTAGTATGTAACTAGGAAAAAAATTTTCTGCATGGGGGGCATCGCTTCCCCCCCTGGGGGGGAAGTACCCCCCCGGGGGGGATAAAATTTCAAGATGGGTATATTTCGAAAGGTCTCGTCAATACCTTTAAAACGAATGGTTGAACTATAAATCTGTGATAATTTAAAACAAAGTTATCGATTTTTTTCACATTTAACAAAAAAAAAAAAAAAAAAAAAAAACTTAGAAAAAAAAAATCGTACTTTTTTTTTTTTTTTTTAAATATTGTTACTGATTGAATATGTATAGGTAAATATAGAAGAAAGTCTTGTGGTGGCCACAACATACTAGTTTTTTTTTTAAATATTGTTACTGATTGAATAATATAGGAAAATATAGAAGAAAGTCTTGTGGTGGCCACAACATACTAGTTTTAAATATATATATATATAAACCTTTTAAAATTTTTAATGGGTTTAACCAGTGTATGTGTGATGAAACATACTGGACATTAATTTGAAAATAAGAATTGTGGACACCACATAGAAAACTTTATTTTAAATTATCGCAGATCGATGGTTCAACCATTTGTCTAATAGATATTGGCGAGCTCTTTTGAAAGATACCCATCATGAAAATTTACTCCCATCGAGCAGGAAGGGGGGGGGGAGGCGAGTCTCCTCCATACACATTTTTTCTTTTCCCAGTTGGCTATCTCTATTACAAATAATTCTTTTAAATTTCATAATAATTAATAAAAAATAATTCTCTTTATGCGCATTTATACAATATTTTGTCCTGCACAATGTTAAAAATTTAGAAAAAGCGGGATGTCAACGCAAGCTGTTGGACAATTTTTACCAAAAATTGATAGACGCTAATTTATGTCAATGTGTAGCTACATACCAATTTGTATGAAACTCTGTGCAATAGTACCTGAGATGCAGTTGCCACAAAATTTTGTCACACACAGACAGACATTTTCTAAAGATGGTCAAAACTTGTTCTACAGCTCTCAAAACGTGTAAATCCATCAAAAACCAGAGGTCGAAAATTTTTACGAATCCAATACTTTCTTCTATTGAATATAGAATAAAGTAAAAAAAAAATATTAGCTTTATTGCGATCTCTCGAATTTAGTCGCATAAGAAAATTTTTTAAAGATATTTCAATTTTTTTATTTCTTTATTTTTTTTTGCTTGTAACTCATGTTTTAATTGAGATATAAAAAATTTAATTTACAGATTTCTTCAGTAACATATAAAACGTAGAGTGTTAAAAAATTAAAGATTAATAATACAGGGTGGTCCGAAAAACATGATAGAAAGTAAGCGATTGTTGTGGAAAAAATAAAATATGCAAGAACATGAAACCTATGTCATTGAATAAAGATATGAATGACATTTAATATACAAGGTGCTCGAAATGTCTACCGTCCCCGGTTATAGTGTTGTAAAGCCAGTTCCGAAACTCTGTCATAAAGCGCTGGAGTGTGTCGGAATCAAGTGCATCAATCTCGATTCTGATGGTCGATTTCAGATCCTCAAGTAAATCAGGGGGATTCCTATAGATTCTGTCCTTGGTGTAAACCCATAAGAAGAAGTCGCACGGATTTAGGTCCGGACAGTACGGGAACCGCTCTATCCCGTGCCCCGTGAATTTTTCTTCATCCAAAGCAATCAAACGCTTACTAAACGTCGTTTTAAGCCACAGGAAGACATCAGCAGTTCTATGGGGACTAGCCCCATCTTGCATGAACCAGTACTGTCGTGTCATGTTGAGACAGCCCGCTTCAGGGCCAAAGTGATGCTCTAGAAACTCTCGATACTTCACTTTCGGGACCATACCGTCAATGAATATCGGACCACTCATCCACTTCGACGATATGGCACACCACACCGTGACCCTTTGTGGATACAGTCGTGAGACGACACTGAGATGAGGATTTTCCGCACCTCAATGGCGCCTCAAAAAATATTCTTACAATAAATAATCGTTTTTCCAAGGTCAGTGATTCCATATTGGTTATTCATTATTTCCGGTAATCAAGCATTCACCTTAAATGCCAATATATGTGCAATTACAATATGGAAGAATTATACTTATATCAGTACATTTGAAATCAGGAACTTAAAATACTTTCTATCATGTTTTTCGGACCACCCTGTAATTTGGAATTAGCATAGAGCATTTTGAAATCGGTCATTATTTTATATTATTTTTCCTTAGGTAGAACATGCTATAACAGAACATACTATTTTTAAAACATGCTATATCAGTAAAAATGATAGATTTCGTAGCTGTATATGATTTAAGAAGCGATAAGAATGCAAAACAAAAATAAGTAATTTCAAATTAAATAATTATCTCCCCTGTCCCATTGAAAGATGCATTTAGAAAGGTCTTGTCTCATAACATTATAACATATAAATTAAATAATTATCTCCCCTGTCCCCTTGAAAGATGCATTTAGAAAGTTCTTGTCTCATAACATTATAACATTATAACATATAAATTAAATAATTATCTCCCCTGTTCCCTTGAAAGATGCATTTAGGAAGCTCTTGTCTCATAACATTATAACATATCCAGAAATAGTAAAAAAATACCCTAAATTTTAAATTACGAATTAATTTCTAATTGTTTTTAACCCCCCCTCCCCCCCCAGAAAAAAAAATGTTTGTGACCAACATATTTTGATGCAATTAATAGAAATTAATTCATAATTCAATATTTTATTAATTTTTTTATGTTAAAAATAATCTGGTGTGTCACTCACACGATTTTCTCTTACCCTGAAATTTAATACTATAAATACAGGTTGGAGATTAAGAGATAAGATAACGAGTACTATTATGTAAACCTATGTTAAACAATTCATATTAGGCTTCTGAAGAGTTTTATATGATAATTAGTTCTGTGTAAGGGGGGCTGCCGCCCCCCTCAACCCCCGTTTCATTAATGCACCTACATTTATATAGAATTTAATTCGGTTATTAAAAAATATTCACTTTTTAAAAAATAATTTATTAAAATTATTATTTAAAAAAATTATCTTTTATGATAAGGCAGACGATTTCCATATTAGAGAAGTAGTTTAACACCAAATATCCAAAAGAAGTCCATTTTATTCTCAATATTAAAAAAAAAGTACGTTTTTTTTTCTAAGTTTTTTTTCGTTAAAAGTAAAAACTAGTATGTTGTGGCCACCACAAGACTTACTTCTATATTTTCCTATACATATTCAATCAGTAACAATATAAAAAAAAAAAAAAAAAAAAAAAGATTTTTTTTTTTTTTCCTTTTTACTTTCTTCTATATGTAATATAGAGAAAGTATTGGATTCGCGAAAATTTTTGAAGTCCACTTTTTGATGGATTTACATGTTTTGGGATATGGAGAACACGAATTAATAGTTTTTAGAAAATATCTGTCTGTCTGTCTGTCTGTCTGTCTGTATCATTTTTTTGTGGACGCTGTATCTCACGAACCAATGAATGAAATTTAACCAAACTTGGTATTTAGTTGCACCCTGACATAAACTGGTGCTGATTAGATTTTGGGATCACTCGCTCAATAGGTGGCGTTGTGATCGCATTTTATGCAAATTTTTAACATGGCAGCATAGGACAAAATTCCGTATAAATGGGCATAAAGAGAGTTATTTTACACTTGTGATTGTAAAATTAATAGGAATTATTGATAATAGTAGTAGTTAGCTAGGAAAAAAATTTTGTGCATGGGGGGGCATCGGTTCCCCCCTGGGGGGGAAAATCCCCCCCCGGGGAAGTAAATTTTCAAGATGGGTATCTTTCGAAAGGTCTCGTTGATAATAGTAATAGTTAACTTGGAAAAAATTTTTGTGCATGTGGGGGCATCGGTTGCCCCCCCACCGGGGGGGGGGAAGTTCCCACCCGGGGGGGCAAAATTTCAAGATGGGTATCTTTCGAAAGATCTCGTCAATACCTTTAAAACGAATGGTTGAACGATAAATCTGTGATAATTTAAACCAAAGTTATCGATTTTTTTAACTTTTAACAAAAAAAAACTTAGAAAAATATCGCAATTTTTTTTTTTTTTTTTTTTTTTTTTTAACGAAATTTAACCAAACTTGGTATTTAGTTGGTCCCCGACATAAACTGGTGCTGATTATGTTTGGGGATCAATAGCTCAACAGGTGGCGCTGTGATAGCATATTATCTAAATTTTTAACATGGCAGCATAGGACAAAAATTCGTATAAATGTGCATAATTAGAGTTGTTTTAAACTTGTGATTGTAAAATTAATATGAATTATTGATAATAGTAGTATGTAACTAGGAAAAAAATTTTCTGCATGGGGGGGCATCGCTTCCCCCCCCTAGGGGAAAAATACCCCCCCAGGGGGGGTAAATTTTCACATTGGGTATCTTTCGAAAGATCAGGTTGATAATAGTAGTAGTTAACTAGGAAAAAATTTTTGTGCATGTGGGGGCATCGGTTGCCCCCCCACCGGGGGGGGAAGTTCCCACCCGGGGGGGCAAAATTTCAAGATGGGTATCTTTCGAAAGATCTCGTCAATACCTTTAACACGAATGGTTGAACGATAAATCTGTGATAATTTAAACCAAAGTTATCGATTTTTTTTACTTTTAACAAAAAAAGACAGAAAAATATCGTAATTTTTTTTTTTTTTTTTTTTTTTTTTTTTTTTTTTTAACGAAATTTAACCAAACTTGGTATTTAGTTGGTCCCCGACATAAACTGGTGCTGATTATGTTTGGGGATCAATAGCTCAACAGGTGGCGCTGTGATAGCATTTTATCTAAATTTTTAACATGGCAGCATAGGACAAAAATTCGTATAAATGTGCATAATTAGAGTTGTTTTAAACTTGTGATTGTAAAATTAATATGAATTATTGATAATAGTAGTATGTAACTAGGAAAAAAAAATTCTGCATGGGGGGGCATCGCTTCCCCCCCTGGGAGGGAAGTACCCCCCCCGGGGGGATAAATTTTCAAGATGGGTATCTTTCGAAAGGTCTCGTCAATACCTTTAAAACGAATGGTTGAACTATAAATCTGTGATAATTTAAAACAAAGTTATCAATTTTTTTCACTTTTAAGAAAAAAAACAAAAAAAAATCGTACTTTTTTTTTTTTTTTTTTTTAATATTGTTACTGATTGAATATGTATAGGTAAATATAGAAGAAAGTCTTGTGGCGGCCACAACATACTAGTTTTTTTGTGAAAATTAATACATATTCAATCACTAACAATAATTAAAAAAAAAAAAAAAATCGAATTTTTTTCTAATTTTTTTTTTTTTTTTTTTTTTGTTAAAAGTAAAAAAAATCGATAACTTTGTTTTAAATTATCACAGATTTATGGTTCAACCATTCGTTTTAAAGGTATTGACGAGACCTTTCGAAAGATACCTATCTTGAAAATGTATCCCCCCCGGGGGGGTACTTCCCCCCCCAGGGGGGGAACCGATGCCTCCCCCCCCATGCACAAATTTTTTTTCCTAGTTAACTACTACTATCATCAATAATTCAAATTAATTTTACAATCACAAGTTTAAAATAACTCTCATTATGCCCATTTATACGGAATTTTGTCCTATGCTGCCATGTTAAAAATTTGCATAAAATGCGATTACAGCGCCACCTGTTGAGCTATTGATCCCCAAATCTAATGGGCACCAGTTCATGTCAGGGTGCAACTAAATACCAAGTTTGGTTAAATTTCATTCATATGTTCGTGAGATACAGCGTCCACAAAAAAAATGATACAGACAGACACACAGACAGACAGACAGACATTTTTTAAAAACTATCAATTCGTGTTCAGGACATCCCAAAACGTGTAGATCCGTCAAAAAACGGAGGTCGAAAATTTTCGCGAATCCAATACTTTCTCTATATTACATATAGAAGAAAGTAATAAATCGATAATTTTGTTTTAAATTATCGCAGATCGATGGTTCAACCATTCGTTTTAAAGGTATTTTCGAGCTCTTTTGAAAGATACCCATCATGAAAATTTACTCCCCTCTAGGGGGGACTTCTCCCCCAGGGGGGGAGGCGAGGCTCCTATATACACAAAAATTTTTTCCCAGTTAACTGTCTCTATTACAAAAAATATATTTTCGTTTCATTTGGTTTAGTGCAGTCTATAGACGTTAAACTCTATTTTCCTGCAATTTCCCCCATAGACGTAATGTATTAGAATTCTCTTGATTGTCCCTGTACACGAACCATTTGCTTGATCTTAACGAAAAGCTTACTGTAGCATCCCTATATGATACACATTTAGAATACCAAGTTTGAACTTTCTGCCATAATTTGTTTTTGAGATATGCTGATAACAGACAGACACACACACAGACACACACACACACAGACACACAGACCATTTGCTAAAAACATGATTTTCGTATTCAGGGGACCTCAAAACGTGTAAATATAACAAAATCTCGCGTTCGAAAATTTGAGCCAAAAACAATACTTTCTCTACCTTATGGGTAAGAGAAAGTAATAAACTTTGAATAGGCCTTTTGTATATGCAGTAAAATACATATTACCTTAACTGGTTTAGAATATTATGTTAGCCATGATGGAATGATGATTTAAATTACACTGCGCTACAAAGAAAAAAAAATAGAGGAAAACATTAGCCCTGATACCATTATTGCTGATTCTTATGTAAAATGACCTCCTGAATCTGAATGTGACTCCCATTTTGCCCAGTCACCCACCATTTTCTCGGGACACCCACGGCCTGATTACCCAAAAGGCTGAGGATCACAAGCTTCCCCTCTAAAATTTAAGAGGGGGTCCCAAAATTACTAAAAACAGGTTATTTGATTTTCTGTTTCATATTTTCACCCTCAGATTGAATTTTTTGTGAGAAAGGTCGCCTAAAGCAAGGTAAAATACTCACTATTTTGGGAAAAATCTGTTATTTAGCCTCAAAAATCTGAATGTTGTTAATTAATAAGTTATACGATTTTAATGTTGTGTGTAGAAACCACCCAGGTATATGAATGAAAAAAAAAAAAAAAAAAATCGGAAATGAAAGGGAGGCCCAGAGATAATACTGAGCTTCCCCTAGCTTCAAAGCTTAATCGGGCACTGGGGACACCACCCCCTCCCCCAATTTTTACCACTGTTCGGTAATTTTATGGACATGAATTTGATTTGGAGAAAGAAAAAGAATTAATTTAAAACTTAAAATTAACACAAAAAATATATAAAGTTTAAAATATAACATTAATAATAGATTAAAAAATATAAAATATGTAATACATAATTTCAGTGGCAAATCACCCCCAATATTTTGCCCTTGTCGCAAATGTCCATGATTTACAATTTTCCAACTCTGTAGCCCCTCCGAAAATATTTAACAATTAAAATAATAATTTTCCACATAAAAATCAAATATATAGATATAGCAATAAAATTACCGAAAAGAGATAGAAAATATGGGGCTGTCCCTAAAAGTCGGTGGGTGATAGGGCAAAATGGGCGTCATATTCAGATTCACGAGGTCTTGAAAAAATGGTGATGGGGAAAATTTTCATGCATAGCAGTGTTATTATTAATTTCAATTTAAAGCTATTGTTGTGCATTAACGACCCTCTTCACTTACCGTCGCCGGAAGCCCGAGCTAATGTTATTAAATGGGGAAATTTTCTTTACAAATAACTTATTAACTAATAAATATTTTTAAATTCTGTTTTCACATTCTCAAAATACCCAGCTGTTAAATTGAGGGGGCCTTTCTTAAATATGTATTTTTTAAATTTTTAATATTTTATTTTGAAATTGCAAAATGAAAAATGAAAAAAATTCACATATTGAAAATTCGTATTTTGCAGCTTCAAAATAAAATGTAAAAAATTAAAAAATAATTTTTTGAAAAAAGTCCGTCAATTTAACAGCTGGGTATTTGGAGAATGTGAAAACCGAATTTTAATATATATATTAGTTAATAAGTTATTTGTAAAGAAAAATTTCCCATAGAATAACATTAGCTTCGGCTTCCGGCGGCGGTGAGTGAAGAGGGCCTTTAAACATTATGCTATTTGTTTGCAAAACTGTATTTATTTTAATCAATTTCGTATGAAGCTCTTTCATTTTCAGAATAATTTCTTAGTGAAATTTTATGCATATATAAACTAAAAACCTTCCTCCGCTAATTTCAAAGAAAAGGTATGAATAATCTAAAATAGCAAAGAAATTTTGAAGAATTCATCTTCTGAAAATAATAATAATAATAAAATCCCATAATCTTATACTATTAAGTGAGCAAGCAATATTTGTATATATATATGTATATTTCACTGTTCTCGAAAACGGTAGCTCGGACAGTCACGTGATTTAACACAAAGGTGCCCTCCGAAGGGTCATTGTGCACATCGAAGTCAGATTTTCGAATTTTTGATTAGTTTTCTCTTAATTAATAAAAATATGAAAATAAAACTTCCCATTTCTATAATGATGCAGAATGGAGAATCTTTGGAGAGATTTGATTGGCATATTTGATTTTCATTGATTTGAGTGTATTTTACATTGAACTACAGCTACGTTATGAGGAATTACAAGAGATTTGATTGGTTTATTTGATTTTCATTGATTTGAGTGTATTTTAAGTTAAACTAGAGCTCTACGTTATGAGGAATTACGAGAGATTTGATTGGTTTATTTGATTTTCATTGATTTAAGTATATTTTACGTTGAACTAGAGCTACGATATGGAGAATTACGAGAGATTTAATTGGTTTATTTGATTTTCATTGATTTGAGTATATTTTACGTTCAACTAGTGCTACGTTATGAGGAATTACGAGAGATTTGGTTGGTTTATTTGATTTTCATTGATTTGAGAGTATTTTACGTTGAACTAGAGCTATGTTATGAAGAATTACGAGAGATTTGATTGGTTTATTTGATTTTCATTGATTTGAGGTAGGGGTGTCCAGTGATGCTTTTTTCGGTTTTAACATGCATGATAGTGATTGCCGCGGAACCAAGTTACGTGCGTTTTCAGATTCATGCACAGCGTGGTAGGGGTGTCCAGTGATGTTTTTTGGTTTTAACGTGCGTGATAGTGATTGCCGCGGAACCGAGTTTCGTGTGTTCTGAGATTCGTGCACAGCGGTGTAGGGCTGTCCAGTGATTTTTATTTATTTATTTATATATATATATATATTTTTTTTTTTTTTTGGGGGGGGGGGGTTATGTGCTTGAAGCGTACATACGTGCGTTATAGTGATTGCTGCGAAAATGACTTACGTGCGTTCTATGATTCGACCATTCATCGAATAGTGCCTTTTACTGTACGAGTAACAGCTTCAACTGTTTCCAGAATATTCGAAGAATTAACATTTTTATTTGACTGTTTTTGAGAATATTCGTTTTAATAATAGTTTTGTTGCACAAATTCGAGAAGATAAAAAAATGTATGGTATTGTCAAGGATATCCCATACTAAAACTGTGAAGAAAATAGTTGTCAATCGAAATATATTTATTTAATCATTTCAATTATTCAATTAAAATGAAATCCTTTAAATATAGTGCCCTTCGAAGCGGGCGAAGCCTGCTAGTATTTGTTAAACGAGTTTTGAAAATTATATTATAAAAGTATTTATTTAAAAAATATATATATATTTATTTACTTTTCTTTCTTGTAAATGAATATTATAAAAACAATTTTTCTGTGGAATTTATAGCAGTCACGCGAAATTCCATTTATTTCACTAGTAACTAGATTTCTTAAAGGAAAAGTCATTATAGAAATATCTCAAAAATATTTCTTACACGCGCTGCAATAATATCCTAGCATCTGCAATACACATCTTAAAAATTATTATAAAACAAACAAATTCTTTTCATTTTGCCGAAATTAGAATTTTACATTACGAGCAAAAAATATAATAACCTTCAAACTAAAGATTTTTCATTATATTTTCCTTGACTATATCCTTTTTAATTAGGTAGCACTCATCGGCTGCAGACAGCGCCATGTTTCAATGAAGTTTAGTATTTTTGACAATTTTTGTATTTTCGGTGGCAATGGATCGTTAAAGAGAAAGCTCAATTTGCGTTAGGCGCGTCATATGTCTAGATTTAAACTGATTCTTTAGAATACGGAAATTTAATTTAATGCGTGGGTGAATTTTATGGCGCTTTGAATCTTTAAATCTGAAATGCAAATAGAAAACAAAAATTCTTTGTGAATTTCGAGCAGACGATTATTATGTTAATGTTGATTGAATTCATTTTTCGGAGTCATTAAAATTAATTTTGTTTTGGTTGGTAGGGTTTTACGTCGTACTAATACTGCGAAATGGGCAACTGGCGTCGATCTGGGACTCATCCCTAGAGGTAGTCCAGAGACACGCCTTCACAATTAATTTTGTTTTGAAATACCAATTTAAACAAATCTAAGATTCTGTTTATTTCCTTAATCTCCCTTGTTTTGTGATTAAATGTGATTTTTTTTTTTTAAATCTTGTTTTCTTGTAAATTCAAAAGAAATGTTGCTAGTACTGGAAAATTCTAAAATGCAAATGCGGGAAAGTCGATTCATGAAAATATTTAAAGTGTTAAAAAAAAAAAAAAATAAATAAATAAAGATTAAAGGTGTAATAACCAATAGTTCTTTAAAAGATATTTTCTTAATATAAGATTCGTGCGTAATAGTATATAATTTTAAATGGCGTAAATTAAGGTTATAAAAATTATTTTTAATGCCCATTGTCATCTATAATTTATCAAAGTAAACAGAATAAATATGATACAATTTTACATAGAGATTTTGAACATTATATTTTTCTATATATAATGCGTTCGAAAAAGTGCCAGATTGGCTTTAATTCATTTCAATTTTGATCTCAGACATAGATTATAAATTTAAATTTTGCAAATATATATATACAAAATTATTAATTTGAAGAATACCTAAATTTCAATTTTTATATTTCCCATTAAAAAAAAAAAAAAAACTAAATTTTTAATGAATGTTGTCTCTCACATTAAGGAAAAAATGGACAAAAGTTTGATGTCATAAAGTAAAAAAAAAAAAAAAAAAACTCATATTTACGGCAAGACAGTGAATTTGTTTTAAACCTATTGTCAATGTTTAAATGTATGTTGTTTATTGTACAAGTGTTAACCCATTAACACCTAGCGTGCTCTTTTGAAGGCAGCTAATAAAATAACCATTCAAATCTTTGTGGTGTATTTGAATGTAGTTTTCTATTTTAGTGATAGTTGATTGCAGCGATAAAAAAAAAAAAAAAAAAAAAAAAAATCATAATTTATTCATGTATCTGTTGTTAGATAATTTTATAATTTAGATCGCTAATCGTTATTTTGTGGTTTTTTAATTCCCAGACATGTCTTTGTTTTTCACGCACGTACATCAACTAAAGTTAATATGAGTAATAGTTATTTTTACACTTTAGGACATTAAAACATCCAGTCATACCCGAAGCTAAAATTCCGAATGATTACCAATGATATAAATAATTCAATTATCTGATGGGGGGGGGGGATGTCATGATTGACTGAAAATCGCCCTGTAACCAACGGTCCACCTCCCAGAACGTAGTAAGGTAACGTGATGTTGAGTTAATATAAAATGGAAATAGAGCTGCCTTATAATACTTTAATGGAATTATAACTTTAATAGTAAATTTATCTGTGATCTCGAAGTTTTCCTTTATCGAAGTTTTTCACTGGGTTTTTTTCACCAGCGTCCTCAAATGATTACAGTCTGTAATATTAAAACTACAATGTAAAAAATACGTTCTTAAAAATAAGTATATATTGTCTCAAAATAGCCCCGAAACAATATATACTTAAATTTGAAAACCCATTGTACTAATTTTTGAGTACATTGACGTGTCAAACATGGGGATATTGGGATCCTTATTGGTCAACACCATTTTTGAGCATGTCAATATACTCAAAAATGAGTACATGGGTTTTCAAATTTAAGTATATATTGTTTCGGGGCTATTTTGAGACAATATATACTTATTTCTAAGAACCTATTTTTTACTGTGTAACCATAGCCTCCTAAACTAGATGCCTGACGCGTGGCTCGGAAACTTGGCGGTAGACAGCTCCACCTGGTACAGATTGCGTGACTTTTTTATTCAAGAGTCACCAAAAATTTTTAAAAGTGGGATTCGATAAACATAAAAGGTGAACAAAATCGAAGAAACATCGATTACATATATCATATATCACTTCTTAAAATTATTGGTGACAATTGAATAAAACTCGCTTAATCTGTACCAGGTGGCGCTGTCTACCGCTTGAACTGTTGCCAAGATTCCGAGCTACGCGACAGGTATCTAGTTTAGGCTATGGTGTAATCCTATAGAGTTATTTGAATTTCATACTTTATTTATCTCTCAATTGTTCATGTTAACTTAGTTTGGAGATATTCATCAAAATTGCGAGAAATATTTCGGGCGTCAGTGTTTAAAAGACGTTAACTAAAAATTAATCCCCAAAATCATTCAAACCAATAAAATTCAAAAAGCTCTTTTTTTAAAATAAATCGTAGTGTATACCCGACGATATATTTATATTTAACCAAAATCCTTGTCAAGTATTTTCTTATATACAGTCGGTAACAAAAGTATCCGAACTCTAGCAAAAATTCCTATATAAAAAAAGTAGAGTTAATACTGTTTTGTTGAATAAATCCTTGTCGAATCATGTTTTTAGTCAGCCTAAGAATGTGATTCGACAAGGATTTATTTAACAAAACAGTATTTACTCTACTTTTTTTATATAGGAATTTTTGCAAGTGTTCGGATACTTTTGTTACCGACTGTATATCAGAAGAAAAGAAGCATAAATTTCTTCGTTATTTGAATATGATAATTTTCTATATACTAATTTCGAAAAAAAATTTTAATGTTTCAAATATTTTATGTATTATTCAGTTTCAAATTTGTGAGAAATTAACAGTTTTGGAAATCAAATTCCCTGTTTGTGATTCAGCATCATTTTCTATACTAAACATCACATTTAACATAAGTAATGTAATCCGTTCAGAAAATTTATTTTTTATCATACTTTAAAATTTTTTTTTGAGCAAATCAAAAACATTCAATAACCTTGGTTTAGTATATTTTTTTATATTTTTAAGTTTCTATAGAATATCAATGTGTAGAAATATCCTAAAGCCCTGTCATAAATATGAAAAGTGCTGATATTTATTATACTTTGAGGGAAAGCTATAATTCTTTTATGTCTTTAAGTGCATTGTTATTTGAAAAAGGATTTTAAAGTTCTCAATATTTTTAAGTGCTTGTATTATATTGCATAAATAAATCTTTCATATTTTATAACGACATAAATAAAGTTTTGTATTTACTTATACAAAAATTACTTAAAATGTTGTACTTTCTTATGGAAAAAATAGCGGTTATTCCAAATTAAACCCGAATCGCCATCTTGGAGAGTAAATTAACCTTAACTACTTGTTGGTAGAAATAGGTTCATGAAAATCTGACAACTAATTAACTCAAATCGTCTACCGGAATGGACACTAGGTTTTAACTCTACTGCTTCGTAGATACATTATGGAATTCGTAGTATTTTCCATAAAAAAATATCTGAAGCTTGATGAACTAAAGAAGTTGTATGACACAAGAACTACTCTTTTCAAAAAACGAAACTAAATGCCGAAGAAAATGTATAAACTTAAAAATAAAATGTAAAATGAAAAATATTTTGAAAATAAATACAACCAGAAAATAACAAAAAACCAGAAAGATAATATTAATTACCCCCCCCCCCCCCCAAAAAAAAAAAAAAAAAAAAAAAAAACTATCTTTAGGGAGGTATCTTAAAGGGAGGTACTATTTTCAAGAAAATCGTTAGAGCCGTTTTTGAGATACCTTTTTTTACCCAAACTTCGCATACTCAATTATTGACCGGAAAACAATAATTACATAAAAAAGAATATTTAAAAGTCATTTATTATGGCGAGTTAAAAAAAAAAAAAAAATGCGTGCAACCGTTTTTAAAAGAACGCACTTGCGAGATTTAAATTGAGCCATTTATATAGGACGCTTATCAATTTTCCTGAACTAACCAACTCATCATTAGAAAGTACATCTAATAGAGTGTTTATATAGCAACTCTGAAGAAAATCGTTAGTTATTTTTACGATATGGACTAACGATCCCACTTCCGGTTATCTGTCTCAATTCTGAAGTTTCGTAGTTCTATCTTTATTAGTTGCGAAGATATGGCAGCCTCCCCACACACACACACTGACCAATTGCCAAAAACTACATTTTTGGACTATGAAGACCTTAAAACTTGTAAATGGGGTGAAAACTCGATATCGAATTTTCGGACCGTATACTATTCTTTCATTACGTACGGTAGTCGAGTAATGGAAGTAAAAATTAATATCTAATTAGAAATCCTTATAATAGTGATCATTTAAAGTTATTGAAAAATATTATTCAGTCTTTTACATAGTTTAAAACAAATTTAAATTTAACAGTGCTGAGATTTAAATTTTCAAAGTAAATTTAAAGATTTTTACCTTCTTTTAAAACCAAAATGTTAATTTCTTTTATGTTAATGCATACTAAACTTATATGTGATTCTATCAAATGTAATTTAAAAAAGTATGTTTTCAATCAAATATTCCTACAAGGTTATACAAATATCTACTACATTACATTAAAAATGAATAAATAAATAAAGCTTTTTTAATTTTAAATAATTTTCCATGTTTTGAAAATTACTTAAATTTAACAGCATTCAGATAAAATTTTAAATGCAGTGTGAAAACTAATAAATAAAAATTAAAGATTAAGAACATTGATATTAACACGAAACAAAATAATATATTTTGCGTAACTTAAAAATCGTGAGCTATAGATCATTCAAGTTTTGTAATCAGGAGTGTTATAACGATATTTTGTGTACTTTTTTTTTTTTCGTTATTATATGACCTCCCACTTTAGAGAGATCTGTGATTGAACATGTTTTTTCTTGACATTACTGTGTACGTATAAGTATACATTTAAATGTACCTCCCATAACTCAAAAATAGTTAGCTTTAGAACATTAAAGTATCACATTCAGTATTAATATTTGTTTTCATACCTTTTGTTTTGATTACACAGTGCTGCCAATTAAAAAAAAAAAAATCGTGCCCTGATATCATTCCTGCTGATTCTTATGTAAAATGACCTCCTGAATCCGAATATGACCCCCCATTTTGCCCAATTACCCACCGTTTTCTCGGAACGCCCCCCCCCCCCCAATTTTTATAACTGTTCGGTAATTTTATGGCAATGAATTTGATGTGGAGAGTGGAAAATAATTATATTAACATTAATATATATATAATGAATAATGAATTGTAATAATAATTGGTTAATAAAATGTAATAAACGTAATAATTTCAGTGACAATCCCCCCCCCCTCCCTAAATATTTCCCTTTGCCGCAAATTTTCATGTTTTAGAATTTTCCAACTCTGTAGCTCCTCAGAAGATATTTAACAGTTAAAATAATCCTTTCCTTCCTTACAAATCAAATTTAAAGCCATAAAATTACCGAAAAGTAGTAAAAATAGGAGGACGTCCCTAAAAAAACAGTAAGTGATAGGGCAAAATGGGCGTCATATTCAGATTTAAGAGGTCATTTTACATAAGAATTTGCAAAAATATTGTTGTAGCCGATTTTCATGAAGAGCAGTGTAATTACATGAAATGCTATTTTAGAGATAAGCACAATACCTCTAAATTTTTAGTCATTATGATATCCCACATTTTGATAGACGCCATAATCTAGAAATGGTATAAATAATCACTATAATAAACTATAATAATTTAAAATCCACTGGTATAACTCTTTTTTTTTTTGGGGGGGGGGGGCAATATGACTTCTAGTTTCAAAATTAAAGACTAGTATTTTATTTAATAAAACATATGTGTAGTTTAATTAGATAAAAATAATTTCGTATCTAGATCAATTTTATTTATTTATTTATTTATTTTTCAATCTGAAAAATATAAAATATGCATTTTTTTTCCTGTAAAAACTTTAAAAAATAATATATTCAAAGAATATAAACATCGTCATCCTTATTTATTGAATATAAAACTTTTAAGATATTTTCAAAAACTGTTATCATCGATAACTTCAATTTTATACATTTGAACAAGGATCGAAAGATAAATAATAGTGGCCTTGCATAAATGCAAGCTGTTCCTATATCGATTATACTTTACAGGAGAGTTGTAATTTTTTTTTATATATTTCATGCCCATCACAATTTCATAAAATTTTAAACTTTCAATATTTCCAAGTGTTTGCATTGTACAATCGAAAATCTTTTCCTTTATCCAGATGTAGAAAATTCTATTTGCACAACATTTAGTTATAAAATATTTCAATAACAATATATTTTCTTATAAGATTTATCAAATCATATTACTTTTATAGATAATATTTAAAATTGTAATTGAAATTCTTCTGACATTTGAAGGAACTATGGGTATTTGCTAAAGCTTTATTCTTGTGTTCTACAATGTACTGTTATTATTTGCGAGGTTTAAATATATTAAGTGTTATTTATTTTATCAGACATGAAAATTTTTATGATATTCCATGATGATATAATTTTAGAGCATGATGATATAATTTTATAAGTATGATAATATAATTTTAGAGCCGCTGGTCATTTACGAAAGTGAAAACATACTGTACACCTGTTTTTAAACATATGAAATTCCCTTTTGCCATTATTTTATTTTAGGCTAAAAGAAATAACTCGGTTGCTTTCAGAAATTTTCAAAATTATTAATTTTTACATTGAAAATTTAGTGCATCTATTTTTAAGAAAATTTATAAAAAAATTCTATTAAAGGAATTAATAAGAATTTATTTTTAGGAATTTATTAATATATTTAAAACAATTTGTTTTTAGAGAATTTAAAGAATTTATTTTCTAAAATGCTTACAAAACACATTGGAATATTTGTTTCACTGCATGAGAAAATTTTTATCCGGAACTTTGTAAAAATAGGCTTCACGAGTGACCGAAAAGTATTGCTCTGGAAGCGGATGGAGAAGAGGTGCCGGGTTCGAACGTAGTTTGCGCTCGTCGTCCTTGTTGTTCGGAATTTTCAATGGTCTTCTCCGAAACCCGCGTAATAATAATTGTCTAGGATTTCTGATAAAGTATTTACGGAAGACATCCGACCATGGCCTAGGATAGACATGTAGAAAACTGGTCATAATATCTGCACTGCCACTTTTGTAAAATTAGAGAATCAATTCATATGGTTGTAGTTTTAAAAACTGCATCCGTTTGAGGCAGATAAAAAGATAACACAGTTAATGATAAGCATTTAGTGCAAAATTTATACTATTATTAAAAAAAAAAAAAAAAAAAAAAAAAAAAAAAAAAAATTCTTGATAAACGGCGATATAGCAGGGTTTTTTAATTCTTAAATAGTGTTAAAATTTCTACACCAAGCCTTCATCTCTGCACAAAAAACAATTTTGAAAGCACCTGTTTTTGCTCCCATTAATAAATACGTACAAAACACTAATATACCCGAAGTGAACACGAAAAATGTATTGACAAACTGAACAGTAACATATCTACTACATGATATAAATATCAAACATTTGAAGTAGACAGACAAATTTAATTAACAAAAAGAACCTTCTCTTGCGGTGTAAACATTTGGCTCGACTTGATGCTATAATTAATATTTACTATAAAGTAAATTTTTAACGCAAACTAATTCTTATCTTTATCTTTTGTATCTCTATTCGTATCTTTACCTTTTGTAGCGACTCCCGTTGGTTTTGTAAAACAGGTTATACTTCAATTCTAAAACATATAAAAATTTCCAGCTAATAACCCACTACATTTTTAACATTTTAAAATTTTCATCAAATTTTTCCACATAATTTTATAATGGGTTACACATTGTAAGCTTTTTATATTTAAAGTTCCACCGCTGATCACAAACGCTGTAAATTATTTAATAATATACTTATTATATATTTTGAAAATCAACATAAATGAAATAATTTTACATTCGTAGAAAATTCCACGTCGTCAGTGCATATATATATATATATATATATATTGGTATTATTATTATTATTTTTTTTTTTTTGTATTAATCATTTATTCAAAATTTTATTCAATATTGACATTTAGAAACTCTGAAAATGATCACATATATTAACTAACCCTTTGCCGGCCAAGACGCTCTAAAACGTTCTAAACTTTATAATAACAGGAGACTTGGTGTTGGTAAATTAAAACACGAATAAAACCTGATTTGAGATGCATCTTAAATATTTTTTCTTTGGCGTTTCTGGCGTAGTAGTTTATTCGGGTTTTAAAGTTCTAAACTTTGTTCGAAATATTACAGACTCTTTTATTCAACTATCATCAATAATTTTGAGGAGTGATATTTAATATACGTAATGGACGAATAAACTTCAAAGTGATTATGTAACTGTTACAGTTAAAAAGTAGTGGATATTGAATAAAAATGTCCCGAAATTTGGTAACATGACCAGAGGTATGAAATTAAATTGGACAGAAAAAGGGTTGAATTTCATCGATGACTTTATATTAGTGATTAAAATGTAAGTATTTTCGGCATGTGTTATTATTATTTGCTGAAGAGAGAATTTAATCAATGCTATATTTTAATTTCTTACTAATGTAAAGTAAACGAATAGTACAGTATTGCAGAATTTAATGGGCTTTTTTAGTTAATGTAAAATCAGTTAAAAAAAAAAAAAAAATTATAACTTTCAGAAATGTATAAGCCATCTTGTCAGCATGAATTCTCTTACAAATAAATGATTTAAAAGTAATCAAAACGCAAGAAAAAGTAAGAAAATCGATATTAAACAATTTTTATGAACTACATCTCAAACATATTTTTGAAATTTAAATAAAGGATATTAATAACAAATATTTTTAAATAAATCTTTAATTCATATAAATTTGATGTAATGTGAACAATATTTCACTTTAGAAAATGATTAAAAGAAATGTTTAACGCAATTCTATTTTAGCATTGTAAATTTCTCTATTTAAAATTTTTCCTAGTATTTAGTTTTTAATCAATATTTGTACACCAATAGCTAGGTATTGCCCAAAGGAGTCTTTGTACATTAAATATTCGTATAAATATTTTAAAATATAGCAACTATTTTACTTTATAAAATTGGGTTTCAGGCAAAATATTATCCGGATATTACACTGCTACTTGCGCTGCTAACGCCAGAAGAGTTGCGAAATTCGTATAATTTCTCATTATTATTAGGTTGAAGAACTTTCGCAATAATTAAAAGGAAAGAGACAGATCAGACAAATTTTATAGTAATTGCAGTATTTTCAGAGTTTTAGAGAAAATGGATTGTAAATTTTTAAAAGGAAAAAAACGCTTAGATTTAAATTTTGATTTAATTAAATGAAAAATAATTAAATAAATAAATACGATCTTTAATAAATAGTAATTTATTTAAAAGCTTTTATGAGGGTATAAGTTGTAGTATATGTACAAAAGACTAAAATAAACCAGATTTTCGACCTAAAAATAAATAAATAATAAATAAATAAATAAATAAACATTTAAAATAAATCATGACATTCCTTAGAAATTTTAGACAAATAAAAGTTTCAAGAATCCGCCCGTAAAATTTGCAAGTAATAAAACTTATTAAAATCTCCATAAACATTAAATAAATTGCCTCACGCAGGGTTGCCAACATTTTAATTCATTCAGGATCATTTTTAGCCCCGCCTTTATTCCATACCACTTTATTTCAGGAGTAAATTTTTCTTATTTTACCACAGTTATATAGTGGAGAAAAATATTCTAAAAATAAAGTTGTGTTGAAATAAAGGCGGGGCTAAAAATGCTGCATAATAAATTAAAATGTTGGCAACTATGTTCACGTTTAGAAACAGTGCATCTTTTTTTTTTCTTCCTCGCCAAGTTTATGAAAATCATTGTGACCTCAGACGAATGTCTCCACTTATAGTTCGGCTACCACATTCGGGAAATAGGAAGTGATTTTATGTCCTAAAAACTTTCATAGATAAATACATACTAAAGAATAAACTATTTGTTCACGACTGGTGTACGTGGATGAATAGTAATTTTGAGATTTTTACAAAGAACATATTAGATGCTGTAAAATGTAGAAATATAGAATTTCCCTCTTCAAAACATTGTCATAGATAAAGACCTTCTGAAGAATAAACTATTTTTTATGACTGAAATAGTGAATGGAAAGTAGGTTTTAAGAATTTTCCAATGAACGTATTAGACGATGTAAAATGTAGAAATATCAACCCCCCCCCCTCCCCCTTGCCTTCAAAAATGTCATAGGAAAAAGATTCCAGAAAATAAACCATTTGTTTACAACACTATCATCCGTGAACAAATAGTAGTTTTGAAATTTTTACAATGAACATATTAGACGATGAAAAATGTAGAAATATCTGATTCTCTTTCTTTCAATGTGTTAAAAGGTTAAAACATACTAAAGAATAAACTGTAAATATGCACGAAATAATAAATATAATGAATTCTGAATGATTACACTCTTAAAGAGTGTAGAGAATAAACCGCATATATACATGAAGTAGATTACAATCTTAAAGAGCATAATGATTTTCATCTAGACATGAGTTTATAAATTGATTACAAACGTTATTACAAATCGATGATAGAAAATTTCAACGTTTTAGAGGTGGCTGTAGTAGCAAACTTTATGGTGCAAGACTCTATTTTATACATTCTGTACAGTGCAATTAAAAAAAAAAATAACTTGTGGTGTATCCCTAAATAAAATCTACTTAAATGTAAGTTTTTCAAAATTGACAGATTTTAAATGGAGATAGAGTACAACTGTTTTTTAATTTTACTGTTGAAACAAATGTATCTTCTTAGGTATAATGTCCGATTTTAAATCACATTTTGGTAACACACCCCCTTAAAAGAAAAAGAACACATTTTTAAAAATTATTTCAGTATGTTTCAATATGAGAAATAGTTTGTTGTAAATTAAACAAATTATAACTACCCTAAAACCTGGTTACTTCGACCCTGGGGTGTTGAACCCCAAACGAAAAAAAAAAAAAAAAAAAAAAAAAAAAAATCGCTTCTGTCATTGGTTTATTTGAATAATGGATGTTTCCTGTAGTTTATCCGCAAAGGATACGAGCTGCCAACCAAATCCAGCAAATTGTTAGTACCGCCCCTTTTCCTACACTACTTAATTTTTAGAGTAATTCTTTCAAATATATTTACGATGAATGAAGAAAACAAATACTCTAAATATAAGTGGTGTAGAAAAAGGGGCGGTACTTGCCGGATTAGGTTGACAGCTCTGAAGCTTCATCCATTACTTCACTATACCAGTGCCAGGAGGGACATTATTTATTTTATCGTTTTGGCTTCAATTAATAAACCAGGGTTCAAATAATCCGGTTCTGTGAATATTTGATTTACAAGAAATGGGTACTTTTATCACAGTTTTCCTTATAATGGTGATATTGTTATTGGGTTAAGATAAAATTTAAAAAACCCATTAAAAATTTCGCAAAAATTTAATGCAGATACAAGATTTAACATAAAAAGTAGCACATATAATGTATATGCGTGTTTATATTAGATAATCAGCTAAGCTGTTATCCATAACATTACAATCACGTGACTTAGTTTTTTTTTTTTTTTTTTTTTTTGTGTGAGTGTATATGAGAAAATCAATGCATACATCCTCTCATACGATCAAATAACTTTTAGAATTCCAAATTGACTTTACAAACCATTCTTATTCTTTTCCAGACAATAATCAATCTTTATCTGCATAAATTGACGCTCCCAAGATAACTTTGGTAGTCTAAGATAACTTTTGAGTAATCGATAATTCTTTTCATTTCAAACTTTATCGACACATGATGCATCATTCTCACTACTTCAGTTTTTCTTTCCTGTCAAAGAAATATTGAAAGTATTATGAATTGATCAGATGTATTCGTATTTTTTTTCTTACACATTTTCATATATAATTGTAGGTGTGTTATTAGATTAGTTTATGTTTTATGCTTCACGTGTTCTTATATATAATTTGTTATTTATTACATGATTTACTGTCATTTATAAAATAAGTGACAAATTTTTTAAGTTCTGATTAGGAAGATCGAAAAAAACTAAGTTTCCCGTTGTAAAGGAGATTGCAATTTACACACTCTTTGGAGTATATAAAGTCTGTTATTAGGGCAACAGTATATTATTGCTTTAAATTTAAATTATAATTTAGATATTATAACAAGATAATTTCAATACACTTTCAGTAATGTACGTGGAAAAAATCCTGACAGTAGCGTTAAACATGTACAATTCTTCTTGACGAAAAAATACGTTGGCTTATATATTTTGTTATCAACTGCTAGAAACTTCTTTAATTATCCAATTTGCATTACCCTCTTTTACCATAGGAATAGACAGCTTGACATCCTGATCTTTGTACTAGTTCTAGCGTAGTTGTATGCATTTTCTGCACATTCCATTTTACTGTTGTCTGGACCGAATAGTATTAAATCACACCACTTTTCATGCTGTTGTTTTTTTCTTTTCTTTTCTTTTTTTTTTTTTTTTTTTTTTTTTTTTAATATATATATACGATAATTCTTATTGGTCTAGTATCAGTTAGCAAAAAATTAAATTTTAACCTTTGATAACAAATACTGACAATGTTACTTTGCATTTAAAAAAAAAAAAAAAAAAAAAAAAAAGGAATATGGAAAATTTAAAACTCTAGTTTTAGTAATGAATATATATGCAATAATAAGGAAACAATGAACTTTTTCCTTAAAATTATTTTAAAAAATAATAAAACAAGAGGAATATTACTTTAGCATACCTATTAAATAAATAAATAAAAACAAATCATTATATATATATATATATATATATATATTTTTTTTTTTTTTTTTTTGAAATATATTCGTTTCAACAAAGAATTTTTTTCCCCCCAGGCAAGGCATTTTTTTTTTCTTTTTTTGGTTAAGTATTTTTTTTTTTTTTTTTTTTTTTTTTTTAACTAAAGTCTGTCTCTGTCAAAGTTTAAAATCAGCTTTGTCTTAAGAAAGGTAAACTTTAAAGAAAGTTTTCGTAGAGGATTTTTTTTTTTTTCTCTCTCCCTAAGAGCTAAAGAAATTCTTTTGAGACCATTTCCGACACCCTTCTTGAAAATATCCGACCTTGAGTTTGAAGAGGCGAGGGATGACAGATTTCTTTCTAAAAGCGTGGCATTCAATTAGGGCTGACATGGAGGCTGACTGAGGGATTGTATATTGAGTGCATTTAAGATATAGGAACACTTATTTCTCCAACTAACTAAACAATGCAAAAATATTTGCGAAATATTAAGAAAATGTCTAAATATTCCGAAACCTTTTATTTTGCGATTTAATAATTTACATTTATAATTTGCAATGCGCGCTATTACTGTGTTGTTTTGATTGCGAATGGAAATATGAGCTATGAGCACCACGAGTTGCGAAAACAGGTGATAATTGTTACGTGTCAAGATGATTAATAATAAAATTTCACCTGAAGAACTTTTTTTCATTTGGATAATTTGCATTTGCAGCACCACTATTGAACAAAGTTGGCTTATTTAGTTTAATAAAACCCTATGTAAGTGTTTGCGTATTAAAATTTTCATAAGTAAACATCATGAATTGCAAAAACAAGCAACAACTTTTAATGTTAAAACAATTAATTACGGTCCTTTATCAAGCGAAAAAATTGGCATGAGTATAGCTTGAAAGAATAAATAAATGATCGCTTCATAAATGATCAGCACAATTTAAATAATGTTATTTTAGGAAAAATTAAAAAAAAAAAAAAAAAAAAACGCTTGTTCCTATCTTTTTGTCGCGGAGTGTAGCCTTAAATTAGAAAAATTTTAGTCTTAAAACTTTTCTAGATTAGTCTTAAAACAAAAATTAGTCCGGGAATAGTATTATTTTGTGATAATAATAAATGATAAGCACAATTTAGATAATGTTATTTTATGAAAAATCAAAGAAAAAACCCTTTGTACCTATCTTTTTGTCGCGGGGTGCATATATATTCTTTTAACAAAAACTATTTTCTATTTTGTAGAATTATGACCTTATTAGAAAGCAAACTATAATTTCTTTTCAAGGAAGTATAACGCTTTGATAAGACCCTTACTGGCAGCGCTTCTTAGGCTGAAGTTTGATATCTAACTTCTTCCAAACAATTTCATGAATTTTGATAATTTTATTTTTTTATTTTTTCAATAAAAATTACTTAAAATTATCAGTTTCTTACCAATTGTTTCTGTTTCAATCATAAAACTCCAAATATGAGGGGAAATTTGCCTTTGAAGAATAACTATGTTCAGGCCACAACACTCTTGTGACATGTTTCCTTGTGAACAACTAAACAAATTCAGTTGATTTTCTTTCTTTTCTTTTTTTTTTTTTTTTGAGATAAAAGGTATACGGCTGTTTTATTATTATTATTATTATTAATCTTGCGATATGACAATCATTTCAATTTTTGTGAATCTTTCCAAATTTGAAAAGAAATTGGATTATTACCATGTTTTTATTAACTTCGATTCTTGTTTGTTTGTTTGTCCTGTACAAATCTTGCAATCTATTTTTAACTAACTTCCCTACTAGCTAGGCATTTGAAACTTTCACAGTAGCTTAGAACCCGGTGACAACACAATACATCGAAGTCAAATTTTCGAATAGTTTTCTTTTAATTAATTGAAATATTAAAATAATAAGTTCTTAATAGCAATAAAATAGCCATTAAAATATTAGCTATAATTTAATTGTTGACAAAAAAAAAAAAAAAAAAAAAAAAACTAGTTCATTTTCTTTTGACATAAAAATAAATACATTTAATTCAACGTGAACGTTAAAAAATTATAAAAAGTTAAATTATTCATTTCACAAAAATTCACGTCATTATCACTTTAAAAATTTTATACACATTGATAAGTGCTAATGTCGCCTTTGTCACGATGCTAATGTACGTTGTTCTAAAAGGAGAAATATTTTATTTTATAAACCAACTTTTTTTTTTTTTTTCACTATTATTATTACTTCACTGAACTGATTCCGCGTGATTAAATATTTCTTATATATATATATATATATATATATATATATATATATATATATATATATATATATATATATATTTATCCTCGCGTATTTTATTAATGCTTCATCAGAAAATTTAAAAACATGGTATATATATATATTTTTTTAATATTATAATTATTTATTTGTTCATTTATTTTAGTAATATTTTAAATTATGAAAAACTTCCAATGCAATATCGTCCTCCAAACATCTTTTATCACAAGAATTAAAAATAATCTAGTGTGTCACTCACACGACTTTCTCTTACCCTGAAATGTAATACTATAAATACAGGTTGCAGATTAAAAGGTAAAATAACGAGTACTGTTATGCAAACCTGTGTTAAACAATTCATATTAGGCTTCTGAAGAGTTTTATATGATAATTAGTTCTGTGTGTGTGTGTGTGGGGGGGGGCTACAGCCCCTTCAGCCCCCCGTTTCATTAATGCACCTACATTTATATAGAATTTAATTCGGTTATTAAAAATAATTCTGTTTTTAAAAAATAATTTATTAAAATTATTATTTTAAACATTATCCTTTATGATAATGCAGACGATTTCCATATTAGAGAAGAAGATCCAAAAAAAAGTCCATTTTATTCTCAATATAAAAAAAAAAAAAAAAAAAAAAAAAAAAAAATCTTTAAAAGTAAAAAAAAAAAAGAAAATCTATAACTTTGTTTTAAATTATCGCAGATTGATGGTTCAACCATTCGTTTTAAAGGTATTGGCGAGCTCTTTGGAAAGATACCCAAAAATATATATATTCGTTTCATTTGGTTTAGTGCAGTCTATAGATGCTAAACTCTACTTACCTGAAATTTCCCCCATAGGCGTAATGTATTAGAATTCTCTTGATTGTCCCTGTACACGAACCATTTGCTTGATCTTAACGAAAAGCTTACTGTAGCATCCCTATATGATACATATTTAGAATACCAAGTTTGAACTTTCTCCCATAATTTGTTTTTGAGATATGCTGATAACAGACAGACAGACACACACAGACACATTTCTAATTCTCCATTTCCCTGATAATTTCCCCATAGGATACAAACAGAATAGAGAATTCCCTGTAGAACAGAGAATTTCCCTACTTAATATAAGCGTAGACATTCATAATGTTGCAGTTTTTCCTTTAGTATTCACATTGAGAGGTTTTATAACGTAACACGGATAAATTCCATTATTATTATGAAAAAACTATAAATTTTTAGCGAAAAAAAAAAATAAATAAATATATCAAAATAAAATCAAAATCAAAATGTAACTATGAAAAGTTTTTTTGAAGATTAGTGATGGGCAATGCTGTGAATATTGATTACTTTACGTTATGGAATAATAAACTATTAAATTCTCATAAGGGGAGAAGGGATGTTAAAATTTAATTATTTTTGTTTTACATTATATCACATTTTAAATCATCTATTGTTATGGAAATTATTATTTTTACTTATCTATAAAGCATATTTTAAAAGAAAGAAATGTAATTTTAAGATAGGTCTCTTTTATGGGGAAAGAAATATGGACAAATGCCAAACTTTTAAATGTTCTACTCAAGTTCTAAATCATTCTAAATCTTTTTTTTTTTTTTTTTAACTATGCGTTTTGTGTTTGTATAACTAAACACACTTGGGTATTTGAATTTTTTAAAAACTTTTTAAGTAACTGTTTATTCCCCAAATGTGGAACCAGAGAAATATAAATTTAAATTTAAAAATGGTGTAAAAGTTTTGAAATAATGTTAAAGGAGCTGTAGAATGGTGTTATTTTAAAAGTATTATGTAGATTTATTCATTTAATAATAACTATCTGGATATTTTTAATTGCATGGATTCTGACAATATTCATTGTCTATTGTCTACTTAACAGTACGTTTTTTTTCCCCTTTACATTGAAAATGTAAAAGCTTTAGAAATTTTTTATAATATTCTTTAAATTCTTTTTGGTAAGTTGTTTCATTAGAAGTAAAGCATAAAGAATTACATCTGAAACAATTTAAAAACGTGTTTTTCATCAATTAAATTTACAATTTTCTATTACTCACAAGGAAACATTCAAAAGGTGCCGTCTTCAAAAAATATTGAAAAAAATATATGTGATTTTACTCTTTATAAAACACCAGAAAGTAAAAAAAAAAATAAATAAATAAAAAATAAAAAATGCTGCAATCAATTACAGCGACCACAAAAAATTATCAAAATTAAGCATTTTTGGCGATTTAGAACGCTGTCAGGTGATAAGTTCGCAAGTACGGAGATTGCCGTGTACGAACAGAACCGTGTTTTGCTTCTCCGCCAAGTACTCAAAATCAATCGCCTAACGGTGTGAAATCGCCAAATATGCTTAATTTTGAAAAATTTTTGTGGTCACTGTAATTCATTTCAGCCGATATTTTTTTCAATTTCTGGTGTTTTATGAAGAGTAGAATCACATATTTTTGTTTTTCAATTTTTTTTGAAGACGACACCTTTTGAATGTTTCCTTGTCAGTTTTTTGTAGTTTAAGTTGTTTATTTAATTATTGTTATTAAAAATTTGGCAATTATATATAAAATATTATGGTACCAAAAAAAAAAAAAAAAAAATAATAATAATAATAATAATAATAATAAAATAAAATAAATAAATAAATAAATGAGAGAATATATATATATATATATATTAACGTAATTGAAGCTGAAATATTTGCTATATGAATTTTAAACTTTTAAATTACATTTGCTATTCTAACTTTTTTCTTCTTTTTATAATAAAAATTAGTTTTTAAAAATTTCATAATTTTTTTTCTTAAAGTGCTACATTTCTTAAAAGAACACAAAATGACGTTGTTGTACAATTTTTTTACACCCTAAATTTGTTCAGGAATTTCTTTTTTTAATTTTGGTCATTTAGTCCTTTAGATTTCAACTTTTTATTCGGCACATTTCCCATTAGAGTTTATTTCTTTTTCTTTGAAAATATGTTTCTGAACAGATAATCAGAAGAATTCTTTGTATAAGATCTGCTAAATCTAATTGTTTTTCTTTGTTTTGATTTTGCTTTCCGTTTTGCTGTTTCCTTTATGAGTTTGATGTTTCTATTCATTCTTCACCTTTGATCCAACTGAAAGCTTTCAATTTTCGTAGATAAAATCAAAACTTTAAGCTTGGAGGCATTAAGATAAATCTTTTAAAATGTATTTCGAAACGCCTGTGCCATTATAAATATTTCTAAAATAATTTTATCGTCTGCGTGGGAGAATCCGCGATTGTAATGAAATGCTCGCCCTCTGGTGGGCTACGGTGAAATTACAATAAACATGGTTTAATTCGAATTCCATATAGCCGCCATTGCTAGCCGATGTTTAGTTTCACATATATTTATTGAATAAAAATGAATAAATACGGTAAAAAAGATAACACATACTTTTGTGTGCCACAGTGTAAATCCAAAGCATCAAGAAATCCAGAATTGAGCTTCCATTTATTTCCAAATGACGAATTTAAAATTTCAGTTGCTTCGGCTAATGGAAGTAAAGAATTAATCAGATGATTTGAAATTAATATTTGTTCAACTTCAGTTAAAAATCTACTTCCGATCGAACGTTGAATAAACTGAAGTATTTTTTCCAAAAGCAATCAATTTTCCATAATGTAATGGCGGAGAAATTATAGTACGAATATTAAGTAGAATAACAAGAACACCATTGGAACACACGTGGCTAATGTTTACTAACAACTGCAGTGTTCACAAAGCGCCGTCTATCGATCATTACAAACGCGGATAGAAACATTGACAAATAACAAATTTATTGATACATTAAGTGTTCTATTCTTTATTTTTAGAAAAGTTTAAACATTCGCAATTAGATGATGAATGAAAGTTTTTTTTTTTTTTTTTTTTTTGGTAAATACAAATAAGCAGTTTAGTAATTTTAATTTTTAACAGAAAGGTTCTAAATAAATGAATTTTTTCCCCGACTTTTAAAATTTTTGATGCACGATCTAATAAATTCTCAAAAAAAAAAAAAAAAAAAAAAAAAAAAAAGTATTGTAATGCAGGAATTAAATAATAATAATAATAATTTTATATCTTTTTGAAATAGAAATTTAACTAATATACTTATACCTGTTTTAAATTTAAAATTTGTACATTTTGCTTCTGCGTTCAATTTCCTCTTTAACATTCTTTTAACAAGGAGGACATTTGACGATTACATTTAGTAATGAATAGTTTTTATTTCTTGTATGTTCAGTTTCTTTAAAGTGGAAAAAAAAAAAAAAAAATCAGTGAATGATTTTATTTAAGATTTTAATAACGATAGATTGCTCCACCTTTGTCCTTAAAAGAAAAAGGTTGAAGACCATTATTTGTTAACGAACTGTATGATGTTTAGATTAAAAGCCTGATAGCTTATTAAAAATTCCAAAGAAAAATAAAGAAATAAATAAAGCATTACTGCCGTTCTTTATCCAAAATCTGATTTTAAGGTTTTTTTTTTAAACTAAGTTATCAAATGTTGTTCGAAAACTTTGCCCTCTATGAATAATTTAATGAATATCAATAATAATAATAATAATAATAATAATAAAATCATGAAGGATAAAGGGTTTCTGCAATGAATTACAAAAATGCTATAACAAAAAATATCAATTAGTTTGAAATATAAGGTCTAGAATTTATCAAAAACTAAATAATAATAAAATAATAATAATAATAATAAAATAAAATAAAATAATAATAATAAATAAATAAATAAATAAATAATAATAACACTCTGAAATTTAAGAATGTACAGTCTCCCACATTTTGATAATTTAAAACAAATTTATCGTAAAAATTTCTTCTTAATTATGTATTATCTTACATTCCCATAATTATACTGAAATATATTAGCGCCTCGGGTATACGAACCCCGATTATCCGAGTTCCGAGTTCACCGAGGTAGTCCCGAAAAGGCCACAACCCAGAGGACGTGTGGCTTTTGGTAAATGGTGTAGATAACTTTGACAAATTTTACTGTACAGTCGGTAACAAAAGTGTCCGAACACTAGCAAACATTCCTATGAAAAAAAAGTACGCTTCATACGGTTTTGTTAAATAAATCCTTATCGAATCATGTTCTTACACTGACTATAGAACAGGATTCGACAAGGATTTATTTAAAAAAAACCGTATGAAGTGTACATTTTTTACATAGGAATTTTTTCTAGTGTTCGGACACTTTTGTTACCGACTGTGCATCACTGTATCTTATAATTTACATACGCATGTACTGTATTGCATGTTTTACTAACTACATTTAAATATCTAATATATGTATTATTTTACATTATTAACTATGTTTTCATCCATTTTAAACTTTTGCCGAATGTTTCTCCTTCGATTTACAGCAGAGTCCGCGTTATCCAAATTTTCAACTATCCGAAGTATTCTCGGTCCACATTACCTCGTATAAATGTCTACTCTATATAAAATTAACATAATGTGTTTTTTAACAGAATGTGTTTTTTTTTTACAGAATTTTAATTAACAGAATGTCATTTTCTGAATTTTTTTTTCTGAAATTACAGTTTTTGAAGTATTTAGAGGACCGTATAATTACTTCCTTATACAAAGTGTAAGATTCCGATTTGCGAAATGGATTTTATATCTCGCATAGCTGAAAAACGAATCAACGTAGAATGTTGTAAATTTATATGTGTGGCTGCCATGATGTCTAGTTGTACAGTCGGAGGAAAAAAAAAAAAAACGCAGCACTCGACGTAACTTCGTTGCTAATCGATGTAGAAAAATGTAATAAGTATCATTCGACGGGGAATTGTGAGTAGTTTCAGAAAATGAACTGAAATTTTGAATTGTTGGTCGTTTACATATTAAAACGCGCACCAACTTTGATTTTTTCAATGGTAATGCCTGGGATCGCGACAACGCGAAAAAGTATATTGGTTGTATATTTTACTTATTTTTTCACAGAGTTATAAGCGTTCAAAGTTTGAAGGTGCTAATGTTAAATTCATATTTCAAACTTTTATTAATATCTTCGCAAAAAATAACTTGATCGATATAATTCTTATTTTACGAGATACAGTGAAGAAATCCAAACATAATCCATCATTACTTTTGATTATGAAAAATATTTTTAATTTTGAAAAATATTAATAAATTCATATTCATAAAAATTATTAATTATGACCTATATTAATTTTTACATAAAATGAATACTAATGCTGAAAAATATGGGTGTGCAGATTTGCAGCTCATTCCAGTTATTAGTTTTCGAGATATAAATAAATCTTTCTTTTGGCGTGGTTTAGGGGGCCGTCTCTTATAATGTTTTGCATGAGATAACGAATCAAATCTTAAAAAATAACAAGGAAAATTAAACAAAATAAGTTTATTTTTTATTTACGGGTCAAAGTTTTTAACAAATGCAAAAAAATAAAATAAAAATGATGATTTTTAGACAATAGTGTTAGCATCAAGAATTTCTGTTTTCTAAAGAAGACAAACCCCGCCTTCATCGTTCATCAAAACAAAACAATACAGCAAAGAAAAGTAAATGTGACATTGAGTATTCGTGTTAAATCCCTTATTTTATGTTGACAAAAATATGCACAAGTGGTATTTACTTTATCGATTACTGGTGATAAATTTTAAATCTTTTAAACGAACACTAGAAGAAAAAAAAATAACTAAATAGGCGTGGTTTACTGTTTTAAATAGAAAAAATTGTCAAAAAAAAAAAAAAAAAAAAAAAGAATGGAATTGGAATGCAAGACAGACTTGTAAAATCGTTTCTTAAGTTAAAGGCTTAATCATTTACTTCATATATTGCTTTATTTTTATTTATTTATTTATTTTGTAGGGGAGGGTGATTATTACTTTAAGGATACTTTAGTCTTTAATAATATATTTTTACTTTATATATTTTTTAAATATACTTTTACTTCTATAAATATATTTTAACACTTTTTGCGACCGCAGGATTTTGTAATTTTCACAGTATGGTCCGCCTAAGGGCGTTATTCTCTCAAAATAAAGTATTTCAGAACAAATTTTCTGTATTCACAATTGTATTACACATGGTTATACAGTATAATTATATTCTTTCTAATAAACATATTTCCATCCATAGTATATTTTATTGCAAAAATATGAACACTGGGTACACACTTAAGAAATAAGTAACACACAAATTACGAAAGAAACGCCCACTGAGAGAGTTACAGATTTTCAAATGACGTGAATCTACGTCGGCAGTCGCGAAAGGGTTAATTAAAAAATTATATTTTCATAGAAATTATAAAACGAATCGTGCAGGTTCCATAGATTTCAACTGACCAAAACTGGTAATTGCGATTAAAATTGTTTAATATTTACTTCATAAACCCTTACAATAATTTATCCGAAAAGATTTAGTTTATGCGTTGTTGTATATATATATATCTATATTATTTCATTTCATGTTTTATGTTACATCTACGAAAGAAAATTCAAGCTTTATTTGTGATCACTACAGCCGTAATAGACACTTTTACTTGAAAAATATTGCACTTTTTTCAAAGAGTACAGTCTGGACAAATCGCAAGTGTAATGTATTTAAATATACTTAAAATTATTTAAAAAAATACTGAAGTATACAAATCTAAGAAACTGAATTCAGGATAATTAAGAAACTGGAAAAGGGTCAATCTTTTTATTACTTTTTATAATTCTTCTTTTCCTGAAAGATTTCCGGTGTAAAACATTAAAATTTTATCTGTTTCGTATAGGATCTTAATTTTATTTTTCTACATTTACAGATAACCCCCTAACACATTTTTGATTATAACTCTATAAATACTAAAGATAAAGTATACAAACAGTTTACTTTTCCGCACTGCCAGACTCTCAGAAATTCGAATATGAAGTCAAAATTCGGTGTTGCTATTGAAAAAAATCAAAGTTAGCGCTCATTTCAATATATAGATAACCCCTAATTCAAAATTCGACAGCATTTTCGAAACGTGCATTTAATTTCCTGTTGAATGGTGTCTATTAAATTTTTCTGCGTCAATTTATAATGAAATTACAGCGAGTGCTGCGATTTTTTCCCCCCGACTGTACAATTGTAAGTTTCGTCTTAATACGAGCTCTCATTTTAGAGATATCAGCGGTTTTACACGATTTTTCGTGACGTCTGTATGTGTGTATGTATCTCGCATAACTCAAAAATGGTTAGATGATATATAGGTAAATTGGTATATGCACTGTGAAAAAAAAAAAAAAAAAAAAAAAAAAAAGACAGTTAAAAATACAGGAAAAATCTGGCAGCTGGGGTGCCAGTATTTCTCCGTCAAATATACAGGACAAAAGTGTACTTTTAACAAAAAACCTGTTTGATTTACAATATACCTGTGTAAAATATATGTCAGAGATAAAATTTTATGGTTTTAAACTATATTTGACGGAGAAATACTGGCACCCCAGCTGCCAGATTTTTCCTGTACGTTTAACGTTTTTTTTTTTTTTTTTTTTTTTTTTTTCAGTGTAGGTTTGTTATAACATCTAATTGCGCGCCTCTATTTTTGGTCTTTCTTTGATTTACCCTTTTGGAGATATTTCAGAAAATTATATATTGATAATGGCCAAATATGCAAAAGTTTTGGCTATTATATATATGACCTTCCATCATAGAAATTTCAAAATAAGCTAATGATAGAGTCCGTAATGATATTATTATGAAAGTTGTCGAAATTTTTACGTGTAGAAAGTAATTTGTAAAGACATAAAATCAGGTTCTAGATGACGAACGCATTTTACTTAATGAATATTCAGCCCGTAAGTAGAGCCCGTAATGATATTTTTACGAAAGTTGTCGATATTTTTGCGCGTAGAAAGTAATTCTTAAAGACGTTGAAATGTTCTACTCGATGCCCTTTAATGAATATCCAGCACGCAGATACACTGAGAAAAAAAAAAACTGTTAAAAGTACAGGAAAAATCTGGCAGCTGGGGTGCCAGTATTTCTCCGTCAAATATACAGTTTAAAACCGTAAAATTGTATCAGTGACATACGTTTTACACAGGAATCCTGTAAATCAAACAGGGTTTTTGTTAAAAGTACAGTTTTGTCTTGTATATTTGACGGAGAAATACTGGCACCCCAGCTGCCAGATTTTTCCTGTACTTTTATATATATATATATATATATTTTTTTTTTTTGTGAGAGCCCGTAATGATATTGTTATGAAAGTTGCCGATATTTTTGAATGTAAAAAATAATTCTTAATACATAAGCAGGTTCTAGTCAACAAATTCACGTTATTTTGTTTTAGTCTTGTTAGAAATCATTATAAAGAAATCACATCTAAAAATAATCACATCTAAAGAAATGCCCCCCCCCCCCAAACTGTATAATGATTTCTTTAGATGTTGTTTCTCTTTTTACTTCCATCCCTATTGAATTTGCTTGTGATATTATAAGAAAAATTAATCCTAATGATAGTACTCATTCTACTCTTAATATTGAATCAATTCTTAAATTAGTTTTTTTCTGCTTATCTTGTAATTGCTTCAAGTTTAATGATTTATACTATAAACAAATTCGTGGCACGCCTATGGGCTCACCTGCTAGTGTTTGTATAGCAGAAATAGTTATGCAGTTTTTGGAAAATAAAATAAATGATAGTTTAAATGATAAAATTCCTTTTTGGCGAAGATACGTAGATGACCTTTTTTTATTAATTGAAGAAAAACATATAAATGAAGTCGTTACCTTTTCTAATTCGTTATGCCCAGAAATTCAATTCACTTTGGAAATAGAACAGAATAACAGTTTGCCTTTTCTTGATGTTCTCGTTGAACGCATTTCGAATTCACCTAGCATTTTTCAAACTTCTGTTTATCGTAAGGCCACATTTGCAGGTCAATATCTAAATTTTCATTCCGCTAATCCTAATTCGCATAAAATTGCAGTCTTCCGAACTTTGGTCAATAGAGCTCTTCGGTTATGCAGTAACGAGGCACTTTTTAAGTTGGAAATTAAAAAAAATTTTCCAGGATTTAATAAATAACGATTACCCTCTTAATTGGTTAAAACGAATTTATCGTGAAAACATTATCAGCTTCCCCCCTCCTTCGTTTCCTCCTGCAAATTCCCCCTCTACTCCAATGAAAATGAAAAATTCACTTATTAATAAAAACAGTTATATTTCTATGCCATATTTTGGTTTTCCTTCAGAATTTATTTCTAAATTACTTAAACAACATAATATTTATACTGCTTTCCGGCCAATTAAACAATTAAAAAAAGTCCTTTTCAACTTTAAACCCATAACCCCTTCTCTGGATTTAACTGGTGTAATATATTTAATTCCTTGTAAAAATTGCAAATCTGTTTATATAGGTGAAACTGGCCGTACAGCAAAAATTAGACTACAAGAACACAGACGATCTTTTAAAAATTGCAACCAAAATTCTAAAATTGTAATCCATTCAATAGAAACCGATCATATTCCTGACTTCGATAATATAAAAATTTTAAATTCTGGTGTTCATAATTATAAATCGCGTATTTTCCTTGAGAGCTGGCACACTGCCAAGCATCTCCACACTATCAATGAAGCATGCGCACCGGCTCCTCAATATTCTGTACTCCTTTAAATTCCTTGAGTGTTCATGTCCTGTTTGCATATTGTGTTGTAATTACTGATGAGGAAACGCGGACGAGTTTCGAAGCGTCTGATTTTAATTGTTTTTATATGTAATTTTTGTTTTTTAAATGTGTTTTAACTTAAAAAAATTTTTGTCTCATAAATAAAACGTGTTTGCTTTTAGTCTTGTTTGTCGTTTAACGAATTTTTGAAGAATTTAGTTCAGCGCTATAAACCAATGATTATTATTAATAATAATAATAAATCTTTAAGGAAATAAAATACTATCATGATTCATTAATTTACAAGAAAAAAAAAAAAAAAAAAAAACTGAATTAAAATTTCGTTTCATTCGAGAGCTCAATGAAAGTATTTAATTTTTGTCATATGTATATCTTTTTAAAAAGTAGTTAATTGTTAAAATTCCGAAGCGTTCATTTAAAATCAGTGAAGCATTAAAATAAATCGAAATATTTCTGCAAATGAGTCATTTGAAGTCTGATTTCGACCAAATTTAATTAATCTGCGAACTGAAATGTACACTGTTTGCTTTGCTTTTATTCAGGGGCTAAGTAAACTCTCACTTAAATACTCGAGAATTGCTACCGTGTCTAGTTTCTTTTATCAGTTCCCCACTGAGAGCCTAAACCGATGATTCGGTGCAGTTAATGTTTCTACAAACAATCGACGGCGAAAATTCTGTTTAGTTAGAATTTAGCACATTAACCACAGCAGAAGTGCACATTTGTTTTATTTATTGCAAAAGTTAGAGGATATATATTTTTTAAAATAAGGAATAAAATAACTATTTTTCATTCATGTTAATTCTAAATACTTCCAATATTTATATATTTTTGTAAAATGTAAGCTTTTAGAAAATTATTATTGTTGTTATTATTATTATTATTATTACTTTCTTTTATATTCAATAGAAGAAAGTATTGATTCGGAATTTTTTTCGATTTTTTACTTTCTTCTATAATTATGAAAATGTGTTGGATTCAGAAAATTTTTAACTTCCGGTTTTGCATGGATTTACGCAATTAAGATATCCTGAATACGATTTAACATTTTTTAGAAAATGTCCGTCTTGTGTGTAACAAAAAATTCTACCAACTTTGTCTCGAGAACTAATGCACATAATTTCATAAAAAGTTATATTTAGTTGAGTCTTTACGTAAAATGATACTTATCATTTTTCATTACATATCACTCAACATATGAAATCGTAGTCCCAGTTTATTATAATTTAGAAATATCGCAGCATAGGACAAATTTTCATATAAATGCAATGAATGAGTATTAATTTTTAACAATTATTGGAAATTTGATTTAAAAAAATATATATTTATAATAGTCAACCAGGATAAAATTTTTGTATATGTTGGTGCATCGCTGCTGCTGTTGGCGGGATATTCACACGAAAAACTTTCAAAAGGAATAATTTTCAACAGAACTCGCCAATATATTCGTTAAAAAAGTATACTTGTATAAACGAATGATTGAACTATGTATTTCTGATAATTCAAAACAGTTATTATTATTATTTTTTTTTTTTATAAAAGTAAAAGGAATTCTCAGAAAAAGAAAAGCATTTCTTAAGCTATTGTTTCTAAGTTATAAAATTGTCTCTTACGATTCATTTCTGCGATAAAATTTGTCTGAACTCCTATTGGAAAATAATTTTGATAAATACTATACGTAGTACGAATTTGTACAGGAAAATATGGAAGGATGTTTAGTGATAGCTATAATATAGTTGTTTTTAATTAAATCCCACTAAATGTTTTATTTTTCTTAATATTAGCATATAAAAATCTGAAATACTACACTTCAGATAAAATGTAGCAAAAGAAAACTTGTCAGAATAAGTTTTCTCGTATGTGGTAAAAAAAAAAAAAAAACGATTTGTTCAATAAAATAAGTCATGTAATGCATGTAATTGACAGTGATGAGTGAAAAAATTGTGAATACATTGTTATAATTTTTTACATATTCTTTTTTCCCCCGCATGTTAATTACAAATTGTTTTATGTTTTTTCATTTTCTATCATAAATGATTGCAAAAATACTTATATATTCTCATAAGACGTAAGAATCGTTAAGTGTTCCGCAATTCCATATCCTACATTTCGAAATCATTTGGGTTAAAAACAATTATTAATTTCATTAAATAATAACACATAAGAAAGATACTCGGAATATATTTTTTTTTCGTAAGATTGTTAATTTTTTATTATTTTTAAATCTTAAGTAGTAGTAACAACAACAACAGCAACAAAAAAGATTTATACAATAAAAATATCTATGTACTATGTCTAATCAGCAATAAATTTCTTGTGTTAACAGTTTCGGGTTACGATTGTGCTCCCCTATTCCTGACACGGTTTTTACATAATTATTTTCTCTGTTCGTTCATTTGAAAGTGTTTCATGAACTTTTCATTTGAATCTTTATGCTTGAGGAAAATGTATGAAAATGTATGAGGAAAATGTATGTAAGGCGTATTTATCAACGATTTCAGAAGTTCATTTATAAATTTTAGAAATCCTTTTGTGTTAGAATTAAATATTAATTTTACTAAATAATAACTCTTAAGATTTTACGAAAATCTGTCTGAAATAAATATCCATCCATAGCTCTAATTTTTCCTAATTCTCAAAATTATATTGAAGTCTAGTTTACGACACATATATAAATAAAATTGAAAAAAAAAATCTGGCTTGACACCACTCGACTTTAATCAACGGTTGTACAAATAAAGTATGTCATTAAATAAATAAAATGGAAAATTATAATAGAGTGTTTGAGTATTTTTCTTCATTGTTTAATTTTACTATATTGGGCTTAAATAATTTAAACCTATTGATCATAAGGATAAAGAATTTTTATTTGTGCCCCTGTAAAAATTTAAAAGGGCTAGATTCGGGCGATGGTGACCTATAACATGTGTATAAATTTTCATCTGAATCGAATAAATCCTTTAGACGCTATCGTATTTTTTTTTTTTTTTTTTTTTTAATATTACCCATAGGCTATAATGGTAAAGAGTATTTCTTTGTGTGCGTGTAAATATATATATATATATATATATATATATATATAACCGCTAGATTTATTAAAATCAATAAGAATCGCAATGGTAACCTATGTATATATATCAACTTTCAGCTCCTTCGGACAAAGCGTTTAGGCGCTATCGTGCTCTCTCTTTCTTACATACACATCATCGTAAAAATTGTAAAAATGAACTCAGGGTATCTCAAAATGTATAGAAACACCAAAATCTCAAAGTCGGATTTTTGACATTATTAGAAAAATTTCTTTACGTATGCATGTTCGACAATTTAATAAACAGATTACACAATTTTTTTATAATAAAAAATGCAAGGGCATATGAAATATTGATGAAATAAAAATACTTCTATTAAATGTAGCTATATTCAATATAATATATTTTTTTTAAGCATATTGATTACAAGTAAAACTACATTTTTCTGCACGGACACTAACCAAAATGTTAAATTTTGTCTCTTAAGACTGTCTCAAGATTTTCAAAATGGAAAAACTGAAGTAACAGTTCGATATTTCATTTTTACTAGAATATGAAACTATATTAAAAACTATTATTTTTACTAAAATATGAAACTATATGAAACTATATTAAAACGTGTGGTAAAAAAAAAAAAAAAAAAAAAAAAAATCTCATCTTTCTATGCTCAGTTATAAATAAGCCTTTATGTTTGTAAAATAATACTGAATCTATTGTAAAATGAAACCTTTAAACATTATTTTTTCAAAACTATTTTTTTTGAAGTTGTGTGAAATTTAAAATGTTTCTACGCGTCTTAATATTTGTTGAATGTTCAGGAAACTTCATTTAATGTTTGTTTATATATAAGTATCTTAACAAAAACCTATTTAAAATTTAGCATTTTTAGCTTTTAAAAATTTAAAATTTGGAAAAAAATAATAATAATAAGAAAATTTTTTCGAAGAAAACTGAGGAAAAAAAAAAAAAAACTCTGCATAATTATGATTGTAAATAAAAAATGTCAAATAACTTTTGTTAAAATTATCTAAAGCTACCTTAAAAAAAGAATTTGTAAGTCTAAGCCATAAAATAATGCACAAGGAGCATTTTAAATTTTAATAATTAATGAGTAATTTTAATTAATACCTCAATTAGTTATAATGTTCATGTCAATTTTAATATTTGATTTTTCATCTCTAAATAAAACTATGAAACTATGAGTTTTTTAATTAATGGATTTATAATTATAATTTTTTTATTCTGAAAATCCATCATTGCTTAAAGTGGCATGAAATTTCTAATTTGAAAAGTCCTATTTAAATCCCTTCCCCCTCCCTTCAAAAGAAAAAAAAAAAAAAGGCTAACTATTTCTGTTCTTGAATATGGTAGATAAAAAATGCCCGTTCGAACCTAAGTCGCATTGGTTTGTCTAGACATTCGGAATGCTCCGTAGTGTTCTCCGAAACTCGAGTGCAAACAACTAGTATCCTTTAGAAAAACCCATATGAGGAGCATTCCCTCCAGACCTCGGACTCTAGTGTAATCTATCAATTGATCGTGTAACAACCGTAAAACCTATTTTAATTTTCTATTATGTTACGCATTTTTTGTTCAACTATAGTAGGGTATCTTATTTTGATTACAGTTCAACTTGGTTTAACTCAAAAGAAAACTTTTTGTAACATACCTTTCAATAGTTTGCATTTACAACAAATTGCGCTGTAATAAGAACCTTGTTTTTTTTTTATAACATTCTATTGGTCAGTTGCTTGATTTGTAAAGATTAATCAATATATATATATATATATATACAGTTGTAGCCGGCTTGGTGATCCAGTCGGTAAGGTGCTGCCTTCTGGGTCTCTATTTTCCGGGTTCGAATCCCAGGCTAGGCATGGATGTCTTTTTGTTCTACGTATACAAGATACTGTACATTGTTATTATAAATTAGCGTAACATGCGTCATTCGATACGAAAGCCATTATAACTATAGTTCTCAATGCTGTCAAATTACCGTTGCATAGATGAAAATGTAAAAAAAAAAAAAAGATTTCAAGAAATAAATTTGCAAATTAAGATTTGTATTATACATTAAAATACAGAGAATGCTTTTATAGAATATTTCGGCATTAAAAATTGTTGAAAGGAGATGGTTACGATTTGTAACTGGTAACTTAACTTTGTAATTTGTAACGAGTAACTGGTTTGTAAAAATTGATATCAACAATTTACTGTAACTTTTAAATGATTTTAAACATATATTTAAAACTTATCATGTAATATAACAATGTGGTAAAGTTCAGACAAATGAATGTGCATTTTAATATGACTTATTATTATATTAATACACATTTTAGAACTCTCATCTATGAGCATTTATTAACTTTTGCTAGGGACAAAGCTTCATTATCATCGTTATTTTTTTTTCAATTTATTAAACGTCTATACAAAACTTTTTTTAAAAGAAACTTAATTCTAAATGATGCCTCAAAAGTCGAAGTATTGTGTAATACGCATATTAGAATTGTGAAATATAAATTATTAAAAATACATATTTAAATTTTAGGCAAACTTTAAACTCTTCATCATACTTTTGACCTGACATACTAACGTTGTAAATCATAAGATTTTTTTTTTTTTTAATCTGTCATCGAAATTTCTAAACCTTTAGTTATATTTAAAATTTTACGCATTGTTTTTTCATTTATTAGGAAAGTTATATTTTTCTAATATACTTTTACTGAAAATTGCACATTAAAATGTTCCATACTTTCAAATATTTGCCTGTGAATGTTTAAAACCTCATTTCTGATGGGTTTATTATTATTATTATTATTATTATTATTTTATAAATTTGACAGGTAATTATTATATTAAATTATTAAAAATATTATTTTATTAACTTTGTAAACTTAGTTTATACACAATGGTTTTACACAATTTTCATTCACTGATTACAAAAGTTTCAAATATATCAGTACATGTATATTTAAGATTTATCTTTAAAAATACCTGTATTTTGCTAAATCACTGAATGCATTTTTTAAATTTGACATATCTTTCTACAAATATTAATTATATATACATATATGTTGTCCTATACTCAAATTTTCCTTTTCATATATATGAAAAAAAAATTTTAATGTATTTTTTATTCTTTAAGCGAAATGCTTCATTTTCTAAAATCGACTTCATCGCAAATTGTAGATAGACCTTTTTAGGCCTTCAAATACTTTTTTTTAAACTGGTTTATTTATATTTTTACTACACATCCCTTTAAAATCTATATAAAATAGTATTCTGATGAAACCATATAAGGAAAAAGTATTTATCTATATAAAAAAAATTCTTAACCTCTATTTCTGCAATAAGTTTTTCTTAGTTCTTTTTATTTGTCTAGAAAATTTCATTTTTCAAACATAATATCATCATAAACCGCAAATCTCAATATTTCGCATATTTTTAAATAATTTAAAACATTTCTTCACATTTCTTCTTAATGCAAATCTACATTTTTTACACAAACAATATCTGCATTCTTAAAATATGATTTTTTTAAGAATGGGTTTTGTTTTCTATTGTCTATATTTTTGTTTTAATTTAGATATATAAAAATATTTTGGATTTTTTATTCGGAAAGCTGTATTTTTAAAAAGTAAATTTATCATAAAATGCGTATTTATATTTTTCATATTTTCAGATATAAATTTTAAAGTTTATATTTAAGTAATTAATGCTTCAACATTTTAAATAAATTATTGTTTGCACTTTTGTATAAAACGCATTATTATTCGGAGAAATTTTTAAGATGGAGGTATACTCTGTAAACAAAATTTCTTAGTTTTTAAATCTGCAGAATTTTGTGCCTAATGAACATAACATAACATAACATAATGTTAAACTGTACGAAAAAATTTTCTATATTTTAATATAATTTTTAACGGATGTCTAAGTTTTCTTTTCTATTAGTACTCATATATTTTAACAAAGTCATTTTCTGCAATTTATATAAAGTTTTATCAATATTATAATGTTTTAAAAAGTAAGGCTTTGTTTTATATAAACAAAAATTCTGACTTTATGTATATATAGATTTTCTTAAAACGTCCCATCTTTAAAAACTAACTATCATAAATTGCATATTCATATTTTTTTTCACATAACATTCTTTACATGATTGAATTGATGGTTGTGGGGTTTAAGGCCGATTGATTACGTCAGGTTCCTAGACACCTTACAGAATGCCTTAAGACAGAATGCCTTAAAACAGAATGCCTTATTGGTAGAATGCCGTCCGTGGAGGACTTTTAATGGGTCCTAGCCCATATTTACTTGAGTTTCGAAAAACTTCGAGTGGCTAGGACGATGAGCGCGACCTGGCATCGAACCCGGAACTTCCATTTAGCAGCTTTTATATGTTTGAATTTATCTGATTGTTATACGACCTAAGCATATCAGGCAATTTTCAGTTACAGTATTAAAAGTAGCATGATATGTATGTATATTTTTATCAAACATTTTAAGAATAAGGTATTTTTTCTCCAAAAAAATCCAATTTAATCTTGAGCTAAGTTGAAAGTTTTATAATGTTTCAAGTTCTGTTATAATGTTTCAAGACAATATCATTTACTGATAAAAATAAGAGAAAAATTAAATCTTCATCATTACAGTGTTGTCTCATTTATTTAAAATAAAAATCCTAAAAGTAACATCACCGACAGTTACTTGAAAAATCAGTAATAGAAGTAAAATTATTCCAAAAAATAAAGAATAGGGAATACTATTATAATGTTTCGAGACAATATCATTTACTGATAAAAATAAGAGAAAAATAAAATCTCCACCATCACATTATCCGGCTATCTGACTTTTACTTTGTCTAATCTCTTTAGCTTTATAGTTAGTATAATATTTTCTAAAAGGGATGTTTCAGAAACTTTCTTCCATATGGATTAGATACAGCCTCTCTTTCGAATTCTTTTATCTTGCTAAAAGCTCTAGTGTCTGTTCCTAGATATGAAGGCCCTGTTTCCAAGAGAAATAGTTCTGAAAAGTGCTGACACTTTTGACAGTATGAAAGAATTTTGAAAAATATCTGAGAAAATCTCGGTTTGTCATTCCTTTAGGAGGACTGTATGGGAATATAAGCACTGACGTATCATTCTTTCAATTTTCTATGTTCCCTTTTGACGCTGTATAAATTTCTGTCAATACGTGTTTGAAAACTCATAAAATGTAATTCAGTAAATGGATTTATGGGTAGTGAGAGCAAAATACCATATGTTAAATGTTTTTAGAGGAAAGATATTTTAAATTTTTTTCTTTATGTCTAGTTCAATTTTTAGTGCTTACATAAATTAAAAAAGTATGCGTGTATCATGAAGTTGCGATACATTTCGATTAATTAATATATATATATATATATATATATATATATAAATTTATATTTTTAGTAGACCTTCTATCTATGAATTGTACTTTAAAGTACTATTAATTTAAAACACGTATAAAATTGAATGTATGGAAGAAATTTCAAAAGAGTATGTATAAAAATATATATATAGACTTCATTTTCATCTCACGACATGGTTCTAGACGCTACATGCAACCGTTTATGTTCAAGAAAGATTTTATAGAGTGCTATTGCTGTTTCTGATTGACATGTTTTACGATTTTCACATGTGTTATAATTAATTTCTATGTTATCTTATCTCAAATCAACCACTAATCTTAGAAAAAAGATAAGGGACATCTGTATAATTAAAGCAATTAATTTGTCGGCGGAACACATCCAGGTGGACCACTCCTATTTTTGATTGGTCTAGACTTAACTACTTTGATGATGAAAGTCGGCCATTTTTTTTTTTTTTTTTTTTTTTTTTTTTTTGTAAAAACTGATGATTTCTTTTTTTTTTTTTTTTTTTAAGATACTGCATATATGTAATACTTTTTTAAAAGAGCTCTAAAACCTGTTTATTTTTTGTGAGGACACTATATACATCAAGTTATTAGATTTAAAGATATTACGTTGCAAGGTTTCACATCGCATTCAATTGCTTTTGATGAAGGTCGGTCATTATTTATTTATTTATTTTTTTTTTTTTTTAGTGAAAACTTATGAATTTTTTTAAAAGATACTGTATAGATGCTATACTTTTTTTTAAAAAGAGCTCTTAAAACTGTTCATTTTTTGTGAGGACACTACATACATCATTATATTTAAAGATATGTTCCAAAGTTTCACCACGCGATATCATTCGATTGCTTTTATCTTAAAATAACATTAAACAAAAAAAACAGTCTAATATTAAAAAATAATGAATAACTTTTTAAAAATTATCAGTTTTGAAGTTCTAAGAACTACAATTAAATTATAGCGTACTTATTTCCCATACATAATCCATTAAATTTGTAAACAATTGTTAATTCATTCTTGAGAATCATTCACATAAGACCATAGAGCATTGTTGTAAAACGAGTGCAAAACGGAAGAAATATTTAATTTAATTTAATTTATAATATGTTATTTTGATTTTTTGACCTTAAAAGGAATTTTTAATTATGTTACAAAGCCCAAAATATGATATAAAAAAAATATAGTAATTCAATTGTTTTGAAAATTCATTTAAATTTAGTGACCAGCGAAGAGGACGTAGCCTGCTAGTAAAAAATGACTACTTTTTTTAAATACTTTTGCAATGCATTGATCTCTTTTTTGACTGCTATGTACCAATGGTGCACTAATGCACCTCCTCACTAAATCCTCATTAATTACTACGATGAGTTGATAGGTACAATTTTTATTGCATTATCTTAAAAAAAATGCTTTTAAATAACTAAAAAAATATTTTTCAACTACATTTTGTGTTTCTTTCATAATGCGGTGGACAAAGGCTTAGACAATAAAAATTAATTTGACGTGTTATAGAGAAATGCAATGAAATACTGTTCTTGAATGAAAATAAATAAATATATATATATATATATATATATATATATATATATATATAAAAAAAAAAAAACTGGTGGATGGGTGGGCAGAAGTTTGATTAAGGAGGAAGGGTGGTGTTGTTTGGCTGGTTGGCTGGGTGGGTTTGATGCTGAATAAAATTTATTTAAAAAAAAAAAAAAAAAAAAAAAAAAAACGTGGGGGATTGCTGTAAGTTACATTATTATTTTTTCTGGTAGATTCTATGAATTTTGAACTCACTCTTTTATTTTTTCTGGTTGATACTATGTATTTTGAACTCTTTTATCATTAACTTTTACTGTGCTTCTGGCTATTTGAGGCATCCCTTGTTAACTTTGAACAATCCATCTATTTGCATAACAAAAATAAAATCTTATAAATATTAATATATAAAAAAAAAAAAAAAAAAAAAAAAAATCTTTTAAATTTTAATTTTTAATTTTAATTTTTGATGACCGCATTACATTGCTTGTCCTTATAGTTGTGCACTTTGGCATTATTTGCTTGTAATTATGTCTTCTTAAAACTTAACACTTAATAATTTGACTTAAAAAAAAAAAAAAAAAAAAAAAAAAAAAATCTTAAAAATTATTTAAATCTTGCTGTTAATACTTCTAAATTATATTAATCTTTCAGTCATTACATCTTAAATAAAAATCTTAAAAATTATCTTAATCTTGCTGTTAATACTTCTAAATTATCTTAATCTTTCAGTCAATACATCTTATATAACTGTTAATACTTCTAAATTATATTAATCTTTCAGTCATTACATCTTAAATAAAAATCTTAAAAATTATCTTAATCTTGCTGTTAATACTTCTAAATTATCTTAATCTTTCAGTCAATACATCTTATATAACTGACTTAATGTTATTATAGCTAACCGAAAGATGGCGCTTGTACTTAGTAGTCCTTAACCTTCATTCTTCAGTCCTTATCTTAAACGATTTAATTATTAATATTTTTGGTACGATTTAATTTAACTCTACTAGTATTAATTTTAACATTATCATTTAATATTTACTCTTTGTATTTTATCTTTAATGTAATTGTTATTGTTCTGAAGTTTTTTCGATTAATCGATATCTGTTGAGCTATTATTTTAACTTCAATTTAGGTTTTGGCATCACCCTTTTTTCCAGTTTGTGTTAATTGTTTTCCATGTGGTTACTCTGCTTATTTCATGTTATTAATGTGGTTTCCTTTAAGATTTTAATTAATATTTATTTATCCTTTGTTTTAATTGAATTTTTCACTTTTTTCTCATTCATTATGGTTTTTTTGCTGCATTGATCGGGGCGTGAGATGATATAAATTGCTATGATTAGCAATATCGTTTTACGAAATCATTGCAGCTTTCTCTGCTTTATGAAATATGCGCCCCTTGAAAAGTATATTTCTACTTTTAAGCATTTATATCCAATTGATTATGTGGTTTATTATCTTTTTTCTCTTTCACAAGTTTAATGGTCCCTTTTTTATTATCCTTCAGGTCGGCGTAAGTATTTTAAGTTATTATGGTAACTCATTGGTTCATCATCGCAACTTTTTGTGTCATTCTTTCCTCTATGTTAAATTCAGTTCTATATTTTAGTGTTCTGTTATTGTTTTAGTTCTATTAATTGCTAAATTTTAAGATTAAATTTTATTACGTTATCTATTATTTATATATATATATATATATATAACTCAGCACAACAAATTTAATATACAGCAATATTTCAGCTCAAAGTACTCAGGTACGAACCTTTATTAAACAAAAGAATGTTGGTGCAAGTGCAATATAAAAGTATCAACACACATATTATGCATGCTTGATTTTTTGAACCGAAACAAATGTTACGAGATTTTTAAATTTATAAAATATTACAATATTTTTTCATTTTAATTTGACACGGGGTTAATTCTTGTACAAATTATGTTAATACAATTGTTAGCTAATATAAAAGGTTTAATCTACTAAAGCCAAGCAGAATTTATATAATTATTTTCAATGTTGTTTGATTGCTTCAATTTATGTTTTTTATTCTATATTTAAAAAAGAAAGTTAGATCTTGATCATAAAAAAAATTTGATTTTAAATTTTCCATGAATCAATACATTTTGCAATATTTTGACACCTATAAAAAAAAATATCTGTCTGCTTGTTTGTGTATGACAAAAAATTTTTGACAGCTCTAGAATAAGAATTAATTTGAATGCACCAAATTTCATAAAAGTTTGTATGTAGATGCGCTTCAACTTGATGTTTTTCAAGTTTTAGTGAAAATCATTCAATAGATACCGATACTAATCTGTGTCGTGTGATTTTCTCATTCATAAGACGACTGTAAGTAATTTTTTTTTTACAGTGTACACTGAGAAAAAAAATATACCGCCTTCATCTAGAATGAATAAATGGTCATTTTCTAAATCCTTAAACTAGAAATATAGATTTCCGAGCTGTGCGAATAAGGCACACCAATAAACTGAATAGGCGAAATGGTCGAGAATTTCTAATCTAAACATTTCTAGATGGTGAAACAATATTCTAAATAGTCTGAATCTTTTGTATTGCGAGAAATTATCGCTTGATTTTCTAGAATTGGATCATAAACCAAGATTATAGCTGCTGAAACCCGCCTCTTGTATTCTCATTTATTTGGAGATATTTTCAAATAGGTTTGTCTTCGATAGTATAGGCAAATTCTCTAGAATTCTAATAGAGGTCTCTAGTATTCGCTTTCGAAGGGGACTAGAAAAATTTGTATAAGAAATTTATAAGGATGACATGGACCTATTTTTTTTCTAGAGCCACAATTTAGATTCTAGATGTCAGTTATAGACTTTTTTTTCTCAGCGTATTGGCGTGCCTTATACTCATAGCTCGGAAATCTATATTTCTAGTGTAAGGATTTAAAAAAGTACCACCTATTCGTTCTAGATGAAAGCGGTATATTTTTTTTCTCAGTGTATAATTGCATAAAACTTTCTGAAAGTGCTATTCTTGAACATTATGCTGATTCCATTTGGATGCATATTGGCCGACAGAAGATGCTATTCATAAGCAATTTCCAAATACACAGAAAGGCTGTTTCTAAATTTCTATAGCGTTCCTAGCAGCAAAATGTAACTTGCCTTTGAATAGTCGATATCAGTGTGCGATGAACTGATGAACGGCCCATAGTGAGAATATCATCGAGAAGGCTGAATCTCCTTTAAATCTAAAAAGTCTCATCAGAAGTAGTTGAATCCGAACGTCCGAATACGCCAAAGATTAGAAACTGGTCCAATGGAAATCTGATGGAAATACGTGACTTTTATCGAGTTTTCATGGGATTTGTTATCGGTTCGATATCTGCGTTTGGCGAAATTTTCCTCATCGAAAGCTGGTCTCAGATACTGCTCGAAACGATCTGTCAATGCTCGAACAAATTTCGACAAATCGGTGAAAGGCAGAGCAAAATACGATCAATCAATGTTATTAAAGGTATAAATGTAAAAAAAAATATGATCAGTCAGTGTTATTAGGAGCATAAATGTATCAAACTTTATACGGGAAATGTTCATTATAAGAAATAAAGCTGGCCTGATTAAGGTATAAATCAGTCCGCTAGTGGAGCTGCTATTATTCACATTCTAAGACTTCCTATATGGATTAAATATTAGAATCTCTAGGTTAAAATTGACGAAAGTGCATATTTGAAATCTTTATTATGAGAAGACGTGATTAAATCTGCATGTTATAGAGAAAGATATAGAAGATAGTTTTATCTTGAACGCAGTATACTAATTTTTCCATGCTGTTGCATATTTTCCTTTAGCCTTATATGATATTGATGAATAGGAATTTTTGAAGCATGCATTTTAAAGGCGCATAAATTAAAAACCCACAACAGTTGCTTCGGGTCAAAATAATGATGTATATAGGACCCTTGTATTGGGTGAAAAAAATATATGCACTAGTGTACCGGATAAGTAATTCTCATTTTACATTTTATGCCGTTGCTTATCAAGTTCTGATTCATTATCATTTATCTCAAATTTTGATGCATTTTATTACAATATATATGATTTTTTTTTTCATTGCTGTAATTTCGTTCTTCTCCTTCTTATCATTATTTATGACAAATAGAAAAAATTAACTTAATTTCATAATTTTTGCAGCTATATATTATAATACATGTTTTATTTAATTTTTTCTTTTTTTTTTTTTTTTCTAGGTAAGATTTTAAATATCTGCATTGGATTTAAGCTAAGGTTTCTGCAGGTTCTTTATTTAAACGTAAGTTTTGGTAAGAATATATATATTTTAATTAATGTATGGATAGCAAGAAAGAATACTATGTTTGAAAAAAAAAAACATTTTATGAATGTGCCTCACGATATAAAATTATTATTTAATTATATTTTACTAAAAAGTAAAAGTTTTTATAAAATTTTAATGTTAAAATGTTTGAGATTGTTCTTCTTATTATAATGTATAAAAAATACAGGTTTTTCCTTTGTAGTTATATTTAATTATTTGAAATTTCTTAGATTACATTTTTAAAAATGTTTATTTCTTGTAACATATTCATTTTTATGTTTCCCATACTAAAAAGTTAACTTTCATTAATATATTTTTCCTTCAAATTAGATTTTCATGCTTTGAGAAATTAAACTAATTTTTTTTTTTTTTTTTTTTTTTTTTTTTTTTTTTACATTTCATATTTTTAATCAGTAAGAGTATATATATATATATATATATATATATTTATTTATTTTAAGTGTACATTTTTACTGATACTGTTAAACATGACTTATTAGGAAGCTTATGTTATGATATTAAATAAATGATAATGCAAATTAATTGCAAAAATTTACGTATAAAGAGAATAAAGTCTATGTGTACTGAAATTTTATGTTTGTGCTTTAAAATTGTTCATTATATTTTTTAATTTGAACTTAATTTTAAACAATATAATTTCACTAGACAAATTTTAAACAATATAATTTCACTAGACAAATTTTAAACAATATATTTTTACTAGAAATATTTTAATCTTTATTTCATAAATGATTAAATATGCACCGGTTACTTCTTAAAAATTACGTCCCTAAGCACTTCTTTTTTTACTAAAATGTTATAGTGCACAAATAATTCTGACAATTGTTGATTTGCAGTGATACGTTTTCTTTTTATTACGGTTGTACCTAAAAAGATTTAAAGAGATTAAAAAAACCGAATATTTAAGTTAGAGTTTTACGTACTATTTTTAAACTTACCGTGTTTTATAGTTGATAGAAACATTCAATCTGTCTTGTAATGTAATCTTAGGAAAGGAAAGAAAGAGGAAACAGTGATAAAAAATTAGATTTCAGTTTTAGTCGACGATAGTATTTTAGTGCAAATAAAATTAAAGCATATAGTTACACAGAACTTTTGGTTTTCTTTAAATTTCTTTGTTTGCTTTTATTTCTTACAAATTTCGTTAAAAAAAAAAAAAAATGTTCTCACATTTATTGAGAGAATTTCCTGAATATTTTATTCATTTATTTTTTCTAAATGTGTACTCAATGAATTAAAAACAGTCATTATTGTATAAAATTGGTTTTTAATGTAACTTAAACTTTACTTTTGTTAATTTGAAGGTAATAGAAATTCCAATTTTTAAGAAAGTATCGAAATACTTTTAGGTTCAGATATAGCAATAACCAAATATGTGTGAAGAAAAAAATATATATATATCATCCCTGTTCTTTGGTTGCAAATCTGGTGCTATTTATATATTTAAATTTAAAAGATAAGTAATTTATTGAATTTCTCATTATTAATTGGGGAATGTTAGATGTTGTATAGTATCTAAAATCTCAAATTCTCCTCACAGATAATGTTCCTGATATTCCATTGAAAAGTTCTATAGTAAAAAGTAACAGAAAATTGACAAATACTTAAATAGCTTTCCATTTACTTAAACAAGTTTAAAGGATGTCTCTAGCGAAATTGAAATAATATTGTTTAAAGTTCACTATTTTACTGTATTTACTTTTATTAAGATATTCAAAGAAAAAGAAGAAAAGAAAGAAAGAAAAGCGTATTATAATTGTTGTACAATGGGTCGACTTGCACGTCAATTTGAATATCCTATAAAATACATATAATATATGTGGTCATATATATATATTTTAAACAACAGCAATTTAGACATTCGAACAATATAGGTTTGTATTATAAAAAACACCGCATGAAAATTATATTTGTAATTTTAAGTTTGAATCGGATTGATATGGATTCGGTCTCAGCTCTTAAAGGAAGCCAAATATTTCCTTAATATGGACACAGTCTCATAAATGCCCACTTAAATGCATTCAGTTTAAAAAATAAATAAATAAATAAATAAAAATCAGGAAATTTAGCGTTAAAACTGAAAACGTTCTTAAATAAAAACACAATAAATTTGATATCAAATTATTTTGCTACAGAAAAGCATTTTTTACTCGTATATTGTATAAATTTTGTTGTTGTTGTTTTTAGAGACAACATCTAAATGTTGTTTCTATGTTGTTGTTTTAGAAACAACATCTGGGCTAGCCTATGCTATCCCAGATGGTCCAGCATAGGCTAGCCAGAGGTGGAGAACATTTTTATCATTGGATGCCACATTTACATTAGGTGGTAATAAAGGAGGACGCAGAAGTTGATACATCCATGCATGGGATTTTTATGAAATTACTATATTTTCTGTATTTTTATCAATATTCTGCATTATATATAAAAAAAAGTTATTTATTATTTAACTATTTAACATGAAAAACTAAAAGCTAAAATATACACGTATTCTTATAATGGTAATAACTTGTTATAACATTAATATTTATAATTATTTTTTAATAAACAATTAAATATTAAATCACCATTTCAAAAATAAATAAATAAGTTGCAGCATTTTTTTATTAAATTTGTCACGTGATAAAGAATCTCAATAGAAAAATAATAATATTAAGCAGAAAATTATTAAAAGAATTATTTTTTAATAAATTTATTGCATTATACACGAAGTAGAGGGGATAAGTAGAGGGGGATAAGTAGACTGCCTGTTTCCGTTAAAAACATACCGCGTTCTTGCGCATGTATGTCTGCTTTGATTTAATCAAAGGTTTAATAGGAAAGATAGTAATGAATTGTTATTTACTTTGCATTGAAATTGGTTCAGCTATTGTTTTTTACTTTATTATTATTATTTATTTTCTCTCTCTCTCTCTCTTTTTAATCAAATTTTGCTTTTATTATCAAAGATTTGTTATTACGTTTTTATTATCATTAAAGACCGCACAAGAAAAAACATATTTATCATACTTTACTACATGAACGTTCTTTTTTTTCGAGGAATTATCAGTAATATCCGTCCAAGAAAAATTGGAAGCTTATGTATGAATTGATCTCGCCCAGTAGTTAACAAATTCGCATGTCTGCTGTAATTTATCTGCTAGTAAGTTAAATAAAACGAAAAAATCTGGATTGTCCTTATAGTTATGAACATCTTGGAGAAAAAGATATTTTGCACTATTTTTTATTAATTTTGTTTCATATTTAAAAAAAAAAAAAAATGATAACAGTTTTGGTTTTTAGAATACTAGTTATATTAAGTGCACTTAGTATAAGTAATTTTGTTCACAATTATTTTTACATTAGTTGTTTCAAAACATAAAGTGTCCTTATAAATATGAGAAGGAGTATAGAAATGGTAACAAAACATAGATTATCGCTGAAAATAGGTATTTTAGATATTTTTTTTTATGCGTTTTTATTGAAGAGTGCTTTTTAAAATGTTATGTAATAATTAAAGTTAAACAATTTTTAACATGCTTTAATATAATTTAATTTTCCCATTTTTTGACATATTTCTTTGTAAAGCTGTGATGAATATTATAATGAATATATTTAGATGTTGAGTTTTTTAAGGGGTAACTTTATAGTAAAAATCTGATTATAATGCATCTTAATAGACTAATATGTGTCAATTAAAACTGTCAAATGCCTTAATATTTGTATAAATTATGTGCTTTAAACATAAACATTGAGTGACATTTATAGATATATGTTAACTGAATAAGGTACTCTTTCGTGTTTTAATATATACATTTTAAGTAAGCACTATACAAACTATTTTAGATTAAAAATATAAAACATATTTATTTAAACTGTTTAAAAATATTCATTTTTTTTTTTTTTCAAATATTTCAGCAATTTTTGTAATTTACTTCTATTCAAAATATACATAACATTTTAAAAGTAAAAAAAAAAAAAAAAAAAAAAAGTATTTAAATTAACTACCTTCAACAAATGTTTTTCTCTGACGTCTTCTTTAAATCATTTACTTTTTTGTGTTACATAAAATGTATATATATATATATATATATATATATAAACATTGCTTTTACCTTCTGGAATAAATAAGCATTTAATTTAAATTAAAGTATTAGTATTTAGAATTTTCGATTGCATGCACTTATTTTTATGTTATTTTATTTCTTCATTTTAAGATATTTTTATTAATCCCGCATCTGTTGTATTTCAAATAACATTTTTATTATAAATCTAGAAAAATGATTCTTTTTTTCAACATTTTTTACGTAAAGTGAGCAAAAAATTTAATAAGATAAAATTTGCATATATATTAAAAGAAAAGATATTTCATCAAACAAAAAGGCTTTTATAATAGCTGCATTTAATTTAACAAACATTTTGTTTGTTAAATTTTTAACAACAGGTAAGATTTATAGATTTATGTAGTCTGTTTATAGAGTTACGTAGTCTATTTATTTATTTTTTTACGAATTTGCTAAATTATATTAAAAAACATCTCCAAATACTGAATTGGCACTAACTGATGAAAGGATAAGTTTTTACATATAATAGTTTAAAAATAATTATCAAATGTGATAATAATAATAATAATAATTTAATCGTTTATGCTTTAAGAATAGGAGTCTAATGGAAAACCCATTACACTCTATTGGGATTTTTTTTTTTCTTTTTAAAAATAGATGTTTGATTTCGTATGTTTAACGTCGTATAAAAATGTTGGAATTTGAATTTTTCTGCGACTCCTTGTACGTAAAAAAGTTGTGTTACATGTATGACTTTCAATGGAAGACATCATGCGTTATATCTGAAAAACCTGACAAATCTATAAAGGTTTTATATAATTCCAAAAATATTTAAGGATGTAAAAATGCGAATAGACTGAGAGATGAAAAAAAAAAAAAAAGGATAAACACGTTAAAAAGGTTATTAAAAGTTGTTACAAATAAAATAAATTTTCCTTTAAGCTATCTTTAAATCGTAGAAGATTACGCCAACATGTTAAATTGTTTTTCTTAAAATGCAGGATACATAAAAATAATAAATAAATAAAATAATTTTAATTATACTTACAAGTATTTAGATAATTTATAGATAAAGTTCTATTACTACTGACATGATACAATCTACATATTCAAACTAAGATCAAAATATCTATTATTTAAATAAAGGTCGGCATATTTCTTAAAGTACAAATTGTGTAAAATTATTTGTATGAAAAGCACAATTACAAGTTCTGATACTTTCTCTTTGCAAACTCCACTTTTACCTTTTGTAAATTTGAGACAGAATGTAGTTTTAAATTTTTTATATTGAGGTTTTTTAAGTGTAAATCAGCACATATTTAAAATGTTGTTTAATTGTTAGATACCTTACATGTTATTGTTCAGTTTGAGGAAAAACTGTTGGGAGATTTCATTCAAATTGTATTTATGTCACATACGTATTTTTAAATTATACTCATAATCAGACTCTAAAGTTTGTTTTAGGCAAAACAAGTATGGGTTTTTGTTTTTATGTCCTAACTGTGAAAGGTCTTCTAAAGTTTTTATCCAAAAAATATTTTATTTTATATTACTTTTCTTAAACAGCAGTTTTTTTTTTCTACATCCGTTCTGAAACTAATTCAAAAGTGCAATCTTGCAAATACATTAATCCACAGTCCGCGTCATTCAATGTAATAAGGCTGCCAAATCACAAATTTAACAAACCCTGTATTAAACGGGCTATTATCAAAATAACTGAGCCTGTAGTTTAATTTTTTTTTTTATCGAACCTTGCTCTTGACAGTGAATTTTACTGTATAATTAAATAATTTTCAAAATCTTAATTATGTCCCAAAATAAATTGCAAAAATATGAAATTTTTATGATTCTTGTAATAATAAGATTTGAAGTACCAAATATAGATTTCAATTATTACTTTTGTAATCAGTTATTCGTTACATTTATATAATAGAATAAATAAAATAAATATTTTGTATATATTTCTTACAATTCTGTAACTTAAATAGATTAGGAAATTTTCGTTAGTAAAAATATTGGAAAAGAAATAAAGCATTTACTTTGCGGGTGATATTTCAAGTGAACAGCGAAATATATTGGTTTAATAACAGCTTTTGAAGGGAGAAATTGGTTTTTAAATATTTTTATTTTGCTTGCCTTGTTGAATTCAAACATGAAACCCTAAATTTCTTTTGTTCCCTTACCTTTTTCTACTGGCATAGCTTATTTCAAGTTTTTGGATTTGTTTGATGGAAATCTAATATTTTATCGGTTTTCATTCGAAAGTATTAGTTTGATCTGTACTTACGTTTTTAAAATTTCTTAAAATTGTTTTAAATCGTATCAAAAGTTTCGATACGTTATAAATGGTAAATTCTGATATATTAATGAGAAAATGTAATACAATTTGGTACAAACATTTAGGTTTTTTAAAGTTTAAAAATTTATATACATTTATATTTTACAAATAATTTTATTAATATAAGAAATAAAATAATATAGAACTATGTCTCACATATTCGTGAAGAAGTAATCAGATATTTGACTGGTTTAAGATATTTGTATGTTGCAAATTTATGTTTTTATATAACATACAATCAGTTATCTTAAGCAGTTGGATGGGTTTCGAAGTCTATACACTGAGAAAAAAAATATACCGCCTTCATCTAGAATGAATAAGTGGTCATTTCCTAAATTCTTTAACTAGAAATATAGATTTACAAGCTATGCGCATAAGACGCGCCAATAAACTGAATAAACGAAATGATCGAGAATTTCTAGACTGCACATTTCTAAATGGTGAAACAGCATTCCAAATATTTTGAATCTTTTGTATTGTGAGAAATTCTCGCTTGAATTTCTAGATGTTGGTCATAAACCAAGATTATAGTTGCTGAAACTCGCCTCTTGTGTTCGCATTTATTTGCAGAGATTTTTAAATAACTTTGCCCTCGAGAATATAGGCAAACGCTCTAGATTTCTAATAGGGGTTTCTAGAACACGCTTTCCAAGGGGGACTAGAATTTATAAGGATGGCATGGAACTATTTTTTTCTAGAGCCACAATTTAGATTCTAGATGTCAGTTACAGAATTTTTTCTTAGTGTAAAAAGCATACATTTTCTATTTTTTATTCAATAATAATAAATAGGTTTTTTTTTTTTAAATTCTTGAAAACATAAAAGGTTAATATTTAAACAATATTTTATTAAATTTTCATTAAAAAATGTGGAAAATTCAGCCGGAGACCTTTCAAGTCTCACCCTTTGTCAGTTACAGAATTTTTTCTTAGTGTAAAAAGCATACATTTTCTATTTTTTATTCAATAATAATAAATAGGTTTTTTTTTAAATTCTTGAAAACATAAAAGGTTAATATTTAAACAATATTTTATTAAATTTTCATTAAAAAATGTGGAAAATTCAGCCGGAGACCTTTCAAAAAAACGGTGGACATAATTTATCAACAACCAATGGACCGATCTTAACAATTTTGCACGCGTCTTCAAAATAAAATTAACTAGTGTTTGAATAAAGGATTTTAATTTTTCGATTACAAATAATTATAAAATAATCATACGTGGGAAAAAATATACCGAAAATTGTACTGTTTATGCATACACCTCTATCAAAAATTCAAATTTTAATTTTATTAAAAATCCTTCATTCAAGAATTAGTCAATTTAATTTTGAAGACGTGGGCAAAATTTCAATAAGGACGATGAATTAGTGTTTGAGAAATCGTGTCCATTGCTTTTCGAAAAGGGTCTCTGAAAAACAGGACCCAACAACTGAATTTGCCAAAATTTTTAATGAAAATGTTATAAAATATTGTTTAAACGTTTCTCTTTTATATGCTTAAAATTTTGAATGTAAAATTTTATTTATTAACCCGTTAGCGCCCAGTGACCTTATTTGAGGACAGCTAATAAAATGCCACGTATATTTTTTGTGGTTTCTTGGAATGATTTCTACTTTTTAATGACAGTTTATAATGTCACTCTAAATGTTCCTTGAAAGTTTTATGCGCCTACTATTAATTATTATTTCATAATTTGGATAGTCATTTTATGATTTTTCATTCGTCGTACAAATATCTGCTTTTTTGCGCAGGTATACTAACTAAAATCAAGTTGAATAATAATATACATATAATACTTTACTTTCGTGATATTTGTCAACATACAATAGGAAATTAATCTGTTGTCTCAAAGTTTTTCTCTCTCGAAGTTTTCTCGCTGGAACACTAAACGTTAATAAATGAGGATAAGCTTTAAATTTAAAACTATCAGAAGAATTGTTTAAGTTACTATATTTTACTGTCAGTTGTCTATATTAATTTAGAAGTGAAATAATCAGCTAATAATATTTTACAAAATTAATTCGCACGTTAACGGGTTAATAAAGAAAACAGAAGAACAGAAATAAACGTGCCTTTTCTCAGCTTTTGATGTCTATATAACCCTTTAACATAAACGAACCATTTAAAATACTTAAAATCTAAACACTAATATTCATTTACATATATACATATTTTATTTGGAATTGTTGCATACAAAGTTATCTTTAAGTCACTAATAACTTAAAATACTACAGTTAAGTTAAACAAGCTGTTAGTACATTCAATTTAAAAGTTAGTCGTACGGATCACTTCAGAATTCATTTTCAGTAGATGAAAGTTAACATATCTCTTGTCAGTTAATGACAGACTTAAGGGCAGTCGACGAAACAGGTAAACATCCCGTGGCGTCTATCCAAAATGGCTAGAAGCCAGTATTTACCAGCTGTGCTTTTCGATATTAGCGAAGAGAATAAGCTAGCGTGAATAACAAAACTCACAAAACAAATTTCTAAGGTTAAGTTGGCAATGAAGAGGAATGTGATGCAACAGATGGAGTGGCTGTAAATATGTATTGGTTTATTTTCAAATGCCTCGTCAGAAAAATATTTTGTTAACCTTTTAATGCTACTTTATTTTAGAGTTATTTTTGTTTTGTGGCAGTTTAAACGTGTTCAGTATTTGTTTTAAAAGTGAAAACTAAGAAACAATTTTACGTAACAGTCCATAATAAGAGTCTGATAAATATGTGTGTGTATATAAAGTACCCACATTCATGAACACTCATACACACAGACACACAAATTAATATAAAAACATTTAAAATTTATTTTCCCAGTAATTCATTGCTTCACAAAATGACTTTTACGATTCTTCCCTTAGTCTTTAATTCTGGGGGTCACAGAAGCGGGAGAGCCATTCCTTCCGTGGAGGATCAAAATTGTGATGGGATGTCTCCGGACCATCTCTAGGGGTGTGTCCCAGACCGTGGCCAATTGCCCATCTGCGCAGCACTAGTGCGACGTAAAACCCAACCAACCAACCCTTAGTCTTTAATGAAGCTAGATCAATTATTTTAATTTTAAAACACGATGTTATTCATGTATTGCAAGAAATTTTAGTAAAATTCGGAGAGTTGACAATTAAATCATACGGTCAGCTCCCTAATTCTAGAAAAACTTCCAGTGCTCGCATTTGTAACAAATTACAGTAAAATTCAGTGTGTTTATCGTTTATTCAAGGTTACTTCTCTCCTTCGAGAGAAAAGTCATGGCAGTTTCACCTGCATAACTTTATTTTTGCGGTAATGACTAGAACACGTTTTTATCGTGCTCTGAAACGTAATGTAATGTTTAAATTTTTACAGCGTATAAAATAATTTTATTTTTTTTAATTATGAATCAAAATCTGATATACAGAGAAATATTTTTACATTTTACTATTGTAAAATTGTTTATAACTTATCACTAAATAGCTTTGTATTTAGAAACTTCGAGGTTATACTAAAGTCTTGTCATATTTTTTTCAGCTAATATATACATAATTATAGCATTACGATTTCGTGAATATTGTTTAAAACTACAATAAAGAAAACTTTTCCTTTAGCGTTAGTACTGTTAGCAATAAACAGCGAAATATAAGCTGGGATAAAAAAAATTTTTTTTTTTTTGTATTTATTTTTTCTAATGATAAAGAAAGATATATATATTAACCTTTTGGATTTAAAGTCTTTAAATAAAATTGTAGATGGTTAGATGCCTGGAATATTGCACCTGTTTTTTCTTCCAACTTAACGGATGAGAGTTTTTTTTTTGAGTAACATCGGTTTCACGATTTTGAATGATCAAAATTAATTATACGCAGAATGTTGATGTAAAATTGCCCATTATTAAATCAATTTTTACTTACATGTTTATTAAAATCCATAAATTACCGTTTGATATGAAAATAAAGGAAAATATTAGATATATTTTATTTAAAATATCTTCCTGGTACAACAACTTTAATAAAAGAAGTCTGTACTGTACTTATGTACTGTCTCTGTACTGTACTGAGCAATACTGTAGCAAATATACAAGGAATAACAATTTATGGAGCAAACAAACGAAAAAAAAAAAATATTGCTCTTATAATTTTTAAAATACTATGAATTGGCTATGTTGCGAATTTTTTGCATTCACAAAAAAAAAAAAAAAAAAAAATCATCAATGTAAGTAGAATATAAATTTACGAAGCTAAATTTATTTAACAAGTGTTTTAATAGTTTATATGCTTTCTTAGTACTGGCCATTCAAATTGCTACACTAGGAAGGAATAGAAATATCAGAATGATATAATTTGGCGCATACATTATAATAGGAAAAACTATTGATTACATTTTCAGGAAATTTGGAGTAATACATCCTGACCCAGGTAGCATATAACGTTGTTATAGCGTTTCAAATAAGTCTAAACAGAGAAAAATTAGTTATAACAACGTTTTAATAACGTTATGTGCTACCTGGGGCGAAAACAGTAGATAAACCCTCCAGCGACCTCTGGGAGCAATAACTGCATTATCTAACTAGGCATTGAATCGAACAGGTATTGAATGACATATTCCGGTACGCACTTCATGAAGCTTCAACACTATTCCACAGTTCATCGACCGTAGTTACTGGTGAGTGGTGGCGGGCCAGTTGCTTTTTCCACAATTAAACAGTATTTTTCAATGGTGCGGTATCAGAAGAACGCGCTGGCCATAGCGGCAGTCGAACATATTCTGTATCAAGGAAGATCCGAACAATTTAGGCAATTTGCAATCGTGCATTGTCCAGCTTAAATGTTGCGCTACGGAGGCCTCGAATATAGGCAAAGTGGCGAGCCTTAAATCATCAGAAATGTAATGGCCGCTATTCAGAGTGCCAAGAAAGAGAACAGGAAGTGATGGAGACGGGTATCCAATGAGATTCCATACCATCACTGCAGGTGATGGACAGCATGACGATGTCGAATGCTAGCTATTAATGTGCATTATTCACAAAGCCGTTAAATACAGATGAGGCAATGTTGATGTTGTAAACAGGATTGAGATTTGTCTGAAAGGCGACGTCACGCCATTGCTTGTCCAGGTTCGTCGTTGATCACACATTAAAGCACCCATATCAATGATGCAGGTTTTAAGGTTTATCAAAATTTTGGTAGCCGCGTACTGTGGTACTACCTTAAGTGAAGGTATGTGATATCATTGAATTCACGTCTCGATCACCTCATTTTTCATTCCCGGCGCTCTGAATAGCGGCCATTACATTTCTGGCGAGTTAAGGCCTGTCACTCTGCCCTATATTCAAGGTTTCCGTAGCAGAGCATTTAAGAAGGACAATGCACTACCGCAAGTTGTCCGTATTGTCTGGACTTTCCTTGATGCAGAATGTGCTCAACTGTTTCTATGGCCAGCGCATTCTCCTGATCTCGCACTTTAGTCGTTGAAAAGCGACTCGCACGTCAGCACTCACCAGTAACTACAATGGATGAACTGTGGCATCGTGTTGAAGCTTCATGAATTGCTTTACCCGAATATATCATGCAATTGCTGTTCTATTCAATGCCTAGGCAGATAAGTGCAGCTATTGCTCCCAGAGGTCGCTGCTTTATGTACTGTTTTCTCATGATATATTACTCAACATTTCCTGAAAAATTAATCAATTATTCTTCCTGCTGTAATGTACGTGCCCAATAAATATCATTCTGATATTTGCATTCCTTCTTGATGTAGTAATTTTAATGGCCAGTAGTGTAGATATTTTATGCACTCTACTTTACTATCTTTTTTTATTTAATCTTACAGCAGATTACGTCATCGAAAGTGACTAATTAAAATAGAGTAAATTCTTTTAGCAAACTCACTTTATTTAACGAGAAGAAAAGTAAAAATATAAAACTTTTTTTTTTTTTAATTAAAATTTTCCCTGGTGAATTTTGTGTAAGTAAAAAAGCTGTTTGATCGAATTTAAGTAACAGATGGTAGTTTTTGAGTACAATCGGAAGACTAATATTTTTTGAGTAATATTTTGAGTACTATCAGAATTTGAATTTGACGCTACTTGAAATTGTATTTAAGAATACAGTTTTGAGCAAAACAATTTATTCTTTTTTATTACCTAACAAAATTTCTGTTTTTAAGATCAAATAAAAAACTAGTAAAAATAACTTAATATTTACTACAAATAATAACAATTTGACTTATTCTTCAGTAATATTTTTGACCTGTATGATTAGCTTACTCCTATGATTATTCTCTTTATCAATCATTAAGTGAATTACGTTATCTGTAGTACATATAAAAAGAAATACTGATTTTGTAATGTACTAAATGTAAATTATATCGCCGGAAGCAACTCATTAAAAGACAATAAATTTTATCGACAAATTTGATTTTTGTAACCAGGTTTATCATAACGACATGCAACTGAAAATAAATTCTCTAAAGCATAGTTTTACATTAAAAAAATAATAATAATAAATAAATAAATAAACTTTTGTTGCTAAGAATAATGCAAATATAGTATTATTTATTGGAGTTTGATAACGTCTTTATGTATTGTATATATATATATATATATATTTTCATTTTCTTAGAGAAAAAATGTATTTAAAAGTACGGTATTAAGTGCATGCATAAAAATAATATAATAATTATTAATATGTCGATAACTTTAAATAAATAAACATTTCTCTAATAACTTTAAATAAATATTGCTTCAAGTTTTAACGGCAACTTAATATTCATTATTGTAAGTATTGGCACAGACTGGCATTTTTAAACCTGCCCCATACAAAAATCAATGAAAGTAGCAATTTATTTTTCGCAAATAATGCTGTGATTTTATACGCAACATCATGAGGAAAAAAGATAAAAAGAATTTTCAAGTAATATCACATACTTTTTTTTTGTAATTTTTGAAAAGTTTAATATAAAATTGTTTTCAAATTCAGTGTATCTATATCTTAGCATTAGAATATGGTAATATAAGTTCAAACTAGATTTTTTGTCGAATATCTAAAGGAATACTTCATGGATTATCGTGGAACTTCAGATGTGTAAAGAACATGTTATGTCTCATATATTTTAATGAATGTTTTGTCGCGAAGGTAAAAAGAAAATCAGTTAGAGATAAATAAAAAAGAAATGTTTGGGATCATCCTGTAAAATAATAATAATAATGAATAAATAAATGAATACATATATATATATATAACTTTGCTATGCATTGTAGTTGTATAATTTGTTAAGAATATGGTGCTTTTTCTAATCTGTCTATATTCATTTTATGAGATTAATATACATATTAATTGAGATATAAAAAGTTATTTAACAAAATCGGAAATTTCTCGTAATTTTTTTGTAACATTTTAAGCTAATGAAATGTCAGTAAAAAAAAAAAAAAAAAATACTACGAGAGAGAGATCATATAACAATCATAATGTGAAAATATTAAATATAGGTTGAAACAGGAGTATTTCCGCTAAGTAACGTTTAACTACGCATGCAAAAGCATTAACACAATTTCTTTTGCATAATGTATTAGACAGATATATTGTAATATTAAGTGATGAAATACTTGTATAAAAAACCTCATACAAATAACCTGAATTTTCAAAAAGTTAGACTCTCTTACAAAAAATCAAAGCGACTGGAGATTTTATCCATATTTATTCTCAAAAAACATACACTGTATTAAAGAACCTATCTTTTTTTGAGGGGGGGGGGGGCGACTGAAAGTTAATTTGTTTTATTGGTAATAACTTTCTGGCTTTTCACATTTGCATTATAAGTTTAGGATTTAAATTTGAAAGGAAAAAATTTTCTTATCTTCTTTTTTTTTCACCTTAATTTTATATATACTTTGTTTTTTCTCATCGGACTAGAAAATAAGTTAATTTAGAATCTGAAAATTTTCATTATACTTAAGAAAATGTTAACATCATCTAGAGGATTAAAGTTTCTGAATTTAGCATTACCTTCGGAAAAATTGACAACTCCTACAGTTTAAAACACGACAAATTTTTATGGCAGTAGTCTAAAAGTATGAAAAAGGTACAGTCGGTAACAAAAGTGCCCGAACACTAGCAAAAATTCCTATATAAAAAAAAAGTACACTTAATACAGTTTTGCTAAATAAATCCTTGTCGAATCCTGTTCTTAGACTGATTAAGAACAGGATTCGACAAAGATTTATTTAACAAAACAGTATTAAGTGTACTTTTTTTATATAAGAATTTTTGCTCGTGTTCGGACACTTTTGTGACCGACTGTATTTTTCAAAACTTGATTTTTTTTTTTTTTTTTTTTTTTTTTTTTAAATAAAATAAGTAATTTTAATGTTCATTTCAAATTTCGCAGTTACCTATATGTATACAATTTCAATCCTCATATATATAGACTGAGGGGGGGGGGGGAAATGTAACGCCTTCATCTAGGATGAATAAACTGTCATTTTCTGAATCCCTATAAAAATGAAATACAGATTTCTGAGTTATGCGTATGAAGGAACAAATAAACTGGATAGATGAAATGATCGAGAATTTCTAGTCTACACATTTCTAGGTGAAAGAATACTACGAATCTTTTGTACTGCGAGAAATTCTCGCTTGATTTCCTAGAATTGAGCCAGAAAACAAAATTACTCGCCTTTTGTGTTCGCTTTAATTTTCAGACATTTTTAAATGAATCTGACTACGATAATATACAAAAACACTCTAGAATTCTAATAGGGGTTTTTTAAACGTGCTTGCAAAGGAAACTAAAATTTATAAGAATGGCATAGAACTATTTTTACTTGAGACATAATTTAGTTTCTAGATGGTAATTACAGAAATTTTTTAACTCTATGATGACAGAAAATAACTTCTATTCGACCACTTTGTGCACATTTTGCATGCAAAAAAATCACCTTTAGTTTCACGCTGCCATGTGGACTCTGCTGCAGCTTTCATTTCGAATGGACAAAACGATCATTGATTTCTGAATATGCCAAATGGAATCCAAACGCATCAGAGTATTTTAGTTTCAATATATATATAACCGTATATTTTCTATTTTAAAAATATATTTATGTAATAATTCATATTGTTTTGTACAGAAACTATTCTATAAAAAATACGAATTTTCATGTTTATCGATTTTGGATCGAAATGGATCCAAACGCAGCAGCTTAATAAGTTTATTTTAAAATGTCTCAATCCCAAAACATTTTAAGATTATCAGTATCAAAATTACATGTAAATAGTTTTTTCCCCCTGTAAATGGTATAGTTTTGAACAGTAAAAATATATCTGGGAGAAATTGTTTGCATAACATTACAACTTCTATACAGATACGTTTATGTTGATTAGATGATGCGACATTCAACTTAAAGCAGGTATGTTACAGTTCTTAGTAGTTTGCAAAACATATATCGTTGCTTATTATATTTCATAAATTCTACCAGCTCATTCACAATTTTTTAAATATAAAATTTTATTTAACGTATATTGAATGAAAAACATATCTGCAACGATCTCTTTAACGCATATTACATCACCACAAGTATCTAATTAAAGAAGAGCAAACTTTATCGATAAATTTGATTTCTGTAGCTTACGATAAATGTAATGACCTACATCTGTGCTTTTAATTCTAAATTCCCTGAGGTAGAGTACAGTATTATAGAAGAAAAAAAATGTCTGTGTTCCGTCAAATAAAGAAAATTCTCTGATGCTTATTGGAATTCGATATTGCCTCGATGATATTTAAGAATAAAGTTTTGAACATGACATTTCTTACGTAGTTTTTGCTGGAGAGAGAAATGTGTTTCTAAGTATAGTTTTAACTACATATTCAATGAGCGTATTTGAATAATGAATGAAAAGAAACTATATTGCGATACTGATGAAGGTCTTCAGTGCATAACTTATTATATGTTTATATTTTACTTCTTCGTTCTTGAATATAGTTGATTATATCTTGAAATCTAAGAATCTTTTGTGTTGGTTAGATCGCTCGAATTTATGTAATAACTATTATCTATTAAAATTATTTTAAATATTATAATATTATCTTGCTAAAATTTTTGAACGGCATAGGTGTGAATTAAATAATGTAAATTTTTTATATCAGCACATACAGCATGTCCCTGAGTTTATAAACAAAATTTAGAAGTAGGTAAAATGCATATAAATAAGCCTTTTTTTATCTAGCAATAAGAGGTCGAAAATGAAAAATGTAGACGAAAAACAAGAAATACTTTCAAAATAAAAAAATAAAAAAAAAAAAGATTTACATAATATTTTTATAGCAGACAATATATAAGTTTAGTGACGTAGCTTGCAAAAAGATGAATTTTTGGGGAAAATAACCAATATGAAGGTTTATTTAGTTTGCATTATCATCTACAAAATAATTTTATTGAGTTTGAGTGGCATTACACTGGCTTCAAACTATTCATTACTGTTAGAGAATACTTTTGCGTGATGGAGAAATGTACGTTTTCTGAAAAAGCAGACATGCATCTTATGTCCGGGAGTGCCAATTGTAACCAAAGATAAGCATTAAAGCTGTACCATGGCGCTTCTGTAATAGGATAAAGCCGAATCACAAAAATTTTCCATGTTCATACCGTCAACTTTGCAAGAAGGTTCGTTTCATGTTAAAAAGCTGGATCCGCATTGCTCGAGACACGTACGAGTTCCAAAAATCGAAGAATGTATTTTTAAAGGTTTTTGATGATAATCCAAGCACTAGCACAAGATCGGATTAAACGAATTAAGAAGAACACCGTATGGAAAATTTTGCACGAGAAAGACTTTTTCTATACCAATTTCAGAGAACGTAAACACTGAATGCAGCTGATTATTCTAGGCGCGTAGATTTTTGCTGTTGGTTTTTGCAGCAGAGTACTTTCACAGAGTTTTTTTTGCAATTGTATGTTTTGAAGATAACGCGAGACCATGTTTTTAATTTGAACGATTCTCATGTGCGCGCCACCTGTAACGCATATACTACAAATCCTGAAACGGTTTTCCTGAAATTGTTTTCCTGAAACGGTTCTCTGTTAATGTGTAGGCATGTACTGTGAATGATTTCCTTATTGGCTCATATTCGTTACCACATTGATGCAACGACACGAAATATCGAATCTTTCTAGAAGAGGTTGTAGTTTTCTAATGGTTATAGAATTAATAGTATTCCAGTTTCTGTTCTAAATGCCATGTCATTTCAGCACGATGGGACTCGAGCCCATTTTCGTTAATAATGACTGTAATTACTTCAATGCCACCTTTTGATCTTCGATGAATTGAATGAGGTGGAACAGTCACTGGTCCAACACGTTCACCAGATTAATCAAGTATTGATTTAACAGGGAGCAGAACCTTCTCATCGCTCCTGGAGCGATGTTGAGCGATTCAATTTCAAGACAAAGGGGACATCTCCGAGATTTATTGAAAAAAAAAAAATACAAAGTTTCCCAGGCTTTGTAGCCCAAGACCAGCAAAGGTCGAAAGAGGTTAAAATAAGATTATGTGCCGGGATTTCTCCCCACGCGACAAATCAAGTATCGATTATTTCCTTATGGGAACACCTCAAGGCACTCCTCTACAAGATTCCAATCGACTCTGGTGAGAACATCATAGCAAAACTTTCAGTCGCTGATGAAACTGAAAGTTTTCAAAACCTAAGTATCATAGCCTTTTCTCTGTACAAAAATTTAATAAAATATTAATATAAAAATATATCAAATACGGAATCTATGGTAATAGTTTTTACAGTAAAAACAATTTTGCAGCATTAATTATAAGTTTTTTAAATTATTTTCATACGCAATGCTGAGAGAATCTACTCTCTAAGCTAGCAGACGTTAGGTGCCGGGTTCGAACCGAGGTAGCATTTCTCGACTTAGTTGTAGAAAGCTTTTCGTGTTTTCCTCCAAAACGCTCATGAATATGTGCTACGACTCATCATAAGCCCCTTACCCCACGGAGGGCCTTTCATCCAACTTTAATTCCGAATTTTAGATAATACACCTTAACTCCAACACTGCACTTAAAGCACGGATTTAACTACAGAACTTTAAAATAATTATATAAATGATATAAAATTTTAACACTTGGATGTTGACTTCATAAAATGTATAATCGACGAAGGGTATACTTAGTTTTTATGTACCCTAAAACGGAGTTACTTGGACACTGGGACTTTAATTGAACCCAAAACGATAAAATGAATAAGGTAGCTCCTGGCACTGGTTTGGTGAAGTATTGGACGTAGCTTGTATTTTACGCTTACAAACTACGACCTACGTCCAGTAATTCAATAAACCAGTGCCAGGGGGGGATTTTTAATTGTTTTATTGTTTTGGGTTCCTGTAACTCTGCAGGGTCAAAGAAACTTGGCTTTAAGGTACTTAACATATACAGTCGAACCTCGTTAACGTGAATTTCAAGGGGAATAAAAAATCTCTTTATGCTATCAGTAACTAATCTTCATATAACTAAACTAATCTTCATTTTGAAGGGTTTGTGGAGACACTTCATATTAAAAGTAATTCACTTTAACAGTGTTCACGTTAACGAGACTCAACTGTATATATATTTTTTTCTCCAAGCCTAATGTTGAAAATTTTCTTTTTTTATCACCAGGATTTCACAACCTTCCAAAATGTAATTTTATCGGTGGTTTATGAGTCACAAAATTTTTGTTTATTTTCATTTCTTTTTCATTTTATAGTGAAGTAACTCATATATAGCAAATTACTTTTTTAATGCATAGAAAAAAGTCAACATTGCATAATTTATTAGTTTATACAAAAACTTTTGAAGAAAATTTTAAAATAATAAATTCTTAATTAAATAAAGTATTTCTATTTGTTATTGAGAATAAGAAATTTTATCTGAAAACTTGAAAGAAAAAAAGTTTCATCGTCTTGTTTTCTACATTTTTATTTTCAATTAAGGAAATTACATCATCTGAAGTAAAAACTCCTTTTATTTCCCCTCAAGTTAATACATATTATTAACAACTCAAGTACAGCACTGAAAACCATTAAAAGTTTTTTTTTAGAGATTTCTTTGAAAGGAGTTTTTCTTTGATAACGGTAACAACTGCTCGAAAACTTTAGTGTAACGGCGTTGATGGAGTTTTTACGTGCTTCACTCATTTAATGAGTCGTTTCAATGTTGCGCGAATATTTCTATATATAGAGAGGTTTTATGCGTGTCAACTGTAAAACGGATATCTAAAATGTCAGCCGTAATTTTATTTTATGATAATTTTTACAACCTTTTTTCCTTCTCCCCCCCCCCCCCCCTCTTTGGCAAAAAGGGCAATTTAGTGCGAATAAAAGTAAAGTAGATACTAAGAAAATTTAATGCGTTTAAGAAACGTGTACTCTGAGTGCTTCAATCTATAAATACAGACACAGAAATTTGTATAGTACGCGTCAGTTATAGAAATAACATTACATTTTATTCCGTTTAGTTACTGATCCGAATGCAATAAAAATATTTTCATTTATATTTTTCCCTTAAGTAATTTTGTGCTTACAAAAATTATTTCTGTTAAAAAGAGGCTCTTATACGCGGAAGAAATTGCTTACAAAACTTAAATATGTTTGTGCTTATTGAATGTTTTTATTGATTAATGAAAAATACCCATTGTGTATTTTTAAGTTAACGAATTAGCTTATAAGCATATAATATATATATCTTTTCATATTCTGCAATGCTTTATAATAATAATAATAATATATTTTCCTTTTAATCGGATGAAATTGAACAAAACTACTTTTTAAATTTTAATTGCCATTACGTTGTGAGGTCTAGCAAAGTGCTACGATTAAAATTCGCACTTTGCGAGTAAAACATGAATACGAAGGTTTTAGGATTCGATTGAGTAATGGAGTTAGTTCTCATCCTAAAATGAAATTGTAATCTGCGATATGTTAATTTTATAAAGTATTTTGGAAAGTGAATAGTATAAAAGTAGAAGGAAGATTGCTTTTGGGAGTTAGTTGGAGTGAGCTAGAGAGTTAGTGGGAAGAAGAGTAAGAGAGTTAGTTGGAAGAGATAATAGTTGGGAGGTTAGCGGCTACAGGTTAGTTGGATGTAAGTCGAGTAGGTAGCAGTGTCAGGGAATCCTCCTGCTATCGAAAAGTTACTGAGCCGCGAGGGTGAATGAAGCTAAATGTAGTAGTTAAATTTATTGGTGGTTAGTTAAATAAAGTAGTTGAGATTAATTGTGAGTATCTATCGATAGTTAAAGTATTTGTGAAGGCTGCCCATTTAAATTTATTAACTATAATCAAAGTCCAACGCCCGCCTTTTTATTTAAGCTCAAATAAAAGCTCGAGTTATTTTTATATATCTGACTTTGTGTTATTTCATAACTTTATTAAGTAAGTTTCAGCATTCAAGTTAAAGTTAAATGAGCATGACGACGAGAAATTATTCTCTACAACGTATGGCCAACAGTATGATGCATAAATAATGAGAATGATAAATAATGATTACTTATTAGAGATGTTTACAGTATATAGCTCAGTTATACCAAGTATTTTAAATATAATCAGAAAGTTATCTTTTTAACCTTTTATCCAGCAAGCTGGTTCAGTTCACAAATAATAACTTCTGGAACAAAGGGTTCCGAGCTTGAATCCTGTATAAGGCAAGATTGTTTTTGATGCTCTCGTTTATGTAAACAAAAAATGTTCATCGTTAATGTGAATTAATGAAAAACGGATCATTCTTAGTTTTGTACTTCCAATTAAAAAAAAAAAAATCACTATTTACATATTACTATTTTTAACGCTATGTGTATTTTGCAAGGATCTGTATGTATATATATATATATATAACTGCAAGCATAATGTTAATGTCAATAGTTATAAAATAGCCCAGTTATCTAAAAGAAATTGGTAATTTATTAGTTCTATAATAAATTAATTTTGAAAATAACAATAAAAAACCATGGGTAACCTATAATTTACTTAAGAAAAATTTTTAGGAGGTATTTAAATTTACCTTACAATAAATTTTGCTTTCTCCACTTTTCATAAATTGTACGTTGAGGCCACCACAAGACTTTCTTCTGTGCATTGTCTTATACAAATTCACGCAGTATAAATTACTTACTAAATTGTTGTTCTATAAATTTATTTTCCACGAGGAATGCAGAAGATATTCCTCCCAGATTTGTATAACACTAAAAATGAAAGAAAATCAATTTTGGGCCGACATTAGAAATCTCTCTTCTTTTTTTTTTTTTTTTTCTTCTTAAAAACGAAAAACTCGATAACTTTGATTTAATTTATCACATATGTATGATTGAACCATTCGTTTTAAAAGATTTTGCGATTACATTTCAACGATGCCCATTAGAGCTGGACGATATCAGAAATTAAATATCGCGATATATCATCAAGTTAATATCGATATTGGTGATATATTGCGATATTTATTTCAAGAGAAGGAAAATAGATATTTGCTACTTTTTAAAGACAAATGAACACCAATTTTAATGTATACAAGTGTGGAGTGTTTTCTATATGTATATATTTATATTTTCTGGTATATTACTTCCAAATCTTTTTTATTAAAAAGAAAAAAAAAAAAAAAGAAAGAAAGAAAATGCATAAATAGCAACACAATGTTTTGTGTTTCTTTTAATTTATACCATTACTTTTAAGTATATTTCTGAATAGTTTGTCCTCCATTCTTTCTATTTTAAGATTTGATTTAATTATTTCAAAATCACATTTTAAGAGAGCTAATGGGTGATATGTGTTTTATTTACACAAAGTATATCATCAAGATACATAATTATAATAAAAATATAAGCTTAAGAAAAATGAAGTTGTACTTAGAATGTAGATGATTAATAAAATTTTGCGCAGAAGTCGTAACTTAACTATCTATCTATCTCTCTCTCTATATATATATATCAATGATTCATTTATATACGGAAATTTTAAAAATAAATATTAGTATGAGTTTTGCGCCTAATTCCCATTCCTGAGTATAAAGAAAGTTCATTTACTAATATTCCTGTCAGTCATTGATAGCGATATGGTTGTAATTAAATTAATTTCAGTGAATAAGAAATGCACAGTAGAAATACTATTTATAAACTTTCTTTAGAATTGCCACCGAATAAACTTTCTCGGTTGTAGAGTAATATTAATTTGAGACCCTATAACTCATAGGTATTCTAAAGGTCAATTTCCTGCCATTTTTATTTTATTTTTTATCTACTTACCATATCATGTTTTTTTTTTTTTTTTTTTTTTTAAGATATATATATTGAATTCATATTTTGTAATGTTTTTATAACATTTGGAAATTGTATTATATTTATATACTAGTACCGCCCAGTGGTTGAAGATCAATCACTTTTTGCAAAGCAAAGCAACTGCCTTCTCATAAACGGAATTAAATTGCAGCACAGCAGCGACCCCTGTTGGCCGATAGGCACGAGTCGTCCATGAAATAGAGCGTTCGAACTAAAAAAAAAAAAAAAAGAAAAGAAAAAAGAAAAAAGAAAAGAAAGAAAGAAAGGAAATCTTAAAAATGGTCAATTAGAGGTCAAGGAATCTCAAAACTTGTAACATCATCGAAAACTGGAAATCTAAATTTTTTTCTAAATCTTATACTTTCTCCACTTTTTTAAGAATAAGTAGTCAATTTCAGTTAATTGAAATGCAAGGAAATCTCAAAACGTGTAAATTCATCGAAAACCAGAAATCGAAATTTTCCTCGTGTCTTCTACTTTCTTCTTATGCATGTAGAAGCCAGTAATAAATCCACATTTTAAATAATAAGTAGTCAGTTTCAGTTAATTGAAAAGCAAGGAAATCTCAAAACGTGTAAATTCATCGAAAACTGGAAATCAAAATTTATCCAAATCTTACACTTTCTTCTTGTATATGCAGAAGATATAATAATAAATCAACTTTTAAAAAAATAAGTAATCAGTTTCACTTAAATGAAATGCAAGGAAATCCCAAAACGTGTAAATATATCAAAAAACGGAAATCGAAATTTATTTCGTATCTTCTTCCTTCTTATGTACGCAGAAACTAGTAATAAATCCACTTTTTAAAAATGAGTAGACAATTTCAGTTAATTAAAATGCAAGGAAATCTCAAAACGTGTAAATTCATCGGAAACCGGAAAAACGTTTATCCAAATCTTATATTTTCTTCTTATATGTGCAGAAGATAGAATAATAAATCCAATTTAAAAAAAATAAGTAATCAATTTCAGTTAATTCTTTGCTTAAAAAAGAAAAAAAAAACCCACTTGACGATATTTCGAACAATCCATGCAATTCCGAACAATATGTCAACGAACCGATAACAAGAACTAAACGCAATATACTGTTTCCAGTGTTTTCACTTTTCACCTGCGAGCGAAGAGCAGCTTCGATATTATTGGTGTGGGAATATTATCGAATGGAAAATAATATACTACTGCCATGAACTAAACGCGATATACTGTTTTCACTGTTTTCACTTTTCACCTGCGAGCGATGAGCAACTTCGATATTATTGGTTTGGAGATATTATCGAATGGGAAATAATATACTACTGCGATAACTTGATGAATGAGGAATGAAACATTTTATATGTTATCGTTCAAGGTCATACTTTTTAAGTAGTGGTTTCGATTTGAGAGTGCGCAGTTCGCACAAATGAAGCCGATTGGGGTCATTTTTTCGAGTTTAGTCAGCGAATAGGAGGAAAGGAAGAGAAGGTGTATTTGTATAAGATATTCGGCGGTCTGTTGAGTGTTTACGGGGTGGTACGGGGTACGGTGAGGCGGGGAAGCCGAATTTGAAGATATGGCGTTATACGCTGTTTATCGCATATGACTTGATCGCGCTGTGCGCGTTAGAGAAATTAGTTGTGCGCGTGTTAGAGAAATTAGCTGTGCACGTTAGGAAATATCGTTAGAGGGATATATCGATAGAACAAGAACTTAAATACTGTTATCGCGATATTAAAAAAAATATCGATACTTGGGGATATATTGATAAATAATCCAGCCCTAATGCCCATATTGAAAATTTATACACCCCGGGGGCCATTCCCCTCCTTCTTCCCCTGGGAGACAGCGATGCTTCTACAAACACAAAATATTTTTCTAATTTACTACTGAAGATATAAATAATTCATATTAATTTTACAATCATTTGTTTAAAAAAAAAAAAATCTCTCGTTATGTACATTTATAAAACATTAAGTCTTATACTGCCATATTAAAAGTTAATGAAAATGAGATGACCTAGCCATCTGTTAAGCGATTGATTTTAAAATGTAGTCAGTATCTGTTTAGGTCACAATCCAACTAAATAACAAGTTTGGTAAAATTTCGTTCATTGGTTTATGAGATACAGCGTCCATAAAATGTATGTTAGGCATACACACAGACAAACAGACATTTTCTAAAAATGGTCAAATCGTGTTCAGGACATCTCAAAACTTGTAAATCCATCGAAAACTGGAAGTTGAAAATTTTAAAAAACCCGATACACTTATATATATATATATATATATATATAGGGTAGGGGCTCCAGTGATTGGCATGCTCCAGTAATTGACATCTATCCCGAAATAATTAATAAAAAAGAAAAATAGTAAAATCATTATATTTTACATATAAGAATTTTAACATTGAATGTCAGACACTGGAGCATAGGATGCTAATAACTGATAAAATGAATAACTGGCAGTGTCAAACACTGGAACATAGGGTGCCAATTACAAATAAAAGGAAAAACTGGCAGTGTCAATTACTGGAACATTGAGTGGGTGTCGAATAAAAATCCACAAAAAAAAAAAAAATAATTGTTATCAAATGTATATATTTTAACATATATGTGGTTCTGAATGTCTTTCATACCATATGTACTAACTTAAGATTTCTAAAAATATTTTCTGATCACTAGAACATTAAAAACATCAGAGATTGCTCTAAAAGTGTCAATCACTGGTGCACTTACCCTATATATGAAAGTAAAAAATCTGAAAGGAAATTAACTTCTGAAATTTTTCAATTAAATATAAGTTTTATTTAATGCTGGTTACTCAAAAGTTTATTTTATACATTTAATCCGTTGTTTATATTTAGGATTTAATTAAATTGTTTTACAAAATATTAACGTATTTAACTTTTTAAAAATTAGCGTCAATGAAAACAATTTCTTTCAATGAAGGAATTTTTCATTTTGAGAAACGCTTCTGCTTGGGGAAACTTTTGCCGATCCGGCAAACTTTGAGGAAATGAAAACAAGCATCTTATGGAGATATTAGATATTTTCCTTTCCAGATTGAAAATTTAATCCATCCAGATTCCAGGGTGATACCACTGATGAAAAGTGTATGGCAGGTAAATAAGTTTTCATAAAGAAATTGTTTGCTTCTTGGTTGATGAATTACTTTTACCTGTCGGTGAAGTTTTAGAAGATTAAGTGAAATGAGTGTGCATAATTAAAAATAGGCTTATTATGTTTACTCTGATTAACGTGTCATTTGCAGATTCTCACAACACACACCTACAATGGCGGAAAATTATTTGAGCGATCCATAATTTTTAATCTCAATCTCAATAATTTCTAAAATTGTTTAAAATGCTTTTTTATGTTTGCTTAGCCCCACTTTTGAAGATGTGTAGCTAAAATGTAATATTAGAACTAATGATATATCAATACCAAAAATAATTATATTCCTCCCAGTGTTATTTATTTATTACATCATATGTCTTTGTACAATTTTTAACTCTCGATCAAAAGAAGCACTTTAATTCTTCGTTTGTCTGTCTGTGTATTTGTATGTCTGTATCACTGTAACTTCTAAACGTTTAGACCGATTATAATGCGTTTTCAGAATGCTGTTTTATTCGGAATAGTTTGTAGCTATATTTCATAAAAATCTGTTTAATAAATTTTTAAAAATAAATTTATTTTTTCTTTCCAGCTCACTTATCTTTTAGAACTTACTAACGGGTAATTCAATTTTTAAGTCCTGTTAGGTTATAATTTTTTTTTTTTTTTTATTTATTTTATTTTATTTTATTTTTATTTTTTTTGTGAATAAAAACGCTGTTTTATCTCGAATTTAAATTAATTTTGGCAAAAGTTAAAAATTAGCTATAAATAATGATTATGAGTACACAGTCCAAAGATCTTCAAATCTGATAAAGAACTGGAGACCGTAAAGAAAAATTATTTAGTTAATTTAAGGCCAGTCCTATGTTGACATTTTATAATTAGAGAGCTAATGTTCTTCAAACTGGAAATTGATTTTTTTAGAAAAATAGTATTTGATAAAATTCAAGGCTGTAATTCTTCTTTTGTTTTGTTTAACCCCTTAACGCGTGCTGTCCTCGCTGCGAGGACGCAAAATTTAAGATCCATCTGCAAAAATTCATCCCGGAAATTTTTTAGCAAGAATTTACGTTTATAACGTAGCAGAATAAGTCGGTTTTTTTAACCTTAAAATTTCTTTTAGTTTAATTTAGTTCATGAATTCCGGTGGCAGTATAATTTAAATGATCCGAATTGTCTTGCGCCGCAAAGGGTTAAACTGAATTTTAAAGAGCATTTATGTAATTGCATTTTAAGGTTTTATAGATTGGATTTTTTTTTTTTTTTTTTTTTTTTTTTTTTTTTTTTAACATCGGATTACATTCCTTTTAACTTCCTTAGTATGACTTGATGAATATATTTGTTAAAAATTTATCCATATGCATTAAATAATAAATTATACATTAAACTTTAATACTATTACCTTACTTAAAATCCTCTTTTATAAACGAGCATATATATAATTCAATCCTTTATAAAGAAAAGCAATGTAATGAATTATACTTTTTCTCATTTTTACAAATTTAAAAGAGCAGTTTAATTTGTGTCCTGTGTGAAATGCTGCCGAATATAAGTTTTGCAGGAAGAAAAGGGGATTTATAGTTATTAATATGTGCACTAGTAATTTGATAAATATAATATTTTAAACAAAATGTCCGAAAAAGAAAAATAGTATTTATTTATTTATTTTTATTTGTTTTTTACAGTGATGTTGAAAGGTTTGGTAATAGTTTAAGTTAGATTATCATGCAGTTTTGTTCCTAGATTATCATTTTTTTTTTTTTTTTCATGAATAAAATTTTATATCAAGAATAAATTTATAAGTTAATTGTGAATTTTATACTCTTAATGCTTGCCATATGACATTACGTATATAATGTTACACTGAATTTCATATAAAGATAACAAAATAGTATTCATATTTTGTCAAGAATTCTGTTGAACTTCAAAGTATTAAGAATGTAGCAGTTCTCTTTCTTTTTTTTCTTTTTTTTTTTTCTTTTTTTTTTTATTTTAAATAAGGATAAAAAAAAATTCATATAGAATTTATTATTCAAAATTATTTTAAAGTATTTTAAATTGCTTATATAATGTGAGAATAATGTGAAGTCATATACACATATATTTAGGACAAATACCTTATAAGTTATACACATAAATATACATAAATATATACCAATATCTTATATGCCTTAAATTCAACTAATGAAAATATAAACGTTAATTATAGTGTACCAAAATAAACGAATGAGTGTTTCAAATAATAAGGCACACACTCCCCATTCTAAAGAGATAGATCTAAATATAAATAAAACCGAATTGCCAAGAACTGTATGTGTACTTAGTTGAAACACTGTTTATTTTAGTGCACTTATACCCACTGCTGAAAATGCTTTTACATCATTTTTGTATTACTCATTTTGTGTTACTAATTCTGTTATATTAAATTATTATTCTTTTAAATTAATATTCCTATTCTCGTTATCAGGCTTTAAGGTCATATACTTGTCAATCTACACGTTAATATGTATTATCCCTCTGACATTTCTCAGGCCCCTTTGTACATATTGACTATGAACTGCATGCGTACTGCGCAGTGTATTTACATTTTTTACAGTAAGAGAAAGCACATACAGTGAAGCATCCATAATCTGGAATTCTATAATCCGACAGCACCCATAAACTGGCACCCCCACTATTTTTTTTCAAACTTTCGCCCGTAAATCGTAGTACTGTGAAGCATCCATAATCCGGCAGCACCCATAAACCGGCAGTAATGACTTTTTTTTTTTTTTTTTTTTACCTCCGCCCGTAAATCGTGGCAGTACTCAACTTGTTATTTGCAGCATGCTTCTCAACTTTTATAGATCGTTAATAAAGTTTACGGATTTTCATTTAATTTTATTGATTTACGGACTAGCGTGAATTCTTTACAAATTAATCAGGATGATGGCAAAAATTCTGAAAAGTACAACGAAATTTTCGTCTCGCAACGGCAAAGCCAGAAGTTATTAATAAAACAGATATTTCCTAATCCTGATACCGAAAATCAAAATAAACAAGACCACCCGAAATTTCAGTCAAGAGTTTTTAAAAGGAATTGAAAAATATGATTTTATCAGCAATAACCAACTAATGAACGTGCATATGTTAATCAGTCAACGACCAAACTGGAAAACGAAAGAAAATGAAACAAATAAAATTAACTGACATATTTAATAGAATGTAGCATTCTCAAATTCATGACTTTATTTGTTATTAAGCCAGTTTTAATATAATTTGTTTTATTATTGTTATTTGTACAAAAATAAATTATTTGTATTACTGTTTTATAATTGATATTTTAAAAATTTTAATTTATTTTAAACGTTATTTTATTATTTTCGTTTTTAATAAGCGTTTGCATACGTTTTTTAAAATTAATTTTCAAAAATATTTCTTTAGATGCTGTAACTGATATATGATTTCGATATACATTTCGGAACACCTGTCATCCGAAAGAATCCTTAATCCGGCAATGTCTATTTACCTCTGATGCCGGATTATCGATGCTACACTGTAACACAACTCGAAATATTCTTCAAACAATTCACAGCTTCAAGTAATTTACACTAATTTATTTTGAAAATATAAAATTATACAAGATTCCCTCTAAACGAATGATGATTGATTACTTGATTAGAATGCACAAAATAGAAATTTGGCGGAACACAGACTAATGCATTTGAAATCTTTCGTGTGAATATTAAAACAAATAATTTATCTGATTTCAATAAAAAGTTTCAAGGAATATCTGCATATGATGCAAATTTAGAATACCGAATTTGGAATTGCTACTAATATCTGGTTTTGAGTTATACAGATAACAGGTAGAAATATGAAGATCATATACATGCAGATCTACTTCTAAAGATTGATTTTTATAGTCTGAGAATTTTAAAACGAATAATTATAATTGAAACTCAATTTCGAAATTCTCCTAAAAAATATTGCCTCTATTATATATGGTTAAGAAAAAGTAATAAACCTATAACAGAAGTATGTATCAATCTATTCTTACGTAGATGCAGTAACTGTTAAACAATTAAAAATTCTTTCCGAATAAAAATAGATGCACTATAATTTATTTAAAGTGCTAATTATGTACTCCAGATTCAGCAGAAACATTAAGATACTGATTCTGTATTATCAGATATATCCTACAGAGGAAATTTTATAACAAATGACCCAATTCTACTTAATTAACTTTAAACAATCATTGACATATACTAATCGGATATCATATATCTGTATTTTAACTAACTATAAAACAACAATAAATGTTTAATATTCACTGCATCCTTTAACACCATACATTTAGAGTTCTAGATAGCACTTTATTATGCATACCTAATATACTTTAGAGAGGTTAATACAACTATATAGTTATCTTCAAACCTAGAGATAAAGTTTGGATTATATTGAAACATTGCCAGCTTTGAATCGGTTATCTAGTGCGAAGTATCACAGATAAAGCTCATTGAGACAATAACTCAGTCATAGTACCGCACGAAACTCTCCGTAGTCATTGACATAATGATCATAGACCAACCACAAGTGATAATTTGTATACAAATTAAATTCTATGCTGATTATACTCTAAAGGACACGTGTGTGAAATTAAATAAGATAAGGTTAATGTATATTTCTTATTCAGAAGATAGATGCATTTTAATGTAAGTTAATACCAGAAATCAAATATTCAAATGACTAAAAATAAATTTTTTTAAAAATTAACTCCCAATGTGGCTAAAATTTTTGTTTCCAGAACATATTTTTTCATTGATTGGTTGTGCCATGTGTAAGATATATTCGGAATGATGACGATACTTTAATTTTTTTTTTTTTTTTTTATTGCTAAAGGCTGTTTTATTTACATTTTTCTTTTCTCTCAGCTTACTATATTAGGTATTAGGTATTTTTGTTATAAAATATTATACATTGCATTTGAAATTAAAATTAAAAAACTGTTAAACATTAAAAGATTTTTCTTTAATCCCATGCTGTTACCCTTTTTATTTGTTCGCATCTTTCATTGGAAAGCATTTTTTTATCTGACAGATTTCGTTAAAAGATAAAGATATATATATATATATATCTTTTAACAAAAACAAGGAATTCCTCAGGACTCAGTATCTAGCAACAGTTTAGCAAATATGTATTTGCATACTTATAAAAATAATTTGAAATCTAATGAGGGTATTATGATTCACAGATATATTGATGATCTGATCGCTTTTACTAGTACCAATAATGACACTAAAATAAAAACAAATTTTTATCCTTCTTATTTAAAACTCATTAGTACTAATTTTAATCCTTTAAAAGCAAATTTCTTGGACTTGGATATAAATATTGTAGATAATGAAATGATTACAACTATTTTTGATAAAAGAAATAATTTTGATTTTAATGTGATTAAATTGATTCATTGGAGGGTCTAACATTAGTAAACTTATCTACAGAAATATCATTTTAAACTAACTTAATCGTAATAAAAGATTAATTTCTAATTATCATTACAAAATTAAGGATATTCAGGATTTCTTTAATAGAGCTATTGAAAATGATTATCCTATAGATTTTTTACATGGTTATATTATAGAAAAATATTTAAAACATTTGAAATATAAATGATTTTTAAATATTTCTTTTTAAATATTCCTTATTTTTCGATTAAATTTAGCTATAATAACGTTTTTTATTTCTTTAATTTAATATATTTAGATGGCATTGTAATATGTTTTCGATTGTTTCGTATTTTGGTTAGTTGTCTCGCCGGAGATCTTATGAAATACATGCTGCTACTTGTGTAAATGTTTGATAAATTTTCTGACTAATCCATATAAGTTTTTGTCTGTTCCATATTATTTTATTCATTTTATTTTATCCATATTGAATTTAGCCATATGCTTTTTTATTAAACTGTCTGCCTAGGGGGAGAGTTTTGATCAATTAAAAGCATGCTTTAACCCCACACGTATGTCTCGAGTCACACGGGGCATATTTTGACAGTTTAAATCATTTATTGTATGTTTTTGCAGTAAGTTTTACTTATGAATTGAATCACATTTATTAATTTTCTCGTAAGTTTTTCTTTAGTTATTTTTGTTACATATTTTCAACTTTTATATGACTGAAAACATATATTATAATTTCATATATATATATATTCCAGCTTTCCTTTTTTAAATTCAAATCTTTAACGTCATTTATTTTAAAAATAAAATGTATTTAATAATTAAATAAATAAATAAATAAATAAAAGTTTAAAAACTTATTCATAGAACAAAAGATAGAGTACATATCTTATTTACGCTCTAATTTATTTCTAATTTGCAAACATAGATTTTTCAAAATAATAATAAAAAATGAAAAAAAAATTACATTTCTGAAATAAAAAAGTGTGTTTTTTTAGGTGTAGTAGCAAAGTTATGATATATGATGCGCTTTTGTCTATTATTTGGCATTCATAGAACTAACTTCTGAATATGTATCAGATTCCTGGTTTTACTTTAAATTTTCGATCTTCTGAAATTTTAAAACTGGACCAGTGAATACTTATCTATAATTTCAGTTGTTTTTATGCAGGTTGCATATTTCATTAAATCTAAAATATTAATGCGTATTTACATGTCTATAAATCTGTACTGATAAGTATAAAAGATTTAAGTCAATATTCTTGATTTTTCAGGAGACAAAAAATAAAGTTAAAAAATTTCTGTATAAAAACTTATCCGTTCAATACAGTTTTAACCAGGATATTATCATTTTGAGAATAAACTACATACATTTACTTTTGAGGTTTGTTTTATTTTTAACAGATTTATATAGTTTTGATTTAAATAATTTTATATAGTTTTTTATATACCAAACATGAATGCTAAATTTCTGACTTGAATCTTTTTTACTAATGGATTTCTCAAAAACTAAGTGACATGGACTAAAATGCTTCGTACCAATCGATAGAGAATTTCTTTCTGTGTCTGACTATGTACTTAACTCAAAATCGACATTTTTGTACTTAAATCCTTTATATTTATCAGAACAGAAATATACATATAATTAAATTTACGTATATCCTGTAAAATGTAAAACACATTTATTTAGAAAGATTTATTTTGTTTTTAGGGATGTTGAAAGATCTTCTTGGTTCCTAATATCAAAGAATTAAAATAACATTGGTTTAAGAAAAATCTCTGAACTTTAAAAACACAAATTTTCCTGTGTAAAAATGATATACAACAATTTTTAATATTTTTGAATGCTCTACACATTACATAATTCTTTCACTTATGTACATATTTGAAATAAGTGGAACTTTCTTTTATATTTAAAATTTCTACTGCACATGCGTTTCATTGACGTACATGATATATTCAACTAATCAACCTCGCCTAGTATATAGCAGTTAATACTGCTATCAAATTAAATTTATTTTATTAAATTCATATAATTTGTATATTTTTTAAATTAAAAAAAAAAATGTCATCTTTTCTTTTTCATATTATTATTCTACATCTAAAAATATTTTTCATTAAAATATTTTTAATCTTTAGTGCTTTTTATTATATTGAACCATTATGGCTGATAACAAACACGATTCTTGTAAATACTGTCTACAAAGTCCAAGCATCTGCTGTTTATATTTACACAATTAGCTTTATTTAAGTTGGCATTGCGATAAGACAGTCACTATCAAAAAGTATTCGGCAGACATTAATCAAAACATTATAATCAAATTTAAACAAATAATAATAAAAAAAAAATAATATACGTATTAATTTCATAACTTCTAGAATCTCTATTTTATTTTTTATTTAATCTAAAAAATAAATCACTGTTAACTTTTGTTTTTGTAAGCAGATAAAAAATGGTTTCCTTGCTAATAGTTTTAAAATGTACAGTCAATATTTACATTACGTACATAGTAATATTAGACAAATGTTATCATAATATTGGTAAAAAAATGTCCAGGTTATAATTTTATTCTTTTCAGTATTTGATTAGACAGTATAATATAATTAAAACTCGGGGCTTAAAAGATAGAAATTACGAAATATCTCCAGTAAACCATTTATGTATTTTGTCACATTTCAAAAACCTGTAGCTTTATTTTTTCTCAAAGTAGAAAAATTCGTTATTTTGAAATGTTTTCAATTACCGTGTCGTAAAAATATGCCTTTTCACATATGACGCGACAATTTCTGAGGCGGTTAGACTTTGTGTTGCTTGCAGTTGTCTAGTTGAAGACTGTTTGTGATTTACAATAATCTATTCATATAAAAGGCTGTTCTGTCTATTTTTCGCCATTTTTCATGGAATGCTAAAAAGTATTAAGTTTAATACGAACAAAATAGCATTTTCTTAATAAGTGAAGCAAATAAATTTCTTCTACAATCACAAAGAATGAGATGGGTATGCATTATTGTGTAATAAGCAATAATTCAAATTTATTTATGGGTAATAATGCAAAAATTCAGATGAACTATTGGATAACATTGCATTAATTCAGTTTCATTTGTGGATAATAATGTAATAATCGTTTAAGGTGTAATATAAACCCTTACAAAGTTTAGATTATCTTTTTTTCATCGTGCGTTAATTATATATATATATATATATATATATATATATATATATATATATATATATATATATATATGTTACCGCTAAAGTGCAGAAATCAGTTAATCTGCAGATTAGCTAGGCAATCTGCACATTAACTAGGGTGATCCGTTAAAGTGAGAAAAATTGTTTCATTTCTCAAATTACCTAGGTAATCTGCGAATTACCTAGATAATCTGCACATTACCTACTAGGCACTCGTTAAAGTGAAAATAAGATCTCTGGTGGTATAATTTTACTGCACGCTGTGTTGTATTTATTTTTATCATTCGGTTAAAGAGAAAAAAAAAGATTAGATTGCTTTTCTTTTCTTTCTTTCTTTACTTATTTTAATCTGTATGTGTTTTAATTTTTATGTGTTTTAAAGTTATATTTGTTTTATTTATTTCATCTTTTTTATTCTGTCAATATAAGTTTGAAGATGTTATGCATTTTTAATATGAAATATAATATCTTTAATAGCTTACAATAAAGTCTATTTTATAAATGAATGTTAGAATTGTAATACAGTAACGATTTCTTTTCAAATAAAAATATTTAACAATTTAAAAAAAAAAAAAAAAAAGTTTTATTAACAACTTATATTGCTATTACTATATTTAAAAAAAAAACATGCACCAATTTTTAATTAGCTAAAGAAATATTAAATTAGACAAATCAGAAGCATTTTAAGACGTACTTCAAATAATTAAAACTGCTTTAATAATTTTTAGAACGCATGAAAATTAAAATGACAGTTTTCCAATGCTTTATTAAACTATATTTTGCAGCATACATATATCTGTAGAAGTTTAGCAAATATATTAATTTTACAATTTAAAAAAAAAAAAAAAAAAAAAAAAAAAAAAAACTTTATTAACACATTTTATGTAATAAACTACAACGAAATTATTTGAAAAAGCGAACAAAATTAAAAATAAAAATATAATCATGATATATAAAATATATAAAGGAAACTTGAAATTGAAAGAAACAAAAGAGAAAAATTGTAATGAAATGCTAAAAATTGCATAAAAATTTCATTTTAAGTATTTATTGAATAATGCCATAATATTGAATGCCATATTTTCGAGAGTTAAAAAATAATACATACATGTGTTCTTTTTTTCAGTAAGTAATAGTAATTTAAATCAATTTTAAAATAAAGTAGTTTTAAAAAGTTGTGGTTTAATAGTTTTATTTCGGGAGAAAATAATTACTGTGTTGTAAATTTAAGATTCATAATTTAAAATGAAGTTTCACGAGAAAGAGCTTTTAATTAAGATTATATTTCATTAATAAAATGCAGACCCTTATCAAACTTATATTGACAGAATTAAAAAAGAGAAGAAATAAACTCAAAACAATTCTAACTTACTTGTACTTTAAAATTTGTGTTGGTCATAATAAAAAATCTAATGTCACAGCTTCGATGATCCACGTTTTGCACTTACTGTTTATCATAGCGGAGAGCCGAGAGGAAGGGATAAAAGTTTCGGTTTGTGTTTGAAGGTCAATCCGGTTCCGGTCACAGACTAATCTGGGATTCGCGTATCTGTATCACATGACTGTTTGACGTCATAGTGAATGTAAAAAAACTAAGGCTCGAAACAAACATTTGAACTTTAACGACACAGAAGCCGTTAATCTGCAGATTACCTAGTTAAAATGCGGAAAACACTTTATTCCGCACTTTAACGGGTCATTTTAGTTAATCTGCAGATTAGCTAGGTAATCTTCAAATTAACGGGTTTCGCGTTTTAACGGTAACATATATATACATGTGTATATGTATTTTAAACTTTACTCGATATTTATTTTAAGTATCTCATTAACAGATATACTGAAAAACTACATAACGCTGAAATTGTTAATTATGAGAAACCCTTTTTAATGTTTGAAAAAAAAATTAAAAATATGCACTGTCATTAATATTGTTCTTGGGTAAATTACGACATAAAAGCTGAAATAACATAACAAACTATAAAATTTTATTGTTTGAAGTACATTTCAGCGATCCTATGTATAATACAAAGAAATAAAATAATAAAAGTTATTCAAATTTGTTACAAAATAATTTGTACGTAAATATATGACTATTAAAAAATAACAATTACATTCCGGTACAAAACAATTACATTCCGGTAATATTATTGACTTATGTCAGAAACTGTAGGAAACAGAATTTATATATTTAATTTAATTTAATTTATTTATGTATTACTGTATACATAATTAAATTAGTTCTTCATGAAAATTAAATGCATAAAAAGATTATATTATTCATGAAATGTATAAATGTGAAGACAATGAATATACATGTATGAGACTGTGCCTTCATATTCAACCATATATGCTTTAAAATGACATCTACGATTATATTCCATATACAGACTTGGGAGTTGTAGGCAGACAAATCATTCTGACTTGCATGGTTATTTCTTAGAGTGCATTTGCAAGGGTATTATGCATTCTACATCTGTACTAAACTATAGCATGCATAAATTTGCAAAATTTATTCTACTATAGAGCCATCCAAAATAATTAGAATGCATTTTCATTATGAATTAAATCCTTGTAAGTGATGCTATACAATCATAAATAGAAAGGTTCATTTTTCTTTTTAGTTGCTAAAAGTGTAAAACATCACCGCCGCAAACTGAATGTAACTGCTCCTGCAATTATTTATTATTATTCTATTATTTTTAAGATGATTTATTATATCAGTCAATACTGAAAAAAATGTTTTTAAAACAATTTTCTCGTAATTTTTCAAATAGTTTATTAAGCTGAGTTTAAAAATTAGTTAGCTTATAAGTTCTTTATATCTTGCAATTAAAGCAACTGAGCAAAATCACTCCTTAAATAAAATTATATAAAAATGTTTTTTTTTTTTTTTTTTTTTTTTTTTTTAATGAAATATATAGAAAATTCATATCATTACATTGAAAAAATATCATATCCATACTTAATTATAATTTTATAGTTGAAGTATTTCTTATTATAAAAATTCATTACTGGGTTTCCTTTCATCTAGCAGCAGCAAATTTTCATCTTTTACCTTCCCTGAAGGAAAATTAATTTGAAATTCCAAATCTCAGTTTTAATGAGACTATTTATACACATATGCAAATTGTTTTCTCATGAAATTTTATTGTTAGTAAAATGTTAAGAAATATTTTTGAATCTTCAAACAACTCTGAATTTACACTTATTTATTTATTTATTTTTAATTGTAAAATAATTTTTGCATATCTTTCTAAAATTAAAAATAACTTTCATTTACTTCAAGTAAAAACTTTATTTTAGATAAGTACCTAATTAAAAGTTTTTAAATGAAAAATGTTAATAAAATTGTTCAAAGCAAAAACATTTAGGAACTTTTTATTTTTCTAGTTAATTAAAAAAAATAATTAAATATTTACAGTGTTATAACTAAAACAAAGATTCAAAGAATTCTTTAGTAATGTTATTTCTTGTAAGAAAAAAGTCAGTTGAAGCTTTAAAAAGTAGCCCTGTTTATTAAAGAAGTTTTTTTTTTAAGAAAAGCTTTCGAAATTACTTTGCAAAAACATTTGATATTTATAGATAAAAGGTCACTTGTGTGTGTATTTGAGTTTGATGTAGTTTTTTTTTTTTTTTTTTTGTATTTTTCTCTCGCCTGTAGTTGCAAAGTGCAGGATTCGGAGGTTCAGGCATAGGTTCGTCACCGGTAACCTTAATGTATAAAAAATGATCATAGAGCGAAACAACAAAACACAAACCTATTTGTCTATTTTTATTTCTAGTTTATACATATATCGTTACGAAAATGTCGACTTCCTTACTTGAAAGAAATATATATATATATTTAAGGCACGTTTTAGTCGATGAATGCATTTTATTTAATGTTATTCTCGAAATAGTTCAATGAAACTCTAATTCGTACATTGTTAAAATTTTCAGTTCAAGGTTGAACCAAACATTGGTACTACAGCAGCTTCAATTAGCTAGGCTGATCCAAAAGTTACAAGGAAACATCCAAAAGGTGTCGTCTTAAAAAAATATTGATTATACACTGCATAAAAAAAGTACACGGACACTTCTTTACAATTTTTTAAAACCCCGTCTTTGTTTAATAGGAAATGTCAATTAAAATTCTTTAACATATTTATACTTATCAATCTTCATATTTTTGACAAACAAATAAAAATATTCAATTATTTATAATTTTAATGTAGGGAAATGCAGAAAAGAGAAAAGATATACATTTGCACAATATATATATATATATTTTTTAAAGTAGACTTACACTGGTAAAAAACTGCAATTATCTAAGTGGGTGTTTCTTGTGGAATACCAGTTTTGCATGTACATGTACATTTGGCATTTTGCCAATTGCTAACGTGCTTTACAAGATGGTTTTGCGTAGTTAAATTTCTTGGAGATGAATGCGCCATGCCACGAGGAATTCCTCTAACTGATTACCAGAAAGGACAGATTATAGCGCTGAAAAATGTTAATAAAGGAGTCAGAGAAATTAGTAGGCTAGTTGTAATAAGCAAAAGTAGCATCAGCGATTTTCTACGTGCTCCTGAAGCCCATGGCGTAAAGAAAAAGAGTGGCCGGCCAAAGAAACTTTCGCTTAGAGACCAAAGAAAAATTTTTACTGAGCTGAAAAAAACTGGAGCATCAATTCCCAGAGTTCGAATAAGCACAGGAATTACTAACGTAACTTCTCAGACAATTTATAACTACATTAAGCACTCAGAGCTCTTCTAGTATAAGAAGAGATCTGATAGTATAAGAAGAGCTACATCATCCAAGCTGGAAGGATCACTACGTGACAGAACGCCTACAGTAGGCTCGAAACCATATGTCTTGGACTACAGAATGGATATCTGTAATTTTTTCAGATGAGAAAAAATTTAATTTAGACGGCCCAGATGGATATCAATATTATTGGCACAGTTTGGAGAAAGAAGACAAAGTGTACTCTACTCGGCAAGTTGATGGTGGTGGCGTGATGGTGTAGCTTGCTGTTGGCTATGGTGGAAGAAAAAATTTAGTGTTTCTAAGTAAGAAGCAGACTCAGAAAGATTATATTGAAACACTAAGCAGTGAGCTTTCGCCATTTGCGTGTGATCTTGGAGGAGAAAACTGGATTTTCCAACAAGATGGAGCGCCAGTACACACCGCTAACAACGTTAAAAAATGGTTTCATGAGAACATCTTCAATGTTTTACCCTGGCCAGCTAAAAGTCCGGATATGAATCCTGTAGAAAACATTTGGGCTATACTTGTTCATAAAATTTATGAGGGTGGCCGCCAGTAAGAATCAATTCACCAGCTCAAAGAAGCTGTTACAAACATTCGGGAAATTTTCTGTCAAAAAACGATTCAGAATCTCATTGATTCGGTGCCTAACAGAGTATACGAACTTATTAAAGCAAATGGGAGACGAACCCCTTACTAAAAACGTTTTATTTTAGAGATACAAGATGTGTCCGTCTACTTTTTTTTAAGAAAAATTACAGTGCAAATATGCACCATTTTTGTTTCCTGAATTTTTTCATTACATAATTCAAAAGGATTGAATCTATATCGAAAAAATAATAATATATGATGTCTCAAGAATATAATTATATTAGAGAAATGAACCTCATATCTCTAATTAAAGAAATAAACGGCTTTAAAGTATTACAAGTAAGTGTCCGTCTACTTTTTTTATGCAGTATATATATATATATGTGTGTGTGTGTGATTCTACTCTTCATAAAATACCAGAAAGTGAACAAATTATCGGCTGAAATGATTTACAGCGACCGCAAAAATTTATCAAATTTAAGCATTTTTGGCGATTTAGCGCTGTTAGGTGATAAGTTCGTTGGCACCTAGATTGCCGTGTACGAACAGAACCGAGTTTTGCTTCTTAGGTGATAAGTTCGTTGGCAACGAGATTGCCGTGTACGAACAGAACCGAGTTTTGCTTCTCCGCCAAGTATTCACAATCAATCGCCTAACAGTGTAAAATCGCCAATTATGCTTAGTTTTTTTTTTTTTTTTTTAAATAAACTGCGAGTAGTCTCCTTAGAAGCGCTCAACATCACTCCAAGAGTGATGAGCGGGGGTTGCTTCCCTGTTAAATTATGCTTAGTTTTGATAATTTTTTGCGGTCGCTGTAATTCATTTCAGCCGATAATGTTTTCACTTTCTGGTGTTTTATGAAGAGTAGAATCACATATATTTTTTTTCAATATTTTTTAAAGACGACACCTTTTGAATGTTTCCTTGTTAGTAGAATTGTAGCTGCAACCCTGCGATGGTGAAAGCTTCTACTATGATTTGGAGTTTCTTGTTGAAAAAAAAAAAAAATCACCAAATTATCGTAAATGATTTCTCCACTTTATGGATGTAGCTATTACACTGTTAAAAAAATGCAGCTTTTCTGCCAGAAATTCTCGGTAATTACAGAAAAATATGTTTTGTCAACGTAATTTTTCCGTACTTTACGATTTTTTCTCTCATCACAGAGAATTTCTGGCAACAAAGTTGCATTTTTTTTTAAAAGCCTTACAAAACTTGATTATTAAAAACAAGTGGGTAACGTTAAATGCACCAGAAAGAATGAATTGTGCTGCTTTAGAGATATTGGTTTAATAATTTGAAACAGTTTTTTAGAGTTGATCATTGATTTTATATATATATATATATATATATATATATATATATATATTTATCTAACAGTTTTCGCTGATTAAATGAAATAAAAGTTTCTTTTAATTTTGTTCCGATAGCAAAAAGCGTAAAAATTGACAACTATGCTTTTATACCAAAACTGAATGCAAAACTGGCGTCCAAACGATAAAAAAGACAATAAGACTTCTTCACACACCATAAATGTTTAAGCCAGCACAACCGGTTTCGAAAGGACGTAGCCTTCCTTCATCAGGTGCAAAAAAACACGTGCTACTGCCTTCGAGGCAAAAGCAAGACTTGTGCAAAAGAAAATTTATGGTGTGTGAAGAAGTCCTATTGTCTTTTTTTATGTTTTAATAGTTTTGGTAAAGGTTGGTGAACGCTTAAAACAGTTCTAAGACAAAAACTATCGGATTCTTCAGAACATGGAAGAATTGGGCTTCTTTTTAAACATATAGCTTGACGATTTAATAACCTTTAAGAATTATTTTTCGTCAAATTTGGTCAAAATGTCACAAAATTTGTTGCCAAAAACAGCTTTTAGGATAATCAATAGACTTCCTTTGTTTCCATCGGAACTGTAAATCTATTTTTACCACAACATATATCTGATAAAGGAAAGAGGTTTAATCCTTAAGCTTTTACCAGTATAAAATATATTAATAACAATCAATTATATAAATAAAAATATTACTTAATTATTGATGTCAGGAACTTTTCATACAGGGAAAAAAAAAACTTTTTTTTTTTTTTTTTTTTTTTTTTTTTTGTTTCTGAACTTGTCCAAACTCTCAAAAATTAGACAATAGGATTAACCAAAGAAAAGTTAACCAAAGAAATTTAGCAAAGAAAGATTAACCAAATGTTTTACAGTGAAGTAATGGAAGTAATAGTTATTCCATTTTCCATCTATAAAAATAATTTATTTTAAATTAATTTCTTCAGATATTTTATTATTTATTTGATAAGTTTATTTTATTTTATTTTATGAGTTTAAAGTTGAGATTTAAAATATTTTTTTGTTAAAAAATATTGGTGAAACTTTTACAGTTCGAAATGTTAAATAAAAACTAATCATTAAATTAATGCTATTTTTATAAATCTTAATACAATAATGCATGTGATATAATAACATGTCTATTTGAACAAATAAAGTATGTAAATTATGCAGGATATTATATGAATATTTGACAATTTTTTCATTGTGTTGCACGATACAAACTTGCATTTAAATAACAAAAAAGAAGAAATTTCTAAGTTTTGGTGTACCACCCTTACAGGTGAGTCCCAGACCGTTGTCAATTACCTATAGCATATCACTAGTGCGAAGTAAAAAATTACAAACTAAATTTTGGCTCTAAATCATAAAATACAGTAATTCCGACTATGTAAAAAAATATGGTTTGAAATTAAAATTTTCTATACTAAGTACGGAGTAAAAATTTCAATTAACAAATGGTAAATAGTTTCTTAGTTTTAAAAATAATTGTATTTAAAAAGGTAAAAATAATCTGTTATATATATATGTACGGTAGGGAATCGGTAGGGAATATGGAATAATCGGGTAAAATGGATTATATCTTATCTGTACGGAGCTGCAACCTAGCCGAAGCACATCAAACTCTTCACTAGTCCTCAAATGTGAACGGTAGTTCACCATGTGTCAGTGAGAAGAGTAGTTTCTTTGTGCATACAACTTCCTTAATTTAACAAGGATGAAACATTTTTGAAGGTAAGTTTTACAAATTATGTAATCTAATTACTAAGCTGTAAAAGGAATGAAAACCTAGTGAAGTTTTTGGTAGGGGAGTTGAGTTAGTTATCTTACTCTCATGAACTTATTTCTATCAACAGGTGATAGATGTGAGTTTTTTTCCAAGATAGCGATTCGGGTAATATGGAATACCATATATTCCCTATTATTTGAAAATTTTGCACAACTTGAATTTTTTTAATGTTTTCAATACTGTTTATTTTCAATAATAATTTCAAAATTAAAGGTTTACATTGAAATTATTGATGGTTTTCTGTGAAAAGACTGTTCTATTTCATATTATCGTTTAAACCTTTTACGGGCAAGCTGCTTTTTTTCATTTAAAATGTACAGCCACCAGAAATTATCAACATTATTAAAAGACAAGAAATAAATGAAGTTATTCTTCTCAGTTATAAAAGAAATTAAAAAAAAAAAAAAATTCTGGGGCCAGTCTGTGAAATTTTGAAATAAAATTTCCAGTTGCACTATGCAACCACCGCCCCTAAAAAGGCGGGTATTCCAAATTTCCTTTCATAACTATTGTGTTTCATATTACAGGCTTGGTCCATATTAACGGAAAAAATGCTTTTCTTTAACAAAACTTTTTGAATGTAAACTCTATTTTTTTAACAAAAAACCATCAAGACACATTAAGAACACTTTAAAGTTTGAAGTAGTCGAATCCACAATGATCCAAAATATCATTCTTCACTTTATTATGGCGAGTTCAAATGTAAATGGTATTCCATATCCATCCACTTTTCCTTACATATAAATTACATTATATATCAAATTCTGTACCAAATAATCTTATTATAAATATTTCGAATAAAATATATAATATGTAAAGCACACACAAATCTAATCAGGTATTTAAAAAATAAATTGAAATAATATCGAACTAAAAAAGAAAAAAAAAATCATTAAGACCATACATTCCTTTCACCTTTTTGTTAAGTGGACTTTCTTTAGTTACTAATTCACTTCTTAGTCATATTTACTTAAAGTACGTATTCCGTTTATAAAGTAATAAGTGAAAAACTCCCTATTCTCTATTTGTTATCCATTATTAATTCAAGCGTTAGAAAGCAAACGACGTATTCTTTGAGTGCATTACAAGCACTTCCAAACTGCCTCTTCTAATTACTACTTGCTACTACATCTTCTGTTACTCTGCTTGCTAGAAGTAAAATGCAGTAGAAGCCTTCCATCCGAATTTAATCTCATTAGTCGCAAATATTATTATTATTTTTTAAACAACTGCTGGTATTTTTTGTTTCTGCAGTTAATATAATGCTAAAATTTGTGTAAATTACAACTGTTCAATATGTGTCGTCTCGGTATATTTTAAAAAAATTTAATTTTCTCGAAGAGATATATATATTTTTTTTTCGTTTCAGATTTATCATGGATTTGAAGATTATCTCTTTTCTTTTTTTCCTTTTTTTTTTCAATTTTGTCTATTCTGCTGTCATATTTAATGTATTTTATACTCTAACATTTTTTGCATTTCTAGTACTTTAATTTTTTTTTTTTTTTTAAATCTTGATAAATGTTTTATTTGTAATTCATTAAATGAGAGTAAAATATGACATAAATGATTTAGTTCAATATATTAGGTTAAATCTAATTATCAATATATTTTATGGAAATACAGTAAATATAATTGCCGAAACGTCAGTGGAGGTCTCCACAGACTTGAAAAGATTTTGAGTTCTGTTTGTGTGTCTGTGTAAAAATCACGTAAAATCAGCCGTAAAAATCACGCTATTGACTGCAATTTGGTACACATGTTCATGAGTCACATGGAAGTAGCTGGTATAGTATTGGGTGTGTACCATTTGTACTTCAGGGACACACCAAAATTTTTCTTATCATTACTACCATAGACAGAATTTGTGTGTACCTTTTTTTTAAATCTTGATAAATGTATTACTTGTAATTCATTAAAAGAGAGTAAAATATGACATAAATGATTCAGTTGAATACATTATGTTAAATCTCTAATTATCTATGTATTTTATAGAAGGACAGTAAATATAATTGCCGAAACGTCAGTGGTGGCCTCCGTGTGGAGACTCAAAAAGATTTTGGGTTCTGTTCGTGTGTCTGTCTGTGTGTCTATCTCGCGTTAGCGGCCGCAAAAATCTCGCTATTGATTTGCCGTTTGGTACACGTGTTCATGAGCCACACGAAAGTAGCTGTATAGTATTGGGTGTGTACCATTTGTAATTCGTGCACAGGGGCACACCAAAATTTTTTCTTATCATTACGGTCATAGACAAAATTTGTGTGCACCGCAATAGCGATCGCAAAAATCCTCCGGTTGACTTGTAAATTGGTACACACGTTCAGGCTATGTATAGAAATAGCCATATAATCTTTTATGTCTATATTGTTTATGGATTGTGTACAGAAACATGTCAAACTTTTTCTTACCATTACGGGCTATGGGGTGAATTTCGTTCAAACGCATTTTAACATCGTTACTCTGCATTCAACAAAATGAAATTAGCGTACATTACTGAGATGCTTAAATTGATATTTTCTGCAGAATATATGTGCGCTTAGGCTTCCTAATTATTGTACAGGACCTTACAAAAATGTTCCGAAAATATCACAAAACCATATAATTTATGTGAAATTTCTAACAGTTATTCATGAAGAACGTAGAATAAGTTGAATAGTTTTTACTAGTGTATACAATGTTTATGCTTCATTTATAGAGACACACAAAAGAATTTCGTGACATTAGAGACTATGGACAAGTTTTTATTTAAGTGCATTTTAACGCGTTTATGTTGCATTCAACATGGAATTAACATACAATATAAAGATGCTTAAAAGCATGTTTATTCTAAAAAAGGAGTATGTATAGACTAAATAATTATTTACGGGAGCACACAAAAGAATTCCTATGACATTCTGTAATCACTCAAATTATCTCAAATTAGGTTGAGATATTAATGAGTTATAATAAATTAGGTGTATTCTTTTTTTCGTGTATATAATAACTAATAACTGTGGCTCCTTTTCCGGGATACATAAAAGAATTTCGTATTATGATGGTCTATAGTCGGTATTTCTTAAAAGTGTATTTATCATGGTTACATCCCATTAAATAAAATGGAATTTTATTAGAAATTTAAAAGCATTTTTTTCTGTGGAAAATTATTGGTATAGAATAGGTATTTAATTTACAGATTTACACAAAATACTTCCGATATGTTATCCAATCATTTTGCATAAAATTTGGTACAAGTATTTATGAATTACATGGAATTAATATAAGACTATCGATTATTAGGAATACATATATACACACATATATATATTTATAGATAGTTATAGAAAGAGAGATACAGTGGAGGATTGATGGGGCGCGGCAGTCCCTTCAAAAACGTATCTCTTTATGTAACTAAACGATCGAATATATATATATATATATATATTATATTATATAGTAAGAAATGAATAAAAATTGTCTGTTGAATAACATGCGATGCAAATAGGACGTTGAGGCTCCTTATTTGCAGATCCACTAGTATTGAGAAACATACAGTTTAAACATACACTATTTAGCATTATCCCAATTTTAGTTTACATGTACATTTCTGTTTAACTGTGCAAGTATTTTTATTTTTAATTAGAGATTTATTGATTCTTATTTATCTTTTGTATGATATTTTTTTTCTTCAAATTTTATAGTTTTAAACCGTGAAATTCCTCGTTTAACGACTGGAAAATTAAAATATATATTTTTCCTTTAACTAGTACTCCAGTTTATAATTTTAATGTACAACTCAGCTTTTTTGTAGACTGAAAATTGAATAACCTCTTACTTAGTTATGGTATTATAAATTCAACAATTCACCATTAACATATAGTATTATCTTACTAGTACAATTAAATTATGCTTTGTTGTATTAGTATTGCTATGAATAGGACTTATTTGGACTGATTTCTATTATTATCTAATATAAAATATGCATTTTAGTAATTTGTGCTGTTTGAAATTAATGAATTTGACTTATTCAAATGATCAAAATTCTATTGAAGTTGGAAAATTTCACTTTTTTAGAAATTCCATTGCATTCAAATTAAAAGCGAAGGAGGTGGAGAACGAATATTGATATATATGCATGCAATATTCGTATTTATAATTATAGTATTTAACACAAATAATTAACACTTAAAATAAATTCTTATCAGGTAAATTGATACATTTTTCTATCCATGCTGCATAAACTCGCAATGTTATTCTTTTTAATATTGTTTCACGTTCTATCTAATTTTCGATCCTTGATATGCAAAAAAGTACTACAACTGTTACCTAACGATAATAATATTCTGAACTAATCGAAGTCGCCGATTCGAATTCCAATGACACGTACACAGATATTCCTTTCTTAATTATATATTTTGTTAATACGAATAATGTTTGGTAAACCGAGCTTTCTATAATGCGGTTTTTTTCCTCGTAAAAAAAAAAAAAAAAAAAATCCGAAGTTTTTTTTTTTTTTTTTTTTTTTAATGGAAATGAACTATTTTTAAAAGTAAACTGCTTTGCAAATACAGTCGAACCTCGTTAACGTGAATTATTTTGAACTGCTTCTACAATCTCTGTCAAAATGAAGATTAGTTTAGTTATATGAAGATTAGTTACTGATAGAATGGACTACTGATATCATGAACAAAGTTTTTATCCCCTTGAGATACACATTAACGAGGTTCGACTATCATGAAAAACGACAGTTTTTTGAGTGACGCAAGCGGAGGGACAAACAGGACGCTGCGAACTCATATATACGGCTAGTTTGACATCAAAGAGATTTGTAAAACGACTTAATATCTCAGCAAATATGCCATATTTTGTTATGATCTTTTCAAAATAATCTTTTATCTTCGGTCTTAATCTATCCTGAAAATTTTACATTTCTACATGTAATATGTTTTGAGATCTGAATCTCAATTTAAAGCCAAAAAGGAAAAATGTAAGGTGAAAGGTTGTAATGGACTCAAATTCTGAAAAAATATCTCTAAAACGGCTCGAAGGATTTTCATATAATTAACATATTTTGTTAATAGGATCTTTCTGAATCTAGTAACGTTTTCGTTTTTTTCAGGAAAACTCTTGTTTTTTATATAAATCGCTTTAAGTATGGAACTATATTACTCCGCCAATTACATGTGTTTCTCCGGGTGAAAACGCTGTTATGCGGTTCTTTCTTGTGAGGTATGTGGGCTGGTTGATTGTCCGATTTCAATGCAGCCAATGAATTATTTAGATTTTTTTTAACGCAAAAGTACTTTATTACATGTTTAAAATATTTATTGTATATATACAAAGTCAAATTCACTTAAATATATTTTCTCTTCTGTTATGAAAAAATATTGTTGATTTCAAAATTTCATATTTAGTCAAAAAAATATTTAAATAATATTTTAAATAAGGAAGTATTTTGTAATTTTAGATATTCCATTTTATCATAATAATGATGAATTTACAATTTTTTAAAGCGAAAAATTTTTTAATCATTCATGAAAATCGATTTTATAATAGCTCAATGATTTGCGATTCATATTCATGTATCATTCCGCGTCGGGAATGAAAAAAAACAGCAAATAGAGTTTTGGCGCCATCTATCGTTTTTTATTTAAAATATACACTTCCGTAAATACATATATATATGTATTTTCTTTTTAAAAATTAAAAATCTCTTTTGAAAATACAGTTAGAGTTTATTCATTTATTTATTTTTCAGACTTTAAAATAATACATATTTTAAATATTAACATAATCAATTTTTTTTTATTATTATTATTTGAAGCAATAATGACTAGGGGATGAAATAGTGTTTATTAGAAATAACACTATTTCATGAATTTTATTAAAATTCATGAAAAATATGTCAAACAGCAATTATTAAAAAACACGTCAAAATAAATAAATAACATCTTTACTATGAAACCCTAATGTATTTAAAAAATATTATTCTTTCTTTTATTTTTTTAATTAATTAATTTCTGCATGAAAAATTCTATTTCATAAATATATTTACAATTACAATAAACAAAAAATCCTCCTTTAATTTTAAATAACTATTTCTACCTGTTTCTAAACAAGTTTTTTTTTATTTTTTATTTATTTATTTATTTATTTTTTAGGGAAAATAATAATAATAATAATAATAAAAAGTTAAATATATATGTATATGACTTTAAACTACTAGATGGCGCCACTACATTTATTTATTTTTCTTAAAAAAAAAGAAAGAAAGAAAAAACTTTTAATTGCTTCGAAACATGTAGAAATAATTATTTAAAATTAAAGGAGGGTTTTTTGTATATTGTAGTTGTAAATATATTTATGAAATAGATTTTTTACGCAGAAATTTCATTTTTTTTTTTTTTTTTTTTTTTTTTTTAAAGCTTAACTTATATTTTCCATAAAATTTTTCTCCAGGTGATTTTATCTTATTTTTAAAATTATAGAAATGTAAAGCTTAATTTATATTTTGGCTATTTTTTCCTCCAAACGTTTTATATGAAAATATACATAAAGTAATTTTTACCTGCAATTTTGATGAAAATTTATACTGTGAATATTGGAGCATACTTAGCCTCAAAAAGCGAAACAAAATATACAAATTTCCATTTTTAATATTTACTTTTTTTTTTTTTTTTTTATAATTGTTTAATTTGTAATTCTCTAAAAAGAAACTTGTAAACTGTAAATTACGTAATTCTAACTTAAATTTGAAATTATCCACTTATTTTTCTTTCTTTGTTTCTTATTTTTTTATTTTTTATTTATTTATTTTTTAAGTTTGAGAATCCCAGTCAATAAATTTTTCTAGTGCGAAGCTTCTCCATTTTGTTCCAAGTGGCAGGCTACTTGAAAATTTGTCAGTATAATAACGTTTGAAATACTGAATTAATTCACACTAAATTTGTAGTGTAGATTTATCTTAGAAATGTATTTGATATGTTCATTTGCCAACTTAATCTACCCTCTTGTTTCCCTGTGCTAGCACACTGAAAATTTCAAATTTACATTAGAAAGGTTTTATGAACCGATTTGCTTAAAACTCCATATATACAAACCTTCATTAATAAATCCACTAAGTCCATTAATAAATTGTAGCTGCCATTTTCGATAAAAAATGGGGGCAACTTCATAAGAAAAGATAAATTAGTTTACCCTTCCTAGGAGCCAGAAGGACTTATTTTAATTTCTTGATCAAAAATCACTAAAAAGTAATGATATCTGTTCAAAAAACCCTTAACGGCTTAAAAGTTTGTGACGCCGCTACTTTATGGCTATAAGAATTTGAAATATGAGTCTTAAAAATAATGATATCAAATTTTAAGTGACGCTTTGCAATTAGTTAAAGTATACATAGATTTTCATATTTGATCATTTACTTTTATCTTTTATTTATATTTATAATGCAAACGTAATATTTTTAACTTCAAGATCAGACAGATATATAAAATACACTCACTAGATGCTTTTTCATTCGTATTTAAAATTCAAAATAACAGTTTTAAAAGGAATTATATAAAAATTCCAGTGGCGCCTCGGTGTTATTTTAAAAGATATGTTTTTAGATTCCATTTAAATTACTTTTGTTTTGTCTAATAAAGTATATTTACACATTTAAACAGTGCTTTTAATTTTCAAATATACTGTCAAATAATTATACTTTCACCGAGTTTGCATTATAAAGTAAAATTATTTATTTCAATAAATTGATTTATCTTTTGCGTCACGCTATCCAAAACTGAAAGTAAAATTTGTGTAAATGTTTTCTTTACGTCACACTACCTCTTTGAGCAAATTTTCACTTAGTTGGATACTATGATACTATGTTTTGGATAGCGGGATGCAAAAGATAAATTAATTTATTGAAATAAATAATTTTACTTTATAATGCAAACTCGGTGAAAGTATGATTATTTGACAGTATATTTGAAAATTAAAAGCACTTTTTAAATGTGTAAATATACTTTATTAGACAAAACAAAAGTAATTTTAATGGAATCTAAAAACATATCTTTTAAAATAACACCGAGGCGCCACTGGAATTTTTATATAATTCCTTTTAAAACTGCTATTTTGAATTTTAAATAAGAATGAAAAAGCATCTAGTGAGTGTATTTTATATATCTGTCTGATCTTGAAGTTAAAAATATTACGTTTGCATTATAAATATAAATAAAAGATAAAAGTAAATGATCAAATATGAAAATCTATGTATACTTTAACTAATTGCAAAGCGTCACTTAAAATTTGATATCATTATTTTTAAGACTCATATTTCAAATTCTTATAGCCATAAAGTAGCGGCGTCACAAACTTTTAAGCCGTTAAGGGTTTTTTGAACAGATATATAATAATACATAGAAAAAATTTTGGAGTGATTCCACTAGAGTTTCCGAACATTAAATAATTAATGGTGTATAAATAAATTAAAGTCAGACAAGTCGTTAACTAAACAAAATATAACATACACAAAAATTTTCAGCTCAATCAAATAAGGTATTTAGACTCTATCGCACTTTAAAAAATTTAGGCCGATAGACATTAATGATAAAGAGTATTTTGTTGCGTCCCTGTAAAAACGTAAGTGCTAGATTCTCCAAAATTCATACAGTTCGTGTGACAATGATCTTTAATATTTATATATATATAAATTTTCAGTTCATTCGAATATGGTGTTCAGATAATAAATAAATCTTTAAATAATTTGAGCGCATTGTCCATAATGATTTAAAAAAAAAAAGTGTCCCTGTAAAAAAAATTTTGTGTGTTAGATTCACCAAAATCTATACGGTTCATGAGATGGTGACTTAAAACATATATATAAATTTTCAGCTGAATACTATAAGGTATTTAAACGCTATCCAGGCCTCGCAGCGTTCCTAAAATTTTAGGAATTTTAGAAATCATTTTGTAACATTGTCAGCACTATTTTAAACGAACTTTACGCAATATTTTAACATTAAAACCTTCACGAAAAAAGTCTTTAACGATAGCGGTGGCAATAAAATAAAACGCAATTAAATTTTTAAGAACGCTGCGAGGCCTGGATATCGCATTTTAAATAATTTGGGTCCGTAGGCCATGGGATTTTTTCTCCTTGTACCTGTAAAAAAAAAAAAAAAAAAAAAAAAACTATGGTGATATATTTATCAAAATAAATAGAATTCGTACTAAAGTGACCTATTACATGCATACCAACTTTTAGCTCAATCGGCCTAAGCATTTAGACGCTATAGTATTCTCACACATACACAGATACACACATACATACATCAACGTTAAAATAGCAAAAATGAACTCAGGGCACCTTAAAGCATATAGAAACACTAAAATCTGAAAGTCAAATTTTAGTTACGAGTACAGTACTTTCCTAATATATCTATGTTCGAAAAGTAAGCGTGTTCAGGGAATAATTTATTAACATTTTATTTGAAAAACTCTCAGCTTTTTTAATCCATTATTAAATATATCTTTGTAGTGAATACATTATCTTCGTAGAGGTTTTGTATGTATACAAATATTTCATAGGCATTTTTTTCCTATTAGAATCAAATGGCTTCTAAAGTTTAATGTTTTTTTTGCTTTTTGAACGGGAAAAAAAAATCAAAAGTATTGTGGAGTAATAGTTTTTAAATGTTGTTTTCTTGTTAAAAAGTAATAATAAAATAATATGCTTAATTTTGCTACCATCAGATCTTAAGATACAGTTATTATTTAATGTCAATTAGAAAAGCGTGCATAATTTATTACTCAGTTTCCCTATTACATGTCGGAAAATATTTTATAGTAATCCTGATATGTCTATCCGTAATAATCCCATAAGTTATCATGAGGTATTAAATAATTACTGCATAAATAAAGTTGCGATATTTTGATGAAAATGGGTAAAAGAATCGCTAGTAATGACCAGTTCCTCGTATCAAAAATGTTTCAAAATATTTTTCAAATGTTTTATGTACAGAATCGATATTCACACCATGTAGTCTTTACGTTGTGGTACTTGCCATGTTGTTAATAATACAAGGTACTTTTTTTGCTTCTTCAATTCTTGTGTGATTTCAAACGATAATTATAGGTTAAACATTAATTTTGTATTTTTTTTACTGATTACTCCACTTCTACGTCGCAGTTCTTTTGAATAATAATAATAATAATAAATCTGACAGCGTTATTTCCTATTAAATATTGCACATGATTAGACAAGAATAATAATACGCCTAATCTGAATTGTTTCAACTGATAAGAAAAAGCTTGGACTTTGTTTGACTCAGAACAAACTGTTTCACTCGATTGTTTTCAGTTATTCATCGCACAAGCTGTAACTAATTGAAGAAAAGTCCTGTTTTTTATTTTATATATTTTAGCACAGAAGTCGTATTACTAACGGGATACCTTTTTACAAGGCTTTATTTTACTTTAAATACTTATGTAACGTGTTAATGTTCACAAGGGACAGGCAACGACAGTATACACTTAACATAAATCTCAAAAAGATAAAATAATTTATCACAGTCAGAGATATATTTTGATCGTTTTTTCATAATTCAGAAACTTTTCGTGAATATGCTGCATTATTCTTCGACTCTTTTATTCTATTGTTTTTCTTTGCTCGCGTTGTTCAAACGCATATTTGAACTTTTTAGTGGTTTAAATTTGCATGCCTTAATTGTTTGAAGTTATTTTGGCTGCTTTTAAACAATGATGTGGGTTTTTTTTACTATCGATTCGTATTAATGCTAAGATATTTTGTTACACCAAACTTATAACTTTATGTTAGGTGATTTTATCTACACTAATTATTTTGTTTATTTTTCTTTATGTAAATTAAATACAGAAATGTTCGAAAACAGATTTTTTAAATGTTTGGGAAGAAATATTTTTGGAAAATTATAAATGAATATTTTATTTATTTATTTATTTTTTAATCTCAGGTTTGCACTCAATTATAGTTCAAAAATTTTTAATGAATTTGTGAAACAGATTATTTTTATTTATAGTTCTAAAATGTAAAATGGATTGAAAATAAAAGAAAGAACTTTTATTTGTTTAAAGCAAAACCATTTTTTCTTTCTGATCACAGGTATACGTTATGGATCTAATTGAGATACGTGAGGATATACGGAAATTTACTAGATAATTAACCCAAGTTTCTTTTCTTTCTTTCTTTCTTTTTTTTTTTTTTTTTTTTTTTTAATGGATGTAAAATATAAGACAACGTTCTGTTCCTAGAATATCCATGAAAGTGAGAACTTATTAGTGACTACTGCTTCGAATAAAATAGCAATTTAATGCGATTGAGAAATGGGAATCTATATCACTAATTTTGTGTTGAGAAAAGGATACATCTAATACAGAAGAATGTAAAAAAGGTAATTTATACACATGAGTAAAAAATAAGAAATCAGAATAATAAGCAATTAGTAAACTATAAACGGATTTGTTATTCAACTTTATACACTTAGAAAATCATCAAGGAAATTAAGTTCCACAATATTAAAGCAGAGACTTGCAGAATAATGGCGTAAAGCATGGAAAATCGTACTATTTTGAACCAGTATAAGTTAATGGGATACTTCTTAAGATCCAGAAATTGACATTTTCAATATATATATATATATATATATATATACATATTTAAGCATCTGTAGCGAAACCCATCAAAATACCATTTCTCCGATAGAGTATCAAAGCTTACCGATGAACACGGGTTTAACTTTTTGTCCAGAGGTATGTATTTGGAATTTGGACTCCTATCCCTCAGATCTCAGGTTCGAATACAACCTACCGCACGGACGTCTGCATTGGTGATCGCGGACGCTCCACGCAACGAGATATCATCTTCACTCTATGACAAAAAATGACAGCACCACACCTTTCTAACAGTAAAAGCCTGTGAAACGTTCACAGCACAAAGCCTGTCACGGTCCACGCTGTGCAACTTTACAGACGGCCAACTGACAGTACGATGTGGTAAGCTCTACCGTGAACAAGAGCAGTATCGCTCGCATGACGACGTACTCTCTGTGAGGGGGAGTACTGTATAGCGACGCCATCAAAACCCCTTTCTTCGATAGAGTATCAAAGCTTACCGATGAACACGCGGTTAACGTTTTGTCCAGAGGTATGTCTTTGGACTCCTATCCCTCAGATATCAGGTTCGAATACAACTTATCATGCGGGCTTCTGAACATCTTCAATATTTTTGTGGTAGCTAATTTTGAAAATACGTTGGTATTGTTTCGCCTATAAAAGGAACAGGCTTAAATATTTTAGTTGTAAACGCATCTAATAATTTGTAATGATTTATAGAGCTATTTTGCAGAATAGCATATCATTTAATTAATAATTTTCTTTTTATAATTTTCATAATCATTCCTATAAAATATATATTTACATAGCTGTATACTATTTTTAAAAGTTTTATTGTTGCAATACGTTTTTAACGAGTTAAAGGAATACGCATTTTTTATTGTTTATAAATATTTCACAATATGCAGTAGACATCTTATGGCAATCCATTTGCAACTACACAAATAACATGCATTGAAATATTTTGAATCCAAAAACGCATAAAGTCTTAAAAATCGATTAAAGCATACAGAAAGGACTTGATACGTTAAGGTTTAAGTTTCGTTGAAAATTTACGACAACAAAAGATTATGAAAAATTTATATTTCAGTGTATTTTGAGTATATGTTTTCCATCTCTTTAGTTCTTTCGTTTCGCGCTCACTTGAATAAAATTTAAATTTGTCCTTCGGCACGTTTCATTCTATTCAATTGAAAGTGCATCGAATATTGTCGAACAAAAAGTTCATTTTTATGAAAATGATGTGCATGAAGTGATGAAAATGGAAAGTAATAGTATACATTCAAAACATTTCATTTTATCATTTATCTTTCTTCAAATGGAATTTAGTTTATGAAACATATTTCTTTCGAGGGTGTTGAAAATGTCAAATCAAATATATATATATATATATATATGTGTGTGTGTGTTGTGTGTGTGTGTGTATAATAAAAATATAGCATGTATTTAGCGATGAAAGTAGAATACAAAATGGCATTTTTATTAAAAAAATGTAGTTAGCATTTTTAAATGTTACCCACCGCTAAATAATTTAAGTTTTTAACTAACGGGAGAATACAGTTCAGAGGGTTTAATGTCGCACTATAGCTACGCATCTGGTAATTTGCGATGATCTAAGATTAATCTCCAGGGCCGGTCAGAAGACATGCCGTCATAATTTGGATCCTCTGTGGAGGTTATGACTCCTTGCTGTTGTAAGCTCTAAGAAATTTGAAACTTGAAGGACGTTGGAGCTACGACTGATTTTATGTGATCCAGTCAACATTAAAGTATAGACTGGATCAAGTATCAATCTTGCAACCTCCCGATTACATTGTTATTGTGGTTGTGTGAATTAAGGCCGGTTGATTACACTAGGATCCTAAGCACTACCCGAGACTGAACCCAGCACTTCCCATTTACCAACTTTAAACGCAGAATCACTCGGCACCGGTTGAACATCTAGCAATTAAGACCTCTGCTTTCTTCCAACTAGCTACCGCGTCCCAAATCTAGGTTAGAATAAAAAATCTTGCATGCATCTTCTTCTCTACGACATAATGTCATAATTGTTTATAACTGTTTCGTATGCTTTATACCTTACTATATACGACAGAGCATCTCTAAAAACAATTATTGACATTAAACATATTTCATTACTCCATATATATATATATATATATATATATATATATATATATATATATATATATATACACATTTTATGGAATGATAAAATTCATTGTAATTCTCATTTATTTGCCAAAATTAAGAAAGATTAGTTTTATTTGATGATTCATGGATAATTCTTTTCAAATATCTGACTGTGCCATCTGCAGATCGGCCTTTATGAAACTGATAAAAGTCACGTTTTATCGAATCTCGATATCTACTGCGATTTCTTTTTCTACGTGTTATCATATTGAGAGCTTACATCTTCTTATTTTTGCGGTAAACCACTTACAACGTACAATGATACATTGTGACAGATTATATTAAATATTTTATAACGACTACATGCTGGCAACGAGAAGCGTGGTATCTTAAGTAAATTTTATAGATAATTTAGGACGAATTGAATAAATCACTGAACAGAGTCACGAAGATATAAATTTATTTTTATTTAAGTTAAAAAAAAATCTCTGATGAAGTTTAACAATTAAATGAAGTTTAACTGACAACTGACCATTATTTAACAATTTTTGCAGTATTTAAAAAATAAAAATCGTGAAAATATTTTTTATTTCATATTTAAATTAGATATTTTTTAGGAAAGATATTTGTTTTAAACGTCTGTTAAGTTATTATAAATAAAAATCTTGTACCGAGATATTACAAATGAAAGAGAAGCTTTCTTTCTTTATAAACTGAACGTGTGATATATATATATATGTAAACGATCTGCTATATTCGTTAACTAATTTAATCAGAAATGATGCGGTCCTGCAGGCTGTAAATACTTAAAAATCCATTTTATGAAATGTAATAAAAAAAATTGAAGACCCCGCTCAAATTAACTTTTTGTTCTATATCCAACGCTTATTATATATATATATATATATATGTGTGTGTGTGTGTGTGTGTGTGTGTGTGTGTAAAGAAATTGGAAAACAAATATGAAAATTGTATTCTACAGATTTTTGTAAATTTGTTTTATAATTTATGAAAGACGTATTTTACTTTTTTAGTTATTATAAAGTAGAGATTTTTCTTACGTAGTGCACATTTACATAATTAAATTACAATTTCCTTTTTAACTTTTCAGGAGAGGCGACTGTACCTCCCGTAATATGGGAATGTATTTGACCCTACTTTATTCCAGATGGTTCATTGAAAAAAAAAAAAAAAAATAAAAACTGTTGCATTATAACATATTTCCAGGAATATCACATTTAAATAAATCCCAAAAATTAAAACAAAAAAATGGAAATGTTAATTCCTTTTAAAAAATCTTCCTTTTAATAAATATTATGAGTTCCTTAAATGTAGACTTTTTCATAAGTAATTTCTAAAAAGCCAGATGTTCTGAGAATATATTTTTAAATAACACAAAAATATAACTTATCTAGTTCTATAAATCAGACGAATTACTTTTAAAATAAGTCAAAGTTTTTATATTTTAAAAAACCTTCGAAATTTATTTATTTTATTTTATATAAATATATTTATGAAATTACTTATTTCGAAAATATAAATATTAGCCATTTCTTATACATGTATGAAGATCTTCTTGTATTCGATTATCTTTAGATACCAGCTGATGCCCTTGGTTCTTTAAAGTGATTCGAATCACGTTTTATCGGCTATCGATATCAGCTACAGTCTTTTTTTCTTAGAGATAATGCTTTAAAAGAAACGTATTTATTGTTATAGAAAGCTAAGCTTCGGACGTATGGGGAGGATAATGTTGTGATACGAAATCAGCATATGTAGACTTAAAATAACATATCAGGCCGTTATATGATACTAAAAATAGTGTTTAAAATTTGTTTGGAAATAGAGGGAAAATAAAGTGCACTTTAAAGAAATTCGATGCTATGTTGAAAGTATTTTTTGGGGAAAATAACCATTGTATAATATTATGGTTATTTAACACACTAAGCGTTTATTATTTGTTTGATTTTTTTTTCGACTTTGTTTCATGTTAAGTTTTTTAAAGATTAATTTTTGTTTTTGGTTATATGAACTAAATTTGTATCCATTATTATTTTTTTTTCTATATCATGTATATAGAAACTTTTTTTTTCAGAGACTTTTTTAAGGAGTCTCAGCCACGACAATCTTAAATTATTTTAAAATTTAGGTTAAGTTTTAGATTTATTCTGCTTATATATTTTTTATTTATTTATTTATTTTTTATTTACCGCAGTCATTTTAAAATTCCATTTCAAAATAGGATAAGTATTTGTGGCAAATTTTTACTTAAACGTCAAAAATTTCACTACTGATGTTTTTACTCTTGTTCGCAAAATATATTTGAAAATCTATTTGCTATATTTCCATGAAATTTTAGGAATATTTTAGCTTGTATTGAATAAATAATATCTCAAATTTAACAAAATAATTAGAATTATTACTATCATTGTAAAATTTGTGTAGTTAATTTTTTCCCCAAAAACTTCAAATTGAACTTCTTTGCAAAATTTTTCTTAAATGATTTTAATTTGACCTACAAGTTCAAGATACAATACTTAAAAATGTTTTTGCATCTGATATTTCTCTTATAAAAAATGTCATGCCTATGTCATTTAGAGAATCTGAAACAGAAATTATATGTTCACGTATGCCTATAATCTTGCAATTGCTACTAATAGATAGGTCTTTTGAACCCTTTAAAAATAGTATTCAAAAAGCTATTGTTCAATAATCAAAAACCTATTTTGAAAAGCGAAAAATTTCACATTTCTTTATCTGGAATATTTTGTCTTATTCATTTCACAGGAGGCAATTTTCAAAATTTTTATTGGACCTTGTGCCATGAAAAATAAATCAACTAACCAAGTTAAATTGTTATATAAATTTTATTAGAAACTGTTTTTATATTATTATTATTTTATTTTATTTAAGTTAAAAAAATTTTTAACCATACCAAAATAAAATTTCTCAATAAAAATTAATAATGAAATGATTTCGCTAAATCGCAGTTCCTGAACGTGTCAATTATCAGATCTACTCTGATTCACGAACCATGGCTAGGTGAAACTGAAGCTTTCCAAACGATATTAAAAGAGGTTAATTAAGTTGCCACTTAACTATACCCAGAAACTATACTCCTTTAAAAATACCCTAATATTAAATTTATCCTACTATTACGATTTTTAAGTGTATAGCTAATTGAAGCTTATGCTTCTTTACCAATGTTGTCATACAATCCTTTTAACTTTAAGATACAGTAACCGCCGCTTAATAAAATCACTGGTTAATAAAATTAGCCGCTTAATGTGATCAAATTGCCAAGACCGGAAACAAATCAATACAAACTATTGTTGAAGCCGCCGCTTAATAAAATCAGCATCGCCGGTTAATAAACTCAAAAAAGCCTCCTTAGCAGCCAAAATTATCATTTATGCACTCTAATTTTTTTTTTTTTTAATTTACATTGTGATTTTTTTTTAATAATAGAAAAAGAAATTAAAGTACCCGTTTTTGCTCATTGTCGAAAATTTTACATTTGCAGCATAGTTACAAATTAAACATGCCCGATAGCATCTCTGTAATCATTTCAAGGAACATATTCTTCAAAACGCAGTAATATGTAACAAATCTGATTTGATTTGATTTGCAAATGATAATATTTTTTAATTTTTAATTATTAAAAAACAATTTCTGGTTCTTATTTTGAAATAGCTATAAATTAAGATATTTTAAATTTATAAAAATAAGCGTGATCTTTTGGTAAAATAATGATGATTTTCTGTGAAGGAAAGCGCATAGAAATTTGGAATGCGTTTAATTTTCTTATTTCTTCGGAAGAAATAATTATCTATAAAAATTAATTAATATTGTTTATTGATTCCGTTATTCGTTACCTTTTGAAATTTCTTTCCAAATTCAGGGAAGTAATGCCTTTTCCTTGAGTGCTGGAACGTTCGCCGGATATAAAAATCAGCCGCTTAATAAAATCACTTTGGCTCAGGACGAATGTGATTTTATTGAGCGGCGGAAACTGTACATATTGATCGTCACTTAGACTAAGCGAAACTGAAGCTTCCTAGAAACTTCAATAGTGGTTATTAGTTTATAAATCATTCTTAGCTTATAAAACTAGTTTCCTATCAGATATTTCCGCAGTTTCATTTATTTCATTTTTTAAATTTTTTAACCATTCAATTTTGTCTAAAAAAAAAAAAAAAAAAAAAAAAAAAAAAATTCTTTGTACTTTTTATTTGTGTGTTAAGACAAGTTAATTTTAAATTTCGATTAGGATTTAAAACATGACTATTTTTGAGTCTATATAATGCATTAATTATTATAACATAATTTATATTTCCTGAAGTGCGTGTTTTTGCTCCACTCAGTATTAGACTTTATACGTTGGTTTTTTATTTTATTTTACTAATTTAATTTTATCTTTTGTGTAGAGTTAAAACGTTCAATCACAATTAATTGCTCTTATCAGCTCTAAGTTAAAAATTTAAAGTAATTTTTGTTTCTTTTTAAAGCAAATATGACTATGTTTAGAATATGTTTTTATTATTTTATTAATTAATTATCTCAACATGTATGCAATCAATTTAATTTAAAACCAACTTATTGTATTATATAGAAAAATTTCTTTGTCAGATATGGATAAACTTCTCTTAAAATGTTTCAAAACAAAAAAAAATCAAAATAATTTTTATTTTAATAAAATTATTTAATACATATAATATCATTAATGAAGTTCATTGTAAAGTAAGTAATATAAACACATATTTGAGGAATTTTATTAATAAATATTTCATATTATTTTAAAGTTATTTATTTGTTTGAAAAATAGTAAGTAAATCATCGTTTTACGTATTTAAGTGTTTTAAATGTTTGCTCTCTATTCTAAAAAAAAAAAAAAAAAAAACTACCGCTGTCATTTTTTTTTTAATTTATCGTGTCTTTTCCAGATTTCTTAGTTTATACCGTAAAACTGTTTTACATAAAAGCATAAACTTTTGCAGTTTTGTACAGAAATGTGTAATGAACATGATCAAACAAACCCTTAATATGTCAAAGTGTTATTTTAGAAAATATTTAATATTGAAGCGTAAAAAAAAATTTTAGTTATAAAAGTTTCATTGAATCAAAAGCTATTCACGGAAGCCTTATCAAAATTTGCTAAGATACACATCAGATAATTGTAGTGTCTAATATGTAACAGTTTTTTTTTATTTTGACAACTTTCTATATTTATTTTGATTTTCTAATTTTTTATGCAATTTTTGCGTTTTTCCAACTTTTTTTTTCTTTTCTTTTTTGTAATTTCAAAAAGACGCTCAACTTTATTTTTTATTATTTATTTTTTTAAACATATAAAAAAAAAAGAAAAAAAAATCAACTTACACGAAAATTAAAAAAAGAAATGTTAAACTTATATACATACATATATATATATATATATATATATATATATATAATCTGATGACATTGACGTCATAATTGCTTAAAAACTTTAATTATTTATTTAATATATAAATATTAATTTCAATTAATCAAATAATCTTATATGTTTATTTTTCTTGATTTTATCGTCTGGGAAGAAATGTGAATCGATACTTATTTAGTTTATTTTCGATTACTCGTGTGTCTAATCAATGTAATCAAACAAAAATAATTAAATGACATTTACATTTCATTAACGGCTGTTTATAGCGGGATTTAATCATGTTTTTGATTTGCTAAAAATAGCCGCCAATCAAAATCTACTTATTTAAACATTTGAATTACTTTCTTTTTTGAAAAGCCATTTAAATGTTGCAACGAGCAAAGCGGACAAAGTCTCCTAGGTAAGGTGCCGCAGGGGTTGGTGAGTGAAGCGAGCAGGGGCAGAGTCCCTTAGTATTGATTTTAATAAAAGAAAATCATTGTTGCTTATTTACAAGTGTATATACATATATATAATTAAAAATTAACTTATTTGATTTGGTTACTATCTCTTTTAAAATTTCCAATAATGAATTATTCAAATCCCATCAAAAAATCCCCAAAAGTCCCCAATCCCACACAAGTTTAGGTCTCACGTATTGGCAACTAGCCTTTATCCGTATACCAACAATCGCATGTATTATGTACTGTATTAATAATATATATACTCAGTAAGTCATAAAATGCAATTTATTTATATTAAAATCTATTATTATAGGCAAACTATCGTCAATTCTAAATCTAGCATTTGAAAAACATTATTTTCCATGACACACTTGAAAAACTGCATAAGTTAAATCTTTGTATTGAATGCTATTGTCTAAGAGCATTGATAGGTTATCTCGAGTCATCTGAAAGAATCCGAGAAAAATATCCTTTTCAAGTGTTTTTTCATTGAAAACTGGAACGTGCTTGGTAGTTAGAACAACTGCTGGAGTCAGCCATTTTTTGGTCTTCTTGACAGATTTATTAGTTTATTCATACTTCTTTTGTTTTTGTACACAAAAAAATTTGGACACGTGTAAGGAAGAAACTTATTTAGAAAGCAGTTTATTGCTACGGTAAAATTAGCTCGTTATTTTGGATGTTGATGTAAATTAAGAAATATAGCTGAGAAAAAATAAAACATAATTTAACAATTAAAATTTCAGATTGATTTTGTTCATGTAAAATATGTTCGTATTTATTCAGAATATTGATTAAGTGTATTGTCCGTATTGATTAATATATTTTTTAAGTAAATGCAAAATATATTATACTGTGGAAAGTTTTCTTAAAATATCACAGTAAATGTATTTTTTTAATTATGTTAATGCCGTTGAAGTATTAGGAAACACACACACAAACGCATATGTATTGTATGTGCGTGTGTGGTGCATTTTTATAGTTTTGAGAATGTACTAATGTAAGATTTTGTTGTTGTTGTGCCCCTTCCCCCCGCTAGTGGCTGAGAGGTTCTCTTGTGAAAGCTGGTAGACGGGAAGTGCTATGTTGGATCATAGGTCGCGTTCGTCAATCTAACATTACGGAGTTTTCTGTAATTTTCTCTAAAAAACACGTATACATGGGCTAAGATCTCGTTAAAAAGGTTACCATGGAAGGCATTACACCCATGATAGACATTACATTCATGTACAGCTAATCGCTTTTAAAAGCTACACATACCGCCGCTATTGTTGTGTCGAAAACATTTTTTAAAAATACATAACAACTCTGAAAAATGCCATAGATTGGTCCATTAAACATTATTATACTATGAAAACTAATTTTTTTTAAATGACATATTTTATGACATATAATGACATTACTGAAATTTTCTTTTAGAAATAATATTTCTTTTAGAATTAATATATATATATATATATATATATATATATATATATATATATATACATTAGATAGTGCTTATATATAGTTTATTAAGAAATATTTTTAATGTAAAAAAGATTATTTATATTTGATATTTTTCCGTAAATAACTGCAATATCTGCCTTTCTAAAATATTAAAATTTGAATGAGAAAAAAAAAATGCTTACTTCTTAAAATTAAAAAAATATATTTCTTTTTTATTTCGATTTAATTTCTAACAATATTTTTGTTTTTGCATATCAAATTCTGTTCTTTTGATAATGTATTTTATGTGTGCAGAAATTTTTAATTTCTAAAATTCTTTTTAATATTTTTAAGCATATTTGTTTGAATAAATATTTGTCAATTTTTTTTTCAAAAATATAAGACACGTATTATTAAGAATTGTTTTTAACAACGAACAAACAGTGCATTTTGGGAACCTTTAATAATATGCCTAGAAATGTTTTCGTATTTTTACAGTGTAATCCCCCCCCCCCCCCCCCTAAAAAAAAAAAAAAAAAAAAAAAAAAAAAAGTAGTGATTTATCCACACCCTAAATTTTTCTTTTTATAAATTTAATAAACATTATAATGAGCTGTAGTTACTCTTGTTTCTTATTTCGTCTCTAGATGAAAGAATTGTTATTTGAAAGAAGTTTACATTTATTTTTTATTTTTTCATCGTTTATCCATTACTATGAAATCTTTTATTAAAAAATGGTAATGACCAAAATATCTCTATCTTTTCACATTCTCTCATTATCAGCAGTGTATTTCTCTAACGATGCCGAAATATAAGTATGTAATTCCCAAGCTGGGGGAAAAAAAAAGTCTTAAATAAAGTTTTTTTTTCATATTTTTAAATCTCATTTTATGAAAGTTTTTTTTTTTCTTTTTTTAATTCTGTACATAAAACAAATATACACAACAAACGCATTCTTTTTTGCGCATTACAAACTGATAAATTGTACTTTGGTTAATAATAATTAGTTTTTCTTTTACGTAGCATTCTTTTAAGCCGAAGTTAATAGTTTTAATTTAATTTTCTTTTAAATAGTATAATTTTCTGGTGGTAATATATAGGTTTATCAGAAAGTTTATACTGAATATCTAATTGGTTTTGCTTTTGCTGGCCATGTAATAATTTCAAAGAACATCACCCACTCTTTTTTTTCGCTAAAAATTTACAATACATTGTTAAATTAATCGCTTATTGTATGTGATTCTGCTGCTGAAAATCCAAAATGCAACATGAATAAGGGTAAGGGACATTTAAAACAAATCTTTTCAGTAAAAAGCAAATATTACAAAAGGGACATGATTGGAAAATCATCTTCTAGTGGAATAATGGTGGTAAATTTTATACACTGTTTTATAAATCTTATGAAAGTCTTTACTCTAAATATCTATGTGCTGTCATGCATTTATCATACATTTTAAAAATATTCATACACATCCATGTGTTTAACGTTATATTGCTGAACTGATAAATAAAAATTAATAAGTAAATATTAAATAACATATAAATGAGAAACAAATGTAATCTTAGTAACGAAACATGAATGATTTGAATCATTTGGTATTATATAATACCTTCTAAATCTATTGTATATTTTTGATTTTTGACTTGTAATCCATGCTATTAACTTATCTCCCTAAGCATATATTTATCTATTATCACAACTTTAAATGCAGAATTGTGCTATGAAAAATTCAATTCTGCATTAAAAAAAAAAAAAAAAAAAAAAAAAAAAAAAAAGTTTGTTTAATGGAAATCAATTTTCCCCCTCAAAACTATTTATTTTAGAACTACAGTTACAGAGATTTATATTCGAGAACTTATTTTCTTGACGTCTTGCGAAGAAAATCAGAAATTTTCCCTCAAAAATAAACCCTCCAGTGAAATGGATTTCAAACTTCAAAAGTATGCCGAACAAGATTTTCAAACTAAATTGAAAACGATGTTTTGAGTGTTTGTGTTTGATTTTGATTAAATTTCTTTTTTTCTTTCCTCTGATATAAAATTTAGGAAAATCATATTAAAATTCTATTGCATGTAGTTCAATAAATTGTTTTTCTCTAAACAGAATTATTATCTACAAAAATATTCATGGCTTTTTGTATTTTTTTTCTTTATTAGCAAACTGTTATCTCTTATGAAAAAGTAGTTGGCATAGTTACATAGTATTGGCCCTCTGCTCAATTCCAAATCATATATTTAACCGAATAAATCTTTACTGTAGGGCATACAATATTCATGTTGAAGAAAATAAACCCAGCTGAACATTCAAAAGGGTCTAGGCTAAAATACCTCACCCACTTATCTATCCTACTTCTAATTCAATATAGTTACCTTATGTTAATTTTCTGATTATTTTTATAACCATCATGTATAACAATAATCATCCTAATGTCAATTTGAGAGGTATTTTGAAATATTTTTCCATTTTATAAAAAATGTTTAATTTAAAATAATAATAATAATAAAGAAAGAATTGGAATATTTATAGTCAATAATATTTATGCCAATATCATAAATGATAATTTAAAATTGGATGTTGAAACTTTTCCTCATAATGCATGTGTATGCGAAATTTTGCTCTATTTATTAAGAAAATCGTAAACTTTGTATAGCTTACAATGTGTTCAAAGTAGAATGCTCGTAGTTAATGATATTCATGCCAAAATCATAAATGTTTTTAAAATCTAATCCACAATTATGCAGTGAAATTAATCTTCAAAAACCTCGTTTATGTGAAGTTTTGCCCTATCCTCGACTATCGTATGAAATTTTCAAATTAGAATATTGAAAATAAAAAAAGTTTTTTGCAGTATTATAAGTGATATTTGAAAACTGAACGGATCATTGTACGAACATTTGTTTTTCAGACATAGTGTACACAGTCTAACAAATTAACGATTTAACCAACGAACTAAAAAACTAACATACGGACGCACACTACGTCAATTTTTTTTATTTTAGAATTCGTCACACCTGAAAACATAAAAACGTCAAAACTCCAAAGGGGAATTTTCTCATGAATACCATAATTCCTCATATTATAGTGAGATAGGGAATTAACATTTTGATAGAAGGACATGATTATTACCATGTTTTCATTATTAACTTCTATTCTTGTTTGTACGGTACAAATTTTGCAATTGATTTTTAACTAACTTCCCTACTAGCTAGACATTTGAAACTTTCACAGTAGCTCGGAACCCGATGACAACACAATACTTCGAAGCCCAATTTTCGAATTTTTGATTAGTTTTCTTTTATTTAATTAAGATATGAAAATAATAACCTCCTAATAGCTTAAAAAATAGTCATTAAAATATATTAACTATAATTTAATTGCTAATTTAATCTAATGTAGTTCTACGGCTATGATTCAACAGAAAATTTGAAAACATGACATATAAAAAGTTTTTTTTCTATCTCATAGTTATTTTTTAAAATAGCTACCATCCTTTAATTTGAAGTTTTAGATAAAAACAAACTTATTTAAATTTGAATACATGGTATATCAGTTCAAATTGTTTCTGAATTAGAATTTTAACAAATTTTTAAAAATAGTGAATGCTAGTTTGACAAGTATTTTTATCTAAATGTCTTTTGTTAAAGAAAATTTTGTTATTTGTGTTCTATGTATAATTGAATTTTATGCGAGCATTCATATGTTACTACATACATTCATTTAACCCGTTAGAGCCCAGTGTCCTCATTTGAGGACAACTACACGTTTATTGGCACGTTTATTTTTAAGGGTTTCTTGGAATGATTTCTGCTTTTTAATGACAGTTTATAGCATCACTATAAAGGATTCCTGAAAGTTTCATGCGCGTACTATTAATTATTATTTCATAATTTGGATAGCCCTTTTATGATTTTTCATTCGTCGCACATATCTATGTTTTTTTTGAGCAGGTATACTAACTTAAATCAAGTTGAATAATAATGTATATTATAATACTTTACATTCGAGATATTTGTCAACATATAATAAGAAATTAATCTGTTATCTTGAACTTTTTCTATTTCGATGTTTTCTCACTAGAACACTAAACGTCAATAAACGAGGATAGGCTTTAAATTTAAAACTATCAGAAGAATTGTTTGAGTTAATATATTTTACTGTCAATTGCCTATATTAATTTAGAAGTGAAATAATCAGCTAATAATATTTTGAAAAATAAATTCGGGCGTTAACGGGCTAAACTAGAAACAGGGCATATCTTTGAAACGTCATTGGTTTAGAACGTCACACTAAATCAAATATTTCGAGTAGCATATGCCAAAATATAAATACAAATCGTAGTTTTTTACTTTGAAAACCAGATTAAGATGCTATTTTTCAACTGATGATAGTTCATTTTAAGCCTTTATTAAAGAATAATTTGAACTTTGTTAAACAGTAGAGAATGTCAGTTTAATTTCTTATTTTTGTACATGGATGCACCTTGTTTAAGGACGTTTTAAGTGATTAGTTTTCGTAGATAATTTATGTAATTCTAGATGTTATACACAAATATATCAATGTCGGTATATTATACTTGTACAAGTAATATGTCATTAAAGTAATTTAACTTTCGCACTGCTATAAAGCACATAATGTTGTACTATCTTTACAATACCCTTTCCAAAATATATTGCACTTAATTATAAAGGCATATTACGGGAATACATATTAAATTAATGAATGGTAAGCGTTATTTCGGAATTTAGTCTACAATTAAAGTTTTTTAAAAATTTTTCCAGATCTCTAACATGTAGAATACGTTTTACTACAGTTAAAAACAATAAGATAAAAGATTTTTAAGGTATATTAATTCAAAGAAAAACTACTAAAATTATTAATTAGTTTAAATATTGTAAATTACTTTTAATATTCGTAATCTATAATTTTGATTCATAATTTATAAATTTGATATAAATTTGCTTATTAGATGTTTAAAATAAAAGGATGTGATTTTTTTTTCTAATGTTTTTTCTAATTCATTTATTTTACAAAACACTTGTTTTAATTATCTAATGATTTTAAGCCATTTATTATTCTAAAGCAATATACAATTAATAACAGCAGACGATTAAAAAAAGTACTCTTTAAAAGTAAATAACATAATAATACAATTTTCTGTATGAAAATATCAAATTTCAATCTTAGGTTTTTCTTTTAAATATCGAGATGCTTATTTCGCAAAAGTTAGGCATTCATAAAACTACGTAGTTGTTATTGGATTGCGTTAATGATGTATTTCCTTATTTTTTATTCTACTAAGAGCAAGATTAAACTCTCTGGTCCCAGCAGAATGAAATTTTTTCAAAATAACGTCATTCCGACGTTACTGAAAGAAATATCTCAATTTTATGAAATAAGTGCATGCTTCATTTTTTAAATAATCTCATTTGCAGTCGCGAAAGTATTTTATTGAGACCATTGAGACTATCTAAAACAATATTTATTTATATAAAAAATATTTTTGAAAAAATTGTGGCAACGTCATTAATGAATTTGTAATATTTTCTATAGGGCAGTTCCTTGTTTGTAAACAAACATCTCAACTTTTATGAGTGGTTGGCAAAAAGGCTTGGGAAAAGCATAGCGATGGCGGATCGCTATGCGGTTAGCAATGGTGGGCGGGGCGCGGGAAAGTCGAGCGCGCTTTTTTGCCAACCACCAGACGTCACGAGGAAATGCTCTATTGATAAATGCTCCATTTTTTTTCTTTTAATATGTTCCATCCGACGAGATATATATATTAGAGTGCTGATTCAATGGATGAAGGATTAGCTTTCCGTGGTTCAAGATGCATCACGTGACATGCTCTTATAGGTTGCTGTGTTTGACTCTTTATCGCTATTTTGGCATTTAAAATATCAGTTCGACAAATTATCATTATTATTAGGAAACATAACAGTCCTATGACCGAAATAAATTGTTTTTAAAATAATTTTACACATATTTCACATTTTAATAAATAATTAAATACCTTTTTTGTCATCGTTTCCGAACAAAGTTTAAAAGTGTTTATAAAAGAAAATCAAACTTTTAAAGAGCTAAATTTAACAACAAATAATAATTTTTCAACTATTTTTAAGCATTTTGTCGTTTAAAGTTCAACTGCACGAAACAAAAAAGAAGTAAAATCAAAATCAAAATGATTTAGAACAAAAGAATATTAAACTACGTAAGTAAACAAAAACATTGAACAATCTCCAAACCGTTGCCATAGAAATTTACTGAAAATAAGCTGTTACCAAGGGAACTGCCGAATACGCAGGTGCAAGGAGAGCATGTCACATGACTCATCTTGGACCTTCTCAAGGGTTACCATTTATCACTCTACTATATATATCTCGTTGGTTCCATCACAATAATGCGGTAGTCTACTAACTACTATTTGATATTATTGATTAAATTACATTAATTATTTAAAAATGAAAAATCAGATATATAAATACAATTTTCGGTGAAAAGAATAGTGGATTATTACAAATACTCTTGCAAAAAGCATTCATAAAGAAAGATTAAATCAGTCAAGTATAATGTGCTGGCATTGTGGCATTTGGAATAAAGCAGTCTTTTTTAACCTGTAAAACTATTTAGGAAAATCTATTCACACATGTTGATAAATAGCTTGTAATAAAAAACTACCGATTTATATTGTTATCTTTTTAAATTTATAGATTTGTTTTCATATATTTTCTTATGCAGTGATGTAATTACCATACAAGATAAGAGTCTCATACAAAAATAAGAAGAAAATATGTTTTTAACACACATTCCACTCAAATAATATAAACGAAAACAATTATTTATTTTAAATTTATGTTAATTGAAATCTATTTGCCCTAAATTCAGAGCTCAGCAAAAAATATAAACAAACAAGAAATAAAATAAGATAAGTTAAAATGTTACATTGTATAAACTCTGTTGATTCCATTAAAACACCTAATAATAATCTTAAAGGAAATTGTAAAATCTTTTATTGCTAAGTTCAGAAACATGTTTCCTTATAAATGAACTAATTTTCATGGTTTTTCTTCCATTTCTTTAAAGATACATTTTCTCTATGGAATCTCGGTAAATTTTATTTGAAATCAATTTTAGTCTGCCCATCGATGTTTTATTAAATGTTTTTTACTTGTTCAAAAATTAAATATATTCAAAACGTTTATTTAAAATGTATGGGGAATTCAGTAATTATAGATGAATAATTATATTTTCATTGTTAATTTAAAACTTAATTAGAACTGATAAGACAGTTCTGAAAAAAGAAAAATCTGCTGCGTGATTTTTTTTTTTCTTCTTTGTTAAACTTTGTTTTTGAGGATGCTAAATCCAAAAATGACCCCATTAAATACTTATTTTATTTTTTGCAGAATAATAGAGGTTTACTTTAAAAATATAACTAATTTTATTGAACTAAACATATTTCTTCTTATTCTTGAACATTTATGATATAAACATTCTGTGTTCCCTCATTTTATCTGTGAAAACATTTCTTCTTCTTCTTGTTTTTTGGTTTCTTTTTTAATTCTTTAAAACACGCTTTTTCTTTCACCCCTTACACTTCCTCGTTACATGCCGCCTCTACTTTGAAATTTTTAGTTTTTAGTTTAATTTTAATAAAATTGATTTAAAATAAGAAAATAAAATATTGAGTATGGTTTCATAGTCAACATTAGGACATCAGATATTATCCTTTAATTGAAAATTCAACAAAAGTAAGAATTTTGAAAATAATAATAATAATAATAATAATAATAAAGAATTTAAAGAAAACCCGAAGCCTATTTTTGTTTTCTGAGTAATAGGTATAAAATTTTGTACAAAATAGATCTTAATTTAGTACGATAGTTTTTATTTCATTTTTTTAATCTACCCTTCCATGTAAAGACATGCGGTAAATAAGCCTAGTTCCTTTATAACGGTTATTATATTCATTTCTTAAACTTTATTTTGTACAGCTTTAGTATATAAACCCCATGATATGTTTAATTTTTTTTTGTTATCATTTTGGCAATGAATTAAATTAGCTACCAACTTAAAATCAAATGGAAAATAATATCTTTGGGAACTGTCTAAATACAAACTGATATTCTTTAAAAAGATTTACATATTAAATTGATTTGTTAACAAGAGAAGAATAACATGATGTTAAGTAAGAAAAATTTTCTATAAAATCGAATACTAATTTCTTTTGTACTCATGTTTGTGAAAATTGCAACACCACGAAAGAATTATCTTTTTTTTTAAATTATTATTTCTTTGAAATTTTACAGCTTGTATTTTCGCTTTGAATTCTTGCTCATTTATAAATAACAATAACAATAAATATGCAATAAAATTAAAATAAAAAAATCTTACATCCTTTTTTGGATTTTGCTGGATGTCATCTTATTTAAAAATCTGGTGTGAAGCAACCACACGACTTCCATTACCCACTATTACACATATTATATGCATTTTCGGGAGATAACGTGATCAGAAAATATAAAAGTGACCTAAAGAAGTAGAAACCTAACATTTTTCTGGTAAGACAAACTTTATACACACGTAAAGATATATAAAACGAAGCTTACATATATCGAGGTAAAAAATAAGAAAAAACAAAAATGGCAGAGTTATTTTTTGAAACACCAATTTTCGAGATCTACCTAAACTTCTGACCTACCTAAACAGAGCAGTTGTTAATTTTTCTCTAATAGCTACGTGATACATAAGAAAGAAATGGATTTATATAACAATTTTCAAGAAAATCGTTAGAGCCGTTTCTGAGGCACCAACTTTTACCAAAACTCATTTATTGACAGGAAAACAATAATTACAAACAAAAGCATATTTAAAATTGTGTTAATATGGTGAGTTTGAAAAAAAATCGTACGGCCGTTTTTAAAAGAACGCCCTTGCGAGACCTGAAATTGAGCTATTTATACAGGACGCCTATCAATTTTCCTGAACTAACCAACTATATCATTAGAAAGGACATCTAAGAGAGTGTTTATACAGCAAATTTGAAAAAAAAAAAAAATCATTAGACCGTTTTTGAGATACGGACTTAGGGTCCCACTTCCGGTTTCCGATGTCCCATTTCCGATTTTTCAATTTTCACCAAAATTTGGAAAATTCATCTGTACACCAGACTTGTTTCAATTCTAAAGTTTCGTAGTTCTATCTCTATTAGTTTCTGAACTGTCAGAAGATTCTGCACATACATACACACACACAGTGTCCAATTGCCAAAAATGACTCTTTTGGACTCAGAGGACCTTAAAACGTGTTAATCAGATGAAATCTCGATATCGAATTTTCAGACCGAATATAATACTTCCATTACCTACGGTAGTAAGGTAATGGGAGTAAAAATAGTACTTGACAAATAATGGATCAAATTATCAATGTTGAAAAGCTTTTATGTAATATCTGAATAGAACCAGTTACCTTATCTCAAATTTTTAAAGGAAGTATTTCATTATGTTATCTTAATAATATTAAAGTAAATCAAAAATTGATACAATTTTGTTTCAAATATTTAAGTAAGATATTACATTTAAATATAATCAATTATATCTAGTATATATAATTATATATTTAATTATATCTAGAAAAAAGATAATGTTGATGGAAGTTTTCATTATGTTGATGTAATGTTGATATAATAAAGGTTGATGTAATTTTTCATTTTTGAACAATTTTCTACAAAATTGAAATTTATTTATTCCTTTATAGTATTTGTCTGGCAATTCTGTAACTTTCACAAACTTGCATTGGCATAAAATTTAAATGTGTGTTTGCTGATCATTTTGATATACAGATCCTATAAACAGCATCCTACAACGCAAACGGGTGAAAGGAATGCAACGAAATTCGATATGTAGACTTAGTCACGAGATGCGCTCGCGGAATTTCGAAAAAAAAAAAAAAAAGTGCCAACATGTCCACTAGAGGGCGCCTTTTCCGGAAAAAACATTAAATCAAACACAATAAAGTACGAAAACAGAATACAGAAACAGTATTAACAATTAGTGACTAGTTTCTGATCACCTTGAAAAAGTGTGATTATCGTGGAGGTGTTGCGACGTTGAATGGCATAAAGAACTCCATAACACTTCATGTGCGAAGCATCGCAACTGATCAGTTACGATCTGCTGTTGAACGCAATGTCTATCGACTTGAAATTTTGCAGATGAATGAGGGTGGTCACATGGAGCACCTTTCCCTACATAGTCCTGAACACGACTGCTCCTCTTGTGCAATTCTATAAACTGAACTATTTTTTTCCTCAAACAGCGCACTGTTATTTTTTCCTATCTTTACATAATGTGGTTCGACGATAAGGTGATCAGAAACTAGTCAGTAAATGCTAATATTGTTTCTGTATTCCGTTTTGGTCGTTTATCGAGTTAAATTTAATGTTTTACCGGAAAAGGCGCCCTCTGGTGGACATTTTGGAACTTTTTTTTTTTTTTTTTTTTTAATTCCGTGAGCGCATCTCGTGTATAGTCTATATCTAAAATTTCGTTGCATTCCGTTCACCCGTTTACGCTCTAGGTTGCTGTTTATAGGGGAAGTATATAGTAGTGAAAACACATGTCTGACACTTACTCGGCTCTAAATGCAGTTAAGCTTTATTTGAAATGTTATTGCACAAAGTATGGGCGATGATTGCTTGAAATTGTGCGTGAGAGTCATGTGTATTTGATGAATGTAACTGCCACAGAAATAATTTTCAAAATAAATATTTTATTTTCTTAATAAGTTTTAATTTTTTATTGAAATAGGAATTAAGTAATTAGTATTTTCCGTCTTTCACCTTGAAAGCGTAAGATTTTGACACTAACTAATGTAAGTGTTATATGGTATTTTTAAAAATAGAATGTGTTAAGGTAGTTAATGTTAAGATTTAGTATTAATTTCGGTTATACAAATAAACAGACCATAATAAACTCAAATTTAAATTTTATATATATATATATATATATATATATATATATATATATATATATTAATTAAAACTCTGGGGAAATTGAAAAGAAAAAAAATAAATAATAATAAAAATAATAATTAATAATAATAATAATGTTTTCTACAGTAACTTTCTTTCTAAAATAATAATTACGTTTTGTTTCGTTTCAGACAAGAACATACAAATTAATCTCACATAAAAATCATTTGGGACTGATTTAATATTTACAACTGTTTTCGTAGATGACTTATTACATACTTTTAAAATAATTACTGAAATATATTTTATTTTAGCTGAGAAGTTTAAACTTCACTTTAACGATTCAAAATTATTTTATTATTCATTCGCTGAACACGACGAATCTTTCTTGTTATTATGGACAAAATACCGTACATATTTCTTGGGATTCCGCCTCCCCCTCCCCTCCAAAATAATTCTTCTTCTTCTCCCCCCCCCCCTTTTTTTTTTCTTTTCCCCGAAAACTATCATAGATTAATTTGAACCAAGTTGTCTAAACATTTTTATTTTCTTTAAAATTTTCAGTTTAATTGAATTTAAAATTTTGCTTTGAATTTAGGTTCTGGTAATTTGTCAGACAAATAAAATTTCCAAAAATAAATTTGAATTGTGCTTTTTGAATTTTCTGTAGCCTCTTATTACTGATTTTTATAAACACAGTAAAGCAATTGAGGATTCAAATTGTCAGGTTTGAAAAGTTTTTCTGTAAGTTTAGCATAAAACATCTGGGCTTTTCTATTTTTCGGATAAAAAACAGTCAAAATAGTAGATAGTCTTATTTAATTATTTAGAATAAAATTTTAAACTACTTTCAGTTAAAGCTAAAAAAGATGTATAGGTATAAAAGAATGTTGTTGTAAAAATAGGCAATTTGTATATAAATTTAATTCAGTTCTTCAATTTGTAAAAATAAATAAATAAATTCAAGCAGTTTTATGAGGCCTAATGTTAAGTAGTGAAAGTAAAAATCCTTTTAAATGGACTTCCTTGAAAAAAAAAAAAAAAAAAAAAATCTAGAGTTACTCAACACGACTTTCGGAAGTAAGTAGATAACGGTTCTTTAATTAAATTAAAGCAAGAGAAATCGTTAAATAAGCAAAAGAGAAAATTATATAACTTTTTATTATTTTCCTCCAAACAGTATATTCTTTATAATAACAGGAGACTTGGCGTTGGAATATTAAAACCCGGATAAACTACTACGCCAGAAACGCCAAAGAAAAATATTTGAGATGCATACAGCTGTTTCGGTAGGCTTAAGCGTACCGTCTTCAGTGCAAAAAGAATTCTGAATCTGGAGAAGTGCTCGTATATATAGGAGAGGGACCGAATTTAATTCAACCACCTTTCCCGTAATCCTATTGGTTGAACAAAATTCAGTTCCTCTCCTATATATACGAGCACTTCTCCAGATTCAGAATTCTTTTTGCACTGAAGACGGTACGCTTAAACCTACCGAAACAGCTATATGCATCTCAAATATTTTTCTTTGGAGTTTCTGACGTAGTAGTTTATCCGGGTTTTAATATATTCTTTATTTTAACGCTATTACATTGTGTTCCTTAAAAACCTGTAAGTGCTAGATTCACCAAAATCTGTATTGTTTGTGTACCGGTGACCTATAAAATGCATATAAATTTAAAGCTCAATTGAAAAAGGCCTCTAGATCCTATCGCACGTTAAATAATTTCAACCTATAGACCATAATGATGAAGAATTTTTCGTTGTATCCTTGTATAAAACTATAAATGCTAGATTCACCAAAATCTACACAGTTTGTGCGAGGTCGATCTCTAAAATGCATATAAATTTCCAGTTAATTCGAATATGGCATTTAGACGCTATCGCCATTTAAATAGTTTGAACTCATGAGCCATAACGATAAAGAAACTGTTCTTTGTGTTTCTGTAAAAAAACTATAAGTTCTAGATTCACCAATATCTATACAGTTTCTGCTATGGTGACCTATAACATACAGAACAACTTTCAGATCATTCGAACAAAGCGTTTAGATGCTCTTGTGTTTAGCGTACATGCATCATCATACATCATACACTCATCATCTTAAAAATAGCAAAAAATAAAGTCATAGGACTTAAAAACATGTAGACACAAAAAAATATCAAAGTCGAATACTATCATGAATACAATGTTTTCCTTCTATATCCATGTTCGAAAAGTAAAAAATAATAAATTTTCTATTGGAAAATTTCTACATTTTAAGTGATTAATACAATTTTAGACATATGAATTGTGATTTGATGTCCCCCCCCCCCCCCAATATCACTGCGCTGCAAGAAAAAAAAATTGACCCTTGATACCATTGTTGCTGATTCTTAGGTAAAATGACCTCCTGAATCTGAAATATGACTCGCATTTTGCCCAGTCATCCACAGCTTTCTCGGGACACCAACCCCTCCCCCAATTTGCATCACTGTTCGGTAATTTTATGGCCATGAATTTGATTTGGAGAATGAAAAAGAATTAATTTAACACTTAAATATATATATATATATATATAATGTTTAATAAATAACATTAATAATAGATTAAAAAATATATAAGAAACGTAATACTTAATTTCAGTGCCCCCCTAAATTTTCTCCTTGCCGCAAATCTTGATGTTTCGAATTCTGCAATTCTGTAGCCCCTCAGAAGATATTTTAAATAATTAAAAATAATATTTCCTCCCCTCTAAACATAAAATTTATAGCCAAAAAATGATAAAAATAGGGGACTGTACCTAAAAAAAAAAAAAAAAAAAAAAAAAAAAAAAAAAAAACGGTGGGTGATAAGGCAAAATAGACGTCATATTCGGATTCAGGAGGTCATTTTACATAAGAATTGGCCAAAATGGTGTTGAGCGCAATTTTCCTGCCGAGCAGTGTGTTTATATGTTTGGGATCTGTAACTCAAAAATGTCTGGAATTCCACGAAATTATTTGCATTTGAGATAAACTGAGGCTAATTGTGCACCTTTTAAACAGATAACCTACTTCTATTGCTCATATATACGTGTGCGCTCAAAATTTGTAGACGAAAGTCACATCGTTCGAACCCATGTCCCGGTCATAAGCTTAATTTTTCAATTTTCTTTTTCTTTTTTTATTTTTAGATGTTCGTCAAAACTCTCACGAATGCTGGGCAAGAACCGCTTAGAATGACACTCCAGCAGGAAGTCGTTTCACCAAGACTTAAATATCTCGAGTAAGCAATGACTCATAAAACCATCATCATTCTTATACACATGGCATGATAGGCACATCTAAGGCATAATAGACATTCTATATGCATATATAGATGGGAAAAAAATATCAAACTTGCTGTATAAATTTATAATTTTTAAAAACTATGAACCTTCAGTTTTCTTTATATTGCATCTGTTGAGTATTTTTTTTTTTTTTTTTTTTTTTCAATGCACGTCTTTTTTTTTTTTTTTTTTCCCTGTAGTATTGATATTGTTTCTATATCTTAATTTTTACGTTGTAATAAATAATAATAATAATAATAAATATGCGTATTTAATCCTCTTAGAAAGAATAATAAATAACTAAATAAATAATAATAATAAACGGAGTTTGGTGTTTGGAGATTGAGGGCAATGAACTGAGCTTGAGTCTTAGGTCTTGCTAGTGTGTGCTCCATGGTAAGTCTTTTTTCAGGGGTCTTATTATTATTTACACTAATTTCGTAGAAAATCAAGAAAAACTACGAACGACTTGGCCGACTAGTGCGATTTCGAATCGAACTCAGCACTTCCCGTCTACCAGCATTGAGAGACGAACCCGTCGGTCGCTATACAAATACGCAAAAATATATTAAAGCATTTTAACTTCATAATAATAATCTAAAAGTGTCTTTTGTTATGATTACACTACAATAGATTTTTTTCTACACTTTAATAATTTTAATGCATTTAAAATAATTTTAATCTTTAATAATTTACTCTTTAAAAATTTTTATGTGCAATTTGAATCACAGATAATTCCATTTATCTATCCATTTGAACATACAGAAAATAAATTCTCACCACGTTCTTTCTGCTTCATCAAAATCTGTCACTGTTGCTTTCAAAAAAGAGACAATGTGACAACTGATAACTGAAATTGTCACTTTTCAAAAGAATTCACGAAAGACTAGAATTGAACAATTTTGTTTCCTACAAGCCATTTTTTTTTAATAAACGGATAAGTTAAAAATATAATGAGATACCAATTCACTGGAAATATATGTTAAAGAATATTTTTAAACGGCAATCTTTTACATTTTTGAAAATGTGAAAGAACTGTTATTTATTGTATCTGTTATTTTTTTTTTTTTTTATTTAAAAATAAATTACTTTTATTCCGAAAATGTTCAATAGAATAACAGAAACACTTGTTGTAAAATTGATGTAAAGACACATTTCAAAAATATACATCGAAATATTAGTGTTAAATGATTATGAATAGAATTTTTGTAATGTAGTTATATAGTTATGTAAAATGGAAGTATTAATGACATGAAATTAAAAAGTACAAATAATTTTAATTTACCTGTAAGAAATCAATATAAAACGTATCATATAGTATTAAATGAAATGGTTATCGATGCTTAACTTGTTTACAGTATTTACTGACTACTGAAAAAAAAAAAAAAAATGTTTATCTAACCTTCTGTATTGTTGTCTAGAAGTTCAAATTAAATTAACGGGAATAAATATTTATTACTATCCAGTTTTCTTGAAATTTCATTTAATTCAGCTCCTTTCTACTCGTCACACAAAATTTAAATTCATTAAACCTTTAATATATTTTTTATTGCGTCATCTTTATTATTTTGTTGCAATATGAAATAAATACACTCTCTTCTTTCTCAAAAATTCTCACTTCCACATTCGTACAAACCATGCAAAATCCATAGAACTAGTTTTCAAGAAAGCGATTATCATCAAAAGAAGACGTCCATTCACGCAAAAACCGTAGTTTTGTTCGAGGAATTTTTCTCCACATCCAGTATAGGGAACCCGTCCTCTACTTCTTACGAGTACCCAATGGCCTAATCAGTTTTCACTATTTCTAAAGTCTATTCGTCCTTTTCATCATAAGAGAATTATAAATACTTTTTAAAGTATATTTGCATCAGAGTTTAAGAAACAGCAAAAAAAAAAAAAAACAACAGCATAAAAAGTAGAATTATAATTCCATTGTTTAAATTAAACAAAATTAAAAGCGAAATTGAAGCAAGAAAATTATTGAATTGGCCTCTCGTTATAGGAAGTCTTCTAGAATGTCTTTGTGTTTTTCATAAAAATCTCGCCCCCTTCCCTTCCCCCCCCCCCCCCTCCGAAGAAAAAAAAACAGACAATACTAGTAATAAGATTCAAAAGTTTGTGCTTGTAAATGTATTTACTGAAAAGTAAATTAATCTATATAAATAAAGTAAAGAGTTTGTCGGCGAAACGCATCCGGGAGGACCACTCCTATTTTTGATTGGTCTAGATTTAACTAGTACTTTGGTGATAAAAGTCGGCCATCTTTTTAATAAAAACTGTTGATTTTTTTTTCTTTTTTAAGATGCTGCATAGTTGTTATACTTTTTTAAAAGAGCTCTAAAAACTATTCATTTTCTTGTGAGGACACTATATGCATCAAGTTATTAGATTTAAAGATATTACTTTGCAAAGTTTGACAACGTGATATCGTTTGATTGCTTTTATCTTAAAATAAGAGTCTAATATTTAACAAAAAACAGTCTAATATTAAAGAATAGTGAATAACTTTTTAAAAATTATCCGTTCTGAAGTTCTATGAGCTGTAATTTTTAAATTACAGCGTACTTATTTCCCATACATAATCCATTAAGTATGTAAATAATTGTTGATTCATTTTGGGAATCATTCACATAAGACGGTAGAGCCTTGTTGTTGAAAACCGAGTGCAAAATGGAATAAATATTTAATTTAATTTAATTTGTAATATGTTATTTTGACATTTTGACTTTAAAAGGAATTTCTAATTATGTTACAAAGCCCAAAATGTGATATAAAAAATAAATAGTGATTTAATTCTTTTTAAAATTCATTTAAATTTAGTGACCAGCGAACCGGGCGTAGCCTGCTAGTTTCTAATATTGAAATGGCATTTATAGAAGGTGGAATGAATAACTAGCAATGCTAGTTATTTATAGCATTAGCTAGTTATTTATAGCTAGTTATTTATAGCATATAACTAGCAATGCTAGTTATATGCTAGTCTAGCACATATTCTAACAAGCGCAAGCATTTTCTAAATATGATTAGATAACATCGAAACATTATAATTGTTCCAGAAGCATTTTAATGCATTCAGTTAGATTTAAGATTAATAATAAAAAAAAAAAAAAAAAAAAAAAAAACTGATAAAACAACGAAAAGGATGAACGTATCAAAAAGATGTTAGAAAACATTGTAACAAATGCTCTACAATAATAATAGTTTGTAAGGTTTTTGCAACATAACTGAAACATTTTTCCCGGTGTGCGTGTAAGATTAAAAAATTTCTTTTAATTCTTAACCTATGGTTAAAATTTTTCTTTGAATAAGTCTAACAGAATTCTTTCAAATAAAGATATTTTCAGTTTTTACCTTTATTATTTGAAAAATTAAATTACGCATTATATATGTGTTAATAAGTTATACAAATAATGTTATACGTTCTTATCGCCTTATGGCTATTTTTTATAATTAATTTCCTTAATATAGCTTTAAAATATTTCCTGACGCAGTAAAATTAATATTTTTTCTGCGTAATCTCGATTAACCAGCACCCGTAGGAACAATTAATTGAGATATTTCCCGAGTGAAAACACAGATGTCAAGATTAAGGACTTTTTAGCATCTGATCATTAAAGTTTCTTAAGGCTGTAACTTAAGATGAGTTTGACAGGTTTTTTTTTTTTTTTTAATCCCAATCTGTTTAGAAATGTATCATCAAAACTGTAAATGGTCTCATTAAAAAAGTTTCGTAAAAAAAAAAAAAAAAAAAAAGTAGTACGTAAGAGTTATTAATTATTACTTATAATGAATGTTTTATATATATATATATATATATATTGCGTATTGTTTTAAATGAAAAAATTATTTTTCATTAAAATTCGTTTAACAAACTTTTAGGTATCTGTTAAAGTTATTTAAAAGTTATTTGTTTTGCTTAGTTATTTGTTATTTAAAAAATCGTTTGTCCTTTCAATACAAATTTCTAATATGAAAATAATATAAGGTATCTTTTATATAGAAGAATTTCTACCTAAAATATTTGTCTTTTCGACCGAGTTGTCCTTCATTCGACAATTTTCATTAATAGCGTTATCAGTATTTGCATGTGTGTATGCACATATGTATACATACACGTACAGATGAAAAATATATAGATATCTGGAGACCTTCACTCAGCAGTGGATCGAGAATCTTAAGTACCTCTGTGTTATATATATAATGGTAATTGGAACAAAAAATGCATTTGTGATCGTGATTTGTGCGTAAATAGTTAAGAATTCATTAGCAAAATTGTTAGTTATTCCTAATTAACCGTCAGCGATAGCCTCAAATCCTCTATGTCCGACCCTACCCCAGATTCGGTTACTTATTTTATTTATTTGTTTTTTAAAGTAAATCTATTTTGATCTTATTTTCCGTCCGGTGTTAGCCACCCACCTTTTTTTTTTTTTTTTCTTAACACACCTGTGATTTTGAATGTTTATGCTTGCATCCCGTGATATTTTCTGTGGATTTTTTATTTTTTCTCTTCGTTTTTACATTCTAAAGTTCGTTGTTAACAGAATTTTCTAATACAAAGTACTGGTAACTCGCAAATATCATAAAATTCAAATACTGAAATGATCGTCCGTGACATCAGTTTGGGGTTTTGAAATGAAACATGGACTGTTGTGTCTCTCTTTCTTATGCCCCAGAAAAATTTCGAACCAACATAATATCCTTAAATCTATAATCTAAGTTAAGTTATTAATTGAATATTAAAAATGAACCTGTTATATTTTCACGTGGTTTACATATATAGCGAAAATATAAATATAAAATTTATTTTGTGCATATAAACTAAATTTTAAGAATAAATAGTTGACACAATTTAACGATAGAAACGAAATTTTATATAAAAGAATCGATTTCTTTACGAAAACGAAAGACACGTAATCGGAATTCGATAATATGGTTCTCTTTTGATATCAGTTTCAATAACTGTAATTTTTATTTCACAGGCAACAAACATATTCAGCCTGATTTGCGAAAAACAGGATGATTTCACTCAAATATAAGCTATATATAAGACAAAGGAATATACAAAAGTATATAATTTGAAAGATAAAGAAAAAAAAAATTAATAGAATAAGTACAAAGGAAAAAAAATCACATACTTAATACGCATAAACATATACAAATAAATAAATATATTGGAAAATTTTTACCCTGCATTCAGGACACTCCTGGTGTTTGCCTCAATGTTATTTTATTTATTTATTTATTTATTATTATTATTATTTATTTTGGTTAATGTTTTCTTCCTAATTTAATATTTAAGTTTCTGGCCTGCATAAATTTTCAATTTTTATTACACATATGTAATTGTAAAAGAAAAATAATTTTATATGAAAATATTAGTAAGATATGTAATTCGGATACAGATCATAATTTTTTTTAACTTTTTGTTGCATTTTTTTTTTATTTATTTTATTTTTTTTGATACATGGAAAAAATGAAAGGGAAAATTATATACATATTTAATTTTATAAACTGATATATACCTATTTAATTTTATAAATTAGAGTATTTATTTTTCATTTAAAGGAAAATAAGGAAATAATATTAACGATTTTGATAATTTCTGCCCTAACGCATAAAATTATCTGCTGGTTACATTATAAAGAAATTCTAAGTAGTATTATATGAAATTTTACTAAATTTTCAGTTTTTTTATATAACAGGCAAACAAACAAACAAATAAATGAATGTAATGCTAGTTCTTCTTTTTTGCCGCACGAGTATTATATTATAACATAACGATACATTCTAATTCACTATTATAAAATTTTATCTATTTAGATTATCTGAAACAAGATTATACTTTAATATATATACATATATATATATATATATATATATATATATATATATATATATATATATACTAGCTGACCCGACAAACGTTGTTTTGTCATATAAATTATTTCTAGAGAATATTTTGCTTGAAAAAAATAACTAACTTATTGTAAGTGTGTAAGGATGTGGTATATAAGTGAAACAGGTATGGAGCGCTGTGAACGGTGACTGTGAATTCCGATTATAACGTAAAAGACATAATTAACAATTAAATAAACAATTTAAATTGGACTGAATTGTAAATCTAAACCATTGTCGAATCCACCTGAAAACACACAAAAAATTTCATTAAAATCGGTCCAGCCGTTTAGGAGGATTTCAGTGACATGCACACGCACAAAAGTATGGGACCCCTTTGGTGACTTTAAATATTTTAAGCCATTTTTGCGATGAAGTGAAATGGCTATCTCAATTGTGGAACTAAAGATCTTGGCGAGAAGCGTTCGAGCTACTTCGGTGTCAAATTTCAAACTTTTCCAAAGGGATCCGATACTAAAGGTGTTCCATACAAAAAATAAATAAATAAAATATCAGTGACATACGCACGCACAAAAGTAAGGGACCCCATTAGCGACTTTAAATATTTTAAGCCATTTTTGCGATGAATTGAAATGGCTATCTCAATTGTGGAACTAAAGATCTTGGCGAGAAGCGTCCGACCTACCTCGGTGCCAAATTTTCCATACAAAAAATAAATAAATAAAATATCAGTGACATACATACGCACAAAAGTATGGGACCCCTTTGGTGACTTTAAATATTTTAAGCCATTTTTGCGATTAATTGAAATGGCTATCTCAATTGTGGAACTAAAAATCTTGGCGAGAAGCGTTCGAGCTACTTCGGTGCCAAATTTCAAGTTTTGCCAAAGGGATCCGATACTAAAGGTGTTCCATTCAAAAAATAAATAAATAAAATATAATAAATTAGCTACACAAATAAATTTGTAGGTTAGGTTGGTTGTTAATAAACGCGCGTGCAAATTTGATTGAAAATTATATAAAATACTCACTGCAATTCCGCACTAAATTTGCAAAATGTATAGTTTTTTATGCACACTTCAAAACTCTTCAAACACTAATTACATCTTGATGTAATATTTCAATTATGACACAATTTTTTGTATAACAATAATAACACGAAGTTACAAAATATTTTCCTGAATTTGATCGCAGCACCAACTGTCGGGACAAACTGGAATTACAATAGAATATACGCAAGCGAAGTGTGACGTCACTGACCATCAGTGGATGCAAGAAAAAGATTTCCTATGTTAATCTCCCATTGGATATTTATAAAAAATTATTAAAATCGAAGAAAATTATGTCTCGATTTTAATCCCCGTATTTGGGTATAGATATGTATTAGTTATCGTATGCATGTGTTAGACTGAGTTACTTTGCTTTCAAATTGACAAAATTTTAATTTTAAATTTCAAAACTCTGTCTTCCTTGGCGTTTTTTGTATTTGGCGATCAAAAACGTAATACGAAAATATACATGCCATACGTATATTTTCGTAATATGTATTGTACGAAATTGTTTCATATTATTCATTACTCTCTTAATATAATTTGTTGAAATAACCATTATTTTTGAAAGAAATTAAATATGTTCGCCAGATGATATGGCGATATTTTTTTATCCGCCAAGGATGACAGAGTTTTGAGATTAAAAATTCAAATTTTATCAAATTTACATCAAAAGCAACTCAATCTAACGCATGCACATGATAACTAATACATATCTATACCCAAATATGGGGATTAAAATCGGGAAATAATTTTCCTCGATTTTTAGTAATTTTTTTCAAAAAATCCAATGGGCGATTAACATAGGAAATATTTTTCTTGTATCCACGGACGGCCACTGACGTCATCACTTCGCTTGCGTATTATTGAATATTCGATACTACGATCGTAGCGCAGTCTGCGGATCCAATGTGAAACATTCCAAAATCAACAACAACTTATAAGTGATAAATTAATTAAATAAACAATTTAAATTGGACTGAATTGTAAATCTAAACCATTCTCGAATCCACCTGAAGACACACAAAAAATTTCATTAAACTCGGTCCAGCCGTTTAGGAGGAGTTCAGTGATATACACACGCACAAAACAAATATATATATAAAGATAATAAATTCAACATGTAAAATTCAACTACGTCACGAGAAGTTAATAATATAAATAATTATAAGAAAAAAAAACTTTTTATAAACCATGTTTTTAAATTTTCTGTTGAATCATAGAAGTAACTACAATAGCACTTTATTAATGCGTATGAAATCTTTAAACCGATAGTGACGTCAATTTTTGTGAGATACATAATTTAATTTTTTTCAATTTTTTAAAGCTCACGTTTAATGAAATTATTTATTTAATCACGTTTATTTATTTTTATGTCGAAAGAAAATGAACTCGTAAATTTTTTTGGCAACAATTAAATTATAGCTAATATTTTAATCAACGAGATATATAAAGTAGAGTGATAAATGGTAACCCCTGAGAAGGTCCAAGATGAGTCATGTGACATGCTCTCCTTGCACCTGAGTATTCGGTGGTTCCCTTGGTAACAGCTTATTTTCAGTAAATTTCTATGGCAACGGTTTGGAGATTGTTCTTCGCATAGTCATAACCGCCAATGTTTTTGTTTACTTACGTAGTTTAATATTCTTTTATTTTAAATAATTTTGATTTTGATTTTACTTCGTTTTTATTTCGTGCAGTTAAACTTTAACCGACAAAATGCTTAAAAGTAGTTGACAAATTATTATTTGTTGTTAAATTTAGCTCTTTAAAAGTTTAAATTTTTTTTTGTAAACACTTTTAAACTTTGTTGGGAAACGATGAAAAAAAGGTATTTTATTATTTATTAAAATGTGAAATATGTGTAAAATTATTTTAAAAACAATTTATTTCTGTCATAGGGCTGTCATGTTACCTAATAATAATGATAATTTGTCGAACTGATATTTTAAATGCCAAAATAGCGATAAAGGGCCAAATACAGCAACCTATTGGAGTATGTCACGTGATTCATCTTGAACCATAGAAAGCTAATCCTTCATCCATTGAATCAGCACTCTAATTTATATATCTCGTTGATTTTAATGGCTATTTATAAGGTATTAGGAGGTTATTATTTTCATATTTTAATTAATAATAAAAACACTATTCGAAAATTTGGACTGAATTGTAAATCTAAACCATTCTCGAATCCACCTGAAGACACACAAAAAAATTTCATTAAGCTCGGTCCAGCGGTTTAGGAGGAGTTCAGTGACATACACACGCACAAAAGAAATAAATATATAAAGATATAAATGTGTTGAATTAAATTTATATTGATTTAAGCTAAAATTCAAGTTTTTTGGCTTTTCCTAGAATTCAAATGTTATGCTAAACAATAGAAGTGGGAAAGGGTATTAAAACAACAATGAAACATATATAAATGCATATGCCTTTTTTTTTTTCAAAATAAATTTTTATAAAAAAAATTTCACATCTTTACAATAAATAAACAGTTGTTCAGTAATATTGATTTCTTTATAAGTATAATGTTAAAATATAATATAAATTTCAAGATATATTGGTAAACCAGATATGCTGTCCAAGTGAGATTTTAGAGAATGTGTATCTGGGAAAACATGTCTGGTTTCTATCGACTATTGATTTCTGTGGTTCTGTGGAATTTTCCTCATATTAAACTGAAAACAGATGAATGAAGTTCATAGACATTGGACGTGTTTGCTATTTTCGGTTGAATGCTCTTTATACAAACCAATGTCTGTATTTCCGATTGCAAATACGAAGGACAGAGTAATAACTTTTCCAGATACTTTAAATCTGTCCTATTCTAAATAGGCCGAATTTTTATTTTTATTATTACTATTTTTTTTTTTTTTTTTTTTTTTTTGTATATAATTCTTCTCAACACAATATTATTTAATTCCTTATACAGGAAACATTTGTGTAAATTGAGGATATTCTAAGTTATGCGAGATTTGTACACAAGGTATGCATGAATGCAAAATAGTTGTCAGAATATTAAATGTAGGAACGTGTTATATTATTTAGAACATTGAGAGTTTAGCTTGAGGAATTGTCCCATGATAAATGTATTAATACAGGGCTCTTTTTTTTTTAATCCAGTGTGCTGTTTTATATGTAATGAGGTAAGCATTAACTCTTCATATTTTCTAATACCTTTTTACTTATACTAGTTATCTTCATATTATTTGCTTGCAGATTTTTTAATAAAAAAAGTAAGAATTCTTTTAATGTGGTGTTAGAAAATTCGGGAGTGTTTGTAGTTTAGTAATGACGCTGTTCAACTTAGTCAATTAAACTTTAATTGTAAAACTTAAATGTGTTTTATATATGAACTGAATTATCGGATGTTTGGCGGAATAATAGCTATTTTGAAGAATCTATGTTAATGAAATAAGACTTTTGTCTGTAAATTTCGCAGAATCAAAACAATTTTGCTACATCTTCAAGTTTCACACATCGTGAATGACAGAAATGACTCCAGAAAATTTTCTGTGTATGTGTGTGTTGGTCGTTATTTCCTCATGTTTGTAACGCTGTTTTTGTGCGGGTATAATGTGGACGGAATTCAACGACACTTAGCAGGAATTTAGATCTGTATCCAATCTAAAATTATATTTATCCAAAAATTCAAAATTTTGATTAGATTTAGAGATATGGGTAAAAAAACCGCTTCCGCATGCGCCATATGGCTTTTCTCAGCAAGACGCTTTGAATGAAAAAAATTGCATTATAATTATGTTTTAGATATCGGGGAACCCCATAATCATTTCAGAATATATTCTCTTTGGGCATGGGAGGGGTGGAGGTATATAGAACGTTTTTTATTTCTTCGAGTATCACGTTAAAATGACTGGACAGAAATAAATGACGTTTATGTTTGTACCCAACTTAAAATTATATTTATTGAACATTTCAAAAGTTTATTAGATTAACAGATATGAAACACACACACACACACACAAAAAAAAAAAAAGCTTATGTAACCAAATAAAAAGTATATCTGGATAGTATTTAGATACGTTAAATGACTATATTTGACAAAAAATAAATAAATAAATAAAAATAAAAATAAATCGACTTTTTTTTTTCCTTAATTCTTACTCAGATAAAAGTTTTTTTTTTTTTTTTTTTAAATCAGTATTTCCCTTTAAAAGATAAATTGTTTTGAATATAAAACATGTATTATCCCAAATAATGATGATTAGGTATTCTGTAAAAAAAAGCTATAAAGAAAGTATAACTTTAGTCTATTTTACTTATTTTACTTGAAACGCACTTGCGAATAAAATCAAAAATGGAATTCTTAAATTAAATAAATTCAACTGAACAATTTTAATATATATTTATTTAAATATTAGCTTTCGCACCTATTCATGAACCGTAAATGCCATAAAAATTATTATTATTATTATTATTTGACGTTGAGAGAATTTATGTTCAAATCAGTTCACAAGCAATTATGCAAATTAAAAAATATCATAATAATTTATAAAAAATAAACGAGGAATAAAGTTTCGGTAAGTTTCTAATGAATTAATTTAATGTAGCATAATTACTGATTTTTTTTTTTTTAACTCTTTTTCGTTAAAATACTATTGTATACAGAGTATGTTTGATTTGTAACAAATTAATGCTTATTGGTTATGTTGGCTTTCGATGGTATTTCATTTTGGTTGTTTTTCATTTTATTACGTTTAATAAATATTTTAAAATTATATATATAATTACAAATTGTACTTATTAACTTTAATAATCCATTCTCTATCTTCATCATACACTGTTAAAAATTTCTGTAAATTTAATGTAAACATTTATCCAGAGTCTCTGTAAATTTACAGCAATTTTTAGTTAAAAGAGAATAATCGAGATTCTCAATCTTTATTCTGTATTTTTACATAGTTTTATTATTTAATTTTTTAATTAAAAATAAAAATACTGTTTCTACTTTAGAAAAAGCATTCTAAGGCCGAAGTCCTCACCCATAATTAATTAAATTAATATTAGTTATTAAAACGAATGTATAAAATAAGTGTTTTAACATCTCCGTTTTATTTTTTCTGTAATTTTACGTAAGACTTAAGATAACAGATTACACAAAGTTTTCTGTTGAAATTTTTAACAGTGTAGTAAACTTCATTTAAGAAAAGTATTTTTCCTTATATTATACTGTGAATAATAATTAAACGGGCGACACAGTTTAAATATAATGATTTGAAGAAACGTTTTATGACTGTCATGGATGGTAATTTGATACAGAACATGCACCATTGTTTATTAAATATATATATTTCTAATTAATCACTGATTTAGCAAGAAGAAAATATGTTTTCGTAAATAGTGGTATGAATCCAACGCTATATTTCTATCCATGTAATAGCAATATATTAGTATGATAGTCTTAATGAACAATCTATTTAATAACATAAAATAAAATCTCTACGCCAAATGAATTGTCGTATTGTTAGTAGGATTTACATTTTTTCCCCTATTAGTTATACAATTTAAAAAAAATAAAAATAAAAAATAAAAATTGGTAACTTTAAATCACAGAAAAAAAACTTTTGCATGATTTGAGGTATTTTACTATAAAGAATGGTGGAGGCTTTTTGTAAATTAAATATGTTAGAGCAAGGTTTTAATTCTAAAAGCCAATAATGAATAATCTTTTATGGAAATAAATGGGTTTTAAACAGACTATTTCTAAAGAGAATTTTTTATTTGTCAAATAATAAAGTATTTCAAAAATAGCCCCAGACATTAGAACTATTTATAAAACATGCTGTTTAGGACCAGTCATGATTTACAGTGCGGCCAAATATCCTAATACTAGCAGTGAGGACGCGTCCAAAATGTTGGAGGGATACCAGCTTGACCGACAGTTTGAAATTTGGAAAACATCCAGTAATTTTGCGCTCTGTTATTGCTCATTTTCTCTGAGTCAGATGACTGTCTGCCCTATTTTAGCATTGGTCTTGTTGAGTTAGAACTCGCGCAGATGCTTCCATGATTTCATGAAATGTGGTCGAAGAATAAGTCTGAATTGGTCTAATGGTAGATGAATTGGAAGAAAAGTTTATTTTTGATACTCGAATTTGTCTAGATATTTTCTGTCTGGTCGCATACAATTTTTTTTTTTTTTTTTTTTTTAACTGAATAGTATTACTTGTAAAATACAGGGTGGTCGTAAACTATAAGTCAAAAATGTAAAGGCAAGTAGAGGGAAACTAAATAAGCAGATTTCGTATAGGAATGTGTGTGCGGTAATGACACATTCAAGCGCTAGCTTGTGGCTGATTCCTATCCGGAAATAGCTCCCTGTACATCCCTTGAGCAGCTAATCCATTTCTTTGTGCAAACCCATTTATGAAATGCATGTCGTCCAGCTCCGTATTGACGAAACGATGCGGGAAATGATGAATCCAGCTAGCGAAGCTCTTTTATACGCCGCAGTCATCAGCGCTCTCTACCGGCTCAAGGCGGTATTAGCGTACACACAATACCACCCAAAATCTGTTTATTTAGGCCCTATCTACCTGCCTTTACAATTTTGACGTATAGAGTCAGATCTCACTCTTCATATTTTAGAGAGTACCATAATTTGATAGGAACTATTTTATGTCAAGTTATAACTACATATGAACTTGTGTGAAAAGCAGAAACATTAGTTCTTGAGCTAGAGTTTCCTTTTTTTTTTTTTTTTTTTTTTTTTTTTTTGCGTCACAGACAGGCATTTTCTTTAAATAGCTAAATTCCGTTGTGGACTTCTGAAAGTGTGTAAATATAATGAAAACCAGAAGTAGATTTTTTTTTTTACGAACTAATACTTTCTTCCATTAAATATAAAAGGAAAAAAAAAATGTAGATATGATTTATTTTGCTTCTGAAAACCAGAATAGTTTTTGTTTTAGTATTTTTTTTTTTTTTTTTTTTTTTTTTTTTTTTTTTGCGTGCTTCATCAACTAATTAACCTATACATATTTTATTTATATGCAATATTTAATTGGAATCTATATTTTACTAAAAAGCAATTATTAAACTAAAAATAACTTTTAAATGCATTTTATTTTTAAATTTCTTAAATACAGTTACATTTAACAATATTTTTCGTAGGTTAATTAATGGAACTTGTCATTTTTTACTTGTCCACCACTTGCTTCTTCCCACTCTCTGTCAGCGTTCTTTGTTGAAAAATTAGACTGCAATTTTAAAAAGTTCTTTAGTAAAATTCTTCTTTAAAAATAATAGCAGTCTTTTTCGTTGAATTGGAGTAAAAATATGCATGGTAAAAATAACTTATTTTTTAAGCTGATATTAAAGAATGTTGCTTTCTTAATTAAGCGTTAATCTACTTCTGTTTTATTTTTATATGTTTATTTCTATATTGGAAAAGGAAGCATGAAACTCATTTCGGTTATTTTTATATGAAAGCTAGTTTAAATAAACACCGTTTTTATTAATCAAAAATAAAGATCTAGTTTATTAAATATTAGCGGGCTTTGGCCATTTAAATGAACCCAAAAATGAAGCACTTTATTAAAAGAATGATTTTTTTCTTTTTTAAACTACAAAAATTTGTATTCTTAAAAAAAAAAAATTAAACTTGATAAAAATTCTGTTCGGTTCTCGCTGCTTTTGGCAGCTTCTCCCCGCCCGTGTTTTGCAAGGTCTAGTTTAATCAGGTTTTGTTTTAAAGCTTGAAAACACCTCATTAAAATAGGGGAAAATATCAAGACGAATAAAATAGCCTCTAAAAGGAATGTGATCGCTTTAGATTGACTAAAGGAATTTTGCACATACACAAATGCTCCCATTTTGATCTTTAAAAACCATTGATATTAAAATATATATATATATATATATATATATATATATATATTTATAAAAGTATTACGCTACTAATTTTTTAAGCTATTCACTACAAGCGTCGAAGCTTCTATAAAAATCCTAATTTATCAGTTGTACTTAAAAATGTTGTTTTGTTTATAAAACACTCTTGACTTTGGAATTTTACTTTTTTGTCTATCAAAAATCTTCAATATTTTTTAAAACAATACATGAATCATGAATTGTCATGCATAATATAATAATTAAATTCATGTGATATTTGATGTATGACCATCAGATGGCGCATAAATCACGCATGGTTGATTGCAGCAAATGAAAACTGAGCTGTATAATCGTCTGGAATTGCATTTGTTGTAATAGGATCCTCAATTTGTACGGAAGTGGAAAAGACAGATCGCACTCAAAGTTGATTTACTTCAAAAACTTTTACTCAAATTAAATCTAAAAAAATTGTGCTCTTTTTCGAGTAGGCTAATTTATTTATACATTTTAAGCAAATGGTTGTATTCTTTTTGTTAGGGTTTTAGATGTGATTAAAATATTAAATAAACATATATTTCTTCAAATCATATGAGAGTATATTAAATATCATTCTGTGCATTCATTTAATGCGCAAAGGTGATGAATCAATGTGTGTATTTAGAAACCATTGGGACCAAATCAAATTCTTGACATTACACAGTCAAAGTAATCATAGACGCGAATCGATTATTAAAATAACATTATTGAAACGTGGAGGTTTCAAATTTATGCATGGCTTAATCGGTACTGCAATCTGAACTAAATTTCTCTTCAAAATAATTGCATATTAGTTGTTTATTGAACTGGACAATTTATTTTGTCTCTCCTGATTCTTAGATAAACAGTACTCCGCTTTCTATAGTAAAGGGTATTTGAATTTCTCATAAATAGAAACGTTGAAACTTTTTTTCTTCTTCTTCTTTTTTTTTTTTATGAATAACTGTTAAATTTTTACTTTAATACATATGTAAGAGATTTTTATAATTTTTTTTTTTTCAATTTCCTTCTTCAAAATCAACCTACTAAATACCTATAAAAATATTCGTAACATTCAACATCTATTAATACGGTTTAATCAATCCTGAAAATTTTGGGGGAAAATAAAGGATGAAAATTGGTCGTTCTTTTTTTCCAAATTTCAGTCATATGTCTTTATAAAATTAATCTGAGTTTCGATGCTGATTTTGAATATTTAGAGCTGATTCTGCAGAATTTCAGAGTTAGAAAGAACTTTTTGATAAGTATTTTAGTTTATTCTAAGATTCTAAGATTCTAAGACGGAAGGTGGCCACTCACCACTATGCAGCGGTTTTGAGCGATTTCAACCTTTAGAGAGGGGCTCCGATGGCACTGTGGTGATTCAAAAGAGCCCGTGTCTAAAGGTTAAACCTCCTCCGTTGTTTATTGCATAAACAGAAAAAAAAAAATATTACAGAGGTCGTCAAAGCGGAGCTTTCACACGACAGAGGGCGACAAGAAACAAGAATATGAAAAGAAGAACGGAGCCTTGATCCCTCGCATGGAAAAGCTTGTGAAGAAAAATTGTATGGTCCTACAAGAGAAAAGTTGGTAACTGCCTTGGAAGATTGAAAAATTAGTTGGTCAAATTGGAAAGATGCATTAAGAAGTTATAGGTTCTGGTTAGTTTCTGACGTAGGGGAAGCCGGGTAACGATATTAAAAAGCCAGTCGTTAGGTTTATCAGGTGGGTTAAGGATACGCCAATCAAGAGTTAGTGGGCATGAGAAAAAGTAATGATGTGCATTACCCTCAGCGCCGCACTCACATTGTGGAGTGCGCGAGCAATGAAACTTGAAGAGATGTGATTTGAACGGGCCATGGCCCGTTAAGAAGGCTGTTATGGCTGGGGAAAGGTCAAAGTTATAATTTGACACTTTTGGGAGGAGGTTAAACGTAAATCTACCTTTGGGAGATGTATCCCAGTATAGCTGCCATTCTTTCTTTAGTCGTGCTTTAAGACGTCTTTTGATGTAAGAGGGGGGGAGGGCCAGAACGAAATCCACTGCTTCTTTTTTAGTGGCAGTTTTTGCTAAGAGATCTGCCATTTCATTGCCCGCGACACCCCTGTGAGCGGAGACATGAGCTAAAGAGAAAGTCTCGGGCTTAGACAGGAGATCTAATTTGATTTTCTGAATAATAGGATGGTTACTCCTGTGGCGAGCCAGAGCCTGAAGACCTGAGAGACTGTCACTGTAGAAATAAATTTTCGAATTGGTAAAATAAGAAATTTATTAATAGTCTTTTCAATATCATCGTTTTAAATACAGTTTCTTTTAGACTACTTAATATTATGTCAGAATTAACAAAAAATAATAATGGCCTCCCAAGTTAGATGAACATAGTACTTTATTAATTGTTTTACTTCTACAGAAAACTATATTTTATTTTTTCTGAATTCGGAAATTTAGAATATACAGTACAATTTTCGCTATGGGATATTATAACTAACATAAAATAAAAGATTATAAATTTCTTGCATATATTGATTAGTGTTATATCGATTTTTTTTTCATTTAAATATAAATTCAGTCGCTTGTAAAATAATAATAATAATAATTTTTAAAAAATCTAAATATCCAGCATATTTCTTTTTTTAAATTAGATGTTTTCAAATCATTGTTTCTTATTAAATGTCTTGAAGATCATCTTTTTTTTCACATTTGGTCGTTTTATTTAATTTTTGTATTTTATTATTAAAGATCCTAATGTAATACAGAATAAATTAAGGGCCTTGACCAAAAAAAAAAAAAAAGTTCCTTGAAAATTTTATATATATATATATATATATATATATAAATTATAGTTACTGCCATTAACTTATTGATCAAAATATACTTTTTCATCAACAAAAATAGATTAATCGTTAATTTGAGAATATACTAGAATGTAATCCCTATAAAACGTATAACTCCAGCGAAATATCCTAATGTTATTTGTGATATCTTTTAAATGAAATCAAATGCGATATTGCATTATTATTAAATAGTATCAGCATTAGCAGTTGATGTTTAAGAATCTTTTGTGTATAAATATTTTCAGAAAATATAAAATAGTTTATTATTCGTCTAGGAAAGATGGCATGACATCATAGTAGGTCGGACGAATAATATAATGTCGATGTTCTACAATATCCTCGCGACGAATTATAATCTAATTAATTCGGGATTGATGGCTGGAAAATCAGTTTCTTGTATTAATTATTATATTAAATATTAAAAGGCATGTAATTAAAGTATAATGTACTGCACACGTTACGAAAAAAAAAAAAAAATCTATTTAATTACAGGTTAAAGAAATTTTAATTATAAACAACTTCTGTATCTGTATAAATATTTCAACCGCAAGAAGTATAAAATGAGTCATATGAAGTATTTATTAATGCATGCAACTTTGTATGTGTGAATTGAAAGTTTCTATTTTGTATTATTCATCTTCAGAAATATCCATATACGAAAGACCCTTTCGAATATACATTTACAAATTGTTTCTATGGAAAGTCAATATACGATGCTTCATCCGATACTTTAAATTTCTAGAGCTAATAAAGCCCTTGCCTGTGAAGCGAAGCATCTAAGAGCAGATTCACATCATTGATCTGCCGTCCCATCGCTCATCTTTCTGGACACATGACCTTTGGACGGTATTTTCCCGACCGTTGCCACTGGATACGAACAGACGCTTACGGAAATTTCGCTCTTTTATTTCCAGTCTCTTTAACTCTTTTTTTTTTTCATCCCTTTACCTCTCTATCGAAGTTCAAATTCTCTCTTCCTTAAAGTTCCTTGTACAATTTTTTGGTACCCTCTTGAAGCAAAAACTGAATATGACCCGCGTAACTCTGTCTTCCGAGGTAGTTTTTTTCCCCCAAGAATTTCCTCATTTTTTTTTATCTTAAAAATATCTTCTCTTTTTTTAATAAAGAAAAAAAAATTGCACGTCTTTAAAATCTTAAAAAAAAAATTCCATTTTTTTTTCTTCTTAAAATTCTTTATTTTTACAAAAGAAATACTTTTTATTTTTTTAAAGATTTTTCTAAAAGAAACAGACTCAAAAGTCGATTATTAGAGTTTTTACAGAATCATAAACCTATATTTATACCAAATTCGCTTATCGTAACTTACACAAAAACTACCTTCGGCTTTTGTAGTGGTATGACTTTTTTTTTTTTTTTTTTTTTTCGCCTAATGACAGTAATGCCAAATTAGGCTTTTTTTTTAAAAAAAATTAAATATGTGCCACTAAATTTTAATTGTAATGGTTGCCTAATCACTGCAAAAATTAATGGTCTATTATGTATTTCAAATATCAGTCCTCCAAATTATTGATGGCTATTGAATAAAAATGTTTCTAAATTTCACAATACTACCTGATGAAGCACAATAACAAATAACTAAAACACATCCGTGTTTAATATTTTTATTAGGTTTTAAATAAGACATTAAAGTTTATGTATATTCTTTTATCTGTAAACTGTTAAAATTTAATTGCTAGTATTTTTTTAATTAATTAAAATAAAATCAAAGCATTTTAATGTATAGTGTGTGACATCGTTACCGTAAAACACTTTGATTATAAGAATGAAAACTGTTAATAAATAGTAAAGGACAATAATTTCTGATTTATTATTTAAGCATTGACTATTGCGTTATGTACCAGCAATTAAAATCTTTACAAATTTAGGGATTTTCTTTTAATTCAATATATACCACTAAATTTTAATTCTAACGGTTGCCTAATCACTGCAAAGATTAATGGTCTATTATCTATTTCAAATATCAGTCCTCCAAATTATTGATGAATATTCAATAAAAAAGTCCCAAAATTTCACACTACCTGATGAAGCACGATAACACCCACTTGAAACGTACCGTGCTTAATATTTTTATTAGGCTTTGAATAAACATTAAAGTTTATGTCTATTGTTTTATCTGTGAAATGTTAAAATTTAATTGCTTGTATTTATATTTATTATCATTATATATATTTTTTTATTAATTTACATAAAATCAAAACATTTTAATGTATAGTGTGTGACATCATTACCATGAAACATTTAGGTTAATAATGAATACTGTTAATAAATATTGAAGGACAGTAATTTCTGATTTATTATTTGAGCATTGTCTTTTGTACTATGTACCACCAACTAACATCTTTATTAATTTTATGTACATATATAAATTAAATACAATCATATAAAGTAAAATTAGTGATATTACAGTTATATTATGTTAAGCATAAATTTTTTAATATATATATATATATATATATATATATATATATGTGTGTGTGTGTGTATTTTTTGAGCATTGTGTATTATGTTATATGTACTAGCTGTTGAAATCTTCACCGTTTCTAATTTTTTCAAAATGAAAACAAAATTACAGTTTTTCAATGTATTTTTTATTTTTACTTATTATGTGTATTTTACTTTTTAATTTATTTTAGAAATATGCAATGAATGCAATCCATTTATATCTTTTTTAATAGAGAAATTGAATTTATAGTAGTTATTCTTACGATAATTATTTCAGCTACTTCCCCCCCCCCCTTTTCTTCTTATTTTAAAAATTAACACAAATAAATAGTTACGCATTTTTTTTATTTTAAATATTTGTTATATTTTACAATTAATATATACGCCCTTTTCCACAATTTCAAATAATTTTCAATTAAAAACGCAAATTAATATTTTTAATTCAATGTAATTTTTTTTTAATCATCGAATTAAAATTTTATTACAAAATAAATAAATTTAATTAAAAATAATTGAAACAAAAGTATATAAAAAATTAAGAAAAAAAAAAAAAAAAAAAGGATTTGTTTGATAATTTATGTTCTACTATATATATATAAACAGATATGAACAACATTTTCTTAATTCTAGTATAATTAGGGAAACTAAAAAAAAAAAAAAAAAAAAAGCATAAAAAGATTTTTTTTTTTTTCTTATTTTAGGATTTCTTCCTTAATTGGCAGTCATTTCCTTTTCCTTTATTTTTGCTGAATTTAGCTTAAAACGCATTTTTTTTTATATTAGGCTTACATGAGGACTTTTTTTTTTAAATCGAAATAATTTTCTTTTTTTACTTTGTTAAATATATTATGTAGAGAATTATTAGTTTTCTTATTAATTTAAAATTATTTATATATACAATTTTTTTTTAAACATTGTTCATTGTAGCATTTTAAGCTGTTTTTTAATGAAAATATATGCATTAATTTTCTAAAATAATTTTTATGTCTTTTAAAATATTTTCGCAAGAAATATTAATATATATATTATACTTTATATTTCTTCCTCTGGTAACATTAAATAAAATGTTTACTTTCCGAAAATATACGATGTAGGGATAGTATCGTAAAAATGGAAAATTCATAAAATATTTTTGTAAAAAAATAGAACCGACTCCAAACAGCAACTACTATTCAAACAACTAAAAAAAAAAAAAAAAAATAAAAATAAAAAAAAAAAAAGGTATGAAATGAAACTGCAGATTGCGCCTAAAAGTATAAAATAACTTCCTTCGCCAAACAACCTATAACACTAAAATTAATCATAACTTTTGAAGTCGGCGCAAAATTAAATAAAATTTAATTAGTTTTTAAAGGTTTGTTTTTAGATCGGTAGCAACAAATACTGTTGTCTCGAATGATCCATTTTCATGTTTCCTTTATTATTTTATCACTGTATACAATTGGTCCATTAGTAGCATCTAAATAGAACAGTGAACATTCTTCACAATGCGGTATTTATGCTTCTACAAAGTTGGACTTTCCTTTGCAAATTTGGTATAACTTTGATAACTATCATCCTTGGTGGCTTTTGGATTTGGCGATCAAAACATACACGCAAGATGTATATTTTCATAATATATATTGTTTCATATTCTTGATTACTCTCTTAATATACCTTATCAAAATAATCATGGTATCCCAAAGAAATTAAATATGTTTGGCAGATAATTTTGCGATTTTTCTTTTACCAAGGACGTCAGATACCAGCATTTTCGCCAACTTTTGCTACTTACGAAATCTTATTTGTTTTCTTAAATCAAAATAGTTTTCGGTTGCGTTTTGCAGGTGGCAATGTAAGATGTGTATTCTGAATAGGATTTGATTTTTGTATTGAATAAAAATTATTTAATTTTGCGCCGACTTCAAAAGTTATGATTAATTTTAGTGTTATAGGTTGTTTGGCGAAGGAAGTTATTTTATACTTTTAGTCGCAATCTACAGTTTCATTTCATACCTTTTTTTTTTTTTTTTTTTTTTTAGTTGTTTGAATAGTAGTTGGTGTTTGGAGTCGGTTCTATTTTTTTACAAAAAGATTTTATTTTTCTCTTTTCAGTGAAAACTTATTCATATAGCAGAACATCAAAAGACGTTCGACGGCATCTTCACAAATCACAACTTCCAAGAAAAGTGATATAACTCAAAAGATGGTTAATGTCACTGAAAAATACATGAAATGCACCCAATGTGAACAAAATGTTGCATCTCCATCTCGAAAGTTATCCACTCGAGAGACAGTTGTGCCAGTTTTATTCTAGTCAAGTTATTTTTAAGTTGATTTTTCTCAAATGCTGCATTTTTAAGTTGTGTCACTTTTCTTGCCTTTATCGGATATCAGCAAAAAGCTATCTGTTGAATGAACATACGTTAAGTTAAAAAGTCTTTAGAAATGTAAATAACGGATACGCTGTATTCGTAACCAAAAATTCTGTTAGGCATATATATTGAACTTTACAGTGAATACGTGTCACCCGCTGCGCTGGAAATTGCGCAGCGTAAAGTTCAAAGAGCAAAATATGCATTGCAGCTGACGGACAGAAGTTTCAACATCGATAATGATTAACTGCTTTTATCAGCGTAGCTGCTTGCGTTCAGCAGTTAGAGTGAGAACAGACTTTTGGGAGTATCCTGTAATTTGTTTATATCTTAAAGAAATCATAATGAAACCTATTTCAGGCTGAGATCATCACAACCAAAAAGTGTTAAAATTAAATCATCTCTTACGAAGTTAAGAGCTAACAAATTTCAACAACAACAACAATGAGAAACGTGGTTTGCATTGAGAACCTCTTCCTTTATGAAGTCGGTTTAAAACGTCTATGCGTTAATCGATGTGACCGCTTACAATAACCATACTTTGAATTTTACATAGCATAAATGTCACCCGCTACGCTACAACATATGCAATGTCGTTCAAGTGTGCACAAAATAGGAAATTGTGAACAAACAAATGTACGTTTTAAGCGTTCTGTTTTTAGCATTAATGTCTAAACTATCTTTTCGTACTAAATCGATGATGCTCTGCAATTTTATAATTCAGTTTTTCCCCCTGCCTTGAACCGTTTCCGAGATAGGAAAGCTAGCATGAATGTCTAAGCTATCTTTTTGAACTAAATCGATGTTACTTTTCAACTTTGTAATTCACTTTTTTCTTTAGAACCGTTTTCGAGATAGGAAAACTAACTCCGCTATTTTCCAACAGGTGGCGCTGCAAGCGGTTTAACCTTGTACTGCATGGCCACTTTGCTATACTTACATACCATATCACTATAGCTGCAGCCGTTTAGCAGTTAAAAGAGTTGGGACTGATTTTTTATGGGCACCCTGTATTTTCTTTAGATCGTAAAGATATTACAATGGGACCTATTGCAGACCAAGACCTTTTCAACAAAACAAAAAGTATCAAAATCGGAGCATCCGTTCAGAAGTTATGAGCTAACAAACATAAAAAAAAAACATACGGTTTGAATTGAGAACCTTCCTTCTTTTTTGAAGTCGGTTAAAAAGTGGGTGTATCTATATATTTTGAGGTCGCCTGAATTCCTTTTTGCTACTTTTAACGGGGATGTATGTATATGAGTACATGTCTGGAAGAATATTTTATTGTCTAAATTTTTCATTAGATTGAGCTCAAACTTGGTAAGTATGTTATAGATAAGGATCAAAACCGCACGAATTTCATAGATTTTTCGTTAGTGTGTACTTCTTTTTCAGAGGTAAAAGAAGAATTCTCATTCGTCAAGGCTGCACAATAGTCGGATATATACTTTCTTCCTTCGTGTTATCCCTTCCTTCGTATTCTTCCTTCGTGTTCTTTCTTCGTGTTATCCTATGGGATTTTTATTGCTTCATGTTATAAGAATGTACCATTCAAGCATAATATTTTTTTTTTTTCTGTTTTTTTTTTTTTTTTTTTTTTTTTTTTTTTTTTTTTTTATTGCTTTTTTTGAACATGTCGCATTTTAGCCTAGTGAACAATTTTTAAAAATACACATTTAATTATCTTATTTCATTAATTATACTTAGGTCTCTAACTTTCAATCTTCTAAGGAAATATTTAAATTTAATTTAAATAAAATACTCACTCAAATAAAAGGCGACATGTTCATTCGAAAAGCTACATTTTTAATGAAGTATCATCATAAAATTTAACCAAAAAAATCCCATAAAATGGGGAAGAGAAAAGTGGGAAATCTGAGTGATATGCAGCTTTTATATGCAGCCCTTTATATCCCAAATTACCTTATTTTTGGAAAAATAGTTCGAAACATTTTTATTGTATTTCTTTATGCATGAGAAACATTTCATATTAAATTAACTTAAACTATAGATTAACTACGAGAAAGCTTAAACTATAGGGACTTCGAAGTCTCAATGAAATCCTGTAGTAAATTTAGGCTATATTGAGGAATTTTTTTGATGCGACTTTAATGTCCCGGTGGGATACAAAGGGTTAAGACGTGCGTGGATTCAAATTATTGGAAATGCGCTTGCGTATAAATTATACGTTAGATAAAGATGAAATTCTATAAGTATGTTATAGGTCATCACCGGAAAATATAATTTCATGAGTGCAAGAATAATACAGACATACCAACATTTTAATATTTTCAGGAGGAATGTTAGAACCCTCCCTTCTTTCACACTGCTTTATTTAAAGCGAAGTTTCTCCCATCATATAATTACAATTAAATAAGATAAAAAAAAAAAAAAAAAAAAAAAAAAAAAAACACCTTTAGAAGAAAAAAAGGTGGTTACTAACAAAAACTCCAGAATAAATTAAATTGTTGGCATATTTGATAACAGTTATTATACAGGGAGTTATTACACATTACAGATCACTGACTCAAATTATTTGAAGTTTATAAAAACAATAATAAAACATACTTTCAGCACATCACATAATTTAAAATATCTTTATTCCGACGTTTCGGTTAACATTAATATTTAACCATCTTCAGGGAAAACGATGTTCATAAACCATAAACATAAATCAATTCAAGCCATTCTTGGATAGTACAAATACAATTCACAAAGAAATTAATACGTGATTACATAAATTATATAAAAAACGCTCTATACACATTTTAAAATGAGTTAAAAACACCTAAATAAATTATGTTAACCGAAACGTCGGAATAAAGATATTTTAAATTATGTGATATACTGAAAGTATGTTTTATTACTGTTTTTATAATTATTAACAGCATATATAAGTGGAATATATTTCTTTATTTGAAGTTCGTTCAAACAGAAAAAAATTGATATATATTATGTTTTTTTACTAAAGTACAAGTGCCATAAAAAAAATGATTTAAATTTTAATAACGGTTCTTTTAGAGAAAAGCATTAAAAAATAAATAAATTATTTAAAACTCATTAAAGAAAAAAAACTAACTATGTTTTAGAATTTTTTTACAGCGTGGTCATAACCAGAAATAGCGGTCTTACCAATTATATATATATTTTACATGGATGCATAAAAATTCCGATGCAGTACAGTCCATTTCTCGAACGTACGAATTTGAAGAGAGATATGTCTAAATACACTATTACGATAGTTCCTTTGTGCATATTTGCTGGCATATTTTTCAATTTAAATTTATTTAAACGCTCGTTACTTAATACTTTTTTTTTAAAAGACGAGTAGAGCCACTCCAGTTTGTTATTAATCTAATAAGGCACACTAGCGGCCGAGCGGTTCTCCACTCAAATCTGGTAGACGTGAGGTACCGACTTCAATTCCATCGTCCTAGTTGTTTGGAGTTTTCTGTGGTTTTCCCCGAAATTTGCATAAATACGGACTAGGACCCCCTTAAAAAGACCCTCACGGAGGGAACCCCCTCTCAGGCCTAAGACCCTAGTGCAGTCAATCGGTATTAATCCCCAAAACCCAACCCTTAAACTAGTTATACGACAAAATACTATATTAATTAAAGGATCGTATTTCTCTATGAACATTTTTAAAATAATGAAAAGTAAGAATTGAAAAAGAGAAGAAAAGAAAATAGATGTTTGTAGTTTTATTGTTTATTTTTCTATATTATCTTCTATATTTTTCGCTTGATGAGGAGTAGTTCTTTATTATTTCAACTCAGAAACAACTGTTGCGGAATTTTGAAACTTTTGATTTTTGTTTACAAAGTTGCTATTCGGAGTTATTGAAAACCAATTTTTCTATACATTTTCATGCAACTTAAGAATGAAATTACAATTCTTAAACTATTGCTAACAATGCGTAAAAGAATGACTTTATTCCTGACCTCGAATCTATAATGTACGATAGAGTGTGTACCATAACGCTTAAACAGAAAAAACCAAATTCTAAAATTTACTTCATATTCTAAAAACTTATTAAGTTCAAAGTTTATCTTATCAATATATATATATATATATATATGAATAAAATTAGGCTCTTTTCTAAATGAGAAAAATAAATAAAAAAGCAAAATAAAACTTCTTATACTTAATCACTTATGCCACCTAATTTGAGTTTTATATTTAAGGAATTTCATCCGCATTAAGCCAGACAAATTGCGCTTAATCCAACGAACTACTTTTTCTAGTCTTCAAATTCAGTTTTGTATAGTTGACTATAATAAAAAAAATAAATGAAGGGGAAAATTTTCTCAAGAATTCTTATTAATGAAATCTAAGAGATGCAAGACCTCGAGGAGTTTTTGAAGGAGAAAGAAAAAACTATCTCCTATCCTTCATCGCTTTTGGACGACTTCATTATGAGGTTATTGAGTCACGATGCCTGTTTGGATCGAGGCAATGACTTGGATCGATGTCTGGGAATGTGTGCTAGAGGGATACGCTTAAATAATTTTAAAATTCTTCATGGCGCTTATGTTTTAACCTCTTTGCTATCAAAGTTACAATAACAACATAAATAATCTTCCATGGCTCTGAGACACATGCGGCAATATTACAGATTTTAGAAAACTTAAATTAAAATTTAAAGTTGGGAGATTAGGAATGTAGGGGCAAAATGTATTGGCCTTAAATTACAAAACTGAAAAATATTAAATTATCAAACTGTATTTAAGGATAGCACAATTTAAAATTTAATGGTCTAAAATAAGTAATACTACAATTTTACATACTTTAAAGTGTCTAATTTTATTTTCAAATGATTTTATTTTTTCCTATTAGGCTACGCTGTTTTGAAATGAATTTGTAAAATTAAATTAAAAAAAAACATTTTATTTCATAAAAATAAACGTAGTTTTGTGGTGTCATATACTGCTATCTGCTTAAATTAACCTCAGTTTGATTTTTAGTAGTCTAATCAGTATCTTAAAATATTAAATGATTTATACTTTATAAAACAAAGAAAAAGGTTCACATGCATTTTAAACATGTATGGGATTAAAGAGTTTAAAAGACTGTATTTCAAACTATCTTATCATTGTCTTATATTCATATATGACAACGACTACGATTTTTTTAAAAATAATAATTTTTTAATAGCAGTCTTTTATATCTTTTGTTGCTGTTTTGTATAATTAATCTTTCCTTTGATTATATTAAGCTAAATAGTGTTGCAAAGAAAAAAATCTAGAGCAAAAAATCATAGTAGTCGGCATATTTCTCTATATTATATAAAAATAATTAAATGCTATACAAAATTTTGGATAAAAAGTACATATTCATCACGAAATTACTATATAATATGTTTTGGATAGACCAATATTGTCATAAAATTTCTTAATATTGACTTACTATAAATGTGTTAAACCAAAGAGTTAACCAAATTAAAGATTAACCAGATTAAACCAAATTATTTTTTTATGCCTAAAAAAATAATGTTTTGTGCTATGAAGATTTATAGCTTTAATATTTTAATATTGAGAGGTATTTTACTATTTGGTTGACAACTAGATTTTAATTTTTGTTATTTTTAAAATTTTATTATTATACATATAACTTTATTTCTTAACAGTAGTAACACATAATGTTTAATCGTATTTATACGTGTTTTCAAAGTACATTTAGAACATATAATATTTAGTTTGAATCCAATTCGATACAGACATGGTGACTATTTCAACCAAGGTAACAACTTGCTGAAAATGTATTAATTTTTACTCATTTCGTATATGGTCAGTTCTATGTTGTTTGACATATGGTCTGTGTTCCCTTGACAAGGTGTCATAAAATGAATATTCAGTTCTATGCTCTTTTATATCTCGTCTTGTTCAAAGTTTCCCGTAGTTTTTCTCTGAAACTCGCATAATTCTGGGCTAATACCCCTTAGGAGAACATCACGGGAGGCATCCCAAACAGGTCTGGGACCCTAGTGTATTCAACACGCCTTAACTCACACAACGGCAATCAACCATAACCTTTTCACTTGGTAAAATATGTGGGGCTATATTTATTTTAATATAATATTTGCAGAACTTGAAAATCTTATTTTTCTACCTTATATAGAGGAACTACTCGTCTAAAGATTGTTTTTTTTTTTTTTTTCAGTCTTGTTTTTTCGTTTTCTTTTTTATTGCAATTGTTTTTTATAGACATACATATACAATGCGACAAAATATATATCCACATAAAACATTTTTAGAATAAAGAACATAAAGAGTTATTAATATGTATATAAATCTGGTATTTTACAAAATTAATGAGTTTACTGCTATTTTTAAAAACTTTTCAAGTAAATATATCCTATTATTCAAGTAAAACAAAATTAGAATGAAAAAACTGTTTATAAATTTTGAAATATCCATGATATAAATAAACTCATCGCTTTGAAATTTAGCATAATACAATTTTCCTATTTTTATCCAGCGTTAAGCTTTTTCAGAAAAAAAAAAAATAATAATTTCTTAAAATCCTCAAACAAACCTTTTTAAAGATACAGTTTTTGAATTGTAAATGAATATGAGTTGAGAGATAAAACGAGAGATTATGCGTTAATGTAAAATCTTCAGAGAAAGTGTTATAGAAAAGGGAAAGAAAAAAAATCCCTTTATTTAAAACTACTTAGAATGGTTAAAAAAGACATTCTTAAATTATAATTTTAAATGAGGCACCTTAAAATAGAAATTCCGATTCACACATAAAATATCTTTATAAAAGGTTAAAAATAAACATTTTTATTTTTTTTAACTTGAATAACTTGAATAAGAGCTGCATTTATTCATTTTACCGAAAATGCAAACAGTTACTTGAGAATAAATATTTGCATTTAAAATATACACAGAATCACGTATGACACGTCGAATGATTTTGATTAAACTGTATATATATGTGGCATTATGAACATTTGAAAAGCGTCTGAGGGGATATTATAAATAATGTTCGGTTTTTGTAATCCTTAAGTGGATGAGGGATAATGAAAATTATCAAAATCAAAGGAATTAAAAATAGTATACAAAACAATGTAATATTTTAAAACCATTATCTTTCTATAGCTCCTCAATTATTATTTAAAAGTTTTATAAAATTTTAAACATTAAATTTATATTTCTCTGTTTCTAAATTTAGAGAATAATTAGCTATTTATAATTCTTCTTGACGATTTTTTCTCATCCAATCCTCTTAAAAATTTGTGTGAATGTTAAATAGTTTAATTGCCACAAAACTGAGCAGTCAATTTCAGATCATTAAATTACACAGTTGGGCATGAAAATTGCCTCCAACACCAGTTTGGCAAATTCTTATGTAAAATGACCTTCTGAATCCGAATATGACGTCCATTTTGCCCTATTACCCACTGTTTATTAGGGACTGGTTTTTAATCCCTTTTCGGTGATTTTATGGCTATAAATTTATTTACTTTTTTTTTTTTTTTTTTTGGGGGGGGGGATTATTTTAACTGTTAAATATTTTCTGAGAGGCTAAATACTTGGAAAATTCTAAAACATCAACATTTGCGGCAAGGGGGAAAATTAGGGGGGGGGGGATTTGCCACTGAAATTATGTATTACATTTCTTATATTTATTTTAATCTATTATTAATGATATTTATTAAACTATATATATATATATATATATATATATATTGTTTTTAAGTATTAAATTAATTCTTTTTCATTCTCCAAATCAAATCCATGGCCGATAAAATTACCGAACAGTGATAAAAATTGCGGGAGGGGGTGGTGTTCCGAGAAAACGGTGAGTGATTGGGCAAAATGCAAAATGGGAGTCATACACGGATTCAGGCGGTCATTCTACATAAGAATCTGAAAAAATGGTATCAGGGTTAGATTTTGTTTTCCCATCGCAGTATAATTAATTACTTATAACTAACTCTTCTTGATGATTTATTCTCATCCAGTCCTCTTAAAAATTTGTGTGAATGTTAAGTAGTATAATTGTCACAAAACTGAGCAATCAATTTGAAATCAATAAATTATTACATTTATTACGAGCTATAGCTATTAAATACGGTCGCATGAAAAAATTCATGAAAACTTCAACTTTTAAATTCTTTAGTTCATAACCGATGCTGTAAATGAGATATAAAAAGTTCAATGTACACTGAGAAAAAATTCTGTAACTCACATCTAGAATCTAAATTATGGCTCTAGAAAAAATAGTTCTATGTCATCCTTATAAATTCTAGTCCCAGTTCTAGAAGCTCTTATTAGAATTCTAGAGCGTTTGCCTATATTCTCGAGTGCAAAGTTATTTAAAAATCTCTGCAAATAAATGAGACTACAATAGCGGGTTTCTGCATCTTATAATTTTGGTTTATTACCAAATTCTAGAAAATCAAGCGAGAATTTCACGCAATATAAATGATTCAGAATATTTAGAGTATTCAGAATACTGTTTCACTATCTAGAAATGTGTACACTAGAAATTCTAGATCATTTCGTCTTTTCAGTTTGTTGGCGTGCCTTATGCGCATAGCTCGGAAATCTATATTTCTAGTTAAGGGATTTAGAAAATGGCCGCTTATTCATTCTAGAGAAATGCGGCATATTTTTTTTCTCAGGGTAAAGCGATATTCATTTACATACAAAAGACTCACAGAAAAAAAAAAAAAAATGGAGCTTAGAAATAACTTAGAATTAGCATGGAACATTTTGAAAATGAACATTATTTTGTAATATTGTTTCCATAAAATAAGTTTTTGCATCTCAAAATTTACTTTTTATTTTTTAAAACACGCTATATGCATAAAAATGATAGATTGGATGATTGTACTTGATATGCGAAGCAATTGAATGTGAAATAAAAATTATTAATTCCAGCGTTCCTCATTTCCTTTTTTAAAAAAAAGAAAAAAAAAAAAAAAACTTTGGTAGTTTATAAATACTTCATTTTGTTAAAGTAACTTCTAAAATATGTATACTATTTTAAGCAAAAAGAAAAAAAAAATGTCTCGTAGCAGACAATTTCACTTTTATATTTCATATATCACCCAAAAAAATGTTTAATAATAAACAGTTTTAAAATGAATTTAGCAATGCATGTAGCCATGAATATTTATTATTTTCATATTAGATATCTAAATATAAAGATAGAATGACCTCGAATATGTAGTCAGATATCTTCAAAAATTTATTTTTTATATATTTTCCGAATGAATTAAAAGCACTTTCTAATTAAGTTACCAAAAATTTCTTTAATTTAATATAGGTTCATGATAGCCTAGTTGCTACAGCGTCGAAGTGATAATCGAAAGGTTGAAGGTTCAACAGTCAAGCTGACCAAAGGCGAGTGTGTACGTTAAGAGATTATTGTACACAATAGAGTTAATTCAAGCTCACTAAACGGTCAAAACTGTGCACACTCGAGATAATTCGAGCGGCGTTGTATTTTATTCTGCTGCAATTGTCACAATCGAATATATTCGAGAATGATTTCGTGAGGTCTTCGGATTGATTAATGTGTTCAAAAGCAAATGCTATAGACAGTTATAAACAGTATTGTATTTTTATATACAGTTACACATTTGTGTTTACAGAAAGTAAAGCTGCGTGTAATAAATATTTATACAATTGGTATGTTTTCTAATTTTTATTATTTTATTTCACAATATATTTTAGTAAAATAGATTTAGAATCTGAATCTGAATATGCATTTTTGTCTGAAAGTTGCTCAAACGAAACTGATAATTACAGTAAGGATTCTAAAGATAGTTTAAAAGAAGTTACAGCTGGTTGATTGGAAACACATAAGCAATATCAAACCAAAAGAAGCTCTCAAAATATATTGTGCGGTGTATTGTGGTAAAACGGATAACAAAGGAAAAAAAAAAAAAAAGAGAGAGAGTTCTTATATGCGTAATACTTGCAATTTTTGGCTATGTGCTGTATTTTGCTTTGAAATATGTACATAGTTGCCAATATTTTAATTTATTCCGGTGTATTTTTAGCCACGCCTTTATTTCGAACCACTTATTTTTTAAAAGTAATTTTGTCTTATATAATCGAAATTATATATTTGAGAAAATTTTTCTATAAATAAAATAAAGTGGTGCGAAGTAAAGGCGAGTCTAAAAGTACTCCGGAATAAATTAAAACATTAGCAGCTATGTATGTAAAACAGAAGAAATTTTTTAATATTAATTTCAATTTTTTAACCAAAACAAAGTTGTAAATTGTATTTTCTTAAATTAGAAATATATATATATATATATATATATATATATATATATATTTAAAAGGTTTTTTTTCTTCCTTTTAAGTGTACGTTAAGAGGTTAAAGGTGGCTTGTGCACATAAAATTCGGCGTGGCTGCAATGCACTCAGTGTTCCTATGGGTGTTACCAAAGTGGGGCAACTATTTTCTATTCGGGATATCAAAAATATGATGAGATGTCTCAAAACCATCCACAGGGGTGAATCCCAGGCCAGTTATACATTGCATAGCCTTAGGAAGACGTAAAACCCCCTCTTCTTTTAACATGGCCAAAAAATGCAGAGAATAAAGAATTGTCGAAATACATTTTTAAAAAATACGTACTCGTGAAAAACCTTATATGAATACTTTGCCATTTAGGGATATATAACTATTCAGTCCTTTAAAAATTGTAATAATATATATATATATTAATCACAGTTGATCTTACATTCGAAAGTTAGTTAAAATATCAAAAATTTGAAAATTTGATGTAATTTATACATCATTTGTTTTATATTTAAGTCTTTTATAATTTTCATTTTTTTGTTTAGCATAGTAACAGATATATATATATATATATATAATGCTTAAGCATTAAATTAAAATATATTCAGTAATCCGTATTTCTTTCATGCTGTAACCTAAAATTGAGGCTTTTTAAGATTAATGCATTTTCTTATTCTAAAATTTATTTTAAAAAAAATCCTACACAAAACCCAGATTTAAACTTTAAAAAATTCTGAAATATTTTTTATTTATTCATATATTCCATTTTACAAAGAAATACTTAATTGTACCAGTTTCATAGAAAAGATAAAAGTACTTTGAAAACAAATTTTCATTGACATACGAAGAGAGATATATTAGATCCTCCACAAATCTTACATAATTATTGTTGAAGATATTTTTTCCCTTTTGGCCATTTATATAAAGGATTTCCTTTCAAATACATTTATTCATTCATTTTTTTATCAGGATAATGATATTTAGAGTTTTCTGAAAATATTTCAGGTTTTTTAAATTTTGCAGTTTTATTAATTTATTTAAGGGATGATCATTTTTCATTTATTTATTATTATTATTTTGTTTTTTACTATAAAGATATAAAATGAAGAAAAGATTTCTAAATATTTCAAAATACTTTTTTTTTCTATTTATTTAATCAGTATATACAATGTTTATTTTAGCGAAATGACTAGAATTGACATATAAAAGAATGTGGAACTTCCATATACTATGAAACAATTTCAATTATTGCTATGTAATTAAAAATGTAACGAGATTTACATAAAATAAAAAACTTTTTATTTTAAATCAATCCATGTGTTTTAGACAACATTTGACAATCACAACATCAAATTTTAGGGAATTTCATACATTATCACCTTTACATGTAATACTAACACTTTAAAATAGTTAGCAAATTAATGAATGTTAAATAGAAAATTCTCTAGCATCTCGTATTAAATTTTGTTCACTTAATACGTGTGAAGAATCTATCTCTGAAATTATTTTAAGACTTAACTGAATATGAATCATCAGTATGTATTGAAATTCTTTTGAGATACGCTTTTTATAAATTTATTTTAAAACCTAAATTTGTACTTTACCTGTAATACAACAAGTGTTTAAAAAAAAAAAAAAAAAAAAAAAAAAAAAAAAAACCTTTTTGAAAGTATATCAAACAAAAAGAGAAACTTTTATGAAATTGTCTTTATGATTTATTAATATCCTACCCATTATTCAATTCAATTCAATTATAATTTAGTTAAAATTTTATATCACAATATATAAAAATCTTCTCCAACTATTATTTCCTGAAAATTATTAACAACACGGGTCATGTTCGCAAAATATGATTTGATAATTTTAGCTGATACTTATGATTTTTGTTGTGCCAGGATTTTATATATATATATATATCACCAGAGCCTGATTAAGGGGGAAGCACACATTATCTCCGCTCTCACCGGAATATTTTTACAATTATTTTTTTACTTCATGTCATAGAAATTCCACGCTTTGACGAGGAAATATTTTCTATAAAAAATGAACGGTGTAAAACAATCCAATTTACTCACCGTTATTAAACACCAGAATTCTTTTAAAATAATTTTTAATGAGAATTTTCTGTTTATTATAGGAGGTAAGTATTTGTTAAAAAATAACGGTGTAAGTATAAATAATGTGTGCTTCCCCCTTAATCAGGCTCTGTATATCACGTTTACAGTTTTGTCAATACAGAGTATTTAGCAGCACAATTTCTTCATTTTTTATATAAGAAGTTTTTATATATAAAAAAGCAATATTTCACATTACTGAATTATTCATTTATGTATTTATTTATTGCTCTTTCTGTACAGAAATAGTGTTGGTTGTTTTTAAACTTAACACCAATTTGGATTTGCCATAATATATATATATGTGTGTATATATATATATATAAAGAGCTGAGATAGATTTTCATACCTGCCAACCTAACCCGGAAGATTGCTAGTTCACGCCCCTTTTGCACATCACTTAATTTTTAGAGTAATACTCTTCAAATATATTTACGATTAAATAAGAAGAAAAGTACTCTAAGAAAAGAATGGTGTGAAAAAATAGGCGGAAAGGGGCGGTACTAACAATCTTCTGGGTTTGGTTGGCTAGTATGGATTCTTAAATGTTAAAGAATCACTTTTAAAATAATTTTTCATTTAGCTGAATTGTTTAGTATTTGTTCTAGTTAACAACAAATTATTTTATTTTATTTTATTTTATTTTATTCCGTCAGGGAGAATTTTTATTTAGTTTGTTGTTTAAAATCTTGTTTTTACTTTTAAAATAAAATATATAAATGGTATTAGAAATTTTTTTTTATTCTAAAACTCTAGTTTTGTCCAGATGAAACTTTTGTTTATATAAGAAATAAAACAAAACGAAAAAAAAAGGGGGAAATGAAACATTCTAAGTTGTAACATGTCACTAGTATGCTTAAAGCATTTTTTTTTCTTTATTTATACAACTGTTACTATGGTAACGAACATCTTTCTTGTGTTTGTCGAAAATTTGAGAAAAACGGAGTGCAGTTTAAAAGTAAATGAAACCAATTTTATCTATACCTTGTTATAACATTATGTAACACATTTGTTAAATATATGAAAATTGATTTTGGGCTTTTCTATCGAGAAGGATATTTTTGTTAAAAAATAATCAAAATTACTCTTTTACATATAAAAGTAACATATTTAAAAGGTAACATTTTTATATTTTTAAAAGAATAGAGATGTGTATGTTGCACATTCCATACTGAGTTGTAAAAATGTACTAAACGGGAAAATAAAATAAGAGTATTTATTTAAATAGTCTGTTTTTTTTTTTTTAACTAGAATTTTTAATGCGAAAATGCTATTAAAATTTTTCTTAATTTTTCTTTTATTTGTAAGCATTGTATATAAACTTCACTTTAGCTGCACGCGGTCATTTAAACAGAGAAAAAGCTTACAAAGACAGACAAAGGAATTCTTATTTTACTTATATTAGAAATGTATGTTTTGTTAATAAAACAGTGTTACAAGTAAATTACTATATTTCACCAGGAAAGTGTACCAATGTAGCTGCAATCAGTAATTTTAGAAATTAGTTGTTCCTATGTTTCTCCATTTAAGTACCAAAAATAATAAAATGTTGAGGCTTAGCGACAAAATATTGGTTGCATGGTGCCAAATTGTTCTAATTGTAACTTTTTTTTTTTTTTTTTTTGGTGCACGTGATTTTTGTAAATTATTATTTTTAACATAGTACTCAATTTTAAATTGCGAATTTATCTTTATATTTATTGATTTTATTTTATTATTATTATTTTTTAATTTTATTTACAGTTTTAGATGATAAATAAATTTTATTTATGAAGTTAATCTTACTTGTGCAAGATCGCATGTTAGATAAACATTCGAAAAATTAGTTTAAGGCGCAACACTAATAAAGTTTTTTTTTTGAAAACTCAGTAAGAATTCTGGAGAGACTCTACTCCACTTTCCGAATATTAAGTAATTAACGGTTGTATAAAAATTAAAGTAAGAGAAGTCATTAAATAAACAAACGAGAAAATTATAAGAAGGTATCCGAGTTTTTTACTCCATATAGCATATTCTTTAATATAACGCTTTTGAAATTCAAATAATTTGAGCCTACACCCTTGTGCAAATTAATTGAAACAAACTCAAAAAATTGGGATAACTAAGAATAAATGCTATTTTATATAAATTTATACAAAATCAAAACTTTTTAGTACGTAATATGGTCCCTACGACTCTTTATTAACATTTGGACATGATTTGGCATGGATTCTACCAATCTTTTACAGTCATTTACAACATTTGTGTCCTTGTACCACACATGAATTAGCGCCATGGTTAGCTTCTCTATACTTGTACAATCCATATTTAATAGGTGATTCTTGCAAAAAGCCCAGAGATTCTACATTGGATTGATATCAGGAAAGTTCCCAAGCCATTCTATGTCTGAATTTGGTTCTCAGACATGAATTTTTCGACCCTTTTGGACGTATGGCACGGGGCTAAATCCTGTTGAAAATCCCATTCCATCAGGGTATCGTTTTTCCAACTCTGGAATAACCATTTTATACAAAATACTTATGTATTGTTCAGAAGGCATCATACAGTACTGTGCAAATTAATTGGGACAAGCTCAAACATTTTCACAAATGTTGTTCAATTGGTATAGGTTAACTTACATGCACGGTATAGCAATCTAATGCGAAATATGTCATCCTCTAGCTTGACTGAGGTCCTGTACACGGTTTGGCATGGATTCCACTAAATTAGAACATGAATTTTTTATATCGTCATCACCAAACCAAACTTTTATAACATTCTCAATCATTGTTTTCTTTGTTGAGCAGTCCATTTTACTCACATGTCTCTTTACAATGCTCCACAAATTTTCGATGGGATTTACATCTGGAGAATTACTAGGCAAATCCAAAATCGTTAATTTCTGTTCTTGAAAAAAATTCTTTGTTAGCTTAGAAGTATGGCAAGGAGCAAGAACTTGTTGAAAGATACCAACGCCACCAGCGAACGTATGCATCATAGGCACAATTTTTCTTTCTATTATAGAAATGTATTTTTTAGAGTTCATCATCCCTTCAACTGGTACTAAGCTGCCAGGTCCTCCAGAAGTAAAATAACCCCAAAACATTTGTTTCTGAGGGTGCTTAACTGTTTGAATAAGATGTTGTTTCCTAATGGGTTCTCCACCACTTCGCCTGATATATCTTGGTTGAAACCCTTGCACAATAAAATGTGTTTTGTCGCTGAATACAACCTTTTTCCAGTCTTGTGCAGTCCAGGATTGATATTTTCTGGCCCAGTCAAAACGTTTTATCTTCATTGCAGGTGTTAATAACTGTTTTTTGATTGGTGTTCTTGCAAATCTCCCAGATTCAATAAGCCTTTCTCGAATTGTTGATGAATCCACGCTCACACCAGTGGCTAATAATTCTCTCTGAAGATCTGTACTTGTTTTGTGAGGATGCATTTTACTATTTTTTACAAGAAATTTGTCTGTTCAAGGTGTGGTTCTGCGTTTCCGTCCACATTTACCCTTTCGTTTTTGAGACACTGTCCCAAAACTCTTTTGCTGATTAATAATCTTAAAAACACTGGATTTTCCAACTCCAACTGCTGCAGCAATATCCCCCACAGTCATAGAAGTATGCTGACTGAGAATAACAATTCTAGTCCTTTACCTAGGAGTGATATCAATTTTTTAAATGCACGTCAGAAGCAGACAATTCATACAATCGATCACTTCTTACAGTAACTGAAGAACAACTGAAGGGAAAAAAATTCGACATGTCATGATCACGTTGTCAAACCGGTTTAGATTAGTCAAGGGCAGTCGCGCATTGTTAGAAAATGCAGTTGAAACTGGTTTGAGACGGAAAATCCCCGAGAAAGGAACAATTTTCTTAAAAAATATGTTTGTCCCAATTAATTTGCACAGTACTGTAATGTCAGTAAGCTGCAAAGAACCAACCCCATTGTAATCGAAGCAACCCCAAAACATCGTCTTTTGAGGGTGTTTAACAAATTGGTTAATGTGGCAACTCCGAATTTTTTCGTCTGGCGATCTCCGAACGTGTTGTGTTCGCTGGCCTTGGACAAAAAAGTGGCTTTCGTCGCAAAAAGCACTTTTTTCCAATTATCGACTGTCTAGGTTTTATATTTTAACACCCACAAGTAGCGCTTTTTCTTCATTGGTTGAGTCAGAAGCTGTTTCTTTATAGGCCAATAGGCTACAAGATGACGCCTCCGAATAGTAGATGAGCTAATATTTATTCCATAACCCTTTATATCTCTATTAAGTGCAACTCTAGTCTTTTGAGGATATTTTTTACTTTGCGTAAGTAGAAAAGAGTCATCTATTGGCGTTGTTTCTTTTTCTGGCCACATTTCCCTTTCCGCTTTGGAGATATGGAACCAGTTTCTTTATTTTGTTTTATAATACTGCTTACAGTTGCAACACTAACGCCAACGATCTTCGAAATCTCTCTATAAGTTTTTGAAATATGTTCAGTGAGAGTAATAATCTTTGTACGCTTTCGCGGTGTCACATACACCTCTGACGACAGTGAACTCTCAACTGATGTGATCATAGCTCGAACTTTCATTTACAGAAGTTCCTGCGCATGCGCTCTCAGAACCCCTCTGTTTAGTGGAAATTGTTACTAGGCAACGCATTTATTTCTCCCATCCATATTTTAACATATTTTAGCATGATTGTTGAAGAATAATAGGAAGGATTTTAAAATTCACGAAAAAAATAGTTTGTTTCAATTAATTTGCACAAGGGTGTATAAGCCATAATGATAAAGAGTTTTTCGTTGTGTCCCTGTAAGAATCTAAAAATGCTAGATTCTCGAAAATATTACAGTTTGTGCGACGGTGACCTCTAATATGATATAAATTTTTAGTTCATTCGAATAAGATGTCTAGATGCCATCATACTTTAAATAATTTGAGCCGATAATCAATAATGATAAAGAATTTTTCTTTATGACCCTGTAAAAAACTGTGAGTGCTAGATTCACCAAAATCAAAAGGATTGTGCTACATACGAAACAACTTTCAGCTCAATCAATCAAAGCGTTAGGACGCTATCGTGTTCATTAACAAACATACATACATACACACACATACATACATACTACATGCATCACCGTAAATATAGCAAAAATGAACTCAGGTGATCTTAAAACATATAGAAACATTAAAATCTTAAAATAGAATTTTTATTAAAATCACACAATCAACTGTGGAAGAAAATCCTATTAATTGAATTTTTTTATTTTTCCGACTGAGTGAAAATAATGCCTGGACCGGGAGTCGAACTCCGGAACTTTGACTTACAAGGTCAAGGCTCTATCAATTGAGCTATCCAGGCCGACACCCCGGTCAGCATTACTCACTCAGACAACCTTTAGGCAGAAACATCTCTGGTCTATCATGTAGATAGCTCGACAGAAATAAGCCGCAGGAAATGGAAAATACCATTAGATAATGGGAGAAAGAAATACAATTTTTATTAAAATAGCACAATCAACTGTGGAAGAAAATCATATTAATTGAAATTTTTTATTTTTCCGACTGAGTGAAAATAATGCCTGAACCGGGAGTCGAACCCCAGAACTTTCACTTACAAGGTCAAGGCTCTATCAATTGAGCTATCCAGGCCGACACCCCGGTCAGCATTACTCACTCAGACAACCTTTAGGCAGAAACATCTCTAGTCTATCATGTAGATAGCTCGACAGAAATAAGCCACAGGAAATGGAAAATACCATTAGATAATGGGAGAAAGAAATACAATTTTTATTAAAATCACACAATCAACTGTGGAAGAAAATCATATTAATTGGAATTTTTTAGTTCCCCATCATACTTTAGGTATGAGGAACTTAGGTAATCGTGAAAATTTTCGACCTCGGTTTTTTGACTTTTTTACACGTTTTCAGGTGTGAGGAATCCGAAAATGACAAAATTTGTATGGTGTCTGTCTGTAGGGTGTCTGTTAGTCTGTTAGTGTGTTAGTCCGTTAGTTTGTTAGTCTGTGTACACGATATCTCAAGAACAAATTATCGCAGAGAGGTCAGATCAGTTTTAAAATATTACTTTTGACACTGGCAAAAACCCTATTCATTTGCAACATTCGAATTTAAAAACTTCGTAAGTTATTAGAAATTTACGATTTTTTTAACATGGGAGAATAGGACAAAAATTTACTTAAAAGTACATTAAATGGAAACTTTTTACTGTAAAAATGTCAGGCTAGTTTTAAAATATCAGTTTTGATGCCGGAATGAACATCAGTAACTATAAATATGCTATTTTGAAATTTTCGCAAGTTATTGGAAATTTACGAATTTCTTAACATGTAGAGTCAAAATTTTTCAAAATTTCCGGTATAGGTCAAAATTTCCAGTATAGGTCAAAATTTCACAAACACGTCAATTTTGAGAGATATTTTCATCGTAAAGATGTCAGACTACTTTTAAAATATTATTTAGGACACTGGCATGAATATGAATGACTATGAATTTTCCAATATAAAAATTTCATAAGTTATTATAAATATACGAATTTCTTAACATGGCAGAATAGAGCAAAATTTCACATAAACGTCAATCTTGAGGGATATTTTCATCGTAAAGTTGTCAAACCACTTTTTAAATATTATTTTGGATACCGGCATGAATATCATAGACTATGATTTTTACAATGTAAAAAATTCGTAAGTTATTTGGAATTTACGATTTATTTAACATGACAGAATAAGGCAAAATTGAGCATAAACTTCCATTTTGAGGATCATAAATACATTAGACAACTTCAAAATTACATTTATGATATTTATTTGAACATGATTGAATACAAATATTCTAATAGGAAAGTTTCGTAAATTATGCGTAATTTACGATTTTATCAACATAGCAAAATTGTAAATTTTTCATATAAATATGAATTTTGAGGATTATTGCATTGGAAATAGTAGTATGAAAACTAAACAACAGAATTGACCCTGATAAAATAAATTAATAGATCAGAATAAGATAAATATATCGAAGTGAACGGTGGATAGCCTATTAGGCGGGGATTTCATTCTGTCACTGTATCAAGCTTTGGTCAAATTCATTTCTTTTAACATGATTATAATATGTCTCACACTAGAAATTTATGAGAACATAAATATGATGGGGAAATGAGCAGAGTCCACCTATGCCAACTTGTTATTTTTCCGACTGAGTGAAAATAATGCCTGGACCGGGAGTCGAACCCTGGAAGGCATTATTTTCACTCAGTCGGAAAAGTAAAAAAATTCAATTAATATGATTTTCTTCCACAGTTGATTGTGTGATTTTAATAAAAATTGTATTTCTTTCTCCCATTATCTAATGGTGTTTTCCATTTCCTGCGGCTTATTTCTATCGAGCTATCTACATGATATACCAGAGATGTTTCTGCCTAAAGGTTGTCTGAGTGAGTAATGCTGACCGGGGTGTCGGCCTGGATAGCTCAATTGGTAGATCCTTGACCTTGTAAGTCAAAGGTCCGGTGTTCGACCCCCGGTCCAGGGATTATTTTCACTCAGTTGGAAAAATAAAAAAAATCTTAAAGTAGAAATTTTGTCATGATGACAGTACTTTCCTCACATATGTACTTTCGGAAAGTAAAAATTAAAAAAGCTTCTAACACATTGCCAGTATTTTCTTCTGAAACTTTATCTATGCTTTGTGATATCGACGGATTTACAAAGGAACCTTAATATAAAATAGTCGATGCACACATTAGAAAAAAAAAAAAGGTAAAGAAAGGAAGGAGAAAAATGAACAGGATAAAAAGCAAAGATATTGACATCAACAACAGCAGTGAATATGTTAAATTCTTGAATACATATGAGCAATTAATAAGTAAGTTTAATGTATAACATTTTAATAATTAAAAAATCATTTTTAATGTTAGTATAAAAAATATATTTGCAGTGTATGTGAAATTACATTTTAAGTAAAATTTTTACATTCATTTTCTTCTTTTTTTTTTTTGAAATTTCAGTCAGCAATTGCTACAATTTTACATTGAAATAAAAATTGAAGATTTCACTTGATTAAAATTTTGTCAATAAAACATAATTTTTGAAGAATAATATTACTTGAAAATAATTGCTTTTTTCCTCCCTTTAGTATTACTCTAAACTGAAAATACTTTAAGAAAAATTTTACTATGGAAAAAAATATTAATTTCTATCACTAAAAATTCATTTTTCATTGATTGTAAGGAATGCGAAAGATTTTATTATGTAGTATTTTTCTAAAATGGTATGAAATCATTTTAACGGAATTAGGAAAGAATATTGTTGTGTTTACAATTCTTCTGTGAAAAACTGCTATTTCTTTTTATTTTATTAATAGTAATTTAAAATCGTTTTATCATTTAGGACAGAGTTTTTTGTTTTATGCCTAATGTAAAGTTTGTGTAGTTTTCATAACAGTACGGAAAATTCATCTTTCGCTGAGTGTGGTTTCCTATAAGAATTTATAATTTATTCCACAGTGTTTATAATTTAATTAAAAATATTTTAACGGAGGTTTCGAGGTCTTTTATTGCCCTTATAATTATTCGGTCAAATTTCAATTTGAAATTATTAGAGAAATATGCATAAACTTTTAAGTTTTATTTCGATCAATAAATAATATTTATTAAAAGTTTTAATGTTTGTAATTTATTTTAAAAGAAATAAAAATAATATTTATATTTAGGCTATATTGTAGTAAAAGTAAAGTAATGCACTTAACAATATCGGTCTTATTATGGGGTAACACAAAAAGTAAAAATTTAAATTTATTTATGCTTAGAGTATATAAATATCCTACATTTTAAGATATACTGGATATAATTATTTGTGGTACAATTGATCGTCTGTTATGCTAATTCAACTTTGCGGCAAAACAGCATTACCGTCCTTTGCATAGGAGGTTACGTGCTATCAATACATTTGGTGATGTATTGAGTTACTATGTCTCGTATGGCCTTTACCAAAGCTTATGTTTATTCATTTATTGAATTTTTAAAGAAAAAACAATAAATGAGTTTCACCACTCTTTGTTAACTGCACTTATTCCATCTAAAAATTTCTTAAATTCTAGATAGATATTTATGAAATAATGAATACGGCTAAACGTTATTGGCATAGTCTGACTCTGCTTATTTCCCCATCATCAAATCTGTACTGATAAGTATAAAGGATTTAAGTCCATATTCTTGATTTTTCAGGAGACGAAAAATAAAGTTAAACTAATTAAAAACTAATCAGAAGAATCAATTAGGAAAAAGGGACTAGTTTGATTTATACCCTTTATACCATTCAGTGATTGTCAATCTTCATTTAATAAAGGGAAAAAATTGAATTAAATATTTTATACTAAAGATTAATGCTAAATTTCTGACTTGAATATTTTTTTACCAAGGAATTTTCTCAAAGAGTAAATGACATGGATTTAAATCCTTTATATCAATCGATAGAGAATTTTTTTCTGAGTCTGACTATGTACTTAACTCAAAATCGACATTTTTCGACTTAAATCCTTTATACTTATTAGTATCTGTATTATATCTGTTTTTATAAATCTCTAATGCAGATTATACTTTATTCTTTATAAGTACAACGAAATCTGCTTCTGGTCAAATTCCCATGAAAACTAGAATGTCCTACACACTAGGCTACACTCTTCCCATTCGATTCATATTTTTTTTTAAACTAATTTGATAGCTAATTTTTTTTTTTATATTAATTCAGTATTTTAATTTTAAAGTAATTTCATTCTATTTCTCATGCAATAATCTCCACTAAACATAAGTTTTTGCTAAATATGGACTTTTCTGCTATGTTTGCTGCCTTTTCTGCTTTGTTCAAATATTTAACTTAGAATAACTTGCAAAGTTGTAGTAGAATGTTCTGATTCATTGTTCATATCATCTTTCATAAATGATAATTTAAAACTACAATGTTAAAAATCAGATATTACGTTTCACCAGAAAAATGGTTGCAGTTAGCTGCAAGCAATATTCTGGTGCTAAGTTTCACCATTTTAGTGGTGCTTACTACTGAAATAACCCCACTAAAATGGTGAAACATTGCACCTAAATATCGGTTGCGATTGCAACATTTTTTTTTTTTTTTTTTTTTTTTGTGAAATGTAGGATTTGATTTTTAACAACATTTTTTTAAATAAAAGTTATCTTATAATTAATGTTTAAGAGAAATGTAACCCTTTACTACCATATAGAGTAAATCTTAAATTTCGAACATCTTACGAAGTTTTCAAAGAATGCTGAAATTCAATCGGTAATAAATCTAATAATAGTCAGTATATTAAAAAAAAAAATAAATATTGTTCAAAAACTATTTGTTTTTGAGAACATGTTAATATTGAGTAACAAACAAACTAATTAACAAACTGTTCAAAAATTTTAGGGAATCCCCAAGTTCCTTGTCCCCATACATACGGAATAATAAAGAACTAATAAGAAATTCTATGGAAATTTAGAAAAGATCTATTTTTGGTTAAATTAGCGTACACTTATTTATTTATAAATGTTGCTATAGTTACAAACATTTTTCTCTTCTTGTAAATGTATTGAATAAATGGATATCGAATTTTTTGTAAAGTAAATAGAATCTCATATTTGCTAAAGCAGCGATTTTTATTTAATCTTAGTTTTTTTCGAATGAATATGCATTTAACTCGAGAAATAACCATAATTGCGTGTTTTGTTTGTTTGTTTTTTATTATGATTTTCTGTAAATAAAGAAATGAAATGAAATTGCGTGTCTTTTTTTAATTCATTATGAAATGTTGTTAGTAAATTTGATGTAACATTCCAAAAACAGATGCAAATAAGAAAAGAAATCATATATTTATTTTTTTCTGAACTAAAAATTTTGTTTATACTAAATTTAATTTTGTATATTTAACTTATTGTTCATATAATGACTGAAATATTTTTTAAGGCATTTGATGTTCAATAAATCATGTTTTAATTACTTGCATATATTTATTTGATTATTTTATAGTGGGATGCAATCAAAATTAAAAGTTTTTTTTTTTTTTTTTAACAACTATTTTTTTTTTTTTTTAATTCCACTCTGCAATTAGGTAAAATAAAATTGCACGATATTCGAAAAAAAGAAGAAGAAACTAATGTAAGAGATCTGCGTATTTATTCGTTTTGTTTTATTTCATAGAAATCTAAAAGTTACTAAACACGATTTTTTCACAGATTAATGATTTTGAAAAAAAAAAAAAATCTTTATTTGATTTCATATGTGTGTAATTGATTAATAAATAGATTTTCTTAATTAAAATTGAGTTTTTCTGTACCTTTTTATAAATGGTCCAAGGTACACTACAAGTGGTTTACCTTGGACCTAATTGCCCTTCTTTTATTTTTTAAAAAATATAATTGATATAATTTTAATAAAATTTTTGGAATAAATATATGTTGTATATAACACCATACAGTATTTAAAAAAGTTATTTGTATTTAGTTTTGGCGAATAAGTACAAAATTAAAATGGGAAAAGTCAAAATAGGTCCGAGGTGTCCCACCTTCCCCTATTTGTTTACTGCGTTTCCGTAAAATATTGCTTTTGTTATATGTTTGTGTGTGTAAATTTGAATATTTATGAGAGAGTAATGTTGAAAACTGTATTTTTCTTGTTAAATTGTTCAGTGTGAAGTAACTGATTGTTAGTTTTCGATATTTTTTTTCAACAATTTGTATATAATAGGTTAGTTTTATGTTATAAATGTATATAAGAAATGTAAGTTTTATGAAATAATATTGAATTTTAATACTACTGTATATTTTCAGGGATTAGTTTATGGGGTTGAATATTTTTATATGTACTATATACAAATAAAAGCTTTTTATTATTATTAATTTTAGTAGAATGATATATATATATATATATATATATATATATATATATATATATATTTACAGTTTAGTATTAATTTAGTTTTCAATTATACATGAATTGCAGCTCTTTTGAGAAGTTTATTATATTCTACAGAACATTTCTCTGTCAGAGTTTTTCTTAGAGAATCAAATTGAAGAAAAAATAATTATATTCATTTTTTAATTTAAAATAAAAAAGAAAAAGTATTATTACTTAAAAAAAAAAAAAAATATTGATTTTAAGATTTTACTTTAAAAAAATCATTTCCTAAAAATAAATAAAGAAAACTATTGAGTCCCAAATAAATTATGTAAGATGGCATTAGTTATTTTTGGTTATTTTTTCACAGCTGTTTTAAATAATTTTTATAGCTTTATGTGGAATAATTTTTTAAATGAGAATTTAAATTATTTATTAAATTATAAATGAGCATATTCTTTTTAATTAAATTTTTTCTTGAAAGAATTTTTGAATGTCAACACACACACACGCACATATATATTCACAAAAAATAATTTTAGATGTTAAATACTATACGAAAAGGTACGAATGTGGTTTTTATTCACGTTCCGTAGCAAAATTATACCCATGAATGAATAAGGATACATCATATACAGTTATCAAGTTGTATAATTTTCAACTTGTTTTTAGTATGTGTTTTCTAGTAATAATTATTTAGTATTCTAGAAATTTTTCTTGCTTCTGAAATATTACTTGCTTGCTTCTTCGAGACTTTTGACATGGGGCGTTGTCCTGCTGGTTGATTCCATTTCCAGCTGGGAAGACATATGTCATGTAAGGGTACAATTGATCTGCAGTTTTATTCAGGTAGTCCGTAGCTTTCAGGGTCTGTTCTACAACAACTAAAGGCCACCGAGCGTCCATGAGAACGTCCCACAAGGCGTAATACCGCAATAACCAGCGTGTGTATTACCTGCTCTTCATATTGCTCTGTGTATTACGAGACTGTTTATTAGCAACTCTTCACCTGGAAGATGACATACCCTGACACGACCATCGATGTAATAAATGAGAAATTGTGATTCATCCGACTAAGCAACTCTCTTCCACTTATCTATGGCCAAGTCTTGATGCTCCCGGGCCCAATGTTGGCGTAGTTAAAAATGATGCTTTATCAACAGAGACATATGAGTGGGACGTCGGCTGCTCAGTCCCATATCAAACAGTGTCCATTGAACTGTGAGTTCCGAAATATTTGCATTTGGAGCAGCATTGTATTGGGCTGTCAGTTGAACTACTGTCTGGAGCCGATTTTACTTTACAAGGCGGCACATTCTCGGCGGGATGTTCTTTTTCCTCGATGACGCGTGGACGTGCAGCACCTTGGCGTCTACTGCTAGTTTCACCGTTATTTATCCACTTGCATAAATACTAACGTACACCTGATTGTGAACAACCTACCAGTCGTGCATTTTCGGAGATACTTGTTCCGATTCTTCAGGCCATAACACTTTTCCCTCTATCAAATTTGCTTAAATCAGAAGAATATCCCATCACTCGCAAAAGTAAATGCAAGAATGATTCCTTATCTTCTGCAGCAGCAGTTAAATACCATTTCCACTTAATCGCGTTTCCTCCAAGTCATTCAGATGAGTTTACTGAAATATGTGGGGATGGTCATAATGTTTTGGCTCGTCAGTGTGTACCGAAAATTTTATAATTTATAAATTTGTTAAACACTGTTTTTTATGTGGTATCCTTTGTAAAATATTTATAATCTTCAATTGAAATACAATTCATTATTTCAATTTCACTGATATTTTACAAAATTACTCATACACAGGCTGCATGCACGAGCTGTCAATTTCTCTGTAATAATTATTAAGAAAATTTCTAATTTAAGAAAATTTTTCAGGTGTTTCTATATAGTAGATTAAAAAAGAAAAGTAAGTTATAAATTTATTTTCTGACATTTTTCTTCATTCGTATGAATTTTTTATAAGAAAAATACACAAATAAACATGCCAGATCTAAAATAAATTCCGTGATGTAAATAAATAAATAAATAATTTGATTTATTGACGATAGGATTTCGGGTCCATAAGATTTACATTTCTTTTAGATTCTCGTGTATCCTGTTTCCTGCATGCCGGATATTAAACTGAGTGAATGTTACACAACGATGTCAATATTTTACATGCTATCGATTCCTGAACACCATATATTAATATTACCACAGGCACAATTTTTAAACTTGTTATTCATTACTTTTTGTATTTTTTGTTTTGTACTTATTTTTAAGGAATTTACCAGTTATTGTACATTAGCGAATATTTCGTATTTTTATGCAACAATGCTAATATATTGCCTGCATTATAATAGTGTTCATTCAAATGTATGAAAAACATTGTTTGTTTTGTAATTGTATAAATATATAAGTTTTTCTTTTTTAATTACTGGCATTCTTAAATATCGCATGATTTAAGATGACATACGATATTATTAACAGTCAATACCTGTTTAAATTAATATTTACTGATTGCATTATCAATAAGTTAGAGTTAAATCTTCTCCGCCCCACTAGTTATTGAGAATTTGTAATCTCGAAGATGATTGACTGGAGATGCCAGTTTTGAACTGAGTCGAGCGGGTGGGTCTAATCTTTGGAAATTTCGCGGGTTTTCTCCGAATTTCGCGTAAATACGTGTGGAACCATTTAGAAATACTGGAGGACATACCATAAAAGTTTAAGATTCTCGCGTTGTCAATCAGCCTTAATCCATAGCAACACTACTATTTTTCTACAGAGAAATTTTCATATAAAAGTCACCTATAGTAACAAAAACTATTGTCCATTAAGAGAAATGGTTTTTAATAGCGGTCGTTCAGAAAACAATATTTTGGGTAAAATTTTTTTCTTTTATTTAATTGTTCTAATAATTTCTATTTACATTATTTGATTAAATAGATATTTAATATTAATTAATATTAGTTTACTTGAATCTAAAATGCTTTTGAATAAGCATTTGTAAGGAGAATTATTTTATATGCCAAATTATTCCGCTTAGGATCATTTCTTTAAAAAAGTTTCTAATAACATATGAATTTCCTCTAAAGTTTTATAAAGTTTATCAACCTTTTCCCATCTATTTATTATTTAGAAGTCATTGCTTTTGTACTTTTTATCTAAATAGTGGTAGGGCGCAAAATTAACTTTGTCTAATTTGAGCTTTATTCCTAACTATGCTTATCTAGAAATGAGAAATCCAAGTCACATAACTTTCTTAGGAGATTAGCACCATATGGCATTTTATATGGAGATTAGCTTCAATTATATAGTATTAGGGATTAGTTCAAATCAAATCAAAAATAAAATCGAAAGCTGACAAAAAATGTGGCACTTAAGAGAGGAATAGAAACTGCATATAAGTCTTTAAAAGAAGAAAATTGGTATTAAGCACTGTAGAGAATTTTGAGTTCTTGAGGAAATAGCCAAAAATGACACTTGATCAGAGGTGACCCTTGATGAGAGCTGTAATTTTAGAGAGGTTTTAACTGTATATTTTATAAATGTCGATTTCGCTACACATTTTTAAATGAATAAATCTTATTTATTGATATGAGGGAAGCAAGGTTTAATTATAAAAAGTGTTCGACACTAAAAGCATTTATTTAAACGGGGTAAATATTTTGAAATTTGAAATATTTAAACAGAAAATATCTATGAAGATAGGTCAAGAATAATTTTATTGTTGAATTATAAAACAATTTTCGTTTAAATTTTTTAGTAGATTACAATATAATCTTGTGTAGTATTATGCTATGATATTCAACATCTTCAAAACAAATATATTGTTTTATGACTTTCTCTTACCCATATACATGGTAGAGAAAGTATTGTTTATGGTCAAATTTTTGAAATTGAGTTCTTGTTATATTTACACATTTTGAGGTCCATTGAATCCAAAATTCATGTCTTTAGCGGTTGGTGTGTTTGTGCGTGTGGCTGTTATTAGCATATCTCAAGAACAATAATAGCAGAAAGTCCAAACTTGGTAATGTAAATGTGTATCATATAGGGATGCTACACTAAACTTTTCGTTGAGATCAAGGAAATGGTTCGTGTACACGGTTACCCAAGAGAATTCAAATACATTACGCCTATGGAGGAAATTGCAGGTAAGTAGAATTTAACATCTTAGACTGCACTAAGCCAAATAAAACATATGTATTTTTTATATGCGTAAAAACATGCTTCATGTAGAATATGGTATGGAAATAATTCACTGTTCGTTTACACGGCTACACAAAAGAACTAGACTATTGTGCGACAATACTTGAAAATTGATAGATGTGTATTTACGGTTGTAAAATGTGTTATTAATATACGATTATATTTATGTATACCATGGGGTGTGTACATTGTCTTCAGAAGATAATACAGTGCTGCCAGAATTTAAGCCTTAACATTCTTTTTTGTTGTTACTAGAAGTGCTTTAGTATAGTATTTTACCATGTCCAAGAAAACTGTTCGCAAATTGAAATCAATTTCTCATGGCCATATGGTTAATAATGAACTTTTTAAAGCTAAATATTCATCGCTTGTTAATGTATATATATATATATATATATATATATATATATATATATATATATATATATATATATATATATGTATTTATACGTTTTGTAGCTTCTTGAATATCGAAGTCAAATTTTTAACGCTTGATCTTTGTGTCACTTAGAGTAAATTAAACACAAATAATTTTAGGCGATCCAAATGTTGTATTTTGAAGTTAATACGTTTGTTACAAGAAAAGTTTGATCAAGATTGATAAGTTTCAAGGAATGTTGGTGTGAAAGTTGTCTGAATAATTATAAATGAGCTTTTGAATTTAATAACAGATTTGAACTCTGTAGGTACAATAATGAAACGGGAGTTAAAGTGGGCCGTATCTCACACAGAATTATTTGTCAAAAAAAGCTATTCTACAGCCCAATTTGAATTGTTTTAACATTGATTTACATAACAATACTCATTATCTTACCATACTTTCCAACCTAACCCGGAAGACCGTTAATTCACATCCCATTTTGTACACCACTTAATTTTTAGAGTAATTCACTTCAAATATATTTAGGATTAAATAAGAAGAAAAATACTCTAAAAAAGACTGGTGTGAAGAAATATGCGGAAAGAGGCAGGATTAATAATCTTCCGGGTTAGGTTGGAAGTGCATTTCTATTAATCTACAATCAGTATTTATAGTATTAAATTTCAGGGTAAGAGAAAGTCGTGTGAGTGACACACCAGATTATTATTGTATACAACTGAGGTTTTTTAATATATATATATATATATATATATATATATATATATAAACTTTAGTTTAATAAATAAAATGTTTCATCAAAAAACAATATAATTATTATTGTTTTCTTAAATTTAGTTAACTTTCAAGTTTTGTGTCTGTTTTTATGATGCAAGTTTTTCACATAAAAATAAGTACTCTATTTCAGCATGCATAAAGTTGTAATTGGAACAAAAATCATTACGAATTAAGCCACTGAATCGATAATAACTCCTTTTCGATTTCCTTTAACGATTTAATTAGCATAATTGGTCATTATCTGATTTCAATCTTTCTTTTTTGAAAGTTTTCTTCTTATTTTTTTTGTAACATATTTTTATGAAAAGAATTTCTCTCCTTTTGTAATACTTTAGAATGAGTATTAATAATTCAGTGTTTGACAATGAAACGGACATGAATTGAGTGAAAGAAAAAAAAGTTAATTATTAACGTACTTCTATTCTTAAGAGAGCGTGATTAGAAGGATAAAATATTCTAATTATTAAATGTTAATTAATGTAATAACGAGGTAAAAAAGTATTTTCAAAAATATTTCTTATATACACACCACAGTGAAAGATAGCCTTGTTAATTAATGTAAATTGTTAGAAGTGAAAACGAATCTCGTTTTCAAACTTTTGTTTTTTTAACTTTTTCGTTAAAGATTTTTAGTATAGCCGTTTCTCTCTCTCTCTCTCTTTCTTTTTTTTCTTTTTTTTTTTTTTTTTTTTTTATCAAAAAGAAACATAAGTAGAAATTGTAACTTTTAGTCGTAATTAAATTATTTGTATTTAAGATGCATTTGTAAAGAAATATCTTTCTGCAATGTCCAAATTCAATAAGTAGATTCTAAAATAATAATGGTATAAATATTGAAAAATATTTCTAAAATTTTAAAATTTAAATTCAAGATCTTGTTAGCTTTTTATTTGTCATTCTCTAGCTGATGCGAAAAACTTTAAAGAATGAAAATCAGTATTTTATTGCTTGGCAAACTTTTATTTTTATTTTTATTTTTTACCAGGTTTTATATAAATAGGGAGAATTGAGCTGCTTTATTTCGGTTAACTTGTATCTTGTATAATGAATCTCGTTATAACACTGCATTAAATATTTGTAAAGTATTGATTAATTTTTACTCTAATCGGTAGTAGATATAACATTTGCTCAAATTGAAAATAGAGGGATAATAGATGACACTTAATTCTTAAAATAATTACTCAGTTTAAAAATTATCGTATTCAGAATAATGTTGTTTTACTTTGTGAGCTGTTTGCTTACAAAGCATTTTTTCAAGTTTTGGTACCTATGAAAAAAGAGGATGTAATGTTTCACTGTCAAAACATAAAGTTATGGTAATATTAAAAAAAAAAAAAAAATGGAGTTTGTAGAGAAGTGAGAATCGAAATTATTCAAAAACATGAAATCAGTAATTATGAACATAACACGAATGTTAAAAATGCAGTGAGACTTTGCAGTGTACATCTCACGTGCGACAAATTCTGCTCTTTAACAGTTGGATGGAAAGTGCCAGGCTTGAATCCACATTGCATTCATTTTTTAACCGTTTAGAGTTTTCTGTGAATTTTATCGAAACTTGAGTTAATACTGGTTAGGTGTATTTGGAGGGACATTTATACCTATAGAAGACAATTTTCCTAAACTTAGGTGTATTGTGTAGACAGTCGGCTTTAACCAATACCAATACACAAGCCACACCTTTGCAAGTCTTTTTTTATAATTACAGGTTTTGGAAGTTATTCACGCAGTAAATGAAGTAATAACTAAATTCATTTCCCTTACAAATATGTAGGCTACTACCCTGGTACCATTAATAATAATAATGACCATTTTCTGTGAGGAACAATTCCGGTTAGACCGCTTCAAAACAGAGACTTCTGGTAGCCCTTTTTTTTTTTTCCTTAGAAATGCTATGTATTTTAATTTAATTTTATTATTTTTTTAATTAATCTGCATAAATGTTACATCATTAGAGAGGTCTTTCAAAACTGAAAATTTTTTGTGCTTACACATTTCCCTTAATCTCAATATGTAAAAAGATTTCAACGAACGTTTATGACTACCATTGCAATTCTAAAATACCCATGGAGGATAAAATTAAAATGTAATATAAAATTCAATCATAAAAATTGTGGGCTAATAGTTATTGCATCGTTTTTTTGCAATCATGATAATGTACATATGTGATGTAAACAAACAGTTGATTGTGATGTCATATTTATCAAATTAGTTAAAATAAATAAGGTTACAAATAAGGTACCTAAGGTTACTTCGTTACGAATATAGTACCTCTCATTTGGTACCTTATTTGTAACGAAGTTTTGATTAGATACTTTAGAATTAATTAAAATATGAAAATATAATTTCAAAACTGGACATTTAAATTTATGGTTGTTGCCAAAACATATACCAGTTATTCTTATATATATATATATATATATATATATATATATATATTGAGGGGGGGGGGGAGAGGCATAAGATAAAATGTTTTCACGTGAAAAATTAAAAAATATTAAATTTGCCCATGCATATAAAAATTACTTATGAATTACTTATGAGTCGAAGAAGGAAACGAAAAATAAGTACTGAGTTATATTACGATAAATACGATATATACTATGATACGTTATATTACACCTATCGTCCAGGGTTAGTAGATATTTTCGTTAAAAGAAATAGTTTGTTCGTTCGGTGCAACTTGCACATTAGTCCTGTCAGGTACAACTTTCACATTAGTCCCCTTTAAATATAGTGTCCAGCGATGTGGCAAAGCATTCGTTGATTCACTACCTTAACTGATTTCACATTCCGTCATTTTTGACGGGGTTATATACTAGTTAATAATAAAAATGACCATCTTCTGTCATGAACGATTCCGGTTTAGACCGCTTCAAAACAGTGACTTTTGGTAGCCTATTTTTTACACCTTAGAAATGCTATGTATTTTTATTTTTATTTATTTTTATTATTTTATTAATCCGCATAAATGTTAATCATTAGAAAGATCTTTCAAAACTGAAAATTTTTTGTGCTTACACTTTTCCCTTAATCTCAATGTGTAAAAAGATTTCAACGAAAGTTTATAACTACCATTGCAATTCTAAAATACCCATGGAGGATAAAATTAAAATGTAATATAAAATTCAATCATAAAAATTATGGGCTAATAGATTACATAAATTCTTACAATCATGATAATGTACTTATCTGATATAAAAAACAGTTGATTGTGCGATATCGATAAATACGATATAAAATATGATACGTTATATTAAACCTATCGTCTTGGGTTAGTAGGTATTTTCGTTAAAAGAAATAGTTTGTTAATTCGGTGCAACTTGCACTTTTAATCTCGTCAGGTACAACTTGCACATTAGTCCCGTCAGGTACAACTTACATATTAGTCCCTTCAGGTTCAACTTGCACATTAGTCCCCTTAAAATATAGTGTACAACGAAGCAGGCAAAGCATTCGTTGATTCACTACCTTACTTGATTTCACATTCCGTCATTTTTGACCGGGTTATATACTAGTATAATATACATATAAGAAAAGAGTACGAAATTATATTACTAAAATATTAAACATTAGAAATATTCAACTGAAATTGAGTTACAAAACTGAAGAAAAGATAAATAGTATATTAAATGGTACTACCCGGCTGATCTAGAATAATAATATTAATAATAATAATAATAATAATAATAATAATAAAAATCTTCTATCATGCGTGCTGAGACGATACGATTAATAGTAAAATATGTAGTTTACAGTTTACAATTTTAAGGAGCACAGCCAAAATTTTAAACATGAGATGTTCTATATGTACATATGTAATTTTTAAACAGTTTGGTGAATTAAAAAAAATGATGGGCGAGTGTATTTTTTTAACTTGAAAAAAAAATGTGAAAAGAAGTTTGGAAATAAAATTTAATTTTAATATACACGCTCATTCAATGCTTTTCTTTTCCCTTTCTATTATCTTTCTTTCCTTTCTTTTTGCTTTTTTTTTTTTTTTTTTCATTTTCATTTTCATTTCCATTTTTTTTTTCCTTTACTAAAACATTTTTCCTTTTTTTTTAATAAAGTACTTATCGCACAACAATTTTGATTGATGCATTTGTTACTTCTTTTCAAAATTTTATACATTATTAGTACAATAATAGAGTGCCGACATGAATGTGTATGTTGATTATATCTAGAGTCTAAGATTAAACATACTTATTTTGCCTTGTTTTCAAAAATAAATGCTTGAATTTTTCATAACTATTTCTAGGAAATTCTATAGAATGGCATTTACAAAATATTTTTAAATTAAATGATTTCTAAGAAGCTATTAACGGTAAGAACACCAACGATTTTCTATTAAAGCAAGTAATTATTGAATAAAAGTCTGCGTAATTTTTCCTATAGAAATGGGAGAGTTTGCGTTTTTGCTGCATAGGCGAGATTGCGCATTTCCATCAAATTCTATACTAGGAGAGATTACGTTGCCTATTGGCAATAAGGATGAGTTTGTTGAATGTCTGGAACTGTTTCAGAAGAGAACATATACAAGTGACTGGACGAGTTTAAGCGTGTTATTTGTGGCAGGTGGTTGCACGAATGCTGTACTATTTACATCAATAAAATCATCAATTGTGGGACACGAATGATTGGATCAGTTTAACAAGAAATTATTTAATCTAAAAAGGAAATATACTAAAGTTAAATGTACCACCTAGTAAATTAATGTTATTTTGTAACCTTATCTGATATTTTTTCTTACTGATCCTTTAACATTTTTTCTTTAAATAATTTTTACTTTCGCTTACCCATAGGTTCGAGAAAGCATTCTTTTAGGATCAAATTTTCGAACATGAGTTTTTGTTATATTTATATGTTCTGAGGTCCTTTGAATACTAAAATCATGTTTTTAGCGAATGGTCTGTGTCTGTCTGTCTGTGTGTCTGTTATTAGCATATCTCAAGAACAAATAGTTGCAGAAATTCAAAACTCGGTATTCTAAATGTGTATCATATAGGGATGCTACAGTAAGCTTTTCGTTGAGATGAAGCAAATGGTTCGTGTACAGGGACAATCAAGAGAATTCTAATACATTACGTCTATGGGGGAAATTGTATGTAAGTAGAGTTTAGCATCTATAGACTGCACTAAACCAAATGAAACGAATATATATTTTTTGTAATAAAGATAGTCAGCTTAAAAAAAAAAAAAAAATGCGCATGTAGGAGCCTCGCATCCCCCCCCCTCCCTGGGAAGGAAGTGCCCCCTCGAGAGGGGTAAATTTTCATGATGGGTATCTTTCAAAAGAGCTCGCCAATACCTTTAAAACGAATGGTTGAACCATCGATCTTTGATAATTTTAAATAAAGTTATAAATTTATTTTCATTTTTAACAAATATATATATATATATATATATATATATATATATATATATATATATATATATATATATATATATATATATATATTAATGTAATATTGAAAATAAATTCAACTTTTTTTTGGATATTTAGTGTTATACTACTTCTCTAATATGGAAATCGTCTGCATTATCATAAAAAATAATTTTTTTAAATAATAATTTTAATAAAGTATTTTTTAAAAACAGAATTATTTTTTTATAACCCAATTAAATTCTATATAAATGTAGGTGCATTAATGAAACAGGGGGTTGAGGGGAGCGGCAGCCCCTCCTCACACAGAACAAATTATCATATAAAACTCTTCCGAAGCGTAATTTGAATTTTTTAACATAGGTTTACATAACAGTACTCGTTACCTTACATCTTAATCTCCAACCTGTATTTATAGTACTAAATTTCAGGGTAAGAGAAAATCGTGTGAGTGACACACCAGATTATTTAAATAATTTTTATGTGTGTTTTATTTTTTCTGTTTTATTTATTTATTTATTTTAATTGTTTTGTTGGAATATCCATGCTTATTACAATAATGTTTGTTTACAAAAACTTTACAACAATGTCATTTAACTATACTTACTATTATTAACAATTTATTTGTACTTAATATTAATCTCTAACTACCCACGTGTGCAATCACAACAATCCTGTAAGAAGAGATTGTTCAAAATATAATTTTTAGTTTTATCTCAGCTACTCAATTAAATTAAAGCTTAATAACAACATAGCAATGGAAATAGATTAAAAATAAATGGATTCAAAATTATTCAGAAATAGTTTTAAAAATAAATAAATAAATAAATAAAATTTTCTCTTATTCTGTTGAATTGTTCACAGACTCTGCTAATTTCATTTTATGTATTTCATCTTCTACATTAACAAATTCTTTATTCGTTTCAGGTAAGACTTCCTGAATATATTCTGAAAGAAGTTATGAATTAAAATGCAGAATTATATGTCAATGATTATATTTATTCGATAAGTATTTTTTTTCTTGTTTTAATTAAGTATTTTTATTATTTTATGTAAGAGTATACTTCAGTATATAAATTTTATAATGAGCTTCAAAAGTATATTAAGCATCTTAGATTAATAACTTCCTCTTTTTGAACATAAAATTTTTGTTTCATGTAAATGGCTTTTTTTTATTAAGTTAATTAAGTTTCAAAGCATTAATATAACAGTAGAGTACTAAGCTGCTTTTCCTTTTTTAACTTTTATGTTTGTTTGAATTATATATATATATATATATATATATATATATATATATATGTTTTTTCTTAATTCATATTAATGGTTTGTAATATCTCAAAAATGTATATGACTAAAATATTATTTGAAGTCTTAATTAAATAATTTTCTGCTTTATGTAACTTCAAAGAACTGAATTCTAAAGCTTGAAAAAGAAAAAGTCTTCATGGAGAAAGTAAATTAAAAAAATATATAAAAATGTAAATAAAGAGCTCTTTTCATATGGCCTTGAAAAGGATGCTAAAAATTTTTCTTACTTTAAAAAAATAACACTCTCATAGAAACATTAATGTTTGATAATGATTTAAGCAATTTATCGCCATTTTGTTTTTCAGTAGAATGATATTTTTCATAAAAAGAAAAAGAAAATATACTAATTTCGTTTCTTAATTTAAAGAGGGTGCGTTAAATATTTTCAGCAACCACTACGTTTTACACGTTAAATTTAATTTTTAACTTTAATTTACTTTCTTTGGCAGTTTTTCTAATTTTCTACAGATGTTTCATGTCCATAAAATATCCATTTTTATTTGAGTTGTTTTGTTAATATAATATATTTCGAGAAAAACGAATGCATGAAATATTTATAAACACAATTTTTATATTAGAATTCTGATTATACAAAAATAAGCTTTTTCTTTTTTCTCATGATATTTTTTGTATTATGTAATATTTGTTCCTCCGTACACTGTTAAAGAAACATATTATTAACACCTGTAAAGTTAAGACGTCTAATAAATTTCCGACAGATATCTGATAACTGTATGAAACATAGCTACCGAACAATCGAACAACTTTAATTGGTAGTTATTTGGAATATCAGATAATTTCAAATTTTCATAATGTACAGTCGGCAGCAAAAGTATCCGAGCACTAGCAGTAATCCCTGTCTAAAATAAGTACACTTGATACTGGTTTGTTAAATAAATCTCATCGAGTCATGTTCTTAGTCAGTCTAAAAACATGATTCGACAAGGACTTATTTAACAAAACAGTTTTAAGTGTAATTTTTTGACATCGGAATTATTGGCTAGTGCTCGGATACTTTTGCCGACTGCACATAATACAACTGAACATTTTCTATAACAATGGGTAGAATTAACTGATACTCAATTAGCAATAAATTTACTTGAATTATAAAACCTATTCACACTTTTAATTGATTATTGATGATTGAATATATAATAGAAAAAATAACTGTGTGAATTTATATAATGGGATAAAATTATTAAATTTCAACAAATTATTGTAAAAGCCGAAATAGAATCAATTACATTTATAAGTCTGCTTGTAATTTTGCGTAATTTACACAAGCACCAAAAACAAATTCTGTGACTAACATTTAGAAATTAAATTAGGCTTATAAATTCTAGTTCCCTTTACTAGCAACTTCTAAAAACCCATATTGGAATTCTAGAGTGTTTTCCTATATTACCCTAGTCAATCTTATATAAAAATTTCTAAAAATAAATGCGAACACAAAACGCGAGTTTCAATTACTATCACTTTCGTTTATGACCCAATTCTAAAAAATTAATCCATAATTTCTCGCAGTATAAATGATTTATAATATTCATTATACTGTTCCACTATCTATAAAGGTACAGAGTAGAAATTCTCGATCATTTCGTATGTCAGGGTTATTTGTTTACCTCATACGCATAATTCAGAGATCTATATTTCTAGTTTGGGGAATCAGAAATTGACTACTTATTCATACTAGATTAAGGTCGATTAAATTTTTTATAGTCTAATAGTCTTTTTTTATGTCTTTTTGTTTCAGTTTTTGATTTTATTATTGGATAATAAGGGCATATCTTTTGTATATTAAAAAAAAAGAAAAAAGTAAACACACTGTGTAAAAAATGTAGAAGGACAGTCGGATTTTTGTAAGTTTTTTTTTTTGTATTTTTATCCCGGATTTTAGATTCTTATACAGATTTTGTTCGACAAAGTTTTCTTTAATTTAATGCAAAAATAAAATCTCTAGTACTAATACTAGTTAATGGATTGTAGAAAAACTAGTTTTCATGATTTCGGGAGTGTAAAAAAAGTAGAAAGACACTTGCCAAAATTTGTTATTTGGTGGATTTTGCACGAGTAAATATAGAATTTTCTTTAGATGCTTTTGTTGAAGAAAACGTAATTTGTTAAAAATTGCAATGTTATTTTCTTTTCAGACTGCCTAGAAGAATACCGTTAAATTATTTCCAAAAGGGGCAAATTATTGCGTATAAAAATAATGGTAATGGTGTTAGACAGATAATTCGTATATTGCACGTCAGACCCAATACAGATTCTAACTTTATCTGAAAGCCAGACAGAAATAGGAAAAGAAAGAAGATTGGTAGGCCTAAAAATTTAACGCCTTAAGATGGAAGAAAACTTGCTCATGAGTGTTTAAAAAGAGCAGTGGGAGTATCGCAAAGTCCCAAAATCAAGCAGGGCTTACTTATGTGTCAAGGCAAACAGTTTACAACTACATAACAAGATCCAAATAATTAATTTTCAAAAGGCGAAAGCATCATCCAAAGTGAAACAAAACACAGACTGATTACCGTTTATCATGGGCTAAGGAACACATGTCATGGACCTGAGATTGGACATCTATAATATTTTCAGACGAAAAGAAATTCAACTTAGACGATTTAGATGGTTACCAATAATACTGGTATTGTCTGATAAATGCAGAAGAATTTTATTCAACACGAGAAATGGGGAGGGGGTGATTTCTTTTTAAGTAATTGGATATGGAAAAAAGAGAAAGTCTGTCTTTTTCAATGGTAGGCAGAAACATACAGACTATATTGAAACGCTGAATTCTGTGCTTCTTCCTTATAGCTTTGAATTAGAAGAAGCAGAGTGGATCTTTCAACAAGATGAAACTTTCATTCATTCTATCAATGGAATTGAAAATTGGTTCACTTCAAATAATGTGCAGGTTTTAGCAAAGTTAGCTAGAAGCCCTAATCACAGTGGAAAACATCTGGCCAATACTTGTTCGTCAAGTATATGCTGGTGGAAAAAATTTTGAATTCCTTACTGAGCATCGAGAAACTTTGAATAGCTCATAGGCTAATTTTTGTCAAACATGAATCTAATCTTTGTATGATTCACTACCAAAGAGAGTATTCTAAGTCATAAAAGCTAATGGGAAGAGTATCCCTTACGAATATTGCTTATATTTTATATTTTGTATAACTGCCCTTTTACTTTTTTTACAGAATTTAAAAAAGTAGAAACTATTTTTGCTGTCATTAATAATTTATTTTTGAAAATCATGGTAATGATACTGATATTTTCTAATTAAAAGATCTGCAAAATGCTACACATAAAAATAATTTCATTAAAAGTTAGAGATTCTCTTTTTCTCTAAAAATATCTAGTGTCCTTCTACTTTTTTTACACAGTGTAGGAATTATTGAATTGGATTGTAATGACATAAATAAATATTTATACAATCATTTAATATTATTATATGTTATCAAATAAGTATAAAGAAAGATATTCAGCAGTTATATGGATGCTTTTTTCTCAATGCGTATTTCCTCGCATTTTTTCTATTTACTTTTTTTTTTTTTTTTAAAGAGAGAGAGGACAGGGAATAGAGAATATTATTCACGCCTTAACACGGAGAATACGATGAAGAATAGAATACTCTCGAGAAAAATAAGTGAAGCAGAAAAAGGGCAGAGAAATAGTTATAAGAATTTATGATCAGGAGAGTCACCTTTTCGAAAGAGAGCCACGTCATCGATCGATAGGGACGATGATGATGATGATGATGATGATGAAACAAAAATTAAAGCGACTGCCCGCAAAACTTCTTAGGTAGACTAAATGGAAACAGCTTTCCACGTGCGTGTTACGGTTGCTAGACTGGACAGGGTATTTTCCGCGGATTTTTTATGATGCAGTTTATTGGATCTTATTTCTAAAAATATATTGCTCATGTCACGACTCGGCAAACAATTCACTTGGGAAAACATTTTATAGTATCTGTTTACGCCAATTGATTGTATGTCGGAAAAGAAAAAAAGAGGTTTATTTATTATTACTTTTTAGATAGATAAGACTGCATTTATTTTGTTTAACATTTAGATTTAAAGATGGGATATAATGTATGCCTGCGAGTTTGAAGCGTCTTTGTAATAGATTTTTCTTTTCTTTTCTTTTTTACTTTCTCTTACCCGTAAGGTAGAGAAAGTATTGTTTTTGGGTCCAAATTTCGAACGCAAGTTTTTGTTATATTTACATGTTCTGAGGTTCCCTGAATACGAAAATAATCTTTTTAGCAAATGGTCTGTGTGTATGTCTTTTTGTGTCTGTGTGTGTGTCTGTCTGTTATCAGCATATCTCAAAAACAAATTATGGCAGAAAGTTCAAACTTGATATTCTAAATGTGTATCATATAAGGATGCTACACTAAACTTTTCGCTAAGATCAAGCATATGGTTCGTGTACAGGGATACTTAAAAGTATTCAAATACATTATGTCTATGGGGGAAATTGCAGGTAAGTAGACTTTAAAATCTATCGACTGCACTAAACCAAATGAAACGAATATGTATTTTTTATAATAGAGATAGTTAACAGGGAAAAATAAATTGTGTATGTAGGAGCCTCGCCTCCCCCCTCGAGGAGAATAAATTTTCATGATGGGTATCTTTCAAAAGAGCTCGCCAATACCTTTTAAACGAATGGTTGAACCATCGATCTGCGATAATTTAAAATAAAGTTATCGATTTTTTTTTTTTAAATATTGAGATTAAAATAGACTTTTTTATATTTAGTGTTATACTGCTTCTCTAATATGGAAATCGTCTGCATTATCATAAAAGATAAATTTTCATAAATTATTTTTTAAAAACAGAATTATTTTTTAATAGCCGAAATAAATTCTGTATAAATGTAGGTGCATTAATGAAACGGGGGGGGGGGGGGGGTGAGGGGGGCGGTAACGCCTCACACAGAACTAATTGTCATGTAAAACCTTTCCGAAGCCTAATTTGAATTCTTTAACACAGGTTTACATAACAATACTCGTTATCTTACCTCTTAATCTGCAACCTGTATTTATAGTATTAAATTTCTGGGTAAGAGAAAGTCGTGTGAGTGACACACAAGATTATTTATGTTTAAAATTTGGTTGGTTGGGTTTTATGTTTCACTACTTTTGCTCTATGTAATGTTTAAAATGACTGGTTATTTAATTTCTTACATTTCAACTGATGTTGCTTTTAACATATTTAACAGTGAAAAATAATTAAAGTACAATTAAAAATTATGATGTTTAAAATGTTTTTAGCACAGTTGTAGCCCTAATGTTGTGTTTTTACAAAAATGAAAGTAGATCGTTTTTTTAGATATTTAAAAAGAGTATTTATTAGATATTTTTAAAGCAATGTGGAAAATAAAATGACACTTGGAAAAATAGTTTAATTTATTTATTTGTTGTAAATTCTAAAACAATCATTCATGCAAGGATTTCCTATGACTTTATTTTATTTATTTATTTTTAGCTACGGTGAAATGTTATTTTGAAACATTCTTCAAAACACCTATCATATGTTAATTATTAAACTATTCGACATCAATTACTTCAAGACGCATTTTAATAAATTTTTCTTGGCATTTTTGTATGTTATTTACTTTATAAAAATTTAAAAATACGTGGCTTTAACATTACAAATTTGCAAAAATTTACATTTTAAAACAATTTATTTCGTATTTTTTTAAATACTAAAATAATTATGCTGATATAAAAAATGATTAAGTAAAAAAAAAAAAAAAAAAAAAAAAAAAGGGGAAAATATCATAATATTTTGTTTTTAAAAACTTTAGATAGCTCTTATTAAAAATATATTTTAAGCTAAGTTATGTACAGCATGTTCGTGAGTTTTCGTTTAGTGCAAATTACAGAAAAGTATCTGATATATATATATATATATATATATATATATATATATATATATATATATTAAGTAAAATATAAAATAAAGGATGGATAATTTGAATTACCAAAAATTTGTACAGAATTACTAAATCATCGCTTAATAGCTGTTGTTTTCATATCGCTTTAAGAATTTGAACAGAAATTCTAGTACAAAAAGAATTCTTTAAAAAGTTTTCGCACAATATAGATTTCATTCGCCTTGTATGTAAGAAAAAAAAGAAAGACGTTCCATGCAAGTATATATTTGATTTATTCATTAATAAAAGTAAACAGATTTTTAATAGTTTTTTCAAATTTGAGTTAAATTTAATGTTGGCATTTTCGATTTTATTCGTAATTTTTTTCTACATAAAATGAATATCTATATTAATATATATATATATATATATATATTGATTTGGTTTCTCTTGTAAAGAATTTTAATGCATGTCTTTAGGATTTAATCCTTACTTTGCCTATTTCATGTAAGTTTATTCTGAGTTTTGACACAGTATCTGGTATCCGAGAGTGTTGACCGGTCGTAAAACATGTTTAACCGGAGTCTCCCCCCTGCCATTTAGATACTTTTGTCTCCATTTTTACTTTCGCTCCTCTTCAGTTCCATTTATTGATGTTATTTTTTCATTATATTTAGAAATATAATGTACATTAGTAAGGAGCAGCATTGCGCTCATCTAATGATACTTTTTGTATGATAAATTAAAAATTTCCATATTCCTACATTTGTACAATATATATATATATATATATATATATATATATATATATATATATATATATATATATATATATATATAATGAAGTTTTTTACTTCTGAACTGTAACAGATTTATTAAATGAAATTCAAAATCTTAAAATATCTTTACAAAATTAAGGATTCATAAGTTCAAATTTGTAAATTGTTAAAAATTTCAACTAAATAACAACAATTCATTATAAATTTCACTACAGTGAAGAAATTTTTAAAAATTAACGAACTAATCTTATATAAAAAAAAATAAGCAAAATAAAATGAAATGCTAATAATAAAGGCATTTTGACATGTAATAACGTGTAATGAATAAACTAAAAAATGTTTTTCTGCATTACAATCCTTCATAAAAGGAAACGATGCATAGAAAACAACATGTAATAGTAACATTACAAAACATTTAAAAAATATACATAAATTTAAGACTAGAATTATATCTCAAAATTTGAAGGAGTTTTCCAATATTTACATCTAAACATTGACATTATTAACAGGAAAATTATTGGGTTGAGCGGAAAGATCGTGCCGATTTTGAAGCAAAATCGAAACACAACACATTTAAATGCTTGTGGATACACTGTTCAAAATTTCAACAGAAAACTCTGTGTAATCTATTATCTTAAGTTTTACGTATAATTACAGAGAAATATAAACGGAGATGTTAAAAAACTTATTTTATACATTCGTTTTAATAACTAATATTAATTTAATTAATTATTGGTGAGAATATATTTTGGATTTAGAATGCTTTTTGTAAAGTAGAAACAGTCGTTTTTAATTTTAATTAAATAATTAAATAATAAAATTAGGTAAAAATACTGAATAAAGATTGAGGATCTCGATTATTCACTTTGAACTAAGAATTACTGTAAATTTACAGAGACTTTGGATAAATATTTACATTAAATTTGCAGAAATTTTTAACAGTGTATAGTGGATTTTAATCAGCTAATTCAAGTGTCGTATAGTGTGGGTTATTTTCGATCAATTATTTTTATCTGATCTTCATCTGTGGTGGAGGTCTACCTGGGCATTCTTGAAATTGACGGTTGAAATGATCAGCTTTAACCCTAGCAAACCACTTCCGTACAGTTTTTTCAGCTACAGTACCTTTGCGATAAACAGTGCATATTTTGTTTGCCGCTTGTGGGGCATTTTTGCCTTTCCGTTAAAAGAAAAGCATTAAATGTCTATAATCAACTTTGTTTACTTCCATACTCAAAGGCCTATAAAACTGAAAACAATTAAAGTATCATAACCGAATTTTTTCTTTTTCTCAATATGCTTGAAGTATCGACTTTTAGAATATGCTCATGTGACATTTGTTTTAAATAATTCTGATATATTTGACCTGTCCTTATGCCTGTGATATGGATTATCACATATTATAAAATTTATATTTTTCTCTTTAAAGGGATTGGTAAATTTTCTGAATAAATTAAATTATAAATTATATTCTTTAATCTTAAACAACTACTTAAAATATAACGATTTTATCCTATAAATAATAAATTTTACAATAGGCATTTTCTAATTTTTATATCTTCCCTTTCATATCTTTGTCAATGTAACTGAAACATTTTTTGATCAATTCCCAGTAATCTATTAGCAAGCTTAACGTACTGGAAATTCTTTTCGCTCTGTATATGATAATGTTTTGACTTATTTCTATCCTTTTGTTTTGTGAAACCAGAAAATAATTAATTCGGTCTCTTTTAATCGCACATCGAAATGTAACTCATACACCCTCTTGTCGCCTAATTTACATCAACGGTTAGATAGAATTTTCTTAGCTAGTTATTTTTCCAGGGTCTAAATCTTGGCGAAATCATGCCAACATTCACTAACAACGGTCAATAAATTACTCGTCACTTTTTAAAAAATATACATATGAATATTTCTAACGTAATGCAACCATTCTGTATCTTAAACTTTGAACTTGGCGTGTATAATTCAACGCCAAATGCATTGTCATTTTTTTTGCTTCAGTTAGGAGCACACACTTCCTTACTGTTTACTGACCATGTGTGATGTAAAAATCTCAAGAGCGATTCAGGCCTGAGGCCCGGCTTGATTCTCGGTACTGTTTCCCCACTCCAGAATGTTTTCGTTAAAAAACTTATGTTCTTTTAATTGCCTATGGTCACGTGCATTGGAATATTTTCAATAAACTGGCATAAGAACAAAAATATGTCTCTGAGTTAATTCCGAGCCTGGACTTTAAATGGAAATTAACTTTTAATAATGTTTTTACTTTTCAGCCAACATCATCAACGAAAATATTCTCTTTACGACGGCCAAGATAATCTCCTTTACAATGCCACCTAACGAAAATCGTTACGAACTTTCCGGACGACCCAATATTAAATAAAAAATGTAATATAAATTATTTAACACATTTATTTTGAAACAAACTATTACAATAGCATAAAACAGAGAATTGCAGAAAACCAAAAGTTGTACATTCTTTGTAAGATTTCTACGATAAAACTTTTGCGTATAATATATTAAAATACAACATTCATGATTTAAAAAAGTGATATTTTTCAAAACTTACCCCAATACTTGTATGTAGATTTTTTTGCAACCACAGGAGGAGTGTAAGCATAGTAAAGTTACACATAAGTACTTAATTTAGTCCCTGAAAACAGGGATCAGTTCTGAGATTTTTTATATCAAAATTTACAAATCACAGATAAATTTCTACAGGAATATAAGATAACCCATCGTATCTCCTGAAAATAAATAATAAAGTTTTAATGTTAAGAGAATTAATTTACTTCAAGAAATATAACTTTCTAGAAATTTTTCAAAACTTAAAATCAAAAATATTCTTATAATGTTATTCCACACTTTATTATTTATTTTATAAAAACGTTTTGCTAATGTGTATAATAATTCACAATATTTAAAGAACTTTTAAAATATTTTTTTTTAAGGTAAAAGTTAAAAAAAAAAGTATGATTATTTATATACATATTTTTTTATTTATATATTATTTATATATTTTTTCTACTTTGTTTCATTGAGATAGATTTTCTCTGATTTCCTCATATGGTAGACACTTGTAAAAAAAAAAAAAAAATCTCATGTATTGAGATATGCTTCTGAACATTTAAATTTTTACCTAAGATGAATATCTCTTTCTAAAAAAAAAAAGAAAAAGAAAAAAGGAAAAAAAAAAAAAAAAAACTTCTTTAAATATAGAGATTTTTTCACTTGTTTGTAATTTTTTAAATGTATTTATAAATTTGTGGTTCACTTAGTGAATTTAATTAAAAAATTACCTGACCATTCATGTAAAATATTGTGATTTTTACGTGCGTAAAATGTAGTCAGATTTGTGACTTACAATAATTATTTAGCAAAATAATTCCCAAGAAAAATCTAAAATTAGCCACTACTACACGAAACATTGTTTTGCTGTCCAGCGAGCTAAAGACAATAGTCCTACTCTAAGCTTCTCTAGTGGCTTAAATTCTAAATCTCGCTGAATTACCATATATATATATATATATGTATATGTATGTTTAGCTCAATAAATAGATAAATAATAAACTCAAATTTAAAAGAAAAATAACACAAAGCAAAATTTCAAGTTTATTTTGTTTCGTTTGAATGTTGTGTGTATAGTTATCTTCATTTTGTTTAGGCTACCATTTCAAAACTAAAGTAGACAAACGGAACTCAAAATCCTTCTATCCTTTCAATCAATGTAAACTTATTATTAAATAATTACTATATTAATAGTATATGAAATATATATTGTCAATAGTATATAAATAATAGTATATTAAATAAAGATAGGAATAGATGCATTATCCCAAATCAAATTTTATTTTGTTGTAGTAAAAATCTTTAGCCTTTAATGTATTACTGAAATTCTTATCAGTTTTAAACATTTCGCAAGAACATTTTATCGTTCAGAATTAATTTATTATTATGGTTATATAGAATCAAATGGTATGTGGACTTATCTAGTAGCATATAAATTCACAAACAGTTTTTAAAAATTCGAAAAATCGTAAGATTTTTCATAATTTAATGCAATTTGAAAAAAAGAAAAAATCTTACGAAAATGGATTTTTTTCTTTTTTAGTTAATGAAAAAAAGTAGTTTATGCTTTTGTCAATAGAGGGCGCATAATACAAGCAATCACGGAAAAATTTGGGAAATTAGAATATTTAAAAATGAAAAATATACAATTTAAACTCTTTTAGAATTTTTTCCTATGGTGGGCACTTAAAGAAATTTTTCGTGTTTTAATATGCTTGTGAACATTTTTTTAAACTAAAATGAATATCCTTTTCTAAAAAAAAATGTTTTTCAAACCTTTAAAATATAGATATTTATTTATTCACATTTTATAATTTTTTGAAAGCTATTTACAAAATTGGGGCACATCCAGTACATTAAAATACATAGATTATTTCTTCATTCATATAAATTGTACACCGAACTTGTGACGTACTATAATTATTTAGCAAAATAATTCTCAACCAGGTAAAACTAGAGATGCTTACGAATATTAAAATTCTACATTTTATGCGTTATTACATTGGATGAAACATAACTAAGTCCAATAAATTCCTCTATAACTAAGTTAACTCTATAACGAACCCCTAGATGTTGATGAAAAAAAATGTAAATTTAACATAGTATATGAGAAATATAAGAAATATTCTTATAGTAAGATAGAAAAGAAACGTCAGGTTGAGATGGGTGTGTTACACTAATAACATTTTTAATAAGTTTTAAAAAATATTAAGGAAAGGAATTGTTTTGTTTTCTAACTAAAATATGTCGCCATTCTATAAACAAAGGAAATAAAAAGAAATAATAAGGAAGTTTGTTTCTTTTAAATCCTTTTGGGAATGTGGATCAATACAAGTGTAATAGAAAACAAACTTTCACACGTCTTTTTCATTTTTTAAGATGGTTTTGTTCCAATAAACAATACTAGGGATTTCGTAAAATAGGGGTATTTATTGCGAAATCATTGTTTCGAAGAATATATAAAGTTTTATTTTTCTTCTTTGATTTCATTATATTTAGACTATTTTTAGATATTTATCATTGGAATTTCTGTTTTTCTTTCTTTCTTTATCTTTGCTATACTTTTATATTTAATGAGCAATTTTCTTATGGTTTTTTTTAGAAACATAGTTTTCAGACTAATAGAGTTACCCTATTATGTTATGATAAAGAAAATGATCACAAAGTTAAGAAACAAATATATATACATATGTGTGTGTGCGTATGTGTGTATGTATGTATGTAAAACTTGAAAAAAAAACATATTATTCATAAATTTGTATAATATTGTTTTTGACAATTTTCTTAAATTTATATGATATTTTAAATTAAAATTCAGGAGGGAAATTTTAATTTCTCTATAAAAAATATTTAATCGTAACTTTTGCGGAATACAAGTGTGTTTTACAAATATGATTTTTTTTTTTTTTTTTTTTTTTTAATCTTTTAAGCATTAATTTCTGAAATATGCTGTGATTATTTCTATGAATTGTTTTTAGAAAAAGTATATTTTTATTTTACAGAGAAAAATATCTGTTTCAAAGACCCGTCGTAAAATTACATTAATTAAAAAATTATTCAAGGCAAATAAAAAGTATTTACTCACTTATTATTCATTAAAAATGATTTTTTTTTTTTTTTACTTTCTTCTTAAATGTGCACATAAGCAGAATACTTAATTTCTTTCAAAGCGTTTTACAACTGTAATTGAACAATTCAGGCGACACAATACTATAATGATTGTATTTTGAGATATCAATACTTTAACTGACTATGATTTAAACTTTTACTAATAAACAGACATAGTACGTAATGTAAAGGAAGTTATATATAAAATTATATATGTTAATAATCGCTTACGTGTTAAATATACATAAAATACGCTTATATGACAAAATATACATAAAATACGCTTACATGACAAAATATTTAAAAATACTTACAAACATATTTTGAACAATGTAAATATAAAGTAACCCCGTAACTCACGAATTGGTGTATTTCTTAATTGCTTTTATCACCCCATTAGACGCAATCCTTTAAACGCTGATTTGGCATTTTTTCTTAAAGGCTACGGCAATTTAGCTAAAGAATATATTTTTAGAAAACCTTTTCATGAATATTTTGATAAAATTAGCGCAAGAACAGCTTAACTAAACTATTTTAAAATTATTTTGTTGAAGGACATGCACTATCGTTTAAAAACATTCAAATGAAAATTGTTAAATATTTGAAATATATATATGTGCTAAGGAAATTAATATAATGTTTTAGAAAAATAACAATGTTAATCAAATTTTTGAACGGTTTGAATATTTTTACTTAAAAATGGGAGACTTTTGTTTAACTTGATCATTTTATAACTTATCAATGAAAATGTTAACAGTTGATTTTCAAATATATTAAAGTTTTTACAAATTGAACATATTAGTTTAGGACAAGTCAAGAAATAAAATATGTAACTGGATGCTAGCGAACATTCTTATCTATTCAAGGTAAAACAAATCAAATGATAACAATGGAAAGTGTCTGAATAAAAGCAATAATCCTGTCGTACTAAACATACTCTCCCCCCCCCCATCACTACACAGTTATGCCTCAGTTTGAGAATTTCGGTTCTATTATATTTTATGTATATTTTTATATAAAAATATAGATAGAATAGTTGTGGTTACACTTTTCTTATAAATACTACACCCTGTATCTGAAATGTGTGGAACGAATTGCTGCAAAATTCTGTATTTGGGATACACACAAAATACGCACGGAAATTTAGGTGGCAGATTGCATGAAAAAAAATGTTAAGTGTAACAAAAGGGATTAAAAAACACACAACCACATGGGATTAAAGAACAGTTAACAATTGTTAAAATTGTCTATATTTATTCCATGTTATTCATTATCTTTGTAGAAATCACTCATTTGCTGCGCAAAGCCACCTGCTTACTCTTTGAGGGACGTGGGACATATAAATTTCCTACCTAATTTTAATTCCAAACTGAAAAACTCACTCTTTTTTTTTTTTTTTTAATGAAATTTTACTTTGATAACTTAGAGGAAAAACTTTTTTGTTCTCTTAAAACATTGTTCATGAATTCTGGTGACTTTAGATTTTAAATGAGCAAAATTACATTGCTCCTCTCAGGGTTAATGAACATTTTTAGTTACTTTTTTTTTTTGTTTAAGCCTATTTTGTGTATAATTGTGAAAAGTTTGGTAATATTTCGCTAAACTGTAGGACTGTAGGGAAAGTTGGAGTAAGATGCTGTGTTGGGTACGATGCCATGTTACGTGGTTATTTTATTCGCAGAAGCTATCGAGAAATGCTAGTCATTCATTCTCATAAACGCAAAATGTAATTATTGCATTGTATGAATATGCATCATCAGTGGGCTTGAGCATAAGTGTATTTATAGTAGAATTCTGCAAAATAATATATTTTCGTTTAACTTATTTTTATAGATTGAAGATGGATTTTTTGTTTTAATAAAACAGCGCTTTGATCAAGACCTGCCTTTTTTTTCAGTTTCTTTTCTTTCTTCCTTTCTTCTTTTTTCTTTTTCTTAAAAAAAAAATAGTATATTTCACATTACTCTGTATCAAACTGTGTCAAATAATTCTTACTTTTACAGTATAAACGCAATCTTAGTTTTATGTCATAAGGTGGCATGCTATTGCCACATAAGACTATATAACTTTAATGTATATAGTCCGAACAAAAGGTTATTAAAATAGAGAGAACTAGTAACTTTGTCGCTTGCTTTACAACACATGGTCTTTATAACCATCCAAAAAACCTTGAAAATTGAAAAAATAAAGAAAAAAAAATACAGCAGTTAAAGATTTTCTATTTTGGTTTGGTTGTTTAACGTTACGTTATAGATTACAAAAGCTTAAAAGTGTTGTCGATAAAAAAGCATAAAAATTAAGAAAAGCTTCTGCTACACATGTGATATTAAAAAAAAAAAAAAAAAAAAAAAAAAAAAAAAAAGTATTTTCAGCATCCAAAATAGAAATTTTACATAAAAAAATAAATAAATAAATAATAAAAACCGCACTAATGGCATTAATAATATAGCACTCCTATTTATAGGTATATACATATACATATATATAATAATAATTGTCATTTTGTTTCAAAAACGTTTATTTTATTTTATTTATTTATTTATTTTATAATATGAGTCAATTTAAAAAACACCGAAAAAACAATAAATATCAATATACTGCACATTCCTAACTGTATTCCTAAATTAATTTTACCGATAAAAAGTAATCGAGTTTCTGCTAGTTACTAGGCCTTTAGGCCTTTATAAATTTCAAACCTCGCTTAAATTGCTTATTTAAGTAACAAAAGTACGGATCACTATTTTTGATCTATGTATATATAAGATATGAGTTTTATTTGAATTTAGAGATTTAAGATAGAAAATTGTAGCCTATACTTTTGAAACTAACAAATTACCCGATATAAAAATGATCAAAGTCCCTTTTTTTTTTTTTTTTTTTTTTTAAATCAATATTTAATATAGTTGATTTTTTCTTTATATGTGAAACTGCAATCAAACCGTTAAAAAAAACATTTCCGTTACTATCTTAATATACAATCTATTTTTATCTATTTTTATGTGCTTGAATTTAAGTTTTTAATTGTTTATATCCCATGTGATATTTTTAAAACTGGTAAAAGGCCGATAAATTCAGCCCAAAACGTCTGTTATTCTGTATTTATATTTTTAGGGTATTTAAATAAAAGTATCTTTTTATATGTTTTTAAATAATAATTATTATTTTTTTTATTTTAAGTAATATGTGACCAAAAAAAAAAAAAAGTTGAATCTTGTAACCACAAATGCTCAGTTATCTCAACAACTATTTACCACGTACGTTTCCACTTCGAATTAATTGCAGTAATGTGAAACTATATGGAAAATTTAAATTTTCATGTCGAGCTGGAAAACATATGTAACTGCGCAATTTATGTTTCCATGATATTATTACCCAATTTTACACTGCATTTGAATTTCAAATGTTATTTCCCTTTCCCTAAAAAAAAAAAAAAAAAAAAAAAAAAAAAAACAAGACCTTCCGGCTTTTTCGGAAGGGTAGGTTGATTTCTTTTTCCTTATCAAGTAGCCGTCATTTTGTTTCAAAATGGCGGCTACAAATTATTAATGCACTTGGTAGAAATATTGATGTAGGCTATGCACATATGGAGTTTTAAGCAAATCGGTTCATAAATACACTTTTATGTGAATTTAAAATTTTCAAGTGGCCGGCGCTAGGAAAAAAAATGGTGGGTTAAGTTGAGAAATATATAAAATGCGTTTGTGAGATAAGTTTACTGTACACACATAGTTCGAATTAATTCAAAATCTCAAAAGTCATTGTGTTGAAAAATTAAGTGGCTGCCACTTCGATAAAAATGGCAGAGAAAGTTGCTCATCTAAGATATCGTTGCAAATTTGAAAATATTTTTTTTTTTTTTTTTGTAGAAATTCTTTCAAAGAGGCTTAGTAAGTTGATAAAATGTTAGTTTCCTGCATTTCTAGTTTGTTTTAGCATTAAAATAGTCCAATTTTACCTTAAAAACGGATTAAAAAGATCCAGTAACGCATGTAATGGATTTGGCGCCAAATTTGGCGACTTTTCCCCTATGGCGACTTTTTTGGCGACTTTTGGCGAGAAAATACTTATTATCGATATACCAAAGATGGACGCAATAACGTGATTGGTTCATGAGTTACGTGAATTTTCTAAATTTTTGTTGTTTGATAAATCCATTTTTCAACTTTGATTTGAATTGATTAAGTATATCTAAAGTTCCAGCAAACACATCGAAGATATTTGAAGCATAGGTTACTATCCAACTGTGGTTTAAATCAGTGCCGTGTTTCAAAAGTTATTATTATGGCAAATTTTCAAGTGGCAGTCTAAGTGGCTGCGACTTGTAAAACAAAATAGCAAAACAACTTGCCCATCGAAATCATCCAGTACATTTGTACGATAAGTTCATTGTCCAGTTCTAGTTTAAATTAAATCAGAATTTCAAAAATTATAATCGTAAGAAATTTTCAGGTGGCACCACTTGTAAAAAAAAGTGGAGTGAGATGCCTAGCGAACTTATCTGAGATATTTGAATGATAAATCCACTATCCAAACTTGAAGCGAATTGATTCTGTCTTACTAAAGTTACCATAATGACAAATTTTCAAGTGGCCGCCACTTGAAAATAAAATTGCGGATCAAGTCATCAAGAGAACTTATCCTAGATATTTGAACCAAAAGTTCACTAACCAGCTTTTATTTGAATCAGTTTAGTATTTTAAAAGTTATCGTGATGGCATATTTTCAAGTGGCAGTGTGATTTTAAGTGGCTGGAACTTAGACACAAGATGTCGGGACAAGTTGCCTAGTGAAAACATTCAAGATAATTATATGATAATATCACTGTGAAAATTTGGTTCCATTTGAAGTATTATTTCAAAAGTTATCGTGATTTTAAATTTTCAAGTATGAGCCTGATTTCAAGTGACCGCGCTTAACTTAAGATATCTGCCACTTTATTAAAAGTGGCGGATATAGTTTATTACTAAACTTCATTGAGATCCTTATGTGGTCTGTATTTACATCACAATTCAAACAATTTCGGAATACGCTTTTTACAATTTAAATTTGAAATTTTCAAGTTGTCTCCACTTGAAAACAAAATGGCGGAGCAACTTGGTTAACAAACTCATCTAAGATATTTATAAGATAAGTTAAGACACTGTTCAAATTTGGTTCTATTTGGAGTATTATTTCGGAAGTTATCATGGTTTTAAATTTTCAAGTGGTGGCCTGATTTCAAGTGGTCCCGCTTAACTTAAGATATCCGCCACTTTATTAAAAATGGCGTATAAAGTTCATTAATAAAGTTATTTGAGACACTTGTGTAATCTATGTATACATCAAAATTAAAAGAAATTCGCAATACGCTTTTTACAATTTGAATTTGAAATTTTCAAGTGGTCTCCACTTGAAAACAAAATGGCGGAGCAAGTTGGTTAACAAACTCATCCAAGATATTTATAAGATAAGTTAAGACACTGTTCAAATTTGGTTCGATATGGAGTATTATTTCGGATGTTATAAGGATTTTAAATTTTCAAGTGGTAGCCTGATTTCAAGTGGTCCCGTTTAACTTAAAATATCTGCCACTTTATTGAAAATGGCGGATAAACTTCTTTAATAAACATCATTGAGACCCTCATGTGACCTGTATTTACAACAAAATTCAAGCAAATCTTGTTTTAAATATGCTTTTTACAATGTCGGTTTGAAATTTTCAAGTGGCTGCCACTTGAAAACAAAAAGTCGGAGCAACTTGGTTAACGAACTCATCCAAGATATTTATAAGATTAGTTCACTGTCCAAATTTGGTTCGATTTCGAGTATTATTTCGGGAGTTATCGCGATGACAAAATTTTCATTATAGATAGATAGATAGATAGATAGATATACATATATATAGATAAACGAAGTGATTGCAATAGGTCGATTTCTAAAGAAATCAACCTAAAAGGACTTAGATATGTTAAAAAGGCGTGAAAAAGATCTAAATCAAATTCACTCTGCTCTAGAAAAATTTTAATTAATTATAATTGACGCTTAAAAAATATAAAATTGTCGACAAAGCTTTTAAAACACAGCTCTTTTGTTTGCAAAGAAAAATGATATTGTTACGAAATTGTAAATAATTGTGTTTATTTTTGTATAAATTCTTTCAAAGAGGCTTAGTAAGTTGATAAAGTGCTAATTTTGTGCATTTCTACTCGTTTTAGCATTGAAATAGCCTTATTTTCCCTTAAAAACGCATTAAAAAGCCCCAGTAATGCAAGTAATGGATTTGGCGCCAAATTTGGCGACTTTTTCCCACCTTGGCGATTTTTTTTGGCGACCTTGGCGAGAAAATCCTTATATGGGATATACCAAATATGGAAGCTGTATGTTGATTGGTTGACCACTTTCTAGAGTTTTCTCGAAAAATCTGGGTTCCATGGAATAGCATATAAGGAGCGCTTCCTCGCCAAGGCAGTCAGAGTTCAGTTCAGTCTTCAGCCAGCTTCGCTAGTGCTTGCATTGCTCTTGAGCCTCTTTGAGAGAGATTTGCTTCAAGTGTTATTGTTATACAGTTTGTACTGTGGATTTGCTATTGACAGCTGTTGTTTAAGCTGTGTTTACTGTTTGAATTCAAGCTGATACTTGGTTTATAGACCTGTATTTTTCTGGAACTTTCTGTGAATAAATTACTGAATTTTTGTACGTTTGGCCTTTAATTCTCAGACAACTCACGAACCCCCAAGAACGCAACATTTCTGGTGTCAGAAGCGGGATTTGTCTGTGAATGGTGATAACGAGGGCTATGGAGCAAGAGATGAAAAAGCTTCTAGAAGGTCTCACTGCTCAGATGAATGAATTAAGATCTGGATTGATAGAGAAAATGGAAACAGGACAGGAAAAGATGGAAACCGGATTGATCGAAAGAATGAAGGAAGGACAAAGTGAGATGAAAGAAAGTATGGAAGCATCGCAAAGAGAGATGAAAGAAAGTATGGAAGCATCGCAAAGAGAGATGAAAGATAGCCTCAGTAAAGAAATGAAGGAAGGACAAAAAGAATTGGAAGCCAGTTTGACCGAAGAGATTAAATCTAATCAAGATGAGATGAAGAGAGAGCTTTCAACGGTGAAAGAATCAATAGAGGGTAAACTAACTGTGATGAAAAACAGAATGGATGAAATAGAAGAGAAAGTTATAAAGATAGAAGAAAATTTTGAAGAGAAAGTTTTGAAAATAGAAGAGAGTTTTGAAGAGAAATCTATGAAGATAGAAGAAAATTTTGAAGAGAAAGTTTTGAAAGTGGAAAAGAATTTTGAAGAGAGATTTATGAAGATAGAAGAGAATTTTGAGGAGAAATTTAAAGAAAACTTTGATCAAGAGCTGAAAGGAAAGGTTTCAGAGATAAAAAGCAAGTTTAAGAGAATGGAGGAAGATCTTGAGAGAAAAATGAAAGAAGAGTGGAAAGGAGAAGTAATAGGGAATGAACTGCAGAGCAAGATTCGGAATCTGGAAGAAAAGTTAGAATCCATGCCTCAGGAAAATGAAAAGAAAGAGAGAAGAATCCAGAATCAGGAATTTATTAAGCTATCTACCTACGACGGCAGTTCCTCCTGGCATGTATATAAGACGCAGTTTTCCATCGTAGCTGAAGCTAACGGCTGGGACTCTACCGCCAAGTCTGTCCACTTAGCAGCAGCATTACGGGGAGATGCAGCCGAGATACTGAGAAATGTTTCTAAAGAAGAAAGGAACGACTTCGAGGCCCTGACTAGAGCACTGGAGCTACGATTCGGAGAGAAGTGTTCTAAGGACTATAGTCGCCTCCAGCTGAAGTCTCGTTACCAGAAAACGGGCGAAAGTTTGCAAGAGCTGGCAGCGGACATTCAGAGACTGTCACACCAAGCGTTCTCAGACTGTCATGCTGACACTCGAAACGACTTAGCTCTTCAGTTCTTTATCGATGCTGTTCGTGATCCAGAAATTCAAAAAGCGCTGAGACTCTCCAACATCAGAGACGTAGAATCAGCGTTAGGCTATGCACTTAGGATAGAGGCAGCCCAACAAGCCTCCCGTAAAGACCGCCATACCATAAGAGCAGTCTCATTAAACGATACGCCTGCTGGTGAAAATGAAATGAAGAGAAGCATCGAAGAGATCTTAAAGAGATTGCGCAGCCTGGAGAATAATAAGGAAATAAAGGACCGGAAGATAAAGTGCTGGGGCTGTGGAGGGGATGGTCATGTGAAGAGGAACTGCCCTGTACGACCAACTATAGGAAATCACCCGTCTTCACCATCACTACAGGGAAACTAGGAGGAGGCCATCTCGCGGGGCGGAGGTTGCCTAAAATTAAAGAGCCCCAATTTACAGTATTTCATGTTTCATCGATGAGTGGCGGCGATAATGGACTTCACGTCTATGGCCAAGTCAACAACACCACCTGCCGGATGATTCTGTACACGGGAGCCAACGTGACCATCATTAGAACGGATTTGGCTCAAGAACTAAAAGAGAAGATCATGTGGACGCCACCCTGCATTAAACTCCAGACTGTGACAGGAGACGAAATCAAAATATATGGAAAAATGAACTTGACCATCACTTTTGGAAATGCCAGTTACCATCATATGGCATATGTGGCTGACATAATAGATCCTCTAATCATTGGAATTGATTTCCTAAGAAAATTTAACTTCAAATTGGACTTCAAGAATAATGAACTGCATTCGAGTTCGGAAGACATAGCTGTGTTCAATACTGAAAATCAAGACATTCAGCAAATTTGTCAGATAACAGCCAAGTCGGAAGTTTCCATCCCCCCACAAACAGAGACAATAGTTTCAGGAACCCCTCCTACCAAGCAATTCTTCCGCTATGGACTGACTGAATATCCGAATATAGACAATAGCCCAAGAGGAGTTCTGGTAGCTTCATCTCTAGTTGATCTCTCAAAGAGTACTATTCCTGTGAGAGTCGCAAACATCAGCGATAAGGTCCGGACAGTGAAGAAGGATGAGGTGTTAGCAACCTGCACTCCTGTTACATGCATCAACCGCCCCACGCAATCAACCGAATCCAAGTCTTCTGAGCAATTAATAACGGAATTACTCAAGAATGCAGAGTTAGGAAAGGAACAGAGATGTGCTGCGGAGAAGGTACTCCAAGAATTTAAAGACCTTTTTTCTCGAACACCTGAAGACGTCGGGAGAACGAACATCACCCAGCACAGAATTGATACAGGAAATCATCCTCCAATCAAACAACATCCAAGAAGACTTCCATTTGCTAAACAGGAAGAGGTCACTGAACTTCTAAGTGAAATGCAGCACAATGATGTCATCGAGCCATCAACGAGTCCTTGGGCCTCTCCCATAGTACTGGTGCGAAAAAAAGATGGTTCAACAAGATTTTGCGTGGATTATCGTCGTTTGAATGACATCACGAAGAAGGACAGTTACCCTCTTCCCAGAATTGACGACACATTAGACACACTTGCTGGCAATAAATGGTTCTCGACTTTGGATCTGAAGAGCGGTTACTGGCAAGTAGAATTACATCCTGATGATCGTGAGAAGACTGCATTCACCACGGGACAGGGACTGTGGCAATTTAAAGTTATGCCATTCGGATTATGTAATGCTCCTGCCACCTTCGAACGCCTGATGGAGACAGTGCTAAAAGGACTTTCCTATGAGGCCTGTCTGGTGTATTTGGACGATATTATCATTGTGGGGCGCACCTTTGAAGACCATCTACGAAACATACGAAAGGTGCTAGAGAAACTCAGAATGGCTAACCTCAAATTGAATCCAGGCAAGTGTAACTTGTTCCGTCGTGAAGTGAGCTACCTCGGCCATATCATCTCTGCCGAAGGCGTGAGAACTGATCCTGAGAAGATCTCTGCAGTCGAGAACTGGAGTCGCCCTGAAAATGTACACCAACTACGAAGTTTTCTGGGGTTATGCACTTACTACAGGAAGTTTGTTAAGGGTTTCTCAAATATTGCCAGACCACTCCACAAGCTGACGGAAGCCAAACAGAAGTTCCTGTGGACAGATGAATGTGAAAATGCGTTCAAGAGACTTAAAGAGGCCTTAACATCATCGCCTATCTTGACGTATCCACAGCCCGACAGACATTTCATACTTGATACAGATGCCAGCCATGAGAGTGTCGGTGCTGTTCTGTCGCAGGAAGTTGATGGTCAAGAACATGTCATTGCCTATTGGAGTAAATGCCTGTCTAAACCGGAGCGAAATTACTGTACCACCAAGAAAGAGCTACTCGCCATCGTAAAAGCCATAGAACATTTCCATCATTACCTCTATGGCAGAAGATTCCTGCTCCGGACTGACCATGCATCTTTAACGTGGTTGCTTCAGTTCAAGAACCCGGAAGGACAGATTGCCAGGTGGATACAACGCCTGCAGGAATATGACTTCGAGATACGCCATCGTAAAGGGACTCTACATGGTAATGCAGATGCCTTGTCACGGAAGCCCTGCTCGGAAAGCTGCAAGTACTGCTCTAGAGCCGAACAGAAATACCTGCCGATAAATCCGGTTGCCTGCCAAGTTACTGTCTCAACTCCATCAGAACAAGATCCCGATCCCTGGAGTGACGAAGAACTAAGACAAGCCCAGTTGGAAGATCCTGACATAAAGCCAATATTACAGCTGAAGGAGACGACCAGCAACAGACCTATCTGGCAGGACATTTCCAGATTTAGTCCCATTACGAAAAGTTATTGGGCACTTTGGGACTCTCTTCATATCAGAAACGGTGTATTATACAGAAAGTGGGAATCTGATGATGGGAAAAGCTTCCGATGGCAGATAGCATTGCCAAGATCAAGAATTCCAGGTGTTTTAGAACAACTGCATAGTAGCTCTACCGGAGGCCATTTTGGGGTAATGAAGACTCTGCAGAAAGTTCGGGAACGCTTCTACTGGTGCAAAGCAAAGGAGGATGTGGAGAAATGGTGTAAATCCTGTGATGCTTGTGCGGCACGTAAAGGCCCGCAGAAACGAAGTCGAGGAAGACTGCAACGGTATAACGTGGGAGCACCATTTGAACGGATTGCACTCGACATCTTGGGTCCTTTGCCACGGACCTCCAGTGGAAATAAATACATCCTCGTTGTGATGGACTATTTCACCAAGTGGCCTGAGGCATATCCCATTCCCAATCAAGAGGCATGCACAGTCGCAGAGGTCCTAGTGCAGCAATGGGTGTCAAGGTACGGCACGCCCCTACAACTTCATACCGACCAAGGTAGGAACTTTACCTCTGATGTTTTCAAAGGACTGTGTCAACTACTCGGCATAGACAAAACCCGGACTACACCCTTACATCCCCAGTCGGACGGCATGGTCGAGAGGTTCAATCGTGCCATCCTGAATAACCTCTCTCTTCTAGTATCAAGGAACCAGCAAGATTGGGACTTGAAGTTGCCATTGTTCCTGCTGGCTTATCGAAGTGCTGTCCATGAAACCACCGGCTATACTCCAGCCCAGATGCTGTTCGGACGTGAACTTCGTCTCCCTTGTGATCTCCTGTTTGGTTGTCCACCCGATGCGCCTTCATCGCCCGAGGAGTACATCCAAGATCTCCAGGCACGATTTGAGGACGTACACGACTTTGCTCGGGAGCGGATTAACATGGCAACGGAGAAAATGAAGACAAGGTACGATCTAAAGGCTACACAACATGAGTTCCAGGAAGGAGAGAAGGTCTGGTTGTGGAATCCTGTTCGACGCAAAGGACTCTCTCCCAAGTTACAGTGCAACTGGGACGGACCATACACAGTCTTAAAAAGGCTGAATGATGTAGTGGTGCGGATCACTAAAACACCTTCATCAAAACCGAAGGTGGTGCACTATAACAGGCTAGCCAAGTACCACAATTAACGGTAATATTAAAATTAAAAATGTAAGTACTGGTAAAATTTGCGCATGCGTAATGTAAATATTTGTATATAAATATTTGTACATATTTTTGAATTTTGTAAATATTTGTATATAGATATTTGAACATATTTGTGAATTTTGTAAATATTTCTCACTTGATTTGTATTTCTATTTTATCGTTATATGCAACTTAGTTTTTGTGTTTTAGATTGTGTAAATTTGTTTAGTTTCGCCTCTTGACCAAGGGTTGCACTGCCCGGGACGTGCAGTCCTTGGGAGGGGGGCAGTGTTACGAAATTGTAAATAATTGTGTTTATTTTTGTATAAATTCTTTCAAAGAGGCTTAGTAAGTTGATAAAGTGCTAATTTTGTGCATTTCTACTCGTTTTAGCATTGAAATAGCCTTATTTTCCCTTAAAAACGCATTAAAAAGCCCCAGTAATGCAAGTAATGGATTTGGCGCCAAATTTGGCGACTTTTTCCCACCTTGGCGATTTTTTTGGCGACCTTGGCGAGAAAATCCTTATATGGGATATACCAAATATGGAAGCTGTATGTTGATTGGTTGACCACTTTCTAGAGTTTTCTCGAAAAATCTGGGTTCCATGGAATAGCATATAAGGAGCGCTTCCTCGCCAAGGCAGTCAGAGTTCAGTTCAGTCTTCAGCCAGCTTCGCTAGTGCTTGCATTGCTCTTGAGCCTCTTTGAGAGAGATTTGCTTCAAGTGTTATTGTTATACAGTTTGTACTGTGGATTTGCTATTGACAGCTGTTGTTTAAGCTGTGTTTACTGTTTGAATTGAAGCTGATACTTGGATTATAGACCTGTATTTTTCTGGAACTTTCTGTGAATAAATTACTGAATTTTTGTACGTTTGGCCTTTCATTCTCAGACAACTCACGAACCCCCAAGAACGCAACAATATTAATAAAGGATACCGTTTTATTACTTTTCCCAGGTTATAAACAAAACAACAATAGCTCCATAGTGTAATAAAAAAAATAACTGAGAAAACCCGAAAAAGAATCGTGAAATAGCTTTTCTTCATAGAATCCCACAGAGAATCCGAATCAATATAGCTGTAATATAATTTTTTCATTGCTTATTTAGAAGCATATACGATATTTTTATTTATTTAGGGAATAATCCTCTTTCCTTTTCATAACGTTGTAGTGTCTGAAACAAATATTCTCTCTTTTTGAGCTTGTTTACTTTAGCGTGTTGTAGGTATATTTCAATTAGAATGAAATATGTTCTTTCAAAACATAAGAGGATTCTATTATCGTTACTGTACATATGCATATATATGAACTAATTATTATATTTCAATATCACATTTACATTGGTTCATTATATTAATCTTTTTTTAGTTTAAAAAAGGTTGTTATGTAAAACTAAATTACAATGTAAAATTAATCAATCAAAGTAAAATATTCAGTTACTATATTTCGTATTAAATGCACGTTTAAAACCTCAAATATGCGCTAAAATTTTTCCTTTCGCTACAGTTGAAGATAATTGTACAGGTTTGATGGAAAAAATAGATTTACTAATAACTACCAATTATGAAATAGTATATTGTTATTAGTATTACTACTACCGCCATTATAAAGTTTGGTAATTATACAGGTAAAAGTTGAAATAATTCGAATTTGCAGAGTAGCCGCCTTTAATTAAGGACCTCTAAAGGTGAGTCTCAGACCGTCGCCAATTGCCCCTCTGCGCAGGACTAGTGCGACGTAAAACCGAACCAACCATTAACGGTTTAATTAAGGAAGGATAAATGGTGAGTAGGCTCTGGTCTAATTTGAACATTATTTAAAATTCCACGTTCGCAGGCACCAACAAAGTCTTCTACGCTTGATTCGCTCCAAATATGTACGCCAGGCAGTGAAATATATATATTAAAAAAATAAATAAATAAATAAAAAGCTTTTAAAAAGTAATTGTATTACAGTATCTTAAGCATATAAAGCATATTATTCAAATATACATTGCTAGTATCCCGATTAAACGTACAACGAATGAATAAGAAAAACTTAATTAAACAAACAAAAAAAAAAAAAAAAGAAAAAAAAAAGTTAATCTCATTAGACTAATGTAGTCAATTTTTTTTATTACATCATTGAACTGAGTCCACGAGCTTAAATATTGTCCATCTATAAATCTTATTTTATTTTTTATTTCGTTTTGCACGCGCGCTTTTTATTTTCTAGTTCAAAATTATTAAGGAAAACTTTTTCGATACTATCCGTTTCGAAATTGATTATTATTAATTTTCTTTCCTTTTTCTTAAAAAAAAAAAAAAAAAAAAAAGATTTTGACGAAATTCTGGCAAAAGCAGAATTTAGTTTAGTAAAAAGAACTATCATTTTTTTTTTTTTTTTTTTTTCGAATTATAACAACGCTCTCAAATTATTCAATTATATTTTCGATAAATTTTCGATAAATTTTCGATTTCGATAAATGCCCAACTATCGTAAATCTGGTATCGTAAAAATCCGTAGATTGAGACTAATAGTCCTCAGTCCTGAAAAAGTAACACACGGACACATGAGCATAGTGCCAGGCTTAGCTTTTGACCTATGAGCATTACCCCATAGTAGAAAAGTGAAGTGACTATTTGTAACAAAAAGAAAAAAGAAAGTTAATGATTAATAACGGTTAATAAGATAAAAATAAAACTTCTCCCTTTTTCTAGCGATAATAAAAACATATCCTTTATACAAAAACTATTCTCAGCTTAGGATTATGTGAAAGGCAGCGGTTAATAAAAAAATTGAGCCATTCGTCAAGATAAGATCAGTAATAGATTCGTAATCTTGAAACTTTGTCTTTAGACAGTCCGAAACGCTTTGAATATCACCTTGAAGTGAATTATTTAACGCACTACGCTACTCGCGTGCGGTTTTGTAGAAGCTCATGCTACCGATTGCACCAGTGATGCCAGATTGGGGATTTTGTCCCCATTATGGGGATTTGTGAGGCTTCTGGGGACAATTTTGGGGACCAAATGTTGGTGGGGACTTTTTTGGGGAATTCTAAAATTTTTGGGGACAAATCTGGGGCGTTTAACTTTCTGTCAATGTTGGCAACGTAATGATTTATCCCTACGACTAGAGACTTTCAACAGCTTTATTGTTATTTGGAGATTTTTTTCAAAAATTGCCCTCATTTGGGGAAAAATCTGAGCTCAAATAAAAAAAAATCTGCTAGATTTTTTTTTTTTTTTTTTTTGAAAATTTTTTTATTTTCCCTTTTTAGTAGAAATCAAGTTGGGGATTTTTTCCATAGAAACTCCCTGATTTGGGGAAATTTTAAGACCTGTTTGGGGAAATAATTTTCGACCATCTGGCATCACTGGATTGCACCAGGACAGCAGTCTTCTGATAAAAAATGAAACAGATAATCGACGGTCGATTTATTTTTTGAAACTTTCATGTAATTATTTGTTTTACTCTGTGTAACATTTCTTACTAAATTACGAAGATTTTTTGAAATGTTTTCAAAGGTTTCTTTTCACGGGTATTTTTATAGGTTTCAGAGGTATTTAATTCCTCTAAAAACCTATCTAAAGCATTCATAGAAAGTAAAAGAGCTCAAGTTTCAGAGGTTTTAAAAATAAAACCTAAAGAAAATTTTGAGGTTTCTATTAAGGAGGCATTTTTAATTAAAACATCAAAGAAATGTTTTAAATACCTCGATAGATTAAATTATATATTAGCCTTTTGAAAACCGAAAACAATGAATTTTAGATACTTTAATAAATCTATGACATTTTCCCAACCATTTATAAACGCACATATTTAAAAATAGCGAGTATGTCTATGTATTTAAAGACTTTTTGTACTGAAAAATATCAGTGTTAAAATTAACTTGACGTTCCCATAAAAAGTGGTATTTAAATATGTTAATGTACCAATGTTGTTTTCTTCAATTTTTATCGAAATTGTGATATAAATTCAGACTACTTCAGAGAAAAATAACTAAAATATTCATATCTAAAGACATTTTTAGGCTTTTATTGAAATAGTGTATGCAAATAAAGTAATAATGAACAGAATACCATTATTTCAAAAGTTTAAAAACATTACTTATGCAAAAACTGATATGTTAGCAATTCTTTACTTTCCGAACATACTGTCTAATGAAAGTATTATAGTCATGAAAAGAATTCGTCATTGAGATTTCCGTATATCTATACGTTTTGAGGTTCTCTGAGTTCATTTTTGATATTTTTACGGCGATATATGTACGTGTGTACAATAGCGTCAAAATGCTTCGATCGATTGAGCTGAAAGTTGGTACGCATGTTACACGTCACCGTAGTACGATCCCTATTGATTTTTGTGAATCTAGCACCTATAATTTTTTTTTTTTTTTTTTTTTTTTTTTTTACAGGGACACAAGGATAAATTTCTTTCATTAGGGCCTACAGACCTTAATTATTTAAACTGCAACAGTGTCTAAACGCCTTATACAAATAAACTAAAAAGTTACACACATGTTATAGGTAACCGTCACTCGAGCTGTATAGATTTGGTTAATTTAGTATTTATAGTTCTTTTACAAGGGAAAAAAAAAATCTTTATCATTATGGTCTCAAATTATTTAAAGTGCAATAGTGTGCGAACGCCTTATTCAATTAAACTAAAAATTTATACACAGGTTTTAGGCCATTTTCAGTCAAATTGTGTGGATTTTATTTAACTTAGTATTTAAGGTATTTTTACAGAATTTTATTTAAATATACATATTTGTAGTTTAAATATGTTATAGACTAAGAAAAATAACTATTCATAAAAATTTCAAAAAAAAAAAAAAAAAAAAAAAAAAAAAAACTTTATGTATATATATATTAAAAAAAAAAAAAAAAAAAAAAAAAAAAAAAAACTTTATGTATATATATATTAAAAAAAAAAAAAAAAAAAAAAAAAAAAAAAAAATCAAAGAACTATTGTACTTTTCGCCAGACGCTGTACAATAAGCTTAAATAAAAATGTAAACTAAACTTAACTAAAACCTTCTCATTGTACATTACTGTAATAATTACCTGTGAAAAGAGTTAAAAATTTTGTGACATTTCTCAAATTTTGTAAAAATATGTAACTTTGGGGGGGGGGGGGAGACACAGATTCCTTGGGAAGTATTATTCTATATGCAAACAACTATAGTATCACAAAATTTATACATAGAGTTTGCTTTTAGTTCAAAACATAGGAAATAAGTATAAAATTATGAGTAAAAATTTTTATCTACATATTTTAAGCATTTTAAACGTTAACATATTTTTTGTGTCTTAAAAATAACTGAAAAATTTCTTCTTTCGGTAATAAATAAATAAATAAATACAAATAAAAATAAATATTCTGCTACATAAAAACCTTTTTTTTTTTTTTTTATAAATATTTAACAGTTCGTAGATTCGTAACAAATTCATTTCGTTGAAATTTTCTTCATAAATGTCATCCCATTTCTTAAATCAGCTACAATGTCCAATTTTAGTTCTGAAAACATCTCTTCCGCTTTTTTTGATTGGATGTCACGTAGCTTTTAAGTTTCGTGCAAACAAAAGTAAAGATACTGTGAAAACTTAAAACACACCTCTTTAAAATAAGAATAAAGAAAAAATATTAATGAAAAAAAGAAAAGAAAAAAGAAAGAAGTAGAAAATCGAGTTTTTTTTCGTTTTAATAAATAGCCACTTTTAAAATAGGCAGACATCTTAAACACAATGTAAAACATTGATATTTCTCGACCAATTCAATAAATCCGGCACTGTTTGCGTTGTAAATTATTATATAATGAGTTTTAAAAAAGGATGTTTAGCTTTCAATGTGACATTCATAAAAAAATAAATAATTGTATAATATAGGGACAATAGTTTAGTTTATTTATGAAGGTTTTTGCTTATTTATATGTAAAAAAAAGTTACAAAGGTTGTAAATTGATATCGAAATAAGAATAATAAAATAAGTTATAGAAATTATCTATAAATTCGAAAAATGAAATAGAAATACAGCATTATCTGATAATGATAATGTGATAATTGATAATGCAATATAGCATTATCTGTTGCTATGGCAATAGGTATAATGCAAAATAGCATTATCTGATAAAAGACACCTTCTCATAAAGATTTCCTAATGGCTTCAGAGGTATTGCAAAACATAGCACCTATATTCGAATTGAATTTAATTTTTTTGCAGAAAAATTCTCCATTTTTGATTAAGATGCCTTTGTTAAAGTAAATTTTATTTCAAATAATTGGCATGCAGAAAACTCACAGTTGTCACCTCTCTTAACCTGTTAACTGGGTATGACGAAATATTTCGTCATACATGAATTACTATTGCAATGGACATGACGAAATTTTTCGTCATGGAAATTTGCCGAAATATTTTGAACGCATTATGTTTTATGTAGTTTTTACCCTAGCGTGGTTTTCGCGAGCATATAAGGAAAAAGCATGTTTAAAAACAAATGTTCCGTCAATCAATCTTGGCCACTCACGAGTGGCAAATTTTTCCCCCGGTTAACAAGCTAATTATCAGATCTTTTTTTATTCTTTTCTTTTTTTTTTTTTTTTTTTTTTTCAGTAATTGTTACTTTATTCATAAAAATACTAAGAAAAACTGCTATTTAAAAATAATAATTCAGAATATTAATGGTATCTGCAATTCTGAAGAAGCCGTATATGTATATAGTAAGTTACATAGCCTAGTTCAAAAGAAAAATTGAAAGTCGTATTATGTATATGATTTTTATCGTATTCAAAAAAAAATAAATAAATAAATAAATAAATAAATAAAAAATAAAATAAATAAAATACATAAATACTTTAACAAAAGAAAAGATTCCTTTTTTCAAAAGCATTTTGTAACAAGAAAATTGTATTTTCCTCCTCAAGACGTATAACAAAAACTACCTATTGAAAACATTTCTTGGAAATTTAAACATTTATATTCGACCGCAACGTGATGGAAATTCAAACTTCTATTCTCCATCAAAGAATTTATGAAATCTCAATCATGATGGTTGCCTAGCAACGCCATTATTATCAGTGAGAAATAAACAAAGTTTATCTCAGTGCAAATTCATTTGAATGCATTCTACATTTGCCATTTGTGCACACAAAAGGTATAATTCAGCGTAAACGAACTTCGCTTATTGAGATTAACACATGTAAATCAGATATCGGTTTTAGAAAGCTGGTTCTAATAATTTATTTTTCTGTTACTAAAGTTGAAATTTGTTAAAATTTAATTAAGTCTCCACGACTTCTTTTCAAAAATATTGCCTTTGAAATGTAACAAAAATCATTATAGTTCAATTTTACAAATGTTTCGGAATTATCTGGAGAAATATTTTTGGTAAAATTAAATTGCCTTTTCGAATTTTAATAGCTATTTCATTTTACGCTGTTTGCTATTGGAAAGACTGAATTTAGATTAAAATAAAAACTTTTTTTTTCTGAAATATATTTATATGAATAGGTAATTGCCATATTGTTTCAATATTAGCCACATTTTCATTATTAAATTACATGTCATTCATATGATGTATAGCATGTTTTTTATGGAATAGATTTTTCATGTTGAATTGACTGACATGCCTTGATTTTTCTTTATTCTATGTGCATACTGAATATTAATTTTTAATCAAATAAACTTATTTTTATTGAAAAAAAACCTTGTAATAAATAAAAGCAGCACCTGCCATTCAAAGAAATCTTTAAAAACTCTCAACTGTATATACAAATAGGTACAAGTTTTGAATAGTTCTAATTTTATTTCGTTTTATAAACATATTAAATAAATATTAAAGTAATAAACGAAACAAATTCCGATATTCGGCACACATAAGGTTATAGTTTGAAATATTCGGTGTATGATTGATGCAGATTGCGTAGATTAAATATATTACCCTTTAGAAACTCTTTTGATATATATTACCCTTTAAAAACTCTTTTAATTTATATTACCTTTTAAAACATTTAAATTTCATAAATTTTATTTGCGTAATTGCAATTTTTACACTTATAGAGTCACAAAAAATCATCATTTATTATAACCTTTATTATTAATCATACTGTATTCTATAAGCGAACATGCTTTTGGGGCATAGGATTAATGTACGAGGCTGATCATAATAATAATAATAAGAAGAAGAAAACTCCATTTGTAATTATTGTATAAGGACCATTTTCCCTAGATTGGAGACAGATTGTGCTAATTGTCTTAAAGCAGTTGTGCGGGTAAATAGACGGTCGCGCCAGAGCATTGAAATTGTGAAACGGAAAGGGATTTTACACTGAGGTACGAGCTGTGATTCGTTTCTTATGAGCAAAAAGTGTACCCGTATCTGAAATAAACCATGAAACCAAGGAAAAGCATGGTAAAAAAGCGATGAAGAGACGACATATAGCGACATAACGTAGCGTCGTTCTTTTTAATTGAGCAGAGAGGAAGTTGAAAATCGCAAAAGAGCAGCGTGTGTCCGTCCAATTTTTTCGGCGACAGAAATCTCGACGGTACAATTTCAAGAAATGATTGAAATTGGTCAACGAATAATTATGCGTGCAATCGCGTCAAATTTGGAACTGAGTTAGGGTACCGTGCTGCGTATCGTTTGTGTGATAATCGAAGGTTTATGCTCGATGGATACCATGTGCATCATAAGAGGAGCACAAAGCCACACGAACGATGTGTAATCCAATCTTTCTCCATCTTCACCATTCTAATGGTCGTATCACACAAGAGATTTTCCCGCAACATTTTACTAAACACAATACAGAAGCGTACGGTGGAAGATTTAAGGTCAGCAGGTAATGAATTTGTTCAACCGTCTCTCTGAAAAGTTGAGTATGTTGTGTTTAATAAAAAGCTGATCGAAATCTCTCGTGTGATACGGCTATAACTGTTACTACGTTACTGATCACATCGTTACTGGGGAACACAATTGCTGGGACACAATTTGGTTTAAATATTTCGTCTCCAAATCCAAAATGGAAGTACACTGGATTATCAATGGAAAAGAAGTATAAGTTTATACTTTTTTCGAGCAGAGGCTTTAACAGCCATATGTTGGTATTTATGCGTTGCTATTATGATCGAGTGTATGGGGCGTGGTCATACTGATCGTTTTCGTACCACACTGAGACAGTTACGTGAGGTCATTCAATACAAATACCCTGAAAATATTTGCTTGATGGTATCACCATCCTTCAAGATTATTCCAGGATTCTTACTAGGAAATTAATTCAAAAGATCGAACGGAATGCCTAGAGTTTTGGCATACACTGATTTGGCGGATTCGCAGGTTTGGCATACAATGACTACTTCCTTTTTTTTAGAAACTGAAATATTTATCTGGGACAAAGTTCCATTTATATAATTATGTTGCCATAAACTAGATCTATGGACAGAGACGAGATTTCGAACAATCCGGGTTAAATAATTTTGTAATACATTTAGATAAAATTCTGAATAAATTTGATAATTATGTGGAAGAGAAATTAGCAAATATGACTCTGGTATTCTTTGTCTATTCTTAATACATAATTTTTATTACATTTGTAATATCTTTTAATCCGTTTTTGTATGTTAATTTTGCTATTTTGTGAGGAAATATGCTTGCTTTAAAGCAATATTCCATAGAGAAAATAACATATTTGAAATTTTTTGTGATATCCTGTATGTAACTAAGTTTGTGAAAACAGGATATTTTTTCACCATTTTATAAACTTCAATTAAATAAATGTAAATAAGAAATAAGAAAGGAAACTTCAAAAAACGAAAAAGAAGGAAAGAAAGAAAGGACACAATGTAAAATTCGAGTGAAATACAAATATGAGGCTTATAATAATGATTTCAAAACTTATCAAAATAAAACTACAAAATATGTAATTTTTCATACTTATTGTAAGAGAAACCTTTATATACATTTTCAAACATGACTAAAACCAATGCTTTTATACATATTCTATAAGAATGCAAAGAATTAATAAAACCTCCTTTATCACCATGTTTTGCACTGCTTAAACGGAAATAGTAGTCACATAAATGATCTATTTTTATCTGAGTAGCTAATTTTATAGAAAAAAAGCAGTTTTAAAAATAGAAAATTTATTTCAGAAAGCACTATTTTAAACCTAAAAATCATTAAAAATATAAACAGAATAGGAAGGATTCTTATAAATTAACGAAAAGATGTCCAGAAGGATTTTTTTTTCTTTGCGTACATTTCTAAGAAAACCACTGTTAAAGCCATATAACATGCTAATAAAGAGTGTTTTCAAATAATACAACACCCCACTTTTTTCTTATGTGACACAACATCATCTTATTTCATGGTAGTAAAAGTTATATTATATGCATATAACTAGTTTTTAAATTGCTATTGTATACATTATGTATAGTTACATGAAAAAATTATCAACGCTTATAAGTAAATAAAATATCAGGTAAATGCACTGTATAGAAAGAGAAAAAAAAGTAGAGATTCCACTGTTTTTAGAAAGGAGAGATTCTGATTCTCGTGCTTAAAGGGCAAAATTCGTTAATTTAAGTTATATCCATATTTTGTACGAGATTTTGCGGATAAATTTTTAAGAGATTCCCTTTTTAACAACCGAATGAATATAATTTTAGGAAAATCCCTTGACATATTTATTGTCAGTGGGTTTGTTGCGGAATAAGGCCCATTGACTACTCCCGGGTCCTAAGGCTAGTGCCTTCTGTGAAGGTCTTTCTAAGGGGTTCTATCCCGTATTTACGCAAGTTTTGAAGAAAACCAAGGAAAACTCCAAATGGCTAGGCAAACGCGCGCGACCTGGGACCGAACCCGGCATCTCACGCTTATCAGCTTTGAGCGCAGAACCGCTCGGCCGCTGGTGGGCTTTTTATTGTCAGAAAAGTATCATATTTTGAAGTATTTTTTTATATTAGATATATGTATTCGAAATAATTATTAAATATTTTGTCTTCCGCGCAAAGTTACTTAAAAACTGATAAAACGATTGTCAATTTCACTCTGTAGCTATCAAACTCTGTTAATAAAAAATACATATATATATATTCTAGTTTTTTTTGTAACTATTTGAAGATTTAAAATATGTAAAACTAACTTTACAAAATACCAGAATTTTAATATAATTAAATATGAAATTTCTATAAAATCGGTATTTTCCAGTTGGAAGAACGACAACATACAAATTATAAAATGACAACACATGATTAGCTTTGAATTTAATTAAATACTATTTCTCTGTAAACTCTGTTATTTACAACCAAATTTAGTGTATCTCAGATTGTGAACTTCTAATCTCTATTTATATTCAATTTAAATTTTTCTCAAAACCAATAAAAAATCACAGACAGATAACAGACTAAAGCATGTGTTTTAAACATATTTAGATAATAATAATGATAATAATAATAGTAATAATAATAATTTTTACTTCCATTACCCGACTACCGTTGGTAATGGAAGTATTGTATTCGGTCCAAAAATTCGATATCGAGATTTCACCTGATTTACATATTCTAAGATCTTCTTAGTCCAAAAAGGTATTTTTAGGCAATTGGTCAGTGTGTATGTGTGTGTGTCTGTATTGTGTGTATGTATGGGGGAATCTTCTGGCTATTATATCTCGGAAACAAATAAAGATAGAACTACGAAACTTTAGAATTGAAACAAGTCTGGTGTTCAGATGAATTTTTTTTAATTTTGGTGAAAATTGGAATACCGGAAGTGGGATACCCGAAACCGTAAGTGGGGCCGCAATCCATATTACAAAAATAACTCTAACGATTTTCTTCAAAATTGCTGTATAACCAGTCTATTAGATATCCTTTCGAATAATATAGTTGGTTCAGGAAAATTGAAGGGCGTCCTGCATAAATAGTTGAATTTCAAGTCCTGCAAGTCAAGACTTAATTCTCTGGTCAAGAATTAATTATGCCAAGCTTTGGTAAAAGTCGGTATCTCAAAAATGGATCTAACGATTTTCTTGAAAATTGTTACATAAACCCATTTTATACATATTTTCTCATGCTTTACTTGGTTATCTCAGGAAAATTAATAGTCATCCTAATCAGATAGATCAGTTTTACATCTCGGAAATTGGTGTTTAAAAAAAAAAAAGAAAAAAAAAAAAAATCGCTTTGTAAACTCTGTTTCATGTCTTTACACGTGTATTAACTTTCTCTTACCGGAAAATTTTTAGCTGTCTATTTCATTAGGTCAATTCTATGTCTTCTGATAACATTATCTCCAAAAAGTGGATATAATACGTGTAATAATGGGTAATGGAAGACGTGTGGTGGTTTCACACCAGATTTTGTTTTTTACCATAGATTGAAATATTTATTTTAAAAAGTATTCCAATTAAATATTTTATCGCTCAACGAATCTATCAAGTCTACATTAAGATTTTTATTCAGTAACACTATTGCAATCACGGTAACACGAAGAAATTTTATTAGGAACTTTGGTTAAAATTAATGTATTTCAAGTTTCTCGTATTCACAAAAAGTATAATTCAATTTAAATAAGCTCCGATAATCGAAATGTATACGTGTAGTTTTGATGACATCAATAAACAGATATCGGTGAATAAATTTCATGTTCTTCAAATTGAGAGTTACAAAATTTAATTAGGATTAAGTCTTTCAAATTCTTTCGATACAAATTGCCTTTCTAACAGCACATAAATCATTAGAATTTAATTCCCTTAGTATTTCGCTGTTATTCTGGAGAAAGATTTTAAATAAAATTAGAGTTACTAGATTGATAATTTTAAGAAAGTTTGGTTTCTTGTCATGTAGTATTTCGTAATTCGATTGTAATTATAAAGAATTTTATCGGATCTTTCATTGAATTGAATCACACCACTGAAATTAGATCTATTACAATCAAGAGTATTTTATTAAAATTATTTAAGTTAAATTATATATATAGTGATTTTTTTCTTGCGGGTTTAGATTTTGGTTTTATTACTTTTTAGGTTCATATTGTGTTTTTGTTTTTCTGGAGGGTTTTCTATTTTTGTTTTTCTGGAAAATAATTTGTCATTGTTTCATTTGATACATTTCGGGGTTCTTTTTTATTATGGGTTCGTAATCAATCAATAAATTTCATGGTTTCACTGTTTTTTATTTGCTATGGGGTTTTGCCTTTTTTTTTATCCATGTGTCTCCTAATCTGGTCTTGGCTGGCTGGGGGAGTGTTGTCGGCTTAAAACTAGTTTAATCCCACAGACAAGTCACAAGTCTTGCCGCTTGCCTCCTTCCTTCCTTTCTTGGGTTGTTTTTTCCCTGGTATTCGATTTAGTTTGGGTTTTTCTGTTGGGATTTGGTTGATTTGGTTTGTTGTATCGTTTCTTTTGCGGGCTGTTAAAAATCAAATTTGGTTTCTTTAAATATGTGTATTTCATCCCTTGATGAATTTTTTTTTTCTCATTTTTTTTTAGCTTCTCCTACATAGAGAAATTGTTCATTCTTATTGGTCTTTGTGGTTTTGGTGATCTTGTGTCTGTTGCTTGGCTTCTACTGCGCTTAATGGGTCATTATTGTTCATTACAGGGTTCTCTTTTTTCACCTTGAAATATTGTCCTAGAGTCAACCTTCTTTTCATCAGAGTCTAATTATACGGTCCTATTTGAATGTTCAACAGGTATTGTTGTACAGTGGATTGGCGTCAGTGCTATTGTTGAACTTGATAACTGAATCAATTTGGGAAATCTTGTTGCTTTGTTTGGCGTGTGTATGTCTCTTTGGTGAATTGTTTGACTAACTATTCTCAACGTTTATATTCTCGTTTCTTTGGAGTTTCTACTATACACATAAGAAAGAAACATTGGATTCGTGAAAATTTCCAACCTCGGGTTTTTGATTGATTTATGGGGTTTGGGGTGACCTGAAGCCGATTTAACATTTAAAAAAAAATGTGCTTGGCTGTCTGTCTGACTTATCAACACGTTGTAAGCATTGTACCTCACGGGACAATTGAAGAAATTATACTTATAGATTTGATTGGACCTTGGCATAAATTGATTCCGTTTATAATTTGGTATATACTGTCCAGCAAGTGGTGTTGCTATGCTGCAAATTACCCCATATTAAAGGGAGGCTATGGCTCACCTTATGTAGTAAAAAAGAACGAAACTTCATGCAAGATGACACTAATGTAAAGGTATACTGATTTAATTTTGCTGCATATCGGTCGACAAGCGACGTAGCTATACTGTAATTTTTCTTATTTACGAAGCAAACTAAATCTCAGCTTCTAAGTTACATAAATGCACCAAACTTGATAGGTAGGTATGAGGAATTTTGCTGGTTTAGTTTGGATAATACATGTCATATGACAAGTGTGCTGTCAATTTTTCCTTTATACGATTATACAGAAGGCTATATCTCACCATTTATCTGCTCAAATGGCACCAAATTGCATATATAAAATTTTTATTATGAGTAACTATGTTGATAACATTTTTCAATATATTTATCTATAGTTGGCGCTGTTATATAGATTGATATAGAACTTTTCGTTTAAAACACCTGTCATAAAATAAATGCCTTATTAATATAATTCCGATACAATATTGTTATTAATATTCACTTCTAAAATCAATATATAATTGAATTAAATTAGAAATAACGATTCTTCCATGTTTCCTTTCTGCTTATATTAAATGATTTAAATATCATTATAGTAATGTTTCAAATATTATGAAAACAGTTTCGTGAATATTAATAGTTAATTGTTAAGGAAATGACGATTGAATTAAATAAATTGGAATGCAAAAATGAAAAAAAAAAAAAAAATCTATTTTGTAAAGAAGAAATCAATATTTTTTCTTGTACACCAAATTGTAGGTTTGTTTTACAAATCAATAAACGTTAAGTGTTGTCAGTTTTGTTCAGTTGACACAGAAGTTTTCAGTTTTTAAAAAATATCCATTACGTTGTACATAAGAAAGTTAATTGCATTTTATAAAATATCATTTTTCCTTCATTATACGAAGTAAAATACGAAGTACTCTCAATCCGATTTAAGATTGTGTCTCACATAATTCTGACATGGCTGGTCGTAATTTAAAATTTATATTTGAGATATTTATAATATTGGGTTGTTCTAAAAGTAATTTCGTTTTTTCCTTTGAAAATGAAAGACGATTTTCTTATATTGTATAAATATTTTATTGAATTATATATTCTCCACTTTCATCGGTTTTTTAGCAATCTCACGAGTTGTTAATTTGCAGTTTTCTTAAATCAATACTTTATTTTGTCTTCATTAGCATAAACTGGTTTTCCAGAACGTAATACATCTCCAACGTCAAAATTGCCTTAACAAAATTTGGTAAACTAGTTTTGACACTGGCGTTCTTTAAATAAATATTCTGTATACACATCGTATACTTTTTTCTTTGTTTCAACAGTATTTTCACTTTTTTGATAGCAAAAACAAAATATGCCGAAAATGTCGCTTCCGATTTTCTTTATTTGATAGGGCACCAATCAAAACCTGTTGAGCAGAATAAAATGAACTTTTTCACAAGCAAGCCTTGCTATATCAGCAGCCACAATATATAATGGCAATGCAGCTTAATTGTGAAGATGGTGTGAAAAAAAAATACAGTTAAGTCCTCTGTTGTGAAAAACGAATTTACTTTCCGAACAACCCAATGTATAGTTGTGCACTTCCATGTTTTTATTATTATTATTATTATTTTGCTGTTGTCGTTATTGTTTATTTGTTTATTTGTTTTTTAGTGACCACTTACTTTAAAGATATACACGGTTGTACAAGTTTTTCCACGACATCTCTGTATGCGCATAGTTCATGTACGTGTAGTGTATGTATCTCGCATAACTTAACAATGGTTGGAATAGAACATTAAAATAATTTTTACATGTTTTCTTGGTCATTATATGGTTTTCAATTTTAGAGATATTCACGAATCATTTATGATCATTTTATTACCAATTGCTTTAGAGATTTCATCAGAATCTAGTAAATAAGCCATGTAATAATATTCTTAGAAAGGATAAAACCTTTTTCCATTATCAGAAGATTAGTTGCAGTCAAAATACATGTAAGGGTACGGAGAACATAATAAATCTCTCATCTTAAATCGAAGTCGGACTTTGCAAAGTTTTTTGGGCTTGGTGAGTTTGGCTTTTAAATTTTGAAAAAAAAAAAAAAAAAAAAAAAAATTACGGTTACCATAATCTTGAAGACCTATTTTATTTTGAAACGGAGGTAACTATCTTTTTTCTAGTATCATCTTTTTCTCGCAATTATGTATAATTTAATGGACATACTAGGAAGGTATGTTGAGTTCAAAAATTATTTTAAATTCATTTCGAAATATTATAATAACTATCGACAGAATAGAGCGAATATAGACTTCAATGTAATAATTAAGAATAGAAGTTATAAGAAAAAATGTATGGCTCATTCATTATAAATATATATAGATGGTGCTGTCAGGGTAATGCCAGGGAAAACGCCAAAATGGACTCATTAGACGCAGGAATGTTGTTAGCAACACAATGAAATAGCAGAAAACAATAGACTTCAAGGGTTTATTACAATTTTTTTTTTAGCAAAAAGACAAAAATAGGTAGTTACAGCGGAAACAGTCATAGTGAAAAGAGAAAAAGAGGAGCTTCATGAAACAAATACTTTACGAATAATTAACGGCACATTTTGGAACTTTTTTTTTCTTTTGCCAAACTCAATGCCATTGCCTCACGGTTGCTCTGCTAAAATATCAAATCGCTCTGATGGGTAGTTTTAAAATTATAGTTTTTTGAAATCATAACTTTAATTATAATCACCCTGTACATAACACCATTTATTTGGTCAAATAATTAGGTTATAACTAATACTTAGAACATGTTAAAAAAGTTGTAAAAGACATTTAAATATTTATATTTAACCACATACTGCATCGCATTTTAGACATCTTCTATCATTCTTCAAAGAATTTATGAAGTCTCTTTTATGATCGTTGCTTAGCAACACCATTATGTCTACGAAGGTGTAAACAAAGTTTATGAGAAACATACATTTAAATGAATGCATTCCACATTTCTGATTCGTGCTCAGAAAAGGCATAATTCAATATAAACGAAATTTATCCATCGAGATTTACATTCGTAATTTGGGTATCCGTTTCAACAAACTAAAGCTGATGAATTAATTTGCTACTACTGAATCCGGTATGCGTTTAAATTTAATTAGGAATCAGTGTTTCAAATTCTTTTGATATAGAAATTATACAAATTTTGAAAAAGTATCTTCATCTAAAGTTTAATTTCTATAGTGCTTGGTTGTCACTGTGAAAAATACGTTAAATAAGATAATTTTTTTCTCCACTTGAAATGCTTAATAGCACTTTCGTTAGAAAGCGTGCATTGAAAAGCGAATTAATTTCAATAAACTGAATCGTAAACATATGTTATTATTAGCTTTAATGTACCTGCTTCTTATTATTAAACGTTATTTCATTTGCAATGTGATCGCGGTATTATATTGAAGTGATAGAAATTACATACTGAATACACGAAATTAAAAAAGATGTCAGCAGTATTATTACATGCATTTTGAATTCCCTTTAATAGTAATTGGGGGAAAAAAAAGGGAAAATTTTACATTATACCTCACGATATTTTATAATATTTATGCAATATAATTTTTTGTAATTTATATAATTCGTGTTAAAAGTATTTTATGTGATTAACTTAATTTATAATCCTGTATATTATTAAATTAGTGTTACTTATAATATTTAATATAGTTATCTTGAATTATTATGAGCACGAATTTAACAATGCGTAAAGAATCTATTATAATCTAACATTTTTTAAGAACAGTCTGTTACATTGCCTTTACGAAATTTTTGATGATATTGAAATAGATATTTTACATAAATTGCACTATTATATTTTAAATTCAAAATATATTATTCACAATTGTGATATTATAAAGGATATTTTTAAATGAGTATATATCAGGAAAAAAAAAAAAAAAAAAAAAAAAAAAAAAAAAACGAAAATTCTTTTAAATGTAAATATAATATTTGTAAATAGTGTCGTAAAATTATCAGGAAGTTATATACAAAAATTCTTATTTTCATATTTAAAATCTCTTTTAAAAATATAATATTTATAAATAAACTATTGTATCTCAGTTTAATTTCATGCAATTCTTACATGTTGTGACCACGTAAAATCTGTAAAATTTTTATGTAAAAGTTTATATATATATTCTAAGTTTTTCAGTGTTATTCTGTTAGCTCTTCCTAGTCCCTAAATGCACTGATGATTAATTATTCGCTAAAAGGGAGAATTCATGTTCATGTTTCAAAAAATTGCAAATAAAACTAAAATCACTATTTATTTCTAAAGTTTTTGTTCGATTTGTGTAATTATTATTTATTATTATTATTATTATTACTTTAAGGATTATTTTAAAATATAGATATGCAGAATTTTGAAAAAAAAAAAAATCTTTATGAAATAAATATTTAATAAATATAGCATTTTAAGAATAATCCTTATTTACATAAACTTAGGGGAAAAAAAAAAAAAAAACTTTCCGATTGAGCAAAATATTAATTTCTCTTTAAATCAGCAATTACTACGCATCTGTCTATTCTATGCATTTGTTTAAGCTTAAAACGAAAAATGTAATTTACGACTAGCAGAAGACTTCTGTATCCATCCTTCAAGGAACAGCGGTAGCTTCTCATTATAGACTCATTTGGTTCTTTTTTTGACACTAGTCATAATTCTTTTTACCCATTATTTTCTGGTTTCGTCTAGTTTGATCACCTTGCTTTTCGCTCAAAGAAAGAAAAATGGTTTGCTGTTCTTTTACATTTGAAAGTAGACTGAAATTTATGACATAGAAGAAATGGCATAAAATATGTATTAGGGGTGTAAATCACAGTAAGCAATCCTTCAAAAATTTTGCAGGTGGAATAGTTACTGACCCCCCCCCTTTTTTTTATAAGAATATATATGTTGATAATATCGATGTACACATATTTGTTAAAGCAGGAAAACAGTATGTTATATTTAAAAACTGACTGCTATATACTATATACAAGTTAACAAACATTTCATTGGTTTACATGACAATTAAATTTGTTTCGAGAAAATTTTCAGATGATTCAGAAGAAAATTCTAAAATGAACATAAACTTCGTAATTTTCATATTAAAAGGGCTAATATATGTTAATGTTTAGATAGAACGTTTAATTTGTTTTCTACAAAATCTAGTTCCTTTCATACAATCTAGTTCCGTTCTTAATATGTATTTTCTTTTAACTGACCATTAGCACTTTGGGGTGTTGCGGTCAACGTCTTGTGAAAATAGGTTTCATATAAAGCAATGTAACCTAACAGAAGAAACAAAAACTTTTCTTTTTTTATATAAATAAATATAGAATGTTATTATAAACATTATATATATATATATATATAATAAAGTTTGATCAATATAGAGTAAATGGTCATGTGAAGAGACTTAAAGGTCAGAAAATACAAAAGACACTAAGTTAAAGGAATTTTGTGCAACAAGCTTAATATAGAAGAAAATTTCTTGGTCATTTTTTTTTTCAAATAAAACAATTTAGCTTTATTATCTTGAAAACTATGAAATAATAAAATTACTACAAATGATATGAATAATCAATGTAAATTAAACTATTAGTTATTATTATTATTATTATTTTCATTCGCAATAAATTTTTTCCAAATCCATTCACATTATATTTCTGTGCCAATAAATATAACTTTTAATTTTAACTTTTAACGTTCACTAGATATTATTATTATTATTGTTCCCAACTGCTAAGCTGATTTCTAAAATAATGGTTAGACACATAGCTAACCATAAAGTTATATATATATACATATATTTATATATGTGTGTATATGTGTGTGTGTGTATATAAATAGCTATTTTAAGTTTCTAGAATTTTTTTGTTTGTAACATCTACATGTTAATCTCATTAAATTCAATTACTAATTAAATTAATAACTATCTTTCTTGAGTAAACACTATAAATCGTAAAAACCCACAATAGTTGTTTCAAGTCAAAATAATAGCACAGTCTTTCATCACGAGGAATAATCTCGAAGCAGCCAGGTGCACTTGCGCATACTAAGAAACTGAAATAATTTCTGCAGAAAACTTTCTCTGAAACACCATTTATTAAATTTCGGATTAGTGCTGCTATCTATCAAACAGAGAAGAAATAAATGTTTAAAAATCGATTAAAACAAGGAAATAATGTAGAAAAAATGTTGTATTTCAAATATATATATATCATTCGATTTCAAGGAGAAACTAATAAACATTGAAATGTTAAAAAAAAAAAAAGTTAGTTGAATCTTAAAATCTTTGAATCACAATTTAAAAAAAAAAAAAAAAAAAAAAAATTAAGGATAAACTAATCAACTTTATTTTATTTTATTTTATTTTTTTTTTAAGTTGATTCTTAATTAGCAAATTAAAAGAATAACATCCAGTTTCAAGAAGAAACTAATAAACTTTACAATGTTAAAGAAAAAAAGAAAAAAAATCAAGAACATTCCTGACACAAAGCAAATATTTTATAAATATTAATTTCTGGTTATAACAAGAATTTAAAACATTATATATGTCTGCTATAGTAACCAATTATATTACATAGTTGGTATTAATATTGTTATAAATTACAAAGCCATTAATATTAATACCAGTAGTGCGTAAATGCTTGTCTAGCACACTCCATTGACGCATTTCATAATCGATTGGGATGCGATTACCGCCATAAAGTTTATTCCGTTGCTTCTCATGTCAGAAGTCATTATTACTCGAGGTCAGGCACTTTCAGAACAAATCAATCTTCTCCAAGTTTGCTTAATGGCCTATCATGTTCTTAAACGTGTCTGGTAGATTGCATAGTATTGATCATAGTGCACAAAAATTATGTATTCTCGCGATGGGCGTTTAATATCATTAGATTAATAGTAAGTTTTTCTTCAGTTTTGCTCAGACTTTTATGTAACACATCAGCAATAAACAATTAAGATGGTTTATTGAATAATTTGTTACATAATCTAATATTTTCCCTTAAATAAACGTAATTGGTTCTTGAATAATAAACATTTCGTTTACTTTGTTTAAGCATAAATATTAATCAAAGAAATTATCTTTAGCATTTTAGTGTAAAAACTATTGATTTGTTCATTTTTTAATAATAATATTATTAATTCAATTTATCTAATTAGCAATAAATAATTTAATAATAATTTCCATTCCAATAATAATTTCGTTACTTTTTCTTAAATTTTAACTTAGTTTTCCCTTTTTTAAATACAAAGCCTATGGATTTTATTGCATTCAAAGTAGTGAAAAGTTTATCCTCAATCAAGAGTAATTTTATTGATGATTATTATAATATAAAAATGCGTATTCTAATAAGATAAGCGTTATCTGGGAGCGAACCCGGCGTATTTTGTCTTCCAGTTTCGAGATCAGAACCTCTCAGCTTCTATTAGTGCAGGTACGAAGTCAGGAATATACAATGGATGATCCAAACCATCTCATTGAAACTACAAAATATTTTTCCAGGCAGAAAAAGTCACATGTGACCTAGCATATCAATATTTTCACGAAACGTCGTTTTTTGATTGCAAATAGAGACCATAGTTTTGGGTAATTGTCCATTTTACTTCGCTGAAAACAAAAATCAAATTCTGTAAAAAAAAAAAAAAAAAAAAAAAAAAAAATCGTGTGAGTAATTTGAAAGTAACTATTTTTCGCAGTAATGGCCTAATTAGCAGATAAAAACTACCAGTTAAACGGTCTCAGCAAATGTATAAGTAAAGTTTCTTAAAAAAAAAAAAAAAAAAAAAAAAAAAAAAAATTTCTCAAATCGAAATTTTTTTTAAAAAAATTCTATCACGTGACGTATTTTTTTCTCGAATATTTATTGTAATTTTGTGCTACAACATCAAATGTGTTACCCCAATTTTATTTATTTATTTATTTATTTATTTATTTATTTTTTACTTTAAAAAAATATACAAAAGAGATAATCGAAAAAATAAAATGGAATGGAATTGATAAGGGAAAAGAGCACGGAAAGGTTTGAAAGTGAAAGCTTATTCAGAGGAGCATGAAAAGTAAAACAAAAGGTCTCACGGGTGAAAAATAGTGAACATACGATGTTAAATACATCTTAACCCTTTCAGGGCAATGTAATTACGCTCATTTAAAATCAAGAGTCATCAGAATTTAAGAACAACATTAGAAGAAAAGAAAAAAAAAAAGAATTTTTTGGCTAAGTTAAAAATGAAAAAAAAAATAATATGTTGAAAATTTTTGGGATGAATTTTTGTAGTTCGGAATTAAAATTAGGTGGTACAGTAAAGTGTATTCTATTGCCCCTCTAATAAAATAATTATCTGTTTAAATATGAGAAAGAAGATATTTAGTTCAGTGTAATAAAAAATGGTACATTTTTTTATTGTAAAACTCTATTATTTACAAAAAAAAAAAAAAAAAAAAAAAAAAGATTACGTACGTGAAAGGACATGTTTCGATTCAGCATTCTCAAAAATATAAAGTTAAATAAAAGATAATAATAAAAAAATTCCACATCTAAAAAATATATTTTTTTTTTTCATTCTTTTTGACATGTGTTATTAACAATGATAATTAGTAAGAAATAATCTATAAATGATTGAACACTTTTTTTTCATTTAAAAATATCGATAATTGGCTTCGTATAGAAATAAGTTTATTCCCAGTTTCTACGAAGAAATAAATGTAACATACAAAGACTATTCAAATTTCCTTAAAATGTTTCCTACAAATGAAATGTACTTTGATAATGAATCGAAAAATGGATAGAAAATTTTCTTGGGCATGACGTTGTCATGGAAATCTTTCAAAGTTCTATCAGCTTTTAAAAAGATTTTGAGGATAAGATTTAACGATACTTTACGTTCATTAAGGAAGATAAATTATTAATTTAGCAATGAAATTGTTAGAAGCAATGCAATTGTATGTTTTGTCGCCTGGCCGTATTTTAACTACCAATGTAGGTTAGTACACTGTCTCGAGTAGGTTAAGTATGTATGACATTTTAAATGTGTATTGTAGCATGGTTTGCATTTAATACTTTTAGTTTTCATCTTAGTGTTACATTGTATATGTACATTAAATACTATTCAAGTGGAATTCTTATGATCTCTCTAGAAATAAGTATTTTAAGAGAGTCTTTTTCTCTTCAGATGTTTTCAGAACGTCAAGAATTTTTTAAGAGCACTAGAATTCTGGATGACTGCCCATGTAGTTTTAGAGATTGAAAAATACTTGAAATTTAATATTGAAGAAATATTTCAGTTAATATTATATATAAATATTTAAGGCATTTATAAAAGTTTAATTAGTTATTTCTTATATTGTATAGTCATGCATTGAGAAAAGATTTGTCTAGGGATTATAAAAATGATGATATATTGGATTATAAAGATAACAAAATTCAAACTTAGTAAATTAGATCTTGATTAGTTAAAATAATTGTTAAAAAAGGCAAATTATTTAATATTATATTCTTTCGCTTTCATTATTTTTTTTTTCTTTTATTTCCTAAATCCGAAAATAAAATTTTTCGCAAGTCCGAATTCCGTATTCTGAATATATGACATTAGGATACTGCATGAAATTTTTTGATGGAAAAAAAAAAAAAAAAGTTATTGTACAGGATTCTACGGATAAACGTTCTCCAATACATTACATCTATGAACAAAACTTTCCGTTGGCAGATTTTCACATCTTTACACTAGCACAATAAATCGTCAAATTAACGTATATTTTCATAATGCACAAGTTTTTGCGCATATAAAAAATATGATGCATGAAGCATGTTTATGCTACATGTAAGATAAGTTATAAAAACACTTGCCATACGTTTATAGAGTCACACAAATAAATTTGGATAGGTTAAACTATAGTTGAAATGCCTCTTGTATTATTTGTATTTCTTACTATGCTAATTTGAAGCGCACAATGCGATGCATGTACAAATTATAGTCAACATAGAGTACTTTCAAAAATTAATCAAATAAGCTTCAAATAATGGTATGAGCGAAATTTCATTGAATAATTTAAAGCTTTATTTATTTATTTTTTTAATACAACAGCGGTATTTTATGAATGTAATTACTATATTCAAACAGAACTGAAGGACATACATTCTTTTCGCGGAGTACTTTAAAAATATCTAAATACAGTCTTGTATTAAATATTAAAAGGAGCCTTGGCGTAGGATAACAAAAACCAGGAAAAGTCTACAATGTCTGGAGCACCAAAGGAAAAATCTGAATAGCAGACAGATGTTTCGGTAGCATTTAGCGTACCGTCATCAATGCATAAAGAAATAAGAGGGAAAGGATCCTATATATAGGGAAAAAAACGAAGTTTGGTGGTTAACCAACAAAATTAGCGGATTGTGAATTACGTAGACAAATCATGCTGGGACTAAATACAGAGGCTGTTCGCACATTTTTTAGACGATTTTGATGGAGTGTAATGAAGCAATTTTACTCATATTTCGAGTTTTATTTGTTCAGTTTGATAGCCCTTGTTCTTAACTAACATTCTACTAATATAACATTCTTCTAATTTCTATGATAATATTGCTTTTTATAATATCGGAAGAGGTATATTTTTCTACTCCTCTTGAACGGCTTTCCAGAGTCCACAAAGCTTTGTAGGTCGGTGTTTGGATAATGTTGACTTTAAGAGTCGAAAAACACAAAAATCTAACAGTGATACATCAGAAGATTTAGCAGGAATGTCAGTGAAGGGTATGGTTTTAATTCCCGTTTTTTGTTCCATTTTTTTTCTGGAAAAGCAATTGCGGATTGTGATGTATGGCTGCTTGTTTTGTCTTGATACAGTTCAACGGATTGATAGTATTGTGGATAAAGATCTGGATTTTCATTTTTAAAAATTGGAATTAAAATATGTTCTTGAGAGTATTTAGAGTTGATTTTGACATATTTGTCACATTTTTTTGCTTTTATATTGCGCTTGTATGAAAAACCAGTGGCAATCATAAATCCTTTAGAAAAACTTTCTTTTGATGCTTTGAGCCATGTAGCAAATTTTTTTTCTCCACTTTTGTGATAATAAATTGACCTTTTTTTATTGCAACCACTTAAATAGACCCAAGATTCATCTGTTGTTGCAATATTTTTCCATTTTTCTCCTGATAAATGCTTTTCATAAAGATTTCAATAAAAACTATCTTTGGAAAGAGCGGAAACCTATCCTTCCATCCCCTGCCATTTTAAAAGCGCATTTTTAGATCTTAACAAAAATTCTAAATATCAAAAGATAAATAAAACTTCCAAAAATATAACTGTTGTGAAAATAAAATTCTCCATGCAAACGATTTTTTCTTACTGCGAAATAAAATCGTCTAAAAAATGTGCGAACAGCCTCTGTAATAATAATAATAATTTTGAATTTGATTCAGGTAAAATAATTTGCAGGTTAATTTGTGCTGTTAAGTATTTTTATTTTAAAATCTAAAATTGTGTTTCCATAGAAATGTCGGATAACAGAAAGTAGTGTGAGTATTTCACTAAATTATTTAATATGTCAAAGATTTTAGAATGTCAGAAAATGCATAAAAATTCTCCACTTTTGTATGGTTGTTCATGAAATTTGAAAAATTAAAAATTCATGAAATTTGACAATGAAAAAATGTTTTGAGTTTTCAACATTTAAGAAATGTATAATTAAGTAAATTGTTTCGTTTTGCGATATGTTAAATACTAATCGGCCAGCTGAAATACTACTTTGCCTGCCTAGCTGTCAATATTTCCAGTTCATTTAATTATTATGTATATATATATATATATCAATTATTATAATCATTATAACTTTTTTCCTCAAGTTTATATTAAGATTTTTACTATAATTTGGCGGTAATTAGCGGAGGCTGAGAAAGAAGTCCATCAAATCGCCAAGTGGCAGTATTTACGTAGCTTTGCATATTACATCTATTCTTTTAAATTATATTTTTGACTCATTTTATTTCTTTCAAGTTACAATTAAATTTTATTTTTTCTCAATTCCTTATTGCAATTGTGTTGTGAATATTTCTCTTCTAAAACATTCTTTTTCCATTATTTTAATCATTGCACTTAAGCAAGGATAAAAATTTATTCTTTTTAGTACAATACATTTTTGTAGCTGTGACGTTATTTTCGAGCATTACCCCCAGGAAACTTGGGCTTTTATGATTAAGAAGGTGATCTCTTATCGAAATCTGAATCTGCAAAAGAATAAATTTGAAATTCATTAAGTAAACTTTGTGAATCTAAGAATTGCTAGTTAATTTAGTTTTTTACTCCTTAACTGCCGTGTAAAACACCAGTAAAAAATGAAAGTTTTTTTGTCCCCCCTCCCCACACAAATGGGTGGGGGAAGGTAGAATCTTGCGGTGGGTCACAGAATCTTTTACGCTTGTGGCAGCATTCCACTGTTCCTGCAGTTTTATTCAGAAATATAAATTTCTAGAGTCGAAATATACTATTGTTTTAACAGTTGTATTAGAACTTACAGACTACGTAGAAAATATTTTTATCTCCAGATTTGTTGATGACTGCCTATATATTTAAAATATAAAAAATCAGCAAAATTAGTATTTTAAGTTGGGAGCTGATTTGATATCTGTCATACTTTGGCACAAAAAAAAAAAAAAAAAAAATCGCGAAGTTATCTGGCAAACATATTTAATTCTTTTTTTTTTTTTTTTATTTAATAACGGAATTTAAGACAGCAGTAACGGAATTTAAGACAGCAAAAAATAATATGAAACAATATTTCGTATAGCATGTATTACGAAAATATACATTAAACTCGTATATTTTCCTAATACGTTTTCAATCGCAAAATGCCGAACTCGCGAATGACGACAAATATCAAATCAGTGCCTAATTTTTTTTTTTTTTTTTTCAGTTTAAAATATTTATGGAATTATTCTAAAATCTCGTTTTTATCTATTAAAACTCCATTTTTTATCGGGAGCTGATTTTGAAAAAATTGAATTCGATTAAATTAGACCCTGTGTACGACCCTGTATTTCGACTTTTCTATTCTTTTGGCCGATATTTATTAAATATAATAACATAATTTAATGTATTCATTTTAATAAGTGTAATCATGAGTTGGGTACTTTAAATTAGACCGCTTACTGTATCAATAATAATAATTTTGTTAAAACTTCATTTTAAATTAATTATTATTATTATTTTTTTTAATTAAAAAAAAAATCTTATTTCATTTTTTGATTCTTTGAGATTAATTTAAACTAAATTTTATTTAATCCAAATAATAATCGTAAATTTACCCCATTTTCATGCAATCTAATATTAGTCTGATATTATGTTTTCATGATAAGCTATATGTATAATAATAATACTGTTAAACATTATAAAAAATCAGTATATGATTTAATTTTATAACTATATGTATTTATAAACAGCATTAACAAAAAAAAAAAAAAACTTTTAAAGATTTTAACGCTGTTAAGTTTTTCTTTTTCTATAAATATTTACGATTTATTTTTCAAAAAGGGAAATACTATGAGCGTACCTCTTAATTTATTAAATTTTCGTTACAACAGTGTCAGTATAATTATTCATGTAAACAGAACAAATTCCATATTTATAGTCGTCTTTCATATAAACATTTATCAACGTACTTTGTGTTTATCTCTTCTGTGACTCTTCTTATTCGTTCTTTAATCTATTTAAGAAGCCATTAAAATTATTTTGTATGATTTTTTTTCTTAAATAATATCCAGATTAAACATATAAAAATACATTTTTAAAGAAAAAATAATAATAAACATATAATCAAAAATTCATTATATATTTATATCCTATAAGAAGTATTTCAATTCAGAATACTTTTCATTAAATTGTTGTCACAAGAATGCAGTGCAATACTTTAAAATTAAGCATTTAATTCCATTATTCTTTTTTACAATATTCCATTGGCTAATTTAATTCTCATTGAAATAATAAATAGGATAAATTCTCTGCAAAACTGTATTTCAAAAATTGGCTTATTTACTTTCATCTTGAAAAGTATTCTGCAGTCGCTGATTTTGATGTGATTCAATTTTTAATTAATCTGTTTCTACTTTGGGAATACTCGAAACTTTAATTAAGTTCTCAAATATGATTTATTAAAAAAGAGATAAAAAAGAATTAAGATAATAACGATGAGCCTGCCCGAGAGAGAATCATAGATTCCCTTATGAAATACCTTAACTTCAGATAAAGCGACACTATTATACAAATGGTACCCTAAAAAGTCAAATGTCAAAAGACTTCAAGTTGTAAGCCTGAACGCTCCCGTTATCTCAAAAGACTATGTCCTCAATTCATTTATTTATGTTAAATTTATATTCATCCTCCTTTTTCTGAATAATTATGATCGGTCCAAGCAACTTTCGCTATCTGAGCAAGCTGTCACATTGTTTCTCTTTTTTGTAAAACAGATACTTAAACTTTGACTTTCTCAAGTAGAATCATTTTACACACTTGACGTATTCTGAAAAGCAAATAGTGACTTTTGTTAAAATTTTGAATTATATCCTGCAGGTGCTACAAATGATAAGAGCAATTAGAATATCCTGAATAATTTTTAAAGAATGTGCGAGTTTTATTTTTATTCTTAAATATTATTATTCATTTCTTTTGTTAAGGAAATTTTCCGACTTCAAGATTTCTGGAATTATTTTTTTTTCTTTTTTAATTATTTGCAAACATAATAATTAATTTTGCAAAGTTGTGAGATAATTTTGTGATAAATTATACAAATAAAATAATATTTTCTTAAATATTTATATATTACGATCGTATTCTCAGATTTATATGAATTGGAAATTAAATTAATTAATGCATAAAGTTTCATAATGCAATGTACAAAATCCTACAAGGAAATCTGCATTTAGAACTTTTTAATACTTTGAATAAATTCATTCAGTATTACTTGGAAAATGATACTTCCAATATTTTGCGCCATTCCATAAAATTTATAAGAAAAACATTTACATTAAAAATCTGTAATACAAGGTTACTCTAAGAATTTCCAGTTCTTTAACTTAAAAGTATTTCAAGTACATATTTTGTTTTTATAATAGTAAAATGAATGTTTCATGAAATTCGTAATGTAAATGAATATCTGTCTATATTCTTTTCTTAAAGTAATACTAATTTAAAGTTAATGTTATATAATTAGCTTTGTTAATTTAACGAACACAAACCCATTAAAATGTTTAACAAATTAAAGATATATCAAATGCATTAAAGCTAACTTACGAATGAATGATCAAAAATCCTTAAATGAATTTTGATAATAATCATAAATCATAATTACTAAAATAGAATGGACAGGATGAATTGAAATATATCATTATAAAACTTCTACTTTAAATTGTTTCATTGTATTTAAATGCAAACATTGTTTCATTTCTATATGTAAACTATATTAAAATACATATTTCATTGAATAAGGATATAATTCAATTTGTAAAAGAGATTCAGGAGGTTACTCATTATGTCCTCAATCCTTTTGTACGAATAAAACTAGCTGTATTATAAAAACGTGTATCAAGAGAATGATCCATATTGTTAACGTTTAGTTTGGCCAATGTAATATTTAAACATCTTGAAATATTATGCGCTCCCAAATATTACTAAATATACATTGAAAATTATGTTAATGTAATATAATAATACACTGGTAAAAAAAATTAAGGATCAGCCCGTTTTCTCTTTCTCTTCTTTTGCACATAATTTTTAAACAAATAAACATATGAACATAAAATTTGGATGGCCTGTTCATTATCATATTATTAACCGAATCTTATGTAATTTTAGCATAAGAATAATTTTTAAGCTAATAAATATTCAGTTTTCTCGCAAAAGTAAGCTTTGGAAAAAATGAAAAATTTCAACAAATTTAGGAAAGAACACATAATGAAAAGTGGTGGTAAGGATGCATTAGAGATAGGTAAAGACGCTCATACCTTGAAATGTTAAACTAAATCTCGATTTTTCTTTTTGTATTAACTTTTCTTTTTCTTTTATAATGAACTTTTTAAAAATATATAATTACTAATTTGTAAACTATACTCAGCACTAGAATAATAATGATGTCGAAAAATAATTGTATAATGAACATCTTATCCAATTTTCATGTTTGTATGCATATTTTTTAAAAAGTTATTCACATGCGAAAAGAAGAAGAAAAAAAAAAAGAAACAGAAAATGAATGCAGGTAGAAAGATTTGGTTGTAATCTAACATAGGAACGCGTGTGCGTCTTTACCTATCTGTAAGGCATCCTTATGACCATTTTTCATTAAGTGTTCTTTCCTAAAATTATTGAAATTTTTTATTTTTTTAAAAGCTTACTTTTGAGAGAAAACTGAATATTTATTAGCTTAAAAATTATTCTTATGCTAAAATTACATAAGATTCGGTTAATAATATGATAATGAACAGGCCATCCAAATTTTATGTTCATATGTTTATTTGTTTAAAAATTATGTGCAAAAGAAGAGAAAGAGAAAACGGGCTGATCCTTTAATTTTTTTGACCAGTGAAGAAAATTGCAGTTTAAGTCGTATTGTTTTAGTAGCTTTTCTATCATCTTATAACAATGTACGCAAAATCTTAAGATTTACTTAAAAAGATATTAAATAATAGTCTAATACTGTAAATACAAAAATTCTTTATATATAATTTTTTAACTCCAATCCACATCGAAGTCGTTTAAAATTTTGTCATTTACGTATGCATATCATAGATCAGATTTATAAGATTGAAACCAAAAATAAAATTAAAAAGTGAAAAAAAAAAAAAAAAAAAAAAAAAAAAAAAAAAAAAAAATTCTGTATGAATTTTCATTCTTTAAAAATGTGTTATATCATCTTTTAAAATATGATTTTATATATACAGAGTGACTTCTATAATTCACTTCCACCCTTTTACCGCTTAAAGGCTGTATCTCTAGTCATACAAGGGGTGTCTAGGGATAGCAAAGTAACTATGCACTACTAAATTCGATAGAGACCTTATATTATATCCTAATGTAGTGTGACTAAGACGCGATCTCTTACAGTACCATTCTGTAGAAAACGGCGGAGTTGGCGTTCCTATGTCGAAAAAAAAGATACAAGATAGGAAAAAAAGGAATTACAAAGTTATAGAGCATCATAGATTTAGTACGAAAATACACCCCATGCTAAAAGTTGTATGTTTAAATCATGCATTTAATTGTTCTCAATTTTCTACACATTTATGGGCCGTAACGATCTGAAAAAGAAAGAGACTGTTTTTACACTCAATGTTCAAACTTCTATCCGTCAGTTGCAGTGCACATTTGGACTCTTGTTTGAATTTTATGCTACACACGGCGTAGTGTATCTAGTAGCATAAAAATCCGAAAGATATTTTCTGAAAACAAATAACTGTATTTGTAAAGTTAATATCCAAAGTTTTTGAAAATAAAAATCACAAAATGAGCTTGAATTACAAAGTTTATGGTAAAATCAGGGTGGGGGAATGCAAATTCGATGATCGATTTAACGTTGATATGCTTTATTATTTTCTTCTATGTTAAATAGAAGGAAATATTCGATTAATATAAATATTTACATGTTCAAAAAGGTCCAAAACATAATTTAACCATTTTTAGAAAGTGCTTGTGTGTCTTTGTAGCAGGTGTATCTCAGGAGCTACTCCACATAATTTTATATACATTTCTATGTAGTTGCACCTTGACATAAATTAGCGCCTAACAACTTTTGGTGCATATCCCTGAATAAGTGTCTCCACTAGTCTGAAATTTATTTCATTTAAAGAAAAGCTATATCTTAGGTTGTACTGTGTATAATCGAACAAAACTTGATATGTCAGAAAGACATTGTCAAATATTATGATGATTTTATTTGAGTGCCGATAGATGCATAAGTGGCGCCGCGATGCTGCAATTTTGCCTTCGAAAGGTAAGGATATATCTCAAATTCTGTTTTATATAATTGCATATAATATTTTGTATATGAAAGGGCCATTATGCAACTATAAGCTGATTCAGTTTAAGTGGATCTCGTCCGACAAGTGGCGCAGCTGTGCCGCAATTTTACATTGTGAATAGGAAGGCTAAATCCAAACTTATGTGACATATACATGCACCAAACTTTATATGTGAAATATCCATTGTAAAAACGAAGGTTGACATAATTTGAAAGTATATCAGCCAAGAGATGACGCTGTTATTACTTACCTTTTGTGATATTCCGCATGGGTACATCTCGGCATCTGTTGATTAATATTGTGCTAGACTACATATGTAGAATTTTTATTGTGAGAAGCTGTCATTAACCTTTTGCGCATGTTAAACAAAAATTCTGTTATATAGAATAATATTAAAGAGATGTTTGTTATGGCTGCAACGTACTTGTTTTTCATTTAAAAAAAAAAAAAAAAAAAAGCTCATGGGAGTAGATTGACAACCTAGCTCAAGCTAATGGCAAATCATATTTCCGCTATTTACATAAAAAAAAAAAAAAAAAAAAAAAAAAAAATCCCATTGTACGGATGCACAACTTATGTATAGGAATGGATGTAGCTAACTTTTTGTAAATGAAATTTTAAGATTCTGCTTTATTTTATATTTTTTATTTTAAATCTTGAACGTATGCATTTTTTAGTTATGATTCTTTTTAAATATGATTTTTTCGCTAAAAGTTATACTTAAAAAAATATATATGCATTGAATCCCTTAATTTAAATTTTTTGCTATTCTCTTCAAAACCGAATAAATGGACTGATTTTAATGTTCACGTGTTTATGTGGTGCTTAATACAATCTCAGCAAAGTATTATCACCAAGGTAAAGGACGTTCAAATACATCGACTTGAATAAGTTCAATTTATTATGTATATATACACGAATTGTGATATAATTTAAATAGAGAATTCCTATATGTTTTATAATTCATTCTCTGAATTTCACCTAAGCGCTATTTTACTGGTATCGGAAATCCAAATATTTGTTCAGTTATATAACTTTGTATCAATATGTTAATAATTTTATAGAATGAAGATTTGTAATGTAAGTTTGGAAACAGATGTATTCCACACGAAAAGAGCTAGTCAAAGAATGTTAAAATATTAATGTAAATTGTTACAATATGTGAATAATGTCTTTGTAAAACAAAAGCATAATGTTTTGATAATATTTTCCAATAATAATATACAGAATTTTATTTGATAAATAATCACCACTGTTTGAGATATATATAATTTATGGTTTTCATATCGTTTATTATTGCTAAAAAGAACAAAATGAAGTATTGATTTTGTTATACAAACCAAGTAGTGCAAATATTTTAGGTTTTCATAAATAAACTTGTCTTTTATATATATTATATATTCAAAATTTTTATTTAATTGCTATGATTTTTTTTTTATGTGCATTTTACTATATTGACACCACTATTTTTAAAAGGAATTTTTTCTTGAATATTTTGTATGTATGTTCGGTTTATGACATCGGGTGTTGCCTTTCGACAGAATCCACAAGTCTATGCCAGGTCTTCCGGTCATGGGTCTAATCTTCTTCCAGACCCCTATCCCTCAACGCTTTTTTTACGTTATCCATCCAAGCCTTTCTTGGTCTTCCTCGTTTTCTTTTCTGATTTGATATATAGTTAAAAGCGATTTTAGGTAATCTTTCATCGTTCATTCTTGAAGATTTTAATGTTATAACATTATTGTAAAAAATCCTATTGAGAAATTATGGTGACAATTTAATAAAACGTACATATATCCACACACAAATTAAAAAAAAATACTCCGACACCTGCTATTATTAATATTATTATTTAATAAGTGTGTGGGTTTGTAATGTTTATTGTATTTTTGCAGAATACAATTTTTGCAATTGTATTGCATTTAAAATCCTATTAAATTTTGAATGATGCTATTTTCATTTCGACAGTGCATTTATTTTTTGAGTACATTTTTCAAACTGTATACTTCCGATTTACGTTTTTTTTTTTTTTTTTTTTTTTTTTTTTTTTTTTTTAACATCCAATTAAAGAAAAAAAAACCTGCTCATCACAAACTGATCCAGTATTTATCTTCAATACAAAAATGCTTTCAGACAATCTTCCAATAACTTAGTTTTTCTGTGAAAAAATAAAAATAATAAAATGCAAATACGTGAGTCCAAATATTGAGTAGTTTTATCTATAATTTTACACCATTTAGCTTTTTGTAAATCTTCTGTCATTCTGATAGCGCTGTTACGTGATAAGTAACTAGAATTTTATATTTGATACACGTATGTGTAACTTTAATACAATGAACTATTTTTAGAAAGATATTGCTACTCTTCGTGTTATAACTTAATCTTTCGTTTAAGATGTTCAATTATGTGAGCTTTTCTTAGATATCACGCTTTATTTCTTTGCAATACAAAACTGTAATATGGTAGTAAAACAAACCTGACCTTGAGACATTTTATCTTTAGCTTATTTAAATTGAAGAGAAAATCTCCTTAAATAACATTTCTTGTAACGGTAATTGAAGTAAATACTAACTAATATTAGTTTTTTTTTTTTTTTTTTTTTTTTTTTTGTTAACATTAATTTGAAGTAAATAGAGTTTATAGGAAATAGTTTGAGCAATTTTTAGTTAAACAACAGCAATTTAGAGTATGATTAAAACAATACCTTTTGTGGTACTAGTAAATAAAGATGGCTAAAATAATGCAATACATATATTTCCGAAATTATAACTTCTTTTCAAGTACGTAAGATAGTTCTGTAAATTTAGAAAACTTGATGTATTTACCGATGTATAGAGCTCTAGGATTTTAATCTGAAGCTAGTTTTGTACTTAGGATAATATATTTAATTTTATGATAATTTTAAAGTCTGGAAATTCCTTGAATGGTAAAAACTGATCTCGTGATATATATATATATATATATATATATATATATGTATATATATATATATATATATATATATATATATATATATATATATATACAAGGTGTTCTATAAGTCTGTAGACATTTTAAAAATTTATAACTATTGAATGAATTGATAGAATTGAATGCGGTTTGGGAAAAAATGATTCTCGTGAAGGGGGATTCTTTTTGGTAAAAGTAAAAAATATAGTTAATTTTTTTGTCTACGATAGTTAGACAAATTTGTAAATTTTTCGCACGGATGGGAAAGAAAAATATGCAAATTAAAGTTTTATGAATTGCACAATTTTGCGGTAAGAACAGTTTATTTCTTATTTTGCCTGCTACTTGTGCATACATATTTTAATTGCGATGCTGATGTTGTGGATAAAGCGTTATGGGTGAAGATGTTTTCCCTCAGGTAAGATGAAGCTGCATTTAGCAGTGTTATAACTTGTTTCCATCGGTAATTTGCAGTGACGACGGAGACATAGAATAGGATTTATATGCCTGTCAACATTTGCATGCGAATAAGTAGAGTTTTTCATGAAAATGTGTGAGCTGGTCACGCAGAGCGCCCTCTATCTACAAATATCTTAATTGTTATTTTTTCTTTAAAAAATAAAAATAAATGAATAAATAAAAAATAAATAAAACAAAATAAATAAATAATAATGATAATAAAAATAAATACAAAAAATAAATAAAATACTACCACTAATAATAATAATAATAATAAGTTCCCTTTCACAAGAAGGATTTTTTCTTAAACCTCATTCAATTCTATCAATTCAGTCAATAGTTATGAATTATTAAAACGTCTACAGACTTATGAGACACCCTGTATATATAACGTATAAAACTGTAAATAGAAATATATAAATGTAAAACATAATTTTAACATGCAAGCAATATATTATTAATGCCAATTTCATTAAAAGTATATAAATAAAGCAATGAATTGAATTAAAGATGAATTGTAATACTCACGCTATAATGAAAGATTAAATCCATTCACATGAAAATGATGAATTTATAAAACAGTCATCAAATTCAATAATAATATTATTGTTTTAAAAAATTAAAGAACACGCTTTTATAGAAATGTGAACTAAAAAAGCACAAAATATCTATCTTAGTATTAAAATGCAGGTTAAGAGAAAATCGTGTGAGCGACACACCATAATATTTACATACATTTAAATCTTTAATTAAAATAACTTTGAATTAAACAAAAACCATTTTTAAAAAATCTCCCCTGCCTGGGATCGAACGCTGGACCTTTATGTTCGTAGCACTGCGCCTTACCTCAACGCCACATCGTTCACGTAGGGAAAGTATTTTTATACAATATAATTTTTTTGTTTGCTCCCAGATCAGTTACAAACATACATACATACATACAAACATACATACATACAGGTGAAGCTAATAAAAGCGTGTTAAAAAGGAATTTATCAGTCACAAACCTTTAATATTTAGGAGGTATATAACAAATGTAATAAGAAGTGGAACATAACAAATTGAATTAGAAGTGGAAAAGGCTCAAAACTAGAAGAACTATGAAATATATATGTAAGAATTAAAAAAAAAAAAAATAGTTGTACGATATCATGATCAGACGTAATCCACTAGACATTTCACCAATGATTGATAATTACTTGTGATTACACTTTTTTTTTTCATTTTGCATGAAAAATTTTACTAACGTTTAGGTTTGACGCCAACATGGTGACATATACTTCCACTACGTTTGTTGCGACCATGAGAAACTCTACTCACGTGCTGATTCTACGCATGTGCCTCCTGATGAACCTCTGGAGAGAGTTAAGTTGAGACATTTCGTCATATTTAGTTGAGTTGAGATATTTGCAATTTGCCGTACAGTACTTAAAATCAGCTACGTTTATTTTCAAAAAGATTTTACCATTCCTTAAAATTCGACGAGAAATAAAGATATTTCTAACACGTTACCTTTCATAAACAATACACTCCGAAAATGATAAACTTTCACAATAAAAAAACATTGAAACTAAAAATTATCGTATTACGTTAACTCTCATATAGGAACATTAAAACTCCATAACGTTTTGATTACATAAGAGATAAAGTCAGCACAAATATACTCCTTTATCTTTATCAGAATTTACGAGCTTTAGATAAATTATTAGAAAAATAACTCACAGTTGAGAGATTAAACTGCTATAAATAAAACAGTGAAGTCGATTTGGAGCATTAAGATGAAATTTTGTTAGCTAAAGAATTTGTAACATCTGCTTTAGATAAATTGTTAAAGAATCTTTTAACTTATCTTTTTAGGCTTAATACAATAGAGAATGTATAGCAGTAATGGTAACTTTCTTTTATAGCTTGTTTAGTAGTTTAGTTTTCTAAATGTTTCAAGCTAATTTATAAATTTAAAATTAATTTTTACATACTGGACATATACCATGTAAAGAATGTATTGCAATCATGAAAAAAAAAAAAATTACTATCAGATTTTGGCACCTTGTACCTGTACCTATACCTTTCAGGTATAGATACACGAAAATCTTATATTCAACTAAATTTATTTTTATTATCTTTACAGAGGTGTATGTGTGTGCGTGAACTATGTTCTAAACGATACGTTCTATTCAGATCAAATTTGATAGGTATGTTTTAGTTCACCATCTCACGATCTGAATAGGCTTTAATGATTAATCTTTTACAAGTATGACTATATTATACAGGAACTATCGTTTACAAGTGTCTTTTGCATGTTGATAATCAACTTAATGATTTTTACTGTTAATATCTCTCACAAGTTAATGTTTGTATTTTACAGGGATAAGAGGTAGATTTAATATACATTGCATAGTTTCAGATTATTTAAAATTTGTTTTAGCAGTGTTGAAATGAATAAATAAATAAAAGAACAGAAATATGTTTTTTTTTTTTTTTTTTTTTTTTTTCTATAGTATACTTTTTCCTGGGAAATTACGCTCGTATAACTCATTTTGTTCTTTTACAAAGAAGCAAAGAAAAAAACATATTACGTATTATAAATATTACATACTATGAAAGCTAATTATCTGTAACGCATTAAATTATTTGAAAAAAAAAAAAAAAGAAACTGATATAGTGCTTAAAAATTTGTTATAGCATGCTCATTTTGGGAACTTACTAAAATGTGCAAATATTTTAAGGGAATCACAAGAATATCGTATCTTTTCCATCCATTACAAGAAAGTACGAACCTGGAGAGAAATGCACAAACAGACTGTTATGACTTATTAAAAGGAGACTTAGTGCTAGACAACTAAACTCGGGGAAAATCTTCAACATTTTAAATGCCAAAGGAGAAAATTGAACAGCGGACAGCTGTTTCAATAGCATTTAATGCACAGTCTTCAGTGCATAAAGAAAAGAGAGGGGTGTACTCCCAGGGCTCGACTATGCTTTTTGAATATCCGGGGCACTGATGCTATTTCCCCCACCCCCACAGAGCTTGCAAAACTGCCTTCAGAAAAAAAAAAAAAAAAAAAAAAAAAAAACCTTAGGGTGTTTTTTTTTTATCGATTTTAAACTCAAGACAATAGAAAACGGATAAAGCATATTGGTCAGCCAATATAAATATCATCTTAGTTTCGGAGATTATGAACAAAGTTTAAAAAAATGTTTAAGCTCTTTAATGCAATTTAGAAAGGGAGTTTTATTCAGTTTTTGTTTTGACTAGACATCTCACATGAAAATTTTATGCTGTTACATTCGAACTTTTGGAAAAGAGACCCCCTAAATTTGGGGGCCCTGGGCTAACGTCCCGTGTGTCCATGCCATAATCTGGCTCTGTGTACTCCTGTATATAGAAATGAATCAAATTCTTATCAATAAATATAATACTGTGCTTAGTTTGACCAATGCATGTTAAAGCACATTGGTACGAAATGCTATAAATCACCCAGGAGTTACATAAAACTATAGGATTTTTTAACTATGAGTTAAAAATGTTTTTAGTTAAATGATCCTAATCATCGATCCTATTATCATATGTTAGTCAAAAATTTTAGTTCTGTTTTAAATTCCTTGTATAGAACACACCAGTTACGTCCGGATACAAGAAATCAACAAATTAGTCATTTCTAAGTACACTGTTAAAAAAATGCAGAAAAAATACAGAAATTCTCTGTAATTTCAGAAAAAAAGGCGTAAATTACGGAAAAATTACGTAGACAAAACGTATTTTACGACTTTTTTTCTGAAATTACAGAGAATTTCTGTATTTTTTCTGCATTTTTTTAACAGTGTATTGCTGGGAGAAAAACTATAATTTTAAATTTGATTTGCTAAAGTAATTTGCAGGCCCAAATCTACCCACTAATTATATTTCCTTGAAGCTTTTGAAGCATCTGTAAGAATCTTAAAAATATTGTTAATGGTGAATTCGCTGTAGAAATTTACCTGTTTGTTGGAAAATTTACATTCTGTCAACATTTTCTTGACTTTTTTTAAATATTTTTTCGCAATTACCGTTTTTTAATTTTTTATTGTTCATTTCCCTACATTCTGCGTAATTCTATTTGTTGATCAGAATGCGATTCTTTTCCTATATAGAGAGGCATTTCCCTCTCATTTCTTTATGCACTGAAGGCGGTACGCGAAATGCTACCGAAACAACTCTCTGCCAGTCAGTTTTTCTCTTTGGAACCCTTGATGGTGGAGATTTTTACTGTTATGATTTCTCTCATATTTTGATTACTGAATAAAGCCTAAAAATTGCTAATGATAAAAAAGTCGTGTTGTGTCGCTCCAGTTTCTTTACTTATATCCAAAATTTCAGCTTATTATTTTATTTACTTTCTAATCCATGTTTTACACAGATTGCTTTAGCTTGATAAGATGTACATAAGGAGAATCTATTTATGCAAGATACTTATTAAAAAATCATTATGATGCATACGAGAATCTAATTTGTGTGTTTGAATAAAATAGATATAGAAAAGTACCTGAGACTTACAAACACAAGTCTTTAGACATCACTTACTGCACGGCAATTTTGAATGACTAGATGGATAAATTAATTAATATTAATTATAAATAATACCATGATAACCAGAATAGCTTTGTGTACAAAATGAATAACTAAGATAGCAGTAAAATCGAAATAATACTAAATAAATGGCTTTGTCAATATACAATAAAAAAATAAATATACTTAATATGTTTAGTGCATAATTAAGCAGAAAGTTTTAAATACACGCTTCTTGCTTAATTTGAGCGATTCAGTAAATATCAATTAAAAAAAAATCAATAATATTAATTAAAAGTAAAATTTAATTTTGGTTTACCGATTAATATTTGACGAAAGGATAAATTTTATTTGAAGAGGTGAAAAATCTTGTCATTACAAAAATTATCGGTAGATGGCGCCTTTATTAATGAAAATATTTTAAACACGTAAATTGTAAAAAGCTTTACCCGCATCAGACTGAAGAATATATCTAAATATACTACATATGTTTTCATAACTATTAAACTTTTTAGTAATATAAAACGCATTATAATTTATTTAGTAATTTTTTTTAATTTAGAAAAAATAAATACGCTATTATAAAACTTTTAAAAATGTCACGAATTAAAATTTTTTTTATTCTTAAAAAATAATTGTCTTTATACAAAATAATAATACTGTAAATATGTTAAACTAATTATGGGTTTCAAATCTATTATATTTGTCTGTATACTTCACTGTAAAATTTGCAAATATATATTAAGAATATTTCTTTCAAAGATTCATTCCAGTTACATTTTAGGAAAAAAAAAAAAAAAAAAACTCCTAAAAATGTTAATATGTTTTAAATATAGTCACTTACATGTATAGAGCAATTCCTTATATCTAAATATTTCTTACGTAAATCTTTTTTCTTAATAATACATAGAAATATATCATAATTTTTAGTTTTTCACCGTAATAAGAAATAGAAAGAAAGTATCATTCTGAATTACAAACTAATTGTAGCTTTATGATACGTTACATAAAATAGATGTCACATTATACCATTTAATACAATAGGTTAAACGTTTGCTACAATTAGAAGTAGAAATCCTTCTCTCGCTAATGCATGATCATATATCAGACTTCTGCTGTATAAATGTAATTAATGTTAAAATTAATGATTAGTTTATAGCAATAAGTTACTTGTTATTAGTGAATTTGTATTTAGGTACAACATTAGTTTATTTAAACGTTAATTTATTGAACGCACATGCTTTCATACTCAATTAGATATTTAGAGCACACGTGGTTATGGAATTTTATAAATAGACATTCTAACGTCAAAAGGCATTGTAACATGTACATTGTATTGTACATATTGTAAACGTACATTGTACTGCACATACAGTGCGACGCAAAAGTTTAGACAATGACGTTATTCATCTTTAAAATTTAGAATTATGACGTCAGAATTACAAAAACCTGTATATATATTTAAAATATGCTTTAAAATGCTATAATCAAAAGACAGTCATTTGATTTGCTTTAATTTTAATTTTTTTGATAAAAATAAAAATTTGCTTGTCGCAAAAGTTTAGACACGATTATGAGTTTCTGTGAATATTTGTTGGCATATGCAAATTTAAAATCGATGATGTCACAGATTTTGAGTACTTAAGTTCTGCAAACGATAACGCTTCGTAGTTGACTTGCCGCGAGCTAAAAAAATTCAAGGGAATGATGTTTCAATGATTTGGCAGTTGAAAGCTGAAGGGAAGCGCGTTTCAGAAATTTTGGCTATTATTAATAGATCTAAGAAATCTATTCATCGAGTTTTATCGCGTGGTTGTGAATATAAAGCAAAATGTTGATCTGGGTGGCCACGTGTAAGAAATATACAAGAGGATCGCCTGATACAAAGACTAGCGAGTACACAACAAATGAGTGTACGTGGAGTTCAAAGGTCATCGGGACTCACTGTATCAAAGGATACGATTCGTAGACGAATTGTGGGAAAAAGAACAACAGTTTATAGCAAAATGTAAAAGAAAGCACCTCTGAAGCCACATCATAAGTTACAAAGAATGTTGTGGGCTCGAAAGCATACGTCATATGGACAGAAATGGCAATCAGACATATTTAGCGATGAAAAAAAGTAGAATCTAGATGGTCCAGATGTCTGGTCATCGTATTGGCATGATTGCGGAAGGGACCTCTAGGTTTTTTCAATCGCAGATAAGGAGGGGGCTCGGCGATGATTTGAGCAGCCATTTGGTATAATGGGCAAGTATCTCTGACCTTTACCAGTGGTCGTCAAATATCACAGCATTATACAAAGAGATTAGAAAATAACTTAATGCCATTTACTGAGCTTCTAGGTGGAAATCAGTGGCAATTTCAACAAGACAATGTTTCGATTCACACTGCAAACAATAGAAAATCTTGGTTTAATTCTCATAATATAAGAGTTCTCAACTGGCCAGCATATAACACAGATCTTAACCCTACAGAGAATCTTTGGGGCATCATGTCTCGCAAAGTTTATAGCAATGGTAGACAATACTTTTCTGTACAGGAACTCAAGACATCTATTGGGGATGCCCAAATATGTACTAAAGGATGTGAGGATGCCCAAATATGTATGTACGACATCGGTCCCCAAACTATGCAAAATTTGGCTTCTTCAATGAAATCTCGTATTTATGAAGTAATACAGAAGCACGGATGTACAATTAGGTTTTAAAAATTGTTTATTTAGATTTTATTTAAATTTTGTCTAAACTTTTGAGACAGAATTATATTTTTGTTACCATTTAAATACTTGCAATATGTACAGTACTACTTCTCATTGTTATAAATATTATTTATATGCACAGCACATTACACTCAAGCTAATGTTAGGAAAATTGATTAAATATTTTTCGAAATCTTCATGAATTTCTTCATTGTCTGAACTTTTGCTTCGTACTGTATTGAAAAATGTACATTGTATTGTACATATTGTAACATAAGCAAAATTTTTTGATATAGAATATACTTTTGTATGTAATATTATGATTCTGTTGAATACAATGCTTATGTGAAAATGCAGACCTGATACAGTTCTTCAATATTGACATACATGAAAGAATATTTTTTAAAGAAGAATTTTAAAGAACAAATTTAAAACATTTCGTAATGAAACTAAAAGAGTGAAAAATGACGAAGCTCACTTTCTGCTCAGAGTTAATGTAGATATTTCTGCAGAATGAACACTGGAAAACACATTTGTGTTTGATATGTGAGAAGTATAAATTTAACAAGTTAATTTATTCATGTTAACCCTGTAATGTCTGTTACAGAGCACTTAAACCAAACATTTACCATTGTTTACGCAAGAACGTTTCAATATATATTATTCCCCTTGTGTTATTTGGTTATTAAAATTTGGTTTCTTCTCTCTTAGTTAATACCACAGCTCCGAAATTTAACGAATATTGTTTCAGAGGAAGCCATACTCAGAAATCACTTTATATTTCTTAGTAGGCTCCAGTGCATCTTGTTGTTTCACTCACGTACTCGTACCTATTTTTTACACCGATGGAGAGCCGTGCTTTTGATATTAACCTGAAACGACTGTTTCGATGCATTGCAATCTATAGTGTTTATTTACAAATTTATTATTTATTAAATTAGTTATTATTTTTTATTTTGATGAAATTAACATATAAATATTTTAAACCATAATTTTTTCTAAAATTGAATTTTTTTTTAAACATATTTATGATCAACTAGGTGTTTAACAGCTATTTTCGAAATTAGTTTAGTAATTTTCAAATATATGTATGTGGAAAACATTAAAGGTTTAAATTTAACGCTATATTTAACATAAAAATTATTAACGCTACATTTTGTGCGAGTATGTGTACAGGTAATGGACAAAAATATGGAAACGCTTTCGATTTTTCACGTTTCGTTTATTATTTTGAAAAAAAATACCTGACAGATTATCTTGAAACCGCAAGTATGTAAAGGACATGCTATACCATATTATATCCTATTTTATTTTTTTTTAAATTAAAGTTAAACATGGAACAACTGAGAAATTAAGAAAAAGGTTTGGAATCTGTCTGTAAGCAGTAATGCTTAAAACATTCTCGTATCTATAACATATGATTATGCTTTGTTTTCTTTTTTCTTTCGTTCTTTTTTAATTAACTGTATTTATTTCTATGTGGTTAGCATATATATTCATAAATGTTTCTTTAACAAAATCGAAAACATTCGCACAATTCTTGTTTATAACACGTGGTGTGAAAATATAAGGTACAGCATATTCATTAAAACACTAAAGTTTCAGGATAATGCGTTAAGTACTTGTAAATATAATCGATAGACGTTTGAAATAAAAATATAGTTTTTAGAAACTTAAGAGGAACTTCAAAGGAACCTAAATTTATTTAAGTGTTAAGAAAAGATGTAGTGTATTGAAGAGGGAACTTTAAGTAGAACATAAGGAAATACCAAGATTGTGTTATAATCTGCTTCATAGATTCTTCACTGTAACATACTCGTGTTGCCATAAGTTAAAAGCATCTATTCCTGGAATAATACTTAACTTATCTACTCCCCCCCCCTTTTTTTTTCCCTTGTGTAGTAAGTTTTCAGATTTCGATTTTTGACGTATTTTGGTTCTTACACGGTTTTGTTGTGATAGCCTGAGAGTTAGTTATAGCAAATCTAGTAAAAGTATATTATTTTAGTTCGTTATTTTACAGTGATCAGATCATGTTATCTTCATAACAGAGAAGCTCTAAAAATTGCTACAGTTATCCAATTACGGTTGATTTTTTTTCATTCTTATTGAATAAAGACTAAAAATAAAGTACCAATAATAAATAGTTTACTTTCTACAGTTTTTAAAAACTTAGAGAAAATGCCTTTAAAACGAATGAAGGCTGTCACCAGAAAATAAGGGCATTTGTTGGCCTTAGTTAATTGGACATTTTCTGTAATTGTTACAAACGATTGATCAATAAGTTATAAAATAACATAAATTAAATTATCTTACAAGGAAACATTCAAAAGGTGTCATCTTCAAAAAGTATTGAAAAAAATATATGTGATTCTACTGTTCATAAAACACCAGGAAAAAAAATATATATATATATCGGCTGAAATGAATTAAAGCGACCACAAAAAATTATCAAAATTAAGCATATTTGGCGATTTCACACTGCTAGGCGATTGATTTTGAGTACTTGGCGGTAAAGCAAAATACGGTTTTGTTCGTACACGGCAATTTCGGTGGTAGCAAACGTATCGCCTAACAGCGCTAAATCGCCAAATATGCTCAATTTTGATAATTTTTTGTGGTCGCTGTAATTAATTTCAGTCGATATTTTTTTAATTTCCTGGTGTTTTATGAAGAGTAGAATCAGATATATTTTTTTCAATACTTTTTGAAGATGACACCTTTTGAATGTTTCCTTGTTAGTTGTTTAGTATGCACATTGCCAGTTCATAAGTTTTATTTATTTATTACCCAGCATTTTAACCACTGTATCTTGTTTTCCACACGATGGTGAAAAAAAGCTGTTTAAGTAAAAAAAAAAAAAAAAAAAAAAATATTCTATTGCAAAGAGCATTTCACTAATAACACTTTTTAACCGACAGTAAAACAGAAGGAAGGTTCTCAATTCAAACCGTATGTTTTTTACTTTCTTCTATATGTAATATAGAGAAAGTATTGGATTCGCGAAAATTTTCGACCTCCGTTTTTTGACGGATCTACACGTTTTGGGATGTCCTGAACACGAATTGATAGTTTTTAAAAAATGTCTGTCTGTGTGTCTGTCTGTCTGTCTGTCTGTCTGTGTGTCTGTCTGTCTGTATCAATTTTTTGTGGACGCTGTATCTCACGAACCAATGAATGAAATTTAACCAAACTTGGTATTTAGTTGCACCCTGACATGAACTGGTGCCCATTAGATTTGGGGATCAATAGCTCAACAGGTGGCGCTGTGATCGCATTTTATAGGACAAAATTCCGTATAAATGGGCATAATGACAGTTATTTTAAACTTGTGATTGTAAAATTAATATGAATTATTGATAATAGTAGTAGTTAACTAGGAAAAAAAAATTGTGCATGGGGGGGCATCGGTTCCCCCCCTGGGGGGGAAGTACCCCCCCAGGGGGGTTAAATTTTGAAGATGGGTATCATTCGAAAGATCTCGTCAATACCTTTAAAACGAATGGTTGAACCATAAATCTGTGATAATTTAAAACAAAGTTATCGATTTTTTTTACTTTTAACAAAAAAAAAAAAACTTAGAAAAAAAAATCGTTTTTTTTTTTTTTTTTTTTTTTTTTTTTTTTTTTAATATTGTTACTGATTGAATATGTATAGGAAAATATAGAAGAAAGTCTTGTGGTGGCCACAACATACTAGTTTTTTTTAATGTTTGTTAGCTCATAACTTCTGAACGGATGCTCCGATTTTGATACTTTTTGTTTTGTTGTTATGAAATAGTTTTGAATGCATATTACAGTATTAAAAAATGTAGAAGTTTATCAGTCAACTAAGTTTAAACAAGAAGAATATCCGTTTGACAAAATGAGTAGTTAATTAATTGCTCCCAAAGGAAAATGCACATTTCCCGACGTATGTTTTTGTTCACCTAAAATAATTTTTTTAACAAATAAAAAATAAAAATTTTATTTCAGTGGCATTATAAATAAAAGATTAACAATACAAAGAATAAAAAAATCATTAGACATTCCACTCGAAAAAGTCTTTGCATGTAAATGTGCTACGCACGACTTGAATTTATCAAATTACGAAAAATTATTTAGACCATATTTCTACTGCATTAATTGAAATGGGATAATCATATATTTTGTAAGAGAGTTTAATTTAAAAATCCATATCGCTCTTTTCCATATCTCATTTATTATTCTTTCATATTGTTATACTTTTGAGAAAATTGAGACTTTTGAAGAGGAATTAGAGAAGGAATTAAGAATGGATTAGAATTCTCAAAATATATAATTTTAGATTTTTTTTTAATAAATAAATAAATTTTTAATAACTTTAGAATATTTTATTCCTACTAGTATATCTTTTTATGTTTCCAGTACTATGCATGCAATAATTGACTATTAAGTGTATATAATAAATGCCATTAGAAATCATTAAGCTTTATTTGTATGAAAAAAATGTGGCACACAAAATAATAAATTGTATCACATGAAATTATTATGTAAACTTCAGTTTATAGTATACAAACTTTATGAGTCTATCAATTACAGTTAAAATTTGTGATATGAAATAATGTTCATCATGAAATTTTATTTAATTTTAGTTCAAATTTGAAAATAATATTATCAATATTTGAAACAAGAAAACTTTAAAAAAATTTCAAAATATATACTTTGGGCTTCATCAGATTTATCCGCTTTGACAGGCTTTGTCTTTATTAGCAATATGCCTCAGGATGCAACTATTTTGATAAAAATCAGAGTTTAAAACTTTTCGCGAAAAACAATTTTAATTTCTTGTGAAAAGACATTTTGTACAGTTTATTTCCTCCCTAGGACATAGTATCTGTTACTGTATTATCAGTCATTCCATACCTACCTTTATTACGTATTTTTCCTATATTTTTTTTACAAAATCAATCGTAATAGTTTTCTTATAAAAGAAAATGTTTTCATGTAATTGAACTATTTTAGTATATCTATTACAAAATTACACAAAATAGCAGCAAACAGTAACATATACAAAAATTATTCGGTATTAGGTATCATTGAAAATTACTTTTAAATTTTATGTTATTACAGTATTATTTCAAAAAGGTGAAAACGGTATTTCATCGAAGAATTTACATAACTTTAAAATGTATTATAATGAATAAGTTCTATATGTACATTTATTCTTTTTCCTTGTTATACTAATCATTTTTTTTAATATGCAAAAGCAATGTTTAGACGTTTCTGAGAGCAGATGATAGCTTAAAAAAAAAAAAAAAAAACATTAAATGTTACATAAGTCAAATGTCAATGTGTAGCCATCCTTCTTTTTTTTAAAAATTACTTTCATTACTCTATATAAGAAAATAGTAATGAATTCGTGAAATTTTTTGAATTCAAGTTTTTGATTGATTTACACGTTTTGATATGCCCTAACCACGATTTGACAATTAAAAAAGGGTATCTGCCCGTCTGTGTGTCTGTGTGTGTATGAATACGTATCCTAATTTTTGTGGGCGTTCTATCTCAAGAACGAAAGTACAGAATTTAATCAAGCATGATTGTTAGTTGGGCTTTGACTAAAATTCGCACTGATTATTTTTTAAATCAGTTGCTCAATACGTGGTGATGTCATTTCATTTTTTGATTTTTCCCCCCTGGGGGAAGTATCATTTTAGGGTGTAGATTTTCAATATGTGTATCTTTCAAAACAACTCCCTAATATTTTTAAGTTGATAATTTAAAACAAATTTATCAATTTATTTTTCCATTTAAAAAAAAATAAATCTCAGATGACATCTATAGGGCGCAGAATCAAGTTTATTTCCACATTTAGTGTGAGATAAAAGTCGTCTACATTTACCTGGGAAAACAATTTTAATAACAAAATTGTATTGGAAAATATAAAAGAGAGTTTTGTGATAGCCACAACGCACTAGCTCCTCTTTATAATAAGATTTATTTCTAATTAAACACAGACTTATGCTTCTATTTTATGTTGAATTTTGTAAATAAACGTTATTAATTAAAAATAATTCCATCCGAAATTTAACATTAAAACCAGCAGCCACTCAAAATATCTAGAGTATAGGGAGACAAGTAATAAAAATGTAAAACTGGCTTTATAAAAACCCTGACTCATGAAGTGAATAAGATCAATCGTAACTAAGAACTATGCCCATTAAACCAGACAAATTTAACCTTGAATTAAATGTTATTTTCCTGCAAAATATGGGACGTTTAACTTATATGAGAGACTTTTGGTTTGAAAATTTATAATTTCTTTATGTAGCCTCTTTTTATTTTTTTCTGAAATTGGTGTAAAATTCGCGGTTTAAAAAGGATATTTTACAGTCTAGTCCAGAAACCATCATCTGTGATAGGCAAGGAAGAGTTGAAATTCGCCGACTACAATTGATTTCAAGTTTGTAGCATCTCTATTTCTGTTATGGAGATTAAAAGTACGGCTTTAAAAATAAATCAAATTGTCTACTTCTAAAGTTTTAAGCTGACTCTTACATGCTAGGAATTCTAATCTAACATTAGGATCATTAACCGTTTTCATACTTATATTTTTTTGAACGATTTCTATTATAGTTTATTTATCATAATAGCTAAATAATAATAATAATAACTAATAAACATTTATAACATTTTGAAAAGTAGTTTCAAATGTTCTAACTAAGAATTTACTTTGTAACTCAGAAACAAATTTAAACACTGTGTTTTAAATTTTTCTTTCATAAGGTATTAATGTATACATAGTACTCTGTAATTAATGAGGTTCTTTGCTTATAATGTAAACTATATTCCTCAATAATCCTTCTTCTTCTAGCGTTTGTTACATGAAACGATCTGCTAGAGCTTTGTTTTAGCAAATATTATTCGGTAACTGGATCTTTCTTAATTAATTATTGCATTATGTAACTTATAAAGATGCTAAATATTTACTTTGAGTAACGGATACGAAATTTTCTGAATAAAATTGGAAATTGCGCTTAAATGTGAAATATAAAGATATCTAAACTACAAGATTTTTTTATAATAAAAAATAATATAAAATAATTAAAGTAAATGCATAATAAAGTAACTTTCAAATACAAATATATTTGTGTCCCTTAATAATGAATTTATAACTAATCTTAAACAGTTAACTAATTTTTAAAGTTATAGAATTAAGCTGTCATTAGAATGACCGTCTGAGATGTTGTGCACTGAAAATTCTTCGAAAAAATCTTTAACATTCGCAATATGGCGTAAATTGTTCAGGCGAATCACTTTAAAATGTGCATAAATACTGCTAATACAGCGCGATATCTCGGGGGAAAATATAACTAATACTTTATATATATATATATATATATATATAATACCTTTTAATTATATGCTGAATATGTTAATCTTACTTTTAAGTCGCATTCAAGAAAGTAAAATGAACTTTTTAAACACTTTATAAATAAACTTCATATCTCATAACATACAACTGCGGAATTAGCTTAATAAATCTTAATTAGCTTAATAAATTTTCTGAGGGTTGTAAACGATTAATAAATATTACCATTAAAAAAAAAAAAAAAAAAAAATGTGGCATTAGAAAAAGGGATCGCTGAGAACCTTGTGATACAGCAGAAAACATGAAGTCGTACGTTTTATATACTTAAAAATTGGTCTTGATCGTAAAAAATAATCGAGTAAAAGCACGTAAGTTCAGGTTTTTTTTTTTTTTTTTTTTTTTTTTTTAAACAGTGCTTTTAAAAATTTTATCAATAGCGCAATTCTTTTCTTTACAGGGATTCATAACAGACTTCAGAAACATTACGACGTATGATAAATAGTTCTTTTAAGCATATTTAAATAATTTTACAATAAAATTAACATGTATTATACAATCACACAAAAGATGTATATAGAACCGCACCGAAACAAACTTATACATTAGAGAATATAAGTGGAAATTGTTCGAAGAGCACTTTAAGTTTTATTTGCGATATAAAATTCTTCAATAAAGTTAAAAATGTTTGACAGTGAAGATTGTCTGTCTGACCGTTTCTCAGCCCGCGCTTCTGTGAATATAATTTCAAAATTATTTCCAAACTTAAATATTTATATATTATCAGTGTTATAAAATGCTGCCTATTGAAAGTCGTAGGAAATCTGATTTACGTCTAGAGAAAAAGTTAAAAGAAAGTTAACAAGTATTTATGACTAGGTTCGTCTCTCTATCCACCTGTATGTTTTTTTTTTCTTTTTTTCTTGGTGTGTGTGTGTGTGTGTGCGTGTGTACATATATGCAAATGTTTTTTAGAATTAGTTGTAGCTCATATATTTAATTTCGGTTCACTGTATTATATTTAAAAATATTCATTCAGCGCAAATAGATTGCATATAGGGAGACATAAACTAATTCCTGTGAATTACTGAATTACGGTGTATCAGAAGTATTTTTTAAAGCATATTTTAGTATCTTTAGATTAAACAAAGCGTAACGAAATTAAAATACATTATTCAGATTTATAAAAGCATTTTTCTTATGGAATACGTAAGAAAAAAAAATGTTTGTTTTACAAGTCAATGCAGAAATATACAAATCCATTATAGGGAATTAATGAAAACTACGCAAATTGCATTTAAATTTGTTTTGTGAAATTTATTTATTTAACTATATTCTATAGTTAGCGAATTATATGGTGCACAAGCAGCATATACAAAGCTCAAACGACAAAGAATGTATAGTAAAAAATAAATAAATAAATTTTGTATTTTCGTTTGAAAATTAAAGATACAGTGTTAGTTTTTTTGAATTTTGTACAATCATAATGTAAAAGAATGTCTAATTTAAGTTTTATCATGTGCATAAGATACATAAGAATGTTAAATAGTGTGACGGATTAAAAATATTTAGGCCATATTTAATGATTTTGATTTAACAAACACTTGGATTAGTGGGGGGGGGGGGATCAATATTGAAAATAATAACAGAAATAAATTTGTTGTTAAATTATATGAGTTAAATTATACAAGTTAAATTATATAGTTAAACTATGTAAAAATTACATTATACAAAATTAGTTTTTCAATTCCTACTATTAGTTCACGCTCTCCTTCGTGTACAAATCTTGCAATCGATTTTTAACTAACTTCCTAACTAGCTAGAAATTTGAAACTTTCACAGTAGCTCAGAACCCGGTGACGACACAATACTTCGAAGTCTTATTTTCGAATTTTAGTTCCCCATCATACTATAGGTATGGGGAACTTAGGTAATCGTGAAAATTTTCGACCACGGTTTTTTGACTTTTCTACACGTTTTCAGGTGTCAGGAATCCGAAAATGACAAAATTTCTATGGTGTCTGTCTGTAGGGTGTCTGTTAGTCTGTTAGCCTGTTAGTCTGTTAGTGGGTCAGTCCGTTAGTTTGTTAGTCTGTGTACACGATATCTCAAGAACAAATTGTCGCAGAGAGGTCAGATCAGTTTTAAAATATTACTTTCGACAATAGCAAGAACCCTATTCATTTGCAACATTCGAATTTAAAAACTTCGTCAGTTATTAGAAATTTACGATTTTCTTAACATGGGAGAATAGGACAAAAATTCACTTAAACGTGCATTAAATGAAAACTTTTTACTGTAAAAATGTCAGACCAGTTTTAAAATATCAGTTTTGATGCCGGAATGAACACCAGTAACTATAAATATGCTACTTTGAAAATTTCGCAAGTTATTGGAAATTTACGAATTTCTTAACATGCCAGTATAGGGCAAAATTTCACATAAACGTCAATTTTGAGAGATATTTTCATCGTAAAGAGGTCATACTACTTTTGAAATATTATTTAGAACACTGGCATGAATATTAATGACTATGAATTTTCCAATATAAAAATTTCGTAAGTTATTGGAAAATTACGAATTTCTTAACATGGCAGTATAGGGCAAATTCACATAATCGTGAATCTTGAGGGATATTTTCAGCGTAAAGATGTCAAACCACTTTCGAAATATTATTTAGGATACTGGCATGAATATCATAGACTATAATTTTTCCAATTAAAAAAAATTCGTAAGTTATTTGGAATTTACGATTTACTTAACATGTCAGAATAAGGCAAAATTGATCATAAACTTCCATTTTGAGGATCCTAAATACATTAGACAACTTCGAAATTATGTTTATGATATTTGTTTGAACATGATTGAATGCAAATATTCTACAAGGAAACTTTCGTAAATTATTCGTAATTTACGATTTTATCAACATAGCGAAATTGTAAATTTTTCATATAAATATGAATTTTGATTTTTATTGCATTGGAAATAGTAGCATGAAAACTAAACAACAGAATTGACCCTGATAAAATAAATTAATAAATTAGAATAAGATAAATATATCGAAGTGAACGGTGGATAGCCTATTAGGCGGGGATTTCATTCTATCACTGTATCAAGCTTTAATAAAATTCATTTCTTTTAACATGATTATAATATGTCTCGCACTAGAAATTTCTGAGAACATAAATATGATGGGGAACTGAGCAGAGTCCACCTATGCCAACTAGTTTTTTATTAGTTTTCTGATAATTAAATAAAATATGAAAATAATAACATCATAATAGCGTTAAAAAAACCATTAAAATATTTGCTATAATTTGTTGCAAAATAAATTACGAGTTCATTTTCTTTCGACATAAAAATACATACATTTAATTAAACGTGAAGGTGAACGTTAAACCAGATTTAAAATTGAATTTTAAAAGCAACATTTCAAATATAAGTAAAACAGTTATTGAAAATGTATGTAACTTTTAATGAATAGAACCACTGTTATTAACTACAAAGTGGTTTTAAATGAAAATGTGTTGTCTAAATTCATTATTCAAATGTTTATGCCTGAGAAAATTGGGATAGATTGGTCCATTTTCATATTTACCTAAATTCATTAACTTAAAGAAGAAACATTTTTTTTTAGCTTAATTTCTTAAGACTTTATTTCAGTATAAAACAATAATACATTTTTTTTAAATAAGACTGATCATCTCATGATCACGTCAGCATCTTATTTATATAGATAAGATGCTTAATAATGCGTTTTTTCTAAATATTACAGTCTTTCAGTGAATGAGTACCGGTTCCGAATTCTGACTTAGATGTAGTGCTCGTAGGTGGTTCGGAATCATTTATTCTGTAAGTCACGGGCTAGTGTGCAATAGACTTAGAGCAATAACCAAATTAAACCAAAATCTAAAAATTACGATTTTAGAATATGTTAAATAAGTTAATTAAAGAAAATTATAAAGATTAGAATTAAAGAACATACATTATGCATATAAAGAAACACTATTCTTATATAACAATGAAAAAATAGCGCTCACTTAAAGTAAATAAATAAATAAAGTTTTTGTTAATAAACACTGAAAAAAAATTCTGTAACTGACATCTAGAATCTAGATTGTGGCTCTAGTAAATATACTTCCATGCCATCCTTATAAATTCTAGTCCTCATTGAAAGCGAGTTTTAGAAACCCCTATTAGAATTCTAGAGCGTTTGTCTAAATTATACCGATCAAAAATCTCAGCAAATAAATGTGAATACAAGGTGCATATTATAGCAACTATAATCTTGGTTTATGACCCAATTTTAGAAAAATAAGCGAGAATTTCTCTCAATACAAAGGATTCAGAATATTCAAAATATTGTTTCACCATCTAGAATGTATAGACTAGAAATTCTCGATCATTTCGTCTATTCAGCTTATTGGCGTGTCTTATACCCATAGCTCGGAAATATATAGTTTAGGGATTTAGAAAATGACCATTTATTCGTTCTAAATGAAGGCGGTATATTTTTTTATCTCAGTGAACTAATAGTATTAAATTCTAAAAAAAAATAGCTGATATGAACTTTTCAATTATAAAATTATGGAAAGAAATTTTAAATAGGTTTGGGGTGTTGCTCTGCGGTCACGTTTCTATATACGGATTATTTTTCTGGAACCTATTCTTATAATGCATTCCAAACCTCTACAAACATTTATGCTTGATTCGGGACTCAAATGCAGCACTTACAACTGAAGGCCAGAGCACTACCATTTAAGTTCTAAATGAATTCGGACTTCTTACAGTGTCACATTTTCTTAATAACAAAGTTCTAGATTCCCGAAACTAACGCTGAAAATGATGTCATAGTTAAAATAATGTGTTAGAACAAGGAAAGTAAAATTTTATCCATGGTTTCCATTCTTGCATTTCAGCTGAATAAAATAATGAATAAGGATAATTTAACGAAAGAACTTACACCGCAATCGCAACAATGTATTGAGATAAAGAAAATGAAATTTAGGCCATAGTTTACATAGTTTTGGAAGACTCGTTTATTGATTTAAATAATAAATTAGTCATAAAAAATTCTAATAAATTTAATATGTAAAATTCAGCTACGTCTCGTATAATTACTAGTACAAATAAGTAAATAGACACATGGTAATGAAATTTGAATTGCAGGATTATGATGTCATTTTTAATTTCTTGGAGGATTTTGGACTTGAACACATATCAGTATCATAACTTAAAAAATAAAGCCATTTGTTTTAACTATCATGTAAACTAATGTTATATTGTGTAATTTGAGACGTCAAGGAAAAATGACATGTGTAAAAATCGAGCAGACCGACTAGTATGTATGTATATATATATATATATATATATATATATATATATATATATATATGTATTTAAAAATTAAATTGTTTCAAATTAAACACATTATAAATGATAATGATTTGAACATATTATTGTGGTTACTTTATTTATTTATTTATTTTCAGTGTTAAGAACTTAGATATCAGGAAAATATGTGGTAATTATTAGAAAAATCGGTATATTTGAGTGTCGCTTTTTTTTTTGTAGTCTATTTATCTTCCCAGAACAAATATACTTTCAGGTCTCAGGAGATTTGTTTAAGGTCAGATGGAATTATTTGCTTATTGATTAATACATTTCTTATCTCACTGTAGGACAATTAGATATGTTGTCTATGTGTTTAGCTTTGACATCTTGAACTGGTATTAAGTGATTTGGGGAATTAAGGAGGTTATTTTTCTTGGATTTGCCTATTTGTGTGCTAAGATAACTTTTATCAGCATTATGTAAAAAGTGGATCTTTTGTCTACCTGAATATTAAAAATGTTATTTTAAAGCTATATATATATATATATATATATATATATATATATATATATATATTGAACTTAAAAAAAGTAAGTTTTTGCAATTCGTATTTTTTTTTATTTGAACATATTATTTTTTTCTTAAAATGGTGTTGGGTGTTATAAAACCTTTTATTTTATTTTCTTAATTATTTATTTTTACAATTATTGTTTCATGGTTATGAAATTTTACATACATATGCAATGGATTACAGCAATATTTATTTACATTTAATTTTATTCATAATTATTTATATAGAAGTGAATAAAGTATAACTTTCTTTTAAAAATGTTGAATATGCTGCATGCTAACTAAATTATATTTTTTCTTCAATTTCCTATCATCGTTTATTTAACAATGCATTTTTTTTATTATGTTAAAAGTAAATTTCTATTTTATACTAACTTGAAAATTATTTATTTTCATGCTCCAGTAATGTGAAAATATTTTCTATTTGCCAAAAATACAAATAGTATATTCTAATAGCTGTAAAAGGTTAAAAAATAATCAATGGGCATATCTGCTGATTTATTTAATTATCTGCCTGTTGATCTATCTACGTATGTGTGTGTTTGTGAGAAAGAGTGTGTGTCTATTTGTATGCATTATGCATGTCTACACACACACACACGTATATATATATATATATATATATATATATATTTAAGGTTTTCTAAAATTTTCATCAATTGAAATTAGTTTTTTTTTTTTTTTTAAATTCTGATGTTATTAGAAAAATGAATTATTTAATTTCGAAAAAGAATTATACCATTTCTGTTAAATCTTTCGTTTAAGAATTTTTTAACATTGCTAATTTTTGAATTTTGATTAAATCCTTTGTCAGAGAATTTGTTAAATGTTATTTATTTATTTTAAATAAAACATGAAGTTAATTTTCTTAATAGTAATTTTTCAATTAAATAATTCAAAATAATAATAATATGTTTTTAACATCATTTGATGTCAAATAATATTGTTTAGTTTATTCTGAAAAAAAAAAAAAAAACCTGGGATTTTTCTATGATATATATATATATTTATATATATATATATATATATATATATATACACAAAAATATTGACTATTGCTTTATTTTTTCTGCCTCCTGGTAGACGGAAGGTAGCAGAATCAAATTAAAGTTCCGCATATTCGACTAGTCGTTCGGAGTTTTCCGTGGTTTTCTCCAAATTAGCGTGAATACAGATTAGAATCTCTGAAAAATACCCCTCACGGATTGTGTTCTGCAGTAGCCTGTATACCCTTCGTAGACAATTGCCCTTAACGCCTAAACCTACAACATTGTTTTATTTATTACGTTAAATCTGCAGAAGTATTCATTAATAATTAAGGAAAGTTTGATAATTAATTTTATCGGGAATTACACAGCTGTAAAGTTTTTTTAATTGCTTTATGTAAAAGAAAAGATATATTTCATTTTTTAATCAAAATTATTTTTCTAATTGCAATTTAAAATATTCATTTTTTCTTAAAGTTTAATTACAAAATTTTACACTAAGAAAAAATGAATAAAATATTACAGTATTCATATTAAAATGTTCATTATGTTGAATAAATATTGCATTTCTAATTTATGAATTCTATCATTAGTTTCTAACTTTTAATTACGGTTTTTAATAAGTAATTAAAAAATAATTTTATGATGGTTTTAAATGCACGTTTCTTGTAATTTTATTGGAATTTGCGGTTTTTAAGCAGAGAACAAATTAATATTTTTTATAATTTAAAATAAATGAACAGCGAATTAATTAAGAATTAAAAATAAAGTTTAAAAAAAAGTGCTCACATATACTAATATTTATATACATTATTCTACATCCATTTTTAGAAAGATTTTAACATTTTGGGATGTCTTAAACACAATTTGACTTTTTTTTTTTTATATATAGAAAATGTGTATTTGCCTATTTGATTGTAGCTCATGGATATTTTTAAATGTTGTATTAAAGGAAAAATGAGCGAAATTCTCCTAAATTTTTTAATTTGGTGAATCTTGACCTATATCGGTATGTGAAGTCGTTCCTTCACATATATGTGTTTTAATTATAACTTTAAATAAAGGCAATAAATAATTATTATATTTTCAATAAATTAAATAGCTAATAAAAATAGATAACTAAATTCTAAATTACTTTTATTTATTCGCTTTTGTCTATAATAAATATCTTAATTCTAATAATACTTTATCCCTTATGCTATTATTAAATCGTCTGAGAACAAAAACATATTCCTTTTAAATGACATCTCTCAAAATTATAAGCTCTTCTAAATCATTTAATAAATAAAATATAAAAAAATATTATTTCCATGTTATAAACCGTTGGATACATAATTACATTTTCATTCTTTTAAATTGCGTATGTTTATTTATTCGAGGCTAAATTAAGCAATACATTTCCGTTCTAATATCATTAAAGGGTAATTTAGATTTTTTTATCACAGGATGTGCAATAAATCCTAGTCTGAGTGTCTCCCTTAAATAACGGTCTTCTGGCGATAAAACTTGGCATAAACTACTGTAACGAAATTAATAAATTCAAAATATTTATATTAAATTATTCTACAAACAAAGGATTAGCTTTGGCTGGAAAGTTTGGCACTGTTTTAATAATTTTGGCGTAATTCATCAGTCTGATCTTAATTGCAATAGAGTCAACTTGAGAATTCGCTCTACAACTGTTGACAGTATAACATGTGACCACGTAGCTCTCTCTCTCACCCCTATCTTTTGCATTCTCGTAACTTATGGTCATGCTGAAATTACACTATTAATGTACTGTTCATTTTATTATGAAACCTCTACAAAAGAAAATAAATATGTTTTGCTGCGAACTATTAGTTCTTTTTGTTTCAACGGCCTTCTTTTTCAGCTATAAGGACCTGGATAATTAATGGGACCTTTCTACAGTTGAATCCCAGGAATTCTACCTGACACGGTATTGATTAGATTTTCGCATAAATTGCTCAAATAAATACGATGCCTTAAACACAATTTGACTTTTTTTTATAGAAATTGTGTACCTGCCTATTTGATTGTAGCTCATGGATATTTTTAAATGTTGTATTAAAGGAAAAATGAGCGAAATTCTCTTAATTTTTTTAATTTGGTGATTCTTGACCTATATCGGTATTGATTAGCTTTTCGCATAAATTGCTCAAATGAATACGCTGTTATATTGGAATTTTTCTCTTTCATGGAAAGGCTATATCTTCATTTTTATAGCGTATACCAATACAAATTTTAGTTTATTAACATGTTATAATAATAATAATAATAATAATAAATCTAATATTTGGATGCTGATTATTAATCTTCAAAAATTTTTGGAGGGGTTAATATAAATTAAACTAAAAAAAAAAAAGTTTCCAATTTTGTCCTTAATTTTAAAATTATGATAAAAATTCCAGATACGTCTCCTATATGGAATTTTTGTGTAGAATACATATTATATTGTTATGATATTTGCTATACGTGATTGTTCTTTTTTTATTTTTTCCTCTCTCTCTCTCTCTCTTTTTTTTTTTAAGGTACATTTTTTAGAAAGAAAAACAATAAATACTATACAAGAGGGCCATAATTAAACTGACATTGCTCACAACGTTATGTAGTCCAACCTAATGAGAATTACGTCATTTTTGTTAAAAAAAAAAAAAAAAAAAAAAAAAAAAAAAAAAAAACGGGCATATTTAGAAAAAATGAAATAAATAAATTAATAAAAATTAAAAGCCTCCACTACGGGAATATGAGACGCTATATAATATAAAAAGAGTTTTAAAAACTGTAAAATTGGAAACAAATTAGCGCAGTGTCTTCAATTTTAAAACAAGATGTGGTGACAAAATCAGAGTTTAAACAAACACACAATCATCACTTTTAAATTAAAAAAAGCGACAAAAACTTTGCTTAGAAAAATATCACCACATATTCCCATAGCGAAGACTTTTGGAAATTTTTTTTTTCGCGGAATTCTTTATCCCCTCTATTTTTTAATATTCCTACAAAATTTGGCGCCATTCTTGCAGTTAGTGAGGAATACCAGTTTAATTATTGTCACCTTGTGCATCTCTTTCTCTCTCTCTCTCTCTCTCTCTCTCTCTCTATATATATATATATATATATATATGTATATATATGAATAAATTTTATAAAAATAAGACATTTCAAACAATCCTATTTAATAAAGCATACAAATTTATGCAAAATTTTTATAAATAAGTAGATTTATACTCGATTTTTTACCATTGTTATTTCTGCATGTAGATTTATATAATCCAAGATTTTATTTATCATAATATTAGAATATTCTTTCATTTCGTAGCATTACACCTATTCAACAAAAACCTGTATGGTTATTTATGAGTGCTTCTGCTTGTATACATCGGTTATTCATCTTCTTGGCGTCTAAAACAATTTCCCACTCTAATTTATTTACTAATATTTTTCCTTATTTATCTTCTGCACATGGTGAACATAACTAAATTATTCCGCGATGAAATGTGTTTTTCATTCCAATTTCCTTCTGTTCATATGTTTCTAATTTAATTTGCATCGATAAAAATAGCCATATACACTTACGTTTTTAGCATATTAACAGCTAAAAAACAATATAATTTTTCTTTTAAGATATTCCATCGTCCTAAAACATTAACTATACCTTTTTTTTACTTAATTAATATAATTTGAATGAAATCTATAAAATTAAGTATATATATATATATATATATATATATATATATATATATATATATATATATATATATAAGCCTTTTACTTAAGAATAAATATTAAACATTTAAGTTTTTATTATTTGTTTTTAAACTGTAAAATGCCTTATCAGCCTATCATGAAAACCTATCAGCCTATCATTACATGTAAATTGCAATTCATTAAATATTTTATTTTAATTTTCTGTATCAAATTTTATGTTTTATAGTAGTGATCTCCATTTTATAAAATTGATTGCGAAAATTGTTAATTATTAACTACTTTATTGCTTACGCGAAAAATTTTCTCACTTATGAAAAAGGTTTGAAAATGTTTACTTTATAGGTGTCATACTTTATATGTAACAATATTTGTAAAAATACATATTAGATAAATACTAAATTAAGGCGTCATACTTGGAATTAAATATCTATTTTTGTGTAAAAATTATTTTTATTTCGCATATTTCAATTAAAAATGTAAATTTAAAACACTGCGTGAGTTCTTTTCCTTTATAAAATTTTATTTTTGTAACAAACAGTAATGTTTTTTCTACATAGAATCCTTGAAATGTACTCGATAATCAAAAAATTATTTTTTAAAAAATACTCCACATTTTGTTATTTGATATGATGTTATACAGTATATAAAAGTTTTTTTCCATAAATATTTGCTTTGGTCGTCAGTTTTATTTACATAGCACATAAAACATACACAGAAAAATGTAATGAAAACTTTGTAAAATTTATGTTTTTTCTACTAAGCTGTATGGTTAGTTTTGTTTGGCTTTCAAATCCAACAAGTAAGCAAGCAAAAGTAAGTTTAAAAAGGAAACCAGAGATGAATGCTGAATAATATAAGCTGGATAAAAGTAAAGACTTCTTTTTATTTCCTTTTCCTTAGAATCCTTTATCATAGTATGGCTCAGTGAATTAATATATATATATACTACTCGGATTTTGTTCAAAACGGGAAGAAAAGATATAAGAAGAAGAAAAAAACTTTTTTTTTTTTTCGGTAAAATATACAAATTTGTAGTTTAAAATATAATTATTGAATAAGAAAATGTCAAAGTTTACAGTTAGTAATGTAAGAAAGGAAAGCATCTGTAAAATTGTTTGATTAATTTTTATATGGCAATTAAAAATCAAGTAACTTACAATATTTATTTGCTTAACTTGTTATGGGATTCTTTGATATCTATTGTTTCTGATTAAAATTTTTTTTTAATAAAAACAGTTTTTGTTATTTATGTAGAAGCCACGAAATTTTCAATGCACAATATACATGATTGTAATTAGCCACATCATAAATAGTCCTTATAGTTCTACTTTGGATTGGTTTGTTTTATCCTTCTATTGGTTACTTTTTCCATACTGAAGCTAATTAAATTGGAAGTTACTGCTTTGAAGGGATTTGAAACCGCTACAATCTCACATGTCTCAAATATGGAACTTGAAACTGGCACCTGAGACCTGAAAACTAAAGCTATATTTAGACATCGTGTGTTTAGTCTCTGTATTTTTGCAATGATGGAGTTTATCTATAATAGTAATAATATATGGAATAAAATTTTTATTCAGAAATCTGTTATATGCTTCTGTCATTATTTTCAAAATATATAACCGTCCAATATTTATTTGATTTTTTTTCTTTTTGTTTAGATTTTGCTTCTATTTACGTAGTAATTTATATATTAGAACTCCGAGTTTAGGACCTGTCCTCCAATTCCTGGATATTTTCCCCTCTTGCAAAAAAAGATTTTTCCTTTAAATTTAAGAAATATATTTTACATATAAATCTTGGTAACCATTCCATATCTATTTATTATAATCGAATTAAAATAGAATTTACATAAAATAAAAATTTGAATCAAACTGTTTGCGTAGTTTTCACCAAATAGATAAATACCTAACTTTGATTAAGGTAAATGATAGTAATTAAATATGGCTCGTATCAGCTTATAGTGATTAGAATGTTGACACCTGAATAAAATAATAATAATAATAATAATAAATTCTGGGACGGTCATTTTTAATATCCTTTGAAAGTAATTCCACCTTTAATTTCTGAAATAACAATACGGCCAACAAGTTTATAACTATTCACTGTAATCCAATAAATATGCAGTTTTTAGAAAATAAAAACTTCATCCCTCGGTTTAAGATTCAAATGAGTAAATTATATCATTCAAATATCCAGCGAGTTAACTCATTGAATAAAGTTTTAATTTAAATACTTTATCATTCAACAAGTTATTATTATTTTTTAACTTAAGGGTGCTGAATTGATTACATGGTTGGATTTTATTTCTCCCGTTGAAAATAATCCAATCTTTCTTTTTTTTCAATAATATAATTAACATGCATTGTAATTAACATAGCTGCCAAGTGTTCCGCATTTTAGATACCGGTATTCTTTAGAGAAAATTTTTATAAGCTTTTGTAGAAATATATGATCAAAGAAGATGAAAATTTCAATGAATCCAAGATACACAATACTTGGTATAATCAATTTACGTATCAATTAAATAAAAGTTTTGTTTGAGGACAATCAATATTAAAAGATGTGTTAAGATTACTTACTTAAAAAAATAGTTTGATACTTAAACACGTTTTCTTTCTTTCTTTTTTTTTTTTTTTTTATATAACTTAAAATATAAAATAACTCTTTTAACTCTATCGTATATATATATATATTTAATGTTAAAATTAAATATGTTTGCAATATAAATTTTTTGATTTATAATCAAGTGTAAGAAAACAGGATATAATTTTCCCCTCAATATTCTATATTTTTCAAATGCATTAATGTAAAATGTATAATTGATGATGTTCATTTGTTCTATGCTGTCTTTAAATTAACATTTTCTGCTCAAAATTAATAATATGAAAGAAATTTGAAATATGTAGAGAGATGTTCATTCTAAATTTAATAATTGTAAAAAAAAAAAAAAAAAAAAAAAAAAAGAAAGAAAAGAAAGAAAGAAAGAAAAGTGGAAGTAATGCAATTTTTATGGAAATGTAATAATAATAAAGAAAAGCTCAAGTGTTAGAGGAGTACATTTTAAAAAATAAGTATGAAAATGTTATTAATTTTTGCCTCTATTAAACTCCAGAAAAATATAATGTAAATAATCTTTAAGTTGAAATTAAATGTATTAGAAACTTTAAAATTATATTTATATACTGATAACGAGGAAAAAAAAAAAAAAAAACATTAATCCTATAACAAAATGACTTGATAAATTTTGACTGTAATCGATTTAATCTGGCAAAATTTGGCAAAGTTAAAACTGGATAAAGATTCAATTATTGTAATATTAGAATTGAATTGATATCTCACATATAAAGTTAAATACACTTTGAAAGTATTATTTTCTAGATTTTAAGAAATAAAAAATTACATTTTAAACTTTTTAATTATTATAAAAAAAAATTTAATTTAATTATTTTAAATAATGTTAACTGATTTGGCATTAAAAATTATTGCACTTTAAATAATTTCGTATGAAATATTTTTATTAAAAAACAGGCATCAAAGTTGTTAAAAGTTAAATATGTAATCAACTTTATTATAAAGGGAACGACGTACATCAAATAAAATATATATTTTTTAAATTATAAAATTCAGAAATAATTCTCTTGATAACATTTATTTATTCTAAAATGTAAATTATCTTTACTCCAATTGTATTCTTATAATCGTATCTTAACAATTGTACCCGTATTTATTATTCTCAATCATTAGCTGTTACTTTTAAGAAAATTTGTACTTGAAACATCTTAGTACACTTTTACTTCCATCTTCCTGTGGAACTATAAATAAGAAAAACCCTTTCCCTTTTACTGTCTCGTGTGATAGAAATTCTCTTTGTACAACTACTTTGCAAATAAACGTCAAGATCGCAAGAAGAGAATAAAAATGGAGTGCTGGAACAGAAATGTGGTTTAGCCATGGGCACCGAATTTGTTCGTGGCGTAATAAAACAGCCAACATTGAACATTTACATAATTAGTTTTCTTAATGAAAATCAATTAAGTAAATGGAACTGAAGGCGAAATTAGATGTTAACTTGCTGTTATCAATTTAATATTTTCTTTAAATATGCATATTTAATTTTACGAAATACAAAATAATATAACAACTCTTCAAATGACGAGTTTTCAAGTTTCAAACTCTATTTGATGTGTCTAAATAAACAAAAGTTTTATTATTAAACTGCAGCGTCTGAATTTGCATATTAATGTATTTCATTAAAAATAATACATTTTATGCTATGTTAGATAGGTATGCAACTCTTAGACCGTTAACGCCCGAATTAATTTTGCAAAACATTATTAGCTGATTATTTCACTTCTAAATTAATATAGACAACTGACATTAAAACATATTAACTTAAACAATTCTTCTCATAGATTTAAATTTAAAGCCTATCCTCATTTATTGACGTATAGTGTTTTAGCGAGAAAAACTTCGAGATAACAGATTAATTTCTTTTTTTATGTTGCCAAAGATCTCGAAAGTAAAGTATTATAATATATATATTATTATTCTACGATTTAAGTTAGTATACTTGCGCAAAAAGCAAAGATATGTGCGACGAATGAAAAATCACAAAATGACTATCCAAATTATGAAATAATAATTAATAATAGGCACCTAAAACTTTCAGGGATCATTTAGAGTGACGCTATAAACTGTCACTAAAAATCAGAAATCATTCCAAGAAACTACAAAAAATATACGGGCCATTTTATTAAGTGTCCTCAAATGAGGACACTGGGCGCTAACGGGTTAATAATGAAGTAATAATGAAGTAGAAGAGACATTCTTGATCGAGAATAAATATCCGTAGTGATTCGTAATTTTTACTTTCAACACACGACTACTCTCTTATTAATGGAAGTATTATACTTAGTTAATATTATATCTAGTTTTCGCTTAATATACATGTTTTAAAATGTCTTATAACTAAAAACATGTTTATTTATTTATTTACTTTTTCTAAACGTTGGAAATCTTACCATCATATCTGGTGAATGAGACAAAGAATTTAATAAATAAACTGCGTTCGGTGTACAATTGAGTTTGCCAATTTTTTGTAAATATTGAAAAAACCGGAAGTAGCGTCTGCAAAATTGGAAGTGGGACCATATATTCTAATGTCCGTATCCCCAAAATGGCTCAAAAGATTTTATTATTATTATTATTAGAAGAAGAAGAAAATACTTGAAATACAAGTATGTAGATTAATATATACTCTTAAATGAAATAACGCAAAAGCATTAAAATTACTGTTATGGTTCTTTTTTAAATAGAAGAGAAATATGCATTTTAAAATTATATTAAAGTTATCTATAAAACTTAAAACTATCTGAAAAGATCAGATCAAATTCATTTTATTTAAATATTTCAAGAATTTTTTTTCTGTTGCTGAAAAGATAAAATCAAAAGAGGTTTTATAATTTATTTAATATATAGTTTTTGGAGAAAATGTCACAGCATAAAATGCTTTTTCAGGGAATTATTATTATTATTATTATTATTATTTTATTTCGTGTTCATATATTTATACATAGAATTTTTTATATTATTATTTTTACATAATAGTTAATGTCATATAAATAGAGTTTCTGAATTAGTATTCAATTTCCATGAACAATATTTTGCTTTCAGAATTTTTCACCGATATAATTTGTAAAAAATAAAATAAGAAGTTTTGCAAGAGTTATTGATATGCTTCGGCTTTTAATGATTTATTTTAAAAAAGTATATTTAATTTTTTTTTTAATCTAAATCAGTAAACAAATTTATTTTTTTATTAAAATCCTTTTTGATGAAAATCAGTACTATTTTTATTTTCAAATATGTGGTATTGTTTTAAGTATTGCTAAAAGCATGAAGTACTTTACATAGTTTTATAATGCTGTTTATACAGATGAAGAAAAACCAAACAACAATAAGCCACTATTCATAAAATCTTAACTATTTGGTAATTCATAAACTTATTAATATGTTGAAACCATAATCTATGAATATTATACTTACAAACTTTGAATAAACACCATAAATTGCAATAAACTCGCAACAATTGTTTCGGGTCGAAAAAAACACACGACCCTTCATCAGGCGAATAAAGTAAGCACGAGTGCTGCTTACTTTATTCGCCTGATGAAGGGTCGTGTGTTTTTTCGACCCGAAACAATTGTTGCGAGTCGAAAAAACACACGACCCTTCATCAGGCGAATTAAGTAAGCACGAGTGCTGCTTACTTTATTCGCCTGATGAAGGGTCGTGTGTTTTTTCGACCCGAAACAATTGTTGCGAGTTTATTGCAATTTATGGTGTTTATTCAAAGTTTGTAAGTAATAATTTTTACAAACGCCAGTTTTGTGGTGCTTTTTTATTAAACATAATCTATGAACTCTCTACTAATATATTTTCGTTATTTCAACACATAGTCACATTTTTAAAACTAAACAATTAACTTTTTGTCAGATTCTTAAAGTGAGTGTAATTAGTGATGATTTTAATTCTTGATTAAAAAGAAAAGAGAAAACAATCAGTGATTCCTTTTTATAATTGAGGTGAAGATGGGCTCGCTATCTTCAGTAACTTTTAAATCAGATTCATATAATTCTAGTTATATTAAAAATTTAACATTAATCTCTAACTATGTAAATTTCTCTCTCACAAAATGCAATATTTTACCATGGTGGGAACTGACTCCCTTTCAATGTGCTAATGCTTGTAACAATTAAACTTACCCCGTTTTAGGAAATTAAGATAGTTTTTCATAGAAATACGGCTATCTAATTTTCCAGAGAAATTTCACATTAAAGTAGCTATCTCTAAAGCTACAGATACAAATTTTGCTTTACGTCTTCAACAGCATTTATCTCCGCTGACGACATGAATATTTAAAGCAATATTTCATGTAAACAAAAAAGAGAAAATATCTCAAATGATTTTTTATTTTTCTTGGCATGTGTGACAGGTATTATAAAATTTAAAATGCTCAAATTGACGTCATTTAAAATGTATTTACACACTGTAAAATATAGGTCATAAAAATAAGTACATATTGTCTCAAAATAGCCCCGAAACAATATATAATTATATTTGAAAACCCATGTACTCATTTTTGAGTACATTGACACGTCAAACACGAGGATATTGGGATTCTTGAAATTTTATTTTTCCGACTGAGTGAAAATAAAATTTCAATAAATATGATTTTCTTCCACAGTGGATTGTGTGATTTTAATAAAAATATTGGGATTCTTATTGGTCAACCCTATTTTTGGGCTCAAAAAATATACTCAAAAATGAGTACATGGGTTTTCAAATTTAAGTATATATTGCTTCGGGGCTATTTTGAGATAATATATATTTATTTTTAAGAACCTATTTTTTACAGTGCATGCAAAAAGTCTGAATAACGATTAAAAGATGCCAAACAATAATAATATTTAAGATATTTAAAAAATTATATATATAGCCGCATAAAACTAACCAATATTTCCGTTAATCTAATATTCGTAACCCTAGTCATTATCATTTCATGATCTGTTTGGTAATACCATGTTCATTTAATGTATATTGTTAATTATGTGTATAAAAAATATAATGAAAATTGTTTCCTATAATACAACAATTACAACTTTTACGCCAAAACCTTCCATCTGAAAGAAATTTCCCTTCCAGTCATTTTCGCATAGGAAAATCGATTACCCTATAAAAATAATCAACCATGACTAAAATAAACCTTTCAATTATGCAAGAATAAAATATTGAACGTTGAAGAAAATCATGAATATATTCTGTGTACCTTGTTTCAATATTAATATGTTTCACAGCATCGCTTCAAAATATTAAATATAAAATACTAAAGAAAGGCCTTAGAGGTTCAATAATCACTTTATATATTATCTGATTAATGCCATACGTCATTTTTTCCGGTTCTGTCAAACTAAACTTTGTTGTCCTAAAAGATGAAAGGTGACGGAGATAAAATATGTATAGAGAAAATATGTCTACTCTTTGGACGCAAAGAAAGGATGAGTGATTCATATGAACAGGAAAGCCTATAAATATATTTATATATAGTTATCTGTAAAATAAATTTATTTATATAATAAATAAACATAATTTTCCTGTAAATTGTTTATATATGTATTTTAGAAATTATCAATATTAGTTTTATGGTACTCTTGAAATATCTAAATTTTAACGCAATATTTTTTCCCACTTTTTTAAAATGAAAATAATAAAACATTATTTTAGCAACAAAAAGTGAAATAATTTTCTTGCCACATGTTTTTATTTGTAATCTAATGATATACTGTGCAGGCCTGTGTAAATTTATTCATTTTCTAAGCGCAGCTGTCAACTCTCTCTGTTCTTTCTGTAACAATTTATACAAAAATTTTACAATAATAGATTTTAAAAAATGAAATCGCTAATACTTAATATACAGTACGACGCAAAAGTTTAGACAATGACGTTATTCATCTTTGAAATTTAGAATTATGACGTCAGAATTACAAAAATCTGTATATATATTTAAAATATGTTTTAAAATGCTATAATCAAAAGACAGTCGTTTGATTTGCTATAATTTTAATTTTTATGATAAAAATTAAAAATTGCTTGTCGCAAAAGTTTAGACACGATTATGAGTTTCTATGAATATTTGCTGGCATATGCAAATTTAAAATCTATGATGTCACAGATTTTGAGTATTTAAGTTCTGAAAACGATAACGCTTCGTAGTCGACATGCCGCGAACTAAAAAAGTTCAAGGGAATGAGGTTTCAATGATTTGGCAGTTGAAAGCTGAAGGGAAGCGCGTTTCAGAAATTTTGGCTATTATTAATAGATCTAAGAAATCTATTCATCGAGTTTTATCGCGAGGTTGTGAATATAAAGCAAAATGTAGATCTGGGAGGCCCCGTGTAAGGAATATAAAGAGGATCGCCTGATACAAAGACTAGCGAGTACCCAACAAATGAGTGTACGTGGAGTTCAAAGGTCATCAGGACTCACTGTATCAAAGGATACGAATCGTAGACGAATTGTGGAAAAAGGAACAACAGTTTATAGCAAAATGTAAAAGGAAGCAGCTCTGAAGCCACATCATAAGTTACAAAGAATGTTGTGGGCTTGAAAGCATATGCCATATGGACAGAAATGGCAATCAGTCATATTTAGCGATGAAAAAAAGTAGAATCTAGATGGTCAAGATGTCTGGTCATCGTATTGGCATGATTGTGGAAGGAACCTCTAGGTTTTTTCAGTCGCAGATAAAGAGGGGGCTCGGTGATGATTTGGGCGGCCATTTGCTATATAATGTAGAAGTATCTCTGACCTTTACCAGTGGTTGTCAAATATCACAGCATTATACAAAGACATTAGAAAACAACTTAATGCCATTTGTTGAGCTTCTAGGTGGCCCTCAGTGGCAATTTCAACAAGACAATGTTTCTATACACACTGCAAACAATACAGAATCTTGGTTTAATTCTCATAATATAAGAGTTCTCGACTGGCCAGCATGTAACACTGATCTAAACCCTACACAGAATCTTTGGGGCATCATGTCTCGCAAAGCTTATAGCAATGGTAGACAATACTTTTCTGTACAGGGACTCAAGACATCTATTGAGAATGCATAGTACGACATCGGTCCCCAAACTATGCAAAATTTAGTTTCTTCGATGGAATCTCGTATTTATGGAGCAATACAGAAGCACGGATGCGCAATTAGGCTTTAAAAATTATTTAGATTTTATTTAATTTTTGTCTAAACTTTTGAGACAGTATTATATTTTTGTTACCATTTAATTACTTGCAATATGTACAGTACTAATTTTCATTGTTATAAATATTGTTTATATGCACAGCACATTACATTCAAGATATGTTAGGAAAATTGATTAAATATTTTTCGAAATATGTATGAATTTCAACATTGTCTGAACTTTTGCTTCGCATTGTATAAGATTTCTATTAAAAAATAATGGTAATAAAAATTTATTAGAAAATGTAAATATATTAGACGCCACGGATCTAAATGATAGATTCGTATTTTCCGTCATTCATCCCAAAATACTAAACATTTTATTTACAATTGTCTCTATGTGAATGGTAGGTAAATGCAGCAGTTCTCATGGTGCCATAAAATTTCACCCAAAGAAAGTTGAGTATACTGATTTTATTGGAAAGTAATCCCGGTTTTATGAAAACGAAATTAATTGTTGTGATATTTACAATGTCACTCCATTTAACGCTTTGTACATTGATTTTGTTATTTTAAATTACAAAAAGAAAAAAAAAAACTGCGCAGTAGTTACTTTAAATGAATGATTTCTTTCAAAAATTAAAAACATTTTTATTTATTTTTTATGCACTTTATCTACCGATAGTACTTTGAAGCAGTATTGCCAGATTGATGATTTTGTCTCCATTCTGGAGATTTTTTGGGCTTATGAGAACATTTGTGGGGAATTTCGAGGGGATTGTTGAACTTTTTTGGGAGAAATCTGGGGAAATTTTCAGCATTTTTTAGTGTACTCTACCTGTTAAGTTTACAGCATCGCCGAATGTAGGGATTTGTGTCTTTTAACAGTTTTCTTTAGCATGTAGGGGCTGTTGAAGGTACCCTTTCTCCCCCAGGACTTCATCAGGATAACCTGAGGATTAAAATACATCTTGCGTACATAATCAGTGCTAAAGTGCTTTACCCAAATTTAAAATTTTCCGATAACTTGTGTTAATATAAAAGTTATTTTTGTATCTGGGAAATTTTTTCAAAAATGAGTGCACATTTGGGGTAAAATTTGAGCTTAAATCTGTTAAATATATATATATATATATATATATATATATATATATATATTTGTAATTACTTTTTTTAGTAGAAATAGAGTTGGAGAATAAAAAAAAAAAAAAAAAAAAAAAAAAAAAACTGATTTGGGGAAATTTAAAAGCTTGTTTGGGGAATTTGACTGTTGACCCTTTGGCAACACTGCTTTGAAGTACCGTTAGTTTAAAATGCGTACAAAATCGAATTTATGCAAATAATGTCAAAGATATAATATGTATAAACCTCACATTAATCTCACTACAATGGCAAATACTCTACAAGTAGTCGTTTTTCTGTTCCAGAAAGGGATTTCCTAGAGTGCTCTCGCTGTTTTTACTCGGCATTTTTCATTATCTTCCCATGAGTTATAATTAATTTCTGCATAACTTCAAGAATCTTTCACCAATCTTAGAAAAAATATAAGGAAAATAAAAAGTTAATACTTTTTTACTTTCCGAACTTACACATGTAAGGAAAGTATTGTAATCTTGTCAAAAATCCAAATTTGGGATTTTGATGTTTCTATACTTTTTGAGGTCTCCTGATTCCATTTTCACTATTTTTACGATGATATATGTATGTGTGTGTGTATGTGTGTGAGTGAACGTCTAAATGCTTTGCTCGAATGAGCTCAAAGTTGATACGTATGTTGTAAGTCATCGTAGCACGAACTGTATTCATTTTAGTGAATCTATCACTTATATTAAACATATTTAACAAGGAGCAGCCCCCAATCATCACTCTTGGAGGGATGTTGAGCGCTTCTAAGGGGACTACTCGCAGTTTATTAAAATTAAATAAGTAAATAAATAAATAAATAAATACATAAATCAGCAGGACTCAGCCTAGAGCCATTAGTGTGCGATGATGTGAGAATTGAACAATTTCAGATTACAGGGGCACCAAGCAAAATTCTTTATCATTATGGCCTATGGGCCAAATTTTTAAAAGTGTGATAGCGTCTAAACGCCTCATTAAACTGAACAAAAAATTTATACTCATATTATAGGTCACAGTTCAACGAACTGTATAGATTTTGGTGAATTTAGCACTCACAGTATTTTACAGGGGCACAAAGAAATATTCTTTATCATTATGGTCTATGAGACCAAATTTTTAAAAGTGCGATAGCGTCTAAACGCCTTATTCAATTCAGCTGAAAATTTATATGAGCATTATAAGTCAATGTTGCACTAACTATAAGCATTTTGGTGAATCTAGCATTTATAGGTTTTTACAGGGACACAACGAAAAATTCATTATCATTATGATCTATGGGCTCAAAGCTCAATTGCGTTAAATTAAACATCGTGCACTAGTGGAGAAAAATACTCAAAACACCCTATTACAACTTTCTCTTTTTTGTTCATTTAACAACTGCTCTTACTTTATTTTATCTACAAAACTGTAATTACTCAATATTCGGAAAGTCGAGTGGAGTCCCTCCAGATTTATTTACATTGTTTTTAATATCCAAATATATTTTTTGTCTTCTATGTACTTGTTGTACATTTAATTATCACCTGACAAATTTCTCATAATTTGCTGCGTTGAGATATAATCATGAGGTATGCATAAATTTTATTGCATATGTCGTTAAAAATACTCTTAAGTAATATGTTCCTTTCGTAATGCAGTAAATAAAAATTTAAAGGAGAATCCTGATTAAAACTTTGTGATATCTGAATTAGGAAACTTAATATGTTGTAAAAAATAACGGTAGTTTTTAAAGTAGAGTATGCTGGCGAAAAGCGTTCCAGCACATTCTGCTGTTAAAAAGAAATAATTTGCAACAAAATTATCTGTAAAATAGTATCTCTTTACAGATGTTTCCTCTGTAAGTTACTTTGTTTAACAGCGGAATGCGCTGGCAAAAATAGGTGGCAGCACATTCAAATGTAAAAATTACCGTTATTTTTTTTACAGTGTACGTAAAATGATATTTTAATATAATCTGAAATGATATCATATCAATGAAATAATGAAACCAAAGATTTAAGTAGTACACTAAACGTGATTGGATAAAGAAAAAGGTAACTTATTTTTCCTATGTCTTGTTTTCCGACAAAAAATCGTATAGATAAATTACTATGTTAAGCACTATTAGAAATATGCATAGAATGGAAAACAAAGAACATACAAAATGTAATTATTAAAAGAATAGAAACCGCGCGTGTCGGCATCCCTGGAAACGAAGAGGCAGATCAACTTGCCAAGGAAGGGAGAAATCTCAATAATGAAAATATCGCCAAGGTCTCTCTTGACGATGTTAATGCTATCGCAAGGTTCCGTTTGAGAGAAAACACCATTAAAAAAGACTCGCAGATTTGTGAAATAAACGCAAACAGAGACCTTACGAAAATTATCACCCGTTTTAGAACCGGTCACTATCGAGGTATGAAGATCCTGAGAGATAGTAGTAGAACCTACCATCTCTGCAGTAACTGTGATCATGTTCCACTAATACCAAAACATATTTTTGACTGCCCTACCATTTTAAGATCCCTGGCTCAGCTTGTGGAATTCTCTCCCTTTGACATCGAGAGTCTGTACTCCGATAACATCAAGGAGTTGGCCGGCTGTGTTTTGCACACTCATGGTTATCTATAGTTCTCCCCATGGACATGACACCAACCAAAAGAATACAAAGGCTTAATCATTTATAAAAGTCAATTTCTTCCAATAAAAAAATAATACTGGAATTATAAATAAGAATATTTGGTGATATTTTTACGTTCTTTTACCCGTACATATGGTAGAGAAAGTATTGTTTTCGGGTCAATTTTTCGAAATTGGGTTTTTGCTATATTGACACATTTTAAGATCCTCTGAATCCAAAAAATGTTTTTAGCGGTTCGTATGTTTGTGTGTGTTTGTGTGCCTGTTATCGGTATATCTCAAGAACAAATAACTGCACGAATCTCAAAATTAGTATTCTAAATCTGCCTCATACAGGAATGCTACATTAAACTTTTGTTTGAGATCAAGGAAATGGTTCCTTGTACTAGGAAACCCAAGAGAATTCAAATACTTTACGTCTATTGAAGAAACTGCACGTAAATGGAATTTAACAGCTATAAGCTGGACTAAATCAAGTGACATGAATATATATATATATATATATATATATATATATTTAAAAACGTAAAATAAGGTTTCATGGAGAATATGGCGTGAAAATCACTCACTGTTCATTTACAGGACTACACAAAAGAACTAGAATATAGTGGGACAATACTTGAAAATTGATGGAAGTGTATTTCAGGTTGTGCTGTGCTTTATTATTATGGGATATTTATGTGCACTGTGTGGCGTTTACATAATTTTTAGACGATATACAGGTCTACCAGTAATTAAGGGAAAGCATTCTTTTTTAATGAATATAATTAGTGAAAGTGTTTTACTATAATAGTTAATCATGTCTTGAAAACTGCTCAAGAATTGAAATTAATTCGTCATACCCGAATATTAAATATATATATATACATATTTTTAAGCTAAATATTCATTGCTTGTTTTTTATATATTTATACGTTTTGAGTTTGTCTGAATGCCGAAGTTAAGTTTTTAACGTTTGATCTTTGTCTCTCTTATCAGAATAACTCAAAATTCAATGTTGTATTTTGAAGTTGATATAAGTTTTTTTTTTTTTTGACCCAGAATAATAAGTTTAAAGGAATGGTGCTTGTGAAAGTTGTCTGAATAACTTTAAATGCATTTTTAAATTTATTAACAAATTTAAATTCTATACAAACGTGAGTACAATAAGAAAGCGGGGGGTCGAGTGGGTGATAGCTTCTCTCACACAGAATTATTTGTCAAAAACTTCCAATGTTTAATTTGAACTGCTTTTAACGTAGATTTATATAACAGTACTCATTATCTTATCCCTTAATTTCCAGTCTGCATTTATAGTGTTAAATTTTAGTGTAAGAAAAAGTCGTGTGAGTGCCACACCAGATTATTTTAAATACAAAATTAATAACTTATTATTTTTTTTAAGTAAATATAATTTATGGGAGTCTATGAATCCGTTTTTTGTGGTACTAAATATATTTTTAGCAAAAATAAGTATATGTGATGTGTGTTAAAAAGTATATGCAAATATTTTTTTCTTTATTATATCCTTTAAACTACTATACAATAGATGATTATATATATATATATATATGTATATATATATATATATATATATATATATATATATATATATATATATATATATATATATAAAATGTGTCTCGCACTAAAATCTCAATGCATTTCAGATGTATTAATGATGCATAATGCACATGATTCTGAAAATAGACTAGGCACTTTTCTGTTGTGCATCCGGTTATTTCTTTCATAAATTTATATTTTTGATTTTACTCCTGTGGTATTTCTACCCGTATAGAACATAGGCAAAAATTCTACGGAATGTTTATGGATATGTCAAAGAGATGCGAAGGAATCCAATTTTGTGGGAGAACATCAAACATTGGAGACAAGTTGAGTGGTTATGTATGAAGGAATGACGAATGACTGAAATATATATGTTTTAGAAAGAAATGGAGTTGTGTTGTCCAAAATCTTGATGTAAATATACGTTTTTTGAAAAAATTGAAGCAGTTTTGTTGCAAAACGTTTTTAAAGTTTTTCTTTTATACAATTTTTTTTTTAATTTTTGTGTTCTTATTTTTTAAGTACAAATATTGTTTATTAAAGTTTTTAAACTGCATTAAAAAAATTACAATTGAAATGCTTTTTTACTGAAAATACTAAATAATAACTCTTTATTTTTTAGAGATTATTTATAAATAATAGAAATATCTAAAATATTATTCTTTATATTTTTACAATAGTTTTTTTTCTACAATTTTATTGTATAAACTGAGGAAGCATCTAGTTATGTCGGCAATTCCATAGCCCCGAGCTCTCTCATTCTCTATTATGCCATTATCTTTACTTTATTGAGTGCATATTCTAACCAATTTCTGTTGATTTCCTTTGTTTTTTACTTTCTTCTATATGTATATATAGAGAAAGTATTGGATTTGTGAAAATTTTCAAACTCCAGTTTTTGATGGATTTACACTTTTTGGGATGTCCTGAACACGATTTGACTGTTTTTAGAAAATGTCTGTCTGTCAAGTCTGTCTGTGTGTGTGTGTGTGTGTGTCACAAATTTTCTGGACGCTGTATGTCACGCACCAATGAACGAAATTTAACCAAACTTGGTGTTTAGTTGAACCCTGACATAAACTTGTGCTGATTAGATTTAAGGAACAATTGCTCAATAGGTGGCGCTGTGATCGTATTTTTCAAAATTTTTAACATGCAGTATAGGACCAAATTTCGTATAAGTGTGTATAATGAGAGTTATTTTAATCGTGTGATAATCTATAGTAAATGTAAGAAATATATACCTGTACTCCGGAGGTAAAGGATACTATGTCCATACTGTGAAAAGAGTTACCACTATGATTTGATAAGCGACAATGAAATGCATTTCTCATGAATAAAGAAAATGGACATGGTTTTATTTTACATTGTCTTATTTCCTTTATAGTAACTGGATATTATTACACAATGCATCTATATAAATCAAAAATTACACATAAAAGACATGGTGCTAACACCTCTCACAATATGGGCATGGTGAGAGTACAGATATATACATATATATATATAACATAAAAATCATTGAAATATACACTGGTGGACAAAATTAAAGCAACAACCTGTTTTCTCGTTCTCTGCTTTTGCACATAATTATTATACAAATAAACATATGAACATAAAATTTGGATGGCCTGTTCGTTTACATATTATTAACCGAAATTTTATGTAACTTTAGCTTAAGAATAATTTTTAAGCTAATAAATATTTATTTTTCTCTCAAAAGTAAGCTTTGGAAAAAATGAAAAATTTCAATAATTTTAGGAAAGAAAACTTAATGAAAAATGGTGTTAAGGATGCATTACAGATAGGTAAAGACGCACATGCCTTGAAATGTTAAACTAAATCTCGATTTTTCTTTCTGTATTGATTTTTATTTAACTTTTATAATAGACTTTAAAAAAATATATAATTGGTAATTTGTAAACTATAAGCAACACCAGATTAATAAAAATGTCGATAAATAGTTTTATAATGGACATCTTATTCAATTTTCATACTTGTATGTATATTTTTTAAAAAGCTATTCACATGCGAAAAAAAGAAGAAAAGATAAACAAGAATGAAAAATCATGCAGTACGCATTGATTAGTAACACTTTCCAACTGTACGCAATTGTACCGAATAACTTTTAATATTCTTTGCCTACTTTATCACACAACAGACAAAACAACTGAAAAACATGCAGATAGACTAATTGATTTTAAAATTACTCTTAGGCATTTTGGAAAGTGTTAAAAAGGCTTAACGCAAAAGAAAACGCAGCCGTCAGATTATAATTACATCTTTTAATCTCTCTGAATATTTTAGTGTAGCCCTGTAAATCTGAAAGTTAATCATATCATGTTCTATACACAACATTATTTTAGAATATTAATAATGCATGTCAATGTTTCTATGATTTTTATAGCAGAAAGATTTTTAAATATAACTTTTAAAAAATTCTGTCCTAAAACGTAATACATTGTTTTTTTTTTATTTTTCTTGTTGTTGTCCCTGTAAACAAAATAGTTGTACAGGACCGATTAATGGTATTTTAAATAGGGGACATTCCATAGGGAACTTGGGTGTATCATTTTAAAAAAATTCTCAAAATATTCACGGATGATAGGAGCCGGAGACAAACAGATAGAAAGGTAGACAATCGGACAGACAGATGCACAAATTGAAATCATATTCCCATTAAAATTATAAGAAAGTTTTAAAACGCTCATGCAAACAAAAGTGCAATTCCAGCAAATTTTTATTTATAGCTCTTAATGAAACTGATTATTTTTGTGTGGCCCTGTAAATCCAATGCTAACCATACTATATTACATAGAAGGCACTCTTTTGTGCATACGAATAATATATTTCAATTGCATTAAGCTTTGTGGAGAATAAAATTATTAAAATTTGGTTTATAAAAATAACTCTCATACAACACAATGCTTTAGAATACTTTCAAGTGCCCCTGTACACAAACCAGTTAGAAATGTACTCTACTTTACATAGGAAACATCCGATAGGAATAACATGTTAAAATTTCATTGAAGTTTTTATGCATTAAAGGTATTAAAATATGGTTTATAGAAAATCCTCCCATAGAACACAATGCTTTCCAATACTTTTGGGTGTTCCTGTACACAAAACAGAATAGGTATTCACTCCATTTTCAATAGGGAACATCTGATAGTCAACTTGAATAAAATATATCGGTTTAAAGAAATTCCATGAATATTTACGGGAATTAGAGCGCAGTAAAACAGACAGAGAGACAGACAGACGGAAAGAAGAACAGTCAGACAGATACAGAGATTGAAATTATATTTACACTAAAAAAATGATAGAAAGTTTCAAAAACGCGTAAAGTAAACGAGAGTACAAGTCTAGCAATTTTTTATTAATAGCTCTTAATATAACTGAATATTTTTGTGTTACCCTGTAAATCTAATGATAACCATGCTATATTCTATGCAAAGCATTCTTTTGTGCATATAAATGACATATTTCAATTTCCTAAAACTTCGTAGAAAGTAAAGATATTAAAATTTGATTTATAGAAATAACTCTCATAGAACGCAATGCTTTGGAATACTTTTAAGTGTCCCTGTACATAAATCAGTAGTGGTATTTCCTCCATTTTATACAGGAAACATTCAATAGGGAATCTGAATAACATAATTCAATTTAATTGAGATATGTCTACAGTAAAGGTAAGATAATATGGTTTATCGAAATACCTCTCATAGGACATAATGTTTTGAAATACTTTCTGGTGTACCTTTACACAAACCAGTAGAGGTACAAACTCCATTTTCAATAGGGAACATCAGATCGTAAACTTCAATAACATATATCAGTTTCAAGAAATTCCACAAATATTTACGGGAGTTAGAGCTCGGACAGACAGACAGGCAGACAGACGGACAGGGAGATAAAAAAAAACTGAAATTATATTCACACTTAAAAAATGTTAGAAAGTGTTAAAAACGCTTAACGTAAACGAAAGCACATTTCTAGCAAATGTTTATTAATAGCTCTTAATGTAACTGGATATTTTTGTGCCACCTTGTAAATATAATGCTAATCATGCTATATTCTGTGCAAAGCATTCTTTTGTACATATAAATTACATACTTCAATTTCCAAAAACTTCGTGGAAAGTAAAGTTATTAAAATTTGATTTATATAAATATCTCTCATAGAACGCAATGCTTTGGAATAATTTTGAGTATCCCTGTACATAAACCGATGGTGGTAATTCCTCCATTTTAAACAGGAAACATCCAATAGTGAACTTGAATAACATATTTCAATTTCATTCAGATATGTCTACACTAAAGGTATGAAAATATGGTTTATAGGAATACCTCTCATAGATTACAATGCTTTGAAATACTTTCGGGTGTCCCTGTACACAAACTAGTAGAGTCATAAACTCCATTTTCAATAGGGAACGTCCGATAGTGAACTTGAATAACATATATCAGTTTCAAGAAATTCCATAAATATTTACGGGAGTTAGAGCGCGGACAGGCAGACGGACAGACAGACAGACAGACAAACCGAAGTCATAAATACTTTTCAACCTTGTTGGAAAGTGTTAAAAATATTAGAAAGTTTTAAAAACGCTTAACGTAAACGAAAGTACATATCTAGCAAATTTTTTATTAATAGCTCTTAATTTATCTGGATATTTTTGTGCCACCCTGTAAATATAATGCTAAACATGCTATATTCTATGCAAAGCATTCTTTTGTGCATATAAATAACATATTTCAATTACTTAAAATTTGTGGAAACTAAAGTTATTACAATTTCATTTATAGAAATATCTCTCATAGAACGCAATGCTTTGGAATACTTTTGAGTGTCCCTGTGTATAACCCGATGGTGGTATTCCCTCCATTTTATACAGGAAACATCCAATAGTGAACTTGAATAACATATTTCAATTTCATTAAGATATGTCTACAGTGAAGGTAGTAAAATATGATTTATAGAAATACCTCTCATAGAACACAATGCTTTGAAATACTTTCGGGTATCCCTGTACACAAACTAGTAGAGGTACAAACTCCATTTTCAATAGGGAACGTCCGATAGTGAAATTGAATAACATATTTCAATTTCACTACGATATGTCTAGAGTAAAGGTATGAAAATATGGTTTATAGAAATACCTCTCATAGAACACAATGCTTTGAAATATTTTCGGGTGTCCCTGTACACAAACCAGTAGAGGTATAAACTCCATTTTCAATAGGGACCGTCCGATAGTGAACTTGAATAACATATATCAGTTTCAAGAAATTCCATAAATATTTACGGGAGTTAGAGTGCGGACAGACAGACAGACAGACAGACGGACGGACAGACGGACAGACAGACAGGCAGACAAACCGAAGTCATAAACACTTTTCAACCTTGTTGGAAAGTGTTAAAAAGCAGAAAAGTGAATACAGGTAGAAAGATTTTTGATTGTAATCTAACATATGGATGAGTGTGCATCTTCACCTATCTCTAACGCATTCTTAACACCACTTTTTATTAAGTGGTCTTTCCTAAAATTATTGAAATTTTTCATTTTTTCTAAAGCTTACTTTTGAGAGAAAAATGAATATTTATTAGCTTAAAAATTATTCTTATGTTAAAGTTACAAAATATTTGTTTAATAATATGATAACAAACAGGCCATCCAAATTTTATGTTGATATGTTTATTTATTTAAAAAATATGAGCAAAAAAAAGAAATCGAGAAAACAGGTTGTTGCATTTATTTTGTCCAACAGTACATTTTAGATACATACCATAGATTTTGGAAGTAATAATAAATTTATAGATAGCATGATTAATCAGTATATTTTTCTTTGAAAAACAAAAGTGGCTTATAAAACATATATATATATTGAACTCTCTATAAATTCAAAACCATTAAATATTTTCCAAAAATGTGAAATATAATTGCATGCACGACTTTTGCAACAAGTGCATAATGATGTTTGTGTATAATTATCGAACTTCGAGGGAATAATTTATTAACATCGTTGTGTATTAACTCATTATTATATTCGTTGAATTTCATATTTCTAATAACATAATACTAGAAACCCTCCATCAGCTAAATTAATATCGTTTCAGTTTATATCAATCAATATCTATATCGGAATTTAAGTTGTTGATAGTATTTTAATTGGGAAAATTTCTCATTGCGTGACGTAAAACAACTTATTAGCTACATGAATAAGGCTATGAGTGCGAATATAAATTCATTCATATTGTATTTTTCGGAGTTTCGGTTTCTATTCAAATTTGCTTGGATTAATTCAATTCTAAATTACAGTATAAGTTTGAAATATCAGACATGTTTCTGATAATGTTACTAATAGTAACAACCTCGTTGAAAAAGTCAGAATATAGCATTATCTTTAATATATAACATTGCCTTTAAGGTTTTATTTTATTTTATTTATTTTTTTAAATAACAATTATTATTATTGTTGTCGTTTTTATTACGTTCACATTGATTGCTATGTTAACCAACTGTTTTACATTAGTGTTTATCAAATACTCATATATTATATAGAAAAATCTCATTTCTGCACAAAACGTTGAAATTTGGATTTATATTATTAAACTAATATATTCGGATGCGTTAATTTCGTTAATTCGTGTTAATTTAGATGCTTACAAATTTAAGAATTCTATAAAATTTTGTTATATTTTCTTTGAATAATTTCAGGGTCTAAAGATTTTTTTTTTTTCATAACTTAAGAAAGACTTAATAATTTAAAGCACAAAAGAGTTCTACCGAAAGAGAAAAAAAAATATATAAACATTTGACAAATGTTTAAGATATGTAAGTTGATATTTTCAAAAATATTTTATTAATCAGTCTGACAGTTCGTAGAAATAAATTCCTGATATGAAGTATTCGTACATTTATCCGTATATTTTAATAGTATTTAATAAGAAAATAGGGGGTAATTAAGAAAAAGAATAAGGGGATGATATAGAAGTTTTTTTTTTTTTTTCTCAATCAGTTTAATCTGTAAGAGAATATCATGATATTATTAATGCGTTTAACCAAAAATATAAAAAAAGAGTAGCTTTGACTGATTAATTTTTTCCTCTAATTTATACTTGAAAAAAAAAATATTTTCATAATAATTTTAAACTGATAAATGACTTGTGAAAAACTAAAATATCCAATAAATTTGACTGATCTGACCAATTAAATTATCGGTTATATGAAACAACTTTTACATTAAATTATTTGAGCTCATTCAATGATTGTTTTTCAAAATATCAATTTGACTTAATTAATAATATAACACTTATTTGCTAAATGCCCAGAGTGATTCAAAAAGAGATGATAGATAAAAGAAAAAAAAACCTAAACACGATAAAAATGTATAGTTTGCGCCCTTATGCTTGAAATAACCAGAGTGCAAGTTTACCACAATGTACAAATTTAACATTTCCGTCAAAAGGCGGTAACTGCAATGCCACTGTCAACCTATTTTTAATAGATATACTCTTTCTCAAACGCTTACTAAGATATTGCGTAGCAAAATACCAAATGAAGATGTCACGGTTTCAATTTCTCTGCAGCTGTCGCGTACCTGCATCTTTCAGAGTAAATGTTAAATAAATTTACAAACTAGTGGAGTAAAATTATCTGATTTCCCAAGTATAAGGCCACAAATGTGCTTTTAATTTTCAAAATCCCCTAGTCATTTTGTTTTGGACATCTGAAGTATGTCTGAGAGAATAAGAAAGATATTTTAAGTTTTCTTGAATTGCAACAAAGTGTAAATTAAATAATTTGAATCAAATTTAGCTCCACTTCTTCTTTATATTGACCTATCTTACTATAGCCATGTCATTAAATTTCAAGTACAAGATAAAATGTATTCTATTTTAACATTTCCAGTGTGTTTAAAAAATAACTCCAAATAGCTTTAGAAACTATTTTTTTTTCTTTGGCATACATTTTTGTGTGAGAATTTAGTAACACTCACAACACAAAACCTACCCCTTCTCCGACTTCTTTATTTTGTAGCTTCATTCATAAACCATTTAAGGCTTTTATTAACTTAAAATTTGAATACAATTTGTTTAGAAAATATTTCCTCACACTTCTCATTGAAATTTAATCGATTAATTTCGAATAGTGTTGTACATATTCTAATTGTATACGCACAAAATACTCTACTTACATTTAACCTAGAAAGATAAAAAATCCAATATGAAATGCATTTCAAGCCACTTAAGCAATGCTCTGATAATCCAAATTTTTCTGTACGAACCTATAACACCAGCAGCACATCTTCTCCGAAAAGCATCCCCAGGATGTCTTGTAATAAAATAGAAATCCTATGGACCTTCTCAGGATATTCTGTGGACAAGTGGCTACTAGGGAAACGAAATATGAATGTTTCCATACCAAGTTTTGTGTTAATAATGCTTTTGTGCATATAAAAAAACATGTTAACTTTATTTCGTCTAGTTTAGTGAACGTAGTGCACTTAAATTATATACTATGTACAGTGCACGTATCATTTTTCAGAATAACATCCCCCCATCCCCAGTTTGCAGGTAATACCTCTATATGATACAAATTTTAAATACTTGTTTGGAGATGTATTGCTAATTTTTGTTTGTTAAGTTATACGGATAATAGTCTCATAGACACACAGGCATAAAGGCTACTCTCTAGAAACATAATTTATGTATTCAGAGGCCAATAAATCGTGAATATACAGTAAAAACTAAATTCTGAAAATTTCCTTCAAAACCTGTATTTTCTCTACCATATCTGAATAAGGGAAAGTATAAATTATAATTTGCACCAAGCGCAGGAAAATAAAAATTCACGTTATAAAGTATTATACTTAATATAGAAATCACAATGAAATACTGATTTTCGTCCACATAAAAAATGCAGGCTAAACTTATTTATGTTTAAAAGCTTACAAAAAATAATAAAATAAGTGTAATTACACTTTACTCTTTTTAGAGTATTACAAATGCGTTTAATTTGTAATCTTACGTGAAGAAATTAGCATTTTAAGTAAAAAATGCTCTCTATATATACATGTATATATTTACAAAAGTAATTTTAAATAGTTACCATAGAAACGAAATAAGTTATACTAGGCGAGTCGTATTAATCCTGGACGATAGGACCCATGCCCCAGCCCGCCCGGTTCCCGCTGTTCAATGTATTTTTCTAGTCAACTTTGTCCCCTTATTACTTCCGGTGTGATTTTTTTTTTTTTTTTTTTTTTTTTTTTTAACACACTTGATATTGTGAGTTTTTTTTGGTTTCCTTCCAATGCTATTCCTATGGGGTTTTTAGCCTTTTTTCCCCTCTTTTTCTACATTCTAGAAAAAGAGGGGAAAAAAGGCTAAAAACCCCATAGGAATAGCATTGGAAGGAAACCAAAAAAACTCACAATGTCAAGTGTGTTAAAAAAAAAAAAAATTCACACCGGAAGTAATAAGGAGATAAAGTTGACTAGGAAAATACATTGAACAGCGGGAACCGGGCGGGCTGGGGCATGGGTCCTATGGTCCAGGATTAATACGACTCGAGAATTAACTAAAAATCTAAATATATATATATAAAGTACATTTATATATAAAAATACATTTATCAATGTATATACCCAGCAGAGTAAATAAATAATTAAATCGTCAAATATAGGTTAACTTATTAAAGATGATGACATAAATAATAATAAAAAAAGAACAATATTTCTTATGATAAATTAAACTTTTCATTCATAGTATCTCTTCATAGTATCTCTTCATAGTATTAACTTCATAGTATCTCTTTTAAATTTACAATACTTCAACAAATAAATCATGCAGCCATCGCATCTTCTTTATATTTATTTCAAAGAATGACATTCCAAGTTCTACAAAATTACTGCCTGACATTGTACAAGTTACAGCTTTCTTTTCAGTTTAACAATTTAGAAAATGATTTTAGAAAGACTCGATTCAACAGTTTCCGCCCTTCACCTTTACGTCATTGTTGGATGGAACAAAATTATTTAAGCTTCAAATATAGCGTCGAAAAATTTTACTGTTTCATTTTTATCATGTTTCACTCGATGGAAGACAATCTGAAAGTGTATTATTATTTTATCTATTAGAGAAATTGTTTACATATATATATATATATATATATGTATATGTATGTATGTGTGTGTGTTCGAATATTTTATGCTTTTCTTTTGTCTTTAAAATATACTACAAACATTTTAGATACGTATAGGATGATATGCACCTAATTTTTTTCGCTTCAGATTGCTATTATTTTTGCCCCAAAATAGTTATTGCAAATTTTTTATTTTATAATTTTTGAATATTATATTAAATTAATTATTATATGCTCGAAACTAATAATTTTGCTCTATTTTACTCGGATGGAGGTCAACGTTCGTTTTCGTGACTATTAATTAAGGTATATTACATATATATATATATATATGTGTGTGTGTGTGTGTGTATGTCTGTATGTATACAGAGAGAGAGAATGTCCAAGGTAAAACAATTCTAGAATATATAGTAATGATAGAGTAGTAGTGCATTTTGATGTACGCTAGAAGGTTATTACTGGTGATGAAGTATTGATTACATCTTTAACAATCCGATTCAAAGCAATTCTCAAAGGTAACGTTTTTCTTCATTTTCAACGCATAAAGTCATGCCTTCAGCTGGTAATATTTTGCAGACAGTGTTTTAAGGTTCCCAAGAAGTTTTGGTAGTCTATTTATTGGAACCCACCCAGTCACTTACATCCATAAGAAATCTATGAACATGTATAAAAAATAAAAAAAAATGATCCATTAAACTTCCATAAATATCCTACAGATATCTATTAGCACGACAAATGTCACCCTTTTTTACATCCATTAGATGTCTCTTACATATCCGATAAAACTCCAAATATCTAATAATTGAACTTGTTAGATCTAATAAATATTGCAAATATCTAAATCTTGTTTTGATCTAATATGTTACATCTATTAGACATCGAAAAAGGCACGTCTAAATTTGGCCTATATTTAAACATCAAATAGATGTCTATAATTAGTACTGGATATCCAGGATTTTTAATGCACATTCTTTACATATTTTGTTCTTTTTTATAGATCATTGGATGTAATTTAGAGGCCTATTGGATATCAGTGGCTGTATGGAACTGTTACCTCCAATGGTCACAATCTGTCGAATCTGTGAATTACTGTTAGAAAAAAATGTCTAAGCGTATAGACAGAAGAAATCTTGTTTCACCATGATATGGTCTGGCTATATTTAACAGGATTAACAATGGGGAAAACAATAAAATTTCGGTGGCAACTTGTTTAACATTTACTATATAATCCAAAGATCGATCGAAGCTACTATCACATGTTTTACTTAAATAGCAGAACACATGGGCAACCAGAGTTTCTTAACTCATGAAGATGGTTAAATAAAATATAAATGAGTGAAACAGCAATGAAAGAACTTATGCACAGACATTAAAAAAACTTCTATCGAGATTATATAAATAGACTACATAATCCTGCTTTTCGAATAAATATCTTGGTTTGCATTTTTTATTAGCACTTGTAACCTACTTACTGACTTCGCTTTATATTTTTTAAAAGAACACCTTTATTAAAAATATACCGAAGTATTTTTTTGAATGTAAGGGTATTCGTATGTGTTATGAGTGTAAAGGTATGTGTAGGCGTATATTTAGAATAATCACTGAGAAAATAAATTGTGGTCACCATTGATAAAAAAAAAAAAAAATCCATTTTCGTCACACCGTAAAAATAAATAATTTCAATTTCTTTTATCTAATCCATTTTTAGTTTCTTTTTTTTCCTTCTACTTTTCTCTCTCCCCCCCCCCCACACACACACACTCCTCATCAATATGTCGTATTCTCTTTTTTATGAAAAATCACATTCAACCTGTTGATACAAAAATGTAAAGATGGAAAATTGATTTTTATATGTTTTATTGTATGAATTTATGGCATAACACGTTAATTTTGTAAAGAATAACAGTGAAATAAATTTTAATAAATACATGAAAATCTTTTTTTTTTTTAGTGTTTGTGTGTGTGTTCTGTTAAAATATTTTTTAAATGCATGATTTAAACAAAATTGTTCAATATGACCTTACTATTTCGTTTCTTACTTGGTTGGGGATAGTTTTTTAGTAATTTAAACTCTTTGACATTATATAAAGGAATGGGTATACCTTATTAAATACAGGCTGTTCGCACATTTTTTAGACGATTTTATTTCGCAGTAAGAAAAAATCGTTTGCATGGAGAATTTTATTTTCACAACAGTTATATTTTTGGAAGTTTTATTTATCTTCTGATATTTATAATTTTTGTTTAGATGCAAAAATGCGCTTTTAAAATGGCAGTGGATGGAAGGATAGGTTTCCACTCTTTCCAAAGATAATTTTTAGTGAAATCTTTATGAAAAGCATTTATCAGGAGAAAAATGGAAAAATGTTGCAACAACAGATGAATCTTGGGTCTATTTAAGTGGTTGTAATAAAAAAAGATCAATTTATTATCACAAAAGCGGAGAAAACAAAAATTTTCTACATGGCTCAAAGCATCAAAAGAGAGTTATTCTAAAGGATTTATGATTGCCACTGGTATTTTCATACAAGCGCAAGATAAAAGCAAAAAAATGTGACAAAAATGTCAAAATCAACTCTAAATACTCTCAAGAACATATTTTAATTCCAATTTTTTAAAATGAAAATCCACATCTTTATCCACAATGCTATCAATCCGTTGAACTGTATCAAGACAAAACAAGCAGCCACACATCGCAATCCGTAATTGCTTTTCTAGAAAAAAATGGAACAAAAAACGGGAATTAAAACCATACCCTTCACTGATATTCCTGCTAAATCTCCTGATGTATCACTGTTGGATTTTTGTGTTTTTCGACTCTTAAAATCAACATTATCCAAACACCGACCTACAACGCTTTGTGGACTCTGGAAAGCCGTTCAAGAGGAGTAGAAAAATATACTTCTTCCGATATTATAAGCATTATTCCGATTAAGCATTATTATCATAGAATTTATGATGTAGAATGTTAGTTAAGAACAAGGGCTATCAAACTGAACAAATAAAACACGAAATATGAGTGAAATTGCTTCAGTACACTCCATCAAAATCGTCTAAAAAATGTGCGAACAGCCTCTGTACAGCTATTAAAATATACTATTTGTATTTTTGGCAACTAGAAAATATTTTCACATTACTGGAGCATGAAAATAAATAATTTTCAAGTTACTATAAAATAGAAATTTACTTTAAGAAAGCAAGATAAAAGCAAAAAAAAAAAAAAAAAAAAAAAGTGACAAAAATGTCAAAATCAGCTCTAAATACTATCAAGAACATATTTTAATTCCAATTTTTTAAAATGAAAATCCAGATCTTTATCCACAATGCTATCAATCCGTTGAACTGTATCAAGACAAAACAAGCAGCCACACATCGCAATCCACAATTGCTTTTCTAGGAAAAAATGGAACAAAAAACGGTAATTAAAACCATACCCTTCACTGACATTCCTGCTAAATCTTCTGATGTATCACTGTTGGATTTTTGTGTTTTTCGACTCTTAAACTCAACATTATCCAAACACCGACCTACAACGCTTTGTGGACTCTGGAAAGCCGTTCAAGAGGAGTAGAAAAATATACCTCTTCCGATATTATAAAAAGCATTATTATCATAGAAATTATGATGTAGAATGTTAGTTAAGAACAAGGGCTATCAAACTGAACAAATAAAACACGAAATATGAGTGAAATTGCTTCAGTACACTCCATCAAAATCGTCTAAAAAATGTGCGAACAGCCTCTGTATATAAGGTTTTCTGATTTCTTCTAAAAACGAAACATAGAGACGAGATTTTATATATAATATTTGATTTTATAAATAGTAATGCGCAGAAGAAATAAGAAAACAAAATTGAAAAATATCTTTTGTTTTACATAGTTTAAAGCTATATTTTTACAAAATATATGTAAAACTAGTTTTCATTTGTTTCTATTTTTTAAATTGAAATTAAGTAATGCTATATAAAATAAAATAACGATAGATAATGAATAGTTTAATGAAACAGATTTAACATGTCATTAAAAGATTCTTCTTAACCTTATTATTATTATTATTATTTAAATTAATGTACCTCTTTATACACTCTAAACTTGTACTGTATGCATGTGTTCACTTCCATATCTATGTAAATATTTATGATACTATATGTATGTAACCTTGATAATTTAAGTATTCCTTCCTGGTGTTTTGATTTTTAAAAGTATGAATAATTATTATAATTATTATATAAATATTTAAGTTTACTTTAAATATCACATTTTAACCACAATAATACATTATTACAATTATCAATTAAGTTACTATGTACTTTGATAAAATTGTAAACAAGCATAGCATTCGGAATTTAGAAAAATGGATAACTAAATCAGCGTAAAATTCGCAAAATATAATGAAGTTTTCATGTATTCATTTTTTTTTTTTTTTTAATTTATTTATTCCCTACTGCACTTTGTAATTTCATTTAAATCTATTTTAAAAATCATTTATTTACTCAAAAACAAATGTTCTTCTAAATGATGAAAGTTACGTTGATGGTAGACATTGATTTAGGAAATTCTTAAAACTATTCAAATATTCCGATTTTAATGTCTGTCACACATCGAGGTTTAAATATATTTCGTCTTTACCAGAATTTCTATCACATAAGTTCTCTTAACTTTAACCTTGACTTGTCAGTTTCAGAGAGAACGCATCTTTCAGATTCCTGTTTAACTAAAATATCCCTGAAGTGATTTAGAATCAGCTTATCAACCGTTGACGTATTGTTTCAGAATATTTATTCTAAGAAAAGCATAAAAGCATTTTCTCAGTCTATAGAAGATATATAATATAAATCTTAACTAAAACATTATCATTTATTTAAGCTTTCTTTTTCGCTGTTTATTTGGGTATAGTTAAAAAAGTGGTTTTATTTTTATTTATGTATTTTTAATCATTAAATAAACCTTCAAAAGATTTATCACGTTATATACTTAAATATATGCCCACAATTTATCTCCTTTAAAAGGGTTGGTTGGTTGGGTTTTACGTCGCACTAGTGCTGCGCAATGAGCAGTCCCCTTTAAAAGGGATATTTATGTATTAGAAATATACATAAGACAGCATCTGTTTTTTTTTTTTTTTTTTTTTTTTTTTTTAAAGCATTTTGTTCTTTATATTAGAATTTTGAAGCAACAATAATATACAAATATACGACTTGAAGAATATTTTTTTGCAATATTTTTTAACATTTTTATCGATCATTGGCTTTGTACTGAAAGAAAAGTTAAAATATTTTTTATGCAACACTTTTTCAATATATCTCCTTGTTTTAATCGTTTTACAAATTTTCTTCTTTCTCCGTTCGATAGATGGCACCACAAATCCTAAATTTATAAACGGCGTTTTTGATTTAGACCATCTGCAGAATTAACTTTAAATTTCTCAGTCAGTCAGTTATGTCAGTATTAGCGATTTGTCCGCACGCATGTGGACTTTTAGGAGTTTTATTCAATAGTAGGGGCAGACTTTGGTTTTGTAGAAACTTTTTGGAGCTATAACTATAAGAATTTGTAGAGAATTTTCCACGGATTTCTTCATTTTTCACGATTTTACTAAAGTAGGGACTTTTATCGTCAAGGTAAGGACATTTTATGCTGCTCGTAGAGAAATGGAAAAATTTAAATTAGCAAAATTGTAGTAGGCTTGAGTGTTTATCGTCGCTTTAATGATGCACACTTGCCTAATTTTTTCACTTGAGGAAGAGTCGAGCTATTCTTTTCACCTTAAACAACTGTTGTAAGCTTTCGCGGTTTACAATGTTTACATACAAAGTTTTTTTATATATTAAATTAATTTGAATTTGAATTTTATCAGGGTAAAAGTGTAAATGTTATAATTAATAACTAAAAATATTTCGACAATTAAGACTGCTATTTTTTTTTTTTTTTCTTTCTTTCTTTTTACTTATTATCCGTTTTATGTCTAATGGCCATTTTTGAAAATAGTAAAGAACTATTTAAAAGAAAATATCTAGTGATCTTTGAAAGGCTAATAATGGTCGAAGTACCAGATAAGGAAACAATATACGGGGTTATAAAAAAAATGTCCCCAAATACGAGACGCTAGCGTTTTGTCCTCTAAACCAATAGACATGGAGTGTCAGATAGTGCTATTTCAATGTATGTGCACTGTAAAAAAATAACTATTACCATATGCAAGAAACTCTCTGTGATTGGAGAAAAAAATTATTTTCTCCAGTCACAGTGAGTTTCTTGCAGCTGGTAATAGTTATTTTTTTACAGTGTGCTTGAGACTGTTATTTAAAATTGTAGAGTTCTCACAGTTACCAATGCTTTTTCTAATACAAAGCCTCGAATGCTTTTATATCTTTTGGAATTTTCGCAAATTATTTGCTTCTATAGCCTCTAAATATTCTGATTTCTTCTATTTCAGGGTATAAATAAAAGTATTCTACCTATTTCAGAAATATTTCTTAAATCATATTTTTATTTACATGTATATGAAGACCGACTTTTCATTACTACGTAAATAATATATTAAATTAAATAGTTTAAAATATTAAATAGTTATATATCCTCTGTTAAGTACGTTCAATACTTAAAAATATAAGTAATATCTTTATAAATGTTACCCCAAAAATATAACTTTTGCTTTATAAAGCTAAATATAGTTAATCTGCTTGAATATACCCATAACATTGTTATGGAAATATTGAATACGTTTCAATAAAATAAAGAAAAAATACTTTTATAATAAAACAGAAATTCAAAGCGATTTTTCTTTCTTTTTACATTTACAGTTGCTCTATTTTTAAAGGTCAATGATCTCATTTTACATTTCATTTTTTGGGAAGAATTTTGTATTTTAAAATTCCTTTTTTCAAGTAGTCCATTTAATCATTCTGACAAAAGAGTTGGAAAGCATGATTGTGAAATGTTTAAGTTTTTATTAGACGTTTACAAGAAAAATACGATGCATTTTTTATTTATTTATTTATTTATTTATTTATTTTTTGAATGAATGTAATATTGAGAGAATTTTTCACATTTTTATATTACTTAGTATTACTATATCTGAAAAATAAATATCATAGGGGATTAGTTTGAGCTTTTTACATTCCGAACTTACATTATGCAAAGAAAGTATTCTAATCTTTTAAAAATTCGACTATGAGGTTTTGGTATAGTTATACGTTTTGAAGTGTCTTGAGCAATTTTTTACGATTCTTATAGTAAAGTGTGTATCTGTGTGCATGTGTGTGAGTGAACGCGATAACGGCTAAGTTCGAATGGGCAGCTGAACGCGTTTCACATGCTTGGTTTGTTTGAATACTGAATCCGAATGAGTTTGCAGGGATGTTACAGGTCACCGTCGCACAATTTCTATAGAATTTGATAAATGCACGTTTTATAGATTTTTTTTTTTTTTTTTTTTTTTTTACAGAGATGAAGAAAGAAGAAAAAAATATTTTTCATAATACTCAAATTATTCAATATGCGATAGCTTTAAAACAACATATTTGATCGAGCTGAATGTTGGTAGGTATGTGGTAGGTCACCATCGCCGTGAATGTATAAAATTTCATGAGTGTATGATTTATAATTCCTTTTCAGGTACACATCAATAAAAAATTCTTTATCATTACGGATTATAGACTCGAATTATATGAAATGCACTACTACTTAAATTCCACATTTGTTGAAAATATAAATTTGTAGGCATTTTATATATTATCATCGTAACATTTAAGGAGATTTATATAAATTCAAGAACTACATATATAACTGTCATACAAAGTAGAATTTTAGTTACATTGTGGTCTGGAGGATAAAATTATTCAAAGCTATATTTAGTAATTTAATTATTTAAAAAATAAAACACATAACTGTTTAATATTTCGAGCTTAACATTTATAGTTGTTTTGCACAATCTTCCAAAAGGATTTGGATATATTACGATCCATTAAATGTTATACAACTTAGTGAGAAGTATACAGACACCTATTATGACTTCCTTATTTATGTTTTAAACGAATTCTTTGATTTAAACTTAATAAATAAATGAATAAATAAACAACGGTTAATTAATAAATATTTGAAAGTCTATAGAGTTACACAGCTTTCTGAGTGGAGTCCCTAGATTGGAGTGATCGAGTGAAATCACTGAATGCCTTTAGACAACATTTAGTGACTTCACTCGCCAAACAATTAATTTATTTCACTTATAAAAAGTTCGGTTCAACTTAGAACCAAAATTATGTGCTACAGTAATTACAATATCCAAAATCTGGTGCTACATTAGCTGCAAAAATGTGATGGTGAAACCTATAAACAAGATTTTATGCTTTGAATTAAAAAAAATAATAATAATAATAACACACACAAAAAAAAAAAAAGAAAAAAAAAAAAAAAAACTCACCAAATCATGGTAGAAGGTTTCCCCATCTTATGGTTTAAGCTGCTATACCCCCCCCCCCCCACCCCAAAGTTTTGTAAGACGAATCATCAAATCATAGTAAAAGGTTTTACCGCGTTATGGTTGCAGCTGCTGTGTACCATATTTTGTTCAACGTACACTGTTGAAAAATGTTGTGTTAAGATGAACTAAAACATGGTACCTAGTCGCTGCAACCATAAGATGTTGAAATATTTTAATTTTTGTCTTAATTCCTGTAAAATCGTCAAGTTTTAAAGAATATTACTTAGAATTCTAGCAACAACAAAACTGTATTCTATGTGAAATTTTGATTTAAACTTGCATATTTAAAACTTAACTATATATGCACACATATTTTGTCAGTTATGAGTAATACAATAGAATAATCATAAGAAAATTCAAAATATATTTTTACAAGAACGAATTGAAATTAATATGGGTAAGCTGAAATATTTGTCTGTCTCCCATTTCACACGCTCGTATGGTAGCCAAATGGATAGAGCTTTGGTTTTTGATTGTTCCGTGTCGTGCTCAAATCATTTCAGGCATGGATGATCAGATTTGTAGGTCATACATTTAAAAATATTGTATGCATATTTAGTAATTGCATGTTTTATTATAAAGGATCTGAGAAGAAATGCTAAAAAACAAAACAAATAACTATTCATGATTAATTAGGAAATTTTATTAATTTTTTTTATTTACTTTTTTATTAAGAATATAAATTTAATATGTTTAAAAATAATTATAGACTCGTATGTTCAATATTTTGATTATTATTTCTTAATTTTAATTAATTAATTTATGTAACGAGAAAAACTTTAGTCGCCAAAGATAGTTTCACTTTCTTTAAAATAATCTTTTTAAATTTAATAAACGAAGTATATTTTTTACTGTAATATATAATCTCTTAGGTGGTGAGTATTATATATATATATACAGAGAGAGAGAGATATACAGAGTATGTATATACACATACAGAAAGAGTTTTCAAGTAACTGTAAAAAGAAACACTTACCATTCATTGAATGATCAGTACAACAATATTTCTGAGTATTTCAGTATTAAAAAAATTATTTTCATTGAAAAAAAATGTGCTTTTGATATGAATCGCGATTGGGTCCTGCGTATAGCATTTTTGGAATGACACTTAAAATACATTTCATTCCTAAACAGCTAAATAAAAAAAATGTCAACAATCGAGTTGCGTGCAACTACATCCATTAAGATTAACATTGGCGTTAAACCTAGCGTGCAACTTAGTACTTCGTGTTCTGCATGCATTACGGAAAAAAAAAAATAATTATTTAAATAATTTTTTCACTTTTTAAAACTCTTTGACAATCTATTATGTTGGTTAATATAAGTTATTCTGACTATTTGCTTTAAAACATAGCATTTTTTTTTCTTTTTGTGCACGCATGATTTTTGATACATAAAATGTATACGACAATGATTATGTAAAACATTTAACAGATTATATTCCAATTATTGCATTATTATTATTTGTTGTTGTTATTTTAATAAATATATGAGCTCTTACAATATTTGGAAATAAAAATGCTGATATTTATTTTATTTTAAAATTGCCTCAACGTTGTGTATTCTTTGTAAGTTTATCTGAAACTATTATTTATTTGTTTTTATTTTCCGAACATATATTATTTTAGGAAGGAAAGTGCTATAATAGAAAAAAAAAAACTCGACAATGATATTTTGATGTACTTTTTTAATTTGAGATCTTCTATGTCTGTTTCTGCTTTCTTTTTACACTGATTTACCTATGTATGTGAATAAACAGGATAATGCCTAAACGCTTTATTCGATTTAGCTCAAAGTTAGTAGGTATGTTATAGGTTCTCTTTGCATGAAGTTCATAGATTTACATGAACGTGGCATTTATAGATATTTCACAGGGATACCCATACGGATATTTTATCATTACGGCGGCCTATTGATTCAAATTATTTGAAGTGCAGTACCGTTAAACCTCTACATTCGATCATTATCAAACTGAATATGGATACTGGTCATCGTGTCAAGAACTATACGGGTTTTTACGAGCATAGGGCATGTTGTTTTTTCTTGGAGGAAAAACTTCTTATAAATTTGGTTGTATAGACTCAAATTATTTGAAACTCATTTTAAAGTGTTAAAAACTGATATTTACATTGTTTTGATAATATATACTTATTATAGGAATTAATGTTTAATACTTATAGTGTTTTTCCTTTTCAAGAAAATACAAATGGATTTACGCATATGACGTCTTAATGTAGATGATTAAAGTAATTAATTACATAACTGAATAATTAAAAAACTGTAAATTACGTGCTGATCGTTCATAATTTTGGAGACTAAAAATTTATAATTTTCGTTTTTACATAGTTACTGAAATTTTCAGTGACTCAAAATTATTTAAACGTTTGGTAACTAGTAAATGTTCAGAAAGTTACCAAGACTTTTTTTCTGAATTTCATTAAAGTTCAAATCTACTTTTTCAAAACACAATATATTTTTAAAAGAAATAAAAATTTTGTTCACGGTAGCTTTTTAAATTAACTTGTGTTTTATTTTTTAAATTATTTCTTGCAATTACAGCTCATTGTACAGAAACATACAACACGCAAACAGATGTGGAGTAATAAATTTAAATAAAAATTTATAACACACTACTGAAAATTAGAAAAATCAGGAAATACTTGTGCATTACTTAATATAAATATCTACACATTCCTGTTACACAATTTCCTGAAGCAGATATCTTTTCGAATATTCGGTTTTGATATAAAATTCAATCTTAGTAACCGTATAAACTTAAAGGAAGTTTATGTTCTCAAGGGCCTTAAAGCCGGAGACGACGAAGTGTTATTGGCTAGTTATGGATAAATTATGCATCTGGATAAAACTTTCTGCTTTAGAATGTAAGCCTTAATGAGTTTAATTCCAGAATTTCTGAAATTATCAGAACGAAGCTTTTGTGAACGGCAAGGATTGTACGCAATGAAATTGCGTAAAGTAGATAGAATATTCGAATCTTATCACTAGATATTAAACATAATATTTGGTCGGAATATTTAATATAAGAGTTTTGGATCTTAATCGGATTTGTATGTTACTGCAGTGGACTTAAAAGTTTACTCAGAGTTAGTTTTCTGATTACATATTTTTTAGTAAAAAATATTTACATGACAAAATTTCAAATTTAATACGTGGATGAATATATCAGATTAATAATCGCATTTTTTTAACAAATTTTATTTAAAATGCATTGCAAAATACCATAATAAAAAGATTAAAAACTTCTGAATGTTGTTGTCGGATATATACGTTCACGATTTTGTTTTCCCTTAATGCACTAATAGTTCAAAATTATATTATTATGGATTATAATTTTACGTATAAATCTCAGGTTCATTTACAAAAACCTAAAAGAACATTTTTAAATATATAGTGTTGGTTTTCTTTTTAATTTCAAGATGTAACAAACAATTTAATTTATTTCAAAAGCTATACAGCGACAACATTGCAGTTTTGCGCTTTTTCAGCACAGTCATTTGACTAATGTACTTGTTAAATTATTATTATTATTATTTTCATTTACTTAGTTTCCAACTTTTCATCTATTCTTAAGGGAATCTATTTTCTAATAGAAGTTTCTAGTAGAATTTTCCATAGATATGTAACACTATATACACGCTTTTTTTCACTTCTTTTTTTTTTTCTTTGTAAATATAATTTTATGTGAATTTGTATACATGATATAAGTGAGTTTTTTAAGAATTGTATTTACAAACCTCCTTCTTTTTTTTTTTTTTTTTTTTTTTTTTTGTTCTTATATCTATATTGTACAAAAATTGTTTTCACTGCTTGGTAAATTTAGCATCTAGAATAATAAATGGAAAGGTTTGTCTGTCTGTCTGTCTGTTCTTTTATACGTTCAGCCCCTATTGTACGCAGAAGTACAAGATTTGACATACGGATGCTCTGGAGCCTTTCTGATGTTTTCCTCGAAACAGAATTTAAAAATCTTAATTAGTTTCGGAGATATTAATTAAAATGTTGACCCATGTCGATCGAAATTGTTTAAAAAGAGACATTCTATCAGCATTCAGCAGACGATTTTAACGGCTGTCTCTAACGGAAACAAAACATGTGAAAGCCATTAATGTCACATGATCTTTAACTGGGGTTAAAAATTGCAAATTTCAAAGTGCTTCAAATTTTCTTTTTCGTACACAACACTTAATATACAACCTATTCAGCACAAAACCAACCTGCAGTTAAAATTTCATCAATTTTCATTAATAAACAAAGCAGTTACATTTTAATTGCAAATCAAATTTTATTCCAACACGTAATCTATCTTTCAATAGACGACAGGAGTTTCCATAGCAACAAAATATATTTGAAGGAACTAAAAAATACTTTTTTCTTTTTCTTTTTACTTCCATTACCCGACTACCGTGGTATATATAGGTTTTGGGATTGTCCTGATTAGGTTTTCTTTTGTATCTCAGCTACTAATTAAAATAATTTCAAAAGTAACACATTATTTGAAAGCTTTGTTGATTTGGAATTGAACAGTAGATTACAGAAATTTCTACCGCCAGATATTTTAAAATTTCGATGTTTCAAATTCTAATTAAATTATTTTTAATACATCATTCGAAAGATATTTTAAAGTTCTTTTCAATTATCGAAAGTTTTCACCAGATTTACCCGTTTTGAGGTTTCCTGAATCAGTTTTCTTTTGTATCTCAGCTACTAATTAAAATAATTTCATAAGTAATACATCATTAGAAAGATTTTTTGATTTGAAATCGAACAGCGGAATACAGAAATTTCTACCGCCAGATGGCGCTGTAATATTTTAAAATTTCAATTTCTAATTATGATTAAATTATTTTTAATACATCATTCGAAAGATATTTGAATGTTCTTTTAAATTATCGAAAGTTTTCACCAGATTTACACGTTTTGAGGTGTCCTGAATTAGTTTTTTTCTGTATCTCAGTTATTAATTAAAAAAATTTCATAAGTAATACATCATTTGAAAGCTTTGTTGAGTTGATACACATTTTAAAGTACTTTTACATCATCGAAAATGGAATTCGAGATTTCACCCGATTTACGAGTTTTGAGGTGTCCTGATTAGGTTTTCTTTTGTATCTCATCTACTAATTAAAATAATTTCATGAGTAATACATCATTTGAAAGCTTTGTTGATCTGGAATGGAACAATAGATTACATAAATTTCTACCGCCAGATGGCAATGTAATATTTTTAAATTTCAATATTTCAAATTCTAATTATGATTTAATTATTTTTAATACATCATTCGAAAGGTATTTTAAAGTTCTTTTATATTATCGAAAGTGGAATTCGAGATTTCAACTGATTTACAATTTTAAGGTGTCCTGATCAGGTTTTCTTTTGCATCTCAGCTAATTGAGTAAGACCGTTCAAAATTGGTATATGTAAGTTAATTAGGAGGGGCTGGAAGGGTGGTGAAGGAATAGGCGCGCAGCGCGCACGAGACTACGCTACCGAAGGCAGTGGAAACCCGGTCCGACAATTTACCTGATGAGAAATGATTTTTTAAATTTTCTTTTCTTAAGAATAAGAGTTTGATTTCAGAAGGAATATGTGCGCTCACCGCACGTATATCTTAACATGTGCGCGCGCAGCGCGCATGAGTTTGGGACCCGGTGCGAGTTTTTACCCGATGATAAAAGATTTTTTTTTTAATTTTATTTTCTTAATAATAAAAGTTTGAATTGAGAAGGAATATGCGTGTACAGCGCACGCATATCCTCAAACGTGCGCACTGCGCGTACACGGGTCTGCGCTGCCGAAGGCAGTGGGGTCCTAGTGTGAGTTTTTATCCGATGCTAAACGATATATTTTTTAATTCCTTTCCTTAAGAGTGAAAGTTTATGAGTAATAACATGGAATTTTGAGAAGTCATAAGGATGGTGAAGGAATACGTGCGCGCAGCGCACGGATCTACGCTGCCGAAGGCAGTGGGGACCCGGTGCGACATTTTTCCCGATCAGAAATTTTTTTTCTCTTTTTTTATCACATGATAAAAATTAATGCAATTTTGAGAATTCATTAATTATTGTGATTCATTTAAAAATAGTGACCAGCGTAGCCTGCTAGTTAATAATAATAATAATAATAACAATAATAATAATAAAACTGTTAATAAACTTTCAATTAAAAATTAATGGTATTGCATCTTCTGGGAAAGTTAAGAACTATGTATTCGGTAATATATTCAACTTACTACTATAACATCTGATTAAAAATAATGAACAGATTTGTGAGAATTATCTTCAACGTTTTCGGATTACAACCTGAGCTTTTTGGGTTTCCCTATCAAAGAAACTGCATATTGTACGTAGAATGTAAAAGCGCATTTTGGAAAAAGAATGAATTAATTAAACTTGGCTGTGTAGTTGCCAATCAGAAATACTATTCTCTGTATCTATGCTATGTTGTTTTTACACTTAAAAACTTAATATAGAATTTTTACTTTTCGTATTGTAAAATATTTTATTTTTATTAATAATGTACAATTTAAATTGTTTTTATTCTTTATACTAGTGTAATTTTTATCACACAGTAATAAAAATATAAATATTCACTTATTCTTATTTCTGTTACATAATTTTCAGAAGACAAAAGCAGTTATCTTTTCGACTATTCGGTTTTGATATGAATTTGAATCTTTTTAATCGAATATTTTAAAGATGGTTTATATTCTCTAGTGTATTAATGCCGTAAAGGTATTGATAAATTATTATTGGTAAATTATGCATTTCACTTATACCTTCTGCTGTATAATGCGAGTCTTAAGGTTTTAAATTTTAGAATTTCTAAATTATCAAAACTTGGTTTATTAAGAAATTTTAAGCTATGAAGTTATATAAAACAGCTGTAGCTTAGTAAGAGAGCGTTGGAATTTAATCAGAATGATACATTATTCTTACGGTTTTAAACTCTACTAGTTTATAGGCTGCAGATTCTTCTATGGGGAAAAAAATGGAAGTCGTGAAATGGTGAAACATAATACGTGAATGAAGATTTCAACTTAATAATAGTATTTTGACAAGTTGTTTTACTAATTCGCAAATTGCTAAATAAAAAATATATTTTAGTCATTAAAAATTTTATATCATTCTATTATGACATTTCTCCTTACTATCATACTATTCGATTATATGCAATAGCGTGAGATTTTTATAGATTATACACAATGTATTTAATTTATAGTTTGAGCTTTTATTTATTTATTTATTTAATTTAATCAGAGAAATAATATACTTGTAAAAATAAAATACTAAAACAAAATACAAATACGTATTATTCTGATGCAAAATAAAACCCGTAATGGATCAGTAGAGCAAACGTTTAACACATTGCTATTTTTTTTAATGTAAAAACATGAAATAAAAATTTTATTGTTCAAATTCTAAGCTGTATCATGTTTATTAAAATTCCCTTTTTTTTATATAACAGTGTACTTTTCATGATATATTATTATTAATAATAGGAGAGAACCGTGTAATATAATAAAACAAGACGGGAAAGACGGACAAGAAGGACCATCGTGTAATACGGACCATGAGAAAATATATATGTTCAACACTAAATGGTCAAACCATCTCATTGCCTTCAGTGAATATTATTGTTATACAAAGCAGGAAGTGACTTGTACATGCCTATCTGTATTTGGACGAATATGAAATTGAGTTTTCGGTTTATATGATCATTGATGTAACAAGTATGTTAAAATGAAAGTATTAGTTTCTGCTGTTATGTAATTTTAATATAATATTCGCGTTAATAGCAGAAAATGTACTTATTTTCTGGACAATTTAGACATGTGTTTCATGGGTTCCAATTTGCATAGCGATATGTGATTGGAAACCACGTTGCTCCGTTTATGCGTGTAATATGAACCATGCTCTGTTGTGTAATATGGACCAGTAGTCCATGATAGAAATAGAGAGGTTTTGTTAATGCTCGGCGTACATATGTCGCACACTCAAAATCTTGAGGCTATAGAATAGACCACAGAAGCAGGGGGTTATCAATCTATCACTTCCTTCGCATACTACCCATTGGATATAGCCTTTGGCCCTCCCTTTTTTTCATCCATTAACTATTTTTTTTTTTTTTCTACTATTCCCAAAAGATGGACAAGTGTGTGAGGGAACATGGTGGACAGTTCGTTTCACAATTCCAAGTGTGTCAACTGTTCGGAAATTATTAATAGTTCCCAGAGTGTTTTACCAAGCTTGAACCGTGCAACTATACAACTGTAACGAGCAGCCAACAAATTAAATCTTTTTATTTTAATAATTTTAGTTTTATCAGCATTCTTGTTTAGAGGGTCCATATTACACGTATTTCCTCTAATATTATTAATAATAAGATGCATTAAGAAGTTAATAATTGCTATTTTACAACTTCCTGAACCTTTAACTGGATACCGTTTTAAATATAAAGTTTTGATATGAATTTATATTTTAGCAAACGAATACTATTTAAGGGGATTTATATGTCTTGTCGAATCCAAAGAGGACCGCATGAAATTGCCTTGTTATTGATAAATTTGGATTTATAATTATACATTTTGCTATACAATAGTCAGAATTCTTAAAATTATCAGAACTTAGCTTTTGTAAACTGTGGAAATGTGTTTTAAAGTTACGTAAAATTACTGAAGTATTTCAGTATTTTAGATTAGTATGAATTATATTACATTTGATGGAAAATATTTTCTAAAAAGGTTTCTAAACTTACTTCCATGAATATCGTAATTTGATAAACTAATAGTTTTGCTCAATACAGCAGAACTTTGCAAAAAAACAGTTTCTACAGTGCAAATCTATAGAACAGGTAATTACATGTTCAAAGGATAGATGTAAGATTTAATCTAACAAAATAAAAAAATATATAAAAAAAACTGATCTTAATTTAAAATTTTCGAATTTACTGAAATTTTGTTAAAATATGCTTAAAAGTTATGTGAAATTATGTTTCAATGATGTCGATAAAATTATGTTTAAAACAAAGATTTAAACATTATTTCACTTATTAAATTTTCGTTAACTAAACATGTTTTTTTTTCATCATGAAGTTCTGTATATCGCTTACTGTTAATTTGAGTATATCCGATTATAAACAGTGGTGAGATTTGCGGAGATTATTTATAACATATTCGGATTATAACCTTTAAGCGATCTAATGCTTCTCAATAAAAAATAAAAAAAAACACTCACTTGTATAGAAAATCTATGTATTTATGAATTCTAGGTCAATAAAAACTTACGACAATAAAAAACAAGGCTGGCTGGATAACGGGATAATAGTAGAGGAAAACAAATGGAAAACATTATAGCATAATATTACTGTTTTCCTATTAAGAAGAAAGAACTATTTTCTAGAAAATTTACAAGCTTCAATTTTTTTTTTTATTGATAACACATCTTAAAACGTTCTAAAAGAAGTTTAACTTTTTTCATAGTTTCTTTTTAACGCTTTACATAAATATTACACATGTATAACTTTTTCATAATTTTTTGTACATGGATTTTCTAAGTATACATCAGAAGTTACTTCGTTTTAGAAAATGCACATTATTTTTTAATGAAGTTTGTCTACTCACGGATATAAAATAAAATTAAAAACAATTTTTAAAAACATAATATGAAACAGAGATTACCAGACGCTTACTATTCGCATATTTGCCATGCTATTAACTAAAAAAAAAAAAAAAAAAAAAAAAAAAAAAACACTTTGTAATTTAAAGCATTGATAAAAAGAAAGAAAATGAGAAGAGAAAAAATATAGTTAACCTAAAGCAAAAGAACAAAGTTACTTTGTCTTAAATAAATAAATAAGCCTTTATTATGAGCATTATTTATGCTATTTAAGCAATATGTATATATTATTAATGTTAATAAATTAGTTATAGGATTGAATGATACAAATTCAAACGGATCACAGATTCAAAAGTATATCAAAACAAAATTATTGAGATAGAATATTTTGATCAAGGCAAAACTTCAAGAAAGAATAAATCTTACATCAGATAAATAAAATTGAAAATACCCAATAATAGGTTTCTCCATATCACTTTACGACCTGATCTAGACAACTGTGCTGGTAAAACTTAAATAAGAAATAGTAACATTCTCTTTCTTCGTGTCATTTAAAGCCGAAAATGCACAATTGTGCAAGTTCATTTATCTCAGATTTTTCCATGAAACACAACTATATAACACCAGTAGAAAGACAGAAATAGTTTTTTTTTTTTTTTTTTTTTACTTATTTCAAGCATCCATCTTCTAACAACAAAAGGCAAATCGTAAGTTCTGTCGTAATTTCTGTAAAATATTATTTTTAATGTTTGCTTAAATTCAGTTTTTACCTAAAGGGCCCTCTTCACTCACCGCCGCCGGAAGCCCGAGCCAATGTTATTCTATGGGGAAATTTTCTTTACAAATAACTTATTAACTAATACATATTTTTAAATTCTGTTTTCACATTCTGAAAATTCCCAGCTGTTAAATTGACGGACCTTTTTAAAAAAATTATTTTTTTTAAATTTTATATATTTTACTTTGAAACTGCAAAATACGAATTTTCAATATGTGAAATTTTTTCATTTTGCAATTTCAAAATAAAATATTAAAAATAAAAAAAAAATACATTTTTAAAAAAGGTCCGTCAATTTAACAGTTGGAAAATTTCTGAATGTGAAAACAGAATTTAAAAATATGTATTAGTTAATAAGTTATTTGTAAAGAAAATTTCCCCATAGAATAACATTGGCTCGGGCTTCCGGCGACGGTAAGTGAAGAGGGCCGTTAATGTACTGTATTCACGATTTCAGTGGGTTTTAGCCTTAATAATATTAATTAGGCTTTAAAAAAGTTAGAAAAACTACCAACCTACACAATTCTGTAAGTCCGGCATATACCATTTCAAGAATAATATACTTGGTATTTTAGATGGCCTGAAGACGCTATTTGACGCAAGAGGAGAACGTGGAACTACTCGAAAAGGATTTTTCCGATAAAAGTGACCTCGGTGATAAAGACGATATTCCTGAAACTGAAGAAGTTAACAAGTCATTGATGATGAGATTGGACAAAAAGAGGAGACTGAAGTTGACGTTGCTCAGTCATGTAGATCAAAGTTTTACAGTCCTCCCAAAAAGCTAACCTCTGAAGGGAAGAGGTTAGATGCAACAAGTCACTGGCCTTGTTTCGATTATCTTAAAACTGGTAGGAAGTGTAGGTTGCAAAACTATAGCAGCCTTAGCAGAGTGAGATGCGAAAAATCTCACGTATATTTATGTCTTTACAATATATATATATATATTTCAAACATTTTCATTGTGAAGGATGAAGATTATCTTAATAAATAACAATGTTTTTTGCTTGAATTGTTATTTTTAGATATATATTCATATAATCCGAACCTACACAATTGTGTAGATTCAGTTAAAAATGTCTCCAGAAGTCACAATTGTCTTACACAATTGTGTGGGTCCTCCCGAGGCTTAATCTAACATCAGGTATTATTTTTTTAAATATATATATTTCTTTCAGTCAAATATGACCGTATCAAATACCGGAATCTAACAAGTCGTAAAGGGTTCTATCAAAATAAATAAATATCAATAAATAAAATAATTCCTCCTGATTAGATGCAATTGCAATAGCTGATATATAAGAAATTATATAAGATATTTCAAACGATGCTTATAGGTAATTTTAAAACTCTTAAAAAAAAAAAAAAAAAAAAAAGAAAACTACTGAACAAAAGTATCCAAAAAAATTAATATCGATTTTACGCTTCTAATATTTAACATTCAGTCATTTGTAAATATTTTATACACATGAACATTTTCGAACAATAAACATTCACGACGAAAAAAAAAATCACCGGAAATGTTTTCTATGTTTTTGAAGATTTTAAATAAATATCTCATAATGGGCTTATTTATATATTTTCATGCTTAAAAACTGAAATATTCTACACGAGCAGTTCATTTGGGAGAATGATTTGTGAAAGATATGATATTTTTGAAATACACTTCAAAGTTTCTTCATATTTCTAATATCTGAATGTATTTTTAAAACATAACATTTATTTGAAGTAATATTTATGAATCTTAAATTGGAGTTTCATAAATAAACGTTTCATGTTAAGAAAAAAAAAACCTTTGTAGTTTCTGAGCACAAAATAGTAGAGTTTGAATGAAAGATCAAACAAACATTTTTTTTTTCTTTTCTTTTCAAAAGAATTTTGAAATTGGAACAATTTAAGAAAGCAGCCTTTGAAAAACTTGTAGCAAAATACAACCCTCTCAAAAGTTTTTTTTTTCTTGGTAATGTAAGAAACCAGTATACAAGAGGTTTTGATACTAAAGTTTTTTCACTTCACAAGCCTATTTTTTGTGCTGTGTCCTAAATTTTGGTTTTTAAGGCTGCTTTATATTCTTGAAAAATAAGGGATACTTCTGTCGTGTTTAGTATCCAATAAAGCTGCTTTACAAACAAATTGTAATTAGTTTTTTACTATTTAGAAGTTTATTTAAACAGGCTTATAAATTTAAAAAATTAATATTGAATATGTTTCGCTAAGTTTTAAAATTATCTGTAACTCAAGTTCTACCCGTTCTATGCACGTGGTAAATAATTAGATGAGAAAAATTTAAAGAAAAACCAGTAGGACCTGTTGACAAGAGACTGCTTGATCCACGGGATGTTAGTTTCATTAATTAGAGTCTAAAAGAGGACATTTTTGTATGTTTCATATATCTATCAGAAACCAAGGACGGATAAGATAATATGACAAAAACAGCTTTGACATCCTCTTTCACCACCTTAACGGTTAAACTTCGGAAGAATAATTAGGAGTCCTAATTAATACACATTAATTAGGGCCTAAGGTAAAATATTTTTCTAACTTCAAACTTCTACAGGAAATCACTACCACTCCCTTTCATCCCTAAGTTTTAAATTTTGTTGAAACGTTCTTAGTAAGCCCTTTCGTCAAGAAAGGAACCTATGAAAACCTGAATAAACTACTACGTCAGAAACGCCAAAGAAAAATATTGGAAATGCATACTGCTGTTTCGGTAGCCTAAAGCGTACCGTCTTCAGTGCACTGAAGACGGTACGCTTAATAATTACGCTCTTATTGGCACTGAAGACGGTACGCTTTAGGCTACCGAAACAGCTGTATGCATTTTCAATATTTTTCTTTGGCGTTTCTGGCGTAGTACTTTATTCAGGTTTTAATATTCCAACGCCAAGTCTCCTGTTATTAAAGGAACCTATGGTTCAAATTTTATGTGTTTAGCTTTAGTAGTTTGGTATGTTGATAGATGAATATGTCAATAAATCAGGGGTGTTTCTCCTTTAGGTATATAGATTATGATATGAATTATATAGATTTCTTTTAGTTAAAAATTATATTTTTTCCTCTTTCATACCATACTTTTACATTGCTTTTTACTGGGTGTCTTAAAAATTAGTGGCCGATTTTTTCGTGTTTTAATTATATTCTATGATTACCATTGAAAAAATGTAAAGAGAATAAATATTGACTATTTTGCTATTTTTCACATCTTAAAAGATGTGGATACTCTACGAAACACGATTTCTTTGCAATACCCCTAGGCACGTACAATCTGATTGGATGCATCTCAGCCTTTGCCATAAATACAGCTCTTCAAGAGTTTTTAATGTTAAAAACATATTTAATTTCCTGTTATGATTTGATTTAATAAAGATCAGTTTTTTGGACCATCTAGGACAGAATATTGGACCCATACTTTAGTTTGTTCTGTTTTGTTAAAACGTACAGAACTCATGTATCGGGTTTCTAAACTTATCTACGATTCTAAGATTCTAAGGCGGAAGGAGGCCGCTCACCACTATACAGCGGTTTTGAGCGTTTTTAACCTTTAGAGAGGGGCTCCAAAGCCTCTGTGGAGATTCAGAAGAGCCCGTCTCCAAAGGTTAAGCCTCCTCCGCTGTTTATTGCATAGCAAATAACAACAACAAAAAAATTACAAAGGTCGCCAGAGCAGAGCTCTTCTGCATTTATTTAAATGGAGAAATATAACGGAGCTATCAATACTATGTCACTATTTTCGTGCTAAATAATAATCCATGGATTATAATGGCCTAATTAACTGATAATGGCAATTAGGAAATCGGGCACGAAAGTTTACAATCACCCAATGCGATTAAAGAAACTCTTGAAATACCGATACGCAAATATTATTATTATTATTATTATTATTACATGATATCAATTCATGAAGAAGAAAAATAATAAAAATAATTTGAAGCAAAAAGAATAATGTGTACGTGAAGGATAAAATAAGAAAATAAATAAGTAAATGAATAGTCTGAAAAATAAAATTGTTTAAATTGTTTTTTTTAATTGTTTATTATTATTATTATTTTTAATGATGTATTTACGAAATTTTTCCTTTATTAAATTTCACATTCGTCCATAAATTATCAGATTTTAAATTAGCTATCGGTTTCTTTTTATATAATTTGTATTATTCGAATTTTGGATATTTTTACCGTTTGCAATTCAGATTAAAAAAGAGTTTATATTAATTATTACAGTTTAGTCTTAGCTCAGATATTTAACAGTTTTTAAAAAATAGCTGTCTTTTATGAATATATTTTTCTTTATCTGTATCGATAAATATTTATATATAAATTCAAATATATATTTTCCAATATTTAAAATGCATTTTTAATAGTTAATTAAACATCTAGGTTATCTTTAATATATATATATATATATATATATATATATATATATATATATATTGTAGAAATAAAAAACCAATTAAAAAAAAAAAAAAAAAAAAAACTGCTTGTTTTTCGAGTACATACTTAGCGTTATAAACTCTTACTTGTTCAGAAGTCACTCCATCAATGTACGTGAATGAACTGACGTTCACCATTTCTTATTTAAAAATTTCAAGTACACATGTTTATGTCTTGTATTAGTTTTAACGAAAAATGTTGGCAGAAAGATGGATCTATTTCCGAAGCTTGCAATTAGAGAAAAAAACATCCGCTTCTAAAAATAAGTCACTTCTTCCTGCGGTGTTAAATAAATAGGGATGTTTATTTTATACAAAATTTAAAAAAACTTAAAAAGAAGCAGGAAGTTTATGATTTAATTACAATAAAGCAACAGTGTTTATAGTTTAAGGAATAAATGTGTAATTTTACATATAAAAAAGACGAATCATTCATATTCAGAATACTATAATGTATTAAAAATATTAATTAACTTCAAAAATACTTTTATAAAACTGCCAGAACACACAAAGAGTGACAATCACACATTTCTTTTAAATATTTATCCATATTATTTAAGCAAAACTACTTTTTTTTTTTTTTTACATTTTTTTATAAAGAAAAAAAGTGTAATAATAAGCTTCCAAATTCAAAAAGAAATAGAATTAATTAATTAATAATAGTGTATGATGATTCCCCTATAGTTTAACATAATGAACGTGCATATATAAAATAATGCCTGTAGTTCAAAATGCATTAAGTTCTTAAAATTTCCGGTTCGATTTTAAATATTTCGATGTGGCCAAGCCACTTTGATTTGCCTGTAGTACGTCTGAAAACGGGATGATAGTTTAAATGAGAAAATTCAATCTGAAAATGACACATTCCAGACCAGCCAGGCCCACCAGCGGCCGAGCGGTTCTGCGCTCAAAGCTTATAGATGTGAAGTGCCGTGTTCGATCCGAAGTCGCGCTTAACGACCTAGCCGTTTGGAGTTTTCCGTGTTTTTCTCCGAAACTCGCGTAAATACGGGCTAGGATCCTCTTAGAAAGACCCTCACGGAGGGAATTCCACCTACAGACTTAGGTTCCTAGCGTTATAGATCGGGATTTAAACCCTCCGACCAATCAATTAACCAGGCCAGCCATGGCATACATCCTCTTTGGAGATTTTTTTTTTTTTTTTTTTTTTTTTTTTTTTACTTGAAGATAAAATAAAATTATCTCACCCACCTAATACCAGATATTTCCTTCCATTTGTTTCTTTTTTATGAGAAAAGAGGATAATTTCATTTATATTTAAACATTTATTCTCATAGAACTATGGTCAGTACGAACTGTTATACGTTGCTGTTAGACCTGTCTGTTAAATCTGTTCAAGAGACACGCTGCCAGTCGTAGAAAATAATTGATTGACAGACCTGAATAACGAGTTGAAGTTTACTTTATTGCGTCATTATTCTAAGTACAGAGTAAATTACCGTAGACTACCAAGACAGATTCTGGAGAGAAGTGATACAGTATGATTATAATTAAAGTTACGATTTCAAAACGGTATAATTTTAAAACTATCGGTCAAAATGACTTGTTATTTTACCAGAACAATCGTGAGGCAATGTTATTTTTCAATATATTAAAATCACACAATCAACTGATTGGGAAGAAAATCATATTTATTGAAATTTATTTTTCCGACTGAGTGAAAATAATGCCTGGACCGGGAGTCGAACCCCAGATCTTTGACTTACAAGGTCAAGGCTCTACCAATTGTGCTATCCAGGCCGACAACCGGTGGACATTACTCACTCAGACAACCTTTAGGCAGAAACATCTGGTCTATCATGTAGAGTGAGTAATGTCCGCCGATTGTCGGCCTGGATAGCTCAATTGGTAGAGCCTTGACCTTGTAAGTCAAAGATCTGGGGGTTCGACTCCCGGTCCAGGCATTATTTTCACTCAGTCGGAAAAATAAATTTCTATAAAACAATGTTATTCTGTCTGGTGAAGGGAAAAAGTATTTATAAAATTTGCGTGTAGATGGCGCTGTCAATGTAATCTCAAAAGAAATGCCTAAATAGATTCATTATACGCAGGAATGTTGTTATTAGTAAAATAAAATAGCAGGAAACAATAGACTTTAAAAGTTTCCGACAACTTTTTAAGCAAAAAAACAAGCATACGTGTTTACAGCAAAACGATGATAGTGACAAGATAAAAAGAGGAACTTCATGAAAAAAACATCTTACGAATGATTAAAAGTACATTTTGGAACTTTTTTTTCCCTTTGCCTAACAAAATTCCCTTGCCTAACAATTGTTCTGGTAAAATATCAAATCATTCTCAGCGGTATTTTTAAAGTTATAGCGTTTTGAAATCGCAACTGTAATTATAATCACCCTGTACATTGTGTTGAATGTGTTTCTGGAATCTTTCTGACTACTGCTTAAACTGATCTGCGTGTGCTTCGTAGTGGAACGTTAACTTCTATGAGGTCTTTTATCGATATAATAAAATATATTCTACTGTTATGAGGAATAGATTCAGCTTAACAGGTAATAAATTACAACCTTCCTCACTACGTTTTTTCATGACAGGAGGATATTTTCATTCTGAAAAAACTGAATTACAACTTGATCTTACAACTTTTACTCCACTCAGTTCTTCTAAACTACTGTCTCTGAAAATCAGACAGCTTTACATCATTATTTTATTATGCTAATTTTTTTGAAACATAGTTTTCTCATTGTAAATATCTGCTTCTTTTCCAATAACCAACAAGTCTATTCGCAATATGTATGCGGCTTTTTCTACCTATTCATTATAAATTGAAAAGCTACATTACTTAATCTATTACTTTTACTTTTGTCTCTTTTTCACACAAATAAACGTTAATAAAAATATGTAACTATTTGCAAATAATGTATGTAGTTAAAATTATTTATATTTCATAAAATGTTTGTTGAAAATTTTATTTATTATATATATATATGTAATTTTGTTGCAACTTTCTTACCATCTTCAACCACCTTGATTTTTAAACCTTTATGTATATTTCATACTGAAAATGCCAAGATAATTTTAGTAAAATTCTTGTTTAAAAAAAATTTCTCGTTCATTTACTTCAATGTCTCATTATTATAAATGCATCTAGAATTTCCTTAATACGTATTTTTGTAATGTTTTTTGAATTACTTTACTAAGTAACTAGATTTAGTTGTAAATCTAATTTTACTCTAAAATAAGTATACCATTAAAGCCACGTGTATAATTTACTTTCACAAGAACATGTAAGGTGAAAATACAAAACAAAATTCATTTATTTACAATTTAATCAAGTGCTTTCCTTAAAGATCGAAATTCAATTCAAATCTCCCTTGTGTCATATTACGGTAATCTGAAGTTTTAGCTTTATTCATAAAAATAAATAATCTTCCCATTTCTACTTACATTCTTGCTATTCCACCTGACATTATTAAAAATGTATCTACTTTATCGACAACTGAGAAAATTGTTTTCGAGTATGAATAAAAAAGAACCTCCATTCTATTACTGTGTTCTTCAAATGTTACTTGCCATTTGCAAATCTTGAATTAAACCTTTTGATCGATTTTGGCATGCTGAAATATAGACTAATGGAAAATTCGATCGTTATATGGGACGTAACTGTTTGGATAGAAACTAAAAAAAAACATTTTGTTTGAAGGAATGGAGGGTTTTGATTGTATTGACATTAAAAAGTAATTAATAGCTGAAAACATATCTGACATAAAAGGCTGGTTGTTCGGCAGGAAACTGAAATTTATTTTTGGAATGACTTTTATGACAGGCGTTCGATACCTTTGAAATATTTGTGAGATTTCAAAGAAATTTGTAAGCATTGAAGACGATATATAACCGGAAATATGTTTTATTTTTGTAAGAAGCCTGTACATTTTATGTTCTTCTTTTCTATTTCACCTTGTTAAAAATAAAAAAATTGTTTAAATGTAAATCAAATGTAGGTCTGGATAATAATAATATTTTATTTTTATATTTATGCGTATTAATTAATTTTTTAATTGATTTTGGCATCTTGAACATTGATTAACCCATTAACGCCCGAAATAATTTTACTAAATCTATTTTGATGAATATTTTGAATCTAAACTAATGTAGACTACTGAAAATAAAAATATATTAATTTCAAACAACTCTTCTGTCAGTTTTAAAATTATAGGTTATCTTCCTCTGAGGACGTTTGGGGTTCCAGTGAAAAAAACTTCCAGATGGGAAAACTTCGAGATAACAGATTAATTTCCTATTGTATGTTCACAAAGACCTCGAAAGTAAAATATTGCATGTATATTATTATTCAACATCACTTATGTTGGTATATTTTCGCAAAAAGCAAATATATGTGCAATGAACAAAAATTATAAAATAACTACCCAAATTATGAAATAAAAATTGATACCGGGTACATAATGCTCTGTGGAATCATCTACAGGGATGCCATAAACTGTCTGTAAAAATCAGAAATAATTCCAAGAAACCACAAAAGATATACGGGCTATTTTGTTAGCTGTCCTCAAATTAGGACGCCGGGCGTTAACAGGTTAACCAGTTAACGCCCAGCGTCCTGTATATGAGTTTTAGCATTTTGTTTACGCTTCTAAAGTTTTAGGATAATTCGCAAAGTATTTTTTGAGATGATTGACAAAACGTCTGTAATGGAATGTCCGGCCATTTATGGAAAGATAATGTATAACAAGCCTTTAAACATAAACCGATTCTCAAAACCCATTAAGAAGTTTCTGTCGACGGACACATTCAAGACGTTTTATTAATAATTACTGAAAGTATAGTTCCTCTAAAACAACGCCTTTTAATAACAGCGAAATTATTAAAAAAAAAAAAAAAAAATTATTTAAGGTTTTGCTTATTGTTGAAATTCCCTCAAAATGATTTCATCCAAGGAATGATCAAATATTTTATTATTAAAATATTTGATCTTTCTTAAAATGGAATTATTTTGAGGGAATCTGACCAATAAACAAGATTCCTTTTTTTTTTTTTTTTTTTTTTTTACTGTTATTAAAAGGCGTTGTTTTCCGAATGGAAGAGCTGTACTTTCAGTAATTATTAATAAAATGTCTTGAATATGACCGTAGAGAGAAACTTTCTTAATGGGTTTTGAATCGGTTTATGTCTAGAGGCTTGTTATACATTACCTTTCCATAAATGACCGGACATTTTCGATTACAGACGTTTTGTCAAGCATCTCAAAAAGTACTTTACGAATTATCCTAAAACTTTAGAAGCGTAAACAACATATTAAAACTCATATATTAATGCGAAAGATTTGTTCCGAAAGCAAAATAAGAACAAGTAAAAATTAAAGAATAAACAAAATTTTTGGGATCACATTGTAAAACATAATGTTTAAAATGCATTCTGAGCATGTAATTATAAGGCTTTATTATTATTATTATTATTATTATCTCTATAATTTCGTGTGGAACAAGCGCATATATTTGTGAAATGCAATATATATATATATATAAGTTTCAACTTTAATATATATATATAAGTTTCGACTATATATATGAGTTTCAACTTCATTAGCTATTCTAATTGTTTTTTCCTGATATCATCCCATGATTTTTAGTAAATGCATGCAATTTCAGAATACTTAAATTTTTTCCAGAATAATCTAAATTTTATATTCATATTTCATTACGTAAGGTTTAGTTGCTCATTTGCATATATCGATTCATAAATTTATTATCGAACAATCTTTTCTGACGTACCACAGTTAATTAACAAAAGTTGGCTATTTATAATCATAAATTTACTTAATAATGTGTATGTTCACGGAAATTAAAGTACCCATACCTAATGACTAAAGATATTCACTGAAACTGATTAATTATCTGAAAAAAAAAAAAAAATACTCTTTCCAACAAATTTTAACCTGAAAATGAAATATAATACAGTTTTCTAAAAATTTGAAATTTTCAAGTGCACCCTAGGAATACTAAAGTAAAATTACTATTTATTAAATTGCATTTAAAAGTATTTTACTACATTAAATTATTAAAAATAAAATTAAAGAATAAAAGAATGAACAATAAAATGTGTTTAATTAGCAAAATAGAAAAAAAAAAAAAAAAAGAAGAAGAAGATATATATATATATACAATCGAACCTCGTTAACGTAAATACGCTTACCGTAAATTACTTTTAACATGAACTCTTTCTACAGTCCCCCTTAAAATGAAGATTAGTTTCTGCGTTACTGATAGTATGAACTACTGATAACATAAAATTATTTTTATTCTCCTTGAGATTCATGTTCAAGAGGTTCGATTGTATATATATATCTATATATGTGTGTGTGTGTGTGTGTGTGTGTGTGTGTGTGTATTAGGACAATTTTATTGAACCTGATACATTAATCTTAATCATGTATGTATGATAGCTTAAACAATTATTTATGATAAGCATGGATAAACCCCTCCGACAACTTTTTATGTAATTTTTGACCATCTTTTTTTTTTTTTTTTTTTTTTTTTTTTTTAAGGGGGATTTTTATTAAATTTATTTAAGTGTAAGATATTATGGGATTATGTATTGCTTCTTAGTTTTAAAAAAATCGATTGAGAGAAGGGTTAAATTGTAAAAAAAAAAAAAAAAAAAAAAAAAAAAAAAAAAAATACATATGTGAGATATGAGCAATTTTAAGAACATTTTCGTTAGGCTATCGCGCTCTGACAGTTACTTTTCAAAATTGTGCTTAACTCAGCATCTGTTAAATTTAGTTATTAAAAGAGCAAAATTATTCATTTTAATTAATATTATAATGTTTTTCATTTTATTAAAATAATATTTTCTTTTAGTTTAAAATCTTTAAAAAATGCCTTTTGAGATACACCTCATCGAATGCTCTAGCCTACGATATTTCTGACGACAATATTTTAACTGTTCATCTCTTAATCTGACTAGACTTTTCGGATCAAAAGCTCACAGTGAAATGACCAACATTCTAAAAGTAGCAGCCTTTTATTATGATAGTTAATTTTTCTTGTTTTTACTCTTGTTTTCTTATTTTATTCAATAAATTTTAACCCCTTGTATCCCACCGGGACTTTAAAGTCCCATAAAAAAAAAAAAAAAAAAAATCCTCAATATAGCCCAAATTTACTACAGGATTTCATTGGAACTTCAAAGTCCCTATAGCTTAAGCTTCCCCTATAGTTAGGCTATAGTTTAAGCTAAATTTAATATGAGATGTTTCTCATGCAGCAAAGAAATATAATAAAAAAGTTTAATTTTTTTTTTCCAAAAATAAGGTAATTTTGGATATAAAGGGTTAAGTAAATTAACTGTTTGAAATATTTTTTATTTTATTTTTTAATGATTATAAATTGCATTTTAATTAAATACAATATGTATTTTTTCTAAAATTTTGATATTATTATTTATTGAAAAGTTATGATTTTTAATGGCATCAGTGGTTATATTAAACATAAATAAACTACTCTCAGTTGCTTTGTTAGCTATATTAATCCGTACTCTGCTATGACTCTTATTTAAAAAATATTTATATATATTACCTTTGAAATAAATTTATGGCTAAATATAAGATTTATTGTTTTATGGAGGGAAAAATTGGGAATGAAAAGGTTAAATAATGACTAATTTTAAACTCTCATTTATTTGGCGCAGAATGTCCCTTTTTTGGACCTTGTGCCAATAAATACTACTCAACCAACCAACCACCTGGGAGATACAAGTTTCCATTTTTTTTTTTTTTTTTTTTTTTTTTTAATAATCCATCAGGAATCTTTGAATTTGTGGTTTTTCTTAGTAATATTTTATACCCGTATAAAAAGTTAAATTAAGAATGTAGTACAAGAGTTTAGAATATTGTAGCTAAGATTTATAAGTGCTCTTCACTATTTTGTCTTTTCAACATATATAAGAAAAAAGAGTCAAAATAAGAAAAAAAAAAAAAAAAAAACTTTAAAAGTACTTCTTAAATTAAAGAGCTTAAGGGGGAAAAATAGACTTTCGTTTAGCAACGGGATTTTTTTTTTTTTAAGGAAAATATTTTATTATGATCTTTACCAATTAATGAAACACTCAACTTAGTAACAGAACTTTTTATTTTGTTATCAATAAATTAATTATTACACAGAAGTGAAAAAGCTATTAAATATAAGATTTTAAATACGATTTTTAATAAAATAATACAATTTTATAATGATTATTTTTTTTTTCTGCAGTTATATTCGGAACGCGTGAAAATGGAAACTCAACAGTTTAGAGAATGTTTCATAATATTTGTAATCCTGTCATTTTATCGACTGTTATTTAGTGTATTTTTCCATACATATATGAAAATACATATATGTGTGCGTATTCACAGATTCCTAGAATTTAATCAAAGTTATGAAATAAAGATTCTTAGGAAACAATTAACTTATTTTCATTAGATTTTCACTTAAAAAGGAAACAAAACGATAATGAAGCAATTGAGATAATGTTAGTTAGAAAGGCTACTGAATATTTAATATAGTTTGTAAACAAAATTAAACATAAGTTTTAACATACATACATTGCAATATATAATAAAGGTATAATGTACAATAAAGTAATAAGGTACATTCTATTGTATTTTAAATTATATCAAGAAGCTAGTTTTCATGTCTTTTACCTTAAAAATATAAATGTCCATGTATTACATAATTTTATTTTAATTTAATGCTGTTGTTTTTGCTGTATAGATAAATAAAAACGGTATATTACCAAGTTTATTCAATACACAGTTAGTACGTATAAATGACACATCAAAGCAAATCATTTATTTTTCCTTTGGACATAACTGATAATCCTCCTTAAAAATTTCATTTATAAATAATGACTTATAAAAGAATTTAACCTATAAATGCCCATTTTTCATTTTCTTGATTGTAAATATGTTACAGTTACATTATTTTCTAATGGCTACCATTTGAATAAATTAAAATTAAAATATTTCAAATTATTAATATAAATAACTAAAACATGAAATAAAATATATAAAATTTTAAAACAATCTTTTGAATGATAAATAATATTAATTTATAAATAATACAAAATAACTTTATTATTTATATTATTATTATTGCTATTATTTTGACTGACAACGTTGAAACATTTTTTTCACGTGCTAGTTTTAACGACAAATAAAAAACAAATTACTTTCTTAGTTTTCTAAAAACTTTAGCCTCAACAATGGCTGAGGGGTTTTACTCTCAAAATTGATAGATGGTGCATGCCATGTTCAACCAAAATCGCTCTCATCGGTATAGCTGATCAGGGTTTTCTATGGTTTCCTCAAAAATTCTCATGTAGGTGTTTTGCAAGGCCCGGAGACTAGAAACCTGGAGTAGTCAATAGACCTTAACATTTACACCATTTTTTAATGCTTCATTTACTTCCTTATATTGAGTTTTGTAAATATACGAAATTAAATATATTGTAATGGATAAGCGTTAGTTTAAATTTCAGACTTAGAATAGATATCATTATATTTGTACGTTTAAATGTTTCATTTGTACATATGCATTAAAATGAACTCGGTATTGTATTCTATTTTATGGCAGTCAACTTGTATGAGAAATTTTGAATATTCTATAGAATTCAAGAATATTTTTGATAATCTAAAATGCATGTATTTTCAATGGTATTTATATAAATATAGCATTTACATACATTTATACTTTCAAACTCTCTTTGTTCAAATGATCCTTTAATTTTACATGTGGTACGGAAGTCCATTTTAATTTAAGATAGATTCAGTAATGCATTATTAAATTACAGAATTTCTTCCTGATAAAATATATTTTCTATTAAGATAAATTATTTATAAAAAAAAAAAAAAAAAAAAAAAAAAAAAACACTGAATATTACTATATGCATATATTACTATCCACTTTTCATTATACGTTTCTATTTGTTTATAAGAATAATTTTTATGCATAATTATCTTATAAATTTATTTTACATTTGTAATATTGACAAACCAATTTGTAACTAAAATAAAACACTTTGTCAATAGTTTCATTTTGAAATAATTTCCTAACATTAGATAAGCACTAAAAATAATTACATAACATATTTTTTAAACGTTAGTAGCTTACAATTAGAAATTACAAATGCATTTATAACGTGTAACAAATCCACTTGCTATTGCATCTTTCCCATTTCCAAACCATTATTTGTAAATTGCTTAAATTACAATACAATAAACACAATGTGAAGCTTTTTTTTAATCGAGTATAATAAAGAATGAATCAACGTAAAAGAAATTTTTGTATTCTCTTAATGAGGTAATCGATTTTGAATTAACTCAGCTGCATTGCACTTAAGAGGTGATAAACACATACAATGACATTGAGGTAAAAGTACAAATAAATAATATCTTAATGGTTCGTACATTTGTTGGTTTAGTCAATATTTTATATTTATTTTTTATGCACTCTGTCACTTTTAAGTAAATTATCTGGTGGGGTAATTACACCACTTTTTAAAAAATTCATTGCAATAAAAGCCAATTATTACACTTCACTGTGTAAGATAAGAACTATTGTATTTACACATTTATAAAATGTTCTAGAAATAGATTCATTTGGCATACATTGTTGTGTGAAGGGGGCTGTGGCATTCAGAACCCTTGTTTAAATATTGTAGATATATTCATAAAGAAGTTAAGATTGGATTAAAACATTTTTGAGCATTTTAACCCAAATTTATCACTTAAACTTATTCCACTAATTTTGGGTATCCGTCTATTGTAAATAACTCATATACGCATTGCAAAGTGTACCTTCAGTTAAGTGCAAAAAAAAAAAAAAAGGTGTGTATGTTAAGGGGGGGGGGGCACATGACGACTTGAAATCCCTTAATGCACGTTCCAGTTATAGACCTTATATATCTGAACGCTTTGTGTAGCTCTGTAAGCGAATGATTTTCCTACCATATACTATACAGCATGCTTATTTGTTAATTATTTTATGTTTAGTGCACTCTAGAACCGTTCAAATGTGCCATCGATAGATTTTGCCCATATACTTAAAGTATTTGTAAAATATTTTATATGTCTTCGTACACAAACTAATTATCCGATTTCAATGAAAACGTTCAAGTGATATCTTTATATGATACAGATTTAGAATTTAGATCTTTGACTAGTTTTTAAAATCTGTTTTTGAGTTATGCTAATAACCGTCTTAAACACACACGCACGCACGCACAAATAAAAACGCATACATACAAATACACCGGTAAAATATTGATTCTTGCATTCTTGGGATTTTAAAATATATAATAATATAAACACAATTTTAAAAATTTTACCATAAAAACATTACTCTCTAGTATATATAGGTAAGATAAAAGTTGAAAGAAACTAGAATTGAATAAAATGAATTATTGCCACCTAAATATATAATGATCTAAGGTCATTAAATTTTAAATTTAAACTGTATATATATATATATATAAATCAACTTTTAGGTTTTATTTGAGTTAACGTAAAAAATCTGATACAATAAGTGGTAATTTATCAAGAGAAAAACACTATACGAATAATATGAATTTACGTTATTTTGTACATTCTATTTGGTAAATTTCAAAATTCATTCAAAATTAAACCGAAATGTTGATAATTTCCTTTGTTAGGTATTCAGAATTGTCCTCTGTTGTTATTTACCAGGTGATATATAAAACTATTCAACGTATTAGTTTTAATGAAACAAAAATATTTCAGAATAAAAATAAAAAAAATCCATCAGATATTTTACTTAATTATACGTGAACATAATTTATATTCGTCATGAAAATAAAAACCTTTTAATAATTATAATTTAAATATATTTAAAAGAATGAAACGTACCTACAGTTATTTTATAAAAATGTCTTTATATTAAGTTATTTATGATATTGTAAGAAAATATTTATTCTGGGATTTGGTTGTATTTTTTATTACTTTGATGCTTAAATTCCAATGTACGTAAATAAATACACATTTTAGTTCTCCATCGTACGAAAATATCAGTAATTGTGAATTTCTTTTTTAACCCGTTTTGAGGTGTGAGGAATACTAAAATCTCAAACTCGGCATGATGTCCGTCTATAGAGGGTTTGTTAGTATGTTATTTTTTTTTACATGATATCTCCAAAACGAATGATCGCAGAGAGATCGAACCAATTTCAAAATATAATTTACGACACTGACTTGATTTTAATATTCTAAACTGAAAATTTAGTACGTTTTTGAACTTTACGAATTTCTTAACATGAGAGTATAGAGCAATTTATCGCTTGAACGTTCTTTTAAGGAATATTTTCATCGTAAAGTTATCAGACTACTTTAGAAGTATAATTTAGGATACTTCTAACGACGTTATCTCTAGCAATTTCTGACGATGTTATTTCTAATTTAAAGAATTCGTAAGTTGTTTGCAGAAGAGGGCACAATTTCGCACGAATTTCCATTTAGGAGAACTTTAGTTGTTAAACTGTTTGACCACTTTAAAATATAATATATGGTACTGTCTTGTACATTATTCCTTTCGAAAATTGTAGATTGTTAATTTCGCAAGTTATTCACCAGTTAAGATTTTCTTAACATAACAGAATGCAGTAATATTTCACATAAATTTGTATTATTTGTAGTGTACATTTTTTTCATATGGAAATAATTGCTAGCGCTCGAATAATTTTGCTGCCGACTGTATCTGCGTTTATATTTGAAAAATGTTTCACTATATATAGAAAACTCACGCATTTTATTTTTAAATGTTTCGTTTTCCTCTGCACTTTCATGTTCACAAATTTAAAAATTTTTAACTTTATGTATCATGCAATAAGAATAAAATAGTAAATGATTGTTAGTCAAATTTTACTGTCATTTAATGATTAGGTTTTCTTTTGTGGATGTACACTGACCATCCTGGTGTATTCTGATATATTTTACATACTTTCCTAGTTAAATTTTTTAGTATTTTCTTTTTTCTGCTTGATACCTGTTATTGCGTATATTTATTATATATATATATATATATATATATATATATATATACAATATATATATATATATATATATATATATATAAGCCCAGTCGGTAAAGTGCCGGGCTTGTAATTGGAAGATTATGGGTTCGGTACTCGAGCAGGCCAAAGATCGCCCTATACACTAACGGTGGCTGGTGCACGTAAAATCTGTAGTGGCCGCAATGTCCTTCATGTTTCAATCAAAATTATACTTCTGGGGTTACCGAAGCGGGGGAGCTATCCTCTCCGTGTAGGATCAAAATTCTGGATAACATGTCACCACCTCTAGAGGTGAGTCGCAGATCGTCGTCAATTGCCCATTGCGCAGCACTAGTGCGACGTAATATCAAAGCAGTCAACCAAACAACCTCTCTAAGTATACGTAGTCTTAAAAAAAATTAGTGACACAGAGTAAGTATAGACTGCAAGCTTGCTAATCTAAATGGAAAAACTAGGGATAAAATTTTCCTTTTTACTTTCCCTTACCCATAAGGTAGAGAAAATATTGCTTTTGGGTCAAATTTTCGAAAGCGAGATTTTGTTATATTTACACGTTTTGAGGTCCACTGAATACTAAAATCATGTTTTCAGCCAATGGTCTGTGTGTATGTCTGTGTGTCTGTGTGTCTGTATGTCTGTGTGTCTGTTATCAGCATATCTCAAGAACAAATAGTAGCAGACATTCCAAACTTGGTATTCTAAATGTGTATCATATATAGATGCTACAGTAAGCTTTTCGGTAAGATCAAGCAAATGGTTCGTGTACAGGGACAATCAAGAGAATTCTTATACATTACGTCTATGGGGGAAATTGCAGGTAAGTAGAGTTTAACGTCTGTAGACTGCACTAAACCAAATGAAACGAATATATATATTTTGTAATAGAGATAGTCAGTCAACTGGGAATTTTTTTTTGTGTATGTAGGAGCCTCGCCTCCCCTCGAGGGGAGTAAATTTTCATGTAGGGTATTTTTCAAAAGAGCTCGCTAATACCTTTAAAACGAATGGTGGAACCATCGATCTGCGATAATATAAAACAAAGTTATCGATTTTTTTCACTTTTAACGAAAAAAAAGAACTTAGAAAACGTTTTTTTTTTTTTTTTTTTTGAGAATAAAATGGACTTTTTTGGATATTTAGTGTTATACTACTTCTCTAATATGGAAATCGTCTGCATTATCAGAAAGATAATTTTTTACTTTCTTCTATATGTAATATAGAGAAAGTATTGGATTCGCGAAAATTTTCGACCTCCGTTTTTTGACGGATCTACACGTTTTGGGATGTCCTGAACACGAATTGATAGTTTTTAGAAAATGTCTGTCTGTCTGTCTGTCTGTGTGTCTGTATCATTTTTTTGTGGACGCTGTATCTCACGAACCAATGAATGAAATTTAACCAAACTTGGTATTTAGTTGCACCCTGACATGAACTGGTGCCCATTAGATTTGGGGATCAATAGCTCAACAGGTGGCGCTGTGATCGCATTTTATGAAAACTTTTAACATGGCAGCATAGGACAAAATTCTGTATAAATGAGCATAATGACAGTTATTTTAAACTTGTGACTGTAAAATGAATATGAATTATTGATAATAGTAGTAGTTAACTAGGAAAAAAAATTGTGCATGGGGGGCATCGGTTCCCCCCTGGTTAAATTTTGAAGATGGGTATCATTCGAAAGTTCTCCTCAATACCTTTAAAACGAATGGTTGAACCATAAATCTGTGATAATTTAAAACAAAGTTATCGATTTTTTTTTACTTTTAACAAAAAAAAAAAAAAACGAAATTTTACCAAACTTGGTATTTAGTTGGTCCCCGACATAAACTGGCGCTGATTATATTTGGGGATCAATAACTCAACAGGAGGCGCTGTGATAGCATTTTATCTAAATTTTTAACATGGCAGAATAGGACAAAAATTCGTATAAATGTGCGTAATAAGAGTTATTTTACACTTGTGATTGTAAAATTAATATGAATTATTGATAATAGTAGTACGCAACTAGGAAAAAAATTTTGTGCATGGGGGGGGGCATCGCTTCCCCCCAAATTTTGAAGATGGGTATCATACGAAAGATCTCGTCAATACCTTTAAAACGAATGGTTGAACTATAAATCTGTGATAATTTAAAACAAAGTTATCGATTTTTTTTTTACTTTTAACCAAAAAAAAACTTAGAAAAAAAAATTGCATTTTTTTTTTTTTAAGTATTGTTAGTGATTGAATATGTAAAAAAAAAAAAAAAAACAGAAAAAAAAAACTTAGAAAAAAAAAAATCTTTTTTTTTTTTTTTTTTTTTAATATTGTTACTGATTGAATATGTATAGGAAAATATAGAAGAAAGTCTTGTGGTGGCCACAAAATACTACTTTAAATAATAATTTTAATAAATTATTTTTTAAAAACAGAATTATTTTTTAATAACCGAATTAAATTTTATATAAATCTAGGTGCATTAATGAAACGGGAGATTGAGACAGAATTAATTATCATATAAAACTCTTCCGAAGCCTAATTTGAATTGTTTAACATAGGTTTACATAACATCGTTATCTTACGTCTTAATCTCCAACCTGTATTTATAGTATTAAATTTCAGGGTAAGAGAAAGTCGTGCGAGTGACATACCAGATTATTTTTTTTCCTTTCTCTTTCCAGTTTTGAATTCCGGTTTAGACATGAATGATTATATTGCTTCTGACTTCACTTTTAGCCGTGGGTTCCAGTCTACTGAAAAATATATATATATATATATATATATATATATATATATGTACCATAGAGCGAAAATCCAAAGCCAATCAACATTTTTTCTACCATTTATTTTATCAATGGTCACTACCTTATTTTATCAAAAAAAATTACTGTAAAGATTACCCTAAAAATTACTGCATTGAAATAGCTGTAGTAAAAAATAGCAGAAACCCTGGGAAACACTCTGGAACCTATCAATTTGTAATATCACTACAAATATTTATTTTAAATTGACATAAATTCATACGGCCAATTTATCTTTTAGTATTTCTTTTGTTTCTCTATTTACGAATTGTACAAGTAAATAGATGCGCTTGGTTTGTTTTTAAGAATTAAATATATTGGAAAAACCTAACTTTAATTATCTGAGATTGTTGTTTAGTAGTTTTAATGGGGTCTAAATATTTCTACCAAAATTACATTGAGAATAAAATCTTTTTGTAAAAAAATAGAACCGACTCCAAAAAGACCCAAACAACTAAAAAAAAAAAAAAAAAAAAAAAAGGCATAAAATGGAACTTTAAATTGCGTCTAAAAGTATAAATTAATTTCTTTCGCCAAACAACCTAAACACTACAATTAAACATAACTTTTGAAGTCGGCGCGAAATTAAATAAAATTTAATTCGATTTTAAAGATTTGTTTTTAGACCAGTAGCTACAAATATGCTGTTGTCTCGAATGATCCACTTTCATTTTTCCTTTACTATTTTATCACTGTGTACAATTGGTCCATTAGTAACATATACATAGGAAAGTGATGCAATTCGTTACTTATGTTTCTACGAAGTTACTAGAGTTTTCTTTTCAAACATGGTATAACTTTGATAACTATCGTCCTTGGCGGCATTTGGATTTGGCGATCAAAACGGAATGTAAAAACATACACGCGGGATGTATAACTTTTATCATGTGTATTGTACAACGTATTGTTTCATATTCTTGATTGTTATATTTATATACCTTATTAAAATAAGCGTGTTTTTTTAAAAGAATTAAATATGTTTACCGATATAATTTAGGGATTTATTTATTTATTTATTTTTTTTTTTTCACCAAGGATGCCAGATATCAGCAACCCCGCCAACATTTGTAGTTTACGAAATCTTTTTGCTTATTTGAATCAAAGTACTTTTCGGCTATGTTTTGCTGATTCTAAAGTGAGGTGTATATTTTGTGCATAATTTGATTTTTCTATTGAATAAAGGTATCAAATTTTATTTAATTTCACACAGACTTCAAAAGTTATGTTTAATTGCAGTGTTTAGGTTGTTTGACGAAGGAAATTATTTTATACTTTTAGGCGCAATTTACAGTTCCATTTTATGCCATTTTTTTTTTTTTTTTTAAGTTGTTTGAATAGCAGGTCTTTTTGGAGTCGGTTCTATTTTTTTACAAAAACATTTAATTTTTTTCTTTTCAGTGAAAGTTTATTCATATTGCAGAACATCAGATAACGGTTTACAAATTATGACCCACACGAAAAATGACACAACTCAGAAAATGGTAATTTCGAGTTTATGTCACTGAAAGATATATGAAATGTTTCCAATATGAACAAAAAAAATTGCATCTCTATCTAGAAAATTATCCACCCTAGAGACAGTTGTGTCAGTTTTATTCTAGTCAGTACCGTATCTTCAAGGTGATTTTTCTTAAATAATACATTTTTAAGTTGTGTCACTTTTCTTGCCTTTATCGGATATGAGAAAAAACTATCTATTGAATGACCACACATTAAATTAAAAAGGCTTTAGAAATGTAAAGAACGGATACGCTGTATTCGTAACCAAAAATTCGGTTAGGCCTGTATTGAATTTTACAGTGAATACGTGTCACCCGCTACGCTGGAATGTGCGCAGCGTAAAGTTCAAACAAAGATCAAAATATGCGTTGCAGTTGACGGACAGAAATTTCAACACCGAAATCAATTTTTTTATTTGTTTACAGTGTAGAAAACTGAAAACAAACAGATGCACATTCAAACATCCTGTTTTTAACATTTATGTCTACAATGTGTCTTTTAATGCTAAATCAATGATGCTGTACAACATTGTAATTTACCTTTTCTCTCGTACTTTTCGAGATAGAAACGCTAACTTCGCTATCTTCCCACCAGGTGGCGCTGTAAGTTGTCACATCTTGTAGCACAAGGCCACTTTACGATACTTACATATTACTATTACAAATGTAGAGGCAACTGTTCAGTAGTCAGAGTGAGAACGGACTTCTGTGAATACCCTGCAATTTGTTTAGATATTAATGAAATCATAATGAGACCTATTTCAGATCAAGAACTTTACGACAAAAAAAGTATTAACATTAAAGCATTTCTTACGTAGTTATAAGCTAACAAACCGCAACAACAACAACAACAAAACATGGTTTCAATTGAGAACCTCCTCCTTTATGAAGTCGGTTTAAAACGTCTATACGTTAATCGATGTGACCGCTTACAATGACCATACTTTGAATTTTACATAGCATAAATGTCACCCGTTACGTTACAACGTATGCAATGTCGTTGAAGTGTGAACAAAACAGGAAATTGCGAACAAACAAAAGCACGTTTTAAACGTTCTATTTTTAGCATTAATGTCTACAAACTATCTTTTCGTACTAAATCTATGATATTCTGTAATTTTGTAAATCACCTTTTTCCCCTATACTGAACCATTTTTGAGACAGGAACGCTAACTTCGCTGTTTTCCACCAGATGGTGCTGTAGGCGGTTGAATTGCGTAGCGCATGACCACTTTACTATACCTACATATCACTTTTATTACTATAGCTGCAGCCGTCCAGCAGTTAAAATAGTCGGGACTGACTTTTTTGGGCACCCTGTATTTTCTTTTGATCGTAAAGATATTACAATAGGACCTATTTCAGACCAAGACCTTTATAACAAAACAAAAAGTATCAAAATCGGAGCATCCATTCAGAAGTTATGAGCTAACAAACAAACAACAACCGAAAAAAAAAAAAAAAAACATACGGTTTGAATTGAGAACCTCCTCCTTTTTGAAGTCGGTTAAATATATATATATATATATATTGTTTTAAATAGGTTTGAAAGTAAATAACTGAAAAGAGTAATTAAAACGATTGTTAATCTGAAAAAAAATTTATTTTTAATAAACTTATAATTAAGTTTTAATTAGTTTTGCATAGATTTATAATTACTTGTTTAAATTATCTATTTTATAATTCAAATTTAACGAGATCTGATGTAAATATCTACATGCTACAAAATCGTTAGGTTTTCAATTATCCTTAATGACTTTTTTTTTTTTTTTTAAGAATTAATTTTAAAAATATAAGAATGTATAAAGAAAATGAATTTTAAAAAATCTTAAATTACAAAGTGAAATTCCTTTTTTTTTTTATAATAGAATATTTAGCTTTAAAAACTAGCTTCAAAATGAGAAATAAATTGGCACTCATCCGAAATTCTTTGCCTTTTTTTTTTTTTTTTAATCCATATATTTAATGAGGGTACAATGGGAGTTTCAATGACATTATGCACTGCTTTTGTATAGAGTGATTCCATTGCATTTACCATTAAGCTCTTTTGGCGTGCGATATTCAATTTTATGAATAGTCTAATCATCATCTACTCTTCCTATTAACTTGCAACATAAAAGTAAGTTGTGAAAGCGGAAAACGAAAAAATATGTGATTGTCATTAAAAATATTGGATCTAAAAGGAGGAAAACATATTGTACTGGAATATTATGCTCGAAGTTCTTCATTATATAGATACGATAAAACTAAAGTTTTTATTAATCTTTTATGACAGAAACTGTTTCTATTAAAAATAACAGCATTTTCTCGGTATTGTGAATGCATAATCAAGATAATATTTTTTTAATAAAGTAGTTTTTAATTAATTTTGTGCATTCAACTTTTTAGTTTTTTTTAGATTTTTTTTTTTTTTTTTTTTAACTGACTATAAAGTATGATGAACATAATTTATTATTATGGTGTTCGTCATTTTTAAAAACTTTTTAAACTATCCGAATATTGTAAATTTAAAGAAGATTACTAGACGTGAATCGTTTATAGCGTGCATAAAAAAAAAAAAAAAAAAAAAAAAACTTAGACTATGAAACAGCCAATTTCTATATCAAATATATTATATTTTCATAAAAAAGGAATAGAAATTTTCATAAATATTTCAAATTTTGTAAACATGTGCATGCATTTGGTTAAAAGATGAATTTATTTACAAAATAAAACTACATCGAAACATTGTTTTGGGACAACTTAAAAATGATTTAAAGTATAATTCATAAATTAATGAAATTTTTTGGGTTGTTCGGAAACTAATTTCGTTTTTCTAAGGACTTAATTGTATTTTTTTTTACACCTTCTTCACAATTAAGCTGCATTACCATTATATATTGTGACAACTGATATAGCAAGGCTTGCTTGTGAAAAAGTTCGTTTTATTCTCCTCAATAGGTTTTGATTGGTGCCCTATCAAATAAAGAAAATCGGAAACGACATTTTCGGCATATTTTGTTTTTGCTATCAAAAAGGCAAATATACTGTTGAAACAAGAAAAAAAGTGTACGATGTGTATACAGAAAATGTATTTAAGAAACACCAGTGTGAAAACTGGTTTACCAAATTTTTTTCCGGAATTTTGACATTGAAGATGCATTACGCTCTGGGAAACTAAATTATGCTAATGAATACAAAATAAAGTATTGATTTATGAAAACTGCTGAATAACAACTCGTGAGATCGCTAAGAAACCGACCAAAATGGAGAATATATAATTCAATAAAATATTTATACAATATAAGAAAATCGTCTTTCATTTTCAAAGAAAAAACGAAATTACTTTCCCAACAACCCAATAGTTTTAATGCTTTTTTAATGCATAACACAGAAGAATCCTTTTTTAATACAATTGATTAAAGAAATGATAATGACATTAAAAATGTTTAAAAGATCTGCATTTTTTTTTATGTTTTCACATTTAAAAAGCATTTTAGTGTACCGTAAAATCCCGAAAGTAAACCCTCCCTCAAACGTAACCCCCCCCCCTTTCTTGCTGAAAGTGAAATTATTCCATATTCTTAAATATAACCCTTCCTTCATTTTTATCCATTCTACTACCGGGCGTACATACGGACAGTGATGCCAGATAGTCGAAAATTATTTCCCCAAACAGGTTCTTCAAATTTCCCCAAATCAGGGTTTTTTTTTTTTTTTTTTCGAAAAAATCCCCAACTTGATTTCTACTCAAAAGGGAAAATAAAAAAAAAAAAAAAAAAAAAAAAAAAAAAGCAGATTTAAATGGATTTAAGTTCAGATTTTTCCCCAAATGTAGGCAATTTTTGAAAAAAATCCCCAAATAACAATAAAGCTATTGAAAATCCCTGGTCGTAGGGATAAATCATTACGTTGCCAACATTGACAGAAAGTTGAACTCCCCAGATTTGTCCCCAAAATTTTTAGATTTCCCCAAAATTGTCCCCAGAAGCCTAAAAAATCCCCAAAATGGGGACAAAATTCCCAATCTGGCATCACTGCATACGGAGGGCCGGTAAATTTATCTTTTACCGTTTCGTGCAAACCCATTTCCGATCTTCAAATCTTCAAGGTCAGCGCCGCTACACTTTTGGAAAGGGGGGAGGAGTTACTTTCGGGATTTTACGATAAATAAAGTTTATTTCTTAAGAATGTTAGAATTCCTCAACAATATTTTGGTTAATGAATACTTTATTTTATACGTGCAACTAAAATATTCTTTACATTTTAAATATTCTTTACATTAAAAATGATTAAAAACTCTTCGTTATGTAATACTCATATTCAATGCAGAATTAAAAATATATATATATATATATATATATATCACTTTCTTAATGAAACATTTTAATTTCACTCTCTGCAAAAAAGTAAAAAACTAGTATGTTGTGTGCATCACAAAATTATTGTTTGCATTATTTTATATAATAGCGTCATCTATCGGTTATCATGCACAAAAATTTAATCACCACAGCTTCTCACAATACAGGTTGCCTTTTTAATATATTTTAACCTGTAGATGTTGAAATATAGTCATATAGAAAATCCCAAAAATTTGATTAATAACAGCAACACCAATCGATCAATATACATCCAAATTTAATGATTATGTCATTTGGAATATTAAGTTTAACGCAATTATACAACACAGAAGCACTGAGATATAGCCATCTCGTAAATGAGGATAGAGGAAGAACAGAAGCACCATCTGCTGGGCGACATGCACCCAAAGTAAATCAGTATAATTTTTAACAATTTCCCTGTCACAGATTTAGTTATATGCAACTATACACTATTAAAGCTCTCATAAAGTGCGCAAATTTATCCCTAATAGTGCCACATGTTAAACGATATGCAACAATGGTTGACATATATACTAATTTATGCTAAATATAAGTTTTTTAGACAATCCTGTCCATTAGTTCCTCATCTAGAGCTGCCTCAAATTTTTTGTCACACACAGACACAAACATTTTCTTAAAATTATTAAATTGTGTTTAGGACACTAGAAAATGTATAAAAACGCCGAAAAACCGAAAGTTAAAATTGTTTACAAATCCAACAATTCTCTCTCTCTCTCTCTCTCTTTTATATATATATACAAAGTAGACTTTAATATACTACAAGAACGTAAAAATAATTTTTGTTCCAAACCTATTAATTAACTACTAAATGTTAGTTACATTGTCTTTATCTGAATTTTTGACTACTGGAAATCATACATTTTCATGATTTTTTCGACTACTAATACCTTTACCTAAAAATATTTACAAAGTAAAATATTTTTTATCCTATGTAGATATATATAACTTTTTTATTCGAGTAATTCATGGAATAAAGACAAGTTTAATGTGTTTTATTAATAAGAAATAGTAAATAAGCAAACTTAAGCACTCGTGAATAAATTTGAATCTAATATCTTCTTAATATTATGCCACAACTTTTATAATGCCACAACTTTTAAAATATTTATTATATTTAAAAAAGAAAAAATGCATATTTTGTATCAAATATTTAATAGATACAAAGTATAGATCCAATATTTATTAAACTCTTTTAACTGTATTCTAATTTGTTACACATTATAGTAGAGCTCATTTAAATTTTTTTGGAAGATTTCCAGGTCAGCACATTAAATTAGATAATAATTTTCCCTTTGAAATAATTCTACATAGTAAAAGTATACAGAATTTACCCTATGTTTTCTTTTACTATTTTCTTTTTTTTTAATTCAGCCTACCTAAATCTTAATTATTCCTAATGGCTGTTCACTATACACACACACACACACACACACACATATATATATATATATATATATATATGTTGTATTTGAGTTTCATCACAATATTAGTCTTTTTTTTCAGTATTTATGATTTTTAAAATTAATTAATTAAGCAAAAAAGAGACTATTTTTAGAAAATACTTTTGCTGCACAATAATATGCAATGCTTAGTTGTTTTTTATTTTTTTCTGGTATAGTTGACACCATTGATGAAGTATTTATTATAGTAAAACTTCTGTATGCTTTCTTGATATAAAGGTACCGCCTGTAGTTTCACAATTCATAAAGAAATGAAACACAATTTAATTGAATGAGTTAAGGGGAAACTTAAGAAATATACATTGACTGTAACGTGTTATGGTTTTCGTAACGTCGGTTTTCTTCATTAATTGTGCGCAAGCCATCAATTTAAAAAAAAAAAAAAAAAAAAAAGAAAGAAAGAAAAAAGAAAAAGAGATAAAAAAAAAAAAAAAAAAAAAAAAAAAAAAGCCTCGAATTTTATTGTTTTTCATGAATGTATCTATATCTTCATTGAAAGTTCATACCCTTACCATCAAATCACTCATTGCATTTTGACCATAAACTTCACAATCAAGAAATTTGTAAATTAAATTTGTTTAATGTTTCTAACATTCAGAAAGAGGATAAGAAATCATAACTCACACAAGGCAGGATGTTTAATTTTTTGAAATCTTTTAAACGTGTAACATGTAACTGATGCAAAATACAAAGATCTACAAATAACTTCAATTCTCAATTAATGAGTCAGAAAAATGGTCGCTCATGAATGAAATTACGAAATATAATTTAAAATGTCTTATTTTTTAAAAAATGGAAGTTACATTTTAATCATAAAAGTAGAAACATATTGAATAATATAAAAAAGGCCAGTTTTATTTCTTTTTTCTTTACATATCATGACAATTCACAAAAATTTAAAAAAATTAAAAAATAATGCAATGTTTCTAAATTAAAATAAAGTTGATTACACTGTTTAAAGAATATGAAACAATTATAATATATGGTATACTTATTTAGTATCTGGTATAATTTTTTAAACTTTTGTTTTCCCAAAAATAAATGTTATGCTTATATATAATTTATATGTAAAAACTTTTACAGCTATTTAAATGAATAATAAATTTAAACTAAACTATTTTAAGGGGAAATATGCGAAAAAATAAATATTATAGTTTTAAAAAATTAAAGAACACGCTTTTATAGAAATGTGAACTAAAAAGCACAAAATATCTATCTTAGTATTAAAATGCAGGGTAAGAGAAAATCGTGTGAGTGACACACCATAATATTTACATACATTTAAATCTTTAATTAAAATAATTCAGAATTAAACAAAAACCATTTTTAAAAAATCTCCCCTCACTGGGATCGAACGCTAGACCGATAGGTTCGTAGAGCGAAACTATACCACAACGCCACGCCGTTCACGTAGGGAAAGTCTTTTTTTACAATATAGATTTTTTGTTTGCAAACATACAAACATACATACGTACATACATACAGGTGAAGCTAATAAAAGCGTGTTGAAAAAGGATATAAAAATATTTCTGGATCTGAATACAACATTTAATAAAATTTAATAACATTTAAATTCTATAAGGTTCTTTTCCTTTGGGATTATTTTTACGAATAAATTAGTGAAAGTTGATTAATCATTTTATGTTAAATTAATCAAGCGCACTTTAATATTTTATTCCACTTATAACTATCTCTTTTAGCACTTAAAAATATTGAATTAATTGACCATTACTTATTAAGTGAATCATTTCTGCTCTGTCGATTAACTTAAAATTTAAACAAAATAAATTATTTTATGCACATTTTGAATGCCAGTTTTGAAGCTTGCATTTAATTGGTTTAATTAAAACGGAACACTTGATCATTTCACAGATAATTGTATTTTAAAAGTTTCAAATGTCAAATTTTAATGCCAAATATTTTGATTTATAAGAAGGAACTCTATAACTCTTTCATATTAAACAGTTCTTATGACAGATAATTATTTTAATTTAAATTTGTATGTATATTTTATAATTAATTTTCTAAATTAAATAATTTTACACGAATAGGCATAAAGCAACGTTACAGCTGTTACCAGACAGCGAAAAATAAGTAGTAATTGACTTCTAAATAAATGTACTTTATTAATATGTAAATATTTCGTTCTAGTAATTATAGGATTTGGAAAAAAAAAAAATCATTATTTATCAGTTTTCGTAAAACTTCAAGAAAAGTAGATTTGACGCATTAAACTGTTTTAAATTTACAAAACGTAATAAATAAGCTTGGAACTACTTTAAACTTTCTAGCAATATAAATACAGATCATAAGCTTATTTTACATGATTAATATCAAACGAATGAGCTCGGTTTCTAATCCACCTGGGGCCTTAAAGTTTAGTCCCTGGTCTTCCATTAAAATTCTCGAGGTCGAATCCTGGTTTGTTTCGCGGTAGTTCAAAATCAAATTTAAGCAGTAAGATCAGGTCAATTTGGACCTGGTGAGCTAAAAAAAATATAAATAAATAAACAGCCATACTGACAAGGAAATATTAAAAAGGTGTCGTCTTCAAAAAACATTGAAAAAAAAAAAATGTATGTGATTCTACTCTTCATAAGACACCAGAAAGTGAAAAAATTATCGGCTTAAATGAATTACAGCGACCACAAAAAATCATCAAAATTAAGCATATTTGGCGACTTCACACTGTTAGGCGATTGATTTTGAGTACTTGGCGGAAAAACAAAACACGGTTATGTTCGTACACGACAATCTCATTGCTAGAGAACTTATCGCCTAACAGCGCTGAACCGCCAAAAATGCTTAATTTTGATTATTTTTTGTAGTCGCTATAATTCATTTCAGCCGATAATTTTTTTCACTTTCCGGTGTTACATGAAAAGTAGAATCACATATATTTTTTTTAATACTTTTTGAAGACGACACCTTTTGAATGTTTCCTTGGGAGACAAACCAAATCAAAGCAATCGTTAGACAATTTATACTCATTTCACCTTACTTAAAGTATTATAAATAAGTATGTCACTGCCGCTATTATAAAGTTATATGCATAATTTTTACTGCTTGTTTCTTCTGATACACTTTTGCGTTCCGACGATATACTGTGTAAAGAAAAGCATTGCAGTCATAATAATAAAAAAAAAAACTACTATGTGTTTATGGTATATCTATCATTTTGAGGTATTCTGAATCGATTTTTGCGATTTTTTCGGTGACATGCGTATGCATTTATGTGAATAATCACGATAATTTCTAAATATTTTATTCGATTGAGCTCAAAATTGTTAGATATGTTCTAGATCTTTCTCGCACAACCTGTATGATTTTGAGGAGTATAGGAGTTGTACTTATTTTACAGGGGCACAAAGAAAAACACTTTATCATTATAGCTTATGGATTTAAACTATTCAAAAAGCAAAATACTTTATCGGATTGGTCAAAAAGTTGGTAAGTAATGATATAGGTCAACATCTCACGACCTGTATAGTTTTTGATGGTTTAAGACATGCAGGTCTTTTATACGAAAAACTATAAACAAAAACTACATAAACATCCCTGTGTGGAGGTTATACAGTTTTTTTTTTTTTTTTTTTTTACATCGATACGAAATATAATTCTTATACATTGCATTGCATCTATGAACTCAAATTAATTGAATTTTGTTTGAATGACGTAAAATAGTTTAATACATAAAAAGAAAAAAAAAAAAAAAACTGGTATATGTTGCAATGCTTTCAAACATATAAGTACACGAAATGATGTACTTATTTATAGGGAACTTTTTTATTAGGGTGTTTTATGGGGAAATTTGAAATAATTTGTACACAACCCGTCATATTGGGGATAAGTATTTGCATTTCATCAAATTATTTAAACCAGTTTAAAACTAATAACTGTTTTACAATTTCGTTAATAGTAGTAAATGCTTGCTTTAAATTTATAATGTTTCTCTGGAACGTGCAAAATTTTGGCTATATTATCGTCTACAGAACAAATATTTGAACTTAAGACTAAACGATTAAATACTCTATTGTATCTTCCATTTTTAATTATTTAATGAATTATTTGACAAGTCATATTTATTTAAACGCCTTATAATTACTAAATGTTCGGAAAAAAGAGCGCATTAATAATAATAATAATAATAGTAAAAGGGACATTACGTGTATTAATAGGGATACATAACGATTGAAAAACCTAAATTAAAATTTAGCAAAAAAAAAAAAAAAAAGAAGAAGAAGATCAGTCATTACAGTTAACTAATTTCAGTTTCTAGAGATAAAGAAAAAATAATACACGTGTTGCATTTTAAAATATCATTTTAATATATTTCAAGTATTTATGTGAAAAAAATAAAAAGATTATATTTTGCTTAATTACATTTTTGTAAGTTTCTTATTATTTTTAAGTATGTTTAAATATAACTCCTTTATAAACTCAATATTATAAATTTAACAATATAATAGTTCAACATAGAAACTATACTTTTTCATAGAGAAAAGAGTATTTTGATTATTTTATTTCTTATTGGGTAAGAATATCTTTTAATAATCTTTATCATCTCGAAATAATTTCCAACATCATTTACTAATTATGTAACAGAAAATTTTAAACACACGATATCTGTATAACAAAACCAACAACACATTTTGCTCATTTGACAGTTATGTTTAGTACAGGGGTGGCCAATCCATGGCCCGCCGTGTAGGTTTTGCAGCCCGAAAGGGGACGAAATTAATGTTTGATAACTTTGATTAACAGATTAAAAATTAGTAAATCCGTTCTGCCTTTTGGAAGTGAAAATACCTGTCAATGATTATCGTAGCTAAAGAATCACACTGTTGTAATGAAATCAGTGTTGCCAGACTTGGGGATTTTTTTATTCAACTACCACCAATAATTTTGAGAAGTAAAATTTGACATACATAATAGACGATTAATCTTCGATGTGATTATGCAATTGTTGCTATAAAAATTTAATGGTGGATGTTGAATAAAAAAGTCCCCAAATCTGGGAACACTGAATGAAATATTATTAGATCCATTATTCAATAATTCATTATTTTTTATTATAGTTATTAAGGTTAACTCATACATTTTTCAACATTCTATTGTCAATTTATGAATAAAAATAATTTAATGCATACTGTTCCGAAATTAATCAGCCCACCCCCGAGAAATATATATACATGCATGGTTCATACACTCACAAACATATATACACACACGTATATATACATGCGGTGCGGCCCGCCTGAATACAATAGATTTCCAATGCGGCCCATTAAGTGTTTTGGGTTGGACTGGCCTGGTCTAGTATATATTTTGAACTTTTTGGGCATTTTTTAAAATCGATCTTTATTGATAATCATAACGTAATCATATACACTGTAAATTCTTTTTTGGAAGAATACACTGTACTGTAATGGAGTAATGTACACTCACGTATGATGTTATTATTAATGTTTTAATTAAATGGAGGAAACACCTGTCCTATAATAAACAAGAATAATTAAAGAAAATTACAAAACGCTGGAGAAAAATATATTAAATTTCTCCTCTTTATTTATTCACACATATAGCTTTTAGACCATTTTTCTCAAATGATGTATGTTACTTAATTCAATTCTTAACAATGTACAATATTTTATATATTTTTGAGGACTTAAAATGAGGTAAGTTCATGATCGGCACTAAACGGATAGTAAGTCACATGATATGCACCTAAAGCAGTCAGTGAAATCTTTGTCAATGATATACAACACTATGCGAAATAAAACATACTTCATTTGTTTCTATGCAACTAGTTGTAAAAAATGAACAGCTACTGTGTTGATAAATGAGATTACAGATTCATTATTAGTGTTATTTTTTTACAGTATAAGGAACATGTTTTTGTACATCTGAATATTTTTTGTGATTTTTTTTTCTTTTGTATAGCACAAACAAAATATTAAAATATGCTTTATGATAATATTACCTCAAGTAGCCATCAGTTAACTGAATTATTTGTGTCTCTACACAAACCAATAATGTAAGTCGAAAATCCATAAGAAATAGCATAAAAAGAAGAGAAAAAAGCACAATCGCAAGTGAGTTTAACAAACAAACAAACAAACAACAACAACAAAAAAAAAATCTAACACCATCAAGAAATTGAAGGAAAAATTTACAAGAAAAAGAAGGTGAAGCTCGGGAAGGGCGATCAAAGGGGACTGAAGGCTATCGACGAGGCTTAGCTACGTCTCGCTTAATATGTGAGTAATGTCGATTTAGAAAAAAAAAAAGTTTTAGTCGAACATAAATAACACATATGTCTCGATGTATTCTGTAAATATTTATTAAAAAATAAATAAATAAATAAAACAAAATGTAATATAAAGTAGCATCGCTTGTGCTCGCATAAAAATGCCCTATAGTTTTAACATAAGAAATTATTCCTACAGTAGATATTACGGCTGTAAAATTCAAAAATTCAAACTATATAACAAAATTCAACCAACATCGTTGCTTTCTTTATTCTATTCTATTTCTTAAAACAATTTTTATAGATGCCACACGCACCACAAAAACTTTAAATTTTATATCTCCTTTTTAAGATAGCACGCGATCATGTTTTATATAAAAATTAAATCATTAAATTCGTTTTTTGCTTATTTTTATTTCATTTTGTACGCGCACTTTTTATTTCCTAATTCAAAATTATTTTAAAAAAAACTTTTTCGATAGTGTTTTTCGATACTGATTAATATTAATTTTCTTTTCTTTTTCTTAAAAAAAAAAAAAAAAAAAAAAAAAAAATGATGAAATTCTGGCAAATGCAGAATTTAGTTTAGGACGGAGGACTATTATTATTTCTTATTTATTTATTTATTTATTTAAATTATAACATCGCTTTCGAATTATTCAACTTATATTTTCGATAAATATTAGATTTCGATAAATGTCCAACTATCGAAAAATGACACCGCAAAAATCCCAGACTCAGACTAATAGTCCTCATTCCTAAAAAATGCGCAGACAGACAAGTGGAAAGACGGATAGAAGAACTGAAGTTATAAAAACTTCTAATCCTTACTGAAAATATTAATAAAAATATAAATTAAAAAGCATATAAATTTAATATTTGTATCTTCTTTTAAATGAAAAACGTTAAAGTAGACAACTTTTATTCTTAAACAATAACAATCAATTTTGTATTTAAAAATATATCTTTGAACGAGAATTTTATTCGTTCCCAGCTGATCGAAAAGGGACAACTTGCCGATAATGTTTAAGATGATATTAATGGCCGATCGATAAAATCGAAAGAACATCGATCGATGAATATTGATAAATTATGCATGTTAAAAATTCTTTATTTGAGCTGTAACCATTTCTTTGTTTTTGAATTAAAACTGTTACTAAGAAATATTAATAAGAATATGAAAAACTTTAAGACAAAGTATATCGGGATGCATATTTATATTCAGTTAATGAATATTCAATTGAATGTATGTTCATATTAATAATTTGAATAAATTAATATTATAATATTCGATTTGATGTATAATATTTTATAATTTTCGTGCACAGATTTCGCCTTCATAATAAAACAGCAAGTATTAATATGCATACTAAGTGTTTTTACTTCTTCACAATTTCTTTTTTGACTATGCTCGTTTATAATTATTAGTCGATTTTTTTCATGAAAAATAATACATGTTATTTTCTCGTTGAGCAAACTTTTTTCTTTTGTGTTATAAATTTGGAGGGTTTTTTCCTATTATAAAATATGCGATAAAATTGTATTTTTATTACAATAATAGTTTATTACAATAATAATTTTTTTGTTGTTGTTGTTTAATCATGTAAAAAAAAAAAAAAAAAAAAAAAAAATCTTATGCGCAATGATTATCAGCCGGTGGAATAACATTTTTATTAGATATACACTTACTATACTTATTGTTGAGTTGTTAACTATGTAATTAAAAATATCTATCTTAATTGTTATACGGTAAGATAAATAAAAGTTTTTTTATTACGTTATACGAACAACAAAATCATAATTCTATATCCCATACACCACAGAATGTTTCAGTTATGTTGCAAAAAGCTTACAATCTTTCATTAACATAAATCATTTTAGCCTGCTCTCTGATATCTTTCTAAAACGTTCAGCCGTTTCAATGTTCTATCTGTTAAGTGTTTGAAACCTTTCTGTTACGTTTCTGACTTTTTGTTACGACTGCGGACATTTCTACTTTTATGAAACTAATCTGAAAGCAAACTGAACATTCCGAAACATTTATGAAATATTTACAATGTTTCGATGTTATGTGATTGTTACGTTTCTGAAAAATTTTGTGCTGTTATAAGGATTTATAAAATAAGAAAAATATTTTTAGTCAATATGTGTGCCATAAAAATATATGCAATTCTTAGGTATTGGCTATGCTTTAAAATTCAAAAAGATTTCAATTGTAAAATCTCAAATACGTTTCCAGAAATTAGAAATTTAATACATTCACATTTTTTGCGAAAAATACGTAGTTTTAAAGAAAAGCTATCTCAGCTAATTACCCGATTTGAAATAATACTTTTAAATGTTACAAAGACGTGCCTTCAAACCATTTTTAGCGAAACTTTATTATTTTTTTTTTTTTCAAAGAACTCTTTAAAGTAATATATTCTTTTTTAGGCTCTAGTAAATCATCTAATAATTTTTTTATAATATTTTCAGATAGATCTTGGCTCACTGTCAGTTTGATTTTATTTCAAAATAATAACGCGACAGCTTTTAAAACAGCCAAGACATTTAATACTTATTGCGTTCTCTGTACAGATTTGTGGCTAAAAACGGGTAATGTAAAAAATATAACATTACAAATACAAAAATATTACCTTTATATAAATATTATAACCTACTTTAAATGGTTTAATAGAATTCCAGTAAGATTTTGTAACAATAAAGTTTTTCTTTAATATATTTTCTCATAATGCAATAAAATATTAATAAAAAAAGATTAACTGTCAAGTAAATACTATTTTCTAAACTTTAACAATTTTGCATTAATAAGAGTCAAAATATGCGATATATATTTGATATAGGCCCACCAGCGGCCGAGCGGTTCTGAGCTCAAAGCTGGTAGACTTGAGGTGCCGGGTTTGATACCAGCTTGCGCTCATCGGCCTAGCCGTTTGGGGTTTTCCATCGTTTTCTCCGAAACTTGCGTAAATACAGACTAGTACCCCTTAGAAAGACCTCCACGGAAGGCATTCCTCCTCAGGCCTAGGACCCTAGAGCAGCCAATCGACCTTATTCCGAAACACCAACATATATATTTGATATAAAAAATTAATACATATATTTAATATATGAACAGAAAACTATGTGAAAGAAGGGCATTATCCAACAAATGAAACTGGAAGAAGAATAAGAAAGAGCTGTAGCCACTACGGCTTAAGACTCAGTATATATATATATATATATATATATATATATATATTGAGTATATATATATATATATATATATATATATATACAGTTCCCGCTGCTTATTAAAATCACATTCGTTCTGAGCCAAAGTGATTTTATTAAGCGGCGGATTTTTATAACCGGCGGACGTTCCTGCACTTAAAGAAAGGGTATTACTTCCCTGAATTTGGAAAGAAACTTCAAAAGGTAAGGAATAATGGAGTTTGTAAACAATATTAATTTATTTATGATAAATAAATAATTAATTGTTTCTTCAATATAAGTAAATTAAAGGCATTCTAAGTTCCCATGCACTTTCGTTTGAGGAAAATCATCATTACTTTACCAAAAGTTCACGCTCTTTAAAATTTAAAATACTTCCGTTTAAACCTCATGAATTATAGTAATTTTAAAATAAGAACTAGAAATTGCCTTATAATAATTAGAAATTAAAATATGTATACATATAATTTCAAATCAATTTGTAACTTATTACTGCGCTTTGAAGAATATGTTCCTTGAAATTGTTACGCAGATCAAGTTATGGGGCGTTTAATTTGTAACTGTGCTGCAAATGTAAAATCTTCGACAATGAGCAATAATGGAGGGTTTCATGTGCTTTAATTCCTTTTTCTATTAAAAAAAAATCACAATGTAAATAAAAATTTTTTTAGTGTGCATAAATGATATTTTTAGCTGCTGAGGATAGATAGTTTTGAGTTTATTAACCGGCGATGCTGATTTCATTAAGCGGCGACTTTAAAAGTAGTTTGTATTGATTTGATTCCGGTCCTAGCAGTTTGATCAGATTAAGCGGCTGATTTTATTAACCAGTGAATTTATTAAGCGGTGGTTACTGTATATATACGATCAGAGTACAACATGATTTATGAGTTGTATTTATATATTATCAAAAAGGATGTATATTCATAAGGAAACTATTTACATTATTGAAATTAGTTGAAATACAATATCTAAATATGTTACAGATGATAATAAAAATAATATTATTATTATTCAATAAAAGAATAAAAGAATACTAAAAGGAAAAATGTATGACTTTGCCATTTTTAGAGATATCTTTTTCTTTTATCCTTTAAATATATTATGATATTTCTATTTATACTCAATAATATTGAAAGTCAAATAATGTAACAATAAATTTGCAACAGATTATTTTTATCCAAAATATAATAAAATAATAATTCCTTAAAGATTATTTTCAAACGAAATTCGCATTTGTTTAAAATTGTTTCTTTTTCAAATCTAATAGTAATAAAATAAATTCTGTCAGAAAACAATACTGAATATTTGAAGAAAAGTACAAAAATTAATCCAATTTGAGATACATCCATAAAATAACATATATTGATTTCCAATTACGTAAAATCAAAAAACACGGACCTTTCTTTTGTAAAAACATGGAAATTCTTCTTTCATTTTCACCATTTGTTTAAATTTGAAGTAGCACTGAAGAATGTATATATTTCAATATACGTTGGTGCTTAAAAAAAATATTTATTTTAAGAACTACATTTTGCATTTGTCACGCAAAAACTTAATCTTATTTATAACTGTTTGAACGCAAGATTTATTGCATTAGTTATTAGTAAATATTTTCGTAAAAGAAAATAGCATCGTAGTTACTTTTAAGCATGAAAATGTTACCTTTAACATTTCACTGCGCATAATCAATGTGGAATAATAATAATAATAGGTCTCTATAAATAAAACGCTTTTTTTGCAAATATTTAAAGGAGAAATACTTCGATAATAATTAATTTTAGAAAATGACAAATATGTTTTTTTTTCTTCCTTTGAAGGGAATAATACTATTTTAATTTTAAAATTTTAAATTTTTTCATAGATTAATTATAAAAATAAATATATATATAAAGGATTTAAATTGTTAGTTTGACCAAAACAAAATATTATGTTAAGTTGAACCGATATCCCCCTCTATATGAACACTTATAATTTAGCTCAAGTGTATTTTAAAATGCATTATTGACATGATAAATGTATCACTGAGTAGACGGAAAACCCTCAGATTCTTTGCCGATTGTCTCTGCCTATATTACGGCTGAGGTGTTAATGAAGTTTTTCTCCACTTTCGCTTCAAGAGCGTTTTATAAAAATCCAATATGTGACATTCCTCCCCTCGATATATTTAAACTTTGCATAGTACTGACCGTATTTGGGTTAAGTTTATTTTAAAATGCATTATTCACATGATAAATTTATCACTGTGTAGATGGAAAACCCTGAAAACGTGTGCCTGTGTTTCGGTTCAGATGTTGACGAAGTTTTGCTCTATTTTCGCTTCAAAATCTTTTTATAAAAATCCAATATGTGATATTCCTCCCCTCGATATATTTAAACTTTGCATAGTACTGACCGTATTTGGGTTAAGTTTATTTTAAAATGCATTATTCACATGATAAATTTATCACTGTGTAGATGGAAAACCCTCAAAACGTGTGCCTGTGTTTCGGTTCAGATGTTGACGAAGTTTTGCTCTATTTTCGCTTCAAAATCTTTTTATAAAAATCCAATATGTGATATTCCTCCCCTCGATATATTTAAACTTTGCATAGTACTGACCGTATTTGGGTTAAGTTTATTTTAAAATGCATTATTCACATGATAAATTTATCACTGTGTAGATGGAAAACCCTCAAAACGTGTGCCTGTGTTTCGGTTCAGATGTTGACGAAGTTTTGCTCTATTTTCGCTTCAAAATCTTTTTATAAAAATCCAATATGTGATATTCCTCCCCTCGATATATTTAAACTTTGCATAGTACTGACCGTATTTGGGTTAAGTTTATTTTAAAATGCATTATTCACATGATAAATTTATCACTGTGTAGATGGAAAACCCTCAAAACGTGTGCCTGTGTTTCGGTTCAGATGTTGACGAAGTTTTGCTCTATTTTCGCTTCAAAATCTTTTTATAAAAATCCAATATGTGATATTCCTCCCCTCGATATATTTAAACTTTGCATAGTACTGACCGTATTTGGGTTAAGTTTATTTTAAAATGCATTATTCACATGATAAATTTATCACTGTGTAGATGGAAAACCCTCAAAACGTGTGCCTGTGTTTCGGTTCAGATGTTGACGAAGTTTTGCTCTATTTTCGCTTCAAAATCTTTTTATAAAAATCCAATATGTGATATTCCTCCCCTCGATATATTTAAACTTTGCATAGTACTGACCGTATTTGGGTTAAGTTTATTTTAAAATGCATTATTCACATGATAAATTTATCACTGTGTAGATGGAAAACCCTCAATACGTGTGCCTGTGTTGACGAAGTTTTGCTCCATTTTCGCTTCAAGATCATTTTATAAAAATCCCATGCTTACCTAATAAACAAATTCAATCCAAATATTTCGTCAAAAGTATGTTCTATCATTTAATAATTCTGGATGTCGCTAAACGCATACTAATATATATTAAAAAATATAAATAAATCTTAAAATAAAAAAGAGAATTTTATAGTTATTAAGGCAAGGAAGTATAAATTAATATATATATATATATATATCTTTTGTATTGTTTTTCTATTAGCGTGAATAAAATGTCAAGTCACAGTTTAATATTTTAACATTTTATTGATGCAGCAACAGTCATACCCGAATTTGCTACATGTTACAGTACATGTATAAACAATTTTTGTTTTTATTGGTATCTGCAATAACTTTCACATTTGTATTTATCATTGGTATTGTATTTCCATTAGCTTGAATAAAGAATTTGTTAATTGACCATAATTTGTTACTTGTTACTGTGTACACACGCACATAGTATATATATATATATATATATATATATATATATATATATATATATATATATATTGTGTGTGTGTGTGTGTATGTGCTTAATTAGTATCTGCAATAAGTTTCACATTTGTATTTATCTCATGTATTGTATTTCTATTAGCTTGGATAAAATGTCAAGACACATAATTATATTTTAACACTTTATTGATGCAGCTGCAGCAATACCCGAATATATTACATGTAACCGTAAACAGTGTACGCGCATTTAGATATTTTTAAATTTTTATTTTATTATAATTATTATTGTTGTTGTTATTATTATTCACAAATTTAGTAATTTTCTCAATGCGTAAGTATTGCTTTAACACGACATTGTTCTAGTACTGAATTTTTATTTTGGTGGTTTTTCAGAATGCTTCTAGTAGTTTTGATATTTTCCCGAAATTTTATCAAAATGTCATGAAAAAATTCAACAAATTTTCGAATACAATTACAAAGGACCATATTATATCGACAAAAATTAACAACATGAAATTAACTTTTTTTTTTTTTTTTAAACTACAACATAGTGTTTTAATAATAAATAAAATTCATGTATGAATGTTAATTGATTCATAATATAATACATATAACATATTACAACCTTTTCTTCTGGAGTAAAGAAAAAGAAAAAGTAAACACATGTAAAAATTAAAAATGGTCTTTGCATACATTTATAATATACATGTTAAAAATTAAAACTGAAGCTTTTGGCTAATACTATAATAGCATCTACAAGCACAAAAAATGTAACAGAAGATGCAAAACACTGATAAAAAACTACCACATTTTCTTCCTAAAGATTTTGTTATGCTATACATGTTAAAAATTAAATATTCTGTTATATTTAATTTTTAGCACGTATATTTTAAATATATATAAAAACCATTAAAAAAAAAAAAAAAAAAAAATACGTATGATAAAACGTTTTTTTAAAGTAACATATAACATTTAAAATTAACAGTTCTATTAATGTTTTATCAATACAAATAATAAATTATTCACTTGTAAAATAATTTGATTCATTAAATAATACACATTACTAAATAAATAAATTTATTCAATATTTAATATT